>CM073735.1:89119558-91735085 GCA_037113605.1 Calophaca sinica
TCTTTAGGCATGATGGGTTTTTAATTCAAGGAAAATATTTATGTGTGTACTTTAAATTGTTCGTGCCAGTGAACTTTTACTTAGGGAAGCATAAAGAGGGGAATCAATGGGACATTTTGGGATCCAAAAGACTTTTGGACAGATTGCACAGAGCATTTTTATTACCTGAGCATAAAAGCCATGATGTGCATAGAACTATGTACAGATGCATTGTTTGTAAAAATGGCCAAGTCAAAGGTAATGTCCTATGGACTTTATACCCACTCACCTATCCCTGATTCTCCTTGGACTGACTTGTCTGTGGACTGTCAGCTAGGTCTTCCCAGCTCCCAAGAGTGTGAGAGACTCAAACTTGTGGTTATTAGGGATTGTGTTTCTTCTCAAGATGTATTCACTTTATTCCTTGTCACGTAAGGTGGATGATGCTACTCATGTAAGGGCAGACTTGTTCTTCAAGGAAATTGTAAGACTGCATACAGGATGCCCAAGATATAGTTCTCTGATAGTGGACCCCTTAAAATTCCTCAACACTTTTTTTTTTTGGAGGAACCACTTCAGTCAAATTAGGGACCAAGTTCATATTTTCTACACACTCTGTCACTTGCACCCACGATGTAATCACGGCTAAACCAAGTGGCAGAATAGGACCCTTTCGACTGTCACGCGGGGTCAATCATCACAGAGAACGCCAAAACATGGGAAGAATGCTTACCTCTTGCTTAATTTTCGCTATAATAGACGTGTTCCTATTCTACCACTAGCTTTTTCTCCTTTTGAAATTGTGTACGGATTTAATCCCCTCACACCCCTTCGATTTGTCATCTGCCTTCTACACGATATTTTTTCTTTGGAATCATGTGTGGACTGGAGAAGCGGGAAGTATTACGAGAATATGTGAGGAAGCTCCATGAGAAAAGTCAAGTCCCAAATTGAAAAAAGATGGAGCAATATGCGTTAGTGCAAGCCATCAAAGGAAGAAAAAGCGCTGTCTTTGAGCCTGGAGATTGGGTCTGGGCAAGTGCATATGAGGAAGGAAAGGTTTCACACAGAGGAAATCAAAGCTCTCACCTAGAGGAGATGGTCCCTTCCAAATCATTAAAAAGATCAATGATAATGCCTACAAAGTTGACCCACTGTGAGTATGGAGTTAGTACAACATTTAATGTAATGACTTAAGTCCTTTGATGTAGGTGATGAAGGATCAAATTCGAGGACTAATTTTTTTCAAGGGGAGAGCATGATGAAGTCCAGTGAAATTCAAATGGAGACCATCCAATAGATGCAAGGCCAAATGATGCTCTACAAGGACTTGGAGGCCCAATGACGAGGTCAAGGACTAAAAAGGCTAAAGAGGCTTTGGACAAAGAAGTCAACTATTTCCTATCTCTCAAACCAACTCCCGAAGACCCAACTCTCGAGATAGACCCAAATAACCAAGTTGATGAAGAATCCAATATGGGGGCATGATATCACCCTAGTCGCCTTTTTAATTTATTTAGATTAAGTATTTGAACTTTTTAAATTCAGTTTGGCTGTATTTTCCATTTGGGATAATTTTTGTAATAAGGTCCAACTTGTTTTGGGCTAACTAAGCACATAGGATCTTAGAATGTGTTGCAGCTTTGCTAATTGGGCTTGGCCCATATCCATGAGCCAGGTTCAGACTTGAGCGCCAACTTGCTGGCTCCACCAAGTAGGTCATCAGCCACACTCTATTAGGAAAGGAGGGAGGAATTGATTACCATTATGGCTATAAATAGCCTTTGTACACTCCTAATTCTGCACCTTTGAATCAGAATTTATTTTGCACTCCATTGTGAGCTTGTGAGAGCTAAGCCTCTTAGGTTCTTGATTGAACCATTTCATTCTTATCAAGAGCTTCCATTCTCTTGTGGCGAATTTTCACCTGACTTATCACTCTCTTAAGAGTGTGGCGCCTTTCTTTCATTTCGCCTCGCCCATCTTTTTATTTTAATTTGTTGCTTAGTTCTTTGTTTATGCGCCACTTTCCTTAAAGCTTGCACCTTTAGCACTTCATTCTTCTTGCACTACTGCTTTGCCATATGCCATCTTAATTCAAGAGCAAAGTATTTGTTCTTCCTTCTTCAAATAGAAGTGGGCGCTTGAGGATTAAGGATTCTAATTCCTAAAGTTCTCATTTTTATAATCGCTTTTAATCCTTATAACAAGATTCAATTCGAGGACGACCCATGTTAAACTATATGCATCCGCTTTGGATCATATCACAAGCAGTCTTTAAAAGAATTAAATTAGACACTACACCGCTTCAAAGGTGTTACATTAATGGTATCGGGAGCAGCTCAATTCTAACCAGATTGGGAGTTGGGTAGCGATAGCTGGTCAAAGGTCGGGTTTTGTTAGGAGTGGCTTTGATTGGGTGTCAAGTTGTACTTGTGTGTTTGACTTATTTCCTAATGAAGCAACCATGCTTATAAGATAGCGTTTGTTTCCTTGTTTTCAATTTCGAGGGTGACTCGAAATTTTTATTTGTTGGGAGTAATGTAACATCCCAATTTTAGAAAAATTGTTGAAAGGTTTACGTAAAATTTTGACGTAGTTTCGCTGAAAATTTCATCAACCGGGTGAGTTTTACCCTAAATTACACTCAGAACGTGACCGATTTCGGCGAAATTCTGGATACTAGTGTTTTCCTTTATTTGGGAGTTTTTAGAATTATTTGGTGATTTTTAGGTGAAAGAAAATATTATAGAATATTTTCTAGCGCTTAAATCGCTAAACTGACTGAGAAATTGGTCGCTGGGCCCAAAAATGGCATTCACCGGAATGATGACATGGCAGAGAAGATTCTTCATATGTCATAATAATTTTTGGGTAAAAGAAAATATAATAGTATATTTTTATTGTTAGATGAGTTTTATGTGTGAAAAACCCATCGCATGGCTTACATGATTTGGGTTTAAAGAAAATATCGAGATATTAACAAGGATAAGATCGAAGACTAAGTGTCCGATAGGATAAGAACAAATGAATTCATCTCCTTTGGACCAATAAGATTTGACACGTGGATAGTAGTCGATCGGGACCATTAGAATTTTGATCAAGTGGCACCATAGGGATCTTACACGTGGCACCCAAATTTTGAGACAAACAAAACCATAAGAAGTTTACACGTGTCCTTGAAATATGCCTATAAATACAAGGCCAAGGCTTTGGTTATTTTCTATAAGTCGGATTTGCAGAGAAATTTAGAGAGAGAAAGCAGGATCCTAGAGAGAGAAAGTGGCGAAAAAGTTTGGAATTTCTTCTTTTTCTCCCATCGACTTACCGTCAGTAAGTCAAACCAATAGCAATGATCAACGATTATTAATTAATCCATTATCATCAACAATATTTTTCATATTCCAAATCAATTCCAAGTTCCAATTAAATCAAACATGAATTAAGGCAAACAATACAAATTACTGATGTCAATGAGGGCCAAGAACATGCCACAACATTTCAAAAACATATATCCATTCAAGATACAACATGCTACAACATTCCAGATAACACATAGTAATACTACAAGTACTACCACACTAATCAAACAATCAACCCAAACAACACACAAGTAAAGGCCCAAACTCATTATATAAAAATTCTCAGAGCTTTAACAATCCAAGCAAGGTAATTCCAAACTATCGTCAAGTCGAACCTCAAGTACAACCTTAAGCACTAACCTTAACAATACAAACTTAATACAATTAGAACTCCAAAAAATATAAGTCCTAACACCCTAAGACAGCCATGGTTTGGGTCCCTAAAAGTCCTAAGAATTACTCACTTAATCCCATTTGAATCACACCTAGTCATATGTCATGAATCAAGTCTAAGTTATGCAAGTTTTGAAACTTTTTCAAACACTACACACTTAGAAAAATACCTAACCCAAAATTTACTAATTGGAATTGTGTTTTACCACTTTGAATAGTGTTTTCCCAACTTTGAACCATACTTTTTAAAACACTAAAACATATAACCAAATTTTAGAAACAATTTCATTACAAGTTCAAAACAATTCTTGAAACATAAACTAAATCTTTTCCCAAAATCATGCTTGAAAAGCTTTGCTAAATCAAGTCATCAACCACTTTTTCAACTATTTTAGGCCTAAAACAAATTTAATATCATGTTCCAAAACACCATAAGGCCTACGGTTTTTAATGCTTCAAATACAACTCCAAGTTTTCAAAACTTTAACATCAAAATCTTAAGCAAATTTTGCTTAATCAAAACTTCTTATCATAAGACAATTTCTTTGCCACTTTAATATAATTAGAAACCAAGTTAAAACTCACTCAAATCATCATCACAAGCCACTGTTTTTGCAGCCCCAAATTTATTTTATTCCAAACCATTTTTCAAAGCTTTAAACATACAAATTTTTTATAGATTTAAAGTCCTAATCAAAAACCAACTTCCAAATCACTGATACACTTTAGAACAAATCAAAACATCATAAAAAGCCACTGTCTCCAGCCCCAAAACCAAATCATTTAATTTCTCAAAACTTGTTAAACATGCATATATGACTAGTTTAAGCATACTAAGGTAAAACCTGATGAAGTCCAGGGAAATTCAAATGGAGACCATCCAATAGATGCAAGGCCCAATGATGCTCTACAAGGACTTGGAGGCCCAATGACGAGGTCAAGGACTAAAAAGGCTAAAGAGGCTTTGGACAAAGAAGTCAACTATTTCCTATCTCTCAAACCAACTCCCGAAGGCCCAACTCTCAAGATAGTCCAAATAATCCAAGTTGATGAAGAACCCAATATGGGGGGCATGATATCACCTTAGTCGCTCCTTTAATTTATTTAGATTAAGTATTTGAACTTTTTAAATTCAGTTTGGTTGTATTTTCCATTTTGGGATAATTTTTGTAATAAGGTCCTACTTGTTTTGGGCTAACTAAGCACATAGGATCTTAGAATGTGTCATAGCCTTTGCTAATTGGGCTTGGCCCATATCCATGAGCCAAAGTTCAGACTTGGGAGCTCCAACTTCATTGGCTCCACCAAGTAGGGTTGGCCGCCACACTCTATTAGGAAAGGAGGAGGGAATTGATTACCATTATGGCTATAAATAGCCTTTGTACACTCCTAATTCAGCACCTTTGAATCAGAATTTATTTTGCACTCCATTGTGAGTTTGTGAGAGCTAAGCCTCTTAGGTTCTTGGATGAACCATTTCGATTCTTATCAAGAGCTTCCATTCTCTTGTGGCGAATCTTCACTGACTTATCACTCTCTTTGAGTGTGGCGCCTTCTTTCATTTCTGTCTCAATTCCATCTTTTTATTTTAATTCAATTTGCTTAGTTCTTTGTTTATGCGCCACTTTCCTTAAAGCTTGCACATTTAGCACTTCATTCTTCTTGCACTAATGTTTGTATGCGCCATCTTAATTCAAGAGCAAAGTATTTGTTCTTCCTTCTTCAAATAGAAGTGGGCGCCAGCTTGAGGATTAAGGATTCTAATTCCTAAAGTTCTCATTTTTATACTGCTTTAATCCTTATAACAAGATTCAATTCGAGGGCGATCCGTTAAAAACTATATGCATCCGCTTTGGATCATATCATGTGGTATCTAGAGCCCTGATCCTAGAATTGACAAAGTTCTTGTTTTTATTGTGTACTGTTCTTATTGCTTTCTAACACCAAGCACGCTTGCTTGAGTGCCATATTTGTACACATTTGGATCATCTTGATCAGCGCCATTTCCAAGGATTGGCGAAATTCTTTACATTCTGCTCTTTAAGTCATTTACTTTCTTAGCCTTTAAATTCGTGCCTTTAATTTCTGTCTTTTAATTCCAGCTTCTTTGTTTCTTGTTTTTATTCTAGTCATTTATTCTTTTAAGCAATTTACAGCTTTAATCCTTTATTTCCATATTGGTTCTTTGTTGATGTTTATAGCACTTGAATTGAAAAGGAAACTTTTAATCACACAAATGGCACAACAATTCAATTTGATATTGCAATAACCAATTTTAAGTGCAAAAAAAAAAAAAAAAAAAAAAAACAGAACAAAGCGTGATCTACAAAAAAAATCCTTTTATTCCAGAAACAAAAAAAAAAAAGGAAAAGAAAAGAGCCCTTGCACTTAACAAGATTAAATTGTTGCCATTGTGGACTTCATTAGGAGTGTTATTGTAATTCATAACTTTTTGCAATTGTCTTCTCATTGTTCCAGCCTTTTGTCTTCTTTGCATTCCTTTGAGTTGTACTTTTCCTTGTTAGCTTTTCTTGTTTGTCTCTTTAAATTCTTTTAAGTTTTGTCTAGAGTTTCTTTCCTTTCTTCAAATTCTGGGTGATTAACTCTTGTGAAGTTTGTCATTTGTGAAACGAACCCTTGGTAATTGAAACACGAGAGGGTTTATTTAAGAACTCAAAGAGACTTGAGAGGTAAAAGGCAAGAGTGGACATTATAGAAAAAGCCTACTAAGAGTGAAACACGAGTGATAAATTCAAGAGTGTAAACACGTGAGAGAAGAGTGGAAAGTGGCCTTTGTTTGTTATTATTTTTTTAACCCTATAAAAAATCCAAAGATGAGTGAAGGAAACACACCCCCATCCCCTAGGACTGCCTGATTGATGCAATTCCTAGCCCAAGAGTTAGACAAAGGGTTAAACCAAGTTCGGGCTGAATTTAACACAAGGTTGGATGAAAGGAGTAGGGTTCTCAACATGAGGCCTCGCATGAGGATGAATATGATTATGATTCGGTAGGGAAAGGAGACCCAGGAGGGACCATGATCTGAGAAGGAGACATGGGAGGCATGATGATAGGAGACATAGGAGGTATAGGAGTAATGAGAGGGAAGGAGAACTAGGAAGAGTTAAGATCCAAGTACCTCTTTCAAAGGAAAATGACCTCAAGCCTACCTAGAATGGGAGACCAAAATAGAACAAATCTTTTCCTATCACCGTTACAATGAAGAGAGGAAGGTGAAGGTGGCAGCCCTTGAGTTTTCTCGATTATGCTCTAATCTGGTGGGACCAAGTACAAAAGGAGAGGGAAAGAAATAGGGATTACCCGTAGATACTTGGGAGGAGATGAAAGCTTTGATGAGAAAAAGGTTTGTACCTTCGTGGTACCACCTGGAGTTACATAATAAACTCCAAAGACTTACCCAAGGGAGTAAGAGTGTGGATGAGTACCATAAGGAGATGGAGGTGGCCTTGGTAAGGGCAAACATCAATGAAGATAGGAGGCTACCATGTCCTGCTTCCTTCACTACCTAAACCGTGAGATAGGAGACATTGTGGAGTTGCAACATTATGAAGAGCTTGACGAGTTGGTCCACCAAGCCATAAAGGTGGAACAACAACTCAAGAGGAAGGCATGGAGGAAATCTCCTCCACCTTTAAAACCCTGCTTGGAAGGATAAGCAACCCAAGGAGGTTTCTCTACACAACCTAAGGAAGGTATGAACTCTAAAAACTCTAAAACTTTTCCTTCCACTAACGCTTTCTTCTTCTTCGCTTCTAAGCACAGGACATTAAGTGTTTCAAATGTTTGGGAAAAGGCCATATGGCCTATGAGTGCCCAAACAAAAGGACAATGACCATGAAAGGGGGTATATTTCTAGTGAGTCATGTAAGGGCTCCCCTCACGAAAGTGAGAAGGAAGAAGAGTGTGAAACCTTAGCTCATGATGGTGACTTGCTAATGATAAGGAGACTCTTAGGGAGTCAATTTGTGCCAAATGAGCTAGACCAAAGGGAAAACATTTTCCATACAAGATGCATCAGACAAGGAAAGATCTGGTCCTTAATCATTGATGGGGAAGTTGCACAAATGTGGCCAAAGACTCGTTTTGTAAGAAAACTTGAACTTCAAACTATTCCCCATCCCAGGCCATACAAACTTCAATGGTTGAGTGAGAATGGTGAGTTACTAGTCAATCAGCAAGTGTTGGTAAGCTTGTCCATTGGTAAGTATCAAGATGATGTCTTATGTGATGTTGTTCCCATGGAGGCCGGCCATGTTTTACTTGGTAGGCCTTGGCAGTTTGATAAATGTGCTACTCATGATGGTTTTACTAATAAATACTCTTTTGTGCATAATTCTTTGAAAATTACCCTTGTGCCTTTGACTCCTAAACAGGTTTGTGAAGACCAAGTGGCGCTGAGACTTAGGAGAGAAGAAGAGAAGAAGGCCACAAAGGGAAAGTCAAATGGGGAAAAAATGTGGGGATCAAAAAGATATTGAATGTTTAATTGCCAGGAGCGTGAAATAAAGAGGGCTTGCTTATGAGGCAAGAGATGTACATTTGCGTGTACAAGGATTTATATTTGAATCATAACTCTAACCTCTACCTAGTGAGGTAGAGTCTCTTTGCGTGATTTTGAAGATGTCTTCCCAAAGAGTGTTCCTCCTGACTACCTCCTTTAAGGGGTATTGAGCACCAAGTGGCCTTCTTTCCGGGCCACTCTCTGCCTAATAGCCCCGCGTATAGGCCCAATCCGGAGGAAACAAAGGAAATTCAGAAGCAAGTGGAGGAATTGCTCCAAAAAGGTTGGGTAAGAGAAAGCTTGAGCCCTTGTGCCGCTCCTGCTATTCTTGTCCCTAAAAAGGATGGCACTTGGCGCATGTACTGACCGTAGGGTCAGTAAATAATATCACTGGTGAAATATAGACACCCCATCCCTAGACTAGATGATATGCTTGATGAATTGCATGGTGCTTGTTATTTTTCTAAAGTTGATTTGAAGAGTGGGTACCATCAAATTAGGGATGAGGAGGGCGATGAGTGGAAAACAGCCTTTAAAACTAAGCATGGATTGTATGAATGGTTGGTAATGCCTTTTGGACTTACAAATGCGCCTAGCACCTTCATGAGGTTGATGAACCATGTATTAAGAGAGTTTCTAGGCAAGTTTGTAGTGGTGTACTTTGATGACATTCTGATCTACAAAGATAACCTTAGATGAGCACCTAGAACACCTTAGGGCTGTGATGAGTGTTCTAAGGAAAGAAAAGTTGTATGCTAATTTAGAGAAGTGTGTCTTTTGTACCGACCATGTGGTGTTTTTAGGTTTTGTTGTAAGTGCTAAGGAGTACAAGTGGATGAAGAAAAGATTAAAGCCATTAGGGAGTGGCCTACCCCTAAGTCAAGAGTGAGGTGAGAAGCTTCCATGGGCTAGCTAGTTTCTATAGAAGGTTAAGTAAGGACTTTAGCACCATAGCTGCCCACTTTGAATGAGGTTGTGAAGAAGAATGTGAGCTTTAAATGGGGAGAAGCACAAGAGAGAAGCTTTAACACCCTTAAAGAAAAACTTACTCATGCGCCCATACTTGCATTGCCTAATTTTTCTATGTCATTTGAACTTGAATGTGATGCATCTAATGTGGGTATTGGGGCTGTTTTACTCCAGGGGGGCATCCAATTGCGTACTTTAGTGAGAAATTGCATGGTGCTGTTTTGAACTATTCCACTTATGATAAAGAGTTGTATGCACTTATAAGGGCTTTGCACACTTACAAAGACTATCTTTTGCCAAAGGAATTCGTAGTTCAAAGTGATCATGAGTCACTAAAATATTTGAAAGGGCAAGGTAAGCTTAACAAAAGGCATGCTAAGTGGGTAGAATTTCTTGAACAATTCCCCTATGTGATCAAGCACAAGCAAGGTAAGGTGAATGTAGTGGCAGATGCACTCTCTAGAAGGTATACCTTACTTTCCACTCTTGAAACAAAAATTCTTGGTTTTGAACACATAAAAGAGTTGTATGTGCATGATGATGATTTCTCCAAAGTATATGCTGTTTGTGAAAAAGGGGCGCATAATGGGTTCTTTAGGCATGATGGGTTTTTATTCAAGGAAAATATTTATGTGTGCCTAAATGTTCGCTATGCGTGAACTCTTACTTAGGAAGCACATGAGGGGACTAATGGGACATTTTGGGATCCAAAAGACTTTGGACATTTTGCATGAGCATTTTTATTGGCCTGGCATAAAGCATGATGTGCATAGAATTTGTGATAGATGCATTGTTTGTAAAAGGCCAAGTCAAAGGTAATGCCCCATGGACTTTATACCCCTTACCTATCCCAGATTCTCCTTGGATTGACTTGTCTATGGACTTTGTGCTAGGTCTTCCCGCTCCAAGAGGGGGAGAGACTCAATTTTGTGGTTGTTGACAGGTTTTCCAAGATGGCCCACTTTATTCCTTGTCATAAGGTGGATGATGCTACTCATGTAAGGCACTTGTTCTTCAAGGAAATTGTAAGACTACATGGGATGCCCAAGAGCATAGTCTCTCGATAGGGACTCTAAGTTCCTCGATCACTTTTGGAGAACCCTTTGGAACAAATTAGGGACCAAGTCGTTATTTTCTACCACTTGTCACCCACAAACCGATGGGCAAACCGAAGTGGTGAATAGGACCTTTCGACCTTGCTGCGGTCAATCATCAAGAGGAACGTCAAAACATGGGAAGAATGCTTACCTCTTGTTGAATTTTCTTATAATAGAGCGGTTCATTCTACCACTAGCTTTTCTCCTTTTGAAATTGTGTATGGATTTAATCCTCACACCCTTGATTTCACGCCTCTACCGATATTTTTCTTTGAATCATAGGGACTGAAGGCGAAGGCGGAATATGTGAGGAAGCTCCATGAGAAAGTCAAGTCCCAAATTGAAAAAGATGGAGCAATATGCTAGGCAAGCCAACAAAGGAAGAAAAGCGTTGTCTTTGAGCCTGGAGATTGGAGTCCTGGTGCATATGAGGAAGGAAAGGTTTCACACAGAGGAAATCAAAGCTCTCACCTAGAGGAGATGGTCCCTTCCAAATCATTAAAAAGATCAATGATAATGCCTACAAAGTTGACCTACCAGGTGAGTATGGAGTTAGTACAACATTTAATGTGGCTGACTTAAGTCCTTTTGATGTAGGTGATGAAGGATCAAATTCGAAGACGAATTCTTTCAAGGGAGAGCATGATGAAGTCCAGGGAAATTCAAATGGAGACCATCCAATAGATGCAAGGCCCAATGATGCTCTACAAGGACTTGGAGGCCCAATGACGAGGTCAAGGACTAAAAAGGCTAAAGAGGCTTTGGACAAAGAAGTCAACTATTTCCTATCTCTCAAACCAACTCCCGAAGGCCCAACTCTCAAGATAGTCCAAATAATCCAAGTTGATGAAGAACCCAATATGGGGGGCATGATATCACCCTAGTCGTTCCTTTTAATTTATTTAGATTAAGTATTTGAACTTTTAAATTCAGTTTGGTTGTATTTTCCATTTGGGATAATTTTTGTAATAAGGTCCAACTTGTTTTGGGCTAACTAAGCACATAGGATCTTAGAATGTGTTGCAGCTTTGCTAATTGGGCTTGGCCCATATCCATGAGCCAGTTCAGACTTGGGAGCGCTAACTTGCTGGCTCCACCAAGTAGGGTTGGCCGCCACACTCTATTAGGAAAGGAGGGAGGAATTGATTACCATTATGGCTATAAATAGCCTTTGTACACTCCTAATTCAGACCTTTGAATCAGAATTTATTTTGCACTCCATTGTGAGTTTGTGAGAGCTAAGCCTCTTAGGTTCTTGGATGAACCATTTCTGATTCTTATCAAGAGCTTCCATTCTCTTGTGGCGAATCTTCACTCGACTTATCACTCTCTTAAGAGTGTGGCGTCTTCTTTCATTTCCTGTCTCAGTTCCATCTTTTTATTTTAATTCATTTGCTTAGTTCTTTGTTTATGCGCCACTTTCCTTAACGCTTCCACCTTTAGCCCTTCATTCTTCTTGCACTACTGTTTGTATGCGCCATCTTAATTCAAGAGCAAAGTATTTGTTCTTCCTTCTTCAAATAGAAGTGGCGCCACTTGAGGATTAAGGATTCTAATTCCTAAAGTTCTCATTTTTATACTGCTTAATCCTTATAACAAGATTCAATTCGAGGACGATCCGTGTTAAACTATATGCATCCGCTTTTGGATCATATCACAAGCAGTCTTTAAAAAGAATTAAATTAGACACTACACCGCTCGAAACAAAGTGTGTTACATTAATGGTATCAGAGCAGCTCAATTCCCTAACCAGATTGGGAGTTGGGTAGCTATAGCTGGTCAAGTGTCGGGTTTTGTTAGGAGTAGCTTTGATTGGGTGTCAAGTTGTACTTGTGTGTTTGACTTATTTCCTGAATGAAGCAACTATGCTTATAAGATAGTTGGTTTGTTTCCTTGTTTTCAATTTTCGAGGACGAAAATTTTTATTTGTTGGGGAGTAATGTAACATCCCAATTTTTAGAAAAATTGTTGAAAGGTTTACGAAAAATTTTGACGTAGTTTCGTCGAAAATTTCACTACCGGGTGAGTTTTTACCCGAAATTACACCCTAACGTGACCCGATTTCGATGAAATTCGGGATACTAGTGTTTTCCTTTATTTGGGAGTTTTTAGAATTATTTGGTGATTTTTAGGTGAAAGAAAATATTATAGAATATTTTCTAGCGTTTAAATCGCTAAACGACGGAGAAATTGGTCGCGCTCCAAAAAATGGCATTCACCGGAATGATGACATGGCAGAGAAGATTCTTCATATGTCATAATAATTTTTGGGTAAAAGAAAATATAATAGTATATTTTTTATTGTTAGATGAGTTTTATGTGTGAAAAACCTATCGCGCTGACATGATTGGTTTGCAAGAAAATATCAGAGATATTTAATTAAGGATAGGATCGATGACTAAGTGCTGATAGGATAAGAACAAATGAATTCATCTCCTTTGGACCAATAAGATTGTGACACGTGGATAGTAGTCGTCGGACCATTAGAATTTTGACAAGTGGCACCATAGGGATTCGACACGTGGCACCCAAATTTTGAGACAAACAAAACCATAAGAAAGCGACACGTGTCCTTGAAATATGCCTATAAATACAAGGCCAAGGCTTTGGTTATTTTCATAAGTTGGATTTGTGAGAGAAATTTAGAGAGAGAAAGCAGGATCCTAGAGAGAGAAAGTGAGCGAAAAAGTTTGGAATTTCTTCTTTTTTCTCCCATCAGACTTACCGTTGTAAGTCGTCAAACCAATAGCAGTCGATCAACGCATTATTAATTAATCCATTATCATCAACAATATTTTTCATATTCCAAATCAATTCCAAGTTCCAATTAAATCAAACATGATTTAAGGCAAACAATACAAATTACTGATGTCACGTAGGGCCAAGAACATGCCACAACATTTCAAAAAACATATATCCATTCAGTATGCTACAACATGCTACAACATTCCAGATAACACATAGTAATACTACAAGTACTACCACACAATTAATCAAACAATCAACCCAAACAACACACAAGGCGAAAGGCCCAAACTCATTATATAAAAAATTCCCTTAGGAGCTTTAACAATCCAAGCAAGGTAATTCCAAACTATCGTCAAGTCGAACCTCGCGCGAACCTTAAGCACGAACCTTAACAATACAAACTTAATACAATTAGAACCCAAAAATATAAGTCCTAACACCCTAAGACAGCCATGGTTTGGGTCCCTAAAAGTCCTAAGAATTACTCACTTAATCCCATTTGAATCACACCTAGTCATATGTCATGAATCAAGTCTAAGTTATGCAAGTTTTGAAACTTTTTCAAACACTACACACTTAGAAAAATACCTAACCCAAAATTTACCAATTGGAATTGTGTTTTACCACTTTGAATAGTGTTTTCCCAACTTTGAACCACTTTTTAAAACACTAAAACATATAACCAAATTTTAGAAACAATTTCATTACAAGTTCAAAACAATTCTTGAAACATAAACTAAATCTTTTCCCAAAATCATGCTTCTTTGAAAAGCTTTGCTAAATCAAGTCATCAACCACTTTTTTCAACTATTTTAGGCCTAAAACAAATTTAATATCATGTTCCAAAACACCATAAGGCCTACGGTTTTAATGCTTCAAATACAACTCCAAGTTTTCAAAACTTTTAACATCAAAATCTTACAAATTTTGCTTAATCAAAACTTCTTATCATAAGACAATTTCTTTGCCACTTTAATATAATTAGAACCAAGTTAAAACTCACTCAAATCATCATCACAAGCCACTGTTTTTGCAGCCCCAAATTTATTTTATTCCAAACCATTTTTCAAAGCTTTAAACATACAAATTTTTATAGATTTAAAGTCCTAATCAAAAACCAACTTCCAAATCACTCTGATACACTTTAGAACAAATCAAAACATCATAAAAAAGCCACGGTCTCCAGCCCCAAAACCAAATCATTTAATTTCTCAAAACTTGTTAAACATGCATATATGACTAGTTTAAGCATACTAAGGTAAAACCTGATGAAGTCCAGGGAAATTCAAATGGAGACCATCCAATAGATGCAAGGCCCAATGATGCTCTACAAGGACTTGGAGGCCCAATGACGAGGTCAAGGACTAAAAAGGCTAAAGAGGCTTTGGACAAAGAAGTCAACTATTTCCTATCTCTCAAACCAACTCCCGAAGGCCCAACTCTCAAGATAGTCCAAATAATCCAAGTTGATGAAGAACCCAATATGGGGGGCATGATATCACCTTAGTCGTTCCTTTTAATTTATTTAGATTAAGTATTTGAACTTTTTTTAAATTCAGTTTGGTTGTATTTTCCATTTGGGATAATTTTTGTAATAAGGTCCTACTTGTTTTGGGCTAACTAAGCACATAGGATCTTAGAATGTGTTGCAGCTTTGCTAATTGGGCTTGGCCCATATCCATGAGCCAGGTTCAGACTTGGGAGCTCCAACTTGCTGGCTCCACCAAGTAGGGTTGGCCGCCACACTCTATTAGGAAAGGAGGGAGGGAATTGATTACCATTATGGCTATAAATAGCCTTTGTACACTCCTAATTCAGGACCTTTGAATCAGAATTTATTTTGCACTCCATTGTGAGTTTGTGAGAGCTAAGCCTCTTAGGTTCTTGGATGAACCATTTCTGATTCTTATCAAGAGCTTCCATTCTCTTGTGGCGAATCTTCACCGGACTTATCACTCTCTTAAGAGTGTGGCCTTCTTTCATTTCTGTCTCAGTTCCTTCTTTTTCTTTTCATTCTGTTGCTTAGTTCTTTGTTTCTGCGCCACTTTCCTTAAAGCTTGCACATTTAGCACTTCATTCTTCTTGCACTACTGTTTGTATGCGCCATCTTAATTCAAGAGCAAAGTATTTGTTCTTCCTTCTTCAAATAGAAGTGGCGCTAGCTTGAGGATTAAGGATTCTAATTCCTAAAGTTCTCATTTTTATACTGCTTAACCCTTATAACAAGATTCAATTCGAGGACGATCCGTTAAAAACTATATGCATCCGCTTTGGATCATATCATGTGGTATCTAGAGCCCGGATCCTAGAATTGACAAAGTTCTTGTTTTTATTGTGTATCGTTCTTATTGCTTTCTAACACCAAGCACGCTTGCTTGAGTGCCATATTTGTACACATTTGGATCATCTTGATCAGCGCCATTTCCAAGGATTGGCGAAATTCTTTACATTCTGCTCTTTAAGTCATTTACTTTCTTAGCCTTTAAATTCGTGCCTTTAATTCTGTCTTTTAATTCCAGTTCTTTGTTTCTTGTTTTTATTCTAGTCATTTATTCTTTTGCGCAATTTACAGCTTTAATCCTTTATTTCCATATTGGTTGCTGTTGATGTTTATAGCACTTGAATTGAAAAGGAAACTTTTAATCACACAGTTGGCACAACAATTCAATTTGATATTGCAATAACCAATTTTTAAGTGCAAAAAAAAAAAAAAAAAACAGAACAGGGGCGTGATCTACAAAAAAAAAATCCTTTTATTCCAGAAAAAAAAAGGAAAAGAAAAGAGCCCCTTGCACTTAACAAGATTAAATTGTTGCCATTGTGGACTTCATTAGGAGTGTTGCTGTAATTCATAACTTTTTGCGCAATTGTCTTCTCATTGTTCCAGTTCCTTTTGTCTTCTTTGCATTCCTTTTGAGTTGTACTTTTCCTTGTTAGCTTTTCTTGTTTGTCTCTTTAAATTCTTTTAAGTTTTGTCTAGAGTTTCTTTCCTTTCTTCAAATTCTGGGTGATTAACTCTTGTGAAGTTTGTCATTTGTGAAACGAACCCTTGGTAATTGAAACACGAGAGGGTTTATTTAAGAACTCAAAGAGACTTGAGAGGTAAAAGGCAAGAGTGGACATTATAGAAAAAGCCTACTAAGAGTGAAACACGAGTGATAAATTCAAGAGTGTAAACACGTGAGAAGAGTGGAAAGTGGCTTTTGGTTGTGATTTTTTTTTAACCCTATAAAAAAAAATCCAAAGATGAGTGAAGGAAACACACCCCCATCCCCTAGGACCGCCCGATTGATGCAATTCCTAGCCCAAGAGTTAGACAAAGGGTTAAACCAAGTTCGGGCTGAATTTAACACAAGGTTGGATGAAAGGAGTATGGGTTCTCAACATGAGGCCTCGCATGAGGATGAATATGATTATGATTCGGGTAGGGAAAGGAGACCCAGGAGGGACCATGATCGGAGAAGGAGACATGGGAGGCATGATGATAGGAGACATAGGAGGTATAGGAGTAATGAGAGGGAAGGAGAACTAGGAAGAGTTAAGATCCAAGTACCCTCTTTCAAAGGAAAGAATGACCCTGAAGCCTACCTAGAATGGGAGACCAAAATAGAACAAATCTTTTCCTATCACCGTTACAATGAAGAGAGGAAGGTGAAGGTGGCAGCCCTTGAGTTTTCTGATTATGCTCTAATCTGGTGGGACCAAGTACAAAAGGAGAGGGAAAGAAATAGGGATTACCCCGTAGATACTTGGGAGGAGATGAAAGCTTTGATGAGAAAAAGGTTTGTACCTTCGTGGTACCACCGGGAGTTACATAATAAACTCCAAAGACTTACCCAAGGGAGTAAGAGTGTGGATGAGTACCATAAGGAGATGGAGGTGGCCTTGGTAAGGGCAAACATCAATGAAGATAGGGAGGCTACCATGTCCTGCTTTCTTCACGGCCTAAACCGTGAGATAGGAGACATTGTGGAGTTGCATCATTATGAAGAGCTTGAAGAGTTGGTCCACCAAGCCATAAAGGTGGAACAACAACTCAAGAGGAAGGCATGGAGGAAATCTCCCTCCACCTTTAAAACCCCTGCTTGGAAGGATAAGCAACCCAAGGAGGTTTCCTCTACACAACCTAAGGAAGGTATGAACTCTAAAAACTCTAAAACTTTTCCTTCCACTAACGCTTCTTCTTCTTCTGTTTCTAAGCCAAGGGACATTAAGTGTTTCAAATGTTTGGGAAAAGGCCATATGGCCTATGAGTGCCCAAACAAAAGGACAATGACCATGAAAGGGGGGTATATTTCTAGTGAGTCATGTAAGGGCTCCCCTGCCGAAAGTGAGAAGGAAGAAGAGTGCGAAACCTTAGCTCATGATGGTGACTTGCTAATGATAAGGAGACTCTTAGGGAGTCAAATTGTGCCAAATGAGCTAGACCAAAGGGAAAACATTTTCCATACAAGATGCATCATACAAGGAAAGATCTGTTCCTTAATCATTGATGGGGGAAGTTGCACAAATGTGGCCAGCACTCGTTTGGTAAGAAAACTTGAACTTCAAACTATTCCCCATCCCAGGCCATACAAACTTCAATGGTTGAGTGAGAATGGTGAGTTACTAGTCAATCAGCAAGTGTTGGTAAGCTTGTCCATTGGTAAGTATCAAGATGATGTCTTATGTGATGTTGTTCCCATGGAGGCCGGCCATGTTTTACTTGGTAGGCCTTGGCAGTTTGATAAACGTGCTACTCATGATGGTTTTACTAATAAATACTCTTTTGTGCATAATTCTTTGAAAATTACCCTTGTGCCTTTGACTCCTAAACAGGTTTGTGAAGACCAAGTGGCGCTGAGACTTAGGAGAGAAGAAGAGAAGAAGGCCACAAAGGGAAAGTCAAATGGGGAAAAAAAATGGGGATCAAAAAGATATTGAATGTTTAATTGCCAGGAGCGTGAAATAAAGAGGGCTTGCTTATGAGGCAAGAGATGTACATTTGCGTGTACAAGGATTTATATTTGAATCATAACTCTAACCCTCTACCTAGTGAGGTAGAGTCTCTTTTGCAGGATTTTGAAGATGTCTTCCCAAAGAGTGTTCCTCCCGGACTACCTCCTTTAAGGGGTATTGAGCATCAAATGGACTTCATTCCGGGAGCCTCTTTGCCTAATAGGCCCGCCTATAGGACCAATCCGGAGGAAACAAAGGAAATTCAGAAGCAAGTGGAGGAATTGCTCCAAAAAGGTTGGGTAAGAGAAAGCTTGAGCCCTTGTGCCGTTCCCGTTATTCTTGTCCCTAAAAAGGACGGCACTTGGCGCATGTGTAATTGTAGGGTCAGTAAATAATATCACTGTGAAATATAGACACCCCATCCCTAGACTAGATGATATGCTTGATGAATTGCATGGTGCTTGTTATTTTTCTAAAGTTGATTTGAAGAGTGGGTACCATCAAATTAGGATGAGGGAGGGCGATGAGTGGAAAACAGCCTTTAAAACTAAGCATGGATTGTATGAATGGTTGGTAATGCCTTTTGGACTTACAAATGCGCCTAGCACCTTCATGAGGTTGATGAACCATGTATTAAGAGAGTTTCTAGGCAAGTTTGTAGTGGTGTACTTTGATGACATTCTGATCTACAAAGATAACCTTAGATGAGCACCTAGAACACCTTAGGGCTGTGATGAGTGTTCTAAGGAAAGAAAAAGTTGTATGCTAATTTAGAGAAGTGTGTCTTTTGTACCGACCATGTGGTGTTTTTAGGTTTTGTTGTAAGTGCTAAGGGAGTACAAGTGGATGAAGAAAAGATTAAAGCCATTAGGGAGTGGCCTACCCCTAAGTCGATGAGTGAGGTGAGAAGCTTCCATGGGCTAGCTAGTTTCTATAGAAGGTTCGTAAAGGACTTTAGCACCATAGCTGCCCCTTTGAATGAGGTTGTGAAGAAGAATGTGAGCTTTAAATGGGGAGAAGCACAAGAGAGAAGCTTTAACACCCTTAAAGAAAAACTTACTCATGCGCCCATACTTGCATTGCCTAATTTTTCTATGTCATTTGAACTTGAATGTGATGCATCTAATGTGGGTATTGGGGCTGTTTTACTCCAGGGGGGCATCCAATTGCGTACTTTAGTGAGAAATTGCATGGTGCTGTTTTGAACTATTCCACTTATGATAAAGAGTTGTATGCACTTATAAGGGCTTTGCACACTTGGCAGCACTATCTTTTGCCAAAGGAATTCGTAATTCAAAGTGATCATAAGTCACTAAAATATTTGAAAGGGCAAGGTAAGCTTAACAAAAGGCATGCTAAGTGGGTAGAATTTCTTGAACAATTCCCCTATGTGATCAAGCACAAGCAAGGTAAGGTGAATGTAGTGGCAGATGCACTCTCTAGAAGGTATACCTTACTTTCCACTCTTGAAACAAAAATTCTTGGTTTTGAACACATAAAAGAGTTGTATGTGCATGATGATGATTTCTCCAAAGTATATGCTGTTTGTGAAAAAGGGGCGCATAATGGGTTCTTTAGGCATGATGGGTTTTTATTCAAGGAAAAATATTTATGTGTGCCTAAATGTTCGTTGCGTGAACTCTTACTTAGGGAAGCACATGAGGGGGGACTAATGGGACATTTTGGGATCCAAAAGACTTTGGACATTTTGCATGAGCATTTTTATTGGCCTGGCATAAAGCATGATGTGCATAGAATTTGTGATAGATGCATTGTTTGTAAAAAGGCCAAGTCAAAGGTAATGCCCCATGGACTTTATACCCCCTTACCTATCCCAGATTCTCCTTGGATTGACTTGTCTATGGACTTTGTGCTAGGTCTTCCCCGCTCCAAGAGGGGAGAGACTCAATTTTGTGGTTGTTGATGTTTTCCAAGATGGCCCACTTTATTCCTTGTCATAAGGTGGATGATGCTACTCATGTGGCGGACTTGTTCTTCAAGGAAATTGTAAGACTACATGGGATGCCCAAGAGCATAGTCTCGATAGGGACTCTAAGTTCCTCACCACTTTTGGAGAACCCTTTGGAACAAATTAGGGACCAAGCTGTTATTTTCTACCACTTGTCACCCACAAACCGATGGGCAAACCGAAGTGGTGAATAGGACCACTTTCGACCTTCTTTGCGGTCAATCATCAAGAGAACGTCAAAACATGGGAAGAATGCTTACCTCTTGTTGAATTTTCTTATAATAGAGCGGTTCATTCTACCACTAGCTTTTCTCCTTTTGAAATTGTGTATGGATTTAATCCCCTCACACCCTTGATTTGTCTTTGCCTCTGCACGATATTTTTCTTTGAATCATAGGGACTGAAGGCGAAGGCGCAATATGTGAGGAAGCTCCATGAGAAAGTCAAGTCCCAAATTGAAAAAGATGGAGCAATATGCTAGGCAAGCCAACAAAGGAAGAAAAAGCGTTGTCTTTGAGCCTGGAGATTGGAGTGCAGGTGCATATGAGGAAGGAAAGGTTTCCGTCACAGAGGAAATCAAAGCTGTCACCTAGAGGAGATGGTCCCTTCCAAATCATTAAAGAGATCAATGATAATGCCTACAAAGTTGACCTACCAGGTGAGTATGGAGTTAGTGCAACAGTTAATGTGGCTGACTTAAGTCCTTTTGATGTAGGTGATGGAGGATCAAATTGAGGGCGAATTCTTTCAAGGGAGAGCATGATGAAGTCCAGTGAAATCCAAATGGAGACCATCCAATAGATGCAAGGCCCAATGATGCTCTACAAGGACTTGGAGGCCCAATGACGAGGTCAAGGACTAAAAAGGCTAAAGAGGCTTTGGACAAAGAAGTCAACTATTTCCTATCTCTCAAACCAACTCCCGAAGGCCCAACTCTCAAGATAGTCCAAATAATCCAAGTTGATGAAGAACCCAATATGGGGGGCATGATATCACCCTAGTCGTTCCTTTTAATTTATTTAGATTAAGTATTTGAACTTTTTAAATTCAGTTTGGTTGTATTTTCCATTTGGGATAATTTTTGTAATAAGGTCCTACTTGTTTTGGGCTAACTAAGCACATAGGATCTTAGAATGTGTTGCAGCTTTGCTAATTGGGCTTGGCCCATATCCATGAGCCAGGTTCAGACTTGGGAGCGCCAACTTGCTGGCTCCACCAAGTAGGGTTGGCCGCCACACTCTATTAGGAAAGGAGGGAGGGAATTGATTACCATTATGGCTATAAATAGCCTTTGTACACTCCTAATTCAGGACCTTTGAATCAGAATTTATTTTGCACTCCATTGTGAGTTTGTGAGAGCTAAGCCTCTTAGGTTCTTGGATGAACCATTTCTGATTCTTATCAAGAGCTTCCATTCTCTTGTGGCGAATCTTCACCGGACTTATCACTCTCTTAAGAGTGTGGCGTCTTCTTTCATTTCTGTCTCAGTTCCATCTTTTTATTTTAATTCTGTTGCTTAGTTCTTTGTTTATGCGCCACTTTCCTTAAAGCTTGCACCTTTAGCACTTCATTCTTCTTGCACTACTGTTTGTATGCGCCATCTTAATTCAAGAGCAAAGTATTTGTTCTTCCTTCTTCAAATAGAAGTGGCGCCCAGTTTGAGGATTAAGGATTCTAATTCCTAAAGTTCTCATTTTTATACTGTTTTAATCCTTATAACAAGATTCAATTCGAGGACGATCCGTGTTAAACTATATGCATCCGTTTTGGATCATATCACAAGCAGTCTTTAAAAAGAATTAAATTAGACACTACACCGCTTCGAAAACAGTGTGTTACATTAATGGTATCAGAGCAGTTCGACCCTAACCAGATTGGGAGTTGGGTAGCTATAGCTGGTCAAGTGTCGGGTTTTGTTAGGAGTAGCTTTGATTGGGTGTCAAGTTGTACTTGTGTGTTTGACTTATTTCCTGAATGAAGCAACTATGCTTATAAGATAGTTGGTTTGTTTCCTTGCTTTCAATTTTCGAGGACGAAAATTTTTATTTGTTGGGGAGTAATGTAACATCCCAATTTTTAGAAAAATTGTTGAAAGGTTTACGAAAAATTTTGACGTAGTTTCGTCGAAAATTTCACTACCGGGTGAGTTTTTACCCGAAATTACACCCTAACGTGACCCGATTTCGATGAAATTCGGGATACTAGTGTTTTCCTTTATTTGGGAGTTTTTAGAATTATTTGGTGATTTTTAGGTGAAAGAAAATATTATAGAATATTTTCTAGCGTTTAAATCGCTAAACGACGGAGAAATTGGTCGCGCTCCAAAAAATGGCATTCACCGGAATGATGACATGGCAGAGAAGATTCTTCATATGTCATAATAATTTTTGGGTAAAAGAAAATATAATAGTATATTTTTTATTGGTAGATGAGTTTGATGTGTGAAAAACCTATCGCATGCGACATGATTGGTCGGTAAGAAAATATCAGAGATATTTAATTAAGGATAGGATCGATGACTAAGTGCTGATAGGATAAGAACAAATGAATTCATCTCCTTTGGACCAATAAGATTGTGACACGTGGATAGTAGTCGTCGGACCATTAGAATTTTGACAAGTGGCACCATAGGGATTCGACACGTGGCACCCAAATTTTGAGACAAACAAAACCATAAGAAAGCGACACGTGTCCTTGAAATATGCCTATAAATACAAGGCCAAGGCTTTGGTTATTTTCATAAGTTGGATTTGTGAGAGAAATTTAGAGAGAGAAAGCAGGATCCTAGAGAGAGAAAGTGAGCGAAAAGTTTGGAATTTCTTCTTTTTTCTCCCGTCAGACTTACCGTTGTAAGTCGTCAAACCAATAGCAGTCGATCAACGCATTATTAATTAATCCATTATCATCAACAATATTTTTCATATTCCAAATCAATTCCAAGTTCCAATTAAATCAAACATGATTTAAGGCAAACAATACAAATTACTGATGTCACGTAGGGCCAAGAACATGCCACAACATTTCAAAAAACATATATCCATTCAGTATGCTACAACATGCTACAACATTCCAGATAACACATAGTAATACTACAAGTACTACCACACAATTAATCAAACAATCAACCCAAACAACACACAAGGCGAAAGGCCCAAACTCATTATATAAAAAATTCCCTTAGGAGCTTTAACAATCCAAGCAAGGTAATTCCAAACTATCGTCAAGTCGAACCTCGCGCGAACCTTAAGCACGAACCTTAACAATACAAACTTAATACAATTAGAACCCAAAAATATAAGTCCTAACACCCTAAGACAGCCATGGTTTGGGTCCCTAAAAGTCCTAAGAATTACTCACTTAATCCCATTTGAATCACACCTAGTCATATGTCATGAATCAAGTCTAAGTTATGCAAGTTTTGAAACTTTTTCAAACACTACACACTTAGAAAAATACCTAACCCAAAATTTACCAATTGGAATTGTGTTTTACCACTTTGAATAGTGTTTTCCCAACTTTGAACCACTTTTTAAAACACTAAAACATATAACCAAATTTTAGAAACAATTTCATTACAAGTTCAAAACAATTCTTGAAACATAAACTAAATCTTTTCCCAAAATCATGCTTCTTTGAAAAGCTTTGCTAAATCAAGTCATCAACCACTTTTTTCAACTATTTTAGGCCTAAAACAAATTTAATATCATGTTCCAAAACACCATAAGGCCTACGGTTTTAATGCTTCAAATACAACTCCAAGTTTTCAAAACTTTTAACATCAAAATCTTACAAATTTTGCTTAATCAAAACTTCTTATCATAAGACAATTTCTTTGCCACTTTAATATAATTAGAACCAAGTTAAAACTCACTCAAATCATCATCACAAGCCACTGTTTTTGCAGCCCCAAATTTATTTTATTCCAAACCATTTTTCAAAGCTTTAAACATACAAATTTTTATAGATTTAAAGTCCTAATCAAAAACCAACTTCCAAATCACTCTGATACACTTTAGAACAAATCAAAACATCATAAAAAAGCCACGGTCTCCAGCCCCAAAAACCAAATCATTTAATTTCTCAAAACTTGTTAAACATGCATATATGACTAGTTTAAGCATACTAAGGTAAAACCTGATGAAGTCCAGGGAAATTCAAATGGAGACCATCCAATAGATGCAAGGCCCAATGATGCTCTACAAGGACTTGGAGGCCCAATGACGAGGTCAAGGACTAAAAAGGCTAAAGAGGCTTTGGACAAAGAAGTCAACTATTTCCTATCTCTCAAACCAACTCCCGAAGGCCCAACTCTCAAGATAGTCCAAATAATCCAAGTTGATGAAGAACCCAATATGGGGGGCATGATATCACCTTAGTCGTTCCTTTTAATTTATTTAGATTAAGTATTTGAACTTTTTTTAAATTCAGTTTGGTTGTATTTTCCATTTGGGATAATTTTTGTAATAAGGTCCTACTTGTTTTGGGCTAACTAAGCACATAGGATCTTAGAATGTGTTGCAGCTTTGCTAATTGGGCTTGGCCCATATCCATGAGCCAGGTTCAGACTTGGGAGCGCCAACTTGCTGGCTCCACCAAGTAGGGTTGGCCGCCACACTCTATTAGGAAAGGAGGGAGGGAATTGATTACCATTATGGCTATAAATAGCCTTTGTACACTCCTAATTCAGGACCTTTGAATCAGAATTTATTTTGCACTCCATTGTGAGTTTGTGAGAGCTAAGCCTCTTAGGTTCTTGGATGAACCATTTCTGATTCTTATCAAGAGCTTCCATTCTCTTGTGGCGAATCTTCACCGGACTTATCACTCTCTTAAGAGTGTGGCGTCTTCTTTCATTTCTGTCTCAGTTCCATCTTTTTATTTTAATTCTGTTGCTTAGTTCTTTGTTTATGCGCCACTTTCCTTAAAGCTTGCACATTTAGCACTTCATTCTTCTTGCACTACTGTTTGTATGCGCCATCTTAATTCAAGAGCAAAGTATTTGTTCTTCCTTCTTCAAATAGAAGTGGGCGCCAGTTTGAGGATTAAGGATTCTAATTCCTAAAGTTCTCATTTTTATCTTTGTTTTAACCCTTATAACAAGATTCAATTCGAGGGCGATCCGTTAAAAACTATATGCATCCGTTTTGGATCATATCATGTGGTATCTAGAGCCGGATCCTAGAATTGACAAAGTTCTTGTTTTTATTGTGTCTTGTTGTTCTTATTGCTTTCTAACACCAAGCACGATTGCTTGAGTGCCATATTTGTACACATTTGGATCATCTTGATCAGCGCCATTTCCAAGGATTGGCGAAATTCTTTACATTCTGCTCTTTAAGTCATTTACTTTCTTAGCCTTTAAATTCGTGCCTTTAATTCTGTCTTTTAATTCCAGTTCTTTGTTTCTTGTTTTTATTCTAGTCATTTATTCTTTTGCGCAATTTACAGCTTTAATCCTTTATTTCCATATTGGTTGCTGTTGATGTTTATAGCACTTGAATTGAAAAGGAAACTTTTAATCACACAGTTGGCACAACAATTCAATTTGATATTGCAATAACCAATTTTTAAGTGCAAAAAAAAAAAAAAACAGAACAGGGGCGTGATCTACAAAAAAAAAATCCTTTTATTCCAGAAACAAAAAAAAAAAAAGGAAAAGAAAAGAGCCCCTTGCACTTAACAAGATTAAATTGTTGCCATTGTGGACTTCATTAGGAGTGTTGCTGTAATTCATAACTTTTTGCGCAATTGTCTTCTCATTGTTCCAGTTCCTTTTGTCTTCTTTGCATTCCTTTTGAGTTGTACTTTTCCTTGTTAGCTTTTCTTGTTTGTCTCTTTAAATTCTTTTAAGTTTTGTCTAGAGTTTCTTTCCTTTCTTCAAATTCTGGGTGATTAACTCTTGTGAAGTTTGTCATTTGTGAAACGAACCCTTGGTAATTGAAACACGAGAGGGTTTATTTAAGAACTCAAAGAGACTTGAGAGGTAAAAGGCAAGAGTGGACATTATAGAAAAAGCCTACTAAGAGTGAAACACGAGTGATAAATTCAAGAGTGTAAACACGTGAGAAGAGTGGAAAGGGCCTTTTGTTTGTTATTTTTTTTTTAACCCTATAAAAAATCCAAAGATGAGTGAAGGAAACACACCCCCATCCCCTAGGACCTTAGATTGATGCAATTCCTAGCCCAAGAGTTAGACAAAGGGTTAAACCAAGTTCGGGCTGAATTTAACACAAGGTTGGATGAAAGGAGTAGGGGTTCTCAACATGAGGCCTCGCATGAGGATGAATATGATTATGATTCGGGTAGGGAAAGGAGACCCAGGAGGGACCATGATCGGAGAAGGAGACATGGGAGGCATGATGATAGGAGACATAGGAGGTATAGGAGTAATGAGAGGAGAGGAGAACTAGGAAGAGTTAAGATCCAAGTACCCTCTTTCAAAGGAAAGAATGACCCTGAAGCCTACCTAGAATGGGAGACCAAAATAGAACAAATCTTTTCCTATCACCGTTACAATGAAGAGAGGAAGGTGAAGGTGGCAGCCCTTGAGTTTTCTGATTATGCTCTAATCTGGTGGGACCAAGTACAAAAGGAGAGGGAAAGAAATAGGGATTACCCCGTAGATACTTGGGAGGAGATGAAAGCTTTGATGAGAAAAAGGTTTGTACCTTCGTGGTACCACCGGGAGTTACATAATAAACTCCAAAGACTTACCCAAGGGAGTAAGAGTGTGGATGAGTACCATAAGGAGATGGAGGTGGCCTTGGTAAGGGCAAACATCAATGAAGATAGGGAGGCTACCATGTCCCGTTTCCTTCACGGCCTAAACCGTGAGATAGGAGACATTGTGGAGTTGCATCATTATGAAGAGCTTGAAGAGTTGGTCCACCAAGCCATAAAGGTGGAACAACAACTCAAGAGGAAGGCATGGAGGAAATCTCCCTCCACCTTTAAAACCCCTGCTTGGAAGGATAAGCAACCCAAGGAGGTTTCCTCTACACAACCTAAGGAAGGTATGAACTCTAAAAACTCTAAAACTTTTCCTTCCACTAACGCTTCTTCTTCTTCTGTTTCTAAGCACAGGGACATTAAGTGTTTCAAATGTTTGGGAAAAGGCCATATGGCCTATGAGTGCCCAAACAAAAGGACAATGACCATGAAAGGGGGGTATATTTCTAGTGAGTCATGTAAGGGCTCCCCTGCCGAAAGTGAGAAGGAAGAAGAGTGCGAAACCTTAGCTCATGATGGTGACTTGCTAATGATAAGGAGACTCTTAGGGAGTCAAATTGTGCCAAATGAGCTAGACCAAAGGGAAAACATTTTCCATACAAGATGCATCATACAAGGAAAGATCTGTTCCTTAATCATTGATGGGGGAAGTTGCACAAATGTGGCCAGCACTCGTTTGGTAAGAAAACTTGAACTTCAAACTATTCCCCATCCCAGGCCATACAAACTTCAATGGTTGAGTGAGAATGGTGAGTTACTAGTCAATCAGCAAGTGTTGGTAAGCTTGTCCATTGGTAAGTATCAAGATGATGTCTTATGTGATGTTGTTCCCATGGAGGCCGGCCATGTTTTACTTGGTAGGCCTTGGCAGTTTGATAAACGTGCTACTTATGATGGTTTTACTAATAAATACTCTTTTGTGCATAATTCTTTGAAAATTACCCTTGTGCCTTTGACTCCTAAACAGGTTTGTGAAGACCAAGTGGCGCTGAGACTTAGGAGAGAAGAAGAGAAGAAGGCCACAAAGGGAAAGTCAAATGGGGAAAAAAAAGTGGGGATCAAAAAGATATTGAATGTTTAATTGCCAGGGAGCGTGAAATAAAGAGGGCTTGCTTTGCGAGGCAAGAGATGTACATTTGCGTGTACAAGGATTTATATTTGAATCATAACTCTAACCCTCTACCTAGTGAGGTAGAGTCTCTTTTGCAGGATTTTGAAGATGTCTTCCCAAAGAGTGTTCCTCCCACTACCTCCTTTAAGGGGTATTGAGCATCAAATGGACTTCATTCCTGAGCCTCTTTGCCTAATAGGCCCGCCTATAGGACCAATCCGGAGGAAACAAAGGAAATTCAGAAGCAAGTGGAGGAATTGCTCCAAAGGTTGGGTAAGAGAAAGCTTGAGCCCTTGTGTGTTCCTGTTATTCTTGTCCCTAAAAAGGACGGCACTTGGCGCATGTGTCTTGTTGTAGGGCTGTAAATAATATCACTGTGAAATATAGACACCCCATCCCTAGACTAGATGATATGCTTGATGAATTGCATGGTGCTTGTTATTTTTCTAAAGTTGATTTGAAGAGTGGGTACCATCAAATTAGGATGAGGGAAGGGGATGAGTGGAAAACAGCCTTTAAAACTAAGCATGGATTGTATGAATGGTTGGTAATGCCTTTTGGACTTACAAATGTGCCTAGCACCTTCATGAGGTTGATGAACCATGTATTAAGAGAGTTTTTAGGCAAGTTTGTAGTGGTGTACTTTGATGACATTCTGATCTATAGCATAACCTTAGATGAGCACCTAGAACACCTTAGGGCTGTGATGAGTGTGCTAAGGAAAGAAAAGTTGTATGCTAATTTAGAGAACTGTGTCTTTTGTACCGACCATGTGGTGTTTTTAGGTTTTGTTGTAAGTGCTAAGGGAGTACAAGTGGATGAAGAAAAGATTAAAGCCATTAGGGAGTGGCCTACCCCTAAGTCGATGAGTGAGGTGAGAAGCTTCCATGGGCTAGCTAGTTTCTATAGAAGGTTCAGTAAGGACTTTAGCACCATAGCTGCCCCTTTGAATGAGGTTGTGAAGAAGAATGTGAGCTTTAAGTGGGGAGAAGCACAAGAGAGAAGCTTTAACACCCTTAAAGAAAAACTTACTCATGCGCCCATACTTGCATTGCCTAATTTTTCTATGTCATTTGAACTTGAATGTGATGCATCTAATGTGGGTATTGGGGCTGTTTTACTCCAGGGGGGCATCCAATTGCGTACTTTAGTGAGAAATTGCATGGTGCTGTTTTGAACTATTCCACTTATGATAAAGAGTTGTATGCACTTATAAGGGCTTTGCACACTTGGCAGCACTATCTTTTGCCAAAGGAATTCGTAATTCAAAGTGATCATGAGTCACTAAAATATTTGAAAGGGCAAGGTAAGCTTAACAAAAGGCATGCTAAGTGGGTAGAATTTATTGAACAATTCCCCTATGTGATCAAGCACAAGCAAAGTAAGGTGAATGTAGTGGCAGATGCACTCTCTAGAAGGTATACCTTACTTTCCACTCTTGAAACAAAAATTCTTGGTTTTGAACACATAAAAGAGTTGTATGTGCATGATGATGATTTCTCCAAAGTATATGCTGTTTGTGAAAAAGAAGCGCATAATGGGTTCTTTAGGCATGATGTGTTTATATTCAAGGAAAAATATTTATGTGTGCCTAAATGTTCGTTGTGAACTCTTACGTAGGGAAGCACATGAGGGGACTAATGGGACATTTTGGGATCAAAGACTTTGGACATTTTGCATGAGCATTTTTATGGGCCTGGCATGAAGCATGATGTGCATAGAATTTGTGATAGATGCATTGTTTGTAAAAAGGCCAAGTCAAAGGTAATGCCCCATGGACTTTATACCCCCTTACCTATCCCAGATTCTCCTTGGATTGACTTGTCTATGGACTTTGTGCTAGGTCTTCCCCGCTCCAAGAGGGGGAGAGACTCAATTTTTGTGGTTGTTGACAGGTTTTCCAAGATGGCCCACTTTATTCCTTGTCATAAGGTGGATGATGCTACTCATGCGGCAGACTTGTTCTTCAAGGAAATTGTAAGACTACATGGGATGCCCAAGAGCATAGTCTCTGATAGGGACTCTAAGTTCCTCAGTCACTTTTGGAGAACCCTTTGGAACAAATTAGGGACCAAGCTGTTATTTTCTACCACTTGTCACCCACAAACTGATGGGCAAACTGAAGTGGTGAATAGGACCCTTTCGACCTTGCTGCGGTCAATCATCAAGAGGAACGTCAAAACATGGGAAGAATGCTTACCTCTTGTTGAATTTTCTTATAATAGAGCGGTTCATTCTACCACTAGCTTTTCTCCTTTTGAAATTGTGTATGGATTTAATCCTCACACCCCTTGATTTCTTTGCCTCTACACGATATTTTTCTTTGAATCATAGGGACGGGAAGGCGAGGCGAGAATATGTGAGGAAGCTCCATGAGAAAGTCAAGTCCCAAATTGAAAAAAGATGGAGCAATATGCTAGGCAAGCCAACAAAGGAAGAAAAAGCGTTGTCTTTGAGCCTGGAGATTGGAGTGCAGGTGCATATGAGGAAGGAAAGGTTTCAAATCACAGAGGAAATCAAAGCTCTCACCTAGAGGAGATGGTCCCTTCCAAATCATTAAAAAGATCAATGATAATGCCTACAAAGTTGACCTACCAGGTGAGTATGGAGTTAGTGCAACATTTAATGTGGCTGACTTAAGTCCTTTTGATGTAGGGGATGAAGGATCAAATTGAGGACTAATTCTTTCGAAGGGGAGAGCATGATGAAGTCCAGGAAATTCAAATGGAGACCATCCAATAGATGCAAGGCCCAATGATGCTCTACAAGGACTTGGAGGCCCAATGACGAGGTCAAGGACTAAAAAGGCTAAAGAGGCTTTGGACAAAGAAGTCAACTATTTCCTATCTCTCAAACCAACTCCCGAAGGCCCAACTCTCAAGATAGTCCAAATAATCCAAGTTGATGAAGAACCCAATATGGGGGGCATGATATCACCCTAGTCGTTCCTTTTAATTTATTTAGATTAAGTATTTGAACTTTTTTAAATTCAGTTTGGTTGTATTTTCCATTTGGGATAATTTTTGTAATAAGGTCCTACTTGTTTTGGGCTAACTAAGCACATAGGATCTTAGAATGTGTTGCAACTTTGCTAATTGGGCTTGGCCATATCCATGAGCCAGGTTCAGACTTGGGAGCGCCAACTTGCTGGCTCCACCAAGTAGGGTTGGCCGCCACACTCTATTAGGAAAGGAGGGAGGGAATTGATTACCATTATGGCTATAAATAGCCTTTGTACACTCCTAATTCAGGACCTTTGAATCAGAATTTATTTTGCACTCCATTGTGAGTTTGTGAGAGCTAAGCCTCTTAGGTTCTTGGATGAACCATTTCTGATTCTTATCAAGAGCTTCCATTCTCTTGTGGCGAATCTTCACCGGACTTATCACTCTCTTAAGAGTGTGGCGTCTTCTTTCATTTCTGTCTCAGTTGCATCTTTTTATTTTAATTATGTTGCTTAGTTCTTTGTTTATGTGCCACTTTCCTTAAAGCTTGCACCTTTAGCACTTCATTCTTCTTGCACTACTGTTTGTATGCGCCATCTTAATTCAAGAGCAAAGTATTTGTTCTTCCTTCTTCAAATAGAAGTGGGCGCCAATTTGAGGATTAAGGATTCTAATTCCTAAAGTTCTCATTTTTATACTGTTTTAACCCTTATAACAAGATTCAATTCGAGGACGATCCGTTAAAAACTATATGCATCCGTTTTGGATCATATCAAAACCCCCAAATATCTAACTCCAAAACCACTAAAATCAAGTCAAGGTCAAACCCCATAACAACCCTAAGAATTCGGCCAGAACCAAGGGTTAGGGTTTTCCAATTTTTAAATACTACAACATGCTTAATCATAGAGGAAAGCAAAGGGTTATAAGACTAATCATGCATTTCTAGCCAAAGCAAACACTTTTACCTAAAAACAACTCCAAAAACCTTCAAAACCCTAATCATGGAACTGAAGATAGATGAGAGAAGGATCATGGAACTCACCGAGAAATTTAGGAGTGATGGAACAAGGATTAAGAAGAAAGGAAGAAGATTGCACTCAAAAACTCTAAGTTTTTCAAGATTTCTCACACTTTCTCTCTCTAACTTCTCTCTAGTTTTTTTCTCCACCAAGCATCAATGAGAAAACGTGAAGGCTGATCTCCTACTTATAGAGAGTACAATGGACAAGGAATGGAATAAAATGTCTCATTTAGTTGGAAACTAACCAAATTAGTCCTAAATTAACTAATGTAACTACATACCATTTACAACTTAACCAATCCTAATCTAACACATGGCAAGGAAGCTTCTAAAGCTTGGATTCAGCACCCCTATTTGCTTGATGCATCGCCCCTTTGCCCAAAATATCTAGATATTCCGTTTCGTCGCGTTCTCGCTCAATCGGGTGTGCTGCATTACGCGTATATTATGGTTTTTTTTTTTACCAAAAACTCCAAAAATAATTCTAATAAATTATTCTATAATAAAAAATTATTAATCAACTAAAATGTCCCTAAAAATATTAGAAGTATTTCTATGAATGTCGCTTTCTCGATTTACGAGCTAAAACGCTCTTTGTAATCTGATTAGAGCGTAGACAATACACTAATTATTTTTTGATGCCCAAAAATTTCAGAAAAATTTCCAATAAATCCTAAATAATGGAAAATGCTAAGATCTCAAATTTTATAAAATTTGGATCATGTTTGGGCATGTTTCAGTTAGAAACTCACCCAATAGCCTAGTTACGGCAGAATTCAATAGAATTCTCGTAGCGTAATAAAAATTGTAAATTAGTGAGGATCACTAATTTCAATTTATCTTATCATCTAGATATTATTCAAACAATAAAATCATCAATATAAAATCATAAAAATAAAAGTCATATTAAATATGACATAAAACAGACAATTTGACAATTAACTAAATATTGAAAATCCAAACTGTGACTTAAAAATATCTATTAAGTCCTAAAATTATTTCTCATTCAATTAAATAATTTTCTTTAATCAAACAACAATTTTTCACATTTTTCCAAGCTTAATTCATATTAAAAACAGTATACGTCTACATTGTCTCTTAATCTGAATTAATTACTAAAACAGTAAATTGTTTAAAATTAATCTTTGTAGTTCTTCGTACTTTTAACAAACCATTGAGGTGATCAATCTATATGATTTATTTTTAAGTAGTCAAAAACTGTAAAATAATTTTCATAAAAATTGGGATGTTACAATTTCTATCTTTGGCACTTGAGATATGCATAGTTTGAGCAACAAGAGTGACCCCACTATTTTGCATTTTACTCTGATCATTAACAGTTTCTTCAACTGTGTACCGCTCAACAATACAACCCTCGATCTGGCCGTGATCGGTTTTTCACATACCCTTTTAATATCTTCATGTAACACTCAAACGGGTACATCCATCTCATGTGAGTTGGTCCACACAATTATGTCTCTCTAACCAGATGATCTGTCAGATGAATCATTATGTCAAAGAATGAAGGTGGCAAATACATCTCAAGCTCACACAAAATCAAAACAATTCTGTTTGCAATGCTGGAAACTTTCCTAGGTCAATCACTCTGCTGCAGATTTCCTTGAAGAAGAAACAAAGTTTAGTTAAGGGATTCTGCACTTTGATGGGCAAAATAGATCGAATACCAATGGGCGTGATTCTCCATGAGAACATGGCAATCATGGGACTTTAGACCCTTTCACTTGAGATCTCTCATTGATACGAGGTTCATAATGTTTGAAGAGTACCCCTCTGGAACCTTAACTCCATGAAGAAACTTACAAAGAACCATTTTCTCTTTTCTAGACAAAGTATGAGCGGCTGGAGGTAGATATGTAAGCAGTTTCCCCTTCTTTACTGGTCCCAATTCCCGTCTCAATCCTATACTAACCAAGTCCCGCCTTGCATTGATGCCATCTTTAGTCTTCCCGGGCACATTGAGTAAGGTACCAATGACACTATCAAAGACATTTTTTTCAACATGCATCACATCAATGAAATGTCTCACGTACAATGACTTTCCAATATGGCAGCTCAAAGAAAATCGACTTTTTCTTCCACCCTCGTGTGACAAGCTCTCCCGCAAAAGGTTTCCCGAATTCAATACTCAAATCTTTTACCTGTTTTAACAGTTGTGCACCCGTCAAGGGAAAAGGAGCTCTACGTTCTTCATTATTCCCATTAAATGCTTTCCTCCACGAGCGATAATGATGCTTTTGAGGCAAGAATCTATGATGCCCAAGGAAGACATTCTTCGTACCATGTTCCAACCACATCCAATCAGTACCATCTTCACATATAGGGCACGCACACTGGCCTTTAGTACTGTATCCAGACAAATTACCGTATGCCGAAAAATCATTAATTATGCCGAAGATCACAGTCCTCAAGGTGAAACTTTCTTCTCTATACCCATCGTACACATCTATACCCATTTCCCACATTTGCTTCAAGTCTTTAATTAAAGGAGCAAAGAATATGTATATATCATTTCCTAGTTGTTTAGGCTCAGAAATTAACATAGACAACATCATATATTTGCGCTTCATGCATAGCCATGGAGGAAGCTTATAAATCACCAAAATCACCGGCCATGTACTATGAGAGCTACTCTGAACACCAAGCAGGTTAAACCCATCAGTAGACAATGCAATTCTTAGGTTTCTTGGTTCTTTCCCGAAATCGAGATACTCAATATCAATTTTTTTCCATTGAGGAGAATCTGCCGGGTGCTGCAGCATGCCATCCTTAATCCTTTCTGAACGTGAACACAAGAAGGGGGGTTGAATTGTGTTAAAAACTTTTCGCAAACTATGCGTAAAAACTTCAAGATAAGTTATTCAAAACTGTTTTGTATATCGGATGCAGAGAATTAAACAGGACCGAATGCAGAAATTTAAACAGTTTATAAAAACTTGTTTTACTGAGCAAGGTAAAGATAAATAATGTAAAGCAGTAAAGGATGAGACTCAGAGATTAATACTAGTTCACCACCAACTGGTAGCTACGTCTAGTCCCTTCGTTCCTGAAGGATTTTCCACTATAATCAACTGATTATAATTTCCTCAAGAATATTCTTCTGTCACAAACTTGACAATACTCTCAACTTCTCAAAACGACTCAGTACAGTCGAGCCTTTGAGGAACAGAGCCTTAACTAGGCCAAATACAGTTTTACAAAAGAGATTATGATTTTGATAACAATCAAAATAACTCTCACAGAGAGGATGAAAAGATTAAGCTCAAAACAGAATAGCTTTCTAAAAGAAAGTATAAGTCCAGTTCAATGTAGACCAGAAACTTGGCACGAAGCTTGATTGCACACTTGAGTAATATTGCTTTCAGAATGAAGTTTCTTCACCGTTTCTCTAACTCTTCTTCAATTAATACCTTGGGGTATTTATAGAAGTCTTCAAGGGTATTACCGTTGCAGTAAAAGTATCTCCTTGCTATTGAGTGAGGTAATTTAAAAATGTAGTCCTTTTCATCCTTTCCAGAGAATATTAGAATAGTACACATTACCGTTTTCGTACTATCTGCAATTTGCAATTGCCTTGTACGATTTTTGTCTTATGCTAAAGGTGTCACCTTTGCTTCCTCGTACATCAAAATGAGCGCACAAAATCAAATTCGAATTCCGTTCGAGCGATCACGAGGCTAAGAGCAAAAGCGTGATCACCACGTGCTTCATTAAAGAGATCAGGCCTTCGCTCGAAACGAGACAGACGCTCGTAGCAATTAGTGTTCCACGTGTCAAGAAGTCACACTTCTTTGGGCGCTTCTTTGTTAACAAGACGCTGAAGTGGGTTCGGATGCTGACACTAGTGGATTGTATTCAATTCTTTTGTATATTTCTTCTTCTTTCTTGAGTGATTTGTACATATATAAATGAAGCTTTTGATACCTGTACACTCAAAGATATGTTAGAAGATAAATTGTTCTCTTTGAGAAATATTTTGTTATCATCAAAATTAATGAGGGTCTAAACTTCTCAATCGTTTAGGTTCCAACAATCTCCCCCTTTTTGATGATGACAAATATCTAAGGTTGATGAACAATTTAATTTCAAAATAACATTAAAGGTCTCCCCCTGACTTTAACACTTTTGATGTATAAGACAATTCTAGTATTAAGGCGATTGTTGATAAACAAATTCATTTAAGTGATCGCAAAAATACATAGATGAATCAGAGCATATTTTTAACAAGGTGAGATCGGATGCTGATTTTCATTTTATCAAAAAGATTTTCATATTACCAACTTTATTGATCATTGTTAGATTATTGGGTCAATGAATATCAATGCAGTTAATAGATATTAGAGCAATGAATAACCATACAAATGCTATGTATGAAATGATATGCATGATAAATTCAGTTTTAGTGTATTCATCGGACGGTGAATTTGTTAATCATCAGACGGTGAATTTGTTAATCAGACTTAATTAGACTCTTCTCACGTGTTCATCAGACCTTTCTTTTACTCCCCCTTTTGTCATCAGACAAAAAGAGTGTAAAGCACATCATAGTCAAAAAGATGGCTTAGAAAAATTTGAATGTATATAAACAAATAATCAGATAAAGGCATGTATAGTCAAATAATCAGAAAAACACTGAATATATATATAAAAAAAATAAGAGAGTACCTAAAAAAAAATTATATCACATAAAAAAGAAGAAAAAAAAATTAAGGGTTTGGTGGTGGAGGAGGGATGTTAAGACGTTCATATAGAAGTTTCAGTGCATTCTCCAGCTGAGTGACTTTCAGATTAGTAGCCTTCATTTCTTCAAACTCTGCTTTAGGAATGGTGACCATTTCAACTGCAGGAGTAGAAGTAGAAGGTCCAGCTTCTGGTGCAGGTTTCATCTTCTGATGCTCTGCTAGCACCCAGTTGGAAAGCTTCAGTCTCAAGTCCTTCTTTTGTTGAGCCTTTTGAAAGAATGCATCATTTGGTATAAACCATTTGATGAGACTTCCAAGTTTCCTCTGCTCAGATTCTGACTGAATTCTTCTCCTTTTCTCCACCTCTTCTGGATACAGCAAATCCATGAAGACTGTTTCCCTATGCAAAAGCACATCAGCAGTGAAAGCCTCAAACTTATTCCCAGCTTCTTCTCCCCATATCCTTCTGATGAATTCACTCAATGCTTCAGAAGCAAAAGAGATTCCTTCATTTTCTGCCAGGTACAATCCTCTCAGATTTTCCCTGTCGTCTTCTGTATGCACCAGGGGACGAGGCATGGCAACAAGGCTTTGTCTTTCCATGTCTTTGACCATTGACTCCAAGTGAATCCAATGTCAAAGTGCTTTGTCACTGCAACTCATTGGACATAAGTCTTCATGCAGTCGTGTGGTCTGATTATTGAGCATCTGAACATATCATCGAAGTAACTGTTCCCAGATTGATGTCAGTAATTCTGTTGATTGTGCCAACTGTTGGAATAGTGGCCTTCTCGGTATTGCAGCAGTTTGAGGAGCCAGTTCTCCTTTCATCTTCCTTCAGAGAATTCAGGTAAAACCTTCTGGCATGATCCTCAGAGATCTTGGCAATCGGAAGCTTAGAGAATTCCTTAAGATTATACTTCTTGGGAGCCTTCTCATACTCCGTGAGCCCGATCTTGCTGAATGGCTGCTTGCTAGGAGCAGGTTCCTTCCTTTTCTCAGGGATAGACCAAGGTAGCCACCTTTGTCTGTCTGGTACAATCTTCACTGTTACAGACGAAGGATCCCTGAACTGTCTGATTACTTCAATCTTCTTCATCTCAAGACAGTGTGCCATGAAGGCAGCTTCTTCATCTGTGATCCACCTTCCGCATTCTTCCAATGTGAGCGGTTCAGTTTGTGGTAGGGATCTAGGAAGGTCAACAGAGAAGGGAATTGCTCTGCTACCAGATTCTGGTCTCAATCTTCCTTTAAATGACATCTGAAAGTGGTCTTCTCCATCCTTGAAGGTAGCACTCATCGGAGAGGCAATCTCCAGTCTGGCAGCTCCATAGGTGAAGGTTTTCAAATGCCATGTGGAGGGACGATTGTAGATGCTATGATATATCTCATACTTAACAAACCGTGGTTTGTTAATACATGAGACATTCTTCCTTCCACCAGTGTCTGTAGGTTTATGGGTAATGGTGAGTAAGGTGGGAGTGGTTTTGGTGATTTTATAGATTTTAGGTGTGTAGGGTTTGAAGGGATTAATGGGAGGTACTTTGAATAATAGATTAAAGGGATGAGAGTGAAGTTTGGAAATATATGTGGTAAGTGAAGTATTTGAAGAATTTTGTGGTAGGTCAAGGTTGAGTGTAGAGGATGATGGTTGGGTAGGTTTAGGGAGGGTAGAGGTTTGTCGGAGGCTCATTCTGGTTTTCTTGGTTTGTGGTTGTGTTTGTGGTTGTGAAACAGACAATGGGGGTGCAGGAATAACATCATGAGCATCAAAGACAGATACTGATTCATCAGCAGTAAAATCAAGTACCTTTGGGTTAACCTCTGAAGACTTAACCAACCTTCTTTTCGATCCTCTCGTGACAACAACAGCAGGAGGAGGAGGAGGGATTTGCTTCCCTTGACCGGACACTGAAGCATCCTTTTCAGCTGCTGGCCTAAACTGTTTCTCCAAGACCTTTCTGATGGGAATTCTATCCTCATCTTACGGTTCTTCAACGAGTGCAGGAGCCACCTTCTGTTTTGTTCTTCTTGTCTCCCTTGAAGGAGACTCAGCAGGTCTTTTCACACCAGTCATTGAGCTTCTGGTGGTTTTCTTTTCAGCTTCTCCTTCCTGTTGCTCTATTTTCACTTTCTTGATCATAGAGCCAGTAATTAGCTGCATCCTGACCAAACTGTTGACTCCAAAAACTTCTGGACGAACAACAGCACCAACACCAAAGTATTTTTCTCTTTCCTCTGTGTTGATGGAGTCAGTCAGCTTTCTCACAACGCCGTCTTTGATCATCATAATGGAAAGAAGGACTCCATAAGGGATTATCTTGACGATATTCTTCTTATCGACACTCTTCCTTGAGAAGACAAGGGCATTTATCAGATTGTTGATAATCAACCTTGGCAGATTGATTTTCTTCCCATCCATGTAGTTCCTCATAATGAACTTTTGCTCGTAGTTCACTATGTCGCTTGAGCCAGCCTTCAGAATCACGCTCTTGGCGATGATTTTGTGCAGTACTCGGTAGTGGCTTTTCAAGTCTTTGGCCGTGGGAGTGATGTTCTTCTTCTTCAGTTCACGGTAGTTCTCAAACAGGGCTTCGTTGACGTTTTCAAGTCCTCTGTAAGCATCAGCCCAGTTTGAATGGTAACTGATTCCTTCACACGGACACTTGATCGTCTGAGCAATAGAGTTGATGGTGAAGCGTAGTTTGAAGCCTCTGATGTGTCCTTCTATGACTTCCCCCGGAAGTAAGTACGCATTCCCCCATAACTCCTTAATAGCGTAGCTCAGTACGTCAACTGGTTCCCAGATGAAGTAGTTTTTCTAGCCCAGTTTCTCAAGACCTTCTTCAAAATCAAAACCGTACAGCTTGAAGTTCTCAAAATCAACCCGGTTCTCATTCAGAAGTTTTGCCTTAGAGAAGACGTCGAAGGAAGCAGTGTATTGTCCAACCTTTCTGTCGGCCATTGTAGCAGTTGAAGAGAAGGTGATGGAGGTTTTAGGGTTCGAAAACACACACACACACACAGAGACAGAGAGAAAGAGAACAGTTTTGCAGAAAACGCAGAGTGAAGTGATGGAGCAAAAAATGTGGAGTAGTGGGAAAGTTGATAGAAAATGGTACAGCCCTTTTTCAAAAAATCGCTTCATATTTCCACATTAAAATTAAATCAAAAAGAAAAGAAAATAAAGATTCGCCTTTTCATTAAATGCAGACGCCAAAAGAAAAGTAAGATCAAGAAAAAGATTTTATCGAAAGACATAAATAATTATGACTCAGTAGATATGATGAGACGCGTAAGGCCTTAACACGGGTGACACGTGTGGGTGTGCTTTCGGGCCTTACGCAACCGATTCACCAGACGATGAGTTAAGATGCATATGACAAATAAGATGCTTATTCATATACATGCTTATGTCATACCAGATGTTGAGATTTTGTATATTATCTGAAGTTGACATTAATCATTCTTCTATAAGATGAAAATTTAAATTTCTTCTTATAAAATTGAATCTATCTTCAGCAAGGGGTTTTGTAAATATGTCAGCCCACTGATGATCAGTGTCTACAAATTTTATTTATAGAATACCCTTCTGAACATAGTCTTTTATGAAGTGAAGCTTAATCTCAATGTGCTTGGCTCGTGAATGCAATATGGGATTTTTAGTAAGACAGATTGCAGAAGTATTGTCACAAAAGATAGGAATGTTACTCTCTTTTATCAGATAGTCTTCAAGTTGATATTTCATCCACAGAAGTTGAGAGCTGCAACTTGCTGCTGAAATATACTCAGCTTCTGCTGTTGAGAGTGCAATCGTGCTTTGCCTTTTGCTTGACCAAGATACAAGATTTGCTCCAAGGAATTGGCAGCTTCCACTTGTGCTTTTTCTTTCAATTCGGTCTCCAGCAAAGTCAGCATCACAGAAACCTACTAACTTGTAATCTTTTGATTTCTTATAAAGCAAACCAAGATTAGTAGATCCTTGCAAATATCTAAAGATTCTTTTAACAGCACTTAAGTGTGATTCTCTAGGATCTGATTGAAACCTAGCACACAGACACATGCACACCTAACATAATATCAGGTCTTGAAGCTAAGATAAAGTAGAGATCCAATCATACCTCTGTACATCTTCGATCTACCTTTTACCAATTTCATCTTTACCAAGAATACATGTGGGATGCATAGGAGTACACATAGGTTTGCGATCCACCATTTTGAATTTCTTTAGCAATTCCTTGATATATTTGCTTTGATGTATATATATCTTGATGAGGACATGGATCACCAAGAGGCCATTCAAAGCTTAGGAGGACCAATGACTAGGGCAATGGCAAGAAGGGTCCAAGAAGGCTTAGTCCAATTCATGACTAAGACAATTGCAAGCAAAGGCAAAGATGTAATTGCACCAAAAACCATGCTTGTCATACAAGCCATGGAGGAGGCGCAACTTGCATGACATGCAGCCAAGTTATTTCTTTTATTTGAATAAAAGTGCAAGTGACCAATTGATTTATTTGGGTCCAAGGCACTAAGTTATTTATTTTCTTTTTTGTGTGTTTAATCCACTTTAAGTGGCTGTGTGGCACAAAGAGTAGGGTCCCACACCTCTCAATAACTCTTGTGTAGTTTGAATGAGTCAATAAACCTTGCTGCCAAAGAAAGACAGAAATTCAAAGCAATCAAGGCAAAGGGAGTTACAAGAGACAAAGAGATTAATGCTCCATCAGCACCATAAAAGCATAACAGCCATCCATTTAATTGCATTCAATGTGTGGTTGTGAAACCTTCCTAGTCATGAAGAGCATTCAACAAATGTGAAGTTGTTTCCTACTCCTTAATGGCGCCATTTAGACTATGAGAACAGCCATAATATTACGATGTAATGTCCTTTTATTAGGCTAATTATTTCAGCTTAGGATTCCTTATACTCTAAATGGAAAAGACTTTGTCTCTTCTTTTGTTTGTAACAGCAAGAGCATTCTCCATTATATAAAGGGAGTGCAAGTCTCAATAAAGGGCAAGAAAGATTTTAGCAAAAATTGAGTTCATACTCTTTGGTTTTGGATTGGACCAGTTTATTGATCTTATCAAGAAATTCTCTTCTTGTGGTGATCCTCACATTCATAGGCTTATCCTTGTCTTGGACTAGACTAAGGTGGCGCCCCTGCCCCCCCACCATTCATCCATCTTCTCATTTTTTTGTTGTTTGCTTTGCAATTGTGTTCTTTTCTTTATTCAGAACTTCTCAATCTATTTCCAGTTTTCATTATCACCAATTCCACGAAATTCACATCTTCCATTACCCATATTTCGTTCACTTATATCCAAAAATACAAAAACAAAGTCACAACCAGTTTCTTTTATTTGGAAGTCAAGCAAATGGCCAATTTCTACAACAAGGAGGCCATCATTTGGTATCAGAGCAAGGTTTCGACTTTGTTCAAAAGAATCCCAGGTTTCTCTATTCTTATCTTTGAGTTCTGAATTCTTTAAAAAAAAAAATTGCGAAAATTCATAAAAAAAAAAATCTTGAATTCTGGTTGTGTTTCTTCGTTGCTGCTACACTCTGAAATTTTTATTTTTTTTCTTTCTTTTGAGTGAGTTCTTTCTTGTTCTAGTCTCACAAACTATGTGTTCAATTTTTGTTTCTTACCTTTCCTTTCCAAGCTGATTGGGTGTGTGGATTATTATTTGAATTGATTTCTTGTATTGATAATTTGCTGGTTTCTCTAAAGAACTGACAGAGTTATGGATCCTCAAAATCGTTTGCTATTTGATGCCCTCACGGCAAAAATGAGAGAACTTTTGAAAGAGGAAGTGGAAGGTATAAATGACAGAATTGACGCATTAGAAAACAGACAAAATAATAGTGATGAGGAGGAACGGAGGAGAAGGAGACGTCGTGATGAACCTAGAGAAGATAGGTTGGGTGGTATAAAAATAAAAGTACCAAAATTTGTCGGGAAAAATGACCCGGAGACGTATTTGGAATGGGAAACTAAAATTGAACAAATTTTTTCCTGTTACAATTACACTGATCTTCAAAAGGTGCAGGTTGCTTCTATTGAATTTACAGATTATGCCTTAGTGTGGTGGGATCAATTGACAAAGGAGAGGAGAAGGCACAATGAGCCAGCCATTGCCACATGGGAGGAGATGAAGCGGCTTATGAGAAGGAGATTCATCCCATCTTACTACAACAGAGAGTTGCACAACAAATTACAAGACTCACCCAAGGCAACAAAGGTGTTGATGAGTACTACAAGGAGATGGAGGTGGCGAAAGTTAGAGCAAATGTGGAGGAAGATGATGAAGCAACCATGGCCAGGTTCTTGCATGGCCTAAATCGTGATATAAGTGACATAGTGGAACTACAACACTATGTTCAATTAGATGATTTGGTAAATCAAGCCACAAGGGTAGAACAACAACTCAAGAGGAAGGGTCAGATAAGAAGAAGCACTACCACTTCCAATCCTCAAAATTGGAAGAGCAATATTAAGAGTGAAGGTACTTCATCATCCAAAGAAGCCGCGGCTGACACAAAAGGTAAAAACACTACAACTAGTCCTTCTCAAGTTGTTTCAACTAACCGGGCTGTTAACTGTTTCAAGTGCCAAGGCTTAGGACACATTGCATCTCAATGTCCTACCAAGAGAATTATGATTGTAGAGGAGGTTAAGGAGGAAGATGAAAGGGTTGAAGAGTATGATGAGGATTGTGTTGAGGAGGAGGCCCAAATACCCAGTGGAGAGCTACTTATGATAAAAAGGTTGTTGGAAGCCGTGGTAAAGGAGGAAGATGCGACTCAAAGGGAGAACATATTTCACTCAAGATGCCTCATACAAGGCAAGGTATGTTCCCTAATTATTGATGGTGGGAGTTGCACAAATGTTGCTAGCACAAGGTTAGTTTCCAAACTCCAACTAGAAACTAAACCACATCCCAAGCCATATAAGCTTCAATGGCTTGTTAATGATGTTGAGATGATTGTTGTTGAACAAGTAGAAATTTCTTTTTCAATTGGAAAATATGAAGATATGGCTGTTTGTGATGTAGTTCCTATGGAGGCCAGCCATGTCTTGTTGGGAAGGCCTTGGCAATTTGACAAAAAGGCAAGCCATGAAGGGCATACCAACAAGTACTTTTTTGTTCATCATGGAAAAAAATTGTATTGGCTCCTTTGAGCCCAAGTGAGGTGAGAGATGATCAAAAAAAATTGAGAGAAAAATGTGAAAAAGAAAAAGAAGAAAAAGAAGAGATCGCCAAAGAAAAAGAGAGAAAAAAGAGTGACAAAAAAAAGATTGATGAAAAAAGAAAGAAAATTTGATGGCGACAAAGGGAGGTTAAAAAGCTATTGTCTCTAATCAGCCCCTATTTTTGCTTTTTAGCAAAGAGGTGGCCTTGCTGGAAAATTTACCTAACACTCAAGAATTGCCAAATTGCATAAATTCTCTTTTGCAGGAATTTGAGGATTTGTTTCCTAAGGAGGTACCAAGTGGGCTGCCACCCTTGAGAGGGATTGAGCACCACATTGATCTCATCCCAGTCGCCACTTTGCCTAATAGGCCAGCCTACCGGAGCAACCCACAACAAACGCAAGAGATACAAAAGCAAGTGGCTGAATTGGTAAGTAAAGGTTGGGTAAGGGAAAGTTTAAGTCCATGCGCTGTCCCTGTTATTTTATTCCCTAAGAAAGATGGTAGTTGGAGAATGTGCACTGATTGTAGGGCTGTTAATAATATTACTGTTAAGTATAGGCATCCAATACCTCGGTTAGATGACTTGCTTGATGAACTGTTTGGTGAATGCTTGTTTTCCAAAATTGATTTGAAAAGTGGATACCATCAAATTAGAATAAGGGAAGGGGATGAATGGAAAACTGCTTTCAAAACTAAATATGGTTTATATGTGTGGTTAGTTATGCCTTTTGGATTAACTAATGCACCTAGCACTTTCATGAGATTAATGAACCATGTTTTGAGGAATTTTTGGAAAATTTGTTGTTGTATATTTTGATGATATCTTGATATATAGCAAAATTTAGAGGACCATTGCATTCATCTAAGGGCTGTTTTAAATGTGCTAAGAAAAGAAAACTTGTATGCAAACTTGGAAAAATGTGTGTTTTGCACGGATCAAGTCGTTTTTCTAGGCTTTGTCATAAGCTCTCAAGGAGTACATGTGGATGAAGCAAAGGTGAAGGCAATCCAAGAATGGCCATCACCTAAAAGTGTAACAGAGGTAAGAAGTTTCCATGGTTTAGCAAGTTTCTATAGGAGGTTTGTTAAGGATTTTAGTACTATTGCTGCACCTCTTAATGAAATTATTAAAAAGGAAATTGGTTTTAAATGGGGTGAGAAACAAGAACAAGCTTTTTCAATTCTTAAAGAAAAGCTCACCCAAGCACCAATTCTAGCATTGCCTAATTTTTCAAAATCTTTTGAAATTGAGTGTGATGCTTCCAATGTTGGAATTGGGGCTGTTTTGATGCAAGAAGGTCATCCAATTGCTTATTTTAGTGAGAAATTAAAAGGGGCTGCCCTAAATTACTCCACTTATGATAAGGAATTGTATGCCTTAGTAAGGGCATTGCAAATGTGGCAACATTACTTGCTGCCAAAAGAATTTGTCATTCATAGTGATCATGAGTCCTTGAAGTATTTAAAAGGACAAGGTAAGTTGAATAAGAAGCATGCTAAATGGGTTGAATTTTTGGAGCAATTTCCTTATGTGAACAGACATGAGACACTTGACATCTTGTTTTGCAAGTTCAAAGAGATCAATTTTGTAAATATTTTGTTTCCTCTTAGCAATAAAGAAAGTAGAGCCGTCTTTCTTGCTTTTTACTTGACATCTAGTTTCTGTAAAGATGACTTCATAACCATTGTCACATAATTGACTTATGCTCAATAAGTTATGTTTAAGTCCTTCAACATATAGTACATTATCAATAGAGGGAAGAGAGCCTTTACCAATGCGACCAATTCCAACTATTTTACCTTTCTGGTTTCCTCCGAAACCAACGAATCCAGCTTCTTTAGGCCTTAGTTCTTGGAACATATGCTTTTCTCCCGTCATGTGACGCGAGCATCCACTGTCTAAGTACCAAGATAGGTGTGTTGACTTTGTTGCTAAGCATGTCTGTAACATAGACTATTTTATCTTTAGGTACCCATATCTTTTTGGGTCCTTTCTTGTTAGTTCTTGAAGGAGGCTTATCCTTCACAGTTTTAAAAACAGTACATGCACTTTTCAAATGACCAGGTTTATTGCAGTAAGTACAATGCAAGCATTTACTATGATTATTGGATTTATCAGATGTTGAATCATTTTCTAAAAGAGGTTCATCTGATATGTAACCAAGACCATGAGTTGTCGTTTTACTGACACCCCAAATCATTGAAGCTTGCTTGCTACGAGTTACACTTTCTGCAAGAAACTTTTGAAAAGCATACTCATAATCATTTGATTTGCATTTAGGATTGCCTATAACTTTAGAGCTTTCAGCTTGAGAGCTCTCAGCTTCTGGTTGCTTATTAGCGATCAGGCCAGTTATCCATCAGATGCTGATTTTCGATTTCAACTGATTTTCTTTGTTAGTACATATTTTTCTTTGTTTAAAGCTTGAAAATCTTGTGATAATTTTGAAAATTTCTTTTCAAATTCTTATACTCAACAGAGAGTGGCGAAGTCCTTAAGAAGATCATCAAATGCAAGTTGAGTAGGAATCATATACTATTACCTCTTCAACTTCTTCTTACGAATCAAGGTCGATGTCTTCCATGAGGCGGGATTTGCTTCTACTTCATTATCTTCCTCAGATGAGGATGAATCTAGATCTTCCCATGTAGCCATGAGGCTCTTCTTCTTTTTATTGAAAGAACTTCTTGTGGACTTCTCCTTAAGATTAGGACATTCGAACTTGAAATGTCCAGGCTTTTTACATTCATAGCAAATGACTTGAGCCTTGTCCTTGCTCTCTTTCTTGTCCTTAGTATCTTTCTTCTGAAACTTCCTTCTGAAGTTTCTTTTCTTCCATATTCTTTATATCTTTCTGGATATAAACGCGAGCTCATCTTCTGATGTGTCAGCATCTCCTTCTGAAGCTTCATCTTCTGATTCTTCTTCTTCAGCCTGAAGGGCTTTGGAAGAACTGACTTTATGTTGAGAGACTTTTAAGGCAATAGACTTGCCCTTTTTGATCGGTTCTTCTTCATTTAGCTAAAGTTCATGAGCTTTCAACGAACTCATAAGATCTTCAAGTCATAAGACATTTAGATCTTTTGCTTCCTAAAAAGCAGTGACCTTGGGTCTCCACTGCTTAGTCAAGCTTCTTAAGATCTTTCTAATATGGTCAAGTGTAGTGTAACTTTTTCCAAGGGCCTGTAACCCATGAACAAGTGTTTGAAATCTTCCAAACATGGTTTCAATGTTTTCACCATCTTCCATTTTGAATAACTCATATTGGCGAACCAACATGCTAGCTTTGGTTTCTCTTACTATCAAACAAGTGAGTCCCAGATTTCTTTGGCACTATCAAATTTGCCACAATTATCATATTCTTTTTCTGTCATAGCACAGATAAAATAAATCTAGCCTTTTGATTGATTTGATATCTCTTTTTTTGTTCATCATTCCAATCTTCTCTGGCTATCGCAACACCACGAGGATTAGTGGGAGGAATGTAACCACTTTGAACTATATCCCACAACTCAAGTTGTTATGTCTCAAAGAAAGCTTTTATCTTATCTTTCCAGTAATCAAATTTTTCTCCATCGAATAGAGGAGGACAGTTCATATGACCACCTTCAGTAGACATGTTCACATTATAGGATCTTTTCTCTTAGCACTGTTAAGTGCTCAACCAAGAGGCCGAGCTTTGGTACCAATTGAACGTGAACACAAGAAGGGGGTTGAATTTTGTTAAAAACTTTTCGCAAACTATGCGTAAAAACATCAAGATAAGTTGTTCAAAACTGTTTTGTATATCGGATGCAGAGAATTAAACAGGACTGGATGCAGAAATTTAAACAGTTTATAAAAACTTGTTTTACTAAGCAAGGTAAAGATAAATAATGTAATGCAGTAAAGGATGAGACTCAGAGATTTATACTAGTTCACCACTAACTGGTAGCTACGTCTAGTCCCTTCGTTCCTGAAGGATTTTCCACTATAATCAACTGATTACAATTTCCTCAAGAGTATTCTTCTGTCACAAACTTGACAATACTCTCAACTTCTCAAAATGACTCAGTACAGTCGAGCCTTTGAGGAACATAGCCTTAACTAGGCCAAATACAGTTTTACAAAAGAGATTATGATTTTGATAACAATCAAAATAACTCTCACAGAGAGGATGAAAAGATTAAGCTCAAAACAGAATAGCTTTCTAAAAGAAAGTATAAGTTCAGTTCAATGTAGACCAGAAACTTGGCACGAAGCTTGATTGCACACTTGAGTAATATTGCTTTCAAAATGAAGTTTCTTCATCGTTTCTCTAACTCTTCTTCAATGAATACCTTGGGGTATTTATAGGAGTCTTTAAGGGTATTACCGTTGCAGTAAAAGTATCTCCTTGCTATTGAGTGAGGTAATTTAAAAATATAGTCCTTTTCATCCTTTCCAGAGAATATCATAATTGTACACATTACTGTTTTCGCAAAACAGTATCTCCTTGCTCTTAGCCTTGTATGATTTTTGTCTTATGCTAAAGGTGTCACCTTTGCTTCCTCGTACATCAAAATGAGCGCACAAAATCAAATTCGAATTCCGTTCCAGAACAGTCTGAGGCTGAGAGCAAAAACGTGATCACCACGTGCTTCATTAAAGAGATCAGACGCTCGCTCAGAACAGAGGACGGACGCTCGTAGCAATTGAGTGTTCCACGTGTCAAGAAGTCACACTGCTGGACGCTTGCTGTTAACAAGACGCTGAAGTGGGTTCGGATGCTGACACTAGTGGATTGTATTCAATTCTTTTGTATATTTCTTCTTCTTTCTTGAGTGATTTGTACATATATAAATGAAGCTTTTGATACCTGTACACTCAAAGATATGTTAGAAGATAAATTGTTCTCTTGAGAAATATTTTGTTATCATCAAAATTAATGAGGGTCTAAACTTCTCAATCGTTTAGGTTCCAACACTTTCATCCTCATGCCATGTCAAGTGTTTTGCATCTTTCGAACTATGGTACATGCACCTGAATCTGGAAATTATGGGAAATACCATGTAACCTTCTCTGGAGCCGATTCCAATTCCTTCTTCTTATACCGTGAGGCTTTACATTTAGGACATGACTATAACGATGCATATTCATTTCTAAATAAAATGCAATCGTTAGGATATGCGTGTATCCTCTCATAGCCCATGCCATTAGAGCATAACATTTGTTTAGCCTCATATGTCCGATCAGGAAGCACATTATCTTTCGGCAACATATCTTTCAATAAGGTGAGTAAGTCTGTAAAGCTCTTATCAGTCCATCCATTGCCTGATTTCAAGTTATACAACTTTAACATCATCGATAATTCAGTGAATTTAGTACAACCCTCATACAACAGCTTATTCGCATCACTTATTAACTTCTCAAACATTTGAGAACAATCACGGAGATCTTCTTCAACCACATTTGCCATCTCTTCAAAATGGTCGCCATAATATGTATTTGTACCGGTGTCATCTGACGCATATCTCCCACTATTCCCCATATTAGAAGATTCACCCTTGTCTCACCGTGCTTTGTCCAACAGGTATAACTCTGATCAATTCCATTGCTCACTAAATGTCCTTCCAATTCCTGAAGATTATCTCTGCCTACATAACAATAACTCAAACAAGGACATACGATTCTACTTAGGTCTAGATCTTTTTCATGCTGAACTGCAAACCTAATAAAATCTTGCACTCCATCCTTATATTCCTTCGATAAACGATTGACAGACATCCACTTCCGATCCATTCTGACTTCAACCTTTAAAAAACTAAGTTAGTCCTTGATTAATATAACATCATATTAAACGTATTTGCATTCTCAATAGTTTATCACTAAACATAGTCAAAACATGATAGTCAAACACATCGACCTATAGCTAATGATATGCCGTCAATCCATAATTCACAGTTCGTATTCAATTCACAGTTTAAATTTTTAACAAAATATTGGCAGAGTCTCCCTTAAAATATGGACATTGGATAAATAAATATCAATTGAACAAGCAACTTATTAAAATTCTAACTCATAAGTTTTAGAAAAATCACACAATCTAACTGTAATCCCAGAAAAATGCACAGCAAGCAATACCCATGAGCATGCATCAACCTTGATGCATATTAATCCATCTAAAACTATCCAAAATTACCATACATTCTTCATCTATTGACTATAAAGAGACGAATAGCAAAAGAAACCAACAAAGTTTAAAATAATTTAGCTCCACCCAACAACATCAGACAACAATCAATCAAAACATGACAACACTAATTAACTACTACTTCTATAGGAAAATCCTTAATTCCCTAATTTCTCATATATGCAAACCTCACTCCCACTTTAAGCTTTTGCAATTTCCAACAGTAGCTTCTAATCTCCTTTGAGCAACCGACAAGCAACTTCAAGCTCTTCCAAAGGCTTCTTTAACTATCAGTAAATCATAAAATTAGTAGAGGCATAACTCATTTGGCACTATCAACTATCATTAACAAACATCAATCAGAAGAGTTGGTTTCAATCGAAATTTCAACTTAGGGTTTTAGAAATCAATTTGGAGAAAAAATAAGGGATACGAGGAAGCATGAAAATAACTCACCAGGGGGAGCTAAGAGAGAGAGAGAGAGCGAGAGAGACTGACAGTGGTGGCTTGGGTGAGCGACGCGGTGGTACTGGTGGTCTTACGCGACAATCCGGTCATGGAGTGCGAAACGATTTTGGGCGAAATCGTTCATCAATGCTCCATTTTAACAGAGGCATCAGGCAACAACAGAGTAATGGAGGACATAGCTCACCTTAACTAAAAAATGGGTGGGCAGCGGTGGTCTTGTCACCTTAACTAAAACTTCAAGAATGGGAGAGCGGCGGAAGCACCGAGAACGGCAGAAACTCTAGAGGCAAGTCCACGGCAAACGGCACGGTGTTTGGTGGTGTTCACAATGGCGAGGGGCCGGTGCAAATGGCACTGAATGAGGATGGCGCGAATGAGATTGGCAAAGAGTGAGAGAAGACGACACTAAGGCGGTCGCTGCGAAGAGGGTGAACACTATGCGAAGAGAAAAGTGGGACAGAGCTTCTGATTTGAACTTTTGTGAGGTTTAATTTTGGGTTTATCAAGGACAATAGCTATTGCTTCCTTGGGGAAGTGCTAGCAAAGGCCAGATTACATTAGCATATAGAAAGCGCTTCCTTGGCGAAGCGCTAGCGAAGGGCTGATTAACAAAATAGCTAGCGCTTTGCTAGCAAAGGCCAGATTCGATAACACTCATAGAGAGTGCTTTCTTTAATAAGTGCTAGCGAAGGCCCACACATATTTTTTGCTAACGCTTTTAGAAAGAAACGTTGTTTAAGGTGGCGCCATTTTTTTAGTAATATGTTGTAGTGTAAATATTTTTAATACTACAAATTCATTTTCTTTCAAATCTTGAAACCATAAAATCAATACTAAAATCAAATATTTTTCACACTAAAATTTTCTGGACACCACCTTGGTTTAAGAAATACAAGGATCTTTTTAACTTAGATGTTTCATAGTCTTAAAATACTAAATCAACTTCAAATACTACTAAAACTCAAATTAAACTTTTTCCAAAATTTCCAAAACTTCAACAACAACTAAATTATACATGAACCGAGTTTAAGAACACAAAAATTTTCCTTTTAATCCCACCTAGGGCTCACGGTTTTAACCCCTAATTTAGGGAAAAATTTTAAAATTTATACTAAATCAAACTTCACCACAAATACACCTAAATCACTTCTCAAAACTTTCAAGATTTTAACCAAAACTTCAAAACCAAAAGCCTTTCTCCTATCATAGCTTGATTCAAGCATCAAGGAGCATAAAAAATTTAACCATTTCCTTGATTAAACACAAAACAACAACAACATCAACAACAAAATCAAGAACTAGACAACAAGTACATCACTAAAAATCAAGATCCACATGAAGTAATCCTTTCCCTTTTTCCGTTATAACCTCACGGCTTAGGGCTTTAAAACCAAGGGGAAAAACTTGTCATTTTGCCTCATGATCATGATCAAAACACATATGAAGAAGTAAGCAAGAAAATCAAGAAAACAACACCTAAAAAGTCTAATCAAGGCCAAGGTTTTGGCCTCCAAAACCAAGGAAAATAAGCTTGCTTTCATACTCACTCACTTGATCAAGGTGTTGGTGCTAATTAGAAGAAGGAAATGGAAAATATGATGGTGCTTATGAGGAAAGGAAGCCAGAGTCAGGAGATGAAAGGAAGAAGGGAGATAAACATAGCTTTTCCTTACTTCACCCACACTAGGAAACTTGGAGACAAAGTAAAAAAAAATAAGCAAGTGGGAGTGGGAGGGAGGCTTCGACCTGATTTAAGAGAAACAGGGAGAGTAATTTTTTTTTAATCTAAGTAATTTACTAGGCTCTTCATGATTTAAGGTAGATATTATTCTAACAACCAATAAATAATTGCCACCTATCACTTAAGCCAAGATATTTTGGGTTTAAACCACATAATCATGACACCTCATCACACTAGCCATGATTTCTCACTAATCCTAGCCTAATCTTAGAGTTTTGGTGTTACAAAATTACGGTGCCGAGTAATCGCGCTAACGATAATTCGCTAGCTGATAAATTGAGTAAATTAATTTATTGGGAGATTAATTCACCGCGTGATAATAATTTATCTATAAATAATAAAAACAATTAAAAACACTCAAACATCATCACAACAAGTCACGATTTGATTTTTATTGAAATCGAAGTTCGTTTCAAATTTTATTGTGTATAGTAATTACCCAACGGTTCAAAATACGGCGAAACTTCGTCAGAATTTTTCAATGATTTTTGAACCATGAATTAATATTAAATATTAATTCTCAAATTTGATTTTATCCTGATTTAATTCAATCACTTAATTCGCAGATAAAATTTGCATTATTTATTGCAATAATTACATAAATTTACAATATAGTAATGCTAATAAAGTATCGTAAAAATACAGATGTTACATATCCTCTGAGAGAAGAAAGCGAAAATCCATACCGTATGTCAGAATGGAGACTTCTGGGTTTCTTCGCAACTTATAACCAATATGTTGTTAGCCTTAATGTGCAATTTGTAGATTGAGCCTAGTGATGAATGAAATGAATGACGAATGACAAATATGAAGATACTCTTTATTTCCTTATTTGTCTTTGAGAAAATTGGCTGTAAGGTATGATATCAATTCAATTGGTCTCATACCCTACTTATGTGATGTTATGTTGAATGATGAATGTGTTAGGACTTTTGTTATTCTTTTGTTTGGCTTAGCTTTATGGGGGTAAAGAATTCATGTGTTATGTTTAGAATGAATTTGATGAATAGATTCATGTTTAAATACTTTGCTATCATGCTTTGATGTTGAAATGTCGGGTCTTTTGGGTGGAAAAGGGTGAATTGTTATCCTCACCCCCACACCGACATATGTTTTGGATTTCCTTCATTGCTCTCTCCACAGGGGAAATTTTGAAGTGATGTATGTTTCGGCTACCAAATATACGTGAGTGAGTACCTTGTATTCCTTACCTATATTCGAGAGTCGAACTAGGGGTTATTATCACGACTTGTTTGGTGCTATACCCATGTATGAAGTGTTTAGTCAAGTGACGAATATAATTAGTATGGTACGAATCTTGATTGTTTCTAGATTTGCTTAGATTTTATAATCTTTAAGGAAGGGATCTTGTACAAATCTTTGAGTGTCAAAGGTTTATATGTTATCCCTATAATTAGTTTTATGGTTGTTGAATTTCTAAATCTCACAACTATGTTATTATGATATAGTTTAAGTAAAACTTTACTTAATTAAGTGGTTGAAGTAAAGGAGTTATGAGATTTCTTTTGGGTGCAAGATTTCACTTGAAGCTTTATAATTATTGCTTTTAAGTTTGGTTTCCATCTGTATACTTGAAATCATGTTGGTGACCTTGATGAAAGTGAAATCTTCATATGGTTTTGGTCCTTGACTAATAGGGTTTCAAAGCTAGTTATTATACAATGCCAAATGAATTTGAATTGCCTTATGTTTGGTGCATTTTATTGCTTGAGATTTTGTGTATGTGATGTTTATCGGTCCGGATTCGCTATAAGGTTCGGCGGTGGGGACCCTCTTGGTTGTTACCCAAAAATTGGGATCTTAACTCAATTACAATTGAGCCAAGCAAGTACATCTATGGATTCCTTGTGAATTATGTTTGCATTGTGAGTAATGCTTTATGATTAATTTATGTATGCGATGTTTGTCGGTCTGGATTAGTTATAAGGTTCGGCGGCAAACCCGTCGGTCCGGATTTGCAATAAGGTTCGGTAGCGGGGACCCTCTTGGTTGTTACCCAAAAATTGTGATCTTAACTCAATTACAATTGAGCCAAGCGGGTACATCTATGGATTTCTTGTGAATTATGCATTGTGAGTGGTGTTTTATAACTTATGACATTACGTTGTTTTAAGGAGAGTGATGGTGAAGCTCATATATGGTCTCCTAATGCTTGGAACTCCGATTTTATGTTATTTGAAATGGTCGGTTTCATTTATGTTTTGAATTTTATGTGCTGTCCTAGATGATATCTAGTTGACTCTAGAAGAGTAATGATGGAGTTTTAACTCATAAAAACCACTAGTTAATAAGAATAAGATGTAAGATGAAGATAAGTCAAGTTATCAAACACCTAAATTGTAGTTAGGGAACCTTGAAGGTGATCAAGCCCTAATGATGTAGAAAACTCTAAGACTTCCGAACCTATTTGATTTAAATTTCCTTATGTATTTTAATTGTTATATGAAGTTGTTGAAACTTGATGTCTTGATGCTTTGTCATGAAATTAGATGGTTATGGGAATAGGTGTGGCCGAGAGGCCTAAAAAGGGAGTAGGAAAGGAAATAGTGGTTTGTTAATTGTGAAAATGCTTGTATGAATATGTGTCTAGGTTTTAAAATTTATGATTTCTTGCATGATCTTTACCTTGAGGTTCAAGGAAGTTTTTTTTTGGTTTCAAAAACTTTACTTTTCAAATAGGTTAAGGTTTATAAATTGTTATGTGATAAGTTATCTTTTAAAAAGTATTTTGATTTTTAAAACCTTATTTATTTTATTTTCAAGTAACTAGGAATTAAATGTTTGAATGAATTTTTGGTTAGGAAAAGGGTTAGGCTTGAGGGCTTAAGTTAGCTAAGAATTGTGCTAAGTTATTTATTTTGATAGGCTTTGAGTAAATCCGAGATCGTGCGGCGTAGGATCGAGGAACACGTGGACGTGCAGCTTGGGGTTCGGTAAGGGCACTTCTAGACATTCTAGGATTTTATTTTTATGTCCCTGTGTAAGGACAATTTTTAGAGATGCTTAAATTCTTGTTTTACTATTTAAATGCTTATTTAAATACGAAGAAGTCTGAGAACTCTACGAGTTCGAAGTTAGGGTCTTCGAACCCCTTCGTTTATTGTCGTGCGGTCGTCCATTTTCCGAGTCATTCGTGGGTGAAAACTTTGTGGTTGGTCTCCTGAACCCAACCCCCCACATCTGTGTACCTCTCTGTTAACTCCATCGAGTTGCAGAGGGATGGATTCCTTGATTTGCGTGTCAAGCATGTAATGTTGTGATATGATTGAGTTATGCATTACTTGATATGAGATTGAATATATGCTGCGAATTGCGTGTTGCTGTTGAATTGCGTTCTTCATGCAGGGTGTTTTTATCGCTTAAAATGTCGAATTGCGTTTTCTTCATATTAAGCATGCTCTCTTATTTGATATGCGGGCAAGTAATCTTATGCGTCACTCTTTGAATATTGTAAGCGGAGAGCTGTTCATCGAGTGAGAGAGCTAGGCGAGTCGTTATGACGTTTTTGAGCCGTGACCCGGATAACTAAGGGTGCTAGGCCCCCTTTTGTTTACGGGAGATTGACTAGGCGTCGCAGCGTAGGAACCGGCATCGTGCATATCTAGGGAGAAGCGAAAGATCCCAAGGCTACTTTGGTATGTCGATTGATGGATCTCAAGGCCTGCTTCCTAATAATTGTCGAGTCGAGAGAAAATGAGTAGCGAGTTGAGTCGAGTCTAGAGTGAGAGAGTTGAGTCACGTTCTGTGAATGATATGCATTGTTGTTGCTTATTGCTGGTGAATTGTATAAATTGTTGTTTGCTCATTGCTTTATGCTTTGGTTTATCATGATCTGTTGAGAAGTTGACCCTTGCCAGTGGTTTTGTCAATTAATGATTGTAACCCAGATGGCGGGACAAGCAGAGGATTGGGACTGCAAGGAGGAGTAGCTGTAGATGGTTAACTAGCTTGACTGTATGTAGAGTCTACTAGTAGTCTAGTAAGGAACGTATTGCGCCGACCAGCTATAGAATAATCGTCGTTGTTCAGTATTGTAATAAATATCTGTTATGTTTCAAGATATGTATTGTTAGACGTGAATTGATAGAACAATTGAATGTGATTATGTAATGTCTTAAATTATTTTCCGCCATGTTTCTAAAAGTCGTTGTAATGCTCTGACTGCTTCTTTAAAGAACCTTTTTAAAAAAAATAGGTCCACATTTCTCGAAAACCCTACGAGCAGAGTATTCCACCTTTTGGAAATATGTCAACTGTTGTCAGAATATTCACTTAGTAGCACTCTGGAGACAGGGTGTTACAAAAGTGGTATCAGAGCAGTTCGGTTCTAACTGGACTGTGAGCTGGGCAAACTATAGCTGGTCATGTGTCGGGTTTTGTAGAAAACGATTGTTAGAGGTTAAACTGGGTCTTATGGTAAGTCAAACCATGCTTGTGTGCTTGTTCCTCAAGTGAAGTAATTCCGCTTGTAATTGTTTGAAAATTGTTCCTTAATTGAAACAACGTGTGCTGAGACACACCAAACCTGTTTGGGATTTTTATTTGGTTGTAAAACCTCGCGGAAATCCAATATCTCAGAAATGAGTGATTCTTTCTGTTAAAGCAGGTTAGTCGCAGATGGAGCAGAGGAGGAAACTTAGTAGCTGAAGAATTCATCTCAGGGAACGCGGCAATAAGGAGTTATACTTTGGCAACGATTCGGAATAGGGATCGTTAATAGGAGACGTAATTACTATTAATATTTAGTGTGATCTTTGAAGTACTAGTGGTTCTAGGTATAAACCACACTGTTTGTTGTTTGAATTATTTTGATACATACTAAATTTGAAAATCAAAACTAATTTACGATTTTTTTTAGTGTGGCCTGTTTGGCACTAACATTTATGTGTTCGCAGTAGTCGATTCTTGCACTACCGCGAATATGTGTGACTGATTGTGTGATTGATTATTTGCGTGAGCGTATCTTTATTTTCCCAACGAAAATATTATACGCGATTATTTTTAGCAAGCGTTAATTAAATACCTTATGATATTTTAATTCACGCGGGAACCATTTGACTCAGTTGAATGGGAGCTAGAAAATTAGTGAGAGTTATGGGTAATAGTTTTAGTACGTGACAGGTTGCCTAGCTAGTAGTGGGTAGTAGCCAAAATTCTTTTGCTAAACCTTCTCCCGAATTTTAGATCACAGAATTTTCCTTTAAAAGGAGAGCCAAGTAAATGGGAATAGCTTATCCTTATTCTTCTTGTACTTACTTGGCCAACCGCTCACCTATAAGAAGGAATATTTAGTTGCATTATTAACCGTAGTGGTGGGGTGAGAGAACTTAGGTTCCTTTCTTTTCCTTCCCTTATGTGCCGTGCGCCCATTCACTCTAAGGATTTTTATTCTTGTCCGATTCTTCCTCTAGATGAGCCGTGTAGTGGTGAGAATTGGGAGAAACCTTGCAATGTTTAGAAAGAAAGTGACAACCCTCGATTCCTTTCTTCTTTTCCTCATTTGTGCTTTGGACAAATTCTGTTAAGGGACCCCTATACTATCCGACCGTCCCCATAAGTAGTGCTAGATCTCGTGGCATTGAAGTGTGTGAGAAACTTGGAAATAATTTCCTTCAAGTCCTTAGTCAAGCCAAAACTCTAAGAGATGTCAAGTGAGGACTGTTCCTTATACCCTTTGTATCCTTGGGTGATGTTATGGGCGATTATATGGTTGGTGACCATAGCAATCCTCCTGTCCCTCCCCAAACCGCGAGTTCCTGGAAGATTTTAGGTGAGTGTTCTAGTTATTTTGTTTCAATACTTGTATCTTTGTTAACGATATTGTTGACGATGGTTTTAAGTTTTTAAAATGATTTTTGTTAAATTATTATTTCATTTTTATCTTGTATTGGTTGTTATTGATTTTGTTGAAAAAGTTCCAAGTTTTAGATGATTCTGTTAAATCATGATTTAGTAGTAAAAGCTGGAAAATGGTTTTGTTTTCTCTCATGTAAAAGATAGTAGTTTTGGCGCTAAACCCTTTTACTATAAGTCCATATATGGGTAAGTATGGTTTTGAAAAGACTTTTGGAGTAGAGTACTAGAAAACTTTAATTTCATTTGGTTCTTGTTTACTTCCTTGGAAACTTATAAGTGATTCCAGCCTATTTACTAAAAATGGTTTTTGTTGAAAATAGTTTCAAGTTTTAAAAGTATTCTATTAAATCATAAATCAATGGAACAAGTTTGGTTAAGTTAAGAATTTTGTCAAATGTTATTGTAGTATTTTGAGACAATGAAACACCTGATGTCAAGGGAATCCTAGTATTCCTAAACAAGGTGAAGTCTTAGGGAATGAAGTATTTAAAATCTTTGATTTGTTTTAGTATTAGTGTTATGATTGCAAAAACTTTGAGAGGAGAAAATTCTTAAATGATATCTTATTGTTTGAAACTGTGGGAGTATTTGATATTCTGATAGTAATTTAAAATTTTACATGCCTAACTGATAGTGTTGGTTAATTAGACATTCTAGAAGTTTAATAATTTCTTGAATTTCGAAAGAAAAATGATTTTCTAATGTTGAAGTTAAAAGCTTAGTTATTCATGAGTGGAGAATTTTAGAAAAGTTTTGGTTTAAAAGGATTTTAAAGATAAATGAGTTATTAATATGGGTTAATCCTGGACTGAAGTGTGTTAGTTAAAATTTGAGACGATGAGGACCTAATCTCAAAGGAACTATAGTGCCTAAGGGAATGGTTGAGTCTTGAGAAAGTTTGTTTTACCAGTTCTTCATTTAATGTGATTCTTAAGAGCTTTGATGTTGTTTTATGAGAAATGAATGATTTGAGAAAAGAATTTTAATCTTTCTGCAAGTTTTAAGTGAAATTTTGATATTCCTGATATGTGTAAACGTGGGTACCTGCGAATAGGTTAGCATTATTTCCGTAGTAATGGTGTGAAGCCATAGTCGTTCTCGTACCCGTGTTCGTGGTTGTGTTCGTGTTCGAGATTAAGCAGATAACATGGCTCTGGAATGAAGCATCAGTCAGCCGCAAGGAATTTTTTTTTCGTCCACTAACTACGCTTACTTTGTGGCGTGCTACATGTTTATGCCTTGTGATTGCTACTATTGCATGCTATGTTATGTAGCTATAATTATTATAATACTACATATAGTAATATGTACTAGAGTGTCCTTGTGTGCAAATTATTTTATAGATTGAGTAAAGTAAATTCTTCATATTTTACTATCAGTGTAGTTTCGAGGACGAAACTATTTTAAGAGGGATGGTATTGTAACATCCCAATTTTTAAGAAAAGTGATTTTTGCGATAAAATCCTGAATACTCGAAAAATAAGTCATAGAGATTGATCACCTCAATGATTTACTGAGAGTATGTGGAATTATTTTGACTAATTTTAAATAATTATTTATTATAAATAATTATTATCCATGATGTTAATTCAAATTAATAGACAGCGTAGACGTATGCTGCGTTAATGCGAATTCGTCAATTTAAACTTTATGTAAGTCTTCGGCGTGACGCGGTAACGCGTATTTTTGTTGACTAAGAAAATGATTGAATTAAATCAAGATGAAATTAAATTTAAGAGTTAATATTTAATATTAATTCATGGTTCGAAAATCGTCGAAAAACTCTAACGAAATTTCGTCGCGTTTTGAATCGCCGGGTAATTTTTATCCGCATTAAAATAAAAAATGAACTCTGATTTCGATGAAAATCGAATCGTAATTTGTTAAGATTATTTTTGAGTGTTTTCACTTGTTTTATTATTGATGATAGTTAAATGGGAGTTAATTGGTTTAATTTTTAATAAATCATGATCTACTCCACCATACACCACACTTATGTGTTCCCCACCCTAGCACTCTCCCTATTCCCTTTTACCCCATCGCTGCGTGAGAAAGAAGCTAGAAGCAAAAGCTGGAAAAGAAAAAAAAAAGAAAGAGAAGAAAGGGAACAAGGGGCAGGGGAAGAAAAGAAGAGAAGAGGGAGGAGAGAAGAGAAGAGAAGGGGAAGAGAGGAAAGAAGGGGCGCGATGGTGGATGAGAGAAGGGGAGGCCGCGACGGCCCTGTGGTTGGCGGCGTGCCACCGTCTGAGAGAAGGACGAGGGAGAGCGAGGCGAGAGAACATGGGAGAAAGAGGGAGGCGAGAGATGGAGGAAGGGGAAGTCGGACGCTTGTGCGGCCTGAGGCGGTGGTGGCACTGAAGCGAATCATGAGCGAGAAAGGAAAGAAGAAGCGGAGACAGGCAGAGAGAGACAGAGAACTTGGGAGAGAGAGAGGCGAGAGAGGGAGAGAGAGAGGCAGCTTGAGGGAGAGACAGAGAAGGAGGGGGGGCTGAATCAGAGGAAGAATTGGAGCTAAGTTCTTGAATGAGAGGTTTGAACCAAATCAAATTTTTTTTCTTCCTTTGTTCTTCTTAGCAGAACTGTGGGTGTGTGGGTAGTCTTGTGTTTCTTGCTTAGTTCTTGGTTATATGCTTGATTTTGTGTCTTGATAGTTAATTGAGCTGTTTGATGTTGTTGTTGCTTTAAATTGATATGTAGTTTGGGATCAAAACCTTGATTGGGTATTGTTTTGATAAAAATCTATTCTTGATTAGTGGGGTTTATGATTATGATTCATGTAATTAATTGGTGTTTCTTGGTTATTAGATGTTATAGTTGCTACTTTAAATATTAGTTGGAATTTGAGGATGGATTGATAAGTTTTGTATGAAGCTCTTGTTCTTGAAGAAGTTGTGAAGGAAACTGCATATAAAATGACATTGAAAACTATTTTGGAAATTGGCATGGGTTTTGGAGTATATTTTGGATATGTCTTGATGCCTTGAGGTCTTGGAGTATAATTGGGTGATCATCTTGTGAATCATGCAAACTAGCTTGTATTTCTTGCTTCTTGTTAGTTATTATTGCCATTGTAGTTGTTAAAATTGATTTGAATCAAAGATTGAAAGAATTTTATGAAAACACTTATTCTTGAAAGAGACTTGATTTAGGATTGGTCTTGATTAGTGTTCTTGTTCTAGAAATTAATTGTTTGGGTTGGTTTAATTGCTAATGGAGTAGTGAAGCATGAGTTAGGATGAGAGTTAGTTTATGTCTTGTGGAAAATTGATTCTTAGAGGATTAGAATGGCATGTAACACTTGATTAAGTTGTTTTTATTTTCTTAGCATGGTTTCAATGTTTTTGGGATCTTTGAAAATGGCCTAATTGAAAGAACTCTTTAAGAGCTCTTGTTTTGGAATTGTTTTGAGTAAGTGAACCATGAAAACTTGTAAATGGGCTTTGAACAGGATTTGTCTTAAAAGGAAAGAGGCTATGGAAATGACACTAGAATGTTGTGAAAAATGTTTTAGCAACATATCTTTGAAGGTGCTTAAGTTAGGTTTGGTATTGTCTTGATAGTTGATGCTTTGAAATATATTTGAAAAATATCTTGGAACCTATTTGATTTAAATTTCCTTATGTATTTTAATTGTTATATGAAGTTGTTGAAACTTGATGTCTTGATGCTTTGTCATGAAATTAGATGGTTATGGGAATAGGTGTGGCGAGAGGCCTAAAAGGGAGTAGGAAAGGAATTGGTTGTTTGTTATTTGTGAAATTGTTTGTATGAATTTGTGTTTAGGTTTTAAAATTTATGATTTCTTGGATGATCTTTACGTTGAGGTTCAAGGAAGTTTTTTTGGTTTCAAAAACTTTACTTTTCAAATAGGTTAAGGTTTATAAATTGTTATGTGATAAGTTATCTTTTAAAAAGTATTTTGATTTTTAAAACCTTATTTATTTTATTTTCAAGTAACTAGGAATTAAATGTTTGAATGAATTTTTGGTTAGGAAAAGGGTTAGGCTTGAGGGCTTAAGTTAGCTAAGAATTGTGCTAAGTTATTTATTTTGATAGGCTTTGAGTAAATCCGAGATCGTGCGGCGTAGGATCGAGGAACACGTGGGCGATGCAGCTTGGGGTTGGTAAGGGCACTTCTAGACATTCTAGGATTTTATTTTTATGTCCCTGTGTAAGGACAATTTTTAGAGATGCTTAAATTCTTGTTTTACTATTTAAATGCTTATTTAAATACGAAGAAGTCTGAGAACTCTACGAGTTCGAAGTTAGGGTCTTCGAACCCCTTCGTTTATTGTCGTGCGGTCGTCCATTTTCTGAGTCATTCGTGGGTGAAAACTTTGTGGTTGGTCTCCTGAACCCAACCCCCCACATCTGTGTACCTCTCTGTTAACTCCATCGAGTTGCAGAGGGATGGATTCCTTGATTTGCGTGTCAAGCATGTAATGTTGTGATATGATTGAGTTATGCATTACTTGATATGAGATTGAATATATCTTTGAATTGCGTGTTCTTTGTTGAATTGTGTTCTTCATGCGGTGTTTTTATCGCTAAAACTGTCGAATTGCGTTTTCTTCATATTAAGCATGCTCTCTTATTTGATATGCGGGTAAGTAATCTTATGCGTCACTCTTTGAATATTGTAAGCGGAGAGCTGTTGATCGAGTGAGAGCGCTAGGCGAGTCGTCATGTCGTTTTTGAGCCGTGACCCGGATAACTGAGGGTGCTAGGTCCCCTTTTGTTTACGGGAGATTGACTAGGCATCGCAGTAGGAACCTGCAGTGCATATCTAGGGAGAAGCGAAAGATCCCAAGGCTACGGCTGGTATGTCGATTGATGGATCTGCGTCGCTTCCTAATAATTGTCGAGTCGAGAAAATGAGTAGCGAGTTGAGTCGAGTCTAGAGTGAGAGAGTTGAGTCACGTTCTGTGAATGATATGCATTGTTGTTGCTTATTGCTGGTGAATTGTATAAATTGTTGTTTGCTCATTGCTTTATGCTTTGGTTTATCATGATCTGTTGAGAAGTTGACCCTTGCCAGTGGTTTTGTCAATTAATGATTGTAACCCAGATGGCGGGACAAGCAGAGGATTGGGACTGCAAGGAGGAGTAGCTGTAGATGGTTAACTAGCTTGACTGTATGTAGAGTCTACTAGTAGTCTAGTAAGGAACGTATTGCGCCGACCAGCTATAGAATAATCGTCGTTGTTCAGTATTGTAATAAATATCTGTTATGTTTCAAGATATGTATTGTTAGACGTGAATTGATAGAACAATTGAATGTGATTATGTAATGTCTTAAATTATTTTCCGCCATGTTTCTAAAAGTCGCTGTAATGCTCTGACTGCTTCTTTAAAGAACCTTTTTAAAAAAAAATAGGTCCACATTTCTCGAAAACCCTACGAGCAGAGTATTCCACCTTTTGGAAATATGTCAACTGTTGTTAGAATATTCACTTAGTAGCACTCTGGAGACAGGGTGTTACAGTTACTACCCTTAAACAACCCCTACAAATCATTTTAAACATCCAGTTATCATTAAATAGGGGTGTGAATCGATTCAGAAGCCCTGTGAATCGATTCAGGGTCAAAAAGTCACTTTGTGAATCGAATTGCACTGCTGTGAATCGATTCACAGAAATAGCAACTGCATGTGTGAATCGATTCACACAGTAGTGAATCGATTCACAGGACCCGCAGAACAGCAGTAACACAGTTTTTTCAGCAATTCGAGCATTGGGGACCCTTCCTAAGTAGTACCATGTCTAATTCAAGGTCTGGGGCAACTACCAACCGATCCTTAAGGTTTCTACTCATTTATCCTTGATTCCATTCATGCCCTTAATCTTTAATGGTTCCATATTTATTCAAAGTAATACACATATGCCTCTTATCTTCTCTTTAGCCTCTTAGCTCATAACTACTTATCTTAATCCATTTAGGCCGTCATTCTTTTACCAATTTCAGTATCTAAAACAAGTCTATAGTTCGTTATGACCTTTTCATTCAATTCTAATTTCAAATATATTATTTAACACGGTTAGAGTTCAAATCCTAATTCCCATATTAGCATGCATCCTCACTATACTTTCCTTGATTCATACTATCAATTCCAAAACAATGAGCAAAACTCATTATCATGCATTTTAGATTATTACAATGAACTCAAACTCTACACACATATGTTAAATTTACATCTATGAGCACACCAACACTTAGTACATACATAGTCACTTATAAACATCTATTTTTAACCACAATAAATCCCAATAATTAAGCATCAAGTCGAAAGCCACAAAATATTAGTTACAAGTTCTAACTCATGTTATCCAATCATCAAGAACACCAAATCATACTAATCATGCTCTTCTACTATCCAATCATCAAGCATTACATACATAACATTTATTAACTCTAAATTAATCCTAAACATATGAGCATATGCTTAACAATTAAAATAGTAACTAAAATACATGTATCATGCCTTTACTACATCAACACTTCCAACACAATCAACTAACACCAGTTGTACATATAGCCATATAAGAACACTAGTTAATAACTCCAAATTAATTCTAAAATATGAGAACTCTTAGCCAAGCATTAAAACACAATTAAAACATATGAATCATGCTTCTTTACAATTAAATAGAACCAATAATCTTAGATCATACTCATGCTAATAAACACACATAAAGCACGAGTCTTTTGTTATTACACATACACCAATTTACTAAGACGTGCTATTTATCAATACTAAATTAATTCCAAACATGAGAATGCTTAACTAAATTGTCATGATAGCAACTTCTTACCACAATTCATGTTATTAAACAATACAACTATAACTAATGACCCAAGGTTATTCCAAAGCACATAAAGCATCAACCTTTTGTTATTAAACATGCATTAATCTACTAAAACATGCTAGTCATCAATTCTAATTTAATTCTAGGCATAAAGACATCTAATCAATATTCAAAACAATAACTTCATTTTATAAGTTATGCCATTAAACAATCCAAACAATACTAATTATCTTAAACCATGCCTTTTCCAACAACAACACATAAAGCATCAACCTTTAAATGATAAATATAATTTAATCCATTTACACATGTTAATTAACAACTCTTATGGCTCCTTGCTCATACAAGGGCCTCCAATTAAATTAAAACATAAACCATAGGCATCCAAATTGATGACAACTTAACAATGAGTTGCCTTTCATAACGATCTTAGGTTGAATTTCTTTTCACAATTCAGTAACACTATTTGATGGAACAAGAACAAAGGGGAAATAAACAGAAAAGTGGATAAGATTAGAGATGGAAGGAGCCACAATTCCAAAGGAATTGATAAGCCAAGTTGAGTGATCGCCACAAGAACTAATTCTTGATAAGATCAAAAGGGTGGTTCAATCCAGAACCAATGAGAGACACAAAACTCTCAAAGTGTATAAACACCACAATTGAACATCCAAGTTAAATTTTCATTCATAGAATTGTGTACATATATAGCCCTTAGGCTGATTGGAAAAGAAAAAAGAAAATAAAAGGTCACAATTAAGTGACATAACTCCTATTGATAGTATTAACTATCATTACTAATTATCTTATAACTATCCTAATTAATAATGATAACTATCTTTACTAAATGACTAAATAAATAGTACTAAAACTGCCCAAAGAGTAATTAGGCATGCAAGCCAAAGGTTTCTCTTCCTTTTCAGCCTAGAAAAACGTGCAGCCCCTTATTCTAGTTGGACCTGGCCCAAACACCAAAATAGTGCAGCCCACACAACATAAAAACCCAAAGTATTTTCGTCCAAGAATTCGACTTCAGCTTCCAGCCCACTTTCGACCTTGATAGAAGCCGAATCTGGTCAAGTAGTATGAAATACGATTTGTAGATAATTGTCTTGATAATTGTCTTATCTTTCCAACGCATCAAAGAACACATTATTCGGACTTCTACAGCTCAAGATATTTCTAAAACAATCCAGATGGTTATTTCCAATGAATTTCAAGAATTCCAAATTTTGCTCTTCTTTTTTATCATAGGTGGCCATCTATGATCATATCATACCCTCCCCTCTTCAAAAGAATTCGACCTCGAATTTCTTGATCCAGTACCTCCAGGGTCAAAAATAATTCTAAAGAACCCATCACATGAGACTTGCATATAAGGAAAATTTGCGTGTTCATCGAAAGGTTTTGCTTGATCCTTCTTTCCTTTAGATTCCAAAATATATTCATCTTTCCAAAGTTCACAAATGGTAGCCACTCCTTGAGGCCATTCTCTTTCATTCAAATTCTTCTCTACCTGACATTGCTCCTTTGGAAGCACTTCTTCAATTACATGGATTTTCTTGCAAGCTTCCTTTGTAATTTTGTTTGCAACCTGTTTCTCAAAGGAATTTACACAATTTGGCAAACAATTAGGATCAAAACAAGAAACCATGATTTTTGTCTTCTCTTCACTTTCATAAGATGGCTTAATTAGTAGAGGAGCACTTGGAATGAGGACTATTGGATTTCTAATATGGTCATCCTCAATGTTTCTTTCAAACATTTCCTCTCTATCTTTTCTTTTCTGAAGTTTTACCTCATTTTGTTGTGTTTCCTTCTCCTCCACACTCTTCCTTTCTCTCAAATATTTTCTCTCTATATTTTTCAACTTTTTTTTGAACTCTTCAGTAATTTGCATACAACTCTTCCCAAAGACACACTTGATCTTTTCACTCTCTTTTTTTCTACGTTTTTCCTTATCCTTCCTCTCATTTTCTCTACAGCTTCTTTCTTTTTCTCTACTTACCTCCTTTTCATTAGCTACCCTCTCATGCATTTTTCTTAGCCACATACCAACTTGATATTTCTCAACAATAAATTCATTTTTATAGTGCCAATCTCTAGAACCAAATCTCAACATGTTGCAAAGAATGAAAAAAGATCACAAGATAGATAAGAAGAGATGAACAAGAAAAGAAGATCAATTCAACCCAAACCTATGCTTTGATACCACTTGATGACAACTTAACAATGAGTTGCCTTTCATAACGATCTTAGGTTGAATTTCTTTTCACAATTCAGTAACACTATTTGATGGAACAAGAACAAAGGGGAAATAAACAGAAAAGTGGATAAGATTAGAGATGGAAGGAGCCACAATTCCAAAGGAATTGATAAGCCAAGTTGAGTGATCGCCACAAGAACTAATTCTTGATAAGATCAAAAGGGTGGTTCAATCCAGAACCAATGAGAGACACAAAACTCTCAAAGTGTATAAACACCACAATTGAACATCCAAGTTAAATTTTCATTCATAGAATTGTGTACATATATAGCCCTTAGGCTGATTGGGAAAGAAAAAAGAAAATAAAAGGTCACAATTAAGTGACATAACTCCTATTGATAGTATTAACTATCATTACTAATTATCTTATAACTATCCTAATTAATAATGATAACTATCTTTACTAAATGACTAAATAAATAGTACTAAAACTGCCCAAAGAGTAATTAGGCATGCAAGCCAAAGGTTTCTCTTCCTTTTCAGCCTAGAAAAACATGCAGCCCCTTATTCTAGTTGGACCTGGCCCAAACACCAAAATAGTGCAGCCCACACAACATAAAAACCCAAAGTATTTTCGTCCAAGAATTTGACTTCAGCTTCCAGCCCACTTTCGACCTTGATAGAAGCCGAATCTGGTCAAGTAGTATGAAATACGATTTGTAGATAATTGTCTTATCTTTCCAACGCATCAAAGAACACATTATTCGGACTTCTACAACTCAAGATATTTCTAAACCAATCCATATGGTTATTTCCAATGAATTTCAAGAATTCCAAATTTTGCTCTTCTTTTTTATCATAGGTGGCCATCTATGATCATATCACAAATCCATGCTGTTGCAAGGATTACACAACAGTAGTTTTGCCCTGCAAGGCATAGGGATCATGGGACATCCCTAACTTATTATTTTGAAGCCATAAACCTCTTTCCAAGATATCATCCACCCTCCATATCTTATGATAGTCGCAGCCTCTAAAAGTGTCCTAGAGGATCTGGGATTGAGTTCTTTGCTACTCCAAGCCTTATGGTATCCAACAACTCCAAGTTCAACAATTAGAAAAGAGAGGAAGAAACTCTAAGGAAGCAAAAACTATAGAACAGTGAGGGTCACAAATTTTGATTCATAAAAATAGAAAAGAAACCATGAGGAATAAAGAGAATGTTCTTACGACCACAGCCTCGAAGACGGGACTCGATTTGGTTGATAAATGAGAGTGAAACGGTGAAAACGGTGGCAACGGCAACAATAGAGCTCTAAGGAGTTCTAGGGTTCTTGAGATCTCTTAACCAATGATGAAAATTAGGTTTTAGAGTCCTAATTGGTCTAGAATCATGTTTGGGTCGTGATTTAGGATTTTTATCACGTTTGGAGATGAAACGGGCCTAAATGGGGCGACCCGCTAATTAAAAAGACGTTGTCAACAGGTTTGAATCGATTCATGCAGATAAATTTGATTCATAGCATCTTTTTTTGGACATAACTTGATTTACAGGGGTCTGATTAAGACTTTCTTGGTGGCTTTGGAAAGATAAGAGAATTTCCTACAAAATCCTGTTTCACGGTCTTTTCCTTAAACGGAATCTAACATGGTGTAAAATCTATTTAATGTTGACTCGGGTGTTTCCAATTCTACACTTGCACTGCATTGACTTGGGAGAGCACATCTAGAGTTGTAGGCATCAAAATCGAGTTAAACTAAAGGCAACTGAAAGATAAGGGATAAAGCTATAACTTTCATGAAGACGTGTAATTCCCATTCAGCCCTAAAGGGTTATAAAATGAAGAATACGATGACTGAGTTTAATAAATATAATGATAGAGTTAAGTCTAGACATATCCCGATGCAAATAGGTACTAAACATTTATTCAATCCCCAAATAACACCCAACGACTCTATAATTTCTAACATTTAGGCTTAAGAAATTTGGGGTGTTACAATTCCACCCCTTATAAAAATTCCGTCCTAGGAATTTCTACTATCCTATGGTAAGTAGCTGCAACATAACTCCTTCATCCTAGTCTCTAGCTCCCATATTGTGCTTCCTTCTGTTGCTTTGCTCCAAATAATTTTTCCTAGAGAAATCCCTTTTCCGTGTGGTCGCTTCACTTCCCGGTCTTCAATTCTCTTAAGCAAGTACTCAAAAGTCAAATTGTCCTACCAGAACTCCAACCATCTTCGCTACCTCACACTTAACTCCTCGGGGGGTTACTTGTCCAAGAAAATTGTTCTTCTCTAACCGAAATTTTGCATTTAAACAATCTTATCACCAAGTTGCTTTTGTCTCCACTCTTCGATTGGCTTCTTCAGCTGTTGAGATTGGAATGGTGGTCGGGTTGGTATGAGATAATGGGGTTGACAGCTATCTAGTCTATACTAAGAATATCGTCTACGTCATCAAGAGGCAACCAACTACGACTACTACGAAGTTCCTATGTAAAAAGACAATATGTTATGGTAATAAAGGTATAATCAAAGGGTTCTCAGAATGCTAGTTAGTCTCTCGCTTCTTCGGCGTTTCAGACTTTTAAGGAATGCAGCTCCCAACTTGTAGACATTCTCGCAAATTTGATACTCAACTATCAAGGAAGCGAAGTCACAGATCTTCCGAGAAGTCATAGCGCATTTGATCTCTGGACGTAGCCCAACCTCGAATCTGATGCACTTGGACCGTTCATAAGTGGGAAACTGAATTGGTGGGTGAAAATAGGAGAGCTCCTCGAATTTTGCTGCGTATTCTTCCACAGTCATGTATCCTTGTGTCAAGCTCCAAAAATCGACCTCCTTCAGTTCATGCAATTCCTCTGGAAGGTACTTATCCATAAACCGACCCTTAAAGGTGTTCTAAGTGACCACTACACCCAGCGTGTAACGCCCCAAATTTTCTAAGCTTAGTTGAGTATAAGTTGTGAGAAGTTGTGTAGTTATATTTAAGCCTAATTTTGATTCAAATTGAGTAAAAACGATTACACAAACCTTTAATTTGTAAGTTGTTGATTTTGAGTTAAGAAATAAGTTGGATTTGATCCTAAAATGATTGGAAGTATTGATTTGGAGTTAATTGAAGTTGGTTTGGGAAGAAAGTCTCAAGATTTGGTGTTATAATTGAGTTTCCTTGATTTTAATGTAGTGGGAATCGATTCACACAAGCCTGAATCGATTCACAGAAGTTCCAATCCTCTGGGTGTCGAATTGGAGGGTCCGAAATCGATTCACTCACTTAGATTCATGATCTGGTACATTCTGTCTGTGTGAATTGATTCACACATAAGCTGTGAATCGATAAACAGCCTTAAAAATGCATAAAATACAGCAGAACGCAGCAGATCGTGAAAGAAAGGGAAAAGGGGAAGAAAAGAAGGGAAAAGAGAAAAGAGAAAGAGGAAAGGAGAGCTAGGGTTTCATGATTTGAGAAGGATTGAAGAGATTCATATTGGATTTCTTCAATCTCTTGCTTGAATAGAGAGTTAAGAGAGTTGATATTTAGTGTTGGTGAAGATTTGGGTGGACCCCTAATCAAGAGGAAGAAGAAGATCATGAAGAAGGAGGAGAAGAAGAAGAAGATCAAGCTTCTTCCAAGCTGGCTCAAGTTCTGGGACTTGAAGAAGAAGATGGAAGGTTGTAGCTCAAGATCTGGGAAGATTTAAAGAAGCCCTAAGTTGGGAAAAAGGAGAAAACGTGAAGAGAAGCAAAGAGGGCAAAGCTCCATCATTCTAGCTCGAGATCTTGAAGAATAGAGGTGAGTTCTTCATCCCTTAGGTGATGGGCAACCATAAGTCCCACATATAGGAATTTCTTTTCCTTAAGTAAAATATGAACCCTAGGTTCAAGTTAGGGATTTTGAATATCCTTATGAAGTATAGTTAGATATTATCATTGTTATGATTTTATAGTAGGTTTGGTTAAAAGGAGCTTGGATGGCTGGCCCCAACCCCCCATAAATGTATGTATGTTTGATGTTTGCTCCTTTGTTAGCTCCATAGAGCTTCAAGGGGATGAGTTTGATGTATGTGTGTCCAATATATTGGTTAGTTTTTTAGGCTTGTTAATGAGCTCTATGTTCATGGCAATGATGCCGAATAAAGGACCCAAAGAAATTATGTGATAGGAAGAATGTTTGAAGTAGTTATTAATGATTTGGTATGGTTCATATTATGGACATGGTATGTTTTAACCACTAAGTGAGTAGTTATTTAATGACATGGTTCATATTATGATTCATTGAAATTATTGTAAGTTTCCTTGAATAGTTAAATGATGTTGAGGGTTGATAATCCTAGTTAGCTAAGTTGCATTTTTAAACATGCATTAAAGCAAGAAAGTTGTGATAAAAATCACTTAATGGCCAAGCAAGTCTCCTCAATTTATAGGAGAAGATCGGTATGGTTAGCTTTGTGGGACGCCACTTGGACGATTAAGACGTCTAACCACCGCACTGAAAGCGTGTTATTGGGGCCTATGGACCAAAGCATATGACAAAACCCAATAGAACAAAGCAAATAAGGACTACATGTCCTTATTTAACAAGATGCATTGCTTAGTCTTATATTATCTATTTTCTTGTAAAACTGTATAATAAGTATTTGGGAAAATCTAGAACGTGCTTAGTAGCGAAGAAAAGCTGACTATGAGCTTAGTAATGCTTAAGTTTATGATTGTTGATGAATTCCTTGTAAACATCATTGGAATTAGCTTAGTTAGTTAAATGATTTAATGGATTGTAAATTCCTTAGTTGCTAAATTACTCCATAATAATAGTGCATAGAAGTAATGAGAGCTGTGACTAGATCACTTAAAAGATAAGCAAGCTAAGTTGATTGGGGTCTGTGGTATAAAGCACAAGACCAAATCTAATGGCATAAGAGAAAAGCAAAGATGTGTTAGGCACAAAGCAAAGAAGAACCTACGTTCTTAGTTAAGAAAGTAGCATTTACATTGCATTGAGTTTAGCTATTCTAAGCATAGGTTAAAGAAAGAATGTTTATAAGATGGATGTGTGTTTGCTATACATTCTTATGTCTAGATTATTCACAAGCTTTTAAGTGGTATATTGGATTTAGTATTATCTTACCCTGCAATATACTAAGTTGTAAGTTCAGGTTAGCACATTCTAGGGTGTTCTCGCTTAGGATGTCGAAAAAGTTTGCAAAGCATGTCCTTATGGTACATAGGGAGAGTATATTTAGGAATGGAATGCCTAAGTTAGTCTTTTTCAGGCTAGTATGACTCGATGAGAGAATGGTGAGGAGTCTGTGAAGGGCTCACTGAGATTTTTAATCTCACCCCGTTCCTTTTATTGTTTTCAGATAAACAGGTACCAAAGACTGATGAGTCGAAGCTCTAGGCTAGGGACTCTGATTTAGTTTTTATTTTGAGGTTGTAATCTATTTATTAGATTAATGACTTAGGTTTTTAATTTATGACATGGATTACTGTAATCAAATTTGTAAATTAATTGTAATTCCTGTTCTTTAATGTAATTTGTCGTACTTTCAATTTATGTTGAGCTGCATGTGCTGTCGGCAGACCCCCCACCAGTGTGTGCCGTCATCAGTCAATATAGATGTAGCAAAGCCACCCTTCTGCACGTTTCTGCATGGCATAGCCTGAAAATTTTTGTCAATCTCTTCGATCCACTGCTGAACTCCAGGTCATGGGCTCTCATGAACGATGGTGGGTTATTCTTCTGAAAGTTGGCGAGACCCTGATCTCCAACCAAGCGGTACATAGCGTCGATAATAGCGCGGTCAATCCTATTCGTCATAGTTCCCTACTAAGATAAACGATAGGCAATTTAGTTTCTAATTCGCAATAATATCGTATAGTAGTTACTATTCTTGTACAAGCAAACACAGAAGAGTACACAGACACACATAATAGACACATACACAGTCCAGTTAAGACCGAACTGCTCTGACACCACTAAATGTGACACCCTCTACCCCATCGTACAAGAAATGCATAGAAACGTATGCGAATAAGATAAAAATGTGATTTTACAAGACCTCTCACGGAGTAGAAGTTTCACATCAACATAACTCATTTGCGGAATAAAAACAAATTGCAGAATTAAACTAACAACCCGATGTCATATATCTCAGAGCTTGACCCTTTGTTTTACATCGGGAAGTAATATCAATATAATACGTAAATAACTCCTAAGCTAAGCAGCAGCACACAGTCTACTCCTCAGCGTTCATGGTCAAACAAGTCTCGATGATAAGTCATCATGTATCATCAAATGGCCGACAGTCCTTAGTCGGGTACTAGCTAATGCGGACCTATAACTTATTCAACATAACCTTAGATTCAACATGTTATGAGTATATAACTATTCAACATAACCTATGTCGGCAACCTGCTAACGCGAATCTATAACTATTCAACTTAACCATAGGATCCTTTACCTTGTCCGGGTGAGCGAATGTGAGCATCTCCAACATCCGTACAATGCCATCGAGCCATGGGATCCCCTCGTCAGTGAAATATCGACGAGTGCCACCATAGTAACTCTTTTTAAATGGCGTCCCATTGAGCCATGTGATCCCCCATCAGTGAAACATCGACGAGTGTCGTCATAGTAATCCAATGTTCTTTAAACCAGTACCAACGAGCCATGGGATCCCCCCCCCCCCGTCAATGAAATGTCGACGAGTGCTGCCATAGTAACTCGAAGTCTACCCCCGAACGACTAACGAACAACGGAGACTAACGGGCCATGCAGTGCCCCCAAGCTGTGAAACGTCACTGAGTGCCGTCATAGTAACTCGTCACCCTCAAATCAATTCTTACGAGCCAAGGGGTCCCCTCCATCAGTAAAGCGTCGATGAGTGCCACAATAGAAACCTGAATACAAACAACAAAACCTACTGTGTCACAAACCAGTGACGACTCATACAAACACATCGTACCCAATAAAACCATTGGATACCAACCTTTAAATTGGTCCCAAACTTGTGACCAATAAACAAACAATCAACAAACTAAACAACGTGCACGATAATTGGACGCACCTATGACCATCATCAATTATGCGGTTACTAATCGGTAACCCGTTCAAACAAGCCAAACATTCAACATTTAATAAGCCTAGGCGGTTACTACCCTTAACCAACCCCTACAAATCATTTTAAACCCAGTTATCATTAAACAGGGGTGTGAATTGATTCAGAAGCCCTGTGAATCGACTCAGGGTCAAAACGTCACTCTATGAATCGAATTGCACTGTAGTGAATCGATTCACAGAAACAACAACTGTGTGAATCGATTCACAGGACCTGCAGAACAGCAGTAACACTGTTTTTTCAGCAATTCGCGCGTTGGGGACCCTTCCTAAGTGGTCCCACATCTAATTCAAGGTTCGGGGCAACCAACAACTAATCCTTAAGGTTTCTACTCATTTATCCTTGATTCCATTCATGCCCTTAATCTTTAATGGTTCCATATTTATTCAAAGTAATACACATATGCCTCTTATCTTATCTTTAGCCTCTTAGCTCATAACTACTTATCTTAATCCATTTAGTTCACATTCTTTTAACCAATTTCAGTATCTAAAACAGGTCTATAGTTCGTTATGACCTTTTCATTCATTCTAATTTCGAACATATTATTTAACACGGTTAGAGTCCAAATCCTAATTCCCATACTAGCATGCATCCTCACTATACTATCCTTGATTCTAGCCATACTATCAATTCCAAAACAATTAGCAAAAATCATTATCATGCATTTTAGATTATTACAATGAACTCAAACTCTACACACATATGCTAAATTTACATCTATGAGCACACCAACACTTAGTACATACATAGTCACTTATAAACATCTATATTTAACCACAACAAATCCCAATAATTAAGCATCAAGTTGAAAGCTGTAACACCCCAAATCCTTAAATTGTTAGTTTAGAATTATATGCATAAAGCTTAGTATACTTAATGGTGAATTTCAAGTAATTTCATGTCGATTTTCATAATTAAAAAATGAGGATATTGTGTCTTGATGAATCTAAGTGATTAGATGAGTTGAAATTAGTCTTAAAGTGATGTTATAGACAAATTACGAGTTAGAGAAAGATGGAATAGGAAGAAGGTTTCAAGATTTGATGTTAAAAAATGATTTTTCACATTTTGTGCAGAGTGAATCGATTCACCTACGCATGAATCGATTCACACTAATGTTTCTGTCCACCAAAATGATGCTATGAATCGAATTGAGAGTGTGAATCGATTCACCAATTCGATTCATGAAAGGCGCAGGTGCAGTTTTAAGTGGATGAATCGATTCACAGCAGACTGTGAATCGATTCACAGCAGACTGTGAATCGATTCCCACATTCTGAAAATGCTAAAAACGCTAATTTTTCAGCAGAACGCGAAAAAGGAAAGGAAAGAAGAGGTGAGGGGCGATTTGGGAGAAGAGAGAAGAGGGAAAAACCTAGGGTTTGTCAAATCCTATGAGAAATCCATGGATTCTTGCTAGATTCTTCCCAAACGTAGCTTGGATCAAAGTGTGAGAGTGAGATTTTGGGTGATTTTGGAGTTTTGGTTTGAAGCCCTAGCTAGAGGACGAAGGAGCTCGTGAAGGAGGAAGAAGAAGGAGTTGCAACTCAGTCCTTGGAGCTCGAAATTTTGCATGAGTTGTGAGTTCTTCCTTCTCTTAGGTGATGGGCACCCATAAGTCCCACATTAGGAATGTCTCAAAGAAGTCTTTGAACCCCAAAGGGTTCAAAGTTAGGGTTTGTAAACCCCTTTGATTTAAAGCTTTTCTTTATGAATATGTAGTGGGTTTGTTTGCAAGAGGTTGGATGGCTGCCCCTAAACCCCCACAAATGTATGTTATGTTAGCCTCCTTGATAGTTCCATGGAGCTTCAAAGGGATGAGTTGAGTCTATGAATGGCTAAGTTCAAGTGATGATCGATGATTAGTATGATTTTGTTATGTCTTGATTGTAAGAATTGTCATAAAGTATGATTTGTAAGCACTAATGTTTCAAACTCATAGTTAAGTTCATTCATAGATTTGATTATTGATTATACATTCTTTTGAATAGTCAAATGATTAAGAGGGTTATATTTATATATATGCTCTAGTAAGCTATGTTGCATTGTAATCATGCATTAAAGAATGAAAGATGTGAGCAAAGAAAATCACTAAGAAGTCCATGGCAAGACTCCTTTATTTATAGGGGTAGATCGGTTTGGTTAGCCTCGTGGGACGCCACTTGGACTATTAAGACATCTAACCACCTTACCAAAAGCATGTAACTGGGGGTCTAGGGACCAAAGCCTATGACATAACCCAATAACACAAAGCAAAGAAAAAGATTTAATATTTATAGTTAAGAAGATGCATTGCATAGTTTATGTTATCTATTCTTATTATGAATTGTATAATAAGCAGAGCGATGGTGAGGAGTCGAGGGGAGAGCTCATTGATATTTTTATCTCACCCCGTCGTTTATTTATTTATTTCAGATGTGCAGGTTGAAGAGAAAGACTGAAGAGGCCATGAGGCCGGAGTTTAGGATTGTGTTTTGTAGTTTTGGTTATGTAACACTTTAAGAATTTGCTACAAAAAAATACTTTTAGTTTGTATTAGGTCCTTGAAGGGTTATGTAAATTTGGTTAAGACCTTGTACTATTTAAACTTGATTTATATTTTGAGTTTAAATTCTCTTGGGATGACTGTACCTAATGATTAATTATCTTACTTTCAAAGTATTTTGAATGTATGGTGTTACATTATGGTATCAGAACAGTTCAATTCTTATCGGACTATGGGACAGTTAGAACGGTCTTAGCGAGTCCTTAATGTCTGTTGTTGTCCTTCTACTTATTATGCTATGAGATATTGAGCCTGATCAACTCAATGCTTTGCGCATTTTATGCAGAATCATGGCATCAGGTGCAGGATGACGCGGTAGAAGGTAAAGGAATGCCACTATGAACCCTGAGAATCCACCAGGACAAGACCATGCTTGGCTACAAGGGATACTAGAAGCTATCCAGAACCAGAGCATAGCCACCCAGAACCTTACAACTCAATTTGCCCAACAACCGCAAGCTCAACAACAACCTCCACCTCCACCGGTTCATGAAGAGGATTCGGATAAAAAATTCTTCAAGTTCCTCAAAATGAAACCTCCAACTTTCAATGGAAAATCTAAAGCCATGGTGGCCCAACATTGGGTTGAAGCCCTGGAAAGATCTTCAGGGTGGTACAGTGTACCGAAGAGCAAAAATTCACCTTTGCTACACATTAATTGGCGAAAGAGGCCGAAAACTGGTGGAACGAGGCACGAGCCTATATGGAGGCGCGAGGGAATGCCACTAGATTAGGAACACTTCCAAAGGGTTTTCCTGGAAAAGTATTTTCCACAGACAATTTAGGATAAGATGGAAAGAGAGTTTGTTCAACTGCAGTAGGGAAGTTCCTCAGTTTCAGAGTATGTGACCAAGTTTGAGGAGTTAGCTAGATATTCCGCGGCTGTTAAATTTGCACTAGATGAAAAGTGGAAAATCAACCAATTTAAATGGGGTCTAAAGCCAGACATCTAACTCAATCTTGCACAGAATGAGTTCACTAGTTTTGCCAAGGTGGTCCATCAAAGCCTTGTGACCAAAGAAAGCTTGAAGAAGGTATATGATGATAGGCATACTAGGTGGCAAGACAAGAATAAGAAGAAGAATGAGGACAAGAATGCTCAACACATGAAGGCAAAAGGAAATTTGAACAAAGGGAAGCAAGTCCAGACTTCCGAGCCCATGGACTACCACTCTTGCTCAAACTGTGGAAAGGTGCATCAAGGAGAGTGCATGAAAGGAAAGAATGTTTGCTTCATTTGTCATCAGCCGGGACACATGGCTAAGGAGTCTCCTCAGTACACTAAAGGAAAGGGATCTAAGCCCAATGATCCTAACCAAGGGAGAGTCTTTACTCTTGTCTCCAAGAAAGCTAAGGGTGCTGAAAATCTGATGAAAGGTACTTGCTTCCTTCAAGAAGAACCTTTAGCGGTTTTGTTTGATTCGGGGGCAACCCATTCCTTTATTTCTTGTAAATGTGTTCAAAGGTTAGGGTTGTACCTCACTTCCTTACAATTTCCCTTGCATGTGCATACGTCGGCAGAGGATAGTATTTCTACTTCCTTGATATGCGAGAATTGTCCTCTCGTAATTCAAGGGAGGATGTTTTTAGTAAACCTTGTGTGTCTACCCCTTGAAGGGATGGACATAATTCTTGGTATGGATTGGCTTTCCGCCAATCAGGTTGTCTTGAATTGTTTTTGTAAGACAATTGAGTTTCAGAAAGAGCAGCCCATTGTTGTAGAGTCAAGTTATGATGTACTAAATAGTGTTCTTCTATTGAGTCACTGTCTGGTAGAGGGTCACACAGGATACATGATGCTACTTTCCTCAACTTCAGAAATTAGCCTAGATTTAGATGATATCCCTGTAGTTAATGAATTCTTAGACATGTTTCCTGACGAGGTGACGACCTTACCTCCCAAGAGAGAAGTGGAATTCTCAATAGAATTGGTTCCTAGCACGGGACCGATCTCTATAGCTCCTTATAGGATGTCACCTATTGATTTAAGAGAACTTAAGACCTAATTAGAGGATTTGATAGCCAAACAATTCATTAGACCTAGTGTGTCACCTTGGGGGTGCACCTATTGTTTTAGTGAAGAAGAAAGATGGTAGCATGAGGTTATGTATTGATTATAGGAAAATCAATAAGGTCACGGTTAAGAACAAGTATCCTTTACCCAGGATAAATGACTTGTTAGATCAACTTAAGGGAGCTTCGGTTTTCTCTAAGATCGATCTTAGATCTGGATATCACCAAATTAGAGTTAAGGCAAGAGATGTTCCAAAGACGGCATTTAGGACTCGGTACAGACATTACGAGTATTTGGTTATGCCGTTTGGGCTGACCAATGCTCCGGTCGTATTTATGGACTATATGAACCGAATTTTTAGGCCTTTCCTCAACAAATTTGTAGTGGCCTTTATAGATGATATCCTAGTCTATTCTAAGAGTCCTCAAGAACACGAGGAACATCTTAGGATCATCCTAGGTACCCTTAGAGAGAAGAAACTCTGTATGAAGCCTGAGAAGTGCGAGTTTTGGCTTAGCGAAGTTAAGTTTTTAGGACATGTGATTTCTCAAGCGGGAGTATCAGTTGATACTAGTAAAGTAGAAGCAGTCCTCAGTTGGGAATGACCAACCATGGTCACAGAAGTTAGAAGCCTTCTAGGGTTAGCTGGTTACTACCGAAGGTTCGTTAAGGGGTTTTCTCAGTTGGTGCTTCCCCTAACGAGATTAACCCGGAAGGGGGAGCCATTTGTGTGGAATAAGAAATGTGAGACTAACTTCTTAGAGCATAAGATTCGTTTGACTTCCACACCAGTCTTGATTATTCATGACCCAGCCATAGGATTTGAAGTCTATAGTGATGCTTCTAAGAAAGGGCTAGGCTGTGTTCTCATGCAAAACCGTCAAGTTATGGCTTATGCCTTTAGGCAGTTAAGACCTCATGAAGAGAACTATCCTACCCATGACTTAGAGCTTGCAGAAATTGTTTTTGCCCTAAAGATTTGGCAGCACTACTTGTATGGTGCCCAGTTTGAAGTGTTTAGTGATCACAAGAGTTTGAAATACCTCTTTGATCAAAGGGAACTTAACATGAGGCAAAGGAGGTGGGTTGAGTTCCTGAAAGATTATGACTTTGATTTGAAATATCACCCTGGTAAAGTGAATGTAGTCGCTGATGCTTTGAGTAGGAAGTCCTTGCATGTGTCTTCAATGATGATTAAGGAGATGGAGTTGTTGGGTTCTTTTAGGGACCTAAACTTGGGGATGTTTCCCGTGGGAAACAGCCACTTGTTATGTCACCTAGAAATTTCTTGTGATTTTAGGAGCCAGATTAGACTATCCCAGACTTTAGACGGGGAGTTACAGTCTAGCAGACACTGCCCTGTTTTCTCTGAAGTTGAGAATGGCACTTTGTTGTTCCATCAAAGAATCTGTGTACCCAAGGATGATTCCATCAAGAAACAGCTTTTGGGTGAAGCCCATAAGAGTGGATTTTTGGAGCATTCTGGTTCTACCAAGTTGTACCATGATCTGCGACAGAGGTACTGGTGGCCCGGTTTGAGAAATGATGTGGTAGAGTTTGTAGCCCAATGTTTGGTCTGCCAGCAGACCAAGATAGAACACCAAAAGCCTTCGGGACCTCTCCAACCCTTAGAAATTCCAGAATGGAAGTGGGAAGGATAGCGATGGACTTTGTGGAAGATTTACCTCGCACTCATTCAGGTTATGATTCCGTTTGGGTCATAGTGGATAGATTGACAAAGTCTGCCCATTTCCTTCCCATTAAGTCCACCTACAAAACTGCTAGGTTAGCTAAGCTCTATATCAAAGAGATTGTTAGGCTTCACGGAGTTTCAACTAATGTTGTATCTGATAGGGATCCTAAGTTTACCTTCCCAGTTTTGGAAGGCACTTCAGCAAGCCTTAGGTACTAGATTGAGCATGAGTACAACTTATCATCCTCAAACGGATGGTCAGTCGGAAAGAACTACACAAACCATAGAGGATATGCTTAGAGCCTGTGTTTTAGAGGATGGCGGAAGTTGGGATAAGTATTTGTCACTGATTGAGTTTTCATACAACAACAGCTATCACTCTAGCATAGGTATGGCACCGTACGAGGCTCTCTACGGTCGTAAGTGTAGGACTCCCCTATGTTGGTTTGAAGTAGGAGAGAAGAGATTTCTAGGTCCTAACCTTGTTCAAGAAACTACGGATAAGATTCATATGATCAGGGAGAAGATAAAGGCTGCCCAGAGTAGGCAGAAGAGCTAAGCAAAACATAGGCGTAAACCCCTTGAGTTTGAGGAAGAAGAACATGTGTTCCTGAGAGTTACTCCCACTATAGGTGTCGGTAGAGCTCTTAGAGCCAAGAAGCTAACTCCTCGGTACATAGGACCTTTTCAAATCCTCAGTCGAATTGGTTCTGCGGCTTACCAACTTGTTACCTCCTTCCTTGTCCAATCTTCATAATGTCATTCACGTGTCTCAGCTTAAGAAGTACATTCCAAATCCATTACATTCCTTGGATCATGAGTCTGTACAACTTAAATCAGATTTGACGTATCAACCCGAGCCGGCCCAAATAGTGGACCGTGATTTCAAAACGCTCAGGAATAAGACTATCCCTTTGGTTAAGGTTATCTGGGAAAGATCCACTCTCGAAAAAGCCACTTGGGAACTCGAAGAGGAAATGCGAGACCAATATCCTTACCTTTTTCAATAGGTATGTAATTTCATCTAATTTTTGAGGACAAATTTTTTTAAAAGGTGGGTAGTAGTGTAACACCCCAAATCCCCCAATAGTTAGTTTAGAATTATATGCATAAAGCTTAGTATAGTTAATGGTGAATTTAAAGTAATTTCATGTTGATTTTCATAATTGAAAAATGAGGATATTGTGTCTCGATGAATCTAAGTGATTAGATGAGTTGAAATTAGTCTTAAAGTGATGTTATAGACGGATTGCAAGTTAGAGAAAGAAGGAATAGGAAGAAGGTTTCAAGATTTGATGTTAAAAGAAGATTTTTCACATTTTGTGCAGAGTGAATCGATTCACCTAGGCTTGAATCGATTCACACTAATGTTTCTATCCACTAAAGTGATGTTGTGAATCGAATTGAGAGTGTGAATTAATTCACCAATTCGATTCATGAAAGGCGCAGGTGCAGTTTTAAGTGGATGAATCGACTCACAACAGACTGTGAATCGATTCACACACTCTGAAAACCCTAAAAACACTAATTTTTCAACAGAACGCAAAAAAGGAAAGGAAAGAAGAGGAGAGGGGCAATTTGGGAGAAGAGAGAAGAGGGAAAAACCTAGGGTTTCTCAAATCCTATGAGAAATGCATGGATTCTTGCTAGATTTTTCCCAAACCTAGCTTGGTTCAAAGTGTGAGAGTGAGATTTTGGGTGATTTTGGAGTTTTGGTTTGAAGCCCTAGCTAGAGGACAAAGGAGCTCGTGAAGGAGGAAGAAGAAGGAGTTGCAACTCAGTCCTTGGAGCTCGAAATTTTGCTTGAATGGTGAGTTCTTCCTTCTCTTAGGTGATGGGCACCCATAAGTTCCACATTAGGAATGTCTCAAAGAAGTCTATGAACCCCAAAGGGTTCAAAGTTAGGGTTTGTAAACCCCTTTGATTTAAAGCTTTTCTTTATGATTATGTAGTGGGTTTGTTTGCAAGAGGTTGGATGGCTGCCCCCAACCCCCCACAAATGTATGTTATGTTTGCCTCCTTGATAATTCCATGGAGCTTCAAAGGGATGAGTTGAGTCTATGAATGGCTAAGTTCAAGTGATGATTGATGATTAGTATGATCTTGTTATGTCTTGATTGTAAGAATTGTCATAAAGTATGATTTGTAAACACTATTCTTTCAAACTTATAGTTAAGTTCATTCATTGAATTGATTATACATTCTTTTGAATAGTCAAATGATTAAGAGGGTTATATTTATATATATACTCTAGTAAGCTATATTGCATTGTAATCATGCATTAAAGAATGAAAGATGTGAGCAAAGAAAATCACTAAGAAGTCCATGGCAAGACTCCTTTATTTATAGGGTAGATCGGTTTGGTTAGCCTCGTGGGACGCCACTTGGACGGTTAAGACGTCTAACCACCTTACCGAAAGCGTGTAATTGGGGTCTAGGGACGAAAGCCTATGACATAACCCAATAACACAAAGCAAAGAAAAAGATTTAATATTTATAGTTAAGAAGATGTATTGCATAGTATTTGTTATCTATTCTTATTATGAATTGTATAATAAGCAGAGCGATGGTGAGGAGTCGAGGGGAGAGCTCACTGAGATTTTTATCTCACCCCGGCCTCTATTTATTTATTTCAGATGTGCAGGTTGAAGAGAAAGACAGAAGAGGCCATGAGGCCGGAGTTTAGGATAATGTTTTGTAGTTTTGGTTATGTAACACTTTAAGAATTTGGTACAAAAAAATACTTTTGGTTTGTATTAGGTCCTTGAAGGGTTATGTAAATTTGGTTAAGACCTTGTACTATTTAAACTTGATTTATATTTTGAGTTTAAATTCTCTTGCGATGACTGTACCTAATGATTAATTATCTTCTTTCAAAGTATTTTGAATGTATGGTGTTACAAAAGCCACAAAATATTAGTTACAAGTTCTAACTCGTGTTATCCAATCATCAAGAACACAAATTCATACCAATCATGCTCTTCTACTATCCAATCATCAAGCATTATTACATACATAACATTTATTAACTCTAAATTAATCCTAAGCATATGAGCACATACTTAACAATTAAAATAGTAACTAAAATACATGTATCATGCCTTTACTACATCAACACTTCTAACACAATCAACCAACACCAGTTGTACATATAGCCATATAAGAACACTGGTTAACAACCCCAAATTAATTCTAAAATATGAGAACTCTTAGCCAATCATTAAAACACAATTAAAACATATGAATCATGCTTCTTTACAATTAAACAGAACCAATAATCTTAGATCATACTCATGCTAACAAACAAACATAAAGCACGAGCCTTTGGTTATTACACATACACCAATTTACTAAGACGTGCTATTTATCAATACTAAATTAATTCTAAACATGAGAATGCTTAACTAAATTGTCAAGATAGCAACTTCTTACCACAATTCATGTTATTAAACAATACAACTATAACTAATGACCCAAGGTTATTCCAAAGCACATAAAGCATCAACCTTTTGTTATTAAACATGCATTAATCTACTAAAACATGCTAGTCATCAATTCTAATTTAATTATAGGCATAAAGACATCTAATCAATATTCAAAACAACAACTTCATTTTATAAGTTATGCCATTAAACAATCCAAACAATACTAATTATCTTAAACCATGCCTTTTCCAACAACAACACATAAAGCATCAACCTTTAAATGATAAACATACTTTAATCCATTTACACATGTTAATTAACAACTCTTATGGCTCCTTGCTCATACAAGGGCCTCCAATTAAATTAAAACATAAACTATAGGCATCCAAATCCATGCTCTTGCAAGGATTACACAACAATAGTTTTGCCCCACAGGGCATAGGGATCGTGGGACATCCCTAACATATTATTTGAAGCCATAAGCCTCTTTCCTATAGATCATCCACCCCCCATACCTTATGATATTCGTAGCCTCCAAAAGTGTCCTAGAGGATCTGGGAGTGAGTTCTTTGCTACTCCAATCCTTGTGGTATCCAACAACTCCAATTTCAACAATTAGAAAAGAGAGGAAGAAACTCTAAGGAAGCAAAAACCATTGAACAGTGAGTGTCACGAATTTTGATTCACAAAAATAGAAAATAAACCAAGAGGAATGAAGAGAATGTTCTTACAATCACAGCCTCGAAGACGGGGCTCAATTTGGTGGAGATACGAGAGAGAAACGACGAAAACGGTGGCAACGGCAACAATGGAGCTCTAAGGAGTTATAGGGTTCTTGAGAGCTCTTAACCAATAATGAAAATTAGGTTTTGGAGTCCTAATAGGTCTAGGGTCGTGATTTAGGAGTTTTATCGCGTTTGGAGATGAAACGAGCCAAAATGGGGCGACTCGCTAATTAAAAAAATGCTGTCAGCAGGTGTTAATCGATTAATGCAGGTACAATTCGATTCATAGCATCTATTTTTGGACATAACTTGAGTTACAGATGTCCGATTGAGACGTTATTGGTGGCATTGGAAAGATAAGAGAATTTTCTACAAAATCCTGTTTCACAGTCTTTTCCTAAAACTAAATTAACATGGTGTAAAATCTATTTAAAGTTGTAGGTATCGAAATTGCGCTGCATTGACTCAGGAGAGCATATCTACAGTTGTAGGTATCGAAATTGAGTCAAACTAAAGCCAATTGAAAGATAAGGGATAAAGCTATAACTTTCATGAAGATGTGTAATTCCCATTCAGTCCCTAAAGGGTTAGAAAATGAAGAATAAGATGACTAGGTTGACTAAACATAGTGATAGAGTTAAGTCTTGACATGTCCTTATGTAAAGGGGTACTAAATACTTATTTAATCCCCAAATAACACCCAACGGCTCTATAATTTCTAATGCTTAGGCTTAAGAAATTCGGGGTGTTACAAAGAGCACATTGGTCGTGTCCGCACTGCTGGTTGGGGTATTGGCCTAAAGAAATACTATGGACGATCTTCATGCCGCAAGACGGCTGGTATATCCCAGGAGGACCTTCACCAGCTCCAGGAGGAGATGTCCAGGGAGATTCAAGAGGAGATCCAAAGGGAGATGTCCTTGACTCAGAAACAGGATATCAAAATGGCGGTGAAGGAGGCCCAAAGGGAGATGTCCTTGATGCGGGCGCAGGAGATCCAAATGGCGGTGAAGGAGGTATGCGTAACTTGACACATTTAATGAAATAAAAATTACTTACTTTGGTAATGTTATTTATTTTTACTTTATTTGATGCAGGCGCTATAATCTATGGGTGTAGGAAGCAGCTATACCGCTCCTCATGATTGTTGTGGTCCTAGAGGTACCGTGAGTATGAGCACTAAGGGTAGCTGTTCACTAGATGATGATGAGAACCAGTCAAACAAAGAAGATTTTTGCTTAAAAATGAGGCTTCTCAAAGGTGACAGCTTCAATGTAGACTTGGAGTATGACCGCAATGTCTTTGAGTGGTTTTCTGTTGATAGGAAGGACATTGATGAGGTTAGTGATTCTAACACCCCGTTTCTGGAGCGCTACTGTGCAACCCAATTTAATGCTGAAAATATTTGATGCTTGTATGCTTTCAATAAAAAGTACTCTTCTGTATTTTGCAATGGAAAATAAGAGCAAATTTTTATTTCTGTTTTCTTTCCTTTGAAACCTTTTTCAAAAATGAGACAAAGAGTACTACAATTTTGTAAATGATGCCAAATCAGTCTTTTGCAATTATTAGAGTAAATCATATCAATGAATGCTTCTCATAACATAAAGCAGAACAAAATCATTTCACACTGAGGCGAGTTTTTCTGAAAAATATAATTACAGGGCAATAAGTAATTACGCAAATAATCAAAGACAAAATCCTAAGCTAAGCTGGCCAACAACTATAAACTTTACTTAAAAATCATTCAGCAAGATCACAACACAAAGCACTCAGAGGAATCTTCCTCCACTGGCTCATTCTTCAATACTTCTGGGAAGGACGAAACAGCAGCAACAATGTGACACTCCATCTGGTAACATCCATAAGAATGTCCAATCCAACAACAGTGCAAGGGTAAATTCTTTGTCCACGAGTTTATCATAGGCTATGTCGCATGCAAACAAGATATATATATATATATATAATACAACAACACGCCTTTATATACATATACATACTTAATAGACCGCACAAATCATCATGGTATATCAAGCTTTTGCATGTGAACAGACAAATCAACCAATAGATTAACAATCAAGTCACCACAATATTAAACAATTGCATGTGAGCAGACAGTTCTATCAGCAGATCCATGATCTAGTCATCATAATGTCAGATTCATCAAACAATTCATCATATATCATAAATGCGGTTAGCCATGAATGCCAATGCATTATGAACACGTTTATATATAATCCTACAGCCTTAAACAAGGTCAGCAGTAGATGAGGAACTTTATTTCCCAACGTCCGAACAAAATTCCCCTACCAAGGGTATTGACAACTCGTCCTTAAGACAATTAAACGCTCCGAGTGTCGATGTTCAATGGTTAATATGCATCCAAACAAAATCTTTAATATGGCTCGCTCACCATAAGGAGCGTCCGAGATATGTTTTAATTAATCAATGCAGATCGATAAATCTTCAACCCACTCAACCTAGTGAATTTCAAATTTTCAATTCTTGTGTCCCACCTAAGTGATGTTGTACCAGAAATAACTCTTTAGCTTTAGGTCATTAAAACCCTAGTTGTGCCAAATAATGCATGAGGGGAATTCCCAGGAAAGAGAGGAAGTGCGAACACTCTTAATAACCAAGTCTTTCCTAGCCAGAATTTTCCTAGACACATCACTCAACTCAACTGTTTTTCGCATATTACATTGTTTATTCAAATTCTTTTTCTATTGGGTCCATTTAAAATTCTTTGTAAGCTTTGGCTAGTTGTACTAAAAACCCACACGCTTATTTTTAAGTCAAAATGCCCTTAACATTTTACTTATGAAATCATAACTTGGCTCGTGAAATCGCTTTGGATTTACCGCTGTAAATCGTCAAACCAATAGCAGCCGATCAACGCATTATTAATTAATCCATTATCATCAACAATATTTTACATATTTCAATCAATTCTAAGTCCAATTTAAATCAAACATGATTTAAGGCACATAATACAATTCACTAATGCCATACAGGGCCAAGAACATGCTATAACATTTCATACAGCACATAATTATACTACAAGTACTACCACACAATTAATCACCAATCAAACCAATCAAAAATCAAGGCGAAAAGCCCAAACTCATTATATAAGAATTTCCCTTACCTTGGCCGCTTTAACAATCCAAGCAAGGTAAACTATCGTCAAGTCGAACCTCGCGCGTATTTTGAACACGAACCTTAACAACGTAAATTCAATTGATTAGAACCAAAACGCAAATCTATTGCCCCTAGGGCAGCCACGGTTTAAGGTCCCTAAACCTAGGAATTACTTAATCCTCAATCTAGCCATATGCCATGAGACATATTCAAACAATGCAAGTTTTCAAAATGCTACACACTTAGAACAATACTTAAACCAAGATTTACTACTTTGAATAGTGTTTTACCACTTTGAATTGTATTTTCTCAACTTTGAACAATTTTTTTTAAATACTAAAACATGTCACAAAATTTTAGAAGGCTTAGTTTTAAGACAACTCTTAACGGATATTCTAAAACTTTTCCCGTAAACCAAATTCCTTTGAAGGCTTTTGTTAGATCCAAGTACTAACCACTTTTTACAACATGTTTAAGCATAACACAAGTCAAGAACAAGTCACAATTTCTCTTGAAAGGTCACGGTTTCTAGGTTCTGAAAACAATTCCAATTTTTTTTTGAACTTTCAATTTCCAAATCATTACAACTTTCTTAAATCCAAAACCTCATATCACATACTAATTGTTTTACCACTTTAATACACTTGAAAACAAAGTTAATACTTACTAAAATCATGTCTATAAACTACTATTTTTGCAACCCCAAAACAGCCCCAAATTTTGTTTTATTTAAACCATTTCAATGCTTTAAAGATACAATTCTTTATAGATCTAAAGCCCTAACCAAAAACCAATTTCTTAATCATCTTTATACACTTTAAAACAATTTAAAACATCACCAAAATCATGTGTATGGTCACTGTTTTCCAGCCTCAAAATCAAACCATTTAATTTTCTCAAAACTTGTTAAACATGCATATATGACTAGTTTTAAGCATACTACTCAAAAACCCTCCAAGAACTAACTTTAAATCAATAAAAGCAAGTCAAGGCCAAGTCCCCCAAACCAGCGTCTAGGTTCGGCCAGAGGTCAAGGGTTAGGGTTTCCAAATTTTAAAATTCTAATCATGCTTAATCTTAGTGGAAAGTAAAGGATTCATGGACTAGTCATGCTCTTCTGACAACATCTAACATTTCTATGCAAAAATGGCTTCAAGATCAGGCAACCCATGTTCATGGAACTGAATAGAGAAATAAGAATAGATGTGAAGCTCACCAAGGAGTTTGATGGTGGTTGATCAAAGTTTAAGAAGAAAGAAAGCTTAAGCTCAAAGTCACTAATTTCTTCACACTTTCTCTCCAAAATTTCTCTCAAGTTTTTGCCTAATGAAAAAAATGAAGGTCTGGTCTTGTTTAAATTGAGGGACTCACGAGCTCAACAAGGGATATGGAAGGATGGGTTTTGTTCATTTTAGTTAGGATTTAACTAAATTGGTCACAAAGTAACTAAGTCAACTACCTACAATTACTCAACCTTTAACCACTTCATTAATAAACAAGATTCTCAAGCTTGAATTCAGCTCCTATGGTCTATGGATAAACCGCCCAGCATCTTCCAATCACAAGGCTTCAATTTGTCGCGTTATCGATTAATCGGGTGTGCGGCGTTACACGTATATTAGGGTTTTATACCAAAAATTTCAAAAATAATTTTAATAAATAAGTCCACACCCAAAAATTATTGTTTAGTCAAAATATTCCTCATGACATTAGAAATGTACTCACGTAACTCGTTTTCTAAAATTACGAGCCAAAACGTTATAATTATGCAGTTTCTAGTTATAAAAAATATACTAAATATTTTCTGTTGCCCAAAAATCCCAAAAACATTCCAATAAATCATAAATATTGTAAAATAATAATATCTTAAATTTTATAAAATTTGGATCGCGTTTGGGTATATTTCAGTTAGAAACTCAATCAATAGCCTCATAACGATAGAATTCAACAGAATTTTCGTAGTGTGATAAAAACTCTAAATTAGTGAGGATCAATAATTCTAATTTCCTTTATCATCTAGATATTATTCAAATAATAAAATTGTCAATACAAAATTATTAAAATAAAAGATGTATTAATTACGACATAAAACTGACAATTAATCAACAACTAAATGCCAAAATTTCAAACTGTGACTTAAAAAAGTATTTATCAAATCCTAAAATCTATTCCTCCTTCAATAGAATAATTTTCCTCAATCAAACAACAATTTTTCACATTTTTTAAGGTTAATTCATATTAAAAACAGTATACGTCTACACTGTCTGTTAATCTGAATTAATTATCAAAACAGTAAATTGTTTACAACAAAATATAGCAGTTCTTTATACTTTTCATAAATCATTAAGGTGATCAATCTCTATGATTTATTTCCAAGTAGTCTAAAACTATAAAACAATTTTCATAAAAATTGGGATCTTACATTACCACCCTCCTTAAAAAAAAATTTGTCCCCGAAAATTCACTCATAAACCAAAACAAAATCAGAGACAAGGAAAAATCATAACTTAATACCAAAAGCATATCATAATTTTGGAATTTGAAATTTAGTACAACATGATACTTATTTTACATAAAACACTAAAACACCCAAGCATAGTGTAACACGAGTATTTCTACGATACGTTAAATAGCGTTATTTAGTATATTTTGTCGTATTTACGCTATGATAAAGCATTTTCTTGTTCGTTTAGTAAGTGATTTAATTAAATCAAGAGCAAATGTAATTGAGAATTAATATTCTTATATCAATTCGTGGTTTGAATATCGTCGAAAAATTCTAACGAAGTTTCGTCGCGTTTCAAATCGCCAGGCAATTTCTGCCGCAGATAAAATTTAAAATGAGCCCCGATTTCGATGAAAATCGAATCGTAACTTGTTTTAATTATTTTTAAGTGATTGAGGTTGTTTTTATTATTTATAATATAATATTATCACGCGATGAATTAATTTCTCACAAATTAATTTTTCGGGATTTTATCGGCGAGAAATATATCGGTTTTGCAGTTTCTCATTGCCGTGTTTTTAAACCTTAAGATGCTAGAGTTAGAGGGTAATCTTGAGTGAGGTGAGATTAGATGGGATAGAGTGAGTGATGTGATTAGCATCTTCTAAAGTTGCTAAGTGTCACTTTGAGTGTGGTTTAATTTCAAAAAAAATTACCTTTTAATTGATTTCTTTTATTAATTATGTGTTTAATTAATTGTTAAGTGAAATAAAATGGGAGAACCCCCCCCCCATTCAGCAGCCCCTCACGACGCATCTCCTCTCCAAACCCTCATCTTCATCTCTTTTCTTTCTTCCTTGAAGAAGCAAGCTTCCATTGATGCCTTCCTTCCATTTCGTTTGAGTTTGAGCTTCCAACCTTCATCAACTTGGTTCATGAGCTTCATCTACCTCTAGTTCCTCATCTTCTTTATCATCAAGTAAGGAGAAAATTCTGTTTTCCTCCCCCTTTAACAGCCCCAAAATCGCGCCCCCTCCAAACGTAGTTTTCTTGCTAGGTTTCCTTCTCTGTTTCATTATCTATATTTCCAACCATTTGAATGAGAAGAAAAATCAATTTTCCCTCCCCCAAAACAGCCCTAAAATCAGCATCACCCCCTCCCCATTTTGATTGTTTTGATTTTGCTTGTTTCAAGTCTTGATTACTTGCTTGATTGTTGTTGTTGATGGTTGGTGATGATTAATGGGAGATGAAACATCTTCAACCCTTCCTTTGATGCTCTAGGGTGAAAACCCTAGGTGTTAGAAAGGGGAAAATGATGTGATACTTTTTAATCAACTAATTGGTTGTTTATGTGTGTTATTGGAAGTTGTTTGATGATGATTTAGGTTATAGTTTTGATTAAGCATGTGTAACATGTTGTTTTTGGATTTTTCCTACTCTTGAACTATAGGAAATGTAGATTTTAATTGTTGAATCATGTGTTTAATTGAAATAACAAGCCTTGAGTGATTAAATTGCTATTGGAATTGTTGTGAAAGCTTAAGTAAGAGGAGTTGGTGTATGTCTTATAGAAAATGGATTTTTGGAGGACTAGAATGGTATATAAGGCTTGGTGGAGTAATTCTTTAATTTTTGGCAATGATTATGGTTATGATTCTAGTGTTTTGGAAATGATTGCTTTGAAAGAATTCTTAAAACCCTTGCTTTTGGAAAGCATTTAATCTATGTTGGACTAGGTGTTGGTTATGGTGTTTTACATTGTTGCCTTGAAATGTTTCGAAAACAAGTTTTTGAAAATTTGGTTGGGTTAGTTGATTTGTGACTAGTGGTCTTGAAGAAAAGTGCTATGCGAAATAATGCTTATAGATGGTTTGGAAACTTGAAATTTGGCCACTAAATTAGGACCCTTAGCCGTGAGGCCTAGGAGATTTTTGGAAAAGAATTTGGTTGTTAACTTGCTTGAATTCTTGTGTGAATATGTGTTAATGTTTTGGAACCTTATGAAAATGAGTATTGTTGATGTTTAATTGAAGTTCAAGAAAGGGTTTAATTTTGAAACCTTATTCTTCTCAAATGGCTTGGATTTCTAAAACTCTATTTATTTTAAGAAGTTAATAATCTAGATGCATGATTGAGTTCTTGGTTAGAAAGGGGATAGGTTGAGAGCTAAGTTTAGTTTTTACCTAGAAGTGTCTTAAATTTGTCGTGGTGATAGGAATCGAGATTCCGGAGACCGAGCGACGCGGATCTGAGGACTTCGGAGCTACTTTAGCGACAGCTTGTGGTAAGGGCACTTCTAGATATTTGCAGGCTTTTATTTTTGTATGTCCTTGTGTAAGGACAAGTTTTAAATGCGAAGAAGTCTGAGAACTCTCCGAGTTCAAAGTTAGGGTTTCCGAACCCCTTCGTTTCATTGTTGTCGTGCGGTCGCCTATTTTTCGAGTCTTCCGTGGGTTTGGCAAGAGTGGTTGGTCACCTGACCCCAACCCCCCACACTTGTTGTACCTCTATGTCAACTCCATCGAGTTGCAGAGGGATGGATTCCATGATGTGAATGACGAATTTGTTGAGTTATGCATTTATTTAATATGTGATTGAATAACTGCCGTGAATTGCTTATGTATTGAATTGTGTTTCACAATGTGAACTGCTTATGCTGCTTATGTTTGTTGAATTGCGTTTCATCATATTAAGCTTGCTCTCAAATTATTTGATATGCGGTCGAATAATATTGCGAACCGCTCTTTGAATATCGTATGCGGAGAAATGTTCATCGAGTGTGAGAGGAGTCAAGTCGTCGAGACGTTTATGAGTTGCAACCCGGACGACTGAGGGTGCTAGGTCCTCTTGGTTCACAGGGGCTTCTAAGCATCACAGCGTTAAGGAATCGGAGCTGAATGTCCTAGGGAGAGCGAAGATCCCAAAGCTACGGCTGGTATTCAGTGGATGGATCGGCGTCTGCTTTTCGAAAAAATTGTCGAGTCGAGAGAAAATGAGTCGTGAGACGAGTCTTGAGCGAGAGTTTTGAGTTGAGCCTTATGAACTGTATACAATGTTGTTTGCTTATTGCTTTATGAATTGTTATATCTTGATTCGTTGAGAAGTTGACCCTTTCCCATGGTACCTTCGATTCATGATGGCTACCCAGGTGATGGCGAAGAGCGTACTGATTCCAGCGATGCGGACGTCGCCGGAGATCATCTTTGATTTCCCCGACATCGAGCAGCCCGCGGCGATGGAGTTTGACCCCATCTCTCGCCGTGTTGTATATACCGGGGATATTGTACAGACTTTCAGAGAGGTCAGAGTTGCTGTGAGGCAGGAGGTGTCACGGCGTACAGTGAGCTTTCCTATCCGGACTATGCAGGTGGTTGATGCTTGGCGTACCTTTCAGCGCGAGAAGGCTATGCTAGTCTCTTCTTCGTCACCAGAGGGACCCCTTGAGATCCCTAGGAGCACTACTTCCAGACTTACTGCCCGAGCTAGAGGGCGAGGACCGAGAGTCAGATGGACTGCTTGCAAGAGTGTGATTCGACGCGGGACAGTTGGAGCGTGTACCTCCAGAGTAGCTGTTGTTCAGAGTCTTCTAGTAGGACCGGGTTCTCCTTCTGTTGTTAGGACCCCCACCCCACCAGTGGATCCACCTCCTGTTTGCATGGTGTGCGGAGAGGCAGATTGTCTAGGAGCTAGATTTGACGAGGATATGATTGCTGGAGAGTATATTCCTGGAGATGTGCCAGAGGTTGTGCCTACGGTGGCACCTGTTATCGACTTAACAGGCGAGGACCCGATGGATGACGAGGAGGAGGAGGATCCATCTGAGGATCTGGATAGTTACCTGTAGTGCTGTGTTGTCTGACTGCTGTTATATTTCTTTTTGGGAGGATTGTAGTATATGTCTTTTGTGTACAGTTTATGGGTGACCAGTCGGGCTAGTGATGTTTTGTTGATACAAGGTAGACTGGTGGCTTTACTTTTGGAGCAGCCCCCTGCGCGGGTGTCTGCTGGGAGTACCCCCAGGGTATGATCACTCTCTCGAGGGTATTCATATCTTAGGCGTATTTTCCCTTACATTACTACTCTGTTTTATTTTTGTACGTACTGAGTATGTTGATTGTAGATGTTTATGCATGTATGTATTTTCAGTGCGTAACTTGTGTCCTAGTTGCACCATGTTTTGAAACGCTGTAAGTACTCTGTGTATGCTTTGCGGGCACCTTTGTTTAAAAAAAAATATACCGCAGTTTTTTTGAAGGACACAAGAGTACCGTTTTTAAAAACGCGTCACATTTAGGTTAGATCTAGTTTAGTAGCGGTCCGAAAACTAGTCGTTACAAGGGTGGTATCAGAGCAGTTGGGTTCTAACGGGACTGTGCATAGGAAATTTGAAACTAGTCATCGTGTCGAGTTGTGTTTGTTGAGTGATTAGATGTGATTGTATTGTTATTGTTTGCTGAGTGAAGCAGTTTGTCTGTCAATTGTTTGAATTGTTTCTTCATTGACGCAATGTGTGTTAACACATCACTTGTTTGTGAGTTTCTGGCAGGTTTTGGATTTTTTTCAAAATCTAATGCCACCTCGCAGAGATCCTACAGCCGGATCAGATAACTCAAACATGGAACGAGCAATTCAGGCAATGACGGAAATGGCGGCAGCTATGGCTCAACAATCGGCTGCTGTAACTCAACTGTCTAATGCTATGGCCCAGCAGACGGCAGCTTTGGCCTAGCAGAATCTGCAGCAATAGCAAAGGGCAGAGCGAAATGCAGAGGCAAGAGGATTGGCGGATTTTCGGAAGCATGACCCACCGGAGTTTTTCGGAGAACCAAATCCGGATAAGGTAGATCTATGGATGCAGGAGATAGAGAAGATCTTCGAGGCACTTCATTGTGCTGAGAATGTCAAGGTGGACTACGCAACCTACTTGTTGCTCAGAGATGCTGAGTATTGGTGGAAGGGAGTGAAGCAGACTTTGGCGGCAGAGCGTCGTGAGATCACTTGGGAAGTTTTTCGCAGGAGATTCTTGGATAAGTACTTTCCTAACACTGCACGAGCTGAGAAAGAGCATGAGTTTCTTCAACTACAACAAGGTAGCATGACGGTGTCAGAGTATGCTGCCAAGTTCGAATCACTTGCTAGGTACTTCAGTCCGTTCTATGATCGAGCTGACCAGGGATAGTTGAGCGAGAGATTCCGGCGAGGCCTAAGATTCGATATTCAGAGGTCGGTGACATCTCTAAGAATCAGGAATCTTCAAGAACTGATTGACAGGTGTGTTAAGATGGAAGTTATGAGAAGCGCCAAGAAGAGGAGTGGTATTGGCGGACCAGTGAGACCCCAGAGCACAGGACAGAGGTTTACTTAGAAGGGAAAACAGCATAAGAAGCCGTATAGTCGACCCCAAGGGAACAACAGCAAGAGACAGTATCGCCCAATGGCCCAGAATGCGAGGGGCGGGAGTCAGACTAGCGCCGATGTGACTTGTTACCGTTGCGGGAAGCCAGGACACTATGCGAGCAGCTATACTGTGAAGGAGGATGTATGTTTCAACTGCAAGAAGCCGAGACACTTCACCAAGGATTGTCCGACACCTAAGGCTGAACTGAACCGGTAATGCACGCAGCAAAGGCTAAAGGGAAACGCCCGTTGGCTAAAGGCAGAGTCTTCTGCATGAGTGGAGAAGAAGCAGAGCAGACTGATAACCTCATCCAGGGAGACTGTGAGATTGAGGGTAAACCCCTATCTGTTCTTTTTGATTTCGGTGCAACCCATTCCTTTATTTCCTTGGATTGTGTAGACCGTTTGAAATTGATTGTGACTGCTTTACCCTTCAAACTAGTAGTTACTACCCAGCTGCTAAAACCTTGGTTACCAACACTGTATGCCTTAATTGTGTAGTGGTCATTCAGGGTAGAAAATTTGTGGTTAATTTGGTCTGTTTACCACTTAAGGGCCTAGATGTCATTCTCGGGATGGATTGGTTGTCTCACTACCATGTCCTTTTGGACTGTGCCCGAAAAACCGTGGTTTTTCCCGACCTCGGAATTTCCAACTACCTATCTGTTAATCACATTGGTGTTTCATTGAAAGAGGGAACTTAGGAACACATGTACTTAGCTAGTTCAGAAGTTTCTCAAGAGCTCGAGTTGAAGAATGTTCCTGTGGTTTACGACTTTTTCGATGTTTTTCCAGAAGATGTGTCGGGATTACCGCCAGCAAGGGAAATCGAATTTTCCATTGATTTGCTTCCAGGAACAGGAAAGATTTCGATAGCGCCCTATCAAATGTCACCAGTAGAGATAAAAGAGTTGAAGTCTCAGATTGAGCACTTGGAGTTGAACCCAGTGTTGCTAGTGAAGAAGAAGGATGGACGATCAAGACTGTGTGTGGATTATCGCCAACTCAACAAGGTTACTGTCAAGAATCGGTATCCGTTACCGCGTATCGATGATTTGATGGACTAACTACGAGGAGCTGCGATATTTTCCAAGATTGTCTTGAAGTCAGGTTATCATCAGATTCGAGTGAAGGAAGAGGATATTCCCAAGACAGCTTTCAAGGCAAGGTATGGTCACTACGAGTACTTAGTGATGCCATTTGGAGTGACGAATGCACCAGCAGTGTTTATGGATTACATGAACAGGATCTTTCACCCATTCTTGGATCAGTTTATGGTAGTGTTCATCGACGACATTTTGGTTTACTCGAGGAGTAGAGAGGAGCACGAAGAGTATCTACGTCGAGTACTGCAAATACTCCGAGAGAAGCAGCTTTATGCTAACCTTTCTAAGTGTGAATTTTGGCTTGAAGAGGTGAACTTTCTCGGACATGTGATAACTAGAGATGGAATAGCTGTGGATCCAGATAAGATTGAAGCTGTGTTAGCATGGGAACAGCCGAAGACTGTGATAGATATCAGAAGTTTTGTTGGATTAGCAGGCTATTATCGAAAATTTATCGAAGGTTTTTCGAAGATTGTAGCACCACTCGCACGACTTACAAGGAAGGATCAACCGTTTGCTTAGACTGAAGAGTGCGAATCCAGTTTCTGGAGACTGAAGGAGCTTTTGGCAACAACACCTGTGTTAATTCTGCCCCAATCAGAAGAACCTTACGAGGTTTGTTGCAATGCGTCACACCAAGGAATAGGATGCATGCTGATGCAACATCGGAAAGTTGTGGCTTATGCTTCGAGACAACTCAAGATTCACGAGAAGAATTACCCTACGCACGATTTGGAGCTTGCAGCAGTAGTTTTTGCACTAAATATTTGGAGGCACTACCTCTATGGGAGCACATTCACTGTGTACAGCGACCACAAGAGCTTGAGGTACTTATTCGATCAGAAGGAGCTCAACATGCGACAGCGAAGATGGACAGAATTTCTGAAGGACTACGACTTTACTTTGGAATACCATCCAGGGAAGGCGAACGTGGTAGCTGATGCACTAAGCAGGAAGAGCGTTTTAGTTTCAGCAATGATGATCAAGGAGTTGGAGATGCTAGAGAAGTTTCGAGACTTGAAGTTGAGCGTGGAAGTGTCACCAGGAAAGCTGAAGTTTGGAATGCTCACCATTTCTAGCGGATTATTGGAGGAGATTAAGGAACAGCAGGCTCATGACAAGCTACTTCAAGAGAAGTTTGAGCTAATAGCGCGAGGAAAAGCAATAGAGTTCAAGGTTGGAGTAGACAACATCTTGAGATGCGATGGACGTGTTTGTGTACCCAACATAGCTGAGCTGAGGAAGTTGATTCTCGACGAGGCACACGAGTGGTTTGAGTATTCTTCCGGGAGTTACGAAGATGTATCAAGACTTGAAGAAGCATTTTTGGTGGCCTGGAATGAAGAAGCAAGTGGCAGAGTATGTGGCTTCCTGTCTAACTTGTCAGAAAGCGAAGGTAGAATATCAGCGACCAGCAGGGATGCTACAACCGCTTGACGTACCAGTATGGAAGTGGGACATCATTTCCATGGATTTCGTTGTGGGATTGCCGAGAACACAGAAGAGGCATGACTCGATTTGGGTAATCGTCGACCGATTGACTAAATCGGCACATTTCTTGCCAGTGAGATCGACATACAACATAGAGAAGCTGACAGAGATCTACATCGCATACATGGTGTACCTTCTTCTATCGTTTCCGATCGAGACCCGAAGTTCACATCTCACTTTTGGAGGGAACTACAAGAAGCAACGGGAACCAGACTCAAACTTAGCTCAACATATCACCCTCAGACCGACGGTCAGACCGAGAGAACGATTCAATCACTAGAAGATTTATTACGAGCGTGCACATTGGATCACAGAGGGAGTTGGGACGATGTCTTACCGCTAGTGGAGTTCACCTACAACAACAGTTTCCACGCGAGTATCGGTATGGCACCATATGAAGCGTTGTATGGACGTAAGTGTCAGACGCCTCTTTGTTGGTACCAGAATGGTGAGAGTTCTGTCGTGGGACCAGACATGATTCAGCAGACTACCGAGAAGATCCGACTGATCAGAGATAGGATGCGAACGTCTCAGAGTCGACAGAAGAGTTATGCAGACCAGGGTCGCCGACCGCTAGAGTTTGAAGATGGAGAGCATGTATTTCTCCGAGTTACCCCTACTACTGGAGTTGGTCGAGCGATCAAATCCAAGAAACTTACTCCTAAGTTCATTGGATCTTACCAGATTCTTCGTCGTATTGGTCCAGTGGCCTATCAAATTGCCTTACCACCTTTCTTGTCAAACATTCATGACGTCTTTCACGTCTCGCAGTTGCGAAAATATGTTTCCGACCCTTCTCATGTTATCGAACCAGATATGATTCAACTAAAGGACAACCTATCTTTCGAAGCGTCACCTGCGAGGATCGTTGATCGAAAAGTGAAGCAGTTGAGGAACAAAGAGATCCAACTTGTCAAGGTTGTGTGGGATCAGAAGACGGGAGATGCGACTTGGGAGCTGGAAGAGAAGATGAAGATTCAGTATCCAGAGCTTTTTCTTGGTACGTATCTTACCCGTAGTTTCGAGGACGAAACTATTTTTAGAGGGGGAGTATTGTAACACGCGTATTTCTACGATACGTTAAATAGCGTTATTTAGTATATTTTGTCGTATTTACGCTATATAATAAAGCATTTTCTTGTTCGTTAAGTAAGTGATTTAATTAAATCAAGAGCAAATATAATTGAGAATTAATATTCTTATATTAATTCGTGGTTTGAATATCGTCGAAAAATTCTAACGAAGTTTCGTCGCGTTTCAAATCGCCGGGCAGTTTCTGCCGCAGATAAAATTTAAAATGAGCCCCGATTTCGATGAAAATCGAATCGTAACTTGTTTTAATTATTTTTAAGTGATTGAGGTTGTTTTTATTATTTATAATATAATATTATCGCGCGATGAATTAATTTCTCGCAAATTAATTTTTCGGGATTTTATCGGCGAGAAATATATCGGTTTTGCGGTTTCTCATTGCCGTGTTTTTAAACCTTAAGACGCTAGATTTAGAGGGTAATCTTGAGTGAGGTGAGATTAGATGGGATAGAGTGAGTGATTTGATTAGCATCTTCTAAAGTTGCTAAGTGTCACTTTGAGTGTGGTTTAATTTCAAAAAAAATTACCTTTTAATTGATTTCTTTTATTAATTATGTGTTTAATTAATTGTTAAGTGAAATAAAATGGGAGAACCCCCCCCCATTCAGCAGCCCCTCACGACCCACCTCCTCTCCAAACCCTCATCTTCATCTCTTTTCTTTCTTCTTGAAGAAGCAAGCTTCCATTGATGCCTTCCTTCCATTTCCTTTGAGTTTGAGCTTCCAACCTTCATCAACTTGGATCATGAGCTTCATCTACATCTAGTTCCTCATCTTCTTCATCATCAAGTAAGGAGAAAATTGTGTTTTCCTCCCCCTTGAACAGCCCCAAAATCGCGCCCCCTCCCTTGTTTTTGTTCTTGAGATTTTGGCTTCCAAACTTAGTTTTCTTGCTAGGTTTCCTTCTCTATTTCATTATCTATATTTCCAACCATTTGAATGAGAAGAAAAATCAATTTTCCCTCCCCCAAAACAGCCCTAAAAACAGCGCCACCCCCTCCCCATTTTGATTGTTTTGATTTTGCTTGTTTCAAGTCTTGATTACTTGGTCGATTGTTGTTGTTGGTTGGTGATGATTAATGGGAGATGAAACATCTTCAACCCTTCCTTTGATGCTCTAGGGCGAAAACCCTAGGTGTTAGAAAGGGGAAAATGATGTGATCCTTTTTAGTCAACTAATTGGTTGTTTATGTGTGTTATTGGAAGTGGTTTGATGATGATTTAGGTTATAGTTTTGATTAAGCATGTGTAACATGTTGTTTTTGGATTTTTCCTACTCTTGAACTATAGGGAATGTAGATTTTAATTGTTGAATCATGTGTTTAATTGAAATAACAAGCCTTGAGTGATTAAATTGCTATTGGAATTGTTGTGAAAGCTTAAGTAAGAGGAGTTGGTGTATGTCTTATAGAAAATGGATTTTTGGAGGACTAGAATGGTATATAAGGCTTGGTGGAGTAATTCTTTAATTTTTGGCAATGATTATGATTATGATTCTAGTGTTTTGGAAATGACTGCTTTGAAAGAATTCTTAAAACCCTTGTTTTTGGAAAGCATTTAATCTATGTTGGACTAGGTGTTAGTTATGGTGTTTTGCCTTGTTGCCTTGAAATGTTTCGAAAACAAGTTTTTGAAAATTTGGTTGGGTTAGTTGATTTGTGACTAGTGGTCTTGAAGAAAAGTGCTATGTGAAATAATGCTTATAGATGGTTTGGAAACTTGCAATTTGGCCACTAAATTAGGACGCTTAGCCGTGAGGCCTAGGGGATTTTTGGAAAAGAATTTGGTTGTTAACTTGCTTGAATTCTTGTGTGAATATGTGTTAATGTTTTGGAACCTTATGAAAATGAGTATTGTTGGTGTAATTGAAGTTCAAGAAAGGGTTTAATTTTGAAACCTTATTCTTCTCAAATGGCTTGGATTTCAAAAAAAAAATTATTATTATGTGCTATGTCACTTTGCCTAGGAGTGCTTTTGATTCTAAAACTCTATTTATTTCAAGAAGTTAATAATCTAGATGCATGATTGAGTTCTTGGTTAGAAAGGGGATAGGTTGAGAGCTAAGTTTAGTTTTTACCTAGAAGTGTATTAAATTTGTCGTGGTGATAGGAATCGGGATTCAGGAGACCGAGCGACGCAGATCTGAGGACTTCGGAGCTACGTTAGCGACAGCTTGTAGTAAGGTCACTTCTAGATATTTGTAGGCTTTTATTTTTGTATGTCCTTGTGTAAGGGCAAGTTTTAAATGAGAAGAAGTCTGAGAACTCTCCGAGTTCAAAGTTAGGGTTTTCGAACCCCTTCGTTTCATTGTTGTCGTGCGATCGCCTATTTTCCGAGTCTTCCGTGGGTTTGGCAAGAGTGGTTGGTCGCCTAACCCCAACCCCCCACACTTGTTGTACCTCTCTGTCAACTCCTTCGAGTTGCAGAGGGTTGGATTCCATGATGTGAATGACGAAGTTGTTGAGTTATGCATTTATTTAATATGTGATTGAATAACTGCCATGAATTGCTTATGTATTGAATTGTGTTTCATCATATTAAACTTGCTCTCAAATTATTTGATATGCGGTCGAATAATATTGCGAACCGCTCTTTGGATATCGTATGCGGCGAACTGTTCATCGAGTGAGTGAGGAGTCGAGTTGTCGAGACGTTTATGAGTTGCAACCCGAACGACTGAGGGTGCTAGGTCCTCTTGGTTCACGGGAACTTCTAAGCGTCGCAGCGTTAAGGAACCGGAGCTGAATGTCCTAGGGAGAGCGAAGATCCCAAAGCTACGGCTGGTATTTAGTGGATGGATCGGCGTCTGCTTTCCGAAAAAATTGTCGAGTCGAGAGAAAAAGAGTCGTGAGTCGAGTCTTGAGCGAGAGTTTTGAGTTGAGCCTTATGAACTGTATACAATGTTGTTTGCTTATTGCTTTATGAATTGTTATATCTTGATTCGTTGAGAAGTTGACCCTTTCTCGTGGTACCTTCGATTCATGATGGCTACCCAGGTGATGGCGAAGAGCGTACTGATTCCGGCGATGCTGACGTCGCCGGATATCATTTTTGATTTCCCCGACATCGAGCAGCCCGCGGCAATGGAGTTTGACCCCATCTCTCACCGTGTTGTATATACCGGGGATATTGTATGAACTTTCGAGAGAAGGGCGGTGTTCTTTGAGGCGGGAGGTGTCACGCAGACATGCTGAGCTTTCCTATCCGGACTATGCAGGTGGTTGATGCTTGATGTACCACTCAGCACGAGAGGGCTATGCTAGTCTCTTCTTCGTCACCAGAGGGACCCCTTGAGATCCCTAGGAGCACTACTTCCAGACTTGCTGCCCGAGCTAGAGGGCGAGGACTGAGAGTCAGATGGACTGCTTGTAAGAGAGTGATTCGACGTGGGACGGTAGGAGCGTCTACTTCCAGAGCAGCTGTTGTTCAGAGTCCTCTAGTAGGACCGGGTTCCCCTTCTGTTGTTAGGACCGCCACCCCACCAGTGGATCCACCTCCTGTTTGCGTGGTGTGCGAAGAGGCGGATTGTCTAGGAGCTAGATCTGACGAGGATGTGATTACTGGAGATTATATTCCCGGAGATGTGCCAGAGGCTGTGCCTGCGGTGGCACCTGTTATCGACTTAACAAGCGAGGACCCGATGGATGACGAGGAGGAGGAGGATCCATCTGAGGATCTGGATAGTTACCTGTAGTGTTGTGTTGTCTGACTGCTGTTATATTTCTTTTTGGGAGGACTGTAGTATATGTCTTTTGTGTACAGTTTGTGGGTGACCAGTCGGGCTAGTGATGTTTTGTTGATACAAGGTAGACTGGTGGCTTTACTTTTGGAGCAGCCCCCTGCGCGGGTGTCTGCTGGGAGTATCCCCAGGGTATGATCACTCTCTCGAGGGTATTCATATCTTAGGTGTATTTTCTCTTAAATTACTACTCTGTTTTATTTTTGTACGTACTGAGTATGTTGATTGTATATGTTTATGCATGTATGTATTTCCTGTACGTAACTTGTGTCCTAGTTACACCATGTTTCGAAACGCTGCAAGTACTTTGTATGTGCTTTGCGGGCACCTTTGCTTAAAAAAAATATACCGCATTTTTTTGGAAGGACACAAGAGTTCCGTTTTTAAAAACGCGTCACATTTAGGTTAGATCTAGTTTAGTAGCAGTCTGGAAAGGGGTCGTTACACATAGGTTTTATTCATACATCATTACCAAGCAAAACACTACATCATTAACTCACATATTCATAGAACACAATAATTAACATTCATTTGGAAGAACATGTAATGAGTTGGAAAAAGGCCATCATCTGATGTGGCATGGTACGAATCAAATTCAGATAAAATCCCGATGCACCATGCTTTGGTTTTCCAGGTTTATTCATAGATGGAATCTTGGACGGACTCAGAAACGAAGGATCACAAGACTGCTACATTGCATCACCACTAACTGACGCTAAATTCCACAGCTACGATCTCTACCAAATCACGATTAAGAACACGGTCGTGACGACTACTAAACAACGGCTACACGCTAATACCAACGAAACTCCATTAACACAAATACGCCTACACAACCACGGTTTAACACAAAAACTAACATCAAATTTATTTTATTTCTAAAACATCTAACTTCTAACAAATAATACAAGAAAACAATTAATTTGCATAAAATACAACTTGATCTCTTCAAGGCTCAACCTCCTCAAGAGCATTATAGTTCTTTTGAGATTAGGTTTTTCATTGCCTTAAAATCATCAAGACACACTTAACTCAAAAAAGCTAACACTTACATCAAACCCCAAGTCATCAAAATACACTTGGATTAAAATTAGCATTTTCTTTAAAATCTTTTAAACACCACAACAAAATCACTAAGAACCTATTATTAGAAGTTGAAACCTTTTTCTTTTTCTCAATGGGCCTCACGGTTTGCACACACATACACACACAAATCCATTTCTCCAAAAACATTCTTCTCATACTCAAAAGCTTTTTAACAAAAGATCAACACAAAACTTTCCTCTACAACTCCTAAACCTCAACAATAACAAAATCAACAAAAGATCCACTAGAAAAGTCATAAAATCCTCTTTTCTTTTACAAAATAACTCACGATTTTCATTCAATTAAAGAAAGGAAAGTTTTTTCAAAACCATCAACTAAACCATCTAAAGCGACACAAAATCATTAAAGACTTTAAGCTAGAAAAATTTGAAATCTAACCTCACATATAGATACATGCGATCACGGGTTCATACCCACAAATTAATACCAAACATTTTAATTTTCACTTCAACACCACACACACATAAACTTGGTTTTCCAACTGTACAAGATCGAAAGCATTTTTCCAACATCAATCTTCTCAACAATAATTCTGACAACAGATTTTTGAAAAAAAAAAACATGAAATTATCAACATTTTTTTTATACAACCAAAAAGAAGGAAAACCTTTGCTACTAAATCATAATCAACAAGATCATCTAATGACATAAGAATTGGAAGCAAAAGAGATAAAATACTCACCTAAAATCTTCTAGGAACCTGCGGTCTATAGACAAAACAAGAAAAAAAGGATTTGCATGATCACCAAACACAAAATCACCAACAACATCAACCATAAATGCCAAGTGGAACCTTCCTCTAAAACCATCTTAAGGTTTACAACTCAAACTATGGAAATGAAATAGGATAATAACTCCAAAACTCTCCCTCAAACTCATGGCTTCAAAGCAAGCAATACCACTCCCCAACACTCTAAACTCTCAAGATCTCTCACACATCTCACACCACACGCTTGAGCACAAGTTAGGAGAAGGATGAAGGAAAAATGAAAGTCTTGAAGCAAAAATGCTTCACGGTTCACAAGGGAAGAAAAAGGAAGGAAGTTGAGGTTCTCTAACAACACCAACACACAAATTTTTTTATCTCCTCTATTATTAAAGGAACCGGCCAAGGAAGAAGGGAAGGAAAAGTGACCCCTACCCCAAAAATTCTACTAGTTATCAATTTCTTAGATCAAGATAAGATTTTGTAGGATTTTGCAAATTTTTTTTTAGCCAATAATGCGGTAACAACTCATCACACACTACACTCCCTTTAATAACTCTCACCTACTCCAAGATGCTTTCTTGACTTAGTCACACGGTCTCAGCGTCGCAATAATTCGTGGTGTCTGGTGATCACGTTATCGATTGCTCGATTGGTGATAAATCGCGTAAATTAAATTATCATGAGAAATTTAATTCAATGTGCCCTAAAATATTCGCGTATAATAAATATGCTCACAAAAAAATCACAAAGTTAATCACACAAATATTCGCAAATATTTACAGTAACATAAATATATACTACAGTAAACATGGACGTAACAGTGGCGGTTTATTGGGCAATAATAGTTATTATCCCAGCCATTACTCGGATTACTTGATTCATCTCTGGATTCCCTATTCCAGCAGAAAGAATAGTTCGTCTCAAAGACATCGAATTTCTGTAAGTTAAACTAATCAGAACCCCACAACAAAATCAGTCATCTGAGATGAGTGCACACAAATTCAAACAATGTCACACATGTTTCAACTAGGAAACATTACAGACAATCATAAACAAGGTTCACATAACCTAGGCATAACAGACTTATACCCGACAATTCCCAATAATCTAGACCAGCTTAAACAAAGCCGTCTGATTAGAACCGAACTGCTCTGATACCACTATTGTAACACCCCGTTTTCGGAGCGCTACTGTGCAACCCAATTTAATGCTGAAAACATTTGATGTTTGTATGCTTTCAATAAAAACTACTCTTCTGTATTTTGCAATGGAAAATAGGAGTAAATTTTTTTTTTCTGTTTTCTTTCCTTTGAAACCCTTTTCAAAATGAGACAAAGAGTACTACAATTTTCTAAATGATGCCAAATTAGTCTTTTGCAATTATCAGAGTAAATCATATCACAATGAATGCTTCTCATAACATAGAGCAGAACAAAATCATTTCACATTGAGGCGAGTTTTTTCGAAAATATAATTACAAGGCAGTAAGTAATTACGCAAATAATCAAAGACAAAATCCTAAGCTAAGCTGGCCAACAACTATAAACTTTACTGAAAAATCATTCAGCAAGATCACAACACAAAGCACTCAGAGAAATTTTCCTCCGCTGGCTCATTCTTCAATACTTCTGGGAAGGACGAAACAGCAGCAGCAATGTGACACTCCATCTGGTTGTTGGAACCTAAACGACTGAGAAGTTTAGACCCTCATTAATTTTGATGATAATAAAGTATTCACAAGAGAACAATTTATGTTCTAACAATTCTTGAAGTGTGCAGATACTAATATTACATATACTTCTAAGCCACTTAAGCAAGAAGGAAGAAGTTCACAAGAGAAGGATACACTCCATGTGTCAGCATCCGGCTCATCCTAGTATACTGTCTTCGTGAGCGTCTGGAATTATCTTTTTGTGACACAAGGCTTATCCATTTGCTACGAAGGCCCGACCTTCCTGCTCGAGCGAAGCGCCCAACTTCATTTTAAATCACGTGATGGTCATGTAGTTGCTCGTCCTCTCAGAAGCTTCTGGAACGGATTTTGAATTTGATCTTATGCGCTCAAATTGTTGTACGAGGTATCAAAGGTGACACTTTTAGCTAAAGACAAAAATCGTACAAGCATTTATGAAAAGCAAGGTAGTACGAAAATGGTAATGTGTACTACTGAGATATTCTCTGGAAAGGAAGAAAGAGACAGCTTTTTGAAATCACCTCACTCAATGGAAAGGAGTCATTTTTACTGTAACGGTAATATCCTTTAGAACTCCTATAAATACCCCATGGTATCCATTGAAGAAACTGTCGAAACTCTACAAGAGAATATTGCTTCATTTACTGAGAACAAGCACTGTTGCTATACACTACAAAGAGTCAATACTCTGAAAGCACTGCTACTATGAACAATCAAGTTTCGTGCCAAGTCTCTGGACTACAAGAACTGAACTCAGCGTCCGACACTTTCTTTTAGAAAGCATTTCTGTATTGAGCTTAATCTTTTATCCTCTCTGTGAGAGTTATTTCTGCTTGTATTCAACTTACTTGTAAAAGTTGTTTTGGCCTAGTTAAGGCTGTACCCTCAAAGGCTCGAATGTACTGAGTCGTTTTGAGAAGTTGAGAGTATTGTCAAGGTTGTGACAGTAGAATACTCTTAAGGTTTTGTAATCAGTTGATTATAGTGGAAAATCCATCAGGAACGAAGGGACTAGACGTAGCTACCAGTTTGGTAGTGAACTAGTATAAATCTCTGTGTCTCTTGCTTTACTGCTTTCTATTTATCTTTATCTTGTTCTGTTAAAAACAAGTTTTCACAAACTGCTTTTCCAGCATCTGGTTTATTTCCGGCGTCAAACGCAACTGTTTTGAAAAACCTGTGTTCTAAGTGTTTTTAACTTAAAGTTTGCGAAAAGTTTTCAACACAATTCAACCCCCCCTTCTTGTGTTCACGTTCAGTTGGTATCAGAGCTCGGCCTCTTGGTTGAGCACTTAACAGTGTTAAGAGTAAAGATCCTACTGTGAACATGTCTGCTGAAGGTGGTCATATGAACCGTCCTCCTCTATTCAATGGAGAAAAATTTGATTACTGGAAAGATAAGATAAAAGCATTCTTTGAGGCACAAAATCTTGATTTGTGGGATATAGTTGAAAGTGGATACATTTCTCCCACTGATGCCCTTGGTGTTGCAATACCTAGGGAAAACTGGACTGATGATCAGAAAAAGAGATATCAAACCAATCAGAAGGCTAGATTTATCGTCATTTGTGCTATGACAGAAAGAGAATATGATAAATGTGGTAAGTTTGATACTGATGAAGTCCAGGGAAATTCAAATGGAGACCATCCAATAGATGCAAATTCAAATGGAGACCATCCAATAGATGCAAGGCCCAATGATGCTCTACAAGGACTTGGAGGCCCAATGACGAGGTCAAGGACTAAAAAGGCTAAAGAGGCTTTGGACAAAGAAGTCAACTATTTCCTATCTCTCAAACCAACTCCCGAAGGCCCAACTCTCAAGATAGTCCAAATAATCCAAGTTGATGAAGAACCCAATATGGGGGGCATGATATCACCCTAGTCGTTCCTTTTAATTTATTTAGATTAAGTATTTGAACTTTTTTAAATTCAGTTTGGTTGTATTTTCCATTTGGGATAATTTTTGTAATAAGGTCCTACTTGTTTTGGGCTAACTAAGCACATAGGATCTTAGAATGTGTTGCAGCTTTGCTAATTGGGCTTGGCCCATATCCATGAGCCAGGTTCAGACTTGGGAGCGCCAACTTGCTGGCTCCACCAAGTAGGGTTGGCCGCCACACTCTATTAGGAAAGGAGGGAGGGCATTGATTACCATTATGGCTATAAATAGCCTTTGTACACTCCTAATTCAGCACCTTTGAATCAGAATTTATTTTGCACTCCATTGTGAGTTTGTGAGAGCTAAGCCTCTTAGGTTCTTGGATGAACCATTTCTGATTCTTATCAAGAGCTTCCATTCTCTTGTGGCGAATCTTCACGGACTTATCACTCTCTTGAGAGTGTGGCGTCTTCTTTCATTTCTGTCTCAATTCCATCTTTTATTTTAATTTGCTTAGTTCTTTGTTTATGCGCCACTTTCCTTAAAGCTTGCACCTTTAGCACTTCATTCTTCTTGCATTACTGTTGTATGCGCCATCTTAATTCAAGAGCAAAGTATTTGTTCTTCCTTCTTCAAATAGAAGTGGGCGCCAATTTGAGGATTAAGGATTCTAATTCCTAAAGTTCTCATTTTTATACTGTTTTAACCCTTATAACAAGATTCAATTCGAGGACGATCCGTTAAAAACTATATGCATCCGTTTTGGGTCATATCAGATACTGCCAAAGAAATCTGGGATTCTCTTGTTTTGTCTTATGAGGGTTCTGCCCAAGTAAGAGAAACAAAGGCTAGCATGATGGTTCGCCAGTATGAGCTATTCAAAATGGAAGATGGAGAAAACATTGAAACTATGTTTGGAAGGTTCCAAACACTTGTTCATGGGTTGCAGGCCCTTGGAAAAAGTTATACTACACCTGACCATGTGAGAAAGATCTTGAGAAGTTTGACTAAGCAGTGGAGACCCAAAGTCACTGCTATTCAAGAAGCAAAAGATCTAAATGTCCTTCGGCTTGAAGATCTTATGAGTTCTTTGAAAGCTCATGAACTTGAGCTAAATGAAGAAGAACCTACCAAGAAGAGTAAGTCTATTGCTTTAAAAGTTAATCAACATAAACCTAGTACTTCTAAAGCTTTTCAGGCTGAAGAAGAAGAATCAGATGATGAAGCTTCAGAAGAAGATTATGATGGATCAGACGATGAGCTAGCGTTCATATCTAAGAAGATCCAGAGAATGTGGAAGAAGAGAAACTTCATAAGGAGGTTTCAGAAAAAAGATACAAAGGACAAGAAGGAAAACAAAGACAAGGACAAAGCCCAAGTCATTTGCTATGAATGTAAGAAGCCTGGACATTTCAAGTCCGAGTGTCCTAATCTTAAGGAAAAGTCCACAAGAAGCTCCTTCAAGAAAAAGAAGAAAGGTCTCATGGCAACATGGGAAGATCTTGACTTATCCTCCTCTGAGGAAGATAAAGAAGAAGAAGCTCACATTGCCCTCATGGCAGACACTGATCTTGATTCAGAAGAAGAAGTTGAAGAGGTAATAATATATGATTCTTATTCTGAACTTCAACTTGCATTTGATGATCTGTTAAAGGACTCTGCCACTCTCTCTATTGAGTATAAGAATTTGAAAAAGAAATTTTCAAAACTATCACAAGATTTTCATTCTTTATACAATGAAAACTCTGTACTCAATGAAGAGAACCAGAAGCTGAAAACTGAAAATCAGCGTCTGGTGGATAACCAGCGTCTGGAAGCTAACAAGCAACCAGAAGCTGAGAGCTCTCAAGTTAAAAGCTCTGTAGTTACAGGCAATCCTAACTGCAAATCAAATGACTATGAACATGCATTTCAAAAGTTTCTTGCAGAGTGTAACTCAAGCAAGCAAGCTTCTATGATTTGGGGTGTCGATAAAGCGACAACTCATGGTCTTGGTTATATATTAGATAAACCTCCTTTAGAAAATGATTCAGCATCTGATGACACCAATGATCATAGTGAATGCTTGCATTGTACTTACTGCAATAAATCTGGTCAGTTGAAAAATGCGTGTACTGTGTTTACAACTAAGAAGGACAAGTATCCTTCAAGAACTAATAAGAAAGGACCCAAAAAGATATGGGTACCTAAAGATAAAATAGTCTATGTTGCAGACTTGCTTAGCAACAAAGTCAACACACCTATCTTGGTACTTAGACAGTGGATGCTCGCGTCACATGACGGGAGAAAAGCATATGTTCCAAGAACTAAGACCTAGAGAAGCTGGATTCGTTGGTTTCGGAGGAATCCAGAAAGGTAAAATAGTTGGAATTAGTCGCATAGGTAAAGACTCTCTTCCTTCTATTGATAATGTTTTATATGTTGAAGGACTGAAACATAATCTATTGAGCATAAGTCAATTATGTGACAATGGTTATAATGTTGTCTTTACAGAAAATGGATGTTCAGTAAAAAGAAAAAATGATGGATCTATATTCTTTACAGCAAAGAGGAAACAAAACATTTATAAAGTTGATCTTTCTGAACTTGCAAAACAAGATGTCAAGTGTCTTATGTCTGTTGAAGATGAGCAATGGATTTGGCACAAAAGATTGGGTCATGCCAATTTGAGGTTAATCTCAAAATTAAACAAGCACAATCTTGTTAGAGGCTTACCAAATCTTAAGTTCCAATCTGATGCCCTGTGTGAGGCTTGTCAAAGAGGAAAACAAGTTAAAACTTCCTTTCATTTAAAAAATGTTGTTTCAACCTCTAGACCACTTGAACTTTTACATCTTGATCTTTTTGGTCCCACAAGGACAGCCTCTTTAACTGGAAAGAAATATGGATTAGTCATTGTTGATGATTTTACTAGATGGACATGGGTTAAATTCCTTGCCCACAAGGATGAGTCTTTTAAGGTATTTACTGTATTCTGCAAATCAGTTCAAAATGAAAAAGGCATCTGTATTTCTTCTATTAGAAGTGATCATGGGGGAGAATTTGAAAATGAAAACTTTCAAAAAATTTGTGAAGAAAATGGCAATAGGTCCCTCCAGGAAATGGCCAGGACCATGATCAATGAAGCTGATATTGCGAAACATTTTTGGGCAGAAGCAGTAAACACAGCTTGTTATATTCAAAATAGAATTCTTATAAGACCTATTTTGAATAAGACTCCTTATGAATTATGGAAAGATAGAAAACCAAACATTTCTTACTTTCATCCTTTTGGTTGTATTTGTTATATTTTGAATACTAAAGATCAGCTTGGTAAGTTTGATTCCAAGGCTGACAAAGGAATCTTTTTGGGATACTCTGAAAGATCTAAAGCTTTTAGAATATACAACAAAGAAACTTTGACAGTTGAAGAGTCCATTCATATCAAGTTTGATGATAAGAAGCCTGACACTGCTATGTCAGAGCTAGATGAGTTATTTTCAGAATTAAACCTCGGTGACAAGTCAGACGGTGAACGTGCATCTTCATCATCCGGTGGTGACAAGACGAAGAATTCTACTCAAGCAGAAGCTGAAGCAAGAAAAAGCTGGAAGTACAAAACCATTCATCCAAAAGATCAAATCATAGGAGAACCTGGTGATAAAGAACGAACCAGATCCTCTTTCAAGGAGCATGCTGATTTTGTACTTCTCTCTGAAATGGAACCTAAGACGATTGATCAAGCATTGGAAGATGAAAGGTGGATTCTAGCAATGCAAGATGAGCTAAATCAGTTCCAAAGAAATGATGTATGGAAGCTAGTCACTCTACCAGAAGATAAGCAAGCTATTGGTACTAAATGGGTATTTAGAAATAAGCTTGATGAAGATGGTAAAGTTGTGAGAAATAAAGCAAGGTTAGTTGCTCAAGGTTACTCACAAGAAGAAGGTATTGATTTCACTAAAACTTTTGCACCTGTTGCAAGACTAGAAGCTATTCGCATTTTACTTTCATTTGCAGCACATCATGAGATAACTCTATATCAAATGGATGTGAAAAGTGCTTTTCTAAATGGTTTTATAACTGAGGAAGTTTATGTTAAACAACCTCCTGGTTTTGAAGATATTGAATTTCCAGAACATGTTTAAATTTAAAAAGGCTCTATATGGTCTTAAGCAAGCTCCCAGAGCATGGTATGATAGACTAAGTTCCTTTTTAATGGAAAATGGATTTACAAGAGGTTTAGTTGACACTACTCTTTTCAGAAAATCTTCTAACAAGCATTTCATACTTGTTCAAATCTATGTTGATGATATCATTTTTGGAGCCACTAATGAAAGCCTTTACAAAGAATTTTCTAAGCTTATGCAGGCTGAATTTGAGATGAGCATGATGGGAGAATTAAAGTTTTTCCTTGGAATACAAATCAAGCAATGCAGTGATGGTATCTATATACATCAAAGCAAATATATCAAAGAATTATTGAAGAAATTCAAGATGCTGGATTGCAAGCCTATGTGTACACCTATGCATCCTACCTGCACTCTTAGTAAAGATGAAATTGGTAAGAAGGTAGATTAGAAAATGTACAGAGGTATGATTGGATCTCTACTTTATCTTATGGCTTCAAGACCTGACATTATGTTCAGCGTCTGCCTGTGTGCTAGATTTCAATCAGATCCTAGAGAATCACACTTGAGTGCTGTTAAAAGAATATTCAGATATTTGCAAGGAACTACTAATCTTGGTTTGCTTTATAAGAAATCAAAAGATTACAAATTAGTAGGTTTCTGTGATGCTGACTTTGCTGGAGACCGAATTGAAAGAAAGAGCACAAGTGGAGGCTGCCAGTTCCTTGGAGCTAATTTTGTGTCTTGGTCAAGCAAAAGACAAAGCACTATTGCACTCTCAACAGCAGAAGCTGAATACATCTCAGCAGCAAGTTGCAGTTCTTAACTTCTGTGGATGAAGTATCAACTTGAAGACTACTTGATAAAAGAAAGTAACATTCCTATCTTCTGTGATAATACATCTGCCATATGTCTTACTAAAAATCCTATATTGCATTCTAGAGCAAAGCACATTGAGATTAAACATCATTTTATAAGAGACTATGTTCAGAAGGGGACACTTGAAATCAAATTTGTAGACACTGATCACCAGTGGGCTGATATTCTTACAAAACCCCTTGCTGAAGATAGATTCAATTTTATAAGAAGAAATTTAAATTTCCATCTTATAAAAGAATGATTAATCTCAGCGTCTTATGATAGATATCATTTGAGCATCTGGTATGACATCATCATCATACGAGTAAGCATTTTTATATGCCAACTGCATCATAACTCAGCATCCGATGAATCAGCTATGAGCATCCGAAACACACACGTGGTAAGCTCGTGTGGAACTTAAGCGTCTCATCACACCTAATCTGAGTCATGATTATTTACGTTTTCAATAAAATCTTTTACTTTATTTTGGCAATTGCATTTAATGAAAAGAGGTATCTTTATTTTAATTTCTTTTTACATTTATTTTTATTACTCGGATAATGAAGAGGATTTTGAAAAGTAACTGTGCCAATTACAAAACCTTCCTACTACTCCTTCTTTTTCGCTCCACAATCACTCGCTCTGTTTTCAGTCTGAAAAACAGTTTTTTTCTCTTCTCTTTGTGACTGTTCTGAAACCCTAAACCTCCATTTCTCTATCTCTCAACTGTAATCATGTCTGGTGTAACAACCTCTGAGTATACTGATGTTTACGACACCATGGCTGAAGGAAAGGTTCTGTTGGAAAATCGAATTGATTTAAAGAACTTCAAACTCTATGGCTTCGATTTCTACAGTGGTTTCAAGGCAATGGATTGGGAACACTACTTCTTTTGGAAACAGGTTGAGGTTCTAGTTACTGCTATCAAGGAATTTTGGGGTAATGCTCGTTTACACCAAGGTGGTATCTTTGAAGGAATTGTGAGAGGCTACAAGTTCAATTTTACCATTACCAACATTTCTGAAGTCACTGGTTGTCCCTGTGAAGGTATCGTTTACTTCACAGATTGGGCTGATGCATTTCATGGCCTTGAGAAGGCCAATGAGGATTTGTTTGAGAATTATAAACAGCTGAAAGAATCTGGTGAAACCCCTACTGCAAAGCATTTGAAGAGTCATTACAGAGTTCTTCACAAGATAATCACTAAGAGCGTCTGGTTGAAGGCTGGTTCTAGTGACATAGTCAACTATGAACAGAAGTTCATTATGAGGCACTACATGGCTGGTCACAAGGTAAACCTGCCAAGATTGATCTACAACAACCTGATTAATGCACTGGTTAATTCGAGGAAAGGTGTTGCTGACAAGAAAAACACCTACAAGTGCATTCCTTATGGTGTTCTTCTCACTAAGATGATGGCCAAGAATCTGGTTGTAAACAAGCTGACTGCTTTGCCAGATCAAGAAAAGGTGAAGTATTTTGGCACTGAGAGTGTTGTGATTCCTGACACCTTTGGAGTTAACAGCTTGGTCAGAATGAAATTGATCACTGGTGAACCGATGAAGAAGGTGAAACAGGAATAGGGAGTAGAATCTGGTCCTCTCTTAGCAAGAAGTCTACTCTCGACAAAACCACCGTAAGCTCAAGATGGCGGTGTGAACAGGACTTCTGATTCTCCAAAAGAGGAGCCAAGAAGCAAGAAGCGTGGTGGCTTCTGCACCCAAAAGAAAGACTGAATCAGAAGATGAGAACCGCGTTCCCATCAGTCAGATTCTGATGAAAGAAGCAAGCCAGAAGCTGAGAAACAAGTTTCAGCGTTCGGTGCACAGAAAAAGGCAATTCAACGTCCGCCTCTAGCTGCTGCCCCTAGACAGAAGCTGAAGAGATTAGTCAGGCAGTCTGAGCTTGAACCAAAGGTACTAAATTTTACTGATGAATATGTATCTGTTTTTGAAACTGATGATACCATTCCTGCTCCACCTATATCTGCTGCACAACCATCAACCATTCAAACCCGTGCACAGAAAGCCAGAAACACAACCATAGCCCTCAAACAACCTACCCAAACACAGACCAATACACTCACCATCTCCTCACCTCAAACCTCCACATATACCTCCCTCACTTCATACATTTCCAAACTTCATTCTCATCCTTTTAACCTCCTTTTCAAAGTCTCTCCATTTAATCCTTTTAAACCCTACATTCCCCCCCAAGTACAATATCACAGTAGTGACACCAAAAACTACTGCCCTAATTCCAAAGAAACCTGTCCCTCTTGACATTAGACCAAAATTTGTTAGATATGAGTCATATAACTCTATCTACAATCACCCATCTTTATGGCACTTGAAAACCTTCACCTCTGGAGTTTCAAGACTGGAGATACCCCTTCCAATGAATGTTGTCTTTAAGGATGGCAAAGACAATGTTGAGATGTCCTTTAAAGGAAGGCTGAGACCCAAACCAAACAGCAGGGCTATTCCCTTTTCTGTTGATGTACCAAGGTTCCTGCCCCAGAATGAACCTCTTACATTAGAGGAATGTGGTAGGTGGATCACAGAAGCTGAAGCCTGTATGATGGCTCATTGTTATGAGCAGAAAAGGCTTGAAGTCATTGGCGAATATAGAGACCCATCATCTGTCTCTATAAAGATTGTTCCAGATAGGCAAAGGTCCACCTTGGTCTATTTCTAGAAAAAGAAAGGAAGCTGCACCTGGCAAAATGCCATTCAGTAAGATAGACCCTAAGGAATATGAGAAAGCTTCTAGAGACTACAAGGTCAAGGAGTTCACCCAGCTTCCGGTAAAGAAAATTTCTGAAGATCATGCCAGAAGGTATTATCTGAGTGCTCTGAAGAAAGATCAATGGAGAACTGGATCTTCCAACTGCTGTAATGCAGAGAAGGCAACAATCCCTACTATTGGTATCATCGAGAAGGTACCTGAATCCAATCTTGGAACTGCTTATTTTGATGATATGTTCATGTGTTCTGTGATTAGACCCCTCAACTTGGTGAAGCTATATGCTCCATGGGATCTAGTCTGGAAACACTTTTACATTGGATTTGGCTGGATGCAATGGTCTGCGTCTTGGAAAGACAAAGCCATTATGCCTTGTTTTGAGCCCCTGACTATTGACAAAGATGACAGAGAAATTTTGAGGAGACTATTTATTGCTGAAAATGAAGGCCTCGACTTCTCCTTTGATGCCCTAAGTGTCTTCTTAGGCAATGTGTTTGGAGAAGCTGCTGCTGAACAATTTGATGGGTATGCCAGAGACATTCTTTAACACAGAGAAATGATCTTCAATCATCTTCTGTTTCTTGATATTGTTGAGCAAAGAAATGAAGCCCTATATGATTCTGAAAGAAGAAAACTTGGAACTATTATCAAATGGTTTTCACCAGAAGATAATTATTTCCAATGGGCAAAGGATAGAAAGAAGATAAAATCTAATTTGTCTCAAACTGTTCTTGAAATCCATAAGAAGATGAATTCGAAGGCTGCAGTGTTGCTCTTTGTGCGGTGAATCTGCTCCCTCCACATCTTCAGTGGAAATGGTTACAATTCCTAAGGAGGAATTTGAAACCATGAAGGCAACCTGTTTGAAAGTTCCTGAGCTTAAAATGCAGCTGAAACTCATCATGGAACGAATCAACCTGCTACCTCAAAACCCTTAAACTTTGTTTTGTTTTAAATTTTTTTGGTACTGAGTGATATTACTTAATTTTTGGTACAATTATATTGTGAATTTATTACTCAAATTTTTCTTCTATTTTGTTTTTTTGACTATGATGTGTTTTTACACTCTTTTTGTCTGATGACAAAAGAGGGAGTAAAAGAAAGGCTTGATGAATGCTAAGATAAACACGCTAAGGATAGATATAAGAAAGGCTTGATGAACGCTAAGATAAACACGCTAAGGATAGATATACATGCTAATCAATCATTCATAACATCATTTCAGCATCCGATCTCAGCGTCTTTTATTGCTATACTTATCTAAGTTGTTGAACTCAGGGAGAGACCCTTAAAACTCTTATTTGAAACTTAAAATTGTTCATCAACCTTGCATATTTGTCATCATCAAAAAGGGGGAGATTGTTGGAACCTAAACGATTGAGAAGTTTAGACCCTCATTAATTTTGATGATAACAAAGTATTCACAAGAGAACAATTTATGTTCTAACAATTCTTGAAGTGTGCAGATACTAATATTACATATACTTCTAAGCCACTTAATCAAGAAGGAAGAAGTTCACAAGAGAAGGATACACTCCATGTGTCAGCATCCGGCTCATCCTAGTATACTGTCTTCGTGAGCGTCTGGAATTATCTTTTTGTGACACAAGGCTTATCCATTTGCTACGAGCGTCCGACCTTCCTGTTCTGAGCGAGCGTCTGAACTTCATTTTAAATCACGTGATGGTCATGTAGTTGCTCGTCCTCTCAGAAGCTTCTAGAACGGATTTTGAATTTGATCTTATGCGCTCAAATTGTTGTACGAGGTATCAAAGGTGACACCTTTAGCTAAAGACAAAAATCGTACAAGCATTTATGAAAAGCAAGGTAGTACGAAAACGGTAATGTGTACTACTGAGATATTCTCTGGAAAGGAAGAAAGAGACAGCTTTTTGAAATCACCTCACTCAATGGAAAGGAGTCATTTTTACTGTAACGGTAATATCCTTTAGAACTCCTATAAATACCCCATGGTATCCATTGAAGAAACTGCCGAAACTCTACAAGAGAATATTGCTTCATTTACTGAGAACAAGCACTGTTGCTATACACTACAAAGAGTCAATACTCTGAAAGCACTGCTTCTGTGAGCAATCAAGTTTCGTGCCAAGTCTCTGGACTACAAGAACTGAACTCAGCGTCCGACACTTTCTTTTAGAAAGCATTTCTGTATTGAGCTTAATCTTTTATCCTCTCTGTGAAAGTTATTTCTGCTTGTATTCAACTTACTTGTAAAAGTTGTTTTGGCCTAATTAAGGCTGTACCCTCAAAGGCTCAAATGTACTGAGTCGTTTTGAGAAGTTGAGAGTATTGTCAAGGTGGTGACAGTAGAATACTCTTAAGGTTTTGTAATCAGTTGATTATAGTGGAAAATCCATCAGGAACGAAGGGACTAGACGTAGCTACCAGTTTGGTAGTGAACTAGTATAAATCTCTGTGTCTCTTGCTTTACTGCTTTCTATTTATCTTTATCTTGTTCTGTTAAAAACAAGTTTTCACAAACTGCTTTTCCAGCGTCCGGTTTATTTCCAGCGTCCGGTACACAAACTGTTTTGAAAAACTTGTGTTCTAAGTGTTTTTAACTTAAAGTTTGCGAAAAGTTTTCAACACAATTCAACCCCCCTTCTTGTGTTCATGTTCACTGGTAACATCCATAAGAATGTCCAATCCAACAACAGTGCAAGGGTAAATTTTTTGTCCACGAGTTTATCATAGGCTATGTCGCATGCAAACAAGATATACATATATATAGATATAATATAACAACACGCCTTTATATAGATATACATACTTAATAGACCGCACACATCATCATGGTATATCAAGCATTTGCATGTGAACAGACAAATCAACCAACAGATCAACAATCAAGTCACCACTATATTAAACAATTGCATGTGAGCAGACAGTTCTATTAGCAGATCAATGATCTCGTCATCATAATGTCAGATTCATCAAACAATTCATCACATATCATAAATGTGGTTAGGCATGCATGTCAATGCATTATGAACAAGTTTGTGAATACACCTGCTACCTTAAACAAGTTCAGCAGTAGACAAGGAACTTTATTTCTCAACGTCCGAACAAAATTCCCCTACCAAGGGTATTGCTAACCTCTAGTCACCAGAAGGACCTCGGGTATTTGGTATGAAGTGACAACTCGTCCTTTTGAAGTCCTTAAGACAATCAAACGCTCCGAGTGTCGATGCTCAATGGTCAGTATGCATCCAAACAAAATCCTTAATATGGCTCGCTCACCATAAGGAGCGTCTGAGATATGTTTTAATTAATCAATGCGGATCGACGAATCCTCAACCCACTCAACCTAGTGAATTTCAAATTTTTAATTCTTGTGTCCCACCTAAGTGATGTTGTACCATAAATAACTCTTTAGCTTTAGGTCGTTGTAACCCTAGTTGTGCCAAATAATGCATGAGAGGAATTCCCAGGAAAGAGAGGCGGTGCGAACACTCTTAATAACCAAGTCTTTCCTTGCCAGAATTTTCCCAAACACATCATTCAACTCAACCGTTTTTTGCATATTACATTGTTTATTCAAATTCTTTTTTTCTACTAGGTCTATTTAAAATTCTTTATAAGATTTGGCTAGTTGTACTAAAAACCCTCGCGCTTATTTTTAAGTCAAAATACACTTACCATTTTACTTATGAAATCATAACTTGGCTCGTGAAATCGCTTTGGATTTACCGTTGTAAATCATCAAACCAATAACAATCGATCAATGCATTATTAATTAATCCATTATCATCAACAATATTTTACATATTTCAATCAATTCCAAGTCCAATTTAAATCAAACATGATTTAAGGCACATAATACAATTCACTAATGCCACACAGGGCCAAGAACATGCTACATCATTTCATACAGCACATAATAATACTACAAGTACTAGCACACAATTAATCACCAATCAACAATCAAGGCGAAAAGCCCAAACTCATTATATAAGAATTTCCCTTTCCTTTGGCACTTTAACAATCCAAGCAAGGTAAACTATCGTCAAGTCGAACCTCGCGCGTATTTTAAACATGAACTTTAACAACATAAGTTCAATTGATTAGAACCAAAACTCAAATCTGTTGCCCCTAGGGCAGCCACGGTTTAAGGTCCCTAAACCTAGGAATTACTTAATTTAATCCTCAATCTAGCCATATGCCGTGACACATATTCAAACTATGCAAGTTTTCAAAAAGCTGCACACTTAGAAAAATACTTAAACCAAGATTTACCACTTTGAATAGTGTTTTACCACTTTGAATAGTATTTTAACATGTCACAAAATTTTAGAAATAGTTTCTTTTTAGTTTTAAGACAACTCTTAACAGATATTCTAACACTTTTTCCATAAACCAAATTTCTTTGAAGGCTTTTGTTAGATCCAAGTACCACTTTTTACAACATGTTTAAGCATAATACAAGTCAAGAACAAGTCATAATTTCTCTTGAAAGGTCACGGTTTCTAGGTTTTAAAAACAATTCCAATTTTTTTTTTTGAACTTTCAATTTCCAAATCATTACAACTTTCTTAAATCCAAAACCTCATATCACATACCAATTTTTTTACCACTTTAATACACTTGAAAACAAAGTTAATACTTATTAAAATCATGTCTATAAACTACTATTTTTGTAACCCCAAAACAGCCCCAAATTTTGTTTTATTTTAAACCATTTCAAAGCTTTAAACATACAATTCTTTATAGATCTAAAGCCCTAACCAAAAACCAATTTCTTAATCATCTTTATACACTTTAAAACAATTTAAAACATCACCAAAATCATGTGTATGGTCATTGTTTTCCAGCCTCAAAATCAAACCATCTAATTTTCTTAAAACTTGTTAAACATGCATATATAACTAGTTTTAAGCATACTACTCAAAAACCCTCCAAGAACTTAGTTTAAATCAATAAAAATAAGTCAAGGACAAGTCCCCCAAACCAGCCTCTTGGTTTGGCCAGAGGTCAAGGGTTAGGGTTTCCAAATTTTAAAATTCTAATCATGCTTAATCTTAGAGGAAAGTAAAGGATTAATGGACTAGTCATGCTCTTCTAACAATATCTAACATTTCTAAGCAAAAATGGCTTCAAGATCATGCAACCCATTCATGGAACTAAACAGAGAAATAAGAATAGATGTGAAGCTCACCAAGGAGTTTGATGGTGGTTGATCAAAGTTTAACAAGAAAGAAAGCTTAAGCTCAAAGTCACTGATTTCTTCACACTTTCTCTCCAAAATTTCTCTCAAGTTTTTGCCTAATGAAAAAAATGAAGGTCTGGTCTTGTTTAAATAGAGGGACTCACGAGCTCAGCTAGGGATATGGAAGGATGGGTTTTGTTCATTTTAGTTAGGATTTAACTAAATTGGTCACAAATTAACTAAGTCAACTACCTACAATTACTCAACCATTAACCACTTCATTAAAAAACAAGATTCTCATGCTTGAATTCAGCTCCTCTGGTCTATGGATAAACCGCCCAGCATCCTCCAATCACAAGGCTTCAATTTGTCGCATTATCGATTAATCGGGTGTGCGGCGTTACACGTATATTACGGTTTTATACCAAAAATTCCAAAAATAATTTTAATAAATAAGTCCACATCCAAAAATTATTATTTAGTCAAAATATTCCTCATGACATTAGAAATGTGAACGTGGCAAAACACAAGAAAGGGGGGGTTTGAATTGGGTTTTTAAAAACTTTTTCGCAAATACAAATGTTTATGAAAAATAACTATTGAGTAAACTGTGCAAGGAATAAAGAGTAGAGAGAAGAAAGAGACACAGTGATTTATACTAGTTCACTATCACCTGATAGCTACGTCTAGTCCCTTCACTCACTTGAAGGATTTCTCCACTATAATCAACCGATTACACTTGAGAGTATATTTCTGCCAACTGGCTATACTCACAACTTCTTAGAACGACTCAGTACAGTTGAGCCTCTAAGGTATACAGCCACTACTGGGCTAAGTACAGAATCAAATAAGAGTTTTTGAAACAATATAGAGATAACTCTCTTCAGAGAGAATTTACAATGAAAATACTTTTAGCACAAAATAACTTTCTTAAAAGAAAGAATAAAACAGTAAGTGCCTTGTTCAACGATCTCAGAGACTTGGATGAATTCTTGATTGCTCACTGTCTCTTGATTGGGTAGTGTTTGAGAAGATAGATGTTGATGCTCTCACTACTCAGAAAAATATTCAAGTTGCTAGATTGCGTACAACTGTGTTGAAAATCGTTTGTTGAAAACTTAATATGTTTTTACTTCAGTGTATGAGGTAGGATATATAGCTAGGGTTGAAAAAGTGCCGTTGTGACACAACGTCTCTTTTTGTCCGCACAACGTTTCTTTTTGTCCAAATTTTGTCCAAAGTCAAAGTTCAGATCCTTGAATTTCGGCTTTTGCAGGATACGTCGCTTTCAAGACGAAAAGCATTCTGAGTATTATACACAATGTCAGTAACTTTGTCCTTAGTGAGCTTTTCAAAAAATATAGACACTTCAAGCACAAGTTTCCTTGATGATTTTATCCTTTGACATTCTTCTTGTCTAAAGATACCTCGTATAACAAGGTACTTGAATTTTACTATCAGAACTGAGCTTCACAGATCACCAGATTCTTGTGTGTAGAATTTAATGGACTATCAAATGACAGAATCGTGTAGGAAAGCACTAAGTCTATCATGGAGCACATATAACACAATCTGTTGAGTGTTGACTGAAGACCAGAGCGTTGACTAAACAGAGTGTAGTCTCTTAGACTGATCTACCAGAGTCGTTGACTTACACCAGAGCGTTGACCAAACAGAGTGTAGTCTCTTAGACTGATCTACCAGAGTCGTGGACTTACACCAGAGCGTTGACCAAACAGAGTGTAGTCTCTTAGATCGATCTACCGTAGTCGTTGACTTACACCAGAGCGTTGACCAAACAGATTCTATGTGCCAAGAACCAGAGCCAGAGCCGGGCTTTCCAGAGTGAAATTCAAGATTTCACTAAGTCTTCTGAAGCAGAATTCTTCTGAATATAAATACTTTCTGCACACTTATAACCATGTTAGAGAATAAATTGTTCTCTTAATCTTTTGTTATCATCAAAACAATTAAAGGGTTATTGTTTCTGAATCCTCTTGATTCCAACAATCTCCCCCTTTTTGATGATGACAAATACATATATTGATGAACAATTTTTCTTTATAAAAAATATTTATTCAGATGATTTCAGAGGCTCCCCCTGAATTAAGCATATATAAATATTTCTAAGTGTAACAGAGCATGAGATATTACAGCATATAAGTTTCAGAGCATACAGGAATATATTAATCAGAACACATAATGTATGCATGATGACACTTGGTTGATACACTAGGTTCATCAATTGCTTTATACTCTCTATATTCTTCTCCCCCTTTTGTCATCAGACAAAAAGATTAAGACAGAAATAAAGAACATCACAGTCAAAACAGTATAAAGAAAGATAAAGAGAAAACTTCAAGTGTCATAAATTTCATTAGAAATAAAAACAGAGTGAACAAACTCAAAGCAAATCTATCAAAAGGGAGAAAACTAAAAAGTAAAAAAAATCCTAAGGTTTTCTAGGGTTGCTCCATCCTCTCCAAAATTTGCCGCAGCAGAGTAGTCATCAAATCTTGCTTCTTTTCTGAGGCTTCCAGCCTTTGATCAGTAGATTCCATAAATCTTCTGAACTGCCTGTTTTCTTCAACCAGCCTATCAAAAACTTCTTTTGGCACAACTACAGATTGACTGTCATGTGAAGCCGATCCGTATAGATGCAACCATAGCATTGTGTGCAGGTGGTGGAGTTACGTGTTCTCTTGGAGGAGTAGGAGGACGAGGAGGAGGTGCAGGTTACGGTTCCCAAACAACGGTGACCTCTTCTCTTGGAGGAACTCTCCATGTCGAGGCAAAGATGCCATCTCCTCGCTTCTTTCTTCTTGCTCTTTTTGTGCTTGTCAAACCAAGTGTTCCACAGACACCCAGTTCTCATACCGATCTTCTTCAAAGAAGATCATTGATTACTTCATCAAATCATCGCTTTCAAGGAAACCCGTAAACGAGATTCCTGAATCTTTCACCTTTGAAGTACTCAATGCTACCAATTAAATTGGGAAGAACGTTGGGCACAATTCTTGGTTCCCGAAGACCAGGCTCGGAGGGTCCAGGGTGCGTGAGAAGAAGTGGCGGAGGCTCAAGAGAGATCATCAAAGATCATCCCCCAGGAGTTCTCAACAGATTCTCGGTTCTTCCCGAGAGGAGAATTTGGAGGAGAGAACAGTTGAGACATGAAGGGTACCATTATGGGAAGTCTGAAAGAGGAGTCAGGGAGAGGTTGCAACATGCGAAGAGGTTGAGTTTCATGCACAATCATATTGCCAGATTCAAGAGATGAAGACTCTTGAACCCTTGACTCAGATTCAGGTTCCTCAGAAATGGACTCAGTCTCACATGGTATGTTGAGGTCTGGTTGTTGGTGAGGGGGTGAAGCGGTTCTAGGTGGAGAAGCTGGTTTGGGTGGTGATTTAGGTGGTGAAGGTGTTTGGGTTTGAGGTATAGTGGAATCTGGAGGTAAAGAGGCTAAAGGTTCAATATAGGGAATTTGAACCTGTGGTTGAGGTCTTTGTCTAGTCCTCAAGGGAGCAACATCATCTTCATCAGATGAAGATGAGTCTGAGGGTAAAGACGGCAAAGGCTTTTTGGTAGGTGTTGGTTTGGGTGCAGAGGCAGTTGGGGTTTAGGTTTGGGCAAGGATTGTGATGGAGGGGTTCAACAATCAGAGAAGCAACAGAGCAGAACAGTTGATAAGTAGTATCATATAAATCAACTACCTTATCAAGTGCCTTCTTCCTTTTTGCAGCGAGGCATTTCCAACCTTGTGTATCCTTTTCAGGTGGCTTCGAGCGGGATCAATAGAGCGGGCTCGTGAGAATAGCCACTCTAGGGTCGAGGTAGGAGCACGAATCGGAGGTGCAAAGGTTTCCACGTACAAGGCTGCGGCCAAGCTTGCTTCATGATATAGTCGTGTTTCCTCTAACCTTTCCTTTATCATTTGATCAATCTCCGCTTTCTTCTCTTCTTCTTCCTCTGTAAGCATAGAGGGCATGCATGTAGGTCTCACAGGAGAGTGAGTCGAGGGGTTCTGAGGCAATGTGAATGCCTGTGCTTCGAGTGACCCTTCCGTTGGTCCAAGTAGAGACACCGAGTCAACCACAATCTTCTTCCCCTTCTTCACAACTTTCTTCCTTGCTCCTTCTTCACCTTGTTGGAATCATGAAGAATAGCCTTCTTGGAAAGGAGTCCCATTCTCCTTAGATATGTTCAAGAGAGAATAGAATCACCATCGCTTTGGCAAGCCCTACTTCCAAGGTGTTGAGACCTTAGAAGATTTATAAGACTCGTTCTCCATAATTCGACAACATTTTCCATAAGTGATATTCATATATTTCCCTTTTCTCGAGTACATTAAGTCTCTTCGCAGATGTTCAAAAATTATCTGCGGAAGGTTGATTTTTGCTTTGAGTTCATAATTCCACATTATGAACTTGTGGGTACTGGCTGACAAGATTCACAGAGCTGCATTTTGGCACCAAGCTCATGATGATTCTCTAAGGCTCAAACCTCGTTTTTCATGTCCATCGCCTGTCCCTCCTGGCTTCATATAGATGGTTTCATTCACTATATCCCACCACCAGATCCTTTTTCCAACCAGCTTCAACCGCTCCATCATTAGGGCAATGGGTGATTTCAGAATTAGGTCCTGAGTGACCACAATGCGCTCGCTTTGAACATGACTCGTAATGGTCTTATCTTTTACTCCAAGCATAAGTCCGTAACTCCTTCACCGCATTCTCATAGACTGAGTTGGTCATGTAGAAGAAATCCATTATCCCCATGTCGATGAAATCACTCAAGTCGATTCCTTCATTTGCCATATCCTCGAACCTTACTGTGGTTCCACCAACACTTGAGGTCCGAGGTTCAAGATTTTCCAATACTGTGGAGCAAACATTGTTGAAATCCGGAGAAACACAGAAAGTGCAAAGATGAAAGCGGGGTTTAGGGTTCAAATGTGTAGACTTCTCTTTGAGAGATAGAGTGGGTAAAGTGAGTGATGTGAGTGAGTGGGTTATAAACGTGTTCGAGAAGTTTAAGCACCATACGCCAGCTAAATGAATTAAAATAAATTTGTCTTTTTCCAAAAGAGTAATCACAAATTGAAAAGGCGCAAAGAAACCGCTATTATGCGCAAAGAAAATCAATTATGACTCAAGAAAAGCAAATGTCACTCACTAACGCATCAACCACCTGCAGAGACACGTGTACTTAAGATTCCTGCAGACGCTATGCAATGATCATACTAACGCAGCTAATGAAAAGAATATAACGAGATAAGATAATCAATGATTTAACTACGACATAGCCAACACACTCACGCAGAGTCAACAAGTCAAACACATCAAACAGAAATCAACTTTATTCAACCAGAGTCAACTTTATTCAAACAGAGTCAACATAGTCAAACAGAGTCAATCAGATTAAACAGATCAACTTAGTAAACAGAGTCAACTAAATTCAAACAGAATAACTTAGTCAAACAGTCAACTAAATTGTGATCAAACACCTATTCCTTTATAAGAAGGAAATTCAAGTTCTTTCTTATAAAGTTGAATTTATCTTCAGAAGGGGTTTTGTAAAGATGTCTACGCCCATTGATGGTCAGATCAATAAATTTAATTTCAAGAATCCTTTCAACATAGTCTCTAATAAAATGATGTTTAATTTCAATATGTTTGGCTCAGAATGCAAAATAGGGTTTTTAGTCACATATAGCGAAGTATTATCACAAAGATATGTGGATTTTACTCTCTTTAACTGATAGTCCTCAAGTCGATACTTCATCCAAAGTAGTTGTGAGCTACACCAAGCGTATATGTACTCACCTGCCGTGGATAGTGCAATTGTGCTTTGTCTTTTTCTGACCAAGAGACAAGATTTGCTCCAAGAAATCGCAGCCACCACTTGTGCTTTTCCTTTCAATTTGCTCCAAAGAAAGTCAAGATCACGTAAACCTACTAACTTGTAATTATCTCGAGTTCTTATAAAGCAAAGCAAGATTAGTAGTTCCTTTAAGATACCTAAATATCTCTTTTAATCCTAACAATATGAGATTCTCTAGATCAGATTGAAATCTTGCACATAAGCACACACTAAACATAATATCGTGCCTTGAGGCTGAGATAAAGGAGTGAACCAATCATACCTCTATATACCTTTTGGTCTACCTTTTTACTTGATTCATCTTTGCCAAGAGTACATGTTGATGCATCGTGTCTATAGGTTTAGTTTCCTCTAGCTTGAACTTCTTCAAAGCTTCTTTCACATATTTAGTCCGATGAATATAAGTTCCATCTTGACATTGCTTGATTTGAATACCAAGGAAGAATTTTAATTCTCCCATCATACTAATCTCAAATTGCTTCGCATAAGCTTAGAAAACTCTTACAAAGAGACTCATTAGTAGCACCAAAGATAATATCATCCACATATATTTGAACTATAATGAAATGCTTTTAGATGATTTTCTAAATAGTGTAGTGTCCACCTGTCCTCTTTCAAAATCATTTGACATTAAAAAGGAACTTAATCATTATACCAGCTCTGAGCTTGTTTGAGACCATAAAGTGCCTTTTAAGTTTGAAGACATGTTCAGAAACTCAAGATCTTCAAAAACTGTGTGGTTGTTTCACAAACACTTCCTCATTTATGAAACCATTTAAAAATGCACTTTTTACATCCATTTGGTACAAAGTAATGCCACAGATGTGCAAGAAATGACAACAAAATTCTAATGGCTTCAAGTCTAGCTATGAGCTAAAGTTTTAAAGGCTCAATACCTTCCTCTTGTGAATACCCTCGAGCAACAAGTCTAGCCTTTGTTTCTTACCACTTTACCATCTTCATCAAGTTTGTTTTTCAAGACCCACTTGGTCTCCAATTGCTAGCTTATTCTCTCGGAGGAGGCACAAGCTCCACACATCATTCCTCCAAATTGATTGAGCTCTTCTTGCATAGCAATAATCCATCCATCATCGCTAGAGCTTCATCAATAGATTTTGGCTCTATCTCGATAGAAGTGCCAAATCAGCATGATCTCTAAGAGAAGATCTTGTTCTAACTCTATCACTTGGCTCACCAATTATTTGGTCCTTTGGGTGATCGTGTTTGAACTTCCAATTCTTATGGATATTCCTTTTTCACCGTAGTCAAGACCAGAGACATCATCGAGTCAAGACTGTGACATCTCGCTTTTGTTTCCTTACAAATTTGTAAATCAGCAAAGCTTCATTTAGCTCCGTCATTATCGTTCTTATCATCAAATTTCACATGTATTGACTCATCAACAATTAATGTTTCTTTGTTGTATATTCTCGTGATGCTTTAGAGCTGTTGTAATATCCCAAAAGATAGCTTTGTGATTTAGAGTCAAATTTTCCTAGGACTGTCCTTTTGTATTGAGAACAAAGCAACACCCAAATTGATGAAAATATGAAATGTTGGGTTTTCTTCCTTTCCACAATTCATAAGGAGTCTTATCTCAAGATAGGTCTAATATAGATTCTATTTTGAATATAGCATGCAAAGTGTTTATCGCTTCGCCAAAAGTGCTTTGCAACATTAGTTTCGTGAATCATGGTTCGCCATTTCTTGCAAAGATCTATTTTTCCTTTCTACAACACCATTTTGTTGTGGTGTTCTAGGGATGAAAAATTGTGAGAGATGCCATGTTTTTCACAGATTTTTGAAATAATTCATTTTCAAATTCACCACCATGATCACTTCTAATAGTAGTAATACAAAAGCCTTTTTCATTTTGCACTTGTTTGCGTAATACGTAAAACACCAGAAAAGACTCATCCTTGTGGGTTAAGAATTTTACCCATGTCCATCTAGTATAGTCATCGACAATGACTAGACCATATTTCTTTCCGCATGCAGAGGCGCTTCTGGTCGGTCCAAATAAATCTAAATGTAAAAGCTCAAGTGGCCTTGAGGTGGAAACAATATTTTTGGAATTAAAAGAAGATTTCGCTTTGTTTCCTTTTTGACATAAGCTTCACAAAGAGCATCGATTGATACTTAAGATTTGGTAGGCCTCTAACAAGTCCTTTCTTGTTAAGCTTTGAGATTAACCTCGTCGCATGACCCAATCTTTTGTGCCAAGTCCATTCGCTTCTTCATCAATTGACAAAAACATTTTACATTTTGATTTGCCAACTCGTAAAGTTTAATTTTGTAAATATTATTTTTTCTCTTTGCCTTGAAAAGAATAGATCCATCTTTCTTGCTTTTGACTATACATGATGTGTCATTAAAGGCAACATCATAACCACTATCGCATAATTGACTTATACTTAGTAGGTTATGCTTCAAGCCATCCACTAATAATACATTATCAATGGAAGGAAGAAAGCTCTTACCAACTTTTCCACTTCCAATGATTTTACCTTTCTGATTTCCTCCTAACCCAACATTTCCACCTTCTTCATGATGGAGTTCTTGGAACATACGCCTTTCTCCCGCCATGACGTGAGCAAACATCGCCCAAGTACCAGGATCGTGTAGTAACTCTGCTAAGCAAATCAAGAACATATATAATTTTATCCTTAGGTACCCAAATCTTTTGGGTCCTCTTTGTTAGTCCTAGAAGGAGACGTGTCCTTCTTGTTTTTTAGTTCATAACAAGTACTCCTAATGTGCCTCTTTCTTATTAGAAAGTACAAAGTAAACATACACTGTGGATTGTTGAGTCTTTGGTTTTCAAAGTGGTGTTTTGAAAGTTGGTTCTTCAGTGGTTATAACCAAGACCCTTTTTACCATTTTGACTTACTCCTGCATCATAGATGCTTGTTTGCTTTCAGACACATTCAAGAAGAAATCTTTGAAATCCTCTTCATATTTTGAAGAGTTGCATTCAACCTTATTCTTACTGCTAAAAATCAAGTACTCACCAAATGGTGGTTTTCAGTTTTGAGTTTCTATTCTCCCTCAAGGAGTATTTGAAATTCTTGTAGAGTTTTAAGAATTTCTTTTTCAAAGATTTGTACTCATTGTTGAGCCTTTGAGGACTCATCTAACAGCTTCATCAAAAGCTATTTGAATATTAGAAGATGTGTTAGAATCTACCTCTTTATCTTCTTTCTTCACCTGTCTGAGCCTATGGTAGCCATGAGAGCCATGTTTGCTTGTTCCTCATCATCCTCAAGATGATGAATCTGAATCATCCCATGTAGCTACGAGACCTTTCTTCTTCTTGCCTTTGAAGCCACCTTTCCTTGATTTCTCAAGTCAGGCACTCAGGACTTGTAGTGACCAAAGCTTCTTGCACTCATAGCAAGTCACTTGGCTCTTGTCCTTGAAGTCCTTCTTTCCTTTGAATCTTGTCTTTCCTGCGTGAGTCCCTTTGTGGAACTTCTTCTCAACCTTCCTTTGCTTTTCATCATGCGCTGAATCTTCCTTGAAATAAGGGAGATTTCATCATCGGGATCTTCATCACTCTCATCGAGATTTAAGCTTCTTCACTTTCAAGCTCACCTGAGAGCTTTGGGAAGTAGATGCTTTGAGTTTGAAGTTTTCAGAGCAATGGTCTTTGCTTTCTTGGGAGGTTCTTCTTCATCAAGCTCAAGCTCAGTGAGCTCTTAGAGAACTCAAGAGATCTTCAAGACGTAATTCATTCAAGTCCTTGGCTTCTTGAATAGCCGTGACTTTGGGTCTCCATCTCTTGGCACTTCTCAAGATTTTTAACATGGTCAAAGAAGTGTATAGCTTTTCTTGAGAACCTTCAAGCCATGAACTAATGTTTGAAATCTTCCAAACATAGTCTCGATGCTTTCATCCTCTTCCATCTTGAAGAGTTCATATTGTCTAACCAAGATATTAGCCTTGGTTTCTGTACTTGGGAAGTAATCCTACAGGCTAAAGCCATGAGTCCCAAATTTCTTTGGCAAGGTCATATTGCCACATTTTCATACTCTTTTTCGTGAGATAGCACATACAAGAAAGTATCTTGCTTTTTTGGTCAAGGTATATTCCTTTTTATGATCATCTCCCAAGACTCCTAGGAATAGGATTTCTTTGGAGTCAATCGTTCAAGTTCATCAGCTTCCAACCATATCCCAAAGTTCAAACTCATGAGATTCAAAAGTTTTTCACTTTATCTTTCCAAAGAGTCATAGTTGATCCAAAGGAACAAAGGGCGGTTAACATGACCACCGGGTTCGCTTTGCCATAGGATAGTATAGGATCTTTTCCTCTCACATCATAGTGCTCAACCAAGAGGCCGAGCTCGTACCAATTGAACGTGGCAAAACACAAGAAAAGGGTTTGAATTGGGTTTTTAAAACTTTTTCGCAAATACAAATGTTTATGAAAAATAACTATTGAGTAAATCATGCAAGGAATAAAGAGTAGAGAAGAAAGAGACACAAAGGATTTATACTAGTTCACTATCACCGATAGCTACGCCTAGTCCCTTCACTCACTTGAAGGATTTCTCCACCATAATCAACCGATTACACTTGAGTAGTATATTTCTCGCTAACTGCTATACTCCAACTTCTTAATCCACTCAGATAACTGAGCCTCTAAGGTATACAGCCACCTACCGGGCCTAAGTACGTAATCAAATAAGAGTTTTTGAAACAATATAGAGATAACTATCTTCAGAGAGAATTTACAATGAAAATACTTTTAGCACAAAATAACTTTCTTAAAAGAAAGAATAAAGCAGTAAGTGCCTTGTTCAACGATCTCGTAGACTTGGATGAATTCTTGATTGCTCACTGTCTCTTGATTGGGTAGTGTTTGAGAAGATAGATGTTGATGCTCTCACTACTCAGAAAAATATTCAAGTTGCTAGATTGCGTACAACTGTGTTGAAAATCGTTTGTTGAAAACTTAATATCTTTTTACTTCAGTGTATGAGGTAGGATATATAGCTAGGGTTGAAAAAGTGCCGTTGTGACACAACGTCTCTTTTTGTCCGCACAACGTTTCTTTTTGTCCAAATTTTGTCCAAAGTCAAAGTTCAGATCCTTGAATTTTGGCTTTTGCAGGATACGTCGCTTTCAAGACGAAAAGCATTCTGAGTATTATACACAATGTCAGTAACTTTGTCCTTAGTGAGCTTTTCAAAAAATATAGACACTTCAAGCACAAGTTTCCTTGATGATATTATCCTTTGACATTCTTCTTGTCTAAAGATACCTCGTATAACAAGGTACTTGAATTTTACTATCGTGAATCGAGCTTCACGGATCACCAGATTCTTGTGTGTAGAATTTAATGGGCTATCAAATGACGTAATCGTGTAGGAAAGCACTAAGTCTATCATGGAGCACATATAACACAATCTGCTGAGTGTTGGTCAAGACCAGGCGTTGACTAAACAGAGTGTAGTCTCTTAGATCGATCTACCGTAGTCGTTGACTTACACCAGGCGTTGACCAAACAGAGTGTAGTCTCTTAGATCGATCTACAGTCGTTGACTTACACGGGCGTTGACCAAACAGAGTGTAGTCTCTTAGGCGATCTACCAGTCGTTGACTTACACCAGAGCGTTGACCAAACAGAGTGTAGTCTCTTAGACTGATCTACCAGAGTCGTTGACTTACACCAGAGCGTTGACCAAACAGATTCTATGTTCCAAGAACCAGAGCCAGAGCCGGGCTTTCCAGAGTGAAATTCAAGATTTCACTAAGTCTTCTGAAGCAGAATTCTTCTGAATATAAATACTTTCTGCACACTTATAACCATGTTAGAGAATAAATTGTTCTCTTAATCTTTTGTTATCATCAAAACAATTAAAGGGTTATTGTTTCTGAATCCTCTTGATTCCAACAAAATGTACTCACATAACTCGTTTTCTAAAATTACGAGCCCTTAGATGCTAAATTACTTAATGGTAATGATGCATAGAAGTAGTAAGAGTTGTGTTAAGATCTCTTAAGAAAGCAAGCAAGCTAAGTTGATTGGAGTCTATAGACTAAAGCATAAGATCAAATCTAATAGCATAAAGAAAAGCAAAGATGTGTTAAGTATAAAGTGAGTAAGTAGTAAAGAAGAACTAAATGTTCTTAGTTAAGAAAGTTTGCATTTTCGTAGCATTGTGTTTAGTTGTGCTAAACATAGTTAAAGAAGTAATGTTTAAATGAATTATGAGTAATGCTATTCATTTATATGTTTAGTTGAATCACAAGTTGATAAGTGGTATAGTGGACCTAGGATTATCCTACTCCGTAATATGCCAAGTTCTAAGTTCATGTTAGCTCATTCTAAGGCGTTCTCGCTTAGAATGTCAAGGAGTTTCTTTTTAAGTCCCTTATGGTTAATAGGGAGAGTAATGTGTAAGTCAGTCTTTTCAAGCTAGTATGATTTGGCGAGCGAACGGTGAGGAGTCCGTGAAGGGCTCACTGAGATTTATAATCTCACCCCGTTCCTTTTATTTGTTTTTTTCAGATAAACAAGTACTAAAGACGATGAGGCGAAGCTCAAAGCTTGGGATTTATAGACCAATTTTATAATGTAATGGAATTTTATATTCCGAGTACTGTATAAGTTGTAATCTATTTACTAGATTAATGATTTGAGTTTAATTTAGGACTTGGATCACTGTAACCAAAGTTATAAGTTATTAGTAATTCCTGTACTTTAATGTAATTTGTCGTACTTTCGATTTCTATTGAGGTATGGGTGTTACAATTCGCGCGTTAGCCCTGGCCTGAAGGACGATTACGAACTTAAGGTCTGCTGTATTGGGCAGTGTATACCGGGGGCGTTGGTTAGCCTGGTGTCACATATCCCATTGGTATGTGTATACAATATTTGTTGATGGCAGGTTGCCTACTATCCTATTAGTATAGGAATTAAGACGTAAATTTCATGCTGACTGCATCTACATACTGACTAGATGCATTTATGATGTTGCTGAACTACATGATGAAGTGCTATGTTTGTTTCTTATGCTATGCTATATTGTGTTTAAGTACAATCTATTGGTATGATGTGATTGGCATACATGTTGTTAGTATTATATGTTTTGTTGAGAAGATGACCCTTGCCCATGGTTCTTTCAATTAACAATTGTAACCCAGATAATGAAGACTGCAGAGTGTTCGAGGCTACTGGCAAGCGTAGCTGAGGATAGTTCTATCCGGCTATCCGCCTTGTGTATTGGGTTGCAACTTGCTAGAGGTCTAGTAAGTGTTGTAGCGTGTCGACCAGCTATAGGGTGTTACTGTATTAATTATGGTATTGTAACAAGTCTATTATGTTTTCAAGACTCGAATTGTCAGGTGTACAATGATTGAATGAATCTATTGGTTTGGTGTCCTTGTTTATTCACCACCTTTCGAAAATGCTGCAATACTCTGACTGCTATTTTAAAAAGATGTTTTTAAAAGAAAAGAAAAAAAATAGGCTCATATTTTCAAAACAATACAACCAGAGTATTCCATTTACGAAAGTATTTGAACTTGCAAGAATTACTTTTAGTCTAGTAGCGCTCCAGGAACGGGGTGCTACAGAAATGAGGTGGTGGTATCACTTAATTAATTATTAATAAATGGCGTTTTAAGTTTCATAATGAAGTCTAGTAAAAAAAAAAAGTCCCATGATGAATAAAAAAGAGGTTTATTGTACTTTTGGTCCCCCAACTTTCTCAATTTGGTTATTTTGGTCCCCCTATTTTATTTTTGGCGATTTTGGTCCCCAACTTTCTCAATTTGGCTATTTGGTCCCCATACTTTTAAATTGCACTTTTGGTCCCTCAAAATCATTAATTTTTTGTACTTTTGGTCCCCAAAAATCTTGGATTTTGGGAAAGTGAATGACCAAAAGTGCACAATCCATGATTTTTAGGGAGACCAAAAGTGCAATTAAAAAAACATAAGGACCAAAATCGCCAAATTGAGAAAGTTAGGGGACCAAAATCACAAAAAATAAAATAGGGGGACTGAAATTACCCAAGTGAGAAAGTTAGGGACTAAAAGTGCATTTAAGCCTAAAAAAATTATTTAAAAATGTGTATCAAACAAGTTTTTTGTTTTTTAGTTTGCAAAACATATTTTCAAAACAAATCTATCACACAAGTTTTTTCATTTTCTCATCTCTAAAACAATTTTAAAAAAATAAGATAACCAAACAACTTTTTTTTGTTATTTTTTTCTTAAAAATAGTTTTTAAAAACTGATTTATAAAATAGTTTTTAAAAAGTGAAAACTAAAACTAAATCAAACAGGAAGTTTTGAAAACAAGCAAGATAAAAAAAATTTCCAAACAAGTTTTTTTGTTTTCTAATTTTTAAAAACTATAAACAGCTTTTTAAAACAGAAATCAAACAAACCCTAACATTTTACGTTTCTCTATCGCCTTAATTTCCCTTTCTCAATGCTACGTATAATAGCGTTTCTCAAATCTAAATTCACTTTTGCTTACATCTCGGTGCTTCTTTCTGATCTCTGATTTTCTTGGTTGCATATGTGAAACTAGTTTTGCTTCATCGCTTTTTGTCTTGATTTTTGTGTTCTTATGATACATTTTAAATTTGTTTCGGAGCTCATTTTTTGCTCATTTGATTACTCATTTTGTGTTCTTCTAGTGCATTTTTAATTCGGTGTGTATTGGGTGATGCAGCATGTTCTGTTGGAGGTTGAGCTAGGTTGAGGGGTAATGGTTTTAAGCAAATGGGACTTTGGGATAAATTATTTTCATCTCACAAATTTTCTAGAGCCATTATGTTCATAAAGAGATATCTTTCTGTTAAGAGTAGTGTTTTGGTAACTTGATGGTAAACACACCATGTTAACCTTATTATGTTCATGATATTGCATTAGCCTTTGCTTAACATAAGGGAGAGAGAGAGAGAGAGAGAGAGATCTTTTGCCTTTTGGGGTAAGGGATAAACAGGGGAACGTGATAAAGAAAGAGCAAGAAGGATAATGGATGACTTGAAACTATAGCCAACTTTTTGTAAAGGTCTTCTAATCTGTAGCCATAAAAGTCATCTTTTTATGTGGAATAACTGCTGGTAAAGTGAATATGGTCCCCTAATCATGGCACTCATTTTGATTTCATTCACATCATTGTCTCTAAGGGTTTGTTTGGTATACAAGAGAAACATAGATGAAAAAAAGTAAAAAAGAAAAGTAGAGGGAAGAAGTGAAAATGAGTAGAAAATGAGATGATTATTTAGTTTGTGAGAAAATGAAAGGAAAATGTGAGAGGAAAGAAAAAAATTATATGTATAAAATGACATAAATATCCCTATAAAAAATGAGATATGATATTTTAATAAAATCAAAGATAAAATAAAAATAATAATGAATAATAAAGAGAATAAAATATAAAAAGGAAAATATTCAATTAAAAAAAAAAATAATTATTTTATCGATAGAAAAAAATAAAAATAAAACATGTGAAAATGAATTTTTTTTTTTATTTACAGATTTAGAATAATAAAAAGAAAAAAATATGTTAAATGGTTAAAACATAAATTAATTTTTTATGCATGCAAAATTAAATTAAATACAATTTAATGCGTTGAGATAATGTTATTGTGATTTAAATGGGGGCAATATTGTCATTCTGTTTTTTTATCTCTCCCCCAGCAGTTTTCTTTCCAAATCCGGAAGAAAGGATCTAGCCTTGGGAACTGCAATTTTCTTTCCTTTCCTTGCTGGTCAACTACAAACCAAAGGAGGGAATAGATATGCGAAAACGTGTTTTCCCTTTTATTTTTTCTTTTTTTTTCCTTTTTTACTGCTACCAAACACATTGTAAGAGACTTGGGAATATCATAATCTTTTCGGAATGTGGAGGAATTGAAATTGAAGAGAATTAGGATAAGGTACTGCAACACATATTTTTTTCACCTTACAGATTAAACACACTCTATGTTCTGCATGTATCAAAATTTCCTGTATGATCCATAAGCTACATAGTGAGTTGTTCTATTATGGAATTTGAGTTATATACATTAGAGAATTATCTCCTTGCCTTAATTTGTGTAGTTGTCCATTTGAAGAGGTGAAAAATATGCAGAACATGAGTTTTCTGTTGGTTTACTGTTTCTGGATGTTGCGTTCATCTTTCTATGTCCCGACTGTCTTTCTCTGCTTCAATATACCTAACTTCTTAATTAGGACATATAATCTCCTACTTTTGTGCATCAACAGTAACTACAGAAGTCTATTTGCATCTAGTTTTAGCTTTCTCATGTAAAAAAAATCTAGTTTGAGACTCAACACAACCCAGACCAACTTGAACAAGTAGGCATCAGGTTAGGCATAACTCGACCCAACCCAACCCATGAGCACCCCACACTAAATTATGAGATCAACACATAAACATTTTTTTTAAGGATGCGTGGATGTACATCCAGTTCTGGTTAAAAGATGGTATCTGATTGTTTTACATTTGTGCAATATCGAACTACCTAGACCAATCTCAAACTATCTACCTTCTGCCCAGAATATTAAGAAACCCCGGCAAACACTTTCTCAATCCAAAACTGTCAACAAGATATAACCAGTCCCCAACTCCAATCAAAACAGGTTAAACTTATACATGTATACAAGCTCTATCTAGAACCCGAAAATCACAAGAATACTGGGAAAATCTCTCAAATATCTAAAAACACTGGGACTACTAGCCTTAGACTTTTTTGTCCATCAACTCCGCAGCTCCTTCAAAACAAATGGTTGTCATGTCAACATTATCTTGATGATACATCTGCAAAGAAAACAGTCACATTATTGTACTGTACAATATTATTTTGAAAGAAACAATTACAAAGAAGTCTAAATGATTACCTTTTTTTCCCCTTGATCTCCATTCTTCACCACTGCTTTCTTCCTTCATTGTGTTAACAAGAGAATTATCTAGTGTCTTGAATTGTACAAGATTCTTCTTCTCCCAGTAATCCAACATAGGTTTAGAAAACTCTTCTTCATCGGCCTCACAAATCCACAACCTCCTCCTTGTGCGAGTTAAAGCTACGTATAGCTGCTTTAGTTCAGAACACAAAACATTATGCTTGGAATCAACAAAACTTTGACTGTTAATACGTGCTCTGGAGTCCAACATATTCTGTTCCTTCATATACTGATATATCCCCCATCGCCTTTTCAATGGAGAAGAGGCAAAAAAGTTATAGAGCAATACATCCTGAAATTGCCAAAAATAAATAAATAAATAAAAGGACATACGAAAGATTCTGTGAAAAATATATTAAAAAAAAAAAAAAGTTAAACTAATCAAATTCTGTTGTGACAACCTTAAACTCAAGGCCCTTGCACTCTAAAATAGTCAAAACAAGTGCTTGTTTTCCTACAATATGCATGATTTCCCTCCGACAAGAATCATCCCGTACCAAGATTACTTGGTCAGCCCCAAACCCTCCAATATTCCCGCAATTCGATCCACTTCCTCCAAAAATGGTTAGAATTGGATTTTGTCCATTCCTAGATTTTATCACAATTGGAGGTTCCCCATATTTCAAACCAGTCTCCACCTTCAACATCTCAACAGAATGAGGAAAGAAATGAAACAGAAGCTGAATGATACTTTGTGATAATTTTAGCACCTCATCATGAGTGCGAAAGTTCTGACTCAACATGAAAATATCAGAAATACATCCTTTCTCTTTTCCTTTATCCTGATACCAGCTCTTAGATTCTAACACAAACTTCTTGTAGAAGAGGTATCTTACATCTTGGAATCTAAAATCAATACCCCTTCCAATAGTCTGTCCTGTATCACCACAAAAAACAAAACCCTCTTCTACATTTCTGCAAATGTGTTTAAATAGAGCAATTTGAGCCATGGGGAGATCCTGCACTTCATCAATAAACACAAAGTTCATTTCATCGCCCCGGTATCCTTTGGTCCTCAGTCTATGATGGAGATCAATTACAACATCAGCCAAATCAAACTCACCCTTTTCCATCTTCATTTTTTCATAAATTTGAAAGATATCATATATCATCTCTCTTGTTTGCATGCTCAAAATTGATGCTCGGCTTTCAGATAAAGAACAATAGTCCTTACGACTCAACTTACCATTCTCGGCAGCTTTTATGCCACCTTTTATATGTGACATTATTTCGGTGAACACGAGATAAGAATCCAACTTCTTACTTAGTTGACAATTAAAATGAGGCCAATATAATGAATCAAATCTTTCATAGTTCACTTCCTTCTGATCCTTGATATCAGAAAATATCTCAAAATAAGAATTACCCAATGTTCTATCAAGCATCAGCAAAAATTTACGAAATGTTATCACAAGTGGATATAAATTGGATGGAAGATCAGCAAAGGAGTCTGGGATATTTTTAAATGATGCATTATCAGTCTCTTCATCGATTGAACTACATTCAGCTATTACGCTTTCCTTACACAGAGACCTGCACATGTATTAACAAGAAATTTTAATGATTAAATGAAATTGCATGATGACCAATAATTGCTGGAATTTTCTCGTACTAGAAACAAAATCAAACAATTGAAATGGTTTGACTCTAACAATAATACATTATCTATTAAACAGAAAACATAATGAAAGATAAAGAAATCATTGAAACAGAAATCCATGATACAAAGTAATTCACCAACAAAAACACAGTTGATGACTGTATGATACTTTTTAAACTCTTGGTTAAAAAGACAAAATTCATACTGTGAATATAAAGCTTTAATTTGATGAACAGTCCATATTTAGAAGACTCTGCAGTATAAACATTCTATTTGTTCAGCAGAAAGAATCACCATTACTTTTATACAAAACAAACAAACAACACAAGCCTTTTTCTATTAGGTGGACTCAGCTGCCTACATGTTAATCATGTCTCAAGTCAACACATTTGTATATAAAAACGTTTGGTGAACTATAATTTTTCATAGTCTCCTTTTATATCTTTAAGTATTGGACAAGTCTCGGTTTAACCTACTTTATTAGGCTTCCACTGGTGTTCTTTATTATCATCACTTTATACATGAAAGGAAAGCAGTTTTCATAAGATAGTGGAATTAAAGAAGCTACATACCTCTTGAAGCAAGAGACATGGTGTTTGACCTCCTGACACAAACCACGACTCAGAGTCACAAACAACTGTCGTAAGACCGGTCTTTCAGTCTCAGCAGCAATCTCCTCAGACTCACTTGCATAATAATTTGATCCATAAGCTGTTTCAACTGCTATGTGGTGCAGTTTCTCATTTTGAATCAGCTTAGTCGTTAAAACCATGGTTTTGCCTGTACCGGATCGACCCAGTACAAATGTACTTTTGCGGAAGAGAATTATGCTACGTTGTTCTTCCGTTACCTCAAATGGAAGATCCACTTCAATAGCATCATGGCCAGTAAGCATGTAGCCTGGTGAAATGGAGCAGTACTTCATCAACAAAGTACTCTCCTCAATCATTGGGTTTTCAGCATTATTTGGATCTTCAGAAGCATCTAAATCTCCCTCCTTTGCATTCCCAACGCACTTAAATTTTTCGATATTTGCAGATATTGGCCAACTCAAAGGAAACTCTGTATTCCTGATCACAAAAGAAGCCAAAGTTCCCCATATATCAGTTAAAACTAGAATGTCTCAATTCTTTCATTAAATCACTAATTTCATTTTTGTACTTACACCCTCTCTCCTACTTCTTTCTCATGTTTTATGAGTAGTCCTTAATATTTTTACATCCTTCCGTTTAGTCCTTGTTAAATATTGACAAAACATTAGGGATTAAAGTGATAGATGTGACAAAATGTTAGGGAGTAACGAAATGAATATGAAAAACGTTAGGAACTACTTATTAGTTTTATTTATTCGAGGAAAGAACAAGTAGAAAATTTGTATGTTCTTGTACGAAATTGGTGATTTACTCCAATTCTTTTCAAATTAATGCAACTTAATAGAATATAATGCACCTACCCATCAAAACCTTTCTCTTTGCAGTAAGTAAAATACTCATCAGTGTATCTTCTGAATACACTGTCAAGGCGCTTAGCCAACTGTGGAATATCCTCTAGAGGCAAAATGTCCCATATCTTGAGAACCTGAATGTACCTTGAATCCTTCACTATCTCTATTGAACAAATAATATAGCGACTTTCAACCTTAAATTGTTTCAAAATCTGTGAGGAATTTTCACATGGCAATTCTACTCTAAGCCCTCTAGGTCTCCATCCATTAGCAAGTCTTTCCAAAACGTTTATAACCAAGTTTTTGCTCTGCTGTGTACGCAGCAGCCTTTTGAATGATCTGAAGAATTTATCACTGAAATGCACCTGCAAAAATGTAGATGCATTCAAAAGAATATCCTCTGCAGCCACTAATAAAAATTAGTATAAACCCAAAATTCCACTATCCATATCTCCGGTAACTAATAAAAAATTATATAAGAGCAAGTTAAGAGCAAGATTCATATACCTTCCACTTAGCATTTCTGAAAAGAATACTATTTGTATCAAGCAAATCAAGAGATTGATCTAACTTTTTCTTCGAATTCAAGATAGTGTTCGCTATTTCCCTGTCTTGATCCGCATCAAAGAAAAATCTACGATTCTTGGAATCAAGCACCAAACTCTTCCAAACATTGTCATTCCTTGCTAGGGCCCTTTCATTCCCCAGAATCCATAAGCAATGCCTACCAGTGGTAATAAACCAGCAGCAGGTTTTCACTTAATATAATACTCTAAAACAAATACAACTTGAAAAGAGGATGACAGTGTAAGATCTACCTAGCCCTTGTAAGAGCAACATTAGTTCTCTGTGGAGATGAAATAAACTGAAGAGAAGTCCTGTAGTTGGTCCTCACAGTTGATAATATGATAACATCTCGCTCACCACCTTGGAAACCATCAATTGATTTCACATTCACATTAAATCCATCATGGCTATCATATATTGTTCCTAGTTTCTCTTGAATTTTTAGGACTTGACCAGCATAGGGAGAAACTATGCCAATGCAGAGTTTGTCCTTTGAGGCAAGCCATGCTGCAACCATGAGAATGTAGCTGTATATTAGAACAATTAATGAATCAGAAGCTTCCACTTGAGCACATGCATGCACCTTCACCAACCATGCAAGTGGAGAGCCACTATTTTTGACTATTTACATTTCCATTGATTTTTCTTTACAACTTGTTTTGATTACCCATTGTATTCCAGTAGATTACAGCCTGTATCTAGCTAAGATTTGGCTCATAGAAATGCTATAAATAGGAGCAAGAACCTCATGTATTGGCATCTTGAAGTTTATGAGAAATTGAGTATTTTGAGTTAGAGAGTTTTTCTCTCTTGTTCCTGAGCCAATTTGGCATCAGAGCAAGTTCTTAGATCCCGGAGTTGAGTTTGAGTGACAAAATCAACGGAAAGTTGAGTGTTTTTGGTGAGCAAGAGAGTTGTCCGCCCAGAAACTCCACTTTGTGGCCATTTTTTCGCAAAACTAACGCTGCCATCGCGTCCGGAAGGGCCAAAAACCTTGGGAACCAAAGTTTCGCGGCCAACGGAGCCTCCACGCCGTCACGAAGCGTTAAAGTTCGCCGGAACTGCTCGGCCACGGTGTTGCAGAACCACCGTGCCGGAATTTCAGAACCACCGTGAAGGAGTTGCAGACCGTCGCCGGAAAATCTGAGGTTGAAGACGACCATGTCAGCGTGTCACGTCACAAACACGTGTCACCTTCAGCCACTCTCTTCGCGCCACGTGTCAAGGGAGCCACATCACCAGTCAAAGTCTACCTTTGACTCAACAGCCACGTCATTCTACCAACCAGCCAGAAATCGCCACGCGTCACGTTGACCAGTCAACTTGATGAAGTCCAGGGAAATTCAAATGGAGACCATCCAATAGATGCAAGGCCCAATGATGCTCTACAAGGACTTGGAGGCCCAATGACGAGGTCAAGGATTAAAAAGGCTAAAGAGGCTTTGGACAAAGAAGTCAACTATTTCCTATCTCTCAAACCAACTCCCGAAGGCCCAACTCTCAAGATAGTCCATATAATCCAAGTTGATGAAGAACCCAATATGGGGGGCATGATATCACCCTAGTCGTTCCTTTTAATTTATTTAGATTAAGTATTTGAACTTTTTTAAAATTCAGTTTGGTTGTATTTTCCATTTGGGATAATTTTTGTAATAAGGTCCTACTTGTTTTGGGCTAACTAAGCACATAGGATCTTAGAATGTGTTGCAGCTTTGCTAATTGGGCTTGGCCCATATCCATGACAGGTTCAGACTTGGGAGCGCCAACTTGCTGGCTCCACCAAGTAGGGTTGGCCGCCACACTCTATTAGGAAAGGAGGGAGGGAATTGATTACCATTATGGCTATAAATAGCCTTTGTACACTCCTAATTCAGGACCTTTGAATCAGAATTTATTTTGCACTCCATTGTGAGTTTGTGAGAGCTAAGCCTCTTAGGTTCTTGGATGAACCATTTCTGATTCTTATCAAGAGCTTCCATTCTCTTGTGGCGAATCTTCACCGGACTTATCACTCTCTTAAGAGTGTGGCGTCTTCTTTCATTTCTGTCTCAGTTCCATCTTTTTATTTTAATTCTGTTGCTTAGTTCTTTGTTTATGCGCCACTTTCCTTAAAGCTTGCACCTTTAGCACTTCATTCTTCTTGCACTACTGTTTGTATGCGCCATCTTAATTCAAGAGCAAAGTATTTGTTCTTCCTTCTTCAAATAGAAGTGGGCGCCAATTTGAGGATTAAGGATTCTAATTCCTAAAGTTCTCATTTTTATACTGTTTTAACCCTTATAACAAGATTCAATTCGAGGATGATCCGTTAAAAACTATATGCATCCGTTTTGGATCATATCATGTGGTATCTAGAGCCCGGATCCTAGAATTGACAAAGTTCTTGTTTTTATTGTGTACTGTTCTTATTGCTTTCTAACACCAAGCATAGTTGCTTGAGTGCCATATTTGTACACATTTGGATCATCTTGATCAGCGCCATTTCCAAGGATTGGCGAAATTCTTTACATTCTGCTCTTTAAGTCATTTACTTTCTTAGCCTTTAAATTCGTGCCTTTAATTCTGTCTTTTAATTCCAGTTCTTTGTTTCTTGTTTTTATTCTAGTCATTTATTCTTTTGCAATTCTGACTTTAATCCTTTATTTCCATATTGGTTCTTTGTTGATGTTTATAGCACTTGAATTGAAAAGGAAACTTTTAATCACACAGTTGGCACAACAATTCAATTTGATATTGCAATAACCAATTTTTAAGTGCAAAAAAAAAAAAAAAAAAAAGCGAGCAGTGATCTACAAAAAAATCCTTTTATTCCAGTAAACAAAAAAAAAACAAAAAGGAAAAGAAAAGAGCCCTTGCACTTAACAAGATTAAATTGTTGCCATTGTGGACTTCATTAGGAGTGTTGCTGTAATTCATAACTTTTTGCGCAATTGTCTTCTCATTGTTCCAGTTCCTTTTGTCTTCTTTGCATTCCTTTTGAGTTGTACTTTTCCTTGTTAGCTTTTCTTGTTTGTCTCTTTAAATTCTTTTAAGTTTTGTCTAGAGTTTCTTTCCTTTCTTCAAATTCTGGGTGATTAACTCTTGTGAAGTTTGTCATTTGTGAAACGAACCCTTGGTAATTGAAACACGAGAGGGTTTATTTAAGAACTCAAAGAGACTTGAGAGGTAAAAGGCAAGAGTGGACATTATAGAAAAAGCCTACTAAGAGTGAAACACGAGTGATAAATTCAAGAGTGTAAACACGTGAGAAGAGTGGAAAGGGCCTTTTGTTTGTTATTTTTTTTTTAACCCTATAAAAAAATCCAAAGATGAGTGAAGGAAACACACCCCATCCCCTAGGACTCTTGATTGATGCAATTCCTAGCCCAAGAGTTAGACAAAGGGTTAAACCAAGTTCGGGCTGAATTTAACACAAGGTTGGATGAAAGGAGTAGGGGTTCTCAACATGAGGCCTCGCATGAGGATGAATATGATTATGATTCGGGTAGGGAAAGGAGACCTGTGAGGGACCATGATCGGAGAAGGAGACATGGGAGGCATGATGATAGGAGACATAGGAGGTATAGGAGTAATGAGAGGGAAGGAGAACTAGGAAGAGTTAAGATCCAAGTACCCTCTTTCAAAGGGAAGAATGACCACAAGCCTACCTAGAATGGGAGACCAAAATAGAACAAATCTTTTCCTATCACCGTTACAATGAAGAGAGGAAGGTGAAGGTGGCAGCCCTTGAGTTTTCTGATTATGCTCTAATCTGGTGGGACCAAGTACAAAAGGAGAGGGAAAGAAATAGGGATTACCCCGTAGATACTTGGGAGGAGATGAAAGCTTTGATGAGAAAAGGTTTGTACCTTCGTGGTACCACCGGGAGTTACATAATAAACTCCAAAGACTTACCCAAGGGAGTAAGAGTGTGGATGAGTACCATAAGGAGATGGAGGTGGCCTTGGTAAGGGCAAACATCAATGAAGATAGGGAGGCTACCATGTCCCGTTTCCTTCACGGCCTAAACCGTGAGATAGGAGACATTGTGGAGTTGCATCATTATGAAGAGCTTGAAGAGTTGGTCCACCAAGCCATAAAGGTGGAACAACAACTCAAGAGGAAGGCATGGAGGAAATCTCCCTCCACCTTTAAAACCCCTGCTTGGAAGGATAAGCAACCCAAGGAGGTTTCCTCTACACAACCTAAGGAAGGTATGAACTCTAAAAACTCTCAAACTTTTCCTTCCACTAACGCTTCTTCTTCTTCTGTTTCTAAGCACAGGGACATTAAGTGTTTCAAATGTTTGGGAAAAGGCCATATGGCCTATGAGTGCCCAAACAAAAGGACAATGACCATGAAAGGGGGGTATATTTCTAGTGAGTCATGTAAGGGCTCCCCTGCCGAAAGTGAGAAGGAAGAAGAGTGCGAAACCTTAGCTCATGATGGTGACTTGCTAATGATAAGGAGACTCTTAGGGAGTCAAATTGTGCCAAATGAGCTAGACCAAAGGGAAAACATTTTCCATACAAGATGCATCATACAAGGAAAGGTCTGCCTTAATCATTGATGGGGAAGTTGCACAAATGTGGCCGGACTCGTTTGGTAAGAAAACTTGAACTTCAAACTATTCCCCATCCCAGGCCATACAAACTTCAATGGTTGAGTGAGAATGGTGAGTTACTAGTCAATCAGCAAGTGTTGGTAAGCTTGTCCATTGGTAAGTATCAAGATGATGTCTTATGTGATGTTGTTCCCATGGAGGCCGGCCATGTTTTACTTGGTAGGCCTTGGCTGTTGATAAACGTGCTACTCATGATGGTTTTACTAATAAATACTCTTTTGTGCATAATTCTTTGAAAATTACCCTTGTGCCTTTGACTCCTAAACAGGTTTGTGAAGACCAAGTGGCGCTGAGACTTAGGAGAGAAGAAGAGAAGAAGGCCACAAAGGGAAAGTCAAATGGGGAAAAAAAATGTGGGGATCAAAAAGATATTGAATGTTTAATTGCCAGGGAGAGTGAAATAAAGAGGGCTTGCTTTGCAAGGCAAGAGATGTACATTTGCGTGTACAAGGATTTATATTTGAATCATAACTCTAACCCTCTACCTAGTGAGGTAGAGTCTCTTTTGCAGGATTTTGAAGATGTCTTCCCAAAGAGTGTTCCTCCTGACTACCTCCTTTAAGGGGTATTGAGCATCAAATGGACTTCATTCCGGAGCCTCTTTGCCTAATAGGCCCGCCTATAGGACCAATCCGAGGAAACAAAGGAAATTCAGAAGCAAGTGGAGGAATTGCTCCAAAAAGGTTGGGTAAGAGAAAGCTTGAGCCCTTGTGCCGCTCCTGCTATTCTTGTCCCTAAAAGGGCGGCACTTGGCGCATGTGTGTCTTGTTGTAGGGTGTAAATAATATCACTGTGAAATATAGACACACCCCATCCCTAGACTAGATGATATGCTTGATGAATTGCATGGTGCTTGTTATTTTTCTAAAGTTGATTTGAAGAGTGGGTACCATCAAATTAGGATGAGGGAAGGGGATGAGTGGAAAACAGCCTTTAAAACTAAGCATGGATTGTATGAATGGTTGGTAATGCCTTTTGGACTTACAAATGCGCCTAGCACCTTCATGAGGTTGATGAACCATGTATTAAGAGAGTTTTTAGGCAAGTTTGTAGTGGTGTACTTTGATGACATTCTGATCTATAGCATAACCTTAGATGAGCACCTAGAACACCTTAGGGCTGTGATGAGTGTGCTAAGGAAAGAAAAGTTGTATGCTAATTTAGAGAAGTGTGTCTTTTGTACCGACCATGTGATGTTTTTAGGTTTTGTTGTAAGTGCTAAGGGAGTACAAGTGGATGAAGAAAAGATTAAAGCCATTAGGGAGTGGCCTACCCCTAAGTCAGTGAGTGAGGTGAGAAGCTTCCATGGGCTAGCTAGTTTCTATAGAAGGTTCAGAAGGACTTTAGCACCATAGCTGCCCCTTTGAATGAGGTTGTGAAGAAGAATGTGAGCTTTAAGTGGGGAGAAGCACAAGAGAGGAGCTTTAACACCCTTAAAGAAAAACTTACTCATGCTGCCAAACTTGCATTTCCTAATTTTCCTATGTCATTTGCAGTTGAATGTGATGCATCTAATGTGGGTATTGGGGCTGTTTTACTCCAGGGGGGCATCCAATTGCGTACTTTAGTGAGAAATTGCATGGTGCTGTTTTGAACTATTCCACTTATGATAAAGAGTTGTATGCACTTATAAGGGCTTTGCACACTTGGCAGCACTATCTTTTGCCAAAGGAATTCGTAATTCATAGTGATCATGAGTCACTAAAATATTTGAAAGGGCAAGGTAAGCTTAACAAAAGGCAAGTGGGTAGAATTTCTTGAACAATTCCCCTATGTGATCAAGCACAAGCAAGGTAAGGTGAATGTAGTGGCAGATGCACTCTCTAGAAGGTATACCTTACTTTCCACTCTTGAAACAAAAATTCTTGGTTTTGAACACATAAAAGAGTTGTATGTGCATGATGATGATTTCTCCAAAGTATATGCTGTTTGTGAAAAAAGAGCATAATGGGTTCTTTAGGCATGATGGGTTTTTATTCAAGGAAAATATTTATGTGTGCCTAAATGTTCGTTGCGTGAACTCTTACTTAGGGAAGCACATGAGGGGGGACTAATGGGACATTTTGGGATCCAAAAGACTTTGGACATTTTGCATGAGCATTTTTATTGGCCTGGCATGAAGCATGATGTGCATAGAATTTGTGATAGATGCATTGTTTGTAAAAAGGCCAAGTCAAAGGTAATGCCCCATGGACTTTATACCCCCTTACCTATCCCAGATTCTCCTTGGATTGACTTGTCTATGGACTTTGTGCTAGGTCTTCCCTGCTCCAAGAGGGGGAGAGACTCAATTTTTGTGGTTGTTGACAGGTTTTCCAAGATGGCCCACTTTATTCCTTGTCATAAGGTGGATGATGCTACTCATGTGGCAGACTTGTTCTTCAAGGAAATTGTAAGACTACATGGGATGCCCAAGAGCATAGTCTCTGATAGGGACTCTAAGTTCCTCAGTCACTTTTGGAGAACCCTTTGGAACAAATTAGGGACCAAGCTGTTATTTTCTACCACTTGTCACCCACAAACTGATGGGCAAACCGGGTGGTGAATAGGACCCTTTCGACCTTGCTTTGCGGTCAATCATCAAGAGGAACGCCAAAACATGGGAAGAATGCTTACCTCTTGTTGAATTTTCTTATAATAGAGCGGTTCATTCTACCACTAGCATTTCTCCTTTTGAAATTGTGTATGGATTTAATCCCCTCACACCCCTTGATTTCTTTGCCTCTACCTGATATTTTTCTTTGAATCATAGGGACTGGAAAGGCGAAGGCGCAATATGTGAGGAAGCTCCATGAGAAAGTCAAGTCCCAAATTGAAAAAGATGGAGCAATATGCTAGGCAAGCCAACAAAGGAAGAAAAAGCGTTGTCTTTGAGCCTGGAGATTGGAGTGCTGGTGCATATGAGGAAGGAAAGGTTTCGTCACAGAGGAAATCAAAGCTCTCACCTAGAGGAGATGGTCCTTCCAAATCATTAAAAAGATCAATGATAATGCCTACAAAGTTGACCTACCAGGTGAGTATGGAGTTAGTGCAACATTTAATGTGGTCGACTTAAGTCCTTTTGATGTAGGTGATGAAGGATCAAATTCGAGGACTAATTCTTTCGAAGGGAGAGCATGATGAAGTCCAGGAAATTCAAATGGAGACCATCCAATAGATGCAAGGCCCAATGATGCTCTACAAGGACTTGGAGGCCCAATGACGAGGTCAAGGACTAAAAAGGCTAAAGAGGCTTTGGACAAAGAAGTCAACTATTTCCTATCTCTCAAACCAACTCCCGAAGGCCCAACTCTCAAGATAGTCCAAATAATCCAAGTTGATGAAGAACCCAATATGGGGGGCATGATATCACCCTAGTCGTTCCTTTTAATTTATTTAGATAAAGTATTTCAATTTTTTAAAATTCAGTTTGGTTGTATTTTCCCTTTGGGATAATTTTTGTAATAACGTCCTACTTGTTTTGGGCTAACTAAGCACATAGGATCTTAGAATGTGTTGCAGCTTTGCTAATTGGGCTTGGCCCATATCCATGAGCCAGGTTCGGACTTGGGAGCGCCAACTTGCTGGCTCCACCAAGTAGGGTTGGCCGCCACACTCTATTAGGAAAGGAGGAGGGAATTGATTACCATTATGGCTATAAATAGCCTTTGTACACTCCTAATTCAGACCTTTGAATCAGAATTTATTTTGCACTCCATTGTGAGTTTGTGAGAGCTAAGCCTCTTAGGTTCTTGGATGAACCATTTCTGATTCTTATCAAGAGCTTCCATTCTCTTGTGGCGAATCTTCACCGGACTTATCACTCTCTTAAGAGTGTGGCGTGTTCTTTCATTTCTGTCTCAGTTCCATCTTTTTATTTTAATTCTGTTGCTTAGTTCTTTGTTTATGCGCCACTTTCCTTAAAGCTTGCACCTTTAGCACTTCATTCTTCTTGCACTACTGTTTGTATGCGCCATCTTAATTCAAGAGCAAAGTATTTGTTCTTCCTTCTTCAAATAGAAGTGGGCGCCAATTTGAGGATTAAGGATTCTAATTCCTAAAGTTCTCATTTTTATACTGTTTTAACCCTTATAACAAGATTCAATTCGAGGACGATCCGTTAAAAACTATATGCATCCGTTTTGGATCATATCACAACTGTCTCGCTGTCCAACTAAAATTACAGATAAACCCCTATACTTTTCTGTATTTATAGTTTTACCCCTGAACTTTTGTATAATTGCTATTTGACCCCTGAACTTTTAAAAATTGCATTTTGACCCCTAAACTTTTGTATAATTACAATTTGACCCCTAAACTTTCAGAAACTGTATTTTGACCCCTAACCTTTTGTACATTGTAATTTGACCCCTACAAAATTGTAAAATTACCCTCTTTATATTTTTCCCCACACAAAGTACCAAATTGTTCTTTGTTATTGGAAAAGAAATTGTGGAATTATAAAAGGTGCATTTCAAGAAAGGTCTGGCTAAGGAAAGACAAGGTTATTAAGTACGCTTAGCGACACCTCTCTTTCCTGGGAACTTCCTTGGTGTTCTAATTATAAAACTACAATCTCTAATCCGGTAACCCGGTACTTCAAATTTTCTCCTACATCCAAAATGCCTCCTAGAAGACAACCAGTGCATGACCTTACTATGGAAGACATGCGGAGACAAATAGAGGAATTACAAAACACTGTACAGGCCCAACAAGCTCAGTTGAATGAACGTAACCGGCATTCAGGCGATGAATCCAGTGATTCCTCATCAACCAGAACCAGACGATCCCAGAGACAACCAGTCAGACGTGATGACATCAAAGTAGACATTCCAGATTTTGAAGGAAGACTTCAACCAGAAGAATTTATTGATTGGCTTCAGACTGTTGAAAGGGTGTTCGAATACAAGGAGATTCCTGAAGAAAAGAAGGTAAAAATTATTGCTGTGAAGCTAAAGAAACATGCTTCCACTTGGTGGGAAAATCTTAAAAAAAGGCGAGAACGAGAAGGGAAGAGTAGGATCAGAACATGGGAGAAAATGCGGCGAGAACTATCCAGAAAGTTCTTACCTCCTCAATATTATCAACAAACTTTCATTCAACTACAAAATCTTCGTCAAAAGAATTTGTCGGTTGAAGAGTACGCCAGAGAATTTGAGAAGTTGATGATGCAATGTGATGTTCAAGAGAGAGAGAGGAGCAGACAATTGCCTGTTTCCTTGGAGGACTAAACCCTGATATTGCCAACCCTGTTGAACTTAAACAATATTGGACATTAGAAGATGTTATTAGCCTTGCTACAAAAGTGGAGAAGCAGTTACCCAGAAAGTCTAGCTACAGAAACTTCTCCTCCGCTAATAATCCTCCTTACCCCAAGAAACACCCACAGATCAACCCACTCATCGAGTAAGCCTCCATCCAAACCCATCACAACCGAAAACAAAACCAAGGCCATCAAATGTTTCAAGTGCCAAGGTTTTGGTCATATAGCCTCCAATTGCCCAACACGGAGAACCATTACCATCATCAAAGGAGAAGCTTATGAAGTATCGTAACAAGAAGAGGTTCCGAAGGACCTGAAGGAGAAGAGGAGTTCGAGCCAAGATATGATGAAGAACTCACTATTGCGACCATGGTGAATCTTTAGTGATCGACGAAGCTTGCATACAATATCGATAAAGAAGAACCTTGGTTAAGGCACAATATTTTCCACACTCGTTGCACTTCGTTGGAAAAGTTTGTGATGTTATTATAGACAGTGGAAGTTGTGAAAATGTAGTTTCCAACTACATGGTGGAGAAATTGGAACTTCCTACCCAAAGCATCCACACCCTTACAAGTTGCATTGGCTCGGCAAAGGAAGTGAAGTGAAGGTTGACAAGCGATGCCTTGTGACCTTTTCCATTGGCCAAGTACAAGGATCAGGTTTGGTGTGATGTTGTACCTATGGATGCTTGTCATCTTCTCCTTGGAAGACCCTGGCAATATGATCGTCATGCATTATATGATGGTTATTCCAACACCAACTCCTTTGTCAAATATGGAGTAAAGGTCAAGCTAACTCCCTTACCACCAAGTGAGCTTGATAAAGGCAAAAAAGAAGTCAAGCCATTGGTGTCCTTAATCACAAAGGAACAACTTAAAGAAGCTGCAGAGGAAATCCAGACCATGAGTTTTATTCTCTTTGTTGAGTCAAATGAGGAGACAATTATTCCGAGAGAAATTAAGAAGCTACTTGCGAAATTTCCGGATGTTGTTCCGTAAGAAATTCCACCACCGACTACCACCAATGCGAGATATCCAAAGACGCTATTGACTTTATTCCTGGAGCGATCATTCGAGCAGACCGGCCTACGTAATGAGTCCTCGGGAGCATCTTTGAGATCCAGTGCCAAGTTGAAGGATTATTGAAGAAAGGATTGATACAGGAAAGCATTAGTCCGTGTGCGGTTCCTGCCATCCTAGTACCTAAGAAAGACGGAAGCTGGAGATGTGTGTTGATAGTCGAGCTGTCAACAAGATTACCATTAAGTATCGGTTTCCGATACCCCGACTTGATGATTTGCTAGATCAGTTACACGGTGCCACTATCTTTTCAAAGATTGATCTTCGAAGTGGTTACCATCAGATCAGACTAAGGCCCGGAGATGAATGGAAGACTGCCTTCAAAACCAGAGATGGCCTTTATGAATGGACTGTTATGCCTTTTGGGTTGTCCAATGCCCCAAGTACATTTATGCGTCTGATGAACCAAGTCCTTCGACCTTTTATTGGTAAATTTGTTGTCGTCTATTTTGATGATATTCTAATCTTGATGGGACAAAGAAGAACATTTAGAGCACCTTCAACAAGTGCTGCAGACTCTCCGTGAGCAGAAACTCTATGCCAACTTAAAGAAATGTTCTTTCTTAACCAATGAAGTTACTTTTCTTGGTTATATTATCACATCCGAAGGCATACGAGTCGACCCAGAAAAGATAGAAGCAATCAACAGTTGGCCCATTCCAAAATCAATCCATGATGTGAGAAGTTTCCATGGATTAGCCTCCTTTTACAGAAGATTCATCAAGAACTTTAGCTCAGTTGCTGCCCCACTCACAGACTGCATTAAAGGAGACAAGTTTCAATGGACTGAGGCCGCACAGAAAAGTTTTGATGAACTAAAAAGGTGTTTGACTGAAGCACCAGTATTAGGCCTTCCCAATTTTGATCAAGTATTTGAAGTTAGTTGTGATGCTTCCAACACTGGAATTGGTGCTGTTCTAAGTCAAGAAGGTCATCCCATAGCCTTCTTCAGTGAAAAGCTCAACGATGCTAAACTCCGATATTCTACATATGACAAGGAGTTCTATGCAATTGTTCGTGCTTTGCAACATTGGAGCCATTATTTGCTGAATAAGGAATTCATTCTTTATTCTGATCATGAAGCATTAAAGCATTTGAACTCTCAACAGAAGATTAATCGCAGGCATGCTGCTTGGAGTGAGTTTTTACAACCTTACCCTTTTCTGATCAAGCATAAGGCTGGAGTTCAAAATGTCGTTGCAGATGCCCTCAGTAGACGTTATACTTTGCTTTCCTCATTACAGACAAAAGTCATCGGCTTTGAGACTATCAAGGAGTTATATCTAGATGACCCAGATTTTCAGAAGTTCTGGAATGCCACTGAATTACAATCCTCACAAGACTACTACCGGCATGAAGGATTTTTGTTCAAAGGAAAGACTTTGTGCATTCCTCAATGCTCATTACGACAAGCTATCATTTGGGAAGCACATGATGGAGGGTTAGCAGGCCATTTTGGCCGAGATAAAACTGTGGCCTTAGTAAAGGAGAATTTTTATTGCCCAAGACTGGAAAGAGATATAAATCGGCATATTCAAAGATGCAGAATCTGTCACTTGGCTAAGTCTAAAAGCCAAAACACCGGATTGTATATGCCACTTCCAGTTCCAGAATCACCCTGGGAAGATGTTAGCATGGATTTTGTCTTAGGACTACCACGAACTCAGCGTCAGAAGGATTCCATAGTGGTAGTGGTAGACAGATTTTCAAAGATGGCCCATTTCATTCCTTGCCAGAAGACCAACGATGCTGTTCAAGTTGCTGATTTGTATTTCAAAGAAATTGTTCGTCTACATGGAATTCCAAAAACCATCACTTCCGACAGAGATGTGAAATTCTTAAGCCACATTTGGAGAACCTTGTGGAAGAAGATGGGTACTAAGCTTCAATTCAGTAGTGCGGTCATCCCCAGGTGATGGGCAAACAGAATCTATCAACAGACTTTTGGGAAATCTACTTCGAAGCTTTGTCGGTAAAAATCTGAAGCAGTGGGATCTTATTCTTGCACAAGTTGAATTTGCTTACAACAATTCGACTAATCAAGCCACTGGAAAATGCCCTTTTGAAGTAGTATACGGCACCCGTCCGCTAAGTCCGCTTGACTTGACTCCCTCGGCTGATAAGCAACAATATAGTTCAGATGCAGAAAGTAGAGCCAAGGAGATCAAGAAGCTGCATGAACACGTTCGAGAGCGGATTCGAAAGCAGAATTCAAGGTATAAAGCTCAACGTGACAAACATAGGAAGCGACAAATTTTTAAAGTTGGAGATTTGGTTTGGATACATCTACGAAAGGAACGATTTCCAAATCAACCAAATGCTAAGTTGTCCCCTAGAGCTGATGGACCATTCAAAATTGTGCAGAAAATCAACGACAATGCTTACAAGGTAGAACTGCCAGGAACATATGGTGTCTCTGCAACTTTCAACGTCGCTGACATTTCACCATATTTAGATGATGAAGCAGAATTAAACTCGAGGGCGAGTTCTCTCCAACCCGGGGAGTATGAATCAGAAGCTTCCACTTGAGCACATGCATGCACCTTCACCAACCATGCAAGTGGAGAGCCACTATTTTTGACTATTTACATTTCCATTGATTTTTCTTTACAACTTGTTTTGATTACCCATTGTATTCCAGTAGATTACAGCCTGTATCTAGCTAAGATTTGGCTCATAGAAATGCTATAAATAGGAGCAAGAACCTCATGTATTGGCATCTTGAAGTTTATGAGAAATTGAGTATTTTGAGTTAGAGAGTTTTTCTCTCTTGTTCCTGAGCCAATTAAGGTAGAAACAATAAGATTAAAAATTACATCTGAGAACTTGCATAAATGAACAAACCTTTATGCAAATTCTTCAGTATTGTCATTACAACTGCAACCTCAGCCATGTTTTTATAGCTTCTGCCATCATCGTCAAACTCTTCTCTTCCCCCAATTACATTTATAAAAGAATAGGGACCAAACATTGGCCCCAGAAGATATTGCTTCCGATAGTTTCTTTCAACATTTGGTGCATCATGAATTTTGTTAGAATAGAAATATAAATTTGGAAATAAACTAATCTCCGGATGCATTCTGTGCTGCATGTTGAGAAGATGCTTGGAATGACCCAATAAACTCAACCTCTCAAATAGGCTTCTCCCAAAACCAGCTTCAGAAGAAACCTTACAAAAACAACAATCACAAATGTAAATTAACAATAGAAGTGGGTTGGAGATAAAGATTTCACCAATGTTTAAAAAAAAGGTCTGCAACCGTGATCTGAACTGTGACATCATGTTGTTTGAAATCATGGTTTTTGATGTCACCGCGATCGCGATTGAAGCCGCATTATGACCGCAATTCTCCACAATATCAAGAATTGTGAAGTGACAACGACCATGACACCAATTTAAAACCTTGAAATTTATTAAAAGAGAAATATACAATTTTTAGTATATGCATGATAGCCGTAACATACATTACTTCTGACCATAGCTGGAAGTTGACACTCATCACCAACAAGAATGGCGTGGCTCATTCCCGGAAGTAGTAGAGGTATTACCGATTCACATTCTTTAAGCTGTGCGGCTTCATCTATCACCAGAAGGTTCAGTGGCTTCATAGCAACTCTATGGAGCCTATAGGAACTAGAAGTTGTGGAAAATATTATTGATGATGTTTGGAAACAAAATTCTCTAATTGATTCATCGTTAGTAGATTTCATCAACTCGAGCCTGTCAAGTGAATCCCTCGCAGTTTCTAAAGCAAATAAACATTCATTTCTCTTCTTGAACAATTGGCGCACAACACCCTTCTTAAAAGACCATGGCATATCCCGACCGGAGAAAACTGTCTCCATTTCTTCAGAAGGCAAATTCTTTTGAAACAACATTTCTTGAAATGATTCAAGTGCCTCATTTAAACACACTAAGTTCCGATAGTTGTGTTCTAAAAGGAGATGCATGGGTACATGTGTGCATAAGATAGATATACAGCTTTTGAGTGGCAATGCTCTAGAAAGAAACTTTTCTCTCAGAAACTCAAGAAATGATATGGGCTTACTCATGCTACAAGATGAACTTTCCATGTCTATTTTCTTCATCTCATTCTTGGTGAATGTGTTCATCTCATTCTTGGTGAATGTGTTATAATGGGAAACCCATTTTTTAAGAAGACCAATCACTGATTCAAGACAAGATCTCCATCCAGTAAAATGTGAAAAACATTTTCTTAGCTCTTGTACACGATTATCCAAAAATATATCTTCAATGTCTGCACCAATATCTAGCCTCTCGTTATTCCCAAACAATAGCATGTCACCTGTGGAACAAAACAATTCACCAGATTGGCTACAAAGTGACTCTCTTACAATGCTTAACACACGTGAGGCCACTTCTTTAATGGCTACATTTGTTGGGGCACACACAAGGATTCTATATTTCATTTTCAATAGAACAAAAAGCAGTGTGCCCAAAGTTTTTGTCTTTCCAGTCCCAGGTGGACCCCAAATAAGCTTCATAGTAGAGTTATGTTTGCAATGAAGTCCAGAAAGACAAGCATGAATTGCCTTGTTTTGTGATTCATTCAGCTCTGACAATAACCTTCCATATGAACAATCATCCCATAAAGCATCAGCCTGAGAGACGCAACTACAGCTTGCCTTCAACTGTTTTCCAGCATAGACTAATCAGTTCTAGCACTTATTTCAAAATCAATTAATTCTATAAATACATTACTTCACAAATTGACAAAAATCAATTAATCTGATTGGGATGTGTTGTGTGCAGTCAAAATACCATGAAGTCGCTGTAGTCAACATACCTCAGTCGTTGGACCAAGATTGGACAGTTTATATTCTGACTTTGCCAAGTCATATTTCAAATACAACTGTCCAACTGTCAAGTTGTAGTGACCATGCGATATTTTGACAGCATCTTATCCAAATCCATAAACAAATTATTCCCATCGAGAGCATGCAAAAATTACAGGTACTTAGCATTTAGCAGAGCATAAATGTGTGTTAGCCCCTAATTAGCATTTCATTACAGCAGTGAGTATGATAACTTTAACATGCTATACTAAAACTGTAATACCACAAGTTGAAATGAAGTTTCTTACCCGATCACTGGTGCATAAGATTTGTTTGACTAGCTTCAAATTACCAGGCATGTGAAGCCCGTTCCATATTCTTCCATTTGAGCTTATATTTGTCAAGAAAAACAAGAATAGAGATCTGTGCCTTAATTCATCTGGAACAAGATCTTTTGATGCCTTAACTTTACAATAAACAGACATATTGTCGCCCTCGTCTTCTTCTTCTGTTGTCTTTACAATAGCCACAAAACACCACATCCTTCCAAACCTTTGTAAATCTTTCACGGTTTCAGGTTTACAATCAGCCAAAACCAGAACGTCCCCTGGCAATGTTTTGTATGGCTCTCCACGATGAGTAAACCTGTTTTCCCAGCCATCAATTTTCAAGTTATACAGTTTATTTTTATATGGTTTTGTTGTCATTTCAAGATCACTTTTATTGTCAAATGGTTTGGCCAGTTCAAGACCAATCACCCTGGAAAAAGGTGCTTGGTTTATTAGCTCCATACTTGAGCACAGTTGCGCTCGAGTTTCTTCCAACAAGGGGTTTTTATAAGACCCAAGGTAGTGATCAATGGACTCAAATGATAGTCCAATCTTCTCCACCTGAATGCAATAAGAAATAGACTCAAAATCAAGCCAAATATACACGAGGGCTGTGTGGAAAGTTAAGGAAGAAAAACAAAGCCATTTAGAATATGAAAACTTGTGAAAAAGAAAAGAACACCAAAAGAAAAATCGATAATATTTAATATAAGATAAAATGCAGGAACAATAATAACCTTATCCTTGTATAGTTCTTCATTTAAAATGTCTTCAACGGACCAAGAAAAAATCAAATCCATGAAGCCGTAGTCATTGTAAGTCGCTCTCTTCTTACTTGAACTCTCTCCTTCCATCATTCCCCTTTACCTTTGTTCCAGAACAGAGTCACACAGAATGCATGCAAATATAACGATGTCTTGAGACCTGAGACTCTTACAACTGCGTTGACACTTGTCAGGCAAGTAGTAACATATGAACTTGATATTAAGAAATAAAAGGTGCCAGAAGAAATGAAAAACAGATAAAATATGAGAAGTCTTGGTGTTAACCTTTACAATTGCTACATGAGTTTTCCTTTTGAAGGAGGTAGCTTGTTTGATAAGAACAGATCAACAAAGGCGCCTTCTTGTTTTCCCACACTCTCTTCTTGGCTCTGGCCTTCAGAACTTCCAAGGCCTATATATAATGACTTCTTGCCTTTACTCCTATTTTTGTGGGAAAATGTAGAAAACTGTTTAACTTCCTTAACTGCGAAGTAAAGATAATAGATTTTCAAGTGAGTTTGCCTCTCAAATGGAGTAAATAAATAAATAGATGACATTATTTAAATGAAGAGTAGAAACATTTTTACGTACTTTCCAACACAATCTTTGTTATTAGACGAAATTTTTATTATTTCCAACACACTATGTAGAAACCATTTTATCCTTCGTTTTATCTCCCACAAAAACTTCAGCTTTATTCATCCACCAATCAAAAAATTTCTTTTGTTTTGAATTTATAATTATTCTTAAAACCTTCTTTTTGTATCATACACCAGTAATTAATTACTATATGATTTTTATTTTATATAATACATGAAATAAATGATAGAGTAATATAGATTCATATGCAATGTGACAACATATTTAAAAAAGATGCTAAAATAATAAATGACGCCCTACAAGCTATATTTATTAAACGAGAAAAAAATGGTAAAAAGGTTTCAAATCGTTTCGATTAATCTTCGCCAATTTTGTATTAATTTGACTGATTTTGATTTCAATGCTTTTAACTACAGATTTTATGGATCATATAAATCTAAAACCCGATTGATTCAGTAGTTTTATAGGACTAAATTGAAAGGTCCAATATAACTCAAAATATAAAATAACAAAAATTGCATTTATCTTGTACTCTATCTGTTTTAAAATATTTGTCTTTTAAAGAATCGTATAAGCATCTAAAAAATCCATAAATCATGGACCTTATTGGAAATATGAGTTTGCGCTGTCTTTGCAGATCGCCACCACAAGATTCGAAGAAACCCACTGCTCAAGAAACTGACCTCTTGGCTAGAAGCACCAAGAAGGCTAAGGTTGATGAAGTAACTCAAGGGACGATGTGACAGCCCACATTTTCATCTTTCTATGATCTAACTAAGGTGTTAATAGATAGTTTAGATGTGTTAGGACTACCTAGATTCATTTCCTTTCCTTTGACTAATACAATATTCAGTCAGCGTATTTATCATTTTCCAATGTATGTTGATGGTTGTAGCTTTGGAGGTGGAGCTCCTTTAAATCTCAAGGCTTTGGAGGCATTTCAAAAGTATATTGATGGTAGCTTACTTGACATTGGTTTTAATGTACTCCCTTTACTTGGAAAGGGAAGAGATGTTAAAGAGCTCTTGGATCAATATCTTTGTAACTCTTTATGGAACTTGTGCTTTAAGGAAGGATCTTTGTTTCATTTGTCTCCTTTTGGTTCTGATCATAAGCTGATTTTGTTACAAACTAAGCAACATGTTGATAATGGGAAGGTTTCTAAGCCTTTCAAATTCTTAGCTTGTTGGTTTTCTGATGGTCCTTTAGAGATGTTATAACATCCCAATTTTAAAAAAAAAAATTGTTTTAACAATAAAACCCCGAATACTAAATGGTAAGTCGTAGAGATTGATCACCTCAATGATTTACTGAGAGTACGACGAATCGTTTTGATTTATTTTAAATAATTATTATTTATGATGTCAATTCAAATTAATAGCTAGCGTAAACGTAAGTTGCTTTTAATATGAATTCATCGACAAAGTCTTTTTGTAAGTTTATTGTTTGATGTGTTGACGCGTATTTTTGTTTATTGAGAAAGTGATTGAATTAAATCAAGATAAAATTAAATTTGAGAATTAATATTTAATATTAATTCATAATTCAAAACTCGTCGAATAATTCTAACAAAGTTTTGCCGTATTTTGAATTGCCAGGTAATTTTTATCCGCAATAAAATTTGTAATGAATTCCGATTTCGATGAAAATCGAATCGTGACTTGATGTGACATTGTTTGAGTGTTTTAAATTGTTTTTATAAATTATAGATAATTTATTTATCATGTGCTGAATTAATTTCTCGGTTAATTAATTCACGCTATTTCACGGTGGGCGAATTATCGGTAACGTGATTACTCAACGCCGTAATTTTTGGGACGTCGAGACTCATTTGACCCATGAGTCATAACTTTGACTAGGGGTTAGTAAGCCAATCATGGCTCAATTGTGAGATGTCACCCTTTGCTTTGTTTTAAGCCAAATATCTCGCCTAATCTTATGACAAAGCACGTTCCTTGATTCACTCCTAGCCAAGTAAATTAATTTTTTTCCTTCATTTTTTATCTCATGGGAGCCATAGCCCTCTCCCTTATTTTTACCCTCTCTTTATTTCATCTTCTTCCCTAAGTTTCTCATAAGGGTGTGATTGGTTCACTAGAGAAAATATGAAGAGAGAAATTGTGAAGAGAGAGTATGAAAAGAGAGAAAAAAAGTGAAAAATTGGGTAGATTTTGGGTATTGATTGGAATAAGTGAAAGAGAAGAGAAAAAGAGAAGAGAGAAGTGTTGGTTATTTTTGAAAAGACATTAATGTCCTTGACTAAAAAATTTAAATAATTTGAGATATGAGGAGAGAATAGGGGTAGAAATTGTAAAAAGTAAAAAAAACAGCGCTGAGTTCGTTTTCTTCGCACTCATGCGAAGAAATTTTTTAAGCGTGGGACCCAGCCTTTTTTTCTCTTTCTTCGCATTTTCGTATCACTCCAAGTAGGAGAAAAAGCCAATCTCGCTCCATTCTCTTTCGTGAGATTCTCTCTCGCTCCTTTTTCATATTAACCAATCAGACCGTAAGTGTTGGTGAAGAGAAAAAGAAAAGAAAAACAAGTTTATATTTCCTCTTCTTCCTCCTTCTCTAGCCGTGGCCTTCTCCAACAAAAACACCACCATTTTCTTGCATTTCCTTCTCCAAATTGATACCAGATCCTAGATCAAGCGAGTGAGTGTTAAATCAAGTATTTCTTCTTGTGTTTCAAGGCCAAAAACCGTGGCCATTTCTTAGAGTTTTGGGTGAGAAATTTTGTGTTTTCAACTTCTATTTTCTTATATAGTTTCTAAGCAAATTAGAAAGTTTTCCTCTCCTTTTAAGAGCCCTAAGGCCGTGAATTATAAACGAAAGAAAAGGGGACATAGCTTTCTTTTGAATCCTAGTTAATATAGTTGTTGTTGTTTATCTTTTGCTCAAGAAAAGAACTAAAGTTTCGTCTCCTTGAGCTTGGTGCAAGCTATGACCTAGAGGAGAGTTGTTTTAGAAAATTTTTACTTGAAGTTTTGGTTTGATTTGTTAGGGTTTTAATAGTTGTTTTAGTGTTGTTGTTGTTAAAGATTTATTTGGAAGAAAAATTAAAATTTTTTCCTAAAATTTTTTGTTGAAAACGTGAGTCCTAGGAGGGAAAAAGAAGAAAATTTTTGTGTTTAAAACCTTGGTCCTTTTATGGTTTGGTTGTTGTTATAGTGTAGAAGTTTTTGGAAAAATTTGATTTGAGTTTAAGTTGTTTTAAGAGTTGTTATAGTGACTAAAGACATTGAAACACCTAAGTTTAAAGAAATCTTTGTATTTCTTAAATAAGGTGGAGTCTAAGAAATTTTAGTGATAAAATCTTTGATTTTGGTGTTAGTTTTATTGTCGGAAAAGATTTGAAAGTTAGAAAATTTTAGGTGTTGTTTTAATGTTGTAAGCCGTGAGGTATAGTTGGTTTTTGTGTTGTATTTTTAAAAAAGTTATAATTGATCTAAGATGTCAGTAGTTGATAATTAGTTATTTTAGAAGTTAAATCCATATTTTGGATTTAAAAAAAATGTCTTTTTAGTGAGTTTAAAGTAAAATTTTAATTAAAGTATCTTTTTTAATTTTGTTTTAGTGTCATTTAGTGTGAGTTTAAGTTAAAAGAATTTTTGAGTTGTGTAACATAGGGGTTTGGGTGCAAACCGTGACCTAGGAGTTGTGTAACCTAGCGTTGTTGCCTTAAGGTTGTTGAGGTCGTGAGGACGATTATGGGTGAGTTCGTGACGTATCTTTGACGATTAGCGTGGATTTACAGCTCTATTGGTAAAAGCTTCTTCTAGATATAATATATTGGTGTGTGAGTGCATGATTTGATGGCATGTGTTAAGTTTTGTGAGTTTGTATGTAATAACTGTTGAGTTGATAAAGTGGTATTATGATTTTGTGATTAATTGTGTTTGAGATATATGCTATTGAATTCTATGTTGAATAATTAAATGATTATTTAATTATGTTACCTGTTGAAATATCGTATGAGATGGTATGTTCAATTAAGAATGCATGTTGAAATATCATATGAGTTTGTATGTTCAGTCGAGTATGTGTAGATGCATTGACATGCATACATCGAGACTTCAACCTGAATTAAAATCCTAAAAACGAATAATCCTATGCGGGGAGTTCAGTGTCGTTGTTAGTCCTATGCGGGGACAATGCTGGTCTGTTGTATCCTATGCGTGGACCAGCCGATGAGCTCATTAGTATGGGTATTTTGCGATATTCTGGAATCATGTGCACTGGCATGTAGTTGCATCAATAGGGACTTATGTGCATCAATAGTTTTATTCATATTATATCTTTTGAATATGATATGTTTTCCATTCGGTATATGATGTATGTTATGTTTATATGTTTTATTCGGAAAGATGACCCTTGCCCGTGGTTCTTCAACTTAATGAATGTAACCCAGATGATGAAGACTGCAGAGTGTTCGAGACTACTGACGAGTGTGGCTGAGGATAGTCCTTTCTGGCTGTCTATTTTGTGTGGCTATTTGGTAAACTTACTAGAGGGTCTAGTAAGTATCATAGTGTGCCGACCAGCTGTAGGAGTTTACTGTATTAAATTCAAGTTGTATTAAGTAATATGCTTCCAAGGACTTGGACCGTTCTGTGCTAAATGCCTATTTATATTATTATGCATGGTTGTGTGAAATGATGAATTAAAGTTATTTGCATGGATACTGCAATTTGGTTTTGACGTCTTTATTTATTCATTACCTATCGAAAATGCTGCAAAACTCTGATTGCCATTTCAAAATAAGTTTATAAAAAAAATTAGGCCCATATTTTCGAAAACCATGCAAGCAGAGTATTTCATTTTCAAAAGCATTTGAGCTATTAAGATTTATATTAGATCTGTATCGCTTCAGGAGACGGGGTGTTACAATTGTAGTATCTGAGCAGTTCGGTTCTAACTAGACTGTGAGATTGGGTAACTATAGTTAGTCAAGTATCAGGTTTTGTAGAGAATAGATTGTTAGGAGTCAAGTTGTGTTTGTGTTTTATTGTGAGTCAAATTGTGCTGGTGTGTTTAGCTTGTTCCTCAAGTGGAGTAACTCTGCTTGTAATTGTTTGAATTAATTGAAGCAATGTGTGCTGACACACAAAATTGTTGTGGGGTTCTGACTAGGTTATAAGACCTTGTGGGAATCCAATACCTCCGAGACAAACGATTCTTCCTGTTAGAGTTGATAATTTATATATGGATCAGGGGATTCAGATGGCAAAGCTGTGATAGGGATAGCAGTTGTTGTTGCTCAACAGACCGCTACGGAGAATCAATGTGGCCTGTTAGGACAACAGAGAGAGGAGCAAGCTGCAAAGACCAAAGGATTGGTTTACCTTTGTCCCCATGAACCTCTTAAGTCCTTGGGGGAAATAAGAGAAGAGATTTAGGAATCTGTGCTGCCTTTGGAAATTCAGGAATTTCAACCACTGAAGGATAAGTGTAGTGAGGTTGAGACTATGGAAAATCATAGACTCAATAGCGGCAACAACAACACTGTAGGGTTAATCAAACAGAATAGTCCAAATGAAGAATAAAGTGGGAAACAACAGGAGAATCTCTATCACCGTCCTCAGGAGGACCGCCGAGGCCAGCACTGCCCTATGGCTCAAGTTTCAGAAAGTGGAGGTGTGGGCAAACGACCCCGAAGTCAGGAAAACCGTTGTTTTTGTTGTGGGGACAAAAGACACAAGGCGTACCAGTGTTTTTCTAGGAAAACACTTTGTTTCAATTGCAAGAAACGTGGGCATTTTGCTGGAGACTGTTGGGTGCCAGAAGTTGAGTCTGCTGTTAACAACTTGGGACTGCAAAACCAATCCCTAGGGGACGTGCCTACTCATTAAGTGGAAAGGAGAGCTCCTCATCTAAAGATCTTATTCCAAGAAACATGACACAAAGGACTTATGAATGGACAGAGATTTGGAAAAGGGATCGTCTGTAGGAAATGCTATTACTATTATTGTTTAGTATGATCTTTGGAGTGTTAGTGATTCTAGGTATATACCACATAAGTGTTTGATCTTTGAAGTATTTTGATATTGTACTGGATTTGAAAATCCAAAATATTTTATAACTTTGAGAATGTGACATGTTTACCACTAACATCTGTGTTTTCACAGTAGATTATTCTCATGCTGCTATGATTATTTGTGGTTCATTGTGTGATTAATTATTTATTGTGAGCGTATTCATATTTTCCAATAAAAATATTATACGCAATTATTTTCTAGCGTGCGTTAATTAAATGTCTTGTGATAATTTAATTTACGCGATTTATCGCCTATCGAGCAATCGATAACACAAATTTCCCGACGCCGCGATTATTGCGAGTTAAAACCCAACTGACTTAGTCAAATGGAATCTAGAGGGTTAGTAAGAGTTGTTGGTGGGGGTATGGTGTAGGTAAGGTGGCCAGATGAGGTGTCGGGCTATTATTGGGTAATACCTAAAATTTCACCAAACCTTATCTTAAGGAATAACCTTTTTCCTTGAATTAAGGCCAGGCAAACAATTTAGTGACTCATTGTCCTTTCTTTTTATCTTTCTTGACCGGCCACCCTAAGTAAAAATAAATAAATCTGGTGAGTCATTTCCTTTCTTTTCTTGACCACTTGGTCGACCACGCTTAAAGAGATAAGGGGATAAGATATGTTTAACATTTGGTGTTAGTCTTGGTATAGAGAGAGAGAACCTAGTTTTTCTTCCTTTTCTTCCTCTCGGGAGCCGTGAACCATTCTTGCTCAAAGATCCCCATTTTTCTTCAATCTTTCTCCTAGATGATGCTAAACCGTGTGGCAGTGCGATGTGTGAGAGATCTTTAGAAGTTTAGAGATTTTTTAGAGTTGTATTTCTTCCTTCTCCTTCTCTTGAAGCCGTGAGATGTACTTCATTTTGTGCTCAAATCTTTGCTTGATTTTGAACCAAAAACCTTGTGTTTAAGAGGGTGTGAGGGTTTGAGTGGTTGATCAAGAGTTTGAGAGGTTTTTCCCTTCCATTTCCTTAGTTTGAGCCATAAGCCTTGAGATGATTTTAGAAGAAGATTCTTCTTTATTTCCTTAGTATTTGTGGTTGATATTGTGGTTGGTGATTGTGAGATTCCTTCTTTGCTTTTGATCTCTCAAAACCACGTGTTCTTAGAGGATTTTAGGTAAGTATTTTAGTTCTTTTGCTCTCAATTTTTATGTTGTTGTAGATTACCTTGTTAATGATGATTTGGTAGCGAAGGTTTTCTTTCCTTTTTGTTGTATAAAAAATGATGATTTCAAGGTTTTCTTGTTGATCTTTTGTTAGTTTTCTTGATTGTTGAGGGGATTGATGTTGGAAAATGCTTTTGATCTTGTTTTGTTTGGAAAAACATATTTTATGTGTGTGTAGTGTTGAAGCAAATTGTGAAAGTTTGATGTTAATTTGGGAGTATGACACGTGACCACATATATATATGTGTGAGGATAGATTTCAAGTTTTTCTAACTTAGGTTTTTGATGATTTTGCGTTTGTTGGGATTTAGGAGTTGTAGATAAGAGTTTTAGTGTTAATCTTTTGTTAAAAAGCTTATGTGTGAGTTACAGTGATTTTGAGAAATGAATCTTGGAGTGGGTATGTAATCCGTAGGGTTCTTTGAGAAAAAGAAAAAGGATTTCAAGTTTTAACACTTGGTTGTTAGTAATTTTATTGTTGTTGGTGTATAAGAATTTTTTTTAGAGAAAGTTTTGATTTAAAAGGATTTTAAAGAGAAGTGAGTTTGTTGATTTAAATAGTAAATTTAGTTTTAACCTTTTAATTGAAGTGTGTTTGATGATTTTGAGACAATGAGAACCTAATCTCAAAGGAACCATGGAACGACCCATTTTCGGACCGCATCAAGGACACAAGTTACGTACTGGAAATGCATACACGCATATACATACATACTCAATATACACAGTGCGTACAAAATAAAGCAGAGTAGAAATGTATGAGAGAATACACCTATGATATAAAAACCCTCGCGAGAGTAATCATACCCTGGGGGTACTCCCGACAGACACCCACGCAGGGGGCTGCTCCAAAAGTAGAACCACCAGTCTACCCTGTTAGCAAAACATCACTAGCCCGACCGGTCACCAACCCACTGTACACAAAAGATGCATATACACTACAGTCATCCAAAAAAAAGAAACACAACACAGTCAGAGAACACCGCATCTACAAATCACTGCCCCGATCCTCCGATGGATCCTCCTCCTCCTCGTCCTCCATCGGGTCCTACTTTGTCAAGTCGATGAAGGGTCTTTGCAGTGGTACATCCTCTGGCACATCACTCAAGACGTACTACCTTTCTGATCACATCGTCATCAGACCGTGCACCTAAACAATCTGCCTCTCCACACACCGTACAAACAGGGGGTCAATCCACTGGTGGGGTGGGAACCCTATCCACAGGAGGGGAACTCGGTCCCACTGGAAGAATCGGAGTAGCAGCTGCCCTCGAGGTCGACGCTCCTGTAGATCCTCGCCTAATCACGCTCTTACGAGCGGTCCACCTCACCCGGGGTCCTCGACCACGTCCGCGTGACAAAATCCTGGTAACCGTTGCTCTAGGAACCTCAGTCGGTCTCTCTGGAAACGAGGAAGAGTCTGGCATAGCCTCCTCCGTCCGTGTAGCCCTCCAAGCCTCAATCACCTGCGTAGTACGAATCGGGAAGCTCACTGTACGTCTCGTCACCTCCTGCCCTCCCTGAAGGTTTGTACAACATCCCCCGTATATACAACACGGTGGGAGATGGGATCAAACTCCATCACCGTGGGCAGCTCCATATCGGGAAAGTCAAAGATAATCTCCGATGAAGTCCGCATCGCCGGGATCGGTATACTCTTCTCCATCACCTGGGTAGCCATCATGGATTGAAGGCACCACGGGAAAGGGTCAACTTCTCAAATAATCAAAATCAACCAAAGCATAAAGCAGTAGGCAAACAACAGTGTATACAATTCACAAGCGCGACTCAAGACACAAATCAAGACTCATTCTCTCAATACTTTCGCCACATACCGGAAGTAATGCAGATCCATCCACTGAATACCAGCTGTAGCCTTGGGTTCCTTCCTCACCCTAGGACATTCAGCTCAGGTTCCATTAGCATTACGACGCCTAGCTATTCCCTATCGAACACCAACCGTAGCCTTTTAGGGGATTCTCGCACCCTAGGTGAATCGACGCAAGCTCAAAAACGTCCCGGTAAAACTAACGTCTAGTCAATCACTACCGAACACCAGCCGTAGCCTTTTAGGGGATTCTCGCACCCTAGGTGAATCGGCTCAAGCTCAAAAACGTCTCAACGACTCGACCAACTCTCGCACTCTGATGAACAATTCGCATAATTATAACAATATAATTCAGTTTAACAGCATAAGCAACATAGCAATATAATTCAATCCATCAGAGATAAATAACATAAGCATCTCATCTCAAATAATCACACTTAGCAACAACAATCGACAATCAATATGGAATCCATCCCTCTGCAATTCGATGGAATTAACAGAGAGGCACAAACAAGTGGGGGGTTGGGGCCAGAAGACCAACCGCACAATTTTTCACCCACGAATGACTCGGAGTATGGCGACCGCACGATAATAAAATAACGAAGGGGTTCGAAAACCCTAACTTCGAACTCGTAGAGTTCTCAGACTTCTTCGTATTTAATAAAACAATTAAATAACAAAAGCCTAAAAATATCTAAAGTTGCCCTTACCACAAGCTGTCACTTGCGTAGCTCTAACGTCCTCGGGTCCGCGTCGCTTAGTCTCCGGTATTACGATTCCTATTACCAAATACAACTTAGCATACTTCTAGAAAAAAATTAGAACTTAGCTCTCAACTAACCCCTTTCCTAACCAAAACTCAAACAAACATTTCAAATTATTAACATACTTGAAATTAAGTGGAGCTTTAGAATAAAAACACTCCTAGGAGAAGTGACATAGCACATAACAATTTTTTTTTTTTGAAAGTCAAAGCCATTTGAAAAGAATAAAGTTTTGAAATTAAACCTTCTCTTGAACTTCAAATAAGCACCAAGCAATAACTCTTTTTCCATAATTAACATATATGCATACAAGGATTTAAGCAAGTTAGCAATCAAAAATCCTTTTCAAAAATTCCCTAGGCCTCACGGCCTCTATGCCCTTTTTCTCCAAACTTTTTTGCAAAATCTTCTTTCCATGGTTACAACAATTCCTAATCACTTCCAAACATACTTCAAGGCATTAAAGCATCAAACCTTTACTAAACATACTCAAGCATATCCAAAGATATGTTTCTAAAATAATTGCCATAACAATTTCATACCATTTCCATAGCCTTCTTTTTCAAAACAAGTCATTTTCGAAACTAGTTCACAAGCCTCATAGTCCAATTACTCCAAATTAGTCCCAAAACAAGTTCTATCATTTAGTTAAATTCCAAAAATCCTTAAACACTTAAATCATGCCATCACCATGTCAAGAATTTAAAGAACAATGGATCATTTCCTTACATGTTACTCTAGTCCCTCAAGAACCAATTTTACTCAAAACACAACTAATACTTAAGCTAATACATGCATATAAATTCTAACAACCTTAAAACTTATTCTAATCATTTTATTAAACATCTAACACATAATCAAACATCATAGCTTCATATTCTCATAGTTCAAGAATTGAAAAATTGCTAAAACTATCATGTTACACATAATCAATTTAAACTACAACCTAATCAACATCAAACAAGTTCCACTAACTCATATAAACCATCAATTACATGATTGGAGAGGATCACAACATTTCTCCCCTCTTTTATCAGTTAGGGTTTCACCCTAAATCATCAAGAAAGGGGTTCATGATGTTTCATCTCTTTCTAATCATCAACAACCAACAAAACAACACATAAACATCAATTAATTCAAACTAGAAACAAACAAATCAAGTAATCAAAAGGGGAGGGTTTTGGGCGCTGATTTGAACAGTGGTTTAGGGGAGGAAAACTTGATTTTTCTTCTCATTCAAATGGTTACAAATATAGGTAATATAGTAGAGAGAATAACCTAGCATTTTGACAAAGTTTGGAAGCAAAAATCAAGACTAAAAGTGGGGGAGAAAATCACGATTTGCAGCAGCAAAATAAGGAGAAAATTCTGTTTTTCTTACTTGGATGATGATGAGAATGAAGAACTAAGTTGAGGTAATGATTTGGAACAAGTTTGATGAAGAAGGCTAGTTGAAAAACTCAATGGATTTGAAGGTTTTTTGCTATGGAAGTCATGAAACTCTTGGCTTCTTCAAGAAGAAAGTAAAAGAGAGGAAATGAGAGAGTGGGGGTGGGGGTTACGAGTTAGAGCAGCTGAATGGGGGGGGGGTTCCATTCTTTTATAAACTTAAAAAAATAATAAGGCATAATTAGTAGTAATAAAAATAAATTAAGTAATAGTTTTTAAAATAAAAACCACACACATGTGACATTTAAATCACTTTAAAAGATGCTAATCACATCACTCACTCTAACCCATCTAATCTCACTTCTCTCAAGGTTACCCTCTAATCTAGAGTCTTAAGATTTCAAAACACGGCGACGAGAAACCGCAAAACCGATTAATTTCTCGCCGATAAAATCCCGAAAAATTAATTCGCGAGGAATTAATTCTCCGCGTGATAATATTATTTCATAATTAATAATAACAACAATAATCACTCAAAAACACTTAGAACAAGATATGATTCGATTTTCATCGAAATCGGGGCTCATTTTAAATTTTATCTGCGGCAGAAACTGCCCGGCGATTTGAAACGCGACGAAACTTCGTTAGAATTTTTCAACGATATTCAAACCATGAATCAATATAAAAATATTAATTCTCAATTATATTAACTATTGATTTAATTAAATCACTTACTTAAAGAACAAGCAATTGCTTATTATAGCATAAATACGGCAAAACGTACTAATTAACACTAAATAACGCATCATAAAAATACGCGTGTTACAATACTCCCCCTCTAAAAATAGTTTCGTCCTCGAAACTACAGGTGAGTTCATATCGTGAAAAAGTTCTGGATACTGAGTCTTCAGCTTCTCTTCCAACTCCCATATACGTCTCTGGTCTCCTGATCCCGTACAACTTTCACAAGCTGTATCTCCTTGTTCCTCAATTGCTTGATCTCTCTATCGGCGACCTTTGCTGGAAATACTTCAATAACAAGTCATCCCTTCGCTGAATCACGTCTGATTCGCCACAGATTCCTCATCGTCCCGATACCAACCTAAAGGTATCTGACACTGACGTCCATACGGCGCTTTGTAAGGTGTCATCCCAAATCTTCAGTGCAACAACCACTGCAGCAAACTCCAAATCATGCACAGGATAATTTCTCTCGTGGATTCTTAAGCTGTCTTGAAGCATAAGCCACAACTTTCTGGTGTTACATTAGCACGCATCCCAATCCTCGGTGTGACGCATCGTAGTAAACCTCATAAGGTTCTTCCGGTTGAGGCAAAATCAACACTGGTGCCGTTGTCAAAAGCTCCTTCAACCTCTGAAAACTGGATTCGCACTCTTCAGTCCAAGAAAAGGCTAGTCCTTCCTCGTAAGTCGTGCAAGCGGTACTACGATCTTCGAAAAACCTTCAATAAATCTCCGGTAGTAGCCTGCTAATCCAACAAAACTTCTGATATCTGCCTCAGTATTCGGCTGTCCTCATCTTAACGTCGCTTCAATCTTGGCTGGATCCACAGCCATACCGTCTCTGGTGATCACATGTCCAAGAAAATTCACCTCTTCAAGCCAGAATTCACACTTAGACCGGTGAGCATAAGGCTGCTCCTCTCGTAGTATCTGCAGTACTTGGCGTAAATGCTCTTTGTACTCTCCTCTGCTCCTCGAATAGACCAAGATGTCGTCCGTAGATACCGTCGCGAACTGGTACATTCTTCAACTCGGTCGCTTGGTAACTTCTATACTAGCGAGGGAATATGAAATCCTGAGCTCTCTCTTACAAGAATCTTCGATAGAATTAACAGAAAAGTATGTGAAGACTCCAAAATTAGGAAAAACTACGATTTTTGGGCACAGTCCCGAAGGATATGGTAATTCGAAAACCAATCCGACCCTAGAATAATGGTAAGACTTTTAAAGATACGTGACTCGAATTGATAAGGACTTTTTATACTCAACAATTACTACACAACGAAGTCATGCAGTGTTAGAACTAGGGTCTTAGTAGTTGAAGTAACCACTACTAAGTCGAAAAATAATGCAGCCAAAAGAAATTTTTTTTAAACCAGCTCACACAATCCAAGGAATTAATATAATGTGCGGCATTAGAATCGAAGATTATGGATAGAAAGTTACCCTCAATTTCGTAATCCTTCCGTGTTAGATCTCCTGATCACTCTGCTTCTTTGCCGCCCATATAGAAGACTCTACCCGAGGTAGTTAGACGCTTTCCCTTCGCTCTTGCCGCGTTCACTCTCGGTTCCGCCTTTAAAGCTTTGCAGTCCTTGACAAAATGTCCTGGTTTGTTGCAGTTGAAACACACTGGGTCCTTCGTAGTGCCGTCGTTAGCAAGATGTCCTGGTCTTCCGCAACGATAGCAAAGTTGTCCATCTCTAATCTGCTTTCCACCACTTGAATTCTGGCCATAGGGCAATACTGCCCCTGGTATAAATGGAGGAATTCTTGCTCCTTTTCCATTCGTGCAGTTTCTGGAAGGTACTTCTCTAAAATCTCCTGCGAAAGATCTCCCAACTAATCTCCTGACGCTTAGCCATTGCTTGAATTGCCCTCTCCATGGTGGAGTTATCAGGTCCAAACGTATGGTCTCCACGAGGTGGCATTGGATTCCTACAAGGTTCAAAAACCTATCCGAACCTTACACGTAAGTGATGTGTTAACACACATTGCTTCAATCAAGAAACAATCCAACAAATTTTAAGCAAAGCTGCTTCACTCAGCAAACAATAACAATAGCACGACTATCTACCCGACAAGACAGGACTCGACATGGTGACCAGCTTAAATACTCAACTCACAGTCTGGGTAGAACCGAACTGCTCTGATACCACCCTTGGAACGACCCATTTCCGGACCGCTACTGTACTAAAACTAAACCTGTATGTGATGGAATTTTAAAAATGGTACTCTTGTGTTCTTCAGAAAATACGGTATATATATATTTTTTTAAAAGACAATAGTGCCAGTAAGGCACACACAGAGTACTTGCAGCATTTCGAAACATGGTGCATCTAGGACACAAGTTAGTACTGGAAATGCATACACGCATAAACATACATAGTCAATATACACAGTGCGTACAAAATAAAGCAGAGTAGAAATGTATGAGAGAATACACCTATGATATGAAAACCCTCGCGAGAGTAATCATACCCTGGGTGTACTCCCGGCAGACACCCACGCAGGGGGCTGCTCCAAAAGTAGAACCACCAGTCTACCCTGTTAGCAAAACATCACTAGCCCGACCGGTCACCAACCCACTGTACACAAAAGATGCATATACACTACAGTCATCCAAAAAAAAAAAGAAACACAACACAATCAGAGAACACCGCATCTACAAATCACTGCCCCAATCCTCCGATGGATCCTCCTCCTCCTCGTCCTCCATCGGGTCCTCGCCTGTCAAATCGATGAAGGGTGATGCAGCTGGTACATCCTCTGGCACATCACTCGGCACGTACTCACCTACAGTCACATCGTCATCAGACCGTGCACCTAAACAATCTGCCTCTCCACACACCGTACAAACAGGGGGTTGATCCACTGGTGGGGTGGGAACCCTATCCACAGGAGGGGAACTCGGTCCCACTGGAAGAATCAGAGTAGCAGCTGCCCTCGAGGTCGACGCTCCTGTAGATCCTCGCCTAATCACGCTCTTACGAGCGGTCCACCTCACCCGGGGTCCTCGACCACGTCCGCGTGACAAAATCCTGGTAACCGTCGCTCTTGGAACCTCAGTCGGTCTCTCTGGAGACGAGGAAGAGTTTGGCGTAGCCTCCTCCCTTTATGTAGCCCTCCAAGCCTCAATCACCTGCGTAGTCTGAATCGGGAAGCTCACTGTACGTCTCGTCACCTCCTGCCTCATAACCATACCGCCGTCCCTGAAGGTTTGTACAACATCCCCCGTGTATACAACACGGCGGGAGATGGGATCAAACTCCATCGCCGTGGGCAGCACCATATCGGGAAAGTCAAAGATAATCTCCGATGAAGTCTGCATCGCCGGGATCGGTATACTCTTCTCCATCACCTGGGTAGCCATCATGGATTGAAGGCACCACAGGAAAGGGTCAACTTCTCAAATAATCAAAATCAACCAAAGCATAAAGCAGTAGGCAAACAACAGTGTATACAATTCACAAGCGCGTCTCAAGACCCAAATCAAGACTCATTCTCTCAACACTTTCGCCACATACTGCAAGTAATGCGGATCCATCCACTGAATACCAGCCATAGCCTTGGGCTCTCTCCTCACCCTAGGACTTTCAGCTCAGGTTCCATTAGCATTACGACGCCTAGCTATTCCCTATCGAACAATAGCCGTAGCCTTTTAGGGGATTCTCGCACCCTAGGTGAATCGACGCAAGCTCAAAAACGTCCCGGCAAAACTAACGTCTAGCCATTCACTACCGAACACCAGCCATAGCCTTTTAGGGGATTCTCGCACCCTAGGTGAGTCGGCTCAAGCTCAAAAACGTCTTAACGACTCAACGACTCGACCAACTCTCGTGACTGATGAACAATTCGCATAATTATAACAATATAATTCAGTTCAACAAAGATAAGCAACATAGCAATATAACTCAATCCATCAGAGATAAATAACATAAGCATCTCATCTCAAATAATCACACTTAGCAGCAACAGTCGACAATCAATATGGAATCCATCCCTCTGCAATTCGATGGAATTGACAGAGAGGCACAAACAAGTGGGGGGTTGGGGCCAGAAGACCAACCGCACAATTTTTTACCCACGAATGACTCGGAGTATGGCGACCGCACGATAATAAAATAATGAAGGGGTTCGAAAACCCTAACTTCGAACTCGTAGAGTTCTCAGACTTCTTCGTATTTAATAAAACAATTAAATAACGAAAGCCTAAAAATATCTAAAGTTGCCCTTACCACAAGCTGTCACTTGCGTAGCTCCAACGTCCTCGGGTCCGCGTCGCACGGTCTCAACTAACCCCTTTCCTAACCAAAACTCAAACAAACATTTCAAATTATTAACATACTTGAAATTAAGTGGAGCTTTAGAATAAAAACACTCCTAGGAGAAGTGACATAGCACATAACAATTTTTTTTTTTGAAAGTCAAAGCCATTTGAAAAGAATAAAGTTTTGAAATTAAACCTTCTCTTGAACTTCAAATAAGCACCAAGCAATAACTCTTTTTCCATAATTAACATATATGCATACAAGGATTTAAGCAAGTTAGCAATCAAAAATCCTTTTCAAAAATTCCCTAGGCCCCACGGCCTCTATGCCCTTTTTCTCCAAACTTTTTTGCAAAATCTTCTTTCCATGGTTACAACAATTCCTAATCACTTCCAAACATACTTCAAGGCATTAAAGCATCAAACCTTTACTAAACATACTCAAGCATATCCAAAGATATGTTTCTAAAATAATTGCCATAACAATTTCATACCATTTCCATAGCCTTCTTTTTCAAAACAAGTCATTTTCGAAACTAGTTCACAAGCCTCATAGTCCAATTACTCCAAATTAGTCCCAAAACAAGTTCTATCATTTAGTTAAATTCCAAAAATCCTTAAACACTTAAATCATGCCATCACCATGTCAAGAATTTAAAGAACAATGGATCATTTCCTTACATGTTACTCTAGTCCCTCAAGAACCAATTTTACTCAAAACACAACTAATACTTAAGCTAATACATGCATATAAATTCTAACAACCTTAAAACTTATTCTAATCATTTTATTAAACATCTAACACATAATCAAACATCATAGCTTCATATTCTCATAGTTCAAGAATTGAAAAATTGCTAAAACTATCATGTTACACATAATCAATTTAAACTACAACCTAAATCAACATCAAACAAGTTCCACTAACTCATATAAACCATCAATTACATGATTGGAGAGGATCACAACATTTCTCCCCTCTTTTATCAGTTAGGGTTTCACCCTAAATCATCAAGAAAGGGGTTCATGATGTTTCATCTCTTTCTAATCATCAACAACCAACAAAACAACACATAAACATCAATTAATTCAAACTAGAAACAAACAAATCAAGTAATCAAAAGGTGAGGGTTTTGGGCGCTGATTTGAACAGTGGTTTGGGGGAAAAAACTTGATTTTTCTTCTCATTCAAATGGTTACAAATATAGGTAATATAGTAGAGAGAATAACCTAGCATTTTGACAAAGTTTGGAAGCAAAAATCAAGACTAAAAGAGGGGGAGAAAATCACGATTTCCAGCAGCAAAATAAGGAGAAAATTCTGTTTTTCTTACATGGATGATGATGAGAATGAAGAACTAAGTTGAGGTGATGATTTGGAACAAGTTTGATGAAGAAGGCTAGTTGAAAAACTCAATCGATTTGAAGGTTTTTTGCTATGGAAGTCATGAAACTCTTGGCTTCTTCAAGAAGAAAGTAAAAGAGAGGAAATGAGAGAGTGGGGGTGGGGGTTACGAGTTAGAGCAGCTGAATGGGGGGGGGTTCCATTCTTTTATAAACTTAAAAAAATAATAAGGCATAATTAGTAGTAATAAAAATAAATTAAGTAATAGTTTTTAAAATAAAAACCACACACATGTGACATTTAAATCACTTTAAAAGATGCTAATCACATCACTCACTCTAACCCATCTAATCTCACTTCTCTCAAGGTTACCCTCTAATCTAGAGTCTTAAGATTTCAAAACACGGCTGACGAAACCGCAAAACCGATTAATTTCATGATAAAATCCGAAAAATTAATTCGCGAGGAATTAATTCTCCGGCGTGATAATATTATTTCATAATTAATAATAACAACAATAATCACTCAAAAACACTTAGAACAAGATACGATTCGAATTTCATCGAAAACGGGGCTCATTTTAAATTTTATCTGCAGCAGAAACTGCCTGCGATTTGAAACGCGATTTAAACTTCGTTAGAATTTTTCAACGATATTCAAACCATGAATCAATATAAAAATATTAATTCTCAATTATATTAACTATTGATTTAATTAAATCACTTACTTAAAGAACAAGCAATTGCTTATTATAGCATAAATACGGCAAAACGTACTAATTAACACTAAATAACACATCATAAAAATACGCGTGTTACAATACTCCCCCTCTAAAAATAGTTTCGTCCTCGAAACTACAGGTGAGTTACGTATCGGGAAAAAGTTCTGGATACTGAGTCTTCAACTTCTCTTCCAACTCCCATATACGTCTCTGGTCTCCTGATCCCGTACAACTTTCACAAGCTGTATCTCCTTGTTCCTCAATTGCTTGATATCTCTATCGGCGACCTTTGCTGGAAATACTTCAATAACAAGTCATCCCTTTGCCGAATCACGTCTGATTCGCCACAGATGCCTCATCGTCCCGATACCAACCTAAAGGTATCTGACACTGACGTCCATACGGCGCTTTGTAAGGTGTCATCCCAAATCTTCAGTGCAACAACGACTGCAGCAAACTCCAAATCTTGCACAGGATAATTTCTCTCGTGGATTCTTAAGCTGTCTTGAAGCATAAGCCACAACTTTCTGGTGTTGCATTAGCACGCATCCCAATCCTCGGTGTGACGCATCGTAGTAAACCTCATAAGGTTCTTCCGGTTGAGGCAAAATCAACACTGGTGCCGTTGTCAAAAGCTCCTTCAACCTCTGAAAACTGGATTCGCACTCTTCAGTCCAAGAAAAGGCTAGTCCTTCCTCGTAAGTCGTGCAAGCGGTACTACGATCTTCGAAAAACCTTCAATAAATCTCCGGTAGTAGCCTGCTAATCCAACAAAACTTCTGATATCTGCCTCAGTCTTCGGCTGTCCTCATCTTAACGTCGCTTCAATCTTGGCTGGATCCACAGCCATACCGTCTCTGGTGATCACATGTCCAAGAAAATTCACCTCTTCAAGCCAGAATTCACACTTAGACCGGTGAGCATAAGGTTGCTCCTCTCGTAGTATCTGCAGTACTTGGCGTAAATGCTCTTTGTACTCTCCTCTGCTCCTCGAATAGACCAAGATGTCGTCCGTAGATACCGTCGCGAACTGGTACATTCTTCAACTCGGTCGCTTGGTAACTTCTATACTAGCGAGGGAATATGAAATCCTGAGCTCTCTCTTACAAGAATCTTCGATAGAATTAACAGAAAAGTATGTGAAGACTCCAAAATTAGGAAAAACTACGATTTTTGGGCACAGTCCCGAAGGATATGGTAATTCGAAAACCAATCCGACCCTAGAATAATGGTAAGACTTTTAAAGATACGTGACTCGAATTGATAAGGACTTTTTATACTCAACAATTACTACACAACGAAGTCATGCAGTGTTAGAACTAGGGTCTTAGTAGTTGAAGTAACCACTACTAAGTCGAAAAATAATGCAGTCAAAAGAAATTTTTTTAAACCAGCTCACACAATCCAAGGAATTAATATAATGTGCGGCATTAGAATCGAAGATTATGGATAGAGAGTTACCCTCAATTTCGTAATCCTTCCGTGTTAGATCTCCTGATCACTCTGCTTCTTTGCCGCCCATATAGAAGACTCTACCCGAGGTAGTCAAACGCTTTCCCTTCGCTCTTGCCGCGTTCACTCTCGGTTCCGCCTTTAAAGCTTTGCAGTCCTTGACAAAATGTCCTGGTTTGTTGCAGTTGAAACACATTGGGTCCTTCGTAGTGCCATCGTTAGCAAGATGTCCCGGTCTTCTGCAACGATAGCAAAGTTGTCCATCTCTAATCTGCTTTCCACCACTTGAATTCTGGCCATAGGGCGATACTGCCCCTGGTATAAATGGAGGAATTCTTGCTCCTTTTCCATTCGTGCAGTTTCTGGAAGGTACTTCTCTAAAATCTCCTGCGAAAGATGTCCCAACTAATCTCCTGACGCTTAGCCATTGCTTGAATTGCCCTCTCCATTGTGGAGTCATCAGGTCCAAACGTACGGTCTCCACAAGGTGGCATTAGATTCCTACAAGGTTCAAAAACCTATCCGAACCTCACACGTAAGTGATGTGTTAACACACATTGCTTCAATCAAGAAACAATCCAACAAATTTTAAGCAAAATTGCTTCACTCAGCAAACAATAACAATAGCACGACTATCTACCCGACAAGACAGGACTCGACATGGTGACCAGCTTAAATACTCAACTCACAGTCTGGGTAGAACCGAACTGCTCTGATACCACCCTTGGAACGACCCATTTCCGGACCGCTACTGTACTAAAACTAAACCTGTATGTGATGGAATTTTAAAAATGGTACTCTTGTGTTCTTCAGAAAATACGGTATATATATATATATTTTTAAAAGACAATAGTGCCAGTAAAGCACACACAGAGTACTTGCAGCATTTCGAAACATGGTGCATCTAAGACACAAGTTAGTACTGGAAATGCATACACGCATAAACATACATAGTCAATATACACAGTGCGTACAAAATAAAGCAGAGTAGAAATGTATGAGAGAATACACCTATGATATGAAAACCCTCGCGAGAGTAATCATACCCTGGGTGTACTCCCGGCAGACACCCACGCAGGGGGCTGCTCCAAAAGTAGAACCACCAGTCTACCCTGTTAGCAAAACATCACTAGCCCGACCGGTCACCAACCCACTGTACACAAAAGATGCATATACACTACAGTCATCCAAAAAAAAAAAGAAACACAACACAATCAGAGAACACCGCATCTACAAATCACTGCCCCAATCCTCCGATGGATCCTCCTCCTCCTCGTCCTCCATCGGGTCCTCGCCTGTCAAGTCGATGAAGGGTGCTGCAGCTGGTACATCCTTTGGCACATCACTCGGCATGTACTGCCATACCACATCGCCATCGACTGCACCTAAACAATCTGCCTCTCCACACACCGTACAAACAGGGGGTCGATCCACTGGTGGGGTGGGAACCTTATCCACTGGAGGGGAACTTGGTCCCACTGGAAGAATCGGAGTAGCAGCTACCCTCGAGGTCGACGCTCCTGCAGATCCTCGCCTAATCACGCTCTTACGAGCGGTCCACCTCACCCGGGGTCCTCGACCACGTCCGCGTGACAAAATCCTGGTAACCGTCGCTCTAGGAACCTCATTCGGTCTCTCTGGAGACGAGGAAGAGTCTGGCATAGCCTCCTCCCTCTGTGTAGCCGTCCAAGCCTCAATCACCTGCGTAGTCCGAATCGGGAAGCTCACTGTAAGTCTCGTCACCTCCTGCCTCAAAACCATACCGCCGTCCTTGAAGGTTTGTACAACATCCCCCGTGTATACAACACGGCGGGAGATGGGATCAAACTCCATCGCCGTGGGCAGCTCCATATCGGGAAAGTCAAAGATAATCTCCGATAAAGTCTGCATCGCCGGGATCGGTATACTCTTCTCCATCACCTGGGTAGCCATCATGGATTGAAGGCACCACGGGAAAGGGTCAACTTCTCAAATAATCAAAATCAACCAAAGCATAAAGCAGTAGGCAAACAACAGTGTATACAATTCACAAGCGCGTCTCAAGACCCAAATCAAGACTCATTCTCTCAACACTTTCGCCACATACTGGAAGTAATGCGGATCCATCCACTGAATACCAGCCATAGCCTTGGGCTCTCTCCTCACCCTAGGACTTTCAGCTCAGGTTCCATTAGCATTACGACGCCTAGCTATTCCCTATCGAACACCAGCCGTAGCCTTTTAGGGGATTCTCGCACCCTAGGTGAATCGACGCAAGCTCAAAAACGTCCCGGCAAAACTAACGTCTAGCCATTCACTACCGAACACCAGCCATAGCCTTTTAGGGGATTCTCGCACCCTAGGTGAGTCGGCTCAAGCTCAAAAACGTCTTAACGACTCAACGACTCGACCAACTCTCGCACTCCGATGAACAATTCGCATAATTATAACAATATAATTCAGTTCAACAGCATAAGCAACATAGCAATATAACTCAATCCATCAGAGATAAATAACATAAGCATCTCATCTCAAATAATCACACTTAGCAGCAACAGTCGACAATCAATATGGAATCCATCCCTCTGCAATTCGATGGAATTGACAGAGAGGCACAAACAAGTGGGGGGTTGGGGCCAGAAGACCAACCGCACAATTTTTCACCCACGAATGACTCGGAATATGGCGACCGCACGATAATAAAATAACGAAGGGGTTCGAAAACCCTAACTTCGAACTCGTAGAGTTCTCAGACTTCTTCGTATTTAATAAAACAATTAAATAACGAAAGCCTAAAAATATCTAAAGTTGCCCTTACCACAAGCTGTCACTTGCGTAGCTCCAACGTCCTCGGGTCCGCGTCGCACGGTCTCAACTAACCCCTTTCCTAACCAAAACTCAAACAAACATTTCAAATTATTAACATACTTGAAATTAAGTGGAGCTTTAGAATAAAAACACTCCTAGGAGAAGTGACATAGCACATAACAATTTTTTTTTTTGAAAGTCAAAGCCATTTGAAAAGAATAAAGTTTTGAAATTAAACCTTCTCTTGAACTTCAAATAAGCACCAAGCAATAACTCTTTTTCCATAATTAACATATATGCATACAAGGATTTAAGCAAGTTAGCAATCAAAAATCCTTTTCAAAAATTCCCTAGGCCTCACGGCCTCTATGCCCTTTTTCTCCAAACTTTTTTGCAAAATCTTCTTTCCATGGTTACAACAATTCCTAATCACTTCCAAACATACTTCAAGGCATTAAAGCATCAAACCTTTACTAAACATACTCAAGCATATCCAAAGTTATGTTTCTAAAATAATTGCCATAACAATTCCATACCATTTCCATAGCCTTCTTTTTCAAAACAAGTCATTTTCGAAACTAGTTCACAAGCCTCATAGTCCAATTACTCCAAATTAGTCCCAAAACAAGAGTTCTATCATTTAGTTAAATTCCAAAAATCTTTAAACACTTAAATCATGCCATCACCATGTCAAGAATTTAAAGAACAATGGATCATTTCCTTACATGTTACTCAAGTCCCTCAAGAACCAATTTTACTCAAAACACAACTAATACTTAAGCTAATACATGCATATAAATTCTAACAACCTTAAAACTTATTCTAATCATTTTATTAAACATCTAACACATAATCAAACATCATAGCTTCATATTCTCATAGTTCAAGAATTGAAAAATTGCTAAAACTATCATGTTACACATAATCAATTTAAACTACAACCTAAATCAACATCAAACAAGTTCCACTAACTCATATAAACCATCAATTACATGATTGGAGAGGATCACAACATTTCTCCCCTCTTTTATCAGTTAGGGTTTCGCCCTAAATCATCAAGAAAGGGGTTCATGATGTTTCATCTCTTTCTAATCATCAACAACTAACAAAACAACACATAAACATCAATTAATTCAAACTAGAAACAAACAAATCAAGTAATCAAAAGGGGAGGGTTTTGGGCGCTGATTTGAACAGTGGTTTGGGGGAGGAAAACTTGATTTTTCTTCTCATTCAAATGGTTACAAATATAGGTAATATAGTAGAGAGAATAACCTAGCATTTTGACAAAGTTTGGAAGCAAAAATCAAGACTAAAAGAGGGGGAGAAAATCACGATTTCCAGCAGCAAAATAAGGAGAAAATTCTGTTTTTCTTACTTGGATGATGATGAGAATGAAGAACTAAGTTGAGGTGGTGATTTGGAACAAGTTTGATGAAGAAGGCTAGTTGAAAAACTCAATGGATTTGAAGGTTTTTGGCTATGGAAGTCATGAAGCTCTTGGCTTCTTCAAGAAGAAAGTAAAAGAGAGGAAATGAAAGAGTGGGGGTAGGGGTCACGAGTTAGAGCAGCTGAATGAGGGGGGGGGTTCCCTTCTTTTATAAACTTAAAAAAATAATAAGGCGTAATAAAAATAAATTAAGTAATAGTTTTTAAAATAAAAACCACACACATGTGACACTTAAATCACTTTAAAAGATGCTAATCACATCACTCACTCTAACCCATCTAATCTCACTTCTCTCAAGGTTACCCTCTAATCTAGAGTCTTAAGATTTAAAAACACGGCGACGAGAAACCGCAAAACCGATTAATTTCTCGCCGATAAAATCCCGAAAAATTAATTCGCGAGGAATTAATTCTCCGCGTGATAATATTATTTCATAATTAATTATAACAACAATAATCACTCAAAAACACTTAGAACAAGATACGATTCGATTTTCATCGAAATCGGGGCTCATTTTAAATTTTATCTCATATAGAATCGCCTGGCGATTTGAAACGCGACGAAACTTCGTTAGAATTTTTCGACGATATTCAAACCATGAATCAATATAAAAATATTAATTCTCAATTATATTAACTCTTGATTTAATTAAATCACTTACTTAAAAGAACAAGCAATTGCTTATTATAGCATAAATACGGCAAAACGTACTAATTAACGCTAAATAATGCATCATAAAAATACGTGTGTTACAAACCATAGTGTTCTTGAGAAAAAGAGTTGTGTTTATTAGTTCTTAATTTTTTTTGGTGTTATTCCTAGGAAATTTGGGGTTGATTTTAGGAAAAGTGTTTGATTTGAAAAAGAGTTTTAATCTTTTTGATGTTTTAAGTGATTTTTGTATTTTTGGTATGTGTAACTGTGGTTGTGTGTGTGATTATGTTAGTAATGTTTTCTTGGGGATAGCGTGTAGCCGTAATTGTGTTCGTGATAGTGAATAAGAAGAGATCGTGGCTTTGGAATAAAGCATCAGTCGATCCTAAGGACTTCTTCGCCTATCAAATTATGTATGTATTACTGTATGATGTATATACTTGGTATCATTGAGTTGAATTGTTATTGTTAGGTGTTGTGATGTGGTAGTACTATTAAGTATGTCTTGATAAAGTATTATAGTATTACTTACGTTAATATGTATTGTGAATGCCTATGAGTCACAAACTATTTTGTTTATGGATTTGATTAAAATACAATTTTTTGTATTTTAATATCGCTTAGTTTCGAGGAAACTATTTTAAGGGGGTGGTAGTATATCATCCCAATTTTTAAGAAAATTGTTTTAACAATAAAACCCCCAATACTTGAAGGTAAGTATAGAGATTGATCATCTCAATTATTTACTGAGATACGAGGAATCATTTTGATTTATTTTAAATAATTATTATTTATGATATCAATTCAAATTAATAGACAACGTAGACATATGCTGCTTTTAATATGAATTCATCAACAAAGTCTTTTTGTAAGTTTATTGTTTGACACGTTGACGCGTATTTTTGTTGATTGAGAAAGTGATTGAATTAAATCAAGATGAAATTAAATTTGAGAATTAATATTTAATATTAATTCATGATTCAAAACTCGTCGAATAATTCTAACGAAGTTTCGCCGTATTTTGAATTGCCGGGTAATTTTTATCCGCCATAAAATTTGTAATGAATTCCGATTTTGATGAAAATCGAATCGTGACTTGCTATGATATTGTTTGAGTGCTTTAAATTGTTTTTAAGAATTATAGATAATTTATTTATCACGCGGTGAATTAATTTCTCGGTAAATTAATTTACGCGATTTAACGGCGGGCGAATTATCGGTAACACGATTACTCGACGCTGTGATTTTTGGGACGCCGAGACTCATTTGACCCATGAGTCATCACTTTGACAAGGGGTTAGTAAGCCAAGAATGGCTCAATTGTGAGGTGTCACCCTTTGATTTGTTTTAAGCCAAATGTCTCACCTAATCTTAAGATAAAGCATGGCTATTTTCCTTGATTCACTCCTAGCCAAGTAAATTAATTAATTTTTCCTTCTTTTTTTTATCTCATGGAAGCCGTAGCCCTCTCCCTCATTTTTACCCTCTCTTTATTTCATCTTCTTCCCTAAGTTTCTCTAAGTGTTGGTGAAGAGAAAAAGAAAAGAAAAACAAGTTCATATTTCCTCTTCTTCCTCCTTCTCTAGCTGTGGCCTTCTCCAACAAAAACACCACAATTTTCTTGCATTTCCTTCTCCAAATTGATACCAGATCCTTGATCAAGTGAGTGAGTGTTAAATCAAGTTTTTCTTCTTGTGTTTCAAGGCCAAAAACTGTTTTGTGTTTTCAACTTCTATTTTCTTTTATAGTTTCTTGATGATGATGAAGGAAGCAAATTAGAAAGTTTTCCTCTCCTTTTAAGAGCCGAGTCTAAGGCCGTGAATTATAAAGGAAAGAAAGGGGAACATAGCTTTCTTTTGAATCCTAGTTCATTTTGTTGTTGTTGTTTATCTTTTGATCAAGAAAAGAACTAAAGTTTCATCTCCTTGAGCTTGGTGCAACCCATGACCTAGAGGAGAGTTGTTTTTAGAAAATTTTTACTTGAAGTTTCGGTTTGATTTGTTAGGGTTTTAATAGTTGTTTTAGTGTAGTTGTTGTTAAAGATTTATTTGGAAGAAAAATTAAAATTTTTCCCTAAAATTTTTTGTTGAAAACCGTGAGTCCTGGGAGGGAAAAAGGAGAAAATTTTTGTGTTTAAAATCTTGATCCTTTTATGGTTTGGTTTTTGTTATAGTTTAGGAGTTTTAGGAAAAATTTGATTTGAGTTTAAGTTGTTTTAAGAGTTGTTTTAGTGACTAAAGACTATGAAACACCTAAGTTTAAAGAAATCTTTGTATTTCTTAAATATGGTGGAGTCTAAGAAATTTTAGTTATAAAATCTTTGATTTTGGTGTTAGTTTTATTGTTGGAAAAGATTTGAAAGTTTGAAAATTTTAGGTGTCGTTTTAATGTTGTAAGCCGTGAGGTATAGTTTGTTTTATTGTTGTTTTTTAAAAAAAAGTTATAATTGATCTAAGATGTTAGTAGTTGGTAATTAGTTATTTTAGAAGTTTAATCTTTGTTTTGGATTTAAAAGAAAATGATTTTTTAGCAAGTTTAAACATTGACATGCTTGAACCATTTTGCCCTTCTCGTGGGATCTTGTGGAGTGGGTGAACTATTTTTTATTGAAGAAAAGAAAAAATTGAAACGTACGAAAGAAAAGGGTTGTTGGTAGCTTGTTTGTTGGTTTTGCTACATTGGTACCCCCTTTGAAACCGCGTAGGTTATTAGGGAAAAAACGTATTGTTCATCTATCCTCGCTAGTAACAACTTAATTTTTCTATATGCATCTATCGCATGCCATGGCCTTGCATCAACCTTGTGTAATTTCTCTTACTTTTTGCATTGTGTCCATCAAGATCATGTGTGTTTGAGAACAAAATCAAATTCATGTGGGTTGGGGTTCAGTCATGTGTTGATATAGTAAAACACAAACCCGTCACCTAAGCAATTCAGTATAAATTCTTACTAAATGATGAGTGAAAGCAGAATCAATATCCTTTCATGACTCAGTTGCTTTATTTCATTAATTATAGATTGGCTTAATTGCTTTTTTGGTCCCCCTATTTTTCTAAATCCACGATTTTGGTCCCCCTATTTTATTTTCACGAATTTGGTCCCCATACTCTTTTTTTTTCACAAATTTGGTCTCCATACTTTTTTAATTGCACTTTTAGTCCTCTAAAATCGTGTATCTCTTGCACTTTTGGTCCTCCATTTTCCCAAAATCTATGTTTTTTAGGGACCAAAAGTGCAAGAGATCCACGAATTTGGGGGAGCAAAAGTGCAATTAAAAAAATGTGGGGACCAAGTTCATAAAAAATAAAAAGTATGGGGACCAAATCCGTGAAAAATAAAATAGGGGGACCAAAATCGTGGATTTAGAAAAATAGGGGGACAAAAAATGCAATTAAGCCTTATAGATTTATGATTGAAAAGATGCATTGTTGGTATGATTCTCACTTCTTATTTTTAAAAGTCTGATGTTAGTCCAACCGTATTCCTAAAGCTGAAACTTAGGGGGTGTTTGATTTGGTTTTAGTTTTCAATTTCTAAAAATTATTTTACAAATCTGTTTTAAAAAACTGGTTTTAAGGGGGAAAAAAACTGTTTGGTTATCCTATTTTTAAAAACTGTTTTAGAGATGTGAAAATGAAAAAACTTGTTTAATAGACTTGTTTTTAAAATGTGTTTTGCAAACTAAAAAATAAAAAACTTGTTTGATACACATTTTTAAATAATTTTTTTATTCACATTTTTTATTCATCATGAGACTTTTTTTTTATTCATCATGAGATTTTTTTTTTACTAGACTTCATCATGAAACTTAAAACTCCATTTATTAATAATTAATTAAGTGATACGACCACCCCATCTTCAACACTTTCTTTTAATTATTTTAACGAGAGACTTAAAGCAGGAGTAACAAATATAGGAGCATAATATCACCATAAAAAATGGTAGGTGCGGTGTAAAAAATTCAAATTGGTCATAAAAGTCAATTAATTAAGTAACATTTACAATGACAACTCAATTAATTAAGTAAAATCTAATATCATAAAAAGTCAGATTGGTCTTTAAAAAAAAGGAAGTCAAATTGGTTCAACTATGACCAATTTATCTTTAAAAAAAACGAAAATTATGACCAAGTATGAGCAAAAATATAAGACTTTATTTTTTATAAGTCAGATACATGGCTCGCAGCCTTTATTTTCTTTTGTGCGCCAACAAGAAAACATTAGATATTGTCGGAATAGTTTTATTATCTTTGAGCACATATCAATTTTATAAAAGTCTTTATTATTTATAAATTATTATTATGCTTTTAAGACTCGCCGGGAAAATATTACATATTGCCGCTAAAATTTCATCATGAATAAAAATTTATTAAGTTTTTATTTTATTTCTTTATTTTGTCCTTATAAATTTCTTTATTATTTATAATAGTAAATGATTATTTTTTTAAGTTCCAACGAGAAACATTACATGTTGTCGGTATAATTTTGTTGTCTTTGAGCACGTATCAAAGTTCATAAATGTCTTTATTATTTATAAATAATTATTTTACTTTTGAATCTCGACGGAAAAAGGTATTAGTAATTACTTATTTTTGCATCCCGCGCGAGAAAATATTAGATGTTGTCGAAATAGCTTTATTGTCTTTAAACACAAATCAATTTAATAAATATCTTTATTATTTATAATTGATTATTTTACTTTTGAATCTCGACTGAAAAACGGAAAAATATTATTGTCGGTATAAATGATTATTTTGTTTTGTCAGTGTAATTTTACAGTTTTTGAGGACAATATCAATTTTATAAATGTTTTTCCTATTTATAAATGATTATTTTGCTTTTGAGTTCCGATGAGAAAACATTATATATTATCGATATAATTTTATTGTCTTTTATCACATAACCATTTTATAAATCTTCTTATTATTTACAAATGATTATTTTACTCTTGAGTCCCAAAAGGAAAACATTATGTGTTATTTATTTAGTAAATACTCAAATTGATCCCTAACAAAAATTACGGAGACTAATTTAATCCCCAAGAAATGAAAAAATTGGTTTGGTACTTAAGAATCTCAAATTTGGGTCAATTTAGTCCCTATCAGGGACAAAAATATTCTTAAAAATTATCCTCAATGTCTAGTCTATATAATAATAGTAATTAATATATGATATGAAAAATTATTCCCGTAGTGTGTGATGCAAGGTGCTATTCCCGTGGCCTACTTTTTGAATTTTAAATAAGTTTTGTTAGTTGTAACAAATATTGGGCCAAGCCCATTTTAAGAAAAACCCTAGATTTCCTTTTAAACCTATTTCGTTGTTACTGATGCAAAGCATATTCAGCTGCGTTGCCATTACAATTCGGCACTTTCCTCTCACTGTGCAACTTCGTTTTTATCATTTCTAAGTGCAGCTTCACTTTTATCATTTCTTCTTCTTCTTCTTCTTCTTCTTCTTCTTCTTCTTCTCCTTCTCTCCTCTTCTGCTTTCTTCTCCTTCTTTATTCCTTCTTCTTCTTCTCTCCTCTTCAATAGTGGTGGAATCCATTCAGGGTTTTAGTTGGGAACTTGAAGGAGTTTTTGAAGACGCGAATGAAAGCCAGATCCAAACCAATGAAACTATTCCGTGTTTTCCTTTATTTTCGTAGTTCTATATAATTACAGTTGTGCCATTACTGAAAACGGACACTTCTCCGCATCTTTTCAGTTTTCAAAATTAAAATGAAAAATAGGGAAGCAAAACACCTTTGACCTGTTTCCGTTTTTCAGTCCCCAAAACTAAAAAACCCAATACAGTTTTTAAAACTATTTTTATAAAAATAGTTATCAAACAAGTTTTATAATGTTTTAATTTTTAAAAACTGAAAACAGTTTTTAAAAACACTTATCAAACAGGCTCTTAGTTATTCTTTTTCTTTTTTTTCATGGTTGGGTTAGGCAAGGTTTAAGTTTGAAGTGTTTGATAATTCCGCAAATTATATGTCATTTATGTGCTATTCAAAGGGATTTTATCACTCAAACTGAGCTTTAAAACTTGATTTGCCTAATTTCATTTTTGTTTGATGCCTTGTAGTTTAAATTAGACTAGTGGTTGAATTCCCTTATTTCTATGGTTGAATCTTGAGCTTTTGACCTTATTTGGTTGGGTTTTGACATATGTATGAAAGAAGATAAGAGGAAAGTATGAAAGAGGAAAGTCTGAAGCAAGTTGGAACTTGGAAGAAATAGAGCAAAACACAGCTGGCTAGGGCACAAGGTGTAACACCCCATTTTTTCGTTCTGTGATTTTGTGTGCTTAGGACTGTTTTTAGGACCATCTTAGATGAATAGGAACGTGTTCAAGTACATAGATTTGTAGAAAACTCAATGTTGCACTTTTCTGTAGAGGTTAACCAGTTATAGTTATTGAGTTAATTTATCATATTCAAATCTTGTAATAGTACATAACAAGAAGTATCTAGCCTTAGAGTTTAACACATTTATTCTTTTGTTTTTATGTCCACTTGGATTTTATGGTTGTGAGAATAATGTAGCTGATTTCAATGATCTCCCACAAATCGTGTTGTGTTCCTTCAATGAAGGCTTGTATCTTGTCTTTCCAAAACTCGTAGTCAGCATCGTTGAACAATGGTTGCCTTCCAACATTGTTTCATTCAACTAGATCCATTTCTTGTATATGAGTAGCCTTCAATCTATTCTCTGACACGGTTAAGTGCTTAGACTAGAGACCTTACTTTGATGCCAACTGAAATATGAGAAAACATAAGAAGATGGTTGAATTGTGTTTTAAAAACTTTTGCAAGTTTTCTAAAACATTGTCTCATTGAAGTTTGCAATACTGAATTGTTGTAAGCGTATGTATGCTTTACTTAGAAGAGCAATGATCAGACACAAACAAGTTGTGAATAAAAATGTTAATCACAAATCAACCAATGGTTAGAAGACATTATATAATTAAAGCAAGTAAAGAGGAAACAAGACACACAAGTTTATACAGGTTCGCCCTGCAACTCAGAACTACTTCATGTCCCTTCTCCTAAAAGAATACACTAATCAAGCTTATTAGAACCACTACGGTAACACCCCAATTTTCATGAAAACTATTTTACAATTTTCGACTACTTGGGAATAAGTCATAGAGATTGATCAACTCGACGACTTGTGAAGAGTATGAAGAACTGCAAAGATTTGTCGTAAACAATTTGCAATGTTGGTATTAATTCATATTAACAGACAGTGTAGACGTATACAGTTTTATATATGAATTAATCCTGAAAATACGTCACCTTGCTGTTTAAATTAAAGGATTTATTCTATTGAAATGATTTTTAGGTACTTAATAAATATTTTTAAGTCATAGTTTAATTTTTGACGTTTAGTTAATTGTTAATCGTCTGTTTTTTGTCGTATTTAATACGACTTTTATGTTAACAATTTTCTGTTGATAATTTTATTGTTTGAATTTATTCTAGATGTTAAGAAAAATTGGAATTAGTAATCATCACTAATTTACAATTTTACTATGCTGTAGGAATTTTGTTAAAAACTGTCGTAATTAGGCTATAGGGTAAGTTTTTAACTGAAACATGCCCAAACGTGATCCAAATTTTACAAACTTTGAGATTTAAGTATTTTCCAATATTTACGATTTATTGGAATTGTTTGGAATTTTTTGGCCGACAGAAAATATTTAGGGTATTTTCTAAGGCAAAAAACAGCGTAATTGCAATGTTTTGGCTCGTAATTTGAGAAAACGAGATACACCCTAATTTTCATCGTTTCACTAATTATTAATTGTCTGTTTTCTGTCGTACTTAATACGACTTTTCTGTTAATGAAATTTTAGTTGATAATTTTATTGTTTGAATTTATTCTAGTTGATAAGAAAAATTGGAATTAGTAATCGTTACTAATTTACGGTTTTTCATAAAACGTTAGAATTCTGCAGTAAAACGCTGTATTAAAGCTATATATGGTGAGTTTTTAACTGAAACATGCCCAGATGTGATCCAAAATTTACAAAATTTGAGATTTTAGCATCTTCCAATATTTATGAGTTATTGGAATTTTTTGGGAATTTTTAGGCGATAGAATATATATAGTGTATTTTCTATGCCTAAAAAGTGCGAAACTAGATCGTTTTGGCTCATAATTTGAGAAAACGAAATTCATGGGAGCATTTCTAATGTCATGAGGGACATTTTGACTGAATAATAATTTTTAGCTGTGGGCTGGTGAATTAGACATTTTTTTAGAGTTGTTGGTATAAAAACCCTAATATACGCGAAATGCCGCAGACCTGATTGATTGATAACACAATGAAACGAAACCCTGCAATTGGGGGACTGAATGGCGGCCACACATGGACCAATAGTGGCTGAACCATGTGCTTTGGAATCTTCCTTGACAAGTGTAAGCTTAGGAGTGGTGGTTATGTAAAAGGTAGGTAGTTAGTTAAGTTGGTTTCTAACTAGTTTAGTTATAACCTAACTAAATGAACAATTTTGTTCCCTCCTTGTCATCTCCCTAAACCGTGGGTCTCCCACTTAATCACACACTCATCTTCTTCATTTTCCATTAATGCTTTGGTGAAGAAAAAATTTAGTGAGAGAAAGTGTGAGTTCTTGAAGAAACTTGGTGATTTTGCTTACAATCTTCATTCCTTTCTTCTTAATCTTTGATCAACCATCATCAAACTTCTTGATAAGCTTCCTAATCCATCTATTTTTCCTCTTGGCTTCCATGAATGGGTTTACATGATTTTAGTGTTGTTTTTCCTCAGAAAGTGTTAGATCTTGATGGAATAGCTTGAATACTTCTTAGATCTATCATTTTTCTTCATGATTAAGTAAGTTTGTTGAATTTAAAAATTGAAAACCCAAATTTTTTGGGGGAGACCGAACCTAAGGGGCTATTCTACGGGTTTTATTTTTGTGCTTTTAAGTGATTAGAAGTGAGATCTTTGAGGGTTAGTACCTAATAAACTTAGATCTAGTCATATATACATGTATAAGCAATGTTTTGTGAAATTAAATTTGGTTGGTTTTTGTTCTTCAAAATCATGGCTATGATCAAGTTTTGGAATGAGTTTTAATTTGTTTTTAGTGTATTAAAATGATGAAGATATTGGTTTATGGTAAAAAGGGTTTAGGCTTAACAAGTTGTCAAGATTTAGAAGTTAAAGATTTGGCAAGTTGAAATTGTTTTTGAAGCCCTAAAACCGTGGCCTTCGAAGAAATTTTAGAACATGTTGTTAACTTGTTTTGATGCCTAATATGGTTGTAAAAGTGGTTAGTAATTTGATCTAACAAAAGCTTTCAAGAAAATTTGATTTTGGGAAAAAGATTTGGTATATGTCTTAAGATTTGTTTCAAAACTATAATGAAGTTGTTTCCATAATTTTATGTCATGTTTTCATTCTTTAATAAGTTGTTCAAAGTTGGGAAAACACTATTCCAATTGGTAAAAGACTATTCAAAGTGGTAAGTTTTGATTTAAGGACTTTCTAAGTGTGTAGTTTTTGTAAAAACTTAAGCACTTGCATGATTTAAACTTGATTCATGATATATGACTAAGTGTGATCAAAATGGAATTACGTGAGTAATTCTTAGGTCTTTAGAGACCCTAAGCCATGGATGTTCTAGGGCATTAGGACTTGAGTTTTTGTTCTAATTGGATTGAACTTGTATTGTTAAGATTTATGCGAGGTACGACTCGAAGACGCTTTGGAATTTACCTTTTTAGAACGTATTCGAGGTAAGGGAAATTTCTAAATAATGATTTAGGCTTTTCGCCTTGTTAGTTGTCTGGTTTGAATGTTTGAATAATTTTGTGATAATACGTGTAGTATTATTATGTGTTAGCATGAATTGCTGTGAATTGATTTAGCCCTACGTGACAAGACTGAATTATATTGTGTGATTTAAATCATGTATGATTGATTTAATTTGGACTTGTGATTGATTAAGGTATGCATGATAATGACGTTGATGATGGATTAATTAATAATGCGACTATCGATTGTATATTGGTTTGACGATTTACATCGGTAAATCTGATGCGATTCCACAAGCCGAACCAAGATTTCAAAAATGAAATGTTAAAGGCAATTTTGAATTAAAAGTAAGCGAGAGGGTTTTATTAAAACTAGCCAAAGCTTGCAAAGAATTTTTCAATGGAACCATACTAAGAACAAAACTCGAGTAAACTGTGCAATTTGCAAAAATGGTTGAGCTAAATGATACATCTTAGGAAAGACTTAGTAATTAAGAGTGTTCGCACCGCCTCTCTATCCTGTAATTTCCCTAATGTATTATTTAGCATAACTAGGGTTCCATCAACCTAAAGCTAAAGAAGTATTTTCAGATACAGTAGTACATAGGAGTGACATAAAAACCGAGTTTCGGAATTCAGTAAGTTAAGAGAGTTGAGGACTCGTCGATTCGCATTAATTAATTAAAAGATCTCTTGAACACTCCTTATGGTGAGTGGGCTGCATCAAATAATTGGATTGATGCAAACTAACCATTGAGCATTGATACTCGTAGCGTTTGACAGTTTGATTGACTGATTTCACTAGGCAGGTAGTCGTTTTAGCCAGAAACCCGAAAGTCCTTATGGTGACTAGTGGTTGTGAATGGCAATACAGTTTAATATGGTTGGAATTAGATTGTAATACCCTTGATTAGGAGAATTTGTTTGGACCTAGAAAAGGAGTTCCTGTGTCTATTGTTGTCCTTGTTTAAAGCTACAAGTGTATACACAACTTGTTCATAATGCATTGGCATGCATAGCTGACAACATTTATGATATATGATAATTGATTTGTTGATCTGTGGATTGTTTGTCTGCTCACATGCAATGCTTGATATACCATGATGATGCATGCGGTCTATTAAGTTAAGTATATGTATATATATAGCATGTTGTTGTAGCATACATATATATTTGTTGGCATGCGACTAGCCTGTGATAAACTCGTGGAGAAGGAATTTACCCTTGCATTTATTTTGTTTCATGATCATGCATGTTTTGGACTCGCTACTTAGATGATGCCGATCCCTATGAGGTTTATGGGGTGCACAACGTATGAATTCCCACAGGGAAAGATACCATTGGCGTGGGCCATCGATCCCATTACCGGATGCTTGTCTCATTCTGGTATGGTGATTGAGACTGACGATGATGGGAAGTTCTCCACTCCTGTTCATTTCAGCAGTAAGAGAATTAAGTTTTATATTCCTCCTGATCTACTTACTGTACCTGCTCCATTTGTACATATTGAGACGTCTCGTTTGTTGACTTTTCTCTTGGGATTGTGGATCCAGCCACTGTGTTGGTTGGTATGGGCATTCCTCATCCTACTTTGATTCCGAGTACGAGTACTATTCCCCCTTCAACTAGAGTTCCTACTACTCCTCCCGTCATTACTACTACTTCTACAGTTGCTGCTACTAGTTCTGCGACGACATCTGCTATGCCTAAGGGTACTTCTTCCTCATTTTGTACTCACTGTCTTCACTGTTCGCTTCCTTTGCCATCGACCCCTACGGCTGGAGACCCAATAGATAGGCGTAGGACCACCAGGGAGTGGTTGGCTAGGGATAGGGTTGTGATTGAGAGTGATGACGAGGATGAGGAGTAGGAGGATCCCTCCAAGGCGACTGGACCTGCTAGTTCGGAGTCGGTGACACGTCTTGCGGGGTTTCCACCTCATAAGCGCCTTAGGTTTACTTTCAGGCCAACATAGTGTGTATATATGTATATGTGTATATATATTTTTTTTATTTTTTTTATTTTTTCTGTTCATATAATTCTGTATATGTGCTTAGCAGTTTGTCTACCTCCTACTTCTCTTTCCCCCTTTCCCTTTTATTTTTTACTTTTCTGCTTCCAAACCCCTCTTAGTATCAGATCCAGATGGGGAAGTAGGAATGTGATATTAAATTTGAATTATGAGTTATTTCTCTGAATTACTCTTTACGTTTAATCATATTAACATTCTGATCTGCTGGTAGCACTCAACTTATTATTCTTAATCAAAAACTTATGGATTAATGATTTATTATAAGGAATTAAAACCTTTCAGATCTAGCTTTTAGGCTGTACGACGGAAGGATAGCAGTAAGTCCTGACGGACAGGGCGGTAAGGCTATGACCATGTTTAAGCAGAAATTGATAGATCTGAAAGAATTTTATAGTCTTCGGTTAAGAATAAGTTTTTTCGAGGTGGCTTTGGTCAGATCTGGAATAAATATATATGATTAAGCTTATATGAGTAAATTAGAAAATGATTATTAATTCAAGTTTAATATTTATATTTCTAACCAACCAAGTGATGGTGAAGATACTAATGGGTGAGAAAGACTTGTCTATTATTATGCTCCGATCTTTTTCCTCTCACTTTTCTTTTAAGTCTTCCCAACCCTCATCTTCCTCTCTTAATGCAAATCAAACTCAAAATCTTTCAAAAAAGGTCTTCAAAGAAGAAATTCGATTTGAAGACATCAATCAAGATTTAGACAATTGGGAAATTCCAAAAATTAAAGATGAAGATCTTTACAAACCTGCGGGATCTTATTTCCGTAATTCTGATTATATAATCAGAACTTATATAATCAGAACTGTTGAACAAAATTACAAAATACAAAAGGATAATGAAGAACTTCAACTACTTTATGCTATATATATATATATATATATATGATGGTATCTTTTATAATGTTAGTGGTTGTTAAACAGATTTTACTATCCATTGTTTTACAGTTCTTTAAACCGTTGTTATTGTTTTAAAAAGAAAAAAAATATACTACTGTTTTCAGAGAAAACCTTTTGTAAGAAAAGATTCTTCTGCAATTAGTATAATCTGGGTAACAACAGTAGGGCTCCGAAAACGGGGTGTTCCAGAAAAGTTTTTAGAGTGACGGGTTTAAAAACCTAATATACGTGAAACGTCGCGCACCCGATTGATCGATAACGCGTCGAAACAAAACACTATGATTTGATGGATGAAGGGCAGCCATACATGGACCAATGAGGGCCAAGCCATGTGCTTGGGACCCACCATTGGCAAGTGGAAGCTTATGATTGGTTGATAAGTAAAGGTAGGTAGTTATGTTATTTAGTTTCTAACTAAATTAGTAAAAACATAACAAAATGAACAATTTTTGTTCCCTCCATATCCTCTCCTAAACCGTGAGCCCTCCTTTATTAAGCATTCATCACTTTCATTTCTCCATTAATGACTTTGTGAGAAAAAATTTAGTGAGAGAAAACTTGTGTTCTTGAAGAAACTTAGAGATTAAAGCTTGTAATCTTCATTCTTTTCTTCTGCTTACTTGTGCAATCATCACCATCCTTGTTGTTAAGCTTGCTCACTCATTCTTCTTTATCCTTGGCTGCCATGGATGAGTTTCACATGGTATTAGTGTGGTTTTTCTTAGAAATTGCTTAGTTCTTGATGTATTAGCTTAATACCTCTTAGATCTATCATTTCCTTTACATTTAAATGAGTTTGGTGAAGTTAAAAATTGTGGAACCCTAAGTTCTTGAAGAGGTCGAACCTAGAGGCTATTTAAGGGGACTTATTTTTGCTTGATTTAGTTGTTTGGAAGTGAGATCTTGAAAGGTTTTAGCTAACTATGCTTAGATCTAGTCATATGCATGTTTAAGCAAGGATTTGTGAAATTAAAATTTGGTTGTTCTTGGCTTTGAAAACCGTGGCTGTTGAGCATGTTTTAGAAAGAGTTTTTAACTTATTTTTAGTAGTAAAGATGTTGGTTTATGGCAAGAAATCTTAGATCAAACAAAGTTGTCATGATTTAGAAGTTAATGGTTCAAAGCCTTGAGTTGTTTTTAGCACTTTGAAATCGTGGCCTATTAGGGTTTTTGAGAGAGTGATATTGACTTGTTTTTATGCCTACAAGAGTTGTAAAAGATGGTTAACAATTAGATCAACCTTTCAAAGAGATTTGATTTTGGGAAAAAGATTTGACGTTTGTCTTAAGATTTGTTTTAAAACTATAAGGAAATTGTTTCCAAGGTTTTATGTCATATTTAGATGCTTCAATAAATTGTTCAAAGTTGGAAAACACTATTCCAATTGGAAAAATACTATTCCAGGTGGTAAGTTTTGGTTAGGAATTTTCTAAGTGTGATAGTTTTTGTCAAAGCTTAAAAATTTGCATGATTTGAACTTGCTTCATGACGCATGACTAGATGTGATAAAAAAGGGATTAAGTTGAGTAATTCCTAGGCCTTAGGAAGCCCTTAGCCGTGGCTGCCCTAAGGTTGGCAAGCTTGAGTTTTTAGTTCTAATAGAATTAAACTTGCATTATTAATGTTCGTACGATGTACGACTTGACGACAACTTGGAATTGCCTCCTTTGGAACGCATTCGAGGTAAGGGAAATTCCTATATAATGAGTTTAGGCTTTTCGCCTTGTTTGTTATGTGGCTTGAATGACTATTTAGTTGTGTGATAATACGTGTAGTATTATTATGTGAGAGTACGAATTGTTGTGGTGTGATTTGGCCCTGCGTGGCAAGACTGAATTGTAATGTGTGATTTAAATCATGTATGATGATTTAATTTGAATTGAGATTGATTTAGTACGCATGATAATGACGATGAATTAATTAATAATGCGAAGATCGATTGTAAACTGGTTTGGCGGTTTACATTGATAATTCGGTTGCGATTCCACGAGCCGAACTAAAGTTTCAGGAATGAAAAATTAAAGGCTTTTGATTTAAAAGCAAGCGAGAGAGTTTTTAGTTAAACTAGATATAGCTTGCAAGAATTTTCAATGGAACCATACTAAGTAAAGGACTCAAAGTGAACAGTATAATTTTTGAAAACGGTTGAGGTACATGATGCGTCTGGGAAAATTCCGGCAAGGAAAGACTTAGTAATTAAGAGTATTCATCGCCGCCTCTCTTTCCTGGGAATTCCCTTAGTGTATTTTCAGAAACAGTAGTACATATGAGTGACACAAAAAACTGAGATTGGAACTCATCAAGTTGAGAGAGTTAAGGACACGTCGATCCGCATTAATTAGTTAAAAGATATTTCGGATACTCTGTATGGTGAGTGGGCCATACCAAAGAATTGGATTGATGTATACTAAACATTGAGCATCGATACTCGTAGCATTTGACAATCTGTATGACTGGATTTCAAAAGGCGGGTAGTCGTTTTTAGCCAGAAATCTGAAGGTCCTTATGGTGATTAGAGGTCGTGGGTGGCAATACAGTCTAATGTGCGCGCAATTAGATTGTAATTCCCTTGATGTGGGATTTGTTTGGACCTGGAAAAGGAGTTCTGGTGTCTATTACTGTCCTTGTTTAAGGCTACAATTGTGTACGCAAAACTTGTTCATATGCACTGGCATGCATTGCTGACCACATTGATGATATGTGATGATTTAATTGTTGATATGAAATGATTTGTTTGCTCACATGCAAATGCTTGATATACCGTGATGATGCTTATGGTTTATTAAGTTATGCATATATATATAAGGCATGTTGTTGTATTATGTATATATATATATATATATATATATATATATATACATCTTGTTTGCATGCGACTAGCGTGTGATGAACTCATGCATAAGGAACTTACCCTTGCATTTACTTTGTTTCATGATTATGTTCCGAACTCGTTACTTAGATGATGCCGATCCCGATGAAGTTTATGGGGTGCACAACGTATGAGTTCCCTTAGGGGAAAATACCCGCGGCATGGGCCATTGATTCCATTAATGAACGTCTGTCTCACTCAGGTATGGCGATTGAGACTGATGACGACGGGGAATTTTCTACTGCTGTCTGTTTCAGCAATAAGAGGGTTCAATTTTATGTTTCACCTGGTTTGCTCACTGCACCTCCAATGACTGCACCTGCTGAGACTTCTCCATTCATAGATCTTTCACTTGGCATTAATGATTTTGCCTCTGTTCTTGTTGGAGCTAGCGTTCCATACCCTGTGACTTTTCCGAGTACAAGTACCTTTCCATCTGCTACTACCAGAGTCCCTGTTACTCCACCCATTACCCCTACTGCTACTACTACTATTACTGCTGCTGTGCTAGAGGCTACCTTCCTTCGTTCTGCATTCATTGCCCTCACTGTTCATATCCCTTGCCACCGACCCTGACAGCTGGAGACCTGATAGATGTGCGTAGGACCACTAGGGAGTGGTTACATAGGGATACGGTCGTGATTGAGAGTGATGATGATGAGTAGTAGTAGGAGGAGGAGGATCCCTCCAAGGCTATCGGTCCTGCTAGTTCGAAGTCTGCTACTTATCTTACGGGGCTTCCACCTTGTAAGCGTCTTAGGTTTACTTCAGGCCGGCATAGAGAATCAGTCTGTTAGACTCTAGTTTTTAGTGCTTTTGTATAGTATGGCATTTTGGGCGTAGTCCTTAGAGAGGATATGGCAGGACACATCATAGCTATGAGTCAACTCTAGATGTCTAGGGTTTTTCATATTATTGATGTATTTTATTTTTGGTCTGTACTGATGTATATGTTAAACTTTGCCTGTGTGCGACACTCTGATCAATGATAGTCTTATGATGCATATATATATATATATATATATATATATATATATATATATATGTATATATGATAGTATCTTTTTATAATGATAGTGGATGTTAAACAGATTTTACTATTCATCATTTTACAATTCGTTACACTCTGTTGTTGTTTTAAAATGAAAAAAAGTACTGTTGTTTTTCAAAGAAAACCCTTTGTACAAATGATTCTTCTACATTTAATTTAATCTGGGTAACAACAGTAGCGCTCTGAAAACGGGGTGTTACAACTACTAAACCTTGAGATGCCCTACCATCCCATTAATGTGAAACCTAATTTAATTATTCTTAATCCCATAATTTAAGCGTTAATAACAAACAATGGAAAATACATAAGACTTTAAAGGCTAAATTATACTTTTGGTCCTTAAGTTTATTTTAGGTTTTAGTTTGGTCCCTTATGTATTAAAAGTTCAGAATTGGTCCCTTATGTGTAAAAGTTATACTAATGTGGTCTCTTTTATTTTTTTTATTTCGAACTGATCCGTTATGTTACAAAAATTATACCAATGTGATCCCGTTTTTGTCCCTTATTTTGTAATAAACATGGACCATATTGGTATAATTTTTGTAACATAAGAGATCTCTTCGGAACAAAAAAAACAAGAGGGACCACATTGGTATAACTTTTAAACGTAAAGGACCAATTCAAAAGTTTTAATACATAAGGGACCAAATCGAAACCTAAAATAAATATAAGGGACTAAAAGTATAATTTAACCGACTTTAAAACTTCATAAAACACCAATGGCAAAATGTAATATTACTACATTGTATGTATATCAAAATAGTTAGTGTTTCTGGCCCCATCCTCGGAGCACACGTGTCAAAGTGTAGCGGAAAACATAGTGTACATACAGTCATCCCAACATAACAAGAGGCATAGCCTAGCCTCGTCCAAAATACGAATTCAAAAGATACTGGCCATCATACTGTGTATAGTCAGGATCACCCCATACTCTCTAGAAAATCCTGAACAATCTCAAAGGACTCTGTAACTTAAAGTTCCTAAGTACCGAGATCTTCGGATTCATCGTCGACGGGAAAGGTGACAAATCTATCTTCAACCTAATGAGTGTCCTCTAGATCACCTGTTTGAACAAATATACATACAACACATAGCAAGAAAAGAGGCATAAGAATAACACAGTCATCATAAAGTAGGATGGAAAGCAGTAGCAAATATCTCAAAATAGCCTATTAACAATCAAGCCTATTTTAACGTCACTCGAATATCCTCGAATAACTCGTATCATCCTACTCAAATCCACTCTAACTAATGTCACATCTAGACTTGTATGGACTCGTGGCCACCAAACCTAATGATGATGATTCATGTCGCGTCCCCCATTTCAGTTAGGGACGTGTCACCACCGATTCCCGTTAGGGGTGGAGTCAGTTGTCAACGTACCTATCCCGCTCATCGTGACAGATAAGAGTGCATCCCCAAATCCCCCATTGCTATTAGGGATTGGCTATCTTGCCTACCCTCAAGAACGTACACAGTGACGTGGAATACTCAGTACACGTCAGGATAGCCAGGTACTCACCGATGCCACGATGCGATAAGGATCAACTATCTATCCCCTATGGAACTATTGTCGGCCCCCAACTACATCCTCAATGTCTCCACACCCTATACTGATCATTCGTATTGCACTCGATACATCTGACTTCGTGTGCCCATACACATGGTTGTGAATCATTTCCATCAATAACATTATGCAACTATATGAATCTCACTGACTCGGATCTGATCAAGAGCCTAGTACTCTGACATATCAAAATCTCAACTCAGCCACCCAGGCAATCTCAGCCACACAGACAACCTCGATCAATCATTTTATCCTCAAAGGTTGGGTTCTAAGACTACACCATAAAATCATACCATAATCATGTCAAGATCTGTCACACTATCACTCTCTCACGTACTCAACCCTCAAAATCAAGAATAATATAACATAATAATAATGATATGAACTACAGGGGCAAAATAGTCATTTTCATATATCAGGCATCATCAAAGCATATTAAACATAAAACCCAAGAGCATATTGCTATGATCATTAAACATCATATATTCACGCAACCAGCAAACCCTAGCATAATCAGCCAACCTCAAGCATACAATCAATCCTATGTTGATTGATGGGTCCACGACGCCTATCCTTAGACATCAAGGACCGTAACCCCTATCCCTAAGTGTTAGTGACATCAATCCCTAGTAGGGCTTAGGTCACCCTACGAATATCATGAAAATATAGGCTATGCGAACTGTCCCACAGAAAGTCTGTTTCTTCCCCCCCTTATTATCAAACAGTTGAACCGGCACGCGTACGAATCACCAACTCACAAACGATCAATCAAGTCATCCCTCTCTAATGTATGGTTCTGCTTCACCACCATAGCCACCAAAGATTATCCAAAAATTCCCCCGAGCATGCCGATGCGACCTATATTTCACCGAAATCACAAAAACACACTCAGATTAGAATTAAGGCACACTATGGAATTGGAAATATTCATGGAGTGTATGCCTAGGTTCTGGTCTAAGGGTCTAGAATCACGAACTTACCAAATTCCAACCTCCGGGGAAATTTCATGCTTGTTCGGTATCACGACTAGCACCAAAACCCCAAAACACAAAGAACAGTTAATTAGGGACTGAAACCACCATCCAAGGACCGCAAATTTATTGTAAGAGAATTCAGAAATCAAAGGCTTCATCCTTTGTTTCGTTGGTCCACAAAGTTGCCTCAGAAAATTTCGATAAGACCCTAGCTCGTTCGGTATCTGTATGGCCCAACAAGGGTCCAAAACACAGTCAGATTAGGGTTAAGAACTAAAATATGATAAGAGATTACCAACCCAGACATAGATACAAGATTATAACACCATAGGTATATAGGTTTACCTCGATGAAATAACGATCGGAGATAAGCTCTATAAAGTATGAACAGCAATAAACAAATCAGTAGGATCGAATGAACAAACCAACACTTGGAATGACTTAGAATTAAGTCTCAAACCATGAAATCACTCATCCATGGTGTCTCTGGTCTTTTACAGAGGTGAGGATCGTGCTAAAGTCAGAAAAGAAGTAAAAAAAATGAAAGGGAAAAGTTAATTGGCCCTTATATACAAAAATCTGCTGAAATGCACTTGGAGTAACGCTTCAACCGTTGTGGCCGGCTCTTCCAACGTCCGTCCAAGAACTGGCCGCCCAATCCTCAGCCCAAACGGTCCAATCATGTTTTGTCACGTGTCAACATCCCTCATTTGGTCCACACACAAGACACCACATATCACGATCTGATTGAGTTTCTGAAGGTCGGTTGCGCTAGAAGCGCTCACCCTAGAGCTGGAAGCACTCGCCCAAGCACTTGGAGTGCAACCTAGGGTAAAAACTCCGAAGTCTCGCGATTTCTTCGACTCTAATGCTTCTACCTTTCATAGTTTGATTTCCTGTCATTCAAGCATCATTCCAAACATCAAGAATACCTAATCAACCTTAAGATTAGTGTAACGCCCGAAATTCCCTGAGCTGAGTTGAGTATAAGTTGTGAAAAGTTGTGTAGTTGTGTTTAAGCTTAATTTGGATTCAAATTGAGTAAATATGATTACACAAAGCTTTAATGTGTAAGTTGTTGAATTTTAGTTAAGGAATAAGTTGGATTTGATCTTAAAATGATTGGAAGTATTGATTAGGAGTTAACTGAATTTGGTTTAGGGAGAAAGTCTTAAGATTGGGTGTTAGAATTGAGTTTCTTTGATTTTAATGCAATGGGAATCGATTCATGTGAAGCCTGAATCGATTTAGGCAGTTACAAGTCTCTGGGAGTCAAATTGGAAGCAGTAAGAATCGATTCACTCACTTAATTCGCGAGCTATCACATTCTGTCTATGTGAATCGATTCACACATAAGTTGTGAATCGATTCATAGCCTTAAAATCGCGTAAAAACGCAGCCAATAGAACAGAACGTGAAGAGAGTGAAAAAGAGGAAGAAAATGAGCGATTTTGGAGAGAAGAAAAAGGGGGAAACCCCTAGGGTTTCATGAGAGTGAGAGAGATTGAAGAGATTCTTGCTAGGATTCTTCAATCCCTAGCTTGAATGAGAGTTTAGAGAATTGAGATTTAGCTTTAATGGAATTTTGGAGAAACCCTAGAAGATGGAAGAAGGAGAACTGAAATAAAGGAGAAGAAGAGGAAGAAGATCAAGCTCCTTAAAGGATGGTTCAAGTTCTTGGACTTGAAGAGGAAGATTGAAGGTTGTAGAACAAGATTTCAGAGAAAATTGAAGAAGCCCTAAGTTGGGAAAAGGGGGGAAAACGTGAAGAAGAGCAAAGAGGGCAAAGCTCCGTCATTCTAGCTCAAGACCTTGAAGAATAAAGGTGAGTCCTTCTTTCCTTAAGTAATATGTGAACCCTAGGTTCAAGTTAGGATTTTGAATACCCATAGGAAGCATAGTTTGATCTTATTATTGTTATGATTTTATAGTGGGTTTGCTTAAAAATAGGTTGGATGACTACCCCTAACCCCCACACATGTGTGTATATTTGATGTTTTACTCCCTTGTTATCTCCATAGAGCTCCAAGGGGTTGAGTTTGGTATATGTGTTGTCCATTAGTTTGGTTAGTTTGTGGCTTGATAATGAGCCCTAAGTTCATGGTAATGATGTTGATTAAAGGACCCAAGGAAATTATGTGATAGGAAGAATGTTTGAAGTAGTTATTCATGATTTGGTATGATTCTCATTATGATTATGTTATGTTTTCACCTCTAAGTGAGTAGTTATTTAGTGATTTATGTTGATATCTTGAGAGTGAATGTTCAATTGAATTGAGGTGATGTAAGAGGAGCTGTTCAATCATTTGGTCATGTTTTTTATGTCTGATTGTGAGTGCTAAATCCGTTATAAAGGTTTTGAGTGGGAAATAGTATTCTAGGGAATGATCATAATTCTTGATGGAATTTATGACCTTTAAGATGAAGGTATGTTTAAGTATACTTATTATCATAAATAGGCTATGGTGAGAAATGCTGTTAGTGATAAGATTAAGCCGTGCTTGATAGCGAAAGATGATTGAATTATGTTAAATTGTTCATTTCATTAAGTATATGCATTGTCATAGCATAAGTCATGTTTAAGAGTCTTAAAGACACCAAGATGCCTCAAAATGGGGATGGATCGTATGGTTAGCCTCGTGGGATGCCACTTGGACGGTTAAGACGTCTAACTACCATATTGATAGTGTGTTATTGGGGTTGTATGGATGTAAGCATATTACACTACCCAGTAACATAGCCCAAAAAAGAACATTATGTTCTAATTAAGGTAGCATTGCATTTATTATTGCCTTGCTAAGCATAAAGTAAGTAAGAACAATATGTTCTTAGTTAAGAAAGTTACATTTACATTGCATTGAGCTTAGCCGTGCTAAGCATAGGTTAATGCAAGAAAGTTTATATGACTGATTTGTGTTTGCTATACATTTCTATGTCTAAGTTATTCACAAGCCTTTAAGTGGTATATTGGACTTAGGATTATCCTACCCTGCAATATACTAAGCGATAAGTTCAGGTTAGCACATTCTAGGGCGTTCTCGCTTAGAATGTCGAATAGGTTTTCAGAGTAAGTCCTTACGGTATCTAGGGAGAGTATGTTTAGGAATGGAATACCTGAGTTAGTCTTTTCAGGCTAGTATGACTCGACAAGAGAATGGTAAGGAGTCCGTGAATAGCTCACTGAGATTTTTATCTCATTCTTGAACGTGAACACAAGAAGGGGGGTTGAATTGTGTTGAAAACTTTTCGCAAATATTAAGTTAAAAACACTTAGAACACAGGTTTTTCAAAACAGTTTGTTAAACAGACGCTGGAAATAAACCGGATGCTGAAAAAGCAGTTTGTGAAAACTTGTTTTTTAACAGAGCAAGATAAAGATAAATAGAAACTAGTTCACTACCAAACTGGTAGCTACGTCTAGTCCCTTTGTTCCTGAAGGATTTTCCACTATAATCAATTGATTACAATTTCCTCAAGAGTATTCTTCTGTCACAATCTTGACAATACTCTCAACTTCTCAAAACGACTCAGTACAGTCGAGCCTTTGAGGGAACAGCCTTAACTAGGCCAAAAACAACTTTTACAAGTTAAGTTGAATACAAGTATAAATAACTCTCACAGAGAGGATAAAAATTAAGCTCGATATAGAAATGCTTTCTAAAAGAAAGTGTCGGACGCTGAGTTCAGTCCTTGTAGTCCAGAGACTTGGCTCGAAACTTGATTGCTCACAGAAGCAGTGCTTTCAGAGTATTGACTCTTTGTAGTGTATAGCAACAGTGCTTGTTCTTTGTAAATGAAACAATATTCTCTTGCAAAGTTTTGACAGTTTCGACAGTTTCGACAGCTTCTTCAATGGATACCTTGGGGTATTTATAGGAGTTCTAAAGGATATTACCGTTACAGTAAAAATGGCTCCTTCCATTGAGTGAGGTGATTTCAAAAAGCTGTCTCTTTCTTCCTTTCCAGAGAATATCTCAGTAGTACACATTACCGTTTTCGTACTACCTTGCTTTTCACAATTGCTTGTACGATTTTTGTCTTGTAGCTAAAGGTGTCACCTTTGATACCTCGTACAACAATTTTGGCGTATAAGATCAAATTCGAAATCCGTTCCAGAACCTTCTGAGAGGAAGAGCAATTACGTGACCATCACGTGATATAAAATGAAGTTCAGACGCTCGCTCAGAATGGAAGATCGGATGCTCATAGCAAATGGATAATTCCAGATGCTCACGAAGACAGTATACTAAGTTGAGCCGGATGCTGACACATGAAGTGTATCCTTCTCTTGAGAGCTTCTTCCTTCTTGTATAAGTGGCTTAGAAATATATGTAATATTAGTATCTGCACACTTCAAAAATTGTTAGAACATAAATTGTTCTTTTGTGAATATTTTTGTTATCATCAAAATTAATGAGGGTCTAAACTTCTCAATCGTTTAGGTTCCAACAATCTCCCCCTTTTTGATGATGACAAATATCTAAGGTTGATGAACAATTTAGTTTCAAAAAGACATCAAGGGTCTCCCCCTGAATTTAACTTCCAACAATCTCCCCCTTTTTGATGATGACAAATATCTAAGGTTGATGAACAATTTAGTTTCAAAAAGACATCAAGGGTCTCCCCCTGAATTTAACAATTTTGATATATAAGATAATTCTAGTATTTAGGCGATAGTTGATAAACAAATTCAATTAAGTGATCGCAAAACAAAATACGTAGATGTATCAAAGTAAGATCGGATGCTGATCAAAAATATTGATTTAATCAAATTGTACCAAATTTATTTATCATTAAAGAGCATTAGTACCAAATTTATTTGACAATGAATATTAGCGCATTAATAAATAACCACACAGATGCTATGTATGAAATGCTATGCATGATACTACAGTTCCAGCGTATTCATCGGAATGTGAACATCGGACAGTGAGTTAGTCAGATTTTCACGTGTTCATCATACCTTTCTTTTACTCCCCCTTTTGTCATCAGACAAAAAGAGTGTAAAAACACATCATAGTCAAAATAAGACTTAGAAAAATTTGAATATAAGTCAGTTGATTAGAGCAAAAATAGTGTATATATATAAGTGTATCAACAAAAATAAGAAATATCACTTAGTACCAAAAAAAATATAAAGCGAAACAAAGTTTAAGGGTTTGGAAGAGGTGGTGGAGGGATGTTGAGACGTTCATATAGTAATTTCAGAGCAGTCTCCAGCTGAGTGACTTTCATGTTGGTGGCCTTCATTTCTTCAAATTCAGCTTTGGGAATAGTGACCATCTCAACTGCAGAAGTAGAAGTAGAAGGTCCAACTTCTGGTACGGGTGCAGGTTTCATCTTCTGATGCTCTGCAAGCACCCAGTTGGATAGCTTGAGTCTCAATTCCTTCTTCCGTTGAGCTCTTAGAAAGAATGCATCATTTGGTATAAACCATTTGATGAAATTTCCAAGTTTTCTGAGCTCAGATTTTGTTTGAATTTCCCATTGATATTTCACATCTTCTGGATACAACAAACCCATGAAGATGATTTCTCTGTGTAGAACTACATCAGCAGTGAAAGCATCAAACCTATTTCCAGCTTCTTCTCCCCTTATACTTCTGATAAAGACACTCAAGGCTTCACAAGTGGAAGAGAGTGCTTCATTTTCTGCCAAGTAAATTCTTCGCAGATTTTCCCTGTCATCTTCTTCTAGCACTAGGGGGACGAGGCATGGTAATATGGCTTTGTCTTTCCAAGACTCAGACCATTGACTCCAAGTAAATCCAATGTCGAAGTGCTTGGTCACAGCAGCCCATTGGTCATATATCTTCATGCAGTCAAAAGGCACGACATCGAGCATCTGAACATATCATCGAAGTAGACTGTTCTAAGATTGATGTCAGTAACTCTGCTGATTGTGCCCACTGTTGGAATAGTGGCCTTCTCGGCATTGCAGCAGTTTGAGGAGCCAGTTCTCCATTCATCTTCCTTCAGAGAAGTCAGGTAAAACCTTCTGGCATGATCCTCAGAGATCTTGGCAATAGGAAGCTTGGAGAATTCCTTAAGGTTGTACTTTTTAGGAGCCTTCTCATACTCCTTGAGCCCCGATCTTGCTGAATGGCTGCTTGCCCGGAGCAGGTTCTTTTCTTTTCCCAGGGATAGACCAAGGTAGCCACCTTTGTCTATCTGGTACTATCTTTACTGAAACAGAAGAAGGATCCCTGTACTGTCTGATTACTTCAATCTTCTTCATCTCAAGACAGTGTGCCATGAAGGCAGCTTCTTCATCTGTGATCCACCTTCTGCATTCTTCCAATGTGAGCGGTTCATATTGTGGTAGGGATCTAGGAAGATCGACAGAGAAGGGAATTGCTCTACTTCCAGATGCTGGTCTCAATCTTCCTTTAAATGACATCTGGAAGTGGTCTTCTCCATCCTTGAAGGTTGCACTTATTGGAGAGGCAATCTCCAATCTGGCAGCTCCAAAGGTGAAGGTCTTCAAATGCCATATGGAGGAACGATTGTAGATGCTATGATATATCTCATACTTAACAAACTGTGGTTTGTATGAGACATTTTTCCTTCCACCAGCGTCTGTAGGTTTAAGGGTAATGGTGAGTAAGGTGGGAGTGGTTTTGGTGATTTTGTAGGTTTTAGGTGTGTAGGGTTTGAAGGGATTAATGGGAGGTATTTTGAATAACAGATTGAAGGGATGAGAGTGAAGTTTGGAAATATATGTAGTAAGTGAAGTATTTGAAGAGTTTTGTGGTAGGTCAATGTTGAGTGAAGTGGATGATGGTTGGGTAGGTTTAGAGAGAGTTGAGGTTTGTTGGAGGCTCATTTTGGTTTTCCTGGTTTGTGTTTGTGGTTGTGAAACAGACAAAGGTGGTGCAGGAATAATATCATGAGCATCAAACACAGATACTGATTCATCAGCAGTAAAATCAAGTACCTTTGGGTTAACCTCTGATGACTTGACCAATCTTCTTTTAGACCCTCTGGTGACAGCAACAGCAGGAGGAGGAGGAGGGATTTGCTTCCCTTGACCGGACGCTGAAACATCCTTTTCAGCTGCTGGTCTAAACTGTTTCTCCAAGACCTTTCTGATAGGAATTCTATCCTCATCTTCTGGTTCTTCAGCAGTAGGTGCAGGTGCCACCTTCTGCTTTGTTCTTCTGGTCTCCCTTGAAGGAGATTCAGCAGGTCTTTTCACACCAGTCATTGAGCTTCTGGTGGTTTTCTTTTCAGCTTCTCCTTCCTGTTGCTCTATTTTCACCTTCTTGATCATAGAGCCTGTAATAAGCTGCATCCTGACCAAACTGTTGACTCCAAAAACTTTTGGACGAACAACAGCACCAACACCAAAGTATTTTTCCTTTTCCTCTGTGTTGATGGAGTCAGTCAGCTTCCTTACAATGCCGTCTTTGATCATCATAATGGAGAGAAGAACTCCATATGGGATTTTCTTGATTATGTTCTTCTTATCAACATTCTTCCTTGAGAAGACAAGGGCATTGATCAGATTGTTGATAATCAACCTTGGCAGATTGATTTTCTTCCCAGCCATGTAGTTTCTCATAATGAACTTTTGTTCGAAGTTCACTATGTCGCTTGACCCAGCCTTCAGAATCACGCTTTTGGCGATGATTTTGTGCAGTACACGGTAGTGGCTCTTCAAGTCTTTAGCCGTGGGAGAGATGTTCTTCTTCTTCAGTTCACGGTAGTTCTCAAACAATGCTTCATTGACTCTCTCAAGTCCTCTGTAAGCATCAGCCCAGTTTGAGTGGTAACTGATTCCTTCACACGGACACTTGATTGTCTGAGCAATAGAGCTGATGGTGAGGCGTAGTTTAAATCCTCTGATGTGACCTTCTATTATTTCCCCCGGAAGTAAGTATGCACTTCCCCAAAATTCCTTAATAGCGTAGCTCAGTACGTCCACTGGTTCCCAAATGAAGTAGTTCTTCCATCCCAGTTTTTCAAGACCTTCCTCAAAGTCAAAACGATATAGCTTGAAGTTTTCGAAATCAACCCAGTTCTCATTCAGAAGTTTTGCCTCAGAGAAGACATCGAAGGCAGCAGTATATTGTCCAACCTTTTTGTCGGCCATTGTAGCAATTGAAGAGAAGATGATGGAGGTTTTAGGGTTCGAAAACACACATAGAGAGAGATAGAGAGAAAGAGAGAACGAGTACGGTTTTGCAGAAAACGCAGAGTGGAGCGAAAAATGTGGAGTAGTGGGAAAGTTAATAGAGAATGGTACAGTTCTTTTTCAAATTATCGCTTCGTATTTCCACACAAAAAAATTAAATCAAAAAGAAAAGAAAATAAAGATTCGCCTTTTCATTAAATGCAGATGCCAAAATAAAAGTAAAAGTTTTTATTGAAAACGTAAATAATCATGACTCAGTAGATATGATGAGACGCTTGAGTCCTTAACACGTGTGACACGTGTGGGTGTGCTCGGACGCACGCAACCAATTCACCGGATGATGAGTTATGATGCATAAGCATAAGATGCTTATGCACATACATGCTTATGTCATATCAGATGCTGAGATTTTGTTTATTTTCAGACGCCGAGACTAATCATTCTTCTATAAGATGAAAGTTTAAATTTCTTCTTATAAAATTGAATCTATCTTCAGCAAGGGGTTTTGTAAATATGTCAGCCCACTGACGATCAGTGTCTACAAATTTTATTTCTAGAATACCCTTCTGAACATAGTCTCTTATAAAATGATGCTTAATCTCAATGTGCTTTGCTCTAGAATGCAATATAGGATTTTTAGTAAGACATATGGCAGATGTATTATCACAGAAGATAGGAATGTTACTCTCTTTTATCAAGTAGTCTTCAAGTTGATACTTCATCCACAGAAGTTGAGAACTGCAACTTGCTGCTGAGATGTATTCAGCTTCTGCTGTTGAGAGTGCAATTGTGCTTTGCCTTTTGCTTGACCAAGACACAAGATTAGCTCCAAGGAACTGGCAGCCTCCACTTGTGCTCTTTCTTTCAATTCGATCTCCAGCAAAGTCAGCATCACAGAAACCTACTAATTTGTAATCTTTTGATTTCTTATAAAGCAAACCAAGATTAGTAGTTCCTTGCAAATATCTGAATATTCTTTTAACAGCACTTAGGTGTGATTCTCTAGGATCTGATTGAAATCTAGCACACAAAGTGCATCGAACATAATGTCAGGTCTTGAAGCCGTAAGATAAAGTAGAGATCCAATCATACCTCTGTACATTTTCTGATCTACCTTCTTACCAATTTCATCTTTACTAAGAGTGCAGGTAGGATGCATAGGTGTACACATGGGCTTACAATCCAGCATCTTGAATTTCTTTAATAATTCTTTGATGTATTTGCTTTGATGTATATAGATACCATCACAGCATTGCTTGATTTGTATTCCAAGGGAAAAATTTAATTCACCCATCATGCTCATCTCAAATTCAGCCTGCATAAGCTTAGAAAATTCTTTGCAAAGGCTTTCATTAGTGGCTCCAAAAATGATATCATCAACATAGATTTGAACAAGTATGAAATGCTTGTTTGAGGATTTTCTGAAAAGAGTAGTGTCAACTAAACCTCTTGTAAATCCATTTTTCATTAAAAAAGAACTTAGTCTATCATACCATGCTCTGGGAGCTTGCTTAAGACCATACAGAGCCTTTTTAAGTTTAAAAACATGTTCTGGAAATTCAATATCTTCAAAACCAGGAGGTTGTTTAACATAAACTTCCTCAGTTATAAAACCATTTAGTAAAGCACTTTTCACATCCATTTGATATAGTGTTATCCCATGTTGTGCTGCAAATGAAAGTAAGATGCGAATAGCTTCTAGTCTTGCAACAGGTGCAAAAGTTTCAGTGAAATCAATACCTTCTTCTTGTGAATAACCTTGAGCAACTAACCTTGCTTTATTTCTCACAACTTTACCATCTTCGTCAAGCTTATTTCTAAATACCCATTTAGTACCAATAGCTTGCTTATCTTCTGGTAGAGTGACTAGCTTCCATACATCATTCCTTTGGAACTGATTTAGCTCATCTTGCATTGCTAGAATCCACCCTTCATCTTCCAAAGCTTGATCAATCGTCTTAGGTTCCATCTCAGAGAGAAGTGCAAAATCAGCATGATCCTTGAAAGAGGATCTGGTTCGTACTTTATCACCAGGTTCTCCTATGATTTGATCTTTTGGATGATTGGTTTTGTACTTCCAGCTTTTTTCTTGCTTCCGCTTCTGCTTGAGTAGAATTCTTCGTCTTGTCACCACCGGATGATGAAGATGCATGTTCACCGTCTGACTTGTCACCGAGGTTTAATTCTGAAAATAACTCATCTAGCTCTGACATAGCAGTGTCAGGCTTCTTATCATCAAACTTGACATGAATGGACTCTTCAACTGTCAAAGTTTCTTTGTTGTATATTCTAAAAGCTTTAGATCTTTCAGAATATCCCAAAAAGATTCCTTTGTCAGCCTTGGAATCAAACTTACCAAGCTGATCTTTAGTATTCAAAATATAACAACTACAACCAAAAGGATGAAAGTAAGAAATGTTTGGTTTTCTACCTTTCCACAATTCATAAGGAGTCTTATTCAAAATAGGTTTTGAATATAACAAGTTGTGTTGACTGCTTCTGCCCAAAAATGTTTCGCTATATCAGCTTCATTGATCATGGTCCTGGCCATTTCCTGGAGGGACCTATTTTTCCTTTCTACAACACCATTTTGTTGAGGTGTTCTAGGAGAGGAGAAACTGTGGGAGATGCCATTTTCTTCACAAAATTTTTGAAAGCTTTCATTTTCAAATTCTCCCCCATGATCACTTCTAATAGAAGAAATACAGATGCCTTTTTCATTTTGAACTGATTTGCAGAAAACAGTAAATACCTTAAAAGACTCATCCTTGTGGGCAAGGAATTTAACCCATGTCCATCTAGTAAAATCATCAACAATGACTAATCCATATTTCTTTCCAGTTAATGAGGCTGTCCTTGTGGGACCAGAAAGATCAAGATGCAAAAGTTCAAGTGGTCTCGAGGTTGAAACAACATTTTTTAAATGAAAGGAAGTTTTAACTTGTTTTCCTCTTTGACAAGCCTCACACAGGGCATCAGATTGGAACATAAGATTTGGTAAGCCTCTAACAAGATTGTGCTTGTTTAATTTTGAGATTAACCTCAAGTTGGCATGACCCAATCTTTTGTGCCAAATCCATTGCTCATCTACAACAGACATAAGACACTTGACATCTTGTTTTGCAAGTTCAGAAAGATCAACTTTATAAATGTTTTGTTTCCTCTTTGCTGTAAAGAATATAGATCCATCATTTTTGCTTTTTACTGAACATCCATTTTCTGTAAAGACAACATTATAACCACTGTCACATAATTGACTTATGCTCAGTAGATTATGTTTTAGTCCTTCAACATATAAAACATTATCAATAGAAGGAAGAGAGCCTTTACCGATGCGACCAATTCCAACTATTTTACCTTTCTGGTTTCCTCCGAAACCAACGAATCCAGCTTCTCTAGGTCTTAGTTCTTGGAACATATGCTTTTCTCCCGTCATGTGACGCGAGCATCCACTGTCTAAGTACCAAGATAGGTGTGTTGACTTTGTTGCTAAGCAAGTCTGCAACATAGACTATTTTATCTTTAGGTACCCATATCTTTTTGGGTCCTTTCTTGTTAGTTCTTGAAGGATACTTGTCCTTCTTAGTTGTAAACACAGTACACGCACTTTTCAAATGACCAGATTTATTGCAGTAAGTACAATGCAAGCATTTACTATGATTATTGGATTTATCAGATGCTGAATCATTTTCTAAAAGAGGTTCATCTGATATATAACCAAGACCATGAGTTGTCGTTTTACTGACACCCCAAATCATAGAAGCTTGCTTGCTTCGAGTTACACTCTCTGCAAGAAACTTTTGAAATGCATGTTCATAGTCATTTGATTTGCAGTTAGGATTGCCTGTAACTACAGAGCTTTTAACTTGAGAGCTCTCAGCTTCTGGTTGCTTGTTGGCTTCCAGACGCTGGTTATCCACCAGACGCTGATTTTCAGTTTTCAGCTTCTGGTTCTCTTCATTGAGTACAGAGTTTTCATTGTGTAAAGAATGAAAATCTTGTGATAGTTTTGAAAATTTCTTTTTCAAATTCTTATACTCAATAGAGAGTGGCAGAATCCTTTAACAGATCATCAAATGCAAGTTGAAGTTCAGAATAAGAGTCATATATTATTACCTCTTCAACTTCTTCTTCTGAATCAAGATCAGTGTCTGCCATGAGGGCAATGTGAGCTTCTTCTTCTTTATCTTCCTCAGAGGAAGATAAGTCAAGGTCTTCCCATGTTGCCATGAGGCCTTTCTTCTTTTTCTTGAAGGAGCTTCTTGTGGACTTTTCCTTAAGATTAGGACACTCGGACTTGAAATGTCCAGGCTTCTTACATTCATAGCAAATGACTTGGGCTTTGTCCTTGTCTTTGCTTTCCTTCTTGTCCTTTGTATCTTTCTTCTGAAACTTCCTTCTGAAGTTTCTCTTCTTCCACACTCTCTGGATCTTCTTAGATATGAATGCTAGCTCATCATCTGATCCATCATAATCTCCTTCTGAAGCTTCATCATCTGATTCTTCTTCTTCGGCCTGAAAAGCTTTAGAAGTACTAGGTTTATGTTGATTAACTCTTAAAGCAATAGACTTACTCTTCTTGGTAGGTTCTTCTTCATTTAGCTCAAGTTCATGAGCTTTCAAAGAACTCATAAGATCTTCAAGCCGAAGGACATTTAGATCTTTTGCTTCTTGAATAGCAGTGACTTCGGGTCTCCACTGCTTAGTCAAACTTCTCAAGATCTTTCTCACATGGTCAGGTGTAGTATAACTTTTTCCAAGGGCCTGCAACCCATGAACAAGTGTTTGGAACCTTCCAAACATAGTTTCAATGTTTTCTCCATCTTCCATTTTGAATAGCTCATACTGGCGAACCATCATGCTAGCCTTTGTTTCTCTTACTTGGGCAGAACCCTCATAAGACAAAACAAGAGAATCCCAAATTTCTTTGGCAGTATCAAACTGACCACATTTATCATATTCTCTTTCTGTCATAGCACAGATGAGAATAAATCTAGCCTTCTGATTGGTTTGATATCTCTTTTCTCGATCATCACCCAGCTTTTGCCTAGGTATTGCAACACCAAGGGCATTAGCGGGAGAAATGTAACCACTTTCAACTATATCCCACAAATCAAGATTTTGTGCCTCAAGGAATGCTTTCATCTTATCTTTCCAGTAATCAAATTTTTCTCCATTGAATAGAGGAGGACGGTTCATATGACCACCTTCAGCAGACATGTTCACAGTAGGATCTTTACTCTTAACACTATTAAGTGCTCAACTAAGAGGCCGAGCTCTGGTACCAACTGAGCGTGAACACAAGAAGGGGGGTTGAATTGTGTTGAAAACTTTTCACAAATATTAAGTTAAAAACACTTAGAACACAGGTTTTTCAAAACAGTTTGTTAAATGACTGAAATAAACCTGATGTCAAAAGCAACAGGAAAACTTGTTTTTTAACAGAGCAAGATAAAGATAAATAGAAAGCAGTAAAGCAAGAGACACACAGATTTATACTAGTTCACTACCAAACTGGTAGCTACGTCTAGTCCCTTTGTTCCTGAAGGATTTTCCACTATAATCAATTGATTACAATTTCCTCAAGAGTATTCTTCTGTCACAATTTTGACAATACTCTCAACTTCTCAAAATGACTCAGTACAGTCGAGCCTTTGAGGGAACAACCTTAACTAGGCCAAAAACAACTTTTACAAGTTAAGTTGAATACAAGTATAAATAACTCTCACAGAGAGGATAAAAATTAAGCTCGATATAGAAATGCTTTCTAAAAGAAAGTGGCGGACGCTGAGTTCAGTCCTTGTAGTCCAGAGACTTGGCTCGAAACTTGATTGCTCACAGAAGCAGTGCTTTCAGAGTATTGACTCTTTGTAGTGTATAGCAACAGTGCTTGTTCTTTGTAAATGGAGCAATATTCTCTTGCAAAGTTTTGACAGTTTCGACAGTTTCGGCAGCTTCTTCAATGGATACCTTCGGGTATTTATAGGAGTTCTAAAGGATATTACCGTTACAGTAAAAATGGCTCCTTCCATTGAGTGAGGTGATTTCAAAAAGCTGTCTCTTTCTTCCTTTCCAGAGAATATCTCAGTAGTACACACATCGTTTCGTACTACCTTGCTTTTCACAATTGCTTGTACGATTTTTGTCTTGTAGCTAAAGGTGTCACCTTTGATACCTCGTACAACAATTTTGGCGTATAAGATCAAATTCGAAATCTGTTCCAGAACCTTCTGAGAGGAAGAGCAATTACGTGACCATCGCGTGATATAAAATGAAGTTCAAACGCTCGCTCAGAATGGAAGATCGGACGCTCATAGCAAATGGATAAGACTAGTGACGCAAAAGGATAATTCCAGACGCTCACGAAGACAGTATACTAAGTTGAGCCGGATGCTGACACATGAAGTGTATCCTTCTCTTGAGAGCTTCTTCCTTCTTGTATAAGTGGCTTAGAAATATATGTAATATTAGTATCTGCACACTTCAAAAATTGATAGAACATAAATTGTTCTTTTGTGAATATTTTTGTTATCATCAAAATTAATGAGGGTCTAAACTTCTCAATCGTTTAGGTTCCAACAATTCTTTCCATGTTGTTGTTTTTTCAGATAAACAGGTACCAAAGACTGATGAGGCGAATCTCCAGACTTGGGATTCAAGATTTAGTTTTTATCTTTTTCAGTTGTAATCTATTTATTAGATTAATGACTAAGGTTTTAAATTTATGACTTGGATTATTGTAATCAAGTTTGTAAATTATAAGTAATTCCTATGCTTTAATGTAATTTGTCATGCTTTCAATTTACTTTGAGGTGCGGGTGTTACAATTAGGATCTCAAACCCTCACACATTCAAAAGTTCACACTTCTCTACCTCTATCTAACCTTCAAAACCTCATAACTCACATCAGTGCACACATGCGATGGTATAGAAGACAAATACACGGCCTAATACTCAAGTACACCATCAAACCCATTGAAACACACCTAGGCACACCTAAAGACACTTATTTACACATGATCACACATTAACCAAGGATAGAAAATTGAGAATGTTACAAACCTTCTGTTTAACCGGGACATTCCAAGTAGAATCCTGGCCAGCTGCCTTTCCTAAACCATCTGGTCAAACTAACACGTTTAAATAGTATCATGGATACAATGCCTGTTCTGAACAATTTATATAATTAAAGCAAGTAAAGAGGAAACAAAACACACAAGTTTATACAGGTTCGTCCTCCAACTGAAAACTACTTCTTGCCCTTCTCCTAAACACATAGGTTAGTTCTTATCAAAGGTATCTTTACCTTTGTGGCAAATCCTCATTGCACTTATCACTTTCTTGAGTGTGGAGTCTTCTTCTCCATTTCTATCTTATTCCATCTTTTCTATTTTGTTCTTTATTTTTTTCCATGTCTTTTAATTTTATGCACTTACTTTAAAGTTTATATCTTGATGCACTTTTCATCCTTTTCTTCCTTCTTGTGTACCAAGTTCTTAACTAAGGTCAAAGCTTGCATCTTTGCTTGCTCAATTTTCATATTATGTGCGCCAATCATAAGGATTAAAGAAGCATTACATAAAGTTCATTTTTTCCTTCTTTAATTCGTTAATAACAAGAAATCAACTCAAGGATGATCCGTTTGAAAACAATATGCATCCAACTTGGATCATATCATGTGGTATCAGAGCATTATAAAAAGAAAGAAGTCATGCGAAAAGAAATTAGAAAAAGAAAGAAGATTTCATTATAAAATACATAGAGAAAGTAAGAGGGAGGATTGAGAGTATAAAAGAAGAGTGAGAAAAGAGGTTAAATGACAAGTTGAAAGACCAATCAAGAGAAGGAGGGCTCATCCACGCATTGCAAGGTGTTTGATAGTGCTCTTAGGAGATCATGTGACAATGTTCATTCTTAACATCCTAGAATTAGGACTAGGGACATTTATTGCAACATATGTATGGGAAAAGGGCGTAAACCTTCTCAATGTTCAAATTTGAAGAGTCCACATGAAGTTTGTAAGGTTCAAGACAAAAAGACTTGAAAGAAAAAGAGAGTTTGAAAATTCCAATTTTGAGAAGAAAATTTAGAAGGAAGGATTCCAATTTTAAGGAAAGTTTGTTTTAAGAAAGGAGCGTCAAATATGATTTTGTAGGAAATTTTCTTATTTTTCCGACGCCACGATGAACACCTCAATCAGACACCTATAACTCGAGTTATGGCAAAAACAAACACTGTTAATCGATTCACACCTGCATGAATCAATTCACACCTACTGACAACATTTTTTAATTAGCGGGTCTCCCCGTTTCAGCTCATTTTGTCCCCAAATGTGATGCTCCTAAATCATGGCCCAAACCTAATCCTTGACCTATTAGGACTAAAACCTAATTTTAAACATTTTTTAAGAGCTCTCGAGAACCCTAGAACTCCTTAGAGACCTATTATTGTCGTTGCCACCGTTTTCGCTGTTCCTCTCTCGTTTCTCAACCAAATTTAATCCCGTCTTCGAGGTTGTGATTGTAAGAATATTCTCTTCATTCCCCTTGTTGTTGTTTCTATTTTTAAGAATCAAAATTTGTGACCCTCACTGTCCTATGGTTTTTGCCCTTTTAGAGTTCTTTTCTCTCTATTCTAATTATTGAACTTGGAGTTGTTGGAGACCACAAGGCTTGGACTAATGGAGAACTCAATCCCGGACCCTGTAGGACGCTTTTGAAAGGCTAAAACTTCTGTCTAAGGTATAGGGGTGGATGATCTCTTCAAAAGAGGCTTATGGCTTCAAATAATATGTTAGGGATGTCCCATGATCCCTATGCCTTGCTGGGCAAGTTATTGTTGTGTAATCCTTGTAAGAGCATGGATTCAAATGTCTATGGTTTCTGTTTTAAATAAATTTAAGGCTCTTGTATGAGCAACAAGCCACAGGTGGTATTAATTAACAGGTTTATGTTAATGGGAGAGTGTTATTAACAAAAGGGTTATGCTTTATGTGTATTCATTAGTATGAGCATGATCTATGATTATTGGTGCTTTTAATTTGTTTTAATTGTTAATTTAATGATTGGCTAAGTTTTATCATATTTAAATTTAATTGGAGTTGTTAACAAGTGTTTTCATATGGCTATATGTACAATTAATGTTGGTTGATTGGTGTTGGAGGTGTTTGTAGCACCCCGATTTTCCGAGCGCTACTGATCTAAACTTAACCTTTAAATGTGGAATAATTTGTAAATATAATACTCGCCTTGTCTATGAAAAATACGGGTAAATTTTTTTCTTTTAGAAACACTTTTGTAAAACCACAAGTCAGAGTATTACAACTTTTTTGAAACATAGTGCACAACTATAATGCAAAAGAGGATATAACTGAATATACATGTATATACAATAGCCCAGAGGCAATACAACTTTTCAAAGTTTCAGTACAAGGAAATCAAAATACAATACCAAAATAGGAATACACCTGGAATATGAATACCCTAAGCTAAGAAAACTCATACTCTTGATGTACTCCCGACAGACACCTACGCAGAGGGCTGCTCCAAAACTCAAGCATCAGGACAGACTCCAACAAAAGGGCACCTCAAGACACCAAGCTGGTCACCAAAACACCTAAACCACAATGGTCGGAGTGGTCAATCACGCTCTACGCCTAGCCTCAGAATAGGCAAGTGCAGCGGAGCAAAACATCAATGTGTGCAGCGTACCACACACTCCATGCCTCCTCGACTCACTAGCAAGATCCTCAAAAGGGTCCTCCTCCTCCATCAGCACCACCTCCTCATCATCCTTGTCATCCCCAATGAGGTCAATGACTGGGATAGCTGGAGGTACAACCTCGACCCTGACCTCCTCAACAGGTGTATCCTCAATCCATCCATCAGAGCTGCAGCCTATAGTGCCATAGAAAATGCAGGTTGGAGGATCCACTGGATAGGTAAGTGTGCAAGAAAGAATCAGAGAAGAAGGAGAATACTCTGGCAAAGCCTGTGGTTCCTTGGAAGGAACCGGTGAGTCTACAACAACGAGAGAGGTAAATGCACCTACATCCAAACCTCTAGACTCCATGCTCTTGCGAGCAGTCCTGCGCAACAAAGAGCCACCAACCCTAGGCTGGTCTTGAAAATTTGCCTGACACGAGACATCAGATAAATCCTCAGCAACAACGGTGTCTCCATCCGTCTGGGCTCCTATCCAAGCATATACGATGCGTCCAAAAGGTACAACAAAGTCCGTCACCCTGCACGTAATCTCGATTTGTGTAACCTGTTCATCCACTCTAGTGGTCTCAATCACATCTCCCCTATATACAACTCTATCGATGTGTTATCAACCACCCAAGCATGGGGTATATCCGAATCTGAAACTCAAAGGTCATCTCCGAAGACTGCCTAATCGCTGGAAGCTCCACCGTCATCATCAGCTGGGGTGACATCCATGAGAATGCCAGAATAGAAAGGGTCATCTTCCCAAACAAACATATAACAACAATAACATATATGCAAACCATATTATACTAACATAGTATAATTTAACACAAAGCAACATCATGGCATACAAACACTTAAATAATCAACATATGCACCACAAATCTCTATTGGTTAGTCTATATGTCAATGCACATGATTCCGAAATATCGCCATGCCACCCTCGCAAGGCTATTTCCCAGTAAGGATATATGTTCAGTACCACACAAGGATTTACCTGAGATATGCCATCGACACTGATCCATGCAAGGATTGTTTCAGGTCGTCATCTCCTTAATCTCCCCGTAGGGATACATGTTCAATACCACACAAGGATTTCCCTAAAACATGCCACCCATTTGTTTCTCTTGACGGTCGATACGTACTCGTATGTAGGTGTGGGCTCATCGCACGGTAGCTCGACACTAGGCTCACGCAGATCCCTATCTCGACATCGATGTATGCATGGAAATGCACCATTATAATTAGTCACCGCAACTGGATCACTCACGCAAAGTGTCCGAGATATTCGACTTATGTTCTAAACTCCCTTCATTTAGAACTCCACATCATCGTCTCTGAACCTCACTTAATATTCCTAAGTCCTCTTTCTTTAAAAATTCCTACTAGTTGCAAAAATATCAGTATTTAGAAATTTCACTAGTAGTTTGAAAACAGCTACTTTTTAATTATTCTAACACTTAACCATGCTTTTAGGCCTAACACCTCATCACATCACCATACCCCCTCCATCCACTCTAATCCACCTTTTTGACTCTAGGTCAAATGGCTCTCGGCGTCGCAAAATCACGGCGTCGGGTGATCGCGTTACTGATAGTTTGCTCGCCGATTAATCACATAAATTAATTTATTGAGAAATTAATTCAACGCGTGACTAAGAAATTATCCGCAAAAAAATTATTTGTCAATTAGTCATAAATCTAATTTTAAACAACCATATATTATCAGATCAAGTTACAATTCGATTTTCATCGAAATCGGAATTCGTTAGAATTTTCTCTCGGGTAAAACTTACCCGGCGACTCAAAACGCGACGAAACTTCGTTAGAATTTTTCGACGAGATTTGAACCATGAATTAATAATAAATATTAATTCTCAAATATAATTTCATCTTGATGAATTTCATTCACTTTATTAACTGCCAAAATGCATATTAACTGCATAATACAGTAAAATACAAATACAATAACTTTAATAAAATACAGTAAAACTACGGATGTTACAGTGTCAGTGTAGTAAAAGCATGATTTAGGACTCAATATTATTTTGATGATTGTGTAAAGGCATGGTACATGTGTTTTTGTTACTATTTTGATTATTAAGTATGTGCTTATATGTGTAGGATTAATCTAGAGTTATTAAATGGTATGTTTGTAATGGTTTGGTAAATGAATAGTATCAATTTATTGAGTTTGATGAATGATGACTAGAAGAAACATGTGCTAGTAAGGATTAGTGTGATTTGAAATTGTCTAATGATACCAATAATGATGTGTAGCTACTGTTTTCCATGATTATAATGAGTTGGGGTTGGTATCATTCAAATAGGAGGAGGCTAAATATGTAGATGATGTAGAAACAATTTAAGAAGTGAATGGTGTGAAGACTAATGAACTAGATGATTCAAATTGAATAAAAAATCATAACGAACTATAGAATTGGTATAGATACTGAAATTGGCAACGAGATGATGAATTAGACGGATTAGAATGAGTAGTTGTGAATTAAAAGAAGAATAAGGACTTGTTAGAGTTATCATTGATGAAGGTTGAATCAAATAGCTTAAATTCATGAATTGAATCTGACATGTGTGATTAGAGATGTAACACCCCGACTCTCGGGAGCGCTACTTCTCTAATCCTAGCTCTAAATGCGGAAATGTTTTTGCTTAAGATACTCCTCTTGCATGGTTTTCACAGAAAAGTGGCCATAAATTTGTTTTCTCTTTTTAAAAACTCATTTCAAAATAGCAAGTCAGAGTTTGGCAGCGTTTTCAAAGCATGATGCTCGACCAACAATATAATACAACAGAAATAACCATCACATAATAACCATGCAACTGAAATATTTAAAAAGGTCGCTCGAGATGAACAATGTTTTGAAAATGTGAATACAACTCAACTCGAAATATAATGGAAACAAAATCTCTCTTACAGCTGTCAGCACTTACGACACTTACTGGACTCCCTAGTAAGTATAACAAAACAAGAACCTAGATAAAACAACCGGGAAAAATCCTCCTCAGTATCCCCCGTTAGTAGTCTCGATCGCTCTGCAGTATTCATCATCTGGGTTGGCATCCATTGAAATTAGAGAACCATAAGCAAGGGTCAATTTCTCAAAACGACATATAATAATAGTATATATGCACTTCATAATATACCAACAGTTTATGATAAAACAATCATCAACTCATCATCAAACATCCATTATTTATCTCACCCATACATCTTCAGTTCAACTTATCAACTAAGGTCCTTTGACATTAACTCACTCTAATCACTCAACACTATCAGGATGCACCACTACTCTTTTAACTGCCTCTGCACAATAATGATACTAGTCCTACACTGGATTCCCAGGTCATGACTTACCAACTCTGGCCCTACACTAGATTCTCAGATTGGAATTACTCACGCTCACTACCACACAAAAGTTTTAACACCGCGCAAAATAATTATGGCACCCCGCAGCTACTTAGTATCACTTGACTACTTAGGCGCCGCCGCTACCTTAGTGCCACGCAAGCTATTCGACACTACGCAGATGTTTCTAACTACCCTTACGCAGGAGGTTTTATTTGAAAATATTTCTCGAAAATCTGACTCTAGCTCTCTCTCTCTCTTATCCATAAAAACGTTTTGTAAACCACTGCCTATTCTCCAACTAGAATTCTCTCATCACCCTCCATTCATCCAACATTCATCAAATCGTTTCTGAATTAAAGTAATACATAATGAATAATAATACAACACTTTATCAAAACATAATCAACATGACAATCACACTACAACACCCAACAAACAACAATCCAAATCAACATCACCAGGCACAACATATTTAAGCAAACACATATGGAAGAAGCCCTTACCAACAAGCTTTTCTTCCGAGCAATAATCATGATCTCGGCCTCAAACACGATCACGAACACGGTCACGACGTTAATCAACAAATGTTAAGCCACCACTACACGCTATCACCAAAAATACTAGAGCAAACCACTTAAAACTTCAAAAAGATTAAACCCTTTCTCAAATCAAAAACACTTTTTCTTCAAGATCTCACCCGAACTTCTTTAAAAACTTTAAAATCAAATCACCTTTGTTCAAGAAAAGTTTGAAAACACCATCCTCCACACACACCCCTCACTGCCACCCACCAAAAACCAAGATCCACTTCTCAAATCATTTTTAGCTCAAATACACACACACAACTCGGTTTTAAAGCCAAGAGCAACATCAAAATCACTATCAACAACAAAAATTTTCTCTTAAGAGTCAACCTTCTCAAGAACACTATGGTTCCTTTAAGATTAGGTTCTCATTGTCTTAAAAACATCAAAACACAGTTGAATCAAAGAGTAAACTAAATCAAACAATAAATAATCAAAATCATTTCTTTTTGAAAATCTTTTAAACCAAAACTTTCACTACATTTCCTAAACAACAACAACAACAACAAAATCATAAGAAAACCAAGTTTGAAAAACTTGAAATCATCTCCCTTTTTCTCAAATAAACTCACGGTTTTCACAAAAACAACAACATCAACAACAACCCTAACAAATAGCCAACAAAATCACAATAAATAGAAGTAAAAGAAGTTGAAATACTCACCCAAAACCCTATTGGAACTCATGTTTTCTAAAGAAGAAAAGGAAGGAAAACAAGCTCCAAAACTCTCTCAAATTCTTGATCAAACAATCCAACACTCATACACTCTTAGGCACAAGGTTTTGGCTCAAAATCAAGCAAAGAAAATGAGCCACAAAGAGGTGTAATCTCGCGGCCAAGGAGAGGAAGAAGACGGAGAATTTTTAGCTTACTTCCAAAGCACCAACACAAGGTTTCTTAAGAGAAAGGAATGAAAGAATAGATGTGCTCTCAAGGGAGGGAGGCCTGGTTCTATATGAAGAAGAAGGAGGAGAAATTTTGGCTCATGAATAAAATCTTCCATGAATCAAGGGTAGCCACACAGTTAATAAGCCTATACTTAACTTACACATCATCAAAATAACTATACCTCCACCATACCTACACCATACCCCCACCAACCTCTCTCACCTACTCAAGATGCTCTCTTGACTTAGTCAAACGTGTCTCAACATCGCAATATCGCGGCGTCGGGTAATCGTGTTACCAATTGCCCGATCGGCAACTAATCGCATAAATTATATTATCGTGAGAAATTTAATCAACATGCGCTAGAAAATATTTACGTATAATAAATACGCTCAAAATCAATCACAAATAATCACAGCAGCACGAAATGAACTATAATGAAAACACGGGTGTTACAAGAGATCTTAGGGACAATTTAGTAATTGTCCCTGACCTTGGATTGGACGTGGGACCACTTAGGAGGAGTCCCCAATGCGCGAATAGAAAAACAATATTTCTGCACTTCCGTAGGTTGTGTGAATCGATTCACCACTACATGAATTGATTCACACCTGTGGTGTTTTAGATTCTGTGAATTGAAGTTGTGCATCGATTCACAAAATGTCGTTTTGACTCTAAATCGATTCACGGGGCTCATGAATCGATTCATACCCCTGTTTAATGATAAAATGATGTTTAAAATGATTTATAAAGGTTAGTTTAGGGTAGTAACCACCTAGGCTTAATATATGTTAAGTGTTTGACTTGTTGTAAAGGTTACCGATTGATAACCTATGGTTGAAGTGGGCCATAGTTGTGACAAATGTTTGTGCATGATTGTATTGTGTTGTATTTATTGTTTATTGGTTGCAAGTTGTAACTAATTAGTGGATTGGTATCCAATGGATGTGTTGGATACCGTGTGTTTTGCGTCACTGACTCTAAGACGTAGAAGACTATGTTGGTTGTAGTTATTCGTGTAACACCCTAACTCTAGTCAAGGTATTACCTGCTAAATTAAAGTTAATGATACACTAAAATTTTCGCAAAATGATACTCCATAAACTTAAGTATCTTTAGAGTTCACAACTTATTAAAATATTTTCACAACATACTTAATTCACTTAAATAAATTGCAAAATCCAACATAAATACTAGAACAGACTTGTAAACAAAAGAAGAATACATTTAGACTCAACAAAATTTTGACATGTGAACCAGTAACTAGTGTCTCGCGTGGCAGCAGGATCGAGCATCCTCAAGTGCTCTAAACCTCTCCAAGTGCTATGTACCTGAAAACAACGCCCCAACATATTGAGTTTATAAAACTCAGTAACATAGACTTTAACTTAAAAACGTTTACTGTAGTTTCCAGCCATACGTGATGTGCCACGTATGGAAAACTCCTCTCTTCAATTCTTACTATTATGTTAGACAAAATTTGAACATTTAAGCCAAAACATTCTACTCATACAAACATAAATACCTTTGTTAAACTAATAAGCTTAGAACATTCAATTCATCTCTTAACTTACTACATTCACAAAAAGGAATGGAAAATAAATGCAAATGCAACTTTAACATAAGAGCATATTGGTCTTCTTTGCTTTGTGTTGTTGGGTTTGTGTCATATGCTTTGATCCATAGACCCCAATCAACACGCTTTTGGTATGGTGGTTAGATGTCTTAACCGTCCAAGTGGCATCCCACGAGGCTGACCATACCAATCTTCTCCTATAAATAGAGGAGTCTTGCCCTATGCTTATGCTTTTATGCATGTTTACAATCAAGTAAAGTAGTAAACTAGGATTTTTAATCCTCATCATCATCTAAATATTCCAAGAAGTTTACATTATAAACAAGGAATCATACTTAGCATGCATTTGAACCTTGTTTATCCAAATCACGCATCTTATTAAAATCATATCATCAAGACAATTCACTCATATGCCATTAACAATGATCATAAGCTTAACTTCATTAAATTCATTTATTTCTCTTAATCTTCGTAAACTTAAACAATTGTTAAACTTTAATTTAACATACATCTTTGAACATTAACTTATGCATATTCCAAATGCGATTAAATAATGAAGGAAGTATACAAATATAATTCAATCATTTATAACTTTAATGAACTCAAATGAACACATAAGAAAACCTTTACTCATGAATGTGAAAGAGCCACAAACAAGCAACTTCAAAGCAATTCAGACATGCATTACTTAGGAAATTGACCTTAGTGTCATTGCTATCAAGGGCTTTTGGTTGCCCACCACTTGAGATTAGATACACTCACATAAACATTAAAACACATTCTCATTGAAGCTCTATAGAGCAAACAATGGTTCAAACATCAAGCATAGAATTTGTGGGGGGTTGGGGGCAGCCATCTAACCTCTTTCAGTCAAACCCACTAAACTATCATACATTCATTCAAGTTTAGGAATTGAAAATAAAAACCTTAGCACACCCTAAGAGGGGTTTGAATTAGGGAAATCTATGTTACCTTTGATCCTAAATGCTTTGGGGTGAAAACCCCCAAATTTTAGGGCTTTAGCTCCTCTTCCCTCTTTGAATCCAAGCTTCAACCCTTCTTTCTTCTTCTTCCTTCTTCCATCTTTTTCTTCCTTAAGCTCCAATGGAGGTAGAACTTCCTTCTCCTTTAAGCTCTCCTTTTCTCCCTACTTCTCAGTCTCTCTATGTGTTCTGTTCGTCCTCTCCTCTCCTCTCTCTGGCGCTGTGGTGTGCCGCCACCAGGGCCACCGCGGCCCCTCCTCTTTCCTTCTTCCTCACTGTCGCACCCCCTTCTTCTTTCTTCGCTTCTCTTTCTTCCTCTTTTCCCTTTTTCTTCTTCCCCTTTTTTTTGTGTGTTTCAGGTCACGATGGAGGGAGTTAAAAGAGAGAGTGGAGGAGTGCTAGGGTGGAGAGAGGGAAATTGTGGTGTATGGTGGGGGATAGTCATAAGTTTAATCAAAAGTCTTGATAACACACCGTCATTTAATTCCTTAATTTATCCTTTGGTCCTTAAATCAACCTTAGATAATTTAACGAATTAAACTACCCATTGATAATTAGTCTCATATTTTCCTAAATTATTGGGCAAATTTATTATTTTACCCCTTAGGCTTGGCTTTGTGTTAAAACACTAAATTAAAAGGTTATTAACCCCTTAATCCTTAGGGATTAAATCCCCCTTTTCCACTTAGTATATTTAATTACTAAGCTTAAGAAAATTGAGGGGTTACGTTACTACCCACCTTTTAAAAAATTTCGTCCTAAAAAATTGCGACTTTCTCTCATAGCCAATTCCATCCATTGGAGAACCTAGAAGTGATTCCTCCTTGCAAAGCATTAATCCATTAGCTTAATCGTGATAACATTAACCGGTCATAGACTAGGCCTTAACCGAGGGATATTACTCGACCGGTTGAGGCACAGTTTGTAATTGGTTCGGTGAAATCACATCTAACACCAATTGATGAGGACATGGAGCACCAAGAGGCCATTCAAAGCTTAGGAGGACCAATGACTAGGGCAATGTCAAGGAGGGTCCAAGAAAGCTTAGTCCAATTCATGACTAAGACAATTGCAAATAGAGGCAAAGATGTAATTGCACCAAAAACCATGCTTGTCATACAAGCCATGGAGGAGGCGCAACTTGCATAAAAGAAGGCAGCCAAGTTAATTTATTTTAATTGAATAAAAGTGCAAGTGACCAATTGATTTATTTGGGACCAAGGCACTAAGTTATTTAATTTTTTTGGTGTGTTTAATCCACTTCAAGTGCCTGTGTGGCGCAAGGAGCAAGGGGTCCCACACCTCTCAACAGCTCTTTGTGTAGTTTTATGAGTCTATAATGTTGCTACCAAAGAAAGACAAAGGAATTCAAAGCAATCAAGGCAAAAAGGAGTTACACAAGACAAAAAAAGGAAGGCTCCAACAGCACATTAAAGCGCAGCCACCCATTTAATTGTAATTAATGTGTGGTTGTGAAACCTTCCCCTGGTCATGAAGAGCAATCAAACGTAATGTGAAGCTGTCTCTTTCATTTCAGTTCGCCACTTAGGCTATGGAACAGCCACAATTATGTTGTTTGTAATTGCCTTTAGTTATGCTAGTTATGTTAGCCTAGGATTCCTTGTAAGGATTTTTGTCTCTTTGACTCTTTGTAACAACAAGACCCTTATTATATATAGGGGGCGAAATTTCAATAAGAGGTAACAAAGATTTAGCAAAAATATTGAGTTCATACTCTTTGGTTCTGGATTGGACCAGTTTATCGATCTTATCAAGAAACTCTCTTCTTGTGGTGATCCTCACCTTCATAGGCTTATCCTTGTCTTGGATTAGACTAAGGTGGCGCCCCTGCCTCCCAATCATCCATCTTCTTCACTTACTCATAAACAGATCCTTGAGACCTTGTTTGTTTCTTGTTTTTATTTTGTGTTTTCACAATCTGTCCCCTTAATTCTCTACCTCCAAAGCCACGAAATTCCATTCATTCTCTATCCATTTTTCATTCATTTTTATAGCAAAAATACAAAAACATAAGTCACAACCAGATTCTATGTTGAAAATCAAGCAAATGGCCAATTTCTACAACAAGGAGGCCATCATTTGGTAATCAGAGCAAGGTTTCGACTTTGTTCAAAAGAATCCCAGGTTTCTCTATTCTTATCTTTGAGTTCTGAATTCTTTAAAATAAAAAAAAAATTGCGAAAATTCATAAAAAAAAAAAAATCTTGAATTCTGGTTGTGTTTCTTCGTTGCTACTACACTCTGAAATTTTTATTTTATTTCTTTCTTTTGAGTGAGTTCTTTCTTGTTCTAGTCTCACAAACTTTGTGTTCAAATTTTGTTTCTTACCTTTTCTTTCCAAGCTGTTGTGTGTGTGGATTATTATTTGAATTGGTTTCTTGTATTGATCATTTGCTGGTTTCTCTAAAGAACTGACAAGAGTTATGGATCCTCAAAATCGATTACTACTAGATGCCCTCACGGCAAAAATGAGAGAACTTTTGAAAGAGGAAATGGAAGGCATGAATGAAAGAATTGACCAATTAGAAAACAGACAAAATAGCAGTGATGAGGAGGAACGGAGGAGAAGGAGACGTGATGAACCTAGAGAAGATAGGTTGGGTGGTATAAAAATAAAAGTACCACAATTTGTTGGGAAAAATGACCCGGAGACGTATTTGGAATGGGAAACTAAAATTGAACAAATTTTTTCCTGTAACAATTACACTGATCTTCAAAAGGTGCAGGTTGCTTCTATTGAATTTACAGATTACGCCTTGGTGTGGTGGGACCAATTGGCAAAGGAGAGGAGAAGGCACAATGAGCCAGTCATTGCCACATGGGAGGAGATGAAAAGGCTCATGAGAAGGAGATTCATCCCATCTTACTACAACAGAGAGTTGCACAACAAATTACAACGACTCACCCAAGGCAACAAAAGTGTTGATGAGTACTACAAGGAGATGGAGGTGGCAAAAATTAGAGCAAATGTGGAGGAAGATGATGAAGCAACCATGGCCAGATTCTTGCATGGCCTAAATCGTGATATAAGTGACATAGTGGAACTGCAACACTATGTTCAATTAGACGATTTGGTACATCAAGCCATAAAGGTAGAACAACAACTTAAGAGGAAGGGTCAGATAAGAAGAAGCACTACCACTTCCAATCCTCAAAATTGGAAGAGCAATATTAAGAGTGAAGGTACTTCATCATCCAAAGAAGCCGCGGCTGACACAAAAGGTAAAAACACTACAACTAGTCCTTCTCAAGTTGTTTCAACTAACCGGGCTGTTAAGTGTTTCAAATGCCAAGGCTTAGGACACATTGCATCTCAATGTCCTACCAAGAGAATTATGATTGTAGAGGAGGTTGAGCAGGAAGATGAAGGGGTTGAAGAGTATGATGAGGATTGTGTTGAGGAGGAGGCCCAAATACCTAGTGGAGAGCTACTTATGATAAAAAGGTTGTTGGAAGCCGTGGTAAAGGAGGAAGATGCGACTCAAAGGAGAACATATTCCCCTCAAGCTGCCTCATACAAGGCAAGGTATGTTCCCTGATTATTGATGGTGGGAGTTGCACAAATGTTGCTAGCACAAGGTTAGTTTCCAAACTCCAACTAGAAACTAAACCACATCCCAAGCCATATAAGCTTCAATGGCTTGTTAATGATGTTGAGATGATTGTTGATGACCAAGTAGAAATTTCTTTTCAATTGGAAAATATGAAGATGTGGCTGTTTGTGATGTAGTTCCTATGGAGGCCAGCCATGTCTTGTTGGGAAGGCCTTGGCAATTTGACAAAAAGGCAAGCCATGAAGGGCATACCAACAAGTACTTTTTGTTCATCATGGAAAAAGAATTGTATTGGCTCCTTTGAGCCCAAGTGAGGTGAGAGATGATCAAAAAAATTGAGAGAAAAATGTGAAAAAGAAAAAGAAGAAAAAGAAGAAAAAGAAGAAAAAGATCGCCAAAGAAAAGAGAGAAAAAGAGTGACAAAAAAATATTGATGGAAAAAGAAAGAAAATTTGATGGCGACAAAAGGGGAGGTTAAAAAAGCTATTTTCTCCAATCAGCCCCTATATTTGCTTTTTAGCAAAGAGGTGGCCTTGCTGGAAAATTTACCTAACACTCAAGAATTGCCAAATTGCATAAATTCTCTTTTGCGGGAATTTGAGGATTTGTTTCCTAAGGAGGTACCAAGTGGGCTGCCACCCTTGAGAGGGATTGAGCACCACATTGATCTCATCCCAGGCGCCACTTTGCCTAACAGGCCAGCCTACCGGAGCAACCCACAACAAACGCAAGAGATACAAAAGCAAGTGGCTGAATTGGTAAGTAAAGGTTGGGTAAGAGAAAGTTTAAGTCCATGTGCTGTCCCTGTTATTTTAGTCCCTAAGAAAGATGGTAGTTGGAGAATGTGCACTGATTGTAGGGCTGTTAATAATATCACCGTTAAGTATAGGCATCCAATACCTAGGTTAGATGACTTGCTTGATGAACTGTTTGGTGCATGCTTGTTTTCCAAAATTGATTTGAAAAGTGGATACCATCAAATTAGGATAAGGGAAGGGGATGAATGGAAAACTGCTTTCAAAACAAAATATGGTTTATATGAGTGGTTAGTTATGCCTTTTGGATTAACTAATGCACCTAGCACTTTCATGAGATTAATGAACCATGTTTTGAGGGAATTTTTGGGTAAATTTGTTGTTGTATATTTTGATGATATCTTGATATATAGCAAAAATTTAGAGGACCATTGCACTCATCTAAGGGCTGTTTTAAATGTGCTAAGAAAAGAAAACTTGTATGCAAACTTGGAAAAATGTGTGTTTTGCACGGATCAAGTCGTTTTTCTAGGCTTTGTCATAAGCTCTCAAGGAGTACATGTGGATGAAGCAAAGGTGAAGGCAATCCAAGAATGGCCAGCACCTAAAAGTGTGACAGAGGTAAGAAGTTTCCATGGTTTAGCAAGTTTCTATAGGAGATTTGTTAAGGATTTTAGTACTATTGCTGCACCTCTTAATGAAATTGTTAAAAAGGAAATTGGTTTTAAATGGGGTGAGAAACAAGAACAAGCTTTTTCAATTCTTAAAGAAAAGCTCACCCAAGCACCAATTCTAGCATTACCTAATTTTTCAAAATCTTTTGAAATTGAGTGTGATGCTTCCAATGTTGGAATTGGGGCTGTTTTGATGCAAGAAGGTCATCCAATTGCTTATTTTAGTGAGAAATTAAAAGGGGCTGCCCTAAATTACTCCACTTATGATAAGGAATTGTATGCCTTAGTAAGGGCATTGCAAACGTGGCAACATTACTTGCTGCCAAAAGAATTTGTCATTCATAGTGATCATGGGTCCTTGAAGTATTTAAAAGGACAAGGTAAGTTGAATAAGAGGCATGCTAAATGGGTTGAATTTTTGGAGCAATTTCCTTATGTGATTAAGCATAAAAAGGGTAAAACCAATGTTGTGGCTGATGCATTATCAAGAAGGTACGCATTACTCTCTACCCTTGAAACTAAAATTTTTGGTCTTGAGCACATTAAGGAATTGTATGAGCATGATCTTGATTTTTCTGGTAAATATGCTGAATGTGTGCATGCTACCCATAATGGATTTTTTAGGCACAATGATTATTTATTTAAAGAAAAAAGGTTGTGTGTGCCAAAAGGATCCATTAGAGAACTCTTAGTCAAAGAGGCGCATGAGGGGGGTTTAATGGGACATTTTGGTGTTCCTAAAACTTTGGAATTTTTGCAAGAACATTTCTATTGGCCTCACATGAAAATTGATGTGCAAAAATATTGTGAAAGATGCATTGTTTGCAAAAGGCCAAATCCAAAGTTATGCCCCATGGTTTATATACTCCATTGCCTGTTCCTGAATATCCCTGGATTGACCTTTCCATGGACTTTGTCTTAGGATTACCTAGAACAAAGAACGGGAAAGATTCTATTTTTGTTATTGTGGACAGGTTCTCAAAGATGGCACATTTCATTCCATGCAAAAAGGTGGATGATGCTTGCCACATTGCTGATTTGTTTTTCAAAGAAGTGGTGCGCCTACATGGTCTACCAAAAAGTATAGTGTCTGATCGTGACACTAAATTTCTAAGCCACTTCTGGAGAACTTTGTGGGGTAAGGTGGGAACTAAGTTACTATTCTCTACAACTTGTCATCCCCAAACTGATGGGCAAACTGAGGTAGTAAATGTAACTCTCTCTACTCTTCTAAGGGCTGTACTTTCAAGGAATTTGAAAATGTGGGAAACGTGGCTGCCACATGTTGAATTTGCTTATAATAGGGCTGTCCATAGTACCACAAATCATTCCCCATTTGAGATTGTGTATGGTTATAATCCTTTAACTCCTCTTGATCTATTACCTTTACCTAACACATCTCTGTTGAAGCATAAAGATGGCAAAGCGAAAGCTGAATTTGTGAAAAGTTTGCATGAGAAAATTAAACTGCAAATTGAAAAGAAAAATGAAAGTTATGCCAAAAGTGCCAATAAAGGGCGCAAGCGGGTTACTTTTGAACCCGGAGATTGGGTCTGGGTCCATATGAGGAAAGAAAGGTTTCCGTCACAAAGGAAATCTAAGTTAATGCCTAGGGGCGATGGCCCTTTTCAAGTGATTGCCAAAGTCAATGATAATGCTTATAAAGTTGACCTTCCAGGTGAGTATGGTGTTAGTGCCACTTTCAACGTTGCTGACTTGTCTCCTTTTGATGTAGGTGATGAGGACTTCAATTCGAGGTCGAATTCTCCTCAAGAGGGAGGGAATGATGAGGACATGGAGCACCAAGAGGCCATTCAAAGCTTAGGAGGACCAATGACTAGGGCAATGTCAAGGAGGGTCCAAGAAAGCTTAGTCCAATTCATGACTAAGACAATTGCAAATAGAGGCAAAGATGTAATTGCACTAAAACCATGCTTGTCATCCAAGGCGTGGAGGAGGCGCAACTTGCATAAAAGAAGGCAGCCAAGTTAATTTCTTTTAATTGAATAAAAGTGCAAGTGACCAATTGATTTATTTGGGACCAAGGCACTAAGTTATTTTATTTTTTTGGTGTGTTTAATCCACTTCAAGTGGCTGTGTGGCGCAAGGAGCAAGGGGTCCCACACCTCTCAACAGCTCTTTGTGTAGTTTTATGAGTCTATAATGTTGCTACCAAAGAAAGACAAAGGAATTCAAAGCAATCAAGGCAAAAAGGAGTTACACAAGACAAAGAAATGAAGGCTCCAACAGCACATTAAAAGCGCAGCCACCCATTTAATTGTAATTAATGTGTGGTTGTGAAACCTTCCCCTGGTCATGAAGAGCAATCAAACAGAATGTGAAGCTGTCTCTTTCATTTCAGTTGCGCCACTTAGGCTATGGAACAGCCACAATTATGTTGTTTGTAATTGCCTTTAGTTATGCTAGTTATGTTAGCCTAGGATTCCTTGTAAGGATTTTTGTCTCTTTGACTCTTTGTAACAACAAGACCCTTATTATATATAGAGCGAAATTTCAATAAGAGGTAACAAAGATTTAGCAAAAATATTGAGTTCATACTCTTTGGTTCTGGATTGGACCAGTTTATCGATCTTATCAAGAAACTCTCTTCTTGTGGTGATCCTCACCTTCATAGGCTTATCCTTGTCTTGGATTAGACTAAGGTGGCGCCCCTCCCTCCCAATCATCCATCTTCTTCACTTACTCATAAACAGATCCTTGAGACCTTGTTTGCTTCTTGTTTTTATTTTGTGTTTTCACAATCTGTCCCCTTAATTCTCTACCTCCAAAGCCACGAAATTCCATTCATTCTCTATCCATTTTTCATTCATTTTTATAGCAAAAATACAAAAACATAAGTCACAACCAGATTCTATGTTGAAAATCAAGCAAATGGCCAATTTCTACAACAAGGAGGCCATCACCAATTGACGAGATACTTGTAATTGAGAACAACTTTAGGTCTCCATCGATTTGGTGGCAACTTACGTCCCTACGAACTTGAAACCTTTTTGGGATGTTGACCCCAAAACTCGCATTACCTTCTTATCTCATCCTTCTGTAGGATTAGTTTCCGGCGCTTCCACTGCGAACTCCGATCCTACGTACGTGTCTCCCTGAGTTAAACTAAGGAATTCTTATTCTTTCTGTCTCCTTACACTCCTTGAAAGGTACTTTCCTAGGAATGCTCTTTCGAAGTTCTTTCCTTAAGTACCTTTTTCGTAACTTATGGAATCGGTACTCAACTTTTATCTCACTATACTTGGTTCTATAGCAGACTTGTTCCAGACAATTAGGAATTCTAAGGTTATTAAACCCCTGTAAAGTGTTTGTTGGTTTGACTAACCTGATATTCACCAATCGGTTACAATATATAACGCCCTAACTCTAATTAGGAAATTACTTACTAAACTAATCAAGGATTACAGATAAGGTGAGAAAATTTTCACCTGATCTAAGAGAATTAATAAGAACATTCTTTGAGAATTACCCAACTTTGACTAATTAAAAATCCTTCAAATACTTCCAAAGTATCATGCATATATCAGAGTTTCAAAGAGCAGAAGTTAACTTTAATAATTAGAACCCTTTTATAATAATAACAATCAAATATAACAATTACACTCTATACATATTTCCTAATTTACAGGGACACCACCTAGTAATTTGGACCCTGATTCGTGATCCAGTGACTCATAGTCTCGCGAGGGCAAGACCGAGCACAAAACATGCTCTGAACATTTTCGATCAGCTTGTACCTGAAAACAACGCCTCAAAATGTGAGTTTATAAAACCCAGTAACATAGACTTAAAAATCGTAAATGCTTTTACCATTGTTTCCAGCCATAGTCTCATGCGTGGTCTAGGTCTCACTCGATTGGAAACATAGTTTGTAAGTGACTAGTTAGAATCACATCAGACACATCCCAACAAATTTACCTGCAATAATTTCTAACCTTAGATGTCAACAGACTAAATCATACCCATACTAGTACATTTTTAGTTGAAGTTTACAACTACCCTTCTCAACTTGATGGATTTATTCCCCTTTGGGTTCAATTGGATTTAAATTGGGAATTCACGCAGCCATGACTGATCTTTACATGGACTGTCGTGTCTGTCGCCAGACTTAATAACCAATGGACTAGCTAACATTTAGAAAATAAATTTCGAAGATTCTTGGGAATAATCTATCTCACTTATCCTAAATCACCTTCATTACCCGTTCTGAATCGTTGAGGACCCAGGAAGGAATCAACCTTTATAGAGGAACTAATTGTCTAGAGAACTCGGTGATTTCACTACCCGATCACAGACTAAGTCTCATTCCAAATAATGTTCTTATTTGGTTCAGACAAAGTCTATAATTGGTCAAATGGATTCACTTCATGTACTGGATAATTGGATCGAATGCAAACATTGATAGCTTTGGATTTCCACTATCTTAACTTTGCTTGGAACTCTTATAGTTTGAAGACTATAGTACACTCCTCTATCTTAGGCTAGTCACTCTACTAGGGTCACTAAGCCTAGAAGACTTAGAGTTTCTTCTACTCCCTTTGGTTAATCACCTTCGAGATTTCCTACTACAATTTAGGCATTGAAGTGGGTGGCTTACCTTGATCTTACTTCTTATCCTTCTCACTAACTACGTAGGACATTACAATTCACTTGCGGACTATAGTAGGATTTTAATGGATCTAGGATCCATTCATAATAGGTTAGGCCAAACAACTTGATTGAAAGAAAGTGTTAGAAACCTAATCAATTATAAACGCCCATCCTAAGTGATAAAAATCATACTGCTAACAACCCTTTCTAATCAATCCTACTTGCTATTGAACTAAGTGGTCATAACAAAAGGATTTCCAAGGATTTCTAGACCACAATAATTCAAGCAACACATAATTGCATACTACAAAATAATCTTCCCGTTTCTTGCTTCAGAAATACTATACAACCAAACTTATCCGGCTTCTAAGGTCTAGGCAAACATGGAAATAGTCAACCTCATTATTGCACTAAATACTTCATACCCGGGGTGTAGCACTGACCAATTCGTAATCATACCCCTATCTGGACTCTCAAATACAGGTAAGAAATACTAAAGTACTCATTCACTTATATTCACTAATAAAAACATATATCACTTCAAAATTCCCTTTGTGGAGAAAACAATGAAGGAAACCTAAAACATATGTCAGTGTGGGGGTCAACAGCTAACCCTTTTCCACCCAAAAGAACTGATATTTCCAACATCAAAACAAAATTTGTAATATATTCAAACATGCATTTACTATCTAAGTTCATTCAACCTTCACTTTCACTTTGATCATTTAACAATAAATCACAAGCATTGAAAACTTATCACAACATATGAAACTTAGCATCACAGAGTTAAATATCGTAAAGTCAAATGTTATGACAAAACTTCATAATTTCATATAAAAGAAATTTCTATGATTGGATTATGGGTATTTACCGATACCAAAACATTCTCATTATATTCAAAGGTCTCGGCACCCCCAAGAGCATCGTATAATACCCTTGTTGGTTTCGTGACTACTTTGATCATTTAATCAATCAAGCCATGACTCTTGTAATAACTTCCAATAGTAGTAGAATTTAACGTGACCAAGTGAACTCAACTGCGGCCAGGTATGCACTCCATCGACTTAGACAGGCTAGAGTGGCTTCGAATGCAGCCAACTCACCTCAATGCGGCCAGGTATATATATCCGTGGACTTAGGCGGCAGGAGTGGCTTCGAATTTTCACGACCTGAGCTACCATTAGACGATCATTACGGAATTTTAAAACCCTATGTATAAACATATACATGTATGAGGAAGTCTCATAAAACGAGATCAGACTTTGGCTACTCTCTGCTAGTCTTCATCCCCTTTTGTTCCTTAGACAAATCCTTGGGGTGGCCTGCCCCAATAATTTGTAAAAAGAACTTAGAGAAATCGGATTCACAGGCACAAATGACACTTTCCTAAACCAGATCACTTCTAGGCTCATAACTCACAGTCTGATAAGATTGAACTGCTCTGATACCATAATGTAACACCCTAACTCTAGTCAAGGTATTACCTGCTAAATTAAAGTTAATGATATGCTAGAATTTTTGGAAAACGATACTCCATAAACTTAAGTATCTTCAGAGTTTGTAACTTATTAAAATATTTTCACAAAATACTTAATTCACTTAAATAAATTACAAAATCTGACATAAATACTAGAACAGACTTGTAAACAAAAGAAAAACACATTTAGACTCAACAAAATTTTGACACGTGATCTGGTAACTAGGGTCTCGCGTGACGGCAAGACCGAGCATCCTCACGTGCTCTAAACCTCTCCAAGTGCTATGTACCTGAAAACAACACCCCAACATAGTGAGTTTATAAAACTCAGTAACATAGACTTTAACTTAAAAACGTTTACCGTTGTTTCCAGCCATACATGGTGTGCTACATATGGAAAACTCCTCTCTTCAATTCTTACTATTATGTTAGACATTATTTGAACATTTAAGCCAAAATATTCTACTCATACAAACTAGACACCTTTGTTAAACTAATAAGCTTAGAACATTCAATTCATCTCATAACTTACTACATTCACAAAAAGGAATGTAACATAAATGCAAATGCAACTTTGACATAAGAGCATATTGGTCTTCTTTGCTTTATGTTGTTGGGTTTGTGTCATATGCTTTGATCCATAGACCCCAATCAACACGCTTTCGGTACGACGGTTAGACGTCTTAACCGTCCAAGTGGTGCCCCACGAGGCGAATCATACCGATCTTCTCCTATAAATAAAGGAGTCTTGCCCGGGCCTTAAGTAATTTTTATATATCAACCATGCTTATGATTTTATGCATGTTTACAATCAAGTAAAGTAGCAAACTAGGATTTTTAATCCTCATCATCATCTAAATATTCCAAGAAGTTTACATTATAAACAAGGAATCTTACTTAGCATGCATTTGAACCTTATTTATCCAAATCATGCATCTTATCAAAATCATATGATCAAGACAATACACTCATATGCCATTAACAACGATCATAAGCTTAACTTCATTAAATTCATTTATTTCTCTTAATCTTCGTAAACTTAAACAATTGTTAAACTCTAATTTAACATACATCTTTGAACATTAACTTATGCATATTCCAAATGCGATTACATAATGAAGGAAGTATACAAATATAATTCAATCATTCATAACTTTCATGAACTCAAATGAACACATAAGAAAACCTTTACTAATGAATGTGAAAGAGCCACAAACAAGCAACTTCAAAGCAATTCAAGCATGCATTACTTGGGAAATTGACCTTAGTGTCATTCCTATCAAGGGCTTTTAGTTGCCCAACGCTTGAGATTAGATACACTCACATAAACATTAAAACACATTGATGACAACCACTTTGATATGGGTAGTCTTTTTGATAAATTCGATCTTCGGTTGAAATTATATTCAGAACAGAATTGTTTTTAAATAAAATAAAAAGAAATGGATAAAGATGAGGGATGGAAGCACCACAATTCCCTAAGGAATTGATAAGCAAATCGAAGAACGCCACAAGAAGGTTACTTCTTGATAAGTTCAATTTTTGGCTCAATCCAGAACCCAAGAGTGCATGACTCTCAAAATGTGATAAACACAAGTTTTTCTCAAAGCAAAACTCTGCCTTCATTCATAAAATTCGTATTACATATATAGGATAGCAAAATCAGCTTCTCTCTTTCTTCCTAGACACATTAGTAATGTCAATTGAATGCCTACATGATCATATTAATGGCTGCACTTCAATTGTCCATTAACTAGTGTATTAAAGTGTCGGATTACACTTCCTAACAACTCCTAAATGGAGCATTTCAATAGCCATCAGCTGCTGTCCTTTTTTTTAATTAATTTAAATAAAACTAATTCAGCTAACTTAAAATAAACTACAAATAAAAACGAAAATAAGAAGTTCAATTGGGCCAATATGCAAAACCCAAGTAATGCAGCCCAATAGACTTATTACAATCTTTATTCAAAGCAAATAAACATAACTTAAAGAAGAATCCTTTTATTATTGTTGTAATTTCTTGAGGGCTGCCAGGATCACATCATACCCTCCTTCTTCGAGGGAATTCATCCTCGAATTTATTGACTTAAGAAATCCTCTTCATCCTCCGGGATCAAACATAATTCTTTTGAATCCAGGGGTTCTTCTCTTGAACTATGAAGATATGTGCCTTGAAAAGGAATCAGTACCACCATGCAAAAATTAGTGTTAGTAGTAAAGCAAGCATCTTTAGATAAAAAGATATACTTAAGTTTCTCTGCCAATGATGCTCTCTCCACCTTAATTTCTATGATAAGGACACTCTCAATTTGAACATTTTCCTCACTTGCTTCCCTTTGTTTTCAACATCAAAAATATTTTTCGTATCTTCAATTTCCTTTGGAGAGTACTTCTTCATGACTTTGAAAAGCTGGCCTAGTGAGTAGTGGTGCACTTGGAATGATGTCTCCTTGATGCCTCATTCTCATGTTTGGCAAAAAGTTACAGCGTGCTTCCTTTGGAGACACACGTCCTAAATTCCTCTTTTGCAATTTAACTTCATTTGATGCACTACATTGTTTCTTTGGAATTTCATCTTCAACCTCTTGCATAATAGAATCAATAGAACTTGGCAAAAGGTTAGGATAAAAACAAGTTTCCAAGAGGACTTCCTCTGCAACTCTTTCTTCTCTCTCACCCTCTTTTCTTTTCTCTACATTGATTTTACTTTGTTGTTTTTCTTCTCTTCCACTATCTTCTTTTCTTCCAAATATTCTCTTTGTATGTTTTTCAACTCCTTATTAAACTCTTCACAAATTTTCTCAAAGGCACTATTGATCTTTTCGTGCTCTTTTTTTCTACGTCGTTTCTTATCCTCCCTCTCCTTTTCTCTACGCCTTCTTTCTTTTTCTTTGCTTGCCTCTTTCTCTCTATCTAACCTCTCTTTTCTCTTCTTGCTGCCTCCTTTTCTCTGTCTAACCTCTCACAATTTCTTTTCATCCACATAGCAACGTGATATCCTTCCACAACAAATTCATTTCTAGAAGATCTCAACATGTTGCAAGAATCGAGTTAGAGTAAATAATAAGGATAAATAAGAAAAGACTTCTCTACTTGCCAAATGTTTCACTCTCTCACCTTAAATGCTCTCTTTGAGTTCTTTAGAGGGTCAAATACAAACAAAACAAGTAAGCAACAAACTTGTGACAAAAAGCAGAATTTGAGAAGTGAGTTTGTCAAAGAAACAAAGGAACGTACAAAAGAGAATTGTCCAAAAAAAAAGAAAGGGTCTGCACTTTTTCTTTTTTTTTAATTTCGACTTTTTTAAAAAAAAAGGAAAAAATCGAAACAGAATGAAGAAGAAGAAGTGAATAGAAACTGAAAAGATGAAAGGAAAAACAAATAGAAATTTCAACCTCAACCTGAGCTTTGGTACCACTTGATGACAACCACTTTGATATGGGTAGTCTTTTTGATAAATTCGATCTTTGGTTGAAATTATATTGAGCAAATTGTTTTTAAATAAAATAAAAAGAAATGGATAAAGATGAGGATGGAAGCACCACAATTCCTAAGGAATTGATAAAGCAAATCGAAAAGCCAAGAAGGTTACTTCTTGATAAGTTCAATTTTTGGCTCAATCCAGAACCCAAGAGTGCATGACTCTCAAAATGTGATAAACACAAGTTTTTCTCAAAAGCAAAACTCTGCCTTCATTCATAAAATTCGTATTACATATATAGGATAGCAAAATCAGCTTCTCTCTTTCTTCCCTAGACACATTAGTAATGTCAATTGAATGCCTACATGATCATATTAATGGCTGCACTTCAATTGTCCATTAACTAGTGTATTAAAGTGTCAGTTACACTTCTAACAACTCCTAAATGGAGCATTTCAATAGCCATCATTCTTTGTCCTTTTTTTAATTAATTTAAATAAAACTAATTCAGCTAACTTAAAATAAACTACAAATAAAAACGAAAATAAGAAGTTCAATTGGGCCAATATGCAAAACCCAAGTAATGCAGCCCAATAGACTTATTACAATCTTTATTCAAAGCAAATAAACATAACTTAAAGAAGAATCCTTTTATTATTGTTGTAATTTCTTGAGGGCTGCCAGGATCACATCACACATTCTCATTGAAGCTCTATGGAGCAAACAATAGTTCAAACATCAGGCATAGAATTTGTCGGGGGTTGGGGGCAGCCATCCAACCTCTTTAAGTCAAACTCACTAAACTATCATACTTTCATTCAAGTTTAGGAATTGAAAATAAAAACCTTAGCACACCCTAAGAGAGGCTTGAATTAGGGAAATCTATGTTACCTTTGCTTCCAAATGTTTTAGGGTGAAAACTCCTAAATTTTAGGGCTTGAGCTCCTCTTCCTTCGTTGATTCCATGCTTCAAACCTTGTTTCTTCTTCTTCCTTCTTCCATCTTCTTCTTCCTTAAGCTCCAATGGAGGTAGAACCTCATTCACCTTTGAGCTCTCCCTTTCTCCCTGCTTCTCAGCCTCCCTCTCGTGCAAACTCTCTCTCTGTTCGGTTCGTCCTCTCCTCTCCTCTCTTCGGCGTGGTGGTACGCCGCCACCAGGGCCCCCGCGACCCCCTCCTCCTTCCTCCTTCCTCACCGTCACATTCCCTTCTTCTTTCTTACCTTCTCTTTCTTCATCTTTTCCCTTTTTCTTCTTCCCTTTCTTTTTTTTTGTGTTTCAGGTCATGATGGAGGGAGTTAAAAGAGAGAGTGGAGGAGTGCTAGGGTGGAGAGAGGGAAATTATGGTGTATGGTGGGGGATAGTCATAAGTTTAATTAAAAGTCTTGATAACACACCCTCATTTAATTCCTTAATTTATCCTTTGGTCCTTAAATCAACCTTAGATAATTTAACGAATTGAACTACCCATAGATAATTTGTCTCATATTTTCCTAAATTATTGGGCAAAATTACTATTTTTCCACTTAGGATTGGCTTTGTGTTAAAACACTAAATTAAAAGGTTATTAACCCCTTAATCCTTAGGGATTAAATCCCCCTTTACCACTTAGTGTATTTAATTATGAAGCTTAAGAAAATTGGGGTGTTACAGTTTGGGTGTAGACTTTAGGTTTCGACGGCGACACCCGTCGTTGTTACACTGACGGGGGGACTCTATGGCTCGCTGGTATTGATCGAATGATGACGAGCAACCATGACGACACTCAGTGACGTTGCACTGCTTGGGGGGATCGCATGGCTCATTAGGACGCCGTTGTAAATAAGTTACGATGGTGACACTCATCACTGATGAGAGGATCCCATGGCTCAATGGCGTCGTTAAGGATTTTGAGGACGCTCACATTTGCTCACCTGAAAAAAAGTAAAGGATCCTAAAGTTGTGTTGAGATAGTTGTAAGTTTGCATTAGCTAGTTACCGATGTAGGACTGCCATCCGATTGATGACCACACGGCGATTTATCGTCGAGACTTGTAACACCCTAATTTTCGGAGCGCTACTGATCTAATAAATCTCTAAATGCGGAAATGCTTTTGATGAAAATACTCCTCTTGCATGGTTTTTGCCAAAATGTGGGTCTATATTTTTTTTTCCTTTTCAAACTTCTTTTCAAAATTGCAATCAGAGTATTACAGCATTTTCGAAACATGATTTACAATAATAACACAATAACCATGGAAATAAATATTTATATAACATAAACATTCGCACAAATGCGATACAGGTTTTTGAAATACCAAATGCACAATACAACTTAAAAAGAGTACATTTAAAGTCACCTATAGCTGGTCAGCCCTACAATGCTTACTGTGTCCTATAGCAAGCCTAATCAACCATGTCTTCAAAGAAGATAGTCGAATGGGGTCCTCCTCTGTATCGCTTGCCGACCTCGAGTAACTACTACTCTCCAGCTTGTATCATCATCTGGGTTGACATCAATGAGAATGCCCGAATAGAAAGGGTCCTCTTCCCAAAACAATCATACAAAAACAACAGCATATACGTAAATCGCATCACACCAACAGAGTTTAATTAAACTCGAGATAGTATGGCAAAAGAAACACTCAAACAATTAGCCTAATAAAGATGCACCACAATTTCGTATTGGTTATTCTATATGCCAATGCACATGATTCCGAAATATAGCCACACCACCCTTGCAAGGGTTCCCCGTAGGGTTGGACCTAGTCCCACACAGAATTGCTTCAAGTCGGCCTCTACACTGGTCCTACACAAGACTACTTCAGGTCGGCCCGAACACTGGTCCCACACAGGATTGGTTCAGGTCTATATCTCCTTAATCTCCCCGCACGGATACATGTATGCATGAAAATGCAACACCACAGTTAATCACCACAACATGATCACTCACACAGAGTGTCTGGAATTGTTCAACTCCCACTCTAGACTCACCTAGTCTAGAACTCTGTATTATTATCTCGAAACCTCACGTGGTATCCCTAAAGTCCTCTTTCTTTGAAATTCTCTACTAGTTGTAAAAATGTCGGTATTTAGAAATTCCTCTATTTGTTCGAAAATAATAACTTTTAGTTATTCCAACACTCACTTTATTCTTTTTAAAAAAAGTGGTTAATCCTTTACTAATTGAGGGTTTTTAGAAAAATCCGCATTTAAGTATCTCATTGATTTTAACTAAAAATCCTCTTAAGTTTATTCAAAAAATACTTAACCATCTCAACACCATAGTTCATCACCCACTTATTCTCGGTACTTTCTTATCACCCTTCGGTTATTGAACATACACACATAATATATTCAACAACATAGCAACAACAATATAGAATTTATAATTCACAATCACCAATCTCAACTTTGCAAGAAACAACATCACCAAATCAAAAACACCACATCATCATCAAGCATTAACTCAAACACAACACATACAAAGCAAGAAATTGGAAGATGCCCTAACCTTAGGTGCTTTTGCGCACAAGCTTCTCTACCGATATCGTCAACAAACAAATCACATCTCACCAACAACACGATCACTAGAACCTTAATCAACAAACACTAAAGTTAAGAAACAACTCTAACCACTAACACCATTTATTAGGGCCACGACTCAAAGGCCAATAATAGGGTAACACCACACTAAAATCTCTAGCATGCTACCCACACTCCAACTAATTAAATAAGGTTTAAAAAAAAGGTTTTAGAAACTTAACACCTAACACAAAACATCACTTAAAATACTCGATCACTTAGGTTTATGTAAAGAATTGAAACTCGCCAATCCCACTAATGAAAAGCTCACAACTTGATCTTTTTGGAAAAGTCTTTGTTTCAAATTATTTTTAACACATACTAGGCTCATCCATTAAGAAACTCATATCCCAAAACCTTTAAATCTTAAAACTACAATCTCTAATTTATTAAAACCATTTCTTTTCTTTCAAACACTAAGATCTAGTACTCAGAGGCTTATAGTTCAAAGACTACACACTTTGAAGCACTTCAAACATTTGAAAACACCTCACATACATACTCAAGTATTCGGCCTCCTCAAGAAAATAGGAAAACAAAATATTTTCTTTCTCGAACTCATTTTTATTATGATCCTTGTGAAGATCTAAAGCTATTAAACCTTCGCTCACTTTTTCTTCATAATCCAAACTAAGATATAAATTTATACTTCTAAAATCTTTGAATCCAAACATTTTTAGCAAAGAAAATTTGTTAAAAACATCACCAAAACACACACACTCCTCACGGATTTTGAAAGAAGAAAATCAACACCAAATCTCTTTTCTTTTGAAACATCCAACTTCTAAGAACAACACAAAAACAAAAGAACTAGTTTGTATAGAAAATGAATCTTTTTCTCCCAAGACTCAACTTTCTTTTTGAAATACAAAGATTTCATCAAGTTTAGGTTCTCATTGTCTCAAACATCAAAATATATTTTGAACAAAAGATCAAAACTAGATCTACAACTTAAATCAACAAAAATCACTACTTTTTGGAAAATACTTCTCTAACAACAACAACAACAAAATCACTTCTTTTCCAAAATACTTGAACCTAAGACATTTTCCAACCTTCCTCCAACAACATCAACAATAACAACAACAACAAAATCATAAATGATCTAAGTTAGAAAAGCTTGAATCATCTCCCACCCCTTTTCTACATAGAATTAGGTTTTGTCAAGGGTTTTGGGTAGAGAAACCTTTCCAAGCTTTTCTCACTTGATCTAGCTAACATACAAAGGAGGAAATGGATGGAACAAACTTCAAAATCTTACCCGAAAAATGTTTCAAGGCCACTGTTTAGGAAAGAAGAAAAGTGGAAGAAGAACACATCAACTTTCTCTCCAAAACTCTCTTGATTCACACTAAGTTCTCACTAGGAATTAGAACACCTTACACTTGATTTTCCAAAGCCAAAAATATTTGAAATGGAGGATATCCAAGGAATGTTGGCCGCGGCCTTGAAGAAAAGAAAAGGAAGGATATTTTACTTCATAAAATTAGACCACATGACAAGGCTAGTCTAACACCATGAGTTGCCATGCCTAATACCATGAATCACCACCCTAAACCTTACTTTTTTGGCTTAACACCTCACTAATTACCCATACCCCTTCCAACCATTCCAATCCACCTTTTTGACTCTTGGTCAAATGGGTCTCGACGTCGCAAAATTGCGGCGGCGGGTGATCGCTTTACCAATAGTTCGTTCGACGATTAATCACATAAATTAATTTAACGATATATTAATTCAACGCGTGACTAAGAAATTATTCTCATGTAATTTCTTTGTCAACAAATCATAAACTCGCTCTAATAAAATCACACATAGTCAGACCAAGCTATGATTCGATTTTCATCGAAATTGGAATTCGTTAGAATTTTTTCTAGGGTAAAAATTACCCGGTGGCCCAAAACGCGACGAAACTTCGTTAGAATTTTTCGACTAGATTTGAACCATGAATTAATAATAAATATTAATTCTCAATTATCATTTTTTCTCAATGAATTTAATTCACTTGATTAACAGCAATAATAAGCGTCACCGCGTCAAATAGAAAACTCACAGAAAAATCTGTTGGTGATTTCACATTAAAAGCACCATACGTCTGCGTTGTCTATTAATCTGAATTGACACCAAGTTCACTAATTGTTGAAAAATAATTCGACACAGTTCCTCGTGCTCTCAGCAAGTCATAGAAGTGATCAGTCTCTATGACTTACATTCAAGTATTCGGGACTTTATTGCTAAAACAATTTTTCATAAAAATTGGGGTGTTACAAGACTTGTTTGATCGTGATTGAAACATTATCTGGTTGTTGACACATCATATTATTTTGTCTATGCCATTGTCATTTCATTTGTGTATGATTCCTCACCCCTCTGTGTTTTGTGGCTACTTGTGCACCCCATGTATGAGTAGATGATGAGGTTGCGGGTGATGACGTGGACGTGGATGCTGAGGAATAGACTATGAGTTGGTGCTTAGCTTTAGGATTAATTTCAGTAATATGTTATTATTGTATACCGATGTAAAACTAAGGGTTAAGCTCTGAGACATGTGACATCGGGTTGTTAGGTTTTATTTCCACAAATTATTTTTATTTCGCAAATGAGTTACGTTTATGAAAAACTTCAATTCTGTTTAAACATTTTTATGTTTATTCGCATGAGTTTCTATGCTTTTGTTATACAACAGGGTAGAGGGTGTCACGGGGTCCCCTCCATCAGTGAAGCATCAATGAGTGCCACCATAGAAACCTGAATGTGAGAGACGGAATCTACTGCGTCCGAAATTGGCGACGAGTTTTACAAACACACGATATCCAACAAAAACCGTTGGATACCAATCCCCCAATTGATCAAAAACTCGTGACCAATAAATAACAATCAACGAGGCAATTCAACATACACAATACTTGGCCATAACCTGTGACCAACATCAACCATGGGGTTACTAACCGGGAACCCCTTCAAACAAGTTAAACATTCAACATTCAATAAGCCTAGGTGATTACTACCCTTAACCAACTCTTATAAGTCATTTTAAACATCAATTTACCATTAAATAGGGTATGAATCAATTCATGAGCCCCATGAATCGTTTTAGGGTCAAAACGATATTCTGTGAATCGAATTACACAGTTGTGAATCGATTCACAGCTTCAATTCACAGAATCTGAAACACTGCAGGTGTGAATCGATTCATACAGTGGCGAATCGATTCACAAGACTTGCAGAATTGCATTAACACTATTTTTCTACACTTCGCCCATTGGGGACTCCTCCTAAGTGATCCCACGTCCAGTCCAAGGTCAGGGGCAATTACTAAATTGTCCCTAAGATCTCTAATCATTGATCTTGGATTCAGTTCATGATTTTTAACCTTTTTATCCAAGTCTCATCATTAACAACAAATCTTGCCTCTTATCCTTCTCTACTGCTTTAATCCATAATTACTCTTTTAAGTCATTCTAAATTACTCATAACTTATGGCCTCAATACCTATATTAATTCTCTAGTCCATTATGGTTCTTTATTCAGTTTGAATCATCTAGTTCCTTTAACCTTAATACCTCACTTCTTAAATTGTTTCTAAATTATTGATATATTTAACCTTCTCCTATTAGACACTAGGAAAGCGGTAGCTACACATCATTAATCATATCATTAGACAACTTCAAATCACACTAATCCTTACTAACACATGTTCCTTTTAGTCATCATTCATCAAACTCAATAAGTCAATGTTATTCATTTATCCAACTATTAAAACCATACCATTTAATAACTCTAAATTAATCCTACCAATATATATACTTAATAATCAAAATAGTAACTAAAACACATGTAAATGCCTTTACACAATCATCATAAAAATATTAAGTTCTAAATCAAGCTTTTACTATTAACACCTCCAGCACCAATCAATCAATATTAATTGTGCATATAGCCATATAAAAACACTTGTTAACAAATCCCAAATAATTTTAAATGTGAGAACACTTGGCCAATCATTAAGACAACAATTAAAACATATGAATCATGCTTCTTTACAAATTAAATAGCACTAACAATCATGGATTATGCTCATACTAATATATACACATAAAACACCAACCTTTTGTTATTAAACATATATCAATTTACTAAAACATGCTAAACCGCCCCTTTATACCACAATTAATGTTATTAAACAGTGCAACTAACTCCAATGATCCAAAGTCATGCCAAAACTAATAAAGCACCCACCTTTTATTATTAAACATGCATCAATTTACTAAAACATACTGTTTATCAGTTCTAATTTAATTCTAGGCATAAGAACACCTAATCAATATTCAAAACAACAACTTTATGTTACAATTTATGTCATTAAACAACCCAAACAATACTAATTATCCTAAATGATGTCTTTTCCAACAACAACACATAGAGCATTAACCTTTGAATAATAAACATATTTTAATCCACATAAACATGCCAATTAACAACTATTATGGCTCCTTGCTCATACAAGGGCCTTAAATTAATTTAAAACAGAAACCATAGGCATTCAAATCCATGCTCTTGTAAGGATTATGTAACAATAACTTGCCCTGCAAGGCATAGGGATCATGGAACATCCCTAACATATTATTTGAAGCCATAAGCTTCTTTTCAAGAGATCATCCACCCCCATACCTTAGAAAGAAGTTGTACCCTTCCAAAGCATCCTATAGGGTCTGGGATTGAGTTCTTCGCTATTCCAAGCCTTGTGGTATCCAACAACTCCAAGTTCAATAATTTAAATTGAGAGACAGGAACTCTAAGAGGGCAAAAACCATAGGACAGTGAGGGTTATGAATTTTGATGTCTAGTTTAGGACGTCAAGTTTATGAATCTAATTTTTATTTTAGGATATAATCTTCCAATGAGTGCAGTTTTGAGCCAAAATCTATTGGGTTCAGAAAACTGAACTATAACCATTTCCCCAATTTGTAACATATGTTTCTCCTCCAATACTAAATGAAAAACAGAGAATCATATGTTCAAATTGAAGAGAAATGTGTCTAGTCTCCAATGGAACAACAATCAACTCAAGACCATCTTTATGGAGAAAGTTATGAGCAAAACACCAATAGGGTGTCAATATGGGTTGAGGGACAGCACCTCACCCTTGATTTTTTTAGCTCAAAAACCATAATCTAACCTAACCAAAGCATCATCCAACCATCCAACACCTTATGTAGCATCAAATTACATAATTAACATCAAGGATTATCAACCAATTCTACATCAAGAAGCTTGATCTCTTACAGTGCTTTGGATAACTTACTACTCTTAGAACTTTACTCAATCACATCACCTTCATTTCAACACCCATAAAACCTTATCAACCATGGAAAACCCATTCAATATACATATGGTCAAACACAAGCATATTAAAATTAAAAACTCCAAGCCTTTGCATAAACCCATTTTCAAATAGATTCACACAATATTGGTATAACCAAAGAGAATGAGTTCTAGGATAAATCCTTTTCTTTTAGACCATTACTCAAACACCTAGTATGCATTTTAAGATCTATTTGCCTTTCATAAACATGGAAACTCATCAAGCACAAGGATTTAATAAAAACCTTAAACACACCCTAAAATGAGAGGTTTTGAATTTGGGGATTCTATGTTACCTTAAATACTTGAAGATGAAAAAAACCCCTAATCTTTGTCCTTCTCTACTCTTTCCACCATTAAAGCTTGAAACCCAAGCTCTTCTTCCATGGAAGCTTGCTCTAGAGCTTCAATCCTCTAAATATACTCCATTTCTTCAATTCTCCCATGCTTATAGATTTGAATTTTTCCAAACCCACAAGAAAAACTTCACATGCAAGAATCCTTGGACTTGACATTGGGTTCTTCTTCCTCCTTGTTCTAGGGCTTGATTGAGGGTTTAGATGCTCCACTTATTCTTGGTAAAACTCACATGCAATCTATTAGGTGAAGATGGAGCTTCACCCTTTTCTCCCTCTCACGCCCTCTTCCTCTTATTCCTCTCTATTTTCCTTTCTTTCCCTTCTTTCCCTTTCTCTGATGCGTGTGGGTATATTTTTAAAGAGAAGAGTAGGTGTTAGTGTGGCTACGGGGAAATGAGGTGCATGGTGGGGAATAAGGCATAGTGTGATTAAAATTTGGCTAACAAATCCTAGTTTAATTTCATAATTTACTCTTTGGTCCTCACGAGAACCTTAGGTAAATTAATCAATTAAAATTACTCATGAATAAGTAGTCTCACATTTTCTTAATCCTTGAGAAAAAATTACTCTTTTACCCCTAAGTTCCAACTTTGTTTTCATTTACTAGATTAAATGCTATTAACCTAGTTAATCCTTAGGAATTAAATCCCTTTTTCACTTAGGATCTCTAACTACTAAGCTTAGGGAAAGTTGGGATGTTACATTACTCACCTCCTTTTATGAATTTTGTCCCAAAAATTCAACCTACCATCATACGTTATTCCTTGACAAGATTTTCTCTCTGCGCTTTCGCTGCGAACTCTAATCCTACGCCACTCCAAATGAGTAAGCTCCTTTCTTGATTGTTCTAAGTCATTGGAAATTCGAAAAGGAATTAATTTCAACAATAGGCCAATTATCCAGAGAATTCGATGATTTTGTTAACCGTTTACAAACTAGGTCTTGTTCCTAATAAGGTTCTTACTAGGTGAAGACAGAGTTTATAGTTGGTCAAGCAAGGTCACTTCATACATCGGTTAATGAATCTAGTGTAGACATTAATAACTTTGAATTTCCACTATTTTAGCTGTGACTAAAACTCTTATAGCTCAAAGACTATGATCTAGTTCCTCTTCCTTAGGCTAGTTGTTCAACTATGACCTCTAAACATGGAAGTCTTAGAGTTTTCTACATCATTAGGGCTTGATCACCTTCAAGGTTCCCTAACTACAATTTAGGTGTTTGATAACTTGACTTATCTTCATCTTACATCTTATTCTTATTAACTAGTGGTTTTTATGAGTTAAAACTCCATCATTACTCTTCTAGAGTCAACTAGATATCATCTAGGACAGCACATAAAATTCAAAACATAAATGAAACCGACCATTTCAAATAACATAAAATCGGAGTTCCAAGCATTAGGAGACCATATATGAGCTTCACCATCACTCTCCTTAAAACAACGTAATGTCATAAGTTATAAAACACCACTCACAATGCATAATTCACAAGAAATCCATAGATGTACCCGCTTGGCTCAATTGTAATTGAGTTAAGATCACAATTTTTGGGTAACAACCAAGAGGGTCCCCGCTACCGAACCTTATTGCAAATCCGGACCGACGGGTTTGCCGCCGAACCTTATAACTAATCCAGACCGACAAACATCGCATACATAAATTAATCATAAAGCATTACTCACAATGCAAACATAATTCACAAGGAATCCATAGATGTACTTGCTTGGCTCAATTGTAATTGAGTTAAGATCCCAATTTTTGGGTAATAACCAAGAGGGTCCCCACCGCCGAACCTTATAGCGAATCCGGACCGATAAACATCACATACACAAAATCTCAAGCAATCAAATGCACCAAACATAAGGCAATTCAAATTCATTTGGCATTGTATAATAACTAGCTTTGAAACCCTATTAGTCAAGGACCAAAACCATATGAAGATTTCACTTTCATCAAGGTCACCAACATGATTTCAAGTATACAGATGGAAACCAAACTTAAAAGCAATAATTATAAAGCTTCAAGTGAAATCTTGCACCCAAAAGAAATCTCATAACTCCTTTACTTCAACCACTTAATTAAGTAAAGTTTTACTTAAACTATATCATAATAACATAGTTGTGAGATTTAGAAATTCAACAACCATAAAACTAATTATAGGGATAACATATAAACCTTTGACACTCAAAGATTTGTACAAGATCCCTTCCTTAAAGATTATAAAATCTAAGCAAATCTAGAAACAATCAAGATTCGCACCATACTAATTATATTCGCCCCTTGACTACACACTTCATACATGGGTATAGCACCAAACAAGTCGTGATAATAACCCCTAGTTCGACTCTCGAATATAGGTAAGGAATACAAGGTACTCACTCACGATATTTGGTAGCGAAACATACATCACTTCAAAATTTCCTGTGGAGAGAGCAATGAAGGAAATCCAAAACATATGTCGGTGTGGGGGTGAGGATAACAATTCACCCTTTTCCACCCAAAAGACCCGACATTTCAACATCAAAGCATGATAGCAAAGTATTTAAACATGAATCTATTCATCAAATTCATTCTAAACATAACACATGAATTCTTTACCCCCATAAAGCTAAGCCAAACAAAAGAATAACAAAAGTCCTAACACATTCATCATTCAACATAACATCACATAAGTAGGGTATGAGACCAATTGAATTGATATCATACCTTACAGCCAATTTTCTCAAAGACAAATAAGGAAATAAAGAGTATCTTCATATTTGTCATTCGTCATTCATTTCATTCATCACTAGGCTCAATCTACAAATTGCACATTAGGGCTAACAACATATTGGTTATAAGTTGCGAAGAAACCCAGAAGTCTCCATTCTGACGTACGGTATGGATTTTCGCTTTCTTCTCTCAGAGGATATGTAACATCTGTATTTTTACGATACTTTATTAGCATTACTATATTGTAAATTTATGTAATTATTGCAATAAATAATGCAAATTTTATCTGCGAATTAAGTGATTGAATTAAATCAGGATAAAATCAAATTTGAGAATTAATATTTAATATTAATTCATGGTTCAAAAATCATTGAAAAATTCTGACGAAGTTTCGCCGTATTTTGAACCGTTGGGTAATTACTATACACAATAAAATTTGAAACGAACTTCGATTTCAATAAAAATCAAATCGTGACTTGTTGTGATGATGTTTGAGTGTTTTTAATTGTTTTTATTATTTATAGATAAATTATTATCACGCGGTGAATTAATCTCCCAATAAATTAATTTACTCAATTTATCAGCTAGCGAATTATCGTTAGCGCGATTACTCGGCACCGTAATTTTGTAACACCAAAACTCTAAGATTAGGCTAGGATTAGTGAGAAATCATGGCTAGTGTGATGAGGTGTCATGATTATGTGGTTTAAACCCAAAATATCTTGGCTTAAGTGATAGGTGGCAATTATTTATTGGTTGTTAGAATAATATCTACCTTAAATCATGAAGAGCCTAGTAAATTACTTAGATTAAAAAAAATTTACTCTCCCTATTTCTCTTAAATCAGGTCGAAGCCTCCCTCCCACTCCCACTTGCTTATTTTTTTTTACTTTGTCTCCAAGTTTCCTAGTGTGGGTGAAGTAAGGAAAAGCTATGTTTATCTCCCTTCTTCCTTTCATCTCCTGACTCTGGCTTCCTTTCCTCATAAGCACCATCATATTTTCCATTTCCTTCTTCTAATTAGCACCAACACCTTGATCAAGTGAGTGAGTATGAAAGCAAGCTTATTTTCCTTGGTTTTGGAGGCCAAAACCTTGGCCTTGATTAGACTTTTTAGGTGTTGTTTTCTTGATTTTCTTGCTTACTTCTTCATATGTGTTTTGATCATGATCATGAGGCAAAATGACAAGTTTTTCCCCTTGGTTTTAAAGCCCTAAGCCGTGAGGTTATAACGGAAAAAGGGAAAGGATTACTTCATGTGGATCTTGATTTTTAGTGATGTACTTGTTGTCTAGTTCTTGATTTTGTTGTTGATGTTGTTGTTGTTTTGTGTTTAATCAAGGAAATGGTTAAATTTTTTATGCTCCTTGATGCTTGAATCAAGCTATGATAGGAGAAAGGCTTTTGGTTTTGAAGTTTTGGTTAAAATCTTGAAAGTTTTGAGAAGTGATTTAGGTGTATTTGTGGTGAAGTTTGATTTAGTATAAATTTTAAAATTTTTCCCTAAATTAGGGGTTAAAACCGTGAGCCCTAGGTGGGATTAAAAGGAAAATTTTTGTGTTCTTAAACTCGGTTCATGTATAATTTAGTTGTTGTTGAAGTTTTGGAAATTTTGGAAAAAGTTTAATTTGAGTTTTAGTAGTATTTGAAGTTGATTTAGTATTTTAAGACTATGAAACATCTAAGTTAAAAGATCCTTGTATTTCTTAAACCAAGGTGGTGTCCAGAAAATTTTAGTGTGAAAAATATTTGATTTTAGTATTGATTTTATGGTTTCAAGATTTGAAAGAAAATGAATTTGTAGTATTAAAAATATTTACACTACAACATATTACTAAAAAATGGCGCCACCTTAAACAACGTTTCTTTCTAAAAGCGTTAGCAAAAAATATGTGTGGGCCTTCGCTAGCACTTATTAAAGAAAGCACTCTCTATGAGTGTTATCGAATCTGGCCTTTGCTAGCAAAGCGCTAGCTATTTTGTTAATCAGCCCTTCGCTAGCGCTTCGCCAAGGAAGCGCTTTCTATATGCTAATGTAATCTGGCCTTTGCTAGCACTTCCCCAAGGAAGCAATAGCTATTGTCCTTGATAAACCCAAAATTAAACCTCACAAAAGTTCAAATCAGAAGCTCTGTCCCCCTTTTCTCTTCGCATAGTGTTCACCCTCTTCGCAGGCGACCGTCTTAGTGTCGTCTTCTCTCACTCTTTGCCAATCTCATTCGCGCCATCCTCATTCAGTGCCATTTGCACCGTCCCCTCGCCGCTGTGAACACCACCAAACACTGTGCCGTTTGCCGTGGACTTGCCTCTAGAGTTTCTGCCGTTCTCAGTGCTTCTCCGTCGCTCTCCCATTCTTGAAGTTTTAGTTAAGGTGACAAGACCACTGCTGCCCACCCATTTTTTTAGTTAAGGTGAGCTATGTCCTCCATTACTCTGTTGTTGCCTGATGCCTCTGTTAAAATGGAGCATTGATGAACGATTTCTGCCCAAAATCGTTTCAGACCCATGACCGGATTGTCGCGTAAGACCACCAGTACCACCGCGTCGCTCACCCAAGCCACCACTGTCAGTCTCTCTCGCTCTCTCTCTCTCTTAGCTCCCCCTGGTGAGTTATTTTCATGCTTCCTCGTATCCCTTATTTTTTCTCCAAATTGATTTCTAAAACCCTAAGTTGAAATTTCGATTGAAACCAACTCTTCTGATTGATGTTTGTTAATGATAGTTGATAGTGCCAAATGAGTTATGCCTCTACTAATTTTATGATTTACTGATAGTTAAAGAAGCCTTTGGAAGAGCTTGAAGTTGCTTGTCGGTTGCTCAAAGGAGATTAGAAGCTACTGTTGGAAATTGCAAAAGCTTAAAGTGGGAGTGAGGTTTGCATATATGAGAAATTAGGGAATTAAGGATTTTCCTAAAGAAGTAGTAGTTAATTAGTGTTGTCATGTTTTGATTGATTGTTGTCTGATGTTGTTGGGTGGAGCTAAATTATTTTAAACTTTGTTGGTTTCTTTTGCTATTCGTCTCTTTATAGTCAATAGATGAAGAATGTATGGTAATTTTGGATAGTTTTAGATGGATTAATATGCATCAAGGTTGATGCATGCTCATGGGTATTGCTTGCTGTGCATTTTTCTGGGATTCTGATTAGATTGTGTGATTTTTCTAAAACTTATGAGTTAGAATTTTAATAAGTTGCTTGTTCAATTGATATTTATTTATCCAATGTCCATATTTTAAGGGAGACTCTGCCAATATTTTGTTAAAAATTTAAACTGTGAATTGAATACGAACTGTGAATTATGGATTAATGACATATCATTAGCTATAGGTCGATGTGTTTGACTATCATGTTTTGACTATGTTTAGTGATAAACTATTGAGAATGCAAATACGTTTAATATGATGTTATATTAATCAAGGACTAACTTAGTTTTTTAAAGGTTGAAGTCAGAATGGATCGGAAGTGGATGTCTGTCAATCGTTTATCGAAGGAATATAAGGATGGAGTGCAAGATTTTATTAGGTTTGCAGTTCAGCATGAAAAAGATCTAGACCTAAGTAGAATCGTATGTCCTTGTTTGAGTTATTGTTATGTAGGCAGAGATAATCTTCAGGAATTGGAAGGACATTTAGTGAGCAATGGAATTGATCAGAGTTATACCTGTTGGACAAAGCACGGTGAGACAAGGGTGAATCTTCTAATATGGGGAATAGTGGGAGATATGCGTCAGATGACACCGGTACAAATACATATTATGGCGACCATTTTGAAGAGATGGCAAATGTGGTTGAAGAAGATCTCCGTGATTGTTCTCAAATGTTTGAGAAGTTAATAAGTGATGCGAATAAGCTGTTGTATGAGGGTTGTACTAAATTCACTGAATTATCGATGATGTTAAAGTTGTATAACTTGAAATCAGGCAATGGATGGACTGATAAGAGCTTTACAGACTTACTCACCTTATTGAAAGATATGTTGCCGAAAGATAATGTGCTTCCTGATCGGACATATGAGGCTAAACAAATGTTATGCTCTAATGGCATGGGCTATGAGAGGATACACGCATATCCTAACGATTGTATTTTATTTAGAAATGAATATGCATCGTTATAGTCATGTCCTAAATGTAAAGCCTCACGGTATAAGAAGAAGGAATTGGAATCGGCTCCAGAGAAGGTTACATGGTATTTCCCATAATTTCCAGATTCAGGTGCATGTACCATAGTTCGAAAGATGCAAAACACTTGACATGGCATGAGGATGAAAGTGTTGGAACCTAAACGATTGAGAAGTTTAGACCCTTATTAATTTTGATGATAACAAAATATTTCTCAAAGAGAACAATTTATCTTCTAACATATCTTTGAGTGTACAGGTATCAAAAGCTTCATTTATATATGTACAAATCACTCAAGAAAGAAGAAGAAATATACAAAAGAATTGAATACAATCCACTAGTGTCAAAGATCCTAACCCACTTCAGCGTCTTGTTAATGAAAGAAGCGCCCAAAGCAGTGACTTCTTGACACGTGGAACACTCAATTGCTACGAGCGTTAGTCCTGCATTACGAGCGGCGTCTGATCTCTTTAATGAAGCACGTGGTGATCTCGTTTTTGCTCTTAGCCTCAGACTGTTCTGGAACGAAATTCGAATTTGATTTTCTGCGCTCATTTTGATGTACGAGGAAGCAAAGGTGACACCTTTAGCATAAGACAAAAATCATACAAGGCAATTGTAAATTGCAGATAGTACGAAAACAGTAATGTGTACAATTATGATATTCTCTGGAAAGGATGAAAAGGACTATATTTTTAAATTACCTCACTCAATAGCAAGGAGATACTTTTACTGCAACGGTAATACCCTTAAAGACTCCTATAAATACCCCAAGGTATTCATTGAAGAAGAGTTAGAGAAACGATGAAGAAACTTCATTTTGAAAGCAATATTACTCAAGTGTGCAATCAAGCTTCGTGCCAAGTTTCTGGTCTACATTGAACTGAACTTATACTTTCTTTTAGAAAGCTATTCTGTTTTGAGCTTAATCTTTTCATCCTCTCTGTGAGAGTTATTTTGATTGTTATCAAAATCATAATCTCTTTTGTAAAACTGTATTTGGCCTAGTTAAGGCTCTGTTCCTCAAAGGCTCGACTGTACTGAGTCGTTTTGAGAAGTTGAGAGTATTGTCAAGTTTGTGACAGAAGAATACTCTTGAGGAAATTGTAATCAGTTGATTATAGTGGAAAATCCTTCAGGAACGAAGGGACTAGACGTAGCTACCAGTTGGTGGTGAACTAGTATAAATCTCTGAGTCTCATCCTTTACTGCTTTACATTATTTATCTTTACCTTGCTCAGTAAAACAAGTTTTTATAAACTGTTTAAATTTCTGCATCCGGTCCTGTTTAATTCTCTGCATCCGATATACAAAACAGTTTTGAACAACTTATCTTGATGTTTTTACGCATAGTTTGCGAAAAGTTTTTAACAAAATTCAACCCCCCTTCTTGTGTTCACGTTCAATTGGTACCAAAGCTCGGCCTCTTGGTTGAGCACTTAACAGTGTTAAGAGAAAAGATCCTATAATGTGAACATGTCTACTGAAGGTGGTCATATGAACCGTCCTCCTCTATTCTGATGGCCTCCTTGTTGTAGCGTTTGGCCATTTGCTTGATTTTCAACATAGAATCTGGTTGTGACTTTTGTTTTTGTATTTTTGATATAAAATGAATGAAAATTGGATAGAGAATGAATGGAATTTCGTGGCTTTGGTGGTAGAGAATTAAGGGGACAGATTGTGAAAACACAAAATAAAACAAGAAGCAAACAAGGTCTCAAGGATCTGTTTATGAGTAAGTGAAGAAGATGGATGATTGGGAGGCAGGGGCGCCACCTTAGTCTAATCCAAGACAAGGATAAGCCTATGAATGTGAGGATCACCACAAGAAGAGAGTTTCTTGATAAGATCGATAAACTGGTCCAATCCAGAACCAAAGAGTATGAACTCAATATTTTGCTAAAATCTTTGTTAACCTCTATTGAAACTTGCGCCCTATATATAATGAGGAGGTTCTTGCTGTTACAAAGAGTAAAGAGACAAAGTCCTTCCTTTCTAGGGTTACAAGCAAAATGATTAAAGGAAATTACAAACAAAAATAATTGTTGCTGCCTCATGGCCTAAGTGGCGCGGTGAAGTAAAGGTCTACGCTTCATATTCTGTTTTGATTGCTCTTCATGACCAGGTGAAGGTTTCACAACCACTCATTAAGCGTAATTAAGTGGATGGATGCGCTTTTATTGTCTTTGTTGGAGCATTCATCACCTTGTCTTGTGTAACTCCTCTTTGCCTTTATTGCTTTGAATGTCTTTGTCTTAGCATTCATCACCTTGTCTTGTGTAACTCCTCTTTGCCTTGATTGCTTTGAATGTCTTTGTCTTTCCTTGGTAGCAAGATTATTCACCCATTAAAACTACACAAAGAGTGGTTGAGAGGTGTGGGACCCCTTGCTCCTTACGCCACACAGCCACTTGAAGTGGATTAAACACACCAAAAAAATTAAATAACTTAGTGCCTTGGTCCCAAATAAATCAAATGGTCACTTGCACTTTTATTCAATTAAAAAAAAATAACTTAGCTGCCTTCTTTTATGCAAGTTCGCCTCCTCCATGGCTTGTATGACAAGCATGGTTTTTAGTGCAATTACATCTTTGCCTCTGTTTGCAATTGTCTTAGTCATGAATCGGACTAAGCTTTCTTGGACCCTCCTTGACATTGCCCTAGTCATTGGTCCTCCTAAGCTTTGAATGGCCTCTTGGTGCTCCATGTCCTCATCATTCCCTCCCTCTTGAGGAGAATTCGACCTCGAATTGAAGTCCTCATCACCTACATCAAAAAGAGACAAGTCGACTAGCGTTGAAAGTTGCACTAACACCATACTCACCTGGAAGGTCAACTTTATAAGCATTATCATTGACTTTGGCAATCACTTGAAAGAGCCATCGCCCTAGGCATTAACTTAGATTTCCTTTGTGTGAAACCTTTCTTTCCTCATATGGACCCAGACCCAATCTCAGGGTTCAAAAGTAACCGCTTAGCCCTTTATTGGCACTTTTGGCATAGCTTTCATTTTCTTTTCAATTTGCAGTTTAATTTTCTCATGCAAACTTTTCACAAATTCAGCTTTAAGCTTTGCCATCTTTATGCTTCAACGAGAGATGTGTTAGGTAAAGGTAATAGATCAAGAGGAGTTAAAGGATTATAACCATACACAATCTCAAATGGGAATGATTTGTGGTACTATGGACAGCCCTATTATAAGCAAATTCAACATGTGGCAACCACGTTTCCCACATTTTCAAATTCCTTGAAAGTACTGACCCTTAAAAGAGTAGAGAGGTTACATTTACTACCTCGGTTGCCCATCAGTTTGGGGATGACAAGTTGTAGAGAATAGTAACTTAGTTCCCACCTTACCCCACAAAGTTCTCCGAAGTGGCTTAGAAATTTAGTGTCACGGTCGGACACTATACTTTTTGGTAGACCATGTAGCGCACCACTTCTTTGAAAAACAAATCAGCAATGTGGCAAGCATCATCCACCTTTTTGCATGGAATGAAATGTGCCATCTTTGAGAACACATCCACAACAACAAAAATAGAATCTTTCCGTTCTTTGTTCTAGGTAACCCTAAGACAAAGTCCATGGAAAAGGTCAATCCGAGATATTCAGAGCAGGTAATGGAGTATATAAACCATGGGGCATCACTTTGGATTTGGCCTTTTTGCAAACAATGCATCTTTCACAATATTTTTGCACATCAATTTTCATGTGAGGCCAATAGAAATGTTCTTGCAAAAATTCCAAAGTGTTAGGAACACCAAAATGTCCCATTAAACCCCCCTCATGCGCCTCTTTGACTAAGAGTTCTCTAATGGATCCTTTTGGCACACACAACCTTTTTTCTTTAAATAAATAATCATTGTGCCTAAAAAATCCATTATGGGCAGCATGCACACATTCAGCATATTTACCAGAAAAATCAAGATCATGCTCATACAATTCCTTAATGTGCTCAAGACCAAAATTTTAGTTTCAAGGGTAGAGAGTAATGCGTACCTTCTTGATAATGCATCAGCCACAACATTGGCTTTACCCTTCTTATGCTTAATCACATAAGGAAATTGCTCCAAAAATTCAACCCATTTAGCATGCCTCTTATTCAACTTACCTTGTCCTTTTAAATACTTCAAGGACTCATGATCACTATGAATGACAAATTCTTTTGGCAGCAAGTAATGTTGCCACGTTTGCAATGCCCTTACTAAGGCATACAATTCCTTATCATAAGTGGAGTAATTTAGGGCAGCCCCTTTTAATTTCTCACTAAAATAAGCAATTGGATGACCTTCTTGCATCAAAACAGCCCCAATTCCAACATTGGAAGCATCACACTCAATTTCAAAAGATTTTGAAAAATTAGGCAATGCTAGAATTGGTGCTTGGGTGAGCTTTTCTTTAAGAATTGAAAAAGCTTGTTCTTGTTTCTCACCCCATTTAAAACCAATTTCCTTTTTAACAATTTCATTAAGAGGTGCAGCAATAGTACTAAAATCCTTAACAAACCTCCTATAGAAACTTGCTAAACCATGGAAACTTCTTACCTCTGTCACACTTTTAGGTGCTGGCCATTCTTGGATTGCCTTCACCTTTGCTTCATCCACATGTACTCCTTGAGAGCTTATGACAAAGCCTAGAAAAACGACTTGATCCGTGCAAAACACACATTTTTCCAAGTTTGCATACAAGTTTTCTTTTCTTAGCACATTTAAAACAGCCCTTAGATGAATGCAATGGTCCTCTAAATTTTTGCTATATATCAAGATATCATCAAAATATACAACAACAAATTTTCCCAAAAATTCCCTCAAAACATGGTTCATTAATCTCATGAAAGTGCTAGGTGCATTAGTTAATCCAAAAGGACTAAAATCAGTGCACATTCTCAAATCAATTTTGGAAAACAAGCATGCACCAAACAGTTCATCAAGCAAGTCATCTAACCGAGGTATTGGATGCCTATACTTAACAGTAATATTATTAACAGCCCTACAATCAGTGCACATTCTCCAACTACCATCTTTCTTAGGGACTAAAATAACAGGGACAACACATGGACTTAAACTTTCCCTTACCCAACCTTTACTTACCAATTCAGCCACTTGCTTTTGTATCTCTTGCGTTTGTTGTGGGTTGCTCCGGTAGGCTGGCCTATTAGGCAAAGTGGCGCCTGGGATGAGATCAATGTGGTGCTCAATCCCTCTCAAGGGTGGCAGCCCACTTGGTACCTCCTTAGGAAACAGATCCTCAAATTCTGAAAAGAGAATTTATGCAATTTGGCAATTCTTGAGTGTTAGGTAAATTTTCCAGCAAGGCCACCTCTTTGCTAAAAAGCAAATATAGGGGCTGATTAGAAAATAGCTTTTTAACCTCCCCTTTTGTCGCCATCAAATTTTCTTTCTTTTTCATCAATCTTTTTTTGTCACTCTTTTTCTCTCTTTTTCTTTGGCGATCTTTTCTTTTTCTTCTTTTTCTTTTTCACATTTTTCTTTCAATTTTTTTTGATCATCTCTCACCTCGCTTGGGCTCACAGGTGCCAATACAATTTTTTTTCCATGATGTACAAAAAGTACTTGTTGGTATGCCCTTCATGGCTTGCCTTTTGTCAAATTGCCAAGGCCTTCCCAACAAGACATGGCTGGCCTCCATAGGAACTACATCACAAACAGCCACATCTTCATATTTTCCAATTGAAAAAGAAATTTCTACTTGTTCATCAACAATCATCTCAACATCATTAACAAGCCATTGAAGCTTATATGGCTTGGGATGTGGTTTAGTTTCTAGTTGGAGTTTGGAAACTAACCTTGTGCTAGCAACATTTGTGCAACTCCCACCATCAATAATCAAGGAACATACCTTGCCTTGTATGAGGCACCTTGAGTGAAATATGTTCTCCCTTTGAGTCGCATCTTCCTCCTTTACCACGGCTTCCAACAACCTTTTCATCATAAGTAGCTCTCCACTAGGTATTTGGGCCTCCTCCTCAAAACAATCCTCATCATACTCTTCAGCCCCTTCATCTTCCTCCTCAACCTCCTCTACAATCATAATTCTCTTGGTAGGACATTGAGATGCAATGTGTCCTAAGCCTTGGCACTTGAAACACTTAACAGCCCGGTTAGTTGAAACAACTTGAGAAGGACTAGTTGTAGCGTTTTTACCTTTTGTGTCAGCCGCGGCTTCTTTGGATGATGAAGTACCTTCACTCTTAATATTGCTCTTCCAATTTTGAGGATTGGAAGTGGTAGTGCTTCTTCTTATCTGACCCTTCCTCTTAAGTTGTTGTTCTACCTTTATGGCTTGATGTACCAAATCGTCTAATTGAACATAGTGTTGCAGTTCCACTATGTCACTTATATCACGATTTAGGCCATGCAAGAACCTGGCCATGGTTGCTTCATCATCTTCCTCAACATTTGCTCTAACTTTCGCCACCTCCATCTCCTTGTAGTACTCATCAACACTTTTGTTGCCTTGGGTGAGTCGCTGTAATTTGTTGTGCAACTCTCTGTTGTAGTAAGATGGGATGAATCTCCTTCTCATGAGCCTCTTCATCTCCTCCCATGTGGCAATGGCTGGCTCATTGTGCCTTATCCTCTCCTTTGTCAATTGGTCCCACCACACTAAGGCATAATCTGTAAATTCAATAGAAGCAACCTGCACCTTTTGAAGATCGATTGTAATTATAACAGGAAAAAATTTGTTCAATTTTAGTTTCCCATTCCAAATACGTCTCCTGTCATTTTCCCGCCAAATTTTGGTACTTTTCTTTTTATACCACCCAACCTATCTTCTCTAGGTTCATCACGTCTCCTTCTCCTCCGTTCCTCCTCATCACTATTATTTTGTCTGTTTTCTAATGCGTCAATTCTCTCATTTATACCTCCCACTTCCTCTTTCAAAAGTTCTCTCATTTTTGCAGTGAGGGCATCAAATAGCAAACGATTTTGAGGATCCATAACTCTGTCAGTTCTTTAGAGAAACCAGCAAATTATCAATACAAGAAATCAATTCAAATAATAATCCACACACCCAATCAGCTTGGAAAGGAAAGGTAAGAAACAAAAATTGAACACAAAGTTTGTGAGACTAGAACAAGAAAGAACTCACTCAAAAGAAAGAAATAAAATAAAAATTTCAGAGTGTAGCAGCAACGAAGAAACACAACCAGAATTCAAGATTTTTTTTTTTTATGAATTTTCGCAATTTTTTTTTAAAGAATTCAGAACTCAAAGATAAGAATAGAGAAACCTGGGATTCTTTTGAACAAAGTCGAAACCTTGCTCTGATACCAAATGATGGCCTCCTTGTTGTAGCGTTTGGCCATTTGCTTGATTTTCAACATAGAATCTGGTTGTGACTTTTGTTTTTGTATTTTTGATATAAAATGAATGAAAATTGGATAGAGAATGAATGGAATTTCGTGGCTTTGGTGGTAGAGAATTAAGGGGACAGATTGTGAAAACACAAAATAAAACAAGAAGCAAACAAGGTCTCAAGGATCTGTTTATGAGTAAGTGAAGAAGATGGATGATTGGGAGGCAGGGGCGCCACCTTAGTCTAATCCTAGACAAGGATAAGCCTATGAATGTGAGGATCACCACAAGAAGAGAGTTTCTTGATAAGATCGATAAACTGGTCCAATCCAGAACCAAAGAGTATGAACTCAATATTTTGCTAAAATCTTTGTTAACCTCTATTGAAACTTGCGCTCCCTATATATAATGAGGAGGTTCTTGCTGTTACAAAGAGTAAAGAGACAAAGTCCTTCCTTTCTAGGGTTACAAGCAAAATGATTAAAGGAAATTACAAACAAAAATAATTGTTGCTGCCTCATGGCCTAAGTGGCGCTTGGTGAAGTAAAGGTCTACGCTTCATATTCTGTTTTGATTGCTCTTCATGACTAGGTGAAGGTTTCACAACCACTCATTAAATGTAATTAAGTGGATGGATGTGCTTTTATTGTGCCGTTGGAGCATTCATCACCTTGTCTTGTGTAACTCCTCTTTGCCTTTATTGCTTTGAATGTCTTTGTCTTAGCATTCATCACCTTGTCTTGTGTAACTCCTCTTTGCCTTGATTGCTTTGAATGTCTTTGTCTTTCCTTGGTAGCAAGATTATTCACCCATTAAAACTACACAAAGAGTGGTTGAGAGGTGTGGGACCCCTTGCTCCTTGCGCCACACAGCCACTTGAAGTGGATTAAACACACCAAAAAAATTAAATAACTTAGTGCCTTGGTCCCAAATAAATCAATTGGTCACTTGCACTTTTATTCAATTAAAAGAAATTAACTTGGCTGCCTTCTTTTATGCAAGTTGCGCCTCCTCCATGGCTTGTATGACAAGCATGGTTTTTGGTGCAATTACATCTTTGCCTCTGTTTGCAATTGTCTTAGTCATGAATTGGACTAAGCTTTCTTGGACCCTCCTTGACATTGCCCTAGTCATTGGTCCTCCTAAGCTTTGAATGGCCTCTTGGTGCTCCATGTCCTCATCATATTCGATGGAGAAAAATTTGATTACTGGAAAGATAAGATAAAGCTTTCTTTGAGACATAACAACTTGAGTTGTGGGATATAGTTCAAAGTGGTTACATTCCTCCCACTAATCCTCGTGGTGTTGCGATAGCCAGAGAAGATTGGAATGATGAACAAAAAAAGAGATATCAAATCAATCAAAAGGCTAGATTTATTTTATCTGTGCTATGACAGAAAAAGAATATGATAAATGTGGCAAATTTGATAGTGCCAAAGAAATCTGGGACTCACTTGTTTGATAGTAAGAGAAACCAAAGCTAGCATGTTGGTTCGCCAATATGAGTTATTCAAAATGGAAGATGGTGAAAACATTGAAACCATGTTTGGAAGATTTCAAACACTTGTTCATGGGTTCTGAGGCCCTTGGAAAAAGTTACACTACACTTGACCATATTAGAAAGATCTTAAGAAGCTTGACTAGCGGTGGAGACCCAAGGTCACTGCTTTTTAGGAAGCAAAAGATCTAAATGTCTTATGACTTGAAGATCTTATGAGTTCGTTGAAAGCTCATGAACTTTAGCTAAATGAAGAAGAACCGATCAAAAAGGGCAAGTCTATTGCCTTAAAAGTCTCTCAACATAAAGTCAGTTCTTCCAAAGCCCTTCAGGCTGAAGAAGAAGAATCAGAAGATGAAGCTTCAGAAGGAGATGCTGACACATCAGAAGATGAGCTCGCGTTTATATCCAGAAAGATATAAAGAATGTGGAAGAAAAGAAACTTCAGAAGGAAGTTTCAGAAGAAAGATACTAAGGACAAGAAAGAGAGCAAGGACAAGGCTCAAGTCATTTGCTATGAATGTAAAAAGCCTGGACATTTCAAGTTCGAATGTCCTAATCTTAAGGAGAAGTCCACAAGAAGTTCTTTCAATAAAAAGAAGAAGAGCCTCATGGCTACATGGGAAGATCTAGATTCATCCTCATCTGAGGAAGATAATGAAGTAGAAGCAAATCCCGCTCTCATGGAAGACACTGACCTTGATTCAGAAGAAGAAGTTGAAGAGGTAATAGTATATGATTCCTACTCTGAACTTGCATTTGATGATCTTCTTAAGGACTCTGCCACTCTCTCTGTTGAGTATAAGAATTTGAAAAAGAAATTTTCAAAATTATCACAAGATTTTCAAGCTTTAAACAAAGAAAAATATGTACTCAACAAAGAAAATCGTGGTTGAAACTGAAAATCAGCATATGATGGATAACCAGCGTCTGATCGCTAATAAGCAACCAGAAGCTGAGAGCTCTCAAGCTGAAAGCTCTAAAGTTACAGGTAATCCTAAATGCAAATCAAATGATTATGAGTATGTTTTTCAAAAGTTTCTTGCAGAAAATGTAACTCGTAGCAAGCAAGCTTCAATGATTTGGGGTGTCAGTAAAACGACAACTCATGGTCTTGGTTACATATCAGATGAACCTCTTTTAGAAAATGATTCAACATCTGATAAATCCAATAATCATAGTAAATGCTTGCATTGTACTTACTGCAATAAACCTGGTCATTTGAAAAGTGTATGTACTGTTTTTAAAACTGTGAAGGATAAGCCTCCTTCAAGAACTAACAAGAAAGGACCCAAAAAGATATGGGTACCTAAAGATAAAATAGTCTATGTTACAGACATGCTTAGCAACAAAGTCAACACACCTATCTTGGTACTTAGACAGTGGATGCTCGCGTCACATGACGGGAGAAAAGCATATGTTCCAAGAACTAAGGCCTAAAGAAGTTGGATTCGTTGGTTTCGGAGGAAACCAGAAAGGTAAAATAGTTGGAATTGGTCGCATTGGTAAAGGCTCTCTTCCCTCTATTGATAATGTACTATATGTTGAAGGACTTAAACATAACTTATTGAGCATAAGTCAATTATGTGACAATGGTTATGAAGTCATCTTTACAGAAACTAGATGTCAAGTAAAAAGCAAGAAAGACGGCTCTACTTTCTTTATTGCTAAGAGGAAACAAAATATTTACAAAATTGATCTCTTTGAACTTGCAAAACAAGATGTCAAGTGTCTCATGTCTGTTGACGAAGAACAATGGATTTGGCACAAGAGATTGGGTCATGCCAATTTGAGATTAATCTCAAAACTAAACAAGCACAGTCTTGTCAGAGGCTTACCAAATCTCAAGTATCAATCTGATGCTCTCTGTGAGGCATGTCAAAGAGGAAAACAAGTTAAAACTTCTTTTCATTCAAAAAATGTTGTTTCAACCTCTAGACCACTTGAGCTTTTGCATCTTGATCTTTTTGGTCCAACAAGGACAGCCTCTTTAACTGGAAAGAAATATGGGTTAGTCATTGTTGATGATTTCACTAGATGGACATGGGTTAGATTCCTTGCTCACAAAGATGAGTCATACAAGGTATTTACTGTATTCTGCAAAACAGTTCAAAATGAAAAAGGAATTTGCATATCTTCTATTAGAAGTGATCATGGGGGAGAATTTGAAAATGAAAGCTTTCAAAAATTTTGCGATGATAACGGCATCTCCCACAATTTCTCCTCTCCTAGAACACCTCAACAAAATGGTGTTGTAGAAAGGAAAAATAGGTCCCTCCAAGAAATGACCAGGACCATAATCAATGAGGCTAATATTACAAAACATTTTTGGGCAGAAGTAGTAAACACAGCTTGTTACATTCAAAATAGAATTTCTATTAGACCTATTTTGAAGAAGACTCCATATGAACTGTGGAAAGGAAGGAAACCAAACATATCATATTTTCATTCATTTGGTTGCACGTGTTACATTTTAAGTACTAAGGATCAGCTTGGTAACTTTGATTCAAAAGCTGACAAAGGAATCTTTTTGGGATATTCTGAAAGATCTAAAGCTTTTAGAATATACAATAAAGAAACTATGACAGTGGAAGAATCCATTCATGTCAAATTTGATGACAAGAAGCCTGACACAGCCATGTCAGAGCTAGATGAATTATTTTCAGAATTAAATATAGGTAATACTACAAATAGTGAACCTACATCTTCATCGTCCGATGGTGACCAGACACAAGAAACTTCAGAAGCTGAATTCAGAAAGAGCTGGAAGTACAAAGCCAATCATCCTAAAGATCAAATCATAGGAAAACCTGGAGATAAAGTAAGAACCAGATCCTCTTTTAAAGAGCATGCAGATATGGCACTACTCTCAGAAATGGAACCTAAAACGATTGATCAAGCATTGAAAGATGAAGGCTGGATTCTGGCCATGCAAGAAGAGTTGAATCAGTTCCAAAGAAACGATGTATGGAAGCTGGTTCCTTACCAGAAGATAAGCAAGCTATTGGCACTAAATGGGTATTTACAAACAAGCTTGATGAAGATGGAAAGGTTGTGAGAAACAAGGCAAGATTAGTTGCTCAAGGGTACTCACAGGAAGAAGGTATTGATTTTACAGAAACATTTGCACCTGTTGCAAGGTTAGAAGCTATACGCATTTTGCTTTCTTTTGCTGCACATCATGATATAATTCTTTATAAAATGGATGTGAAAAGTGCCTTCTTGAATGGTTTTATAATTGAGGAAGTCTTTGTAAAACAACCTCCTGGATTCGAAGACATTGAATTTCCAGAACATGTCTTCAAACTCAAAAAGGCCCTTTATGGTCTTAAGCAAGCTCCCAGAGCTTGGTATGAAAGACTGAGTACATTTTTTATGAAAAATGGATTTACCAGAGGTCTAGTAGACACTACTCTTTTTAGAAAAAACATCAAACAAGCACTTTATAATTGTTCAAATATATGTTGATGACATTATTTTTGGAGCTACTAATGAAAGCCTTTGCAAAGAATTTTCTAAGCTAATGCAGGCTGAATTCGAGATGAGCATGATGGGTGAACTGAAGTTTTTCCTTGGAATTCAAATCAAACAATGCAATGATGGTATATGATGGCCTCCTTGTTGTAGAAATTGGCCATTTGCTTGACTTCCAAATAAAAGAAACTGGTTGTGACTTTGTTTTTGTATTTTTGGATATAAGTGAACGAAATATGGGTAATGGAAGATGTGAATTTCGTGGAATTGGTGATAATGAAAACTGGAAATAGATTGAGAAGTTCTGAATAAAGAAAAGAACACAATTGCAAAGCAAACAACAAAAAAATGAGAAGATGGATGAATGGTGGGGGGGCAGGGGCGCCACCTTAGTCTAGTCCAAGACAAGGATAAGCCTATGAATGTGAGGATCACCACAAGAAGAGAATTTCTTGATAAGATCAATAAACTGGTCCAATCCAGAACCAAAGAGTATGAACTCAATTTTTGCTAAAATCTTTCTTGCCCTTTATTGAGACTTGCACTCCCTTTATATAATGGAGAATGCTCTTGCTGTTACAAACAAAAGAAGAGACAAAGTCTTTTCCATTTAGAGTATAAGGAATCCTAAGCTGAAATAATTAGCCTAATAAAAGGACATTACATCAGAATATTATGGCTGTTCTCATAGTCTAAATGGTGCCATTAAGGAGTAGGAAACAACTTCACATTTGTTGAATGCTCTTCATGACTAGGAAGGTTTCACAACCACACATTGAATGCAATTAAATGGATGGCTGTTATGCTTTTATGGTGCTGATGGAGCATTAATCTCTTTGTCTCTTGTAACTCCCTTTGCCTTGATTGCTTTGAATTTCTTTGTCTTTCTTTGGCAACAAGGTTTATTGACTCATTCAAACTACACAAGAGTTATTGAGAGGTGTGGGACCCCCTACTCTTTGTGCCACACAGCCACTTAAAGTGTATTAAACACACAAAAAAAAGAAAATAAATAACTTAGTGCCTTGGACCCAAATAAATCAATTGGTCACTTGCACTTTTATTCAAATAAAAGAAATAACTTGGCTGCATGTCATGCAAGTTGCGCCTCCTCCATGGCTTGTATGACAAGCATGGTTTTTGGTGCAATTACATCTTTGCCTTTGCTTGCAATTGTCTTAGTCATGAATTGGACTAAGCCTTCTTGGACCCTTCTTGCCATTGCCCTAGTCATTGGTCCTCCTAAGCTTTGAATGGCCTCTTGGTGATCCATGTCCTCATCATTCCTCCCTCTTGAGGAGAATTCGACCTCGAATTGAAATCTTCATCACCTACATCAAATGGAGACAAGTCAGCAACGTTGAAAGTCGCACTAACACCATACTCACCTGGGAGGTCAACTTTATAAGCATTATCATTAACTTTGGCAATCACTTGAAAAGGCCCATCGCCCCTAGGCATTAACTTAGATTTCCTTTGTGAAGGAAACCTTTCTCTCCTCATATGGATCCAAACCCAATCTCCGGGTTCAAAAGTAACCCGTTTGCGCCCCTTATTAGCACTTTTGGCATAGCTTTCATTTTTCTTCTCAATTTGCAACTGAACTTTCTCATGCAAACTTTTCACAAATTCAGCTTTTGCTTTGCTATCTTTATGCTTCAAAAGAGATGTGTTAGGTAAAGGTAATAGATCAAGAGGAGTTAAAGGATTATAACCATACACAATCTCAAATGGGGAATGGTTTGTGGTACTATGGACAGCCCTATTATAAGCAAATTCAACATGTGGCAGCCATGTTTCCCACATTTTCAAATTTCTTGAAAGCACAGCCCTTAAAAGAGTAGAGAGTTACATTTACTATCTCAGTTTGCCCATCAGTTTGGGGATGACAAGTTGTAGAGAATAGTAACTTAGTTCCCACCTTACCCCACAAAGTTCTCCAGAAGTGGCTTAGAAATTTAGTGTCGCGATCCGACACTATACTTTTTGGTAGGCCATGTAGGCGCACCACTTCTTTGAAAAACAAATCAGCAATGTGGCAAGCATCATCCACCTTTTTGCATGGAATGAAGTGTGCCATCTTTGAGAACCTGTCCACAACAACAAAAATAGAATCTTTCCCGTTCTTTGTTCTAGGTAACCCTAAGACAAAGTCCATGGAAAGGTCAATCCAGGGATATTCAGGAACAGGCAATGGAGTATATAAACCATGGGGCATAACTTTGGATTTGGCCTTTTTGCAGACAATGCATCTTCCACAATATTTTTGCACATCAATTTTCATGTGAGGCCAATAGAAATGTTCTTGCAAAAATTCCAAAGTCTTAGGAACACCAAAATGTCCCATTAAGCCCCCCTCATGCGCCTCTTTGACTAAGAGTTCTCTAATGGATCCTTTTGGCACACACAACCTTTTTTTCTTTAAATAAATAATCATTGTGCCTAAAAAATCCATTATGGACAGCATGCACACATTCAGCATATTTACCAGAAAAATCAAGATCATGCTCATACAATTCCTTAATGTGCTCAAGACCAAAAATTTTAGTTTCAAGGGTAGAGAGTAATGCGTACCCTTCTTATGCTTAATCACATAAGCCACAACATTGGCTTTACCCTTCTTATGCTTAATCACATAAGGAAATTGCTCCAAAAATTCAACCCATTTAGCATGCTTCTTATTCAACTTACCTTGTCCTTTTAAATACTTCAAGGACTCATGATCACTATGAATGACAAATTCTTTTGGCAGCAAGTAATGTTGCCACATTTGCAATGCCCTTACTAAGGCATACAATTCCTTATCATAAGTGGAGTAATTTAGGGCAGCCCCTTTTAATTTCTCACTAAAATAAGCAATTGGATGACCTTTTTGCATCAAAACAGCCCCAATTCCAACATTGGAAGCATCACACTCAATTTCAAAAGATTTTGAAAAATTAGGCAATGCTAGAATTGGTGCTTGGGTGAGCTTTTCTTTAAGAATTGAAAAAGCTTGTTCTTGTTTCTCACCCCATTTAAAACCAATTTCCTTTTTAATAATTTCATTAAGAGGTGCAGCAATAGTACTAAAATCCTTAACAAACCTCCTATAGAAACTTGCTAAACCATGGAAACTTCTTACCTCTGTTACACTTTTAGGTGCTGGCCATTCTTGGATTGCCTTCACCTTTGCTTCATCCACATGTACTCCTTGAGAGCTTATGACAAAGCCTAGAAAAACGACTTGATCCGTGCAAAACACACATTTTTCCAAGTTTGCATACAAGTTTTCTTTTCTTAGCACATTTAAAACAGCCCTTAGATGAATGCAATGGTCCTCTAAATTTTTGCTATATATCAAGATATCATCAAAATATACAACAACAAATTTTCCAAAAAATTCCCTCAAAACATGGTTCATTAATCTCATGAAAGTGCTAGGTGCATTAGTTAATCCAAAAGGCATAACTAACCACACATATAAACCATATTTAGTTTTGAAAGCAGTTTTCCATTCATCCCCTTCCCTTATTCTAATTTGATGGTATCCACTTTTCAAATCAATTTTGGAAAACAAGCATTCACCAAACAGTTCATCAAGCAAGTCATCTAACCGAGGTATTGGATGCCTATACTTATGATAATATTATTAACAGCCCTACAATCGGTGCACATTCTCCAACTACCATCTTTCTTAGGGAATAAAATAACAGGGACAGCATGGACTTAAACTTTCCCTTACCCAACCTTTACTTACCAATTCAGCCACTTGCTTTTGTATCTCTTGCGTTTGTTGTGGGTTGCTCGGTAGGCTGGCCTATTAGGCAAAGTGGCGGGATGAGATCAATGTGGTGCTCAATCCCTCTCAAGGGTGGCAGCCCACTTGGTACCTCCTTAGGAAACAAATCCTCAAATTCTGCAAAGAGAATTTATGCAATTTGGCAATTCTTGAGTGTTAGGTAAATTTTCCAGCAAGGCCACCTCTTTGCTAAAAAGCAAATATAGGGGCTGATTAGAGACAATAGCTTTTTTAACCTCCCCTTTTGTCGCCATCAAATTTTCTTTCTTTTTTTCATCAATCTTTTTTTTGTCACTCTTTTTTCTCTCTTTTTCTTTGGCGATCTCTTCTTTTTCTTCTTTTTCTTTTTCACATTTTTCTCTCAATTTTTTTTGATCATCTCTCACCTCACTTGGGCTCAAAGGAGCCAATACAATTCTTTTTCCATGATGAACAAAAAAGTACTTGTTGGTATGCCCTTCATGGCTTGCCTTTTTGTCAAATTGCCAAGGCCTTCCCAACAAGACATGGCTGGCCTCCATAGGAACTACATCACAAACAGCCATATCTTCATATTTTCCAATTGAAAAAGAAATTTCTACTTGTTCAACAACAATCATCTCAACATCATTAACAAGCCATTGAAGCTTATATGGCTTGGGATGTGGTTTAGTTTCTAGTTGGAGTTTGGAAACTAACCTTGTGCTAGCAACATTTGTGCAACTCCCACCATCAATAATTAGGGAACATACCTTGCCTTGTATGAGGCATCTTTAGTGAAATGAGGTCCTCCTTTGAGTCGCATCTTCCTCCTTTACCACGGCTTCCAACAACCTTTTTATCATAAGTAGCTCTCCACTTTGGGTATTTGGGCCTCCTCCTCAACACAATCCTCATCATACTCTTCAACCCTTTCATCTTCCTCCTTAACCTCCTCTACAATCATAATTCTCTTGGTAGGACATTGAGATGCAATGTGTCCTAAGCCTTGGCACTTGAAACACTTAACAGCCGGTTAGTTGAAACAACTTGAGAAGGACTAGTTGTAGTGTTTTTACCTTTAATGTCGTAACTTCTTTGGATGATGAAGTACCTTCACTCTTAATATTGCTCTTCCAATTTTGAGGATTGGAAGTGGTAGTGCTTCTTCTTATCTGACCCTTCCTCTTGAGTTGTTGTTCTACCCTTGTGGCTTGATGTACCAAATCATCTAATTGAACATAGTGTTGTAGTTCCACTATGTCACTTATATCACGATTTAGGCCATGCAAGAACCTGGCCATGGTTGCTTCATCATCTTCCTCCACATTTGCTCTAACTTTCGCCACCTCCATCTCCTTGTAGTACTCATCAACACTTTTGTTGCCTTGGGTGAGTCATTTGTAATTTGTTGTGCAACTCTCTGTTGTAGTAAGATGGGATGAATCTCCTTCTCATAAGCCGCTTCATCTCCTCCCATGTGGCAATGGCTGGCTCATTGTGCCTTCTCCTCTCCTTTGTCAATTGATCCCACCACACTAAGGCATAATCTGTAAATTCAATAGAAGCAACCTGCACCTTTTGAAGATCGGTGTAATTATGTGAGGAAAAAATTTGTTCAATTTTAGTTTCCCATTCCAAATCGTCTCCGGTCATTTTTCCCGACAAATTTTGGTACTTTTATTTTTATACCACCCAACCTATCTTCTCTAGGTTCATCACGACGTCTCCTTCTCCTCAGTTCCTCCTCATCACTATTATTTTGTCTTTTTCTAATCGTCAATTGTCATTTATACCTTCCACTTCCTCTTTCAAAGTTCTCTCATTTTTGCCGTGAGGGCATCAAATAACAAGCGATTTTGAGGATCCATAACTCTGTCAGTTCTTTAGAGAAACCAGCAAATTATCAATACAAGAAATCAATTCAAATAATAATCCACACACCCAATCAGCTTGGAAAGGAAAGGGAAGAAACAAAAATTGAACACATAGTTTGTGAGACTAGAACAAGAAAGAACTCACTCAAAAGAAAGAAAAAATAAAAATTTGAGTGTAGCGACAGCGAAGAAACACAACCAGAATTCAAGATTTTTTTTTTTATGAATTTTCGCAATTTTTTTAAAGAATTCATAACTCAAAGATAAGAATAGAAACACAGGATTCTTTTGAACAAAGTCGAAACCTTGCTCACGATACCAAATGATGGCCTCCTTGTTGTAGAAATTGGCCATTTGCTTGACTTCCAAATAAAAGAAACTGGTTGTGACTTTGTTTTTGTATTTTTGGATATAAGTGAACGAAATATGGGTAATGGAAGATGTGAATTTCGTGGAATTGGTGATAATGAAAACTGGAAATAGATTGAGAAGTTACAATAAAGAAAAGAACACAATTGCAAAGCAAACAACAAAAAATGTGAAGATGGATGAATGGTGGGGGCGGAGGCGCCATCTTAGTCTAGTCCAAGACAAGGATAAGCCTATGAATGTGAGGATCACCACAAGAAGAGAATTTCTTGATAAGATCAATAAAGCTGGTCCGATCCAGAACCAAAGAGTATGAACTCAATTTTTGCTAAAATCTTTCTTGCCCTTTATTGAGACTTGCACTCCCTTTATATAATGGAGAATGCTCTTGCTGTTACAAACAAAAGAAGAGACAAAGTCTTTTCCATTTAGAGTATAAGGAATCCTAAGCTGAAATAATTAGCCTAATAAAAGGACATTACATCAGAATATTATGGCTGTTCTCATAGTCTAAATGGCGCCATTAAGGAGTAGGAAACAACTTCACATTTGTTGAATGCTCTTCATGACTAGGAAGGTTTCACAACCACACATTGAATGCAATTAAATGGATGGCTGTTATGCTTTTATGGTGCTGATTGATCATTAATCTCTTTGTCTCTTGTAACTCCCTTTGCCTTGATTGCTTTGAATTTCTTTGTCTTTCTTTGGCAGCAAGGTTTATTGACTCATTCAAACTACACAAGAGTTATTGAGAGGTGTGGGACCCCCTACTCTTTGTGCCACACAGCCACTTAAAGTGGATTAAACACACAAAAAAAAGAAAATAAATAACTTAGTGCCTTGGACCCAAATAAATCAATTGGTCACTTGCACTTTTATTCAAATAAAAGAAATAACTTGGCTGCATGTCATGCAAGTTGCGCCTCCTCCATGGCTTGTATGACAAGCATGGTTTTTGGTGCAATTACATCTTTGCCTTTGCTTGCAATTGTCTTAGTCATGAATTGGACTAAGCCTTCTTGGACCCTTCTTGCCATTGCCCTAGTCATTGGTCCTCCTAAGCTTTGAATGGCCTCTTGGTGATCCATGTCCTCATCAGTATATATATACATCAAAGCAAATATATCAAGGAATTGCTAAAGAAATTCAAAATGGTGGACTGCAAACCTATGTGTACTCCTATGCATCCCACATGTATTCTTGGTAAAGATGAAATTGGTAAAAAGGTAGATCAGAAGATGTACAGAGGTATGATTGGATCTCTACTTTATCTTACAGCTTCAAGACCTGATATTATGTTCAGTGTCTGTCTGTGTGCTAGGTTTCAATCAGATCCTAGAGAATCACACTTAAGTGCTGTTAAAAGAATCTTTAGATATTTGCAGGGATCTACTAATCTTGGTTTGCTTTATAAGAAATCAAAAGATTACAAGTTAGTAGGTTTTTGTGATGCTGACTTTGCTGGAGACCGAATTGAAAGAAAAAGCACAAGTGGAAGCTGCCAATTCCTTGGAGCAAATCTTGTATCTTGGTCAAGCAAAAGGCAAAGCACGATTGCACTCTCAACAGCAGAAGCTAAGTATATTTCAGCAGCAAGTTGCAGCTCTCAACTTTTGTGGATGAAATATCAACTTGAAGACTATCTGATAAAAGAGAGTAACATTCCTATCTTTTGTGACAATACTTCTGCAATCTGTCTTACTAAAAATCCCATATTGCATTCACGAGCCAAGCACATTGAGATTAAGCTTCACTTCATAAAAGACTATGTTCAGAAGGGTATTCTATAAATAAAATTTGTAGACACTGATCATCAGTGGGCTGACATATTTACAAAACCCCTTGCTGAAGATAGATTCAATTTTATAAGAAGAAATTTAAATTTTCATCTTATAGAAGAATGATTAATCTCAACTTCAGATAATATACAAAATCTCAACATCTGGTATGACATAAGCATGTATATGAATAAGCATCTTATTTGTCATATGCATCTTAACTCATCGTCTGGTGAATCGGTTGCGTGCGTCCGAGCACACCCACACGTGTCACACATGTTAAGGACTTAAGCGTCTCATCATATCTACTGAGTCATAATTATTTATGTCTTTCGATAAAATCTTTTTCTTGATCTTACTTTTCTTTTGGCGTCTGCATTTAATGAAAAGGCGAATCTTTATTTTCTTTTCTTTTTGATTTAATTTTAATGTGGAAATATGAAGCGATTTTTTGAAAAAGGGCTGTACCATTTTCTATCAACTTTCCCACTACTTCACATTTTTTGCTCCATCACTTCACTCTGCGTTTTCTGCAAAACTGTTCTCTTTCTCTCTGTCTCTCTGTGTGTGTGTGTGTGTGTGTGTTTTCGAACCCTAAAACCTCCATCACCTTCTCTTCAACTGCTACAATGGCCGACAGAAAGGTTGGACAATACACTGCTTCCTTCGACGTCTTCTCTAAGGCAAAACTTCTGAATGAGAACCGGGTTGATTTTGAGAACTTCAAGCTGTACGGTTTTGATTTTGAAGAAGGTCTTGAGAAACTGGGCTAGAAAAACTACTTCATCTGGGAACCAGTTGACGTACTGAGCTACGCTTTTAAGGAGTTATGGGGGAATGTGTACTTACTTCCGGGGAAGTCATAGAAGGACACATCAGAGGCTTCAAACTACGCTTCACCATCAACTCTATTGCTCAGACGATCAAGTGTCCGTGTGAAGGAATCAGTTACCATTCAAACTGGGTTGATGCTTACAGAGGACTTGAAAACGTCAACGAAGCCCTGTTTGAGAACTACCGTGAAATGAAGAAGAAGAACATCACTCCCACGGCCAAAGACTTGAAAAGCCACTACCGAGTACTGCACAAAATCATCACCAAGAGCGTGATTCTGAAGGGTGGCTCAAGCGACATAGTGAACTACGAGCAAAAGTTCATTATGAGGAACTACATGGATGGGAAGAAAATCAATCTGTCAAGGTTCATTATCAACAATCTGATAAATGCCCTTGTCTTCTCAAGGAAGAGTGTCGATAAGAAGAATATCGTCAAGATAATCCCTTATGGAGTCCTTCTTTCCATTATGATGATCAAAGACGGCGTTGTGAGAAAGCTGACTGACTCCATCAACACAGAGGAAAGAGAAAAATACTTTGGTGTTGGTGCTGTTGTTCGTCCAGAAGTTTTTGGAGTCAACAGTTTGGTCGGGGATGCGACTAATTCACGCTCTATGATCAAGAAAGTGAAAATAGAGCAACAGGAAGGAGAAGGTGAAAAGAAAACCACCGAAGCTCAATGGCGGTGTGAAAAGACTCTTGAGTCTCCTTCAAGGAGACAAGAAGAACAAAGCAGAAGGTGGCTCCTGCACCTCTTTGTTGAAGAACCAGAAGATGAGGATAGAATTCCCATCGAAAGATCTTGGAGAAAGCAGTTTAGGCCAGCGGTGAAAAGGATGCTTGACGTCCGGTCAAGGGAAGCAAATCCCTCCTCCTCCTCCTCTGTTGTTGTTGTCACGAGAGGATCGAAAAGAAGGTTGGTTAAGTCTTGAGGTTAACCCAAAGGTACTTGATTTTCTGGCGATGAATCGTATCTGTCTTTGATGCTCATGATGTTATTCCTGCACCCCCATTGTGCATTTCACAACCACAAACACAACCACAAACCAAGAAAACCAGAATGAGCCTCAGACAAACCTCTACCCTCCTAAACCTACCCAACCATCATCCTCTACACTCAACCTTGACCTACCACAAAATTCTTCAAATACTTCACTTACCACATATATTTCCAAACTTCACTCTCATCCCTTTAATCTATTATTCAAAGTACCTCCCATTAATCCCTTCAAACCCTACACACCTAAAATCTATAAAATCACCAAAACCACTCCCACCTTACTCACCATTACCCATAAACCTACAGACCTTTGGTGGAAGGAAGAATGTCTCATGTATTAACAAACCACGGTTTGTTAAGTATGAGATATATCATAACATCTACAATCGTCCCTCCACATGGCATTTGAAAACCTTCACCTATGGAGCTGCCAGACTGGAGATTGCCTCTCCGATGAGTGCTACCTTCAAGGATGGAGAAGACCACTTTCAGATGTCATTTAAAGGAAGATTGAGACCAGAATCTGGTAGCAGAGCAATTCCCTTCTCTGTTGGCCTTCCTAGATCCCTACCACAAACTGGACCGCTCACATTGGAAGAATGCGGAAGGTGGATCCACAGATGAAGAAAGCTGCCTTCATAGCTGCTTGTCTTGAGATGAAGAAGATTGAAATGTCAGGCAGTTCGGGGATCCTTAAATGCATGTGATGAAGATTGTACCAGACAGACAAAGGTGGCTACCTTGGTCTATCCCTGAGAAAAGGAAGGAACCTGCTCCTAGCAAGCAGCCATTCAGCAAGATCGGGCTCACGGAGTATGAGAAGGCTCCCAAGAAGTATAATCTTAAGGAATTCTCTAAGCTTCCGATTGCCAAGATCTCTGAGGATCATGCCAGAAGGTTTTACCTGAATTCTCTGAAGGAAGATGAATGGAGAACTGGCTCCTCAAACTGCTGCAATACCGAGAAGGCCACTATTCCAACAGTTGGCACAATCAACAGAATTACTGACATCAATCTGGGAACAGTTACTTCGATGATATGTTCAGATGCTCAATAATCAGACCACACGACTGCATGAAGACTTATGTCCAATGAGTTGCAGTGACAAAGCACTTTGACATTGGATTCACTTGGAGTCAATGGTCAAAGACATGGAAAGACAAAGCCTTGTTGCCATGCCTCGTCCCCTGGTGCATCTGAAGGCAGCGGGGAAAATCTGAGAGGATTGTACCTGGCGAGAAAATGAAGGAATCTCTTTTGCTGAAGCATTGAGTGAATTCATCGAAGGATATGGGGAGAAGAAGGCGGGAATAAGTTTGAGGCTTTCACTTTGATGTGCTTTTGCATAGGAAAGCTTGATCTTCATGGATTTCTTTGTATCCAGAAGAGGTGGAGAAAAGGAGAAGAATTCAGTCAGAATCTGAGTAGAGGAAACTTGGAAGTCTCATCAAATGGTTTATACCAAATGATGCATTCTTTCAAAAGGCTCAACAAAAGAAGGACTTGAGACTGAAGCTTTCCAACTGGGTGCTAGCAGAGCATCAGAAGATGAAACCTGCACCAGAAGCTAGACCTTCTACTTCTACTCCTGCAGTTGAAATGGTCACCATTCCTAAAGCAGAGTTTGAAGAAATGAAGGCTACTAATCTGAAAGTCACTCAATTTGGAGAATGCCTTTGAAACTTCTATATGAACGTCTTAACATCCCTCCTCCACCACCAAACCCTTAATTTTTTTTTCTTCTTTTTTATGTGATATAATTTTTTTTTAGGTACTCTCTTATTTTTTTTATATATATATTCAGTGTTTTTCTGATTATTTGACTATACATGCCTTTATCTGATTATTTGTTTATATACATTCAAATTTTTCTAAGCCATCTTTTTGACTATGATGTGCCTTACACTCTTTTTGTCTGATGACAAAATGGGGAGTAAAAGAAAGGTCTGATGAACACGTGAGAAGAGTCTGATTAAGTCTGATCAACAAATTCACCGTCCGATGATTAACAAATTCATCGTCCGATGAATACACTAAAACTGAATTTATCATGCATATCATTTCATACATAGCATTTGTATGGTTATTCATTGCTCTAATATCTATTAACTGCATTGATATTCATTAACCCAATAATCTAACAATGATCAATAAAGTTGGTAATATGAAAATCTTTTTGATAAAATGAAAATCAGCATCCGATCTCACCTTGTTAAAAATATGCTCTGATTCATCTATGTATTTTTGCGATCACTTAAATGAATTTGTTTATCAACAATCGTCTTAATACTAGAATTGTCTTATACATCAAAAGTGTTAAAGTCAGGGGGAGACCTTTAATGTTATTTTGAAATTAAATTGTTCATCAACCTTAGATATTTGTCATCATCAAAAAGGGGGAGATTGTTGGAACCTAAACGATTGAGAAGTTTAGACCCTCATTAATTTTGATGAAAACAAAATATTTCTCAAAGAGAACAATTTATCTTCTAACATATCTTTGAGTGTACAGGTATCAAAAGCTTCATTTATATATGTACAAATCACTCAAGAAAGAAGAAGAAATATACAAAAGAATTGAATACAATCCACTAGTGTCGGCATCCGAACCCACTTCAGCGTCTTGTTAACAGCAAGCGTCCAGCAGTGTGACTTCTTGACACGTGGAACACTCAATTGCTACGACGTCATCTCTGTTACGAGCGAGCGTCTGATCTCTTTAATGAAGCACGTGGTGATCAGGTTTTTGCTCTCAGCCTCAGACTGTTTTGGAACGGAATTCGAATTTGATTTTGTGCGCTCATTTTGATGTACGAGGAAGCAAAGGTGACACCTTTAGCATAAGACAAAAAATCGTACAAGGCAATTGCAAATTGCGAGATAGTCAAACGGTAATGTGTACTATTCTAATATTCTCTGGAAAGGATGAAAAGGACTACATTTTTAAATTACCTCACTCAATAGCAAGGAGATACTTTTACTGCAACGGTAATACCCTTGAAGACTTCTATAAATACCCCAAGGTATTAATTGAAGAAGAGTTAGAGAAACGGTGAAGAAACTTCATTCTGAAAGCAATATTACTCAAGTGTGCAATCAAGCTTCGTGCCAAGTTTCTGGTCTACATTGAACTGGACTTATACTTTCTTTTAGAAAGCTATTCTGTTTTGAGCTTAATCTTTTCATCCTCTCTGTGAGAGTTATTTTGATTGTTATCAAAATCATAATCTCTTTTGTAAAACTGTATTTGGCCTAGTTAAGGCTCTGTTCCTCAAAGGCTCGACTGTACTGAGTCGTTTTGAGAAGTTGAGAGTATTGTCAAGTTTGTGACAGAAGAATATTCTTGAGGAAATTATAATCAGTTGATTATAGTGGAAAATCCTTCAGGAACGAAGGGACTAGACGTAGCTACCAGTTGGTGGTGAACTAGTATTAATCTCTGAGTCTCATCCTTTACTGCTTTACATTATTTATCTTTACCTTGCTCAGTAAAACAAGTTTTTATAAACTGTTTAAATTTCTGCATTCGGTCCTGTTTAATTCTCTGCATCCGATATACAAAACAGTTTTGAATAACTTATCTTGAAGTTTTTACGCATAGTTTGCGAAAAGTTTTTAACACAATTCAACCCCCCTTCTTGTGTTCACGTTCAGAAAGGATTAAGGATGGCATGCTGCAGCACCCGGCAGATTCTCCTCAATGGAAAAAAATTGATATTGAGTATCCCGATTTTGGGAAAGAACCAAGAAACCTAAGAATTGCATTGTCTACTGATGGGTTTAACCTGCTTGGTGTTCAGAGTAGCTCTCATAGTACATGGCCGGTGATTTTGGTGATTTATAAGCTTCCTCCATGGCTATGCATGAAGCGCAAATATATGATGTTGTCTATGTTAATTTCTGAGCCTAAACAACTAGGAAATGATATATACATATTCTTTGCTCCTTTAATTAAAGACTTGAAGCAAATGTGGGAAATGGGTATAGATGTGTACGATGGGTATAGAGAAGAAAGTTTCACCTTGAGGCTGTGATCTTGGCATAATTAATGATTTTTAGGCATCACGGTAATTTGTGCGGATCTGATACTAAAGGCGATGTCGTGCCCTATATGTGAAGATGGTACTGATTGGATGTGGTTGGAACATGGTACGAAGAATGTCTTCCTTGGGCATCATAGATTCTTGCCTCAAAAGCATCATTATCGCTCGTGGAGGAAAGCATTTAATGGGAATAATGAAGAACGTAGAGCTCCTTTTCCCTTGACGGGTGCACAACTGTTAAAACAGGTAAAAGATTTGAGTATTGAATTCGGGAAACCTTTTGCGGGAGAGCTTGTCACACGAGGGTGGAAGAAAAAGTCGATTTTCTTTGAGCTGCCATATTGGAAAGTCATTGTACGTGAGACATTTCATTGATGTGATGCATGTTGAAAAAAATGTCTTTGATAGTGTCATTGGTACCTTACTCAATGTGCCCGGGAAGACTAAAGATGGCATCAATGCAAGGCGGGACTTGGTTAGTATAGGATTGAGACGGGAATTGGGACCAGTAAAGAAGGGGAAACTGCTTACATATCTACCTCCAGCCGCTCATACTTTGTCTAGAAAAGAGAAAATGGTTCTTTGTAATTTTCTTCATGGAGTTAAGGTTCCAGAGGGGTACTCTTCAAACATTATGAACCTCGTATCAATGAGAGATCTCAAGTGAAAGGGTCTAAAGTCCCATGATTGCCATGTTCTCATGGAGAATCTGCTGCCCATTGGTATACGATCTATTTTGCCCATCAAAGTGCAGAATACCTTAACTAAACTTTGTTTCTTCTTCAAGGAAATCTGCAGCAGAGTGATTGACCTAGGAAAGTTTCCAGCATTGCAAACAGAATTGTTTTGATTTTGTGTGAGCTTGAGATGTATTTGCCACCTTCATTCTTTGACATAATGATTCATCTGACAGATCATCTGGTTAGAGAGACATAATTGTGTGGACCAACTCACATGAGATGGATGTACCCGTTTGAGTGTTACATGAAGATATTAAAAGGGTATGTGAAAAACCGATCACGGCCAGATCGAGGGTTGTATTGTTGAGCGGTACACAGTTGAAGAAGCTGTTAATGATCAGAGTAAAATTTAAAATAGTGGGGTCACTCTTGTTGCTCAAACTATGCATATCTCAAGTGCCAAAGATAGAAATTGTAACATCCCAATTTTTATGAAAATTATTTTACAGTTTTTGACTACTTAAAAATAAATCATATAGATTGATCACCTCAATGGTTTGTTAAAAGTACGAAGAACTACAAAGATTAATTTTAAACAATTTACTGTTTTAGTAATTAATTCAGATTAAGAGACAATGTAGGCATTATCTTTGTTTTTAATATGAATTAAGCTTGGAAAAATGTGAAAAATTGTTGTTTGATTAAAGAAAATTATTTAATTGAATGAGAAATAATTTTAGGACTTAATAGATATTTTTAAGTCACAGTTTGGATTTTCAATATTTAGTTAATTGTCAAATTGTCTGTTTTATGTCATATTTAATATGACTTTTATTTTTATGATTTTATATTGATGATTTTATTGTTTGAATAATATCTAGATGATAATATAAATTGAAATTAGTGATCCTCACTAATTTACAATTTTTATTACGCTGCGAGAATTCTATTGAATTCTGCCGTAACTAGGCTATTGGGTGAGTTTCTAACTGAAACATGCCCAAACATGATCCAAATTTTATAAAATTTGAGATCTTAGCATTTTCCATTATTTAGGATTTATTGGAAATTTTTCTGAAATTTTTGGGCATCAAAAAATAATTAGTGTATTGTCTACGCTCGGAACTGCATTACAGTAGCGTTTTAGCTCGTAAATCGAGAAAGCGACATTCATAGAAATACTTCTAATATTTTTAGGGACATTTTAGTTGATTAATAATTTTTTATTATAGAATAATTTATTAGAATTATTTTTGGAGTTTTTGGTAAAAAAAAAAAACCATAATATACGCGTAATGCAGCACACCCGATTGAGCGAGAACGCGACGAAACGGAATATCTAGATATTTTGGGCAAAGGGGCGATGCATCAAGCAAATAGGGGTGCTGAATCCAAGCTTTAGAAGCTTCCTTGCCATGTGTTAGATTAGGATTGGTTAAGTTGTAAATGGTATGTAGTTACATTAGTTAATTTAGGACTAATTTGGTTAGTTTCCAACTAAATGAGCAATTTTATTCCATTCCTTGTCCCTTGTAATCTCTATAAATAGGAGATCAGCCTTCACGTTTTCTCATTGATGCTTGGTGGAGAAAAAAACTAGAGAGAAGTTAGAGAGAGAAAGTGTGAGAAATCTTGAAAAACTTAGAGTTTTTGAGTGCAATCTTCTTCCTTTCTTCTTAATCCTTGTTCCATCACTCCTAAATTTCTCGGTGAGTTCCATGATCCTTCTCTCATCTATCTTCAGTTCCATGATTAGGGTTTTGAAGGTTTTTGGAGTTGTTTTTAGGTAAAAGTGTTTGCTTTGGCTAGAAATGCATGATTAGTCTTATAACCCTTTGCTTTCCTCTATGATTAAGCATGTTGTAGTATTTAAAAATTGGAAAACCCTAACCCTTGGTTCTGGCCGAATTCTTAGGGTTGTTATGGGGTTTGACCTTGACTTGATTTTAGTGGTTTTGTATTTGGGGGTTTTGATATGATCCAAAACGGATGCATATAGTTTTTAACGGATCGTCCTCGAATTGAATCTTGTTATAAGGGTTAAAACAGTATAAAAATGAGAACTTTAGGAATTAGAATCCTTAATCCTCAAATTGGCGCCCATTTCTATTTGAAGAAGGAAGAACAAATACTTTGCTCTTGAATTAAGATGGCGCATACAAACAGTAGTGCAAGAAGAATGAAGTGCTAAAGGTGCAAGCTTTAAGGAAAGTGGCGCATAAACAAAGAACTAAGCAACAGAATTAAAATAAAAAGATGGAACTGAGACAGAAATGAAAGAAGACGCCACACTCTTAAGAGAGTGATAAGTCCGGTGAAGATTCGCCACAAGAGAATGGAAGCTCTTGATAAGAATCAGAAATGGTTCATCCAAGAACCTAAGAGGCTTAGCTCTCACAAACTCACAATGGAGTGCAAAATAAATTCTGATTCAAAGGTCCTGAATTAGGAGTGTACAAAGGCTATTTATAGCCATAATGGTAATCAATTCCCTCCCTCCTTTCCTAATAGAGTGTGGCGGCCAACCCTACTTGGTGGAGCCAGCAAGTTGGTGCTCCCAAGCCCAAGCAGGACCTTATTACAAAAATTATCCCAAATGGAAAATACAACCAAACTGAATTTAAAAAAAGTTCAAATACTTAATCTAAATAAATTAAAAGGAACGACTAGGGTGATATCATGCCCCCCATATTGGGTTCTTCATCAACTTGGATTATTTGGACTATCTTGAGAGTTGGGCCTTCGGGAGTTGGTTTGAGAGATAGGAAATAGTTGACTTCTTTGTCCAAAGCCTCTTTAGCCTTTTTAGTCCTTGACCTCGTCATTGGGCCTCCAAGTCCTTGTAGAGCATCATTGGGCCTTGCATCTATTGGATGGTCTCCATTTGAATTTCCCTGGACTTCATCATGCTCTCCCCCTTCGAAAGAATTCGTCCTCGAATTTGATCCTTCATCACCTACATCAAAAGGAGTTAAGTCAGCCACATTAAATGTTGCACTAACTCCATACTCACCTGGTAGGTCAACTTTGTAGGCATTATCATTGATCTTTTTAATGATTTGGAAGGGACCATCTCCTCTAGGTGAGAGCTTTGATTTCCTCTGTGTGAAACCTTTCCTTCCTCATATGCACCTGGACTCCAATCTCCAGGCTCAAAGACAACGCTTTTTCTTCCTTTGTTGGCTTGCCTAGCATATTGCTCCATCTTTTTCAATTTGGGACTTGACTTTCTCATGGAGCTTCCTCACATATTCTGCCTTCGCCTTCCGTCCCTATGATTCAAAGAAAAAATATCGTGTAGAAGCGACAAATCAAGGGGTGTGAGGATTAAATCCATACACAATTTCAAAAGGAGAAAAGCTAGTGGTAGAATGAACCGCTCTATTATAAGAAAATTCAACAAGAGGTAAGCATTCTTCCCATGTTTTGGCGTTCCTCTTGATGATTTACCGCAGCAAGGTCGAAAGGGTCCTATTCACCACTTGATTTGCCCATCAGTTTGTGGGTGACAAGTGGTAGAAAATAACAGCTTGGTCCCTAATTTGTTCCAAAGGGTTCTCCAAAAGTGATTGAGGAACTTAGAGTCCCTATCAGAGACTATGCTCTTGGGCATCCCATGTAGTCTTACAATTTCCTTGAAGAACAAGTCTGCCACATGAGTAGCATCATCCACCTTATGACAAGGAATAAAGTGGGCCATCTTGGAAAACCTGTCAACAACCACAAAATTGAGTCTCTCCCCTCTTGGAGCGGGAAGACCTAGCACAAAGTCCATAGACAAGTCAATCCAAGGAGAATCTGGGATAGGTAAGGGGGTATAAAGTCCATGGGGCATTACCTTTGACTTGGCCTTTTTACAAACAATGCATCTATCACAAATTCTATGCACATCATGCTTCATGCCAGGCCAATAAAAATGCTCATGCAAAATGTCCAAAGTCTTTTGGATCCCAAAATGTCCCATTAGTCCCCCCTCATGTGCTTCCCTACGTAAGAGTTCACGCATAGCGAACATTTAGGCACACATAAATATTTTTCCTTGAATAAAAACCCATCATGCCTAAAGAACCCATTATGCCCCTTTTTCACAAACAGCATATACTTTGGAGAAATCATCATCATGCACATACAACTCTTTTATGTGTTCAAAACCAAGAATTTTTGTTTCAAGAGTGGAAAGTAAGGTATACCTTCTAGAGAGTGCATCTGCCACTACATTCACCTTACCTTGCTTGTGCTTGATCACATAGGGGAATTGTTCAAGAAATTCTACCCACTTAGCATGCCTTTTGTTAAGCTTACCTTGCCCTTTCAAATATTTTAGTGACTCATGATCACTATGAATTACGAATTCCTTTGGCAAAAGATAGTGCTGCCAAGTGTGCAAAGCCCTTATAAGTGCATACAACTCTTTATCATAAGTGGAATAGTTCAAAACAGCACCATGCAATTTCTCACTAAAGTACGCAATTGGATGCCCCCCCTGGAGTAAAACAGCCCCAATACCCACATTAGATGCATCACATTCAAGTTCAAATGACATAGAAAAATTAGGCAATGCAAGTATGGGCGCTTGAGTAAGTTTTTCTTTAAGGGTGTTAATGCTTCTCTCTTGTGCTTCTCCCCACTTAAAGCTCACATTCTTCTTCACAACCTCATTCAAAGGGGCAGCTATGGTGCTAAAGTCCTTCTGAACCTTCTATAGAAACTAGCTAGCCCATGGAAGCTTCTCACCTCACTCACTGACTTAGGGGTAGGCCACTCCCTAATGGCTTTAATCTTTTCTTCATCCACTTGTACTCCCTTAGCACTTACAACAAAACCTAAAAACACCACATGGTCGGTACAAAAGACACAGTTCTCTAAATTAGCATACAACTTTTCTTTCCTTAGCACACTCATCACAGCCCTAAGGTGTTCTAGGTGCTCATCTAAGGTTATGCTATAGATCAGAATGTCATCAAAGTACACCACTACAAACTTGCCTAAAAACTCTCTTAATACATGGTTCATCAACCTCATGAAGGTGCTAGGCGCATTTGTAAGTCCAAAAGGCAATACCAACCATTCATACAATCCATGCTTAGTTTTAAAGGCTGTTTTCCACTCATCCCCTTCCCTCATCCTAATTTGATGGTACCCACTCTTCAAATCAACTTTAGAAAAATAACAAGCACCATGCAATTCATCAAGCATATCATCTAGTCTAGGGATGGGGTGTCTATATTTCACAGTGATATTATTCTGACCCTACGGTCAGTACACATGCGCCAAGTGCCGTCCTTTTTAGGGACAAGAATAACGGGAACGGCACAAGGGCTCAAGCTTTCTCTTACCCAACCTTTTTGGAGCAATTCCTCCACTTGCTTCTGAATTTCCTTTGTTTCCTCCGGATTGGTCCTATAGGCGGGCCTATTAGGCAAAGAGGCTCCCGGAATGAAGTCCATTTGATGCTCAATACCCTTAAAGGAGGTAGTCAGGATGAACACTCTTTGGGAAGACATCTTCAAAATCCTGCAAAAGAGACTCTACCTCACTAGGTAGAGGGTTAGAGTTATGATTCAAATATAAATCCTTGTACACGCAAATGTACATCTCTTGCCTCGCAAAGCAAGCCCTCTTTATTTCACTCTCCCTGGCAATTAAACATTCAATATCTTTTTGATCCCCACTTTTTTTTCCCCATTTGACTTTCCCTTTGTGGCCTTCTTCTCTTCTTCTCTCCTAAGTCTCAGCGCCACTTGGTCTTCACAAACCTGTTTAGGAGTCAAAGGCACAAGGGTAATTTTCAAAGAATTATGCACAAAAGAGTATTTATTAGTAAAACCATCATGAGTAGCACGTTTATCAAACTGCCAAGGCCTACCAAGTAAAACATGGCCGGCCTCCATGGGAACAACATCACATAAGACATCATCTTGATACTTACCAATGGACAAGCTTACCAACACTTGCTGATTGACTAGTAACTCACCATTCTCACTCAACCATTGAAGTTTGTATGGCCTGGGATGGGGAATAGTTTGAAGTTCAAGTTTTCTTACCAAACGAGTGCTGGCCACATTTGTGCAACTTCCCCCATCAATGATTAAGGAACAGACCTTTCCTTGTATGATGCATCTTGTATGGAAAATGTTTTCCCTTTGGTCTAGCTCATTTGGCACAATTTGACTCCCTAAGAGTCTCCTTATCATTAGCAAGTCACCATCATGAGCTAAGGTTTCGCACTCTTCTTCCTTCTCACTTTCGGCAGGGGAGCCCTTACATGACTCACTAGAAATATACCCCCCTTTCATGGTCATTGTCCTTTTGTTTGGGCCCTCATAGGCCATATGGCCTTTTCCCAAACATTTGAAACACTTAATGTCCCTGTGGCTTAGAAAGCGAAGAAGAAGAAGCGTTAGCGGAAGGAAAAGTTTTAGAGTTTTTAGAGTTCATACCTTCCTTAGGTTGTGTAGAGGAAACCTCCTTGGGTTGCTTATCCTTCCAAGCAGGGGTTTTAAAGGTGGAGGGAGATTTCCTCCATGCCTTCCTCTTGAGTTGTTGTTCCACCTTTATGGCTTGGTGGACCAACGCTTCAAGCTCTTCATAATGATGCAACTCCACAATGTCTCCTATCTCACGGTTTAGGCCGTGAAGAAAACGGGACATGGTAGCCTCCCTATCTTCATTGATGTTTGCCCTTACCAAGGCCACCTCCATCTCCTTATGGTACTCATCCACACTCTTACTCCCTTGGGTAAGTCTTTGGAGTTTATTATGTAACTCCCGGTGGTACCACGAAGGTACAAACCTTTTTCTCATCAAAGCTTTCATCTCCTCCCAAGTATCTACGGGGTAATCCCTATTTCTTTCCCTCTCCTTTTGTACTTGGTCCCACCAGATTAGAGCATAATCAGAAAACTCAAGGGCTGCCACCTTCACCTTCCTCTCTTCATTGTATCGGTGATAGGAAAAGATTTGTTCTATTTTGGTCTCCCATTCTAGGTAGGCTTCAGGGTCATTCTTTCCTTTGAAAGAGGGTACTTGGATCTTAACTCTTCCTAGTTCTCCTTCCCTCTCATTACTCCTATACCTCCTATGTCTCCTATCATCATGCCTCCCATGTCTCCTTCTCCGATCATGGTCCCTCCTGGGTCTCCTTTCCCTACCCGAATCATAATCATATTCATCCTCATGCGAGGCCTCATGTTGAGAACCCCTACTCCTTTCATCCAACCTTGTGTTAAATTCAGCCCGAACTTGGTTTAACCCTTTGTCTAACTCTTGGGCTAGGAATTGCATCAATCGGGCGGTCCTAGGGGATGGGGGTGTGTTTCCTTCACTCATCTTTGGATTTTTTTTTATAGGGTTAAAAAAAATAACAAACAAAAGGCCCTTTCCACTCTTCTCACGTGTTTACACTCTTGAATTTATCACTCGTGTTTCACTCTTAGTAGGCTTTTTCTATAATGTCCACTCTTGCCTTTTACCTCTCAAGTCTCTTTGAGTTCTTAAATAAACCCTCTCGTGTTTCAATTACCAAGGGTTCGTTTCACAAATGACAAACTTCACAAGAGTTAATCACCCAGAATTTGAAGAAAGGAAAGAAACTCTAGACAAAACTTAAAAGAATTTAAAGAGACAAACAAGAAAAGCTAACAAGGAAAAGTACAACTCAAAAGGAATGCAAAGAAGACAAAAGGAACTGGAACAATGAGAAGACAATTATGCAAAAAGTTATGAATTCAAGCAACACTCCTAATGAAGTCCACAATGGCAACAATTTAATCTTGTTAAGTGCAAGGGGCTCTTTTCTTTTCCTTTTTTTTGTTTTTTTTTTCTGGAATAAAAGGATTTTTTTTTGTAGATCACGCCCCTGTTCTTTTTTTTTTTTTTTTGCACTTAAAAATTGGTTATTGCAATATCAAATTGAATTGTTGTGCCAACTGTGTGATTAAAAGTTTCCTTTTCAATTCAAGTGCTATAAACATCAACAGCAACCAATATGGAAATAAAGGATTAAAGCTGTAAATTGCGCAAAAGAATAAATGACTAGAATAAAAACAAGAAACAAAGAACTGGAATTAAAAGACAGAATTAAAGGCACGAATTTAAAGGCTAAGAAAGTAAATGACTTAAAGAGCAGAATGTAAAGAATTTCGCCAATCCTTGGAAATGGCGCTGATCAAGATGATCCAAATGTGTACAAATATGGCACTCAAGCAACTGTGCTTGGTGTTAGAAAGCAATAAGAACAACAGTACACAATAAAAACAAGAACTTTGTCAATTCTAGGATCCGGGCTCTAGATACCACATGATATGATCCAAAACGGATGCATATAGTTTTTAACGGATCGTCCTCGAATTGAATCTTGTTATAAGGGTTAAAACAGTATAAAAATGAGAACTTTAGGAATTAGAATCCTTAATCCTCAAACTGGCGCCCACTTCTATTTGAAGAAGGAAGAACAAATACTTTGCTCTTGAATTAAGATGGCGCATACAAACAGTAGTGCAAGAAGAATGAAGTGCTAAATGTGCAAGCTTTAAGGAAAGTGGCGCATAAACAAAGAACTAAGCAACAGAATTAAAATAAAAAGATGGAATTGAGACAGAAATGAAAGAAGACGCCACACTCTTAAGAGAGTGATAAGTCCGGTGAAGATTCGCCACAAGAGAATGGAAGCTCTTGATAAGAATCAGAAATGGTTCATCCAAGAACCTAAGAGGCTTAGCTCTCACAAACTCACAATGGAGTGCAAAATAAATTCTGATTCAAAGGTCCTGAATTAGGAGTGTACAAAGGCTATTTATAGCCATAATGGTAATCAATTCCCTCCCTCCTTTCCTAATAGAGTGTGGCGGCCAACCCTACTTGGTGGAGCCAGCAAGTTGGAGCTCCCAAGTCTGAACCTGGCTCATGGATATGGGCCAAGCCCAATTAGCAAAGCTGCAACACATTCTAAGATCCTATGTGCTTAGTTAGCCCAAAACAAGTAGGACCTTATTACAAAAATTATCCCAAATGGAAAATACAACCAAACTGAATTTAAAAAAAGTTCAAATACTTAATCTAAATAAATTAAAAGGAACGACTAGGGTGATATCATGCCCCCCATATTGGGTTCTTCATCAACTTGGATTATTTGGACTATCTTGAGAGTTGGGCCTTCGGGAGTTGGTTTGAGATATAGGAAATAGTTGACTTCTTTGTCCAAAGCCTCTTTAGCCTTTTTAGTCCTTGACCTCGTCATTGGGCCTCCAAGTCCTTGTAGAGCATCATTGGGCCTTGCATCTATTGGATGGTCTCCATTTGAATTTCCCTGGACTTCATCAGGTTTTACCTTAGTATGCTTAAACTAGTCATATATGCATGTTTAACAAGTTTTGAGAAATTAAATGATTTGGTTTTTGGGGCTGGAGACCGTGGCTTTTTTATGATGTTTTGATTTGTTCTAAAGTGTATCAGAGTGATTTGGAAGTTGGTTTTTGATTAGGACTTTAAATCTATAAAAATTTGTATGTTTAAAGCTTTGAAAAATGGTTTGGAATAAAATAAATTTGGGGCTGCAAAAACAGTGGCTTGTGATGATGATTTGAGTGAGTTTTAACTTGGTTCTAATTATATTAAAGTGGCAAAGAAATTGTCTTATGATAAGAAGTTTTGATTAAGCAAAATTTGTAAGATTTTGATGTTAAAAGTTTTGAAAACTTGGAGTTGTATTTGAAGCATTAAAACCGTAGGCCTTATGGTGTTTTGGAACATGATATTAAATTTGTTTTAGGCCTAAAATAGTTGAAAAAAGTGGTTGATGACTTGATTTAGCAAAGCTTTTCAAAGAAGCATGATTTTGGGAAAAGATTTAGTTTATGTTTCAAGAATTGTTTTGAACTTGTAATGAAATTGTTTCTAAAATTTGGTTATATGTTTTAGTGTTTTAAAAAGTGGTTCAAAGTTGGGAAAACACTATTCAAAGTGGTAAAACACAATTCCAATTGGTAAATTTTGGGTTAGGTATTTTTCTAAGTGTGTAGTGTTTGAAAAAGTTTCAAAACTTGCATAACTTAGACTTGATTCATGACATATGACTAGGTGTGATTCAAATGGGATTAAGTGAGTAATTCTTAGGACTTTTAGGGACCCAAACCATGGCTGTCTTAGGGTGTTAGGACTTATATTTTTGGGTTCTAATTGTATTAAGTTTGTATTGTTAAGGTTCGTGCTTAAGGTTCGCGCGAGGTTCGACTTGACGATAGTTTGGAATTACCTTGCTTGGATTGTTAAAGCTCCCAAGGTAAGGGAATTTTTTATATAATGAGTTTGGGCCTTTCGCCTTGTGTGTTGTTTGGGTTGATTGTTTGATTAATTGTGTGGTAGTACTTGTAGTAGTATGTGTTATCTGGAATGTTGTAGCATGTTGTAGCATACTGAATGGATATATGTTTTTTGAAATGTTGTGGCATGTTCTTGGCCCTACGTGACATCAGTAATTTGTATTGTTTGCCTTAAATCATGTTTGATTTAATTGGAACTTGGAATTGATTTGGAATATGAAAAATATTGTTGATGATAATGGATTAATTAATAATGCGTTGATCGACTGCTATTGGTTTGACGACTTACAACGGTAAGTCTGATGGGAGAAAAAAGAAGAAATTCCAAACTTTTCGCTCACTTTCTCTCTCTAGGATCCAGCTTTCTCTCTCTAAATTTCTCTCACAAATCCAACTTATGAAAATAACCAAAGCCTTGGCCTTGTATTTATAGGCATATTTCAAGGACACGTGTCGCTTTCTTATGGTTTTGTTTGTCTCAAAATTTGGGTGCCACGTGTCGAATCCCTATGGTGCCACTTGTCAAAATTCTAATGGTCCGACGACTACTATCCACGTGTCACAATCTTATTGGTCCAAAGGAGATGAATTCATTTGTTCTTATCCTATCAGCACTTAGTCATCGATCCTATCCTTAATTAAATATCTCTGATATTTTCTTACCGACCAATCATGTCGCGCGATAGGTTTTTCACACATAAAACTCATCTAACAATAAAAAATATACTATTATATTTTCTTTTACCCAAAAATTATTATGACATATGAAGAATCTTCTCTGCCATGTCATCATTCCGGTGAATGCCATTTTTTGGAGCGCGACCAATTTCTCCGTCGTTTAGCGATTTAAACGCTAGAAAATATTCTATAATATTTTCTTTCACCTAAAAATCACCAAATAATTCTAAAAACTCCCAAATAAAGGAAAACACTAGTATCCCGAATTTCATCGAAATCGGGTCACGTTAGGGTGTAATTTCGGGTAAAAACTCACCCGGTAGTGAAATTTTCGACGAAACTACGTCAAAATTTTTCGTAAACCTTTCAACAATTTTTCTAAAAATTGGGATGTTACATTACTCCCCAACAAATAAAAATTTTCGTCCTCGAAAATTGAAAGCAAGGAAACAAACCAACTATCTTATAAGCATAGTTGCTTCATTCAGGAAATAAGTCAAACACACAAGTACAACTTGACACCCAATCAAAGCTACTCCTAACAAAACCCGACACTTGACCAGCTATAGCTACCCAACTCCCAATCTGGTTAGGGTCGAACTGCTCTGATACCATTAATGTAACACACTGTTTTCGAAGCGGTGTAGTGTCTAATTTAATTCTTTTTAAAGACTGCTTGTGATATGATCCAAAACGGATGCATATAGTTTAACACGGATCGTCCTCGAATTGAATCTTGTTATAAGGATTAAAACAGTATAAAAATGAGAACTTTAGGAATTAGAATCCTTAATCCTCAAACTGGCGCCCACTTCTATTTGAAGAAGGAAGAACAAATACTTTGCTCTTGAATTAAGATGGCGCATACAAACAGTAGTGCAAGAAGAATGAAGTGCTAAAGGTGCAAGCTTTAAGGAAAGTGGCGCATAAACAAAGAACTAAGCAACAGAATTAAAATAAAAAGATGGAACTGAGACAGAAATGAAAGAAGACGCCACACTCTTAAGAGAGTGATAAGTCCGGTGAAGATTCGCCACAAGAGAATGGAAGCTCTTGATAAGAATCAGAAATGGTTCATCCAAGAACCTAAGAGGCTTAGCTCTCACAAACTCACAATGGAGTGCAAAATAAATTCTGATTCAAAGGTCCTGAATTAGGAGTGTACAAAGGCTATTTATAGCCATAATGGTAATCAATTCCCTCCCTCCTTTCCTAATAGAGTGTGGCGGCCAACCCTACTTGGTGGAGCCAGCAAGTTGGCGCTCCCAAGTCTGAACCTGGCTCATGGATATGGGCCAAGCCCAATTAGCAAAGCTGCAACACATTCTAAGATCCTATGTGCTTAGTTAGCCCAAAACAAGTTGGACCTTATTACAAAAATTATCCCAAATGGAAAATACAACCAAACTGAATTTAAAAAAGTTCAAATACTTAATCTAAATAAATTAAAAGGAACGACTAGGGTGATATCATGCCCCCCATATTGGGTTCTTCATCAACTTGGATTATTTGGACTATCTTGAGAGTTGGGCCTTCGGGAGTTGGTTTGAGAGATAGGAAATAGTTGACTTCTTTGTCCAAAGCCTCTTTAGCCTTTTTAGTCCTTGACCTCGTCATTGGGCCTCCAAGTCCTTGTAGAGCATCATTGGGCCTTGCATCTATTGGATGGTCTCCATTTGAATTTCCCTGGACTTCATCATGCTCTCCCCCTTCGAAAGAATTCGTCCTCGAATTTGATCCTTCATCACCTACATCAAAAGGACTTAAGTCAGCCACATTAAATGTTGCACTAACTCCATACTCACCTGGTAGGTCAACTTTGTAGGCATTATCATTGATCTTTTTAATGATTTGGAAGGGACCATCTCCTCTAGGTGAGAGCTTTGATTTCCTCTGTGACGGAAACCTTTCCTTCCCATATGCACCTGCACTCCAATCTCCAGGCTCAAAGACAACGCTTTTTCTTCCTTTGTTGGCTTGCCTAGCATATTGCTCCATCTTTTTTTCAATTTGGGACTTGACTTTCTCATGGAGCTTCCTCACATATTCTGCCTTCGCCTTCCCGTCCCTATGATTCAAAGAAAAAATATCAGGTAGAGGCAGCAAATCAAGGGGTGTGAGGGGATTAAATCCATACACAATTTCAAAAGGAGAAAAGCTAGTGGTAGAATGAACCGCTCTATTATAAGAAAATTCAACAAGAGGTAAGCATTCTTCCCATGTTTTGACGTTCCTCTTGATGATTGACCGCAGCTTCAGTTTGCCCATCAGTTTGTGGGTGACAAGTGGTAGAAAATAACAGCTTGGTCCCTAATTTGTTCCAAAGGGTTCTCCAAAAGTGACTGAGGAACTTAGAGTCCCTATCAGAGACTATGCTCTTGGGCATCCCATGTAGTCTTACAATTTCCTTGAAGAACAAGTCTGCCACATGAGTAGCATCATCCACCTTATGACAAGGAATAAAGTGGGCCATCTTGGAAAACCTGTCAACAACCACAAAAATTGAGTCTCTCCTCTTGGGCGGGAAGACCTAGCACAACGTCCATAGACAAGTCAATCCAAGGAGAATCTGGGATAGGTAAGGGGTATAAAGTCCATGGGGCATTACCTTTGACTTGGCCTTTACAAACAATGCATCTATCACAAATTCTATGCACATCATGCTTTATGCCAGGCCAATAAAAATGCTCATGCAAAATGTCCAAAGTCTTTTGGATCCCAAAATGTCCCATTAGTCCCCCCTCATGTGCTTCCCTACGTAAGAGTTCACGCAACGAACATTTAGGCACACATAAATATTTTTCCTTGAATAAAAACCCATCATGCCTAAAGAACCCATTATGCGCCCCTTTTTCACAAACAGCATATACTTTGGAGAAATCATCATCATGCACATACAACTCTTTTATGTGTTTAAAACCAAGAATTTTTGTTTCAAGAGTGGAAAGTAAGGTATACCTTCTAGAGAGTGCATCTGCCACTACATTCACCTTACCTTGCTTGTGCTTGATCACATAGGGGAATTGTTCAAGAAATTCTACCCACTTAGCATGCCTTTTGTTAAGCTTACCTTGCCCTTTCAAATATTTTAGTGACTTATGATCACTTTGAATTACGAATTCCTTTGGCAAAAGATAGTGCTGCCAAGTGTGCAAAGCCCTTATAAGTGCATACAACTCTTTATCATAAGTGGAATAGTTCAAAACAGCACCATGCAATTTCTCACTAAAGTACGCAATTGGATGCCCCCCCTGGAGTAAAACAGCCCCAATACCCACATTAGATGCATCACATTCAAGTTCAAATGACATAGAAAAATTAGGCAATGCAAGTATGGGCGCATGAGTAAGTTTTTCTTTAAGGGTGTTAAAGCTTCTCTCTTGTGCTTCTCCCCATTTAAAGCTCACATTCTTCTTCACAACCTCATTCAAAGGGGCAGCTATGGTGCTAAAGTCCTTTACGAACCTTCTATAGAAACTAGCTAGCCCATGGAAGCTTCTCACCTCACTCACTGACTTAGGGGTAGGCCACTCCCTAATGGCTTTAATCTTTTCTTCATCCACTTGTACTCCGTTAGCACTTACAACAAAACCTAAAAACACCACATGGTCGGTACAAAAGACACACTTCTCTAAATTAGCATACAACTTTTCTTTCCTTAGAACACTCCTCACAGCCCTAACGTGTTCTAGGGGCGCATCTAAGGTTATGTGTAGATCAGAATGTCATCAAAGTACACCACTACAAACTTGCCTAGAAACTCTCTTAATACATGGTTCATCAACCTCATGAAGGTGCTAGGCGCATTTGTAAGTCCAAAAGGCATTACCAACCATTCATACAATCCATGCTTAGTTTTAAAGGCTGTTTTCCACTCATCGCCCTCCCTCATCCTAATTTGATGGTACCCACTCTTCAAATCAACTTTAGAAAAATAACACGCACCATGCAATTCATCAAGCATATCATCTAGTCTAGGGATGGGGTGTCTATATTTCACAAAGGATATTATTTACAGCCTCTACAGCAAGACACATGCGCCAAGTGCCATCCTTTTTAGGGACAAGAATAATCTGAACGGCACAAGGGCTCAAGCTTTCTCTTACCCAACCTTTTTGGAGCAATTCCTCCACTTGCTTCTGAATTTCCTTTGTTTCCTCCGGATTGGTCCTATAGGCGGGCCTATTAGGCAAAGAGGCTCCCGGAATGAAGTCCATTTGATGCTCAATACCCCTTAAAGGAGGTAGTCCGGGAGGAACACTCTTTGGGAAGACATCTTCAAAATCCTGCAAAAGAGACTCTACCTCACTAGGTAGAGGGTTAGAGTTATGATTCAAATATAAATCCTTGTACACGCAAATGTACATCTCTTGCCTTGCAAAGCAAGCCCTCTTTATTTCACTCTCCCTGGCAATTAAACATTCAATATCTTTTTGATCCCCACATTTTTTTCCCCATTTGACTTTCCCTTTGTGGCCTTCTTCTCTTCTTCTCTCCTAAGTCTCAGCGCCACTTGGTCTTCACAAACCTGTTTAGGAGTCAAAGGCACAAGGGTAATTTTCAAAGAATTATGCACAAAAGAGTATTTATTAGTAAAACCATCATGAGTAGCACGTTTATCAAACTGCCAAGGCCTACCAAGTAAAACATGGCCGGCCTCCATGGGAACAACATCACATAAGACATCATCTTGATACTTACCAATGGACAAGCTTACCAACACTTGCTGATTGACTAGTAACTCACCATTCTCACTCAACCATTGAAGTTTGTATGGCCTGGGATGGGGAATAGTTTGAAGTTCAAGTTTTCTTACCAAACGAGTGTTGGCCACATTTGTGCAACTTCCCCCATCAATGATTAAGGAACAGACCTTTCCTTGTATGATGCATCTTGTATGGAAAATGTTTTCCCTTTGGTCTAGCTCATTTGGCACAATTTGACTCCCTAAGAGTCTCCTTATCATTAGCAAGTCACCATCATGAGCTAAGGTTTCGCACTCTTCTTCCTTCTCACTTTCGGCAGGGGAGCCCTTACATGACTCACTAGAAATATACCCCCCTTTCATGGTCATTGTCCTTTTGTTTGGGCACTCATAGGCCATATGGCCTTTTCCCAAACATTTGAAACACTTAATGTCCCCTGTGCTTAGAAACAAGAAGAAGAAGCGTTAGTGGAAGGAAAAGTTTTAGTGTTTTTAGAGTTCATACCTTCCTTAGGTTGTGTAGAGGAAACCTCCTTGGGTTGCTTATCCTTCCAAGCAGGGGTTTTAAAGGTGGAGGAGATTTCCTCCATGCCTTCCTCTTGAGTTGTTGTTCCACCTTTATGGCTTGGTGGACCAACTCTTCAAGCTCTTCATAATGATGCAACTCCACAATGTCTCCTATCTCACGGTTTAGGCCGTGAAGGAAGCAGGACATGGTAGCCTCCTATCTTCATTGATGTTTGCCCTTACCAAGGCCACCTCCATCTCCTTATGGTACTCATCCACACTCATACTCCCTTGGGTAAGTCTTTGGAGTTTATTATGTAATTCCCGGTGGTACCACGAAGGTACAAACCTTTTTCTCATCAAAGCTTTCATCTCCTCCCAAGTATCTACAGGGTAATCCCTATTTCTTTCCCTCTCCTTTTGTACTTGGTCCCACCAGATTAGAGCACAATCGAGAAAACTCAAGGGCTGCCACCTTCACCTTCCTCTCTTCATTGTAATCTGATAGGAAAAGATTTGTTCTATTTTGGTCTCCCATTCTAGGTAGGCTTCAGGTCATTCTTTCCTTTGAAAGAGGGTACTTGGATCTTAACTCTTCCTAGTTCTCCTTCCCTCTCATTACTCCTATACCTCCTATGTCTCCTATCATCATGCCTCCCATGTCTCCTTCTCCGATCATGGTCCCTCCTGGGTCTCCTTTCCCTACCCGAATCATAATCATATTCATCCTCATGCGAGGCCTCATGTTGAGAACCCCTACTCCTTTCATCCAACCTTGTGTTAAATTCAGCCCGAACTTGGTTTAACCCTTTGTCTAACTCTTGGGCTAGGAATTGCATCAATCGGGCGGTCCTAGGGGATGGGGGTGTGCTTCCTTCACTCATCTTTGGATTTTTTTTTTATAGGGTTAAAAAAAATAATAAACAAAAGGCCCTTTCCACTCTTCTCACGTGTTTACACTCTTGAATTTATCACTCGTGTTTCACTCTTAGTAGGCTTTTTCTATAATGTCCACTCTTGCCTTTTACCTCTCAAGTCTCTTTGAGTTCTTAAATAAACCCTCTCGTGTTTCAATTACCAAGGGTTCGTTTCACAAATGACAAACTTCACAAGAGTTAATCACCCAGAATTTGAAGAAAGGAAAGAAACTCTAGACAAAACTTAAAAGAATTTAAAGAGACAAACAAGAAAAGCTAACAAGGAAACGTACAACTCAAAAGGAATGCAAAGAAGACAAAAGGAACTGGAACAATGAGAAGACAATTGCGCAAAAAGTTATGAATTACAGAACACTCCTAATGAAGTCCACAATGGCAACAATTTAATCTTGTTAAGTGCAAGGGCTCTTTTCTTTTCCTTTTTTTTTCGCTTTTTTGTTTCGAATAAAAGGATTTTTTTTTGTAGATCACGCCCCTGTTCTGTTTTTTTTTTTTTTTTGCACTTAAAAATTGGTTATTGCAATATCAAATTGAATTGTTGTGCCAACTGTGTGATTAAAAGTTTCCTTTTCAATTCAAGTGCTATAAACATCAACAGAACCAAAATGGAAATAAAGGATTAAAGCTGTAAATTGCGCAAAAGAATAAATGACTAGAATAAAAACAAGAAACAAAGAACTGGAATTAAAAGACAGAATTAAAGGCACGAATTTAAAGGCTAAGAAAGTAAATGACTTAAAGAGCAGAATGTAAAGAATTTCGCCAATCCTTGGAAATGGCGCTGATCAAGATGATCCAAATGTGTACAAATATGGCACTCAAGCAACCGTGCTTGGTGTTAGAAAGCAATAAGAACAGTACACAATAAAAACAAGAACTTTGTCAATTCTAGGATCCGGGCTCTAGATACCACATGATATGATCCAAAACGGATGCATATAGTTTTTAACGGATCGTCCTCGAATTGAATCTTGTTATAAGGATTAAAACAGTATAAAAATGAGAACTTTAGGAATTAGAATCCTTAATCCTCAAACTGGCGCCCACTTCTATTTGAAGAAGGAAGAACAAATACTTTGCTCTTGAATTAAGATGGCGCATACAAACAGTAGTGCAAGAAGAATGAAGTGCTAAGGTGCAAGCTTTAAGGAAAGTGGCGCATAAACAAAGAACTAAGCAAACAGAATTTCAATAAAAAGATGGAATTGAGACAGAAATGAAAGAAGACGCCACACTCTCAAGAGAGTGATAAGTCCGGTGAAGATTCTCCACAAGAGAATGGAAGCTCTTGATAAGAATCAGAAATGGTTCATCCAAGAACCTAAGAGGCTTAGCTCTCACAAACTCACAATGGAGTGCAAAATAAATTCTGATTCAAAGGTGCTGAATTAGGAGTGTACAAAGGCTATTTATAGCCATAATGGTAATCAATTCCTCCCTTCTTTCCTATTAGAGTGTGGCGGACAACCCTACTTGGTGGAACCAGCAAGTTGGCGCTCCCAAGTCTGAACCTGGCTCATGGATATGGGCCAAGCCCAATTAGCAAAGTCTGCACACATTCTAAGATCCTATGTGCTTAGTTAGCCCAAAACAAGTAGGACCTTATTACAAAAATTATCCCAAATGGAAAATACAACCAAACTGAATTTAAAAAAGTTCAAATACTTAATCTAAATAAATTAAAAGGAACGACTAAGGTGATATCATGCCCCCCATATTGGGTTCTTCATCAACTTGGATTATTTGGACTATCTTGAGAGTTGGGCCTTCGGGAGTTGGTTTGAGAGATAGGAAATAGTTGACTTCTTTGTCCAAAGCCTCTTTAGCCTTTTTAGTCCTTGACCTCGTCATTGGGCCTCCAAGTCCTTGTAGAGCATCATTGGGCCTTGCATCTATTGGATGGTCTCCATTTGAATTTCCCTGGACTTCATCAGCTTGCATGGTTTTCAAAATTATGGATCTAAATAAATTTTTCTCTTTTTTCGAAATCTCTTTTCAAAACAGCAATCAGAGTATAACCGCGTTTTCAAAGCATGATGCTCAAGTGATAATACAATACAATATAAACAACCATGCAACTGAAATATTTTTAAAAGTCGCTCGAGGCGATCAATGTATTTTAAAAAAACATACGAATACAACTCAATGAAATACAGTCAATACAAAATGTCTCCTATAGCTGGTCAGCACACTACGACACTTACTGAACTCTCTAGTAAGTTTATCAAATATTGAAAAAAGAAATACACAGAGAAATACTCGGCTAGAGTCCTCCTCAGCGATGTCTCGACTGCTCTGCAATCTTCACCATCTGGGTTGCACCCATTGAAATTGGAGAATCACGGGCAAGGGTCATCTTTCAAAAATAATCATATAATAGAAACAGCATAGACACAAATCATATTATACTAATAAGTTCTATCTAAACACACATAAGATCATGGTATATCAAACAGTCACTCATATGGTCAAACATAAATTTACGCACTAGGGTCAGTCTTGGATTAGAACTTTGGGCGCGTCATTACGAACATTAGGCTCTTTCTCAGATTTGATACTACGCATGCTAATGCGAAACACACACTGGCACTGGTTCCAAAATCCAGAATCCAGGCCAAAACCCTTCCACGTAATGCGGAACATTAGACTGGACCTTTGATCGAGACACTAGGAACGTAATGCTGAACAGTAGTCTAGCCTTTGATTCAGTCACTAGGTACGCTAAATAGTACACTAGGTAAGTCCCTAGGAAAGAAAGGTGGTGATGAACATGCTTAAATACCAATTCTTTCATTGCCAGAACTTTCCTAGACATGCACTACTCGATTTTATTTCGAAAACCTTTCAAAACCTTTTCCGTAATAGTAGTAGACACTGGAAAAATCCTCTAGGTTAATAACCCAAAATCAAAATCCAAAGCCAAAGCCAAAGCCTAATCCAAAACCAAAATCAATCAAGTAGTACGATCAATATAATCCAAACAGGTTGCCACATAAGGCTAATCAATACGATCCACACAAGTAATAATACTACAAGCATTACTACAACCAATTAGTTCAATCAATCACACAACAAACAAGGCAAAAAGACTAAACTCATCATGTAAAAATTTCCCTTACAATCCCCACAAAACATAGGCACAAATAAAGCAATAAATTGGAAGATGCCTTCACCTTAGGTGCTTTAACTATCCATGATAACAGTTAAATGGTTTATTCTCTCGACGCCAGAACCTCACCAAGGATGGCGCACTAAAAGAGAAGATGAACCGAGAAGAAAGAAGAAATTACAAACATTTCTCTCACTTTCTCTCTCTAGATTTCTCTCACAAATCCAACTTATGAAAATAACCAAAGCCTTGGCCTTGTATTTATAAGCATATTTCAAGGACACGTGTCGCTTTCTTATGGTTCCGTTTGTCTCAAGATTGTGGTGCCACGTGTCGAATCCCTATGGTGCCACTTGTCAAAATTCTAATGGTCCGACAGCTACTATCCACGTGTCACAATCTTATTGGTCCAAAAGAGATGAATTCATTTGTTCTTATCCTAATCTTAGTCAGCACTTAGTCATCGATCCTATCCTTAATTAAATATCTCCGATATTTTCTTACCGACCAATTACGTCGCGCAATAGGTTTTTCACACATATAACTAATCTAACAGTAAAAAATATACTATTATATTTTCTTTTACCCAAAAATTATTATGACATATTATGAATCCTCTCTGCCATGTCAACATTCCTGTGAATGTCATTTTTCGGAGCGCGTCCAATTTCTCCGTCGTTTAGCGATTTAAACGCTAGAAAGTATTCTATAATATTTTCTTTCACCTAAAAATCACCAAATAAATTCTAAAAACTCCCAAATAGAGGAAAACAATAATATCTCGAATTTCATCAAAATCGGGTCACGTTAGGGTGTAATTTCGAGTAAAAACTCACCCGGTCGTGAAATTTGCGACGAGACTACGTCAAAATTTTTCGTAAACCTTTCAACAATTTTTCTAAAAATTGGAATGTTACATTAATCCCCAACAAATAAAAATTTTCGTCCTCGAAAATTGAAAGCAAGGAAACAAACCAACTATCTTATAAGCATAGTTGCTTCATTCCGGAAATAAGTCAAACACACAAGCACAACTTGACGCTCAATCAAAGCTACTCCTAACAAAACCTGACACTTGACCAGCTATAGCTACCCAATTCACTGTCCGGTTAGGGCCGAACTGCTCTGATACCATTAACGTAACACCCTGTTTTCGGAGCGCTATAGTGTCTAATATAACTCTTTTTAAAGAATGCTTGCATGGTTTTCAAAATTATGGATCTAAATAAATTTTTCTCTCTTTTCGAAATCTCTTTTCAAAACTGCAATCAGAGTATAACAGCGTTTTCAAAGCATGATGCTCAAGTAACAATACAATACAATATAAACAACCATGCAACTGAAATATTTATAAAAGTCGCTCGAGGCGATCAATGTATTTTAAAAAAATACGAATACAACTCAATGAAATACAGTGAATACAAAATCTCTCCTACAGTTGGTCAGCACACTACGACACTTACTGAACTCTCTAGTAAGTTTAACAAATAAGGCAAAAAGAAATACACAGTGAAATACTCGGCTAGAGTCGTCCTCAGCAATGTCTCGACTGCTCTGCAATATTCACCATTTGCCCTGCATCCATTAAAATTGGAGAATCACGGGCAAGGGTCATCTTTCGAAAATAATCATATAATAAAAACAGCATAGACACAAATCTTATTATACTAACAAGTTATATCTAAACACCCATAAGATCATGGTATATCAAACAATCATTCATATGGTCAAACGTAAATTCACGTACTAGGCTCAGTCTTGGATTAGAACTCAGGGCACGTCATTATGAACACTAGGCTTTTTCTCAGATTCGAGACTATGCACGCTAATGCGGAACACACATTGGCACTGGTTCCAAAATCCAGAATCCAGGCCAAAACCCTTGCACGCAATGCGGAACATTAGACTAGACCTTTGATCGAGACACTAGGAACGTAATACTGAACACTAGTCTAGCCTTTGATTCAGTCACTAGGTACGCTAAATAGTACACCAGGTAAGTTCCTAGGAAAGAGAGGTGGTGATGAACACGCTTAAATACCAAGTCTTTCTTTGTCAGAACTTTCCTAGACATGCACTATTCGATTTAATTTCGAAAACCTTTCTAAAACTTTTCCATAATAGTAGAAGACACTGGAAAAATCCCGCAGGTTAATAACCCAAAATCCAAATCCAAATCAAAACCCAAATCCAAAACCAAAATCAATCAAGTAGTACGATCAATATAATCCAAACAGGTTGCCATTTAAGGCTAATCAATTACGATCCACACAAGTAATAATACTACAAGCATTACTGCAACCAATCAGTTCAACCAATCACACAATAAACAAGGCAAAAAGCCCAAACTCGTCATGTAAGAATTTCCCTTACAATCCCCACAAAACATAGACACAAATAAAGCAATAAATTGGAAGATGCCCTCACCATAGGCGCTTTAACTATCCATGATAACAGTTAAATAGTATATTCCCTCGACGCCAGAACCTCACCAAGGATGGCGCACTAAAAGACAAGAGGAAAGGAGAAGAAAGAAGAAATTCCAAACTTTTCTCTCACTTTCTCTCTCTAGGATCCTGCTTTCTCTCTCTAGATTTCTCTCACAAATCCAACTTATGAAAATAACCAAAGCCTTGGCCTTGTATTTATAGGCATATTTCAAGGACACATGTCGCTTTCTTATGGTTTCGTTTGTCTCAAAATTGTGGTGCCACGTGTCGAATCCCTATGGTGCCACTTGTCAAAATTCTAATGGTCCGACGACTACTATCCACGTGTCACAATCTTATTGGTCCAAAGGAGATGAATTCATTTGTTCTTATCCTATCAGCACTTAGTCATCGATCCTATCCTTAATTAAATATCTCCGATATTTTCTTACAGACCAATCACGTCGCGCGATAGGTTTTTCACACATAAAACTCATCTAACAGTAAAAAATATACTATTATATTTTCTTTTACCCAAAAACTATTATGACATATTAAGAATCTTTGCTGCCATGTCATCATTCCTGTGAATGCCATTTTTTGGAGCGCGACCAATTTCTCCGTCGTTTAGCGATTTAAACGCTAGAAAATATTCTATAATATTTTCTTTCACCTAAAAATCACCAAATAAATTCAAAAAACTCCCAAATAATGGAAAACACTAATATCCCGAATTTCATCGAAATCGGGTCATGTTAGGGTGTAGTTTCGGGTAAAAACTCACCCGGTAGTGATTTATTTGCGACGAAACTACGTCAAAATTTTTCGTAAACTTTTCAACAATTTTTCTAAAAATTGGGATGTTACAGAAATCCTGTTTATGCGAATATGTCATACACGACAGCTTAGTGGGTAACGATAGAGGTATTATCAAAATTGTTATGCAATTATTTAGTTTAAAAAATTAAAAATATTTATTTATTATATTTTTAGTTTTTTAGTGCCCCCGCCAACCAAACTTCAATGATTGTGGCTATTACGTTATGAAGTTTATGAAGGATATTGTTGTTCATAACCAAATGTAAATCCCAAAGAAGGTTTGTAATTTCAGTTCTAATTTATATAAAATAAATACTCTTTCATTTGACCATTTGCGTACTTAAACTTTAATATGATTTATTTATTATTTCGCAGTATCTTCTTGAATGTAAAGATAATTCATATTCCGATGTTCAAATTGCTCAACTCAAGGAAGAGTGGTGTCGTTATGTGGCTTAGAAGTTTGTTTTAAGACTATGATCATTGTGTATACACATTATAGTGGTAGTTAGATATATGTTGTTGGCCCATGTGTGGCATTGTTTTGGTTGGCATTGTTTGTTGTAATTATACAGCTACTTATGTTATTTTGGAAAGTCTATGTTTTACGGGAGATTCTGCCAAAATTTTGGTAGAAATATCTTTCAAATTAATGTAATTCTCTACAATATTGTAATTCCATTTGTGACCTGAGTCTCTGCTAGGGTTTGTTTACGTAACCGTCATCTCCCTCCCGGATCATCATGGCCGGCGGCCTTCCGACGTAAGAGCGACGTTGCCTCCGACCACCCTCACCTCCTCCGACCACAGTGCACCCTTTTACCGGTCCGACGCACTTATCTCTGTTGTCAACACAAGAGTGAGGTTGCACCCAATTATGGTAACTACTGCACGGCTCTGATTGGCAACATGTAACGTGTAACACCCCATTTCTGGAGCGCTACTGTGCAACCCAATTTAATACTGAAAACATTTGATGCTTGTATGCTTTCAATAAAAATTACTCCTATTTTCCATTGCAAAATACAGAAGAGTACTTTTTACCGAAAGCATATAAGCATTAAATGTTTTTCAGCATTAGATTGGGTTGCACAGTAGCGCTCCAGAAACGGGGTGTTACAATAGTGGTATCAGAGCAGTTCGGTTCTAACCGGACAGCTTTGTCTAAGCTGGCCTAGATTGTTGGGAATTGTCGGGTATAAAGTTGTTATGTCTAGGTTATGTGAATCTTGTTTGTGATTGTCTGTAATGCTTCCTAGTTAAAACATGTGACATTGTGTGAAATTGTATGTAATCATCCCAGATGATTGATCTTGTTATGGGGTTCTGATTAGTTTACATTGTAGAAATTAGATGCCTTTGAGACGAACGAGTCTTTCTACTAGAGCTAGTAACTTAGACATGAATCACGTAATCCGAGTGATAGCCGGGATGGCAACTGCTGTTATCCAACAAATCACAGTAGAGAATCAACACGATTTGCTAAGACGACAAGGGGAAGAGCGAGCTATTGGAGGGCCAGTTAGGCCAGATTATCAGCGCAAAGGACAAAAAGGAAGACATCAACATGGAGTTATGAGTGGATAGAGATTTACGAGAGATTATCCGTAGAAGATGCTATAATTATCGAATTATGTATTATGGTGTGTGTGTGTGGTTCTAAATATAGACCACATAAGTGTTATGACTCTGTGGCATATTTTACTATTATATTAGATTCCAAAAATCCAGATTTATACAATACTTTTGGTATTACAATATATGTTATTGTGATTATTTGTATAATTAATTGTATGATTATTTTGTGAGCGTATTATTATACGCGAATATTTTTAGAGCGCGTTGAATTAAATTTCTCTTGTAATTTATGTGATTTGTCGCCAATCGAGCAACCGATTACGCGACTACCCTAACACAGCGAATTAGTGCGATGTTGAGACCATGAGGGCTAAGTCAAGAAAGCATTTTGGAGTAGGTGAAAATTGATTAGTGGGAATCTAGTGCATGATGAGTAGTTGGCTAGACATTTTTACAAAATCCTATTCCACCTTGTCTTTGTCCTTAGACACATAGATGCCTTAGTAGAAATTTTGGGTGGGGGTCTGATGACTACCTTTTTGTAAAGTAGCCTTGTTACGATCTTTGGGTTGAAATCAGATTAAGACACAGGTGTTGTTTTTAGCGCAATTGACAAGACAAAAGAATATGGAAAGAGGAAAGGAATGGAAGCACCACAATTCCCTAAGGAATTGATAAGCCAGTCGAAGAACGCCACAAGAAGGTTACTTCTTGATAAGTTCAGTTTGGCTCAATCCAGAACCCAAGAGTGCATAGCTCTCACAAGTGTTTAACACTAGTTTTTTTCTCAAACAAAATTCTGCCCCTTTTCATTGATAATGGCGCCAATTAAAAGGAAAATACATGGGAATTCAGCTGCCTTTTTGTCTTCCTAAAACAGCCCACTAATTGCTAATTAAGTGTGTAAAACAAAATGTAACCAATTAGCACTTAATTGAACAAAAATTGAACATAAGTAATCAGCCCAAATGATGTTCTAGGCGTGACCCTTCAGCCCAAAGGATGAACCTAGGCATGATTTAGGTGCATAGAGGAGCTGCTGAAATTCCTTTAGACAAAGCTTTAAAATTTGGCTTCAATGTGTCTTCAAAGTGTAACTGCCAAATATTTAAAGGTGAGACAATGCAATGAACTACTCCTTCAATTCTGATTCTTCAAAGTGTAACTACTAAGCATTAAAGGTGAAACAATGCATTGATGCTCTTCAATTCTTTGTCTTGTGCATTCATGAGTCTTCATTAGTTTCTTTCCCCCTCTTGATGGCGCCTTCATTCAGCTTTAGTGTAGCTGAATTATTTGTTTTCCTCAATTAAAAGGCCATAGAAAAACACACTCCAAATAAAGAAAATGCAAGAAACCAAACAAACTAATTGTTGGGCTCTAGCGCAAAATTAAAGAGTTCAGCCCAACAATTTATTCAATTTTAAACACACCAAAACAACTTAAAATAATGCATGACATTGGGTCATGCGCCATCTATTGGCCCATCTATGCAATAGACCAATTTGGGCTTTAAGTCTTCAAGTATTGGGCTCTCCTTAAACATTTGGATCACCAAAAGGTTCAAGGCCTCCTTAGCTCTTTTAGCACGTGCCCTTGTCATAGGACCTCCCAGCCCTTGTAGGACTTGATCATCCTTGCTCTTTATGTCCTCATCATCCCCTCCTTCTTTAAGTGAATTCGACCTCGAATTGATATCTTCTTCACCTACATCAAAAGGAGACAAGTCAGCCACATTAAAAGTAGCACTAACACCAAACTCACCTGGTAATGCTATTTTATAAGCATTATCATTGATTTTGGAAAGCACTTGGAATGGTCCATCCCCTCTTGGCTGGAGCTTTGATTTCCTTTGTGAAGGAAACCTTTCCTTCCTCATGTGTACCCAAACCCAATCTCCAGGTTCAAATACCACCCTTTTTCTTCCTTTGTTGGCATATTTGGCATAGCTTTCAGTTCTCTTCTCAATTTGAGCCTTTACCTGTTCATGTAACTTCTTCACATATTCAGCCTTAGCTTTTCCATCTTTGTGTTTTAAAACAGAAGTGAGAGATAATGGCAACAAATCAAGAGGAGTTAAAGGGTTAAACCCATAGACAATATCAAATGGGGAATGTTGTGTAGTACTATGCACCACTCTATTATATGCAAACTCCACATGAGACAAACACTCTTCCCAAGACTTGATATTCTTTTAATCACAGCTCTAAGAAGAGAAGAAAGAGTTCGATTTACTACCTCGTTTGTCCATCCGTTTGAGGATGACAAGTGGTGGAGAAAAGAAGCTTTGTGCCTAGCTTACCCCATAAGGTCCTCCGAAGTGACTTAGGAATTTTGTGTCACGATCTGAAACAATGCTCCTAGGCAGCCCATGGAGGCGCACCACCTCCTTAAAGAACAAGTCAGCAACATGGCAAGCATTATCAACCTTTACATGGTATGAAGTGTGCCATTTTGGAAAACTCATCAACAACCACAAAAATGGAATCCTTGCCACTCCTTGTCCGTGGCAACCCTAACACAAAATCCATAGACAAATCTATCCAAGGAGAATCAGGAATAGGCAATGGAGTATAAAGGCCATGGGGCATTACCTTAGACTTAGACTTTTTACAAACAATGCATCGGTCACAAAATTTATGCACATTAACTTTCATATGTGGCCAATAAAAATGTTCATTCAGCATGTCTAAAGTCTTTTGAACCCCAAAATGACCCATTAATCCCCCCTCATGAGCCTCTTTTACAAGTAGTTCTCTTATGGATCCTTTTGGCACACATAATTTTTTTCTTTAAACAAATAGTCATTGTGCCTAAAGTATCCATTTTGGGCAGCATGCACACATTTAGCATATTTAGAGGAGAAATCAGGGTCATGTTCATACAAATCCTTAATGTGTTCAAGACCAAAAAATTTAGTTTCAAGGGTAGAAAGTAGCACATACCTCCTTGAAAGCGCATCAGCCACTACATTGCTCTTACCTTTCTTATGCTTGATCACATAAGGAAATTGCTCCAAAAATTCAACCCATTTGGCATGCCTCTTATTCAGCTTGCCTTGTCCTTTAAGATGCTTCAAGGACTCATGATCACTATGAATGACAAATTCTTTTGGCAAAAGATAGTGCTGCCAAGTTTGTAAAGCCCTTACCAAGGCATACAACTCTTTGTCATAAGTGGAATAATTAAGAGCAGTCCCATTCAATTTTTCGCTAAAGAAAGCAATGGGATGCCCTTCTTGCATAAGAACAGCCCCAATGCCAACATTAGAAGCATCACACTCAATTTCAAAAGATTTTGCAAAATTAGGCAATGAAAGTATTGGTGCATGAGTGAGCTTTTCCTTAAGGGCAGAGAATGCATGCTCTTGTTTTTCCCCCCACTTAAACCCCACATCTTTTTTTACAATTTCATTAAGAGGTGCAGCTAGAGTACTGAAATCTTTCACAAACCTCCTATAGAAACTAGCTAAGCCATGAAAACTCCTAACATCAGTCACATTTTGGGAGTTGGCCACTCTTGAATTGCTTTTATTTTCTCTTCATCAACATGCACACCCTTAGCATTTATAACAAATCCTAAGAAGACTACATGATCAGTGCAAAATATGCATTTTTCCATGTTTGCATACAATTTATCTTTTCTAAGCACATGCATAACAGCCCTCAAATGATTGTAATGGTCATCTAAGCTTTTGCTATATATCAAGATATCATCAAAATATACAACAACAAACTTACCCAAAAATTCCCTCAAAACATGGTTCATTAATCTCATGAAAGTACTAGGTGCATTAGTTAAGCCAAAAGGCATAACCAACCATTCATACAAACCAAATTTTGTTTTGAAAGCAGTTTTCCATTCATCGTCTTTCTTTATTGTAATTTGTTGATACCCACTTTTCAAATCAATTTTTGAAAATAAGCATGCACCAAATAGTTCATCAAGCAAATCATCTAACCTGGGAATAGGATGCCTATATTTGATGGTGATGTTGTTGATGGCTCTACAATCAGTGCACATCCTCCAACTACCATCCTTTTTGGGTACCAAAATTACCTGCAGCACAAGGACTCAAACTCTCTTTTACCCACCCTTTGCGCATCAATTCCTCCACTTGCTTTTGTATCTCTTGGGTTTGTTGAGGATTGCTACGATATGTTGGCCTATTAGGCAAAGAGGCTCCGGAATGAGATCAATGTGATGCTCTATTCCTCTTATAGGGTAAACCATCCGGTACCTCCTTTGGAAACACATCTTCAAATTCCTGCAAAGAAACTCAATTCCACTTGGCAAAATTTTTGCTTCAGCATTGTTAGAGAGTAAATTAAATTCCTTGCAAATGAGCAAGTATAGAGGCTGGTGTGAAAAAATTGCTCTCTTCACCTCTCCTTTTGTAGCAAGAAAACTCTCTTTTCTCTTTTTTTCAACACTTTTTTTCTCACTATTTTTACTCTTTTTAATTCTGCCCTCTTCTTTCTTTTCACTCTCTTTTTCTCTCAACTCCTCTTGCTCTTTCTTTTCTCTCATTTTTATTTGATCCTCTCTAACCTCTCTAGGAGACAATGGTACAAGAGTGATCTTTTGATCATTATGCATGAAAGAAATCTTGTTAGTGTGCCCTTCATGGTTGGTCTTCTTATCAAACTGCCATGGCCTTCCCAATAGCATGTGACTAGCTTCCATAGGTACCACATCACACAAAACAAAATCATGATACTTCCCAATCGAAAAATAAACCTCAACTTGTTTGTTTACGGTCATTTCTACCGCTTCACTTAGCCATTGGAGTTTATAAGGTTTTGGGTGAGGTTTAGTTTCCAAATTAAGTTTTGACACCAAACGTGTGCTAGCCACATTAGTACAACTTCCTCCATCAATAATTAAAGAGCATACCTTCCCTTGAACAAGACACCTCGTATGGAAAATATTCTCCCTCCTGACTTGTATCATCTTCTTTAACTTGGCTTCCTAGCAACCTCCTTACCATGAGCAAGTCTCCTTCTCGTGGGAACTCCTCTTCCTTTTCATCCTCACTATTTGGGGCAGATTTGGATGAATACTCCAAGAATCTTCTCTAGGGTTCTTCAACACCATCACCTTCTTGCTTGGACAATGAGAGGCAATGTGACCCTGCCTAAACACTTAAAACATTTGACTTCACGATTTTTAGTGTTAGAAAGAGTATCATTAGGAATAGAAGTAGCTTCCCCTTAGGGTCTGCTGTGTGCTCTTTGGAAAATGATGAACCCTCCTTCTTAAATTTGTCCCTCCAATTTGATGAGTTCACGTTAGAGGAACTCTTCTTCAAGTGACCCTTCCTCTTGAGTTGTTGTTCCACCCTGATGGCTTGGTGAACCAAGTCTTCCATCTCTGCATAGTGTTGCAACTCCACCACATCACTAATGTCACGGTTTAGGCCATGTAAGAACCGTGCCATGAGTGCTTCTCGATCTTCCTCCACATTGGCTCTAATCAAAGCCAATTCCATCTCCTTGTGGTATTCATCAACACTTTTAGACCCTTGGGTGAGTCTTTGCAGCTTGTTGTGCAATTCTCTATGGTAATAAGAAGGCACAAATCTCCTCCTCATCAATCTCTTCATCTCTTCCCAAGTTGCAACTGGTGGCTCTTCATTTCTTCTTCTGTCTTTGACCGTTTGATCCCACCACACCAAAGCATAGTCGAGAAAACTCCAAGGCTGCCACTTGCACTTTCTTTGCTTCAGAAATTGTGACATGAAAAGATTTGGTCAACCTTCATCTCCCACTCCAAATATGCCTCTGGATCATTTCTTCCTTGAAAAGATGGCACCTTTATTTTTATGCCACCCAAACTATCCTCTCTATCTCCGTCATATCCTCTTCTTCTCCTCTCATATCTCTCCCTATGCCTCCTTTCTTCAGATCCTTCACTATCAGCCCGAGAAGAATGTCTAGATGATCTATTCCTCTCCAACTGATCAAGTCTCTCATGGAACTCATCTGATTGTTGGCGGAACATCCTCCCCATTTCTTGAGCCAAAGCTGTTATTTGCATTTGTAGACGTGCAGTTCTTGGAGACAGAGGAGGACTGTTTTCAGCCATGAATTTTCTGCAAAAGAAACAAATATAAAATATAGAAAATAGGACCTCACCACTCTACTCACGTGTTTCACTCAAAAGAATTTTTTTTCCACTCGTGTTTCACTCAATTAGGTTTTTTCTCTAATGTGCACTCTTGCCTTTTTCCACTCAAATGCCCTCTTTGAGTTCTTTAAAGAAGCCAAACACAAACAAAACAAGTAAGCAAACAATCTTGTAACAAAACAAAGAAAAACAGAATTTTAAGAAAGTGAGTCTATCAATGAAATAAAGAAAAGGCACTAAATGAGATTGTCCAAATCAAGAAAGGGGCTGCAACTTTTTTTTTTTTTAATATTTCGAATTTTTTTTTAAAAGGCAAAGCTGTCTTTCTTTTTCTTTTTTCTTTTTTTTTTAATCAAAACTTGACAGCTCTTGTTCCTTTTTTTTTTTTTTAATTTTCTTGTGCAGCCTTCAAAGATGATTCTTTTATAATTTTCTGGACAAAAAGAAAAAAACGAAGTTAGACAAACTCACAATTGAAAGGAAATGAAAAATAGAAATGAAGAAGAAGAAGAAGTAAACAGAAACTGAATAGAATAAACGAAAAACAAACAAAAATTTCAACCTCAACCTGAGCTTTGATACCACTTGATGACTACCTTTTTGTAAAGTAGCCTTGTTACGATCTTTGGGTTGAAATCAGATTAAGACACAGGTGTTGTTTTTAGCGCAATTGACAAGACAAAAGAATATGGAAAGAGGAAAGGAATGGAAGCACCACAATTCCCTAAGGAATTGATAAGCCAGTCGAAGAACGCCACAAGAAGGTTACTTCTTGATAAGTTCAGTTTGGCTCAATCCAGAACCCAAGAGTGCATAGCTCTCACAAGTGTTTAACACTAGTTTTTTTCTCAAACAAAATTCTGCCCCTTTTCATTGATAATGGCGCCATTTAAAAGGAAAATACATGGGAATTCAGCTGCCTTTTTGTCTTCCTAAAACAGCCCACTAATTGCTAATTAAGTGTGTAAAACAAAATGTAACCAATTAGCACTTAATTGAACAAAAATTGAACATAAGTAATCAGCCCAAATGATGTTCTAGGCGTGACCCTTCAGCCCAAAGGATGAACCTAGGCATGATTTAGGTGCATAGAGGAGCTGCTGGAAATTCCTTTAGACAAAGCTTTAAAATTTGGCTTCAATGTGTCTTCAAAGTGTAACTGCCAAATATTTAAAGGTGAGACAATGCAATGAACTACTCCTTCAATTCTGATTCTTCAAAGTGTAACTACTAAGCATTAAAGGTGAAACAATGCATTGATGCTCTTCAATTCTTTGTCTTGTGCATTCATGAGTCTTCATTAGTTTCTTTCCCCCTCTTGATGGCGCCTTCATTCAGCTTTAGTGTAGCTGAATTATTTGTTTTCCTCAATTAAAAGGCCATAGAAAAACACACTCCAAATAAAGAAAATGCAAGAAACCAAACAAACTAATTGTTGGGCTCTAGCGCAAAATTAAAGAGTTCAGCCCAACAATTTATTCAATTTTAAACACACCAAAACAACTTAAAATAATGCATGACATTGGGTCATGCGCCATCTATTGGCCCATCTATGCAATAGACCAATTTGGGCTTTAAGTCTTCAAGTATTGGGCTCTCCTTAAACATTTGGATCACCAAAAGGTTCAAGGCCTCCTTAGCTCTTTTAGCACGTGCCCTTGTCATAGGACCTCCCAGCCCTTGTAGGACTTGATCATCCTTGCTCTTTATGTCCTCATCAGGGTCACTTTTCCCTTCCTTTCTTGCACCAATTCCTTCTCAATTATAGAGGGGAGAATAAGTTTCCTTTAGTGTTTTAGTGTTGGTGGGGAGAACTTTAGCTTCCTTCCTTTTTATTCCCTTGTGAGCCCTGAACTATTTTGCTACAAAACCTCATTTTTCCTTCATCCTTCTCCTTACTTGTGCTCAACCGTGTGGTGGTGAGAGTGTTAGAGCTTAATCTTTCTTCCATTTCCTTCTTGAGAAACCGCGAGCTTTAGGATGATTTTTGGGATAGATCCTCTTTCATTTCTGAATGTAGTGATAGTGTTGGTGATATTGTTCTTGTTGGTGATTTTGAGAGCTGTCCTTTACCCTGGATGTCTTACAACCATGGGCCTTAGAATTATTTGTGGGTGAGTATTTCAAAGTATTTAAGCTTTTGATTTTGTGTTGTTTTAAATTATTTTGTTGATAGATTTGAAAAACTTTTCTTTTCTTTTGATGTATGAAAACCGTGAGTTATATCATGACTTTTCTAGTTGATCTTATGTTGAAAAATGTTTTTGATCTTGTTTTGCTTGGAAAATCAAATTTCATGAAAGTAGTGTTGAAACAAATTTTTGAAAGTTTGATGTTAAATTGGAAGCATGAACTCGTGACCACATTTATATGCGTGAGGTTGGATTTCAAGTTTTTCCAACTGAAACCTTTGATGATTTTTTGTCTATTGTGAATTGGGAATTTTAGATAAGGGTTTTAATATTAAGCTTTTGTTAAAGAACTTATGTGTGAGTAGAATGATTTTGAGAAATAGATTTGAGTGTGTGAACCGTGAAAATTCCATGAGGAAAGTAAAAAGATTTCAAGTTCTAATAAAAGATTCTTAGTGATTGTGTTGTTGTTGATGTTAAAAAGCTTTTAGGGAAAGTGTTAATTTTGATCCAAGTATATTTTGATGACTTAAAATTTTGCTGTAAGTTTTAGTTTTTGATTTAAGTATGTCTTGATGATTTTGAGACAATGACAAACCAAATCTCAAAAGAATCATAGTGTTCTTGAGAAGGTTGAGTCTTGAAGAGATGAAATTGCATTTTATGTAAATGGAGTCTTGTTTTGTGGCATTTTTAGAAGTTAGATGTTTTTAAAAGAAAAGAGATTTGATGTTGGTTTTTGTGTTAGGGCCACGTTTGTGTGGGTGTTTTTTGCAGGTGATGTTTGGTTGGTGTTTAGCGTGTGGCCGTGGCTCAGGAGCTATCGTGATCATGTTCGTGATCGTGGATGAGTAGAGATCGTAGTTTGGAATAAAGTGTCGTTTGCAAAGACTTATTCCGCGTGGGAGCTTATCATTGTGTTTTGTGAATGTTGGGTTGAAGATATAGTGTTTTAACATGTTAATGATATATGAATAAAATGTATGCTTTGGTGCTAGACTGTTTGAGTGTAATAATTACCATGTTGTATTATTCTTCAGAGTCCAATATTTATGATATGTTTTTAGTATTAAGTTATGATTTTTCAGATTTCTAATTTTGTTTTGGTTTATAAGTGAATTTTCGGGGACGAAATTTTTTTAAGGAGGGTGGTAATGTAACATCCCAATTTTTGTGAAATTTATTTTACAGTTCCAACTACTTGAAAATAAATCATAGAGATTGATCACCTTAATGGTTTCTTAAAAGTACGAAGAACTACAAAGATTTATTATAAACAATTTACTGTTTTAGTAATTAATTCAGATTAATTCAGATTAAGAGACAGTGTAGACGTATGCTATTTTTAATATGAATTAAGCTTGAAAAATGTGAAAAATTATTGTTTGATTAAAGAAAAATATTTTATTGAAGGAGAAATAATTTTTAGGACTTAATAGATATTTATAAGTCACAGTTTGGATTTTCAATGTTTAGTTAATTATCAAATTGTCTGTTTTATATCATATTTAATATGACTTTTATTTTTATGATTTTTATATTGATGATTTTATTGTTTGAATAATATCTAGATGACAAGAGAAATTGAAATTAGTGATCCTCACTAATTTACAGTTTTTATTACGCTGCGAGAATTCTGTTGAATTCTGCCGTAACTAGGCTATTGGGTGAGTTTCTAACTGAAACATGCCCAAACGTGATCCAAATTTTATAAAATTTTAGATCTTAGCATTTTCCAATATTTAGGATTTATTGGAAATTTTTCTAGAATTTTTGGGCATCAAAAAACAATTAGTGTATTGTCTATGCCCAGAACTGCATTACAGTGCGTTTTAGCTCGTAAATCGAGAAAACGACATTCATAGAAATACTTCTAATATTTTTGGGGACATTTTGGTTGATTAATAATTTTTGAGTATAGAATAATTTATTAGATTTATTTTTAGAGTTTTTGGTACAAAAACCCTAATATACGCGTAACGCCGCGTACCCAGTTGATCGATAACACGCCGAAGCGAAACCCATTGATTTTTTTAGGGAGATGTCGACCTAAATGGACCAATGGGAGGCCAGCCATGTGATTAGCCTACAATTTGGAAACGAAGCCTTTTGATTGGCTTAGGTGTAATTGGTAGTTAGGTTACTTAATTAGTTTGTAACTAAATGGTTAAGATCCAACTAAATGAACAATTTTTATCTCTTCCTTGTCCTTTGAGATCTCTATAAATAGGAGATCAGCCCCTTCATATTTTTTCCATTTATGCTTGGTGGAGAAAATTCTAGAGAGAGAAAGTGTGAGAAATCTTGAAAAACTTAGTGTTTTTTAGCGCAAACTTCCTTCCTTTGTTCTTGGTTCTTGATCAACCATCCCTAGACTTCTTGGTAAGCCTCCTAACCCATGTTATTTTCCTCTTGGCTGCTATGGAAGAGTTCTTCAAGGTTTTAGTTTTGTTTTGTTTAGAAATTGTTAGATCTTGATGTATTAGCGTGATTAATCTTTAGATCCATCCTTTTCCTCCATAATTAAGCTTGTTTAGTGTTTTTAAAATTTGAAAACTTCAACTCTTGGTTCTAGTCGAATTTATAGGGCTGTTGGGGGCTTGATTTTGTTGGTTTGGAGTTAGTTCTTGGAGGGTTTTGAGTAGTATGTTTGAAAACTTGTCATATAAGCATGTTTTACAAAGTTTTGGAAAAATAAATTTGGTTGTTTGGGGGGGCTAGAAACCGTGGCCTCTAAGATGGTTTTAGGGGATATTTTAACTTGATTTTAAAGTATGTTTGATGTTATGGAAGTTGGTTTAAGGTTTAAGGATTTAAGTGTGGTGAAATGATATGTTTTGGAAATGAAAAGTTGAAAATTTTGGGTTTGTTTTAGGGCACCAAAACCGTGGCCCTTATGTTATTCTTAAACATTCTTTTAAGTTGTTTTATGTCTCTAAAATATTGTAAAAGTTGATTAAGAATTTGGTTTGGCAAAACATTTCAAAGAAGTTTGATTTTGGGGAAAGATTTGGTTTATGTTTCAATAATTGTTTTGAACTTGTAATGAAATTGTTTCTAAAATTTGGTGACATGTTTTAGTGTTTTAAAAAGTGGTTCAAAGTTGGGAAAATACTATTCAAAGTGGTAAAACACTATTCTAATTGGTAAAATTTTGGGTTAGATATTTTTCTAAGTGTGTAGTGTTTGAAACAAAACTTGCATAACTTTGAATTGATTCATGACATATGACTAGGTGTGATTCAAATGGGACTAAGTGAGTAGTTCTTAGGCCTTTTAGGGACCCAAACCGTGGCTGTCCTAGGGTGTTAGGACTTGTATTTTCAAGTTCTATTTGCATTAAGTTTGTGTTGTTAAGGTTCGTGCTTAAGGTTCGCGCGAGGTTTGACTTGACGATAGTTTGGAATTGCCTTGCTTAGATTGTTAAAGCGCCCAAGGTAAGGAAAATTCTTACATAATAATGAGTTTGGGTTTTTCGCCTTATTTGTTGAGTGGTTTGATTGACTGTTAATTGTGTGGTAGTAGTTGTAGTATTACTATGTGTTGTAGAGATATTGTAGCATGTTTTTGGCCCCGTGTGGCAACAATGATTTGTATTTTATGTCTTAAATCAATTATGAATGTTTTGATTTGAACTTGGAATTGATTAAAGTATGCATAAATAAGGTCAATAATGATGGATTAATTAATAATGCGACGATCTACTGTTATTGGTTTGACAATTTACAAACGGTAAATCCGATGCGATTCCATAAGCTGAGAAAAGATTTCATAAACGAAATATTAAGGGACATTTTGACTTAAAAGTAAGCGTGAGGATTTTAGTAAAACTAGCCAAAGCTTGCAAAGAATTTTTCAATGGAACCATAGTAGAAAAAGAACTTGAGTAAAATTTGCGAAAATGGTTAAGTTGAATGATGCGTCAGGGAAAATTCTGGCTAGGAAAGACTTGGTAATTAAGAGTGATCGCATCGCCTCTCTTTCCTGAGAATTCCCCTAATGCCTTATTTAGCACAACTAGGGTTCCAACGACCTAAGCTCAAAAGCTATTTCTGGCACAATATCACTTAGATGTGATACCAAAACTGAGATTTAAAAAAATTCACTAAGAAAGTGAGGAATCGTCGATCCGCATTGATTAAAATAAATTATGTCTCAGACGCTGCTTAAAGATAAGTGGGTTGTATAAAAAAAATTGTTTGGATACATACTGACCATTGAGCATCGACACTCGTAACGTTTGATTGTCTTAAGGACTTCAAAAGGGCGTGTTGTCACTTCATTTGCCAGCTACCCACGGTACCCATTGGACCAGAGGTAGTAGTTGGCAACACGGCCTAATGTGTGGCTATACCCTTGATAGGGGAATTTGTTCGGACCTGGAAAAGGCTTTCCTTGTTCCTATTGCTGTCCTTGTTTTTAAGGCTGCAAGTGTATACACAAACTTGTTCATAATGCATTGGCATGCATGGCTAACCACATTTATGATATGTGATGAATTGTTTGATGAATCTGACATTATGATGACTAGATCATTGATCTGCTGATAGAACTGTCTAATCACATGCAATTGTTTAATATTGTGGTGACTTGATTGTTGATATGTTGGTTTATTTGTCTGTTCACATACAAATGCTTGATATACCATGATGATGTGTGCGGTCTATTAAGTATGTATATGTATATAAAGGCGTGTTGTTGTATTATATATATATATATATATATATATATATATATATATATATATATCTTGTTTGCATGCGACATAGCCTATGATAAACTCATGGACAAAGAATTTACCCTAGTTGGATTGGACATTCTTATGGATGTTACCAGATGGAATGTCACATTGCTACTGCTGTTTCGTCCTTCCCGGATGTATTGAAGAATGAGCCAGTGGAGGAAGATTCCTCTGAGTGCTTTGTGTTGTGATCTTGCTGAATGATTTTTCAGTAAAGTTTATAGTTGTTGGTCAGCTTAGCTTAGGGTTTTGTTTTGATTATTTGCGTAATTAAGTATTGCCTTGTAATTACACTCTTCGAAAAACTCGCTTCAGTGCGAAATGATAATGTTATGTCTTATGTGATCTGAAGCATTAATTGTGATGTGATATACTCTGATATTTGCAATAGACTGATTTGGCATCATTTAGAAAACTGTAGTACTCTTTATGTCTCAATTTTGAAAAGGATTTCAAGGAAAGAAAAAGAAAAACAAATTACTCCTATTTTCCATTGCGAAATACAGAAGAGTACTTTTTATTGAAAGCATATAAGCATTAAATGTTTTTCAGCATTAGATTGGGTTGCACAGTAGTGCTCCGGAAACGGGGTGTTACATAACGGCTTTCTTCGGCTTGTATGGCTTCTTCCATGGCTTCCAAGCCAATCTGCATGTGGGTTTACTTTGGCCCCATACTCCTCAGGCTCCTTCCCCAGCCAACGATGAACCAGCCAATGCAAACGGCGCATCCAAGGTGTCACCCTCTCCGGCGACGAAATCCTTCGCTCAAGCGCTGAATAACTCGTGCGCTATCCCTCCTAATCTCTTGCCAAAACCATGTTGGAAAGGGGATGATCTTGCCATCAAGATTTCGCAAGAAGAGTATGTTGCAGGTTTGGAGAGTTGCAAGAACGTGATTCTTGGCAGACTTACCATGCCCAAGGGTTCGGTTCCTACTCGCCTTAAAGACCTGCGATCACGTATCATGAAGTATTGGAGAACAAGTGCTACTTGGTCGATGATCTCTATGGGGAAAGGATATTATGAAATCGAGTTTTCTTCTTTGGATGACTTGCATACTGTTCGATCTATTGGGTCATGGAATCTACAACCTGGTGTGTTGCAGACTTTTGCCTGGAAACCCAATTTCAATTCTAAATTGATTCACCAAACCAGTGTACAAAATTAGCTACGTTTTCTGGCCTCTCAAGGGAATATTAGAGACCCAAGATTCTCTTTGAGATAGCTAGTGCTGTTGGTGTTCCTTTGGCTATTGATGAAGCTACCAGGCGGCGAACTATGGGTCATTTTGCTCGGGTCCTCATTGATGTGGATCTAAATTCTTCTCTACAGGAACGACTATTGGTAGAGCGTGATGATTATGCATTTTATGTGCAGGTGGAATATGAGAGACGCCCTCCCTTTTGCACCATTTTCCAAGTGATCGGTCACACATTGGACAATTGCCAACACTTGGTGATGCCAAAGAAAACCAGAGAACAAAAGATGCCTCATAAGAAGAATACTGTCCAATTTGCTCCAAAGCAGGTAGCTGAGGTTGTTCCTGAGCATGAGGACACTCACAGGTCTACTAAAGGCAAGGAAACAGCATTGCCGACTCAAAAGCATCTCGCAAATAATGATTTTGCTCCAGGCACTTCTGCTGGAATTCCACAGGTGGTCTCTATCCAAGACGTGGAGAATCCTGATGCCTTCAAAGGGGTCAACAACATACCATGGAATGATCAAATTATTAACCCTATCATAGGTTACATTGATGAAGGAGGATTGGTTCATGATCAGGTAAGGAATGATTCCAATTTAAATAACTTTAATGCTCCTGTTACAGGTCAGGTGATGTAGGAAAACATTAAAGATAAAATGCAGCAGCTATCTTGCAATTCTGCAGCTGCCAGCATTGACAGTTTGTAAACATCGAATTTACACTCTCCTAGTGTCACCCATTTGGTCTTAGCTGAGCTTGGCTCTATGGTTGCGGATTCCTTCCAATCCATTGAGGATACTATGGCTGAGAATGTCATTGCAGCCCCTCTAGAACATTGCAATGCAGTTGTGGTCCAGGATATGAAGATTGCAAGTCATCTTTGGTCAGCTGAGGATTCCTTTGATAGTGAGAATAATTTTATCAAAGACAGCTACTCTAATGTGCCTGACCCTAATGCTTCCAAATTTTTGGCTGAATCGTGTGCAACTCAATAGGCTGCTGATGCTGCAGGTGATGCTGCAGGAACTTTCACTGAGGTGCTGTCCAAATCTCAGAAATAAAAGATGTGAAAGAAACAACTTCAGATTCAGCATAGTGCTGGTTATAGAACCCGTTCCAAGGGTGGTCTCAATCAATCTCCTAAATGTTAAAGTTGTTATACTGGAACGTCAGGGGTATAGGAAACCCAGACACCAGATTGGCTCTAAAGAACTTGTGTACTATGCATAAGCCAGATATTTTGATTATTGCTGAACCCTGAATCACTTTTCAACAGGTTCCAGCTGGTTTTTTTTGTTCCATTAACATGAAGCTTTTTGCTGAAAATGATAGACGTATTTTAGCCTCTAATTTATCGTGCTTTTGTTTGAATAATTACTCTCCTGTTATTATTAAAAAAGCCAGCTAACATGTTTGCTTCTCTCTCAAATATGTCTTATATCCTGAGAAGACAGTTTTGGGCTGAGTTGCATGATGTTCAGGTTGCTCACACTGGTCCTTGGTATTTGCTTGGGGTTTTAATGCTGTTTTGGGATCTCATGAGATCATGGTAGAGGTATGTCTTCTTAATTAGCTTGTGATGAATTTAGAGCTTGGACTGACTTAGATCAGCTAGTTCATTTGCCTATTCGAGGATCTCAATTTACTTGGGCTAACGGTAGGTTGGGTAGTTCTTATGTTGCTAAAAGACTTGATAGAGCTTTCTGTAATAATGCTTGGGTGGATGCTTGGAGTAGCGTTGATTGTTGCACTCTTACTAGGGATAAATCTGATCACTTTCGTATTCTTCTTAGTATGAAAAAGTAGGATAAAAATTTTGCTTCTTCTTTCAATTTTTGCAAATGTGGTCTATGTAACACCCATACCTCAATATAAATCAAAAGCACGACAAATTACATTAAAGTACAGGAATTACTAATAATTTACAACTTTGGTTACAGTGATCCAAGTCATAAATTAAGATCAAATCATTAATCTAATAAATAGATTACAACTTATACAGTACTTAGAATATAAAATTCCATTACACTATAAAATTGGTCTATAAATCCCAAGCTTTGAGCTTCGCCTCGTCAGTCATCGATACCTGTTTATCTGAAAAACATAAAAGGAACGGGGTGAGATTAAAAATCTCAATAAGCCCTTCACGGATTCCTCACCATTCGCTCGCCGAATCATTCTAGCCTGAAAAGACTTAAACATTACTCTCCCTATTAATCATAAGGAACTTAAAAAGAAACTCCTTGATATTCTAAGCGAGAACGCCTTAGAATGAGCTAACATGAACTTAGAACTTGGCATATTACGGAGTAGGATAATCCTAGGTCGACTATACCAATTATCAACTTGTGATTCAACTAAACATATAAATGAATAACATTACTCATAAATCATTTAAACATTACTTCTTTAACTATGTTTAGCACAACTAAACACAATGCTACGAAAATGCAAATTTTCTTAACTAAGAACATTTAGTTCTTCTTTACTACTTACTCACTTTATACTTAACACATCTTTGCTTTTCTTTATGCTATTGGATTTGATCTTATGCTTTAGTCTATAGACTCCAATTAACTTAGCTTGCTTGCTTTCTTAAGAGGTCTTAACACAACTCTTACTACTTCTATGCATCATTACCATGAAGTAATTTAGCATCTAAGGATTTACAATCCATCGTAACATTTACTTAACTAAGCTAATTTCGAATATATATATATATAAGGAATTCATTAACATTCTTAGACTTGAACATTATTAAGTTCATAGTCAACTTTGATTTGCTATTAAGCACGTTCTAGCTCTTCCCACCGGTTGAATCGATATTCAACAGGGAATCTCCGTTACCGGGTTTTGTCAAGGCTTAGGTCCCGAGATCCCGAGTAACGTCTACGATATGGTGGTCAGACGTCTTAACCCTCCAAGTGGCATCCCACGAGGCTAACCATACCGTGTTTCTCCTATAAATAAAGGAGTCTTGCCATGGACTTTATGCTTATGCTTTTGCTCATGCTTTTGCTTACGCTTTTATGCATGTTTATAGAAATGTAACTTAGCTAACTAGGATTTATTAACATCATCCTCATTACTTAACTATTCAAGGAAATTACAATCATTTCAATGAATCTAGCTTAACATTAACAACATTCATTTCTAGCTAACTACTCACTTAAAGGCTTACACATGCTATACTCATAATAAGACTTATACTAAATTAGGAATATCTACTTCAATTATTCACTTATCACATACTTTCATAGGGTCCTTTCTTTGACACCATGGACATACACTTAGGGCTCATTGACAAGCCTCACAATTGACCAAATTAATGCACAACACATACATTAAACATATACCTTGAAACTCTATGGGGCTAACATATGAGCTGACATCAAACATACATAATCTCATTGAAGCTCTTTGGAGCATTCAAGGATTCAAGCATCACATAATAATTAGGGGGGTTGGGGACAGAATCCAACCCCATATAATTTCATAATAATAACTTTAACATTGAACTTAAAATCAAAGGGGTTAACAAACCCTAACTTTGAACCCTTGGGGTTCAAAGACCTCTTTAAGGAAAATTCCTATATGAGGGACTTATGGTTGCCCATCACCTAAGGGATGAAGAACTCACCATGATTCTTCAAGACCTTGAGCTAGAAGGGTTGAACTTAAGCCTCCTTGCTCTCCTTCATGCTTTTCCCTCTTTGCTCAACTTAGGGCTTCTTCAAATCTTCCTAATCTTGAGCCACAAAATTCAATTTTCTTCTTCAAATCCAAGGACTTGAGCTATCTTGGAATGAGCTTGGTCTTCTTCCTCTTCTTCTTCTTCAATTCGTTCTGCTTCTTCTTCTCTCTAGGGTTCAAACCCAAACCTTCAAAATACCCAAATCTCAACTCACCAACTTGGATTCAAGCTAAGATTTGAGGAAAATCTAGTGTGAATCCATGAATCCCCTTTAGGATTAGTGAAACCCTAGGTGTTTCTCCTCTTTCTCTCGTCCCAAATCGCCCCTATCTTCCCTTTTTTCCTTTTTCTCGCGTTTCTGCTTGTTCTACAGTGTTTTTAAGCATTTTACAGTGTATGAATCGATTCACAGTAGACTGTGAATCGATTCATCCACTTAAAACTGCACCTGCACTTTCATGAATCGAATTTGTGAATCGATTCACAGACTCCCAATTCGATTCACAGCATCATTTTGTGGTCTGGAACGCAGTTATGAATCGATTCAGGCTTGTGGGAATCGATTCACACTGTACTAAAATGTGAGAAATCATCTTTTAACATCAACTCTTCATCAATTAACTCCTAATTAACACTTCCAATCATCTTAGGATTAAATCCAACTTTTTTCTTAACTCAAAATCAATAGCTTACCCCTTAAAACTTTGTATAATCATATTCATTCAATTTGAAACCAAATTAAGCTTGAATACAATCACACAACTCCTCATAAGTTACTCTCAACTTAGCTTAGAGAATTTGAGGTGTTACACTACTACCCACCTTTTAAAAATTTTCTTCCTCGAAAATTGCTACGTATTACATTAGAACTTCGACTACAACTTCATTCCCATGAAACAAGTTTTCACTTCAAGACTCCCTTTGTGGAGCTAAAAGTGTAGGAACTTTATAATAATATCAGCGTGGGGGTGAGAACGAAAATTCAACTTCATGGGATTTCGTGCCCAAACTTCACTTTATCTTCTTATCTCAACCTTCGGTAGGATTGGCTTTCGGTGCTTCCGCTGTGAACTTTGATCTTATGCTCTTTTCAAATAGGTAAACTCTTCTTGGCTTATTCCCGTCAAGTGGAATACCTTACTTGCAGTCACAGAATTTAACTCTGGTGCTGCTCTCTTATTCTGTTGCTCTTAACTGTTGGACATTCTTACGTTTGCTCTACATCGTCTGTTACTTGTCTAGACTTTCTGCTATTAAAGCAGCCTATACTTTCTTTGCAATCCTGTCGTAACTCATAGTCTCGCATAAACATCCTCCTCAAATTGACACATGACATTACTTGACTCGGTTCAAGCTCTTGCTCCATCTGGAGAGTCTCTTACTCATCATCTTATACACGTTGAAGGTAGGTTGAGTATGTTGACAATTCTTCGAATATGTCTACACACTTCCCTACGGACATGCCTCTTGGTGTCAAACGAGTGGATCTTTACTTCTTCTATCTCCTTAGACTCCTTGGAAAATCCTTCCCTAGAACATTTCTTGGAAGTTCGCTCAAAATAGCCTTTAGTGACCTTTCATTCGTCAACTAGCTTATCGAAATAAGGTTGTCACCCTGAGGTAACTAATACATACTTAAAACAATTCCCATTTACAACATTCACTCTTATGTTACAAATGGAAATTCTTCCTCAAATATCTCTTCCGTAACTTATGGAAGTGATACTCATCTCTAGCTCACTATACTTGGTCTTACAGCCATCTTGGCCTAGGCAACTTGAAATTCTAGGGTTGCTCAACTCTTGGGAGGTATCCGTTGGTTAGACTGACTTGATTTTCACCAGTTGGTTACAAACTTTGTCTCACACGAGGTCTAAGCCTCACTTAGTTGGAGACTCAGCTTGCAAGTGGCTAGTTAGAATCACATCAGACCCAACCTATTTACTTTACTCACAGTAACTTATAATCTCAGATGTCCACCAATTAACTCGTGTCCAAAACATTTCACTTTTAGTTGAACTTTACTACTACTCTCCTTAACTTGATGGATTAACTCCCCTTCCTGGTTCTACTGAAATTAAACCGAAAATCCACGCGGCCCTATCTGATAGTGTAACACCCCGTTTTTGGAGCGCTACTAAACTAATATTCTTATCAAAAGCTGACATATTTCTGAAAGGTGAAATACTCTGCTTGCAGGGTTTTCCGAAAGTGTGGTTCTATTTTTTTTTTCTTTCCTCTTTCTATAAAAACTTCTTTTAAAAAAACGGTTAGAGTATCACAGCGATTTCAGAAACATGATGGAAAATAAATAAATAAAACATCAAAATAAAAACCATAGGAATCGCACTCATAATTTATTAAGTATTACACATATGACACTCCAATTTTTTTGCAAAATGAAAATACATTTATTACAACTTTGAAATTAACTACAAATATCCTATAGCTGGTCGTCACGCTACATCCCTTACTAAACTCCTAGTAAGTTACCACAAATACCCTGACAGATAACCGGGTAAAACTACCCTCAGCTATCCTTGTCCGCAACCTCGAACGCTCGTGCAGTCTTCATGAACTGGGTTACAATCATTGATTGAAAGAACCACGGGAAATGGTCAACTTCTCAAAATAAAGAGACAGATGCACATACGACAATATATTCGACAACAAGGCATATAACAACACAACATAAAGCAAGAGACAACAAGATGCACAAATGCCCATAATGCAACTCTCGACACACTCTCTCAAGACACTTTCGACAATTTTCGGAAGTAACGCCGAACAAGCTGCTGAAATCTAGCCATAGGCTTTGGGCTCCACGACCACCCTAGGATATTCAGGACGAGTTCCTTGACGCTAAGACATCTAACTAAGCTGCCGAAAAACCGACCGTAGCCTTTTAGGGGATCCTAGCACCCTAGGTTTATTCGAGATATAGTTCAAAAATGCCACGACATGACTTTCACCACCCGACGTCTAGCTAAGCAGCCGAATTACCAGCCGAAGCCTTTAGGGGACCTTATCACCCTAGGTTATACGGGTCGAACCTCAAAAACGTCACGATGGCACTTTCACCACCCCAATGAATAAATCGACACATACGATAATTCAGAGAAAGCATGATGAATAAATCAACTCATATGATAATTCAAGAAAGCAACTCGAATAATTATTCAATCGCATATTAAATAAATATTTATGCAAAGTTCAATACAAGACAACCCAATTCAACAGTATCAAGTAATCAAGTCATATCACAACAGTCGGAATACAATTCATCCCTCTGCAGCTCAGTGGAGTTGATAGAGAGGAAATCAAACAAGTGTGGGGGGTTGGGGACAGCTGCCAACCACTTAAAGACAAGCCTACTAAATAATCATAATTAAAGTTTTAAGAACAAAAATCGAAGGGGTACGAGACCCTCACTTCGAACTCGGAGGTTCTCAGACTTCTTCGCTTTATGACAGAAATTTAAAATCTATCCATATCTACAAGTTGCCCTTACCGAATCGCCAAGTCGCGTGTTGATGAGGACATAAAGAGCAAGGATGATCAAGTCCTACAAGGGCTGGGAGGTCCTATGACAAGGGCACGTGCTAAAAGAGCTAAGGAGGCCTTGAACCTTTTGGTGATCCAAATGTTTAAGGAGAGCCCAATACTTGAAGACTTAAAGCCCAAATTGGTCTATTGCATAGATGGGCCAATAGATGGCGCATGACCCAGTGTCATGCATTATTTTAAGTTGTTTTGGTGTGTTTAAAATTGAATAAATTGTTGGGCTGAACTCTTTAATTTTGCGCTAGAGCCCAACAATTAGTTTGTTTGGTTTCTTGCATTTTCTTTATTTGGAGTGTGTTTTTCTATGGCCTTTTAATTGAGGAAAACAAATAATTCAGCTACACTAAAGCTGAATGAAGGCCATCAAGAGGAAAGAAACTAATGAAGACTCATGAATGCACAAGACAAAGAATTGAAGAGCATCAATGCATTGTTTCACCTTTAATGCTTAGTAGTTACACTTTGAAGAATCAGAATTGAAGGAGTAGTTCAGTGCATTGTCTCACCTTTAAATATTTGGCGCTTACACTTTGAAGACACATTGAAGCCAAATTTTAAAGCTTTGTCTAAAGGAATTTCCAGCAGCTCCTCTATGCACCTAAATCATGCCTAGGTTCATCCTTTGGGCTGAAGGGTCACGCCTAGAACATCATTTGGGCTGATTACTTATGTTCAATTTTTGTTCAATTAAGTGCTAATTGGTTACATTTTGTTTTACACACTTAATTAGCAATTAGTGGGCTGTTTTAGGAAGACAAAAAGGCAGCTGAATTCCCATGTATTTTCCTTTTAAATGGCGCCATTATCAATGAAAAGGAGAGAATTTTGTTTGAGAAAAAAACTAGTGTTAAACACTTGTGAGAGCTATGCACTCTTGGGTTCTGGATTGAGCCAACCGAACTTATCAAGAAGTAACCTTCTTGTATGGCGTTCTTCGATCGGGCTTATCAATTCCTTAGGGAATTGTGGTGCTTCCATTCTTTCCTCTTTCCATATTCTTTTGTCTTGTCAATTGCGCTTAAAAACAACACCGTGTCTTAATCGATTTCAACCCAAAGATCGTAACAAGGCTACTTTACAAAGGTAGTCATCAAGTGGTACCAAAGCTCAGTTGAGGTTGAAATTTTTGTTTGTTTTTCGCTTATTCTATTCAGTTTCTGTTTACTTCTTCTTCTTCTTCATTTCTATTTTTCATTTCCTTTCAATGTGAGTTTGTCTAACTTCGCTTTTTTCTTTTTGTCCGTAAAATTATAAAAGAATCATCTTTGAAGGCTGCACAAGAAAATTAAAAAAAAAAGAGGAACAAGAGCTGTCACAAGTTTTGATTAAAAGAAAAAGAAAAGAAAAAGAAAGACACTTGCCTTTAAAAAAATTCGAAATATTAAAAAAAAAAAAAAAGTTGCAGCCCCCTTTCTTGATTTGGACAATCTCATTTAGTGCCTTTTCTTTATTTCATTGATAGACCTCACTTTCTTAAAATTCTGTTTTTCTTTGTTTTGTTACAAGATTGTTTGCTTACTTGTTTTGTTTGTGTTTGGCTTCTTTAAAGAACTCAAAGAGGGCATTTGAGTGGAAAAAGGCAAGAGTGCACATTAGAAAAAAGCCTAATTGAGTGAAACACGAGTGGAAAAAAAATTCTTTTGAGTGAAACACGGAGTAGAGTGGTGAGGTCCTATTTTCTATATTTTATATTTGTTTCTTTTGCAGAAAATTCATGGCTGAAAGCAGTCCTCCTTCTGTTTCAAGAACTCGCACGCTCTACAAATGCAAATAACACTTTGGCTCAAGAAACGGGAGGATGTTCCGCCCAACAATCGATGAGTTCCATGAGAGACTTGATCACTGAGAGGAATAGATCATCTAGACATTCTTCTCGGGCCGATAGTGAAGGATCTCAAGAAAGGAGGCATAGGGAGAGATATGAGAGGAGAAGAAGAGGATATGACGGAGATAGAGAGGATAGTTTGGGTGGCATAAAAATAAAGGTGCCATCTTTTCAAGGAAGAAATGATCCGTGAGGCATATTTGGAGCGGGAGATGAAGGTTGACCAAATCTTTTCATGTCACAATTTTCTGCATAAAGAAAGTGCAAGTGGCACTTTGGAGTTTTCTCGACTATGCTTTGGTGTGGTGGGATCAAACGCCAAAGACAGAAGAAGAAATGAAGAGCCACCAAGTTGCAACTTGGGAAGAGATGAAGAGATTGATGAGGAGGAGATTTGTGCCTTCTTATTACCATAGAGAATTGCACAACAAGCTGCAAAGACTCACCCAAGGGTCTAAAAGTGTTGATGAATACCACAAGGAGATGGAATTGGCTTTGATTAGAGCCAATGTGGAGGAAGATCGGAGAAGCACTCATGGCACGGTTCTTACATGGCCTAAACCGTGACATTAGTGATGTGGTGGGAGTTGCAACACTATGCAGAGATGGAAGACTTGGTTCACCAAGCCATCAGGTGGAACAACAACTCAAGAGGAAGGGTCACTTGAAGAAGAGTTCCTCTAACGTGAACTCATCAAATTGGAGGACAAATTTAAGAAGGAGGGTTCATCATTTTCCAAAGAGCACACAAAGCAGACCCTAAGGGGAAAGCTACTTCTATTCCTAATGATACTCTTTCTAACACTAAAAATCGTGAAGTCAAATGTTTTAAGTGTTTAGGCAGGGTCACATTGCCTCTCATTGTCCAAGCAAGAAGGTGATGGTGTTGAAGAACCCTAGAGAAGATTCTTCGGAATATTCATCCAAATCTGCCCCAAATAGTGAGGATGAAAAGGAAGAGGAGTTCCCACCCGTAAGGAGACTTGCTCATGGTAAGGAGGTTGCTAGGAAGCCAAGTTAAAGAAGATGATACAAGTCGAGGAGGAGAATATTTTCCATACGAGGTGTCTTGTTCAAGGAAGGTATGCTTTAATTATTGATGGAGGAAGTTGTACTAATGTGGCTAGCACACGCTTGGTGTCAAAACTTAATTTGGAAACTAAACCTCACCCAAAACCTTATAAACTCCAATGGCTAAGTGAAGCGGTAGAAATGACCGTAAACAAACAAGTTGAGGCTTATTTTTCGATTGGGAAGTATCATGATTTTGTTTTGTGTGATGTGGTACCTATGGAAGCTAGTCACATGCTATTGGAAGGCCAGTGGCAGTTTGATAAGAAGACCAACCATGAAGGGCACACTAACAAGATTTCTTTCATGCATAATGATCAAAAGATCACTCTTGTACCATTGTCTCCTAGAGAGGTTAGAGAGGATCAAATAAAAATGAGAGAAAAGAAAGAGCAAGAGGAGTTGAGAGAAAAAAGAGAGTGAGAAAGAAGAGAGGCAGAATTAAAAGAGTAAAAATAGTGAGAAAAAAGTGTTGAAAAGAGAGAAAAGAGAGTTTTCTTGCTACAAAAGGAGAGGTGAAGAGAGCAAATTTTTCACACCAGCCTGTATTCTTGCTCATTTGCAAGGAATTTAATTTTCTCTCTAACAATGATGAAGCAAAAATTTTGCCAAGTGGAATTGAGTTTCTTTGCAGGAATTTGAAGATGTGTTTCCAAAGGAGGTATGCTGATGGTTTACCTATAAGAGGAATAGAGCATCACATTGATCTCATTCCCGGAGCCTCTTTGCCTAATAGGCCAACATATCGAGCAATCCTCAACAAACCCAAGAGATACAAAAGCAAGTGGAGGAATTGATGCGCATAGCGGTGGGTAAAAGAGAGTTTGAGTCCTTGTGCTGTAATTTTGGTACCCAAAAAGGATGGTAGTTGGAGGATGTGCACTGATTGTAGAGCCATCAACAACATCACCATCAAATATAGGCATCCTATTCCTGTGTTAGATGATTTGCTTGATGAACTATTTGGTGCATGCTTATTTTCAAAAATTGATTTGAAAAGTGGGTATCATCAAATTAGAATAAGTGGAAGGATGAATGGAAAACTCGCTTTCAAAACAAAAATTTGGTTTGTATGAATGGTTGGTTATGCCTTTGGCTTAACTAATGCACCTAGTACTTTCATGAGATTAATGAACCATGTTTTGAGGGAATTTTTGGGTAAGTTTGTTGTTGTATATTTTGATGATATCTTGATATATAGCAAAAGCTTAGATGACCATTACAATCATTTGAGGGGCTGTTATGCATGTGCTTAGAAAAGATAAATTGTATGCAAACATGGAAAAATGCATATTTTGCACTGATCATGTAGTCTTCTTAGGATTTGTTATAAATGCTAAGGGTGTGCATGTTGATGAAGAGAAAATAAAAGCAATTCAAGAGTGGCTAACTCCCAAAATGTGACTGATGTTAGGAGTTTTCATGGCTTAGCTAGTTTCTATAGGAGGTTTCAGGAAAGATTTCAGATTACTCTAGCTGCACTCTCTTAATGAAATTGTAAAAAAAAGATGTGGGGTTTAAGTGGGGAAAAACAAGAGCATGCATTCTCTGCCCTTAAGGAAAAGCTCACTCATGCACCAATACTTTCATTGCCTAATTTTGCAAAATCTTTGAAATTGAGTGTGATGCTTCTAATGTTGGCATTGGGTCGTTCTTATGCAAGAAGGGCATCCCATTGCTTTAGCGAAAAATTGAATGGGACTGCTCTTAATTATTCCACTTATGACAAAGAGTTGTATGCCTTGGTAAGGGCTTTACAAACTTGGCAGAACTATCTTTGCCAAAGAATTTGTCATTCATAGCAAGGATCATGAGTCCTTGAAGCATCTTAAAGGACAAGGCAAGCTGAATAAGAGGCATGCCAAATGGGTTGAATTTTGGAGCAATTTCCTTATGTGATCAAGCATAAGAAGGGTAAGAGCAATGTAGTGGCTGATGCGCTTTCAAGGAGGTATGTGCTACTTTCACCCTTGAAACTAAATTTTGGTCTTGAACACATTAAGGATTTGTATGAACATGACCACGATTTCTCCTCTAAATATGCTAAATGTGTGCATGCTGCCCAAAATGGATACTTTAGGCACAATGACTATTTGTTTAAAAAAAAAATTATGTGTGCCAAAAGGATCCATAAGAGAACTACTTGTAAAAGAGGCTCATGAGGGGGATTAATGGGTCATTTTGGGTTCAAAAAGACTTTAGACATGCTGAATGAACATTTTTATTGGCCACATATGAAAGTTAATGTGCATAAATTTTGTGACCGATGCATTGTTTGTAAAGTCTAAGTCTAAGGTAATGCCCCATGGTCTTTATACTCCATTGCCTATTCCTCGATTCTCCTTGGATAGATTTGTCTATGGATTTTGTGTTAGGGTTGCCACGGACAAGGAGTGGCAAGGATTCCATTTGTGGTTGTTGACGAGGTTTTCCAAAATGGCACACTTCATACCATGCAAAAAGGTTGATGATGCTTGCCATGTTGCTGACTTGTTCTTTAAGGAGGTGGTGCGCTCCATGGGCTGCCTAGGAGCATTGTTTCAGATCGTGACACAAAATTCCTAAGTCACTGGAGGACCTTATGGGTAAGCTAGGCACAAAGCTTCTTTTCTCCACCACTTGTCATCCTCAAACGGATGGACAAACTGAGGTAGTAAATCGAACTCTTTCTTCTCTTCTTAGAGCCTGTGATTAAAAGAATATCAAGTCTCTGGGAAGAGTGTTTTCCTCATGTGGAGTTTGTATATAATAGAGTTGTCCATAAGTACTACACAACATTCCCCATTTGAGATTGTCTATGGGTTTAACCCTTTAACTCCTCTTGATTTGTTGCCATTATCCGACTTCGCTTTTAAAACACAAAGATGGAAAAGCTAAGGCTGAATGTGAAGAAGTTACATGAACAGGTAAAGGCTCAAATTGAGAAGAGAACTGAAAGCTATGCCAAATATGCCAACAAAGGAAGAAAAAGGGTGGTATTTGAACCTGGAGATTGGGTTTGGGTACACATGAGGAAGGAAAGGTTTCTTCACAAAGGAAATCAAAGCTCCAGACCAAGAGGGGATGGACCATTCCAAGTGCTTTCAAAATCAATGATAATGCTTATAAAATAGCATTACCAGGTGAGTTTGGTGTTAGTGCTACTTTTAATGTGGCTGATTTGCCTCCTTTTGATGTAGGTGAAGAAGATGTCAATTGAGGTCGAATTCACTTAAAGAAGGAGGATGATGAGGACATAAAGAGCAAGGATGATCAAGTCCTACAAGGGCCGGGAGGTCCTATGACAAGGGCACGTGCGTTAAAAGAGCTAAGGAGGCCTTGAACCTTTTGGTGATCCAAATGTTTAAGGAGAGCCCAATACTTGAAGACTTAAAGCCCAAATTGGTCTATTGCATAGATGGGCCAATAGATGGCGCATGACAGTGTCATGCATTATTTTAAGTTGTTTTGGTGTGTTTAAAATTGAATAAATTGTTAAGGCTGAACTCTTAATTTTTTGCGCTAGAGCCCAACAATTAGTTTGTTTGGTTTCTTGCATTTTCTTTTATTTGGAGTGTGTTTTTCTATGGCCTTTTAATTGAGAAAACAAATAATTCACTACACTAAAGCTGAATGAAGGCGCCATCAAGAGGGGGAAAGAAACTAATGAAGACTCATGAATGCACAAGACAAAGAATTGAAGAGCAGCAATGCATAGTTTCACCTTTAATGCTTAGTACTTACACTTTGAAGAATCAGAACTGAAGGAGTAGTTCATTGCATTGTCTCACCTTTAAATATTTGGCGCTACACTTCTGAAGACACACATTGAAGCCAAATTTTAAAGCTTTGTCTAAAGTGAATTTCCAGCAGCCTCCTCTATGCACCTAAATCATGCCTAGGTTCATCCTTTGGGCTGAAGGGTCACGCCTAGAACATCATTTGGGCTGATTACTTATGTTCAATTTTTGTTCAATTAAGTGCTAATTGGTTACATTTTTTGTTTTACACACTTAATTAGCAATTAGTGGGCTGTTTTAGGAAGACAAAAAGGCAGCTGAATTCCCATGTATTTTCCTTTTTAAATGGCGCCATTATCAATGAAAAGGAGAGAATTTTGTTTGAGAAAAAACTAGTGTTAAACACTTGTGAGAGCTTATGCACTCTTGGGTTCGATTGAGCCAATCGAACTTATCAAGAAGTAACCTTCTTGTGGCGTTCTTCGATCGGGCTTATCAATTCCTTAGGGAATTGTGGTGCTTCCATTCCTTTCCTCTTTCCATATTCTTTTGTCTTGTCAATTGCGCTAAAAACAACACCTGTGTCTTAATCTGATTTCAACCCAAAGATCGTAACAAGGCTACTTTACAAAAAGGTAGTCATCACGTGTCCAAAACGTCTCGGTCTAACGCCGCACGAATTCGGACTACTCGAATCCTAACACCACGGAACAAACTTATGAACGTGAACACAAGAAGGGGGTTGAATTGTGTTAAAAACTTTTCACAAACTATACGTAAAAACTTCAACATAGGTTTTTCAAAACTGTTTGTATATCAGATGCAGATTAAACCGGATGCAGAAATTAAACAGTTTATAAAAACTTGTTTTACTGAGCAAGGTAAAGATAAATGTAAAGCAGTAAAGGATGAGACTCAGAGATTTATACTAGTTCACCACCAACTGGTAGCTATGTCTAGTCCCTTTGTTCCTGAAGGATTTTTCACTATAATCAACTGATTACAATTTCCTCAAGAGTATTCTTCTGTCACAAACTTGACAATACTCTCAATTTCTCAAAACGACTCAGTGCAGTCGAGCCTTTGAGGAATAGAGCCTTAACTAGGCCAAATACAGTTTACAAAAGAGATTATACCTTTGAATACAATCAAAATAGCTCTCACAGAGAGGATGAAAAGATTAAGCTCAAAACAGAATGGCTTTCTAAAAGAAAGTATAAGACGCTGAGTTCAGTTCTATGTAGACCAGAAACTTGGTACGAAACTTGATTGCTCACTTGAGTAATATTTGCTTTCAGAATAAAGTTTCTTCATAATTTTCCCCAACATTTCTTCAATGAATACCTTGGGGTATTTATAGGAGTCTTCAAGGGTATTACCGTTGCAGTAGAAAATATCTCCTTTCCATTGAGTGAGGTAATTTGAATTGTAGTCCTTTTCTTCCTTTCCAGAGAATATCAGAATAGTACACATTACCGTTTTCGTACTATCTGCTATTTGCAATTGCCTTGTACGATTTTTGTCTTATGCTAAAGGTGTCACCTTTGCTTCGTCGTACATCAAAATGAGCGCATAAAATCAAATTCGAATTCCGTTCCAGAATAGTTTGAGGCTAAGAGCAGAAATGTGATTATCACGTGCTTCATTAAAGAGATCAGACGCTCGCTCAGAACAGAGAACGGACGCTCACAGCAATTGAGTGTTCCACGTGTCAAGAAATAACACTGCTGGACACTTGCTATTAGCAAGACACTGGAGTGAGTTCGGATGCTGACACTAGTGGATTGTATTCAATTCTTTTGTAAATTTCTTCTTCTTCCTTGAGTGTTTTGTACATATATATGAAGCTTTTGATACTTGTACACTCAAAGATATGTTAGAAGATAAATTGTTCTCTTGAGAATTACTTTGTTATCATCAAAATTGGTGAGGGTCTAAACTTCTCAATCGTTTAGGTTCCAACAATCTCCCCCTTTTTGATGATGACAAATATCCAAGGTTGATGAACAATTTAATTTCAAAATAACATCAAGGGTCTCCCCCTGAATTTAACAATTAAGATATATAAGACACTTCTGGTATTAAGGCGATTGTTGATAAACAAATTCATTTAAGTGATCGGAAAAATACGTAGATGTATCAGAGCATATTTTTAACAAAGTGAGATCGGATGCTGATTTTCATTTTATCAAAAAGATTTTCATTGTACCAATTTTATTGATCATTGTTTAGATTATTGGGTCAATGAATATCAATGCATTAATAGATATTAGATCAATGAATAACCATACAAATGCTATGTATGAGATGATATGCATGATACTTCAGTTTTAGTGTATTCATCGGACGGTGAATTTTGTCAATCAGACTTTCACGTGTTCATCAGACCTTTCTTTTACTCCCCCGTTTGTCATCAGACAAAAAGAGTGTCAAGCACATCATAGTCAAAATATGGCTTAGAAAAATTTGAATATATATATAAACAGATAATCAGATATAGGTATGTATAATCAAATAATCAGAAAAACACTGAATATATATATATAAAAAATGAGAGTACCAAAAAAAAATTATATCACACAAAAAAAAAAGATAAAAATTTTAAGGGTTTGGTGGTGGTGGAGGGATGTTGAGACGTTCATATAATAGCTTTAGTGCATTCTCCAGTTGAGTGACTTTCAGATTAGTGGCCTTCATTTCTTCAAACTCTGCTTTAGGAATGGTGACCATTTCAACTGCAGGAGTAGAAGTAGAAGGTCCAGCTTCTGGTGCAGGTTTCATCTTCTGATGCTCTGCTAGCACCCAGTTGGAAAGCTTCAGTCTCAAGTCCTTCTTTTGTTAAGCCTTTTGAAAGAACGCATCATTTGGTATAAACCATTTGACGAGACTTCCAAGTTTCCTCTGCTCAGATTCTGACTGAATTCTTCTCCTTTTCTCCACCTCTTCTGGATACAACAAATCCATGAAGATAGTTTCCCTATGCAGAAGCACGTCAGTAGTGAAAGCATCAAACTTATTCCCAGCTTCTTCTCCCCATATTCTTCTGATGAAGTCACTCAATGCTTCAGAAGCAAAAGAGAGTCCTTCATTTTCTGCCAGGTATATTCTTCTCAGATTTTCCCTGTCATTTTCCCTGTCCCCCTGTCATTTTCTGGGGGACAAGGCATGGTAACAAAGCTTTGTCTTTCCATGAGTTTGACCATTGACTCCAAGTAAATCCAATGTCAAAGTGCTTGGTCACAGTAGCCCATTGGACATATGTCTTCATGCAGTCAAGTGGTCTGATTACTGAGCATCTGAACATATCATCAAAGTAGACTGTTCCCAGATTGGTGTCAGTAATTCTGCTGATAGTGCCAACTGTTGGAATTATGGCTTTCTCGGCATTGCAGCAGTTTGAGGAGCCAGTTCTCCATTCATCTTCCTTCAGAGAACTCAGGTAAAACCTTCTAGCATGATCCTCAGTGATCTTGGCAATCGGAAGCTTAGAGAACTCCTTAAGATTATACTTCTTGGGAGCCTTCTCATACTCTGTGAGCCCGATTTTGTCGAATGACTGCTTGCCAGGAACAGGTTCTTTCCTTTTCCCAGGGATAGACCAAGGTAGCCACCTTTGTCTGTCTGGTACAATCTTCACTGATACAGACGAAGGATCCCTGAACTGTCTGATTACTTCAATCTTCTTCATCTCAAGATAGTGTGCCATGAAGGCAGCTTCTTCATCTGTGATCCACCTTCTGCATTCTTCCAACGTGAGAGGTTCAGTTTGTGGTAGGGATCTTGGAAGGTCAACAGAGAAGGGAATTGCTCTGCTACAAGGTTGATAAGGACATAGTAAGCAAGGACACTAGTGAAGCACTTCAAGGACTAGGAGGACCAATGACAAGGGCACGTGCCAAGAAAGCTAAGGAGGCCTTAAACCAAATGGTGACAACTATAATGGAAGCAAGGCCTAAACTAGAAGGAATAGAGCCCAAATTGGTCAACTACTTGAGTCCACATGAAGGAGGGGCGCATGACATGCTGCCCATTTTTTTACTTGTTTATTTTTAATAAGTTGTAATAAAATGTGTGGGTGCAGAACATTTAATTAATTAGGCCCCAACACTTAAGTTTATTTTGCATGTGTGTTTATTTCAAATGGAGCAAGGGCTGCTACATGTGTTATGCGCTGCCTAAGCCCAAATGTTGAGTTATTTTTGTTGTTTTTGTTGGTTTGAATGATGATTGGGCAGAAGCACAAGGAAGGGCGCCATGGAGCTACAAAGGGGGGTGCAAGAGCACTTATTTGGTGTTAGAAGAAGCAATTCTCTGATGCCTTTTTAGATACCTTGCTGAAGAATCAGTTTTGAGAGTTTTGTAACCACCATTCCATTAAGAGTAGACAAAGTCATTAATAGGGAGGTTACAAATTACCACCAAGAATAATGCTAGTTAAGTGGCTTGTCTCCTTCATTGTAAATTCAGCAAAGAGGATCCCTCCCTCTATATATATGTTGTGCCCAAATCAATAAAAGGTTAGCTTGGAATTTTCAGATAATTGATACCTTGTGTATTGTTGAGAGTATGTCTCTCTTGGGTGCTTCATTGAACCTTCCCTTTTGATCTTATCAAGAAACCAAGTTTTCTTGTGGCGATCATTTCTTCTTCTTCTCCATAGAAGCAAGAGTGTGGCGCCTCCCCCATTTCTTTCTATTCCATCTTTTTCATTTCTTCTTTGTTCTAATTTCCTTATTCTGGTTCTTTACTATTCAGCCTTTATATTTCCTTGTCATTTAAATTCTTGCAAATTTACAATTCATTGTCAAATTTATCATTTCCATTATATTATTGTGAATTGCAACTGAATTGCACAAGGATTGATAAACCATGCAAATTATATCAAGTGGTATTCAGAGCAAGGTTCCGTTTGGAATAATTCTTGCTGTCATTTTTGTTCTTAGTATTAACATTGCAGTTTTTTGTCAAAAAAAAAAATTGCAGTCCTTTCCTAATATTTTCTGTTTGGTTATTAAAAAAAAAAGAGAGATAGAAATCTACAAAAAAAAAACACGAAAATTAAAAAAAAAAGAAATTCTGGACTGTGAAGGAATTGTGTATTATATTCCTCTTGCTTGCTGCCATACTCTTATTTTTTTTATTTTTTTTTAAAATTGAGTTAGTTTGTTCCTTTCTCATACTTTCTTCCTTAGTATTGTTATTGCTTTCCTTAAGTCTTGTGTGCGTGTTTACCATTAGAATTTTTGTTTTCTTGTGTGATTGAGGCTGGTTTCTTTAAAGAACTCAAAGAGGGCATTGAGTGGAAAAAGGCAAGAGTGCATATCATAGAAAAAGCCTAAATTGAGTGAAACACGAGTGGTAACAATTTTTTTTTTGAGTGAAATACATGAGTAGAGAGTGGTGAGGTCCTATTCCCTCCATTTTTTGTTTCTTTTGCAGAAAATTCATGGCTGAAAATAGTCCTCCTCCGAGCCCAAGAACAACAGCTATACAGTTGTAAATAACAGCCTTGACTCAACACATGGAGAGGCTGATGCGCCAACAAGCAGATGACTTCCATGAAAGACTTGATCAGTTGGAGAGGAATAGAACACCTAGACATTCTTCTCAGGGTGAAAGTGAAGGATCTGAAGGAAGGAGGTGTAGGGAGAGACATGAGAGGAGAAGGAGAGAAAATGAGGGAAGAAATAATAGAGAGGAAAGGTTGGGTGGGATAAAAATAAAAGTACCATCTTTTCAAGGAAAAAATGATCCAGAGGTGTATTTGGAGTGGGAGACAAAAATAGAACAAATTTTTTCTTGTCACACCTTTACAAATGCTAAAAAGGTGCAGGTTGTTGCCCTTGAATTCACTGATTATGCCCTGGTGTGGTGGGATCAAACCTTGAAAGAAAGAAGGAGATTTGAAGAGCCACCCATTGAGACTTGGGAGGAGATGAGAAGAATCATGAGAAAAAGATTTGTACCTTCCTATTACCATAGGGAATTGTACAATAAACTTCAAAGACTCACCCAAGGGTCTAAAAGTGTTGATGAGTATTTCAAAGAAATGGAGATGGCCATGATACGAGCTAATGTGGTGGAGGAAAGAGAAGCAACTATGGCACGATTCCTACATGGCCTAAATCGTGACATAAGTGATGTGGTGGAGCTGCAACATTATGTTGAACTAGAGGAGTTGGTACACCAAGCCATCAAGGTGGAACAACAACTCAAAAGGAAAGGCCATACAAAGAAGAATCCTTCCACTTTCAACTCCCTAAGTTGGAAGAACAATCCAAAGAAGGAGGGTACCACATCCTCCAAGGAGGCTACGGCTGACCCTAAGGGGAAAGCTATTTCTTCTTCTAATGATGTCTCACCAAGCACTAAAAATCGTGATGTTAAGTGCTTCAAGTGTCAAGGCCGAGGACACATTGCATCACAATGTCCAACTAAGAAGGTGATGATCTTGAAAGACAACGGAGAATTTTCTACGGAGGCCTCATCCGAATCTGAAGAAGAAACTGAAGTGGAGAAGCCACCAGAAGGAGATTTGCTCATGGTGAGAAGAATGTTGGGAAGCCAAATCAAAGAGGAGGACACAAACCAAAGGGAAAACATCTTTCATACAAGGTGTTTGATTCAAGGAAAGGTATGTTCTCTAATAATTGATGGAGGGAGTTGTACTAATGTGGCTATCACACGTTTGGTGTCAAAACTTAATTTGGAAACAAAACCTCACCAAAAACCTTATAAACTCCAGTGGCTAAGTGAAGCGGTAGAAATGACCGTAAACAAACAAGTTGAGGTTTGTTTTTCAATTGGGAAGTACCATGATGTTGTTTTGTGTGATGTGGTACCTATGGAAGCTAGTCACATGTTACTTGGGCGGCCATGGCAATTTGATAAAAAAGCCACCCATGAGGGACACACAAATAAATTCTCATTCTTGCATAATGATCAAAAGATTACTCTTGTACCATTGTCTCCTAGAGAGGTGAGAGAGGATCAAAACAAAATGAGAGAAAACAAAGAGCAAGAGGAAAAAGAGAGAGAAAAGAAAGAAGAGGGCAAAATTAAAAAGAATAAAAATAGTGAGAAAAAAAGTGATGAAAAAGAGAGAAAAGAGAGTTTTCTTGTTACAAAAGGAGAGGTGAAGAGAGCAATTTTTTCACACCAGCCCCTATACTTACTTTATTGCAAGGAATTTAATTTACTCTCTAACAATACTGAAGCAAAAATTTTGCCAAGTGGAATTGAGTTTCTTTTGCAGGAATTTGAAGATGTGTTTCCAAAGGAGGTACCGTATGGTTTACCCCCTATAAGAGGAATAGAGCATCACATTGATCTCATTCCCGGAGCCTCATTGCCTAATAGGCCAGCATATCGTAGTAATCCTCAACAAACTCAAGAGATACAAAAGCAAGTGGAGGAATTGTTGCGCAAAGGGTGGGTAAAAGAGAGCTTGAGTCCTTGTGCTGTACCGGTAATTTTGGTACCCAAGAAGGATGGTAGTTGGAGGATGTGCATTGATTGTAGAGCCATCAACAATATCACCATCAAGTATAGGCATCCTATTCCCAGGTTAGATGATTTGCTTGATGAACTATTTGGTGCATGCTTATTTTCGAAAATTGATTTGGAAAGTGGGTATCATCAAATTAGAATAAGGGAAGGGGATGAATGGAAAACTGCTTTCAAAACAAAATATGGTTTGTATGAATGGATGGTTATGCCTTTTGGTTTAACTAATGCACCTAGTACTTTCATGAGACTAATGAACCATGTTTTGAGGGAATTTTTGGGTAAGTTTGTTGTTGTATATTTTGATGATATCTTGATATATAGCAAAAACTTAGATGACCATTACAATCATTTGAGGGCTGTTTTGCATGTGCTTAGAAAAGAAAAATTGTATGCCAATTTGGAAAAATGCATTTTTTGTACAAATCATGTTATTTTCTTGGGCTTTATTGTGAGTGCTGAAGGTGTGCATGTTAATGAGGGAAAAATTAAAGCCATTCAAGAGTGGCCAACCCCTAAAAATGTGAGTGATGTAAGGAGTTTTCATGGGTTCGCAAGTTTCTATAGGAGATTTGTGAAAGACTTTAGTACTTTGGCTGCACCTCTTAATGAAATTGTTAAAAAGAATGTTGGTTTTAAATGGGGTGAGAAACAAGAGCATGCCTTTGCTGCCCTAAAAGAGAGACTTACTCATGCACCCATTCTTACATTGCCTAATTTTGCAAAATCTTTTGAAATTGAATGTGATGCATCTAATGTTGGGATTGGGGCTGTTTTAATGCAAGAAGGCCATCCAATTGCTTATTTTAGTGAGAAATTAAATGGGTTGCCCTTAATTATTCTACCTATGATAAGGAATTGTATGCCTTGGTAAGGGCTTTGCAAACTTGGCAACACTATCTTTTGCCCAAAGAATTTGTCATTCATAGTGACCATGAATCCTTGAAGCATTTGAAAGGGCAAGGTAAGTTGAACAAGAGACATGCCAAATGGGTTGAATTCCTTGAAAAATTCCCATATGTGATAAAGCACAAGAAAGGTAAGGCCAATGTGGTTGCGGATGCACTTTCAAGAAGGTATGTCTTACTTTCTTCTCTTGAAACAAAATTGTTTGGTCTTGAACTTCTTAAAAAAATTGTATGAAAGTGATCCGGACTTCTCTTCTAAATATTCTTCTTGTGAGCATGTTGCACAAAATGGATACTTTAGGCATAATGATTATTTGTTTAAAGAGAAAAGATTGTGTGTGCCAAAAAGTTCCATTAGAGAATTGCTTATGAAAGAAGCGCATGAGGGGGGACTAATGGGGCACTTTGGGGTTCAAAAGATTTTGGACATGTTGCAAGAACATTTTTATTGGCCCCACATGAAAATTGATGTGCAAAAATTTTGTGATAGATGCATTGTGTGTAAAAAGTCCAAATCTAAGGTAATGCCCCATGGTCTTTATACTCCTTTGCCTATTCCTGATTTTCCTTGGATTGATATTTCTATGGACTTTGTTTTGGGGCTTCCTAGAACAAAGAATGGCAAAGATTCAATTTTCGTGGTGGTTGATAGGTTTTCAAAAATGGCACATTTTATACCTTGCAAGAAAGTAGATGATGCTTGTCATGTTGCTGATTTGTTCTTTAAAGAGGTTGTGCACCTACATGGCCTGCCAAGAACCATAGTTTCAGATCGTGACACAAAATTCCTAAGTCACTTTTGGAGAACTTTGTGGGGTAAAGTGGGCACAAAATTGTTTTTCTCCACTACTTGTCATCCTCAAACGGATGGACAAACTGAGGTAGTGAATAGGACTCTTTCTACTCTTCTTAGAGCTGTCCTTAAAAAGAACCTTAAAATGTGGGAAGAATGTTTGCCTCATGTGGAGTTTGCATATAATAGGGTTGTCCATAGTACTACTCAATATTCACCTTTTGAAGTTGTTTATGGATTTAATCCTTTAATTCCTCTTGATTTATTGCCATTGCCTAACATTTCTATTTTGAAGCATAAAGATGGAAAGCCAAGGCCGAATTTGTGAGAAAATTGCATGAGCAGGTGAAAATGCAAATTGAGAAGAAAACTGAAAGCTATGCTAAACATGCAAACAAGGGAAGAAAAAGGATGGTTTTTGAACCTGGTGATTGGGTTTGGGTGCATATGAGGAAGGAAAGGTTTCCTTTACAAAGGAAAAGCAAACTTCAGCCAAGAGGAGATGGACCTTTTCAAGTGCTATCCAAGATTAATGATAATGCTTATAAGATAGCACTACCCGGTGAGTATGGTGTTAGTGCTACCTTTAATGTGGCTGATTTGTCTCTTTTTGATATAGGTGATGAAGATTTCAATTCGAGGTCGAATTCACTTAAAGAAGGAGGGGATGATAAGGACATAGTAAGCAAGGACACTAGTGAAGCACTTCAAGGACTAGGAGGACCAATGACAGGGCACGTGCCAAGAAAGCTAAGGAGGCCTTAAACCAAATGGTGACAACTATAATGGAAGCAAGGCCTAAACTAGAAGGAATAGAGCCCAAATTGGTCAACTACTTGAGTCCACATGAAGGAGGGGCGCATGACATGCTGCCCATTTTTTTACTTGTTTATTTTTAATAAGTTGTAATAAAATGTGTGGGTGCAGAACATTTAATTAATTAGGCCCCAACACTTAAGTTTATTTTGCATGTGTGTTTATTTCAAATGGAGCAAGGGCTGCTACATGTGTTATGCGCTGCCTATGCCCAAATGTTAAGTTATTTTTGTTGTTTTTGTTGGTTTGAATGATGATTGGGCTGAAGCATAACGAAGGGCGCCATGGAGCTACGAAGGGGGGTGCAAGAGCACTTATTTGGTGTTAGAAGAAGAAATTCTCTGATGCCTTTTTAGATACCTTGCTGAAGAATCAGTTTTGAGAGTTTTGTAACCACCATTCCATTAAGAGTAGACAAAGTCATTAATAGGGAGGTTACAAATTACCACCAAGAATAATGCTAGTTAAGTGGCTTGTCTCCTTCATTGTAAATTCAGCAAAGAGGATCCCTCCCTCTATATATATGTTGCGCCCAAATCAATAAAAGGTTAGCTTGGAATTTTCAGATAATTGATACCTTGTGTATTGTTGAGAGTATGTCTCTCTTGGGTTCTTCATTGAACCTTCCCTTTTGATCTTATCAAGAAACCAAGTTTTCTTGTGGCGATCATTCCCCAAGGCTTATCATTTCTTCTTCTTCTCCATAGAAGCAAGAGTGTGGCGCCTCCCCCATTTCTTTCTATTCCATCTTTTTCATTTCTTCTTTGTTCTAATTTCCTTATTCTGGTTCTTTACTATTCAGCCTTTACATTTCCTTGTCATTTAAATTCTTGCAATTTACAATTCATTGTCGAATTTATCATTTCCATTATATTATTGTGAATTGCAACTAAATTGCACAAGGATTGATAAACCATGCAAATTGGATAGTCATCACAGGTGCTGGTCTCAATCTTCCTTTGAATGACATCTGAAAGTGGTCTTCTCCATCCTTGAAGGTAGCATTCATCGGAGAAGCAATCTCCAGTCTGGCGGCTCCAGAGGTGAAGGTTTTCAAATGCCATGTAGAGAGACGATTGTAGATGCTGTGATATAACTCATACTTAACAAACCGTGGTTTGTTAATACATGAGACATTCTTCCTTCCACCAAAGTCTGTAGGTTTATGGGTAATGGTGAGTAAAGTGGGAGTGGTTTTGGTGATTGAATAGGTTTTAGGTGTGTAGGGTTTGAAGGGATTAATGGGAGGTACTTTGAATAATAGGTTAAAGGGATGAGAGTGAAGTTTAAAAATGTATGTGGTAAGTGAAGTATTTGAAGAATTTTGTGGTAGGTCAAGGTTGAGTGTATAGGATGATGGTTAGGTAGGTTTAGAGAGGGTAGAGGTTTGTCGGAGGCTCATTCTGGTTTTCTTGGTTTATGGTTGTGTTTGTGGTTGTGAAACAGACAATGGGGGTGCAGGAATAATATCATGAGCATCAAAGACAGATACTGATTCATCAGCAGTAAAGTCGAGTACCTTTGGGTTAAGCTCTGAAGACTTAACCAACCTTCTTTTTTATCCTCTCGGGACAACAACGGTAGGAGGAGGAGGAGGAGGGACTTGCTTCCCTTGACCGGACGCTGAAGCATCTTTTTCAGCTGCTGGCCTATACTTTTTCTCCAAGACCTTTCTGATGGAAATTCTATCCTCATCTTCTGGTTTCTCAATAGTAGGTGCAAGAGCCACCTTCTGTTTTGTTCTTCTTGTCTCCCTTGAAGGAGATTCCACAGGTCTCTTCACACCAGCCATTGAGCTTCTGGTGGTTTACTTTTCAGCTTCTCCTTCCTGTTGCTCTATTTTCACTTTCTTGATCATAGCGCCAGTTATTAGCTGCATTCTGACTAAACTGTTGACTCCAAAAACTTCTAGACGAACAACAGCACCAACACCAAAGTATTTTTCTTTTTCTTCAGTGTTGATAGAGTCAGTCAGCTTCCTCACAACACCGTCTTTAATCATCATTATGGAGAGAAGAACTCCATAAGGGATAATTTTGATGATATTCTTCTTATCGACACTCTTCCTTGAGAAGGCAAGAGCATTTATCAGATTGTTGATAATCAACCTTGGTAGATTGATTTTCATCCCATCCATGTAGTTTCTCATAATGAACTTTTGCTCGTAGTTCACTATGTCGCTTGAGCCAGCCTTCAGAATCACGCTCTTAGCGATGATTTTGTGCAGTACTCTGTAGTGGCTTTTCAAGTCTTTGGTAGTGGGAGTAATGTTATTCTTCTTCAATTCACGGTAGTTTTCAAACAGGGCTTCGTTGACGTTTTTCAGTCCTCTGTATGCGTCAGCCCAGTTTGCATGGTAACTGATTCCTTCACAAGGGCACTTGATCGTCTGAGCAATAGAGTTGATGGTGAAGCGTAGCTTGAAGCCTCTGATGTGTCCTTCTATGATTTGTCCCGGAAGTAAGTAAGCGTTCCCCCAGAACTCCTTAATAGCATAGCTCAGTACGTCGACTGGTTCCCAGATGAAGTAATTTTTTCAGCCTAGTTTCTCTAGACCTTCTTCAAAATCAAAACCGTATAGCTTGAAGTTCTCAAAATCGATCCGGTTCTCATTGAAGGCAGCAGTGTATTGTCCAACCTTTCTGTCGGCCATGGTAGCAGTTGCAGAGAGGGTGATGGAGGTTTTAGGGTTCGAAATCACACACACAGAGAGAGAGAAAACAGTTTTTACAAGAAAATGCAGAGTGAAGTGATGGAGCGAAAAATGTGGAGTAGTGGGAAAGTTGATAGAAAATGGTATAGTCCCTTTTCAAAAAATCGCTTCGTATTTCCACACAAAAATTAAATCAAAAAGAAAAGAAAATAAAGATTCGCCTTTTCATTAAATGCAGACGCCAAAAGAAAAGTAAGATCAAGAAAAAAAGATTTTCTCGAAAGACATAAATAATTATGACTCAGTAGATGTGATGAGACGCTTAAGTCCTTAATACATGTGACACGTGTGGATGTGCTCAGACACACGCAACCGATTCACCAGACGATGAGTTATGATGCACATGACAAATAAGATGCTTATTCATATACATGCTTATGTCATACCAGATGCTGAGATTGTGCATATTATCTGACGCTGAGATTAATCATTCTTCTATAAGATGAAAGTTTAAATTTCTTATAAAATTGAATCTATCTTCAGCAAGGGGTTTTGTAAATATGTCAGCCCACTGATGATCAGTGCCTACAAATTTTATTTCGAGAATACCTTTCTGAACATAGTCTCTTATGAAGTGATGCTTAATCTCAATGTGCTTGGCTCGTGAATGCAATATGGGATTTTTAGTGAGTCAGATTGCAGAAGTATTATCACAAAAGATAGGAATGTTACTCTCTTTTATCAGATAGTCTTCAAGTTGATATTTCATCCACATAAGTTGAGAGCTGCAACTTGCTGCTGAAATATATTCAGCTTCTGCTGTTGAGAGTGCAATCGTGCTTTGCCTTTTGCTTGACCAAGATATAAGATTTGCTCCAAGGAATTGGCAGCCTCCACTTATGCTTTTTCTTTCAATTCGGTCTTCAGCAAAGTCAGCATCACAGAAACCTACTAACTTGTAATCTTTTGATTTCTTATAGAGCAAACCAAGATTAGTAGATCCTTGCAAATATCTAAAGATTCTTTTAACAGCACTCAAGTGTGATTCTCTAGGATCTGATTGAAATCTAGCACACAGACAGACGCTGAACATAATATCAGGTCTTGAAGCTGTAAGATAAAGTAGAGATCCAATCACACCTCTGTACATCTTCTGATCTATCTTTTTACCAGTTTCATCTTTACCAAGAATGCATGTGGGATGTATAGGGGTACACATAGGTTTGCAATCCACCATTTTGAATTTCTTTAGCAATTCCTTGATATATTTGCTTTGATGTATATATATACCATCATTGCATTGTTTGATTTGAATTCCAAGGAAAAACTTCAGTTCACCCATCATGCTCATCTCGAATTCAGCCTGCATTAGCTTAGAAAATTCTTTGCAAAGGCTTTCATTAGTAGCTCCAAAAATAATGTCATCAACATATATTTGAACAATTATAAAGTGCTTGTTTGATGTTTTTCTAAAAAGAGTAGTGTCTACTAGACCTCTGGTAAAGCCATTTTTCATCAAAAATGTACTCAGTCTTTCATACCAAGCTCTAGGAGCTTGCTTAAGACCATACAGGGCCTTTTTGAGCTTGAAGACATGTTCTGGAAATTCAATGTCTTCGAATCCAGGAGGTTGTTTTACAAAGACTTCCTCAGTTATAAAATCATTCAAGAAAGCACTTTTCACATCCATTTGATAAAGAGTTATATCATGATGTGCAGCAAATGAAAGTAAGATGCGTATAGCTTCTAACCTTGCAACAGGTGCAAATGTTTCAGTAAAATCAATACCTTCTTCCTGTGAGTAACCTTGAGTAACCAATCTTGCCTTGTTTCTCACAACCTTTCCATCTTCATCAAGCTTGTTTCTAAATACCCATTTAGTACCAATAGCTTGCTTATCTTCTGGTAAGGTAACCAGCTTCCATACATTGTTTCTTTGGAACTGATTCAACTCTTCTTGCATGGCCAGAATCCAACCTTCATCTTTCAATGCTTGTTCAATCGTTTTAGGTTCCATTTCTGAGAGTAGTGCCATATCTGCATGCTCTTTAAAAGAGGATTTGGTTCTTACTCTATCTCCAGGTTTTCCTATGATTTGATCTTTAGGATGATTGACTTTGTACTTCCAAATTTCTTTCAATTCAACGAAGATTCTTGTGTCTGGTCACCACCGGACGATGAAGATGTAGGTTCATTATTTGTAGTATTACCTATATTTAATTCTGAAAATAATTCATCTAGCTCTGACATGGCTGTGTCAGGCTTCTTGTCATCAAATTTGACATGAATGGATTCTTCCACTGTCATAGTTTCTTTATTGTATATTCTAAAAGCTTTAGATCTTTCAGAATATCCCAAAAAGATTCCTTTATCAGCTTTTGAATCAAACTTACCAAGCTGATCCTTAGTATTTAAAATGTAACACGTATAACCAAATGAATGAAAATATGACATGTTTGGTTTCCTTCCTTTCCACAGTTCATATGGAGTCTTCTTCAAAATAGGTCTAATAGAAATTCTATTTTGAATGTAACAAGCTGTGTTTACTGCTTCTGCCCAAAAATGCTTTGCAATGTTAGCTTCATTGATCATGGTCCTGGCCATTTCTTGGAGGGACTTATTCTTCCTTTCTACAACACCATTTTGTTGAGGTGTTCTAGGAGAGGAGAAATTGTGGGAGATGCCGTTATCATCGCAAAATTTTTGAAAGCTTTCATTTTCAAATTCTCCCATTATCACTTCTAATAGAAGAAATGCAAATTCCTTTTTCATTTTGAACTGTTTTGCAGAATACAGTAAATACCTTGTATGACTCATCTTTGTGAGCAAGGAATCTAACCCATGTCCATCTAGTAAAATCATCAACAATGACTAACCCATATTTCTTTCCAGTTAAAGAAGCTGTCCTTGTTGGACCAAAAAGATCAAGATGCAAAAGCTCAAGTGGTCTAGAGGTTGAAACAACATTTTTTGAATGAAAAGAAGTTTTAACTTGTTTTCCTCTTCGACATGCCTCACAGAGAGCATCGGATTGATACTTAAGATTTGGTAAGCCTCTGACAAGACTATGCTTGTTTAATTTTGAGATTAATCTCAAATTGGCATGCCCCAATCTCTTGTGCCAAATCCATTGTTCTTCGTCAACAGACATGAGACATTTGACATCTTGTTTTGTAAGTTCAGAGAGATCAATTTTGTAAATATTTTGTTTAACTCTTAGCAGTAAAGAAAGTAGAGCCGTCTTTCTTGCTTTTTACTAGACATCCAGTTTCTGTAAAGATGACTTCATAACCATTGTCACATAATTGACTTATGCTCAATAAGTTATGTTTAAGTCCTTTAACATATAGTACATTATCAATAGAGGGAAGAGAGCCTTTACCAATGCGACCAATTCCAACTATTTTACCTTTTTGGTTTCCTCCGAAACCAACGAATCCAGCTTCTTTAGGCCTTAGTTCTTGGAACATATGCTTTTCTCCAGTCATGTGACGCGAGCATCCACTGTCTAAGTATCAAGATAGGTGTGTTGACTTTGTTGCTAAGCATGTCTGCAACATAGACTATTTTATCTTTTGGTACCCATGTCTTTTTGGGTCCTTTCTTGTTAGTTCTTGAAGGAAGCTTATCCTTCACAGTTTTAAAAACAGTACATGCACTTTTCAAATGACCAGGTTTATTGCAGTAAGTACAATGCAAGCGTTTACTATGATTATTGGATTTATCAGATGCTGAATCATTTTATAAAAGAGTTTCATCTGATATATAACAAAGACCATGAGTTGTCGTTTTACTGACACCCCAAATCATTGAAGCTTGCTTGCTACGAGTTACACTCTCTGCAAGAAACTTTTGAAAAGCATATTCATAATCATTTGATTTGCATTTAAGATTGCCTGTAACTTTAGAGCTTTCAGCTTGAGAGCTCTCGACCTTCGTTGCTTGTTAGCGGTCAGACGCTGGTTATCCATCAGATGCTGATTTTCAGTTTTCAGCTTCTGATTTTCTTTATTGAGTACAGATTTTTCTTTGTTTAAAGCTTGAAAGTTTTGTGATAATTTTGAAAATTTCTTTTTCAAATTCTTATACTCAACAGAGAGAGTAGCAGAGTCCTTAAGAAGATCATCAAATGCAAGTTGAAGTTCAGAGTAGGAATCATATACTATTACCTCTTCAACTTCTTCTTCTGAATTAAGGTCAGTGTCTGCCATGAGAGCGAGATTTGCTTCTACTTCATTATCTTCCTCAGATGAGGATAAATCTAGATCTTCCCATGTAGCCATGAGGCTCTTCTTCTTTTTCTTGAAAGAACTTCTTGTGGACTTCTCCTTAAGATTAGGACATTCGGACTTGAAATGTCCAGACTTTTTACATTCATAGCAAATGACTTGAGCCTTGTCCTTGCTCTCTTTCTTGTCCTTAGTATCTTTCTTCTGAAACTTCCTCCTGAAGTTTCTCTTCTTCCACATTCTTTGTATCTTCCTGGATATAAACGCGAGCTCATCTTCTGATGTGTCAACATCTCCTTATGAAGCTTCATCTTCTGATTCTTCTTCTTCAGCCTGAAGAGCTTTGGAAGAACTGGCTTTATGTTGAGCGACTTTCAAAGCAATAGACTTGCCCTTTTTGACAGGTTCTTTTTCATTTAGCTCAAGTTCATGAGCTTTTAACGAACTCATAAGATCTTCAAGTCGTAGGACATTTAGATCTTTTGCTTCCTGAATAGCAGTGACCTTGGGTCTCCACTGCTTAGTCAAGCTTCTTAAGATCTTTCTAACATGGTCAGGTGTAGTGTAACTTTTTCCAAGGGCCTGTAACCCATGAACAAGTGTTTGAAATCTTCCAAACATGGTTTCAATGCTTTCACCATCTTCCATTTTGAATAACTCGTATTGGCGAACCAACTTGCTAGCTTTGGTTTCTCTTACTTGGGCAGAGCCTTCGTAAGATAAAACAAGTGAGTCCCAGATTTCTTTGGCAGTATCAAATTTGCCACATTTATCATATTCTTTTTCTGTCATAGCATAGATAAAAATGAATCTAGCCTTTTGATTAATTTGATATCTCTTTTTCTGCTCATCATTACAATCTTCTCTGGCTATAGCAACACCACGAGGATTAGTGAGAGGAATATAACCACTTTGAACTATATCCCACAACTCAAGTTGTTGTGTCTCAAAGAAAGCTTTTATCTTATCTTTCCAGTAATCAAATTTTTCTCCATCGAATAGAGGAGGACGGTTCATATGACCACCTTCAGTAGACATGTTCACAGTATAGGATCTTTTCTCTTAACACTGTTAAGTGCTCAACCAAGAGGTCGAGCTCTGGTACCAACTGAACGTGAACATAAGAAGGGGGGTTGAATTGTGTTAAAAACTTTTCGCAAACTATACGTAAAAACTTCAACACGGGTTTTTCAAAACTGTTTGTATATCAGATGAAGATTAAACCGGATGCAGAAATTAAACAGTTTATAAAAACTTGTTTTACTGAGCAAGGTAAAGATAAATGTAAAGCAGTAAAGGATGAGACTCAGAGATTTATACTAGTTCACCACCAACTGGTAGCTACGTCTAGTCCCTTCGTTCCTAAAGAATTTTTCACTATAATCAACTGATTACAATTTCCTCAAGAGTATTCTTCTGTCACAAACTTGACAATACTCTCAACTTCTCAAAACGACTCAGTGCAGTCGAGCCTTTGAGGAACAGAGCCTTAACTAGGCCAAATACAGTTTACAAAAGAGAATATACTTTTGAATACAATCAAAATAGCTCTCACAGAGAGGATGAAAAGATTAAGCTCAAAACAGAATGGCTTTCTAAAAGAAAGTATAAGACACTGAGTTCAGTTCTATGTAGACCAGAAACTTGGTAAGAAACTTGATTGCTCACTTAAGTAATATTTGCTTTCAGAATAAAGTTTCTTCACAGTTTTTCCCAACATTTCTTCAATGAATACCTTGGGGTATTTATAGGAGTCTTCAAGGGTATTACTGTTGCAGTAGAAAATATCTCATTTCCCAATGAGGTAATTTGAATTATAGTCCTTTTCTTCCTTTCCAGAGAATATCAGAATAGTACACATTGCCGTTTTCGTACTATCTGCTATTTGCAATTGCCTTGTACGATTGCAATTGCCTTGTACGATTTTTGTCTTATGCTAAAGGTGTCACCTTTGCTTCCTCGTACATCAAAATGAGCGCATAAAATCAAATTCGAATTCGCCTGCACGATACCGAGGCTAAGAGCGTAAATGTGATTATCACGTGCTTCATTAAAGAGATCGACGCCGCTCGTAATGCAGAACGGACGCCGCGGCAATTGAGTGTTCCACGTGTCAAGAAGTAACATCGCCGGACGCCATTAGCAAGACGCTGTAGTGAGTTCGGATGCTGACACTAGTGGATTGTATTCAATTCTTTTTAAATTTCTTCTTCTTCCTTGAGTGTTTTGTACATATATATGAAGCTTTTGATACCTGTACTGTTACACCCTGTCTCCGGAGTGCTACTAAGTGAACATTCTGACAACAGTTGACATGTTTCCGAAAGGTGGAATACTCTACTTGTAGGGTTTTCGAGAAATGTGGTCCTATTTTTTTTTAAAAGGGTTCTTTAAAGAAGCATCAGAGCATCACAACGACTTTTAGAAACATGGCGAAAAATAATTTAAGACACCACATGGACCACATTCATTTATTCTGTCAAATCATATATAACAAATGTATCATGAAACATAACAGAGATTTATTACAACACTGAAATAATGACAAATATCCTATAGCTGATCGACAAGTTATACTCTTTACTAGACTACTAGTAAGTTCCATAACATAACACAGATAGACGGCCGGATGACGATCCTCAGCTGCTCCTCCCTGCAGTTCCAAATCCTCTGCTTGCTCCGCTTTCTGGGTTACATTCATTAAATTGAAAGAACCACTGGCAAGGGTCAACTTCTCAAACAATCAAAATAAACCAAAGCATAAAGCAGTAGGCAAACAACAGTGTATACAATTCACAAGCGCGACTCAAGACCCAAATCAAGACTCATTCTCTCAACACTTTCGCCACATACCAGAAGTAACGCGGATCCATCTACTGAATACCAGCCGCAGCCTTGGGCTCTCTCCTCACCCTAGGACATTCAGCTCAGGTTCCATTAGCATTACGACGCCTAGCTATTCCCTGTCAAACACCACCCGTAGCCTTTTAGGGGATTCTGGCACCCTAGGTGAATCGACGCAAGCTCAAAAACGTCCCGGCAAAACTAACGTCTAGCCATTCCCTACCGAACACCAGCCGTAGCCTTTTAGGGGATTCTTGCACCCTAGGTGAATCGGCTCAAGCTCAAAAACGTCTCAACGACTCAACGACTCGACCAACTCTCGCACTCCGATGAACAATTCACATAATTATAACAATATAATTCAGTTCAACAGCATAAGCAACATAGCAATACAACTCAATCCATCAGAGATAAATAACATAAGCATCTCATCTCAAATAATCACACTTAGCAGCAACAGTCGACAATCAATATGGAATCCATCCCTCTGCAATTCGATGGAATTGACAAAGAGGCACAAATAAGTGTGGGGGGTTGGGGACAGCTGCCAACCACTTGCAGACAAGCCCACTAAATAATCAGCATATATAACAAAAATAAAGCGAAGGGGTACAAGACCCTCACTTCGAACCCTTAGGTTCTCAGACTTCTTCGCATGAACACTTGAAATTAAATTCATATCTAAAAATTGCCCTTACACAAGGACATATACAATAAAAGCCTACGATGTCTAGAAGTGCCCTTACGCTAACAAACTAAAGCAAGTATTAAATGTGAAGCGCCCTTACCGAACCCCAAGCCACGCATCCACGTATTCTTCGATCCTACGCCGCGTGGTCTCGAATTTACTTAAAGCCTAACACAACAAACAAACTTAGCACAATTCTAAGGGCCTAATTCTATACCCCTTTGTCTCTCAAACCTAGCCCTTTTCTAACCAAAAATTTGCTCAAGCATTTAAATACTAGCTACTTGAAAAGAAATAAGGTTTCAAAACCAACACACATCTTGAAAAGGTAACCTAGCACACATAACCATTTAGAAATGTTATTCAACTTGAAAGAATAAAGTTTTGAAACTAAAAACCTTTCTTGAACTTCAAGGCAACACCTTGCAATCAATTTATTTCCTTTCAAATAGCAAGTCATGTTCAAAACCAAATTTACTAGGTTTCTTAACTCCTTTACAAAAACAATTCTAAAGTAAAAGTTCCAAAGAGACTTTCCAATTCTTTTGATTTTCCAAAACATTTTCATCATGGCCATAGCAATGCTAAAAATTAGAGAACAACTTTATCAATTTCCACATGCTATTCTCGTCCTTAAAAATTGATTTTTTTTCACAAAACATACACTAACTTTTCTACTAACTCATGCATAGCAATTCCAATAGTCATTAAACTACCCAAAACATTTAATTCAATAACTTGATACAAGATTCAACAACCATAACCCACATATCCCCAAATTAAAGAATAGGCCAAACCATGAAACAACAAGTTAGGCATGCTATCACAAGTCCTAACACCACAACTAAACTTAGTACAATCTTAAGCCACTCAAAATAACCCCTTGGGCTTAGACTTGGTTCTAATTCCTAGGTTCTCAAAACCCAAAAACCTCTTAGATAACCAAAACATTTACACTTAGAAACATAATTTAAAATACTAGTCTTTAATAAATTACATACTCATGGAACATATTTTACTAACTAATTTAAAGAGTAAATTTCCAAAACTAGAACCATTTCTTGAAAAAGACTAAAACATAGTACATCATTATTATATTTTTTTTTGAAAGTTTAAGACATGAAACAACATCATTTTTTTTAATTCTTTTCTCAAACACTAACATCAAGGCTCCACTTGGTACTTTGGGTCTCAAGAAACCCAATTCCCCTAAGTGTGCTTCACATATCCTTAAAAATCTCAAAACAAACTCAAATTCAATCAAACCTTTTCCTAAATTTTCCAAAGCCTACAAACATATCCATATATTCATTATAATCAAATTTTCAAAATAATTTCCCTTCCTTAACTCCTCTAGGCCACTTGGCCACCACATCCCTTTTTCTAAAAAAAATTGCAAACTTCCAATTTAAATTAATAATATCATTCCATAATTTAATCCTTACACAAAACAACAATTAGTCTCTAAAACAAGAGCACTATCAATTCCAAATACCCACACAAAACTCTTTCAAAAATGCAAGGGCTTCATAAAACTTTCTCAATCTAAGTTCCAAACCAAAATTAACAATTTCAACAACCCAAAAACATTTATACTAACTAAAAGGCAATAACCACTAATCGATTAATTAATTCACCAAGCAATCATCCCCAAACCCTCTTTCAAAAATAGATTCTTTTCCAAAAACAATACCCAACAATGTGCTAGTTCCAAACCTATCACCAAATATATCAACAACAACAACAATTACTAGACAAGAACCACCAATCAATTTGAAGATTCACTTGAGGAATCCCATACCCCTTCCCTTAGGTCATTCAACCTAGGGTTTGTAGAAATTGGGGGAAATTATGTTCATCTTCCTCTTGATCATTATCAAGTGACAATCAAAGCATAAAAAAAAAACATAAAATATGAGATAAGCAAGTAATCAATTCCTACTCCTAAAACAGGGCCACGGTCTAAGGTTCAAAGAAGGGCAAGGAAAATGTGTTTTCATACTTACCCACTAGATCAAGATACAGGTGCCAATTAGATGAAGAAGTTGGAAGCAAAAAGTGATTGAAGGAGGTGGATAAGGGTCACGCTGGAAGAGGGAAGTAGGGAATGGAGATTTGTCTTAATTCCTCCTTTCACCAAGCACTAACAGAGAAAGAGGAATTGTGGGAGTATTTATTTTTGGAGGTGGGGCTTCGGTCTGTTGGAGTTAAAAGGAGGATAAAAAAAATGAAGTAGAAGTAGATGAAGAAGAGGAAAGGGTTCGGCTGGCAAGGAAAAACAGAGAGAGCTTGGGACTTCTCTCTCTACAATGAAGAAGAAGAACAAAAATGAGGGTGAAGTGAAAAGGGAGGGGTCGCAGCTGTTCTTCAAAAAGAAAAGAAAGGATTAAGTCTAATAACACAATAAATTAGTAGAAGGCTAGCTTGGCTTCTTTTTTTTTATGCATAATAAAAGAAAGATAAGTAGGAAAAAAATAATATAAAGAAGGTAGTAGGAAGGAGAGGTCACGCTGACCTTGAGGAAGAAAAGAGGAATAAAAATAAATTAGTGTAGGTAATTTTACTTGGTTAAAAATATACTTAAAAGTAAGTGCACAAAATAAACCACCACTTAAGTGACACCTAGATTTTAAAGTAAGATTTTAATCCCATCAATTAGACTAACCCATCTAATCTCTCATCTCACATAATTACCCTCTAATTCTAGAGTCTAAAGCGTGCCAAAAACACGGCGTCGAGTAACCGCGTTACCGATTAATTCTCTCGCCGATAAATTCGCGAAAATTAATTTGCCGAGAAATTAATTCACCGCGTGATAAAATATTATCATAAATATTAAAAACAATTAAAATCACTCGAACATCATCACAACAAGTTACGATTTCGATTTTCATCGAAATCGGGTTTGTTTAAAATTTTAATGCGGATAAAATTTACTCGACGATTTTCGAACCATGAATTAATATTAAATATTAATTCTTAAATTTAATTTCATCTTGGTTTAATTCAATCAATTTCTTAGTCAACAAAAATACGCTGCTATCACGCCACGAAAACTTAGAATAAGTATAATTGATGAATTCTCTTTAAAAGCAGCATACGTCTACGCTGTCAATTAATTCGAATTGACATCATGAATAATAATTATTTATAATAAATAAATTATTCAAAATAAGTCAAAATAATTCCACGTACTCTCAGTAAATCATTGGGGTGATCAATCTCTATGACTTATCTTAAGTATTCAGGATTTTATTGCTAAAATCACTTTTCTTAAAAATTAGGATGTTACATGTACACTCAAAGATATGTTAGAAGATAAATTGTTCTCTTGAGAATTACTTTGTTATCATCAAAATTGGTGAGGGTCTAAACTTCTCAATCGTTTAGGTTCCAACAACTTAGCACAACCTAGGCATAGACTTAGTTCTAATTTCCTAGGCTCTCAAAACCCGAACCTATTAACTAACCAAATCGCTTACACTTGAAACTTAGCAATAGTTAAAAGAACAACTTTTTAAAACATAATACTCATTTTCTTTCAAGCTTGAAACATAAAACCATACTTAAAATTCGATTTCAATAGTAATAATATTTGATTCAAGGTTCCACTAGGTCTTAGGTTATAGGTCCCTTTGCACCTTAATGCATCATAGCCTTACATTCCAAATCATTTCAAATCCAATCAACATTCTTTTCTAAAAACTCTCCAACACTAGAAAATTCTTAAACACACTAAAATTCAATAATTTTCATACCAAACCCAATAAAATCTATAATTAGACTCCACTTGGCTTTTAGGATTACAGAGAATCCCATTCACCTAAATGCTTCATTGCCTCAAAGCTTTAAAACAACATCAATTTTAATCAAGCCATTTCCATAATTTTCCAAACTACAAACATATCAATACAACTATTACGAACAAGTTTGCAAAATAATTTTCCATCTATACACCCCATAGGGTTCTCGGCCACCCCCCTTTTTCCAAAAATTTACAAAACTTCCATTTAAATTTAACAAACCATTTTCACACCTTTCCAAAGACTTGCACACAATCTCATACCACATGATAAAGCTAAGAACACAAAAATCATTTGTCCCTCACACCCTTGAGAACTCGCGGCCAACACCCAAAAATTGGGACAATTTGCAAAACCTCCACAACAATTTAACAATGCCATTTCATATACTAATTAGTTCACAAAACAACAATTATTACCCAAAACAAAGCCTATTCTACAACCAACTTCAATTAACTCTCTTTCAAGAATGGTTTTCATCAAGAAAATACACCACCAAGGTACTAGTTCCAAAACTATCAATTAAACAACATCAACAATATCAATTAAGCTTAAATCACAAGTTAATTCCTTTGATTCCCTCAAGATCACACCTATCCCTCTTTTTCCCCTTAGGGTTTCACTTTAGGGTTCTAAGAACTAGAGATTATGATGCTCATATCTATCATAGTTCATAATCAAGCATTAAAAAGACACAAAAACAAGAAATGAAAGTGAAAGAACCACTACCTCTCCCTCCCTAATGCTCATGGCCTAGGGGCTGTTTTTTTGGGGGAGAAAATGGTGCCCTCTAATGCTTGAATGGAGAAGTGGATGATGATGGAGAGAAGAAGGGGTTTGTGGCAAGGAGAATGAAGAAAAGATATGGATATTCAAGAATGATGAAGCAAGGAAGCCATGGATGTGCTCTCAAGCTTTCTCTCTCAAGAACTTGGAGAAAAGAATTAAGATGAGAGGTTAGAGGATGGCGGTATTCGGCTGGCCAAGAAGAGAAGGAAGAATAAAGGAGGCAAAGTGTATGAAGGTTGGACAAGGAGAGGTGGTTCACGCTAAGGAGAAAGAGAATGGAACCATGGAACTTCTCTTTCTAAAACAAGAGGAAGAAGGCAAATGAAGAGGTAGAGAGGGTGGGGGTCACGACCAGGTGCTCTCAATAAAGGGAAAGGAAATTGAATTTTCTCTATAAAACCAATACTAGACAAAAACTAATACAAGTTTTGGAAAATCAAATAAATAAGAATTGTGGGTGAGCAAATAATGGTGAGGGTAATAAAAAGAAAGGGTTCGGCCTGATGAGGCTCATTGGGAGGAGAGGAAAAAAACAATAATTAAAAATAAGATGCTAATCAAATCACAAGTTTAACCCATCTAATCTCTCATCATTACCCTCTAATCCTAGAGTCTAAAGCGTACTAAAAACACGGCGTCGAGTAATCGTGTTACCGATTAATTCTTTGCCGATCAATTCGCGAAAATTAATTTACTAAGAAATTAATTCACCGCGTGGTAATAATTTATCATAAATAATAAAAATAATCTCAAACACTCGAAAATAATCATAACGAGTTACGATTTGATTTTCATCGAAATTAGAGTTTGTTTAAAATTTTAATGCGAAAAAAATTTATCCGGCGATTCGAAACGCGACGAATCTTCGTTAGAGTTTTCCGACGATTTTCAAACCATGAATTAATATTAAATATTAATTCTTAAATTTAATTTCATCTTAGTTTAATTCAATCAATTTCTTAGTCAACAAAAATATGTGTTACCGCGTCACGCAGAAAACTTATAATAAGTATAATTGATGAATTCTCTTTAAAAGCAGCATATGTCTACACTGTAAATTAATTCGAATTGACATCATGAATAATAATTATTTATAAGAAATAAATTATTCAAAATAACTCAAAATAATTTCTCATACTCTCAGTAAATCATTGAGGTGATCAATCTCTATGACTTATTTTTCGAGTATTCAGGATTTTATTGCTAGAATCACTTTTCTTAAAAATTGGGATGTTACAGATAGCGATGTGGATTGACTCGTCTAATAACCAATGAACTAGCTAATATCAAGAAAATAAATCCTTGATATTCTTGGAAATAATCTATCTCACTCATCAGATTTACCTTCTCTACTACTTCTAGATCATTGGAAACTCATAAAGGAATTAACCTCTGCAAAGGAACTAATTGCCCTGAGGATTTGGTGATTTCATTACCCGATTATAGACTAAGTCTCATTCCAAATAATACTCTTATTTGGCTAAGATAAGGTCTATAATTAGTCAGATAAATTCACTTCATTTACCGGTCAATTAGATCGAATGCAAACATTAACAACTTCAAATTTCCGCCGACTGAACTTTGCTTATAACTCCTACAGTTCAAAGACTATAGTCCACTTCTCTTTCTAGGCTAATAGTTCAAAGACTATAGTCCACTTCTCTTTCTAGGCTAACTACTCGACCAAGGTCACTATACCTAAAAGGCTTAGGGTTTCTATCTGCTCCTCTAGGGCTTACTCTCCCTCGAGGTTCCTTACTACCGTTAGGCATTGAAGTGAGTGGCTTATCCACAACTTACTTCCTATACTGACTACTAATCACTTGGAACACTAAGGATCACTTAGGTATCACATAGGATTTCAATCAATCTTGGATCCATTCATAATAGATTAGGCTAAACAACCTGGTAAACCAACAACTGTTGAACCCGAACCTATTATAAACGCCCATCCTAAGTCGATTGAAACCCTACAATAAAAACCCCTTACTTACGCGTTGTTCCTAATTACTTCCAGAATGTCCCGGTTGACGGTACATGAAGTACATGTTTGTCATGCCGAACACTCGCATCAGTGGTTCTAACCACTCTTGAAACATTCCTTAATTCTTGGTTCTGGAAAGGTGGAAATGTATTTCCCTCTATCCGTATTTTCCGAAGATTCTCACTTATTGAGAGCTTTTGTAGTCGTCATTCCTTATTAGTATCATCCTTATCCATTAAACTTTCTCAGAGTTGCGCTTCTATTCGGTCCTCTCCCTTGTCCGCTAGCTCCATCTACTATGTGTGGAGTATTAAGTTGATCAGGCTTAATGTTCCATACTAAGCATAAGAATATGGAGAGAAGTTCTCGAACAAAGAAAAATTCGCTACAGTCCAACAAGGACTAAACTGACACTTCCTAAACTGAGTCATTACTAAACTAGTGACTCACAGTCCATAAGATCGAACTGCTCTGATACTATAATGTAACACCCATACCTCAATATAAATGGAAAGTACGACAAATTACATTAAAGTACAGGAATTACTAATAATTTACAACTTTGGTTACAGTGATCCAAGTCATAAATTAAACTCAAATTATTAATCTAATAAATAGATTACAACTTATACAGTACTCAGAATATAAAATTCCATTACACTATAAAATTGGTCTATAAATCCCAAGCTTTGAACTTCGCCTCGTCAGTCATCGATACCTGTTTATCTGAAAAACATAAAAGGAACGGGGTGAGATTAAAAATCTCAGTGAGCCCTTCACGGACTCCTCCCCATTTGCTCGCCGAATCATACTAGCCTGAAAAGACTAACTTAAACATTACTCTCCCTATTAACCATAAGGGACTTAAAAAGAAAGTCCTTGACATTCTAAGCGAGAACGCGTTAGAATGAGCTAACATGAACTTAGAACATGGCATATTACGGAGTAGGATAATCATAGGTCCACTACACCAATTATCAACTTGTGATTTAACTGAACATATAAATGGATAGCATTACTCATAAATCATTAAACATTACTTCTTTAACTATGTTTAGCACAACTAAACACAATCCTACGAAAATGCAAACTTTCTTAACTAAGAACATTTAGTTCTTCTTTACTACTTACTCATTTTATACTTAACACATCTTTGCTTTTCTTAATGCTATTGGATTTGATCTTATGCTATAGTCTATAGACTCCAATCAACTTAGCTTGCTTGCTTTCTTAAGAGATCTTAACATAACTCTTACTACTTCTATGCATCATTACCATGAAGTAATTTAGCATCTAAGGATTTACAATCCATCATAACATTTTCTTAACTAAGCTAATTCCGAATATATATATATATATATATATATATAAGGAATTCATTATCATTCTTAGACTTGAACATTATTAAGTTCATAGTCAACTTTGCTTTGCTACTAAGCACGTTCTAGCTCTTCCCACCGGTTGAATCGATATTCAATAGGGAATCTCTGTTACTGGGTTTTGTCAAGGCTTAGGTCCCGAGACCCTACGTCTACGATATGGTGGTCAGACGTCTTAACCCTCCAAGTGGCATCCCACGAGGATAACCATACCGTGCTTCTCCTATAAATAAAGGAGTCTTGCCATGGACTTTATGCTTATGCTTTAGCTTATGCTTTTGCTCATGCTTTTACTCATGCTTTTGCTTATGCTTTTATGCATGTTTATAGAAATGTAACTTAGCTAACTAGGATTTATTAACATCATCCTCATTACTTAACTATTCAAGGAAATTACAATCATTTCAATGAATCTAGCTTAACATTAACAACATTCATTTCTAGCTAACTACTCACTTAAAGACTTACACATGTTATACTCATAATAAGACATATACCAAATTATGAATATCTGCTTCAATTATTCACTTATCATATACTTTCATAGGGTCCTTTCTTTGACACCATGGACATACACTTAGGGCTCATTGACAAGCCTCACAATTGACCAAATTAATGGACAACACATACATTAAACATATACCTTGAAACTCTATGGGGCTAACATAGGAGCTAACATCAAACATACATAATCTCATTGAAGCTCTTTGGAGCATTCAAGGATTCAAGCATTACATAATAATTAGGGGGTTGGTGACAGAATCCAACCCCATATAATTTCATAATAATAACTTTAACATTAAACTTAAAATCAAAGGGGTTAACAAACCCTAACTTTGAACCCTTAGGGTTCAAAGGCTTCTTTGAGGAAAATTCCTATATGAGGGACTTATGGTTGCCCATCACCTAAGGGATGAAGAACTCACTATGATTCTTCAAGACCTTGAGCTAGAAGGGTTGAACTTAGGCCTCATTGCCCTCTTTCAAGATTTTCCCTCTTTGCTCAACTTATGGCTTCTTCAAATCTTCCCAATCTTGAGCCACAAAATTCAATCTTCTTCTTCTTCAAATCCAAGGACTTGAGCTATCTTGGAATGAGCTTGGTCTACTTCCTCTTCTTCTTCTTCAATTCGTTCTGCTTCTTCTTCTCTCTAGGGTTCAAACCCAAACCTTCAAAATACCCAAATCTCAACTCACCAACTTGGATTCAAGCTAAGATTTGAGGAAAATCTAGCATGAATCCATGAATTCCCATTAGGATTAGTGAAACCCTAGGTGTTTCTCCTCTTTCTCTCCTCCCAAATCGCCCCTCTCTTCCCTTTTTTCCTTTTTCTCGCGTTTCTGCTCGTTTTGCAGTGTTTTTAAGCATTTTACAGTGTGTGAATCGATTCACAGCAGACTGTGAATCGATTCATCTACTTAAAACTGCACCTGTACTTTCGTGAATCAAATCTATGAATCGATTCACAGACTCCCAATTCGATTCATAGCATCATTTTATAGTCTGGAACACAGTTGTGAATCGATTCAGGCCTGTTGGAATCGATTCACACTGTACTAAAATGTGAGAAATCATCTTTTAACATAAAACTCTTCATCAATTAACTCCTAATTAACACTTCCAATCATCTTAGGATTAAATCCAACATATTTCTTAACTCAAAATCAATAGCTTACCCCTTAAAACTTTGTATAATCATATTCATTCAATTTGAAACCAAATTAAGCTTGAATACAATCACACAACTCCTCATAAGTTACTCTCAACTTAGCTTAGAGAATTTGGGGTGTTAGACATCAGAATTGAATTAATGTCATTAAAGATGCTTGGAACACTGAGGTGACTGGCTGTCCCATGTTTGTCCTTTCCCATAAATTGAAAATTTTGAAATCCAAACTTAAGGCCTGGAATAAAGATGAGTTTGGCAACGTTCATTTAAATGTTTCCAATGCTATGGCTGAGTTAGATGTGGTGCAAGCCAATATTAGCAACTCCAGTGGTTCTGATGATTTATTTTTTCAAGAGAAGACTGCTCAATTTTAATTACTGGAGGCTTTGAATTATGAAGAAGATTTTTGGCGGGAAAAAGCTCGTTTAAATTGGCATTTGCATGGTGATAGAAACACGGCATTCTTCCATAGAATGGCCAATATTAAAAGTGTCATCAATCAAATCTCAATTATTAGAAACGGTGATGTCCTTCTCACTGACCCATCTGACATTGAAGCGTACATTGTTAATTATTACAGTAATCTATTTGCTTCTGGGAATTCTTGTCAGTCCAATGGCTTATTTGATAGTGTTATTTGTAACATCCTCATTTTTCTAATCTTGTTTAATGGTGTGCTCGCTTTCTGTGTTGTGTGAAAGCATGTTTGGAGGTTTGATATGTTATTTGAGAACGATCGGAGTTGAGATTAGGGCTTTTAGGTGTTCATACCTTTGAGCGAGTGAGAGTTTCCGGACGAGTATATGAGGCTTAAAACCTTTGTTCTTAAGTCCATTTGATGTCCTCTTGTGTTAGGAATCATGTTTAAGTGTTAGGGTATCGAGTTCAGGATCGCACGAAAGTCAGAATCGAAGAAATCGCGCGAAAATGGACAAGTGTGTGCAGGAGCGTGTGACGCACGCCTGCAATGCCTAGGAACGCGCGTGATGCGCGCTGATGTATGGTGGACCAGTAGGATGAGTCAGCGTGACACGTGGCGCGCATGCAGTAGCAAACTTCTCGATGAAGTTTCCCTCAGAGCGGTGCGCGTGACGCGCATGGAGACAGAAGTTGTTTGCAACGATGCGCGATACACTATGGGTTGCGCGTGGCGCGTGCCCTGTGTAAGGAATTTTGCCTAAATTAACCCCTCTAATCCAATTTTTCACCTCCTTCCTCATCTTTTATGACCAGAGCACCCATCTTCCCTGTTTTCCTCCATTTTTAACATTTCAAAGCTTTGTGAACTCATCCAAAGTTAGTTTGATCATCCGTTCTTCAATCCGACGGTGTTAACTCGTCTGTTACCGTTCGAGCTTGTTAGGGCTTATCTCCGATCGCCGTTTTGTCGAAGTAAACTCTAATTCCATCCTCTGATCACTTCTGTTTCAGTTTACAAATTCTTAATCTTGGTTTGATTCTTGTTCTTAACCCTAATCAGACTGTGTTTGGACCCCGGTTTGACCGTGCGGGTACCGAACGAGCTAGGGTTTTGCCGAAACTCCCAGAGGAGATTCCATGGGTCACAAAACAGAGGTAGGAGTCTCTGTTCTTCATGTCCCAACTCTGAATTCGTGGTTGCTTTGTTAGTTTGGATTGTCCCTTATTACCTGTTCTTCGTATTTTAGGGTTTTGGTGATAGCACGGGTACCGGTTGACTGTGGAAGCTTATCTGGAGTTATTTTTGGGTAATTTATGGTTCTAGAACTGGAAGACCAGCCCCTGGCCATGGTCTTTCTTGGTGTTTTAATTAGTTTATTAGTTGCCCTAATTCTAATCCGAGTGCATTTGTGTGTTTTCGGTTAACTGTGGACTGTTCTGGTCTGTTTGGTAACATTGTTGGTAACCATGAACTTGTTTCTTGTTGTTGGCTGAATCGGATCATAGTGCGGGAGTGTTGGTGTGATTGTTGGTGAGTTCGTGGTTACGTCCCGGTGTTCAGTTTTCTTCCAAGTGCTTCTATTACCAGGTGGGGGGAAAGAATGCACTTTTATTGGGTTCTGTATTATAGATATAACTGCTTGACATGTGTAGGGTGACCTAAACCCTACTAGGGGTTGATGTCAGTAACACCTAAGGATAGGGGTTACGGTATGCCACATCTAAGGATAGGCGTGGTAGACCCATCAACTAACTTAGGATTATTTTACTAGTAAATGTGATTGTCTGATAATATGCTAAACTGTGAGATGTGACATATGTGCACTATGTAAATAGTGACATGCTTAGGGTGACATGATTAAATGTGTATTATGTGGAATATGTGTTATATGTTGCCTTAGCATGCTATATGCCTGAGTATGGTTTCTAATATGCATTAATATGATAAAAAGGGTATATCTGGGAATATGTGTATAATCTGATGTGAGACATATGATTATGAGGTGTTGAGATGCATGCACATGATATTGAATTAGTAACCACTCCATTCTTGACGAGAATGTGATGTGGAGAGAATCCCTAACGGAAATGGGGGATATCTCACCTAGTAGGTTTGATTCACTCCGTTCCCTATCGGAAAAGGGGGAAACGGACGTCCCTATCGGAAAAGGGGGAGGAGAATTCCTAACGGAAAAGGGGAATACCTCGTGGACTAGGCTAGTGTTGCCCCATGCTCTATCGAAAAAGGGAGAAGGGAGTCCCTAACGGAAATGGGGGACGGCAACCTAACGGAAAGGGGGTTCGCCAGTAAGTATTCCTAACGGAAATAGGGAGTACAGTGACAATAAAAAGGAAAGATGCTGAATCGCACAACTCATTTATTCATTAAGAGACATGGGAGTAAGTGGAAGTGGGTAACTAGGTCATATTTGTTTATATGTGCTTGTTTGTCTGGTTTGTCAATCATTCATTCTACCTATGCATTTCCTGCTTTTTGATGATTGTGTTATTCTTACCTCCCTGTCTTTGTATGCTTGTGTGTATATGTATTATTGTATGTTAGACTTTGTTGATGAGGAGGATGCAACCGTAGCAGCACCCGATGGAGCAGTTTACACTGATGCACCCGTCGATGCTCCTTCCCCCACGGATCCCCGTATGGGGTAATTTTGAGATTCAGTACCATGATTTCGACGGCATGGGGTGGGAGATTGACCATGTGTGTCAGGTAATGATCTATACGGCTACCATCTCCATCTATTTCAGGATTCCAAGTTTCCCTATAGCCAGCTTTTCAGGAGACTTCCGGATATGTCAAAGACTACCATTTCAGCAGATGTGGCAGGCTCCAGGGTTTCCACCAGGCTTTGGTTATGGAGGTTATCCTCCGATGCCTCCTCAGCCGATGCCGGTGTGACCTGTTAGCCATCACAACGAGTCTAGACACCATGGACGACAGGGGCGTGGGCGAGAAGCGACATCTGGTCCTTCTCGCCACCCGACAGCTCATGACTATCGACGCTTGCTTCCTAGGCGGGTGGGTTCTCAGAGTGGGAGCTCTCAGTTTCTCCCTCGCTAAGGTGTTTAGTTATTTGTTGGCCAAGAGTTTTGATACTATGTTATGTCTATGTTTTACTGTTTTGTTTAGTTGAGGCAGCAGGTTAGCCTCACAGGTTTACTTCTTTTTGGGATAACTGTATCATTACTATATACACTACGCACTTTGCACTCTGATAGTATATACTCATTTATATACCTGCATGTGAGAAACTTAGTATTATTTCACTGTAGCACGTCGTAGTCTTATTCGTGTTGTGATTTTTATTCCTCCGTATTTTTTATACGCCCGTTAATTACGCTAGTTAGGCTAATTATTAGAATAAAGCATGAATAGGACTCCGGGGTGTCACATTTGTGGTATCAGAGCAGTTCGACCCTAGCTGGACTGTGAGGTCATTTAGGATGTTAATTCTGGCTGAGTCTAGTCGTATTCCCACCAAATACAACTATCTTTAGAAGTTAGGTAAACTGTCCGCGTTATCTTTATTGCCTTAAATAAAGGTGACCAGTTATCAATTCATAAGATATACGACATATATTTCTATGATTCTTTATATCTTATGGACCTCGAGCTAATGATTTCTTTTTCAGGACTTCATGGCTCGTCGTGGCAGAGGTACGCGTGAGAGAGTGAACGAAGCAAGAAATGGAGAGACCTCAGGAGTTGGAGGAGGTCATGCCTCTGATGAGACCCTGCGATCGGTTAGGGAGTTGGCCACTGCCATGCTTCAGCAGGCACAGCAGAATTCCCAGTTTCTGCAGGCTGCTCAGACTAGGAGCGAAGAGATAAGTGATGACAATGGGATGACAGTTTTTCTGAAGGCAAATCCTCCAAAGTTTAACGGGGAGTTTAACCCCGAAAGAGGTGAGAAGTGGATTCAGGAGATTGAGAAGATCTTCGTGGCTATGAACACCCGAGAGGAGAGAAAGGTATCCTTTTCTTCTTTCATGTTGATTGGCAATGCCAAGTCTTGGTAGAGGGGTAAGAAAAGGTTGTTGGAAGAGTAGGGAAGTGTAGAGAACTGGGAGTTGTTTAAAGAGAGTTTTATGGAGAAGTTCTTTCTAAGGTTGAACTGCAAGGAGAAGGAAAAGGAGTTTGAGAGTTTGAAACAGGGAAATATGACTATAGGTGATTATACTATACAGTTTGAGGCCTTACTGAAGTATTCAGAGTTCTATCGCTTGCATCCTAGTGAGCTGTGGATGTGCCAAAGGTTTCATGATGGACTGAAGTATGAGATACGATGAACGGTGAGTCCTTTGAAATTGATGAGGTTTCCAGATCTAGTAGAACAGAGTATGGAGTTGGAAAGTATGGATAAAGAGTGAGAGATCAACAGAGGAATGGTAGTCCCATCAGGAGTGGGGGTGGCACGAGAGGCAATACACATAGAGGAGGTGGTAGACATGGAGGAGGTAGGTTTCAGAGGGGCAGAGCCAGACCGTATTCTAGACCGGCACAGCCTGATGCTACTGAAGGTGCTGGAGCTATAGGGAGAGCTCAGGGATGTTATAGGTGTGGAGGTCTGCATCTTATCAAGGATTGTATAGTGCTAGCTGGTGGAGGAGAGTCAAAACAGTGTTATCAGTGCGGATAGACGGGTCACTTAGCGAAGGATTGTTAGGGTGGACAGAGAGGTGCAAACAAACCTATTGCAAGAGGACGTGGAGGAAGAGGAAATGGAAATGGTATAGGACGAGATGGTGCAGGATGTGGTGGTGCAGGCAGACTTCAAACTTCGGGGAAAGTGTTTACCGTGAGGGGAGCTGAATCCTCTCAATCACCTGATCTGATACAAGTTATGTGCTTTGTCTCTGATAAACTCTTATTTGTATTGTTTGACTCTGGGGCTACACATTCTTTCATTTCACTTGCATGTGTGGATCATTTGAAATTGCATGTTTCTTCTTTCCTTGTAAACTGGTAGTTTCTACTCCTACTAGTGATCCCCTTACTACTAGCAGTGTTTTTTTTTTCTTTTTTTTTAACGAGTGTAATACTTTAGTACGACAAACAATAACCACTTCTAAAGTAAAACATAACCAACATCATATATATATATATGCATCATAGCAGTGTCAAGGATCAGAGTATTTCGCACGCAGGCGAATTCCAAAATATACACCAGAACATACTCAAAATAAAATACATCAGTCATATGAAAACCCTAAGACCTAGAGTCGACTCATATCCATGATGCATCCTGGCAGCTCCTGTCAAAGGACTTAGGCCCAAAAGTCATACTGTACAATATATTAACTAGAGTCTAACCAACTGACTCTATCTAACTATGCTGGCCCATACGTAACCTGAGATGCTTGCGAGGGGGAAACCCCGCATGATAGGTCTTCGACTCCGAGCTAGTAGGCCCCGATGCCTCTGAAGGATCCTCCTCTTCCTCTTCGTCCTCGCTATCGATCACTACTCTATCTCTCGCCGTCCATTCCCTAGTGGTCCTACACCCATTGATTGGGTCTCCGGCCGTAGGGATTGGAGGCAAGGGATAAGAGCAGTGAGGACAGTGAATGCAAAATAATGGAGGACTACCCGCAGGTGCAGCAGGTGTCTCCAATGAAGCTGTCGGTATAGCAGAAGTAGTAGCAGTGAAGATGGGAGGAGTTCCAAGGACTCCAGTCGAAGGTGGATGTGCACTCGAACTCGGTATCATGGATGGATGTGAAGTGTCCACGAACAGATGGGTCACAACAGTCGCGGTCGTCGGTAGTGTAGTAAGTAAACTAGGTGGTACGTAGATGTGAATCGTCTTACTGCTGAAGCGTACAGCAGTAGAGTACTCCCCATCGTCGTCGGTCTCCAAAACTAATCCCGTGTGTGTCAAACGCCCATAAATAGGATTGACGACCCACGCCGAAGGGGTCTTCCCCTAAGGGAACTCATACGTCGTATTCCCCATGTGCCTCATCGGGATTGGCAACATCTAAGTATCGGTTTCAAGCATAAACATAAAACAAAAGGAATGCAAGGGTAAATTTCTTGTCCACGAGTTCATCACAGGCTAGTTGTAAACAAACAAGATATATATATCTAGTACATCAGCATGTCATTATATACATATACATACATATAGACCGCATACAGTATCATGACATACCAAATATTTGCATGTGAACAGGCAAATCAACAACAAATCAATGATCAATCATCACATATAAAAATGTGGTTAGTCATGTATGCCAATGCAATGTGACCAGTTTGTGTATACACCTGCAGCTTTGATAGGTCAGCAGTATGACGGGGACTACTTTCCCAACGTCCCAATAAGATAGCCTCTACTTAGGCTTGCCACTACTTTGGCTTACCACTACTTTGGCTTGCCTCTATTTAGGCAATGCAGGGACAGCTCATCTTTTGAAGTCTGTGAGACCAATCAAACGCTTCGAGTGTCGATGCTCAATGGTTAGAATACAAGTCAATTAATCAATGCTGATCGACGAACCCTCACTCACTTTACTTAGTGAATTTTCAAGCTTCCAAATATTGTATTATCTAGGTGAGGTTATGCCAAATAATTTACTTATGAAATCATATATTCGTTTTGTGGAATCGCATCAGATTTACCGATGTAAATCGTCAACCAATCAGCAATCGATCGTCGCATTATTAATTAACTTATATCACAATAACAATTCTTCTTTGTTTTTGCATACTTCAATCAGTATCAATTCAACAATAAATAAAGCATGATTTAAGGCATTCAACAACATTCATAGTTGTCACTCAAGATCAAATAGAGCATGCCACGACATTTCACATAGCATCAAACATGTAAACATATTACGGCATATTACAGCATCACCCTAACACTTAGTGATACTACAATTACTACCATCAATATTCATTCAGTCAGACCACACAACAAACAAAGCAAAGAGCCTAAACTCATTATATAGAAATTTCCCTTACCTCGAACAAGCTCCGAATAAGGAATTTCCAACTCGTCAACGGCACGTACCTCGCTCGAACCTTAACAATACAACTTAACAAAATCAGAACCAACAACTCAAGTCCTATGACTCTAGGCCAGCCACGGCTTTGGCCCTAAAAGACCTAAATTCTTGTTAACTTTACCTATTTGGAACACACCTAATCATATACTACATTACAAGTTCAAGTCATGCAAATTTTGAAACTTTCCTTAACTCTACACACTTAGAAAAAACTTAAAACGAAATCTTACCAATTGAAATAGTGTTTTACCAAATGAATAGTATTTTGCAACTTTAAACCACATCTAAAAACTATAGGTCATGCCATAATATTTTTAGAAACAAGTTAGATATAAGTTTAAGACAATCCTTAAAACATAAGCTAATTTTTTTCCAAAAATCAAACTTCCTTGAATTGTTTTGCTAATTCAAATCCTTAATCAACTTTTACAACATTTAATAAGCATAAGATAACTTAAAACAATGCTTGAAAATGGCATAAGGGTCACGGCCTCAATGCTTCAAAAACAAACCCAAAATTTCAACTTTTGCATTTCCAAAACATGCATTACACCACTCTTAGATCCCTGAACCTTAAACTAACTTCCTCAACACTTAAATCACTTTGAAAATAATTTAAAACATCCCCTTAAATCATATTTAAGGTCACGGTTTTCAACCACCCTTCACAAAAAAATTTATTTTCCAAACATCTTGTAATATGCATATATGACTAGTATCCAAACCTATCAAGTATAACCCATCAAAACTAACTCCAAATCAACAAAAAAATAAGTCAAGAACAAGGCTTAGAACAGCCCTTAAGTTTCGGCCAGCATAGGGTTAGGGTTTCTCCAAACTTAAAACACCAAAAACAAAGTGAATCATGGAAGGAGATAAGGGGTTATGAAGCTATACATGCAATACTAGCCAAAACAAGCACTATAATTCAAAAATAGCTCCTAAAACCTTCAAAACCCATATCATGGAACCCAAGAGAGATGAGGAAAGGTTTATGGAGCTTACCAAGAGTATAGATGATGATTGAACAAGGGTGGAGATGAAAGGAAGCAAGGGTGCACACTTTGATCTCCAAAAACTTCCAAAATCACAACTTTCTTTCTCTAGTTTTTTTTTCTCAAGTTCTTCACCAATGGTGGAATGAATGGAGCTGATGTCTAATGAGGGAGAGGGCCACGAAATTTCAGGGGCAAAAATGGAAGGAAAAGTTCATTTAGTTAGAAACTAACTAATTAAGTCCTAAACTAACTAAACTAACTACCCACCATTTACTTAATTACCAAACACAACTTGACACTTGTAAAATCAATCATATAAAAGCATGTTCAGCTCCCCTAATGGCTGGTGAACCGCCCCTCAGCCATAATATCAAGATATTTTCACTTCGACACTTTATCGCTTAACCGGGTGCGCGGTGTTTCGCGTATGTTAGGGTTTTTGTACTAAAAACTTCGAAAATAATACTAATAATTTACTATATAATTAAAAATCATTAATCACCCCAAATATCCACAAAAATATTTGAAGTTTTACTATTAATGTCATTTTCTCGATTTACGAGCTCAGCGTCACCGTTAGGCAGTTTCTGAGCAATAGAAAATACCGTATATATTTTCTGATACCCAAAAATTCCCAAAAATTTCCAATAAATCATAAATATTTGAAAATGCTTATATCTCAAATTTTATAAAATTTGGATCCCATTTGGGTAGGTTTCAGTCAAAACTAGCCCTATAGTTCAAATTCAGCGTTTTACGGCAGAATTCAAACATTGCAAGAAAACCCTAAATTAGTAATAATTAATAATCTCTATTATTCCTATCAAATAGAATAAATCTCAATAATACAATTATCAACATAATTTTATTAACAAAAAGTCATATTAGAAACGATAAAAAGACAGATAATTACTAAGTAGTTAAATTTTGAAAACTAGGGTGTTACACTACCATCCTCCTTAAAAATTTTCGTCCCCGAAAATTATACAACTAGAACAATTCTGGATACTCCGTTCTCATCTTGTCTTCTAATTCCCAAGTTGCGTCGTCGGTTGCCTGATTCCAGATTACTTTGACTAATGGTATTTGCTTATCCCGCAATTGCTTGATCCTTCGGTCCTCGATTCTCACAGGGGAAACCTCAAAAGATAGATTTTCTTTCAGTTGAATCACGTCCGTTTCAATAATGTGAGATGGATCAGAAATGTACTTTCGTAGTTGCGAGACATGAAATACATCATGGATATCAGCAAGAAATGGCGGCAAAGCGATCTGATAAGCTACTGGACCTATGCAACGAATAATCTGATAAGGTCCAATGAATTTGGGAGTCAGCTTCCTGGATTTGATGGCTCGACCCACACCCGTAGTAGGTGTGACTCGAAGAAAAACATGCTCACCTTCCTCAAACTCGAGTGGTCGTCTTCTTTTATCAGCGTAACTCTTCTATCTGCTTTAAGAGGTCTTCATCTTCTCTTTGATCTGCTTAATGTAACACCTGATGAGGAGATCGCGTGCACGAGCTGCTGAGGTCGCGTACCGAGCTGAGGAGGTCGTATGCCGAGCTGAGGTCGCGTACCGAGCTGAGGAGACCGCGTGCACTAGCCGGGCCGAAATGAGGAGACCGCGTGTGCATTAGTCGAGGTCGCGTCATCGAAATTTGAGGAGACCGAGTGCACGAGCTCGTGATAGAGCCTTGTGCGCTTGCACAAGCACCCTGGTCGACCTCGTGCCGAGACTGCAACACGTATTTTTACGAACGTTATTCAGTGTTAATTAGTATTTATATGTCATTTATTTGTGGTTTTATAAATGGTTTTCTTTTAATTAATTATTGTTGAGTGTTAATTAAGGGAGAAAGGACCATAATGCCTCTTCCCTCACCAGCTAAATATCACGATCAGTCCTCAAACCCTCACTTTCTCTTCTTCTTTCTTCTTCCTTCTTCTCTAAGTTTCCTTTTCCTCTCCAAACTTCCATTGAAAAACCTTGGGTTCCATTGAGTTTCTGCACAAACCTTCTTCATCAATCTTGCTTCTCATCATCTCCTCTACCTATATCATCATCTCGATCATCATTTGAGGTATGAAAAACAGAATTTCCTCTCCCTTCATGCTACTATTTAGCGCCACTTCCTCCTTCCATTTTAGCTAGTTTCTATGCTTCCAAATCATGTCATATCGATAGGTTTTCTTCTTCATGGCATTACCTACCTTTCTAACCATTTATTTGAGCTTGAAAAACAAATTGTTTCCTCTGTTTTCTACAGTAGGTAGCGCCCAAACCCTAACCACTTGGCTTGCTTTGATTTCTTGTTCTATGTTGTTGTATGTTGCTTCTGGTTGTTGTTTGTTGTTGATTTATCTGTTGTAGCATCATATAACCTCTTTCATGAGCATTTGATCAAAAACCTAACCTTGAGTAAGAGGGAAAATATGTTTAATCTTGCTTGAATCATGCATGAGATATGTTATTGTGTTATGGTAATTATTTAGGTGCTAATAGCATGGCTAGTTTAATTTAATCAAGTGCAACAGGTTAGTTTTGGATCTTTCCTATTCTTGAGTCTTAAGAAACTTGCTATTTAATTGTCTAATTAGGTGTGAAGTATGTGATTATGTGTTTAATATGATTTTAGGACTAATTAGGATTAAGTTGCATGATTAGTTAGTGTTAGATAAGTTTTTGTGCAAAAATGGATTTTTGAGGGATCAAAATGGCATGTAGGGAAATTGATCTCTTTTATGATTTAAATTTTAACACAATTGGTTATGGTCTTATTTTAATTGTTGGACCCTGAGGAAAATATTTTTTTAAGAAAACATAAACTTAGATTTTGATTAATTTGTGCTTAATATGCTACTTGATTTTAAGCTTGAATTAGTACTTAGGAAAAATGGCCTTGTATGGTGATATGTATGAAAGAAGTTTTTAATAAAATTTTAGAGAAAAGGAATTAATTTGTAATGCTGGAATTCTTGTTGTATTTGTTTAAGTTCTTGAGTTTTAATGCTTGCTTGGATTGTAGTTAAGATTGGGATATGAGAGCTAAGTGCTATTAGAAACCCATAGATAGTACTAAGTTGTGCTGGTATTAGGAATTGTGATTTCCGAGATCGTGCGGCACGGAATCGAGGTGTACGAGAGAGCGAACCCGAGGACGTGGGAGCAGTGGGATCCAGATTGAGGACGGTACGTGTCGAGGTCGATTGAGAACCGTACGTGTCGAGGTCGTTGTCGAGCTCGATTGAGGACAGCACGTAGACGCCGAGCTTGGAGTTCGGTAAGGGCAACTTTTAGATATGTTTAGATTTGATTTTTAGTATTTAAATGCTTCATTTAAATACGAAGAAGTCTGAGAACTGTACGAAGTTCGGTTGAAGTCTTCGAACCCCTTCGTTTTGTTGTCGTGAGGTCGAACATTTATCCGAGTCTTCGTGGGCGAGCGTAAGCTGTTGCGGTTGGTCTCCTGAACCCAACCCCCCACACTTGTATGTTCCTCTCTGTTAATTCCATTGAGTTGCAGAGGGATGGATTCCTTGATTTGCTTGTCGAGCATGTAATGTTGTGATATGATTGAGTTATGCATTATTTGATATGAGATTAAATATATGCCATGAATTGCGTGTTCTTTGTTGAATTGGCGTTTCTTCATGCAGTGTTTTTATTGCTTAACATGTCGAATTGCGTTTTCTTCATATTAAGCATGTTCTCTTATTTGATATGCGGCAAGTAATCTTATGCGTCACTCTTTGAATATTGTAAGCGGAGAGCTCGTTTCATCGAGTGAGCGAGCTAGGCGAAGTCGTTATGACGTTTTGAGCCGTGACCCGGATAACTAAGGGTGCTAGGTCCCCTTTGTTTACGGAGATTGACTAGACATCGCAGCGTAGAACCGGCATCGCATATCTAGGGAGAAGCGAAAGATCCCAAGGCTACTACTGGTATGTCGGTTGATGGATTCTGCGTCGCTTTCCTAATAATGGTCGAGTCGAGAGAAAATGGATCGCGAGTTGAGTCGAGTCTAGAGTGAGAGGGTCGAGTCACGTTTGGTGAATGATATACATTGTTGTTTGCTTATTTCTTTATGCCTTGATTATCTTGATTTGTCGAGAAGTTGACCCTTTTCCCGTGGTGCCTTCAATCCATGATGGTTACCCAGGCGATAGCGAGGACGCAGGGAACCCGACAGCAGGTGATGGCGAGGAGGACCTCGTCGAGGATCCGGACGACGATCTCTATTTGTCGTGATTGATTATGTCTATTAGATGTTTTTTTTGGGATGACTATAGTATGTCTTTTGTGTACAGTGGTCGTGACCAGTTGGGCCGGGTGATGTTTTGTTATTACAGGGTAGACTGGTGGTCCCACTTTTGGAGCAGCCCCCTGCGTGGGTGTTCCGCTAAGTACCCACAGGGTATGATTGCTCTCTTGAAGGTCGTCATACCATAGGTGTATTTCTTTGTACATTCACTACTCTGTATATTTTTGCATACACTATCATTCCGACTTGTATATATATATTATCTATGTATGTTTTATTTAGGATTTAAGTCTTGTGTCTTAGTTGCACCATGTTTCGAAAAGCTGTAATTACTCTGATGTGCACTAGCGGGATTTAAAAAAAAAAAGTACCGTATTTTTCTGAAGGGCACAAGAGTACCGTTTTAAAACGCATCGCATACAGTTTTAGTGTAGCTCGGTAGCGGTCCGGAAACGGGTCGTTACAAAGGTGGTATCAGAGCAGTTCGGTTCTGACCGGGCTGTGCATAGGAAATTTGGACTGGTCACTGTGTCGGGATATGTGTGTCGGGTACATAGTTGTACTATATTGATTGCTGTTTGATTAAGTGAAGCACTTATTGCTTGAAAAATTGTTTGAATTGTTTCTTGATTGAAGCAGTGTGTCTTAACACATCCTTGTTGTGAGATTCTGACAGGTTTTGAACTTTGTGGAATCTAATGCCACCTCGTAGGGATACGACGGCTGTGCACGAACGCCGACATGGAACGAGCAATTCAAGCTTATGACCGAGATGGCGGCGGCCATGGCTCAAGAATCACCGCCGTGAACCCAATAGTCTAACGCGATGGCTCAACAGACGGCGTTAACCCAAAGAAACTTGCAAAGAACAACAGAGAGCAGAGCTTAATGCTGGGGCGAGAGGATTAGCAGACTTTAGGAAGCATGACCCACCGAAGTTCTACGGTGAGCCAAACCCAGATAAAGCTGATCTTTGGATGCAAGAGATCGAGAAGATCTTCGAGGCACTTCATTGCCCAAACAACGTGAAGGTCGACTACGCCACCTACTTGCTGCTGGGAGACGCAGAGTATTGGTGGAAGGGAGTGAAGCAAGCACTGATAGCGGAACGTCGCGAAATAACGTGGGAGCTTTTTCGTGGAAGGTTCTTGGACAAATACTTCCCAGATCTTGCCAGTGAGAAGGAGCAAGAGTTTCTTCAACTACAACAAGGCGGTATGACAGTGTCCGAGTATGCAGCCAAGTTTGAGTCACTGGCGAGGTATTTCAGTCCATTTCGTGACCGAGCTGACCAAGGATGGTTAAGTGAGAGGTTCCAACGAGGATTAAGATTTGACATTCAGAAGTCGGTGGTGTCATTGAGGATCAGGAATCTACAGGAGTTGATAGATCGTTGTGTCGAGGTAGAGGGTGTAAGAAGCCACAAGAAGAAAACTGTTGTAGGTGGACCGATGAGACCCAGTGCAGTGCGCGAGGTTTGCACGTAAAGAAACAAGCTGCAGAGGAAGCCTTACAACCGACCTCGGGGAACAACAACAGGGACAATATCGTCCGATGACCCAGGAGGCGAGAAGTGGAGGTCGGTGGCGTAAAGTGATTTGTTTCGCTGTGGAAAGTCGTGACATTATGCAAATAATCGTACTCGTAAGGAGGATGTGCTACAATCAGAAGTAGCCAGGCATTTTGCCAAGGATTGTCCCACACCTAAAGCTGAACCGCAATGCTTGGCAAAGGCCAAAGAAGCGCCAAACAAAAAGGCGTAGTCTTCTCGCATGAGCGGAGGAAGCGAGCAAGTCGATGATCTTATTCAAGGCGAATGTGAGATAGAGGGTAAATCCTTATCCGTACTCTTTGATTCGGCGCAACCCATTCCTTTATTTCCTCGATTGTGTGGACCATTTGAACTTGACTGTGATCGCTTACTGCTCAAATTGGTAGTTACAACCCCAAAGCTAAAACCTTAGTCACAAACACTCAGTCTTAATTGTGTAGTGGTTATTCGCAGTAGAAGGTTTGTGGTCAATTTGGTTTGTTTGCCTCTTAAAGGCTTAGATGTCATCCTCGGGATGGATTGGTTGTCACACCACCATGTCCTCTTGGACTGTGCCCGTAAACCGTAATTTTCCCTGCACTGGAGTCTCCAATTATCTTTCTCTTGAACGTATTGGAGTTTCTTTTGCGAGAAGGAACTAGGGAATACATGTATCCTGGCTAGTTTAGAAGTTTCTCGGATCAAGTGAAGAATATTCCATGGTGTGTGACTTTGTGGACGTTTTCAAGACGCGTGCAGGTTACCACCAAGTAGAGGTCGAAGTTCTCCATCGATTTGATTCCACGAACAGACCGATTTCCAAAGCGCCATACCTGATGTCCCCGCCGAGATGAAAGAACTCAAGTCCCAGTTGAGCATTTGGAGTCAAAGCACCATACGACCAGGCGTGTCACCGTGGGGAGCTCCAAAGTGTTGTTGGTCAAGAAGAAGGATGGACGATCAAGACGTGGCTTGACTACCGCGAGCTCAACAAGGTTACCGTGTGAAGAACCGGTATCCGCTATCACAGCGATTGACGATCCGATGGATCAATTACGTGGAGCTGCAATATTTTCCAAGATAGATTTGAAGTCTGGTTATCATCAGATTCGCGTGAAGAAGGAAGATGTCCCCAAAACAGCTTTCAGGACCAGATACGGTCACTACGAGTACTTGGTGATGCCGTTTGGAGTGACAAATGCGCCAGCAGTGTTTATGGATTACATGAACAGGATTTTCCATTCGTTCTTGGATCAGTTTGTAGTAGTGTTCATCGACGACATATTGATCTACTCGAAGAACAGAGAAGAGCACGAAGGGCACTTACGCCGAGTATTGCTGATATTACGAGAGAAGCAACTCTATGCCAACCTGTCGAAGTGTGAATTTTGGCTCGAAGAGGTGAATTTTCTTGGTCATGTGATTTCCAAAGAAGGAATAGCTGTGGATCCAACTAAGATTGAAGTCGTATAGCGTGGGAACAATGAAAGATCAATCGATATCGAGCTTTGTTGGCTTAGCGTGCTATTATCGGAGATTCATTGAAGGTTTTTCAAGATTGTCGCGCTCTTACACGACTCACGAGGAAGGATCAACCTTTTGCCTGGGTCGAGGAGTGTGAATCTAGTTTTCAAAGATCAAGGAGCTTTTGACAACAAATACCGTGGTTGATTTTTCCTCAACCGTAAGAGCCTTACGAGGTTTATTGCGATGCGTCACACCAGGGATCGGGGTGCGGCCGATGCAAAGACCGGAAAGTGGTAGCGTATGCTTCAAGACAGCTTAAGATTCACGAGAGGAACTACCCTACTCACGATTTGGAGCCGCATCGGTGGTTTTTTGCAAGATATGGAGGCACTACCTTTATGGGAGCACTCTCATCGCTTTCAGCGATCACAAGAGCTTGAAGTACTGCTCGATCGTAAGGAGCTCAACATGCGTCGTGAATATGGGACAGAATTTCTCAAGGACTACGACTTTACGTTGGAATATCATCCAGGAAAGGCTAATATAGTAGCAGATGCGTTGAGTAGGAAGAGCGTTCTAGCTTCAACAATGATGATCAAGGAGTTGGAGATGCTCGAGAAGTTCCTAGATTTAAAGTTGAATGTGGAAGTTTCACCGGGGAAGCTGAGATTTGGTATGCTTACCATTTCTAACAGATTGTTGGACGAGATCGTAGACCAGAGTGCATGACAAGCTTCGCAAGAGAAGATACGCTTGATCGCGCAAGTGGAAAGCGGCATTCAAAGCCCGAGCGACAACATTTTAAGGTGCAATGGCCGAGTGTGTGTACCTAATGTAGCGGGTGAGAAAGTTAATACTTGACGGCGCATAAGAGCAATTTTAGTATTCATCCAGGAGTTACGAAGATGTATCAAGACTTGAAGAAGCATTTTTGGTGGTGCCGAATGAAGAAGCAAGTGGTCGAGCACGTAGCTTCGTGTTTAACGGTCGTAAAGCCGAAGGTGGAGCACCAACGACCGGCGGAATGCTACAATCGCTTGGCGTACCAGATGGAAGTGGGACAAGATCTCCATGGATTTCGTTGTAGGTTTGCCGAAGACGCAGTAAGAAGAATGATTCGATTTGGGTGATCGTCGACCGATTGACCAAATCGCCATTTCCTACCAAAGGAGGTCGACATACAACGTGGAAAAGCTGACCGAGATTTACATCGCGAGATAGTGCGACTACATGGTATACCCTCTTCAATCGTGTCGGACCGAGATCCGGTTCACATCTCATTTTTGGAGGGAATTGCAAGAAGCGATGGGAACCGAGCAAGCCTGCTTAGCTCGACATATCATCCCCAAACCGACGGTCGATCGAGAGAACGATCCAATCGCTTGAAGATTTGTTGCGGCGTGTACATTAGATCACCGAGGAAGTTGGGACGATGTCTTACCATTGGTGGAGTTCACCTACAATAACGGTTTCCATGCGAGTATTGGAATGGCACCTTTGAAGCAATCGTATGGACGCAAGTGTCGATGCCTCTTTGTTGGTACCAGGATGGCGAGAGTTCTATTGTGGGACCAGATATGGTCGGCCAGACCATCGAGAAGATCCGTTTGATCGTGAGATAGGATGCGAACGCCTCGAGCCGATAAGAGTTATGCCGACCAGGGCGCCGACCGCTAGAGTTCAAGAAGGAGAGCATGTATTTCTTAGAGTCACCCCCACTCATCGGAGTTGGTCGAGTGATCAAGTCCAAGAAACTTACCCCTAAATTTATTGGACCTTACCAGATTCTTCGTCAGACGGTCCGATGGCATATCAGATTGCCCTGCCACCCTTCCTGTCAAACATTCATGACGTCTTTCAAGTCTCACAGTTGCGGAGATATATTTCCGACCCCTCTCATGTCATCGAACCAGATGTGATTCAACTGAGGAACGACTTATCCTTCGAAGCATTACCAGCAAGGATCGTTGATCGGAAGGCCAAACAGTTGCGGAACAAAGAGATCCAACTTGTCAAGGTTGTGTGGGACCAGAAAACCGGAGATGCGACTTGGGAACTGGAAGAGAAGATGAAGACTCAGTACCCTGAACTTTTCCGCGGTAAGCATCTTATTTGCAATTTCGAGGACGAAATTTTTTTTAGAGGGAGAGTATTGTAACACCTGATGAGGAGATCGCGTGCACGAGCTGCTGAGGTCGCGTACCGAGCTGAGGAGGTCGTATGCCGAGCTGAGGTCGCGTACCGAGCTGAGGTGACCACGTGCACTAGTCAGCCGAAATGAGGAGACCGCGCGGCATTAGTCAGCAGAGGTCGCGTACCGAGCTGAGGAGACCGAGTGCACGAGCTCGTGATAGAGCCTTGTGCGCTTGCACAAGCACCCTGGTCGACCTCGTGCCGAGACTGCAACACGTATTTTTACGAACGTTATTCAGTGTTAATTAGTATTTATATGTCATTTATTTGTGGTTTTATAAATGGTTTTCTTTTAATTAATTATTGTTGAGTGTTAATTAAGGGAGAAAGGACCATAATGCCCCTTCCCTCACCAGCTAAATATCACGATCAGTCCCCTCAAACCCTCACTTTCTCTTTTCTTCTTTCTTCTTCCTTCTTCTCTAAGTTTCCTTTTCCTCTCCAAACTTCCATTGAAAAACCTTGAGTTCCATTGAGTTTCTGCACAAACCTTCTTCATCAATCTTGCTTCTCATCATCTCCTCTACCTATATCATCATCTCGATCATCATTTGAGGTATGAAAAACAGAATTTCCTCTCCCTTCATGCTACTGTTTAGCGCCACTTCCTCCTTCCATTTTAGCTAGTTTCTATGCTTCCAAATCATGTCATATCGATAGGTTTTCTTCTTCATGGCATTACCTACCTTTCTAACCATTTATTTGAGCTTGAAAAACAAATTGTTTCCTCTGTTTTCTACAGTAGGTAGCGCCCAAACCCTAACCACTTGGCTTGCTTTGATTTCTTGTTCTATGTTGTTGTATGTTGCTTCTGGTTGTTGTTTGTTGTTGATTTATCTGTTGTAGCATCATATAACCTCTTTCATGAGCATTTGATCAAAAACCTAACCTTGAGTAAGAGGGAAAATATGTTTAATCTTGCTTGAATCATGCATGAGATATGTTATTGTGTTATGGTAATTATTTAGGTGCTAATAGCATGGCTAGTTTAATTTAATCAAGTGCAACAGGTTAGTTTTGGATCTTTCCTATTCTTGAGTCTTAAGAAACTTGCTATTTAATTGTCTAATTAGGTGTGAAGTATGTGATTATGTGTTTAATATGATTTTAGGACTAATTAGGATTAAGTTGCATGATTAGTTAGTGTTAGATAAGTTTTTGTGCAAAAAATGGATTTTTGAGGGATCAAAATGGCATGTAGGGAAATTGATCTCTTTTTATGATTTAAATTTTAACACAATTGGTTATGGTCTTATTTTAATTGTTGGACCCTGAGGAAAATATTTTTTTTAGAAAACATAAACTTAGATTTTGATTAATTTGTGCTTAATATGCTATTTGATTTTAAGCTTGAATTAGTACTTAGGAAAAATGGCCTTGTATGGTGATATGTATGAAAGAAGTTTTTAATAAAATTTTAGAGAAAAGGAATTAATTTGTAATGCTGGAATTCTTGTTGTATTTGTTTAAGTTCTTGAGTTTTAATGCTTGCTTGGATTGTAGTTAAGATTGGGATATGAGAGCTAAGTGCTATTAGAAACCCATAGATAGTACTAAGTTGTGCTGGTATTAGGAATTGTGATTTCCGAGATCGTGCGGCACGGAATCGAGGTGTACGAGAGAGCGAACCCGAGGACGTGGGAGCAGTGGGATCCAGATTGAGGGCCAGTGCGTGACGAGGTCGATTGAGACCCGTACGTGTCGAGGTCGTTGTCGAGCTCGATTGAGGACAGCACGTAGACGCCGAGCTTGGAGTTCGGTAAGGGCAACTTTTAGATATGTTTAGATTTGATTTTTAGTATTTAAATGCTTCATTTAAATACGAAGAAGTCTGAGAACTCTACGAGTTCGAAGTTAGGGTCTTCGAACCCCTTCGTTTTGTTGTCGTGAGGTCGAACATTTATCCGAGTCTTCGTGGCGAGCGTAAGCTGTTGCGGTTGGTCTCCTGAACCCAACCCCCCACACTTGTATGTTCCTCTCTGTTAATTCCATTGAGTTGCAGAGGGATGGATTCCTTGATTTGCTTGTCGAGCATGTAATGTTGTGATATGATTGAGTTATGCATTATTTGATATGAGATTAAATATATGCCATGAATTGCGTGTTGCTGTTGAATTGCGTTTCTTCATGCAGGGTGTTTTTATTGCTTAACATGTCGAATTGCGTTTTCTTCATATTAAGCATGTTCTCTTATTTGATATGCGGGCAAGTAATCTTATGCGTCACTCTTTGAATATTGTAAGCGGAGAGCTGTTCATCGAGTGAGCGAGCTAGGCGAGTCGTTATGACGCGTTTTTGAGCCGTGACCGGATAACTAAGGGTGCTAGGTCCCTTTTGTTTACGGAGATTGACTAGACATCGCAGTCGTAGGAACCGGCATCGCATATCTAGGGAGAAGCGAAAGATCCCAAGGCTACTACCGGTATGTCGATTGATGGATCTGCGTCGCTTTCAATAATGGTCGAGTCGAGAGAAAATGGATCGCGAGTTGAGTCGAGTCTAGAGTGAGAGGGTCGAGTCACGTTTGGTGAATGATATACATTGTTGTTTGCTTATTTCTTTATGCCTTGATTATCTTGATTTGTCGAGAAGTTGACCTTTTTCCCGTGGTGCCTTCAATCCATGATGGTTACCCAGGCGATAACGAGGACGCAGGGAACCCGACAGCAGGTGATGGCGAGGAGGACCTCGTCGAGGATCCGGACGACGATCTCTATTTGTCGTGATTGATTATGTCTATTAGATGTTTTTTTTGGGATGACTGTAGTATGTCTTTTGTGTACAGTGGTCGTGACCCGTTGGGCCGGGTGATGTTTTGTTATTACAGGGTAGACTGGTGGTCCCACTTTTGGAGCAGCCCCCTGCGTGGGTGTCTGCCGGAAGTACCCCCAGGGTATGATTGCTCTCTTGAAGGTCGTCATACCATAGGTGTATTTCTTTGTACATTCACTACTCTGTATATTTTTGCATACACTATCATTCCGACTTGTATATATATATTATCTATGTATGTTTTATGTAGGATTTAAGTCTTGTGTCTTAGTTGCACCATGTTTCGAAAAGCTGTAATTACTCTAATGTGCACTAGCTGGATTTAAAAAAAAAAAAAAAAGTACCGTATTTTTCTGAAAGGCACAAGAGTACCGTTTTAAAACGCATCGCATACCGTTTTAGTGTAGCTCGGTAGCGGTCCGGAAACGGGTCGTTACACTTAACCTTCTCGGTAGTTTGTTGTACCAATTCTGAGCCAATGAACATGCTCTCTTCGTCTTGATACCAACACAGGGGTGTTTGGCACTTGCGTCCATACAATGCTTCATAAGGCACCATTCCAATGCTCATGTGAAAACTGTTGTTGTAAGTAAACTCGATCAATGGCAGTAAATCGTCCCAGCCTCCATGGTTATCGAGTATGTATGCTCTCAGAAAATCTTCTAGGCTTTGAATTGTGTGTTCTGTCTGTCCATCAGTCTGTGGATGATAAGCAGAACTCAGTCTGAGTTTCGATCCAAGAGCTTCTTGCAAGCTTTTCCATAAATGCGACGTAAACTTCGGGTCACGATCTGAAACTATACTCGACGGCAGTCCATGCAGTCGGACGATCTCCCTGATGTATAACTCTGTAAGCTTTTCTACGTTGTCGGTGGTCTTTACCGGTAAGAAATGTGCTGACTTAGTCAAACGATCCACGACTACCCAAATAGCATCAAATTTCTTCTGGGTTCTTCGTAGTCCTACTACAAAGTTGATGAGAACAAAGGAAGGACCGCCTTGAAGTTCATCTTGAAGGAAGGATATTGACGCCACACTCAAGAACGAGATGAGAATGTGAGTGATAAGTCATGGATTTTTGATCGCCACAAGTTGCCTTGATAAGATCAGATTCGGTTCTTTTACCCAAGAACGCAAAGGAAGCTCTCACAATTGGAGAAAACTCAATTTTCATTAATCTTCGAAATCTGAATTTCATTCATTCAAAATGTGCATACATATAGAATAGGGCAGCAGCTTTCTTTCTTCCTAGACACAAGATTAAAGCAAATTGAATGCCTAATTGATCCCAATTCAATTGGACATTAACTAGTGGAATAAAGCATCAGTTACACTTCTCCAACAAAGGACTTAATGCAATTAGACCACCTCTTAACTCACACACTAATGCCTAGCCTTCATAGTTGCTTCCTATTTAATTTAAAAACACACTAAATAAAACTAAAGTAACTCATACAATTAAACCAAAATTACAACAAATTTCGTCCACAAATTCGTCTTGCACTTTCAGCCCATTTTGCACCATGATAGAAGCCAAATTTGGCCATGTAGCTTGAAATAGAATTTGTAGGAAATTTTGTTAGCTTTCCAACGCATCAAAGAACACATCAATCGGACTTTTGGAGCTCAAGATATCACTAAAACAATCCAGATGGGTCATTTCTAAAGAATTTTAATAAAGCCCAATTTGTCTTTAAGAGTGATCATGCTACGATCACATCATACCCTCCTCTTCAAGGGAATTCGACCTCAATTTCTAGTTCCAAAATACCTCCAGTGGTCAAAAATAAATCTAAAGAACTCACCATATGCATCTTCCACGTTAAAAAGTTTGCAAGTTCATTGGAAGAATTAGCTTGCTCCTCTTTTCCTTTGGATTCCAAAGCAAAATTATTTTTCCCAAGCTCACAAAGGGTAGCCACTTCTTGAGGACATTCGTCTTCATCCCCTTTCTTCTCCTCATGATCCAAGGAAGTGATTTTAGGGAATGATTTAGAATTCGAAGAATCCCAACATTTGAATCCACAAACTAACTCAGAGGATGGTATTAGAGTAGTAATTTGCCATGACTTTTCTAGTGCATTTGAGGACTTTGGAAATTCATCTTCAACCTGTTTAGAAATAAAATCAAAACAATTTGGCAAAAGGTTAGCATTAAAACATGTTTCCAAGATGACTTCCTCCACCGCTCTATCTTTTGTCTTTCCTCTTCTCGCAATACTCTCCTTTTCATTCACCTCATTTTCAGCTCTTCTCTCAACTTCAATCTCACTCTCTTTTTCTTTCTCTTCAACACGCTGGCTTGTCGTCGATGCCTCCATGGACGCCAAGTAGCAATTGCCTTGTTTTTGTAGGCACCACATCACATAGTACCTCCTCATCTTCATTGCCCTCGAATTTAAAAGACACTAGTACTTGTTTAGTCACCATCACATCACCCATATCTTTAAATTCCGGATCCACGAGACTTTCAAGCGGATAAGGATCAGGATGCTCGAAAACAGGAAGTCCCAACTTCTCCACCATGATTGTACTGGCCATATTGATCCAATACTTTCTATCAATGTCCAACCTATATATCTTATCCTTCACACAGCATAAAGTATAGATAATGCTCTTCCTTTTCTTGACTTCCATGACATACAAACACAAAATAAAAAATTGAAACTTTAAATTTTTTTTTTCGTTTTTTTTTTCACCCTTTTTTTCTTTTTTTTTTTCAAATAAGGAAAAACAACACCTGAAATTCAAGGAGCCAAAGCTTTGATACCACTTGATGAGAACAAAGGAAGGACCGCCTTGAAGTTCATCTTGAAGGAAAGATATTGACGCCACACTCAAGAACGAGATGAGAATGTGAGTGATAAGTCATGGATTTTTGATCGCCACAAGTTGCCTTGATAAGATCAGATTCGGTTCTTTTACCCAAGAACGCAAAGGAAGCTCTCACAATTGGAGAAAACTCAATTTTCATTAATCTTCGAAATCTGAATTTCATTCATTCAAAATGTGCATACATATAGAATAGGGCAGCAGCTTTCTTTCTTCCTAGACACAAGATTAAAGCAAATTGAATGCCTAATTGATCCCAATTCAATTGGACATTAACTAGTGGAATAAAGCATCAGTTACACTTCTCCAACAAAGGACTTAATGCAATTAGACCACCTCTTAACTCACACACTAATGCCTAGCCTTCATAGTTGCTTCCTATTTAATTTAAAAACACACTAAATAAAACTAAAGTAACTCATACAATTAAACCAAAATTACAACAAATTTCGTCCACAAATTCGTCTTGCACTTTCAGCCCATTTTGCACCATGATAGAAGCCAAATTTGGCCATGTAGCTTGAAATAGAATTTGTAGGAAATTTTGTTAGCTTTCCAACGCATCAAAGAACACATCAATCGGACTTTTGGAGCTCAAGATATCACTAAAACAATCCAGATGGGTCATTTCTAAAGAATTTTAATAAAGCCCAATTTGTTTTTTAAGAGTGATCATCCTAGGATCACATCATACCCTCCCTCTTCAAGGGAATTTGACCTCGAATTTCTAGTTCCAAAATACCTCCAGGGTCAAAAATAAATCTAAAGAACTCACCATATGCATCTTCCACGTTAACAAAGTTTGCAAGTTCATTGGAAGAATTAGCTTGCTCCTCTTTTCCTTTGGATTCCAAAGCAAAATTATTTTTCCCAAGCTCACAAAGGGTAGCCACTTCTTGAGGACATTCGTCTTCATCCCCTTTCTTCTCCTCATGATCCAAGGAAGTGATTTTAGGGAATGATTTAGAATTCGAAGAATCCCAACATTTGAATCCACAAACTAACTCAGAGGATGGTATTAGAGTAGTAATTTGCCATGACTTTTCTAGTGCATTTGAGGACTTTGGAAATTCATCTTCAACCTGTTTAGAAATAAAATCAAAACAATTTGGCAAAAGGTTAGCATTAAAACATGTTTCCAAGATGACTTCCTCCACCGCTCTATCTTTTGTCTTTCCTCTTCTCGCAATACTCTCCTTTTCATTCACCTCATTTTCAGCTCTTCTCTCAACTTCAATCTCACTCTCTTTTTCTTTCTCTTCAACACGCCTGGCTTGTCGTCGATGCCTCCATGGACGCCCAAGTAGCAATTGCCTTGTTTTTGTAGGCACCACATCACATAGTACCTCCTCATCTTCATTGCCCTCGAATTTAAAAGACACTAGTACTTGTTTAGTCACCATCACATCACCCATATCTTTAAATTCCGGATCCACGAGACTTTCAAGCGGATAAGGATCAGGATGCTCGAAAACAGGAAGTCCCAACTTCTCCACCATGATTGTACTGGCCATATTGATCCAATACTTTCTATCAATGTCCAACCTATATATCTTATCCTTCACACAGCATAAAGTATAGATAATGCTCTTCCTTTTCTTGACTTCCATGACATACAAACACAAAATAAAAAATTGTAACTTTAAATTTTTTTTTTCGTTTTTTTTTTCACCCTTTTTTCCCTTTTTTTTTTTTCAAATAAGGAAAAACAACACCTGAAATTCAAGGAGCCAAAGCTTTGATACCACTTGATGAGAACAAAGGAAGGACCGCCTTGAAGTTCATCTTGAAGGAAAGATATTGACGCCACACTCAAGAACGAGATGAGAATGTGAGTGATAAGTCATGGATTTTTGATCGCCACAAGTTGCCTTGATAAGATCAGATTCGGTTCTTTTACCCAAGAACGCAAAGGAAGCTCTCACAATTGGAGAAAACTCAATTTTCATTAATCTTCGAAATCTGAATTTCATTCATTCAAAATGTGCATACATATAGAATAGGGCAGCAGCTTTCTTTCTTCCTAGACACAAGATTAAAGCAAATTGAATGCCTAATTGATCCCAATTCAATTGGACATTAACTAGTGGAATAAAGCATCAGTTACACTTCTCCAACAAAGGACTTAATGCAATTAGACCACCTCTTAACTCACACACTAATGCCTAGCCTTCATAGTTGCTTCCTATTTAATTTAAAAACACACTAAATAAAACTAAAGTAACTCATACAATTAAACCAAAATTACAACAAATTTCGTCCACAAATTCGTCTTGCACTTTCAGCCCATTTTGCACCATGATAGAAGCCAAATTTGGCCATGTAGCTTGAAATAGAATTTGTAGGAAATTTTGTTAGCTTTCCAACGCATCAAAGAACACATCAATCGGACTTTTGGAGCTCAAGATATCACTAAAACAATCCAGATGGGTCATTTCTAAAGAATTTTAATAAAGCCCAATTTGTTTTTTAAGAGTGATCATCCTAGGATCACATCATACCCTCCCTCTTCAAGGGAATTCGACCTCGAATTTCTAGTTCCAAAATACCTCCAGGGTCAAAAATAAATCTAAAGAACTCACCATATGCATCTTCCACGTTAAAAAAGTTTGCAAGTTCATTGGAAGAATTAGCTTGCTCCTCTTTTCCTTTGGATTCCAAAGCAAAATTATTTTTCCCAAGCTCACAAAGGGTAGCCACTTCTTGAGGACATTCGTCTTCATCCCCTTTCTTCTCCTCATGATCCAAGGAAGTGATTTTAGGGAATGATTTAGAATTCGAAGAATCCCAACATTTGAATCCACAAACTAACTCAGAGGATGGTATTAGAGTAGTAATTTGCCATGACTTTTCTAGTGCATTTGAGGACTTTGGAAATTCATCTTCAACCTGTTTAGAAATAAAATCAAAACAATTTGGCAAAAGGTTAGCATTAAAACATGTTTCCAAGATGACTTCCTCCACCGCTCTATCTTTTGTCTTTCCTCTTCTCGCAATACTCTCCTTTTCATTCACCTCATTTTCAGCTCTTCTCTCAACTTCAATCTCACTCTCTTTTTCTTTCTCTTCAACACGCTGGCTTGTCGTCGATGCCTCCATGGGCCTTCAAGTAGCAATTGCCTTGTTTTTGTAGGCACCACATCACATAGTACCTCCTCATCTTCATTGCCCTCGAATTTAAAAGACACTAGTACTTGTTTAGTCACCATCACATCACCCATATCTTTAAATTCCGGATCCACGAGACTTTCAAGCGGATAAGGATCAGGATGCTCGAAAACAGGAAGTCCCAACTTCTCCACCATGATTGTACTGGCCATATTGATCCAATACTTTCTATCAATGTCCAACCTATATATCTTATCCTTCACACAGCATAAAGTATAGATAATGCTCTTCCTTTTCTTGACTTCCATGACATACAAACACAAAATAAAAAATTGAAACTTTAAATTTTTTTTTCGTTTTTTTTTTCACCCTTTTTTTCTTTTTTTTTTTTCAAATAAGGAAAAACAACACCTGAAATTCAAGGAGCCAAAGCTTTGATACCACTTGATGAGAACAAAGGAAGGACCGCCTTGAAGTTCATCTTGAAGGAAAGATATTGACGCCACACTCAAGAACGAGATGAGAATGTGAGTGATAAGTCATGGATTTTTGATCGCCACAAGTTGCCTTGATAAGATCAGATTCGGTTCTTTTACCCAAGAACGCAAAGGAAGCTCTCACAATTGGAGAAAACTCAATTTTCATTAATCTTCGAAATCTGAATTTCATTCATTCAAAATGTGCATACATATAGAATAGGGCAGCAGCTTTCTTTCTTCCTAGACACAAGATTAAAGCAAATTGAATGCCTAATTGATCCCAATTCAATTGGACATTAACTAGTGGAATAAAGCATCAGTTACACTTCTCCAACAAAGGACTTAATGCAATTAGACCACCTCTTAACTCACACACTAATGCCTAGCCTTCATAGTTGCTTCCTATTTAATTTAAAAACACACTAAATAAAACTAAAGTAACTCATACAATTAAACCAAAATTACAACAAATTTCGTCCACAAATTCGTCTTGCACTTTCAGCCCATTTTGCACCATGATAGAAGCCAAATTTGGCCATGTAGCTTGAAATAGAATTTGTAGGAAATTTTGTTAGCTTTCCAACGCATCAAAGAACACATCAATCGGACTTTTGGAGCTCAAGATATCACTAAAACAATCCAGATGGGTCATTTCTAAAGAATTTTAATAAAGCCCAATTTGTTTTTAAGAGTGATCATCCTAGGATCACATCATACCCTCCTCTTCAAGGGAATTCGACCTCAATTTCTAGTTCCAAAATACCTCCAGTGGTCAAAAATAAATCTAAAGAACTCACCATATGCATCTTCCACGTTAAAAAGTTTGCAAGTTCATTGGAAGAATTAGCTTGCTCCTCTTTTCCTTTGGATTCCAAAGCAAAATTATTTTTCCCAAGCTCACAAAGGGTAGCCACTTCTTGAGGACATTCGTCTTCATCCCCTTTCTTCTCCTCATGATCCAAGGAAGTGATTTTAGGGAATGATTTAGAATTCGAAGAATCCCAACATTTGAATCCACAAACTAACTCAGAGGATGGTATTAGAGTAGTAATTTGCCATGACTTTTCTAGTGCATTTGAGGACTTTGGAAATTCATCTTCAACCTGTTTAGAAATAAAATCAAAACAATTTGGCAAAAGGTTAGCATTAAAACATGTTTCCAAGATGACTTCCTCCACCGCTCTATCTTTTGTCTTTCCCTCTTCTGCAATACTCTCCTTTTCATTCACCTCATTTTCAGCTCTTCTCTCAACTTCAATCTCACTCTCTTTTTCTTTCTCTTCAACACGCTGGCTTGTCGTCGATGCCTCCATGGACGCCTTCAAGTAGCAATTGCCTTGTTTTTGTAGGCACCACATCACATAGTACCTCCTCATCTTCATTGCCCTCGAATTTAAAAGACACTAGTACTTGTTTAGTCACCATCACATCACCCATATCTTTAAATTCCGGATCCACGAGACTTTCAAGCGGATAAGGATCAGGATGCTCGAAAACAGGAAGTCCCAACTTCTCCACCATGATTGTACTGGCCATATTGATCCAATACTTTCTATCAATGTCCAACCTATATATCTTATCCTTCACACAGCATAAAGTATAGATAATGCTCTTCCTTTTCTTGACTTCCATGACATACAAACACAAAATAAAAAATTGAAACTTTAAATTTTTTTTTTCGTTTTTTTTTTCACCCTTTTTTTTCTTTTTTTTTTTTTCAAATAAGGAAAAACAACACCTGAAATTCAAGGAGCCAAAGCTTTGATACCACTTGATGAGAACAAAGGAAGGACCGCCTTGAAGTTCATCTTGAAGGAAAGATATTGACGCCACACTCAAGAACGAGATGAGAATGTGAGTGATAAGTCATGGATTTTTGATCGCCACAAGTTGCCTTGATAAGATCAGATTCGGTTCTTTTACCCAAGAACGCAAAGAAGCTCTCACAATTGGAGAAAACTCAATTTTCATTAATCTTCGAAATCTGAATTTCATTCATTCAAAATGTGCATACATATAGAATAGGGCAGCAGCTTTCTTTCTTCCTAGACACAAGATTAAAGCAAATTGAATGCCTAATTGATCCCAATTCAATTGGACATTAACTAGTGGAATAAAGCATCAGTTACACTTCTCCAACAAAGGACTTAATGCAATTAGACCACCTCTTAACTCACACACTAATGCCTAGCCTTCATAGTTGCTTCCTATTTAATTTAAAAACACACTAAATAAAACTAAAGTAACTCATACAATTAAACCAAAATTACAACAAATTTCGTCCACAAATTCGTCTTGCACTTTCAGCCCATTTTGCACCATGATAGAAGCCAAATTTGGCCATGTAGCTTGAAATAGAATTTGTAGGAAATTTTGTTAGCTTTCCAACGCATCAAAGAACACATCAATCGGACTTTTGGAGCTCAAGATATCACTAAAACAATCCAGATGGGTCATTTCTAAAGAATTTTAATAAAGCCCAATTTGTTTTTAAGAGTGATCATCCTAGGATCACATCATACCCTCCTCTTCAAGGGAATTCGACCTCAATTTCTAGTTCCAAAATACCTCCAGGGTCAAAAATAAATCTAAAGAACTCACCATATGCATCTTCCACGTTAAAAAGTTTGCAAGTTCATTGGAAGAATTAGCTTGCTCCTCTTTTCCTTTGGATTCCAAAGCAAAATTATTTTTCCCAAGCTCACAAAGGGTAGCCACTTCTTGAGGACATTCGTCTTCATCCCCTTTCTTCTCCTCATGATCCAAGGAAGTGATTTTAGGGAATGATTTAGAATTCGAAGAATCCCAACATTTGAATCCACAAACTAACTCAGAGGATGGTATTAGAGTAGTAATTTGCCATGACTTTTCTAGTGCATTTGAGGACTTTGGAAATTCATCTTCAACCTGTTTAGAAATAAAATCAAAACAATTTGGCAAAAGGTTAGCATTAAAACATGTTTCCAAGATGACTTCCTCCACCGCTCTATCTTTTGTCTTTCCTCTTCTCGCAATACTCTCCTTTTCATTCACCTCATTTTCAGCTCTTCTCTCAACTTCAATCTCACTCTCTTTTTCTTTCTCTTCAACACGCTCGCTTGTCGTCGATGCCTCCATGGACGCCCAAGTAGCAATTGCCTTGTTTTTGTAGGCACCACATCACATAGTACCTCCTCATCTTCATTGCCCTCGAATTTAAAAGACACTAGTACTTGTTTAGTCACCATCACATCACCCATATCTTTAAATTCCAGATCCACGAGACTTTCAAGCGGATAAGGATCAGGATGCTCGAAAACAGGAAGTCCCAACTTCTCCACCATGATTGTATTGGCCATATTGATCCAATACTTTCTATCAATGTCCAACCTATATATCTTAATCCTTCACACAGCATAAAGTATAGATAATGCTCTTCCTTTTCTTGACTTCCATGACATACAAACACAAAATAAAAAATTGAAACTTTAAATTTTTTTTTTCGTTTTTTTTTTCAAATAAGGAAAAACAACACCTGAAATTCAAGGAGCCAAAGCTTTGATACCACTTGATGAGAACAAAGGAAGGACCGCCTTGAAGTTCATCTTGAAGGAAAGATATTGACGCCACACTCAAGAACGAGATGAGAATGTGAGTGATAAGTCATGGATTTTTGATCGCCACAAGTTGCCTTGATAAGATCAGATTCGGTTCTTTTACCCAAGAACGCAAAGGAAGCTCTCACAATTGGAGAAAACTCAATTTTCATTAATCTTCGAAATCTGAATTTCATTCATTCAAAATGTGCATACATATAGAATAGGGCAGCAGCTTTCTTTCTTCCTAGACACAAGATTAAAGCAAATTGAATGCCTAATTGATCCCAATTCAATTGGACATTAACTAGTGGAATAAAGCATCAGTTACACTTCTCCAACAAAGGACTTAATGCAATTAGACCACCTCTTAACTCACACACTAATGCCTAGCCTTCATAGTTGCTTCCTATTTAATTTAAAAACACACTAAATAAAACTAAAGTAACTCATACAATTAAACCAAAATTACAACAAATTTCGTCCACAAATTCGTCTTGCACTTTCAGCCCATTTTGCACCATGATAGAAGCCAAATTTGGCCATGTAGCTTGAAATAGAATTTGTAGGAAATTTTGTTAGCTTTCCAACGCATCAAAGAACACATCAATCGGACTTTTGGAGCTCAAGATATCACTAAAACAATCCAGATGGGTCATTTCTAAAGAATTTTAATAAAGCCCAATTTGTTTTTAAGAGTGATCATCCTAGGATCACATCATACCCTCCTCTTCAAGGGAATTCGACCTCAATTTCTAGTTCCAAAATACCTCCAGGGTCAAAAATAAATCTAAAGAACTCACCATATGCATCTTCCACGTTAAAAAGTTTGCAAGTTCATTGGAAGAATTAGCTTGCTCCTCTTTTCCTTTGGATTCCAAAGCAAAATTATTTTTCCCAAGCTCACAAAGGGTAGCCACTTCTTGAGGACATTCGTCTTCATCCCCTTTCTTCTCCTCATGATCCAAGGAAGTGATTTTAGGGAATGATTTAGAATTCGAAGAATCCCAACATTTGAATCCACAAACTAACTCAGAGGATGGTATTAGAGTAGTAATTTGCCATGACTTTTCTAGTGCATTTGAGGACTTTGGAAATTCATCTTCAACCTGTTTAGAAATAAAATCAAAACAATTTGGCAAAAGGTTAGCATTAAAACATGTTTCCAAGATGACTTCCTCCACCGCTCTATCTTTTGTCTTTCCCTCTTCTGCAATACTCTCCTTTTCATTCACCTCATTTTCAGCTCTTCTCTCAACTTCAATCTCACTCTCTTTTTCTTTCTCTTCAACACGCCTGGCTTGTCGTCGATGCCTCCATGGACGCCCAAGTAGCAATTGCCTTGTTTTTGTAGGCACCACATCACATAGTACCTCCTCATCTTCATTGCCCTCGAATTTAAAAGACACTAGTACTTGTTTAGTCACCATCACATCACCCATATCTTTAAATTCCGGATCCACGAGACTTTCAAGCGGATAAGGATCAGGATGCTCGAAAACAGGAAGTCCCAACTTCTCCACCATGATTGTACTGGCCATATTGATCCAATACTTTCTATCAATGTCCAACCTATATATCTTATCCTTCACACAGCATAAAGTATAGATAATGCTCTTCCTTTTCTTGACTTCCATGACATACAAACACAAAATAAAAAATTGAAACTTTAAATTTTTTTTTTTCGTTTTTTTTTCACCCTTTTTTTTCTTTTTTTTTTTTTCAAATAAGGAAAAACAACACCTGAAATTCAAGGAGCCAAAGCTTTGATACCACTTGATGAGAACAAAGGAAGGACCGCCTTGAAGTTCATCTTGAAGGAAAGATATTGACGCCACACTCAAGAACGAGATGAGAATGTGAGTGATAAGTCATGGATTTTTGATCGCCACAAGTTGCCTTGATAAGATCAGATTCGGTTCTTTTACCCAAGAACGCAAAGGAAGCTCTCACAATTGGAGAAAACTCAATTTTCATTAATCTTCGAAATCTGAATTTCATTCATTCAAAATGTGCATACATATAGAATAGGGCAGCAGCTTTCTTTCTTCCTAGACACAAGATTAAAGCAAATTGAATGCCTAATTGATCCCAATTCAATTGGACATTAACTAGTGGAATAAAGCATCAGTTACACTTCTCCAACAAAGGACTTAATGCAATTAGACCACCTCTTAACTCACACACTAATGCCTAGCCTTCATAGTTGCTTCCTATTTAATTTAAAAACACACTAAATAAAACTAAAGTAACTCATACAATTAAACCAAAATTACAACAAATTTCGTCCACAAATTCGTCTTGCACTTTCAGCCCATTTTGCACCATGATAGAAGCCAAATTTGGCCATGTAGCTTGAAATAGAATTTGTAGGAAATTTTGTTAGCTTTCCAACGCATCAAAGAACACATCAATCGGACTTTTGGAGCTCAAGATATCACTAAAACAATCCAGATGGGTCATTTCTAAAGAATTTTAATAAAGCCCAATTTGTTTTTAAGAGTGATCATCCTAGGTTCACATCATACCCTCCTCTTCAAGGGAATTCGACCTCAATTTCTAGTTCCAAAATACCTCCAGTGGTCAAAAATAAATCTAAAGAACTCACCATATGCATCTTCCACGTTAAAAAGTTTGCAAGTTCATTGGAAGAATTAGCTTGCTCCTCTTTTCCTTTGGATTCCAAAGCAAAATTATTTTTCCCAAGCTCACAAAGGGTAGCCACTTCTTGAGGACATTCGCCTTCATCCCCTTTCTTCTCCTCATGATCCAAGGAAGTGATTTTAGGGAATGATTTAGAATTCAAGAATCCCAACATTTGAATCCACAAACTAACTCAGAGGATGGTATTAGAGTAGTAATTTGCCATGACTTTTCTAGTGCATTTGAGGACTTTGGAAATTCATCTTCAACCTGTTTAGAAATAAAATCAAAACAATTTGGCAAAAGGTTAGCATTAAAACATGTTTCCAAGATGACTTCCTCCACCACTCTATCTTTTGTCTTTCCTCTTCGCAATACTCTCCTTTTTATTCACCGCATTTTCAGCTCTTCTCTCAACTTCAATCTCACTCTCTTTTTCTTTCTCTTCAACACGCTGGCTTGTCGTCGATGCCTCCATGGACGCCTCAAGTAGCAATTGCCTTGTTTTTGTAGGCACCACATCACATAGTACCTCCTCATCTTCATTGCCCTCGAATTTAAAAGACACTAGTACTTGTTTAGTCACCATCACATCACCCATATCTTTAAATTCCGGATCCACGAGACTTTCAAGCGGATAAGGATCGGGATGCTCAAAACAGAAGTCCCAACTTCTCCACCATGATTGTAATGGCCATATTGATCCAATACTTTCTATCAATGTCCAACCTATATATCTTATCCTTCACACAGCATAAAGTATAGATAATGCTCTTCCTTTTCTTGACTTCCATGACATACAAACACAAAATAAAAAATTGAAACTTTAAATTTTTTTTTTCGTTTTTTTTTTCACCCTTTTTTTCTTTTTTTTTTCAAATAAGGAAAAACAACACCTGAAATTCAAGGAGCCAAAGCTTTGATACCACTTGATGAGAACAAAGGAAGGACCGCCTTGAAGTTCATCTTGAAGGAAAGATATTGACGCCACACTCAAGAACGAGATGAGAATGTGAGTGATAAGTCATGGATTTTTGATCGCCACAAGTTGCCTTGATAAGATCAGATTCGGTTCTTTTACCCAAGAACGCAAAGGAAGCTCTCACAATTGGAGAAAACTCAATTTTCATTAATCTTCGAAATCTGAATTTCATTCATTCAAAATGTGCATACATATAGAATAGGGCAGCAGCTTTCTTTCTTCCTAGACACAAGATTAAAGCAAATTGAATGCCTAATTGATCCCAATTCAATTGGACATTAACTAGTGGAATAAAGCATCAGTTACACTTCTCCAACAAAGGACTTAATGCAATTAGACCACCTCTTAACTCACACACTAATGCCTAGCCTTCATAGTTGCTTCCTATTTAATTTAAAAACACACTAAATAAAACTAAAGTAACTCATACAATTAAACCAAAATTACAACAAATTTCGTCCACAAATTCGTCTTGCACTTTCAGCCCATTTTGCACCATGATAGAAGCCAAATTTGGCCATGTAGCTTGAAATAGAATTTGTAGGAAATTTTGTTAGCTTTCCAACGCATCAAAGAACACATCAATCGGACTTTTGGAGCTCAAGATATCACTAAAACAATCCAGATGGGTCATTTCTAAAGAATTTTAATAAAGCCCAATTTGTTTTTAAGAGTGATCATCCTAGGATCACATCATACCCTCCTCTTCAAGGGAATTCGACCTCAATTTCTAGTTCCAAAATACCTCCAGTGGTCAAAAATAAATCTAAAGAACTCACCATATGCATCTTCCACGTTAAAAGTTTGCAAGTTCATTGGAAGAATTAGCTTGCTCCTCTTTTCCTTTGGATTCCAAAGCAAAATTATTTTTCCCAAGCTCACAAAGGGTAGCCACTTCTTGAGGACATTCGTCTTCATCCCCTTTCTTCTCCTCATGATCCAAGGAAGTGATTTTAGGGAATGATTTAGAATTCGAAGAATCCCAACATTTGAATCCACAAACTAACTCAGAGGATGGTATTAGAGTAGTAATTTGCCATGACTTTTCTAGTGCATTTGAGGACTTTGGAAATTCATCTTCAACCTGTTTAGAAATAAAATCAAAACAATTTGGCAAAAGGTTAGCATTAAAACATGTTTCCAAGATGACTTCCTCCACCGCTCTATCTTTTGTCTTTCCCTCTTCTGCAATACTCTCCTTTTCATTCACCTCATTTTCAGCTCTTCTCTCAACTTCAATCTCACTCTCTTTTTCTTTCTCTTCAACACGCCTGGCTTGTCGTCGATGCCTCCATGGACGCCTTCAAGTAGCTATTCCCTTGTTTTTGTAGGCACCACATCACATAGTACCTCCTCATCTTCATTGCCCTCGTATTTAAAAGACACTAGTACTTGTTTAGTCACCATCACATCACCCATATCTTTAAATTCCTGATCCTCGAGTCTTTCAAGCGGATAAGGATCAGATGCTCAAAACAGAAGTCCCAACTTCACCACCATGATTGTACTGGCCATATTGATCCAATACTTTCTATCAATGTCCAACCTATATATCTTATCCTTCACACAGCATAAAGTATAGATAATGCTCTTCCTTTTCTTGACTTCCATGACATACAATCACAAAATAAAAATTGAAACTTTAAATTTTTTTTTCGCTTTTTTTCACTCTTTTTTTCTTTTTTTTTTCAAATAAGGAAAAACAACACCTGAAATTCAAGGAGCCAAAGCTTTGATACCACTTGATGAGAACAAAGGAAGGACCGCCTTGAAGTTCATCTTGAAGGAAAGATATTGACGCCACACTCAAGAACGAGATGAGAATGTGAGTGATAAGTCATGGATTTTTGATCGCCACAAGTTGCCTTGATAAGATCAGATTCGGTTCTTATACACAAGAACGCAAAGGAAGCTCTCACAATTGGAGAAAACTCAATTTTCATTAATCTTCGAAATCTGAATTTCATTCATTCAAAATGTGCATACATATAGAATAGGGCAGCAGCTTTCTTTCTTCCTAGACACAAGATTAAAGCAAATTGAATGCCTAATTGATCCCAATTCAATTGGACATTAACTAGTGGAATAAAGCATCAGTTACACTTCTCCAACAAAGGACTTAATGCAATTAGACCACCTCTTAACTCACACACTAATGCCTAGCCTTCATAGTTGCTTCCTATTTAATTTAAAAACACACTAAATAAAACTAAAGTAACTCATACAATTAAACCAAAATTACAACAAATTTCGTCCACAAATTCGTCTTGCACTTTCAGCCCATTTTGCACCATGATAGAAGCCAAATTTGGCCATGTAGCTTGAAATAGAATTTGTAGGAAATTTTGTTAGCTTTCCAACGCATCAAAGAACACATCAATCGGACTTTTGGAGCTCAAGATATCACTAAAACAATCCAGATGGGTCATTTCTAAAGAATTTTAATAAAGCCCAATTTGTTTTTTAAGAGTGATCATCCTAGGATCACATCATACCCTCCCTCTTCAAGGGAATTCGACCTCGAATTTCTAGTTCCAAAATACCTCCAGGTGCAAAAATAAAGCTAAAGAACTGACCATATGCATCTTCCACGTTAACAAAGTTTGCAAGTTCATTGGAAGAATTAGCTTGCTCCTCTTTTCCTTTGGATTCCAAAGCAAAATTATTTTTCCCAAGCTCACAAAGGGTAGCCACTTCTTGAGGACATTCGTCTTCATCCCCTTTCTTCTCCTCATGATCCAAGGAAGTGATTTTAGGGAATGATTTAGAATTCGAAGAATCCCAACATTTGAATCCACAAACTAACTCAGAGGATGGTATTAGAGTAGTAATTTGCCATGACTTTTCTAGTGCATTTGAGGACTTTGGAAATTCATCTTCAACCTGTTTAGAAATAAAATCAAAACAATTTGGCAAAAGGTTAGCATTAAAACATGTTTCCAAGATGACTTCCTCCACCGCTCTATCTTTTGTCTTTCCCTCTTCTCGCAATACTCTCCTTTTCATTCACCTCATTTTCAGCTCTTCTCTCAACTTCAATCTCACTCTCTTTTCTTTCTCTTCAACACGCTGGCTTGTCGTCGATGCCTCCATGGACGCCAAGTAGCAAGTGCCTTGTTTTTGTAGGCACCACATCACATAGTACCTCCTCATCTTCATTGCCCTCGAATTTAAAAGACACTAGTACTTGTTTAGTCACCATCACATCACCCATATCTTTAAATTCCCGATCCACGAGACTTTCAAGCGGATAAGGATCAGGATGCTCGAAAACAGGAAGTCCCAACTTCTCCACCATGATTGTACTGGCCATATTGATCCAATACTTTCTATCAATGTCCAACCTATATATCTTATCCTTCACACAGCATAAAGTATAGATAATGCTCTTCCTTTTCTTGACTTCCATGACATACAAACACAAAATAAAAATTGAAACTTTAAATTTTTTTTTTTCGCTTTTTTTTCACCCTTTTTTTTTTTCTTTTTTTTTTTCAAATAAGGAAAACAACACCTGAAATTCAAGGAGCCAAAGCTTTGATACCACTTGATGAGAACAAAGGAAGGACCGCTTTGAAGTTCATCTTGAAGGAAAGATATTGACGCCACACTCAAGAACGAGATGAGAATGTGAGTGATAAGTCATGGATTTTTGATCGCCACAAGTTGCCTTGATAAGATCAGATTCGGTTCTTTTACCCAAGAACGCAAAGGAAGCTCTCACAATTGGAGAAAACTCAATTTTCATTAATCTTCGAAATCTGAATTTCATTCATTCAAAATGTGCATACATATAGAATAGGGCAGCAGCTTTCTTTCTTCCTAGACACAAGATTAAAGCAAATTGAATGCCTAATTGATCCCAATTCAATTGGACATTAACTAGTGGAATAAAGCATCAGTTACACTTCTCCAACAAAGGACTTAATGCAATTAGACCACCTCTTAACTCACACACTAATGCCTAGCCTTCATAGTTGCTTCCTATTTAATTTAAAAACACACTAAATAAAACTAAAGTAACTCATACAATTAAACCAAAATTACAACAAATTTCGTCCACAAATTCGTCTTGCACTTTCAGCCCATTTTGCACCATGATAGAAGCCAAATTTGGCCATGTAGCTTGAAATAGAATTTGTAGGAAATTTTGTTAGCTTTCCAACGCATCAAAGAACACATCAATCGGACTTTTGGAGCTCAAGATATCACTAAAACAATCCAGATGGGTCATTTCTAAAGAATTTTAATAAAGCCCAATTTGTTTTTAAGAGTGATCATCCTAGGATCACATCATACCCTCCTCTTCAAGGGAATTCGACCTCAATTTCTAGTTCCAAAATACCTCCAGTGGTCAAAAATAAATCTAAAGAACTCACCATATGCATCTTCCACGTTAAAAAGTTTGCAAGTTCATTGGAAGAATTAGCTTGCTCCTCTTTTCCTTTGGATTCCAAAGCAAAATTATTTTTCCCAAGCTCACAAAGGGTAGCCACTTCTTGAGGACATTCGCCTTCATCCCCTTTCTTCTCCTCATGATCCAAGGAAGTGATTTTAGGGAATGATTTAGAATTCGAAGAATCCCAACATTTGAATCCACAAACTAACTCAGAGGATGGTATTAGAGTAGTAATTTGCCATGACTTTTCTAGTGCATTTGAGGACTTTGGAAATTCATCTTCAACCTGTTTAGAAATAAAATCAAAACAATTTGGCAAAAGGTTAGCATTAAAACATGTTTCCAAGATGACTTCCTCCACCGCTCTATCTTTTGTCTTTCCCTCTTCTGCAATACTCTCCTTTTCATTCACCTCATTTTCAGCTCTTCTCTCAACTTCAATCTCACTCTCTTTTTCTTTCTCTTCAACACGCCTGGCTTGTCGTCGATGCCTCCATGGACGCCCAAGTAGCAATTGCCTTGTTTTTGTAGGCACCACATCACATAGTACCTCCTCATCTTCATTGCCCTCGAATTTAAAAGACACTAGTACTTGTTTAGTCACCATCACATCACCCATATCTTTAAATTCCGGATCCACGAGACTTTCAAGCGGATAAGGATCAGGATGCTCGAAAACAGGAAGTCCCAACTTCTCCACCATGATTGTACTGGCCATATTGATCCAATACTTTCTATCAATGTCCAACCTATATATCTTATCCTTCACACAGCATAAAGTATAGATAATGCTCTTCCTTTTCTTGACTTCCATGACATACAAACACAAAATAAAAAATTGAAACTTTAAATTTTTTTTTTTCGCTTTTTTCACCCTTTTTTCTTTTTTTTTCTCCAACTAAGGAAAACCACCACCTGAAATTCAAGGAGCCAAAGCTTTGATACCACTTGATGAGAACAAAGGAAGGACCGCCTTGAAGTTCATCTTGAAGGAAAGATATTGACGCCACACTCAAGAACGAGATGAGAATGTGAGTGATAAGTCATGGATTTTTGATCGCCACAAGTTGCCTTGATAAGATCAGATTCGGTTCTTTTACCCAAGAACGCAAAGGAAGCTCTCACAATTGGAGAAAACTCAATTTTCATTAATCTTCGAAATCTGAATTTCATTCATTCAAAATGTGCATACATATAGAATAGGGCAGCAGCTTTCTTTCTTCCTAGACACAAGATTAAAGCAAATTGAATGCCTAATTGATCCCAATTCAATTGGACATTAACTAGTGGAATAAAGCATCAGTTACACTTCTCCAACAAAGGACTTAATGCAATTAGACCACCTCTTAACTCACACACTAATGCCTAGCCTTCATAGTTGCTTCCTATTTAATTTAAAAACACACTAAATAAAACTAAAGTAACTCATACAATTAAACCAAAATTACAACAAATTTCGTCCACAAATTCGTCTTGCACTTTCAGCCCATTTTGCACCATGATAGAAGCCAAATTTGGCCATGTAGCTTGAAATAGAATTTGTAGGAAATTTTGTTAGCTTTCCAACGCATCAAAGAACACATCAATCGGACTTTTGGAGCTCAAGATATCACTAAAACAATCCAGATGGGTCATTTCTAAAGAATTTTAATAAAGCCCAATTTGTTTTTAAGAGTGATCATCCTAGGATCACATCATACCCTCCTCTTCAAGGGAATTCGACCTCAATTTCTAGTTCCAAAATACCTCCAGGTCAAAAATAAATCTAAAGAACTCACCATATGCATCTTCCACGTTAAAAGTTTGCAAGTTCATTGGAAGAATTAGCTTGCTCCTCTTTTCCTTTGGATTCCAAAGCAAAATTATTTTTCCCAAGCTCACAAAGGGTAGCCACTTCTTGAGGACATTCGCCTTCATCCCCTTTCTTCTCCTCATGATCCAAGGAAGTGATTTTAGGGAATGATTTAGAATTCGAAGAATCCCAACATTTGAATCCACAAACTAACTCAGAGGATGGTATTAGAGTAGTAATTTGCCATGACTTTTCTAGTGCATTTGAGGACTTTGGAAATTCATCTTCAACCTGTTTAGAAATAAAATCAAAACAATTTGGCAAAAGGTTAGCATTAAAACATGTTTCCAAGATGACTTCCTCCACCGCTCTATCTTTTGTCTTTCCCTCTTCTGCAATACTCTCCTTTTCATTCACCTCATTTTCAGCTCTTCTCTCAACTTCAATCTCACTCTCTTTTTCTTTCTCTTCAACACGCCTGGCTTGTCGTCGATGCCTCCATGGACGCCAAGTAGCAATTGCCTTGTTTTTGTAGGCACCACATCACATAGTACCTCCTCATCTTCATTGCCCTCAATTTAAAAGACACTAGTACTTGTTTAGTCACCATCACATCACCCATATCTTTAAATTCGGATCCACGAGACTTTCAAGCGGATAAGGATCAGATGCTCAAAACAGAAGTCCCAACTTCTCCACCATGATTGTACCGCCATATTGATCCAATACTTTCTATCAATGTCCAACCTATATATCTTATCCTTCACACAAAGATAAAGTATAGATAATGCTCTTCCTTTTCTTGACTTCCATGACATACAAACACAAAATAAAAATTGAAACTTTAAATTTTTTTTTTTCGCTTTTTTCACCCTTTTTTTTTTTTTTTTTTTTCAAATAAGGAAAACAACACCTGAAATTCAAGGAGCCAAAGCTTTGATACCACTTGATGAGAACAAAGGAAGGACCGCCTTGAAGTTCATCTTGAAGGAAAGATATTGACGCCACACTCAAGAACGAGATGAGAATGTGAGTGATAAGTCATGGATTTTTGATCGCCACAAGTTGCCTTGATAAGATCAGATTCGGTTCTTTTACCCAAGAACGCAAAGGAAGCTCTCACAATTGGAGAAAACTCAATTTTCATTAATCTTCGAAATCTGAATTTCATTCATTCAAAATGTGCATACATATAGAATAGGGCAGCAGCTTTCTTTCTTCCTAGACACAAGATTAAAGCAAATTGAATGCCTAATTGATCCCAATTCAATTGGACATTAACTAGTGGAATAAAGCATCATTACACTTCTCCAACAAAGGACTTAATGCAATTAGACCACCTCTTAACTCACACACTAATGCCTAGCCTTCATAGTTGCTTCCTATTTAATTTAAAAACACACTAAATAAAACTAAAGTAACTCATACAATTAAACCAAAATTACAACAAATTTCGTCCACAAATTCGTCTTGCACTTTCAGCCCATTTTGCACCATGATAGAAGCCAAATTTGGCCATGTAGCTTGAAATAGAATTTGTAGGAAATTTTGTTAGCTTTCCAACGCATCAAAGAACACATCAATCGGACTTTTGGAGCTCAAGATATCACTAAAACAATCCAGATGGGTCATTTCTAAAGAATTTTAATAAAGCCCAATTTGTTTTTTAAGAGTGATCATCCTAGGATCACATCATACCCTCCCTCTTCAAGGGAATTCGACCTCGAATTTCTAGTTCCAAAATACCTCCAGGGTCAAAAATAAATCTAAAGAACTCACCATATGCATCTTCCACGTTAACAAAGTTTGCAAGTTCATTGGAAGAATTAGCTTGCTCCTCTTTTCCTTTGGATTCCAAAGCAAAATTATTTTTCCCAAGCTCACAAAGGGTAGCCACTTCTTGAGGACATTCGTCTTCATCCCCTTTCTTCTCCTCATGATCCAAGGAAGTGATTTTAGGGAATGATTTAGAATTCGAAGAATCCCAACATTTGAATCCACAAACTAACTCAGAGGATGGTATTAGAGTAGTAATTTGCCATGACTTTTCTAGTGCATTTGAGGACTTTGGAAATTCATCTTCAACCTGTTTAGAAATAAAATCAAAACAATTTGGCAAAAGGTTAGCATTAAAACATGTTTCCAAGATGACTTCCTCCACCCCTCTATCTTTTGTCTTTCCCTCTTCTGCAATACTCTCCTTTTCATTCACCTCATTTTCAGCTCTTCTCTCAACTTCAATCTCACTCTCTTTTTCTTTCTCTTCAACACGCCTGGCTTGTCGTCGATGCCTCCATGGACGCCCAAGTAGCAATTGCCTTGTTTTTGTAGGCACCACATCACATAGTACCTCCTCATCTTCATTGCCCTCGAATTTAAAAGACACTAGTACTTGTTTAGTCACCATCACATCACCCATATCTTTAAATTCCAGATCCACGAGACTTTCAAGCGGAGAAGGATCAGATGCTCGAAACAGAAGTCCCAACTTCTCCACCATGATTGTACCGCCATATTGATCCAATACTTTCTATCAATGTCCAACCTATATATCTTATCCTTCACACAGCATAAAGTATAGATAATGCTCTTCCTTTTCTTGACTTCCATGACATACAAACACAAAATAAAAAATTGAAACTTTAAATTTTTTTTTCGTTTTTTTTTCACCCTTTTTTTCTTTTTTTTTTTTCAAATAAGGAAAAACAACACCTGAAATTCAAGGAGCCAAAGCTTTGATACCACTTGATGAGAACAAAGGAAGGACCGCCTTGAAGTTCATCTTGAAGGAAAGATATTGACGCCACACTCAAGAACGAGATGAGAATGTGAGTGATAAGTCATGGATTTTTGATCGCCACAAGTTGCCTTGATAAGATCAGATTCGGTTCTTTTACCCAAGAACGCAAAGGAAGCTCTCACAATTGGAGAAAACTCAATTTTCATTAATCTTCGAAATCTGAATTTCATTCATTCAAAATGTGCATACATATAGAATAGGGCAGCAGCTTTCTTTCTTCCTAGACACAAGATTAAAGCAAATTGAATGCCTAATTGATCCCAATTCAATTGGACATTAACTAGTGGAATAAAGCATCAGTTACACTTCTCCAACAAAGGACTTAATGCAATTAGACCACCTCTTAACTCACACACTAATGCCTAGCCTTCATAGTTGCTTCCTATTTAATTTAAAAACACACTAAATAAAACTAAAGTAACTCATACAATTAAACCAAAATTACAACAAATTTCGTCCACAAATTCGTCTTGCACTTTCAGCCCATTTTGCACCATGATAGAAGCCAAATTTGGCCATGTAGCTTGAAATAGAATTTGTAGGAAATTTTGTTAGCTTTCCAACGCATCAAAGAACACATCAATCGGACTTTTGGAGCTCAAGATATCACTAAAACAATCCAGATGGGTCATTTCTAAAGAATTTTAATAAAGCCCAATTTGTTTTTTAAGAGTGATCATCCTAGGATCACATCATACCCTCCCTCTTCAAGGGAATTCGACCTCGAATTTCTAGTTCCAAAATACCTCCAGGGTCAAAAATAAATCTAAAGAACTCACCATATGCATCTTCCACGTTAAAAAGTTTGCAAGTTCATTGGAAGAATTAGCTTGCTCCTCTTTTCCTGTGGATACCAAAGCAAAATTATTTTTCCCAAGCTCACAAAGGATAGCCACTTCTTGAGGACATTCGCCTTCATCCCCTTTCTTCTCCTCATGATCCAAGGAAGTGATTTTAGGGAATGATTTAGTACTCGAAGAATCCCAACATTTGAATCCACAAACTAACTCAGAGGATGGTATTAGAGTAGTAATTTGCCATGACTTTTCTAGTGCATTTGAGGACTTTGGAAATTCATCTTCAACCTGTTTAGAAATAAAATCAAAACAATTTGGCAAAAGGTTAGCATTAAAACATGTTTCCAAGATGACTTCCTCCACCGCTCTATCTTTTGTCTTTCCCTCTTCTGCAATACTCTCCTTTTCATTCACCTCATTTTCAGCTCTTCTCTCAACTTCAATCTCACTCTCTTTTTCTTTCTCTTCAACACGCTGGCTTGTCGTCGATGCCTCCATGGCCGCCTCAGTAGCACTTGCCTTGTTTTTGTAGGCCCCACCCCCCATAGTACCTCCTCATCTTCGTTGCCCTCGAATTTAAAAGACACTAGTACTTGTTTAGTCACCATCACATCACCCATATCTTTAAATTCCTGATCCACGAGACTTTCAAGCGGATAAGGATCAGATGCTCAAAACAGAAGTCCCAACTTCTCCACCATGATTGTACCGCCATATTGATCCAATACTTTCTATCAATGTCCAACCTATATATCTTATCCTTCACACAAAGATAAAGTATAGATAATGCTCTTCCTTTTCTTGACTTCCATGACATACAAACACAAAATAAAAATTGAAACTTTAAATTTTTTTCGCTTTTTTTCACCTTTTTTTTTTTTTTTTTTCAAATAAGGAAAAACAACACCTGAAATTCAAGGAGCCAAAGCTTTGATACCACTTGATGAGAACAAAGGAAGGACCGCCTTGAAGTTCATCTTGAAGGAAAGATATTGACGCCACACTCAAGAACGAGATGAGAATGTGAGTGATAAGTCATGGATTTTTGATCGCCACAAGTTGCCTTGATAAGATCAGATTCGGTGCTGTTACCCAAGAACGCAAAGGAAGCTCTCACAATTGGAGAAAACTCAATTTTCATTAATCTTCGAAATCTGAATTTCATTCATTCAAAATGTGCATACATATAGAATAGGGCAGCAGCTTTCTTTCTTCCTAGACACAAGATTAAAGCAAATTGAATGCCTAATTGATCCCAATTCAATTGGACATTAACTAGTGGAATAAAGCATCAGCTACACTTCTCCAACAAAGGACTTAATGCAATTAGACCACCTCTTAACTCACACACTAATGCCTAGCCTTCATAGTTGCTTCCTATTTAATTTAAAAACACACTAAATAAAACTAAAGTAACTCATACAATTAAACCAAAATTACAACAAATTTCGTCCACAAATTCGTCTTGCACTTTCAGCCCATTTTGCACCATGATAGAAGCCAAATTTGGCCATGTAGCTTGAAATAGAATTTGTAGGAAATTTTGTTAGCTTTCCAACGCATCAAAGAACACATCAATCGGACTTTTGGAGCTCAAGATATCACTAAAACAATCCAGATGGGTCATTTCTAAAGAATTTTAATAAAGCCCAATTTTTTTTTAAGAGTGATCATCCTAGGATCACATCATACCCTCCTCTTCAAGGGAATTCGACCTCAATTTCTAGTTCCAAAATACCTCCAGGGTCAAAAATAAATCTAAAGAACTCACCATATGCATCTTCCACGTTAAAAAGTTTGCAAGTTCATTGGAAGAATTAGCTTGCTCCTCTTTTCCTTTGGATTCCAAAGCAAAATTATTTTTCCCAAGCTCACAAAGGGTAGCCACTTCTTGAGGACATTCGCCTTCATCCCCTTTCTTCTCCTCATGATCCAAGGAAGTGATTTTAGGGAATGATTTAGAATTCAAGAATCCCAACATTTGAATCCACAAACTAACTCAGAGGATGGTATTAGAGTAGTAATTTGCCATGACTTTTCTAGTGCATTTGAGGACTTTGGAAATTCATCTTCAACCTGTTTAGAAATAAAATCAAAACAATTTGGCAAAAGGTTAGCATTAAAACATGTTTCCAAGATGACTTCCTCCACCGCTTCTATCTTTTGTCTTTCCTCTTCTCGCAATACTCTCCTTTTCATTCACCTCATTTTCAGCTCTTCTCTCAACTTCAATCTCACTCTCTTTTTCTTTCTCTTCAACACGCTGGCTTGTCGTCGATGCCTCCATGGACGCCAAGTAGCAATTGCCTTGTTTTTGTAGGCACCACATCACATAGTACCTCCTCATCTTCATTGCCCTCGAATTTAAAAGACACTAGTACTTGTTTAGTCACCATCACATCACCCATATCTTTAAATTCCTGATCCACGAGACTTTCAAGCGGATAAGGATCAGGATGCTCAAAACAGAAGTCCCAACTTCTCCACCATGATTGTACCGCCATATTGATCCAATACTTTCTATCAATGTCCAACCTATATATCTTATCCTTCACACAAAGATAAAGTATAGATAATGCTCTTCCTTTTCTTGACTTCCATGACATACAAACACAAAATAAAAATTGAAACTTTAAATTTTTTTTTCGCTTTTTCACCCTTTTTTTTCTTTTTTTCAAATAAGGAAAAACAACACCTGAAATTCAAGGAGCCAAAGCTTTGATACCACTTGATGAGAACAAAGGAAGGACCGCCTTGAAGTTCATCTTGAAGGAAAGATATTGACGCCACACTCAAGAACGAGATGAGAATGTGAGTGATAAGTCATGGATTTTTGATCGCCACAAGTTGCCTTGATAAGATCAGATTCGGTTCTTTTACCCAAGAACGCAAAGGAAGCTCTCACAATTGGAGAAAACTCAATTTTCATTAATCTTCGAAATCTGAATTTCATTCATTCAAAATGTGCATACATATAGAATAGGGCAGCAGCTTTCTTTCTTCCTAGACACAAGATTAAAGCAAATTGAATGCCTAATTGATCCCAATTCAATTGGACATTAACTAGTGGAATAAAGCATCAGTTACACTTCTCCAACAAAGGACTTAATGCAATTAGACCACCTCTTAACTCACACACTAATGCCTAGCCTTCATAGTTGCTTCCTATTTAATTTAAAAACACACTAAATAAAACTAAAGTAACTCATACAATTAAACCAAAATTACAACAAATTTCGTCCACAAATTCGTCTTGCACTTTCAGCCCATTTTGCACCATGATAGAAGCCAAATTTGGCCATGTAGCTTGAAATAGAATTTGTAGGAAATTTTGTTAGCTTTCCAACGCATCAAAGAACACATCAATCGGACTTTTGGAGCTCAAGATATCACTAAAACAATCCAGATGGGTCATTTCTAAAGAATTTTAATAAAGCCCAATTTGTTTTTTAAGAGTGATCATCCTAGGATCACATCATACCCTCCCTCTTCAAGGGAATTCGACCTCGAATTTCTAGTTCCAAAATACCTCCAGGGTCAAAAATAAATCTAAAGAACTCACCATATGCATCTTCCACGTTAAAAAAGTTTGCAAGTTCATTGGAAGAATTAGCTTGCTCCTCTTTTCCTTTGGATTCCAAAGCAAAATTATTTTTCCCAAGCTCACAAAGGGTAGCCACTTCTTGAGGACATTCGTCTTCATCCCCTTTCTTCTCCTCATGATCCAAGGAAGTGATTTTAGGGAATGATTTAGAATTCGAAGAATCCCAACATTTGAATCCACAAACTAACTCAGAGGATGGTATTAGAGTAGTAATTTGCCATGACTTTTCTAGTGCATTTGAGGACTTTGGAAATTCATCTTCAACCTGTTTAGAAATAAAATCAAAACAATTTGGCAAAAGGTTAGCATTAAAACATGTTTCCAAGATGACTTCCTCCACCGCTCTATCTTTTGTCTTTCCTTCTTCTGCAATACTCTCCTTTTCATTCACCTCATTTTCAGCTCTTCTCTCAACTTCAATCTCACTCTCTTTTTCTTTCTCTTCAACACGCCTGGCTTGTCGTCGATGCCTCCATGGACGCCAAGTAGCAATTGCCTTGTTTTTGTAGGCACCACATCACATAGTACCTCCTCATCTTCATTGCCCTCGAATTTAAAAGACACTAGTACTTGTTTAGTCACCATCACATCACCCAGATCTTTAAATTCCTGATCCACGTGACTTTCAAGCGGATAATGATCAGGATGCGCGAAAACAGGAAGTCCCAACATCTCCACCATGATTGTACCGCCATATTGATCCAATACTTTCTATCAATGTCCAACCTATATATCTTATCCTTCACACAGCATAAAGTATAGATAATGCTCTTCCTTTTCTTGACTTCCATGACATACAAACACAAAATAAAAAATTGAAACTTTAAATTTTTTTTTTTCGTTTTTTTTTCACCCTTTTTTTTCTTTTTTTTTTTTTTCAAATAAGGAAAAACAACACCTGAAATTCAAGGAGCCAAAGCTTTGATACCACTTGATGAGAACAAAGGAAGGACCGCCTTGAAGTTCATCTTGAAGGAAAGATATTGACGCCACACTCAAGAACGAGATGAGAATGTGAGTGATAAGTCATGGATTTTTGATCGCCACAAGTTGCCTTGATAAGATCAGATTCGGTTCTTTTACCCAAGAACGCAAAGGAAGCTCTCACAATTGGAGAAAACTCAATTTTCATTAATCTTCGAAATCTGAATTTCATTCATTCAAAATGTGCATACATATAGAATAGGGCAGCAGCTTTCTTTCTTCCTAGACACAAGATTAAAGCAAATTGAATGCCTAATTGATCCCAATTCAATTGGACATTAACTAGTGGAATAAAGCATCAGCTACACTTCTCCAACAAAGGACTTAATGCAATTAGACCACCTCTTAACTCACACACTAATGCCTAGCCTTCATAGTTGCTTCCTATTTAATTTAAAAACACACTAAATAAAACTAAAGTAACTCATACAATTAAACCAAAATTACAACAAATTTCGTCCACAAATTCGTCTTGCACTTTCAGCCCATTTTGCACCATGATAGAAGCCAAATTTGGCCATGTAGCTTGAAATAGAATTTGTAGGAAATTTTGTTAGCTTTCCAACGCATCAAAGAACACATCAATCGGACTTTTGGAGCTCAAGATATCACTAAAACAATCCAGATGGGTCATTTCTAAAGAATTTTAATAAAGCCCAATTTGTTTTTAAGAGTGATCATCCTAGGATCACATCATACCCTCCTCTTCAAGGGAATTCGACCTCAATTTCTAGTTCCAAAATACCTCCAGGGTCAAAAATAAATCTAAGGAAACCTCCATATGCACCTTCCACGTAAAAATCGTCTGCAAGTTCCTTGGAAGAATTACCTTGTTTGTCTTTTCCTTTGGATTCCAAAGCAAAATTATTTTTCCCCAGCTCACAAAGGGTAGCCACTTCTTGAGGACATTCGGCTTCATCCCCTTTCTTCTCCTCATGGTCCAAGGAAGTGATTTTAGGGAATGATTTAGAATTCAAGAATCCCAACATTTGAATCCACAAACTAACTCAGAGGATGGTATTAGAGTAGTAATTTGCCATGACTTTTCTAGTGCATTTGAGGACTTTGGAAATTCATCTTCAACCTGTTTAGAAATAAAATCAAAACAATTTGGCAAAAGGTTAGCATTAAAACATGTTTCCAAGATGACTTCCTCCACCGCTCTATCTTTTGTCTTTCCTCTTCTCGCAATACTCTCCTTTCCATTCCCCTCATTTTGAGCTCTCCCCTCATCTTCACTCTCACTCTCTTTTTCTTTCTCTTCAACACGCCTGGCTTGTCGTCGATGCCTCCATGGACGCCCAAGTAGCAATTGCCTTGTTTTTGTAGGCACCACATCACATAGTACCTCCTCATCTTCATTGCCCTCGAATTTAAAAGACACTAGTACTTGTTTAGTCACCATCACATCACCCATATCTTTAAATTCCGGATCCACGAGACTTTCAAGCGGATAAGGATCAGGATGCTCGAAAACAGGAAGTCCCAACTTCTCCACCATGATTGTACTGGCCATATTGATCCAATACTTTCTATCAATGTCCAACCTATATATCTTATCCTTCACACAGCATAAAGTATAGATAATGCTCTTCCTTTTCTTGACTTCCATGACATACAAACACAAAATAAAAAATTGAAACTTTAAATTTTTTTTTTCGTTTTTTTTTTCACCCTTTTTTTTCTTTTTTTTTTTTCAAATAAGGAAAAACAACACCTGAAATTCAAGGAGCCAAAGCTTTGATACCACTTGATGAGAACAAAGGAAGGACCGCCTTGAAGTTCATCTTGAAGGAAAGATATTGACGCCACACTCAAGAACGAGATGAGAATGTGAGTGATAAGTCATGGATTTTTGATCGCCACAAGTTGCCTTGATAAGATCAGATTCGGTTCTTTTACCCAAGAACGCAAAGGAAGCTCTCACAATTGGAGAAAACTCAATTTTCATTAATCTTCGAAATCTGAATTTCATTCATTCAAAATGTGCATACATATAGAATAGGGCAGCAGCTTTCTTTCTTCCTAGACACAAGATTAAAGCAAATTGAATGCCTAATTGATCCCAATTCAATTGGACATTAACTAGTGGAATAAAGCATCAGTTACACTTCTCCAACAAAGGACTTAATGCAATTAGACCACCTCTTAACTCACACACTAATGCCTAGCCTTCATAGTTGCTTCCTATTTAATTTAAAAACACACTAAATAAAACTAAAGTAACTCATACAATTAAACCAAAATTACAACAAATTTCGTCCACAAATTCGTCTTGCACTTTCAGCCCATTTTGCACCATGATAGAAGCCAAATTTGGCCATGTAGCTTGAAATAGAATTTGTAGGAAATTTTGTTAGCTTTCCAACGCATCAAAGAACACATCAATCGGACTTTTGGAGCTCAAGATATCACTAAAACAATCCAGATGGGTCATTTCTAAAGAATTTTAATAAAGCCCAATTTGTGTTTAAGAGTGATCATCCTAGGATCACATCATACCCTCCTCTTCAAGGGAATTCGACCTCAATTTCTAGTTCCAAAATACCTCCAGGTCAAAAATAAATCTAAAGAACTCACCATATGCATCTTCCACGTTAAAAAAGTTTGCAAGTTCATTGGAAGAATTAGCTTGCTCCTCTTTTCCTTTGGATTCCAAAGCAAAATTATTTTTCCCAAGCTCACAAAGGGTAGCCACTTCTTGAGGACATTCGGCTTCATCCCCTTTCTTCTCCTCATGATCCAAGGAAGTGATTTTAGGGAATGATTTAGAATTCGAAGAATCCCAACATTTGAATCCACAAACTAACTCAGAGGATGGTATTAGAGTAGTAATTTGCCATGACTTTTCTAGTGCATTTGAGGACTTTGGAAATTCATCTTCAACCTGTTTAGAAATAAAATCAAAACAATTTGGCAAAAGGTTAGCATTAAAACATGTTTCCAAGATGACTTCCTCCACCGCTCTATCTTTTGTCTTTCCCTCTTCTGCAATACTCTCCTTTTCATTCACCTCATTTTCAGCTCTTCTCTCAACTTCAATCTCACTCTCTTTTTCTTTCTCTTCAACACGCCTGGCTTGTCGTCGATGCCTCCATGGACGCCCAAGTAGCAATTGCCTTGTTTTTGTAGGCACCACATCACATAGTACCTCCTCATCTTCATTGCCCTCGAATTTAAAAGACACTAGTACTTGTTTAGTCACCATCACATCACCCATATCTTTAAATTCCGGATCCACGAGACTTTCAAGCGGATAAGGATCAGGATGCTCGAAAACAGGAAGTCCCAACTTCTCCACCATGATTGTACTGGCCATATTGATCCAATACTTTCTATCAATGTCCAACCTATATATCTTATCCTTCACACAGCATAAAGTATAGATAATGCTCTTCCTTTTCTTGACTTCCATGACATACAAACACAAAATAAAAAATTGAAACTTTAAATTTTTTTTTTCGTTTTTTTTTTCACCCTTTTTTTTCTTTTTTTTTTTTTTCAAATAAGGAAAAACAACACCTGAAATTCAAGGAGCCAAAGCTTTGATACCACTTGATGAGAACAAAGGAAGGACCGCCTTGAAGTTCATCTTGAAGGAAAGATATTGACGCCACACTCAAGAACGAGATGAGAATGTGAGTGATAAGTCATGGATTTTTGATCGCCACAAGTTGCCTTGATAAGATCAGATTCGGTTCTTTTACCCAAGAACGCAAAGGAAGCTCTCACAATTGGAGAAAACTCAATTTTCATTAATCTTCGAAATCTGAATTTCATTCATTCAAAATGTGCATACATATAGAATAGGGCAGCAGCTTTCTTTCTTCCTAGACACAAGATTAAAGCAAATTGAATGCCTAATTGATCCCAATTCAATTGGACATTAACTAGTGGAATAAAGCATCAGTTACACTTCTCCAACAAAGGACTTAATGCAATTAGACCACCTCTTAACTCACACACTAATGCCTAGCCTTCATAGTTGCTTCCTATTTAATTTAAAAACACACTAAATAAAACTAAAGTAACTCATACAATTAAACCAAAATTACAACAAATTTCGTCCACAAATTCGTCTTGCACTTTCAGCCCATTTTGCACCATGATAGAAGCCAAATTTGGCCATGTAGCTTGAAATAGAATTTGTAGGAAATTTTGTTAGCTTTCCAACGCATCAAAGAACACATCAATCGGACTTTTGGAGCTCAAGATATCACTAAAACAATCCAGATGGGTCATTTCTAAAGAATTTTAATAAAGCCCAATTTGTTTTTTAAGAGTGATCATCCTAGGATCACATCATACCCTCCCTCTTCAAGGGAATTCGACCTCGAATTTCTAGTTCCAAAATACCTCCAGGGTCAAAAATAAATCTAAAGAACTCACCATATGCATCTTCCACGTTAAAAAAGTTTGCAAGTTCATTGGAAGAATTAGCTTGCTCCTCTTTTCCTTTGGATTCCAAAGCAAAATTATTTTTCCCAAGCTCACAAAGGGTAGCCACTTCTTGAGGACATTCGCCTTCATCCCCTTTCTTCTCCTCATGATCCAAGGAAGTGATTTTAGGGAATGATTTAGAATTCGAAGAATCCCAACATTTGAATCCACAAACTAACTCAGAGGATGGTATTAGAGTAGTAATTTGCCATGACTTTTCTAGTGCATTTGAGGACTTTGGAAATTCATCTTCAACCTGTTTAGAAATAAAATCAAAACAATTTGGCAAAAGGTTAGCATTAAAACATGTTTCCAAGATGACTTCCTCCACCGCTCTATCTTTTGTCTTTCCTCTTCGCAATACTCTCCTTTTCATTCACCTCATTTTCAGCTCTTCTCTCAACTTCAATCTCACTCTCTTTTTCTTTCTCTTCAACACGCTGGCTTGTCGTCGATGCCTCCATGGACGCCTCAAGTAGCAATTGCCTTGTTTTTGTAGGCACCACATCACATAGTACCTCCTCATCTTCATTGCCCTCGAATTTAAAAGACACTAGTACTTGTTTAGTCACCATCACATCACCCATATCTTTAAATTCCGGATCCACGAGACTTTCAAGCGGATAAGGATCAGGATGGTCGAAAACATGGAGTCCCAACTTCTCCACCATGATTGTAATCGCCATATTGATCCAATACTTTCTATCAATGTCCAACCTATATATCTTATCCTTCACACAAAGATAAAGTATAGATAATGCTCTTCCTTTTCTTGACTTCCATGACATACAAACACAAAATAAAAAATTGAAACTTTAAATTTTTTTTTCGTTTTTTTTTTCACCCTTTTTTTCTTTTTTTTTTTTCAAATAAGGAAAAACAACACCTGAAATTCAAGGAGCCAAAGCTTTGATACCACTTGATGAGAACAAAGGAAGGACCGCCTTGAAGTTCATCTTGAAGGAAAGATATTGACGCCACACTCAAGAACGAGATGAGAATGTGAGTGATAAGTCATGGATTTTTGATCGCCACAAGTTGCCTTGATAAGATCAGATTCTGTTCTTTACCCAAGAACGCAAAGGAAGCTCTCACAATTGGAGAAAACTCAATTTTCATTAATCTTCGAAATCTGAATTTCATTCATTCAAAATGTGCATACATATAGAATAGGGCAGCAGCTTTCTTTCTTCCTAGACACAAGATTAAAGCAAATTGAATGCCTAATTGATCCCAATTCAATTGGACATTAACTAGTGGAATAAAGCATCAGTTACACTTCTCCAACAAAGGACTTAATGCAATTAGACCACCTCTTAACTCACACACTAATGCCTAGCCTTCATAGTTGCTTCCTATTTAATTTAAAAACACACTAAATAAAACTAAAGTAACTCATACAATTAAACCAAAATTACAACAAATTTCGTCCACAAATTCGTCTTGCACTTTCAGCCCATTTTGCACCATGATAGAAGCCAAATTTGGCCATGTAGCTTGAAATAGAATTTGTAGGAAATTTTGTTAGCTTTCCAACGCATCAAAGAACACATCAATCGGACTTTTGGAGCTCAAGATATCACTAAAACAATCCAGATGGGTCATTTCTAAAGAATTTTAATAAAGCCCAATTTGTTTTTTAAGAGTGATCATCCTAGGATCACATCATACCCTCCCTCTTCAAGGGAATTCGACCTCGAATTTCTAGTTCCAAAATACCTCCAGGGTCAAAAATAAATCTAAAGAACTCACCATATGCATCTTCCACGTTAAAAGTTTGCAAGTTCATTGGAAGAATTAGCTTGCTCCTCTTTTCCTTTGGATTCCAAAGCAAAATTATTTTTCCCAAGCTCACAAAGGGTAGCCACTTCTTGAGGACATTCGTTGATGAGGACATGGAGCACCAAGAGGCCATTCAAAGCTTAGGAGGACCAATGACTAGGGCAATGTCAAGGAGGGTCCAAGAAAGCTTAGTCCAATTCATGACTAAGACAATTGCAAACAGAGGCAAAGATGTAATTGCACCAAAAACCATGCTTGTCATACAAGCCATGGAGGAGGCGCAACTTGCATAAAAGAAGGCAGCCAAGTTAATTTCTTTTAATTGAATAAAAGTGCAAGTGACCAATTGATTTATTTGGGACCAAGGCACTAAGTTATTTAAATTTTTTGGTGTGTTTTAATCCACTTAAAGTGGTGTGTGGCGCAAGGAGCAAGGGGTCCCACACCTCTCAACCACTCTTTGTGTAGTTTTAATGGGTGAATAATCTTGCTACCAAGGAAAGACAAAGACATTCAAAGCAATCAAGGCAAAGAGGAGTTACACAAGACAAGGTGATGAATGCTAAGACAAAGACATTCAAAGCAATAAAGGCAAAGAGGAGTTACACAAGACAAGGTGATGAATGCTCCAACAGCACAATAAAAGCGCATCCATCCACTTAATTACAGTTAATGAGTGGTTGTGAAACCTTCACCTGGTCATGAAGAGCAATCAAAACAGAATATGAAGCGTAGACCTTTACTTCACCGCCACTTAGGCGATGAGGCTGCAACAATTATTTTTGTTTGTAATTTCCTTTAATCATTTTGCTTGTAACCCTAGAAAGGAAGGACTTTGTCTCTTTACTCTTTGTAACAGCAAGAACCTCCCTCATTATATATAGGGCGCAAGTTTCAATAGAGGTTAACAAAGATTTTAGCAAAATATTGAGTTCATACTCTTTGGTTACGGATTGGACCGGTTTATCGATCTTATCAAGAAACTCTCTTCTTGTGGTGATCCTCACATTCATAGGCTTATCCTTGTCTTGGATTAGACTAAGGTGGCGCCCCTGCCTCCCAATCATCCATCTTCTTCACTTACTCATAAACAGATCCTTGAGACCTTGTTTGCTTCTTGTTTTATTTTGTGTTTTCATAATCTGTCCCCTTAATTCTCTACCACCAAAGCCACGAAATTCCATTCATTCTCTATCCAATTTTCATTCATTTTATATCAAAAATACAAAAACAAAAGTCACAACCAGATTCTATGTTGAAAATCAAGCAAATGGCCAATTTCTACAACAAGGAGGCCATCATTTGGTAATCAGAGCAAGGTTTCGACTTTGTTCAAAAGAATCCCAGGTTTCGCTATTCTTATCTTTGAGTTCTGAATTCTTAAAAAAAAAAATTGCGAAAATTCATAAAAAAAAAAAAAAATCTTGAATTCTAGTTGTGTTTCTTCGTTGCTGTTACACTCTGAAATTTTTATTTTATTTCTTTCTTTTGAGTGAGTTCTTTCTTGTTCTAGTCTCACAAACTTTGTGTTCAATTTTTGTTTCTTACCTTTCCTTTCCAAGTGTTGTGTGTGTAGATTATTATTTGAATTGGTTTCTTGTATTGATCATTTCTTTGGTTTCTCTAAAGAACTGACAAGAGTTATGGATCCTCAAAATCGATTACTACTAGATGCCCTCACGGCAAAAATGAGAGAACTTTTGAAAGAGGAAGTGGAAGGCATAAATGAAAGAATTGACCAATTAGAAAACAGACAAAATAGCAGTGATGAGGAGGAACGGAGGAGAAGGAGATGTGATGAACCTAGAGAAGATAGGTTGGGTGGTATAAAAATAAAAGGACCACAATTTGGTGGGAAAAATGACCGGAGGCGTATTTGGAATGGGAAACTAAAATTGAACAAATTTTTTCTGTAAGAATTATAGTGATCTTCAAAAGGGGCGGGTTGGTTCTAGTGAATGTACAGATTACGCCTTGGTGTGGTGGGACCAATTGACAAAGGAGAGGAGAAGGCACAATGAGCCAGCCATTGCCACATGGGAGGAAATGAAGAGGCTCATGAGAAGGAGATTCATCCCATCTTACTACAACAGAGAGTTGCACAACAAATTACAGCGACTCACCCAAGGCAACAAAAGTGTTGATGAGTACTACAAGGAGATGGAGGTGGCAAAAATTAGAGCAAATGTGGAGGAAGATGATGAAGCAACCATGGCCAGATTCTTGCATGGCCTAAATCGTGATATAAGTGACATAGTGGAACCGCAACACTATGTTCAATTAGACGATTTGGTACATCAAGCCATAAAGGTAGAACAACAACTTAAGAGGAAGGGTCGATAAGAAGAAGCACTACCACTTCCAATCCTCAAAATTGGAAGAGCAATATTAAGAGTGAAGGTACTTCATCATCCAAAGAAGCCGTGACACAAAAGGTAAAAACGCTACAACTAGTCCTTCTCAAGTTGTTTCAACTAACCGAATTTGTTAAGTGTTTCAAGTGCCAAGGCTTAGGACACATTGCATCTCAATGTCCTACCAAGAGAATTATGATTGTAGAGGAGGTTGAGGAGGAAGATGAAGGGCTGAAGAGTATGATGAGGATTGTTTTGAGGAGGAGGCCCAAATACCTAGTGGAGAGCTACTTATGATGAAAAGGTTGTTGGAAGCCGTGGTAAAGGAGGAAGATGCGACTCAAAGGGAGAACATATTTCACTCAAGGTGCCTCATACAAGGCAAGGTATGTTCCCTGATTATTGATGGTGGGAGTTGCACAAATGTTGCTAGCACAAGGTTAGTTTCCAAACTCCAACTAGAAACTAAACCACATCCCAAGCCATATAAGCTTCAATGGCTTGTTAATCATGTTGAGATGATTGTTGATGAACAAGTAGAAATTTCTTTTTCAATTGAAAAATATGAAGATGTGGCTGTTTGTGATGTAGTTCCTATGGAGGCCAGCCATGTCTTGTTGGGAAGGCCTTGGCAATTTGACAAAAAGGCAAGCCATGAAGGGCATACCAACAAGTACTTTTTTGTTCATCGTGGAAAAAGAATTGTATTGGCTCCTTTGAGCCCAAGTGAGGTGGGAGATGATCAAAAAAAATTGAGAGAAAAATGTGAAAAAGAAAAAGAAGAAAAAGAAAAGATCCCCAAAGAAAAAAAGAAAAAAAAGAGTGACAAAAAAAGATTGATGAAAAAAGAAAGAAATTTTGATGGAGACAAAGGGGGAGGTTAAAAAAGCTATTTTCTCTAATCAGCCCCTATATTTGCTTTTTAGCAAAGAGGTGGCCTTGCTGGAAAATTTACCTAACACTCAAGAATTGCCAAATTGCATAAATTCTCTTTTGCAGGAATTTGAGGATCTGTTTCCTAAGGAGGTACCAAGTGGGCTGCCACCTTGAGAGGATTGAGCACCACATTGATCTCATCCCAGCGCCACTTTGCCTAATAGGCCAGCCTCTGGAGCAACCCACAACAAACGCAAGAGATACAAAAGCAAGTGGCTGAATTGGTAAGTAAAGGTTGGGTAAGGGAAAGTTTAAGTCCATGTGTTGTCCTGTTATTTTAGTCCCTAAGAAAGATGGTAGTTGGAGAATGTGCATGATTGTAGAGTCATTAATAATATTATCATTAAGTATAGGCATCCAATACCTCGGTTAGATGACTTGCTTGATGAACTGTTTGGTGCATGCTTGTTTTCCAAAATTGATTTGAAAAGTGGATACCATCAAATTAGAATAAGGGAAGGGGATGAATGGAAAACTGCTTTCAAAACTAAATATGGTTTATATGAGTGGTTAGTTATGCCTTTTGGATTAACTAATGCACCTAGCACTTTCATGAGATTAATGAACCATGTTTTGAGGGAATTTTTGGGAAAATTTGTTGTTGTATATTTTGATGATATCTTGATATATAGCAAAAATTTAGAGGACCATTGCATTCATCTAAGGGCTGTTTTAAATGTGCTAAGAAAAGAAAACTTGTATGCAAACTTGGAAAAATGTGTGTTTTGCACGGATCAAGTCGTTTTTCTAGGCTTTGTCATAAGCTCTCAAGGAGTACATGTGGATGAAGCAAAGGTGAAGGCAATCCACCTAAAAGTGTGACAGAGGTAAGAAGTTTCCATGGTTTAGCAAGTTTCTATAGGAGGTTTGTTAAGGATTTTAGTACTATTGCTGCACCTCTTAATGAAATTGTTAAAAAGGAAATTGGTTTTAAATGGGGTGAGAAACAAGAACAAGCTTTTTCAATTCTTAAAGAAAAGCTCACCCAAGCACCAATTCTAGCATTGCCTAATTTTTCAAAATCTTTTGAAATTGAGTGTGATGCTTCCAATGTTGGAATTTGGGCTGTTTTGATGCAAGAAGGTCATCCAATTGCTTATTTTAGTGAGAAATTAAAAGGGCTGCCCTAAATTACTCCACTTATGATAAGGAATTGTATGCCTTAGTAAGGGCATTGCAAGCGTGGCAACATTACTTGCCGCCAAAAGAATTTGTCATTCATAGTGATCATGAGTCCTTGAAGTATTTAAAAGGACAAGGTAAGTTGAATAAAAGGCATGCTAAATGGGTTGAATTTTTGGAGCAATTTCCTTATGTGATTAAGCATAAGAAGGGTAAAGCCAATGTTGTGGCTGATGCATTATCAAGAAGGTCGCATTACTCTCTACCCTTGAAACTAAAATTTTTGGTCTTGAGCACATTAAGGAATTGTATGAGCATGATCTTGATTTTTCTGGTAAATATGTTGAATGTGTGCATGCTACCCATAATGGATTTTTAGGCACAATGATTATTTATTTAAAGAAAAAAGGTTGTGTGTGCCAAAAGGATCCATTAGAGAACTCTTAGTCAAAGAGGCGCATGAGGGGGGCTTAATGGGACATTTTGGTGTTCCTAAAACTTTGGAATTTTTGCAAGAACATTTCTATTGGCCTCACATGAAAATTGATGTGCAAAAATATTGTGAAAGATGCATTGTTTGCAAAAAGGCCAAATCCAAAGTGATGCCCCATGGTTTATATACTCCATTGCCTGTTCCTGAATATCCCTGGATTGACCTTTCCATGGACTTTGTTTTAGGGTTACCTAGAACAAAGAACGGGAAAGATTCTATTTTTGTTGTTGTGGACAGGTTCTCAAAGATGGCACATTTCATTCCATGCAAAAAGGTGGATGATGCTTGCCACATTGCTGATTTGTTTTTCAAAGAAGTGGTGCGCTACATGGTCTACCAAAAAGTATAGTGTCTGACCGTGACACTAAATTTCTAAGCCACTTCGGAGAACTTTGTGGGGTAAGGTGGGAACTAAGTTACTATTCTCTACAACTTGTCATCCCCAAACTGATGGGCAACCGAGGTAGTAAACATAACCTCTCTACTCTTTTAAGGGCTGTACTTTCAAGGAATTTGAAAATGTGGGAAACGTGGCTGCCACATGTTGAATTTGCTTATAATAGGGCTGTCCATAGTACCACAAATCATTCCCCATTTGAGATTGTGTATGGTTATAATCCTTTAACTCCTCTTGATCTATTACCTTTACCTAACACATCTCTGTTAAAGCATAAAGATGGCAAAGCTAAGCTGAATTTGTGAAAAGTTTGCATGAGAAAATTAAACTGCAAATTGAAAAGAAAAATGAAAGCTATGCCAAAAGTGCCAATAAAGGGCGCAAGCGGTTACTTTTGAACCCGGAGATTGGTCTGCAGGTCCATATGAGGAAAGAAAGGTTTCCGTCACAAAGGAAATCTAAGTTAATGCCTAGGCGATGGCCCTTTTCAAGTGATTGCCAAAGTCAATGATAATGCTTATAAAGTTGACCTTCCAGGTGAGTATGGTGTTAGTGCCACTTTCAACGTTCTTTGACTTGTCTCTTTTTGATGTAGGTGATGAGGACTTCAATTCAAGGTCGAATTCTCCTCAAGAGGGAGGGAATGATGAGGACATGGAGCACCAAGAGGCCATTCAAAGCTTAGGAGGACCAATGACTAGGGCAATGTCAAGGAGGGTCCAAGAAAGCTTAGTCCAATTCATGACTAAGACAATTGCAAACAGAGGCAAAGATGTAATTGCACTAAAAACCATGCTTGTCATACAAGCCATGGAGGAGGCGCAACTTGCATAAAAGAAGGCAGCCAAGTTAATTTCTTTTAATTGAATAAAAGTGCAAGTGACCAATTGATTTATTTGGGACCAAGGCACTAAGTTATTTAAATTTTTTTGGTGTGTTTAATCCACTTCAAGTGGCTGTGTGGCGCAAGGAGCAAGGGGTCCCACACCTCTCAACCACTCTTTGTGTAGTTTTAATGGGTGAATAATCTTGCTACCAAGGAAAGACAAAGACATTCAAAGCAATCAAGGCAAAGAGGAGTTACACAAGACAAGGTGATGAATGCTAAGACAAAGACATTCAAAGCAATAAAGGCAAAGAGGAGTTACACAAGACAAGGTGATGAATGCTCCAACAGACAATAAAAGCGCATCCATCCACTTAATTACAGTTAATGAGTGGTTGTGAAACCTTCACCTGGTCATGAAGAGCAATCAAAACAGAATATGAAGCGTAGACCTTTACTTCAAATTTGCGCCACTTAGGCCATGAGGCAGCAACAATTATTTTTGTTTGTAATTTCCTTTAATCATTTTGCTTGTAACCCTAGAAAGGAAGGACTTTGTCACTTTACTCTTTGTAACAGCAAGAACCTCCCTCATTATATATAGGCAGCGCAAGTTTCAATAGCGGACAACAAAGATTTTAGGAAAATATTGAGTTCATACTCTTTGGTTACGGATTGGACCAGCTTTATCGATCTTATCAAGAAACTCTCTTCTTGTGGTGATCCTCACATTCATAGGCTTATCCTTGTCTTGGATTAGACTAAGGTGGCGCCCCTGCCTCCCAATCATCCATCTTCTTCACTTACTCATAAACAGATCCTTGAGACCTTGTTTGCTTCTTGTTTTATTTTGTGTTTTCACAATCTGTCCCCTTAATTCTCTACCACCAAAGCCACGAAATTCCATTCATTCTCTATCCAATTTTCATTCATTTTATATCAAAAATACAAAAACAAAAGTCACAACCAGATTCTATGTTGAAAATCAAGCAAATGGCCAATTTCTACAACAAGGAGGCCATCATTCGTCTTCATCCCCTTTCTTCTCCTCATGATCCAAGGAAGTGATTTTAGGGAATGATTTAGAATTCGAAGAATCCCAACATTTGAATCCACAAACTAACTCAGAGGATGGTATTAGAGTAGTAATTTGCCATGACTTTTCTAGTGCATTTGAGGACTTTGGAAATTCATCTTCAACCTGTTTAGAAATAAAATCAAAACAATTTGGCAAAAGGTTAGCATTAAAACATGTTTCCAAGATGACTTCCTCCACCGCTCTATCTTTTGTCTTTCCCTCTTCTGCAATACTCTCCTTTTTATTCACCTCATTTTCAGCTCTTCTCTCAACTTCAATCTCACTCTCTTTTTCTTTCTCTTCAACACGCTGGCTTGTCGTCGATGCCTCCATGGGCCTCAAGTAGCAATTGCCTTGTTTTTGTAGGCACCACATCACATAGTACCTCCTCATCTTCATTGCCCTCGAATTTAAAAGACACTAGTACTTGTTTAGTCACCATCACATCACCCATATCTTTAAATTAGGATCCACGAGACTTTCAAGCGGATAAGGATCGGGATGCTCGAAAAACAGAAGTCCCAACTTCTCCACCATGGTTGTCTTGGCCATATTGATCCAATACTTTCTATCAATGTCCAACCTATATATCTTATCCTTCACACAGCATAAAGTATAGATAATGCTCTTCCTTTTCTTGACTTCCATGACATACAAACACAAAATAAAAAATTGAAACTTTAAATTTTTTTTTTCGTTTTTTTTTTCACCCTTTTTTTTCTTTTTTTTTTCAAATAAGGAAAAACAACACCTGAAATTCAAGGAGCCAAAGCTTTGATACCACTTGATGAGAACAAAGGAAGGACCTCCTTGAAGTTCATCTTGAAGGAAAGATATTGACGCCACACTCAAGAACGAGATGAGAATGTGAGTGATAAGTTATGGATTTTTGATCGCCACAAGTTGCCTTGATAAGATCAGATTCGGTTCTTTTACCCAAGAACGCAAAGGAAGCTCTCACAATTGGAGAAAACTCAATTTTCATTAATCTTCGAAATCTGAATTTCATTCATTCAAAATGTGCATACATATAGAATAGGGCAGCAGCTTTCTTTCTTCCTAGACACAAGATTAAAGCAAATTGAATGCCTAATTGATCCCAATTCAATTGGACATTAACTAGTGGAATAAAGCATCAGTTACACTTCTCCAACAAAGGACTTAATGCAATTAGACCACCTCTTAACTCACACACTAATGCCTAGCCTTCATAGTTGCTTCCTATTTAATTTAAAAACACACTAAATAAAACTAAAGTAACTCATACAATTAAACCAAAATTACAACAAATTTCGTCCACAAATTCGTCTTGCACTTTCAGCCCATTTTTCACCATGATAGAAGCCAAATTTGGCCATGTAGCTTGAAATAGAATTTGTAGGAAATTTTGTTAGCTTTCCAACGCATCAAAGAACACATCAATCGGACTTTTGGAGCTCAAGATATCACTAAAACAATCCAGATGGGTCATTTCTAAAGAATTTTAATAAAGCCCAATTTGTTTTTTAAGAGTGATCATCCTAGGATCACATCATACCCTCCCTCTTCAAGGGAATTCGACCTCGAATTTCTAGTTCCAAAATACCTCCAGGGTCAAAAATAAATCTAAAGAACTCACCATATGCATCTTCCACGTTAAACAAGTTTGCAAGTTCATTGGAAGAATTAGCTTGCTCCTCTTTTCCTTTGGATTCCAAAGCAAAATTATTTTTCCCAAGCTCACAAAGGGTAGCCACTTCTTGAGGACATTCGTCTTCATCCCCTTTCTTCTCCTCATGATCCAAGGAAGTGATTTTAGGGAATGATTTAGAATTCGAAGAATCCCAACATTTGAATCCACAAACTAACTCAGAGGATGGTATTAGAGTAGTAATTTGCCATGACTTTTCTAGTGCATTTGAGGACTTTGGAAATTCATCTTCAACCTGTTTAGAAATAAAATCAAAACAATTTGGCAAAAGGTTAGCATTAAAACATGTTTCTAAGATGACTTCCTCCACCGCTCTATCTTTTGTCTTTCCCTCTTCTGCAATACTCTCCTTTTCATTCACCTCATTTTCAGCTCTTCTCTCAACTTCAATCTCACTCTCTTTTTCTTTCTCTTCAACACGCCTGGCTTGTCGTCGATGCCTCCATGGACGCCCAAGTAGCAATTGCCTTGTTTTTGTAGGCACCACATCACATAGTACCTCCTCATCTTCATTGCCCTCGAATTTAAAAGACACTAGTACTTGTTTAGTCACCATCACATCACCCATATCTTTAAATTCCGGATCCACGAGACTTTCAAGCGGATAAGGATCAGGATGCTCGAAAACAGGAAGTCCCAACTTCTCCACCATGATTGTACTGGCCATATTGATCCAATACTTTCTATCAATGTCCAACCTATGTATCTTATCCTTCACACAGCATAAAGTATAGATAATGCTCTTCCTTTTCTTGACTTCCATGACATACAAACACAAAATAAAAAATTGAAACTTTAAAAAATTTTTTTCGTTTTTTTTTTCACCCTTTTTTTTCTTTTTTTTTTCTTTTCAAATAAGGAAAAACAACACCTGAAATTCAAGGAGCCAAAGCTTTGATACCACTTGATGAGAACAAAGGAAGGACCGCCTTGAAGTTCATCTTGAAGGAAAGATATTGACGCCACACTCAAGAACGAGATGAGAATGTGAGTGATAAGTCATGGATTTTTGATCGCCACAAGTTGCCTTGATAAGATCAGATTCAGTTCTTTTACCCAAGAACGCAAAGGAAGCTCTCACAATTGGAGAAAACTCAATTTTCATTAATCTTCGAAATCTGAATTTCATTCATTCAAAATGTGCATACATATAGAATAGGGCAGCAGCTTTCTTTCTTCCTAGACACAAGATTAAAGCAAATTGAATGCCTAATTGATCCCAATTCAATTGGACACTAACTAGTGGAATAAAGCATCAGTTACACTTCTCCAACAAAGGACTTAATGCAATTAGACCACCTCTTAACTCACACACTAATGCCTAGCCTTCATAGTTGCTTCCTATTTAATTTAAAAACACACTAAATAAAACTAAAGTAACTCATACAATTAAACCAAAATTACAACAAATTTCGTCCACAAATTCGTCTTGCACTTTCAGCCCATTTTGCACCATGATAGAAGCCAAATTTGGCCATGTAGCTTGAAATAGAATTTGTAGGAAATTTTGTTAGCTTTCCAACGCATCAAAGAACACATCAATCGGACTCTTGGAGCTCAAGATATCACTAAAACAATCCAGATGGGTCATTTCTAAAGAATTTTAATAAAGCCCAATTTATTTTTAAGAGTGATCATCCTATGATCACATCATACCCTCCCTCTTCAAGGGAATTCGACCTCGAATTTCTAGTTCCAAAATACCTCCAGGGTCAAAAATAAATCTAAAGAACTCACCATATGCATCTTCCACGTTAAAAAAGTTTGCAAGTTCATTGGAAGAATTAGCTTGCTCCTCTTTTCCTTTGGATTCCAAAGCAAAATTATTTTTCCCAAGCTCACAAAGGGTAGCCACTTCTTGAGGACATTCGTTGATGAGGACATGGAGCACCAAGAGGCCATTCAAAGCTTAGGAGGACCAATGACTAGGGCAATGTCAAGGAGGGTCCAAGAAAGCTTAGTCCAATTCATGACTAAGACAATTGCAAACAGAGGCAAAGATGTAATTGCACCAAAAACCATGCTTGTCATACAAGCCATGGAGGAGGCGCAACTTGCATAAAAGAAGGCAGCCAAGTTAATTTCTTTTAATTGAATAAAAGTGCAAGTGACCAATTGATTTATTTGGGACCAAGGCACTAAGTTATTTAAATTTTTTTGGTGTGTTTTAATCCACTTCAAGTGGCTGTGTGGCGCAAGGAGCAAGGGGTCCCACACCTCTCAACCACTCTTTGTGTAGTTTTAATGGGTGAATAATCTTGCTACCAAGGAAAGACAAAGACATTCAAAGCAATCAAGGCAAAGAGGAGTTACACAAGACAAGGTGATGAATGCTAAGACAAAGACATTCAAAGCAATAAAGGCAAAGAGGAGTTACACAAGACAAGGTGATGAATGCTCCAACAGCACAATAAAAGCGCATCCATCCACTTAATTACAGTTAATGAGTGGTTGTGAAACCTTCACCTGGTCATGAAGAGCAATCAAAACAGAATATGAAGCGTAGACCTTTACTTCAAATTTGCGCCACTTAGGCCATGAGGCAGCCACTATTCTTTTTGTTTGTAATTTCCTTTAATCATTTTGCTTGTAACCCTAGAAAGGAAGGACTTTGTCTCTTTACTCTTTGTAACAGCAAGAACCTCCTCATTATATATAGGGCAAGTTTCAATAGAGGTTAACAAAGATTTTAGCAAAATATTGAGTTCATACTCTTTGGTTCTGGATTGGACCAGTTTATCGATCTTATCAAGAAACTCTCTTCTTGTGGTGATCCTCACATTCATAGGCTTATCCATGTCTTGGATTAGACTAAGGTGGCGCCCCTGCCTCCCAATCATCCATCTTCTTCACTTACTCATAAATAGATCCTTGAGACCTTGTTTGCTTCTTGTTTTATTTTGTGTTTTCACAATCTGTCCCCTTAATTCTCTACCACCAAAGCCACGAAATTCCATTCATTCTCTATCCAATTTTCATTCATTTTATATCAAAAATACAAAAACAAAAGTCACAACCAGATTCTATGTTGAAAATCAAGCAAATGGCCAATTTCTACAACAAGGAGGCCATCATTTGGTAATCAGATCAAGGTTTCGACTTTGTTCAAAAGAATCCCAGGTTTCTCTATTCTTATCTTTGAGTTCTGAATTCTTTAAAAAAAAAAAATTGCGAAAATTCATAAAAAAAAAAAATCTTGAATTCTGGTTGTGTTTCTTTGTTGCTGCTACACTCTGAAATTTTTATTTTATTTCTTTCTTTTGAGTGAGTTCTTTCTTGTTCTAGTCTCACAAACTTTGTGTTCAATTTTTGTTTCTTACCTTTCCTTTCCAAGCTGTTCTGTGTGTGGATTATTATTTGAATTGGTTTCTTGTATCGATCATTTGCTGGTTTCTCTAAAGAACTGACAAGAGTTATGGATCCTCAAAATCGATTACTACTAGATGCCCTCACGGCAAAAATGAGAGAACTTTTGAAAGAGGAAGTGGAAGGCATAAATGAAAGAATTGACCAATTAGAAAAATGACAAAATAGCGGTGATGAGGAGGAACGGAGGAGAAGGAGACGTGATGAACCTAGAGAAGATAGGTTGGGTGGTATAAAAATAAAAGTACCACAATTTGTTGGGAAAAATGACCGGAGGCGTATTTGGAATGGGAAACTAAAATTGAACAAATTTTTTCCTCAGAATAATTATACTGATCTTCAAAAGGTGCAGGTTGCTTCTATTGAATTTACAGATTACGCCTTGGTGTGGTGGGACCAATTGACAAAGGAGAGGAGAAGGCACAATGAGCCAGCCATTGCCACATGGGAGGAAATGAAGAGGCTCATGAGAAGGAGATTCATCCCATCTTACTACAACAGAGAGTTGCACAACAAATTACAGCGACTCACCCAAGGCAACAAAAGTGTTGATGAGTACTACAAGGAGATGGAGGTGGCAAAAATTAGAGCAAATGTGGAGGAAGATGATGAAGCAACCATGGCCAGATTCTTGCATGGCCTAAATCGTGATATAAGTGACATAGTGGAACTGCAACACTATGTTCAATTAGACGATTTGGTACATCAAGCCATAAAGGTAGAACAACAACTTAAGAGGAAGGGTCAGATAAGAAGAAGCACTACCACTTCCAATCCTCAAAATTGGAAGAGCAATATTAAGAGTGAAGGTACTTCATCATCCAAAGAAGCCGTGGCTGACACAAAAGGTAAAAACGCTACAACTAGTCCTTCTCAAGTTGTTTCAACTAACCGGGCTGTTAAGTGTTTCAAGTGCCAAGGCTTAGGACACATTGCATCTCAATGTCCTACCAAGAGAATTATGATTGTAGAGGAGGTTGAGGAGGAAGATGAAGGGGCTGAAGAGTATGATGAGGATTGTGTTGAGGAGGAGGCCCAAATACCTAGTGGAGAGCTACTTATGATGAAAAGGTTGTTGGAAGCCGTGGTAAAGGAGGAAGATGCGACTCAAAGGGAGAACATATTTCACTCAAGGTGCCTCATACAAGGCAAGGTATGTTCCGTGATTATTGATGGTGGGAGTTGCACAAATGTTGCTAGCACAAGGTTAGTTTCCAAACTCCAACTAGAAACTAAACCACATCCCAAGCCATATAAGCTTCAATGGCTTGTTAATGATGTTGAGATGATTGTTGATGAACAAGTAGAAATTTCTTTTCAATTGGAAAATATGAAGATGTGGCTGTTTGTGATGTAGTTCCTATGGAGGCCAGCCATGTCTTGTTGGGAAGGCCTTGGCAATTTGACAAAAAGGCAAGCCATGAAGGGCATACCAACAAGTACTTTTTGTTCATCATGGAAAAAGAATTGTATTGGCTCCTTTGAGCCCAAGTGAGGTGAGAGATGATCAAAAAAATTGAGAGAAAAATGTGAAAAAGAAAAAGAAGAAAAAGAAAAGATCGCCAAAGAAAAGAGAGAAAAAGAGTGACAAAAAAAGATTGATGAAAAAAGAAAGAAAATTTGATGGCGACAAAGGGGAGGTTAAAAAAGCTATTTTCTCTAATCAGCCCCTATATTTGCTTTTTAGGAAAGAGGTGGCCTTGCTGGAAAATTTACCTAACACTCAAGAATTGCCAAATTGCATAAATTCTCTTTTGTAGGAATTTGAGGATCTGTTTCCTAAGGAGGTACCAAGTGGGCTGCCACCCTTGAGAGGGATTGAGCACCACATTGATCTCATCCCAGGCGCCACTTTGCCTAATAGGCCAGCCTACCGGAGCAACCCACAACAAACGCAAGAGATACAAAAGCAAGTGGCTGAATTGGTAAGTAAAGGTTGGGTAAGGGAAAGTTTAAGTCCATGTGCTGTCCCTGTTATTTTAGTCCCTAAGAAAGATGGTAGTTGGAGAATGTGCACTGATTGTAGAGTGTTAATAATATTCTTTGTTAAGTATAGGCATCCAATACCTCGGTTAGATGACTTGCTTGATGAACTGTTTGGTGCATGCTTGTTTTCCAAAATTGATTTGAAAAGTGGATACCATCAAATTAGAATAAGGGAAGGGGATGAATGGAAAACTGCTTTCAAAACTAAATATGGTTTATATGAGTGGTTAGTTATGCCTTTTGGATTAACTAATGCACCTAGCACTTTCATGAGATTAATGAACCATGTTTTGAGGGAATTTTTGGGAAAATTTGTTGTTGTATATTTTGATGATATCTTGATATATAGCAAAAATTTAGAGGACCATTGCATTCATCTAAGGGCTGTTTTAAATGTGCTAAGAAAAGAAAACTTGTATGTAAACTTGGAAAAATGTGTGTTTTGCACGGATCAAGTCGTTTTTCTAGGCTTTGTCATAAGCTCTCAAGGTGATGAAGACCTGAAGTGCAAGGATGAAGAATCATTACATGGCATAACTGAATCTATGATAAGGGCGTGACAAGAAAACAAAGGAGGGGCTGTACACTAATTTGGCCCAAACTTATCTAGCTTATTTTTGTTTTAAATAAAGTCGTAAAAGCTCATGGGCTGCATGTTGCATTTTGCACTAAAGGCCCAAAGACACTTATTTGAATTTTTGGATTTTTATTGTTTGGTTTGAGTGTTTGTTTGCTATAATCTTTTTCTGGATAAGAGTAGTAAACAAATCAGCAGTATTTTTTGTGTGAATAGATAGCACAACATTAAGGGTTCTTGGTGGTTACAAAAGCTAAGGAAGAAAGGCATTGAATTGGAAGACATGTGGGACCAAACTCTTCATTGTTGGCTTCAATGCATCAAGCCTTGTGAAGGAATCTTCCTAACAACTATATTGAGAGCTTAATTGGTGCTAATATAGTGTGGAGAAGGTGCTGGACAGCTCCCTAAAGACAAATGAATGCACCAAACAAAGAAACAAATGCATTGAGTGCATTGTCTAGCTTTTATTGCTTGTCAGTTACAAATTGAAGAAGACAATGAAGCTAGCATTTAAAAAGTTGTCTAAGGAATAATATAGCTGCTGCCATAATGCTCCAATTATTGTACACTTGAAGGCTAGTTGGTTACACATTGAATTAGGCATTAAACTAGCAATTAGTGAGCCTTTTAGGAATAGAGAAAGCTGATGCCTTTACCTTGTAAAATATATATAATGGCAAGTTTCTAATGAGAAGGATCAGAATTTTGGATGAAAAAGCTTGTGTTTATCACAATTGAGAGACTTATGTTCTCTTGGGTTCTGGATTGAGCCATTTTTGAACTTATCAAGAAGCAAACCTTCTTGTGGCGTTCTTCACTCTGCTTATCAATTCCTTAGGGAATTGTGGCGCATCCATCCCTCATCTTTATCCATTTCTTTTTATTTTATTTGATAACAATTCTGTTTTAGAACAGCTTGTGCTATAATTTAGTTCGTCCATTTTCGCTTATTTAACTTCTGAATTTGTGAAAATGTTAAACTACAAAGTTGTTCATGACATCTTGAACTTCAATTTTGAGTCAAGAATCAATTAATTTGAATGCGAATTGAGTGAGATATCGATGTTTGTATCTAACTGAATTTCTGGGCCTGAAACAGCATATTAAATCTATTTGATTCTGCTTGCTTATTCTTGTCATGGCAATAAAAATGCATTGATAACTGAGTTTGGATTTCAACCAAAGATCGAATTTAACAAAATGACTACCCACATCAAAGTGGCTGTCATCATTTGGTATCAGAGCTCTGGTTGAGGTTGAAATTCTGCTTGCATTCATTTATTCATTTCAATTTCTGTTCACTTCTTTTTCTTCTTTCAATTCTGTCCAGTTGGCATTTCTTTGAATTCGTGAGTTTGTCTAACTGATTTCTTCTTTTCTTGTCCAGAAAATACAACAAAAGGTTTCATCTTTGAAGGCTGCACAAGAAAGGAATTAAAAAAAAAAGGAATCAATTGCTGTCTGGTTTTGCAAAAAAAAAAAAAACAGAAAAAGAAAAGGATAGCCAATTTTTTTCCGTTTATAAAAAAATTCAAAAAAAAGGAGAAAGTGCAGACCCTTTCTTATTTTCTTGGACAAGTCCATTATGTGCTTCTCTTTTTTTCGTAAACGAACTGATACTTGTTTCAATTCTGTTCTTATTTGCTTTTCTGCTTGCGAGATTGTTTGTTTTCTTGTGTTGTTTATTTTTGACTCTCTAAAGAACTCAAAGAGAGCATATTAGTGGTAAAAGGCAAGAGAGTAACATTAGAGAAAAAGCCAACAACTGAGCGAAACACGAGTGTACACATTATTGAGTGATACACGTGAGAAGAGCGGTGAGGGCCTTTTTATTACTTGTTAGTTTTGTAAAAATTTTTTGGATTAAGCATGGCAGATAAATTAGAACTTCAATTGCAAAAATTTGCAAAACACATGGAGAAACTCTTCCAAGAACGTAGTAATATGTATCATGGGTATCTTGACAAGCTTGAGATGAGAAGTATGAAGAGACATAAGGATTCTGAAAAAGAAAGAAAGCATAAGGAGTATGAACGAGAAAGGAAGAGTAGAGAATTTATGGAGGGTCCTGAGTATGAGAAGTATTTGATTAGGGAATTTTTGGAGGATCCGAAGTATGTTAAGTATCATGAAGAAAGGAAGATGAGAAAAGAGGACAGAAAACAAAAGAGGGTCTTGAAGAAAAATGAGACATCGGAGAAAGAGAATGAAAAGAAAATTGAGGGCAGAAATAAAAAGAATAAGAATTATGAGGAAAAGAGTCAAGAACTAGAGGGAAAAGAGAATGCTCAAGAGAGAAAAGAATTGAAAAACAAAGAGAAAAAAGTTGAGATCATTCTCCCAACACAGTGTACAAACTCTTTCATAATTTCTAACTCTAACCCTTTGTTTATCTTTGATGATTCTCTTGTGCAAGAAGTTGAGGAAGTGTCTCCAACGGAAGAATGGCAACAAACTATTCAAGTGGAGGAAAAAGAGAAAATTGAGTGCCCAATTGAAAGTCTCTTGAAACAAGAGAGTAAGGTTAATGAAACAAAGTTGGTGCTTAAGGGTGATTGGCCAAAGGTTCCTCAAAAGGATGTTTGCAAAGAAATTATCGGTTTGAACCCTTGCATCTTTGTGCCTTCTACTACGTTCATTGATATATCTCTTGTTAAATTCTTTGAGAAGTCTTTTCCTCCTATGCTTGCTAGGTTTGCAAATTTGCATGTTGAAATGCCTAACTTTTTCTATTCCCTTAAGCCTAGCTTGAGTGTTGATACCATGAGGCATGAAGCGTTTAATCCATCCTATTATTCTAAACTTGATTTGAGAATTATGAGCCAAGACTTGAAAGAATTCCTTGATAAATGTGTTGTTGTGCTTTCTAATAATGCTAACTTGGTTCATGACAACAATCTTGAAGAATGTGTTGGATTTCTTAAGAAGCGTTTGTTTGCTAACTTGGACACTTACTCTTTTGTTAAAAATAAAGTTAGCATTTTAAGGTTTCTTATGAGCACTAATTGTTTGCATGTGGAATTAACTGATGGTTACACTACCACATCTCTCCTCACTCTACCAAATTTTTCCAAACCTTTTATGCTTCCATATGATGCTCCTAAAGTGTTTGAAAGGATTGTTTTGTCTAAAAAAGAATCATCCTTAGTTTGTGATAAGGAGAATATCCGTAAGGCCCAACTTGCTTTGAAGCCTTTGCAAAGACAAAGTATTTTCTCTCTTGTCACCATGTCTAATCCAAGAAAGGTAAATTTGCTCCGTAATCTCAATTTCAAGAGGTACAACTTTCTCATTACTTCTAAAATTCCTTTTCTTGAAAATGAACATGTTGGGTTGCTAAATACAAAAAGTGGAATCGTGTTTCGCCTACGGGGCACATTTGGTGATTTCTCACAATTTCCATTTGACCCGGGTGGGAAGGTTAACTTCTTCTTTCATGTCCCTGACTTGTAATTTTTTCTTCATATAGGCTGTGTTGGAACTAAAATTTGAGGTCAAATTTCTTCCAAGAAGGAGGGGATGATGAAGACCTGAAGTGCAAGGATGAAGAATCATTACATGGCATAACTGAATCTATGATAAGGGCGTGACAAGAAAACAAAGGAGGGGCTGTACACTAATTTGGCCCAAACTTATCTAGCTTATTTTTGTTTTAAATAAAGTCGTAAAAGCTCATGGGCTGCATGTTGCATTTTGCACTAAAGGCCCAAAGACACTTATTTGAATTTTTGGATTTTTATTGTTTGGTTTGAGTGTTTGTTTGCTATAATCTTTTTCTGGATAAGAGTAGTAAACAAATCAGCAGTATTTTTTGTGTGAATAGATAGCACAACATTAAGGGTTCTTGGTGGTTACAAAAGCTAAGGAAGAAAGGCATTGAATTGGAAGACATGTGGGACCAAACTCTTCATTGTTGGCTTCAATGCATCAAGCCTTGTGAAGGAATCTTCCTAACAACTATATTGAGAGCTTAATTGGTGCTAATATAGTGTGGAGAAGGTGCTGGACAGCTCCCTAAAGACAAATGAATGCACCAAACAAAGAAACAAATGCATTGAGTGCATTGTCTAGCTTTTATTGCTTGTCGATTACAAATTGAAGAAGACAATGAAGCTAGCATTTAAAAAGTTGTCTAAGGAATAATATAGCTGCTGCCATAATGCTCCAATTATTGTACACTTGAAGGCTAGTTGGTTACACATTGAATTAGGCATTAAACTAGCAATTAGTGAGCCTTTTAGGAATAGAGAAAGCTGATGCCTTTACCTTGTAAAATCTATATAATGGCAAGTTTCTAATGAGAAGGATCAGAATTTTGGATGAAAAAGCTTGTGTTTATCACAATTGAGAGACTTATGTTCTCTTGGGTTCTGGATTGAGCCATTTTTGAACTTATCAAGAAGCAAACCTTCTTGTGGCGTTCTTCACTCTGCTTATCAATTCCTTAGGGAATTGTGGCGCATCCATCCCTCATCTTTATCCATTTCTTTTTATTTTATTTGATAACAATTCTGTTTTAGAACAGCTTGTGCTATAATTTAGTTCGTCCATTTTCGCTTATTTAACTTCTGAATTTGTGAAAATGTTAAACTACAAAGTTGTTCATGACATCTTGAACTTCAATTTTGAGTCAAGAATCAATTAATTTGAATGCGAATTGAGTGAGATATCGATGTTTGTATCTAACTGAATTTCTGGGCCTGAAACAGCATATTAAATCTATTTGATTCTGCTTGCTTATTCTTGTCATGGCAATAAAAATGCATTGATAACTGAGTTTGGATTTCAACCAAAGATCGAATTTAACAAAATGACTACCCACATCAAAGTGGCTGTCATCACAAGGAGTACATGTGGATGAAGCAAAGGTGAAGGCAATCCAAGAATGGCCAGCACCTAAAAGTGTGACAGAGGTAAGAAGTTTCCATGGTTTAGCAAGTTTCTATAGGAGGTTTGTTAAGGATTTTAGTACTATTGCTGCACCTCTTAATGAAATTGTTAAAAAGGAAATTGGTTTTAAATGGGGTGAGAAACAAGAACAAGCTTTTTCAATTCTTAAAGAAAAGCTCACCCAAGCACCAATTCTAGCATTGCCTAATTTTTCAAAATCTTTTGAAATTGAGTGTGATGCTTCCAATGTTGGAATTTGGGCTGTTTTGATGCAAGAAGGTCATCCAATTGCTTATTTTAGTGAGAAATTAAAAGGGCTGCCCTAAATTACTCCACTTATGATAAGGAATTGTATGCCTTAGTAAGAGCATTGCAAGCGTGGCAACATTACTTGCTGCCAAAAGAATTTGTCATTCATAGTGATCATGAGTCCTTGAAGTATTTAAAAGGACAAGGTAAGTTGAATAAAAGGCATGCTAAATGGGTTGAATTTTTGGAGCAATTTCCTTATGTGATTAAGCATAAGAAGGGTAAAGCCAATGTGGTGGCTCATGCTTGATCAGGACGGTACGCATTCCTCCTTACCCTTGAAACTAAAATTTTTGGTCTTGAGCACATTAAGGAATTGTATGAGCATGATCTTGATTTTTCTGGTAAATATGCTGAATGTGTGCATGCTGCCCATAATGGATTTTTTAGGCACAATGATTATTTATTTAAAAAAAAAAGGTTGTGTGTGCCAAAAGGATCCATTAGAGAACTCTTAGTCAAAGAGGCGCATGAGGGGGGCTTAATGGGACATTTTGGTGTTCCTAAAACTTTGGAATTTTTGCAAGAACATTTCTATTGGCCTCACATGAAAATTGATGTGCAAAAATATTGTGAAAGATGCATTGTTTGCAAAAAGGCCAAATCCAAAGTGATGCCCCATGGTTTATATACTCCATTGCCTGTTCCTGAATATCCTGGATTGACCTTTCCATGGACTTTGTTTTAGGGTTACCTAGAACAAAGAACGGAAAGATTCTATTTTTGTTGTTGTGGACAGGTTCTCAAAGATGGCACATTTCATTCCATGCAAAAGGTGGATGATGCTTGCCACATTGCTGATTTGTTTTTCAAAGAAGTGGTGCGCCTACATGGTCTACCAAAAAGTATAGTGTCTGACCGTGACACTAAATTTCTAAGCCACTTCTGGAGAACTTTGTGGGGTAAGGTGGGAACTAAGTTACTATTCTCTACAACTTGTCATCCCCAAACTGATGGGCAAACCGAGGTAGTAAGCAGAACCCTCTCTACTCTTTTAAGGGTCAGTACTTTCAAGGAATTTGAAAATGTGGGAAACGTGGCTGCCACATGTTGAATTTGCTTATAATAGGGCTGTCCATAGTACCACAAATCATTCCCCATTTGAGATTGTGTATGGTTATAATCCTTTAACTCCTCTTGATCTATTACCTTTACCTAACACATCTCTGTTGAAGCATAAAGATGGCAAAGCGAAAGCTGAATTTGTGAAAAGTTTGCATGAGAAAATTAAACTGCAAATTGAAAAGAAAAATGAAAGCTATGCCAAAAGTGCCAATAAAGGGCGCAAGCGGGTTACTTTTGAACCCGGAGATTGGGTCTGGGTCCATATGAGGAAAGAAAGGTTTCCGTCACAAAGGAAATCTAAGTTAATGCCTAGGGGCGATGGCCCTTTTCAAGTGATTGCCAAAGTCAATGATAATGCTTATAAAGTTGACCTTCCAGGTGAGTATGGTGTTAGTGCCACTTTCAACGTTTTCTGACTTGTCTCTTTTTGATGTAGGTGATGAGGACTTCAATTCAAGGTCGAATTCTCCTCAAGAGGAGGGAATGATGAGGACATGGAGCACCAAGAGGCCATTCAAAGCTTAGGAGGACCAATGACTAGGGCAATGTCAAGGAGGGTCCAAGAAAGCTTAGTCCAATTCATGACTAAGACAATTGCAAACAGAGGCAAAGATGTAATTGCACCAAAAACCATGCTTGTCATACAAGCCATGGAGGAGGCGCAACTTGCATAAAAGAAGGCAGCCAAGTTAATTTCTTTTAATTGAATAAAAGTGCAAGTGACCAATTGATTTATTTGGGACCAAGGCACTAAGTTATTTAAATTTTTTTGGTGTGTTTAATCCACTTCAAGTGGCTGTGTGGCGCAAGGAGCAAGGGGTCCCACACCTCTCAACCACTCTTTGTGTAGTTTTAATGGGTGAATAATCTTGCTACCAAGGAAAGACAAAGACATTCAAAGCAATCAAGGCAAAGAGGAGTTACACAAGACAAGGTGATGAATGCTAAGACAAAGACATTCAAAGCAATAAAGGAAAAGAGGAGTTACACAAGACAAGGTGATGAATGCTCCAACAGCACAATAAAAGCGCATCCATCCACTTAATTACAGTTAATGAGTGGTTGTGAAACCTTCACCTGGTCATGAAGAGCAATCAAAACAGAATATGAAGCGTAGACCTTTACTTCAAACGCCACTTAGGCCATGAGAGGCAAAGAACAATTATTTTTGTTTGTAATTTCCTTTAATTATTTTGCTTGTAACCCTAGAAAGGAAGGACTTTGTCTCTTTACTCTTTGTAACAGCAAGAACCTCCCTCATTATATATAGCAGGCGCAAGTTTCAATAGAGGTTAACAAAGATTTTAGCAAAATATTGAGTTCATACTCTTTGGTTCTGGATTGGACCAGTTTATCGATCTTATCAAGAAACTCTCTTCTTGTGGTGATCCTCACATTCATAGGCTTATCCTTGTCTTGGATTAGACTAAGGTGGCGCCCCTGCCTCCCAATCATCCATCTTCTTCACTTACTCATAAACAGATCCTTGAGACCTTGTTTGCTTCTTGTTTTATTTTGTGTTTTCACAATCTGTCCCCTTAATTCTCTACCACCAAAGCCACGAAATTCCATTCATTCTCTATCCAATTTTCATTCATTTTATATCAAAAATACAAAAACAAAAGTCACAACCAGATTCTATGTTGAAAATCAAGCAAATGGCCAATTTCTACAACAAGGAGGCCATCATTCGTCTTCATCCCCTTTCTTCTCCTCATGATCCAAGGAAGTGATTTTAGGGAATGATTTAGAATTCGAAGAATCCCAACATTTGAATCCACAAACTAACTCAGAGGATGGTCTTAGAGTAGTAATTTGCCATGATTTTTCTAGTGCATTTGAGGACTTTGGAAATTCATCTTCAACCTGTTTAGAAATAAAATCAAAACAATTTGGCCAAAGGTTAGCATTAAAACATGTTTCCAAGATGACTTCCTCCACCGCTCTATCTTTTGTCTTTCCCTCTTCTGCAATACTCTCCTTTTTATTCACCTCATTTTCAGCTCTTCTCTCAACTTCAATCTCACTCTCTTTTTCTTTCTCTTCAACACGCCTGGCTTGTCGTCGATGCCTCCATGGACGCCCAAGTAGCAATTGCCTTGTTTTTGTAGGCACCACATCACATAGTACCTCCTCATCTTCATTGCCCTCGAATTTAAAAGACACTAGTACTTGTTTAGTCACCATCACATCACCCATATCTTTAAATTCCGGATCCACGAGACTTTCAAGCGGATAAGGATCAGGATGCTCGAAAACAGGAAGTCCCAACTTCTCCACCATGGTTGTACTGGCCATATTGATCCAATACTTGATGAGAACAAAGGAAGGACCTCCTTGAAGTTCATCTTGAAGGAAAGATATTGACGCCACACTCAAGAACGAGATGAGAATGTGAGTGATAAGTCATGGATTTTTGATCGCCACAAGTTGCCTTGATAAGATCAGATTCGGTTCTTTTACCCAAGAACGCAAAGGAAGCTCTCACAATTGGAGAAAACTCAATTTTCATTAATCTTCGAAATCTGAATTTCATTCATTCAAAATGTGCATACATATAGAATAGGGCAGCAGCTTTCTTTCTTCCTAGACACAAGATTAAAGCAAATTGAATGCCTAATTGATCCCAATTCAATTGGACATTAACTAGTGGAATAAAGCATCAGTTACACTTCTCCAACAAAGGACTTAATGCAATTAGACCACCTCTTAACTCACACACTAATGCCTAGCCTTCATAGTTGCTTCCTATTTAATTTAAAAACACACAAAATAAAACTAAAGTAACTCATACAATTAAACCAAAATTACAACAAATTTCGTCCACAAATTCGTCTTGCACTTTCAGCCCATTTTTCACCATGATAGAAGCCAAATTTGGCCATGTAGATTGAAATAGAATTTGTAGGAAATTTTGTTAGCTTTCCAACGCATCAAAGAACACATCAATCGGACTTTTGGAGCTCAAGATATCACTAAAACAATCCAGATGGGTCATTTCTAAAGAATTTTAATAAAGCCCAATTTGTTTTTAAGAGTGATCATCCTAGGATCACATCATACCCTCCCTCTTCAAGTGAATTCGACCTCGAATTTCTAGTTCCAAAATACCTCCAGGGTCAAAAATAAATCTAAAGAACTCACCATATGCATCTTCCACGTTAAAAAAGTTTGCAAGTTCATTGGAAGAATTAGCTTGCTCCTCTTTTCCTTTGGATTCCAAAGCAAAATTATTTTTCCCAAGCTCACAAAGGGTAGCCACTTCTTGAGGACATTCGTCTTCATCCCCTTTCTTCTCCTCATGATCCAAGGAAGTGATTTTAGGGAATGATTTAGAATTCGAAGAATCCCAACATTTGAATCCACAAACTAACTCGAGAGGTTGGTATTAGAGTAGTAATTTGCCATGACTTTTCTAGTGCATTTGAGGACTTTGGAAATTCATCTTCAACCTGTTTAGAAATAAAATCAAAACAATTTGGCAAAAGGTTAGCATTAAAACATGTTTCTAAGATGACTTCCTCCACCGCTCTATCTTTTGTCTTTCCCTCTTCTGCAATACTCTCCTTTTCATTCACCTCATTTTCAGCTCTTCTCACAACTTCAATCTCACTATCTTTTTCTTTCTCTTCAACACGCCTGGCTTGTCGTCGATGCCTCCATGGACGCCCAAGTAGCAATTGCCTTGTTTTTGTAGGCACCACATCACATAGTACCTCCTCATCTTCATTGCCCTCGAATTTAAAAGACACTAGTACTTGTTTAGTCACCATCACATCACCCATATCTTTAAATTCCGGATCCACGAGACTTTCAAGCGGATAAGGATCAGGATGCTCGAAAACAGGAAGTCCCAACTTCTCCACCATGATTGTATTGGCCATATTGATCCAATACTTTCTATCAATGTCCAACCTATGTATCTTATCCTTCACACGGATAAAGTATAGATAATGCTCTTCCTTTTCTTGACTTCCATGACATACAAACACAAAATAAAAAATTGAAACTTTAAATTTTTTTCGTTTTTCACCCTTTTTCTTCTTTTTTTTTCTTTTCAAATAAGGAAAAACAACACCTGAAATTCAAGGAGCCAAAGCTTTGATACCACTTGATGAGAACAAAGGAAGGACCGCCTTGAAGTTCATCTTGAAGGAAAGATATTGACGCCACACTCAAGAACGAGATGAGAATGTGAGTGATAAGTCATGGATTTTTGATCGCCACAAGTTGCCTTGATAAGATCAGATTCGGTTCTTTTACCCAAGAACGCATAAAGGAAGCTCTCACAATTGGAGAAAACTCAATTTTCATTAATCTTCGAAATCTGAATTTCATTCATTCAAAATGTGCATACATATAGAATAGGGCAGCAGCTTTCTTTCTTCCTAGACACAAGATTAAAGCAAATTGAATGCCTAATTGATCCCAATTCAATTGGACACTAACTAGTGGAATAAAGCATCAGTTACACTTCTCCAACAAAGGACTTAATGCAATTAGACCACCTCTTAACTCACACACTAATGCCTAGCCTTCATAGTTGCTTCCTATTTAATTTAAAAACACACTAAATAAAACTAAAGTAACTCATACAATTAAACCAAAATTACAACAAATTTCGTCCACAAATTCGTCTTGCACTTTCAGCCCATTTTGCACCATGATAGAAGCCAAATTTGGCCATGTAGCTTGAAATAGAATTTGTAGGAAATTTTGTTAGCTTTCCAACGCATCAAAGAACACATCAATCGGACTCTTGGAGCTCAAGATATCACTAAAACAATCCAGATGGGTCATTTCTAAAGAATTTTAATAAAGCCCAATTTATTTTTAAGAGTGATCATCCTATGATCACATCATACCCTCCCTCTTCAAGGGAATTCGACCTCGAATTTCTAGTTCCAAAATACCTCCAGGGTCAAAAATAAATCTAAAGAACTCACCATATGCATCTTCCACGTTAAAAAAGTTTGCAAGTTCATTGGAAGAATTAGCTTGCTCCTCTTTTCCTTTGGATTCCAAAGCAAAATTATTTTTCCCAAGCTCACAAAGGGCAGCCACTTCTTGAGGACATTCGTTGATGAGGACATGGAGCACCAAGAGGCCATTCAAAGCTTAGGAGGACCAATGACTAGGGCAATGTCAAGGAGGGTCCAAGAAAGATTAGTCCAATTCATGACTAAGACAATTGCAAACAGAGGCAAAGATGTAATTGCACCAAAAACCATGCTTGTCATACAAGCCATGGAGGAGGCGCAACTTGCATAAAAGAAGGCAGCCAAGTTAATTTCTTTTAATTGAATAAAAGTGCAAGTGACCAATTGATTTATTTGGGACCAAGGCACTAAGTTATTTAAATTTTTTTGGTGTGTTTAATCCACTTCAAGTGGGGGTGTGGCGCAAGGAGCAAGGGGACCCACACCTCTCAACCACTCTTTGTGTAGTTTTAATGGGTGAATAATCTTGCTACCAAGGAAAGACAAAGACATTCAAAGCAATCAAGGCAAAGAGGAGTTACACAAGACAAGGTGATGAATGCTAAGACAAAGACATTCAAAGCAATAAAGGCAAAGAGGAGTTACACAAGACAAGGTGATGAATGCTCCAACAAGCACAATAAAAGCGCATCCATCCACTTAATTACAGTTAATGAGTGGTTGTGAAACCTTCACCTGGTCATGAAGAGCAATCAAAGCAGAATATGAAGCGTAGACCTTTACTTAATTTGCGCCACTTAGGCCATGAGGCAGCAACAATTATTTTTGTTTGTAATTTCCTTTAATCATTTTGCTTGTAACCCTAGAAAGGAAGGACTTTGTCTCTTTACTCTTTGTAACAGCAAGAACCTCCTCATTATATATAGAGGGCAAGTTTCAATAGAGGTTAACAAAGATTTTAGCAAAATATTGAGTTCATACTCTTTGGTTACGGATTGGACCAGTTTATCGATCTTATCAAGAAACTCTCTTCTTGTGGTGATCCTCACATTCATAGGCTTATCCTTGTCTTGGATTAGACTAAGGTGGCGCCCTGCCTCCCAATCATCCATCTTCTTCACTTACTCATAAATGTATCCTTGAGACCTTGTTTGCTTCTTGTTTTATTTTGTGTTTTCACAATCTGTCCCCTTAATTCTCTACCACCAAAGCCACGAAATTCCATTCATTCTCTATCCAATTTTCATTCATTTTATATCAAAAATACAAAAACAAAAGTCACAACCAGATTCTATGTTGAAAATCAAGCAAATGGCCAATTTCTACAACAAGGAGGCCATCATTCGTCTTCATCCCCTTTCTTCTCCTCATGATCCAAGGAAGTGATTTTAGGGAATGATTTAGAATTCGAAGAATCCCAACATTTGAATCCACAAACTAACTCAGAGGATGGTATTAGAGTAGTAATTTGCCATGACTTTTCTAGTGCATTTGAGGACTTTGGAAATTCATCTTCAACCTGTTTAGAAATAAAATCAAAACAATTTGGCCAAAGGTTAGCATTAAAACATGTTTCCAAGATGACTTCCTCCACCGCTCTATCTTTTGTCTTTCCCTCTTCTGCAATATTCTCCTTTTTATTCACCTCATTTTCAGCTCTTCTCTCAACTTCAATCTCACTCTCTTTTTCTTTCTCTTCAACACGCCTGGCTTGTCGTCGATGCCTCCATGGGCCTTGAGTAGCAATTGCCTTGTTTTTGTAGGCACCACATCACATAGTTCCTCCTCATCTTCATTGCCCTCGAATTTAAAAGACACTAGTACTTGTTTAGTCACCATCACATCACCCATATCTTTAAATTCCGGATCCACGAGACTTTCAAGCGGATAAGGATCAGGATGCTCGAAAACAGGAAGTCCCAACTTCTCCACCATGATTGTACTGGCCATATTGATCCAATACTTTCTATCAATGTCCAACCTATATATCTTATCCTTCACACAGCATAAAGTATAGATAATGCTCTTCCTTTTCTTGACTTCCATGACATACAAACACAAAATAAAAAATTGAAACTTTAAATTTTTTTTTTCGTTTTTTTTTTCACCCTTTTTTTTCTTTTTTTCAAATAAGGAAAAACAACACCTGAAATTCAAGGAGCCAAAGCTTTGATACCACTTGATGAGAACAAAGGAAGGACCGCCTTGAAGTTCATCTTGAAGGAAGGATATTGACGCCACACTCAAGAACGAGATGAGAATGTGAGTGATAAGTCATGGATTTTTGATCGCCACAAGTTGCCTTGATAAGATCAGATTCGGTTCTTTTACCCAAGAACGCAAAGGAAGCTCTCACAATTGGAGAAAACTCAATTTTCATTAATCTTCGAAATCTGAATTTCATTCATTCAAAATGTGCATACATATAGAATAGGGCAGCAGCTTTCTTTCTTCCTAGACACAAGATTAAAGCAAATTGAATGCCTAATTGATCCCAATTCAATTGGACATTAACTAGTGGAATAAAGCATCAGTTACACTTCTCCAACAAAGGACTTAATGCAATTAGACCACCTCTTAACTCACACACTAATGCCTAGCCTTCATAGTTGCTTCCTATTTAATTTAAAAACACACTAAATAAAACTAAAGTAACTCATACAATTAAACCAAAATTACAACAAATTTCGTCCACAAATTCGTCTTGCACTTTCAGCCCATTTTGCACCATGATAGAAGCCAAATTTGGCCATGTAGCTTGAAATAGAATTTGTAGGAAATTTTGTTAGCTTTCCAACGCATCAAAGAACACATCAATCGGACTCTTGGAGCTCAAGATATCACTAAAACAATCCAGATGGGTCATTTCTAAAGAATTTTAATAAAGCCCAATTTGTTTTTAAGAGTGATCATCCTAGGATCACATCATACCCTCCCTCTTCAAGGGAATTCGACCTCGAATTTCTAGTTCCAAAATACCTCCAGGGTCAAAAATAAATCTAAAGAACTCACCATATGCATCTTCCACGTTAAAAAAGTTTGCAAGTTCATTGGAAGAATTAGCTTGCTCCTCTTTTCCTTTGGATTCCAAAGCAAAATTATTTTTCCCAAGCTCACAAAGGGTAGCCACTTCTTGAGGACATTCGTCTTCATCCCCTTTCTTCTCCTCATGATCCAAGGAAGTGATTTTAGGGAATGATTTAGAATTCGAAGAATCCCAACATTTGAATCCACAAACTAACTCAGAGGATGGTATTAGAGTAGTAATTTGCCATGACTTTTCTAGTGCATTTGAGGACTTTGGAAATTCATCTTCAACCTGTTTAGAAATAAAATCAAAACAATTTGGCAAAGGTTAGCATAAAAACATGTTTCCAAGATGACTTCCTCCACCACTCTATCTTTTGTCTTTCCCTCATCTGCAATACTCTCCTTTTTATTCACCTCATTTTCAGCTCTTCTCTCAACTTCAATCTCACTCCTCTTTTCTTTCTCTTCAACACCCCTGGCTTGTCGTCGATGCCTCCATGGACGCCCAAGTAGCAATTGCCTTGTTTTTGTAGGCACCACATCACATAGTACCTCCTCATCTTCATTGCCCTCGAATTTAAAAGACACTAGTACTTGTTTAGTCACCATCACATCACCCATATCTTTAAATTCCGGATCCACCCGACTTTCAAGCGCATAGGGATCGGGATGCTCAGCAGGAAGTCCCACCTTCTCCACCATGATTGTCCTGGCCATATTGATCCAATACTTTCTATCAATGTCCAACCTATATATCTTATCCTTCACACAGCATAAAGTATAGATAATGCTCTTCCTTTTCTTGACTTCCATGACATACAAACACAAAATAAAAATTGAAACTTTAAATTTTTTTCGTTTTTCACCCTTTTTTCCCTTTTTTTTTCAAATAAGGAAAAACAACACCTGAAATTCAAGGAGCCAAAGCTTTGATACCACTTGATGAGAACAAAGGAAGGACCGCCTTGAAGTTCATCTTGAAGGAAAGATATTGACGCCACACTCAAGAACGAGATGAGAATGTGAGTGATAAGTCATGGATTTTTGATCGCCACAAGTTGCCTTGATAAGATCAGATTAGGTTCTTTTACCCAGAAGCATAAAGGAAGCTCTCACAATTGGAGAAAACTCAATTTTCATTAATCTTCGAAATCTGAATTTCATTCATTCAAAATGTGCATACATATAGAATAGGGCAGCAACTTTCTTTCTTCCTAGACACAAGATTAAAGCAAATTGAATGCCTAATTGATCCCAATTCAATTGGACATTAACTAGTGGAATAAAGCATCAGTTACACTTCTCCAACAAAGGACTTAATGCAATTAGACCACCTCTTAACTCACACACTAATGCCTAGCCTTCATAGTTGCTTCCTATTTAATTTAAAAACACACTAAATAAAACTAAAGTAACTCATACAATTAAACCAAAATTACAACAAATTTCGTCCACAAATTCGTCTTGCACTTTCAGCCCATTTTGCACCATGATAGAAGCCAAATTTGGCCATGTAGCTTGAAATAGAATTTGTAGGAAATTTTGTTAGCTTTGCAACGCATCAAAGAACACATCAATCGGACTCTTGGAGCTCAAGATATCACTAAAACAATCCAGATGGGTCATTTCTAAAGAATTTTAATAAAGCCCAATTTGTTTTTAAGAGTGATCATCCTAGGATCACATCATACCCTCCCTCTTCAAGGGAATTAGACCTCAATTTCTAGTTCCAAAATACCTCCAGGGTCAAAAATAAATCTAAAGAACTCACCATATGCATCTTCCACGTTAAAAAGTTTGCAAGTTCATTGGAAGAATTAGCTTGCTCCTCTTTCCTTTGGATTCCAAAGCAAAATTATTTTCCCAAGCTCACAAAGGGTAGCCACTTCTTGAGGACATTCGTCTTCATCCCTTTCTTCTCCTCATGATCCAAGGAAGTGATTTTAGGGAATGATTTAGAATTGAAGAATCCCAACATTTGAATCCACAAACTAACTCGAGAGGATGGTATTAGAGTAGTAATTTGCCATGACTTTTCTAGTGCATTTGAGGACTTTGGAAATTCATCTTCAACCTGTTTAGAAATAAAATCAAAACAATTTGGCAAAGGTTAGCATTAAAACATGTTTCCAAGATGACTTCCTCCACCGCTCTATCTTTTGTCTTTCCTCTTACGATACTCTCCTTTTCATTCACCTCATTTTCAGCTCTTCTCTCAACTTCAATCTCACTCTCTTTTTCTTTCTCTTCAACACGCCTGGCTTGTCGTCGATGCCTCCATGGACGCCCAAGGAGCAATTGCCTTGTTTTTGTAGGCACCACATCACATAGTACCTCCTCATCTTCATTGCCCTCGAATTTAAAAGACACTAGTACTTGTTTAGTCACCATCACATCACCCATATCTTTAAATTCCGGATCCACGAGACTTTCAAGCGGATAAGGATCAGGATGCTCGAAAACAGGAAGTCCCAACTTCTCCACCATGATTGTACTGGCCATATTGATCCAATACTTTCTATCAATGTCCAACCTATATATCTTATCCTTCACACAGCATAAAGTATAGATAATGCTCTTCCTTTTCTTGACTTCCATGACATACAAACACAAAATAAAAATTGAAACTTTAAATTTTTTTCGTTTTTCACCCTTTTTTCCCTTTTTTTTTTTTCAAATAAGGAAAAACAACACCTGAAATTCAAGGAGCCAAAGCTTTGATACCACTTGATGAGAACAAAGGAAGGACCGCCTTGAAGTTCATCTTGAAGGAAAGATATTGACGCCACACTCAAGAACGAGATGAGAATGTGAGTGATAAGTCATGGATTTTTGATCGCCACAAGTTGCCTTGATAAGATCAGATTAGGTTCTTTTACCCAAGAGCATAAAGGAAGCTCTCACAATTGGAGAAAACTCAATTTTCATTAATCTTCGAAATCTGAATTTCATTCATTCAAAATGTGCATACATATAGAATAGGGCAGCAACTTTCTTTCTTCCTAGACACAAGATTAAAGCAAATTGAATGCCTAATTGATCCCAATTCAATTGGACATTAACAAGTGGAATAAAGCATCGATTACACTTCTCCAACAAAGGACTTAATGCAATTAGACCACCTCTTAACTCACACACTAATGCCTAGCCTTCATAGTTGCTTCCTATTTAATTTAAAAACACACTAAATAAAACTAAAGTAACTCATACAATTAAACCAAAATTACAACAAATTTCGTCCACAAATTCGTCTTGCACTTTCAGCCCATTTTGCACCATGATAGAAGCCAAATTTGGCCATGTAGCTTGAAATAGAATTTGTAGGAAATTTTGTTAGCTTTCAACGCATCAAAGAACACATCAATCGGGCTTTTGGAGCTCAAGATATCACTAAAACAATCCAGATGGGTCATTTCTAAAGAATTTTAATAAAGCCCAATTTGTTTTTTAAGAGTGATCATCCTAGGATCACATCATACCCTCCCTCTTCAAGGGAATTAGACCTCAATTTCTAGTTCCAAAATACCTCCAGGGTCAAAAATAAATCTAAAGAACTCACCATATGCATCTTCCACGTTAAAAAGTTTGCAAGTTCATTGGAAGAATTAGCTTGCTCCTCTTTTCCTTTGGATTCCAAAGCAAAATTATTTTCCCAAGCTCACAAAGGGTAGCCACTTCTTGAGGACATTCGTCTTCATCCCCTTTCTTCTCCTCATGATCCAAGGAAGTGATTTTAGGGAATGATTTAGAATTGAAGAATCCAACATTTGAATCCACAAACTAACTCGAGAGGATGGTATTAGAGTAGTAATTTGCCATGACTTTTCTAGTGCATTTGAGGACTTTGGAAATTCATCTTCAACCTGTTTAGAAATAAAATCAAAACAATTTGGCAAAGGTTAGCATTAAAACATGTTTCCAAGATGACTTCCTCCACCGCTCTATCTTTTGTCTTTCCTCTTACGCAATACTCTCCTTTTCATTCACCTCATTTTCAGCTCTTCTCTCAACTTCAATCTCACTCTCTTTTTCTTTCTCTTCAACACGCCTGGCTTGTCGTCGATGCCTCCATGGACGCCCAAGTAGCAATTGCCTTGTTTTTGTAGGCACCACATCACATAGTACCTCCTCATCTTCATTGCCCTCGAATTTAAAAGACACTAGTACTTGTTTAGTCACCATCACATCACCCATATCTTTAAATTCGGATCCACGAGACTTTCAAGCGGATAAGGATCGGGATGCTCAGCAGGAAGTCCCAACTTCTCCACCATGATTGTATTGGCCATATTGATCCAATACTTTCTATCAATGTCCAACCTATATATCTTATCCTTCACACAGCATAAAGTATAGATAATGCTCTTCCTTTTCTTGACTTCCATGACATACAAACACAAAATAAAAAATTGAAACTTTAAAAAAAAATTTCGTTTTTTTTTTCACCCTTTTTTTCTTTTTTTTTTTCAAATAAGGAAAAACAACACCTGAAATTCAAGGAGCCAAAGCTTTGATACCACTTGATGAGAACAAAGGAAGGACCGCCTTGAAGTTCATCTTGAAGGAAAGATATTGACGCCACACTCAAGAACGAGATGAGAATGTGAGTGATAAGTCATGGATTTTTGATCGCCACAAGTTGCCTTGATAAGATCAGATTCGGTTCTTTTACCCAAGAACACAAAGGAAGCTCTCACAATTGGAGAAAACTCAATTTTCATTAATCTTCGAAATCTGAATTTCATTCATTCAAAATGTGCATACATATAGAATAGGGCAGCAGCTTTCTTTCTTCCTAGACACAAGATTAAAGCAAATTGAATGCCTAATTGATCCCAATTCAATTGGACATTAACTAGTGGAATAAAGCATCAGTTACACTTCTCCAACAAAGGACTTAATGCAATTAGACCACCTCTTAACTCACACACTAATGCCTAGCCTTCATAGTTGCTTCCTATTTAATTTAAAAACACACTAAATAAAACTAAAGTAACTCATACAATTAAACCAAAATTACAACAAATTTCGTCCACAAATTCGTCTTGCACTTTCAGCCCATTTTGCACCATGATAGAAGCCAAATTTGGCCATGTAGCTTGAAATAGAATTTGTAGGAAATTTTGTTAGCTTTCAACGCATCAAAGAACACATCAATCGGACTTTTGGAGCTCAAGATATCACTAAAACAATCCAGATGGGTCATTTACAAGAATTTTAATAAAGCCCAATTTGTTTTTAAGAGTGATCATCCTAGGATCACATCATACCCTCCTCTTCAAGGGAATTAGACCTCAATTTCTAGTTCCAAAATACCTCCAGGGTCAAAAATAAATCTAAAGAACTCACCATATGCATCTTCCACGTTAAAAAGTTTGCAAGTTCATTGGAAGAATTAGCTTGCTCCTCTTTTCCTTTGGATTCCAAAGCAAAATTATTTTCCCAAGCTCACAAAGGGTAGCCACTTCTTGAGGACATTCGTCTTCATCCCTTTCTTCTCCTCATGATCCAAGGAAGTGATTTTAGGGAATGATTTAGAATTGAAGAATCCCAACATTTGAATCCACAAACTAACTCGGAGGATGGTATTAGAGTAGTAATTTGCCATGACTTTTCTAGTGCATTTGAGGACTTTGGAAATTCATCTTCAACCTGTTTAGAAATAAAATCAAAACAATTTGGCAAAGGTTAGCATTAAAACATGTTTCCAAGATGACTTCCTCCACCGCTCTATCTTTTGTCTTTCCCTCTTACGCAATACTCTCCTTTTCATTCACCTCATTTTCAGCTCTTCTCTCAACTTCAATCTCACTCTCTTTTTCTTTCTCTTCAACACGCTGGCTTGTCGTCGATGCCTCCATGGGCCTTGATAGCAATTGCCTTGTTTTTGTAGGCACCACATCACATAGTACCTCCTCATCTTCATTGCCCTCGAATTTAAAGACACTAGTACTTGTTTAGTCACCATCACATCACCCATATCTTTAAATTCGGATCCACGAGACTTTCAAGCGGATAAGGATCGGGATGCTCAGCAGGAAGTCCCAACTTCTCCACCATGATTGTACTGGCCATATTGATCCAATACTTTCTATCAATGTCCAACCTATATATCTTATCCTTCACACAGCATAAAGTATAGATAATGCTCTTCCTTTTCTTGACTTCCATGACATACAAACACAAAAAAAAAATTTAAAGTTTCAATTTTTTTCGTTTTTCACCCTTTTTTCTTTTTTTTTTTCAAATAAGGAAAAACAACACCTGAAATTCAAGGAGCCAAAGCTTTGATACCACTTGATGAGAACAAAGGAAGGACCGCCTTGAAGTTCATCTTGAAGGAAAGATATTGACGCCACACTCAAGAACGAGATGAGAATGTGAGTGATAAGTCATGGATTTTTGATCGCCACAAGTTGCCTTGATAAGATCAGATTCGGTTCTTTTACCCAAGAACGCAAAGGAAGCTCTCACAATTGGAGAAAACTCAATTTTCATTAATTCTTCGAAATCTGAATTTCATTCATTCAAAATGTGCATACATATAGAATAGGGCAGCAGCTTTCTTTCTTCCTAGACACAAGTTAAAGCAAATTGAATGCCTAATTGATCCCAATTCAATTGGACATTAACTAGTGGAATAAAGCATCAGTTACACTTCTCCAACAAAGGACTTAATGCAATTAGACCACCTCTTAACTCACACACTAATGCCTAGCCTTCATAGTTGCTTCCTATTTAATTTAAAAACACACTAAATAAAACTAAAGTAACTCATACAATTAAACCAAAATTACAACAAATTTCGTCCACAAATTCGTCTTGCACTTTCAGCCCATTTTGCACCATGATAGAAGCCAAATTTGGCCATGTAGCTTGAAATAGAATTTGTAGGAAATTTTGTTAGCTTTCCAACGCATCAAAGAACACATCAATCGGACTTTTGGAGCTCAAGATATCACTAAAACAATCCAGATGGGTCATTTCTAAAGAATTTTAATAAAGCCCAATTTGTTTTTTAAGAGTGATCATCCTAGGATCACATCATACCCTCCCTCTTCAAGGGAATTAGACCTCAATTTCTAGTTCCAAAATACCTCCAGGGTCAAAAATAAATCTAAAGAACTCACCATATGCATCTTCCACGTTAAAAAGTTTGCAAGTTCATTGGAAGAATTAGCTTGCCCCTCTTTCCCTTTCGATTCCAAAGCAAAATTTTTTTCCACAAGCTCACAAAGGGTACCCACTTCTTGAGGACATTCGTCTTCATCCCCTTTCTTCTCCTCATGATCCAAGGAAGTGATTTTAGGGAATGATTTAGAATTGAAGAATCAACATTTGAATCCACAAACTAACTCGAGAGGATGGTATTAGAGTAGTAATTTGCCATGACTTTTCTAGTGCATTTGAGGACTTTGGAAATTCATCTTCAACCTGTTTAGAAATAAAATCAAAACAATTTGGCAAAGGTTAGCATTAAAACATGTTTCCAAGATGACTTCCTCCACCGCTCTATCTTTTGTCTTTCCTCTTCTGCAATACTCTCCTTTTCATTCACCTCATTTTCAGCTCTTCTCTCAACTTCAATCTCACTCTCTTTTTCTTTCTCTTCAACACGCTGGCTTGTCGTCGATGCCTCCATGGGCCTTAGTAGCAATTGCCTTGTTTTTGTAGGCACCACATCACATAGTACCTCCTCATCTTCATTGCCCTCGAATTTAAAGACACTAGTACTTGTTTAGTCACCATCACATCACCCATATCTTTAAATTCGGATCCACGAGACTTTCAAGCGGATAAGGATCGGGATGCTCAGCAGGAAGTCAACTTCTCCACCATGATTATCTTGGCCATATTGATCCAATACTTTCTATCGATGTCCAACCTATATATCTTATCCTTCACACAGCATAAAGTATAGATAATGCTCTTCCTTTTCTTGACTTCCATGACATACAAACACAAAATAAAAAATTGAAACTTTAAATTTTTTTTTCGTTTTTCACCCTTTTTTTCTTTTTTTTTTTCTACAAATAAGGAAAACCAACCCCTGAAATTCAAGGAGCCAAAGCTTTGATACCACTTGATGAGAACAAAGGAAGGACCGCCTTGAAGTTCATCTTGAAGGAAGGATATTGGCGCCACACTCAAGAACGAGATGAGAATGTGAGTGATAAGTCATGGATTTTTGGTCGCCACAAGTTGCCTTGATAAGATCAGATTAGGTTCTTTTACCCAAGAGCATAAAGGAAGCTCTCACAATTGGAGAAAACTCAATTTTCATTAATCTTCGAAATCTGAATTTCATTCATTCAAAATGTGCATACATATAGAATAGGGCAGCAGCTTTCTTTCTTCCTAGACACAAGATTAAAGCAAATTGAATGCCTAATTGATCCCAATTCAATTGGACATTAACTAGTGGAATAAAGCATCAGTTACACTTCTCCAACAAAGGACTTAATGCAATTAGACCACCTCTTAACTCACACACTAATGCCTAGCCTTCATAGTTGCTTCCTATTTAATTTAAAAACACACTAAATAAAACTAAAGTAACTCATACAATTAAACCAAAATTACAACAAATTTCGTCCACAAATTCGTCTTGCACTTTCAGCCCATTTTGCACCATGATAGAAGCCAAATTTGGCCATGTAGCTTGAAATAGAATTTGTAGGAAATTTTGTTAGCTTTCCAACGCATCAAGTAACACATCAATCGGACTTTTGGAGCTCAAGATATCACTAAAACAATCCAGATGGGTCATTTCTAAAGAATTTTAATAAAGCCCAATTTGTTTTTTAAGAGTGATCATCCTAGGATCACATCATACCCTCCCTCTTCAAGGGAATTCGACCTCGAATTTCTAGTTCCAAAATACCTCCAGGGTCAAAAATAAATCTAAAGAACTCACCATATGCATCTTCCACGTTAAAAAAGTTTGCAAGTTCATTGGAAGAATTAGCTTGCTCCTCTTTTCCTTTGGATTCCAAAGCAAAATTATTTTTCCCAAGCTCACAAAGGGTAGCCACTTCTTGAGGACATTCGTCTTCATCCCCTTTCTTCTCCTCATGATCCAAGGAAGTGATTTTAGGGAATGATTTAGAATTGAAGAATCCCAACATTTGAATCCACAAACTAACTCGAGAGGATGGTATTAGAGTAGTAATTTGCCATGACTTTTCTAGTGCATTTGAGGACTTTGGAAATTCATCTTCAACCTGTTTAGAAATAAAATCAAAACAATTTGGCAAAGGTTAGCATTAAAACATGTTTCCAAGATGACTTCCTCCACCGCTCTATCTTTTGTCTTTCCTCTTACGCAATACTCTCCTTTTCATTCACCTCATTTTCAGCTCTTCTCTCAACTTCAATCTCACTCTCTTTTTCTTTCTCTTCAACACGCCTGGCTTGTCGTCGATGCCTCCATGGGCCTTAGTAGCAATTGCCTTGTTTTTGTAGGCACCACATCACATAGTACCTCCTCATCTTCATTGCCCTCGAATTTAAAGACACTAGTACTTGTTTAGTCACCATCACATCACCCATATCTTTAAATTCCGGATCCACGAGACTTTCAAGCGGATAAGGATCGGGATGCTCAGCAGGAAGTCCCAACTTCTCCACCATGATTATCTTGGCCATATTGATCCAATACTTTCTATCAATGTCCAACCTATATATCTTATCCTTCACCTGACATAAAGTATAGATAATGCTCTTCCTTTTCTTGACTTCCATGACATACAAACACAAAATAAAAATTGAAACTTTAAATTTTTTTTTCGTTTTTCACCCTTTTCCCTTTTTTTTTTTTCAAATAAGGAAAAACAACACCTGAAATTCAAGGAGCCAAAGCTTTGATACCACTTGATGAGAAGAAAGGAAGGACCGCCTTGAAGATCAACTTCGAGGAAAGAGATTGGCGCCACACTCAAGAACGAGATGAGAATGTGAGTGATAAGTCATGGATTTTTGATCGCCACAAGTTGCCTTGATAAGATCAGATTAGGTTCTTTTACCCAAGAGCATAAAGGAAGCTCTCACAATTGGAGAAAACTCAATTTTCATTAATCTTCGAAATCTGAATTTCATTCATTCAAAATGTGCATACATATAGAATAGGGCAGCAGCTTTCTTTCTTCCTAGACACAAGATTAAAGCAAATTGAATGCCTAATTGATCCCAATTCAATTGGACATTAACTAGTGGAATAAAGCATCAGTTACACTTCTCCAACAAAGGACTTAATGCAATTAGACCACCTCTTAACTCACACACTAATGCCTAGCCTTCATAGTTGCTTCCTATTTAATTTAAAAACACACTAAATAAAACTAAAGTAACTCATACAATTAAACCAAAATTACAACAAATTTCGTCCACAAATTCGTCTTGCACTTTCAGCCCATTTTGCACCATGATAGAAGCCAAATTTGGCCATGTAGCTTGAAATAGAATTTGTAGGAAATTTTGTTAGCTTTCCAACGCATCAAATAACACATCAATCGGACTTTTGGAGCTCAAGATATCACTAAAACAATCCAGATGGGTCATTTCTAAAGAATTTTAATAAAGCCCAATTTGTTTTTTAAGAGTGATCATCCTAGGATCACATCATACCCTCCCTCTTCAAGGGAATTCGACCTCGAATTTCTAGTTCCAAAATACCTCCAGGGTCAAAAATAAATCTAAAGAACTCACCATATGCATCTTCCACGTTAAAAAGTTTGCAAGTTCATTGGAAGAATTAGCTTGCTCCTCTTTTCCTTTGGATTCCAAAGCAAAATTATTTTCCCAAGCTCACAAAGGGTAGCCACTTCTTGAGGACATTCGTCTTCATCCCTTTCTTCTCCTCATGATCCAAGGAAGTGATTTTGGGAATGATTTAGAATTGAAGAATCCCTGACATTTGAATCCACAAACTAACTCAGGAGGATGGTATTAGAGTAGTAATTTGCCATGACTTTTCTAGTGCATTTGAGGACTTTGGAAATTCATCTTCAACCTGTTTAGAAATAAAATCAAAACAATTTGGCAAAGGTTAGCATTAAAACATGTTTCCAAGATGACTTCCTCCAGCTCTATCTTTTGTCTTTCCTCTTACGCAATACTCTCCTTTTCATTCACCTCATTTTCAGCTCTTCTCTCAACTTCAATCTCACTCTCTTTTTCTTTCTCTTCAACACGCTGGCTTGTCGTCGATGCCTCCATGGGCCTTAAGTAGCAATTGCCTTGTTTTTGTAGGCACCACATCACATAGTACCTCCTCATCTTCATTGCCCTCGAATTTAAAGACACTAGTACTTGTTTAGTCACCATCACATCACCCATATCTTTAAATTAGGATCCACGAGACTTTCAAGCGGATAAGGATCGGGATGCTCAGCAGGAAGTCCCAACTTCTCCACCATGATTATCTTGGCCATATTGATCCAATACTTTCTATCGATGTCCAACCTATATATCTTATCCTTCACGACATAAAGTATAGATAATGCTCTTCCTTTTCTTGACTTCCATGACATACAAACACAAAAAAAAAAATTGAAACTTTAAATTATTTTTTTTTCGTTTTTTTTTCAAATAAGGAAAAACAACACCTGAAATTCAAGGAGCCAAAGCTTTGATACCACTTGATGAGAACAAAGGAAGGACCGCCTTGAAGTTCATCTTAAAGGAAGGATATTGACGCCACACTCAAGAACGAGATGAGAATGGGAGGGATAAGTCATGGATTTTTGGTCGCCACAAGTTGCCTTGATAAGATCAGATTAGGTTCTTTTACCCAAGAGCATAAAGGAAGCTCTCACATCTGGAGACAACTCGATTTTCATTAATCTTCGAAATCTGAATTTCATTCATTCAAAATGTGCATACATATAGAATAGGGCAGCAGCTTTCTTTCTTCCTAGACACAAGATTAAAGCAAATTGAATGCCTAATTGATCCCAATTCAATTGGACATTAACTAGTGGAATAAAGCATCAGTTACACTTCTCCAACAAAGGACTTAATGCAATTAGACCACCTCTTAACTCACACACTAATGCCTAGCCTTCATAGTTGCTTCCTATTTAATTTAAAAACACACTAAATAAAACTAAAGTAACTCATACAATTAAACCAAAATTACAACAAATTTCGTCCACAAATTCGTCTTGCACTTTCAGCCCATTTTGCACCATGATAGAAGCCAAATTTGGCCATGTAGCTTGAAATAGAATTTGTAGGAAATTTTGTTAGCTTTCCAACGCATCAAATAACACATCAATCGGACTTTTGGAGGTCAAGATATCACTAAAACAATCCAGATGGGTCATTTCTAAAGAATTTTAATAAAGCCCAATTTGTTTTTTAAGAGTGATCATCCTAGGATCACATCATACCCTCCCTCTTCAAGGGAATTCGACCTCGAATTTCTAGTTCCAAAATACCTCCAGGGTCAAAAATAAATCTAAAGAACTCACCATATGCATCTTCCACGTTAAAAAAGTTTGCAAGTTCATTGGAAGAATTAGCTTGCTCCTCTTTTCCTTTGGATTCCAAAGCAAAATTATTTTTCCCAAGCTCACAAAGGGTAGCCACTTCTTGAGGACATTCGTCTTCATCCCCTTTCTTCTCCTCATGATCCAAGGAAGTGATTTTAGGGAATGATTTAGAATTCGAAGAATCGACATTTGCATCCACAACCTAACTCAGAGGATGGTATTAGAGTAGTAATTTGCCATGACTTTTCTAGTGCATTTGAGGACTTTGGAAATTCATCTTCAACCTGTTTAGAAATAAAATCAAAACAATTTGGCAAAGGTTAGCATTAAAACATGTTTCCAAGATGACTTCCTCCACCGCTCTATCTTTTGTCTTTCCCTCTTCTGCAATACTCTCCTTTTCATTCACCTCATTTTCAGCTCTTCTCTCAACTTCAATCTCACTCTCTTTTTCTTTCTCTTCAACACGCTGGCTTGTCGTCGATGCCTCCATGGGCCTTAGTAGCAATTGCCTTGTTTTTGTAGGCACCACATCACATAGTACCTCCTCATCTTCATTGCCCTCGAATTTAAAGACACTAGTACTTGTTTAGTCACCATCACATCACCCATATCTTTAAATTAGGATCCACGAGACTTTCAAGCGGATAAGGATCGGGATGCTCAGCAGGAAGTCCCAACTTCTCCACCATGATTGTCTTGGCCATATTGATCCAATACTTTCTATCGATGTCCAACCTATATATCTTATCCTTCACACAGACATAAAGTATAGATAATGCTCTTCCTTTTCTTGACTTCCATGACATACAAACACAAAATAAAAATTGAAACTTTAAATTTTTTTCGTTTTTTTCACCCTTTTTTTCTTTTTTTTTTTTTCAAATAAGGAAAAACAACACCTGAAATTCAAGGAGCCAAAGCTTTGATACCACTTGATGAGAACAAAGGAAGGACGCCTTGAAGTTCATCTTGAAGGAAAGATATTGGCGCCACACTCAAGAACGAGATGAGAATGTGAGTGATAAGTCATGGATTTTTGATCGCCACAAGTTGCCTTGATAAGATCAGATTCGGTTCTTTTACCCAAGAGCATAAAGGAAGCTCTCACAATTGGAGAAAACTCAATTTTCATTAATCTTCGAAATCTGAATTTCATTCATTCAAAATGTGCATACATATAGAATAGGGCAGCAGCTTTCTTTCTTCCTAGACACAAGATTAAAGCAAATTGAATGCCTAATTGATCCCAATTCAATTGGACATTAACTAGTGGAATAAAGCATCAGTTACACTTCTCCAACAAAGGACTTAATGCAATTAGACCACCTCTTAACTCACACACTAATGCCTAGCCTTCATAGTTGCTTCCTATTTAATTTAAAAACACACTAAATAAAACTAAAGTAACTCATACAATTAAACCAAAATTACAACAAATTTCGTCCACAAATTCGTCTTGCACTTTCAGCCCATTTTGCACCATGATAGAAGCCAAATTTGGCCATGTAGCTTGAAATAGAATTTGTAGGAAATTTTGTTAGCTTTCCAACGCATCAAAGAACACATCAATCGGACTTTTGGAGCTCAAGATATCACTAAAACAATCCAGATGGGTCATTTCTAAAGAATTTTAATAAAGCCCAATTTGTTTTTAAGAGTGATCATCCTAGGATCACATCATACCCTCCCTCTTCAAGGGAATTCGACCTCGAATTTCTAGTTCCAAAATACCTCCAGGGTCAAAAATAAATCTAAAGAACTCACCATATGCATCTTCCACGTTAAAAAAGTTTGCAAGTTCATTGGAAGAATTAGCTTGCTCCTCTTTTCCTTTGGATTCCAAAGCAAAATTATTTTTCCCAAGCTCACAAAGGGTAGCCACTTCTTGAGGACATTCGTCTTCATCCCCTTTCTTCTCCTCATGATCCAAGGAAGTGATTTTAGGGAATGATTTAGAATTCGAAGAATCCCAACATTTGAATCCACAAACTAACTCAGAGGATGGTATTAGAGTAGTAATTTGCCATGACTTTTCTAGTGCATTTGAGGACTTTGGAAATTCATCTTCAACCTGTTTAGAAATAAAATCAAAACAATTTGGCAAAGGTTAGCATTAAAACATGTTTCCAAGATGACTTCCTCCAGCTCTATCTTTTGTCTTTCCCTCTTACGCAATACTCTCCTTTTCATTCACCTCATTTTCAGCTCTTCTCTCAACTTCAATCTCACTCTCTTTTTCTTTCTCTTCAACACGCTGGCTTGTCGTCGATGCCTCCATGGGCCTTGAGTAGCAATTGCCTTGTTTTTGTAGGCACCACATCACATAGTACCTCCTCATCTTCATTGCCCTCGAATTTAAAGACACTAGTACTTGTTTAGTCACCATCACATCACCCATATCTTTAAATTCGGATCCACGAGACTTTCAAGCGGATAAGGATCGGGATGCTCAGCAGGAAGTCCCAACTTCTCCACCATGATTATCTTGGCCATATTGATCCAATACTTTCTATCGATGTCCAACCTATATATCTTATCCTTCACGACATAAAGTATAGATAATGCTCTTCCTTTTCTTGACTTCCATGACATACAAACACAAAATAAAAATTGAAACTTTAAATTTTTTTCGTTTTTCACCCTTTTTTTCTTTTTTTTTTTTTTCAAATAAGGAAAAACAACACCTGAAATTCAAGGAGCCAAAGCTTTGATACCACTTGATGAGAACAAAGGAAGGACGCCTTGAAGTTCATCTTGAAGGAAAGATATTGGCGCCACACTCAGAACGAGATGAGAATGTGAGTGATAAGTCATGGATTTTTGATCGCCACAAGTTGCCTTGATAAGATCAGATTAGGTTCTTTTACCCAAGAGCATAAAGGAAGCTCTCACAATTGGAGAAAACTCAATTTTCATTAATCTTCGAAATCTGAATTTCATTCATTCAAAATGTGCATACATATAGAATAGGGCAGCAGCTTTCTTTCTTCCTAGACACAAGATTAAAGCAAATTGAATGCCTAATTGATCCCAATTCAATTGGACATTAACTAGTGGAATAAAGCATCGATTACACTTCTCCAACAAAGGACTTAATGCAATTAGACCACCTCTTAACTCACACACTAATGCCTAGCCTTCATAGTTGCTTCCTATTTAATTTAAAAACACACTAAATAAAACTAAAGTAACTCATACAATTAAACCAAAATTACAACAAATTTCGTCCACAAATTCGTCTTGCACTTTCAGCCCATTTTGCACCATGATAGAAGCCAAATTTGGCCATGTAGCTTGAAATAGAATTTGTAGGAAATTTTGTTAACTTTCAACGCATCAAAGAACACATCAATCGGACTTTTGGAGCTCAAGATATCACTAAAACAATCCAGATGGGTCATTTACAAGAATTTTAATAAAGCCCAATTTGTTTTTAAGAGTGATCATCCTAGGATCACATCATACCCTCCTCTTCAAGGGAATTAGACCTCAATTTCTAGTTCCAAAATACCTCCAGGGTCAAAAATAAATCTAAAGAACTCACCATATGCATCTTCCACGTTAAAAAAGTTTGCAAGTTCATTGGAAGAATTAGCTTGCTCCTCTTTTCCTTTGGATTCCAAAGCAAAATTATTTTCCCAAGCTCACAAAGGGTAGCCACTTCTTGAGGACATTCGTCTTCATCCCCTTTCTTCTCCTCATGATCCAAGGAAGTGATTTTAGGGAATGATTTAGAATTGAAGAATCCAACATTTGAATCCACAAACTAACTCGAGAGGATGGTATTAGAGTAGTAATTTGCCATGACTTTTCTAGTGCATTTGAGGACTTTGGAAATTCATCTTCAACCTGTTTAGAAATAAAATCAAAACAATTTGGCAAAGGTTAGCATTAAAACATGTTTCCAAGATGACTTCCTCCACCGCTCTATCTTTTGTCTTTCCTCTTACGCAATACTCTCCTTTTCATTCACCTCATTTTCAGCTCTTCTCTCAACTTCAATCTCACTCTCTTTTTCTTTCTCTTCAACACGCTGGCTTGTCGTCGATGCCTCCATGGGCCTTGAGTAGCAATTGCCTTGTTTTTGTAGGCACCACATCACATAGTACCTCCTCATCTTCATTGCCCTCGAATTTAAAGACACTAGTACTTGTTTAGTCACCATCACATCACCCATATCTTTAAATTCGGATCCACGAGACTTTCAAGCGGATAAGGATCGGGATGCTCAGCAGGAAGTCCCAACTTCTCCACCATGATTATCTTGGCCATATTGATCCAATACTTTCTATCGATGTCCAACCTATATATCTTATCCTTCACCTGACATAAAGTATAGATAATGCTCTTCCTTTTCTTGACTTCCATGACATACAAACACAAAATAAAAATTGAAACTTTAAATTTTTTTCGTTTTTCACCCTTTTTTTCTTTTTTTTTTTTTTTCAAATAAGGAAAAACAACACCTGAAATCCAAGGAGCCAAAGCTTTGATACCACTTGATGAGAACAAAGGAAGGACCGCCTTGAAGTTCATCTTGAAGGAAAGATATTGGCGCCACACTCAAACGAGATGAGAATGTGAGTGATAAGTCATGGATTTTTGATCGCCACAAGTTGCCTTGATAAGATCAGATTAGGTTCTTTTACCCAAGAGCATAAAGGAAGCTCTCACAATTGGAGAAAACTCAATTTTCATTAATCTTCGAAATCTGAATTTCATTCATTCAAAATGTGCATACATATAGAATAGGGCAGCAGCTTTCTTTCTTCCTAGACACAAGATTAAAGCAAATTGAATGCCTAATTGATCCCAATTCAATTGGACATTAACTAGTGGAATAAAGCATCAGTTACACTTCTCCAACAAAGGACTTAATGCAATTAGACCACCTCTTAACTCACACACTAATGCCTAGCCTTCATAGTTGCTTCCTATTTAATTTAAAAACACACTAAATAAAACTAAAGTAACTCATACAATTAAACCAAAATTACAACAAATTTCGTCCACAAATTCGTCTTGCACTTTCAGCCCATTTTGCACCATGATAGAAGCCAAATTTGGCCATGTAGCTTGAAATAGAATTTGTAGGAAATTTTGTTAGCTTTCCAACGCATCAAAGAACACATCAATCGGACTTTTGGAGCTCAAGATATCACTAAAACAATCCAGATGGGTCATTTCTAAAGAATTTTAATAAAGCCCAATTTGTTTTTTAAGAGTGATCATCCTAGGATCACATCATACCCTCCCTCTTCAAGGGAATTCGACCTCGAATTTCTAGTTCCAAAATACCTCCAGGGTCAAAAATAAATCTAAAGAACTCACCATATGCATCTTCCACGTTAAAAAAGTTTGCAAGTTCATTGGAAGAATTAGCTTGCTCCTCTTTTCCTTTGGATTCCAAAGCAAAATTATTTTTCCCAAGCTCACAAAGGGTAGCCACTTCTTGAGGACATTCGTCTTCATCCCCTTTCTTCTCCTCATGATCCAAGGAAGTGATTTTTGGGAATGATTTAGAATTCGAAGAATCCCAACATTTGAATCCACAAACTAACTCAGAGGATGGTATTAGAGTAGTAATTTGCCATGACTTTTCTAGTGCATTTGAGGACTTTGGAAATTCATCTTCAACCTGTTTAGAAATAAAATCAAAACAATTTGGCAAAGGTTAGCATTAAAACATGTTTCCAAGATGACTTCCTCCACCGCTCTATCTTTTGTCTTTCCTCTTACGCAATACTCTCCTTTTCATTCACCTCATTTTCAGCTCTTCTCTCAACTTCAATCTCACTCTCTTTTTCTTTCTCTTCAACACGCCTGGCTTGTCGTCGATGCCTCCATGGGCCTTAAGTAGCAATTGCCTTGTTTTTGTAGGCACCACATCACATAGTACCTCCTCATCTTCATTGCCCTCGAATTTAAAGACACTAGTACTTGTTTAGTCACCATCACATCACCCATATCTTTAAATTCGGATCCACGAGACTTTCAAGCGGATAAGGATCGGGATGCTCAGCAGGAAGTCCCAACTTCTCCACCATGATTATCTTGGCCATATTGATCCAATACTTTCTATCAATGTCCAACCTATATATCTTATCCTTCACACGACATAAAGTATAGATAATGCTCTTCCTTTTCTTGACTTCCATGACATACAAACACAAAATAAAAATTGAAACTTTAAATTTTTTTTTCGTTTTTTCACCCTTTTTTCTTTTTTTTTTTTTCAAATAAGGAAAAACAACACCTGAAATTCAAGGAGCCAAAGCTTTGATACCACTTGATGAGAACAAAGGAAGGACCGCCTTGAAGTTCATCTTGAAGGAAAGATATTGGCGCCACACTCGAAACGAGATGAGAATGTGAGTGATAAGTCATGGATTTTTGATCGCCACAAGTTGCCTTGATAAGATCAGATTAGGTTCTTTTACCCAAGAGCATAAAGGAAGCTCTCACAATTGGAGAAAACTCAATTTTCATTAATCTTCGAAATCTGAATTTCATTCATTCAAAATGTGCATACATATAGAATAGGGCAGCAGCTTTCTTTCTTCCTAGACACAAGATTAAAGCAAATTGAATGCCTAATTGATCCCAATTCAATTGGACATTAACTAGTGGAATAAAGCATCAGTTACACTTCTCCAACAAAGGACTTAATGCAATTAGACCACCTCTTAACTCACACACTAATGCCTAGCCTTCATAGTTGCTTCCTATTTAATTTAAAAACACACTAAATAAAACTAAAGTAACTCATACAATTAAACCAAAATTACAACAAATTTCGTCCACAAATTCGTCTTGCACTTTCAGCCCATTTTGCACCATGATAGAAGCCAAATTTGGCCATGTAGCTTGAAATAGAATTTGTAGGAAATTTTGTTAGCTTTCCAACGCATCAAATAACACATCAATCGGACTTTTGGAGCTCAAGATATCACTAAAACAATCCAGATGGGTCATTTCTAAAGAATTTTAATAAAGCCCAATTTGTTTTTTAAGAGTGATCATCCTAGGATCACATCATACCCTCCTCTTCAAGGGAATTAGACCTCAATTTCTAGTTCCAAAAATACCTCCAGGGTCAAAAATAAATCTAAAGAACTCACCATATGCATCTTCCACGTTAAAAAGTTTGCAAGTTCATTGGAAGAATTAGCTTGCTCCTCTTTTCCTTTGGATTCCAAAGCAAAATTATTTTCCCAAGCTCACAAAGGGTAGCCACTTCTTGAGGACATTCGTCTTCATCCCCTTTCTTCTCCTCATGATCCAAGGAAGTGATTTTAGGGAATGATTTAGAATTGAAGAATCCCAACATTTGAATCCACAAACTAACTCGAGAGGATGGTATTAGAGTAGTAATTTGCCATGACTTTTCTAGTGCATTTGAGGACTTTGGAAATTCATCTTCAACCTGTTTAGAAATAAAATCAAAACAATTTGGCAAAGGTTAGCATTAAAACATGTTTCCAAGATGACTTCCTCCACCGCTCTATCTTTTGTCTTTCCCTCTTACGCAATACTCTCCTTTTCATTCACCTCATTTTCAGCTCTTCTCTCAACTTCAATCTCACTCTCTTTTTCTTTCTCTTCAACACGCCTGGCTTGTCGTCGATGCCTCCATGGGCCTTAAGTAGCAATTGCCTTGTTTTTGTAGGCACCACATCACATAGTACCTCCTCATCTTCATTGCCCTCGAATTTAAAGACACTAGTACTTGTTTAGTCACCATCACATCACCCATATCTTTAAATTCCGGATCCACGAGACTTTCAAGCGGATAAGGATCGGGATGCTCAGCAGGAAGTCCCAACTTCTCCACCATGATTGTCTTGGCCATATTGATCCAATACTTTCTATCAATGTCCAACCTATATATCTTATCCTTCACACATAAAGTATAGATAATGCTCTTCCTTTTCTTGACTTCCATGACATACAAACACAAAATAAAAATTGAAACTTTAAATTTTTTTCGTTTTTCACCCTTTTTTCTTTTTTTTTTTTTTCAAATAAGGAAAAACAACACCTGAAATTCAAGGAGCCAAAGCTTTGATACCACTTGATGAGAACAAAGGAAGGACCGCCTTGAAGTTCATCTTGAAGGAAAGATATTGGCGCCACACTCAAGAACGAGATGAGAATGTGAGTGATAAGTCATGGATTTTTGATCGCCACAAGTTGCCTTGATAAGATCAGATTAGGTTCTTTTACCCAGAAGCATAAAGGAAGCTCTCACAATTGGAGAAAACTCAATTTTCATTAATCTTCGAAATCTGAATTTCATTCATTCAAAATGTGCATACATATAGAATAGGGCAGCAACTTTCTTTCTTCCTAGACACAAGATTAAAGCAAATTGAATGCCTAATTGATCCCAATTCAATTGGACATTAACTAGTGGAATAAAGCATCAGTTACACTTCTCCAACAAAGGACTTAATGCAATTAGACCACCTCTTAACTCACACACTAATGCCTAGCCTTCATAGTTGCTTCCTATTTAATTTAAAAACACACTAAATAAAACTAAAGTAACTCATACAATTAAACCAAAATTACAACAAATTTCGTCCACAAATTCGTCTTGCACTTTCAGCCCATTTTGCACCATGATAGAAGCCAAATTTGGCCATGTAGCTTGAAATAGAATTTGTAGGAAATTTTGTTAGCTTTCCAACGCATCAAAGACCACATCAATCGGACTTTTGGAGCTCAAGATATCACTAAAACAATCCAGATGGGTCATTTCTAAAGAATTTTAATAAAGCCCAATTTGTTTTTTAAGAGTGATCATCCTAGGATCACATCATACCCTCCCTCTTCAAGGGAATTAGACCTCAATTTCTAGTTCCAAAATACCTCCAGGGTCAAAAATAAATCTAAAGAACTCACCATATGCATCTTCCACGTTAAAAAGTTTGCAAGTTCATTGGAAGAATTAGCTTGCTCCTCTTTTCCTTTGGTTTCCAAAGCAAAATTATTTTCCCAAGCTCACAAAGGGTAGCCACTTCTTGAGGACATTCGTCTTCATCCCTTTCTTCTCCTCATGATCCAAGGAAGTGATTTTAGGGAATGATTTAGAATTGAAGAATCCCAACATTTGAATCCACAAACTAACTCGAGAGGATGGTATTAGAGTAGTAATTTGCCATGACTTTTCTAGTGCATTTGAGGACTTTGGAAATTCATCTTCAACCTGTTTAGAAATAAAATCAAAACAATTTGGCAAAGGTTAGCATTAAAACATGTTTCCAAGATGACTTCCTCCACCAGCTCTATCTTTTGTCTTTCCTCTTACTGATACTCTCCTTTTCATTCACCTCATTTTCAGCTCTTCTCTCAACTTCAATCTCACTCTCTTTTTCTTTCTCTTCAACACGCTGGCTTGTCGTCGATGCCTCCATGGGCCTTAGTAGCAATTGCCTTGTTTTTGTAGGCACCACATCACATAGTACCTCCTCATCTTCATTGCCCTCGAATTTAAAGACACTAGTACTTGTTTAGTCACCATCACATCACCCATATCTTTAAATTCGGATCCACGAGACTTTCAAGCGGATAAGGATCGGGATGCTCAGCAGGAAGTCCCAACTTCTCCACCATGATTGTACTGGCCATATTGATCCAATACTTTCTATCAATGTCCAACCTATATATCTTATCCTTCACACAGCATAAAGTATAGATAATGCTCTTCCTTTTCTTGACTTCCATGACATACAAACACAAAATAAAAAATTGAAACTTTAAATTTTTTTTTTCGTTTTTTTTTTCACCCTTTTTTTTCTTTTTTTTTTTTTTCAAATAAGGAAAAACAACACCTGAAATTCAAGGAGCCAAAGCTTTGATACCACTTGATGAGAACAAAGGAAGGACCGCCTTGAAGTTCATCTTGAAGGAAAGATATTGACGCCACACTCAAGAACGAGATGAGAATGTGAGTGATAAGTCATGGATTTTTGATCGCCACAAGTTGCCTTGATAAGATCAGATTCGGTTCTTTTACCCAAGAATGCAAAGGAAGCTCTCACAATTGGAGAAAACTCAATTTTCATTAATCTTCGAAATCTGAATTTCATTCATTCAAAATGTGCATACATATAGAATAGGGCAGCAACTTTCTTTCTTCCTAGACACAAGATTAAAGCAAATTGAATGCCTAATTGATCCCAATTCAATTGGACATTAACTAGTGGAATAAAGCATCAGTTACACTTCTCCAACAAAGGACTTAATGCAATTAGACCACCTCTTAACTCACACACTAATGCCTAGCCTTCATAGTTGCTTCCTATTTAATTTAAAAACACACTAAATAAAACTAAAGTAACTCATACAATTAAACCAAAATTACAACAAATTTCGTCCACAAATTCGTCTTGCACTTTCAGCCCATTTTGCACCATGATAGAAGCCAAATTTGGCCATGTAGCTTGAAATAGAATTTGTAGGAAATTTTGTTAGCTTTCCAACGCATCAAAGAACACATCAATCGGACTCTTGGAGCTCAAGATATCACTAAAACAATCCAGATGGGTCATTTCTAAAGAATTTTAATAAAGCCCAATTTGTTTTTAAGAGTGATCATCCTAGGATCACATCATACCCTCCCTCTTCAAGGGAATTCGACCTCGAATTTCTAGTTCCAAAATACCTCCAGGGTCAAAAATAAATCTAAAGAACTCACCATATGCATCTTCCACGTTAACAAAGTTTGCAAGTTCATTGGAAGAATTAGCTTGCTCCTCTTTTCCTTTGGATTCCAAAGCAAAATTATTTTTCCCAAGCTCACAAAGGGTAGCCACTTCTTGAGGACATTCGTCTTCATCCCCTTTCTTCTCCTCATGATCCAAGGAAGTGATTTTAGGGAATGATTTAGAATTCGAAGAATCCCAACATTTGAATCCACAAACTAACTCAGAGGATGGTATTAGAGTAGTAATTTGCCATGACTTTTCTAGTGCATTTGAGGACTTTGGAAATTCATCTTCAACCTGTTTAGAAATAAAATCAAAACAATTTGGCAAAAGGTTAGCATTAAAACATGTTTCCAAGATGACTTCCTCCACCGCTCTATCTTTTGTCTTTCCTGTACTGCAATACTCTCCTTTTCATTCACCTCATTTTCAGCTCTTCTCTCAACTTCAATCTCACTCTCTTTTTCTTTCTCTTCAACACGCTGGCTTGTCGTCGATGCCTCCATGGGCCCAAGTAGCAATTGCCTTGTTTTTGTAGGCACCACATCACATAGTACCTCCTCATCTTCATTGCCCTCGAATTTAAAAGACACTAGTACTTGTTTAGTCACCATCACATCACCCATATCTTTAAATTCCGGATCCACGAGACTTTCAAGCGGATAAGGATCAGGATGCTCGAAAACAGGAAGTCCCAACTTCTCCACCATGATTGTACTGGCCATATTGATCCAATACTTTCTATCAATGTCCAACCTATATATCTTATCCTTCACACAGCATAAAGTATAGATAATGCTCTTCCTTTTCTTGACTTCCATGACATACAAACACAAAATAAAAAATTGAAACTTTAAATTTTTTTTTTCGTTTTTTTTTTCACCCTTTTTTTCTTTTTTTCAAATAAGGAAAAACAACACCTGAAATTCAAGGAGCCAAAGCTTTGATACCACTTGATGAGAACAAAGGAAGGACCGCCTTGAAGTTCATCTTGAAGGAAAGATATTGACGCCACACTCAAGAACGAGATGAGAATGTGAGTGATAAGTCATGGATTTTTGATCGCCACAAGTTGCCTTGATAAGATCAGATTCGGTTCTTTTACCCAAGAGCATAAAGGAAGCTCTCACAATTGGAGAAAACTCAATTTTCATTAATCTTCGAAATCTGAATTTCATTCATTCAAAATGTGCATACATATAGAATAGGGCAGCAGCTTTCTTTCTTCCTAGACACAAGATTAAAGCAAATTGAATGCCTAATTGATCCCAATTCAATTGGACATTAACTAGTGGAATAAAGCATCAGTTACACTTCTCCAACAAAGGACTTAATGCAATTAGACCACCTCTTAACTCACACACTAATGCCTAGCCTTTATAGTTGCTTCCTATTTAATTTAAAAACACACTAAATAAAACCAAAGTAACTCATACAATTAAACCAAAATTACAACAAATTTCGTCCACAAATTCGTCTTGCACTTTCAGCCCATTTTGCACCATGATAGAAGCCAAATTTGGCCATGTAGCTTGAAATAGAATTTGTAGGAAATTTTGTTAGCTTTCCAACGCATCAAAGAACACATCAATCGGACTTTTGGAGCTCAAGATATCACTAAAACAATCCAGATGGGTCATTTCCAAATAATTTCAATAAAGCCCAATTTGTTTTTAAGAGTGATCATCCTAGGATCACATCAAAAGTCCATAGAAATCTTGTCCCATTTCCACTCAGGCACATCAAGCGATTGAACCATTCCAGCAGGTCTCTGGTGCTCCACTTTAGCTTTCTGGCAGGTTAGGCATGAAGCAACATAGTCGGCTACTTGCCTCTTCAGTCTAGGCCACCAAAATCTTTGTTTCAAATCCTGGTACATCTTCGTTGTTCCGGGGTGAAGACTAAGTTTGCTCTTGTGTGCTTCGTCCAATATTGTCTTCCTCAGCCCATCATTATCTGGCACGCAAATTCTCCCTTTCATTCTGATGATGCCATCTTGTCCTATGGTAAACTCACCTTCTATACCTTGATTAATCAGTTCTCTTTTCTCCTTTAATAGTTCATCTGCAACTTGTAGTTCCTTAATCTCTTCCAATAGTCCACTGGTTACGGCAATCCTTCCACAGCTTATCTTCCGTGGAGAAAATTCCACTGTCAAGTTCAAATCATGGAAAGCTTCAATTAGCTCCAATTCCTTTACCAGCAGTCCGGCAGTGTGAATGCTCTTCCTACTCAGTGCATCAGCTACAACGTTCGCATTTCCTGGGTGATATTGTAATGTGAAGTCATAGTCCTTCAAAAACTCCATCCAACGCCTTTGCCTCATGTTCAACTCTTTCTGATCGAATAGATACTTCAGGCTTTTGTGGTCACTGAATACGTCGAACGTGCATCCATAAAGATAGTGTCTCCAAATCTTTAATGCAAAAACAACTGCAGCAAGCTCCAAATCGTGTGTTGGATAGTTCCTCTAATGATTCTTCAGTTGTCACGAAGCGTAAGCTACAACTCTCCGATGTTGCATCAAAACGCATCCTAAACCTTGGTGAGAAGCGTCACAATATACTTCGTATGGTTCGTCAGGTTGCGGCAGAACTAAGACTGGTGATGTCGTTAGACGTTCCTTCAAAAGTTGAAAACTTATCTCGCACTTCTCGGTCCAAGTGAATGGTTGATCTTTCCTTGTCAGCTGCGTCAATGGTGCTACGATCCGAGCAAAGCCTTCGATAAATCTCTGATAATAACCCGCTAAACCTATGAAACTCCGGATCTCAGTTACGGTCTGCGGTTGTTCCCATGCTAACACCGTTTCTACCTTGGCAGGATCTACAGCAATTCCTTCTCTCGAGATTACATGTCCCAAAAACTTCACCTCATCAAGCCAAAATTCGCACTTGGACAGGTTGGCGTACAACTTCTTCTCGCGTAAAATCTATAAAACTTGGTGTAGGTGCTCTTGATGGTCTTCCAGACTCTTCGAATAAATGAGAATGTCATCGATGAATACAACGACGAACCGATCCAGAAATGAATTGAAGATTCTATTCATATAGTCCATGAATATAGCAGGTGCATTTGTCACTCCGAATGGCATTACAAGATACTCATAATGTCCATATCTAGTTCTGAACGCTGTCTTGGAAATGTCTTCAGTCTTAACCCTAATCTGGTGATAACCATACTTCAGATCGATCTTTGAGAAAACAACAGCTCCTCGCAATTGGTCCATCAGATCATCGATGCACGGTAGAGGATATCGATTCTTGATAATCACTTTGTTGAGTTGTCGGTAGTCCACGCAAAGTCTCGAACGTCCGTCTTTCTTTTTCACGAGCAGTACTGGTGCTCCCCAAGGAGATACGCTTGGTCGTATAAACTGTTTGGCCATCAAGTCTTCGATCTGTCTCTTCAGCTCAATCAACTCCGAAGGAGACATTCGATAAGGTGCGATAGAAATCGGGCCGCTTCCAGGAATTAAATCAATAGAGAATTCAATGTCCCGTACTGGAGGTAGACCTGGTACATCTTCTGGAAATACATCTGAGAAGTCCTTCACGACAAGTACACTGTTGACATCGATCTCCATCTTGGCCTTTAGGCTAGCTAACGAGATGTATTCTCGAGTTCCCTCTTTCAAGGTCACTCCGAGGTAGTTTGCAGCCAAAAACTTCGAAATATTCGGCTCGGGAAAAACTAGGACTTTACGAGCAAAGTCGAGCAGGATATGATTGTGAGATAACCAATCCATCCCAAGGATCACATGGTCTTTCAACGGCAAACAGATCAAGTTAACAAAGAATTTCCTATCTTGAACAGTCATAGGGCAACGCAAGCAAGCAGTTTTAGCAGTCAAAGTCTTATCAGCAGGAGTGGAGACAACCAAATCAAATGGCAAAGCAGAAACAGGAAGACTCAGATGTTTCACATAATCCAAAGAGATGAATGAATGTGTCGCGCCAGAATCGAAAAGTACTGACAGAAGGTTACCTGCGATGTCGCAAGTCCCCTCGATGAGGTCCGGAGGTCTCTTTGCCAGTTATTGAAAACATGCATCCTCTTGCCGAAGGTCGTGCCGCTTTCATAGCATTCGCAGATGGTTCAGCTTTCGGCAGATGACAGTCTTTGACCATGTGTCCTGGCTTCTTGCAGTTGTAACACACCTTCTGTTTTGAACAATTGTCGGCCAAATGGTCCTTACTTCCACAGTTATAGCAACGTAGTTCACCCTTCTGGCTATTCCCAATGCCCTGTGTCACTTGGCGGTACTGATTACGATTATTCCCCTGGGGATGTGAATATGGCTTGTCCTGATGATGCTTCCCTTTGTTCCCTCGACCTTGGTTATTCTGGTTGTTCCTGGAGGGTCCTCCCGAGTTGTTCTTGTTATAGCGACTGTTCTTTATCTCCTCAACTTCCCGACTCTTCTCCACGAGGTTTTGGAACTCACGGATGCCCTGTGGTTTCACTAGTTCCATGATCTCATATCGTAATCCCTTAGTAAACCTTGCACACATGTATGCCTCGTCAACGTTGTGTTGGAAAAATCGAAAATACTTTGCAAGAGACTCAAATCTCACCGCATACTCTCCCACATTCATGTTTCCCTGGCCAATCATCAGGAATTCTTCCTCCATACGGTCTCTGGCACTTTGAGGGAAATACTTATCAAGAAATTTTCCCCGAAACGCTTCCCAAATTACTTCCTGATGGTTAGCCTCCATCATCAGCTTGGTTCCTTTCCACCAGTACTCAGCGTCGCCTAACAGCAAGTAGGTTGCATAGGTTACCTTCACGTTCTCAGCAGTGTGAAGTACCTCAAAAATCTTCTCCACTTCTTGGAGCCACAGATCAGCTTTCTCTGGATTAGAGTCTCCATGGAACTTTGGAGGTTCATGACGACGAATTCGCAGATCCTTCATCTCTACATTTCGCTCTTCCCTCACCGCCTCTGTTGATCACGTTCAAGATTGTCGACCTCATCGAGTAGCAGCAGTAGCCTGTTGAGTAACAGCAGCAGCCATGTTGGCCATTGCTTGGGCCATCTGGGCCATTTCTGGATTTGCAGCTTCAGGAACTGGGTTCTCGCGTCTTGGCGGCATTATGGGTTCCTACAAAGTTAAAACCAGTCAGAACCCCACAACAAAATCAATCACCTCAGGTGACCGCACACAATTGCACACAATGTCACACCTGTTTCAACTTGGAAACATTTCAGATAATCAACACAGAGTTCACAAAATCCTAGGCACATCAGACTCTTACCCATCAATTCCCAACATCCTAGGCCAGCATACACTAAGCAATCCGGCTAGAACCGAACTGCTCTGATACCACTAATGTAACATCCCATTTTCGCAAAAGGTTTTCTTTGAAACTTGCAGTGTTTTTTTTATGAGTGTAATACTTTAGAACGAAAAACAATAACCACTTCTAAAGTAAAACATAACCAACATCATATATATATATATATATGCATCATAGCAGTGTCAAGGATCAGAGTATTTTGCACGCAGGCGAATTCCAAAATATACACCAGAACATACTCAAAATAAAATACATCAGTCATATGAAAACTCTAAAACCTAGAGTTGACTCATATCCATGATGCATCCTGGCAGCTCCTGTCAAAGGACTTAGGCCCAAAAGTCATACTGTACAATATATTAACTAGAGTCTAACCAACTGACTCTATCTAACTATGCTGGCCCATACGTAACCTGAGACGCTTGCGAGGGGGAAACCCCGCACGATAGGTCCTCGACTCCGAGCTAGCAGGCCCCGATGCCTCTAAAGGATCCTCCTCCTCCTCCTCCTCCTCCTCGCTATCGATCACTACTCTATCTCTCGTCGTCCATTCCCTAGTGGTCCTACACCCATTGATTGGGTCTCCGGCCGTAGGGATTGGAGGCAAGGGATAAGAGCAGTGAGGACAGTGAATGCAAAATGAGGGAGGACTACCTGCAGGTGCAGCAGGTGTCTCCAATGAAGCTGTCGGTATAGCAGAAGTAGTAGCAGTGAAGATGGGAGGAGTTCCAAGGACTCCAGTCGAAGGTGGATGTGCACTCGAACTCGGTATCATGGATGGATGTGAAGGGTCCACGAACGGATGGGTCAAAACAGTCGCAGTCGTCGGTAGTGTAGTAAGTAAACTAGGTGGTACGTAGATGTGAATCACCTTACTGCTGAAGCGTACAGCAGTAGAATACTCTCCATCGTCGTCGGTCTCCAAAACTAATCCCGTCTGTGTCAAACGCCCAGAAATAGGATTGACGACACACGCCGAAGGGGTCTTCCCCTGAGGGAACTCATACGTCGTATTCCCCATGTGCCTCATCGGGATCGGCAACATCTAGGTATCGGTTTCAAGCATAAACATAAAAAAAAGGAATGCAAAGGTAAATTTCTTGTCCACGAGTTCATCATAGGCTAGTTGCAAACAAACAAGATATATATATATATATATCTAGTACATCAGCATGTCATTATATACAATACATGCATATAGACCGCATACAGTATCATGGCATACCAAATATTTACATGTGAGCAGGCAAATCAACAACAAATCAATGATCAATCATCACATATAAAAATGTGGTTAGTCATGTATGCCAATGCAGTGTGACCAGTTTGTGTATACACCTGCAGCTTTGATAGGTCAGCAGTATGACGGGGACTACTTTCCCAACGTCCCAATAAGATAGCCTCTACTTAGGCTTGCCACTACTTTGGCTTGCCTCTACTTAGGCAATGCAGGGATAGCTCGTCTTTTGAAGTCTGTGAGACCAATCAAACGCTCCGAGTGTCGATGCTCAATGGTTAGAATACAAGTCAATTAATCAATGCTGATCGACGAACCCTCACTCACTCTACTTAGTGAATTTTCATGCTTCCAAATATTGTATTATCTAGGTGAGGTTATGCCAAATAATTTACTTATGAAATCATATATTCGGTTTGTGGAATCGTATCAGATTTACCGATGTAAATCGTCAACCAATCAGCAATCGATCGTCGCATTATTAATTAACTTATATCACAATAACAATTCTTCTTTGTTTTTGCATACTTCAATCAGTATCAATTCAACAATAAATCAAGCATGATTTAAGGCATTCAACAACATTCATAGTTGTTACTCAAGATCAAATAGAGTATGCCACGACATTTCACATAGCATCAAACATGTAAACATATTACAACATCACCCTAACACTTAGTGATACTACAATTACTACCACCAATATTCATTCAGTCAGACCACACAACAAATAAAGCAAAGAGCCTAAACTCATTATATAGAAATTTCCCTTACCTCGAACAAGCTCCGAATAAGGAATTTCCAACTCATCGACGGCACGTACCTCGCTCGAACCTTAACAATACAACTTAACAAAATTAGAACCAACAACTCAAGTCCTATGACTCTAGGGCAGCCACGGCTTTGGCCCTAAAAGACCTAAAATCTTGTTAACTTAACCTATTTGGATCACACCTAATCATATACCACATTACAAGTTCAAGTCATGCAAATTTTGAAACTTTCCTTAACTCTACACACTTAGAAAAAACTTAAAACCAAATCTTACCAATTGAAATAGTGTTTTACCAAATGAATAGTATTTTGTCAACTTTAAACCACATTTAAAAACTATAGATCATGCGATAAGAATTTTAGAAACAAGTTAGATATAAGTTTAAGAAAATCCTTAAAACATAAGCTAATTTTTTTCCAAAAATCAAACTTCCTTGAATTGTTTTGCTAATTCAAATCCTTAGTCAACTTTTACAACATTTAATAAGCATAAGATAACTTAAAACAATGCTTGAAAATGGCATAAGGGTCACGGCCTCAATGCTTCAAAAACAAACCCAAAATTTCAACTTTTTCATTTCCAAAACATGCATTACACCACTCTTAGATCCTTGAACCTTAAACTAACTTCCTCAACACTTAAATCACTTTGAAAATAATTTGAAACATCCCCTTAAATCATATTTAAGGTCACGGTTTTCAGGCCCCCTTCACAAAAAAATTTATTTTCCAAACATCTTGTAATATGCATATATGACTAGTATCCAAACCTATCAAGTATAACCCATCAAAACAAACTCCAAATCAACAAAAAAAAAATAAGTCAAGAACAAGGCATAGAACAGCCCTTAAGTTTCGGCCAGCATAGGGTTAGGGTTTCTCCAAACTTAAAACACCAAAAACAAAGTGAATCATGGAAGGAGATAAGGGGTTATGAAGCTATACATGCAATACTAGCCAAAACAAGCACTATAATTCAAAAATAGCTCCTAAAACCTTCAAAACCCATATCATGGAACCCAAGAGAGATGAGGAAAGGTTTATGGAGCTTACCAAGAGTATAGATTATGATTGAACAAGGGTGGAGATGAAAGGAAGCAAGGGTGCACACTTTGATCTCCAAAAACTTCCAAAATCACAACTTTCTTTCTCTAGTTTTTTTTTTCTCAAGTTCTTCACCAATGGTGGAATGAATGGAGCTGATGTCTAATGAGGGAGAGGGCCACGAAATTTCAGGGGCAAGAATGGAAGGAAAAGTTCATTTAGTTAGAAACTAACTAATTAAGTCCTAAACTAACTAAACTAACTACCCACCATTTACTTAATTACCAAACACAACTTGACACTTGTAAAATCAATCATATAAAAGCATGTTCAGCTCCCCTAGTGGCTGGTGAACCGCCCCTCAGCCCTAATATCAAGATATTTTCACTTCGACGCGTTATTGCTCAACCGGGTGCGCGGCGTTTCGCGTATGTTAAGGTTTTTGTACTAAAAACTTCGAAAATAATACTAATAATTAACTATATAATTAAAAATTATTAATCACTCAAAATATCCACAAAAATATTAGAAGTTTTACTATAAATGTCGTTTTCTCGATTTACGAGCTCAGCGTCACCGTTAGGCAGTTTCTGGGCAATAGAAAATACCCTATATATTTTCTGATACTCAAAAATTCCCAAAAATTTCCAATAAATCATAAATATTGGAAAATGCTTAGATCTGAAATTTTATAAAATTTGGATCATATTTGGGCAGGTTTCAGTCAAAACTAGCCCTATAGTTCAAATTCAGCGTTTTACGGCAGAATTCAAACATTGCAAGAAAACCCTAAATTAGTAATAATTAATAATCTCTATTATTCCTATCAAATAGAATAAATCTCAATAATACAATTGTCAACATAATTTTATTAACAAAAAGTCATATTAGAAACGATAAGAAGACAGATAATTACTAAGTAGTTAAACATTGAAAATTAGGGTGTTACAATCTGGTTATCATCAGATTAGGGTCAAGAAAGAAGATATCCTTAAGACTTCCTTTAGATCTAGATATGGACATTATGAGTATCTGGTTATGCTATTTGGTGTGACTAATGCTCCTGCAGTGTTCATGGATTATATGAATTGGATCTTTAGACCACTCTTAGATAAATTTGTAGTCGTCTTCATTGATGACATACTGATTTATTCGCGTACGGAAGAAGAGCATGTGGAGCATCTGAGAACTGTACTTTGGATTTTGAAGGACAGACAGCTTTATGCTAAACTGTCAAAGTGTGAATTTTGGCTTGAAGTGGTGCAATTTCTCAGACATGTGATTAATAGGGATGGAATTGCTGTAGATCCCTCGAAGGTGGAAGCTGTGACCGAATGGCAAAGACCTAAGTCAATGAGTGAGATTAGAAGCTTTTTGGGTTTGGCTGGGTATTATAGGAGATTTAGAGAAGGATTCTCGAAGATAGTCTTACCTATGACCCAGTTGACGAGGAAGGAGAACCCTTTTGTATGGTCAGATAAGTGTGAAGAGAGTTTTCAAGAGCTGAAGAAGAAGCTGAGCACATCACCTGTGTTGGTTTTACCTGATCCCTCAAGAGAATTCGTACTGCGATGCATCATATCAAGGGTTAGGATGTGTTCTTATGCAAGGAGGTAGTGTAGTGGCCTACGCATCAAGACAATTAAGGATTCACGAAAGGAACTACCCTACAACCTTGAACTTGTAGCTATAGTTTTTACATTGAAGACATTTGGAGATATTACCTTTATGGAGCTAAGTTCACGGTATTCAGTGATCATAAGAGCCTGAAATACCTGTTTGACTAGAATGAGCTAAATATGAGGCAACGACGGTGGATGGAGTTTATTAAGGATTATGAGTTTGAACTGCGATATCATCTAGGAAAAGCAAATGTTGTAGCTAATGCTTTAAGTAGGAAATCCCTACATGTGTCAGCTTTGATGGTGAAGGAGTTAGAGTTGGTGGAACAATTCAGAGATTTGAATTTGGGAGTGCAACTGTATAAGGACAAGATATGCTTGGGGCAGATAGTTGTGACCAATGAGTTTCTACTAGAGTTGAAGGAGACTTCAGAGTTCAGTTTCTACTTGAGACTTCAGAGTAAGAGACATGGGAGTAAGTGGAAGTGGGTAGCTAGGTCATATTTGTTTATATGTGCTTGTTTGTTTGGTTTGTCAATCATTCGTTCTACCTATGCATTTCCTGCTTTTTGATGATTGTGTTATTCTTACCTCCCTATCTTTGTATGCTTATGTGTATATATATTATTGTATGTTAGACTTTGTTGAGGAGGAGGCAGCAACCGCAGCAGCACTCTATGGAGAAGTTTACACTGATGCACCCGTCTATGCTCCTTCCCCCACGGATCCCCATATGGGGTAATTTTGAGATTCAGTACCATGATTTCGATGGCATGGGGTAGGAGATTGACCATGTGCGTCAGGCAGTGATTTATACGGGTACTATCTCCATCTATTTCAGGATTCCAAGTTTTCCTATAGCCAGCTTTTCAGGAGACTTCCGGATATGTCAGAGACTACCATTTCAGCATATGTGGCAGGCTCTAGGGTTTCCACCAGGCTTTGGTTACGGAGGTTATCCTCCGATGCCTCCTCTGCCGATGCCGGTGCGACCTGTTAGCCACCACAGCGAGACTAGCCACCGTGGACGATAGAGGCGTGGGAGAGGAGCGACATCTGGTCCTTCTCGCCACCCGACAGCTCATGACTATCGACGCTTGTTTCCTAGGCGGGTGGGTTCTCAGAGTAGGAGCTCTCAGTTTCCCCCTCGCTTAGGTGTTTGGTTATTTGTTGGCCAGGAGTTTTGATACTATGTTATGTCTATGTTTTACTGTTTTGTTTAGTTGAGGCAGCAGGTTAGCCTCACAGGTTTACTTCCTTTTGGGATAACTGTATCATTACTATCTACACTACACACTTTGCACTCTGATAATATATACTCATTTATATACCTGCATGTGAGACACTTAGTATTATTTCACTGTAGCGCGTTGTAGTCTTATTCGTGTTGCAATTTTTATTCCTCCGTATTTTTTATATACCCGTTAATTACGCGAGTTAGGCTAATTATTAGAATAAAGCATGAATAGGACTCCGGGGTGTTACATTATTCCTCATTTTGTGACTGATGATGATAATGTCACTAGAGTGCCTTCCTTTGAGGAAGTGAAGCAGGTTGTTTTCTCTTTGAGTGGGGGCAGTGCTCCTGGTCCTGATGGGTGTGGTGGTCATTTTTATCACACTTATTGGGATATTATTTCTAATGATGTTTATTCTGTTGTTTTCAGGCAGGGTTGGTTACTTCCCAATTTGAACTCTAATCTTGTTGTTCTGATTGCAAAGGTGGATGGGGCAGAGCGGTTAGATCAGTATCGGCCTATCGCTTTAGCTAATTTTCAATTTAAAATCATCACTAAAGTTATTGCAGACAGGCTTGCAGTGGTGGCCCCTAAAATTATTTCTCTGAATTAGCGTGGCTTTATAAAGGGAAGGAATATCTCTGATTGTATTTGCACTGCTTCTGAAGCTATTAATCTTCTTAAGAATAGATCCTTTGGTGGTCAAATTGCTTTGAAGATTGACATCAAAAAAGCCTTTGATACTATTGATTGGAAATTCTTGATCCAGGTTCTCTGTGCTTTTGGTTTTAGTGACAAATTCTGTGGTTGGATTAATTTAATTCTTCATTCGGCTAAGCTCTGTATTTCTATTAACGGTCATCCTACTGGTTTCTATAGTTGCAAAAGGGGTGTTCGTCAGAGTGATCCTTTATTTCCTCTTCTATTTTGTATTACTGAGGATGTGCTTAGCAAGGGCATTTCTAAGCTTGTTGAAGATGACAATTTACAATTAATGTCAGGCCCCAGGAACTACAGGGTGCCTAGTCATGTGCTCTATGCTGATGATGTTATGATTTTTTGTTGGGCTACCCAAAAGAATATTACTAATTTGTTGAAGCTTTTTGAGGATTATGAGGCTGTTTCTGGACAGGTTATTAATTCAGAAAATCTAAATCCTACTCTTACAGCATCTCTCAGCCTCGCCTGAGGCTTATTTCGAGCTTGTTGGGGTTCTCTGCTGGCTCTCTCCCCTTCACCTATCTAGGTGTTCCTTTCTTTGAGGGCTCCGCAAAGCGTGCTCATCTGCTTCCTATTGCTGATCGTTTTAAGGCCAAATTATCTTCTTGGAAAGGCTCTTTGCTATCTATTATGGGCATGGTTCAGTTGGTGAAGTCAATCATTCTTGGCATGCTGGTTTATAGCTTTCATATTTATGCTTGGCCTAAAAATCTTCTCACCTCTTTGGATCAGTGGATTAGGAATTTTATTTAGTCTGGGGATGTTTCTTCTCGAAAAAATGTCACTGTTGCTTGGAAGAAAGTTTGTTCTCCTACTCTTGAAGGAGGTTTGGGGGTCCGCCCTATTAGCTCTATTAACCAAGCGGGTTTGCTTAAGCTGGCCTGGGAGTTCAGGACCCCTGACTTGCAATGGGCCAACTTCCTAAGAGCCCGTGTTCTTAAGAATAACTCTCCAGTTAGGTACCATGTCTCCTCCTCTATTTGGTCTGGTATCAAGTCTAACCTGCCCGCTATTGTTGATAATTCTATTTGGCATCTTGGAGATGGTTCTAACATCAACTTTTGGACGGATACTTGGTTGTCTAGACCTATAGTTGATATTATGGGAATTCATCCTTCTTTGCACCATAGGCTCAAGGCTAAGGTTAGTGACTTCATTCATAATGGCTCCTGGTGTATCGCTGCTAATCTCTGTTCTCACTTTCCTAATATCTTGGCCGAGATCAAAGGGATTATTATTCCTACTGATCATGGGTTGGATGTCTTACGTTGGGATGCTAATGACTCTGGTATTTTAACTTCTAAGGATGCCTTCTTGTTTCATGAGCCTCTAGGTCAACATGCTCCTTGGGCTAAATTAATTAGGAGAAATTGTGTTCCCCCCTCTAAATCCTTTATTCTTTGGAGACTTCTTCATGACAAAATCCCTACTGATGACCACCTACGGAATAGAGGTATAATTGTGGTTTCTGTTTGCTCTCTTTATGGGAAATCTACTGAAACTTCCTGCCACTTGTTTTTGGATTGCCCTTTTGCTTCTTACCTTGGGAATTGGCTTAGCTCGGTTCCTAATAGTTCTGTGGATTGCTCCTCTCCCCAGTCCACCCTCACTATCTGTAATAAAGGTTGGAGCACTCAAGTTTTGGATGTTGTTATTGCTTCTATTATCAATATTTTCTGCACCGTTTGGCATTGTAGAAGTAAACTGTGGTTTGACAATAAGTTCATTCCCCCTCAATCGGCCATCAATTTGATCTTGAGTAATGTCTCTCTTGCTGGGAAATCTAGCTGGGGGAAAATGTCTTCTTCTATCTCTGAGTTTACAATTTTGAAGACTTTTAAAGTGGAGGGTCATTCTGATAGTGGCCAGAATATCAAAGAAGTTATCTGGAAACCTCCCAGCTATCATATGATTAAGTGCAACACGGACAGCTAAGGGTTGTCTAGGCCCGACATCCTGTGGGGGTATCTTCAGAGGGTCTAATGCTGCTGTTCTTGGCTGCTTTTCTGCTAACCTTGGCATCCGTAATGTTCTTCAGGCGAAACTTTTTGGTGCAATGATTGATATTGAGTTCGCCTTTAAGAGGGGTTGGCGTCGTTTATGGTTAGAGTGTGACTCCCAGTTAGTTATTGTTGCCTTTAGAAACAGTTCTATTGTGCCTTGGAAGCTCAGAAATAGGTGGTCCAACTATATCGCTCTTACGAGACAGATGGCTTTCATTTTCTCCCACATTTACAGAGAAGGAAACTCTTGTACTGAAAAGCTTGCCTCTCATGGTACTCATGTCAACGGTACTATTTGGTGGAATACCATATCGACCTTCATCTCAGATGACTTTTTTAGAAATAGAAATAGCTTGCCTTATTATAGATTCTCCTAGTCTCTTTTGGATTAGGTTGTCGTTCCCTATATTCACTTATGTCCTTCTGGATTGTATTGTTTGCACTTTTGCTCCGGTCTTGGGTTTTGGCCTAGTCCCCCCAGGCACCTTTTGTTACTATTTTTTATCTCTTTTTAATAATAACAGGGGGGAGTACTCTTTTTCCTTCTAGATATTTTTTCCCTAAAGAGGGTTTTGCATTAGAATGTTTTAACGAGGCTCATTTCCTTCATTTAAAAATAAAAAGTAATTCCATTTGTGAATTAATATGCTATTATTATTATTCACCCCATTCCTATATTTAGCACTTGCACATTTCTTATAGAAACATATGTTAAATAGGCCAGGTTTTAAGAATTATCTGTAACGGTAAAACACTGCAACTTAAAAAAAAAAGCCGAATAGGTAGCGCTTCCTTGAGAAAGTGCTATCTATTGTTGATAATAGATAGCGCTTTCTCAAGGAAGCGCTATCTATTCTCAGAAATATTATTGAGAATAAATAGCACTTCCTTGAGAAAGTACTATCTATTATCAACAATAGATAGCGTTTTCTCAAGGAAGTGTTAGTGATGCCAGTTTTCACAAGCGCTTTTAAAACGATGTCTTTTCGAGCCAAGATCACTAGCGGGTAAATATGTAGCACTTTTAAGCGCTAGCAAAGGCAAAAAATAAGCACTATCTATTTTGTTTTATGTTGTAGTGTTATTTTTAACTTTGTTTAGTATTTTAAGTGTGTGTAATATTGAAAGAGATTTTTGGTTGAGTAACCTAGGGTTTTGGTTTGTCGAGTAGCTAGTTGTGCTGGTATTGAAATTGTTTGATGAGTGAAGCAACTTTGCTTATAATTGTTTGAATTGTTTCTTGATCGAAGCAATGTGTGTTAACACATCTTTTGATTGTGGGGTTCTGACTGGTTTTTGGACCTTGTAGGAATCTAATGCCCCCACGAAGAGACCCTACTATTGCATCTGATAATCCGGATATTGAAAGGGCAATTCAAGCAATGACCAAAATAGCAGCAGCTATAGCTCAGCAATCTGTAGCTGTAGCCCAACAATAGCAACCATAAATCAATGTGACTTACAACAACAGCAGCGGGCGGAGCGAAATGCAGAAGCAAAAGGATTGACGGAATTTTGCAAACATGATCTGCCAAGATTCTATGGAGAACCGGACCTCGATAAGGCTGACCTGTGGCTGCAAGAATAGAGAAGATATTTGACGTGCTTCATTGTCCTGAGCATGTTAAGGTGAATTATGCATCTTATTTGCTATTGGGAGATGCTGAATATTGGTGGAAAGGAGTTAAACAGATGTTGGCTGCTGAACATCGAGAAGTTAATTGGGAAACTTTTTGTAGTCGATTTTTGGAAAAATATTTTTCGGAGAGTGCAAGAATGGAAAAGACGCAAGAATTTTTGCGTTTGCATCAAGGAAATATGACCGTGTCGGAGTACACCGCCAAGTTTGAATCACTGTGAGGTACTTCAGTCTTTTTTGCGATCAGGTGAATGAGAGATGGATAAATGAGAAATTGGTAATGCAAGGTGCTTCCGGGTTACTTAAACCCCAGAGTCCTGGGTTCGAATCTTGCCGAAGGCAAAAACTCCACATAGGGATGGAGAAGGTCGTGAGTACAGCTAGAGGGTGGATAGAACCTCGACTGTGACAAAGCGAAGGTAGAACATCAGCGACCGGCTGGAATATTGCAATCGCTCGATGTACCGGAGTGGAAATGGGATAGTATTTCCATGGATTTTGTCGTGGGGTTGCCTAGGACGCAGAAGAAACATGACTTAATTTAGGTAATCGTCGATCGATTAACCAAATCTGCTCATTTTCAACGTGTTAGATCGAACAATAACGTGGAGAGGCTGACCCAGATCTACATCGCAGAGATTGTACGACTTCATGGAGTACCTTCAAGTATTGTTTCCGATAAGGATCCGAAGTTCACTTCTCATTTCTGGGGAATGCTACAGGAAGCTTTGGGAACCAAGCTTAAGCTTAGCTCTGCATATCATCCTCAAACAGATGGACAGACCGAGAGGACAATCCAATGACTTGAAGATTTGTTGAGGACTTGTACGTTAGATAGCAGAGGAAGTTGGGATGGCCTATTGCCGCTGATTGAGTTCGCTTACAACAACATTTATCATGCGAGCATTGGTATGGCACCATATGAAGCATTATATGGACGCAAATGTCAGACGCTGCTTTGTTGGTATCAAGATGGCAAAAGCTTAATTGTAGGACCAGACCTGGTTTAGCAGACTACTGAGAAGGTAAGGCAAATAAGAGATAGAATGAAAGCATCTCAGAGTCGACAGAAGAGTTATGCAGACAAGCGTTGTCGACCATTAGAATTTGCAGAGTGAGATCATGTATTCCTTCGAGTCACACCTACAAAATTCATTGGATCTTACGAAATTCTTCGTCGGATAGGTCCAGCTGCTTATCAGATAGCCTTGACCCTTTTCTTGTCTAATATTCATGACGTCTTTCACATCTCGCAATTGCGAAAATATATTCCAGATCTATCTCACCTTATTGAACCTGACGTGATTTAGCTAAGAGACGACTTATCTTTTGAAGTACCCCCTGTGAAGATTGTCGACAGAAAGATCAAGCAGTTGAGAAACAAAGAAATTTCGCTGCTTAAAGTGGTTTGGAATCAGACAACCGGTGATGCAACTTGGGAGCTGGAAGAGAAGATGAGAGAGCAGTATCCGAATTTGTTTTCTTAAGTTTTATCTGACTTATAGTTTCGAGGACGAAACTATTTTAGGGGGGAGTATAGTAACATTTGTATTTTTACGATACTTTATTAGCGTTACTATATTGTAATTTGTGTAATTATTGCAATAAATAATGCAAATTTTATCTGCTAATTAAGTGTTCGAATTAAATCAGGATAAAATTAAATTTGAGAATTAATATTTAATATTAATTCATGGTTCAAAAATCGTCTTAAAATTCTAATGAAGTTTCGCCGTATTTTGAACCGTTGGGTAATTACTATACACAATAAAATTTGAAACGAACTTCGATTTCGATGAAAATCGAATCGTGACTTATTGTGATGATGTTTGAGTGTTTTTAATTGTTTTTATTATTTATAGATAAATTATTATCACGCGGTGAATTAATTTCTCAGTAAATTAATTTACGAGATTTATCGGCGAGTGAATTATCGTTAACGCAATTACTCGACACCGTAATTTTGTGACACCAAAACTCTAAGATTAGGCTAGGATTAGTGAGTAATCATGGCTAGGGTGATAAGGTGTCATGATTATGTGGTTTAAACCCAAAATATCTTGGCTCAAGTGATAGGTAGCAATTATTTATTGGTTGTTAGAATAATATCTAGCTTAAATCTTGGAGAGCCTAGTAAATAACTTAGATTAAAAAAAAATTATCTCCCTGTTTCTCTTAAATCAGGCCGAAGCCTCCCTCCCACTCTCACTTGCTTATTTTTTTTTTATTTTTTTCACTCTGTCTCCAAGTTTCCTTGTGTGGGTGAAGTAAGGAAAAGCTATGTTTATCTCCCTACTTCCTTTCAACTCCTGACTGTGGCTTCCTCTCCTCATAAGCACCATCACATTTTCCATTTGCTTCTTCTAATTAGCGCCAACACCTTGATCAAGTGAGTGAGTATGAAAGCAAGCTTCTTTTCCTTGGTTTTGGAGGCCAAAACCGTGGCCTTGATTAGAGTTTTTAGGTATTGTTTTCCTAATTTTCATGCTTACTTCTTCATATGTGTTTCGATCATGATCATGAGGCAAAATGACAAGTTTTCCCCCTTGGTTTTAAAGCCCTAAGCTGTGAGGTTAAAAGGGAAAAAGGGAAAGGATTGCTTCATGTAAATCTTGATTTTTAGTGATGTACTTGTTGTCTAGTTCTTGATTTTGTTGTTGTTGTTGTTGTTGTTGTTGTTGTTTTGCGTTTAATCAAGGAAAAGGTTAAATTTTTTATGCTCCTTGATGCTTGAAGCAAGCTATGATAGGAGAAAGGTTTTTGGTTTTGAAGTTTTGGTTAAAATCTTGAAAGTTTTGAGAAGTGATTTAGGTGTATTTGTGGTGAAGTTTGGTTTAGTAGAAATTTTAAAATTTTTCCCTAAATTAGGGGTTAAAACCGTGAGCCCTAGGTGAGATTAAAAGGAAAATTTTTGTCTTCTTAAACTCGGTTCATGTATAATTTAGTTGTTGTTGAAGTTTTGGAATTTTTGGAAAAAGTTTAATTTGAGTTTTAGTAGTATTTGAAGTTGATTTAGTATTTTAAGACTATGAAACACCTAAGTTAAAGAGATCCTTGTATTTCTTAAACCAATGTGGAGTCTTGAAACTTTTAGTGTGAAAAATATTTGATTTTAGTATTGATTTTATGGTTTCAAGATTTGAAAGAAAATGAATTTTTAGTATTAAATTGTTTATTTTTAACTTTGTTTAGTATTTTAAGTGTGTGTAATATTAAAAGAGATTTTTGGTTGAGTAACTGTTATCACACCATTTTGACTACATTTATAGGGTATTTTTAGTACTTAAATATAACATTTTGCACTATTTAAAGCGCAAAAGTACTCACTTATGTCCTATTTTACAGAAATATCATAAAGACACCACTCAGAGCAAAAGATACGAGAATAGATCGAAAACTGGAAAGTTTTAGAGTGTTTTAGCTCTACTGGACGAGCGGTACGGCCTGACAATAATTCAGTACGGCCGTACCTAAGTCAGAGATTCAGTAGGGCGTACCCCCTTGGTCAGTACCACATGTAACACCCCGATTTTCGTATTATTATTATTATTATTATTATTATTATTATTATTATTATTATTATTATTATGATTATTATTATTATTACCTCATATATTAATATGTGATTTTATCTATATGGATATGTGATTAATTATATTAGTGTGTGAGTGTGGGTTCTTGAGTGCTAATATATAATAATGTGTATACATTAGTAATTTTGTGACAATTTTGTGTTTGTTATTTTAGTAATTTGCATATTTTAATGATATATTATTATTATTATATTAGTTTTATTTTATTAAATATTAGCCTTAAATTATTACAAATGTTTTGGAATAATTGTCTTATTTTTAAAAGGGTATAAAAATGAGTTTATAAAGGAGTGTATGAATGTTTATTTTTAAGAGAGAATTGTTTCAAAAAAAAAAAAGGAAGATGGACCAAGTCACGCTGCATCAGGCCATGGATTTCAAATGAAATCCTGCTAGCTGCACCCCATTTTCTTCTCATGGCACCCCCTTATATCACCTCTTCCTTCCTCCCGAAACAAGAAGCGTCAGCGCCGTTCTTCTTCTTTTTTATAACCCTAACCCTCAAAAATCTTTCTCTCAATTCTTTCCCTCTCCTCCCATGGCAGCCTACCAGGCGCCACCTCTGGACCACCACCGTGCCACCACCACCATCGTTTCTCTCTCTATTCTCGTTCTTTCTCTCTCTAAGACCTCCATGGCCAAACCTTAGTGCTTGGTTTCTGACCACCACGAGCTTCATCTTCGAAGACTAAGCATATATTCAGAATCCCCACGCCAAGACCTTCCTTCCCATATGCCTAGATTTCCCCAAACCGCCCCGTTCCGGCGAAGTCACCTCCATGGACGCCAATTTCAGAGCTCGATTCCGGCCACCAAGGTGGACGTCGGAGAAACCGGAGACCATATCTGTGATCCTTGTCATGAGAGCTTTCTGGTTTGATATATAGTTTGTTGTTACGAAAAGGTTGACAAAGTGTCTGTTTTGCCCAAAGCCGCCACTTTGGGTCTCATTTTCGGACACTCTAGTGATCGTATCAACGAACCGAGACTTGTTTTGGATTCATCGCCAAGTTTCCTTCCACCCTGTCTAGTCAGAATCGCAAACAGAAACACTTCAAAAATTGACCTCTGTTCCACCTGCGTTTTTTGTGAGGAATCTGCTTTCAAAAATATTCGATTATTTAATTGGTTTAAAAATGTGTTTTGACTGATAATTAAATTGTCTTGTGCCTGTTGTTATTGCCTAACTGGTTGGATTTTGGCGAGCCCTTGGCTACGACCTTCGACGAGAAAGGGCAATCAAAATTGTTGAATGGGACCTGTATGACTGGTTGCTGGTTTTTTTGCAAACGTGATTGGAAGGAAGGAACTGTGCTAATGATTTTCACATTGACTAAGGTGAGTGTTTCCTTTGTTTGGGGTACCCTACTTGTCCGTATGTGTTTTGTGCTGCGACAATTGTATGATCAATCGTGTGATTGTGATTATATGCTATTGTGTGAGTCTGACAACATGTTCATATATATATATATATATATGTTATGCTGTGATGATGCTCTGCTTATACCTTGATGGATTGGTTGTTAGACTGGATGCTGCAGCACAGAGCTGCAGTTATTGTTGTATTTGAAATTATGTAGGAATCGCGAGGAAGTGACATATTTTCGTTTAGCTTAATGCTACTTAGTTTTGCCATTTGAATTGATTGTTTTGACTGATTTTGGATTAAAGGGAACCCCGTCGACGTACTGACGTAGTGATATCTTAGGATTTACACATAGGCTGGTTGCCGATGTGATTGATTGTGATTGCGGTTTAATCACTAGATTGGATTGACACTTAGGCCAGTTGTCGTGCATCGAGTATGTAGTGTCTTTTGGGTGGTGAGCAAATGATTTAATGGGGAATAGTTCGGAGACGGCCATTGGGAGCTCTGCTCGGCCTTGAGGGTAGTTGCCAGTAGGGGGTCTTACGTAAAGGTAGGGCACTGCTGGGGCGTCCCATTTATACACTGGATCACCCTGACTAGACTCAGTCTGTATCTCTGGATGTTGAGGGCACTCTTATCCGCTCACTCGGAGTTGAAAAGGATCCTGAAGATTTCGACGGAGTAGAATTTAGGTTCGCATTAGCTGGTTGCCAATGTAGGACCATTGACAGATTAGCCTGCATCGTTAAGATTGACTTGTTTTTGTGCTTGAGTTAAGTGCTTTTGAAATGGATCTGACGTTGTACTTGTATGAATGAGATATTGGTTGCTATTGATTTGAGGTGGTTTGTATTACATGTTAAATGTTAAATGACTAAAGTTGTTGTATAGCCTCATTACGCCTGTTGCAAGAACACTTGGCTCTTTTGCATGCTTTGCCTGTTAATTGCCGGGTGCGTGTGTGTGACGGGAAATACTTGCCGAGATTTTTATCTCATTCATTTCCTTTATTTTTACAGTTAATTGGCTTAGAGAACTGAGATACCTCTTGAGTTAAATTTGAATATTTTGAAAGAATATATGAAAATAAGGATTCTCATCGTGTGATTTAAATTAGTATAGAAGTGTTATTTTGATTACTGTATTGTAAATAAATTGGACGATTAAATTGTAATTATTTTAACGGAATGGACTTTTGGGAAATGTTTTATATGCATGACGTTGAGTACTCAAATGGTGTTTCTTATTTACTCTGAGGGAAATGTTTTAAAAATTGTTTTCTAAATTACTAATAGCATTTATTTTACAATGATTTCAATTGTGTAAATAATGGAGAAAGTAGATATGAAGATGTAGTACTAAATCTTTCGACTTGTACAAAAGTGATTAAGTGTTTCAGAAATCTTATGAAGACCGAATTTGGAAATTACGTGTTTTATTTGATTGAGTTATGAACCCTAAGCATTTCCTTAATTTTCCAAAATGACATTTGAACGTCACGTTTTATTGAAAAGAAGGTTTTTATTTACTCATCAAAAGAATTCGTTTTGAAAAGAAAACCCTACTTATTTTACCAAACGTTTTCAAATCTTATCATCTTATAATAATATAAGCGTTAGATAATTAGGGTCTTATATTTAGTGCTATCAGAGCAGTTCGGCCCTAACCGAACTGTGTGTGGTCTATTATGTTTTCTGTGTGAACTCTGCATCTATGTGATCCTTGTGTTGCATGATCTTTGGTTCTCTAGGATTTGAGTTTTATGATGTGTTCTCTATAGTCAGCGTTATGTGATCGTGTGGCTACAAAAAGTTTTGTATACTTAGACTATTTGTGAACTGCTATTAGACTAGCGTTATTATTGGTTGTTCACATATGTATCCGGTTCGATAGTGAGCTTTTTGTAATTTTATTTGTTGTAACTTATTCTATTTAAGTACCTGTGTTTCAAACTGATACATGTAGATGATTTGTATTGATACTATTTAGGCTTACATGGTGAGTTGACCAGCGTGTATAACTTTATAATGACCATAGTATTGACGTGATATTTATGTTTGTGTGACCTCGGTGATTGGGTGGTCTCTATGCTCTCGCTAACTTGAAATGAGAAAGGTGGGCCGCCTAACGTGATGTAATCCTCCTTGACATGATTCAATTCAGGACCTTCTAGGTTGGAAACTCAAAATCTGGAACCAAAACGTGTCTTGCTAAAACTCGATGTATCTGACGCTACGGAACTCGGAATTGTGTGATTCCAAAACGAGGAGAACGAGCGCTTTCTGAAACGCGATTTAGGCTCAAGAATCACTGAAAAAGACCGTGTATAACAGAAGATATGACTAAAGATAGCTAAAACGAAAATCAGGGAATTTGGGGGTTAGGGTTTGATACAATGGAAACTGAAAACAAAATTAAACACCAAAACAAGAACTGGAAGGCGCCACAATCCAAGGATTGATAAGCCCTAAGGAACGCCACAAGGATCAACACCCTTGATAAGTTCAAAATGAATTCTCTCAAGAACTCTAGAGAACAAACTCTCACAAGCAATATGCTCAATGTCCAAAATCTGATTTCCAAAGAACTTGAAAGAGCCTTTTATAGTGGCACTCCTTACAAGCTTGCTTAACCCTAGCCCAACTCAAGTCTCTAACAAATGGGCCCAACAGTTTCCTAATTTAGCCCAAATACAAGTTTAAACTTAAAGAAAGAAAACAAATAACATAAACACGATATAGATGCAGATTGGTCCCAACACCAATGCCTTCATGCCTTTATTCCCTCAATCTGGAATAAGCAATTCACCAACTTGGGCTTGATTCTTTTTGATTAGGACTCGCTTCAAATAAACTGGATACAAGACTATTTAGAGCTTCTTTAACCTTCTTGGATCTTGCCCTTGTCATTGGAGCTCCAAGGCTTTGTAAGTTCTCTATGCTGCCTTCCTTAGTTATGCCTCTTCCTATGTCCTCATCATTCCCTCCTTCTTGAACTGAATTTGTCCTCAAATTGGAATCTTCTTCACCTGCATCATAAGGGGACAAATCAGCCACATTAAAAGTAGCACTTACACCATACTCACCGGGAAGTTCTATCTTGTAGGCATTATCATTAATCCTAGACAGCACTTGAAAAGGCCCATCTCCCCTAGGTTGAAGCTTAGATTTCCGTTGGGAAGGAAACCTTTCCTTCCTTAAGTGAATCCAAACCCAATCACCCGGTTCAAACACAACCTTTCTCCTTCCTTTATTAGCTTGCCTCGCATAGCCCTCCACCTTTTTCTCAATTTGTGCCTTTACCTTCTCATGTAATTTCCGAACATATTCAGCTTTAGTTTTTCCATCCTTATGTGTCAGAACAGAACTGTTAGGCAAGGACATTAAATCAAGGGGAGTGAGAGGGTTAAAGCCATAGACAATTTCAAAGGGAGAATAACTAGTAGTACTATGAACTGCCCTATTGTATGCAAACTCAACGTGGGGCAAACATTCTTCCCATGACTTAATATTCTTTTTTATTACAGCCCTTAAAAGAGAAGAAAGAGTTCTATTCACTACCTCAGTTTGGCCATCAGTTTGAGGGTGGCAAGTTGTGGAAAAGAGAAGTTTGGTTCCAAGCTTACCCCAAAGTGTCCTCCAAAAGTGACTTAGGAACTTAGAGTCCCGATCACTCACAATGCTTCTAGGTAAACCATGAAGTCTTACAACCTCTTTAAAGAACAAATCTGCCACGTGACAAGCATCATCCACTTTCTTGCATGGTATGAAGTGAGCCATCTTGGAGAACCTGTCCACAACCACAAAAATTGAATCCTTGCCACTTTTAGATCGAGGAAGACCTAAAACAAAATCCATAGAAATATCAATCCAAGGAAAGTCAGGAATTGGCAAAGGAGTATACAATCCATGAAGCATTGCTTTAGATTTAGACTTCTTACACACAATGCATCTTTCACACAACCTATGTACATCACGTTTCATGTGTGGCCAATAAAAATGTTCATGCAGCATGTCTAAAGTCTTTTGGATTCCAAAATGTCCCATTAATCCCCCCTCATGTGCTTCCTTCACAAGTAACTCTCTAATGGAACTTTTAGGCACACACAATCTGTTTGCTTTAAACAAATAGTCATTAAGCCTAAAGTACCCATTTTGAGAGGAATGCAAACAAGCTTCATATATTTGAGAAAATTCTGGATCATGTTCATACAATTCCTTAATTTGCTCGAAACCAATGAACTTAGTTTCAAGAGTAGAAAACAAGGCATACCTTCTTGAAAGTGCATCAGCGACCACAGTAGACTTACCTTTCTTATGCTTGATTACATAGGGAAACTGCTCAAGGAACTCAACCCACTTGGCATGTCTCTTGTTAAGCTTACCTTGTCCCTTTAAATACTTCAGAGATTCATGATCACTATGTATCACAAATTCCTTTGGCAAAAGGTAGTGCTGCCATGTTTGTAATGCTCTCACCAATGCATACAGCTCTTTATCATATGTAGGGTAATTAAGAACAGCCCCATTCAATTTCTCACTAAAATAAGCAATGGGATGCCCCTCTTGCATCAAAACAGCCCCTATCCCCACATTGGATGCATCACATTCAATTTCAAAAGATTTAGCAAAATTAGGCAATGCAAGAATAGGTGCATGAGTTAATTTCTCTTTGAGGATAGAAAAGGCTTGCTCCTGTTTTTCACCCCATTTAAATCCCACATGTCTTTTAACCACTTCATTCAAAGGTGCAGTCAATGTACTAAAATCTTTGACAAACCTCCTATAGAAACTAGCTAAGCCATGAAAGCTTCTTACCTCGCTTACGTTCTTAGGAGTTGGCCACTCTTGAATGGCTTTCACCTTCTCTTGATCGACCTGTACTCCTTGTGAGCTAACAACAAAACCAAGGAAAACTACATGATCTGTACAAAAGACACATTTTTCCATGTTGGCATACAATTTTTCACGCCTAAGAGCTTCCAAAACACTTCCCAAGTGCACAAGATGATCATCATGGGATTTGCTATAAATCAAAATGTCATCAAAATAAACCACAACACATTTCCCTAGAAACTCCCTTAACACATGGTTCATTAACCTCATGAAAGTGCTAGGAGCATTTGTTAAGCCAAATGGCATGACCAACCACTCATACAAGCCATATTTTGTTTTAAAGGCTGTTTTCCATTCATCTCCTTCTCTAATCCTAATTTGATGATATCCACTTTTAAGATCAATTTTGGAAAACACACAAGCCCCATGCAATTCATCCAACAAATCATCTAATCTAGGAATGGGATGCCTATACTTTACCGTGATATTATTGATGGCTCGACAGTCAGTACACATTCTCCAAGTTCCATCTTTCTTAGGCACAAGAATGGTGGGACTGCACATGAACTTAGGCTCTCTTGCACCCATCCCTTTTGCATCAAGTCTTCAACTTGCTTCTGGATTTCTTTGGTCTCTTGCGGATTGCTCCTATATGCTTTGGCCTATTGGGTAGTGAAACACCTGGAATGAGGTCAATTTGGTGTTCTATACCTCTTATAGGTGGTAGGCCGCGAGGTACCTCCTTGGGAAAGACATCTTCAAATTCCTGCAACAAAGAGGAAACTTCACTAGGAAGAGGGTGATTAGGACATACATCCTTTAAATTACTTTCCTTACTCAGTAACAAGAGTATTGGCTTCTTTGAATGCATAGCCTTTTTCACCTCTTTTTCTTTTAAAAACAGATTTTGTGATTTTCTCTCTTTTTTTTTACCCTCATTTTCTTTTCTCTCTTTCTTTTCACTTTCCCTTTCTTTTCTCTCTTGCTTTCTTTTCTCTCTCATTTTTGATTGATCCTCACCAACCTCTCTTGGAGACAAAGGAGCAAGCGTAATTTTGCGTTCTTTATGGACAAAAGAGAACTTGTTTGTATATCCTCATGGATGACTCTCTTATCATCTTGCCACGGTCTCCCAAGAAGTAAATGACAAGCCTCCATTGGCACCACGTCACATAGAACTGTATCTTCATACTTCCCAATAGAAATCTACCTCCACTTGCTGATTCACTATCAACTCACCTTCCTCACTAAACCATTGAAGCTTGTATGGTTGTGGATGGAGTTTAGTCACCAAGTTCATTTTGAGACCATCCTTGCACTAGCGACATTAGTGCAACTTCCTCCATCTATAATTAAAGAACATACCTTACCTTGGATGAGGCATCGAGTATGGAAAATGTTCTCCCTTTGACTTTCATCCAAGTCTCTTGATTGGCTTCCTAACATTCTTCTAACCATGAACAAGTCTCCTTGAGGACTTCCTCCTCATTCTCTTCATCACTAGGTGGGGCAGAATCTGAAGATGAACCACTAGTAATCTCCCCATTCTCCTTAAGTAGCATGGTCTTCTTGGTTGGGCATTCAGAGGCTATGTGACCTCTCCCCAAACATTTGAAACATTTAACCTCGCTACTTCTCGTTTTCTTAGGAGCCTCATTAGACTTATTTTGGATCTTAGGAGGTGCAGTCATGGATGTGCTTGATGAAGCACTTCCCTCCTTCTTATTTCTATCCTTCCAACTTGGAGAATTAAAGTTGGAAGAACTCTTTCATGCTGCCTTTTCTCTTGAGTTGTTGCTCTACCTTGATTGCTTGGTGCACCAAGTCATCCAATTCAACATAATTTTGTAACTCCACAACATCTCTAATGTCACTATTCAGCCCATGTAAAAACCTTGCCAAAGTTGCCTCTCGTTCTTCAGTGATGTTGGCTCTAATCAAGGCCACCTCCATCTCCTTATGATACTCATCTACACCCATGCTTCCTTGTGTAAGTCTTTGGAGCTTGTTGTGCAAATCCCTTTGGTAATGGGATGGAACAAACCTCCTTCTCATCAATCTCTTCATCTCTTCCCAAGTACTTACCAATGGATCTCCATATCTTGCTCTCTCCTTTTGTAATGCGTCCCACCAAATGAGAGCATAATCAGTGAACTCCATGGCTGCCACCTTCAACTTCTTGTCCTCCGTATAGTTATGGCATGCAAATAATTGCTCAATCTTCATTTCCCACTCCAAATAGGCCTCCGGATCACTTTTTCCTTTGAATGAGGGAATTTTTATTTTGACTCCCTCAATTCTGTCCTCCCTTGGATCACCTTCAAGGTCTCTTCTTCTCCTTCTATCTTGTCTCCTCCTATCTCCATTTGGATCACCTTCATTATTATTCAATTGATTCTCTAGCTGTTCAATTCTTCCATAGAGTTCTTCATTGTTTTCTCTCATCATCCTTTGCATTTGTGTAGTCATAGCATCAAGTTGCAACCTTTGAGCTCCATCAAGATGAGGAGTACCATCACCACCGGTTCCTGCCATAATTCAAACAAGGAACAAAAACGAAAGTGAAAGCAAAAAGGACCTCACCACACTTCTCACGTGTCTACACTCAGTGATGTATCGCTCGTGTTTGTTTCTCTCTAATTAGGCTTTTGTGTAATGTAGCTCTCTTGCCTTTTTCCACTCAATTGCTCTCTTTGGATTCTTAATTGAATCACAAAAACACACAAGAGTGTTGAACCACAATTGACAACAAGAAAACACAAACAAGACAAAACAAAATAAAAACAGAATGAAATGACTCAAGATGTCTCTTGGGAATTTTGTCAAACAAGTGGTATACAATGACTTTTGAGGAGAACAGAGCTGATATTCTAAATTTTTTTTTTATACTTTTTTTACAGAATTTCAAGAAGCAACAACCACAAATTGAACAATTTTTTTTTTCCTTCTTTGTTTTTTTTTTTTTACTTTTTCTGCATGTGATGCTTCTAATACATAAAACTAACCATCTGAATCAAACTTGGATATTTCAGCAATTGGAAAAAAAAAGAAACACTAATCAGACCAAAATAACAACTCAACTAAGAAACAAGACCAACAATTCAAACTAATGACAAATAGAATTAGGAATTTAGGTTTACCAATAAATTGTAGCAGTAGAACTCAAACTCAATTCCAACCCTAGAACTGAGCTCTGATACCACCTGATGTAATCCTCCTTGACATGATTCAATTCAGGACCTTCTAGGTTGGAAACTCAAAATCTGGAACCAAAACGTGTCTTGCTAAAACTCGATGTATCTGACGCTACGGAAATCGGAATTGTGTGATTCCAAAACGAGAAGAACGAGCGCTTTCTGAAACGCGATTTAGGCTCAAGAATCACTGAAAAAGACCGTGTATAACAGAAGATATGACTGAAGATAGCTAAAACGAAAATCAGGGAATTTGGGGGTTAGGGTTTGATGCAATGGAAACTGAAAACAAAATTAAACACCAAAACAAGAACTGGAAGGCACCACAATCCAAGGATTGATAAGCCCTAAGGAACGCCACAAGGATCAACACCCTTGATAAGTTCAAAATGAATTCTCTCAAGAACTCTAGAGAACAAACTCTCACAAGCAATATGCTCAATGTCCAAAATCTGATTTCCAGCAACTTGAAAGAGCCTTTTATAGTGGCACTCCTTACAAGCTTGCTTAACCCTAGCCCAACTCAAGTCTCTAACAAATGGGCCCAACAGTTTCCTAATTTAGCCCAAATACAAGTTTAAACTTAAAGAAAGAAAACAAATAACATAAACACGATATAGATGCAGATTGGTCCCAACACCAATGCCTTCATGCCTTTATTCCCTCAATCTGGATTAAGCAATTCACCATCTTGGGCTTCAGTTCTTTTGGATTAGGACTCGCTTCAAATAAACTGGATACAAGACTATTTAGAGCTTCTTTAACCTTCTTGGATCTTGCCCTTGTCATTGGAGCTCCAAGGCTTTGTAAGTTCTCTATGCTGCCTTCCTTAGTTATGCCTCTTCCTATGTCCTCATCATAACGCCACCACCAATGGGTTGCCTCCCATGAAGCGCTTGTTTAACGTCACTAGCTTGACGCTTGAAGGAGTCGATCAAGGCTCCTTAAAGGAGGAAAAGAAAATTGAAGCACCACCTTCCTTGGGAAGATGCACACCCATAGCCCTGAGTGCTTGCATAGAAATCATTTCCCTTTTTCGCATTGGTCTCCTTTTTCTCCTCTTGAATTTATGTGGGTGGACATTGTCATCCCTCGCCTGTTTGGTGCGCTTTTCACAAGAATGAGTAGGTTCTACATGTGCCTTCTTTGGAATTTTGCAATTTGGGAATTGTTTCCCATAGCCCATATGCAGACTACTCTTTCCTTTTCTTCCTTTTTCCTACACTAAAAATTTTTCCATCCCATCATCCAGTTCTTCAGACATCTCATCAATAGAATTCATTGTCACCTTCTCTAAGGGTTTGGAAAGTCGGTCTTGATCAAGATTCTCTCCAACCGGCTGTCCAACCACATCAATTCTAGAGCACTTTTCGGTGTCATCGGGATGCCTCATAGCCTCAAACACGTTGAAAGTCTCTTTCTCATCTTGGAACCTCAAAATTAATTTACCTTGTTGGACATCAATCAAGGCTCTTCCTGTAGCTAGGAAAGGTCTTCCAAAAAGAAGAGGGACCTCCTTGTCTTCCTCCATGTCAAGGATCACAAAGTCTGCCGGAAAAAGGAATTTGCCAACCCTTACCAATACATCTTCCATAACTCCATAAGGGTATTTGATTGACCTATCTGCCAGCTGCAATGTCATTTTTGTAGGCTTGACTTCACCTCCTCCCAGCCCCTTCAACATAGATAACGACATCAAATTGATGCTAGCTCCCAAATCACAAAGGGCTTTGTCAATATTTAGATTCCCAATAGTGCAGGGAATTGTGAAGCTTCCAGGGTCTTTCAGCTTTGGAGGGAGCTTTCTTTGAATGATGGCACTACACTCTTCTGTCAAAGTTAAAGTCTCATCTTCTTTGAATTTCTTCTTCTTAGTCAACAATTCCTTCATGAATTTGGCATATAAAGGCATTTGCTCAAGAGCTTCTGCGAAAGGAATGTTGATCTGGAGGCGCTTGAAGACATCCATGAACTTGGAGAATTGTTCATCCTTCTCCTTTTTCTTGCTCAAGGAGGATATGACAGCTTCTTATATGGAGGAACCACTTTGGGCTTATTTCCCACCTGCACCTGTTCAGTTATAACCATGACTCCTTCTTCTAAGTTGGACTTCTTCTCAACCTCTCTTTTTTCTTCTTTTTCTTTATTTTTACTGCTCTCATTTTCAACTCCGTCCACCTCACTTTTTTCACTCTTTTTCTTCCCCTCAACTTCAGACATTATTTTTCCACTTCTCAAAGTAATTGCACTACAGTTCTCATTTTTAGGATTATCAACTGTACTAGCAGAAAACTTACCTTTGGTTTGCTCCGCAAGTTGCTTTGAGAGTTGCCCAATTTGACTCTCCAGATTTTTGATAGAGGCCTCTTGGTTCTTGAAATGAGACTCATGAGTCTGAAAGTTGGAATGGATATTCTGGAAGTTGGATTAAGTCATCTTTATGAATTGAGTGAGAGCTTCTTCTAATTGATTTGGCTTCTCTTGCTTTTGAGATTGTGGAGGGTTGCTTGATGATGGGCTATCTTGCTGTTTCCAAGAAAAGTTGGGATGATTCTTCCACCCAGGATTATAGGTGTTAGAATAAGGATTCCCTCCTTTCTTTTGAAAATTTTCCATGCAGTTAGCTTGCTCATTCGAAAATCCCATAGCATCGCAACCTTCATTCTCATGAGGTCCTTGACAAAAGTCACATCTCAAGTTCCTCTTCAACTGGTTCACCTGAGCGGGGATAGGGGCTCCCATTTTCAGCGCTTTAAGCTCCTTGGTGATAGCTTCCAATTGTTGAGAGATCAATTTATTTTGAGCCAAGAGTGCATCTTGTGTTTCTAGCTCAAGGAGTCCTCTTCTACCCTGTGTTCCTCTATCATTTTGACACAACTACTCATTGGAAGCCATTTGCTCTACTAAAGTTCTTGCTTCTTCAGCTGTTTTACTGTTAATTGTACCTCCAGCTGAGGCATCCAGCATCATTCTTGTATTTGGCCTCAACCCATTGCAAAACATTTGCATCTGATTAAACTCATCATACCCGTGGTCGGGACATCTTTTCAGAAGAAGCTTGAATCTCTCCCAAGCCTCATACAGATTTTCGATATGGTTCTGCTGGAACCCATGAATTTCACCTCTTCTTTTGATGAACTTGGAGGGTGGAAAAAAAAAATTCATAAATTTATCCTCCAAATCATCCCAAGTAGTGATGCTTCCTGTAGGCAAAGTGTGCAGCCAACTCTTGCTCTATCTCGTAGGGTAAAAGGAAGCCTTAGTTTCTTGGCCCCTTCTGTCACTCCATTCAGCATGAAGGTGCCACATATTTCATAGAAATTTACCAAGTGCTGATTTGGGTCTTCAATTTCATCCCCAGCGAATTGGTTTTGCTTGAGAGTGTTCAACAGGGATGGTTTGATCTCAAAAGCATTTGCTTCCTCCAGTTGGTAGGCCATGACACCCCTTGGATTGTTCCTTCTCCCAAAATCGTCCAAGGTGCGCGGTGGTGGTGGTACGTCCCCCATTACTACTAGAGTTGTAATGAGAGAAGTAGAAGCAGAGGCTAGATTTTGTTGTTGTCTTGCTTCCCTTGCCTTCTTCCTATTAGCCTTTGCGGTCTTTTCTATTTCTGGGTCAAACAACTGCTCACCTGTTTGTTTACCTCGCATGCACAAGACTAAAGGAAAAGGTAAGTAGCACCGCAACAATTATAACAATATTTTTTTTATAAACAGAAAATAAAAACAATAAAAAAAAATTTGTTCAAAAAGTACTCGTTTGCCGTGTTAAAAAATCAATTCAACAATCCCCGGCAACGACGCCAAAAACTTGTTAGGCTAAATCGCAAGTGTATGATTTTGTCGTCAAGTAATAAAAAGATCGAATCCACAGGGATTGTGATTGACTAATTAACACAACAATTTTGTAACAATTTTGAACGAGAACAGAATATTTGGTATTTGAAATTGATGATATTTGTAACGACTAAAAATAATAAAAGGTAATTGAATTCGAATAATTAAAGGCGACTAGGGGTTGAATCCTTTTGTTTCCACCTTTATGCAATTGAATTCAAAACCAACGCAAGCTGATATGATCACGGATGGCCACCTTTGACAAAAGAAGAGCAAAATTGGGAATTCTTGAAATTCATTGGAAATGACCCGTCTGGATTGTTTTAGCAATATCTTGAGCTGTAGAAGTCCGAATAATGTGTTCTTTGATGCGTTGGAAAGCTAACAAAATTTACTACAAATTCTATTTCATGCTACTTGACCTGATTCGGCTTCTATCATGGTGAAAAATGGGCTGGAAGTTGAAGACGAATTCCTGGACGAAAATACATTGGTTTTTTTATGTTGTGTGGGCTGCACTATTTTGGTGTTTGGGCCAGGTCCAACTAGAATAAGGGGTTGCACGTTTTTTAGGCTGAAAAGGAGGGCAACCTTTGGCTTGCATGCCTAGGTGACTCTTTAGTAGCTTGGGTGCTCTTTGAATGATTCACTTAGTAGAGAATTAAGTCTAGCACTAGTAGGTAGTTAAGTCTAGCACTAGGAATTAAGTCACTTAATGGTGACCTTTTATTTGTATTTGTCCAGCAGCCTAAGGCTATATATACTCCTTTTCTATGAATGAAATAGAATAACTTGGATGTTCAATTTTGGTATTTATACACTTTGAGAGTTTTGTGTCTCTCCTTGGTTCTGGATTGAACCACCCTTTTGATCTTATCAAGAATCAGTTCTTGTGGCGATCACTCAACTTGGCTTATCAATTCCTTTGGAATTGTGGTGCCTTCCATCTCTAATCTTATCCACTTTTCTGTTTATTTCCCCTTTGTTCTTGTTCCCTCAAATAGTGTTACTGAACTGTGAAAAGAAATTCAACCTAAGATCGTTATGAAAGACAACTCATTGTTAAACTTGAAGAGGGAGGGCTTGATGACTACTTACCTCCATAGTAGCCTTTTAAGCGATCTTAAGTTGAATTTCCAGAAAACAATTCAGTTTTCAGATTTTATGATCAAGAAAATTAGGAGAAATAAAATAAAAAGGTGGATGAGTAAGAAATGGAAGGCGCCACAATTCCTAAGAAATTGATAAGCCAAAAATGAGGATCGCCACAAGAACTGATTCTTGATAAGATCAAAAGGGTGGCTCAATCTAGAACCAAAGAGAAATAATTTTCTCTCACAAATGGTATAAACCAAAATTGAACATCCAAGTTATTCTATTTCATTCATAGAAAAGGAGTATATATAGCTCTTAGGCTGCTGGACAGATACAAATAAAAGGTCACCATTAAGTGACTTAATTCTTACTGCTAGACTTAACTACCTACTAGTGCTAGACTTAATTCTCTACTAAGTGAATCATTCAAAGAGCACCCAAGCTACTAAAGAGTCACCTAGGCATGCAAGCCAAAGGTTGCCCTCCTTTTCAGCCTAAAAAACGTGCAACCCCTTATTCTAGTTGGACCTGGCCCAAACACCAAAATAGTGCAGCCCACACAACATAAAAAAACCAATGTATTTTCGTCCAGGAATTCGTCTTCAACTTCCAGCCCATTTTCCACCATGATAGAAGCCGAATCTGGTCAAGTAGCATGAAATAGAATTTGTAGTAAATTTTGTTATCTTTCCAACGCATCAAAGAACACATTATTCGGACTTCTACAGCTCAAGATATTACTAAAACAATCCAGACGGGTCATTTCCAGTGAATTTCAAGAATTCCCAATTTTGCTCTTCTTTTGTCAAAGGTGGCCATCCGTGATCATATCATACCCTCCCTCTTCAAAAGAATTCGACCTCGAATTTCTTGATCCAATACCTCCAGGGTCAAAAATAATTCTAAAGAACTCACCAAATGTAACTTCCACATCAGAAAAATGTGCAAGTTCACTGAAAGGATTAACTTGTTCCTCTATCCCTTTAGATTCTAAGGTATAATTATCTTTCCCAAGCTCACAAAAGGCAGTCACTCCTAGAGAACATTCTCCTTCATTCACTTTTTTCTCTTCATGAGATTGTTCTTCTGGAAGTACTTCTTCTAATTGATTGGTTGTCTTGCAAGTTTCCTTTAGAATTTCATCCTTAAACTTCTTCACCATAGAATCAATACAATTTGGAAAAAAGTTAGAATAAAAACAAGTATCCAAAATTATTTCGTTCAACTCAATCTTGTTTTCACTCTTTTCTTTTTCTTCACCCTTTACTCCATTTTCACAGCTCTCATTTTTATCTTCTAACTTTTTGTCATGGCTTTCCTGTTTTTCTACCACTCCCTCTTTCTTTTCTTCATGAATCAATCTCTCTTCTTTCTCTTCAAAGGCACTCTCAAATTTTTCTTCATTTTTTTCTTTCAATTTCTCCTTTTCACTCAAGGTTTTCTCTTTTTCTCTCAAGGCTTTCTTTTGTTTTCTTGCCTCATTTCTCATTTTCTTTCATGAAGATACTTCATGTATTCTGGATCCATCAAAAAATCTCTTTGATAAATCAAATATGCCATTGTAGGGGTTGGTGTATCTCCCATGGTTTAAATCACAAAAACGAAGAAAACAAAGATGAACAAGGATGAATTAATTTCACAATTTCCTTGCCCAAAACTAGAGCTGGCCGAGAGCCCAGAAGAAAAAAAACCAACCTATGAGCTTCCTTTTTAAACCCACGAGCAAATCACAAATCAACAAAAAAAATCCCCAAATCGTGACACAAGAATTGAAAATATCCCAGGGAAACAATTGCAATCAGATAAGCTGAAAAAAATTAGTTCACGTATCCCACGTGATATTGCCCATAATTTTAATTCAAGCCAATGAAATTGAATAAACGTAATTCAACCCAAACCAGAGCTTTGATACCACTTGATGACTACTTACCTCCATAGTAGCCTTTTAAGCGATCTTAGGTTGAATTTCCAGAAAACAATTCAGTTTTCAGATTTTATGATCAAGAAAATTAGGAGAAATAAAATAAAAAGGTGGATGAGTAAGAAATGGAAGGCGCCACAATTCCTAAGAAATTGATAAGCCAAAAATGAGGATCGCCACAAGAACTGATTCTTGATAATGATATGATCCAAGTTGGATGCATATAGTTTTTAACGGACCGTCCTCGAATTGACTCTTGTTATAAGGATTAAAATTGAGTAAAAAAAATGAGAACTTTAGGAATTAGAGTCCTTAATCCTCAAGCCAGCGCCCACTTCTATTTGAAGAAGGAAGAACAAATACAAGGTTTGTTCTTGAATCAATGATGGCGCATACAAACAGTAGTACAAGAAGAATGAAATGCTAAGGTGCAAGTTTAAAGAATAATGGCGCAAAAACAAAGAACTCAGCAATAGAATTAAAATAAAAAGATGGAACTAAGACAGAAATGAAAGAAGACGCCACACTCTTAAGAGAGTGATAAGTCCGGTGAAGATTCGCCACAAGAGAACGGAAGCTCTTGATAAGAATCAGAAATGGTTCACCCAAGAACCTAAGAGGCTTAGCTCTCACAAACTTACAATGGAGTGCAAATAAAATCTGATTCAAAAGTGCTGAATTAGGAGAGTACAAAGGCTTTTTATAGCCATAATGGTAATCAATTCCGTCCCTTCTTTCCTAATAGAGTGTGACGGCCAAACCTACTTGGAGGAGTCAGCAAGTTAGCGCCCTCCAAGCTGAACCTAGCTCAAAGATATGGGCCAAGCCCAATTTAGCAAAGCTACCCACTTCCTAAGGTCCTATGTGCTTAGTTAGCCCAAAACAAATAGGACCTCATTACAAAAAAATATCCCAAAAGGAAAATACAACCAAACTGAATTTAAAATTGTTCAAATTCTTAATTTAAATAAATTTAAGAACAACGATGGGTTCTTCATCGACTTGGATTATTTGGATTATCTTGAGAGTCGGGCCTTCGGGAGTTGCTTTGAGAGATAGAAAATAGTTGACTTCTTTGTCCAAAGCCTCTTTAGCCTTTTTAGTCCTGGACCTCGTCATTGGGCCTCCAAGTCCTTGTAGAGCATCATTGGGCCTTGCATCCATTGGATGGTCTCCATTTGAGCTTCCTAGGTCTTCATCATGCTCTCCCCCTTCAAAAGAATTTGTCCTCAATTTGATCCTTCATCACCTAAATCAAAAGGAATTAAGTCGGCCACATTAAATGTTGCACTAACGCCATACTCACCTGGTAGGTCAACTTTGTAGGCATTATCATTGATCCTCTTCCACGATTTGGAAGGGACCATCTCCTCTAGGTGATAGCTTAGATTTCCTCTGTGAAGGAAACCTTTCCTTCCTCATATGTACCTAGACCCAATCTCCAGGTTCAAAGACAACTCTTTTTCTTCCTTTGTTGGCTAGCCTAGCATATTGCTCCATCTTCTTTTCAATTTGGGACTTCACTTTCTCATGGAGCTTCCTCACATATTCGCCTTCGCCTTCAGTCCCTATGATTCAAAGAAAAATATCGTGTAGAAGCGATAAATCAAGGGGTGTGAGGGGATTAAATCCATACACAATTTCAAAAGGAGAAAAACTAGTGGTAGAATGAACAGCCCTATTATAAGAAAATTCAACAAGGGGTAAGCATTCTTCCCATGTTTTGACGTTCCTCTTGATGATTGACCGCAGCAAGGTCGATAGGGTTCTATTCACCACCTCAGTTTGCCCATCAGTTTGTGGGTGGCAAGTGGTAGAAAATAATAGCTTAGTCCCCAATTTGTTCCAAAGGGTCCTCCAAAAGTGACTGAGGAACTTAGAGTCCCTATCAGAGACTATGCTCTTGGGCATCCCATGTAGCCTTACAATTTCCTTGAAGAACAAGTCTGCCACATGAGTGGCGTCATCCACCTTATGACAAGGAATAAAGTGGGCCATCTTGGAGAACCTGTCAACAACCACAAAAATTGAGTCTTTCCCCCTCTTGGAGCGGGGAAGACCTAGCACAAAGTCCATAGACAAGTCAATCCAAGGAGAATCTGGGATAGGTAAGGGGGTATAAAGTCCATGGGGCATTACCTTTGACTTGGCTCTTTTACAAACAATGCATCTATCACAAATTCTATGCACATCATGCTTCATGCCAGGCCAATAAAAATGCTCATGCAATATGTCCAAAGTCTTTTGGATCCCAAAATGACCCATTAGTCCCCCCTCATGTGCTTCCCTAAGTAAGAGTTCACGCAACGAACATTTAGGCACACACAAATATTTTTCCTTGAATAGAAACCCATCATGCCTAAAGAACTCATTATGCGCCCCCTTTTCACAAACAGCATATACTTTGGAGAAATCATCATCATGCACATACAGCTCCTTTATGTGTTCAAAACCAAACATTTTTGTTTCAAGAGTGGAAAGTAGGGTATACCTTCTTGAGAGTGCATCGGCCACCACATTCACCTTACCTTGCTTGTGCTTGATCACATAGGGAAATTGTTCAAGAAATTCTACCCATTTGGCATGCCTTTTATTAAGCTTACCTTGCCCTTTCAAATATTTTAGTGACTCATGATCACTATGAATTACAAATTCCTTTGGCAAAAGATAGTCTTTGCCAAGTGTGCAAAGCCCTTATAAGTGCATACAACTCTTTATCATAAGTTGAATAGTTCAAAACAGCACCATGCAATTTCTCACTAAAGTATGCAATTGGATGACCCCCCTGAAGTAAAACAGCCCCAACACCCACATTAGATGCATCACACTCAAGTTCAAATGACATAGAAAAATCAGACAATGCAAGTATGGGCGCATGAGTGAGTTTTTCCTTAAGTGTGTTAAAGCTTCTCTCTTGTGCTTCCCTCCACTTAAAGCTCACATTCTTCTTCACGACCTCATTCAAAGGGGCAGCTATGGTGCTAAAATCCTTTACGAACCTTCTATAGAAACTAGCTAGCCCATGGAAGCTTCTCACCTCACTAACTGACTTAGGGGTAGGCCACTCCCTAATGGCTTTAATCTTTTCTTCATCCACTTGTACTCCTTTAGCACTTACAACAAAGCCTAAAAACACCACATGGTCAGTACAAAAAACACACTTCTCTAAATTAGCATACAACTTCTCTTTCCTAAGCACACTCATCACAACCCTAAGGTGTTCTAGGTGCTCATCTAAGGTTATGCTATAGATCAGAATGTCATCAAAGTACACCACTACAAACTTGCCTAGAAACTCTCTCAAAACATGGTTCATCAACCTCATGAAGGTACTAGGCACATTTGTAAGTCCAAAAGGCATTACCAACCATTCATACAATCCATGCTTAGTCTTAAAGGTTGTCTTCCACTCATCCCCTTCCCTCATCCTAATTTGATGGTACCCACTCTTCAAGTCAACCTTAGAAAAATAACAAGCACCATGCAATTCATCAAGCATATCATCTAGCCTAGGGATGGGGTGTCTATATTTCTTGATATTATTTACACTCTACAATCAGTACACATGTGCCAAGTACCGTCCTTTTTAGGGACAAGAATAACAGGAACGGCACAAGGACTTAAGCTTTCTCTTACCCAACCTTTTTGGAGCAATTCCTCCACTTGCTTCTGAATTTCCTTTGTTTCCTCAGGATTGGTCCTATAGGCGGGCCTATTAGGCAAAGAGGCTCCCGGGATGAAATCCATTTGATGCTCAATACCCCTTAAAGGAGGTAGTCCGGGAGGAACACTCTTTGGGAAAACATCTTCAAAATCCTGCAAAAGAGACTCTACCTCACTAGGTAGAGGGTTAGAGTAATGATTCAAATATAAATCCTTGTACACACAAATGTACATCTCTTGCTTTGCAAAGCAAGCCCTCTTTATCTCACTTTCCCTGGCAATTAAACACTCAATATTTGTTTGATCTCCACTTTTCTTTTCCCCATTTGACTTTCCTTTGTGGCCTTCTTCTTCTTCTCTTAAGTCTTAGCGCCACTTGGTCTTCACAAACTGTTTAGGAGTCAAAGGCACAAGGGTAATTTTCAAAGAATCATGCACAAAAGAGTATTTATTAGTAAAACCATCATGAATAGCACGTTTATCAAACTGCCAAGGCCTACCAAGTAAAACATGGCCGGCCTCCATGGGGACAACATCACATAAGACATCATCTTGATATTTACCAATGGACAAACTTACCAACACTTGCTGATTGACTAGTAACTCACCATTCTCACTCAACCATTGAAGCTTGTATGGCCTGGGATGGGGAATAGTTTGAAGTTCAAGTTTTCTTACCAAACGAGTGCTGGCCACATTTGTGCAACTTCCCCCATCAATGATTAAGGAACAGACCTTTCCTTGTATGATGCACCTTGTATGGAAAATGTTTTCCCTTTAGTCTAGCTCATTTGGCACAATTTGACTCCCTAAGAGTCTCCTTATCATTAGCAAGTCACCATCATGAGATAAGGTTTCACACTCTTCTTCTTTCTCACTTTCGACAGGGGAGCCCTTACATGACTCACTAGAAGTATACCCCCCTTTCATGGTCATCGTCCTTTTGTTTGGGCACTCATAGGCCAGATGGCCTTTTCCCAAAAATTTGAAACACTTAATGTCCCTGTGCTTAGAAACAGAAGAAGAAGCGTTAGTGGAAGGAAAAGTTTTAGAGTTTTTAGAGTTCATACCTTCCTTAGGTTGTGTAGAGGAAACCTCCTTGGGTTGCTTATCCTTCCAAGCAAGGGTTTTAAAGGTGGAGGGAGATTTCCTCCATGCTTATGGAGGAAACCTCCTCTTGAGTTGTTGTTCCACCTTTATGGCTTGGTGGACCAACTCTTCAAGCTCTTCATAATGATGCAACTCCACAATGTCTCCTATCTCATGGTCTAGGCCGTGAAGGAAACGGGACATGGTAGCCTCCCTGTCCTCATTGATGTTTGCCCTTACCAAGGCCACCTCCATCTCCTTATGGTACTCATCCACACTCTTACTTCCTTGGGTAAGTCTTTGGAGTTTATTATGTAACTCCCGGTGGTACCACGAAGGTACAAACCTTTTCCTCATCAAAGTTTTCATCTCCTCCCAAGTATCTACGGGGTAATCCCTATTTCTTTCCCTCTCCTTTTGTACTTGGTCCCACCAGATTAGAGTATAATCAGAAAACTCAAGGGCTGCCACTTTCACCTTCCTCTCTTCATTGTAACGGTGATAGGAAAAGATTTGTTCTATTTTGGTCTCCCATTCTAGGTAGGCTTCAGGGTCATTCTTTCCTTTGAAAGAAGGTACTTGGATCTTAACTCTTCCTAGTTCTCCTTCCCTCTCTCATCACTCCTATACCTCCTATGTCTCCTATCATCATGCCTCCCATGTCTCTTTCTCCGATCATGGTCCCTCCTGGGTCTCCTTTCCCTACCCGAATCATATTCATCTTCATCCTCACGTGAGGCCTCATGTTGAGAGCCTCTACTCCTTCCCTCCAACCTTGTGTTCAATTCTGCCCGTACTTGGTTTAACCCTTTTTCTAACTCTTGGGCTAGGAATTGCATCAATCAGGCTGTACTAGGGGATGGGGGTGTGCTTCCTCCGCTCATCTTCGGAATGTTTCTCCTTTTTTTTTGGTCAAAAGAAAGAAAAAAAAATAAAGGCCCTTTTCACTCTTATCACGTGTTTACACTCTTGAATTTATCACTCATGTTTCACTCTTTGTAGGCTTTTTCTATAATGTTTTCACTCTTGCCTTTTACCCCTCAAATCTCTTTGAGTTCTTAAATAAACCCCTTTCGTGTTTCAATTACCAAGGGTTCGTTTCACACGTGACGACCTTCACAAGAGTTAATCACTCAGAATCTGAAGAAAGGAAAGAAACTCTAGACAAAACTTAAAAGAATTTAAAAAGACAAACAAGAAAAGCTAACAAGGAAAAGTACAACTCAAAAGGAATGCAAAGAAGACAAAAAGGAACCAGAAGAATGAGAAGACAATTGTGCAAAAGGTATGAATTACAGCACCAATCTTAATGAAAACCACCAAGGCAACAAAATAAATCTTGTTAAGTGCAAGGGGCTGTTTCAGTTTCATTTTTTTTTTCTTTCTTTTTTTTTCTCCTTTTTTTTCGTTTTTTTTTCTGGAAATAAAATAGTTTTTTTTAATAATAGTTCACGCCTCTGTTCTGTTTTTTTTTTGTGCACTTAAAAATTGGATCTTGCAAAATTGTGATGCCAACTATGTGATTATAAGTTTCCTTTACAAGTCAAGTGCTATAACACATCAACAGCAACAAATATGGAAATAAAGGATTAAAGGCTGTAAATTGTACAAGAGAATAAATTACTTGAATAAAAACAAGAACAAAGAACTGGAATTAAAGAGGACAGAATTAAAAGGCACGAAATTAAAGGCTAGGAAAGTAAATGACTGGAATTAAAGAGCAGAATGCAAGGAAATAGCACTGATCAAGATGATCAGAATGTGTACAGATATGGCACTCAAGCAACTGTGCTTGGTGTTAGACGCAATAAGACAGTACACAAAAAAAAAACAAGAACTTTGTCAATTCTAGGATCCGGGCTCTGATACCACATGATATGATCCAAGTTGGATGCATATAGTTTTTAAAGGACCGTCCTCGAATTGACTCTTGTTATAAGGATTAAAACTGAGTAAAAAAATGAGAACTTTAGGAATTAGAGTCCTTAATCCTCAAGCCAGCGCCCACTTCTATTTGAAGAAGGAAGAACAAATACAAGGTTTGTTCTTGAATCAATGATGGCGCATACAAACAGTAGTACAAGAAGAATGAAATGCTAAGTTGCAAGTTTAAAGAATAATGGCGCAAAAACAAAGAACTCAGCAATAGAATTAAAAACAAAAAGATGGAACTAAGACAGAAATGAAAGAAGACGCCACACTCTCAAGAGAGTGATAAGTCCGGTGAAGATTCGCCACAAGAGAACGGAAGCTCTTGATAAGAATCAGAAATGGTTCACCCAAGAACCTAAGAGGCTTAGCTCTCACAAACTCACAATGGAGTGCAAATAAAATCTGATTCAAAAGTGCTGAATTAGGAGAGTACAAAGGCTTTTTATAGCCATAATGGTAATCAATTCCCTCCCTTATTTCCTAATAGAGTGTGACGGTCAAACCTACTTGGAGGAGTCAGCAAGTTAGCGCCCTCCAAGCTGAACCTAGCTCAAAGATATGGGCCAAGCCCAGTTTAGCAAAGCTGCCCACTTCCTAAGGTCCTATGTGCTTAGTTAGCCCAAAACAAATAGGACCTCATTACAAAAAAATATCCCAAAAGGAAAATACAACCAAACTGAATTTAAAAATGTTCAAATTTTTAATTTAAATAAATTAAAGAACAACTAGGTGATATCATGCCCCCACAATGGGTTCTTCATCGACTTGGATTATTTGGACTATCTTGAGAGTCGGGCCTTCGGGAGTTGCTTTGAGAGATAGAAAATAGTTGACTTCTTTGTCCAAAGCCTCTTTAGCCTTTTTAGTCCTTGACCTCGTCATTGGGCCTCCAAGTCCTTGTAGAGCATCATTGGGCCTTGCATCCATTGGATGGTCTCCATTTGAGCTTCCTTGGTCTTCATCAGATAAGATCAAAAGGGTGGCTCAATCCAGAACCAAAGAGAAATAATTTTCTCTCACAAATGGTATAAACCAAAATTGAACATCCAAGTTATTCTATTTCATTCATAGAAAAGGAGTATATATAGCCCTTAGGCTGCTGGACAGATACAAATAAAAGGTCACCATTAAGTGACTTAATTCCTAGTGCTAGACTTAACTACCTACTAGTGCTAGACTTAATTCTCTACTAAGTGTATCATTCAAAGAGCACCCAAGCTACTAAAGAGTCACCTAGGCATGCAAGCCAAAGGTTGCCCTCCTTTTCAGCCTAAAAAACGTGCAACCCCTTATTCTAGTTGGACCTGGCCCAAACACCAAAATAGTGCAGCCCACACAACATAAAAAAACCAATTTATTTTCGTCCAGGAATTCGTCTTCAACTTCCAGCCCATTTTCTACCATGATAGAAGCCGAATCTGGTCAAGTAGCATGAAATAGAATTTGTAGTAAATTTTGTTAGCTTTCCAACGCATCAAAGAACACATTATTCGGACTTCTACAGCTCAAGATATTGCTAAAACAATCCAGATGGGTCATTTCCAATGAATTTCAAGAATTCCCAATTTTGCTCTTCTTTTGTCAAAGGTGGCCATCCGTGATCATATCATAAGCGATACTCATGAATAATTGAAGTTTAAATCCTCTAAATTAGATTAACGAAAATTTCTTTCCTCTTAGTCCCTTTGATTCAACTAATAAGCCCTAATCCCTTAGGTTCAAATTATTTAAATCAAGCATAAAGAATAAAGATTCATACAAACTCATACCAAATAGAATTATATTCCTATAACCCTATAGATATGTCCAACAATCTCAATGCTAGTTAAAAACCTCAATTTTCCAATTGTGAGCATAACCCAAATTCAATTTAATAGTTATCAATTATCAAAAGGCATTAAAAACAGAGATGAAGGATCAATTAACATGAATAAACTTGCATTGAAATAATAGAATCCAACTACATAAGGGTTTCCACAAAATTCATCTCACCCTAGCCTAAAAGAGTTTAGTTACTCATGGAGAAAGAGAAACCAAACCAGAAAATAGAAACAATGGTAGAGAACCACTCCATTGAAGAATGAATCCCTAGCACCCGTTGACAAGCCTCCAACGTTTTTAGGTCTTTGGAATGGTAAAGAATGGTTCCGTTTCTGAAAAACGCGATATTTAACTGATACTGCGCAACAGGTGTGCGCCAAGTGCGCTCCACGCGCGTTCCAAGCGCGCTGAAACAGAAAGACAGGATTTTTTTGCTCTCCAAATGCGCTCCAAATGCTCTTCGCGCGCGGAGAGACAGAAACAGTAGAAATTCTGCGCGCAGGTTGCTCTTAAGGTGCTCTTCACGCGCATTCTAACAGCAGGGCATGATTTCATGCTCTTCAGGTGCTCTTCTGGTGCTCTTCAAGCGCACATGAACATTTATTTTGAGCAGAATCTTGGTGTATTGTGAAGGGCTTTGCTCTTTTGGTCTTTGCTCCTTGATCTCCTCCCTCTTGGCATTTTTGCTCAACGATCGTGCTCGAATTCCTGTGAAAAACAAAGATAGAGACCCAGCATAACACTGCACACTATAGATTCGGGAACAAACAAGGAGAACCAACGAATCTATCAATTTAAGCACATAAATGACTTCAAAAGTTCTTCATTCATCATGCAAAACTCAACTTTAGCTATATAAATATTCATGTGATGAAGATTTATCAATCGTATCAATGAACCGAGACTTGCTTTGGATTCATCGCCAAGTTTCCTTCCACCCTGTCTAGTCAGAATCGTAAACAGAAACACTTCAAAAATTGACCTCTGTTCCACCTGTGCGTTTTTTGTGAGAAATCTGCTTTAAAAAATATTCGATTATTTAATTAGTTTTAAAATGTGATTTGACTGATAATTAAATTGTTTTGTGCTTGTTGTTATTGCTTAACTGGTTGAATTTTGGCGAGCCCTTGGCTACGACCTTCGACAAGAAAGGGCAATCGAAATTGTTGAATAGGAGCTGTGTGACTGGTTGCTGTTTTTTGCAAGCGTGATTGGAAGGAAGGAACTGTGCTAATGATTTTCACGTCGACTAAGGTGAGTGTTTCCTTTGTTTGGGGTATCTTGTGACCCTGAACTTGTCCGTATGTGTTTTGTGCTGCCACCATTGTATGAGCAATCGTGTGATTGTGATTATATACTGTTATCTGAGTCTGAGTACATGTTCATTGTAGGAGTAATGAACAGAGTTGAATAGTATGAATATGTGTATGCCTGAGGGTACTTGCCTGAATTTAAGTGTGGAAATAATTGATAACTTTGTGATGACTGTATGTTCATGTATATATATATATATATGTTATGCTGTGATTATACTCTGCTTATACCTTGATGGATTGGTTGTTGGACTGGATGTTGTAGCACTGAGCTGCAGCAATTGTTGTATTTGAAATTATGCAGGAATCGCGAGGAAGTGACATATTTTCGTCTAGCTTAATGCTACTTAGTTTTGCCATTTGAATTGATTGTTTTGACTGATTTTGGATTAAAGGGAACCTCGCCGACGTACTGACGTAGTGGTACCTTAGGATTTACACATAGGCTGGTTACCGATGTGATTGATTGTGATTACGGTTTAATCACTAGATTGGATTGGCACTTAGGCCGGTTGCCGCGCATCGAGGATGTAGTGTCTTTTGGGTGGTGAGCAAACGATTTCATGGGGAATAGTTCGAAGACGGCCATGAGGAGCTCTGCTCAGCCTTGAGGTAGTTGCCAGTAGGGGGTCTTACGTAAAGATAGGGCACTGCTGGGGCGTCCCATTTATACACTGGATCACCCTGACTAGACACCGTCTGTATCTCTGGATGTTGAGGGACTCTCATCCGCTCACTCGGAGTTGAAAAGGATCCTGAAGATTTCGACGGAGTAGAATTTAGGTTCGCTTTAGCTGGTTGCCAATGTCAGACCGTTGACTGATTAGCCTGCATCGTTAAGATTGACTTATTTTCGTGCTTGAGTTATGTGCTTTTGAAATGGATTTGACGTTGTACTTGTATGAATGAGATATTGGTTGCTATTGATTTGAGGTGGTTTGTATTACACGTTAAATGTTAAATGACTCAAGTTGTTTTATAGCCTCATTATGCCTGCTGCATGAACACTTGTCTCTTTTGCATACTTTGCCTGTTAATTACCGGGTGCGTGTGTGTGACGGGAAATACTTGCTGAGATTTTTATCTCATTCCTTTCCTTTATTTTTACAGTTAATTGGCTTGAAAAACGGAGATACCTCTTGAGTTAAATTTGAATATTTAGAAAGAATATATGTAAATAAGGATTCTCATCATGTGATTTAAATTAGTATAGAAGTGTTATTTTAATTAATGTATTGTAAATAAATTGGACGATTAAATTGTAATTATTTTAATGGAATGGACTTTTGGGAAATGTTTTATATGCATGACGTAGAGTACTTAAATGGTGTTCCTTATTTACTCTGAGGAAAATGTTTATTAAAAATAGTTTTCTAAATTAGTAATAGCTTTTATTTTACGATGATTTCAATTGTTTAAATAATGGAGAAAGTAGGTATGAAGATGTAGTACTAAATCTTTTGACTTGTACAAAAGTGATTAAGTATTTCAGAAATCTTATGAAGACCGAATTTGGAAACTACGTGTTTTATTTGATTGAGTTATGAACCCTAAGCATATCCTTAATTTTCTAAAATGACATTTGAACTTCACGTTTTATTGAAATGAAGGTTTTTATTTACTCATCGAAAGAATTCGTTTTGAAAAGAAAACCCGACTTATTTTACCAAACGTTTTGAAATCTTATCATCTTATAATAATATAAGCGTTAGATAATTAGGGTGTTATACCACCTGGCACTGATGAAAAAGTCCAATACGGCCGTGCCAAAGGCAGTACGGCCGTACACAGATAATGTCAGGGGGTGCAATACGCACAAGTACGGGCAGCGTCGGAAGTGAAGTTCGGTATGACCGTGTATATATTCGGCACGGCTATACCCCATCCTAGAATGTGTAGATTTGAAAGCCAGATGACCTAATCCGCATCCCACTCTATAAATAGGCCCTCTTAGCCTACGCTGAAGACATTTTGACGAATTTCTGAGTTTTAGCCCCCTTTTTTGAGAGTTCTTCACAAACACCTCGATATTGGAGTGAGTCTTGAATCATCGAAGCTTCCTGTCAATTCTATATTGCTGCTGGAGTTCGTGAGGATGTGAGGAACAAATGAGATGATCCCCGCCATACCGAAAGGGTGTCCCGGTTCTATTTAATCATGTCTTTTAGGATTTTATGTTTGGATTTATTCTATTCTATTTTGTTAAAAAATAGCATGAGTAGCTAATTCCATCACTAGGGATGATGGGGGTCTTTTACGTTGACTTTTATATCTATCTAATTGCTTTTATGAATTCCTTATTATCCTTATAAATGTGTTGTTCCTAGCATGCTTAATCTCATAAGAAGTAGCTAATCCTTAATGAATTAGTTAGTTGTGGTAACAGGATCACAATTAGTTAAAGGAACTCTAGGATCAACAGAACTCATTTTATATGCCAGATAGGTTATTGCTTATTTCCAATCGGTTATTAGATTAACAAACTTACCTGCTCTTAACGCTCTCTCCTTTAATTACCTTCTTGGACCAAACAGATTAATTATTTAGGAAGAAGGATATTAACTAGGTAGTTCTTAGTAATTTAGAGTAAGTGGTTGGCTTGCAATAAAGAAACATAATCCGTAATAGCAAGGAAATAGATTCAAGATCTAGTATTAGTGAACCCAGTTCCCCTAGGCTTTTCCTATTCAATCTTGCTCTAGTGCTTGTGACTTAGTTTTACTCTAATTTTCCTTAGTCTATCTGTTAATCCCAATCTATTAAATCTGATAGCTTAAGGAATTTAAGACCTTTGTTATGTTGGTATTTGCGCATTCCCTGTGGGTTCGACATTCGGAGTCTTAAAAATACTCCACTATTATTACGAGTTACGATCAGGTCACTTGTCTGAGCCGCAACATGTTTCTGGTGCCGTTGCTGGGGATTGTTCTAGCAATATTGACTTAACGAGATCTTAATTACATTAAGTATTTTACTTTATTTTGTTTATTCTTTTATAGTTATTTTACTTTTAATATATAAAAATAAAAATAATATATATATATATATATATATATATATATATATAATTGATTTTCTTATACTCAAGTACCCTAGAAACCAAGCGCAATGGAAGAAGAGCTCACTTTCGAAGAATACTTTTCTCATGCGGTCAACACTCAGGATAGCATAAACAGCTCAGTCATTAGACAGCGTAACTTTCAATTCAATCCTGCCTTAATCTCGCTGGTGTCCGCAGTGCAATTTTTGGGGCTACCTTCGGAGGACACACACACCCATCATAAGAACTTCCAAAGAATACTTAGTACTGTTAACTATAATTGAGTCCCAGCGGAAGCAATTAAACTAACGTTGTTTCCATTCTTATTGCAGGGAAAGGCTCAAACTTGGCTAGACTCTGTAGCTCCAAACTCAATCACCACTTGGGAAAATATGAAAAGCAAGGTTCTCCACAAATATCTCTGTCTAGCTAAATTTGCAAAGCTAAAAGCTAAAATAATTAGCTTCAAACAATTTGAGTTAAAGCCAATGCATGAAGCTTGGGAACGCTTTCAAGAACTACTCAGAAGCTTGCCACACAAGGAATTTGCCACATGGCAACTAGTTCACATAGCCTATAATGGGTTCAATGCACAAAGAAGGGCTGCTATAGATGTTGCATGTGGAGGATCTTTGGGAATAAGAACACCATCTTAGACTCTAGAAAATTCTAGAGATGGCTCAAAATAATGCTCAATGGTCATCAGAAAAGACACAGCTTAATTCAGAATTCGAAATCCATGGGACGCAAACTTGCACATCATTAGAAGCCAAAGTAGACACACTTACTGAAAAACTTGAAGCGTTGCTAGCATCAAGTACTCACAAAAATGTTGCAAAGAAAAATCTCAAGCAGAAGCCTACGACAACTGAGGGCCCAATTGCAAAAGTTAATTTTATAGGCACCGAGAATCAAAGTAGTCCCTCTTCAAGCAACAAATACCCGATGTGGAGAAACCAAGGAGATTCATATTTACAGATTCAAGCTTAAGGAAGAGGAAGTCGTATCACTTTGTTTGTTGATGTCACAAGGGCTAGAAGAGGAATTGCCCGATTCGATGTTGACCCGCTTCTTCAGAGGCAAGGACTTCTTAGCAAGAGGAGAACTCATTCTCATTCTCTTGCCTTTTCACATTTCATTATTATTCGAAGCAATGCAAGGATGCACGAAGGTATTTGATGAGAGATTTAAGTGCCTAGAAAAAATGGTAATGACCATAGCAAAAAATCAGAAACAGTTGAGGGAGCAGTTAAACACCTGATAGACTATTTGTCCAAGTCAGAAAAGAAAACACCTACCTAAGAAGTACAATCTAATTTGATAACCACAAGGGGAGGAACAGTACTCGTAGGACCATCTGAGAAGAGTAAAGGAAAGGCTACATCAATGCCACCCCAAGAAAAACCACTTGCTCAGACTGAAGAAAGAGACATAGGAAGCAAGGAACTTGAAAAGGAGCAATTGATAGCACCCATGAATCTTCCTGACACAACTCCCAAGGTCCCATTCCCACAGAGGTTCAAGAATGATTTGCAGGACTCCCAATTTGACAAATTTTTAGAAGTCCTAAAGCAGCTGACTATCAATATACTGTTCGTGGAAGCTATTTCTCAGATGCCCAAATATGCCAAATTCTTGAAGAATATCTTGGCCAACAAGAAAAAGTTAGAGGAATTATCTACAATTAAATTAAGCAAGGAATGCTTAGCCACAATCTTGAAGAAGTTACCTCCTAAAATGAAGGATACAGGAAGCTTTACAATACCATGCACCATTGGAAATTCGTATTTCGAAAAAGCTCTCTGTGATCTCGGCTCTAGCATAAATTTTGATGCCTTTGTCTATTTTTCAGCGGCAGCAGCTTGGTTTGAAAGAGGCCAGACCCACAAGACGTCAATTACAACTAGAAGACAGGTCCGTAGTGCACCCAAAAGGAATAATCAATGATGTCTTGGTGAAAGTAGAAAAGTTTATTTTTCCAGCTGACTTCGTAGTTCTAGACATGGAAAAGGATAAGGAGGTCCCACTTTTGTTAGGAAAACCATTTTTAGCAACCGGAAAAACAAATATTGATGTCCACCAAGGGAAGCTCACATTAAGGCTTGGCGAAGAAGAAGTTGTCTTCAGCGTGTTTGATTCTTTAAAAACACCTTCTAGTTCCCAATCCTGCAATTTTATAGATACTCTAGAAGAACCTTTACTAACATCTTCTGAATTGTAGGTACACTTATTTATAGACCCTTTAGAAAGAATTATGACTTGCAGCAAAGAAATTATCACAGATGAAGAAGAAATTTAGGAGGAAGTTCTGGCGCTGGATGCAGGCATGGTACCGAGGCCATGGAATGGGGTGCAACAATTTGAAAGATTAGAAAAACCCAAAAATCCTGAAATAAAATCATCTCTAGAAGAATCACCAGTGCTAGAATTAAAGCCATTGCCCGCTAATCTTAAATACGTATTTTTACATCCACCATCGTCTTACCATTTATAATTTCATCTTCTTTAACAGGTACAATGGAGGAAAAACTTTTAAGAGTTCTGTGGGAGTACAAGGAGGCATTCATGACATAAAAGGAATCAGCCCCACAATTTGCTCCCATAGAATTTATATAGAGACAGATCATAAACCAAAAATGCTGCCTCAATGAAGACTCAACCCAAATCTGAAGGAAGTTGTAAAACAGGATATTATAAAATTACTTGATGCTGATATTATCTATCCTATTTCTGATAGTCCTTGGGTGAGTCCTGTGCAGGTAGTTCCAAAAAAATGAGGAACCACAGTGATGGAAAATGAGCAAAAAGAATTAATTACAGTAAGCAAAGTGACTGGCTGGCGTATGTGCATCGATTACAGAAAATCAAATGAGGCAACCAGGAAAGATCACTTCCCTCTTCCTTTTATTGATCAAATGCTTGAAAAATTATCTGGCCATGAATTTTACTATTGTTTAGATGGCTATTCTAGTTATATGCAAATCTCTGTGGCTATGGAAGATCAAGAAAAAACTACTTTTAGTTGCCCTTATGGAACATTTGCATATAAGAGAATGACATTTGGTCTATGCAATGCCCCTGCCACATTTCAAATATGCATGATGGCTATTTTTTATGACATTTTAGAGAATTGCATCGAAATATTTATGGATGATTTTTCTGTGTATGGTCAACTTTTGATGTCTGCCTGCATAATTTAAATGTTGTGCTAAGAAGATGCATAGAAACGAATTTAGTTCTAAATTGGGAAAAATGTCAGTTTATGATTTTGGAATGCATAGTCTTAGGACACAAGATTTCAGAAAAAGGTATTGAAGTTGACCCAGCTAAAATTGAAGTTATCTCAAAACTGCCACCCCCAAACTCAGTTAGAGCTATTAGAAGTTTCCTAGGACATGCTGGCTTTTATAGAAGATTTATTAAAGATTTTTCAAAAATTGCAAAACCACTTTCCAATCTATTGGTGAAAGATGTACCCTTTGTATTCTCTGAGGCATGTTTAGAAGCCTTCAAAGCTCTGAAATCTCAATTAATTAATGCACCTGTTGTTATAGCGCCCGATTGGTCTGTTCCATTTGAGCTAATGTGTGATGCAAGTGTTGTCGCATTAGTGCGGTTTTGGGACAAAGAAAGGGAAAGATCTTCCACACTATCTATTATGCTAGTAGGACTCCAAACGAAGCACAGTGAAATTACACCACTACTGAAAAGGAACTACGAGCGGTTATATTTGCAGTTGGTAAATTTCATTCCTATTTAGTTATGTTTAAGATTATAATTTATACTGACCATTCTGCTATTAGACATTTACTTGCCAAGCAGGATGCAAAACCGAGATTAATCAGGTGGATTCTACTACTTCAAGAATTTGACATCGAAATTAGAGACAAGCGGGGCGCAGACAATGTCATCGCAGACCACCTTTAAGGATAGACCCAGCAGTCAGACCACCTGAAAAAGAGCAAATTCACGAGACTTTTCCAGGAGAGCATCTATTTTCTATCTCCATAGCACCATGGTACGTGGATTATGTTAACTACCTGGCCAGTAAAGTGCTCCCACCCGATTTAACGTATGCTCAACGCAAGAAGTTCTTCTCTGATATTAAAAATTATTTCTAGGATGAACCTTATTTATTTAAAATCTGTACTGATAGAATAATCAGGAGATGTATTCCAGAAATAGAATACCAATCCATATTAGAACACTGCCACTCTAGAGAAGTAGGAGGTCATTATGGCCCCACACGAACAGCTCAGAAAGTTTTACAATGCGATTTTTTTTGGCCTACCTTATTTAAAGATGCTTATGGATTTGTTAAGGCCTGTGATCCATGCCAAACGAGCAAAAATATCTCTAGAAAACAAGAAATGCCTCTGAATAATATTTTATATTGCAAACTTTTCGATGTTTGGGGCATAGACTTCATGGGACCCTTCCCTAATTCTTTTAATAACATGTATATTTTAGTGGAAGTGGATTATGTCTCTAAATGGGTAGAAGCAATAACATTACCCACTAACAATGCAATAAAGGTGGTTACATTTTTGAAAAAGAATATTATTACTAGATTCGGAACTCCTAGAGCGATAATTAACGATGGCGGCAGTCATTTCTGTAATAAGCAATCTAACAACCTGTTAACAAAATATGGAGTTACCCATAGAGTAGCTACACCTTACCACCCACAAACTAGTGGCCAAGTAGAAATCTCTAACAGGAAAATTAAGAAAATTCTTGAAAAGACTATTAATGCTTCAAGAAAGGATTGGTCCCTAAAACTTGACGATGCACTATGGGCATACAGAACTGCTTTCAAAACCCCAATAGGAATGTCACCATATAGGCTGGTGTCCGGAAAAGCTTGTTATCCCTATTGAATTAGAGCACAAGGCCTATTGGGCTATAAAATTTTTAAATTTTGAGATGCAGGCTGCAGGTGAACAACGACTATTGCAGATCAACAAAATGGATGAATTTCAACTAGAAGCATATGAAAATGCAAAATTGTACGAAGAGCGCACTAAAAAGTGGCATGATCGGCACATCCAAAAGAGAAGTTTTCAAACTGTAGACAAAGTACTAATCTATAACTCTCGATTTCGACTGTTTCTGAGAAAACTCAAATCCCGTTGGGCAGGTCCCTATGAAGTAACACAAGTCTTTCCTTATGGAACTGTAACACCCGCACCTCAACATAAATTGAAAGCACGAAAAATTATATTAAAGTACAGGAGTTACTAAAAATTTAAGACTTGCTTACAGTAATCCAAGTAATAAATTTCAAACATAAGTTATAAAATCTAATAAATAGATTACAACTTATACAATACTTGGAATAAAAAAATTCCACTCCAACCCAAGACACTACTCTATGGGTACCAAGCCTTGAGCTTCGCCTTGTCTGCCTCCGGTACCTGCTTATATGAAGAACAACATGGAAAGAGTGAGATAAAAATCTCAGTGAGTCCTTCTCGGACTCCTCACTATCTCTCGTCGAATCATACTTATTTACTAAGACTAACTGTGACATTAAATGCCAAACCATACTTTTCATTTAATACATAAGAACTTGTTTTGCACTCGTTACTCTTTTTATTAATTCTATCAGCTATCTATGCGCTGAACATACCTACTTAACTTAAAACTCTAGTGTAACGTCTCAACTTCTTGAGTGTTGAACTTGGTTACCTATAACTTAGCTACTTTCGTGCTAAGAGTAATTACTTACTCGTAACTCTTTAAGTAACACCCCAGCTTCCTTTGTATCGAGTGTGGTTACTCAACTCATGACTCTTTATGTAATATCTCTCAGCTTCCTTTGTGTTTAGCCTGCTTAATGACACCTTAGCTTCCTTTGCGCTAAGTATGCTTACAGACTCCTCAGCTTCTTTTGTGCTGAGTATACTGAATTACACCTTAGCTTCCTTTGTGCTAAGCGTGCTTACTAACACCTCAGCTTTCTTTGTACTGAGTGTGCTTACTAGTACCTCAGCTTCCTTTGTGCTGAATATACTGACTTACACCTTAGCTCCCTTTGTGCTAAGTGTGTTTACAAATTCGGAATTCATAAAATGCAATGCAACTATTAACTAAGAACCTATAGTTCTTCTTTACTTTGTGCTAAGCACAGCTTGCTATTTTTCTACGTTATTGGATTTGATCATGTGCTTTTTTCCACAGACTCCAATCAACCTAGCTTGCTTGTCTTTTAAGTGATCTTATCATAACTCTTATTTCTTCTATGCATTATTACAATTAAGTAATTCAGCAACTTAAGGATTTATAATCCATAACATTATTTAACTAACTAAACTATTTCCAATGATATTTACAAGGAAATTGTAACGTCCTAATTTTTTTTAACAGTGCTTTTGATTCATATTTAGAGAAGACACACAGTTTATTTACTAAAGGAAAGTCTACAGAGTTTGTTACACAAGTACAAAACCAAAATCAACACCCATAAGGGTGATAGAGACAAAACCCCCACTGGCCGTGTTCCCCGTCTCTAAGCAAAAACCTTCAAACTACTCCTTCTATGTTGCTCCTGTTCATCTGTTATTCATTTTATAGTACAGGAAAACACAGAAAACACAGGGGTAAGATATCCATCGATCTCTCTCAAATAGGAAAATAGTATAGCAGAATACCTGTTACCATGCTCAGTATAATACCGTCATATTATCATAACTGACACCACAAATACCAGACTTTTACCTTCGAGCACACAGTCTCAGACCAAACCATACTGTCACGTCATACTGACAACCTCAACCATACGGTTACATCACAGCTGACACATTTCATTTATCATTTGGGCTAATCACCGACCATTCTCCCTAGACCGATCACCAGTCTTAGGGCACAGAATCAGATAAGTTAGTTGTCTCGGGAACATATCCTGGTATGCCACCATCTCTGACCACCGTCTATGGCATCCCATACTACCATAGCCAATTATCAGAGTAAGGTACTTCCTGCACGCAAGGACGACATTCCCATAATAGGAATGGCAAAGATTCTCCACCCGTCAGATATGGAGTCCTGGAGGCTCGTCCACGTGACCAAGCATATACCCTCGAGGCCACTGACTATCCCCAGACTACTCTGTACTTTCGGTACCATGGACATGGAGAGACTCGTCAGGAAGACCGATCATCTACCCTCAAGGTCTTGGCAGAGCATATACCCTCAATGCCACTGACTATCTCATCATCATCCTATCTGTACCTCAGTACACCAACCTTGGGTACACTGACCCGGCTATCACTACTATCACAGGTTATCGATGATAATACTCACTATTGCCATCTAGGGATTCACAAACCTTAACTAGAGGGCGTCACCCTTGACTCTAAGACCACACATCAATCATTACACGCACATATATTATATGCAAGCAGCACATTAATATCAGGCATAAAACAGAATATTATAAACCATCATTGGTCATAATTAACAGCATATTAATTATTCCCTACGTCGTACAAGCTGACTGTCTACTAATCTCAAAACCATAACCTTTGTCGGTTGGTAGGTCTACAGTGACTATCTTTAGCCAATGTATACCGTAACCCATCTCCTAAGGTGTTGCTACTACCAACCCCTAGTAGGGCTAAGGAACCCTACACATGCTAACTAGGCTACTCTACTACCTATTTTCCCTAGAGATTAAGGTATCTTCCCCTTACCTAGCCTAGAAGGTTGTTGCCACTCTCGCTTCTCGCGTCCTCTCTTTCTCGAGCTCCCTATGCCCTTCACCCTCCTCCAAAGGCCCTTGGAAACACTTGGGCTGAATGGAGGGGGTCGAGGCCTATTTATAGGCTAAAATTGGCCCATCGCATCGCGATGGGATTACACGTGATTCCCATCATGTCGCGATGCGGGACACGTGTCAGCCATCACACGCGCGGATCCACCGACTTAACCGTCGCGTCGCGACCCAGTTTGTATTGGACTCCATCGCGTCGCGATCCACGCCGCCTGTTGAAATTTTGTTTTTGCCCCTCTACACAATTCTAGGGTTTGCTAACCTTTTCTAAGGCATTCTAGGCCTCCTATGAGTCATTTTTAAACCCAAATTAATTCTAACTACCATTTTAACACTTAATTGCTATGTAATCATTATTCTAATTATTTAAAACTTATTACTGAAAATCAGGATGACACATTTTCACCCCCCTTAAAAGAAATTTCGTCCTCAAAATTTAGCACTAAGTACCTAAATCTGAAGCCTCCTCAACTCCCTTGATTGTGAATGCTCGCCCTGCCCTACTTGCTGGTTTAGCTGAGGTCGTTGGTTTAGATTCGGCAGTAGGTTTTTCTCCAACCATTTTTCCTTTAGCTCCAGCTATTTCTCCTTGACAATCTCGAGCAACATGTCCTGATTTCTTGCATCGATAACAGACAGGTTCCTTTTCAGGACATTCTTGAGGGTGATGTCTTCCTCCGCATCTAATACATCTCTGCGATCTTTGCTCACTCTCAGGGAATTGGTTAGAATGGTTGTAGGGTCTCGGTTTTTCTCATCTTGGTTCCTCCTATGATTCCTTATGGGTCCACCATTCTTTTGCTTTTCTACCTCATTATCAAGGGTTTCCAGTTCAATACTTCTTTCCATTAGTTCAGACAAACAATTGATTTTTAAATGAATCATAGATTTACGTAACTCAGGTTGTAACCCATCCTCAAATTGCCTACACATCCATTCTTTGTCTGGGTTTATCTGGTAAAACCTAGAGTATTTGATCAAAGTCTCAAACCTTATGGCATACTCTCGTACAGACATCTTTCCTTGCTTTAGACTAAGAAATTCCTTCTCTTTTTCTCGCTTTATCACACCTGGGAAGTACTTTTCTAAGAAACAGGTTCGGAACAACTCCCAAGTGATCACTCTTCCTTCAGTTTCCAACATTCGTTGTTTATTTTTCCACCAGGACTCAACTCCTCCAACTAAAAGGAAAGTGGCGTAGGTTACCTTCTAATCATCTCGACAATGTAGCGCCCTGAAGATCTTCTCAACTTCTTGTAGCCACAACTCTGCTCCTTTTGGGTCATATTCTCCTTTAAATTGTGGGGGTTTATTTTTCATGAAGGTAGCTTTCCCTGCATCAACTGCTACATCCCCATTTCTCTGGGTTAACAGGTGTTGCAGCAATTGTCCCTACTGTTGTATCAGTTAGGTGTTCTGCTGTGCCTGTTGCTGCATGGCTACCACAAGAGCTTCTAATCCTTGGGTTCCTTTATTGTCTCTTGGTCCTTCATTTTCTTCTGGCATGTTATTTCCTCTGTTTCGTGTTTTTGAGCCATTAGTTACTTGGCAAAGCAATTAATTAACTCCTGGTCGTAATATAGACACTTAAATTCTACCCGACACTCCCCAACTATAGTTAATATCTAGTGGGGTATAACTAAACTCTGACACGACCAGTGACTCGACCCTCCCCATAGTCCGATTAGAACCAAACTGCTCTGATCCCATAATGTAACGTCCTAATTTTTTTTAACAATACTTTTGATTCATATTTAGAGAAAACACACAGTTTATTTACTCAAGGAAAGTCTACAGAGTTTATTACACAAGTACAAAACCAAAATCAACACCCATAAGTATGATAAACACAAAACTCCCACTGGTCGTGTTCCCTGTCTCTAAGCAAAAACCTTCAAACTACTCCTTATAGGTTGCTCCTGTTCATCTGTTATTCATTTTATAGTACATGAAAACACAGAAAACAGAGAGGTAAGATATTCACTAGACTTTTACCTTCGAGCACATAGTCTCAGACCAAACCATACTGTCACGTCATATTGACAACCTCAAACATACGGTTACATCATAGCTGACACATTTCATTGATCATTCGGGCTGATCACCGGCCCTTCTCCCTAGACCGATCATCAGTCTCAGGGCACATAATCAAATAAGTTGGTTGTCTCGGGAACATATCCAGGTATGCTACCATCTTTGACCACCGTCTATGGCATCCCATACTACCATAGCCAATTATCAGAGTAAGGTATCGTCCTGCATGCAAGGACAACATTCCCATAATAGGAATGATCAAGATTGTCCACCCGTCAGACGTGGAGTCGTGGAGGCTCGTCCACGTGACCGAGCATATACCCTCGAGGCCACTGACTATCCCCATACTACTCCGTACTTTCGGTACCACAGACATGGAGAGACTCGTCGGAAAGACCGAGCATCTACCCTCAAGGTCCTGGCAGAGCATATACCCTTAATGCCACCGACTATCTCATCATCATCCCGTCTGTACCTTGTTGGAACCTAAACGATTGAGAAGTTTAGACCCTCATTAATTTTGATGATAACAAAGTATTTTCAAGAGAGCAATTTATCTTCTAACATATATTTGAGTGTACATGTATCAAAGCTTCATATATATGTACAAAACACTCAAGAAAGGAGAAGAAATTTACAAGAGAATTGAATACACTCCACTGATGCCAGCGCCTGAACTCACTCCAGCATCTTGCTAACAGCGAGCGTCTGGTAGTGTTACTCTTTGACACGTGGAATACTCAATTGCTGCGAGCGTCCGTCCTCTGTTCTAAGCGAGCATCTGATCTCTTTAACGAAGCACGTGATGATCACGTTTTTGCTCTTAACCACAGAATGTTCTGGAACGGAATTCGAATTTGATTTTGTGCGCTCATTTTGATGTACGAGGAAGCAAAGGTGACACCTTTAGCATAAGACAAAAATCGTACAAGGCAATTATTAAAAACAGATAGTACGAAAATGGTAATATGTGCTACTCTGATATTCTCTAGAAAGGAAGAAAAGGACTACATTTCAAATTACCTCACTCAATGAAAAGGAGCTATGTTTTTACTGCAAACGGTTATATCCCTGAAGTCTCCTATAAATACCCTAAGGTATTCATTGAAGAAGTTAGCCAAAAACTGTGAAGAAACTTCATTCTGAAAGCAATATTACTCAAGTGAGCAATCAAGTTTCGTGCTAAGTTTCTGGTCTACAAAGAACTGAACTCGGCATCTTATACTTTCTTTTAGAAAGCTACTCTGTTTTGAGCTTAATTTTTTCAGGGCATTCTCCAGCTAGGTAACTTTCAGGTTAGTGGCCTTCATTTATTCAAACTCTGCTTTAGGAATAGTGACCATCTCAACTGCAGGAGTAGAAGTAGAAGTAGAAGGTCCAGCTTCTGATACTGGTGTAGGTTTCATCTTCTGATGCTCTGCTAGCACCCAATTAGATAGCTTCAGTCTCAATTCCTTCTACTGTTGAGCTCTTTGAAAGAATGCATCATTTGGTATAAAACCATTTGATGAGATTTCCAAGTTTTCTCTGCTCAGATTCTGCCTGAATTTCCCTTCTTTTCTTCACATCTTCTGGATATAGCAAATCCATAAAGACAATGTCTCTATGCAGAAACACATCAACAGTAAAAGCGTCAAACCTGTTTCCAGCATCTTCTCCCCATACTCTTCTGATAAAGACACTCAATGCTCCAAAAGCAAAAGAGAGTCCTTCATTTTCTGCCAGGTATACTCTTCGCGGATTTTCCCTATCATCTTCTTCAAGCACTAGGGGGACAAGGCATGGCAACATGGCTTTGTCTTTCTAAGACTCAGACCATTGATTCCAGATAAATCCAATGTCAAAATGCTTAGTCACAGCAGCCCATTGGACATATATCTTCATGCAGTCAAGAGGCACGATCCCGAACACTGAACGTATCATCAAAATATGCAGTTCCAAGATTGGTGTCAGTAACTTTTCTGATAGTGCCAACTGTGGAAATTGTGGCTTTCTCAACATTGCAGCAATTTGAGGAGCCAGTTCTCCATTCATCTTCCTTCAGAGAACTGAGGTAAAACCTTCTGGCATGGTCCTCAGTGATCTTGGCAATCGGAAGCTCAAAGAATTCTTTAAGATTAAACTTCTTAGGAGCCTTCTCATACTCTTTGAGTCCGATCTTGTTGTATGGCAACTTGCCAGGAGCAGGTTCTTTCCTCTTCCCAGGGATAGACTAAGGCAGCCACCTTTGTCTATCTGGAACAATATTTACGGATACAGAAGATGGATCTCTGAACTGTCTGATAACTTCAAGTTTCTTCATCTCATGACAGTGTGCCACAAAGGCAGCTTCTTCATCCGTAATCCATCTTCCACACTCCTCCAGTGTGAGAGGTTCAATTTGAGGCAGGAACTTCGGAAGGTCAACAGAGAAAGGAATTGCCCTACTACCAGGTTCCGGTCTTAATCTCCCTTTGAATGACATCTCGAAACGGTCTTCTCCATCCTTGAAGGCAATATTCATTGGAGAGGCAATCTCCAGTCTGGCAACTCCAGAGGTGAAGGTTTTCAAGTGCCAAGTAGAAGGGTGATTGTAGATGCTGTGGTATGACTCATACTTAACAAACCGAGGTTTATTAATGCGTGAGACATTCTTCCTTCCACTGAAGTCTGTAGGTTTGTAGGTAAGGGTCAGTGAAGTGGGAGTGGTTTTGGTGATTGTATAGATTTTAGGTGTGTAGGGTTTGAATGGATTGATGGGAGGTACTTTGAATAATAGGTTGAAGGGATGAGAGTGAGGTTTGGAAATGTATGTAGTAAGTGAGGTATCTGAGGAGATTTGTGGTTGGTCAAAGTTGAGTGTATTGGAAGGTGTTTGGGTCGGTTTTGAGGGAATGAGGGTAGAGGTTTGTCGTAGGCTCATTCTGGTTTTCTTGGTTTGTGTTTGGGTTTGTGGTTGTGAAACAGACAATGGAGGTGCAGGAATAACATCATGAGAATCAAAAATAGATACTGACTCATCAACAATAAAGTCAAGTACCTTTGAGTTAAGCTCAGAAGACCTAACCAACCTTCTCTTTGTTCCTCTAGAGGCAACAACGGTAGGCGGAGGAGGAGGGACTTGCTTCCCTTGACCGGACGCCGAAGCGTCTTTTTCAGCTGTTGGCTTATTCTTCTTCTCCAAGATCTTTCTGATGGGAATTATGTCCTCATCTTCTGGTTCCTCAACAGTAGGTGTAGGAGCCACCTTCTGTTTCATTCTTCTTGTCTCCCTTATAGGAGATTCAGCAAGTCTCTTCACACCAGCCATTGAGCTTCTGGTGGTTTTCTTTTCAGCTTCTCCAACATTTGCAATAGTTTCTCCTTCTTGTTGCTCTAGTTTCACCTTCTTAATCATAGAGCCAGTTATCAATTGCATTCTGACCAGACTGTTGACTCCAAAAACCTCAGGACGAACAACAGCACCAACACCAAAGTATTTATCTCTTTCTTCTTTGTTTGTCGGATCAGCAAGCTTTCTCACAATACCATCTTTTATCATCATTATGGAAAGAAGGACTCCATAAGGGATAACCTTGACAATATTCTTTTTATCAACACTTTTCCTTGAGAAGACAAGAGCATTTACAAGACTATTGATAATCAACCTTGGCAGGTTGATTTTCTTTCCATCCATATAGTTTCTCATAATGAACTTTTGCTCATAGTTCACTATGTCGCTTGAACCAACCTTCAGAATCACGCTCTTAGCGATGATTTTGTGCAATACTCTGTAGCGGTTTTTCAAATCTTTGGTAGTGGGAGTTATGTTCTTCTTCTTCAACTCACGATAGTTTTCGAACAGAGCTTCGTTGACGTTTTCCAAACCTCTGTAAGCGTCAACCCAGTTAGCATGGTAACTGATTCCTTCACAAGGGCACTTGATGGTCTGAGCAATAGAGTTTATGGTGAAACGTAACATGAAACCTCTGATATGTCCTTCAATAATTTCACCCGGAAGTAGATAAGCGTTCCCCCAGAATTCCTTTATAGCATAGCTCAACACATCAACTGGTTCCCAGATAAAATAATTTTTCCAACCCTGTTTCTCTAAACCTTCTTCAAAATCAAAACCATAGAGCTTGAAGTTCTCAAAATCAATTCTATTTTCATTCATAAGTTTTGCTTCTGAGAAGACATCGTAGGCAGCAGTATATTGTCCAACCTTTCTATCGGCCATGGCAGCAGTTGCAGAGAGGGTAATGGAGGTTTTAGGGTTTGAAGTCACACACAGAGAGAGAGAGAGAGAGAAAACAATTTTTGCAAGTAGAAACAGAGTGAAATGATGGAGCGAAAAATGTGGAGTAGTGGGAAAGTTTATAGAAAATGGTACAATCCTTTTTCAAAAACCGCTTCGCATTTCCAAAAAAAAATTAAATCAAAAAGGAAAGAAAATGAAGATTCTCCTTTTCATTAAATGAAGACGCCAAAAGAAAAGTAAAATCAAGTAAAAAGATTTTATCGAAAAACATAAATAATCATGACTCAGTGAGATGTGATGAGACGCTTAAGTCCTTTACACGTGTGTGTGCGCTCGGATGCACGCAACTGATTCACCAGACGCTGAGTTATGATGCACATGACGAATAAAATGCTTACACGTATACATGCTTATGTCATACCAGATGCCGAGATGATGCACATCATCTAATGTTGAGATTAATCATTCTTCTATAAGATGAAAATTTAAATTTCTTCTTATAAAATTGAATCTATCTTCAGCAAGGAGTTTTGTAAATATGTCAGCCCACTGATGATCAGTATCTACAAATTTTATTTCGAGAATACCCTTCTGAACATAGTCTCTTATAAAATGATGCTTAATCTCAATGTGCTTGGCTCGTGAATGCAATATGGGATTTTTAGTAAGACAGATTGCAGAAGTATTATCACAAAAGATAGGAATGTTACTCTCTTTTATCAGATAATCTTCAAGTTGATATTTCATCCACAGAAGTTGAGAGCTGCAACTTGCTGCTGAAATATATTCAACTTCTGCTATTGAGAGTACAATCGTGCTTTGCCTTTTGCTTGACCAAGACATAAGATTTGCTCCAAGGAATTGGCAGCCTCCGCTTATGCTTTTTCTTTCAATTCGGTCTCCAGCAAAGTCAGCATCACAGAAACCTACTAACTTGTAATCTTTTGATTTCTTATAAAGTAAACCAAGATTAGTAGATCCTTGCAAATATCTAAAAATTCTTTTAACAACACTCAAGTGTGATTCTCTAGGATCTGATTGAAATCTAGCGCACACACAGACGCTGAACATAATATCAGGTCTTGAAGCTGTAAGATAAAGTAGAGATCCAATCATACCTCTGTACATCTTCTGATCTACCTTTTTATCAGTTTCATCTTTACCAAGAATGCACGTGGGATGCATAGGAGTACACATAGGTTTGCAATCCACCATTTTGAATTTCTTTAGTAATTCCTTGATATATTTGCTTTGATGTATATAGATACCATCATTGCATTGTTTGATTTGAATTCCAAGTAAGAACTTTAGTTCACCCATCATGCTCATCTCGAATTCAGCCTGCATTAGCTTAGAAAATTCTTTGCAAAGGCTAATTAGTAGCTCAAAAAATAGTGTCATCAACATATATTTGAACAATTATAAAATGCTTATTTGATGTTTTTCTAAAAAGAGTAGTGTCTACTAGACCTCTGGTAAAACCATTTTTCATAAAAAATGTACTCAGTCTTTCATACCAAGCTCTAGGAGCTTGCTTAAGACCGTACAGGGCCTTTTTAAGCTTGAAGACATGTTCTGGAAATTCAATGTCTTCGAATCCAGGAGGTTGTTTTACAAAGACTTCCTCAGTTATAAAACCATTCAAGAAAGCACTTTTCACATCCATTTGATAAAGAATTATATCATGGTGTGCAACAAATGAAAGTAAAATGCGTATAGCTTCTACCCTTGCAACAGGTGCAAATGTTTCAGTAAAATCAATACCTTCTTCCTGTGAGTAACCTTGAGCAACCAATCTTGCCTTGTTGCTCACAACCTTTCCATCTTCATCAAGCTTGTTTCTAAATACCCATTTAGTACCAATAGCTTGCTTATCTTCTGGTAGAGTAACTAGCTTTCATACATCATTTCTTTGGAACTGATTCAACTCTTCTTGTATGGACAGAATCCAACCTTCATCTTCCAATGCTTGATCAATCATTTTAGGTTCCATTTCTGAGAGTAGTGCCATATCTGCATGCTCTTTAAAAGAGGATCTGGTTCTTACTCTATCTCCAGGTTCTCCTATGATTTGATCTTTAGGATGATTAGTTTTGTACTTCCAGCTCTTTCTAGCTTCAGCTTCCGAAGATTCTTGCGTCTGGTTACCACCGGACGATGAAGATGTAGGTTCACTATTTGTAGTATCACCTATATTTAATTATGAAAATAATTCATCTAGCTCTGACATGGTTGTGTCAGGCTTCTTGTCATCAAATTTGACATGAATGGATTCTTCCATTGTCATAGTTTCTTTATTGTATATTCTAAAAGCTTTAGTTCTTTCAGAATATCCCAAAAAGATTTCTTTGTCAGCTTTTGAATCAAACTCACCAAGCTGATCCTTAGTAATCAAAATATAACAAGTACAACCAAATGAATGAAAATATGATATGGTTGGTTTTCTTCCTTTCCACAGTTCATATGGAGTCTTCTTCAAAATAGGTCTAATAGGAATTCTATTTTGAATGTAACAAGATGTGTTTATTGCTTCTGCCCAAAAATGTTTTGCAATATTAGCTCCATTGATCATGGTCCTGGCCATTTCTTGGAGGGGCCTATTTTTCCTTTCTACAACACCATTTTGTTGAGGTGTTCTAGGAGAGAAGAAATTGTGGGAGATGCCATTATCATCACAAAATTTTTGAAAGCTTTCATTTTCAAATTCTCCCCCATGATCACTTCTAATGGATGAAATACAAATTCCTTTTTCATTTTGAACTGTTTTGCAGAATATAGTAAATACCTTGTATGACTCATCTTTGTGAGCAAGGAATCTAACCCATGTCCATCTAGTAAAATCATCAACAATAACTAACCCATATTTCTTTCCAGTTAAAGAGGCTGTCCTTGTTGGACCAAAAAGATCAAGATGTAAAAGCTCAAGTGGTCTAGAGGTTGAAACAACATTTTTTGAATGAAAGAAGTTTTAACTTGTTTTCCTCTTTGACATGCCTCACAGAGAGCATCAGTTGATACTTAAGATTTGGTAAGCCTTTGACAAAGGCGTGCTTGTTTAATTTTGAGATTAATCTCAAATTGGCATGACCCAATTTCTTGTGCCAAATCCATTGTTCTTCGTCAACAGACATGAGAAACTTGACATCTTGTTTTGCAAGCTCAGAGAGATCAATTTTGTAAATATTTAGCAGTGAAGAAAATAGAGCCGTCTTTCTTGCCTTTTACTAGACATCCAGTTTCTATAAAGATGACTTCATAACCATTGTCACATAATTGACTTATGCTCAATAAGTTATGTTTAAGTCCTTCAACATAAAGTACATTATCAATAGAGGGAAGAGAGCCTTTACCAATGCGACCAATTCCAACTATTTTACCTTTCTGGTTTCCTCCGAAACCAACGAATCCAGCTTCTTTAGGCCTTAGTTATTGGAACATATGCTTTTCTCCCGTCATGTGGCCTTGAGCATCCTTGTCTAAGTACCAAGATAGGTGTGTTGACTTTGTTGCTAAGCATGTCTGCAACATAGACTATTTTATCTTTAGGTACCCATATCTTTTTGGGTCCTTTCTTGTTAGTTCTTGAAGGAAGCTTATCCTTCACAGTTTTAAAAACAAAACATGTTTCTCAAATGACCAGGTTTATTGCAGTAAATACAATGCAAGCATTTACTATGATTATTGGATTTATCAGATGCTGAATCATTTTCTAAAGGAGGTCCATCTAATATATAATCAGGACCACGAGTTGTCGTTTTACTGACACCCCAAATCATTGACGCTTGCTTGCTTCGAGTTACACTCTCTACAAGAAACTTTTGAAATGCATATTCATAATCATTTGATTTGCATTTAAGGTTGCCTGTAACTTTAGAGCTTTCAGCTTGAGAGCTCTCGACCACAGTTGCTTGTTAGCGACCAGGCGATGGATCTTGATTTTCGATTTTAAACAGTTCTCTTTATTGGGTACAAATTTTTCTTTGTTTAATTTTGAAAGTCTTGTGATAATTTTGAAAATTTCTCTTTATTGGTTCTCTTTAATTTTCAGTTTTCAGCTTGAAAGTCTTGTGATAATTTTGAAAATTTCTTTTTCAAATTCTTATACTCAACAGAGAGAGTGGCAGAGTCCTTAAGAAGATCATCGAATGCAAGTTGAAGTTCAGAGTAGGAATCATATACTATTACCTCTTCAACTTCTTCTTCTGAGTCAAGATCAGTGTCTGCCATGAGAGCGAGATTTGCTTCTTCTTCATTATCTTCCTCAGATGAGGATAAGTCTAGATCTTCCCATGTAGCCATGAGGCTCTTCTTCTTTTTTTTGAAAGAACTACTTGTGGGCTTCTCCTTAAGATTAGGACATTCGGACTTGAAATGTCCAGGCTTTTTACATTCATAGCAAATGACTTGAGCTTTGTCCTTGTCTTTGCTTTCCTTCTTGTCCTTAGTATCTTTCTTCTGAAACTTCCTTCTGAAGTTTCTCTTCTTCCAAACACTTGTTCATGGGTTACAGGCCCTTGGAAAATGTTACACTACACCTGACCATATTAGAAAGATCTTAAAAAGCTTGACTAAGCAGTGGAGACCCAAGGTCACTGCTATTCAAGAAACAAAAGATCTAAATGTCCTACGACTTGAAGATCTTATGAGTTCGTTGAAAGCTCATGAACTTGAGCTAAACGAAGAAGAACCTGTCAAAAAAGGCAAGTCTATTGCTTTGAAAGTTGCTTAACATAAAGCTAGTTCTTCCAAAGCCCTTCAGGCTGAAAAAGAAGAATCAGAAGATGAAACTTCAGAAGGAGATGTTGATACATCAGAAGATGAGCTCGCGTTTATATCCAGGAAGATACAAAGAATGTGGAAGAAGAGAAACTTCAGGAGGAAGTTTCAGAAGAAAGATACTATGGACAAGAAGGAAAGCAAAGACAAGGACAAAGCTCAAGTCATTTGCTATGAATGTAAAAAGCCTGGACATTTCAAGTCCGAATGTCCTAATCTTAAGGAGAAGCCCACAAGAAGTTCTTTCAAAAAAAAAGAAGAAGAGCCTCATGGCTACATGGGAAGATCTAGACTTATCCTCATATGAGGAAGATAATGAAGAAGAAGCAAATCTCACTCTCATGGCATACACTGATCTTGACTCAGAAGAAGAAGTTGAAGAGGTAATAGTATATGATTCCTACTCTGAACTTCAACTTGCATTCGATGATCTTCTTAAGGACTCTGCCACTCTCTCTGTTGAGTATAAGAATTTGAAAAAGAAATTTTCAAAATTATCACAAGACTTTTAAGCTTTAAACAAAGAAAAATTGTACTCAATAAAGAGAACTGTGAAAATCGAAAATCAGCATCCATCGTCTGGTCGCTAACAAGCAACTGTGGTGAGAGCTCTCAAGCTGAAAGCTCTAAAGTTACAGGCAACCTTAAATGCAAATCAAATGATTATGAATATGCATTTCAAAAGTTTCTTGTAGAGAGTGTAACTCGAAGCAAGCAAGCGTCAATGATTTGGGGTGTCAGTAAAATGACAACTCGTGGTCCTGATTATATATTAGATGGACCTCCTTTAGAAAATGATTCAGCATCTGATAAATCCAATAATCATAGTAAATGCTTGCATTGTACTTACTGCAATAAACCTGGTCATTTGAGAAACATGTTCTGTTTTTAAAACTGTGAAGGATAAGCTTCCTTCAAGAACTAACAAGAAAGGACCCAAAAAGATATGGGTACCTAAAGATAAAATAGTCTATGTTGCAGACATGCTTAGCAACAAAGTCAACACACCTATCTTGGTACTTAGACAGTAGATGCTCACGTCACATGACAGGAGAAAAGCATATGTTCCAAGAACTAAGGCCTAAAGAAGCTGAATTCGTTGGTTTCGGAGGAAACCAGAAAGGTAAAATAGTTGGAATTGGTCGCATTGGTAAAGGCTCTCTTCCCTCTATTGATAATGTACTTTATGTTGAAGGACTTAAACATAACTTATTGAGCATAAGTCAATTATGTGACAATGGTTATGAAGTCATCTTTATAGAAACTGGATGTCTAGTAAAAGGCAAGAAAGACGGCTCTATTTTCTTCACTGCTAAATATTTACAAAATTGATCTCTCTGAACTTGCAAAACAAGATGTCAAGTTTCTCATGTCTGTTGACGAAGAACAATGGATTTGGCACAAGAAATTGGGTCATGCCAATTTGAGATTAATCTCAAAATTAAACAAGCACAGTCTTGTCAAAGGCTTACCAAATCTTAAGTATCAATCTGATGCTCTCTGTGAGGCATGTCAAAGAGGAAAACAAGTTAAAACTTCTTTCATTCAAAAAATGTTGTTTCAACCTCTAGACCACTTGAGCTTTTACATCTTGATCTTTTTGGTCCAACAAGGACAGCCTCTTTAACTGGAAAGAAATATGGGTTAGTTATTGTTGATGATTTTACTAGATGGACATGGGTTAGATTCCTTGCTCACAAAGATGAGTCATACAAGGTATTTACTATATTCTGCAAAACAGTTCAAAATGAAAAAGGAATTTGTATTTCATCCATTAGAAGTGATCATGGGGGAGAATTTGAAAATGAAAGCTTTCAAAAATTTTGTGATGATAATGGCATCTCCCACAATTTCTTCTCTCCTAGAACACCTCAACAAAATGGTGTTGTAGAAAGGAAAAATAGGCCCCTCCAAGAAATGGCCAGGACCATGATCAATGAAGCTAATATTGCAAAACATTTTTGGGCAGAAGCAATAAACACAGCTTGTTACATTCAAAATAGAATTCTTATTAGACCTATTTTGAAGAAGACTCCATATGAACTGTGGAAAGGAAGAAAACCAACCATATCATATTTTCATTCATTTGGTTGTACTTGTTATATTTTGATTACTAAGGATCAGCTTGGTGAGTTTGATTCAAAAGCTGACAAAGGAATCTTTTTGGGATATTCTGAAAGAACTAAAGCTTTTAGAATATACAATAAAGAAACTATGACAATGGAAGAATCCATTCATGTCAAATTTGATGACAAGAAGCCTAACACAGCCATGTCAGAGCTAGATGAATTATTTTCAGAATTAAATATAGGTGATACTACAAATAGTGAACCTACATCTTCATCGTCCGGTGATAGAGTAAGAACCAGATCCTCTTTTAAAGAGCATGCAGATATGGCACTACTCTCAGAAATGGAACCTAAAACGATTGATCAAGCATTGGAATATGAAGGTTGGCTTCTGGCCATGCAAGAAGAGTTGAATCAGTTCCAAAGAAATGATGTATGGAAGCTAGTTACTCTACCAGAAGATAAGCAAGCTATTGGTACTAAATGGGTATTTAGAAACAAGCTTGATGAAGATGGAAAGGTTGTGAGCAACAAGGCAAGATTGGTTGCTCAAGGTTACTCACAGGAAGAAGGTATTGATTTTACTGAAACAGTTGCACCTGTTGCAAGGTTAGAAGCTATACGCATTTTACTTTCATTTGCTGCACACCATGATATAATTCTTTATCAAATGGATGTGAAAAGTGCTTTCTTGAATGGTTTTATAACTGAGGAAGTCTTTGTAAAACAACCTCCTGGATTCGAAGACATTGAATTTCCAGAACATGTCTTCAAGCTTAAAAAGGCCCTGTACGGTCTTAAGCAAGCTCCCAGAGCTTGGTATGAAAGACTGAGTACATTTTTGATGAAAAATAGTTTTACCAGACGTCTAGTAGATACTACTCTTTTTAGAAAAACGTCAAACAAGCACTTTATAATTGTTCAAATATATGTTGATGACATTATTTTTGGAGCTACTAATGAAAGCCTTTACAAAGAATTTTTTAAGCTAATGCAGGCTGAATTCGAGATGAGCATGATGGGTGAACTAAAGTTTTTACTTGGAATTCAAATCAAACAATGCAATGATGGTATCTATATACATCAAAGCAAATATATCAAGGAATTGCTAAAGAAATTCAAAATGGTGGATTGCAAACCTATGTGTACTCCTATGCATCCCACATGCATTCTTGGTAAAGATGAAACTGATAAAAAGGTAGATCAGAAGATGTACAGAGGTATGATTGGATCTCTACTTTATCTTACAGCTTCAAGACCTGATATTATGTTCAGCGTCTGTCTGTGTGCTAGATTTCAATTAGATCCTAGAGAATCACACTTGAGTGCTGTTAAAAGAATTTTTAGATATTTACAAGGATCTACTAATCTTGGTTTACTTTATAAGAAATCAAAAGATTACAAGTTAGTAGGTTTCTGTGATGCTGACTTTGCTGGAGACCGAATTGAAAGAAAAAGCATAAGTGGAGGCTGCCAATTCCTTGGAGCAAATCTTGTGTCTTGGTCAAGCAAAAGGCAAAGCACGATTGCACTCTCAACAGCAGAAGTTGAATATATTTTAGCAGCAAGTTACAGCTCTCAACTTTTGTGGATGAAATATCAACTTCAAGATTATCTGATAAAAGAGAGTAACATTCCTATCTTTTGTGATAATACTTCTGCAATCTGTCTTACTAAAAATCCCATATTGCATTCACGAGCCAAGCACATTGAGATTAAGCATCATTTTATAAGAGACTATGTTCAGAAGGGTATTCTCGAAATAAAATTTGTAGACACTGATCATCAGTGGGCTGACATTTTTACATAACCCCTTGCTGAAGATAGATTCAATTTTATAAGAAGAAATTTAAATTTTCATCTTATAGAAGAATGATTAATCTCAGCATCAGATGATGTGCATCATCTCGGCATCTGGTATGACATAAGCATGTATACGTGTAAGCATTTTATTCATCATGTGCATCATAACTCAGCGTCTGGTGAATCAGTTGCGTGCATCTGAGCGCGCACACACGTGTCACACGTGTAAAGGACTTAAGCGTCTCATCACATCTCACTGAGTCAGGATTATTTATGTTTTTCGACAAAATCTTTTTACTTGATTTTACTTTTCTTTTGGCGTCTTCATTTAATGAAAAGGAGAATCTTCATTTTCTTTCCTTTATGATTTAATTTTTTTTTGGAAATGCGAAGCGGTTTTTGAAAAAGGACTGTACCATTTTCTATAAACTTTCCCACTACTCCACATTTTTCACTCCATCACTTCACTCTGTTTCTACTTGCAAAAATTGTTTTTTTTCTCTCTCTCTCTCTCTGTGTGACTTCAAACCCTAAAACCTCCATTACCCTCTCTGCAACTGCTACCATGGCCAATAGAAAGGTTGGACAATATACTGCTGCCTACGATGTCTTCTCAGAAGCAAAACTTATGAATGAAAACGGAATTGATTTTGAGAACTTCAAGCTTTATGGTTTTGATTTTGAAGAAGGTTTGGAGAAACTGGGTTGGAAAAATTATTTTATCTGGGAACCAGTTGATGTGTTGAGCTATGCTATAAAGGAATTCTGGGGGAACGCTTATCTACTTCCGGGTGAAATTATTGAAGGACATATCAGATGTTTCAAGTTACGTTTCACCATAAACTCTATCACTCAGACCATCAAGTGCCCTTGTGAAGGAATCAGTTACCATGCTAACTGGGTTGACGCTTACAGAGGTTTGGAAAACGTCAACGAAGCTCTGTTCGAAAACTATCGTGAGTTGAAGAAGAAGAACATAACTCCCACTGCCAAAGATTTGAAAAGCCACTACAGAGTATTGCACAAAATCATCGCTAAGAGCGTGATTCTGAAGGCTGGTTCAAGCGACATAGTGAACTATGAGCAAAAGTTCATTATGAGAAACTATATGGATGGAAAGAAAATCAACCTGCCAAGGTTGATTATCAATAATCTTGTAAATGCTCTTGTCTTCTCAAGGAAAAGTGTTGATAAAAAGAATATTGTCAAGGTTATCCCTTATGGAGTCCTTCTTTCCATAATGATGATAAAAGATGGTATTGTGAGAAAGCTTGATGATCCGACAAACAAAGAATAAAGAGATAAATACTTTGGTGTTGGTGCTGTTGTTCGTCCTAAGGTTTTTGAAGTCAACAGTCTGGTCAGAATGCAATTGATAACTGGCTCTATGATTAAGAAGGTGAAACTAGAGCAACAAGAAGGAGAAACTGTTGCAAATGTTGGAGAAGCTGAAAAGAAAACCACCAGAAGCTCAATGGCTGGTGTGAAGAGACCTGCTGAATCTCCTATAAGGGAGACAAGAAGAATGAAACAGAAGGTGGCTCCTACACCTACTGTTGAGGAACCAGAAGATGAGGACAGAATTCCCATCAGAAAGATCTTGGAGAAGAAGAATAAGCCAACAGCTGAAAAAGACGCTTCGGCGTCCGGTCAAGGGAAGCAAGTCCCTCCTCCTCCTCCTACCGTTGTTGCCTCTAGAGGAAAAAAGAGAAGGTTGGTTAAGTCTTCTGAGCTTAACTCAAAGGTACTTGACTTTACTATTGATGAGTTAGTATCTATTTTTGATTCTCATGATGTTATTCCTGCACCTCCATTGTCTATTTCACAACCACAAACCCAAACACAAACCAAGAAAACCAGAATGAGCCTACGACAAACCTCTACCCTCATTCCCTCAAAACCGACCGAAACACCATCCAATACACTTAACTTTGACGAACCACAAATCTTCTCAGATACCTCACTTACTACATACATTTCTAAACTTCACTCTCATCCCTTCAACCTATTATTCAAAGTACCTCCCATCAATCCATTCAAACCCTACACACCTAAAATCTATACAATCACCAAAACCACTCCCACTTCACTCACCCTTACCTACAAACCTACATACTTCAGTGGAAGGAAGAATGTCTCGCGCATTAACAAACCACGGTTTGTTAAGTATGAGTCATACCACAGCATCTACAATCACCCTTCTACTTGGCACTTGAAAACCTTCACCTCTGGAGTTGCCAGACTGGAGATTGCCTCTCCAATGAATATTTCCTTCAAGGATGGAGAAGACCGTTTCGAGATGTCATTCAAAGGGAGATTAAGACCGGAACCTGGTAGCAGGGCAATTCCTTTCTCTGTTGACCTTCCGAAGTTCCTGCCTCAAATTGATCCTCTTACACTGGAGGAGTGTGGAAGATGGATTACGGATGAAGAAGCTGCCTTCATGGCACACTGTCATGAGATGAAGAAACTTGAAGTTATCAGACAGTTCAGAGATCCTTCTTCTGTATCCGTAAAGATTGTTCAGATAGACAAAGGTTGCTACCTTGGTTTATCCCTGGGAAGAGGAAAGAGCCTGCTCCTGGCAAGTTGCCATACAGCAAGACTGGACTAAAGAGTATGAGAAGGCTCCTAAGAAGTTTAATCTTAAAGAATTCTCTGAGCTTCCGATTGCCAAGATCACTGAGGACCATGCTAGAAGGTTTTACCTCAGTTCTCCGAAGGAAGATGAATGGAGAACTGGCTCCTCAAATTGCTGCAATGCTGAGAAAGCCACAATTCCCACAGTTGGCACTATCAGAAAAGTTACTGACACCAATCTTGGAACTGCATATTTTGATGATATGTTCAGGTGTTCAGTGATCAGGCCTCTTGACTGCATGAAGATATATGTCCAATGGACTGCTGTGACTAAACATTTTGACATTGGATTTATCTGGAATCAATGGTCTGAGTCTTGGAAAGACAAAGCCATGTTGCCATGCCTTGTCCCCCTAGTGCTTGAAGAAGATGACAGGGAAAATCTACGAAGAGTATACCTGGCAGAAAATGAAGGACTCTCTTTTGCTTTTGGAGCATTGAGTGTCTTTATCAGAAGAGTATGGGGAGAAGATGCTGGAAACAGGTTTGACGCTTTTACTGCTGATGTGTTTCTGCACAGAGACATTGTCTTTATGGATTTGCTATATCCAGAAGATGTGAAGAAAAGAAGGGAAATTCAAGCAGAATCTGAGCAGAGAAAACTTGGAAATCTCATCAAATGGTTTATACCAAATGATGCATTCTTTCAAAGAGCTCAACAGAAGAAGGAATTGAGACTGAAGCTATCTAATTGGGTGCTAGCAGAGCATCAAAAGATGAAACCTGCACCAGTATCAGAAGCTGGACCTTCTACTTCTACTTCTACTCTTGCAGTTGAGATGGTCACTATTCCTAAAGCAGAGTTTGAAGAAATGAAGGCCACAAACCTGAAAGTTACCTAGCTGGAGAATGCCCTGAAATTACTATATGAATGTCTCAACATTCCTCCACCACCTCCACCAAACCCTTGAATTTTGTTGTTGTGATATAAAGTATTTTTTTTGGTACTCTTATATATATATATATACACTTTTGCTCTGATTATCTGTTTATATATCTCTATCTGACTTATATTCAAATTTTTCTAAGTCTTATTTTGACTATGATGTGCTTTACACTCTTTTTGTCTGATGACAAAAGGGGGAGTAAAAGAAAGGTTTGATGAACACGTGAAAGTCTGATTGACTAATTCACCGTCAAATGTTCAAAGTCTGATGGATACGCTGAAACTAAAAAATCACGCATAGCATTTCATACATAGCATTTGTGTTAGTTATCTATTGCTCTAATACCTATAATGCTTTGATATTCATTGATCCAGTACTCTGATAATAATCAATAACTTTGGTACAATGAAAATCTTTTTGATAAAATGAAATCAGCATTCGATCTCACTTTGTTAAATGAATATATGCTTTGATACATCTACGTATTTTTGCGATCACTCAAATGAATTTGTTTATTAACAATCGCCTTAATACCATAATTGTTCATATATATCTAAATTGTTGAATTTAGGGGGAGACCCTTGATATTATTTTGAAATTAAATTGTTCATCAACCTTGGATATTTGTCATCATCAAAAAGGGGGAGATTGTTGGAACCTAAACGATTGAGAAGTTTAGACCCTCATTAATTTTGATGATAACAAAGTATTTTCAAGAGAACAATTTATCTTCTAACATATCTTTGAGTGTACAGGTATCAAAGCTTCATATATATGTACAAAACACTCAAGAAAGGAGAAGAAATTTACAAGAGAATTAAATACACTCCACTGATGTCAGCGTCCGAACTCACTCCAGTGTCTTGCTAACAGCGAGCGTCCAGTAGTGTTACTATTTGACACGTGGAATACTCAATTGCTGCGACCGTCCGTCCTCTGTTCTAAGCGAGCGTCTGATCTCTTTAATGAAGCATGTGATGATCACGTTTTTTGATATGATCCAAGTTGGATGCATATAGATTTTAACGGACCATCCTCGAATTGACTCTTGTTATAAGGATTAAAACTGAGTAAAAAAAATGAGAACTTTAGGAATTAGAGTCCTTAATCCTCAAGCCAGCGCCCACTTCTATTTGAAGAAGGAAGAACAAATACAAGGTTTGTTCTTGAGTCAATGATGGCGTATACAAACAGTAGTACAAGAAGAATGAAATGCTAAGGTGCAAGTTTAAAGAATAATGGCGCAAAAACAAAGAACTCAACAATAGAATTAAAAATAAAAAGATGGAACTAAGACAGAAATGAAAGAAGACACCACACTCTCAAGTGAGGGATAAGTCCGGTGAAGATTCGCCACAAGAGAACGGAAGCTCTTGATAAGAATCAGAAATGGTTCACCCAAGAACCTAAGAGGCTTAGCTCTCACAAACTCACAATGGAGTGCAAATAAAATCTGATTCAAAAGTCCCGAATTAGGAGAGTACAAAGGCTTTTTATAGCCATAATGGTAATCAATTCCCTCCCTTCTTTCCTACTAGAGTGTGACGACCAAACCTACTTGGAGGAGTCAGCAAGTTAGCGCTCTCCAAGCTGAACCTAGCTCAAAGATATGGGCCAAGCCCAATTTAGCAAAGCTGCCCACTTCCTAAGGTCCTATGTGCTTAGTTAGCCCAAAACAAATAGGACCTTATTACAAAAAAATATCCCAAAAGGAAAATACAACCAAACTGAATTTAAAAATGTTCAAATTCTTAATTTAAATAAATTAAAGAATAACTAGGTGATATCATGCCCCCACAATGGGTTCTTCATCGACTTGGATTATTTGGACTGTCTTGAGAGTTGGGCCTTCGGGAGTTGCTTTGAGAGATAGAAAATAGTTGACTTCTTTGTCCAAAGCCTCTTTAGCCTTTTTAGTCCTTGACCTCATCATTGGGCCTCCAAGTCCTTGTAGAGCATCATTGGGCCTTGCATCCATTGGATGGTCTCCATTTGAGCTTCCTTGGTCTTCATCATGCTCTCCCCCTTCAAAAGAATTCGTCCTCGAATTTGATCCTTCATCACTTACATCAAAAGGAATTAAGTCAGCCACATTAAATGTTGCACTAACGCCATACTCACCTGGTAGGTCAACTTTGTAGGCATTATCATTGATCCTCTTCACGATTTGGAAGGGACCATCTCCTCTAGGTGAGAGCTTAGATTTCCTCTGTGAAGGAAACCTTTCCTTCCTCATATGTACCCAGACCCAATCTCCAGGTTCAAAGACAACTCTTTTTCTTCCTTTGTTGGCTAGCCTAGCATATTGCTCCATCTTCTTTTCAATTTGGGACTTGACTTTCTCATGGAGCTTCCTCACATATTCTGCCTTCGCCTTCCCGTCCCTATGATTCAAAGAAAAAATATCAGGTAGAGGCAGTAAATCAAGGGGTGTGAGGGGATTAAATCCATACACAATTTCAAAAGGAGAAAAACTAGTGGTAGAATGAACAACCCTATTATAAGAGAATTCAACAAGGGGTAAGCATTCTTCCCGTGTTTTGACGTTCCTCTTGATGATTGACCGCAGCAAGGTCGATAGGGTTCTATTCACCACCTCAGTTTGCCCATCAGTTTGTGGGTGGCAAGTGGTAGAAAATAATAGCTTAGTCCCCAATTTGTTCCAAAGGGTCCTCCAAAATTGACTGAGGAACTTAGAGTCCCTATTAGAGACTATGATCTTGGGCATCCCATGTAGCCTTACAATTTCCTTGAAGAACAAGTCTGCCACATGAGTGGCGTCATCCACCTTATGACAAGGAATAAAGTGGGCCATCTTGGAGAAACTGTCAACAACCACAAAAATTGAGTCTCTCCCCCTCTTGGAGCGGGGAAGACCTAGCACAAAGTCCATAGACAAGTCAATCCAAGGAGAATCTGGGATAGGCAAGGGGGTATAAAGTCCATTGGGCATTACCTTTGACTTGGCTCTTTTACAAACAATGCATCTATCACAAATTCTATGCACATCATGCTTCATGCCAGGCCAATAAAAATGCTCATGCAATATGTCCAAAGTCTTTTGGATCCCAATATGACCCATTAGTCCCCCCTCATGTGCTTCCCTAAGTAAGAGTTCACGCAACGAACATTTAGGCACACACAAATATTTTTCCTTGAATAGAAACCCATCATGCCTGAAGAACCCATTATGCGCCCCCTTTTCACAAACATCATATACTTTGGAGAAATCATCATCATGCACATACAGCTCCTTTATGTGTTCAAAACCAAACATTTTTGTTTCAAGAGTGGAAAGTAGGGTATACCTTCTTGAGAGTGCATCGGCCACCACATTCACCTTACCTTGCTTGTGCTTGATCACATAGGGAAATTGTTCAAGAAATTCTACCCATTTGGCATGCCTTTTATTAAGCTTACCTTGCCCTTTCAAATATTTTAGTGACTCATGATCACTATGAATTACAAATTCCTTTGGCAAAAGATAGTGCTGCCAAGTGTGCAAAGCCCTTATAAGTGCATACAACCTTTATCATAAGTTGAATAGTTCAAAACAGCACCATGCAATTTCTCACTAAAGTATGCAATTGGATGACCCCCCTGAAGTAAAACAGCCCCAACACCCACATTAGATGCATCACACTCAAGTTCAAATGACATAGAAAAATCAGGCAATGCAAGTATGGGCGCATGAGTGAGTTTTTCCTAAAGTGTGTTAAAGCTTCTCTCTTGTGCTTCCCCCCACTTAAAGCTCACATTCTTCTTCACGACCTCATTCAAAGGGGCAGCTATGGTGCTAAAATCCTTTACGAACCTTCTATAGAAACTAGCTAGCCCATGGAAGCTTCTCACCTCACTCACTGACTTAGGGGTAGGCCACTCCCTAATGGCTTTAATCTTTTCTTCATCCACTTGTACTCCTTTAGCACTTACAACAAAGCCTAAAAACACCACATGGTCGGTACAAAAAACACACTTCTCTAAATTAGCATACAACTTCTCTTTCCTAAGCACACTCATCACAGCCCTAAGGTGTTCTAGGTGCTCATCTAAGGTTATGCTATAGATCAGAATGTCATCAAAGTACACCACTACAAAGTTGCCTAGAAACTCTCTCAAAACATGGTTCATCAACCTCGTGAAGGTACTAGGCGCATTTGTAAGTCCAAAAGGCATTACCAACCATTCATACAATCCGTGCTTAGTCTTAAAGGCTGTCTTCCACTCATCCCCTTCCCTCATCCAAATTTGATGGTACCCACTCTTCAAGTCAATCTTAGAAAAATAACAAGAACCATGCAATTCATCAAGCATATCATCTAGCCTAAGGATGGGGTGTCTATATTTTACAGTGATATAATTTACAGCCCTACAATCAGTACACATGCGCCAAGTGCCGTCCTTTTTAGGGACAAGAATAACGGGAACGGCATAAGGACTTAAGCTTTCTCTTACCCAACCTTTTTGGAGCAATTCCTCCACTTGCTTCTGAATTTCCTTTGTTTCCTCAGGATTGGTCCTATAGGCGGGCCTATTAGGCAAAGAGGCTCCCGGGATGAAATCCATTTGATGCTCAATACCCCTTAAAGGAGGTAGTCCGGGAGGAACACTCTTTGGGAAAACATTTTCAAAATCCTGCAAAAGCGACTCTACCTCACTAGGTAGAGGGTTAGAGTCATGATTCAAATATAAATCCTTGTACACACAAATGTACATCTCTTGCTTTGCAAAGCAAGCCCTCTTTATCTCACTCTCCCTGGCAATTAAACACTCAATATTTTTTTGATCTCCACTTTTCTTTTCCCCATTTGACTTTTCCTTTGTGGCCTTCTTCTCTTATTCTCTCCTAAGTCTTAGCGCCACTTGGTCTTCGCAAACCTGTTTAGGAGTCAAAGGCACAAGGGTAATTTTCAAAGAATCATGCACAAAAGCGTATTTATTAGTAAAACCATCATGAATAGCACGTTTATCAAACTGCCAAGGCCTACCAAGTAAAACATGGCCGGCCTCCATGGGGACAACATCACATAAGACATCATCTTGATATTTACCAATGGACAAACTTACCAACACTTGCTGATTGACTAGTAACTCACCATTCTCACTCAACCATTGAAGCTTGTATGGCCTGGGATGGGGAATAGTTTGAAGTTCAAGTTTTCTTACCAAACGAGTGCTGGCCACATTTGTGCAACTTCCCCCATCAATGATTAAGGAACAGACCTTTCCTTGCATGATGCACCTTGTATGGAAAATGTTTTCCCTTTGGTCTAGCTCATTTGGTACAATTTGACTCCCTAAGAGTCTCCTTATCATTAGCAAGTCACCATCATGAGCTAAGGTTTCACACTCTTCTTCTTTCTCACTTTCGGCAGGGGAGCCCTTACATGACTCACTAGAAGTATACCCCCCTTTCATGGTCATCGTCCTTTTGTTTGGGCACTCATAGGCCAGATGGCCTTTTCCCAAACATTTGAAACACTTAATGTCCCTGTGCTTAGAAACAGAAGAAGAAGCGTTAGTGGAAGGAAAAGTTTTAGAGTTTTTAGAGTTCATACCTTCCTTAGGTTTTGTAGAGGAAACCTCATTGGGTTGCTTATCCTTCCAAGCAAGGGTTTTAAAGGTGGAGGGAGATTTCCTCCATGCCTTCCTCTTGAGTTGTTGTTCCACCTTTATGGCTTGGTGGACCAACTCTTCAAGCTTTTCATAATGATGCAACTCCACAATGTCTCATATCTCACGGTTTAGGCCGTGAAGGAAACGGGACATGGTAGCCTCCTTGTCTTCATTGATGTTTGCCCTTACCAAGGCCACCTCCATCTCCTTATGGTACTCATCCACACTCTTACTTCCTTGGGTAAGTCTTTGGAGTTTATTATGTAACTCCCGGTGGTACCACGAAGGTACAAACCTTTTCCTCATCAAAGTTTTCATCTCCTCCCAAGTATCTACGGGGTAATCCCTATTTCTTTATATCTCCTTTTGTACTTGGTCCAACCAGATTAGAGCATAATCAGAAAACTCAAGGGCTGCCACTTTCACTTTCCTCTCTTCATTGTAACGGTGATAGGAAAAGATTTGTTCTATTTTGGTCTCCCATTCTAGGTAGGCTTCAGGGTCATTCTTCCCTTTGAAAGAAGGTACTTGGATCTTAACTCTTCCTAGTTCTCCTTCCCTCTCATCACTCCTATACCTCCTATGTCTCCTATCATCATGCCTCCCATGTCTCCTTCTCCGATCATGGTCCCTCTTGGGTCTCCTTTCCCTACCCGAATCATATTCATCTTCATCCTCACGTGAGGCCTCATGTTGAGAGCCTCTACTCCTTCCCTCCAACCTTGTGTTCAATTCTGCCCGTACTTGGTTTAACCCTTTTTCTAACTCTTGGGCTAGGAATTGCATCAATTGGGCTGTCCTAGGTGATGGGGGTGTGCTTCCTCCGCTCATCTTTGGAATGTTTCTCCTTTTTTTTTTGGTCAAAAGAAAGAAAAAAAATAAAGGCCCTTTCCACTCTTCTCACGTGTTTACACTCTTGAATTTATCACTCGTGTTTCACACTTTGTAGGCTTTTTTTATAATGTTTTCACTCTTGCCTTTTACCCCTCAAGTCTCCTTGAGTTCTTAAATAAACCTTTTTCGTGTTTCAATTACCAAGGGTTCGTTTCACACGTGACGACCTTCACAAGAGTTAATCACTCAGAACCTGAAGAAAGGAAAGAAACTCTAGACAAAACTTAAAAGAATTTAAAAAGACAAACAAGAAAAGCTAACAAGGAAAAGTACAACTCAAAAGGAATGCAAAGAAGACAAAAAGGAACCAGAAGAATGAGAAGACAATTGTGCAAAAGGTATGAATTACAGTACCAATCTTAATGAAAACCACCAAGGCAACAAAATAAATCTTGTTAAGTGCAAGGGGCTGTTTCAGTTTCCTTTTTTTTTTTTTAATAATAGTTCACGCCCCTGTTCTGTTTATTTTGGGCACTTAAAAATTGGGTCTTGCAAAATTGTGATGCCAACTATGTGATTATAAGTTTCCTTTTCAAGTCAAGTGCTATAACACATCAACAGCAACAAATATAGAAATAAAGGATTAAAGGCTGTAAATTGCACAAGAATAAAGGATTAAAAGGCACGAAATTAAAGGCTAGGAAAGTAAATGACTGGAATTAAAGAGCAGAATGCAAGTAAATAGCACTGATCAAGATGATCAGAATGTGTACAGATATGGCACTCAAGCAACTGTGCTTGGTGTTAGAAAGCAATAAGAACAGTACACAAAAAAAAACAAGAACTCTGTCAATTCTAGGATCTGGGCTCTAGATACCACATGACATGATCCAAGTTGGATGCATATAGTTTTTAACGGACCGTCCTCGAATTGACTCTTGTTATAAGGATTAAAACTGAGTAAAAAAAAATGAAAACTTTAGGAATTAGAGTCCTTAATCCTCAAGCCAGCGCCCACTTCTATTTGAAGAAGGAAGAACAAATACAAGGTTTGTTCTTGAATCAATGATGGCGCATACAAGGTTTGTTCTTGAATGAAATGCTAAGGTGCAAGTTTAAAGAATAATGGCGCAAAAACAAAGAACTCAGCAATAGAATTAAAAATAAAAAGATGGAACTAAGACAGAAATGAAAGAAGACGCCACACTCTCAAGAGAGTGATTAGTCCGGTGAAGATTCGCCACAAGAGAACGGAAGCTCTTGATAAGAATCAGAAATGGTTCACCCAAGAACCTAAGAGGCTTAGCTCTCACAAACTCACAATGGAGTGCAAATAAAATCTGATTCAAAAGTCCCGAATTAGGAGAGTACAAAGGCTTTTTATAGCCATAATGGTAATCAATTCCCTCCCTTCTTTCCTAATAGAGTGTGACGGCCAAACCTACTTGGAGGAGTCAGCAAGTTAGCGCCCTCCAAGCTGAACCTAGCTCAAAGATATGGGCCAAGCCCAATTTAGCAAAGCTGCCCACTTCCTAAGGTCCTATGTGCTTAGTTAGCCCAAAACAAATAGGACCTCATTACAAAAAAAATGTCCCAAAAGGAAAATACAACCAAACTGAATTTAAAAATGTTCAAATTCTTAATTTAAATAAATTAAAGAACAACTAGGTGATATCATGCCCCCACAATGGGTTCTTCATCGACTTGGATTATTTGGACTATCTTGAGAGTCGGGCCTTGAGGAGTTCTTTGTGAGAGATAGAAAATAGTTGACTTCTTTGTCCAAAGCCTCTTTAGCCTTTTTAGTCCTTGACCTCGTCATTGGGCCTCCAAGTCCTTGTAGAGCATCATTGGGCCTTGCATCCATTGGATGGTCTCCATTTGAGCTTCCTTGGTCTTCATCATTTTTGCTCTTAACCTCAGAATGTTCTGGAACGGAATTCGAATTTGATTTTGTGCGCTCATTTTGATGTACGAGGAAGCAAAGGTGACACCTTTAGCATAAGATAAAAATCGTACAAGGCAACTGTGAAAAGCAGATAGTACGAAAATGGTAATATGTACTACTCTGATATTCTCTGGAAAGGAAGAAAAGGACTACATTTCAAATTACCTCACTCAATGAAAAGGAGCTATGTTTTTACTGCAAACGGTAATATCCCTGAAGTCTCCTATAAATACCCTAAGGTATTCGTTGAAGAAGTTAGCCAAAAACTGTGAAGAAACTTCATTCTGAAAGCAATATTACTCAAGTGACCAATCAAGTTTCGTGCCAAGTTTCTGGTCTACAAAGAACTAAACTCAGCGTCTTATACTTTCTTTTAGAAAGCTACTCTGTTTTGAGCTTAATCTTTTCATCCTTTCTGTGAGAGTTATTTTGATTGTATTCAAAAGTATATTCTCTTTTGTAAACTGTATTTGGCCTAGTTAAGGCTTTGTTCCTCAAAGGCTCGATCGTACTGAGTCTTTTTGAGAAGTTGAGAATATTGTCAAGTTTGTGACAGTAGAATACTCTTGAGGTAAATTGTAATCAGTTGATTATAGTGAAAAATCCTTCAGGATCGAAGGGACTAGACGTAGCTACCAGTTCGTGGTGAACTAGTATAAATCTTTGTGCCTCTTACTTTACTGCTTTACATTTATCTTTACCTTGCTCAGTAAAACAAGTTTTCATAAACGGTTTATTTCCTGCATCCGGTTAGTCTCTCATCATCCGGTTAATTTCTCAGCGTCCGATAAACAAACAGTTTTGAAAAATCTGTATTCTTAGTGCTTTTAACGTAAAGTTTGCGAAAAGTTTTTGGACACAATTCAACCGCCCTTCTTGTGTTCACGTTCATACCTCATTACACCAACCTCGGGTACACTGACCCAGCTATCACTACTATCACATGGTATCGATGGTAATACTCACTATTGCCATCTAGGGATTCGCAAACCTCAACTAGAGGGCATCACCCTTGACTCTAAGACCACACATCAATCATTACACACATAGATATTATATGCACCCAGCACATTAATATCAGGCATAAAACAGAATATTACAAACCATCATTGGTCATAATTAACATCATATTAATTATTTCCTACGTCGCCCAGGCAACTGTCTACTAATCTCAAAACCATAACCTATGTCGGTTGGTAGGTCTACAGTGACTATCCTTAGCCACTGTATACTGTAACCCCTCTCCTAAGATGTTGCTACTACCAACCCCTATTATACACATGCTAACTAGGCTACTCTACTACCTATTTTCCCTAGAGATTAAGGTATCTTCCCTTTACCTAGCCTAGAAGGTTGTTGCCGCTCTCGTTCCTCGCGTCCTCTCCTTCTTGAGCTTCCTATGCCCTTCACCCTCATCCAAAGGCCCTTCGAAACACTTGGGTTGAATGTAGGGGGTGGAGGCCTATTTATAGGCTAAAATTGGCCCATCGCGTCGTGATTTGATTACACGTGATTCCTGTCTCGTCGCGATGCGAAAAATGTGTCAGCCATCGCACGTACGGATCCGCCGACTTAGCCACCGACTTAACCATCGCGTTGCGACCCAATTTGTACTAGACTCTGTTGCGTCGCGATCCACGCTGCCTGTTGAAATTTGTTGGTGCCAGGGATTCAAAAACCCTGTACTCAAGCTCCAGGGTACATGGCTCGAATCCTTGGGGAGGCAAAAACTCCACTAATTGGTGTAAGGCCAAGGGGGTGGAGAAGTTCTATGAGTAGCAGTGCGGGGGCCACGTGGCGCAAGGCCACTGGTCGAACCCCGGCTGTTACAAGAACACTAAAGGTTGTTGCTAAAAAGGGAACAACTTTTAAGGTGAACAGACAAAAAGCTAAGATCTATGTTGCAGGAACACCAAGAGAAACATCTGCCATACCCCTACATCCCTCAACCACTTAACAAGGAGCAAAGCATCAGGCTCGCGACGTTAAACAAGTGCTTTACAGGAGGCAACCTGTAGACTTTTATTTAGTATTTATAATTTATTTTAAAGTAATTTTAATTAATCCATTTTTGATTCTCAGTCTTCAAGTCACTCAATACAGTTGTGGATAATGGCAAGAAAGCATTAAATACTGGTGATATTTTTCAGAGGGGAGTCTCTTTCCACCTACTTTTACTTTAGCACTTATTTCATTCTCTTTTATCTTTTATGCTTGCTTTATCTTAGTCGTAGTGAGGACACTGCTGGAAATAAGTGTGGGGAGGGATCTTATACTGTGTTTATTACTTGGCTATGCTCATAACCGCTTATAATTTTAGAGAACTTTAACTTTTTGTTGATTTAAAGGCAACAAAAAAAATTAAAAAAAATATATTTTCTGACAACTTGTGATTGAATTAATTCTTTGCTAGTATTGGAATTTGCTGAGAATTAGCATTGAAGTTCTGTGAGTTTTAACTTTTTGTGTAAGCTACTATATGGGAGATTTGAGCCTTAAACAAGAGGCCACATCATACTTCTTGCCTCTTTTCTTTGTTTGAGTGATATTTTTCTATGAAAGTGCATTCTAGAATTTGTGTTGAGACCATTACAAAGCGAATTTGAGTTTATTTTCATGTGAACTTGGAAAGGGCAATTTTTTGGATTTTTTCAGGCCACTTCTATTTTGAATACATTGTACCACTAGTTGCCCACCTTTGTGCCTAAAAGTACTTTATTTAATTTCTTTGGTACCCTTGTTGATACTATTGATTATACTTTGTGAAGGCAATCTTAGAAAATATTCTTTAGGAGCAATTAGTAGCAAAGATCAAAAGAATAATGTTTCGAATCCCTTGTATGTGTTTACAAAAAAAGGCTTAGTATTTATTTCCCCTCCTAGTTCTTATATGTTGATTTGCTGCATAAATGCATGAAAGGAGGAAAAGAAAAAGAAAAGAAAAAGTATTGAAAAAAATTATTATATAATTGTTTATCATGATAGGGCCTTCAAAAAATGCAAAAAAAAAAATTATAAAAATTTGGGAATTCTTGCCTGCTCTTTAATGTGAAAAAGAAAAAAGTTGCTTGTTTTTGTTGATTTGTTTCTAACCCTTTGCATGACCTTTTCTTTCTTTTATCATACCGAATATTATTACCTTGGCCCCACTACAACCAATGAAAGACCCTTATTCATCTTTTACTTGATAAATAGGCTCTAATTGTAGAGTTTTGATCAATGTACAAGCCTTTCGTTATGTCATTTCATTTGAAAAATCTGAGTGTTAATGACTATACCTATAAACACTTTGAGATTGGTTTTAAAATCACAGATTGTTGACTTTTTGAGCTTACACCTCTTATTGGGCATTCTGTTTATTGGTATGTTTTATGATAGCACTTTGTTGTCATACTTGTGTTTTTGCCCCCATTCAGTAAAAGTAGTCTCTCTTATTATAATTACCCAAGTAATTTGCTTGAGGGCAAGCAAAGCTCTCAAATGTGGGGACGTGTTATCACACCAATTTGTCTATTTTTATAGGACATTTTTAGTACTTAAATATATCATTTTGCACTATTTAAAGCGCAAAGGTACTCATTTATGTCATATTTTGCAAAAATATCATAAAGACACCACTCAGAGAAAAAGATGCGAGAATGGACTGAAAACTGGCAAGTTTTAGAGAGTTTTAGCTTTACTGGACGAACAGTACAACCTAACAATACTTCAGTACGGCCGTACCTAAGTCAGAGATTAAGTAGAGGCATACCCCCTTGGTCAGTACCACCTGGTACCGATGAAAAAGTCCAGTACAGCGCGTACACAGATGATGTCAGGGAGTGCAATACGCATAAGTACGGGCTAGCGTCGCAAGCAAAGTTCGGTACGGTTGTGTATATATTTAGTACGGCCATACCCCGTCCTAGAATGTGTAGAATTGAAAGCCAGATGACCTAATCCGCATCCCACTCTATAAATAGGCCCTCTTAGCCTATGCTAAAGACCATTTGAAGAATTTCTGAGTTTTAGCCCCCTTTTTTGAGAATTCTTTACAAACACCTCGATATTGGAGTGAGTCTTGAATCATCGAAGCTTCCTGTCAATTCCGTACTGCTGTTGGAGTTCATGAGGACGTGAGGAACAAACGAAAAGATCACCGCCATGCCAAAAGGGTGTCCCAATTCTATTTAATCATGTCTTTTAGGATTTTATGTTTGGATTTATTCTATTCTATTTTGTTGAAAAATAGCATGAGTAGCTAATTCCATCACTAGGGGTGATGGGGGATGTTTTACGATGACTTTGATATCTATCTAATTACTTTTATGAATTCCTTATTATCCTTATGAATGTGTTATTCCTAGCATGCTTAATCTCATAGGAAATAGCTAATCCTTAATGAATTAGTTAGTTATGGTAACAATATCATAATTAGTTAATAGATCTCTTGGATCAACAGAACTCGCTTTATATGATGGATAGATTAATGCTTGTTTTCAATCAGTTATTAGATTAACAAACTTACCTGTTCTTAACGCTCTCTCCTTTAATTACCTTCTTCGACCAAACAGGGTAATTATTTAGGAAGAAGGCTATTAACTAGGTTGTTCTTAGTAATTTAGAGTAAGTGGTTGGCTTTCAATAAGGAAACATGTAATAACAAGGAAATAGATTCAGGATCTAGTATTAGTGAACCCAGTTCCCCTAGGCTTTTCCTCTTCATTCTTACTCTAGTGCTTGTGACTTGGTTTTACTCTAATTTTCCTTAGTTCATCTGTTAATCCCAATCTATTAAATATGATAGCTTAAAGAATTTAAGACCTTTATTATGTTGGTACTTGTGCATTCCCTGTGGGTTTGATATTCAGAATCTTAAAAATACTCAACTATTATTACGAGTTACGATCAGGTGCACTTACCTGAGACACAATAGTAACCTAGGGGTTGTGATCAAACCATAACCTAAGAATTGTTTTTGGGTGAATTAGAAATTTTTCTAAGCCTTAGTGCGTTTGATTTAGGACTCTTGAGGTCATGAGTACGTGTGGACGAGAGTCTTGACGTGTTGATTTAGCTCGAACTAATAGCTTTTGGTAAGGGCCTCTTCTAGATATTGTTTTAGTGATGTATACATGTTATTGTATGCTTATGTAAGGGCACTTCAAATTCAGTGTTTGATATAGTGTTTTGATATGTAATGGTTGATATGAGTTTATGTTTACACTGTACGTAATGACTGTTTGAATGTGAAATTGATAATATGATGTGCGTGCATATGTGCTCAATTGCGATTTGAGATATATGCTATGTAATCTGTGTTGAATAATTAAATGATTATTAATTATGTTATATTGAAATATCAAATGAGTTGGTATGTTCATTGAGTATGTGAAATTGCATTGACATACATAATGGTAACTTCGACTTGATTATCTAGAGATGAGGTTTATCATAAAGAGAATTCAGTGTCGTTGTTATGTCCTAGGGATGATTAACCCATCGCGTGGAACATTGTCGGTTTGGGGTGTACCAAACGATTAACCCATTGCGTGGGGTATTTTGCGATATTCCGGAATCATATGCACTGGCATATAGTTGCATCAATATGATATGTTGTTTATTCTTATTGTATCTGTATATTATGTTGTGCTATTATATTTGATTTATTTTAAGAAGTTGACCCTTGCCCGTGGTTCTTTCAATTGATGAATATAACCTAGACGATGGCGAACACCTTGGAGATCCCGGTGATGATTCTATTGTTGGAGACGACGTTTGATTTTCTTGATATGGATATACCTCTAGCCACGGAGTTCAATCCCGCTTCTAGCCGGATAGTGTACAATGGGGATGTTGTAGAGACAGTTAAAGTAGATGGGTTGGCGACCTGTATGAAGGTGACACGACAGACAGTGAGTTTTCCCGTTCCAGTTATGCAGATCGTAGAGGGATGGCTTGATGCTCAGCAGGACCAAGCGATCACCACTGCTACTTCTACTTCGTCAAATGAGTCTTCAGAGATTCCGCGATAGACTACTTACTGATATGCACCTGTACCTGGTGATGCTAAGACTCGTAGGACTGCTCGTAAGAGCATAAGGTCAAGAGGTTAGGATGCAGGAGCATCTACCTCTTGTGCTGTAGCAGATTCAACTATTCCCACAGCAGACCCTGTACCAGAGCCGGAGATTACTCTGACTCCTCCTTTGGCTACCGGTGTACCTGCTCCACAAGTAGATCCCCTTCCAGTCTGCTGTATATGCGGTGAGGCAGGTTGTAGTGATGTAGGCTGGATTGAGGACGTACTTATAGAGGGGGCTAGACCTGAGGTAGTACCTCCTTCCGTTCCATTTATTGATTTGACAAGTGTAACACCCCGTTTCCGGAGCGCTACTGTGCAACCCAATCTAATGCTGAAAACATTTAATGCTTGTATGATTTCAGTTAAAGAGTACTCTTAAGTATTTCGCAATGGAAAAATAAGAGTAATTTTTTTTTTCATTTTCTTTCCTTTGAAACCCTTTTCAAAATGAGACATAGAATACTACAGTTTTCTAAATGATGCCAATTTAGACTTTTGCAATTATCAGAGTATAATGCATCACAAAATAATACTTCACATAACATAATCATTTCGCACTAAGGCGAGGTTTTCTGAAAAGAGTAATCATAACACAACAATTTACAAAACCCTAAGCTAAGCTGGCCAACAACTACAACCCTTACTGAGAAACAGCTCAGTAAGATCAAACATGAGGTACTCAGAGGAATCTTCCTCCACTGGCTCAATCTTCAATGCTCCTGAAAGACGAAGCTGCAACAGCTACCAAACTCCATATGGAAGTGACATCCATAAGGACATCCAATCCAACAACAGTGCAAGGGTAAATCCTTTGTCCATGAGTTTATCATAGGCTATGTCGCATGCAAACAAAAAATACATATATAATACAACAACATGATTTTATATACATATACATACTTAATAGGCCGCACACAATCAGCATGGTATATCAAGCATTGCATGTGAGCAACCAAAACAACCAACAGATCAACAATCAAGTCACTACAATATCAAACTATTGCATGTGAGCAGGCAAATCTATCAACAGATAAGTGTTCAAGTCATCACAATATCCAATTCATCAAACAATTCATCACATATCATAAATGTGGTTAACTATACATGTCAATGCAGTATGGCAAGTTGTGTATACACATGCAGCCTTAATAGGTCAGCAGTATGACGGGGACTGCTTTCCTAATGTCCAAACAAAATAGCCTCTACTTAGGCTTGCCACTACTTTGGCTGGCCACTACTTTGGCGTGCCTCTACTTAGGCAATGCAGTGTCAACTCGCCTTTTGAAGTCTGTACGACCAATCAAATGCTACGAGTGACATAACAACTCATCTTTTGAAGTCTTTAAGACCAATCAAATGCTCTGAGTGTCGATGCTCAATGGTTAGTACGCATCCAAACAAATTCAACAATATGGCATGCTCACCGTAGTGAACGCCCGAATGATATCCAACAAATTCAACAATTTGGCATGTTCACTGTAGTGAACACCCGAGTGATATCCAACAAATTCAACAATATGGCATGTTCACCGTAGTAAACGACCAAGTGATATCCAAACAAATTCTACAATGTGGCGTGCTCACCATAGTGAGTGCCCGAGTAATGCTTTAATTAATCAATGCGGATCGACGAACCCTCACTCACTCAACATAGTGGGTGTCCAAATCTCAATTAACTAAGAGTTCAACACAGGACACAAGGTCCAGGTGTTCAATTGCGGAACGCTAGTCTTAATCTTAGATCAGAACTCTAGGCACGTAATGCGGAACACTAGGCTCAACTTTTAAGTTAAGATACTAGGCACGCCATACGGAACACTAGGTCCAATCCTCAATCAAGTAAATGCGCACGCAAGCAGGACATTAAATCCCAGCACAGGACACATGGCCCATATGCTCAATAGGAACACTAGGTTCCCTATGTATTATTCTTTCAAAAACTCGATCTTTGAAATCTCTTTCTCAGTTCTTGTATCACTCCTAAGTATCTGAAAATACTTTTTAGTTCTAGGTCGTTGAAACCCTAGTTGTGCTAAATAACACACTGGAAGAATTCCCGGGCGCATCATTTAACTCAACCGCTTTCGGAAATTGTACTATTTATTTCAAGTTCTTTTCTCTACTATTATTCCATTGAAATTTCCTTGCAAGCTTTGGCTAGTTGTACTAAAACCCTCACGCTTACTTTTAAATCAAAATGCCCTTAATAATTTGTTTACGAAATCAGAATTCGGCTTATGGAATCGAATCAGATTTACCGATGCAAATCGTCAACCAATAGCAGTCGATCAACGCATTGTTAATTAATCCATTATCAATAATATTTTTCATATTCCAATTCAATGCCAAGTTCCAATGAAATCCAAGGTGATTCAAGGAAAACAATACAACTCATAATGCCACGCAGGGCCAAGAACATGCTACATATTATCATCAATTTCAAGTCCAATTAAATCAATCAAGTATGATTTAAGTCACACAATACAATTCAGTCTTGCCACACAGGGCCAAATCAATACACAACAATTTATGCTACAACATCTCAACAGCACATAGTAATACTACAAGTACTACCACATAATCAATCAACAATCAAGCAAACAACACACAAGGCGAAAAGCCCAAACTCATTATGTAAGAATTTCTCTTACCTTGGGCGCTTTAACAATCCAAGCAAGGTAAATTCGAACTATCGTCAAGTCGTTCCCCGCACAAGTCTTATGCACGAACCTTAACAACGCAAACTTAATCCAATTAGAACCAAAAACCCAAGTCCTAAGACTCTAGGGCAGCCACGGTTTTAGTCCTAAAAAGGGCCTAAAATCTTTCTAGCTTAACCTATTTGGATCACACCTAATCATATGCCATGAAACAAATTCAAACCATGCAAGTTTTCAAGCTTTTACAAAAGCTACACACTTAGAAAAATAGCTAAACCAAAATTTACCAATTGGAATAGTGTTTTTACCAAATGAATAGTGTTTTGCCAACTTTGAACCATTTTTCAAAGCACTAAAACATGTCACAAAATTCTAGAATTAAATTCATTACAAGTTTAAAACAATTCTTAAGACATAACCCAAAACCTTTTCTAAAATCATGCTTCTTTGAATTGTTTTGCTAAATCAAATCATCAACCACTTTTACAACTATTTTTAAGCATAAATGCAAGTCAAGGACAAGTCACAAAATCCCTTTGAAGGCCACGGTTTCAAGGCTTCAAATACAACTCCAAATTTTCAAACCTTTTAACATCAAAATCTTACAAACTTTGCTTAATCAAAACTTCTTATCAAAACCAAACTTATTTACAACCTTAATACACTTAAAAACAAGTTAGAACTCACTCAAATCATGCTCATAAATCACTATTTTTAAGCATCACAAACAGCCCCCAAAATTGTTTTATTTTAACCATTTCAAAGCTTTAAACATAACACTCTTTTTAGTTCTAAAACCTTAACCAAAATCCAACTTCTTGAACACTTAGAACACTTTGAAATCAATTTAAAACATCTCCCAAAATCATATTAGGAGTCACGGTTTCAGCCCCCCTTTACAACAAATTCATTTTTCCAAAAACCTTGTAATATGCATATATGACTAGTTTCCAAACTTAGCAAGTATAACCCATCAAGAATCAACTCTAAAACAACAAAAAATAAAACAAAACCAAGGCTTAAAACAGCCCCTAGGTTTCGGCCAGAACAAGGTTAGGGTTCCCCAAATTTTAAACATCATTAACAAAGCTAATCATGGAAGAAAACAAAGGGCTTTATGGCTAATCATGCATATCTAGTAAAATCTAACACTTTTGCCCAAAAATAAATCCTAAAACCAACCAAACCCATTCATGAAACTCAAGAGAGGAAAAGGAATGGGTATGAAGCTTACCAAGAAGTTTGGAGGTGATGGATCAAGGATTAAGAAGAAAGGATGGAAGATTGAAGCTTAAACATCACTTTCCTTCAAGAATCAACATCAAAATTATGAGAAATAAAAATCTTAAAAACTCATCCATGGCTTCCATGGAGGAAGAATAAGGGATTAGGATCCTTACCAAGATGATTAGAGTTGATAGAACAAGGACTGAGAAGGAAGGAAGTAAAGGTGAAAGCTTTATCTCCAAAATCCTTCAAAACTAACACTTTCTCTTTCAATTTTTTTTTTCAAGTTCTCCAACAATGGAGAAATGAAAGGGATCTGATCTTGGTCAAGGGAGAAGGCCACGAAAAATTTGGGGACATGAAAGGAAGAAATTTCTTCATTTAATTGGAAACTAACCAAACTAGTTACAAAATAACTAAACTAACTAACTACAATTACATAACCACCAATCACACATCAACACTTGTAAAGTAACCTTCTAAGGATGAGGTTCAGCTCCCCTAGTGGCTGGATGCATCTCCCCTTAGCCCAAAATATCTAGATATTTTATTTCGTCGCGTTCTCGCTCAATCGGGTGCGCGGCGTTATGCGTATATTAGGGCTTTTGTATCAAAAACTCCAAAAATAAATCTAATAAATTATTCTATAATCAAAAATTATTAATCAACCAAAATTTCCCTAAAAATATTATAAGTATTTCTATGAATGTCGCTTTCTCGATTTACGAGCTAAAACGCTACTGTAATACAGTTCTGGGCATAGAAAATACCCTATATTATTCTGATGCCTAAAAATTTCAGAAAAATTACCAATAAATCATAAATATTGGAAAAATGCTAAGATCTCAAATTTTATAAAATTTGGATCACGTTTGGGCATGTTTCAGTTAGAAACACACACAATATCCTAGTTACGGCAGAATTCGATAGAATTCTCGTAGCGTAATAAAAACTGTAAATTAGTGAGGATCACTATTTTCAATTTCTCTTATCAACTAGATATTATTCAAACAATAAATTTATCAAGACAAAATCTTTAAAATCATAGTCATATTAAATATGACATAAAACAGACAATTAATACAATAACTAGACAATAAAAATCCAAACTATGACTTAAAAATATTTATTAAATCCTGAAAATTATTTCTCTTTCAATAAAATAATTTTCTTTAATCAAACAACAATCTTTCACATTTTTTGTTATTAATTCATATTAAAAACAGTATACGTCTACACTGTCTCTTAATCTGAATTAATCGCTAAAACAGTAAATTGTTTACAATAAATCTTTGTTGTTCTTCGTACTTTTAACAAACCATTGAGGTGATCAATCTCCATGATTTATTTTCAAGTAGCTGGAACTATAAAATAATTTTCATAAAAATTGGGATGTTACAACAGGCGACGACGACGATTTGATGGAGAGGAAATACAGGAGGAGAAGGAGGACCCCTCCGAGTATCTGGGCAATGATCAGTAGTGGTGTGGTTGTGGATGTTTGTTGTGTTGTATATATTTTTGGAGGTGACCAGTCTATTAGTCCAGCTTAGTATGTTGTAGTTGTTCGTTAGGTCTTTTGAGGATTTACTTTTGGAGCTGCCCTCTGCTTGGGTGTCTGCCGAGAGTACCTCAAAGGTATGAGTACTCTTGTTAGGGTATTCATACTTTAGGTGTATTCCTCCTTGTGGATATTTATTTACTGTTTCTTTTGTACAAAACTTGAACAGATGTACTGCTTTTGGGAATTGTATACATACATACATATATATATATATATATGTATGTATGTATATATTCAGCTGCATTACTCTTTTGCATTATAGATTCCATCATGTTTCTAAAAACGCTGTAATACTCTGATTATGTTTTGTAAAGGAGTTTTTTTTTAAAAAAAAATACTGTATTTCAAAAAGACAAGACGAGTATTGTTTTGCAAATTACTCTGCATTTAGAGTTATGTTTTAGTCTAGCAGCGCTCCGGGAATGGGGTGTTACAGGATACATATATGTATACACCTATACGTATGAGTATATAAATATATTAGGGAATCTCGTAAAATGAGGAAGTAACTATGCTAACCTCTACTCGTCTTCATTCTCCTCATTCTTTAGACAAATCCTTGAGGTAGCCTGCCTCAATAATTCGTGAAAAGAACTTAGAAAATTCAAGCTCACAGGCACAACTGACACTTTCTAAACCGTGTCACTTCTAGACACACTTAACTCACAGTCCGAGAGGGTGGAACTGCTCTGATACCATAGTGTAATGCCCCGACTCCCATCAAGGCATTACTTAAGAAACTAGACTGGAAATTAAAGAAAGACACAGTAAAATTTTCAAAAAAAGAAACCATAAGGTCTTTATTAACACCAGGGTTAACAGCTTGCTAAAAATATTTCCACAAATACAACTTTGCTTTAATTAAATTACAGAATTTACATCCAATACTATTAAAAACTTATAAGAGAACAAGGAAACAATTAGAGTCTATAAGACCCTGACTCGTGATCTGTTGCGGCTCAGTTAAGTGCACCTGATCGTAACTCGTAATAAAAGTGGAGTATTTTTAAGACTCCAAATGTCGAACCCACAGGGAATGCGCGAGTACCAATGAAGTAAAGAATCTATCCTATTAGGCTAGCGAAAGTTGTAATTAGAGAATAGCAAAAGTTGTCACGTAACTAAAATAGCAATCAAACGAAGTGCAAGAACAGATTAAGAATATTATGGGAGGTCTAGGGGAAACTGGGTTCACCAATAATCAACTATTGAATTTACTAAATAATTACTACGAGATCTATTTTCTGATTGATAGCTAATCACTCATTCTGAATTACTAAGAATTGTCCAGTTAATAGCATTCTTCCTAAATAACAACTCCGTTTTGATCTAGGAAGGTAATTAAAGGAAAGAGCATTAAGAACAGGTGAGTTTGTTAATCTAATAACAGATTAGAAACAAGCAAATACCTTATCCGGTGTGAAGCGAGTTCTTTTATTCCTAAATATCCGTTAACTAACTGTGGTCCTGTTACCGCCAATTAAGTCATTAAAGGGTGATCTGGCCTTATAGGATTAGCATGCTAGGGATAAAACAATCAATCAAATAAACAGAAACTCATAGAATTAATTAGACAAATAACAAAAGCATTGTAATGGATCTCCCATCACCCCTAGCGATAGGTTTAGCTACTCAAATTCAATGATGATAACATAAACACAATCATCAAACCATAGGAATCAATAATAAAGAGAATAAAATGTAAATCGGGACACCCTTTTGGTATTACGACGGTCGTTAAGTACGTTCTTCTGTCATAACGAGCTCTAGTAGCATAATGGGGTTGGCACTAAGCTCTAGGGAAACAAGAAGCATTAGAAAGGCAAGGGAATTGATGTAGACTCTCAAAAAGGGGTTTTAGATTCAGAAAATCATCAAAAGGTTTTCAGCTTAGGCTAAAAGGGCCTATTTATAGGTTGGGATGCGGATTAGGTCATCTGGCTTTTAAATCTGCACATTCTGGGATGGGATACGGCTGTACCGAATATATACACAGTCGTACCGTACTTTGCTTGCGACGTTGGCCGGTACTTGTGCGCTCTGCACTCCCTAACATCATATGTATACGGCCATGCTGCCTTTGGCACGGCCGTATTGGACTTTTTCATCGGCACCAAGTGGTACTGACCAAGGGGGTACGCCCCTACTGATTTCCTAATCTAGGTACGGCCGTACTGAAGTACTGTTAGGTCGTACCGCTCGTCCAGTGGTGCTAAAACTCTCCAAAACTTGCCAGTTTTCAGTCCATTCTTGCATCTTTTACTCTGAGTGGTGTCTTTATGATATTTCTGCAATATAAGACATAAGTGAGTACTTTTGTGCTTTAAATAGTGTAAAATGTTATAATTAAGTACTAGAAATGCCCTATAAAAGTAGACAACTTGGTGATAACACATCCCCACACTTGAGCTTTGCTTGCCCTCAAGCAAATCACTTGGGTAATTATAATAAGAGAAACTATTTTCACTGAATAGGGGCAAAAACACAAGTATGACAACAAAGTGATATCATAAAACATGCCAATAACTAGAATGCCTAATTAGAGGTGTAAGTCCAAATAAGTCAACAATCTGTGATTTACAAGTCACATTGTAACACCTGTATTTTTACGATACGATTATTAGCGCTATTATAGTATTAACTATCGTATTTATGCTATAATAAGCAGTTGCTTGTTCTCTAAGTAATGATTTAAATAAATCAAAGAGCTAAATATAATTGAGAATTAATATTTTATATTAGTTCATGATTCGGATATCGTCGGAAAATTCTAAACGAAGTTTCGTCGCAATTCGAATCATCGGGCAGTTTTGCCGCAGATAAAAATTCAAATGAACTTCGAATTCGATGAGAATCGAATCGTAACTTACCGTGATTATTTTTTTTTAGTGTTTGATATGATTGTAATTATTTATAATTAAATATAATCACGTGGTGAATTAATTTCTCGTTAAATTAATTTTCGGGAATTTATCGGCGGGAAAAATTAATCGGTAACACGGTTAATTGACGCCGAATTTTAGTAACCTTTAGACTCTAGAATTAGAGGGTAATCATAAGATGTGAGATTAGATGGGTAGAATAGTTTATGGAAATAATATTTTATTTATGAGTGGTGTCACATTAGTGTGACTAGTTTTTACTATTATTATTATTTTTCCTTAATTCCTATTGGCTAGAATTTTTATTAAATGAATGAAAGAGCCAAGCCCTCCCCATCAGCCCCATAACCGACCCCCCACTCTCTCACTAACCTCAAACCATCATCTTCTCCAAACTCTAGAAAGAGAAGCTCTCCACCCATCAATGGAGGCTTCACCCAAAAACCTAGCTCCATCATCTCTTTTCTTCATCATCTTGTGAGCTACTTCCTATCATCTTCATCACCATCATTATCATCATCCACTTGGCCTCGAACTACTAGGAGAGAGAGGTTGTGAGTTTTCTTTGTTGAATGCCTTAATTTCTTGCTTGTTTCATGTCTTGGATGTATTAGTTTGTATATAAGCAAGGTTGATGATCATTTGGAACCCTTGAACAGCCCCTTTAGGTCGTGACTTAGTAGGAGGGAGTAGTGATGGTTTCTTTTGATGCATGTCTCATTTTATGGCTTAAATGACATGTCTTTGTGTTGGTATTGTTGTTATTGTTGATAGTTTTTAATTAGAAGCATGATTAGGTTGTTAATAATGAAATTGAAGCCTTTAAAGTGATAATTGGTGGCTGGACTTTCTGTTTTAAAGTTAGAGTATATGTGTTAAAGAGTTTAATGATGTTTAGACTTGATGCATGTGATTAAAAATGAGAACTAGTGGGTAAAATGTGAAAGAATTGATATGAGGGATAAAAGAGCATGCTGGAAATTGATTTAGGTTTATTTTTCAAGTGTTAATGATGCCATGATCATAGTTTAATTGTTTTGGATTTAAGTGTTAAAATGAATCAATAGGAGTGTTGTTATTAATTTTGTGGAAATTGAAAGATTTTTAGAAAAAAAAACTATGTGGTGGCCGAGAGGCCTAAGGAAAGAATTGGAGGAGAAAATTTGTGTTTTGTAACTTTATTTTAATTGTTATTGGTGTGTGTTTTGGTATTGAAAATTATTTGATGAAAGGATTTGAAATAAAGAGATGAATGTGAAGGGTTTTGAAAATCTTTTGACTTTGAGTATTAAGGAAATAGTTTGATGTTGATGCCTTGGAGTGTAAGTAATTGGCTTGAAATTGGCTTGATTAAAATGATTTGAATCAAATGAAAATTGGAAGGTTTTCTTAAAAACGTTATTCTTGAAGTTTTGGAAAGTGATTTTAGAGCATGTTTTAAAGTGTGCTTGAAACTATGCTTAGTGGAAAAAAAAAATTTGCTAAGTATGATTGCTTGGGTAGGAAAGGGATAGGCTTGAGAACCTAAGGTTGTTGAATATAGTCTATAGAAGTGTGCTAAGATTCTTTGTGGTGATAGGACTTGCGAGTTCCGAGTTAAATGCAGCGGAATCGAGCGTCTTGATTACGCTAGTGGACGACTTTGGTAAGGGCAACTCTTAGACATTATCTAAGGCTTTTATTTTATATGTCCTTGTGTACGGGCAATTTTAAAACGAAGAAGTCTGAGAACCTCAGGGTTAAAAGTGAGGGTTCTGTAACCCCTTCGATTATTATGTTGTGTTTTTCCGAGTCTATCGTGGGTATTTGAGTAAGAGGTTGGTCGCCTGACCCCAACCCCCCACACTTGTATGCTTACCTCTTTGTTAACTCCCCTGAGTTGCAGAGGGATGAACTGAGTTTCGGAGTCGATGTTTGATATACTGTGATTGTTTGAGATGTGAATTACTTATGTTGTTTATACTGCTGTATTGTGTTACACTGTATTAAACTTGCGGTGAAATTATTTAATATGCGATTGAATAATTCTGAGAATTTCTTATGCTGCTTATATTTTTGAATTGCGTTTCACTGTAATAAGCTTGCTATAAATTATTTGATATGCGGTCGAATAATTATGCGAATTGCTCTTTGAATTGCGTATCCGGCGAATTGTTCATCGAGTGTGAGAGCTTAGTCGAGTCGTTGAGTCGTCGAGACGTTTTTGAGCTGTGAGCCGGACAACTGAGGGTGCTAGGTCCCCTTCGTTTATGGTGAAATAGCTAGGCGTCGCAGCGTTATGGAACTGGAGCTGAATGTCCTAGGGAGAGCGAAGATCCCAAACCTACGGCTGGTATTTAGTGGATAGTGCGGCGTCTGCTTTCCGAAAAATTTGTCAAAGTGTCGATAGAAAATGAGTCGTGAGTCGAGTCTTGAGCGAGAGTTTTGAGTTGAGCCTTATGAACTGTGTACAATGTTGTTTGCTTATTGCTTTATGAATTGTTATATCTTGATTCGTTGAGAAGTTGACCCTTTCCCGTGGTACCTTCGATTCATGATGGCTACCCAGGTGATGGCGAAGAGCGTACTGATTCCGGCAATGTGGACATCGCCGGAGATCATCTTTGATTTCCCCGACATCGAGCAGCCTGCGGCGATGGAGTTTGACCCTATCTCTTGCCGTGTTGATATACCGGGCATATTGTACAGACTTTCAGAGAGGACGGTGTTGCTGTGAGGCAGGAGGTGTCACAGCGTACAGTGAGCTTTCCTATCCGGACTATGCAGGTAGTTGATGCTTGGCGTACCATTTAGCGCGAGAGGGCTATGCTAGTCTCTTCTTCGTCACCAGAGGGACCCCTTGAGATCCCTAGGAGCACTACTTCCAGACTTGCTGCCCGAGCTAGAGGGCGAGGACCGAGAGTCAGATGGACTGCTCGCAAGAGTGTGATTCGACGCGGGACAGTAGGAGCGTCTACCTCCAGAGCAGCTGTTGTTCAGAGTCCTCTAGTAGGACCGAGTTCTTCTTCTGTTGTTAGGACCCCCACCCCATTAGTGGATCCACCTCCTGTTTGTGTGGTGTGCGGAGAGGCAGATTGTCTAGGAGCTAGATCTGACGAGGACGTGATTGCTGGAGAGTATATTCCCGGAGATGTGCCAGAGGCTGTGCCTGCGGCGGCACCTGTTATCGACTTGACAGCCGAGGACCCGATGGATGACGAGGACGAGGAGGATCCATCTGAGGATCTGGATAGTTACCTGTAGTGCTGCGTTGTCTGACTGCTGTTATATTTCTTTTTGGGAGGACTGTAGTATAGGTCTCTTGTGTACGGTTTGTGGGTGACCATTCGGGCTAGTGATGTTTTGTTGATACAAGGTAGACTGGTGACTTTACTTTTGGAGCAGCCCCCTGCATGGGTGTCTGCCGGGAGTGCCCCCAGGGTATGATCACTCTCGCGAGGTATTCATATCATAGGTGTATTCTCTCATACATTACTACTCTGTTTCCTTTTGTACGTACTGTATATATATATATATATATATATATATTGTGCATGTATGCATTTCCAGTGTGTAACTTGTGTCCTAGATTGTACCATGTTTCGAAACGCTGTAAGTACTCTGTGCATGCTTATGGATGATGTTGTTTTAAAAAATAAAAAAAACTGTACCACATTTTTCGAAGGACACAAGAGTACCGTTTTAAAAATTCATCTCATACAGGTTTAGTTTTAGTTTAGTAGCGGTCCGAAAACGGGTCGTTACAACGGTGGTATCAGAGCAGTTGGGTTCTAACCGGACTGTGCATAGGAAATTTGAAACTGGTCACCGTGTCGAGTTGTGTCTGTTGAGTCATTAGATGTGATTGTATTGTTATTGTTTGCTGAGTGAAGCAGTTTGTCTGCCAATTGTTTGAATTGTTTCTTGATTGAAGCAATGTGTGTTAACACATCACTTGTTTGTGAGTTTCTGGCAGGTTTTGGATTTTTCGAAATCTAATGCCACCTCGCAGAGACCCTACAGCCGGATCAGATAACTCCAACATGGAACGAGCAATTCAGGCAATGACGGAAATGGCGGTGGCTATGGCTCAATAATCGGATGCTGCAACTCAACAGTCTAATGCTATGGCCCAGCAGAAGGCAGCTTTGGCCAAGCAGAATCTGCAACAATAGCAAGGGGCAGAGCAGAATGCAGAGGCAAGAGGATTGGCGGATTTTCGGATCGGAGAACCAAATCCGGATAAGGCAGATCTATGGATGCAGGAGATAGAGAAGATCTTCGAGGCACTTCATTGTACAGAGAATGTCAAGGTGGACTACGCAACCTACTTGTTGCTCGGAGATGCTGAGTATTGGTGGAAGGGAGTGAAGCAGACTTTGGCGGCAGAGCGTCGTGAGATCACTTGTGAAGTTTTTCGCAGGAGATTCTTAGATAAGTACTTTCCTAACATTGCACAAGCTGAGAAAGAGCAGGAGTTTCTTCGACTATAGCAAGGTAGCATGACGGTGTCAAAGTATGCTGCCAAGTTCGAATCACCTGCTAGGTACTTCAGTCTGTTCCGTGACCGAGCTGACCAGGGATGGTTGAGCGAGAGATTCCAGTGAGGCCTAAGATTCGATATTCAGAAGTCGGTGACATCTCTAAGAATCAGGAATCTTCAAGAACTGATTGACAGGTGTGTTGAGATGGAAGTTATGAGAAGCACCAAGAAGAGGAGTGGTATTGGCAGACCAGTGAGACCCCAGAGCACAGGGCAGAGGTTTGCTCAGAAGGGAAAACAGCATAAGAAGCCGTATAGTCGACCCCAAGGGAACAACAGCAAGAGACAGTATCGCCCGATGGCCCAGAATGCGAGGGGCGGGAGTCAGACTAGCGCCGATGTGACTTGTTACCGTTGCGGGAAGCCAGGACACTATGCGAGCAGTTGTACTATGAAGGAGGATGTATGCTTCAACTGCAAGAAGCCGGGACACTTCACCAACGATTGTCCGACACCTAAGGCTGAACCGGCAATGCACGCAGCAAAGGCTAAAGGGAAATGCCTGATGGCTAAAGGCAGAGTCTTCTGCATGAGTGGAGAAGAAGCAAAGCAGACTGATGACCTCATCCAGGGAGACTGTGAGATTGAGGGTAAACCCCTATCTGTTCTTTTTGATCCTTTATTTCCTTGGATTGTGTAGACCGTTTGAAATTGACTATGATTGCTTTACCCTTCAAACTAGTAGTTACTACCCCAGCTGCTAAAACCTTGGTTACCAACACAGCATGCCTTAATTGTGTAGTGGTCATTCAGGGTAGAAAATTTGTGGTTAATTTGGTCTGTTTACCACTTAAGGGTCTAGATGTCATTCTCGGGATGGATTGGTTGTCTCACCACCATGTCCTCTTGGACTGTGCTCGAAAAACCATGGTTTTTCCCGACCTCGAAATTTCCAACTACCTATCTGTTAATCACATTGGTGTTTCATTGAAAGAGGGAACTCAGGAATACATGTACTTAGCTAGTTCAGAAGTTTCTCAAGAGCTCGAGTTGAAGAATGTTCCTGTGGTTTGCGACTTTTTTGATGTTTTTCCAGAAGATGTGCCGGGATTATCGCCAGCAAGGGAAATCGAATTTTCCATTGATTTGCTTCCAGGAACAGGACCGATTTCGATAGCGCCCTATCGAATGTCACCAGCAGAGATGAAAGAGTTGAAGTCTCAGATTAAGTACTTGGAGTTGAATCAGTTCATACGACCAAGTGTGTCGCCATGGGGAGCCCCAATGTTGCTAGTGAAGAAGAAGGATGGACGATCAAGACTGTGCGTGGATTATCACCAACTTAACAAGGTTACTATCAGGAATCGATATCCATTACCGCGTATTGATGATTTGATGGACCAACTACGAGGAGCTGCGATATTTTCCAAGATTGACTTGAAGTCAGATTATCATCAGATTCGAGTGAAGGAAGAGGATATTCCCAAGACAGCTTTCAGGACAAGGTATGGTCACTACGAGTACTTAGTGATGCCATTTGGAGTGACGAACGCACCATCAGTGTTTATCGACTACATGAACAGGATCTTTCACCCATTCTTGGATCAGTTTATGGTAGTGTTCATCGATGACATTTTGATTTACTCGAGGAGTACAGAGAAGCACGAAGAGCATCTATGTCGAGTACTGCAAATACTCCGAGAGAAACAGCTTTATGCTAACCTTTCTAAGTGTGAATTTTGGCTGAAGAGGTGAACTTTCTCGGACATGTGATAACTAGAGATGGAATAGTTGTGGATCCAGTGAAGATTGAAGCTGTGTTAGCATGGGAACAGCCGAAGACTGTGACAGATATCAGAAGTTTTGTTGGATTAGCAGGCTATTATTGAAGATTTATCGAAGGTTTTTCGAAGATTGTAGCACCACTCACACGACTTACAAGGAAGGATCAACCGTTTGCTTGGACTGAAGAGTGTGAATCCAGTTTCTGGAGACTGAAGGAGCTTTTGACAACAAAGACATGTGTTGATTACGCTGATCGTAAGAACGCTACGAGGTTTATTGCGATGCGTCACACCAAGGATTAGGATGCGTGCTGATGCAACATTGGAAAGTTGTGGCTTATGCTTCGAGACAGCTCAAGATTCACGAGAAGAATTACCCTACGCACGATTTGGAGCTTGCTGTAGTGGTTTTTTCACTAAAGATTTGGAGGCACTACCTCTATGGGAGCACATTCACTGTGTACAGCGACCATAAGAGCTTGAGGTGCTTATTCAATCGGAAGGAGCTCAACATGCGACAGCGAAGATGGACAGAATTTCTGAAGGACTACGACTTTACTTTGGAATACCATCCAGGGAAGGCGAACGTGGTAGCTGATGCATTAAGCAGGAAGAGCATTTTAGTTTCAGCAATGACGATCAAGGATTTGGAGATGCTAGAGAAGTTTCGAGACTTGAAGTTGAACGTGGAAGTGTCACCAGGAAAGCTGAAGTTTGGAATGGTCACCATTTCTAGCGGATTATTGGAGGAGATTAAGGAACAGCAGGCTCATGACAAGCTACTTCAAGAGAAGGTTGAGCTGATAGCGCGAGGAAAAGCAACAGAGTTCAAGATTGGAGTAGACAACATCTTGAGATGCGATGGACGTGTTTGTGTACACAACGTAGCTGAGCTGAGGAAGTTGATTCTCGACGAGGCACACAAGAGTGGTTTGAGTATTCATCCGGGAGTTACGAAGATGTATCAGGACTTGAAGAAGCATTTTTGGTGGCCTGGAATGAAGAAGCAAGTGGCAGAGTATGTGACTTCCTGTCTAACTTGTCAGAAAGCGAAGGTAGAACATCAGCAACCAGCAGGAATGCTACAAACGCTCGATGTACCAGTGTGGAAGTGGGATAGCATTTCTATGGATTTTGTCGTGGGATTACCGAGAATGCAGAAGAGGCATGACTCGATTTGGGTGATCGTCGACCGATTGACTAAATCGGCACATTTCTTGCCAGTGAGATCGACATACAACGTAGAGAAGCTGACAGAGATCTACATCGCAGAGGTTGTACGCCTACATGGTGTACCTTCTTCTATCGTTTCCGATCGAGACCCGAAGTTCACATCTTACTTTTGGAGGGAACTACAAGAAGCAATGGGAACCAAACTCAAACTTAGCTCAGCATATCACCCTCAGACCGATGGTCAGACCGAGAAAACGATTCAATCACTAGACAATTTATTACGAGCGTGCACATTGGATCACAGAGGGAGTTGGGACGATGTCTTACCGCTAGTGGAGTTCACCTACAACAACAGTTTCCACGCGAGTATCGGTATGGCACTGTATGAAGCGTTGTATGGACGTAAGTGTCAGACGCCTCTTTATTGGTACTAGAATGGTGAGAGTTCTGTCGTGGGACCAGACATGATTCAGCAGACTACCGAGAAGAGCCAACTGATCTGAGATAGGATGCGGACGGCTCAGAGTCGACAGAAGAGTTATGCAGACCAGGGTCACCGACCGCTAGAATTCGAAGAGGGAGAGCACGTATTCCTCCGAGTCACCCCTATTACTGGAGTTGGTCGAGCGATCAAATCCAAGAAACTTACTCCTAAGTTCATTGGACCTTACCAGATTCTTCGTCGTATTGGTCCAGTGGCATATCAGATTGCTTTGCCACCCTTCTTGTCAAACATTCATGACGTCTTTCACGTCTCGCAGTTATCGAAATATGTTTCCGACCCTTCTCATGTTATCGAACCGGATATGATTCAACTGAAGGACGATCTATCGTTTGAAGCGTCACCTGCAAAGATTGTAGGCCGAAAGACTAAGCAGTTAAGGAACAAGGAGATTCAACTGGTCAAGTTTGTATGGGACCAGAAGACTGGAGATGCAATGTGGGAGTTGGAAGAGAAGATGAAGAACCAGTATCCAGAACCTTTTCGCGGTACGTATCTCACCTGTAGTTTCGAGGACGAAACTATTTTTAGAAGGGGAGTATTGTAACACCCGTATTTTTACGATACGATTATTAGCGCTATTATAGTATTAACTGTCGTATTTATGCTATAATAAGCAGTTGCTTGTTCTCTAAGTAAGTGATTTAAATAAATCAAGAGCTAAATATAATTGAGAATTAATATTTTATATTAGTTCATGATTCGGATATCGTCTGAAAATTCTAAACGAAGTTTCGTCGCAATTCGAATCATCGGCCAGTTTTGCCGCAGATAAAAATTTAAATGAACCTCAAATTCGATGAGAATCGAATCGTAACTTGCCATGATTATTTTTTTTAGTGTTTGATATGATTTTAATTATTTATAATTAAATATAATCACGTGGTGAATTAATTTCTCGTTAAATTAATTTCCGGGAATTTATCGGCGGGAAAAATTAACCGGTAACACGGTTAATTGACGCCAAATTTTTGTAACCTTTAGACTCTAGAATTAGAGGGTAATAATCATAAGATATGAGATTAGATGGGTAGAATAGTTTATCGAAATAGTATTTTATTTGTGAGTGGTGTCACATTAGTGTGACTAGTTTTTACTATTATTATTTTTCCTTAATTCCTATTGGCTAGAATTTTTATTAAGTGAATGAAAGAGCCAAACCCTCCCCATCAGCCCTACAACCGACCCCCCACTCTCTCACTAACCTCAAACCATCATCTTCTCCAAACTCTAGAAAGAGAAGCTCTCCACCCATCAATGCAGGCTTCACCCAAAAACCTAGCTCCATCATCTCTTTTCTTCATCATCTTGTGAACTACTTCCTATCATCTTCATCACCATCATTATCATCATCCATTCAGCAAGAGAAGAAGCAATTTCTGCCCTTGAACAGCCCCCCTTGGCTGCGAGCTACTAGGAGAAGAGGTTGTGAGTTTTCTTTGTTACATGCCTTAATTTCTTGCTTGCTTCATGTCTTGGATGTATTAGTTTGTATATAAGCAAGGTTGATGATCATTTGAAACCCTTGAACAGCACCTTTAGCTCGTGACTTAGTAGGAGGGAGTAGTGATGGTTTCTTTTGATGCATGTCTCATTTTATGGCTTAAATGACATGTCTTTGTCTTGGTATTGTTGTTATTGTTGATAGTTTTTAATTAGAAGCATGATTAGGTTGTTAATAATGGAATTGAAGCCTTTAAAGTGATAATTGGTGGCTGGACTTTCTGTTTTAAAGTTAGAGTATATGTGTTAAAGAGTTTAATGATGTTTAGACTTGATGCATGTGATTAAAAATGAGAACTAGTGGGTAAAATGTGAAAGAATTGATATGAGGGACTAAAAGAGCATGCTGGAAATTGATTTAGGTTTATTTTTCAACTGTTAATGATGCCATGATCATAGTTTAATTGTTTTGGATTTAAATATTAAAATGAATCAATAGCAGTGTTGTTATTAATTTTGTGGAAATTGAAAGATTTTTGGGAAAAAAAAAACTATGTGGTGGCCGAGAGGCCTAAGGAAAGAATTGGAGGAGAAAAATTATGTTTTGTAACTTTATTTTAATTGTTATTGGTGTGTGTTTTGGTATTGAAAATTATTTGATGAAAGGATTTGAAATAAAGAGATGAATGTGAAGTGTTTTGAAAATCTTTTGACTTTGAGTATTAAGGAAATAGTTTGATGTTGATGCCTTGGAGTGTAAGTAATTGACTTGAAATTGGCTTGATTAAAATGATCTGAATCAAATGAAAATTGGAAGGTTTTCTTAAAAACGTTATTCTTGAAGTTTTGGAAAATGATTTTAGAGCATGTTTTAAAGTGTGCTTGAAACTATGCTTAGTGGAAAAAAAAAAATTTGCTAAGTATGATTGCTTGGGTAGGAAAGGGATAGGCTTGAGAACCTAAGGTTGTTGAATATAGTCTATAGAAGTGTGCTAAGATTCTTTGTGCTGATAGGACTTGCGAGTTCCGAGTTCGTTGGAAGCGGAATCGAAGCGTGCGGTACTATGCTAGTGGACGACTTTAGTAAGGGCAACTCTTAGACATTATCTAAGGCTTTTATTTTATATGTCCTTGTGTAAGGGCAATTTTAAAAAGAAGAAGTCTGAGAACCTCAGGGTTCAAAGTAAGGGTTCTGTAACGCCTTCAATTATTATGCTGTGTTTTTTCGAGTCTATCGTGGGTATTTGAGTAAGAGGTTGGTTCGCCTGACCCCAACCCCCCACACTTGTATGCTTACCTCTTTGTTAACTCCCCTGAGTTGCAGAGGGATGAACTGAGTTTCGGAGTCGATGTTTGATATGCTGTGATTGTTTGAGATGTGAATTACTTATGCTGTTTACACTGTTGTATTGCGTTACACGGTATTAAACTTGCTGTGAAATTATTTAATATGCGATTGAATAATTCTGATAATTTTTTATGCTGCTTATATTGTTGAATTGCGTTTCACTGTAATAAGCTTGCTATAAATTATTTGATATGCGGTCGAATAATTATGCGAATTGCTCTTGCTATAAATTATTTGATATGCGGTCGAATAATTATGTGAATTGCTCTTTGAATTGCGTATGCGGCGAATTGTTCATCGAGTGTGAGAGCTTAGTCGAGTCGTTGTGTCGTCGAGACGTTTTCAAGCTATGAGCAGGACAACTGAGGGTGCTAGGTCCCCTTCATTTATGGTGAAATAGCTAGGCGTCGTAGCGTTATGGAACTGGAGCTAAATGTCCTAGGGAGAGCAAAGATCCCAAAGCTACGGCTGGTATTCAGTGGATAGTGCGGCGTCTGTTTTTCGGAAAATTTGTCGAAGTGTCGAGAGAAAATGAGTCGTGAGTCGAGTCTTGAGCGAGAGTTTTGAGTTGAGCCTTATGAACTGTATACAATGTTGTTTGCTTATTGCTTTATGAATTGTTATATCTTGATTCGTTGAGAAGTTGACCCTTTCCCGTGGTACCTTCGATTCATGATGGCTACCCAGGTGATGGCGAAGAGCGTACTGATTCCGGCGATGCGGATGTCATCGGAGATCATCTTTCATTTCCCCGACATCGAGCAGCCCGTGGCGATGGAGTTTGACCCTATCTCTCACCGTGGTGTATATACCGGGGATATTGTACAGATTTTTAGAGAGGACGGTGTTGCTGTGAGGCAGGAGGTATCACGGCGTACAGTGAGCTTTCCTATCTGGACTATGCAGGTGGTCGATGCTTGGCATACCATTCAGCGCGAGAGGGCTATGCTAGTCTCTTCTTCATCACCAGAGGGACCCCTTGAGATCCATAGGAGCACTACTTCCAAACTTGCTGCCCGAGCTAGAAGGCGAGGACCGAGAGTCAGATGGACCGCTCGTAAGAGTGTGATTCGACGCAGGATGATAGGAGCGCTTACCTCCAGAGCAGCTGTTGTTCAGAGTCCTCTAGTAGGACCGGGTTCTCCTTCTGTTGTTAGGACCCCCACCCCACCAGTGGATCCACCTCCTGTTTGCATGGTGTGCGGAGAGGCGGATTATCTAGGAGCTAGATCTGACGAGGATGTGATTGCCTGTTATCGACTTGACAGGCGAGGACCCGATGGATGACGAGGAGGAGGAGGATCCATCTGAGGATCTGGATAGTTACCTGTAGTGCTGTGTTGTCTGACTACTGTTATATTTCTTTTTGGGAGGACTGTAGTATAGGTCTTTTGTGTATAGTTTGTGGGTGACCAGTCGGGCTAGTGATGTTTTGTTGATACAAGGTAGACTGGTGGCTTTACTTCTGGAGCAGCCCCCTGCGCGGGTGTCTGCCGGGAGTGCCCCCAGGGTATGATCACTCTCGCGAGGGTATTCATATCATAGGTACATTCTCTCATACATTACTACTCTGTTTCCTTTTGTACGTACTGTGTATGATGGATATATATATATATTGTGCATGTATGTATTTCCAGTATGTAACTTGTGATATGATCCAAGTTGGATGCATATAGTTTTTAACGGACCGTCCTCGAATTGACTCTGGTTATAAGGATTAAAACGTAAAAAAAAATGAGAACTTTAGGAATTAGAGTCCTTAATCCTCAAGCCAGCGCCCACTTCTATTTGAAGAAGGAAGAACAAATACAAGGTTTGTTCTTGAATCAATGATGGCGCATACAAACAACAGTACAAGAAGAATGAAATGCTAAGGTGCAAGTTTAAAGAATAATGGCGCAAAAACAAAGAACTCAGCAATAGAATTAAAAATAAAAAGATGGAACTAAGACAGAAATGAAAGAAGACGCCACACTCTCAAGAGAGTGATAAGTCCGGTGAAGATTCGCCACAAGAGAACGAAAGCTCTTGATAAGAATCAGAAATGGTTCACGCAAGAACCTAAGAGGCTTAGCTCTCACAAACTCACAATGGAATGCAAATAAAATCTGATTCAAAAGTCCCGAATTAGGAGAGTACAAAGGCTTTTTATAGCCATAATGGTAATCAATTCCCTCCCTTCTTTCCTAATAGAGTGTGACGGCCAAACCTACTTGGAGGAGTCAGCAAGTTAGCGCCCTCCAAGCTGAACCTAGCTCAAAGATATGGGCCAAGCCCAATTTAGCAAAGCTGCCCACTTCCTAAGGTCCTATGTGCTTAGTTAGCCCAAAACAAATAGGACCTCATTACAAAAAAATATCCCAAAAGGAAAATACAACCAAACTGAATTTAAAAATGTTCAAATTCTTAATTTAAATAAATTAAAGAACAACTAGGTGATATCATGCCCCCACAATGGGTTCTTCATCGACTTGGATTATTTGGACTATCTTGAGAGTTGGGCCTTCGGGAGTTGCTTTGAGAGATAGAAAATAGTTGACTTCTTTGTCCAAAGCCTCTTTAGCCTTTTTAGTCCTTGACCTCGTCATTGGGCCTCCAAGTCCTTGTAGAGCATCATTGGGCCTTGCATCCATTGGATGGTCTCCATTTGAGCTTCCTTGGTCTTCATCATGCTCTCCCCCTTCAAAAGAATTCGTCCTCGAATTTGATCCTTCATCACCTACATCAAAAGGAATTAAGTCAGCCACATTAAATGTTGTACTAACGCCATACTCACCTGGTAGGTCAACTTTGTAGGCATTATCATTGATCCTCTTCACGATTTGGAAGGGACCATCTCCTCTAGGTGAGAGCTTAGATTTCCTCTGTGAAGGAAACCTTTCCTTCCTCATATGTACCCAGACCCAATCTCCAGGTTCAAAGGCAACTCTTTTTCTTCCTTTGTTGGCTAGCCTAGCATATTGCTCCATCTTCTTTTCAATTTGGGACTTGACTTTCTCATGGAGCTTCCTCACATATTCTGCCATCGCCTTCCCGTCCCTATGATTCAAAGAAAAAATATCAGGTAGAGGCAGTAAATCGAGGGGTGTGAGGGGATTAAATCCATACACAATTTCAAAAGGAGAAAAACTAGTGGTAGAATGAACAGCCCTATTATAAGAGAATTCAACAAGGGGTAAGCATTATTCCCATGTTTTGACGTTCCTCTTGATGATTGACCGCAGCAAGGTCGATAGGGTTCTATTCACCACTCAATTTGCCCATCAGTTTGTGGGTGGCAAGTGCTAGAAAATAATAGCTTAGTCCCCAATTTGTTCCAAAGGATCCTCCAAAAGTGACTGAGGAACTTAGAGTCCCTATCAGAGACTATGCTCTTGGGCATCCCATGTAGCCTTACAATTTCCTTGATGAACAAGTCTGCCACATGAGTGGCGTCATCCACCTTATGACAAGGAATAAAGTGGGCCATCTTGGAGAACCTACCAACAACCACAAAAATTGAGTCTCTCCCCCTCTTGGAGCGGGGAAGACCTAGCACAAAGTCCATAGACAAGTCAATCCAAGGAGAATCTGGGATAGGTAAGGGGGTATAAAGTCCATGGGGCATTACCTTTGACTTGGCTCTTTTACAAACAATGCATCTATCACAAATTCTACGCACATCATGCTTCATGTCAGGCCAATAAAAATGCTCATGCAATATGTCCAAAGTCTTTTGGATCACAAAATGACCCATTAGTCCCCCCTCATGTGCTTCCCTTAGTAAGAGTTCACGCAACGAACATTTAGGCACACACAAATATTTTTTCTTGAATAGAAACCCATCATGCCTAAAGAACCCATTATGCGCCCCCTTTTCACAAACAACATATACTTTGGAGAAATCATCATCATGCACATACAGCTCCTTTATGTGTTCAAAACCAAACATTTTTGTTTCAAGAGTGAAAAGTAGGGTATACCTTCTTGAGAGTGCATCGGCCACCACATTCACCTTACCTTGCTTGTGCTTGATCACATAGGGAAATTGTTCAAGAAATTCTACCCATTTGGCATGCCTTTTATTAAGCTTACCTTGCCCTTTCAAATATTTTAGTGACTCATGATCACTATGAATTACAAATTCCTTTGGCAAAAGATAGTGCTGCCAAGTGTGCAAAGCCCTTATAAGTGCATACAACTCTTTATCATAAGTTGAATAGTTCAAAACAGCACCATGCAATTTCTCACTAAAGTATGCAATTGGATGACCCCCCTGAAGTAAAACAGCCCCAATACCCACATTAGATGCATCACACTCAAGTTCAAATGACATAGAAAAATCAGGAAATGCAAGTATGGGCACATGAGTGAGTTTTTCCTTAAGTGTGTTAAAGCTTCTCTCTTGTGCTTCCCCCCACTTAAAGCTCACATTCTTCTTCACGACCTCATTCAAAGGGGGCAGCTATGGTGCTAAAATCCTTTATGAACCTTTTATAGAAACTAGCTAGCCCATGGAAGCTTCTTACCTCACTCACTGACTAAGGGGTAGGCCACTCCCTAATGGCTTTAATCTTTTCTTTATCCACTTGTACTCCTTTAGCACTTACAACAAAGCCTAAAAACACCACATGGTCGGTACAAAAAACACACTTCTCTAAATTAGCATACAACTTCTCTTTCCTAAGCACACTCATCACAGCCCTAAGGTGTTCTAGGTGCTCATCTAAGGTTATGCTATAGATCAGAATGCCATCAAAGTACACCACTACAAACTTGCCTAGAAACTCTCTCAAAACATGGTTCATCAACCTCATGAAGGTACTACGCGCATTTGTAAGTCCAAAAGTGATGAGAACAAAGGAAGGACCGCCTTGAAGTTCATCTTAAAGGAAGGATATTGACGCCACACTCAAGAACAAGATGAGAATGTGAGTGATAAGTCATGAATTTTGATCGCCACAAGTTGCCTTGATAAGATCAGATTCAGTTCTTTTACCCAAGAACACAAAGGAAGCTCTCACAAATGGAGAAAACTCAATTTTCATTAATCCTCAAAATCTGCCTTTCATTCATTCAAAATGTGCATACATATAGAATAGGGCAGCAACTTTCTTTCTTCCTAGACACAAGATTAAAGCCAATTGAATGCCTAATTGATCACAATTCAATTGGACATTAACTAGTGGAATAAAGCATCAGTTACACTTCTCCAACAAAGGACTTAATGCAATTAAACCACCTCTTAACTCACACACTAATGCCTAGCCTTCATAGCTGCTTCCTATTTAATTTAAAAACACACTAAATAAAACTAAAGTAACTCATACAATTAAAACAAAATTACAACAAAAATTCGTCCACAAATTCGTCTTGCACTTTCAGCCCATTTTGCACCATGATAGAAGCCAAATTTGGCCAAGTAGCTTGAAATAGAATTTGTAGGAAATTTTGTTAGCTTTCCAACGCATCAAAGAACACATTAATCAGACTTCTAGAGCTCACGATATCACTAAAACAATCCAGATGGGTCATTTCCAAATAATTTCAATAAAGCTCAATTTGTTCTGAAAGAGTGACCATCCTAGGCTCCCATCATACCCTCCCTCTTCAAGGGAATTCGACCTCGAATTTCTAGTTCCAAAATACCTCCAGGGTCAAAAATAAATCTAAAGAACTCACCATCTGCATCTTCCACGTTAAAAGAATTTGCAAGTTCATTGGAATGATTAGTTTGCTCCCTTTTCCTTTAGATTCCAAAGAAAATTATTTTTCCCAAGCTCACAAAGGGTAGCCACTTCGAGGACATTCGTCTTCATCCCCTTTCTTCTCCTCATGATCCAAGGAAGTGATTTTAGGGAATGATTTAGAATTCAAGAATCCCAACATTTGAATCCACAAACTAACTCAGAGGATGGTATTAGAGTAGTAATTTGCCATGACTTTTCTAGTGCATTTGAGGACTTTGGAAATTCATCTTCAACCTCGTTTAGAAATAAAATCAAAACAATTTGGCAAAAGGTTAGCATTAAAACATGTTTCCAAGATGACTTCCTCCACCGCTCTATCTTTTGTCTTTCCTCTTCTCGCAATACTCTCCTTTTCATTCACCTCATTTTCACTCTTCTCTCAACTTCAATCTCACTCTCTTTTCTTCTCTTCAACACGCCTGGCTTGTCGTCGATGCCTCCATGGACGCCCAAGTAGCACCGCCTTGTTTTTGTAGGCACCACATCACATAGTACCTCCTCATCTTCATTGCCCTCGAATTTAAACGACACTAGTACTTGTTTAGTCACCATCACATCACCCATATCTTTAAATTCTGGATCCACGAGACTTTCAAGCTTTGATAAGGATCAGATGCTCGAAAACAGAAGTCCCAACTTCTCCACCATGATTGTACTGGCCATATTGATCCAATACTTTCTATCAATGTCCAACCTATATCTTATCCTTCACACAAAGATAAAGTATAGATAATGCTCTTCCTTTTCTTGACTTCCATGACATACAAACACAAAATAAAAATTGAAACTTTAAATTTTTTTTCGCTTTTTTCACCCTTTTTTTTTCTTTTTTTTTTCAAATAAGGAAAAACAACACCTGAAATTCAAGGAGCCAAAGCTTTGATACCAAATGATGAGAACAAAGGAAGGACCGCCTTGAAGTTCATCTTAAAGGAAGGATATTGACGCCACACTCAAGAACAAGATGAGAATGTGAGTGATAAGTCATGAATTTTGATCGCCACAAGTTGCCTTGATAAGATCAGATTCAGTTCTTTTACCCAAGAACACAAAGGAAGCTCTCACAAATGGAGAAAACTCAATTTTCATTAATCCTCAAAATCTGCCTTTCATTCATTCAAAATGTGCATACATATAGAATAGGGCAGCAACTTTCTTTCTTCCTAGACACAAGATTAAAGCCAATTGAATGCCTAATTGATCACAATTCAATTGTACATTAACTAGTGGAAGAAAGCATCGATTACACTTCTCCAACAAAGGACTTAATGCAATTAAACCACCTCTTAACTCACACACTAATGCCTAGCCTTCATAGCTGCTTCTATTTAATTTAAAAACACACTAAATAAAACTAAAGTAACTCATACAATTAAACCAAAATTACAACAAAATTCGTCCACAAATTCGTCTTGCACTTTCAGCCCATTTTGCACCATGATAGAAGCCAAATTTGGCCAAGTAGCTTGAAATAGAATTTGTAGGAAATTTTGTTAGCTTTCCAACGCATCAAAGAACACATTAATCAGACTTCTAGAGCTCACGATATCACTAAAACAATCCAGATGGGTCATTTCCAAATAATTTCAATAAAGCTCAATTTGTTTGTAAGAGTGATCATCCTAGGATCACATCAAAAAGGCATTACCAACCATTCATACAATCCATGCTTAGTCTTAAAGGTTGTCTTCCACTCATCCCCTTCCCTCATCCTAATTTGATGGTACCCACTCTTCAAGTCAATCTTAGAAAAATAACAAGCACCATGCAATTCATCAAGCATATCATCTAGCCTAGGGATGGGGTGTCTATATTTTACAGTGATATTATTTACAGCCCTACAATCAGTACACATGCGCCAAATGCCGTCCTTTTTAGGGACAAGAATAACGGGAACGGCACAAGGACTTAAGCTTTCTCTGACCCAACCTTTTTGGAGCAATTCCTCCACTTGCTTCTGAATTTCCTTTGTTTCCTCAGGATTGGTCCTATAGGCGGGCCTATTAGGCAAAGAGGCTCCCGGGATGAAATCCATTTGATGCTCAATACCCCTTAAAGGAGGTAGTCCGGGAGGAACACTCTTTGGGAAAACATCTTCAAAATCCTGCAAAAGAGACTCTACCTCACTAGGTAGAGGGTTAGAGTCATGATTCAAATATAAATCCTTGTACACACAAATGTACATCTCTTGCTTTGCAAAGCAAGCCCTCTTTATCTCACTCTCCCTGGCAATTAAACACTCAATATTTTTTTGATCTCCACTTTTCTTTTCCCCATTTGACTTTCCCTTTGTGGCCTTCTTCTTTTCTTCTCTCCTAAGTCTTAGCGCCACTTAGTCTTCACAAATCTGTTTAGGAGTCAAAGGCACAAGGGTAATTTTCAAAGAATCATGCATAAAAGAGTATTTATTAGTAAAACCATCATGAATAGCACATTTATCAAACTGCCAAGGCCTACCAAGTAAAACATGGCCGGCCTCCATGGGGACAACATCACATAAGACATCATCTTGATATTTACCAATGGACAAACTTACCAACACTTGTTGATTGACTAGTAACTCACTATTCTCACTCAACCATTGAAGCTTGTATGGCCTGGGATGGGGAATAGTTTGAAGTTCAAGGTTTCTTACCAAACGAGTACTGGCCACATTTGTGCAACTTCTTCCGTCAATGATTAAGGAACAAACCTTTCCTTGTATGATGCACCTTGTATGGAAAATGTTTTCCCTTTGGTCTAGCTCATTTGGCACAATTTGACTCCCTAAGAGTCTCCTTATCATTAGCAAGTCACCATCATGAGCTAAGGTTTCACACTCTTCTTCTTTCTCACTTTCGGCAGGGGAGCCCTTACATGACTCACTAGAAGTATACCCCCCTTTCATGGTCATCGTCCTTTTGTTTGGGCACTCATAGGCCAGATGGCCTTTTCCCAAACATTTGAAACACTTAATGTCCCTGTGCTTAGAAACAGAAGAAGAAGCGTTAGTGGAAGGAAAAGTTTTAGAGTTTTTAGAGTTCATACCTTCCTTAGGTTTTGTAGAGGAAACCTCCTTGGGTTGCTTATCCTTCCAAGCAAGGGTTTTAAAGGTGGAGGGAGATTTCCTCCATGCCTTCCTCTTGAGTTGTTGTTCCACCTTTATGGCTTGGTGGACCAACTCTTCAAGCTCTTCATAATGATGCAACTCCACAATGTCTCCTATCTCACGGTTTAGGCCGTGAAGGAAATGGGACATGGTAGCCTCCCTGTTTTCATTGATGTTTGCCCTTACCAAGGCCACCTCCATCTCCTTATGGTACTCATCCACACTCTTACTTCCTTGGATAAGTCTTTGGAGTTTATTATGTAACTCCCGGTGGTACCACGAAGGTACAAACCTTTTCCTTATCAAAGTTTTCATCTCCTCCCAAGTATCTACGGGGTAATCCCTATTTCTTTCCCTCTCCTTTTGTACTTGGTCCCACCAGATTAGAGCATAATCAGAAAACTCAAGGGCTGCCACTTTCACCTTCCTCTCTTCATTGTAACGGTGATAGGAAAAGATTTGTTCTATTTTGGTCTCCCATTCTAGGTAGGCTTCAGGGCCATTCTTTCCTTTGAAAGAAGGTACTTGGATCTTAACTCTTCCTAGTTCTCCTTCCCTCTCATCACTCCTATACCTCCTATGTCTCCTATCATCATGCTTCCCATGTCTCCTTCTCCGATCATGGTCCCTCCTGGGTCTCCTTTCCCTACCCGAATCATATTCATCTTCATCCTCACGTGAGGCCTCATGTTGAGAGCCTCTACTCCTTCCCTCCAACCTTGTGTTCAATTCTGCCCGTACTTGGTTTAACCTTTTTTCTAACTCTTGGGCTAGGAATTGCATCAATTGGGCTGTCCTAGGGGATGGGGGGTGCTTCCTCCGCTCATCTTTGGAATGTTTCTCCCCTTTTCTTTTGGTCAAAAGAAAGAAAAAAAAATAAAGGCCCTTTCCACTCTTCTCACGTGTTTACACTCTTGAATTAATCACTCGTGTTTCACTCTTTGTAGGCTTTTTCTATAATGTTTTCACTCTTGCCTTTTACCCCTCAAGTCTCTTTGAGTTCTTAAATAAAACCCCTTTCGTGTTTCAATTACCAAGGGTTCGTTTCACACGTGACGACCTTCACAAGAGTTAATCACTCAGAATCTGAAGAAGGAAAGAAACTCTAGACAAAACTTAAAAGAATTTAAAAAGACAAACAAGAAAAGCTAACAAGGAAAAGTACAACTCAAAAGGAATGCAAAGAAGACAAAAAGGAACCAGAAGAATGAGAAGACAATTATGCAAAAGGTATGAATTACAGCACCAATCTTAATGAAAACCACCAAGGCAACAAAATAAATCTTGTTAAGTGCAAGGGGCTTTTCAGTTTCCTTTTTTTGTTTTTAATAATAGTTCACGCCCCTGTTCTGTTTTTTTTTTGTGCACTTAAAAATTGGGTCTTGCAAAATTGTGATGCCAACTATGTGATTATAAGTTTCCTTTTCAAGTCAAGTGCTATATAACACATCAACAGCAACAAATATGGAAATAAAGGATTAAAGTCTGTAAATTGCACAAGAGAATAAATGACTTGAATAAAAACAAGAACAAAGAACTGGAATTAAAGAGGACAGAATTAAAAGGCCCAAAATTAAAGGCTAGGAAAGTAAATGACTGGAATTAAAGAGCGGAATGCAAGGAAATAGCACTGATCAAGATGATCAGAATGTGTACAGATATGGCACTCAAGCAACTGTGCTTGGAGTTAGAAAGCAATAAGAACAGTACACAAAAAAAAAAACAAGAACTTTGTCAATTCTAGGATCCGGGCTCTAGATACCACATGATATGATCCAAGTTGGATGCATATAGTTTTTAACGGAACGTCCTCGAATTGACTCTTGTTATAAGGATTAAAACGTAAAAAAAAATGAGAACTTTAGGAATTAGAGTCCTTAATCCTCAAGCCAGCGCCCACTTCTATTTGAAGAAGGAAGAACAAATACAAGGTTTGTTCTTGAATCAATGATGGCGCATACAAACAGTAGTACAAGAAGAATAAAATGCTAAGTTGCAAGTTTAAAGAATAATGGCGCAAAAACAAAGAACTCAGCAATAGAATTAAAAACAAAAAGATGGAACTAAGACAGAAATGAAAGAAGACGCCACACTCTCAAGAGAGTGATAAGTCCGTTGAAGATTCACCACAAGAGAACGGAAGCTCTTGATAAGAATCAGAAATGGTTCACCCAAGAACCTAAGAGGCTTAGCTCTCACAAACTCACAATGGAGTGCAAATAAAATCTGATTCAAAAGTCCCGAATTAGGAGAGTACAAAGGCTTTTTATAGCCATGATGGTAATCAATTCCCTCCCTTCTTTCCTAATAGAGTGTGACGGCCAAACCTACTTGGAGGAGTCAGAAAGTTAGCGCCCTCCAAGATGAACCTAGCTCAAAGATATGGGCCAAGCCCAATTTAGCAAAGCTGCCCACTTCCTAAGGTCCTATGTGCTTAGTTAGCCCAAAACAAATAGGACCTCATTACAAAAAAATATCCCAAAAGGAAAATACAACCAAACTGAATTTAAAAATGTTCAAATTCTTAATTTAAATAAATTAAAGAACAACTAGGTGATATCATGCCCCCACAATGGGTTCTTCATCGACTTGGATTATTTGGATTATCTTGAGAGTTGGGCCTTCGGGAGTTGCTTTGAGAGATAGAAAATAGTTGACTTCTTTGTCCAAAGCCTCTTTAGCCTTTTTAGTCCTTGACCTCGTCATTGGGCCTCCAAGTCCTTGTAGAGCATCATTGGGCCTTGCATCCATTGGATGGTCTCCATTTGAACTTCCTTGGTCTTCATCAACTTGTGTCCTAGATTGCACCATGTTTCGAAACGCTGTAAGTACTCTGTGTGATGTGAAACTAGGATGACCACCCTTGACAAAAGAAGAATAAAATTGGGCTTTATTGAAATTCATTGGAAATGACCTGTCTGTCTTGTTTTTGCTGATTCGGGAGCTACAGAAGTCCGATTGATATGGTTCTTGATGCGTTGGAAAGGATACAAAAAGGTCTACAAGTCGTATGTCATGTAATTTAATCAGATTTGGCTTCTATCATGGTGGAAAATGGACAGAAAGTTGAAGACGAAAATCTGGACTAAAATATTTTAGTTAATTTTATGTTATTTATTTTAAGTGAGTTGCATTAGCTTTTTATTTAAATTAAGCAAATAATTGTAGCAGCTGCATGCCTTTTGAAATAACCCATTTAGGAGTTGTTGGAGATATGTAACTGCCACTTTAAAAGCACTAGTTAGTGTGCAATTAAGGTCCAGTCATTAGTATAGGAGTTACACCATCAATTGAGCTCATTACTATCCATTAGTGTGCTGTTTTTGAATGTATTTCCTACCCTCTATATGTATGCACGAAATTCATGAATGAAATATATAATTTGGATGTTAAAAAAATTGTGTTTATCACATTTTGAGAGTCATGCACTCTTGGGTTCTGGATTGAGCCAAAACTGACTTATCAAGAAGCTAACTCTTCTTGTGGCGTCTTCATCTTGCTTATCAATTCCTTAGGGAATTGTGGTGCATCCATCTCTTATCTCAGTTCCATATTCAACCTAAGATCGTTTCAAAGGCTACTATGGATGTCGGTAGTCATCAATTGGTATCAGAGCAAAGGTTGGGGTTGAATTTATTTTCTTAAGTTGTTCTTATTCTGTTCATCTCATTTCCATCTCAATTCTGTCCAGAATTTTGTGAAAAAAAAACGAAAAAAAAATTCTGTTTGAGTTTAATCAATTCCTATTGATTGATTGCCACTTGATTCTTTGCAACATGTTGAGATCTTCTAGAAATGAATTTATTGTTGAGGGATATCAGGTTGGTATGTGGATGAAAAGAACTGCTGAGAGGTTAGATAGAAGAAAGAAAGAGCAACAGGAAAAAAAGAGAGAAAAAGAAAGAACGTGTAGAGAAGAAAATGAGAAGGAGGATGAGGAGATAAGAAGAAAACAAATGGAAGTGAAAAAAAGACGTCAAGATCGCTTTGAGAAAAATTTTGAAGAGTTTAGTAAGGAGTTGAAAATTCTACAAAGAAAATATTTGGGAGAAAAAAAGAGTGTGGAAAAGGAGAGTTTTGATTTTGAAGATAAAATTCAAGAGAGAGAGGTAGAGAAAGAAAAACAAGAAAATGAGGTAAAAGTTGTGGAGGAAGTCATTTTGGAAACTGGATTTTATTCTAGCCTTTTGCCAAGTTTTGTTGATTCTATTATGCAGGGGGTTGAAGATGAAATACCAAAGGAACAATGTAGCGCTTCTATTGAAGGTAAATTGCAAGAGGAATTTGGGGATGTGTCTCCAAAGGAAGTACCTTACTACTTTGTGCCAAACAAGAGATTGAGGCATCAAGTGGACATCATTCCAAGTGCACCTCTACTCACTAGGCCAACTTTTAAAATTCATGAAGAAGTACCTCCAAAGGAGATTGAAGATGAAGTTCAAAATGATTCCTCCAGCACAGTTGGGAAGCCATGGCCAATTACTACTCTAACCCCTTCTTCTAAGTTTTCTTGTGGTTTCATATGTTGGGATTCTCCTAATTCTATTCATTTGTCTAACAATTCTTTCATAAGTCATGAAGAGAAGGAAGTAAATGAAGCAGAATGTTTTCAAGGAGTAGATACCATTTGTGAGCTATAGAAAGATGATTATGTTCTAGAATCCCAAGAGAAGGAGGATCAAGCTAATCCTTCCATTGACCTTGCAAAATTCTCTAACGTGGAAGTTACATGTGATGCATTCTTTAGACTTATTTTTGACCCTGGAGGTATTAGAGTTAGAAATTCGTGGTCGAATTCCCTTGAAGAGGGAGGGAATTATGTGAAACTAGGATGACCACCCTTGACAAAAGAAGAATAAAATTGGGCTTTATTGAAATTCGTTGGAAATGACCTGTATGTCTTGTTTTCGCTGAATCGGGAGCTACAGAAGTCCGATTGATATGGTTCTTGATGCGTTGGAAAGGATACAAAAAGGTCTACAAGTCGTATTTCATTCAATTTGATCAGATTTGGCTTCTATCATGGTGGAAAATGGACAGGAAGTTGAAGACGAAAATCTGGACTAAAATATTTTAGTTAATTTTATGTTATTTATTTTAAGTGAGTTGCATTAGCTTTTTATTTAAATTAAGCAAATAATTGTAGCAGCTGCATGCCTTTTGAAATAACCCATTTAGGAGTTGTTGGAGATATGTAACTGCCACTTCAAAAGCACTAGTTAGTGTGCAATTAAGGTCCAGTCATTAGTATAGGAGTTACACCATCAATTGAGCTCATTACTATCCATTAGTGGGCTGTTTCTGAATGTATTTCCTACCCTCTATATGTATGCACGAAATTCATGAATGAAATATAGAATTTGGATGTTAAAAAAATTGTGTTTATCACATTTTGAGAGTCATGCACTCTTGGGTTCTGGATTGAGCCAAAACTGACTTATCAAGAAGCTAACTCTTCTTGTGGCGTCTTCATCTTGCTTATCAATTCCTTAGGGAATTGTGGTGCATCCATCTCTTATCTCTGTTCCATTTCTTTTTCTATTTACATGTTCTAAAACTAAGTCAGTTCTATATTGGAAATTCAACCTAAGATCGTTTCAAAGGCTACTATGGATGTCGGTAGTCATCACTGTGCGTGCTTACGGATGATGTTGTTTAAAAAAAAAACTGTACCGCATTTTTCGAAGGACACAAAATACCGTTTTAAAAATTCATCGCATACAGGTTTAGTTTTAGTTTAGTAGCGGTCCGGAAACGGGTCGTTACACACACTTTCACCAATCTCAAAGTGTTTATAGATATAGTCATTAACGCTCAAATTTTTTAAATGAAGTGACATTATCATATGCTTGTACATTGACTAAAAGAGGAATAAGGGTCCTTCATTGGTTGTAATGGGGTCAAGGTAATATTGTTAAGGTATAATAAAAGAAAGAAAAGGTCATGCAAATGGTCAGAAACAAATCAACCAAAATAAGCATCTTTTTTTTTTCATTTTAAAGAGCAGGCAAGAATCCCCAAATTTTTGATTAATAAGTTTTTTTTTCTTTTGCATTTTCTGAAGGTACTATCATGATAAACAGTTATATTTTTTTTTCTCAATGCTTTTTCTTTTCCTCCTTTCATGCATTTATGCAGCAAATAGACATTTATAAGAACCAGGAGGTGTAACACCCGCACCTCAAAGTAAATTGAAAGTACGACAAATTACACTAAAGCACGGGAATTACAAATAATTTACAAATTGGATTACAACTCAAATAATTATTGGAATATCAAACACAACACCAATATAAAACTTAATCTATGAGTCCCAAGCCTTGAGCTTCGCCTCATCAGTCTTTGGTACATATTTATCTAAAAAACAATAAAAGGAATGGGGTGAGATTAAAAATCTCAGTGAGCCCTTCACGGACTCCTCACCATTCTCTCGTCGAGTCATGCTAGCCTAAAAAGACTAACTAGGCATTCCATTCCTAAACATACTCTCCCTATATACCATTAAAGACTTGCTTTGAAAACCTATTCGACATCCTAAGTGAGAACGCCCTAGAATCTGCTAACCTGAACTTACAACTTAGTGTATTGCAGGGTAGGATAATCCTAAATCCAACATACCACTTAAAGGCTTGTGAATAATCTAGACATAGAAATGTAAAGCAAACACATATCAATCATATAAACATTCTTGCTTTAACCTATGCCTAGCACGGCTGAACTCAATGCAATGTAAATGCAACTTCATTAACTAAGAATGTATTGTTCTTACTTACTTTATGCTTAGCAATACAATAATAAATGCAATGCTACTCTAATCAGAACATAATGTTCTTCTTTGGCCCGTGTTACTGGGTAGTGTCATATGCTTATGTCCATGCAACCCTGTTTCGGACTGGGTCAAGGCCCAATCCAGCCAAGAATTCACCGAAGGCCTATTCCTGCAAAGCAGACTTCGCACCTCCCTTCAACTGATAATGACGTGGCACATCCAGCGGTCTCCAGATCCCCTCGCCAACTCATCACAGCCTGACAGCGATCTAACGGCTCTCCGGATCTCGCAGGAGTGGTTACCTCTCGATAACTGTCTCTGATTACTATATAAACGATCTCCATCAAAGATCCAGGTACGATTTTATTCATACTTCACTTACCTCATACTCCTTCCTAAACTGACTTAGGCATTGGAGTCTCTACAGGTACAACCACCCCTGCGCCGTCGTCGACCACGACGAGATCCACCGCAGCACTTCTTCTCCGGCATCCTTTGTGTTCTACTTTAAAACATTGGCACTGTCTGTGGGAAGCTTCTTCCTTTTTCAACGATTCCGAAGTTACCTTTGTCGTCAACGATGACTGGATCGAAGCGCACCGTCACGACACGCAGCTCTCAACTTCGCATGGATCTCAATCCACCAAATCATCTGGTTGCTCCAGTGAATCCGCCTCAGACTGTACGAGTGTCGTTCATTGTCGAGTACGAGAGGCTGAGGAATCTTCCTCCACCTACAGTCGACGCAATTCCTCTGGTAACCATCCCGACAATGACGCAAACTGACGACACCGCTCCGGCGGCCACCGCCTTCCTTCGTGAATTTTGCGATTTTATGCAAAAGCACACCGAGGCAATGCAAGTCCAGAACCAGCGTTTGGAACGCATGGAAAACCAACAGAAGGAGATATTTGTTCGTGTTGCAACACAGATCGAGAATCGTAGGGGCAAGTCTCTCCATCGCCGCAACGATCTAGAGAATCTGAAACTCGTTGTTCCGTCCACTGTCACCGCCACGGTACAACTCCGCGTAGATCTCCATGCGCCACATTACTCCAAAACAAGTTTCTAGACCGCTCTCCACCATGCCGTCGAAGATCGCCTGTGCGGTCTCCGATCCACTCTCCTCGAGGCGGAAGAAGAATTGACAGAACGTAGCGTGATAGAGCTTCACTCTCCTCAATGCCGCTGCTCTCCAACTCCTCATCGTCGCGGTGGTGCAACCACGAGCAGTGATACGCCACCTCGTCGAGTTGCCTCCGTCTCCCGACGTCGTACGAGGTCAGGTGAGTGCACTTCCTGTCATCGCCGTGCTCATTCTCTTTCATCCACTTCTTTTTAGAGTGATGTGGAGGTCGACGCATGCGTAACCTTTGGTCCCTTCACTACCAGGATTGCTAAGTTCCTGATCCCAAAGCATCTCCAGAAACCTCCTTCCCTTGACTCGTATGATAGAACTAGTGATCCAGATGAGCATATTGGTTGTTTTGACACGGTCATGGGCTACGGAGGTGCCAAAGGACTAGTCAAGTGCAAGATCTTTCCTCTTACACTGAACAAAGCGGCCTTGATGTGGTGCTAAACCCTCAAAAGAAACTCGATCGACTCGTGGAAAGAACTTACACACCAGTTCTCTTCTCATTTCACTGCATCTAGAGTACAGTCGAAGTCGACGGCAGCACTGGCTGCCATTCAGCAGAAGAAAAATGAATCCCTCAGAGACTACATCGAGCACTTCAATAAGGAAGCGGTCTTTTTGAAGAAGTGCTCTAACGAGATGAAATTACACTTGTTGGAACAAGGTTTGGTTGAGGATAGTCTGTTTAGCATCAACGTTGGGGTCGAGAAGCCAAAAACCCTGAATGACTTCCTCAAACGAGCTGAAAAATACATAAACTATGAAGAAAAAGTGATGGCGACGAAGATTAAGAAGAAAACACAAGATAAGGCTGGTGGTCAGCGTGAGGACAAGTCGCGCAAGGAAAAAGAGAACTGAGCTGCAATGGGAAAGTATGACGAGTACACCCAACTAAACACTTCGCGAATGCGTATCCTGAACGAGTGCGCGAACGCAGAGTTCCGAGATGCGGGAATATGCTTCCCAAAACCACTCAAAGAGAGACCTGGCAGTGACAAGTCAAAGTATTGTTGTTTTCATAAGAGCATGGGACACAATACTGATGACTGTATTTAACTGAAGGATGTGATAGAACAACTGATCCAGAAGGGAAAATTGTCAAAATACACAAGCTCGAAACCAAAATCTGGAGAAAGAAGGTTGAGGTCCCGATCAACTCGACCTAAGAAAAACCAATCCTCGACAGCTGCTGTGGCATAACTCGACGGGACAGGTCCCGGGTCAGAGTAGCGCGAAGAAAGATCTCGACCTCCCCCAGTCGCCCTGGTCATTTTGGGGGGATTCTCTGATAGAGGAGGTGCTAGCATCAACTCAGCAAAGAGAAAGATGCGTGAGGCGATGATGATCTCCACCATCCTTCCCCTTTCCAACAGGCAAAAGGGAAGACCACCCCTCGCTTTTTATGATGAGGATCTGGTGAACAGGAAGCCGAATTACTTGATCCCCTTGCTAGTCAGAGCTTATATTGCCAATTTTGACATCAGAAGAATCTTGATCAATCAAGGGAGCTCGACAGACATAATTTTCCACGAGCTGTTCAAGACCCTGAAGTTACCAGAAAAGGACCTTGTTCCTTATATGGGTTCCGACCTGACTAGCTTCAACGGTTCTAAAACAAAGCCTATGGGCTACGTGGATTTAATGGTGACCTTTGGTGAAGAGCCAATCACTAATACTGTCAAAGTCCAATTCATTGTACTTCGCTGCAAATCCGTCTATAATTACATAATTGGGCGTCCTACTGTGGGAGAGCTCAGGGCGGTAACCTCGACCGTCCACTTGAAAATGCGTTTCCATAATGACGAAGACAAAGTCATCACTGTCGTAGCAAACCTCGAAGTGGCTAGGAGATGCTACCTCCTATCTCTGAAGATCGATGACTCGAAAGAACAGAGGCGACCTCCGCCTACAGAGAAGCAGAGTAAGATAAAAGCTGCTTCGGAGGTCACCTCACAGACTTCAATGCCAGGATTGAGCCCGAAGAAGAAATTAAGGAAGAAGACCCCCTAGCTCGAGAGCTCGAACAGAAGATTAAAAGACCAGTCCCTGATGGCGAGTTCGTTCAAGTTCAGCTGGGTGAGGATCCTAAGAAGACTGTAAAGCTGGGCGTCGACCTCCCCGAGCAGGTCATGCTGCAGCTAACAGAATGCCTGAAGTCCAATGCAAACCTCTTTGTTTGGACTGCTACTGACATGTCGGGCATATCTCCTGATATTGCTTGCCACCAGCTCCCGAGAAGGCTAAAGCCGCTGCTGAAGCTGTACTTCACCACATGGCTTTCCAATGTAGTTCTTGTGAAAAAATCTAATGGAAAATGGCGCATCTGTGTTGACTACACTGATCTTAATAAGGCGTGCCCCAAAGATGCGTATCCCCTTCCCAATATTGACAAACTCATCGACAATTCCTCCAGATTTCAATTGTTATCTTTTAGGGACGCGTACTCTGGTTACAACCAGATTCCAATGCACCCCGCTGATCAGGAAAAAATAGTTTTTATGACCGACAAAGTTTTTGCATGATGAACAAAGTTTTTGCAGATTCCAATGCGTTCTGGCCTTAAAAGCGTTAGAGCAACTTACCAGCGCATGATGAACAAAGTTTTTGCAAACCAGATTGGGAAGATGCTGGAGGTATACATGGACGATATGATCGTGAAAACGCCCGAAGAGGAAGTTTTTAATGAAGTCCGACACCACAATATGTGGCTCAACCCCAAAAAATGCACTTTCGGAGTACGAGCTGGCAAATTCCTCGGTTTCTACCTAACCGAGAGAGGAATTGAAGCAAATCTAGACAAGTGTCGCGCCATCATGGAGATGCGACAGCCATCGTCATGGAAGGACATCCAGTAACTGACTAGAATGCTCGCCTCATTGACAAGGTTCATATCAAAATCAGCTCAACATGCCTTACCCTTCTTTCGTTTGCTCAAAAAGGGGATCCAGTTTGAATGGTCCATAGAGTGCGAAAAAGCTTTATCGCAGCTGAAACGCATTTTGTCTCAACCGCCTGTGTTAACAAGGCCATCCGTTGGGGGAGGTCCTCTATGTATACTTGGCAGTTGTAAACGAGGCTCTCAGTGTCGCCCTCGTTCGAGAAACCGATGAAGGGCACAAACCTGTTTACTTTGTGTGTAAAGCACTCCAAGATCTTAAGTTGAGGTATCAGAAGATCGAGAAAGTCGCCCTAGCGCTGGTGATCGCAGCTCGACGGTTGAGACAATATTTTTTGACACATCCTATCGTAATTCGGACAGACCAACCGATCAAACAAATCTTACACAGGCCTGACCAGGCAGGACATATGATTAAGTGGTCGGTCGAGTTATCTGAATTCGGGATTTCGTATGAATCGCAACATGCCCTCAAGGCTCAGTGCTTGGCTGATTTCATTGCGAAAATGACTCCTGGTGCTGTGGAGCCATGTTCCAAGTTGATAGTTCACGTCGATGGATCGTCTAATGCAAAGGGTAGTGGCGCTAGACTGCTACTCGAGAACGAGGATGGGCTGATCGTCGAGTTCTCGTTGGGATTCTCATTCCCGACCTCCAATAACCAAGCAGAATACAAAGCATGTTTGGCATGGCTGACATTAGCTCGAGATTTCAGAGCATTCAAGGTTAAGCTTAGAACCGATTCTCAGTTAGGGGTATCCCAGATTAAAGGTGAATACCAGGCCAAAGACCCTCTCCTACAAAAATACCTTGCACTGGTGAAACAAAAGATGAATGACTTCACTACAATTGAGATCGCTCATGTGCCAAGGGAACAGAACACCCGAGCGGATAACTTGTCCAAACTCTCTAGCATGCGCACCTCGGGAAACAACAGGTCTGTAATACCAGAAACACTGACCAAACGCAGCATAGTTTCTTTAGTCGACACCACCAACGTCGACCTTGCCGATATCTCTCCAAGGTTCTACTTTGGAATATCTTCCACAAGTGTGAATGACGTGGTCGACCTAGGAGATAATTAGATTACGCCCATTCAAAAATTCATTCAATTTGGCGAGCTCCCTGGAGAGGAGAAAGAGGCTGCCAAGATCCGAAAAAAGGCATGTTCTTATTCCATTGTCGAGGGTACTATGTACCGAAGAGGGTTCTCAACTCCCCTGTTGAAATGTCTCGACAGCGCAGAAGCCCAGTACGCGTTAGCTGAAGTACATGAAAGGATATGTGGACAACACCTTGGAGATCATTCCCTTGCAAAGAAAATCCTGCGAGCAGGTTATTACTGGTCAACAATGGAGGCAGACGCGAGATCATTCGTCAAAAAGTGCGACAAATGCCAGAAGCACGACGATCTCCACTTAGCTTCTCTAACTGAGCTGACCTCGCTTTTTGCTCCATGGCCCTTCGCTTGGTGGGGTATCGATATCCTCGGACCATTCCCAATGGCTCCAGGGCAGTTGAAGTACCTAGCCGTGGTCGTAGACTACTTCACCAAGTGGGTGGAGGCAGAAGCACTAGCAAAAATAACAACGAAGAACTTGATCAAGTTCTTTAAAAGGTATATCCTAACCAGGTTTGGTATTCCAGAGGTCGTTGTGACCGACAACGGAACACAGTTTGCAGATCATGGCTTCCGAAAGACCCTAGAAGATCTTTTAATGGAGCAACATTTCACTTCGGTGGAACACCCTCAAACAAATGGTCAAGCTGAGGCTGCGAACAGGGTTATCCTCCGAGGTCTTAAATGAAGATTGGATGATGCAAAGGAAAACTGGGCAGAAGAATTTCCCCGAGTACTTTGGGCATATCGCATAACTCCTCACTCGACAACGGGAGAATCGCCATTTCATCTCACTTATGGGACCGAAGCTATCATTCCCATCGAGATTGGCAAATTAAGCTAGAGGACCTTGCATCCCCCACATGCAGTGAACAATTTCTAATACCTGCGAGAGGAGCTCGACCTCCTAGACGAATGTAGAGAGCTCGCAGCACTGAACGAGATCGCAGTGAAACAAAGGATCGCAGCAAGGTATAATCAAAATGTCGTGCACAGGGAGTTCGCACAAGGTGATCTCGTCCTTCGAAGAGCCGACGTCGGTTTAAAGAATGCCTCATAAGGAAAGCTTGCACCCAATTGGGAAGGCCCTTACCGAGTCACTACAAAGACCGGTACTGGCGCCTACAACCTCGAGACATTGTAGGGCAAACCAATTCAGCAAATTTGGAATATAGCCAAATAGAAGAAATATTATAGTTGAAACACAAGTGTAACTGAAACACGAGTGTAATTGAAACACAAGTGTACTTGAAACACGAGTGTCAAAGCAATAAAAAGCATATTCAAAGTCATCACTTTGCATTCATGCAGGAGTCGTTGGAACTCCCATAATTAAGAAACTTCGACCTCGACTGTTTTCTTAAAGAAAACAGAAGCGAAGACTCGAAACTCAAAGGGTAACGATGTCGCTTTCTGTCCAGCCAACAGATCGACGAACATCACCCATTCGTTCACCTCGGACCAAGGAATAAAATCTTGGTAGAAGGGTAGAAGAAGGACCCCATGGTTGGGTAAACCCTCTTAAGTGACGACATCCCGAGCAAACAATAAAGCAAAATAAACAAAGGTAAACATTTTTGCCAAAGTTTAAACTGCTTAGAAATATTGCTACATTACACATAAAATTGTTCAAATACAAAAGCAATAAAAATGAGGAAACACTAAGGGTTTTGAGCAGAAGCCACTTCGGAAGAGGGAATAGGCACATTGAGGAGAACCTCCTTTGTGGCCGCATCAAAGATCGAGTTCCCTTCAACCACTCCATCCGAGGTCATCCCAATTAAGTTGAGGGCGACACCTGGATTTAACAGTCGAACTTGGGCGATAGCGTTCTCAAACAACTCATCCCCAGCCTTCAAAAATAGGTCGTCCATCTCTACCTTCTTGACCTTCAGTACTTTATTCCCCTCAGAGAGCTTTTGATTCTGCTTGGAGAGTTCCTGGTTTTGCTTGTAGAGTTGCTCATTTTCAGTGTTCAATTCCTCCACTTTGCACTGGAACTCGAGAACCTCCAACTTCGAATTCTCTTCAGACTTCTTGAGGTCCTTAATGGTTAGCGAGAGCCTTTCTCGCTCCTTGACCAACTTCTTCTTCTCAGAAGAAACACCTTCAAGATTTTTGGACACCTTAGACACCTCACCCTTGGCCTTAGTAACCTCCTTCCTCGCCGACTCCAACTGTGCTCGGAGGTCAACCTCAAGTCCCTCCAGAGACTTGATCTTGTTGTCTAACTCTAACTTGCCTTCACGAAGGCCAGTAAGCTCAACTTCTAAATGGCGATTTTTCTCGAAAACCCAGTCAGTAAGCAGTAGGTCACGTAGCTTCCAGGTCGACCCCTCAAAGAACAAATTCTCCTCAGTATTTTTGGAGAGTTCGTTAAAATAGGCTTCGTCGGTGGGAGGAATCAACGCCCTAACTTGATCTGAGGTCAGAATCTCACCACGAGTCCAAACTGCAGGAACCTCACCTGTAGAAGGAACAGTCTCTTTGCCCTTGCTTGATTTACCACCAATTTTCAAAGTCAGTGAAGGGGTCGAGGTCTTAGCTAGAGGAGGCTTCCTAAGCTTTTTTGCCGCTGGCTCCTTAACACTCTTAGCGGGAGCCCCTTCGAAGACGAGGAAATATCCTCGACAACACCAGCCACTTCGCCAGAAGCAGCACATTGATCCCAAAAATCGACGACATCGGCAACAGTGACAGCTGGAGGTGCCTCAGAAGATGGAGTAAGAACAGCAGCAGCATTGCTAGGACCCTCTCCGACCATCAGAGAAGGAGTCTTTTTGGCAATGACCTTCTTCTCTTTCTTCAGGTTAGGCAAATATGCCGAAGTCGCCATTGAAGCTGCAAAAAGCAAAAATGAGATTAGAAGGATAAGAAGAAAACTATCAAAAAGTAGATTTCCACAAAATTACCTAAACACTCATCAGCTTCCTTTTGGTCTTTGCATTTGAGAAGGCGACAAATGTCGATATATCTCCTTTCAGACACCTCTTCTCCCTTTTTATTTACGGACTTTCGAGGTTCGAGTTTCTCCACGATTCCCTGAATACGTTTCAAGCTAAAGCGTTCGTTGTCTTCTAGCACGGATGCCTTGAAAGTAAATTCACTCTTATGTTTGGTGAAATGTTTGTTGCTCCAGCACAACAGAAATTTCTCTTGATAAACGCAAACCACTTCCCCATTCTCGTCGAGCTCCTCTGTGAGAGTACAGACGTTCTCTTTAGCAGAATCACTCATGGCCTCGACTATGAAGTATTTGGATTTGAAGCCGCAATGGGAATCTGAAAACAAATAAAAAAACTTTTCTGTTTTGTTTTAAGGAAACCCACCCTTGTCGATCTGTCGGGATCTCATTAGTCTACAAGGGAGAGAAAATGGTGAAAAATAGTAAGTCATCCGAGTAAGAGTAGATTCGTGCGTCGATGTTGGGACGACATACTTTCCAATTCTCGAAGTTTCGAATCCCATTACTGACATCCAAAGACTTCAAAAATAATAGAAATCCTTTTTTTGACAAGAAAAGAGAGAGATTACAGAGCACGTCCTCTATAACCCAGTCAAAATCTTCAGCGTTTGGGGGCAAGATATAATCATCCCTCTGAAGTATCTTCTTTGCCATCTCCGACCTAGGCAAAGCACCGCCATGAAAATGAGGTCGGAACCTATCAATACTCACTATCCACTCTCTGATGAGGACATGGAGCACCAAGAGGCCATTCAAAGCTTAGGAGGACCAATGACTAGGGCAATGTCAAGGAGGGTCCAAGAAAGCTTAGTCCAATTCATGACTAAGACAATTGCAAACAGAGGCAAAGATGTAATTGCACCAAAAACCATGCTTGTCATACAAGCCATGGAGGAGGCGCAACTTGCATAAAAGAAGGCAGCCAAGTTAATTTCTTTTAATTGAATAAAAGTGCAAGTGACCAATTGATTTATTTGGGACCAAGGCACTAAGTTATTTAATTTTTTTTTGGTGTGTTTAATCCACTTCAAGTGGCTGTGTGGCGCAAGGAGCAAGGGGTCCCACACCTCTCAACCACTCTTTGTGTAGTTTTAATGGGTGAATAATCTTGCTACCAAGGAAAGACAAAGACATTCAAAGCAATCAAGGCAAAGAGGAGTTACACAAGACAAGGTGATGAATGCTAAGACAAAGACATTCAAAGCAATAAAGGCAAAGAGGAGTTACACAAGACAAGGTGATGAATGCTCCAACAAAGACAATAAAAGCGCATCCATCCACTTAATTACAGTTAATGAGTGGTTGTGAAACCTTCACCTGGTCATGAAGAGCAATCAAAACAGAATATGAAGCGTAGACCTTTACTTCAATTTGCGCCACTTAGGCCATGAGGCAGCAATAATTATTTTTGTTTGTAATTTCCTTTAATCATTTTGCTTGTAACCCTAGAAAGGAAGGACTTTGTCTCTTTACTCTTTGTAACAGCAAGAACCTCCTTCATTATATATAGCGCAAGTTTCAATAGAGGTTAACAAAGATTTTAGCAAAATATTGAGTTCATACTCTTTGGTTCTGGATTGGACCAGTTTATCGATCTTATCAAGAAACTCTCTTCTTGTAGTGATCCTCACATTCATAGGCTTATCCTTGTCTTGGATTAGACTAAGGTGGCGCCCCTGCCTCCCAATCATCCATCTTCTTCACTTACTCATAAACAGATCCTTGAGACCTTGTTTGCTTCTTGTTTTATTTTGTGTTTTCACAATCTGTCCCCTTAATTCTCTACCACCAAAGCCACGAAATTCCATTCATTCTCTATCCAATTTTCATTCATTTTATATCAAAAATACAAAAACAAAAGTCACAACCAGATTCTATGTTGAAAATCAAGCAAATGGCCAATTTCTACAACAAGGAGGCCATCATTTGGTATCAGAGCAAGGTTTCGACTTTGTTCAAAAGAATCCCAGGTTTCTCTATTCTTATCTTTGAGTTCTGAATTCTTTAAAAAAAAAAAATTGCGAAAATTCATAAAAAAAAAAAATCTTGAATTCTGGTTGTGTTTCTTTGATGCTGCTACACTCTGAAATTTTTATTTTATTTCTTTCTTTTGAGTGAGTTCTTTCTTGTTCTAGTCTCACAAACTTTGTGTTCAATTTTTGTTTCTTACCTTTCCTTTCCAAGCTGTTGTGTGTGTGGATTATTATTTGAATTGGTTTCTTGTATTGATCATTTGATGGTTTCTCTAAAGAACTAACAAGAGTTATGGATCCTCAAAATCGATTACTACTAGATGCCCTCAAGGCAAAAATGAGAGAACTTTTGAAAGAGGAAGTGGAAGGCATAAATGAAAGAATTGACCAATTAGAAAACAGACAAAATAGCAGTGATGAGGAGGAACGGAGGAGAAGGAGACGTGATGAACCTAGAGAAGATAGGTTGGGTGGTATAAAAATAAAAGTACCACAATTTGTTGGGAAAAATGACCCGGAGACGTATTTGGAATGGGAAACTAAAATTGAACAAATTTTTTCCTCAGAATAATTATCTTGATCTTCAAAAGGTGCAAGTTGCTTCTATTGAATTTACAGATTACGCCTTGGTGTGGTGGGACCAATTGACAAAGGAGAGGAGAAGGCACAATGAGCCAGCCATTGCCACATGGGAGGAAATGAAGAGGCTCATGAGAAGGAGATTCATCCCATCTTACTACAACAGAGTTGCACAACAAATTACAATGACTCACCCAAGGCAACAAAAGTGTTGATGAGTACTACAAGGAGATGGAGGTGGCAAAAATTAGAGCAAATGTGGAGGAAGATGATGAAGCAACCATGGCCAGATTCTTGCATGGTCTAAATCGTGATATAAGTGACATAGTGGAACTGCAACACTATGTTCAATTAGACGATTTGGTACATCAAGCCATAAAGGTAGAACAACAACTTAAGAGGAAGGGTCGATAAGAAGAAGCACTACCACTTCCAATCCTCAAAATTGGAAGAGCAATATTAAGAGTGAAGGTACTTCATCATCCAAAGAAGCCGCTGACACAAAAGGTAAAAACGCTACAACTAGTCCTTCTCAAGTTGTTTCAACTAACCGGCTGTTAAGTGTTTCAAGTGCCAAGGCTTAGGACACATTGCATCTCAATGTCCTACCAAGAGAATTATGATTGTAGAGGAGGTTGAGGAGGAAGATGAAGGGGCTGAAGAGTATGATGAGGATTGTGTTGAGGAGGAGGCCCAAATACCTAGTGGAGAGCTACTTATGATGAAAAGGTTGTTGGAAGCCGTGGTAAAGGAGGAAGATGCGACTCAAAGGGAGAACATATTTCACTCAAGGTGCCTCATACAAGGCAAGGTATGTTCCCTGATTATTGATGGTGGGAGTTGCACAAATGTTGCTAGCACAAGGTTAGTTTCCAAACTCCAACTAGAAACTAAACCACATCCCAAGCCATATAAGCTTCAATGGCTTGTTAATGATGTTGAGATGATTGTTGATGAACAAGTAGAAATTTCTTTTCAATTGGAAACTATGAATATGTGGCTGTTTGTGATGTAGTTCCTATGGAGGCCAGCCATGTCTTGTTGGGAAGGCCTTGGCAATTTGACAAAAAGGCAAGCCATGAAGGGCATACCAACAAGTACTTTTTTGTTCATCATGGAAAAAGAATTGTATTGGCTCCTTTGAGCCCAAGTGAGGTGAGAGATGATCAAAAAAAATTGAGAGAAAAATGTGAAAAAGAAAAAGAAGAAAAAGAAAAGATCGCCAAAGAAAAAGAGAGAAAAAAGAGTGACAAAAAAAAGATTGATGAAAAAAAGAAAGAAAATTTGATGGCGACAAAAGGGGAGGTTAAAAAAGCTATTTTCTCTAATCAGCCCCTATATTTGCTTTTTAGCAAAGAGGTGGCCTTGCTGGAAAATTTACCTAACACTCAAGAATTGCCAAATTGCATAAATTCTCTTTGCGAGGAATTTGAGGATCTGCTTTCCTAAGGAGGTACCAAGTGGGCTGCCACCCTTGAGAGGATTGAGCACCACATTGATCTCATCCCAGCGCCACTTTGCCTAATAGGCCAGCCTACCTGAGCAACCCACAACAAACGCAAGAGATACAAAAGCAAGTGGCTGAATTGGTAAGTAAAGGTTGGGTAAGGGAAAGTTTAAGTCCATGTGCTATCCCCTGTTATTTTAGTCCCTAAGAAAGATGGTAGTTGGAGAATGTGCAATCGATTGTAGGTCATAATAATATTATCATAAGTATAGGCATCCAATACCTCGGTTAGATGACTTGCTTGATGAACTGCTTTGGTGCATGCTTGTTTTCCAAAATTGATTTGAAAAGTGGATACCATCAAATTAGAATAAGGGAAGGGATGAATGGAAAACTGCTTTCAAAACTAAATATGGTTTATATGAGTGGTTAGTTATGCCTTTTGGATTAACTAATGCACCTAGCACTTTCATGAGATTAATGAACCATGTTTTGAGGAATTTTTGGGAAAATTTGTTGTTGTATATTTTGATGATATCTTGATATATAGCAAAAATTTAGAGGACCATTGCATTCATCTAAGGGCTGTTTTAAATGTGCTAAGAAAAGAAAACTTGTATGCAAACTTGGAAAAATGTGTGTTTTTCACGGATCAAGTCGTTTTTCTAGGCTTTGTCATAAGGTCTCAAGGAGTACATGGGGATGAAGCAAAGGTGAAGGCAATCCAAGAATGGCCAAGACCTAAAAGTGTGACAGAGGTAAGAAGTTTCCATGGTTTAGCAAGTTTCTAAAGGAGGTTTGTTAAGGATTTTAGTACTATTGCTGCACCTCTTAATGAAATTGTTAAAAAGGAAATTGGTTTTAAATGGGGTGAGAAACAAGAACAAGCTTTTTCAATTCTTAAAGAAAAGCTCACCCAAGCACCAATTCTAGCATTGCCTAATTTTTCAAAATCTTTTGAAATTCAGTGTGATGCTTCCAATGTTGGAATTGGGGCTGTTTTGATGCAAGAAGGTCATCCAATTGCTTATTTTAGTGAGAAATTAAAAGGGGCTGCCCTAAATTACTCCACTTATGATAAGGAATTGTATGCCTTAGTAAGGGCATTGCAAACGTGGCAACATTACTTGCTGCCAAAAGAATTTGTCATTCATAGTGATCATGAGTCCTTGAAGTATTTAAAAGGACAAGGTGATGAAGTCCAGGGAAATTCAAATGGAGACCATCCAATAGATGCAAGGCCCAATGATGCTCTACAAGGACTTGGAGGCCCAATGACGAGGTCAAGGACTAAAAAGGCTAAAGAGGCTTTGGACAAAGAAGTCAACTATTTCCTATCTCTCAAACCAACTCCCGAAGGCCCAACTCTCAAGATAGTCCAAATAATCCAAGTTGATGAAGAACCCAATATGGGGGGCATGATATCACCTTAGTCGTTCCTTTTAATTTATTTAGATTAAGTATTTGAACTTTTTTAAATTCAGTTTGGTTGTATTTTCCATTTGGGATAATTTTTGTAATAAGGTCCTACTTGTTTTGGGCTAACTAAGCACATAGGATCTTAGAATGTGTTGCAGCTTTGCTAATTGGGCTTGGCCCATATCCATGAGCCAGGTTCAGACTTGGGAGCGCCAACTTGCTGGTTCCACCAAGTAGGGTTGGCCGCCACACTCTATTAGGAAAGGAGGGAGGGAATTGATTACCATTATGGCTATAAATAGCCTTTGTACACTCCTAATTCAGGAGCTTTGAATCAGAATTTATTTTGCACTCCATTGTGAGTTTGTGAGAGCTAAGCCTCTTAGGTTCTTGGATGAACCATTTCTGATTCTTATCAAGAGCTTCCATTCTCTTGTGGCGAATCTTCACCGGACTTATCACTCTCTTGAGAGTGTGGCGTCTTCTTTCATTTCTGTCTCAATTCCATCTTTTTATTTTAATTCTGTTTGCTTAATTCTTTGTTTATGCGCCACTTTCCTTAAAGCTTGCACCTTAGCACTTCATTCTTCTTGCACTACTGTTTGTATGCGCCATCTTAATTCAAGAGCAAAGTATTTGTTCTTCCTTCTTCAAATAGAAGTGGGCGCCAGTTTGAGGATTAAGGATTCTAATTCCTAAAGTTCTTATTTTTATACTGTTTTAATCCTTATAACAAGATTCAATTCGAGGACGATCCGTTAAAAACTATATGCATCCGTTTTGGATCATATCATGTGGTATCAGAGCCCGGATCCTAGAATTGACAAAGTTCTTGTTTTTATTGTGTACTGTTCTTATTGCTTTCTAACACCAAGCACAGTTGCTTGAGTGCCATATTTGTACACATTTGGATCATCTTGATCAGCGCCATTTCCAAGGATTGGCGAAATTCTTTACATTCTGCTCTTTAAGTCATTTACTTTCTTAGCCTTTAAATTCGTGCCTTTAATTCTGTCTTTTAATTCCAGTTCTTTGTTTCTTGTTTTTATTCTAGTCATTTATTCTTTTGCGCAATTCTGACTTTAATCCTTTATTTCCATATTGGTTCTTTGTTGATGTTTATAGCACTTGAATTGAAAAGGAAACTTTTAATCACACAGTTGGCACAACAATTCAATTTGATATTGCAATAACCAATTTTTAAGTGCAAAAAAAAAAACAGAACAGGGGCGTGATCTACAAAAAAAAAAATCCTTTTATTCCAGAAAAAAAAAACAAAAAAAAAGGAAAAAAAAAAGGCCCCCTGCACCTAACAAGATTAAATTGTTGCCATTGGGGACTTCATTAGGAGTGTTCTGTAATTCATAACTTTTTATAATTGTCTTCTCATTGTTCCAGTTCCTCTTGTCTTCTTTGCATTCCTTTTGAGTTGTATGTTTCCTTGTTAGCTTTTCTTGTTTGTCTCTTTAAATTCTTTTAAGTTTTGTCTAGAGTTTCTTTCCTTTCTTCAAATTCTGGGTGATTAACTCTTGTGAAGTTTGTCATTTGTGAAACGAACCCTTGGTAATTGAAACACGAGAGGGTTTATTTAAGAACTCAAAGAGACTTGAGAGGTAAAAGGCAAGAGTGGACATTATAGAAAAAGCCTACTAAGAGTGAAACACGAGTGATAAATTCAAGAGTGTAAACACGTGAGAAGAGTGGAAAGGGCCTTTTGTTTATTATTTTTTTTAACCCTATAAAAAAAATCCAAAGATGAGTGAAGGAAGCACACCCCCATCCCCTAGGACCGCCTGATTGATGCAATTCCTAGCCCAAGAGTTAGACAAAGGGTTAAACCAAGTTCGGGCTGAATTTAACACAAGGTTGGATGAAATGAGTAGGGGTTCTCAACATGAGGCCTCGCATGAGGATGAATATGATTATGATTCGGGTAGGGAAAGGAGACCCAGGAGGGACCATGATCGGAGAAGGAGACATGGGAGGCATGATGATAGGAGACATAGGAGGTATAGGAGTAATGAGAGGGAAGGAGAACTAGGAAGAGTTAAGATCCAAGTACACTCCTTCAAAGGAAAGAATGACCCTGAAGCCTACCTAGAATGGGAGACCAAAATAGAACAAATCTTTTCCTATCACCGTTACAATGAAGAGAGGAAGGTGAAGGTGGCAGCCCTTGAGTTTTCTGATTATGCTCTAATCTGGTGGGACCAAGTACAAAAGGAGAGGGAAAGAAATAGGGATTACCCCGTAGATACTTGGGAGGAGATGAAAGCTTTGATGAGAAAAAGGTTTGTACCTTCGTGGTACCACCGGGAATTACATAATAAACTCCAAAGACTTACCCAAGGGAGTAAGAGTGTGGATGAGTACCATAAGGAGATGGAGGTGGCCTTGGTAAGGGTAAACATCAATGAAGATAGGGAGGCTACCATGTCCCGTTTCCTTCACGGCCTAAACCGTGAGATAGGAGACATTGTGGAGTTGCATCATTATGAAGAGCTTGAAGAGTTGGTCCACCAAGCCATAAAGGTGGAACAACAACTCAAGAGGAAGGCATGGAGGAAATCTCCCTCCACCTTTAAAACCCCCGCTTGGAAGGATAAGCAACCCAAGGAGGTTTCCTCTACACAACCTAAGGAAGGTATGAACTCTAAAAATTCTAAAACTTTTCCTTCCACTAACGCTTCTTCTTCTTCTGCTTTCTAAGCACGTGGACATTAAGTGTTTCAAATGTTTGGGAAAAGGCCATATGGCCTATGAGTGCCCAAACAAAAGGACAATGACCATGAAAGGGGGGTATATTTCTAGTGAGTCATGTAAGGGCTCCCCTGCCGAAAGTGAGAAGGAAGAAGAGTGCGAAACCTTAGCTCATGATGGTGACTTGCTAATGATAAGGAGACTCTTAGGGAGTCAAATTGTGCCAAATGAGCTAGACCAAAGGGAAAACATTTTCCATACAAGATGCATCATACAAGGAAAGGTCTGTTCCTTAATCATTGATGGGGGAAGTTGCTGATGAAGACCTGAAGTGCAAGGATGAAGAATCATTACATGGCATAAGTGAATCTATAATAAAGGCGTGACAAGAAAACAAAGGAGGGGCTGTACACTATTTGGCCCAAACTTATCTAGCTTATTTTTGTTTTAAATAAAGTCGTAATAAGCTCGTAGAAATTGCATGTTGCATTTTGCACTAAAGGCCCAAAGACATTTGTTTGAATTTTTGGATTTTAGTTGTTTGGTTTGAGTGTTTGTTTGCTATAATCTTTTTTGGATAAAGTAACAAATCGCAGTATTTTTGTAATGTGAATAAATAGCACAACATTAAGGGTTCTTGGTGAATTTAAAGCTAAGGAAGAAAGGCATTGAATTGGAAGACATGTGGGACCAAACTCTTCATTGTTGGCTAAGGAATCTTCCTAACAGCTATATTGAGAGCTTAATTGGCTAATATAAGTGTGGAGAAGGTGTTGGGACAGCTCACCAAAGACAAATGAATGCACGGACAAAGAAACAAATGCATTGAGTGCATTGTCTAGCTTTTATTGCTTATGTCAGTTACAAATTGAAGAAGACAATGAAGCTAGCATTTAAAAAGTTGTCTAATGAATAATATAGCTGCTGCAATAATGCTCAATTATTGTACTTGAAGGCTAGTTGGTTACACATTGAATTAGGCATTAAACTAGCAATTAGTAAGCTTTTTAGGAATAGAAAGCTGATACCTTTACCTTGTAATCTCTACATAATGGCAAGTTTCTAATGAGAAGGATCAAATTTTGGATGAAAAAGCTTGTGTTTATCACAATTGAGAGACTTATGTTCTCTTGGGTTACAGTTGAGCCATTTTGAACTTATCAAGAAGCAAACCTTCTTGTGGCGTTCCACTGCTTATCAAATTCCTTGAGGAATTGTGGCGCATCCATCCACTCATCTTTATCCATTTCTTTTTATTTTATTTGATAACAATTCTGTTTAGAACGACATTGCTATAATTTAGTTCGTCCATTTTAAACTTATTTAACTTCTGAATTTGCGAAAATGTTAAACTACAAAGTTGTTCATGACATCTTGAACTTCAATTTTGAGTCAAGAATCAATTAATTTGAATCTGAATTGAGTGAGAAATCGATGTTTGTATCTGAAATTGAATTCTGGGCACAAACAACACATTAAATCTATTTGGATTACTGCTTGTTTATTCTTGTCATGGCAATAAAATGCATTGATAATCGAGTTTGGATTTCAACCAAGATCGAATTTAACAAAATGACTACCCACATCAAAGTGGTTTGTCATCATTTGGCATCAAAGCTATGGTTGAGGTTGAAATTCTACTTGCATTCATTTATTTATTTCAATTCTGTTCACTTCTTCTTCTTCTTTCAATTCTGTCCCGGTTGGCATTTCTTTGAATTAGTGAGTTTGTCTAACTTATTTCTTCTTTTCTTGTCCAGAAAATACAACAAAGGTTTCATTTTTGAAGAGTACAAGAAAGGAATTAAAAAAAAAGGAATCAATTCTTTATCTAGTTTTGCAAAAAAAAAAAATAGCCAATTTTTTCCCCATATAAGAAAAATTCAAAAAAAGGAGAAAGTGCAGACCCTTTCTTATTTTCTTGACAAGTCCATTATGTGCTTCTCTTATCTTCATAGACAAACTCATATTTCTTCAGTTCATTCTTTATTTGCTTTTACCTTGCGAGATTGATTGTTTCTTGTGTTGTTTATTTTGACTCTCAAGAACTCAAAGAGAGCATATTAGTAGTAAAGGCAGAGAGTAACACTAGAGAAAAAGCCAACAATTGAGGCGAAACACGAGTGTACACATAATTGAGTGATACGTGAGAAGAGCGGTGAGGGCACTTTTCATTACTTGTTAGTTTTGTAAAATTGTTTTGGATTAAGCATGGCGGATAAATTAGAACTCCAATTGCAAAACTTTGCAAGACACATGGAGAAACTCTTCCAGAGCGTAGTAATATATGTATCATGGGTATCTTGACAAGCTTGATGAGAAGTATGAAGAGACATAAGGATTTAGAAAAGAAGAAAGCATAAGGAGAGTGAGCGAAAGAAAGTGTAGAAAATTTATGGAGGTCACTGTGTATGGAAGTATTTGATTAGAATTTTGGAGGATCCAGGAGTATGTTAAATATCATGAAGAAAGAGGATGAAAAGAGGCCGAGGAAAACAAAAAGAGGCCTTGAAGAAAAATGAGACATCGGAGAGAAGAGAGTGAAAAAGAAAATTGAGGCAGAAATAAAAAGAATAAGGAATTATGAGGAAAGAGTCAAGAACTAGAGAGAAAGAATGCTCAAGAGAAAGAATGGAAAAACAAAGAGAAAAAATTGAGATCATTCTCCCAACACAGTCTTACAAACTCTCTCATAATTTCTAACTCTAACCTTTGTTTATCTTTGATGATTCTCTTGTGCAAGAACTTGAAGAAGTGTCTCCAAAGGAAGAATGTGACAAACTATTCAAGTGGAGGAAAAAGAAAATTGAGTGCCCAATTGAAAGTCTCTTGAAACAAGAGAGGAAGGTTAATGAATCAAAGGTGGTGCACTGAGGGTGATTAGTGAAAAGGTTCCTCAGGATGCTTGCAAGGAAACTACCGGTTTGAACCCTTGCATTTTTTGTCTTCTACTAAATTCATTGATATATCTCTTGTTAAATTGTTTGAAAGTCTCTTTCTCCTATGTTTGCTAGGTTTGCAAATTTACATGTTGAAATGCCTAACTTTTTCTATTCCCTTAAGCCTAGCTTGAGTCTTGGAAACCATGAGGCATGAAGTGTTTAATCCATCTATTCTTCTAAACTTGATTTGAGAATTATGGCGAACTTGAAAGAATTCTTTGATAAATGTGTTTGTTGTGCTTTCTAATGCTAACTTGGTTCATGACAACAATCTTGAAGATTTGTGTTGGATTTCTTAAGCGTTTGTTTGCCAAGTTGGACACTTACTCTTTGTTAAAAATAAGGTTAGCATTTTAAGGTTTCTTATATGGAGCACTAATTGTTTGCATGTGGAATTAATTGATGGTTACACTACCACATCTCTCCTCACTCTACCAAATTTTCCCAAACCTTTTATGCTTCCATATGATGCTCCTAAAGTGTTTGAAAGGTTGTTTGTCTCAAAAAGAATCATCCTTAGTTTTTGATAAGAAGAATATCCGTAAGGTGACTTGCTTTGGAGCCTTTGCAAAGAACAAAGTATTTTCTCTCTTGTCACCATGTCCAATCCAAGAAAAGGTAAATTTGGTCCTTAATCTCAATTTCAAGAGTACAACTTTCTCATTACTTCTAAAATTCCTTTTCTTGAAAATGAACATGTTGGAGTTGCTAAATCTGAAGAAGTGGAATTGTGTTTAAGCCTGGGTACATTTGGTGATTTCTCCAATTTCCATTTGGGTGGGAAGGTTAACTTCTTTCTTTCATGTCCTTGACTTGTAATTTTTTTTCTTCATATAAATTTGTGTTGGAACTAAAATTTGAGGTCAAATTTCTTCCAAGAAGGAGGGATGATGAAGACCTGAAGTGCAAGGATGAAGAATCATTACATGGCATAAGTGAATCTATAATAAGAGCGTGACAAGAAAACAAAGGAGGGCTGTACACTATTTATTTAAACTTATCTAGCTTATTTTTGTTTTTAAATAAAGTAAGTAATAAGCTCATGATAGCATGTTGCATTTTGCCTTAAAGGCCCAAAGACATTTGTTTGAATTTTTGGATTTTAGTTGTTTGGTTTGAGTGTTTGTTTGCTATAATCTTTTTGGATAAAGTAGTAAACAAATCAGCGATATTTTTGTGTGTGAATAAATAGCACAACATTAAGGGTTCTTGGTGGTTACAAAAGCTAAGGAAGAAAGGCATTGAATTGGAAGACATGTGGGAGCAAACTCTTCATTGTTGGCTAAGGAATCTGCCTAACAGCTATATTGACAGCTTAATTGGCTAATATAGTGTGGAGAAGGTGTTGACAGACTCCTAAAGACAAATAGAATGCACGAGACAAAGAAACAAATGCATTGAGTGCATTGTCTAGCTTTGTGTATCGATTTACAAATTGAAGAAGACAATGAAGCTAGCATTTAAAAAGATTGTCTAATGAATAATATATTCTTTCCAATAATGCTCAATTATTGTACTTGAAGGCTAGTTGATTTACACATTGAATTAGGCATTAAACTAGCAATTATTAAGCTTTTTAGGAATAGAAAGCGATACCTTTACCTTGTAATCTCTATATAATGGCAAGTTTCTAATGAGAAGGATCAAATTTTGGATGAAAAAGCTTGTGTTTATCACAATTGATGAGACTTATGTTCTCTTGGGTTACGGATTGAGCCATTTTGAACTTATCAAGCAAACCTTCTTGTGGCGTTCTTCACTCACCTTATCAATTCCTTAGGGAATTGTGGCGCATCCATCCCTCATCTTTATCCATTTCTTTTATTTTATTTGATAACAATTCTTGTTTTAGAAACGACTTGTGCTATAATTTAGTTCGATCCATTTTTCGCTTATTTAACTTCAATTTACGAAAATGTTAAGCTTACTAAAGTTGTTCATGACATCTTGAACTTCAATTTTGAGTCAAGAATCAATTAATTTGAATGCAGAATTGGTGAGAAATCGATGTTTGTATCGGTAATTTTGGGCCTGAAACAACACATTAAATCTATTTGATTCTGCTTGTTTATTCTTGTCATGGCAATAAAAATGCATTGATAACTGAGTTTGGATTTCAACCAAAGATCGAATTTAACAAAATGACTACCCACATCAAAGTGGTTGTCATCAGTTGCACAAATGTGGCCAGCACTCGTTTGGTAAGAAAACTTGAACTTCAAACTATTCCCCATCCCAGGCCATACAAACTTCAATGGTTGAGTGAGAATGGTGAGTTACTAGTCAATCAGCAAGTGTTGGTAAGCTTGTCCATTGGTAAGTATCAAGATGATGTCTTATGTGATGTTGTTCCCATGGAGGCCGGCCATGTTTTACTTGGTAGGCCTTGGCAGTTTGATAAACGTGCTACTCATGATGGTTTTACTAATAAATACTCTTTTGTGCATAATTCTTTGAAAATTACCCTTGTGCCTTTGACTCCTAAACAGGTTTGTGAAGACCAAGTGGCGCTGAGACTTAGGAGAGAAGAAGAGAAGAAGGCCACAAAGGGAAAGTCAAATGGGGAAAAAAATGTGGGGATCAAAAAGATATTGAATGTTTAATTGCCAGGGAGAGTGAAATAAAGAGGGCTTGCTTTGCAAGGCAAGAGATGTACATTTGCGTGTACAAGGATTTATATTTGAATCATAACTCTAACCCTCTACCTAGTGAGGTAGGGTCTCTTTTGCAGGATTTTGAAGATGTCTTCCCAAAGAGTGTTCCTCCCGGACTACCTCCTTTAAGGGGTATTGAGCATCAAATGGACTTCATTCAGGAGCCTCTTTGCCTAATAGGCCCGCCTATAGGACCAATCCGAGGAAACAAAGGAAATTCAGAAGCAAGTGGAGGAATTGCTCCAAAAAGGTTGGGTAAGAGAAAGCTTGAGCCCTTGTGCCGTTCAGATTATTCTTGTCCCTAAAAGGGCGGCACTTGGCGCATGTCTTGGCCGTAGAGGGTAAATAATATCAACGTGAAATATAGACACCCCATCCCTAGACTAGATGATATGCTTGATGAATTGCATGGTGCTTGTTATTTTTCTAAAGTTGATTTGAAGAGTGGGTACCATCAAATTAGGATGAGGGAGGGGATGAGTGGAAAACAGCCTTTAAAACTAAGCATGGATTGTATGAATGGTTGGTAATGCCTTTTGGACTTACAAATGCCTAGCACCTTCATGAGGTTGATGAACCATGTATTAAGAGAGTTTCTAGGCAAGTTTGTAGTGGTGTACTTTGATGACATTCGATCTACAAAGATAACCTTAGATGAGCACCTAGAACACCTTAGAAATTTGTGATGAGTGTTCTAAGGAAAGAAAAGTTGTATGCTAATTTAGAGAAGTGTGTCTTTTGTACCGACCATGTGGTGTTTTTAGGTTTTGTTGTAAGTGCTAAGGGAGTACAAGTGGATGAAGAAAAGATTAAAGCCATTAGGGAGTGGCCTACCCCTAAGTCAGTGAGTGAGGTGAGAAGCTTCCATGGGCTAGCTAGTTTCTATAGAAGGTTCGTAAAGGACTTTAGCACCATAGCTGCCCCTTTGAATGAGGTTGTGAAGAAGAGTGTGAGCTTTAAATGGGGAGAAGCACAAGAGAGAAGCTTTAACACCCTTAAAGAAAAACTTACTCATGCGCCCATACTTGCATTGCCTAATTTTTCTATGTCATTTGAACTTGAATGTGATGCATCTAATGTGGGTATTGGGGCTGTTTTACTCCAGGGGGGCATCCAATTGCGTACTTTAGTGAGAAATTGCATGGTGCTGTTTTGAATAGTGATAAAGAGTTGTATGCACTTATAAGGGCTTTGCACACTTGGCAGCACTATCTTTTGCCAAAGGAATTCGTAATTCATAGTGATCATGAGTCACTAAAATATTTGAAAGGGCAAGGTAAGCTTAACAAAAGGCATGCTAAGTGGGTAGAATTTCTTGAACAATTCCCCTATGTGATCAAGCACAAGCAAGGTAAGGTGAATGTAGTGGCAGATGCACTCTCTAGAAGGTATACCTTACTTTCCACTCTTGAAACAAAAATTATTGGTTTTGAACACATAAAAGAGTTGTATGTGCATGATGATGATTTCTCCAAAGTATATGTTGTTTGTGAAAAAGGGGCGCATAATGGGTTCTTTAGGCATGATGGGTTTTTATTCAAGGAAAAATATTTATGTGTGCCTAAATGTTCGTTGCGTGAACTCTTACTTAGGGAAGCACATGAGGGGGGACTAATGGGACATTTTGGGATCCAAAAGACTTTGGACATTTTGCATGAGCATTTTTATTGGCCTGGCATGAAGCATGATGTGCATAGAATTTGTGATAGATGCATTGTTTGTAAAAAGGCCAAGTCAAAGGTAATGCCCCATGGACTTTATACCCCCTTACCTATCCCAGATTCTCCTTGGATTGACTTGGCTATGGGCTGTGGGCTAGGTCTTCCCGCTCCAAGAGGGGGAGAGACTCAATTTTTGTGGTTGTTGACAGGTTTTCCAAGATGGCCCACTTTATTCCTTGTCATAAGGTGGATGATGCTACTCATGTGGCAGACTTGTTCTTCAAGGAAATTGTAAGACTACATGGGATGCCTAAGAGCATAGTCTCTGATAGGGACTCTAAGTTCCTCAGTCACTTTTGGAGAACCCTTTGGAACAAATTAGGGACCAAGCCGATAATTTCTACCCCTTGTCACCCACAAACTGATGGGCAAACTGAAGTGGTGAATAGGACCCTTTCGACCTTGCTGCGGTCAATCATCAAGAGGAGCGTCAAAACATGGGAAGAATGCTTACCTCTTGTTGAATTTTCTTATAATAGAGCGGTTCATTCTACCACTAGCTTTTCTCCTTTTTGAAATTGTGTATGGATTTAATCCCCTCACACCCCTTGATTTCTTTGCCTCTGCGATATTTTTTCTTTGAATCATAGGGACGGGAAGGCGAAGGCAGAATATGTGAGGAAGCTCCATGAGAAAGTCAAGTCCCAAATTGAAAAAAAGATGGAGCAATATGCTAAGCAAGCCAACAAAGGAAGAAAAAGCGTTGTCTTTGAGCCTGGAGATTGGGTCTGGGTACATATGAGGAAGGAAAGGTTTCCGTCACAGAGGAAATCAAAGCTCTCACCTAGAGGAGATGGTCCCTTCCAAATCATTAAAAAGATCAATGATAATGCCTACAAAGTTGACCTACCAGGTGAGTATGGAGTTAGTGCAACATTTAATGTGGCTGACTTAAGTCCTTTTGATGTAGGTGATGAAGGATCAAATTCGAGGACGAATTCTTTCGAAGGGGGAGAGCATGATGAAGTCCAGGGAAATTCAAATGGAGACCATCCAATAGATGCAAGGCCCAATGATGCTCTACAAGGACTTGGAGGCCCAATGACGAGGTCAAGGACTAAAAAGGCTAAAGAGGCTTTGGACAAAGAAGTCAACTATTTCCTATCTCTCAAACCAACTCCCGAAGGCCCAATTCTCAAGATAGTCCAAATAATCCAAGTTGATGAAGAACCCAATATGGGGGGCATGATATCACCTTAGTCGTTCCTTTTAATTTATTTAGATTAAGTATTTGAACTTTTTTAAATTCAGTTTGGTTGTATTTTCCATTTGGGATAATTTTTGTAATAAGGTCCTACTTGTTTTGGGCTAACTAAGCACATAGGATCTTAGAATGTGTTGCAGCTTTGCTAATTGGGCTTGGCCCATGTCCATGAGCCAGGTTCAGACTTGGGAGCGCCAACTTGCTGGTTCCACCAAGTAGGGTTGGCCGCCACACTCTATTAGGAAAGGAGGGAGGGAATTGATTACCATTATGGCTATAAATAGCCTTTGTACACTCCTAATTTAGGAGCTTTGAATCAGAATTTATTTTGCACTCCATTGTGAGTTTGTGAGAGCTAAGCCTCTTAGGTTCTTGGATGAACCATTTCTGATTCTTATCAAGAGCTTCCATTCTCTTGTGGCGAATCTTCACCGGACTTATCACTCTCTTGAGAGTGTGGCGTCTTCTTTCATTTCTGTCTCAATTCCATCTTTTTATTTTAATTCTGTTTGCTTAGTTCTTTGTTTATGCGCCACTTCCTTAAAGCTTGCACCTTAGCACTTCATTCTTCTTGCACTACTGTTTGTATGCGCCATCTTAATTCAAGAGCAAAGTATTTGTTCTTCCTTCTTCAAATAGAAGTGGGCGCCAGTTTGAGGATTAAGGATTCTAATTCCTAAAGTTCTCATTTTTATACTGTTTTAATCCTTATAACAAGATTCAATTCGAGGACGATCCGTTAAAAACTATATGCATCCGTTTTGGATCATATCACAAGGTAAGTTGAATAAAAGGCATGCTAAATGGGTTGAATTTTTGGAGCAATTTCCTTATGTGATTAAGCATAAGAAGGGTAAAGCCAATGTTGTGGCTGATGCATTATCAAGAAGGTACGCATTACTCTCTACCCTTGAAACTAAAATTTTTGGTCTTGAGCACATTAAGGAATTGTATGAGCATGATCTTGATTTTTCTGGTAAATATGCTGAATGTGTGCATGCTGCCCATAATGGATTTTTTAGGCACAATGATTATTTATTTAAAGAAAAAAGGTTGTGTGTGCCAAAAGGATCCATTAGAGAACTCTTAGTCAAAGAGGCGCATGAGGGGGGCTTAATGGGACATTTTGGTGTTCCTAAAACTTTGGAATTTTTGCAAGAACATTTCTATTGGCCTCTCATGAAAATTGATGTGCAAAAATATTGTGAAAGATGCATTGTTTGCAAAAAGGCCAAATCCAAAGTGATGCCCCACGGTTTATATACTCCATTGCCTGTTCCTGAATATCCCTGGATTGACCTTTCCATGGACTTTGTCTTAGCGTTACCTAGAACAAAGAACGGGAAAGATTCTATTTTTGTTGTTGTGGACAGGTTCTCAAAGATGGCACATTTCATTCCATGCAAAAAGGTGGATGATGCTTGCCACATTGTTGATTTGTTTTTCAAAGAAGTGGTGCGCCTACATGGTCTACCAAAAAGTATAGTGTCTGACCGTGACACTAAATTTCTAAGCCACTTCTGGAGAACTTTGTGGGGTAAGGTGGGAACTAAGTTACTATTCTCTACAACTTGTCATCCCCAAACTGATGGGCAAACCGAGGTAGTAAATGTAACCCTCTACTCTTTTAAGGGCTATACTTTCAAGGAATTTGAAAATGTGGGAAACGTGGCTGCCACATGTTGAATTTGCTTATAATAGGGCTGTCCGTAGTACCACAAATCATTCCCCATTTGAGATTGTGTATGGTTATAATCCTTTAACTCCTCTTGATCTATTACCTTTACCTAACACATCTCTGTTGAAGCATAAAGATGGCAAAGCGAAAGCTGAATTTGTGAAAAGTTTGCATGAGAAAATTAAACTGCAAATTGAAAAGAAAAATGAAAGCTATGCCAAAAGTGCCAATAAAGGGCGCAAGCGGGTTACTTTTGAACCCGGAGATTGGGTCTGGGTCCATATGAGGAAAGATAGGTTTCCGTCACAAAGGAAATCTAAGTTAATGCCTAGGGGCGATGGCCCTTTTCAAGTGATTGCCAAAGTCAATGATAATGCTTATAAAGTTGACCTTCCAGGTGAGTATGGTGTTAGTGCCACTTTCAACGCGTTCTTTGACTTGTCTCTTTTTGATGTAGGTGATGAGGACTTCAATTCGAGGTCGAATTCTCCTCAAGAAGGAGGGAATGATGAGGACATGGAGCACCAAGAGGCCATTCAAAGCTTAGGAGGACCAATGACTAGGGCAATGTCAAGGAGGGTCCAAGAAAGCTTAGTCCAATTCATGACTAAGACAATTGCAAACAGAGGCAAAGATGTAATTGCACCAAAAACCATGCTTGTCATACAAGCCATGGAGGAGGCGCAACTTGCATAAAAGAAGGCAGCCAAGTTAATTTCTTTTAATTGAATAAAAGTGCAAGTGACCAATTGATTTATTTGGGACCAAGGCACTAAGTTATTTAATTTTTTTTTGGTGTGTTTAATCCACTTCAAGTGGCTGTGTGGCGCAAGGAGCAAGGGTCCCACACCTCTCAACCACTCTTTATGTAGTTTTAATGGGTGAATAATCTTGCTACCAAGGAAAGACAAAGACATTCAAAGCAATCAAGGCAAAGAGGAGTTACACAAGACAAGGTGATGAAGGCTAAGACAAAGACATTCAAAGCAATAAAGGCAAAGAGGAGTTACACAAGACAAGGTGATGAATGCTCCAACAAAGACAATAAAAGCGCATCCATCCACTTAATTACGCTTAATGAGTGGTTGTGAAACCTTCACCTGGTCATGAAGAGCAATCAAAACAGAATATGAAGCGTAGACCTTTACTTCACCAAGGCCACTTAGGCCATGAGGCAAAGAACAATTATTTTTGTTTGTAATTTCCTTTAATCATTTTGCTTGTAACCCTAGAAAGGAAGGACTTTGTCTCTTTACTCTTTGTAACAGCAAGAACCTCCCTCATTATATATAGGGGGCGCAAGTTTCAATAGAGGTTAACAAAGATTTTAGCAAAATATTGAGTTCATACTCTTTGGTTACGGATTGGACCAGCTTTATCGATCTTATCAAGAAACTCTCTTCTTGTGGTGATCCTCACATTCATAGGCTTATCCTTGTCTTGGATTAGACTAAGGTGGCGCCCCTGCCTCCCAATCATCCATCTTCTTCACTTACTCATAAACAGATCCTTGAGACCTTGTTTGCTTCTTGTTTTATTTTGTGTTTTCACAATCTGTCCCCTTAATTCTCTACCACCAAAGCCACGAAATTCCATTCATTCTCTATCCAATTTTCATTCATTTTATATCAAAAATACAAAAACAAAAGTCACAACCAGATTCTATGTTGAAAATCAAGCAAATGGCCAATTTCTACAACAAGGAGGCCATCACTCTCCTACCTCCCTCTTGTCAAAGACACGCCCAAAGGCGTGTTCCAAAGCTTCTGAAAGTCTTTTCATTTTTATAGGATCCACTAGGGACACCTTTTTGCCTTTGTAGTCTTTTTCAAAAAGCCCCGGAGGAGGATAAACTACTGGGGAAGAACTCTATTCCACAGAGCTTGACGAAGCGAAACTGCCACTCGACGGTGAACTACTGCCATTGGCACTATCGCTAAGCCCCTCCGGAGAGCCACTAGAAGAAGAGGAAGAAGAGGAGGAAAACCCAGATAACATAAAAGAAGACAAATATACAATTTCTCCAAAAACTCCTATTTTGCTACCCATTTCAGAACAAATGAAAGGAAAACCAGAAAAAGGGAAAAGGAGGATACCTGTAGAACGATGAAATTCGTAGAAAACTTGAAGACACAGAAATAATGGCAGAATCCAAACGGGTGAAATAGAACCATAGAAGAATGAGAAGAAGGAAAATGGAGAATCTTTAGAGCTTTGTGAAATGAAGCGAAAGGATGAAGTTAATAGAGAGATAGATATTTATACTTTCTTGACTTAGACCAAACGACACGATCCTTCGTCCTTCTTCACCGCCTGATCATTGACACGTTGCCCCTATACACCTAAGTGGGTAGGGGAAATCATGACACGCCTTGGGAAAACACGGCGTTACGAATCGCAAAGGCAGCTGAAGTGACAATTTGAATTTCGAATTTAATACTCACACGCCTAGGGTTCGAAGGCATTACAGTTCCTTTCTTTCTTCATACCGAAGTAACGAACTCCGACTTCCCTTCAAACAGAACTGGCGAACTCGACACACATCTCAACAAGTCGACACCTCATCATAATGAGCCACCGACTTAGGGGCAACTGTTCTGGACTGGGCTAAGGCCCAATCCAGCTAACAATTCGCCGAAGGCCCATTCCCGCGAAGCAGACATCGCACCTCCCTTCAACTGATAACGATGTGGCAGATCCAGCGGTCTCCAGATCCCTTTGCCAACTCATCACAGCTTGGCAGGGATCTAACGGCTCTCCTGATCTCGCGGGAGCAGTTACCTCTCGGTAACCGTATCCGATTACTATATAATGATCTCCATCACAGATCTAGGTACAATTTCATTCATACTTCACTTACCTCATACTCCTTCCTAAACTGACTTAGGCATTAGAGTCTCTGCAGGTACAAACACCCCCGCGCCGTCATCGACCATAGCTTGATCCACCGTAGCGCTTCTTCTCTGACATCCTTTGAGTTCTACTTCAGAACATTTAAGCCACACATGAGGGCTGACGGCCCTTTAGCCCCTTGGCCTTGACGGGGGGGCTACTGTTTCAGATACACTAAAAAATCCCACATTGCTTGGAAATCAAGGCCAAGGGGAGTTTACAAGTACCCACATGCCTTAACCCACCGAGATGCCTTTTAAGGACAAAACCATGAGGGCCCACATCACATGTGGCCCAAAGTGGACAATACCTCAAAAAACGATGTTGCGGACCTGAGGTCGAAACATTGGTGCTAGAAGAAGGGCCTAAGCCATGCACGAGGGCTGATGGCCCTTTAGCCTCTTGGCCTTGACTGGGGGGCTACTATTCAGGATACACCAAAAAGTCCCACATTGCTTGGAAATCAAGTCTAAGGGGAGTTTATAAACACCCACATGCCTTAATCCACAGAGGAGGATTTTAAGGACAAAACTATGAGGGCCCACATCACATGTGGCCCAGAGTGGACAATACCTCAGAAAACGATGTTGCAGACTTGAGGTCGGAACAGACCCCAATAAACACGCTTTCGATATGGTGGTTAGACGTCTTAACCGTCCAAGTGGCATCCCACGAGGTTAACCATACCGATCATCCTCATTTGAGGCATCTTGGTGTCTTTTAAGACACTTAAACATGACTTATGCTATGACAATGCATACACTTAATGAAATGAATGCAAATGTATAATCCACTCATTCATAAGCAACTCTTAGTTCTATCAAGCATATACAAATATATAGTCAAAATAGAACACCCAGTTGATGAGGAAACACAATTATTTACTAGCCCCATCCAAGGATAACACTTCAAGCATAGAAACAAGTCTAACAATCATAACTAAGCATACCTTTTCATAATGACGAATACCATTTTCTTAGGTGGATAATGGTATTATCCATGACAAGAGTCCATAAACATCCTTTAAAGATAGCCTATATTAAGTATCTAATAGTTATCCTCCCATGAACATCTTAGAACTGAATTCTGACTCACTATTCTGCCCCAAATTTGCTTATCTCAGCTAAATTTGCTGGTTTTTCAGAATATTTCATTTTTTTTGTATTTTTAAAAGTTCATAAAAACAAAAATAAAAACAAAAATAAAATCATTAATGAAATAAAATAAACAAATAAGATAAAATAACAATAAAAAGAAAAGTGTTAGTAGACACAGGTTGCCTCCTGGTAACCGCTTGTTTAACATCCCGAGCCTGACGGTTTGGATGACTTAGAATTAGTCCTCAGCGGCCAATGGCCCTTCTTGACATTACGTTTTGTTTTCTTACCATTGGGGAAGACTACAATATAATTGCCTTCTTTAGAGTGATCCATCCAAGCAGGGCCTGAGCACTTTTTTGGTGGGTTCGTTTGTACCCACAATCTTCACAGATGTAAATTGGCTCTTATAACGGGTGAAAATGTCTTAATAAATTTCTTTACTAAGTCATTCCATGTCTCTATTTCTTCAGCTGGTAGGAGATATAGCTATATCTTGACTACCTCATCTAATGAGAATGAGAAGATCTTCAATTTTGCTTCATTTGGAGACAAGTTCTCATATTTTGCCTTCCTCATCTTTTTTCAGAACTGCTTATGTGCTTAATAGAATCTTGCCCTGTTGTTCCCTTAAATTGTAAAGTTGACACCTCTGAGATAATGGATGGGTCTAATTCAAAACTAGTGAATTCTTTAAGATTGTCCTCCTTTAATTGTTGTAATCCTTGGATATGATCCTCTTTTTCCTCAACTATGGGTTGGAAAGCCCTGACAAATTCTTCCATTAGTTCTTTCCATGCTGCAAAGTGGAATTTTGGATAAACTGAGAACCATTGCTTAGCCACTCCTCCAAGAGAAAAGGGGAATAACTTAAGTCTTATCCTGTTTGCGGTGGTTTCTGCATAATTGTTAGTCTTAATCAAGTCATAAAAATTTAATATATGAGGAATAGGATCCTCCCTAGGCAGTCATTTGAATTTAAGCAAACAAAGTGATTCCACTATCAAGGAAGAGGTTATGTTATCCTGCTCAATTGAGTTGCTATCTTATTTTTCAACTTGCTCTTCTTTTTCTTGTTTAGGTTCCATATCCTGCAAGAAACAACAAGAAGTACTAGAGGAAGAAGTTTTGTTAGCATTATAAATATTGAAAATTTCTTCTTCATCCTCAATTCTTAGAGTCATAGTCTCCTTTTTTATTTGAATGGTAGCATCTCCTATTGCCAAAAATGGTCTTCCCAATATAATAGGGACATCTCTGTCTTCCTCCATATCCAGAAGTACAAAGTCAACTGGAAAAATAAATTTCCCCCCCACCTTAACTAGCACATCCTCTATTATCCCTCTTGGGTAAACAAGAGTTTTGTCAACTAACTGCAAGGACATGTTAGAAGGTTGTGGTTCCTGCATATTTAATTTTCTAAAAATAGACATAGGCATTAAATTCACACTTGAACCCAAATCACATAGTGCTTTAAATGAGTTATTACCAATTGAGCAAGAAATAACAAAAGTTCCTAGATCTTTAAGCTTAGGTGGTAATTTATTCATTAACATAGCAGATCAATCTTCATTTAAATTCACTGTCTCAACCCCTTCCAATTTATTTTTGTTAAAAATTATTTCCTTTAAGAACTTAACATACTGAGGTACTTTAGAGATAATTTCAGCAAAGCGAATATTGGCATGCAATTTTCTAAGTTTTTCAAATAATCTCATTGCTTGTCTATCCTTATAAAGATTTTGAGAACTTTGGCAAATAGAGGTACTTACCTGCTGAGGCTCAGTTTTAGCCTTCTCCTCTTTGCTTCCCTCCGGAACGTCCTTCATTGTAATGCATTCCTCCTTTGCCATAAAGATTGCATTGCATTTCTCATTTGGATTTGGTTCTACTTGACTTAGAAGTGCTCATTTTTCTCTTTGAGTCACTACATTTATCAAGGTTGCCATGTGGTCTTTTAGAGTTTTTTGGTCTTCTGTGTTAGTGGTTACTAATTTTTCCAAATTCTTGAATCTTTCATCCACTTGTCCCATGAAGTTGTTGAGGTCATTCACAGTGGGACTTCTATCATTTTGAGCACGGTTCTGCAAATGTGGAGGCTTGTAAGTATTCTGATTCTGGCCTTTTGATCTTTGTTGGCCTCCCCATGAGAAATTGGGGTGGTTTCTCCATCCGGGATTATTAGTGCAGGCTTATTCACAATAAAATTCACCTCTTCAGTGCAGTCCTTAGAATCATGACCTATTACTCCACAGAAATTACAAGAAGCTTTGGTTGCCTTGGTTTCAATAGCCTTAAGTCTTTCTTCAGTCTTCTCCATGAAACCGGCCAAAACTCCCATACACAGATGTCTGTGCCTTTACATAAATTTCAGCATAGCTTCTCGCATCCTTGTCTTTGGATCAAAATCCTTTTGGCCTACAGCATTGACTTCTTCCGATTGACCTTCCATTACCATGCATCCCTAGTCATTATTAGTTGAAGTTACATTGGACTGAATTTGCGCTGGCAATAGAGTCTCTATCTTCTTGGTCATTGCCTCCAACTTTGCTTCAAGGGCTGTGTTTGCTTCCACTTTATAAATTCTTGCGTCCTGGTTCTTCCTTCCGGTTTGTCTTTCACTTGCTGACCACTGAGCATTATTCTGAGCCATTTCAGTCATTATATCATAAGCCTCAGTGGGTGTCTTCTTTCCGAAAGATCCCCCACAAGCAGCATCAACAACACCTCTTGTTTGCATGGTAAAACCATTGTATAAAATCAGAACTAACTGCCATTTAGTGAAACCATGATGAGGGAAGCTTCTAATTAAATCTTGGAATTGCTCCCATGCCTCATGCATTGATTCTCCTTCATTTTGAGCGAACCCAGATATGTCAGCTCTCAGCTTTGCAAATTTTACGGGAGGAAAGTACTTATTTAGAAACTTGGTTTTCAAGTCCTCCCAGGTGGTAATAGAATTTGGTGGAAGTGAATCCAATCATAATTGTGCTTTTCCCTGCAGTGAGAATGAAAACAATCTTAACTTGATGGCTTTCGGTGTCACACCATGACACTTGACAGTGTTAGCAACTCTCTGGAATATTTTAAGATGAGCATTTGGATCTTTAGAAGGTAAGCTAGAGAATTGCAATGCAGATACCATTGAAATCAGTGCTGGCTTCAATTCAAAATTTGTGGCCTCAATTGCCGAATAGTTGACGCTGTCTGCCACATCCGTAGTTGAAGTGAAATACTCGTTCAATATAAGTTTGTTATTCATTACTAGCTGCTGTCTTCTCAACAAATGAAGTGTTCTTTCAATTTCAGGGTCGAATATATCAATTTAGGATGTTGAGATCTTGTCTGCATACACCAAAGGAAACCAAATTAGTATGTTCTTAAAACAATAAAATAAACAGAAAATAAATAAATAAAATAAATTGCATAATGTAAATAGAATCTTGTTCAATTAATATCGCTAAAACATTCCCCGACAACGGTGCCAAAAACTTGTTGCGGCTCAGACAAGTGCACCTGATCGTAACTCGTAATAGAAGTGGAGTATTTTTAAGACTCTGAATCTCGTACCCACGGGAAATGCACCAGTACCAATGAAGTAAAGAATCTATTCTATTAGGCTAGCGAAAGTTATAATTAGAGAATAGTAAAAGTTATCACGTAACTAAAATAGCAATCAAACGAAGTGCAAGAACGGATTAAGAATGTTATGGGAGGTCTAGGGAACTGGGTTCACCAATACTCAACTATTGAATTTACTAAATAATTACTACGAGATCTATTTTCTGATTGATAGCTAATCATTCACTCTAAATTACTAAGAACTGCCCGGTTAATAGCCTTCTTCCTAAATAACTACTCCGTTTTGATCCAGGAAGGTAATTAAAGGAAAGAGCATTAAGAACATGTGAGTTTATTAATCTAATAACTGATTAGAAACAAGCAAATACCTTATCTGGGCATGTAAAGCGAGTTCTTTTATTCCTAGAGATCTGTCAACTAACTATGGTCTTGTTACCGCCAATTAAGTCAACTAATTAAAGGTTGATCAGGCCTTATAGGATTAAGCATGCTAGGGATAAAACAATCAATCAAATAAATAGAAACTCATAGAATTAATTAGATAAATAACAAAAGCATTGTAAAGGATCCCCCATCACCCCTAGTGATGGGTTTAGCTACTCATATTCAATGATGATAACATAAACACAATCATAAAACCATAGGAATCCATAATAAAGAGAATACAATCAAATCGGGGCACCCTTTCGGTATGACGACAATCTTTAAGCACGTTCTTCACGTCCTCACGAGCTCTAGTAGCAAAACGAGGTTGGCACGAAGCTCCAAGGAAACACGAATCAATAGAAAGGCAAGGGAATTGATATAGACTCCCAAAAAGGGGTTTTAGATTCAGAAATTCGTCAAAAGGTCTTTTGCTTAGGCTAATAGGGCCTATTTATAGGTTGGGATACGGATTATGTCATCTGGCTTTTAAAACTGCACATTCTGGGATGGGGTACGGCCATACCGAATATATACACGGCCGTACCTGACTTTACTTGCGACGTTGGCCCCTACTTGTGCGTTCTGCACTCCGTGACATCATCTGTGTAGGGTCGTACTGCCTTTGGCACAGTCGTACTGGACTTTTTCATCGGCACCAGGTGGTAATGACCAAGGGGGTATGCCCCTACTGATTTCCTGATCTAGGTACGACCGTACTGAAGTACTGTCAGGCCGTACCGCTCGTCCAATGGTGTTAAAACTCTCCAAAACTTGCCAGTTTTCAGTCCATTCCCGCATCTTTTGCTTTAAGTGGTGTCTTTATGATATTTCTGTAAAATAGGACAGTGAGTATCTTTGTTCTTTAAATAGTGCAAAATGTTATAATTAAGCACTAGAAATGCCCTATGAAAGTTGACAACTTGGTGCGATAACTTGATCTGATAACTTAAGGTCTCGTGTGGCGGCAAGACCTAGCACAACTTCATGCTCTAGACATTTCTAATAAGCTTGCACCTGAAAACAACGCCCCAAATATGTGAGTTATGGAAACTCAAGAAGATAGAATTGAAACTTAAAACATTTTGTCGTTATTTTTAGCCATACTTGGTGTGCTAAGTATGGAAAACTCCTCTCAGTAGAGACATAAACATATACATCAATCTAGCGTATATAAAATACAGGCATACAATAACTTTAGCATACATAATTAAGATACACAAGCTTTCAAACCATTGGAACAATTTCTAAGTGTCAACTTAACTAATTACCTTGTTCCTATGCATACCTAAGGATATACCTCTTCTAAACTGAGGATAAAAGCTCCACCCAATCCTTAGTATCTCGACTAGGTCTTAGTAAGTATTATAGACTTACCTTAGGGATACACATATATGTGCCTAAATTTTAAGCATTCAAACCCTTATAACAAGGAGGATCAATTGGGGTTAGAAACCCTTAAGGCAAGGACCAAGATCACAAGCCAAACCCACCAAAATAGGGCAAGAAATGGCAACAAACAGCCCTGAACACGACCTGGCCGTGCTAGAAAACACAGCCGTGCCCAGGATGAATTCCTGGAATGGCCAAAAACAACATGAAACACGGCCTGGCCGTGCTGCATAACACGGCCGCGCTAGGCCTCTACAGAAGAAAGTTAGCTTCGGGGATTTTATTAAAATACCAAACGAAGTAGAATTTGGGCAAATGACCACTCATTGGAAAGCTTAAGATGTCTAGTTTATGAATCTAATTTTTAGTTTAGGATATAACCTCCCAATGAGTGCAGTTTTGAGCCAAAATCTGTTGGGTTTAGAAAACTAAACTATAACCATTTCCCCAATTTGTAACTTATGTTTCTCCTCCAATACTAAATGAAAAACAGGGAATCATATATTCAAATTGAAGAGAATTGTGTCTAGTCTCCAATGGAACAACAATCAACTCAAGACCATCTCTATGGAGAAAGTTATGAGCGAAACACTAGTAGGGTGTGAATTCGGGTTGAGGGACAGCACCTCACCCTTGATAAACTCATGGACAAAGCCTATGATAAACTCGTGGACAAAGGATTTACCCTTGCACTGTTGTTGGATTGGACATCCTTATGGATGTCACTTCCAGATGGAGTTCCATAGCTGCTGCAGTTTCGTCTTTCCTGGAGCGTTGAAGATTGAGCCAGTGGAGGAAGATTCCTCAGAGTGCTTCCTGTATTGATCTTGCTGAACTGTTTCTCAGTAGGAGTTATAGTTATTGGCCAACTTAGCTTAGGGTTTTGTCCTTGTTGTTTTGTAATTACTCTATTAAAAAAACCTCGCCTCAGTGCAAAACGATTATGTTATGTGAAGTATTGATTATGATGCATTATACTCTAATATTTACAAAAGACTGATTTTGCCTTATTTAGAAAATTGTAGTACTCTTTATATCTCATTTTTGGAAAGGGTTTCAAAGAGAAAAAAAAGAAGAAGAAAAATATTACTCCTATTTTCCATTGTGAAATACACAAGAGTACTTTTTAACTAAAAGCATACAAGCATCAAATGTTTTCAGCATTAGATTGGGTTGCACAGTAGCGCTCCGGAAACAGGGTGTTACATAGCACACCATGTATGGCTGGAAACAACGGTAAATCATTTTTATGTTAAGTCTATGTTACTGAGTTTCTATAACTCACTATGTTTTGGGGTGTTGTTTTCAGGTACAAGTGTAATAAAGCAGTTAGAGCATGAAGTTATGCTCGGTTTCGCCTTCGCGGCGAGACCCTTCGAGTTCATACCAGATCACGAGTCGTCCTTTATTTCTTTAAGCTTTATGTAAGAGTCAAATTTGGTTTTATACGTCTTAGTTCCGCATAAGTTTAAATAAATGTTTGGAGTCATAATTATTACGAGTTTTCCGGATCGTATTCGATTTGGTTGTAGCTTTGATTATTGTCCTTTATTATTAGCCTTGTCTTATAGTGCTTGACGTGATCAAGGAAAATTGTTCAGTCGTTTCTTAGTTTTCAAAAAGGATTCATTTATTATTGTTATATGTGCCGCAAAATTTTTTATTACATTAACTTCCGTTTTCTGTTAATTCGGTAAGTAATGCCCTAATTGGAGTCAGGGTGTTACATTATGGTATCAGAGCAGTTCGATCTTATTGGAGTGTGAGTTATGAGTCTTAAAGTGATCCGGTTTAGGAAAGCGTTAGTTGTATCTGTAAATCTGAGTTTTCTAAGTTCTTTTGATGAATTATTGAGGTAGGTCACCTCAAGGATTCATCTAAGGAATGAGGAGGATGAAAAATTTGCAGGAAATATTAGGGGTATTGGCTCATTTTGCAAGACATCCTCATATATATATATGAGGGAAAAAGCATGGAATGGGTTTGGGTAAAATTGACTTATTATTATGTCGAAGTGTTTAAAGCATGTCTCAGTTCATGATGTTAAGTTGAATTGTTGTTATTCAAATTAACATGGATTAGTCCTTGTTTAATTGGATAATTGTAACATCCCAATTTTTATAAAAATTATTTTACAGTTCTAACTTCTTGAAAATAAATCATAGAGACTGATCACTTCAATGGTTTGTGAAAAGTACGAAGAACTACTCTGTTTTGTTGTAAACAATTTACTGTTTTAGTAATTAATTCAGATTAACATACAGTATAGACGTATACTGTTTTAATATGAATTAATCCTGAAAAATGTAAAAAATTGCTATTTAATTGAAGAAAATTATTTTATTGAATGAGAAATAATTTTTAGGATTTAATAAGTATTTTTTAGTCACAGTTTAAATTTTTGACGTTGAGCTATTTTATTTATTGTTGGTTTTACGTCGTATTTAAGGTGACTTTTATTTTAATAATTTTGTATTGATGATTTTATTTTTTGAATAATATTTAGTTGTCAAAGAAATTGAAACAATTTTTATTACGCTGCGAGAATTCTATTGAATTTTGCCGTAACTAGGCTATTGGGCGAGTTTCTAACTGAAACATGCCCAAACGTGATCCAAATTTTATAAAATTTGAGATCTTAGCATTTTCCAATATTTATGATTTATTGTAATTTTTTATGAGACTTTTGGGCATCAAAAAAATATAGGTGTTTTCTACGCGCAGAACTGCATTACGGTCGCGTTTTAGCTCGTAAATCGAGAAAGTGACATTCATAGAAATACTTCTAATATTTTTAGGGAAATTTTGGTTGATTAATAATTTTGTGATTATAGAATAATTTATTAGATTTATTTTTGGAGTTTTTGGTAGAAAAACCCTAATATATGCGTAACGCAGCGCACCCGATTGAGCAAGAACACGACGAAACGAAATATCTAGATATTTTGGGGCAAGTGAAGATTGAGATAAGGGATAGGGGAGATGAACATCATCCTTTAGAACCTTCCTTGACAAGTGTTGCAAGATGATTGGTTAAGTTGTAATTGTAGTTACTTAGTTTAGTTAGTTTGTAACTTGTTTAGTTAGTTTCCAACTAAAATGAACAAATTTATTCCATCCATGTCCTAGCTGAAATATCGTGGCTCTCCTTCCTCATATGACCAGCCCCATCTCATTTCTCCGTTGTTGGAGAACTTGAGAAAAATTTGAAAGAGAAAGTGTGGGTTTTGAAGGATTTTGGTGATAAAGCTTCCACCTTTGCTTCCTTCCTTCTCAATCCTTGTTCAATCATCATCTAATCTTTTGGTAATCTCCAAGAACCTTCCCTCATCTCTCTTGAGTTCCATGTTATGGGTTTTGAAGGTTTTAGGAGTTATTTTTGACTTATGGTGCTTGTTTTGGCTAGTAATGCATGATTAGCTTCATAACCCCTTGTATTCTTCCATGTCTTAGCTTGTTCTTGATTTTTAAAACTTGGAAAACCCTAACCTTGCTCTGGCCGAAACCTAGGGGCTGTTTTAAGCCTTGGTTTTGTTTGATGTTTGTTGTTTTAGAGTTGACTCTTGATGGATTATACTTGATAAGTTGGAAACTAGTCATATATGCATGTTTACAATGTTTTGAAAAAAAATAAATTTGGTTGCTTGAGGGGCTGAAAACCGTGGCCTCTAAAATGATTTTGGGGAATGTTTTAACTTGATTTTTTAGTGTTGTAAGTGTTGAAGAAGTTGGCTTATTGTTAAAGGAATTGAATTTAGTGAATTTGCATGTTTTGGAAATGAAAAAGTTGTGAAATTAAAAGTTGATTTTGGTTCTACTTCTTTAAAACAGCAACTAATTTTGTTTAAATGAGTCATATAAATTGGTTTTTATTGTCTAATGGTAGTGAAAGAAGTGGATTTTGGTTATATGTGTTTTAGATCTAAAATGGTTTGTATGATTTAAGCATGAACAATGAAGTTTATGAACAAAAAAATATTTCCTAATTTTTGTGTATCAAAACCGTAGCCATATGCATGATTTGGTGGATGCTTTAGTTTGTTTTTAAAGTGTTTAAAATGTTTAAGAAGTTGGTTTTTGATTAGGACTTTAAATCTATAAGGATTTGTAAGTTTAAAGCTTTGAAAAATTGTTTGAAACAAAATGAATTTGGGGGCTGTTTTGTGAGTCTCAAAACAGTGCTTTAAGAACTAATTTTGAGGGTGTTCTAGCTTGGTTTTAATTGTATTAAAGTGGTAAAGAATTTTTATTTTAGTAAGATGTTTTGTTGTACCAAAGTTTGTATGATTTAGGTGTTAAAGATTTGAAAAATTGGAATTGTTTTTGAATCCCAGAAACCGTGGCCTCTAAGGGAGTTTTGTAACTTGTTCTTGACTTGTTTTATGCTTAAAAATAGTTGTAAAAGTGGTTGATGATTTGATTTGGCAAAGCTTTTCAAAGAAGTATAATTTTGGGAAAAGATTTGGGTTATGTTTCAAGAATTGTTTTGAACTTGTAATGAAGTTGTTTCTAAAATTTTGTGACATGTTTTAGTGTTTAAAAAAGTGATTCAAAGTTGGCAAAACACTATTTATTTGGTAAAAACACTATTCCAATTGGTAAATTTTGGTTTAGGTATTTTCTAAGTGTGTAGAGTTAGTAAAAGTTTGAAAACTTGCATGACTTGAACTTGTATCATGTTATGTGACTAGATGTGATCCAAATAGGATTAAGTGAGTAATTCTTAGGCATTTTAGGGACCTAAAACCGTGGCTATCCTAGGGGTCTAGGATTTGTATTTTTGGGGTCTAATTGTATTAAGTTTGTGTTGTTAAGGTTCGTGCTTAAGGTACGCACGAGGTGCGACTTGACGATAGTTTTGAATTACCTAGCGTGGATTGTTAAAGCGCCCAAGGTAAGGGAAATTCTTATATAATGAGTTTGGGCTTTTCGCCTTGTGTGTTGGTTAGTTTGATGTTTGGTTAAATTGTGTGGTAGTACTTGTAGTATTACTATGTGTTGTTGATATGTTGTAGCATGAATTATTGTGTATTGATTTGGCTCTATGTGGCAAGACTAAATAGTATTGTGTGACTTAAATCATGTTTGATTGATTTGATTGGACTTGAAATTGGGGAAAGTATGTAGCAGGTTGTAGCTTACAGAATTGTTATATGCTGTCTGAAATACTGTAGCATGTTCTTGGCCCTGCGAGGCATTATGATTTGTGTTGTTTTTCCTTGAATCATGTTCGAGTTAAATGGAACTTGATATTGATTAGAATATGCAAGATATTGTTGTTGATAATGGATTAATTAATAATGCGTTGATCGACTGTTATTGGTTTGACGACTTATAACGGTAAGACTGATGCGATTCCATGAGCCGAGAAATGTTTTCATGGTAAACTAAAGGTATCTTCTAAAATAAGTTAGTGTACAAACACGCTTTATGGATCAGAGGGTTATAAGTTGTTTAAGAGGTTCTTTCAAAAAGAAAACATTATAAATTTTGAAAACGGTTGAGTTAAGTAATGTGTTTGGGAATTATCCTAGCATATTATTTAGCACAACTAGGGTTTCAACGACCTAGAACTAAAAAGTATTTTAGACACATAGGGAGAATATAAGAACTGAGAAAGAGATTTCAAAGATCGAGTTTTGAAAGAATAAAACATAGGGAACCTAGCGTTCCTATTGAGCATATGGGCCATGTGTCCTGTGCTGGGACATAATGTCCTACTTGCGTGCGTATTTTCTTGATTAAGGATTGGACCTAGTGTTCCGTATGGTGTGCCTAGTAACTCAACCTAAAAATTGAGCCTAGTGTTCCGCATTACGTGCCTAGAGTTTTGATCTAAGATTAAGATTAGCGTTCCGCAGTTGAACACCTGGACCTAGTGTCCTGTGCTTGAACTATAAGGGGTATTTCTCATCATCTCAGTTCATTGTGTGATGAAGAATATCTGGGCATTACTTGAGTAGTATGGGATGCTCATTGTAGTGCATAAACTTTGAGTTCCCTCCACCTTTTCGAATGTGAAACATAGTTGAAGTTTGTCGATCTGCATTGATTAATTAAAACATTACTCGGGAACTCCCTGTGGTGAGCATGCCATATTGATGAATTTGTTTGGATGCATATTGACCATTGAGCATCGACACTCGGAGCATTTGAATTGTCTTAAAGACTTTAAAAGACGAGTTGTCATTACACTCGGAGCATTTGATTGGTCTTAAAGACTTCAAAAGACGAGTTGTCACTGCATTGCCTAATATGTGGCAAGCCTAAATTGAGGCAAGCCTAATGTGTGGCTATCTTGTTCAGACGTTGGGGAATAAATTCCTCATCATACTGCTGACCTATTAAGGCTGCAGGTGTATACACAAACTAGTCATACTGCATTGACATGCATAGCTAACAACATTTATGATATGTGATGACTTGATCGTTGATCTGTTGATAGAATTGTTGTTCACATGCAATTGTTGGATATTGTGGTGACTTGATTGTTGATCTATTGGTTGATTTGTTTGCTCACATGCAATTATTTGATATTGTGGTGACTTGATTGTTGATCTGTTGGTTGAGTTGTTTGCTCACATGCAATGCTTGATATACCATGATGATGCATGCGATCTATTAAGTATGTATATGTATATAAAAGCATGTTGTTGTATTATATATGTATATATTGTTTGCATGCGACATAGCCTATGATAAACTCGTGGACAAAGAATTTACCCTTGCACTGTTGTTGGATTGGATATCCTTATGGATGTCACTTCCAAATGGAGATCCATAGCTGCTGCAGTTTTGTCTTTCCAAGAGCGTTGAAGATCGAGCCAGTGGGGGAAGATTCCTCTGAATGTTTCATGTTTTGATCTTGCTGAACTGTTTCTCAGTAAGAGTTATAGTTGTTGGCCAGTTTAGCTTAGGGTTTTGTCTTTGTTGTTTTGTAATTACTCTATTTCAGAAAACCTCGCCTCAGTGCAAAACGATTATGTTATGTTTTATGTTATGAGAAGTATTGATTGTGATGCGTTATACTCTGATATTTGTAAAAGACTGATTTTGCATTATTTAGAAAATTGTAGTACTCTTTATGTCTTATTTTTGAAAAAGGGTTTCAAAGGAAAGAAAAAGAAAAAAAAATTACTCCTATTTTTCATTGCAAAAGACAGAAGAGTACTCTTTGTTGAAAGCATACAAGCATTAAATGTTTTCAGCATTAGATTGGGTTGCACAGTAGCGCTCCGGAAACGGGGTGTTACAATAATGGTTTATGTTTTAATGATGAATATGTTTAGAATGAACATGATTAGTAAGTGCATATTGAAATAGTTACCATTATGTTTTGATGTTTGAAATGTCTGTTCTTTTTTAGTAGAAAAGGGTTGGCTGTTGACCCTCACACCGATATACATTTTAGATTTCCTTCATTGTTCTATCCACGAAGGGGATTTTGGAGTGATGTATGTTTTGGCTAGCGAATATACGTGAGTGAGTATTTTCATATTCCTCACCTATATTTGAGAGTCTAGATAGGGGTGATAACCACTAATTAGTCAGTGCCACCCCCAAGTATGAAGTGTTTAGTAAAGTGATAAATCCTGATAGTTCTATGTTTGCTTAGGCATCATGATCCTATTAGGTTTGTCTGTGTGGCACTTCTGAAGCAGGAAATGCGAAGGTCACTTTGGAATGTACTACTATGTGTTGTTTGAGTATAATATGGTCTAGCAAACCTTATCAATTCTTTTGTTGTGACTACTTAGTTAAATGATAATTAGGATTGATAAGCACAGGCTCTTAGTTGTATGCTTTTGATTAATTAGGATGGGCATTTATAATTGATTTTTCAATACTTATTAATTTATCAAGTTTGTTTAGCCTAACCAATTATGAATGGATCCTAGATTGATTAAAACCCTATTAGAGTCCTTAAGTGAGTTATTATGTTTGACTTAGTAAGTTGTAAAGATAAGGAGTAAGATGAGAACAGGTCACATTCTTCAACGCCTAAGTTGTAATAGAAACCCTAGAAGTGGACCAAGCTCTAAGGAGGCAGTAAGGAAACCCTAAGTCATCTAGGTATGATGACAATAGTGGAGTAACTAACCTAAGAAAAAGGATTAGACGATAAAAGTTTATAGCAATGTTAAGTTAGTGGAAATCCAAAGATGTTAATGTTTGCATTCGTACCAATTGTCCAGTACATGAAGTGAATTCATTTGACCAATTATAGACTTTGTTTTAGCCAAATAAGAACCTTATTTGGAATGAGACATAGTCTATGATCGGGTAATGAAATCGCCTAATTCTCTGCACAATTAGTTTCTCTATAAAGGTTAATTTCTTCCTGGGTTTTCAATGATTCAGAATGAGTAATGAAAGTAGTTTAAGATAAGTGAGATAAATTATTCCCTAAGATCTTCGAAATTTATTTCCTAAATGTTAGCTGGTCCATTGGTTATTAAGTCTGGCGACAGACACGTCGGTCCATGTAGAGATCAGTCATGGCTGCGTGGATTTTCAGTTTAATTCCAATTGAATCAAAGAGGGGAATTAATCCATCAAGTTGAAGAAAGTAAGTAGGAAATTCTAATTGAAAATCCTACAAGGGTGTTACAGCAGAAGTAAGTGAAGTAACCCTAGACAGATCTAAATTAAGGATAGGAGTTACCGATTTGGAAAAACGTAGGATCGCAGTTCGCAACGAAAATGCCAAAAACCAATCCTACAAAAGGATGAGATAAGAAGGTAAGGCGAGTTTTGGGGTCAACATCCCAAAAAGATTTCAAGTTCACAGGGACGTAAGTTGCCACCAAATCGGAGGAGACCTAAATTTATTCTCAATTACAAGTATCTCGTCAATTGGTGTTAGGAGTGATTTCACCTAACCAGTTACAACCTGCGTCTCAACCGGTCGAGTAATACCCCTAGGTTAAAACCTAGTCTGTGACTGGTTAATGTTATCACGATTAAGCTAATGGATTGATGCCTTGTAAGGAGGAATCACTTCTAGGTTCTCCAATGGATGGAATTGGCTATGAGATAGAGTCGCAGTCGTAGTTACGATGTTAGACGTAGCAATTTTCGAGGACGAAATTTTTTAAAAAGTGGGTAGTAATGTAACACCCAAATTTTCTTAAGCTTAGTAATTAAATATACTAAGTGAATAAGGGAATTTAATCCCTAGAGATTAATGAGGTTGATAACCTCTAATCTAGGGTTTTAACGCAAAAAATGGGAGTTTAGGGGAAGAATGGTAATTCTTCCTAATAATTAAAGAAATGTGGACTACTTATTTAGGAGTAGTATTTAAATTGATTAATTTATCTGAGGCTCCTGTGAGGACCAAAGAGTAATTATGATATTTAAATAGGGGTTAATTGGTTTATTTTATTAAATCTATGTCTGTTGCCCCACCATGCACCACACTTACTCTCACTCCACCATAGCGCTCCCATTCCCTCTTTTCTTTCTTCCTGCGTGGAGAACAAGCAGAAACAGAAAAGAAGAAAAAAAAAAGAAAGGGAAAGGAGTGAAGAAAGGAAAGAAGAGAAAGAGAGAGGAGGGGAGGCTCGCGATGGGGAAGAAGAAGGGGGCTGCGGTAGTGCCGGCCCTGGTGGCGGCGGTGCGCGGTGGTGCTGTGGCAAGAGAGAGGCAGGCCGCAAGAGAGAGAGACTACAAGAGAAACATAGAGAACAGAATGAGAGAGAGAGAGAGAGAGACAGTGAGAAAGAGAGAGCTAGCAAATGGGACAATGAAGAGGGAAAGAAAAGAAGAAGGAGGTCCTACCTCCATTGAAGCTCAAGGAAGAAGATGGAGCCAAGATAAAAGCTTGAACTCAAAGGGAGAAAATGGAGCTCAAGCCCTAGAAATTGGGGATTTATCCCCAATTTCGTCAAAGCCCTAAGGTAACTTAGAATCCCCTAATTTAAAGCCTCTCTTAGGGTGTGCTAGGATTAATTATTTTAATTCTTGAATTTGAATGCCTATTGAGTAGAAATAGTAATAATTTAGTGGGTTTGACTGAAAGAGGTTGGATGGCTGCCCCCAACCCCCCATAAATATTCTGTGATGTTGCCCATTGTGAACTCCAACGAGCTCCAATTGGGATGAATTGTTAATGATCATGTGAGTTTTTCATCCTTTTAGTTGGTGGGCAACCATAAGACCCCCATTAGGGTTTTCTTTCTCTTTACTTGCATGTTTTTTATGATGCTTAGTTGATGGATTGAGTGGAAGTAGTGATATTTTAGTGGGATTGGTTAAGGGTTGTGTAACATCCCAAATTCCCCAAGCCTAATTATTAGGAAATCCTAAGTGAAAACGAGATTTAATCCCTAAGGATTAAATATGGTTCATTGCCTTAATTTAGTAATTTAAAACCAATTAGGAACTAAGCGGTAAAATAGTAATTTTACCCAATGATTTAGGAATTATGGGACTAATTAATTAGGAGCAGTTTTAATTAATTAAAATTACTCAAGTTGATGTTTTAAACCAAAGGTTGAATTAAGAAGCTAATTAAGGGCTTGATTGCAATAGTTTTTAATTAATTTAAAATCCAAGGGACCATCATACACCACCTTTCATTTAAATCTACCCTAGCACCCCTTCTTTAACCCCAATACCCCCTCCCTTCACGTTTTCCAGCAGCCACAAAGCAGAAGAAAGAAAAATCAGAAAAAGAAAGAAGAAGAAAGAAGAAAGGAAAAGAAGAGAGGAGAAGAAGAGGAGGTCCGATCGATTAGGAGAAAGAGAGGGAGAAGGGAGACCACGATGGCCACCACGCCGGCCAGCCACGGCGGTGCTCATGGTGGCCTGCCACTCTTCCTGGCCGTGAGAGAGAAAGGGAACTCGAGAGAGATAGAGAGAGAGAGCTCGAGGGTTAGAGAGAGAACTCGTGAGAGAGTGATTCAGAGAACATGGAACTCGAAAATGGTGGTGAAGATGGTTTCAGACTTATTTGGGTTTGATTGAAGAAGTTGGAAGCTTCAAGGAAGTGCTTTAATGGAGGTTAAGGCTTAGAACAACAAGAAGAAGACATGCATGTGGGTTCTGTGTGATGAGGATGATGATTCTGAACTCAGAATGAAAGAAGAAGGGGAAAGAGGACTTTTGGAATTGAAATCCCTAACTTGGGATTGCTCAGGTAACATAGACTTCCCCCAAAAACCTCCCTTAGAGTGTGCTAGGTTTTATTATTAATTTTACTAGTTCAATAATTAGCTTATTAGTCATACTGAATGGTCTTGTATGGGGTTTGACTGAAATAGGGTTGGACGGCTGCCCCCAACCCCCCTAAACCAATGTTTGATGTTCTTACAGCCATGATTCTGTTATTTGGAGTCTCTGATGTGTTTATGTGTAATGGCTTTTAATTTAGTGGTGTGAAATTACAAAATTTTTAGTTAATGTTGAAATAGTTGTATTGCTGTCTCTAACCCACCTGGACACCCGAATGATGTTTTTATCTTAATTTTCCCCGCAGAGATCATTTCGATTTGGTTCCAGTTTCATTAGAAACTAGACATGAGGGGCTTCATTTTAGGCACAAGAATCACTTGAAAATATTAAGAATTGAATTAGATATAGAATTTATAAGTTTGGGTATGAATGTTGTCCTGCTTTCTGACACCAGTGGGTTGTTTGTTAAAACTGCACTAATCTGATGGTTATTTTCCAAAATAAAAATTTTATTCATAAACTAGATATCCTAAGCTTTCCAATGAGTGGTCGTTTTCTCAATTCCGACTTCGTTTGATATGCTAGTAAAATTCCCGAAGTTGATGCTCTGCTGCAGAAATTCTGCAGAAGGCCTGGCACGACCGTGTTATGCAGCACGGCCAGGCCGTGTTTCAATCTGTTTACTAGGCTTAAGATGCTTAGTTTTGGACCTTTTGACTCCCTGAAACATGCTAATATGTTTGGTATGCTTAGGTATTACCCTTATGTATCTTTTATATAACTAATTGAGTAAGTATTGAATTAGATAATTGGGTTATAAGTAGCAGGTCAAACTTATCACTTTACCCTGATCCTATGTGAATGTTTGTGTTGTTTCTAAATGTATAGGGACTGGATTTAAGTGGCCACAGAAATCGCTCAATTCCAGTAAATACACATTGAGTTATGCACATTTTAATAACAGGGGTTCAGGTGGGCTAACTTTATTCAACCTGCCACTTGTGACCCTAGGAGTCATATCGTTTCTCAGTCAATTTGAGTGCTTATGAGTGCTTAGTTATGATGTGCTTGTCTATTCCTTGGCTTGACTTTGATTTTTCTATGGTCTTGGAATTATGATTTGATTCTCCTATCCATTTGTGAAGGAGGAAGGAATCGCTTACATTATAACATAGCATCCAAATCTTAGGATAGTCTATGTCTGGAGAAATACCATGTTTCCCGTTAAAGGCTAGCTATCATGGGCCACATATATGTGGGTGAGACCCAAACTATTTTAGTAAGTCCTTTCTATTTGAAAGGCTAGGATACGGTATTAGCGGTTTAAAGAGACGTCTAACCGTGGTCACCGAGCTCTGACTGCCGTATCAAAATTTTTAAACTGGAGTGGTTAAGTTGCTCACACTTAACTACCTAGTGAGTTTTCTTAAAAGATTGAGGATGCCTATGCTATGATGTATGACGAATAAAGTTAATGTCATGTATTACGAATTACGTGATGTGGCATTGCGGGCTCACCGATGGGGTAAGCCACTTTGGTGGGCAATACAGTCCATTAACTCGGGTGTTTCGATAAAAGACTTACAAAGAGGCCCATTATGTTTGATTTGAATTATGTGATTGTATGTCATGTGTATGAATTATGTTATTTTGCAAATGGATGCTCTTGAAGCAAGTTATGTTGAGTTTGGTGAATGAGTGAAGATGATGTTAATATTAGGCCATAGTATTAGTATATGTTAAGAATATGTTGTCAGGGAGGATTTTCCATACGTAGCACAAGCGTATGGCTGGAAACAACGGTAAAAAGCATTTTTCTTCTAAGTCTATGTTATTGAGTTTTATAAACTCACCGTTGGGGCGTTGTTTTCAGGTACACTTGATGGAGGAGGTTTAGAGCACGAAGCGTGTTCGGTCTCGCCCTCGGCAAGACATTGAGTCACCGGATCACGAGTCAGAGTCCTTATCTCTAGGAAGAGTCCTTTGCAATTAGAAAATAATGTATAGGATATATTTGTTTTATCTTGTGGTCATTTTATAAAATGAGATGTAAATGATAAAGTTATTCCGCTTTTGAAATTCTGATAGATATATGTGTCATGTTTGGGACTTTGAAATATTTCTTTCCAAGTCAAACAGGTCTTTTGAACAAGGTTCATTTATGTCTTAACTTGTTGTTATGTTTGAAAAAAATTTCCAGGTGAAGTTTTAAATCTTTAATTAGTAAGTAATCCCCTAATTAGAGTTAGGGTGTTACATTATGGTATCAGAGCAGTTCGACCCTCTCGGACTGTGAGTCAAGTGTGTCTAGAAGTGATCCGGTTTAGGAAAGGAGTCAGTTGTGTCTGTAAGTCCGAGTTTTCTGAGTTCTTTTGGTAAATTATTGAGGTAGGCCACCTCAAGGATTCATTAAAGGAATGAGGAGGATGAAGATTTGCAGGGAATACTAGAGGCATGTACTCTTTCGTGAGACATTCTCATATATGTAATTACTCCTAAATACAGTTCTTGATTCTGTAATGATCATCTAGTAGTAGTTCAGGTCGTGAAGGATTTCAGCCACTCTGGCCTGCCTAAGTCCACGGGATGCATACCTGGCAGCAGTTGAGCTTAGTGGCCACGTTAAACTCTGCTACCACTGGAAGATCATTACGAAAGTTCTGGAAGAACGAATTTGATGATCAAAGTAGTTACGGGACTACGAGAGTATTATGGGATATTCTTGGAGAAACCGCAACTTTTGTGATAGATTAGATATTTTGGTATTTGATAAACAATAACGATTCAAGAATTGGAAAGTCTTTTCTTATAATATAAAAGTGTTAGTATTGAAAGCTTTGATCTAATTTTTAGTTCTTGGCTGCATTCATTTTCTGATTCTGTTTCAGGTTACATGCTACAAGAATTAGGTTCTATCAACTAAGGACGACTTACTTGCTTTTTTCTCTTTACTGTAGTAGATTTAATGTGTTTATATAAATGTGTGTATATATTCACTTACTTGTCAAGTTAGTTAAAAGTAGCAACCTTGATTGATAAGACTGGAAATAGGAAAGTATCACTGATAATGAATTGCTTTTGTCCCACTGATATAGTAATACTTATTTAGCGTGAAATGTGGATGTTAGTCCTATTGTAACCTTGAAAGCTATGACATGTTGAAGTCTTATTCTAGAGATACCAACTGTGAAGCTTCATATATGCATGTGTGCTGAAGTTTCTATTTCTGCATAATGTGTACTTTAAAATGCCATTCATTTATAGGAATGTTATTACACTAAGATCAGATGTGGCATCAGTTTAGGCCGAATTTCCTTTTTCTTTTCCTTGTTGTTAATACCAATTATTACCCAAAGAACTATCATAAATTGTTTAATGATTTAGATGAGATGTTTTTGAAATTTCGTTTGTGCATGTGGGATTGAGTTAGTGAGATCTAAAATGCATAGGTTGGAGTTTTAAATTTTCTGCATAAGGTTGCAAAATTTCCTATATGTTTACTGTCATGTTTGATATGAATATGAGATGAGGATTAACAATTTCATGCAAGGAAATATTGAGTGTACACCGTTGTTGTCAACATTCCTTGTTCATGGACTCTCACATTTCTCTTGCCTTAGTATGAATTCGGTAAAGTTATAAGTGAAATTATTTGTAACTTGCACATAAATCTTTTTGGTTTTAGGATATTGCCATTAAATTGGCTATAGACTTCCTATGGTGTGTAAAATTGGAAGAGTTTCTTTTGGTGTTCCTAAACAATTACTTTCCAATTGAATTATAGACTAATGTTATGTGCAATCTGAGGTGACACATAATTCTCTACTTGTCTCTTTTGATGTATGTTACAATTTTCAGAGGTTTGTGAATACATGATGAACTTTTGCATGTCAGTCTTACATGCTTTGTGACATTGTGTGATTTTCCTAACTTGTTATACTTAGGAATGCATGCGGAAATATGTGTGTGTGCATATGTATACCCCTTAGATGGATTGATGCTCAGATTTGAATATTAAGACAAGATGTTGGTTAAGGGAGAATCTAGAATGTTTGCTTAGGTATGTATGAATATACATGTAATTGGGTTTAAATGTGTTCCTTGAATTTTCTTACTGCATAATTTTTGGAATTAGGTGAGTGAATCAAGTTTCATGAGTTTTGTGATATTGGCTTTATGTGTTTGCTTATGATTCATGTGAATAATGATTTGTTCTTGTTTTAATCCTTGTTATTGAACCCTAACTTGGTTGTAATTGGTTTAGAATGAGAGTAAAACATGGTTGGATAAGTTAGGGGTTTGAAGGGGTAAGATTTACAAAAATTCTACAACGGAAGTGTTGGAAGCGCCCCTCGTTGCGCTGGAAGCACTGGTCTCACCGAGACCACTGCCCAGAGATACGTTGGGAGCGCTCCAGGAGGCACTGGAAGCACAAGGCTTGCGTTGGAAGCGCTGCCTTCTGCGCTAGAAGTGCCCTTCAGCAGCTTTTTGGCGATTGTTTCTATTCTGTCGAATGCTATATTTCTTGTCTTATACTTCTGTGATTGATACATTGTCCTATGATCATGACTCACTATCTAAATGGTTTCAACTCTTGTTAGTGATTAATGAGAATGAAGAATGAGTTACTTTGTGGTTATGCATCTTAATTGCGTGACATTACATGTGCATGAATATTAGTTATGTCTAAAACTTGAGGTATTGATGACTTGAGAACATGTTTGTTGTGACTTTATGCACTATGATTAAAATTGGAAACTCATGTGAATGATGTATGAGTGTTTGTGCCTATCATGTCCTTGATAATGTAAAAGTTTAGGATTAAGATACTTAAAGGACTTGATACAAGATTCCTCATAAGAGGAGAGAATGACTACATGTTTATGTGTGAATGCTTAGAAGTGATTAGATGATGCGTATGATAGGCTATACACGTATACCTAGAATTTTATGAACCTGATGAGAAGGATACTTCTGAAGCAGAAAATGCGAAGATCACTTTGGATATATTGTATCTAGTGTGGTCCAGCACTTTGTTAATCCTTTTGTTGTCACCGTTTAGTTCTACAACAATTAGAACCGGTAAGTAAGGATTCTTAGCGGGGCGGTTTTGATCAATTTAGGATGGGCATTCATAATCGCTTAGGTTTCCAACAATTGTTAGTTAATCAGGTTAGTCAGGCCTAACCGTTATGGATGGATCCTAGGTTGATTGGGAACCTCGAAGCCTCTAGAGGACCTATAGCACTTTCGTGTCAGAACACCTTAGCAACTTCCGAAGCAATAAAGGGATGACGTAAAACCAGACTTGTAAATACCTCATTTATAATTAGGGAACCTTGAAGTTGGGTAAGCCCTAGTTTGTTAAGAAACTTTAAGCCACCTAGGCATAGAGACCTTAGCGGGATACCTAACCTAAGGAAAGGTATTAGTCACAGCTAGATCACCGGAAATTCGAGGACGTTAATGTCTACGCTAGATTCAATAGTCGGTGCGTGAAGTGATCCTGTTGGCCAATCACAAACTCTGTCTTGACTCAATAAGCCTCTTATTAGGAATAAGGCTTAATTTGTGATCGGTTAACTAAATCACCGAATTATCCGTATATTCGACCTATAGTAATCATTAATTTCTTTTCGAGATTTCGACTATTTAGAATAATCAGGAAACGAAACTGCTTATTTGAAGTAGAGTAGGATTAGAGTTCGCAGCGGAAGCACAGGAAGTAGAACCTGCGTGAGGATCATGTTAGATAGTAAGGAGAATTTTGGGGGCAAAATTCCTAAAAGGTGGAGAGTAATGTAACATCCCAAATTCCCCAAGCCGAATTATTAGGAAATCCTAAGTGAAAACGAGATTTAATCCCTAAGGATTAAATATGGTTCATTGCCTTAATTTAGTAATTTAAAACCAATTAGGAACTAAGGGGTAAAATAGTAATTTTACCCAATGATTTAAGAATTATGGGACTAATTAATTAGGAGTAGTTTTAATTAATTAAAATTACTCAAGTTGATGTTTTAAACCAAAGGTTGAATTAAGAAGCTAATTAAGGGCTTGATTGCAATAGTTTTTAATTAATTTAAAACCCAAGGGACCATCATACACCACCTTTCATTTAAATCTACCCTAGCACCCCTTCTTTAACCCCAATACCCCCTCCCTTCACGTTTTCCAGCAGCCACAAAGCAGAAGAAAGAAAAATCAGAAAAAGAAAGAAGAAGAAAGAAGAAAGGAAAAGAAGAGAGGAGAAGAAGAGGAGGTCCGATCGATTAGGAGAAAGAGAGGGAGAAGGGCGACCACGATGGCCACCACGGCGGTGCTCATGGTGGCCTGCCACTCTTCCTGGCCGTGAGAGAGAAAGGGAACTCGAGAGAGATAGAGAGAGAGAGCTCGAGGGTTAGAGAAAGAACTCGTGAGAGAGTGATTCAGAGAACATGGAACTCGAAAATGGTGGTGAAGATGGTTTCAGACTTATTTGGGTTTGATTGAAGAAGTTGGAAGCTTCAAGGAAGTGCTTTAATGGAGGTTAAGGCTTAGAACAACAAGAAGAAGACATGCATGTGGGTTCTGTGTGATGAGGATGATGATTCTGAACTCAGAATGAAGGAAGAAGGGGAAAGAGGACTTTTGGAATTGAAATCCCTAACTTGGGATTGCTCAGGTAACATAGACTTCCCCCAAAAACCTCCCTTAGAGTGGGCTAGGTTTTATTATTAATTTTACTAGTTCAATAATTAGCTTATTAGTCATACTGAATGGTCTTGTATGGGGTTTGAGTGAATTAGGCTTGGTCGGCTGCCCCCAACTCCCCTAAACCAATGTTTGATGTTCTTACAGCCATGATTCTGTTATTTGGAGTCTCTGATGTGTTTATGTGTAATGGCTTTTAATTTAGTGGTGTGAAATTACAAAATTTTTAGTTAATGTTGAAATAGTTGTATTGCTGTCTCTAACCCACCTGGACACCCGAATGATGTTTTTATCTTAATTTTCCCCGCAGAGATCATTTCGATTTGGTTCCAGTTTCATTAGAAACTAGACATGAGGGGCTTCATTTTAGGCACAAGAATCACTTGAAAATATTAAGAATTGAATTAGATATAGAATTTATAAGTTTGGGTATGAATGTTGTCCTGCTTTCTGACACCAGTGGGTTGTTTGTTAAAACTGCACTAATCTGATGGTTATTTTCCAAAATAAAAATTTTATTCATAAACTAGATATCCTAAGCTTTCCAATGAGTGGTCGTTTGCTCAATTCCGACTTCGTTTGATATGCTAGTAAAATTCTCGAAGTTGATGCTCTGCTGCAGAAATTCTGCAGAAGGCCTGGCACGACCGTGTTATGCAGCACGGCCAGGCCGTGTTTCAATCTGTTTACTAGGCTTAAGATGCTTAGTTTTGGACCTTTTGACTCCCTGAAACATGCTAATATGTTTGGTATGCTTAGGTATTACCCTTATGTATCTTTTATATAACTAATTGAGTAAGTATTGAATTAGATAATTGGGTTATAAGTAGCAGGTCAAACTTATCACTTTACCCTGATCCTATGTGAATGTTTGTGTTGTTTCTAAATGTATAGGGACTGGATTTAAGTGGCCACAGAAATCGCTCAATTCCAGTAAATACACATTGAGTTATGCACATTTTAATAACAGGGGTTGGGTGGGCTAACTTTATTCAACTCGCCACTTGTGACCCTAGGAGTCATATCGTTTCTCGATCAATTTGAGTGCTTATGAGTGCTTAGTTATGATGTGCTTGTCTATTCCTTGGCTTGACTTTGATTTTTCTATGGTCTTGGAATTATGATTTGATTCTCCTATCCATTTGTGAAGGAGGAAGGAATCGCTACATTATAACATAGCATCCAAATCTTAGGATAGTCTATGTCCGAGAAATACCATGTTTCCCGTTAAAGGCTAGCTATCATGGGCCACATATATGTGGGTGAGACCCAAACTGTTTTAGTAAGTCCTTTCTATTTGAAAGGCTAGGATACGGTATTAGCGGTTTAAAGAGACGTCTAACCGTGGTCACCGAGCTCTGACTGCCGTATCAAAATTTTTAAACTGGAGTGGTTAAGTTGCTCACACTTAACTACCTAGTGAGTTTTCTTAAAAGATTGAGGATGCCTATGCTATGATGTATGACGAATAAAGTTAATGTCATGTATTACGAATTACGTGATGTGGCATTGCGGGCTCACCAGTGGGGTAAGCCACTGGGCTGGGCAATAAAGTCCAGTAACCCGGGTGTTGCGATAAAAGACTTACAAAGAGGCCCATTATGTTTGATTTGAATTATGTGATTGTATGTCATGTGTATGAATTATGTTATTTTGCAAATGGATGCTCTTGAAGCAAGTTATGTTGAGTTTGACTGAATGAGTGAAGATGATGTTAATATTAGGCCATAGTATTAGTATATGTTAAGAATATGTTGTCAGGGAGGATTTTCCATACGTAGCACAAGCGTATGGCTGGAAACAACGGTAAAAAGCATTTTTCTTCTAAGTCTATGTTATTGAGTTTTATAAACTCACCGTTGGGGCGTTGTTTTCAGGTACACTTGATGGAGGAGGTTTAGAGCACGAAGCGTGTTCGGTCTCGCCCTCGGCAAGACATTGAGTCACCGGATCACGAGTCAGAGTCCTTATCTCTAGGAAGAGTCCTTTGCAATTAGAAAATAATGTATAGGATATATTTGTTTTATCTTGTGGTCATTTTATAAAATGAGATGTAAATGATAAAGTTATTCCGCTTTTGAAATTCTGATAGATATATGTGTCATGTTTGGGACATTGAAATATTTCTTTCCAAGTCAAATGTGTCTTTTGAACAAGGTTCATTTATGTCTTAACTTGTTGTTATGTTTGAAAAAATTTCCAGGTGAAGTTTTAAATCTTTAATTAGTAAGTAATCCCTAATTAGAGTTAGGGTGTTACATTATGGTATCGAGCAGCGATTCGACCCTCTCGGTGTGAGTCAAGTGTGTCTAGAAGTGATCCCTTTAGGAAAGGAGTCAGTTGTGTCTGTAAGTCCGAGTTTTCTGAGTTCTTTTGGTAAATTATTGAGGTAGGCCACCTCAAGGATTCATTAAAGGAATGAGGAGGATGAAGATTTGCAGGGAATACTAGAGGCATGTACTCTTTCGTGAGACATTCTCATATATGTAATTACTCCTAAATACAGTTTCAGATTCCGTAATGATCATCTAGTAGTAGTTCAGGTCGTGAAGGATTTCAGCCACTCTGGCCTGCCTAAGTCCACGGGATGCATACCTGGCAGCAGTTGAGCTTAGTGGCCACGTTAAACTCTGCTACCACTGGAAGATCATTACGAAAGTTCTGGAAGAACGAATTTGATGATCAAAGTAGTTACGGGACTACGAGAGTATTATGGGATATTCTTGGAGAAACCGCAACTTTTGTGATAGATTAGATATTTTGGTATTTGATAAACAATAACGATTCAAGAATTGGAAAGTCTTTTCTTATAATATAAAAGTGTTAGTATTGAAAGCTTTGATCTAATTTTTAGTTCTTGGCTGCATTCATTTTCTGATTCTATTTCAGGTTACATGCTACAAGAATTAGGTTCTATCAACTAAGGACGACTTACTTGCTTTTTTCTCTTTACTGTAGTAGATTTAATGTGTTTATATAAATGTGTGTATATATTCACTTACTTGTCAAGTTAGTTAAAAGTAGCAACCTTGATTGATAAGACTGGAAATAGGAAAGTATCACTGATAATGAATTGCTTTTGTCCCACTGATATAGTAATACTTATTTAGCGTGAAATGTGGATGTTAGTCCTATTGTAACCTTGAAAGCTATGACATGTTGAAGTCTTATTCTAGAGATACCAACTGTGAAGTTTCATATATGCATGTGTGCTGAAGTTTCTATTTCTGCATAATGTGTACTTTAAAATGCCATTCATTTATAGGAATGTTATTACACTAAGATCAGATGTGGCATCAGTTTAGGCCGAATTTCCTTTTTCTTTTCCTTGTTGTTAATACCAATTATTACCCAAAGAACTATCATAAATTGTTTAATGATTTAGATGAGATGTTTTTGAAATTTCGTTTGTGCATGTGGGATTGAGTTAGTGAGATCTAAAATGCATAGGTTGGAGTTTTAAATTTTCTGCATAAGGTTGCAAAATTTCCTATATGTTTACTGTCATGTTTGATATGAATATGAGATGAGGATTAACAATTTCATGCAAGGAAATATTGAGTGTACACCGTTGTTGTCAACATTCCTTGTTCATGGACTCTCACATTTCTCTTGCCTTAGTATGAATTCGGTAAAGTTATAAGTGAAATTATTTGTAACTTGCACATAAATCTTTTTTTGGTTTTAGGATATTGCCATTAAATTGGCTATAGACTTCCTATGGTGTGTAAAATTGGAAGAGTTTCTTTTGGTGTTCCTAAACAATTACTTTCCAATTGAATTATAGACTAATGTTATGTGCAATCTGAGGTGACACATAATTCTCTACTTGTCTCTTTTGATGTATGTTACAATTTACTGCAGTTTGTGAATACATGATGAACTTTTGCAGCTGTCAGGTCTTACATGCTTTGTGACATTGTGTGATTTTCCTAACTTGTTATACTTAGGAATGCATGCGGAAATATGTGTGTGTGCATATGTATACCCCTTAGATGGATTGATGCTCAGATTTGAATATTAAGACAAGATGTTGGTTAAGGGAGAATCTAGAATGTTTGCTTAGGTATGTATGAATATACATGTAATTGGGTTTAAATGTGTTCCTTGAATTTTCTTACTGCATAATTTTTGGAATTAGGTGAGTGAATCAAGTTTCATGAGTTTTGTGATATTGGCTTTATGTGTTTGCTTATGATTCATGTGAATAATGATTTGTTCTTGTTTTAATCCTTGTTATTGAACCCTAACTTGGTTGTAATTGGTTTAGAATGAGAGTAAAACATGGTTGGATAAGTTAGGGGTTTGAAGGGGTAAGATTTACAAAAATTCTACAACGGAAGTGTTGGAAGCGCCCCTCGTTGCGCTGGAAGCACTGGTCTCACCGAGACCACTGCCCAGAGATACGTTGGGAGCGCTCCAGGAGGCACTGGAAGCACAAGGCTTGCGTTGGAAGCGCTGCCTTCTGCGCTAGAAGTGCCCTTCAGCAGCTTTTTGGCGATTGTTTCTATTCTGTCGAATGCTATATTTCTTGTCTTATACTTCTGTGATTGATACATTGTCCTATGATCATGACTCACTATCTAAATGGTTTCAACTCTTGTTAGTGATTAATGAGAATGAAGAATGAGTTACTTTGTGGTTATGCATCTTAATTGCGTGACATTACATGTGCATGAATATTAGTTATGTCTAAAACTTGAGGTATTGATGACTTGAGAACATGTTTGTTGTGACTTTATGCACTATGATTAAAATTGGAAACTCATGTGAATGATGTATGAGTGTTTGTGCCTATCATGTCCTTGATAATGTAAAAGTTTAGGATTAAGATACTTAAAGGACTTGATACAAGATTCCTCATAAGAGGAGAGAATGACTACATGTTTATGTGTGAATGCTTAGAAGTGATTAGATGATGCGTATGATAGGCTATACACGTATACCTAGAATTTTATGAACCTGATGAGAAGGATACTTCTGAAGCAGAAAATGCGAAGATCACTTTGGATATATTGTATCTAGTGTGGTCCAGCACTTTGTTAATCCTTTTGTTGTCACCGTTTAGTTCTACAACAATTAGAACCGGTAAGTAAGGATTCTTAGCGGGGCGGTTTTGATCAATTTAGGATGGGCATTCATAATCGCTTAGGTTTCCAACAATTGTTAGTTAATCAGGTTAGTCAGGCCTAACCGTTATGGATGGATCCTAGGTTGATTGGGACCCTCGAAGCCTCTAGAGGACCTATAGCACTTTCGTGTCAGAACACCTTAGCAACTTCCGAAGCAATAAAGGGATGACGTAAAACCAGACTTGTAAATACCTCATTTATAATTAGGGAACCTTGAAGTTGGGTAAGCCCTAGTTTGTTAAGAAACTTTAAGCCACCTAGGCATAGAGACCTTAGCGGGATACCTAACCTAAGGAAAGGTATTAGTCACAGCTAGATCACCGGAAATTCGAGGACGTTAATGTCTACGCTAGATTCAATAGTCGGTGCGTGAAGTGATCCTGTTGGCCAATCACAAACTCTGTCTTGACTCAATAAGCCTCTTATTAGGAATAAGGCTTAATTTGTGATCGGTTAACTAAATCACCGAATTATCCGTATATTCGACCTATAGTAATCATTAATTTCTTTTCGAGATTTCGACTATTTAGAATAATCAGGAAACGAAACTGCTTATTTGAAGTAGAGTAGGATTAGAGTTCGCAGCGGAAGCACAGGAAGTAGAACCTGCGTGAGGATCATGTTAGATAGTAAGGAGAATTTTGGGGGCAAAATTCCTAAAAGGTGGAGAGTAATGTAACATCCCAAATTCCCCAAGCCTAATTATTAGGAAATCCTAAGTGAAAACGAGATTTAATCCCTAAGGATTAAATATGGTTCATTGCCTTAATTTAGTAATTTAAAACCAATTAGGAACTAAGGGGTAAAATAGTAATTTTACCCAATGATTTAGGAATTATGGGACTAATTAATTAGGAGTAGTTTTAATTAATTAAAATTACTCAAGTTGATGTTTTAAACCAAAGGTTGAATTAAGAAGCTAATTAAGGGCTTGATTGCAATAGTTTTTAATTAATTTAAAACCCAAGGGACCATCATACACCACCTTTCATTTAAATCTACCCTAGCACCCCTTCTTTAACCCCAATACCCCTCCCTTCACGTTTTCCAGCAGCCACAAAGCAGAAGAAAGAAAAATCAGAAAAAGAAAGAAGAAGAAAGAAGAAAGGAAAAGAAGAGAGGAGAAGAAGAGGAGGTCCGATCGATTAGGAGAAAGAGAGGGAGAAGGGCGACCACGATGGCCACCACGGCGGTGCTCATGGTGGCCTGCCACTCTTCCTGGCCGTGAGAGAGAAAGGGAACTCGAGAGAGATAGAGAGAGAGAGCTCGAGGGTTAGAGAGAGAACTCGTGAGAGAGTGATTCAGAGAACATGGAACTCGAAAATGGTGGTGAAGATGGTTTCAGACTTATTTGGGTTTGATTGAAGAAGTTGGAAGCTTCAAGGAAGTGCTTTAATGGAGGTTAAGGCTTAGAACAACAAGAAGAAGACATGCATGTGGGTTCTGTGTGATGAGGATGATGATTCTGAACTCAGAATGAAGGAAGAAGGGGAAAGAGGACTTTTGGAATTGAAATCCCTAACTTGGGATTGCTCAGGTAGCATAGACTTCCCCCAAAAATCTCCCTTAGAGTGTGCTAGGTTTTATTATTAATTTTACTAGTTCAATAATTAGCTTATTAGTCATACTGAATGGTCTTGTATGGGGTTTGACTGAAATAGGGTTGGACGGTTGCCCCCAACCCCCCTAAACCAATGTTTGATGTTCTTACAGCCATGATTCTGTTATTTGGAGTCTCTGATGTGTTTATGTGTAATGGCTTTTAATTTAGTGGTGTGAAATTACAAAATTTTTAGTTAATGTTGAAATAGTTGTATTGCTGTCTCTAACCCACCTGGACACCCGAATGATGTTTTTATCTTAATTTTCACCGCAGAGATCATTTCGATTTGGTTCCAGTTTCATTAGAAACTAGACATGAGGGGCTTCATTTTAGGCACAAGAATCACTTGAAAATATTAAGAATTGAATTAGATATAGAATTTATAAGTTTGGGTATGAATGTTGTCCTGCTTTCTAACACCAGTGGGTTGTTTGTTAAAACTGCACTAATCTGATGGTTATTTTCCAAAATAAAAATTTTATTCATAAACTAGATATCCTAAGCTTTCCAATGAGTGGTCGTTTGCTCAATTCCGACTTCGTTTGATATGCTAGTAAAATTCCCGAAGTTGATGCTCTGCTACAGAAATTCTGCAGAAGGCCTGGCACGACCGTGTTATGCAGCACGGCCAGGCCGTGTTTCAATCTGTTTACTAGGCTTAAGATGCTTAGTTTTGGACCTTTTGACTCCCTGAAACATGCTAATATGTTTGGTATGCTTAGGTATTACCCTTATGTATCTTTTATATAACTAATTGAGTAAGTATTGAATTAGATAATTGGGTTATAAGTAGCAGGTCAAACTTATCACTTTACCCTGATCCTATGTGAATGTTTGTGTTGTTTCTAAATGTATAGGGACTGGATTTAAGTGGCCACAGAAATCGCTCAATTCCAGTAAATACACATTGAGTTATGCACATTTTAATAACAGGGGTTCTGTGGGCTAACTTTATTCAACTTTGCCACTTGTGACCCTAGGAGTCATATCGTTTCTCACCAATTTGAGTGCTTATGAGTGCTTAGTTATGATGTGCTTGTCTATTCCTTGGCTTGACTTTGATTTTTCTATGGTCTTGGAATTATGATTTGATTCTCCTATCCATTTGTGAAGGAGGAAGGAATCGCTTACATTATAACATAGCATCCAAATCTTAGGATAGTCTATGTCTGGAGAAATACCATGTTTCCCGTTAAAGGCTAGCTATCATGGGCCACATATATGTGGGTGAGACCCAAACTATTTTAGTAAGTCCTTTCTATTTGAAAGGCTAGGATACGGTATTAGCGGTTTAAAGAGACGTCTAACCGTGGTCACCGAGCTCTGACTGCCGTATCAAAATTTTTAAACTGGAGTGGTTAAGTTGCTCACACGTAACTACCTAGTGAGTTTTCTTAAAAGATTGAGGATGCCTATGCTATGATGTATGACGAATAAAGTTAATGTCATGTATTACGAATTACGTGATGTGGCATTGCGGGCTCACCAGTGGGGTAAGCCACTGGGCTGGGCAATAAAGTCCAGTAACCCGGGTGTTACGATAAAAGACTTACAAAGAGGCCCATTATGTTTGATTTGAATTATGTGATTGTATGTCATGTGTATGAATTATGTTATTTTGCAAATGGATGCTCTTGAAGCAAGTTATGTTGAGTTTGACTGAATGAGTGAAGATGATGTTAATATTAGGCCATAGTATTAGTATATGTTAAGAATATGTTGTCAGGGAGGATTTTCCATACGTAGCACAAGCGTATGGCTGGAAACAACTGTAAAAAGCATTTTTCTTGTAAGTCTATGTTATTGAGTTTTATAAACTCACCGTTGGGGCGTTGTTTTCAGGTACACTTGATGGAGGAGGTTTAGAGCACGAAGCGTGTTCGGTCTCGCCCTCGGCAAGACATTGAGTCACCGGACCACGAGTCAGAGTCCTTATCTCTAGGAAGAGTCCTTTGCAATTAGAAAATAATGTATAGGATATATTTGTTTTATCTTGTGGTCATTTTATAAAATGAGATGTAAATGATAAAGTTATTCCGCTTTTGAAATTCTGATAGATATATGTGTCATGTTTGGGACTTTGAAATATTTCTTTCCAAGTCAAACAGGTCTTTTGAACAAGGTTCATTTATGTCTTAACTTGTTGTTATGTTTGAAAAAAATTTCCAGGTGAAGTTTTAAATCTTTAATTAGTAAGTAATCCCCTAATTAGAGTTAGGGTGTTACATTATGGTATCAGAGCAGTTCGACCCTCTCGGACTGTGAGTCAAGTGTGTCTAGAAGTGATCCGGTTTAGGAAAGGAGTCAGTTGTGTCTGTAAGTCCGAGTTTTCTGAGTTCTTTTGGTAAATTATTGAGGTAGGCCACCTCAAGGATTCATTAAAGGAATGAGGAGGATGAAGATTTGCAGGGAATACTAGAGGCATGTACTCTTTCGTGAGACATTCTCATATATGTAATTACTCCTAAATACAGTTTCAGATTCCGTAATGATCATCTAGTAGTAGTTCAGGTCGTGAAGGATTTCAGCCACTCTGGCCTGCCTAAGTCCACGGGATGCATACCTGGCAGCAGTTGAGCTTAGTGGCCACGTTAAACTCTGCTACCACTGGAAGATCATTACGAAAGTTACAAAGAACGAATTTGATGATCAAAGTAGTTACGGGCCTACGAGAGTATTATGGGATATTCTTGGAGAAACCGCAACTTTTGTGATAGATTAGATATTTTGGTATTTGATAAACAATAACGATTCAAGAATTGGAAAGTCTTTTCTTATAATATAAAAGTGTTAGTATTGAAAGCTTTGATCTAATTTTTAGTTCTTGGTCGCATTCATTTTCTGATTCTATTTCGGGTTACATGCTACAAGAATTAGGTTCTATCAACTAAGGACGACTTACTTGCTTTTTCTCTTTCTTGTAGTAGATTTAATGTGTTTATATAAATGTGTGTATATATTCACTTACTTGTCAAGTTAGTTAAAAGTAGCAACCTTGATTGATAAGACTGAAATAGGAAAGTATCACTGATAATGAATTGCTTTTGTCCCAATCGATATAGTAATACTTATTTAGCGTGAAATGTGGATGTTAGTCCTATTGTAACCTTGAAAGCTATGACATGTTGAAGTCTTATTCTAGAGATACCAACTGTGAAGCTTCATATATGCATGTGTGTCAAGTTTCTATTTCTGCATAATGTGTACTTTAAAATGCCATTCATTTATAGGAATGTTATTACACTAAGATCAGATGTGGCATCAGTTTAGGCCGAATTTCCTTTTTCTTTTCCTTGTTGTTAATACCAATTATTACCCAAAGAACTATCATAAATTGTTTAATGATTTAGATGAGATGTTTTTGAAATTTCGTTTGTGCATGTGGGATTGAGTTAGTGAGATCTAAAATGCATAGGTTGGAGTTTTAAATTTTCTGCATAAGGTTGCAAAATTTCCTATATGTTTACTGTCATGTTTGATATGAATATGAGATGAGGATTAACAATTTCATGCAAGGAAATATTGAGTGTACACCGTTGTTGTCAACATTCCTTGTTCATGGACTCTCACATTTCTCTTGCCTTAGTATGAATTCGGTAAAGTTATAAGTGAAATTATTTGTAACTTGCACATAAATCTTTTTTTGGTTTTAGGATATTGCCATTAAATTGGCTATAGACTTCCTATGGTGTGTAAAATTGGAAGAGTTTCTTTTGGTGTTCCTAAACAATTACTTTCCAATTGAATTATAGACTAATGTTATGTGCAATCTGAGGTGACACATAATTCTCTACTTGTCTCTTTTGATGTATGTTACAATTCTTTGCAGTTTGTGAATACATGATGAACTTTTGCACTGTCAGGTCTTACATGCTTTGTGACATTGTGTGATTTTCCTAACTTGTTATACTTAGGAATGCATGCGGAAATATGTGTGTGTGCATATGTATACCCCTTAGATGGATTGATGCTCAGATTTGAATATTAAGACAAGATGTTGGTTAAGGGAGAATCTAGAATGTTTGCTTAGGTATGTATGAATATACATGTAATTGGGTTTAAATGTGTTCCTTGAATTTTCTTACTGCATAATTTTTGGAATTAGGTGAGTGAATCAAGTTTCATGAGTTTTGTGATATTGGCTTTATGTGTTTGCTTATGATTCATGTGAATAATGATTTGTTCTTGTTTTAATCCTTGTTATTGAACCCTAACTTGGTTGTAATTGGTTTAGAATGAGAGTAAAACATGGTTGGATAAGTTAGGGGTTTGAAGGGGTAAGATTTACAAAAATTCTACAACGCAAGTGTTGGGCGCCCCTCGTTGCTTGGCTGAAGCTTGGTCTCACCGAGACCACCGCCAGAGATACGTTGGGAGCGCTCCAGGAGGCACTGGAAGCACAAGGCTTGCGTTGGAAGCGCTGCCTTCTGCGCTAGAAGTGCCCTTCAGCAGCTTTTTGGCGATTGTTTCTATTCTGTCGAATGCTATATTTCTTGTCTTATACTTCTGTGATTGATACATTGTCCTATGATCATGACTCACTATCTAAATGGTTTCAACTCTTGTTAGTGATTAATGAGAATGAAGAATGAGTTACTTTGTGGTTATGCATCTTAATTGCGTGACATTACATGTGCATGAATATTAGTTATGTCTAAAACTTGAGGTATTGATGACTTGAGAACATGTTTGTTGTGACTTTATGCACTATGATTAAAATTGGAAACTCATGTGAATAATGTATGAGTGTTTATGCCTATCATGTCCTTGATAATGTAAAAGTTTAGGATTAAGATACTTAAAGGACTTGATACAAGATTCCTCATAAGAGGAGAGAATGACTACATGTTTATGTGTGAATGCTTAGAAGTGATTAGATGATGCGTATGATAGGCTATACACGTATACCTAGAATTTTATGAACCTGATGAGAAGGATACTTCTGAAGCAGAAAATGCGAAGATCACTTTGGATATATTGTATCTAGTGTGGTCCAGCACTTTGTTAATCCTTTTGTTGTCACCGTTTAGTTCTACAACAATTAGAACCGGTAAGTAAGGATTCTTAGCGGGGCGGTTTTGATCAATTTAGGATGGGCATTCATAATCGCTTAGGTTTCCAACAATTGTTAGTTAATCAGGTTAGTCAGGCCTAACCGTTATGGATGGATCCTAGGTTGATTGGGAACCTCGAAGCCTCTAGAGGACCTATAGCACTTTCGTGTCAGAACACCTTAGCAACTTCCGAAGCAATAAAGGGATGACGTAAAACCAGACTTGTAAATACCTCATTTATAATTAGGGAACCTTGAAGTTGGGTAAGCCCTAGTTTGTTAAGAAACTTTAAGCCACCTAGGCATAGAGACCTTAGCGGGATACCTAACCTAAGGAAAGGTATTAGTCACAGCTAGATCACCGGAAATTCGAGGACGTTAATGTCTACGCTAGATTCAATAGTCGGTGCGTGAAGTGATCCTGTTGGCCAATCACAAACTCTGTCTTGACTCAATAAGCCTCTTATTAGGAATAAGGCTTAATTTGTGATCGGTTAACTAAATCACCGAATTATCCGTATATTCTACCTATAGTAATCATTAATTTCTTTTCGAGATTTCGACTATTTAGAATAATCAGGAAACAAAACTGCTTATTTGAAGTAGAGTAGGATTAGAGTTCGCAGCGGAAGCACAGGAAGTAGAACCTGCGTGAGGATCATGTTAGATAGTAAGGAGAATTTTGGGGGCAAAATTCCTAAAAGGTGGAGAGTAATGTAACATCCCAAATTCCCCAAGCCTAATTATTAGGAAATCCTAAGTGAAAACGAGATTTAATCCCTAAGGATTAAATATGGTTCATTGCCTTAATTTAGTAATTTAAAACCAATTAGGAACTAAGGGGTAAAATAGTAATTTTACCCAATGATTTAGGAATTATGGGACTAATTAATTAGGAGTAGTTTTAATTAATTAAAATTACTCAAGTTGATGTTTTAAACCAAAGGTTGAATTAAGAAGCTAATTAAGGGCTTGATTGCAATAGTTTTTAATTAATTTAAAACCCAAGGGACCATCATACACCACCTTTCATTTAAATCTACCTAGCACCCCTTCTTTAACCCCAATACCCCCTCCTTCACGTTTTCCAGCAGCCACAAAGCGAGAAGAAAGAAAAATCGAAAAAGAAAGAAGAAGAAAGAAGAAAGGAAAAGAAGAGAGGAGAAGAAGAGGAGGTCCGATCGATTAGGAGAAAGAGAGGGAGAAGGGCGACCACGATGGCCACCACGGCGGTGCTCATGGTGGCCTGCCACTCTTCCTGGCCGTGAGAGAGAAAGGGAACTCGAGAGAGAGAGAGAGAGAGAGAGCTCGAGGGTTAGAGAGAGAACTCGTGAGAGAGTGATTCAGAGAACATGGAACTCGAAAATGGTGGTGAAGATGGTTTCAGACTTATTTGGGTTTGATTGAAGAAGTTGGAAGCTTCAAGGAAGTGCTTTAATGGAGGTTAAGGCTTAGAACAACAAGAAGAAGACATGCATGTGGGTTCTGTGTGATGAGGATGATGATTAGAACTCGTAATGAAGGAAGAAGGGGAAAGAGGACTTTTGGAATTGAAATCCCTAACTTGGGATTGCTCAGGTAACATAGACTTCCCCCAAAAACCTCCCTTAGAGTGTGCTAGGTTTTATTATTGATTTTACTAGTTCAATAATTAGCTTATTAGTCATACTGAATGGTCTTGTATGGGGTTTGACTGAAATAGGGTTGGACGGTTGCCCCCAACCCCCCTAAACCAATGTTTGATGTTCTTACAGCCATGATTCTGTTATTTGGAGTCTCTGATGTGTTTATGTGTAATGGCTTTTAATTTAGTGGTGTGAAATTACAAAATTTTTAGTTAATGTTGAAATAGTTGTATTGCTGTCTCTAACCCACCTGGACACCCGAATGATGTTTTTATCTTAATTTTCCCCGCAGAGATCATTTCGATTTGGTTCTAGTTTCATTAGAAACTAGACATGAGGGGCTTCATTTTAGGTGCAAGAATCACTTGAAAATATTAAGAATTGAATTAGATATAGAATTTATAAGTTTGGATATGAATGTTGTCCTGCTTTCTAACACCAGTGGGTTGTTTGTTAAAACTGCACTAATCTGATGGTTATTTTCCAAAATAAAAATTTTATTCATAAACTAGATATCCTAAGCTTTCCAATGAGTGGTCGTTTGCTCAATTCCGACTTCGTTTGATATGCTAGTAAAATTCCCGAAGTTGATGCTCTGCTACAGAAATTCTGCAGAAGGCCTGGCACGACCGTGTTATGCAACACGGCCAGACCGTGTTTCAATCTGTTTACTAGGCTTAAGATGCTTAGTTTTGGACCTTTTGACTCCCTGAAACATGCTAATATGTTTGGTATGCTTAGGTATTACCCTTATGTATCTTTTATATAACTAATTGAGTAAGTATTGAATTAGATAATTGGGTTATAAGTAGGAAGTCAAACTTATCACTTTCCGCTGATCCTATGTGAATGTTTGTGTTGTTTCTAAATGTATAGGGACTGGATTTAAGTGGCACAGAAATCGCTCAATTCCAGTAAATACACATTGAGTTATGCACATTTTAATAACAGGGGTTCAGGTGGGCTAACTTTATTCAACCTGCCACTTGTGACCCTAGGAGTCATATCGTTTCTCAGTCAATTTGAGTGCTTATGAGTGCTTAGTTATGATGTGCTTGTCTATTCCTTGGCTTGACTTTGATTTTTCTATGGTCTTGGAATTATGATTTGATTCTCCTATCCATTTGTGAAGGAGGAAGGAATCGCTTACATTATAACATAGCATCCAAATCTTAGGATAGTCTATGTCTGGAGAAATACCATGTTTCCCGTTAAAGGCTAGCTATCATGGGCCACATATATGTGGGTGAGACCCAAACTATTTTAGTAAGTCCTTTCTATTTGAAAGGCTAGGATACGGTATTAGCGGTTTAAAGAGACGTCTAACCGTGGTCACCGAGCTCTGACTGCCGTATCAAAATTTTTAAACTGGAGTGGTTAAGTTGCTCACACTTGACCATATTGGTATAATTTTTGTAACATAAGGGACCACATTAGTGTAATCTTTAGACATAAGGGACCAATTCGGAACAAATAATACATAAGGGATCAAACTAAAACCTAAAATAAACATAAAGGACTAAAAATATAATTTAGCCTATAAGTTATTAAGTTATACAGACCGTTTGCTAAACTGAGAAAATACTCAATTCTCATGAACTATAATTAAATCTAAACTTGGCCTATGCCTCATGAAAAAGAAAGGAAAATGATGAAAAAGAAAGGAAAAGTGAGGGAAAAGAAGTAAATTGATGAAATGAGTAAATACCTGATCAAATCCATATTTTTTATGACATATATGCGTGTTTGTGTTGTTTAACAACAAATATATATTTGAATTTCAAACAAAACACACTACAATTTTTTAAACTTTCAAAATTAAAAGTCTGGGTTTCAAGTGGAAATTCATTTACTAAAATAATGCACACAAAAAATAATACCTTTCTCGGAGGAGTTCAAGATAAAATGATGGTAGAAACTGATAGACTAAACCACAAAGCACGTTTCTTATGAACTAATTGTTTGGTTGGTGTAGTAGAAAATGCTTACTTGTGACTCATTACATTGATAATACTTTGCAGCAATAGCAAAACAAGAGAAAGGGTGAAAAACGGGAGACGCTTTTGTGACATCGTTAAACGTTATTGGATGCCTTCTAAGCCAAATATCTTAGAAATTTAACATGTCTTTTATTTAAGCCCATCAGAATTTGTATCCAGTCTCGTAACACAACTAATGGCGAAGGTCCTTGGTCAAATTAAAATAAATTTTGGGGAGGGTGGGCGGCTCCTCTTATTGTGGGAGGTAGCCATGGTTACCCCAAAAATTAAAATAAATTAAAGACTAGGTATATATATACAACGAAGATGAATATATATACATAGATTGTCACATATGGTTCAATTGACTCCACTGGTGCAGTGGTTCTACCACGTTTTGCAAGTGCCAGAACCAAGGATTGAATCTAGTATTAGCTTTTTTTGGCTTTTTATGTAACGACCCGTTTCCGGACTGCTACTCGACTAGAATTAAACCTATATGCGACGCATTTTTAAAACGGTACTCTTTTGTCCTTCAGAAAAAGCGGTACTTTTTTTTTTAAAACAACATCATCCGCAAGCATGCACAGAGTAGCTATAGCGTTTCGAAACATGGTGCAATGTAGGACACAAGACACATGCACTGGGAATACATACATGCATATATATACAGGTCATCATATACAGTACGTGCAAAATAAAACAGTGCAAAAATGTACAGAGAATACACCTATGGTATGAAGACCCTCGTAAGAGTAGTCATATCCCGGGGGTACTCCCGGCAGACACCCACGCAGGGGGCTGCTCCAAAAGTAAACCGCCAGTCTATCCTGTAGTACCAAAAAAAAACCCGAGCCCGATTGGTCACCAAACTAACTATACACCAAAAGTAAATACTACAGTCATCCAAAATAACATAAACAATAGTCAGACAACACGACGACTACAGATAACTACCCGGATCCTCAGATGGATCCTCCTCCTCATCCATCGAGTCCTCTCCAGTCAAGTTGATAAAAAGTGCCGCAGCAGGCACATCCTCGGGCACATCACTAGGCACATACTCTCCGGCCATATCGTCCTCATCAGGTCTCACCCCAAGACAATTAGCCTCACCGCACACACTACAGACGGGAGGTGGATCCGCTGGTGGAGTGGAGGTCCTAACAACAGGAGGGGAAGCCGACTCTACTGGAGGAGTCGGATAACCGCAGCTCTGGAAGTAGACGCTCCTGCAGTCCCGCGTCGAATCGCGTTCTTGCGAGCGGTCACTCTAATCCTCGGCCCTCGTCCTCGACCTCGGGAAGCAAAATAGGAAGTAGTATGCCTCGGGACCTCGGGAGGTCCCTCTGGTGAGGAAGACGAAGTTGGTGCAGTCCTCTTTCTCTCTCCATAGTACGCCAGGCGTCCACTATCTACAACATCCGGATCGGAAAGCTCACCTTACGTCGTGAAGTCTCCTGTCTCACCATGACACCATCCTCTCTGAAACTCTTAACAACATCCCCGGGATATACAACGCGACGTGAGATGGGGTCGAACTCTATCTCCGGCGACGTCCTCATCGCCGGTATCGGTACACTCTTCGCCATCACCTGGGTAACCATCATGGACCGAAGGTACCACGGGAAAGGGTCAACTTCTCAATAAATCAAGAAATAACGAAACATAAACAATGGGCAAAACAAACATATGCACAGTTCTCAAGACGCAACATAAGACTCGGCTCAAGACTCAACGCTCACGACACTTTTGACAATTTTCCGGAATGTAACGCCGATCCATCCACTGAACGTCAGCCGTAGCCTTGGGCTCTCCGCTCACCCTAGAACATTCAGCTCAGGTTCCTTGACGTTACAACACCTAGCTAATCTGCCGAAAAACTAGCTGGAGCCGTTTAGGGGATCCTAGCACCCTAGGTTAATCGGATCAAAGCTCAAAAACATCATAACACTCGACGACTCGACTAAACTCTCGCACTCCAATGAATAAATCGTCGCATACGATAATTCAGGAAACAATTGAATAATTATTAGACCGCATATCAAATAATATTCACGCCAAGCTCAAAACAGTGTGAACAGTTCAACAGTATAAGCAATTCATCTTAACAATCATAACTCAGCAAACAACGACAGTCAAACAACTCTGTTCATCCCTCTGCAACTCAATGGAGTTGGCAGAGAGGCAAGCAAACAAGTGTGGGGGGTTGGGGACAACTACCAGCCACTTGCAAACAAGCCCGCTAAATAATCAGTATATCAAAAAGCAGTAAAACAAAGGGGTACAAGACCCTCACTTCGAACCCTGAGGTTCTCAGACTTCTTCGCATAAATACTTGAAATTAAATTCCTATCAATATCTAAAGTTGCCCTTATGCATAAATACATAAACAATAACACTTAGAATGTGAAGCACCCTTACCACAAATGCTAGCTAGCGTAGCATCGCAAGCTTCGCGTCCATGCTACACGATCTCCGGGTTCGGAACTCCTATGACAACAAGTGAACTTAGCACAATTCTACAAATCCAACTTAGGAACCTAGGCTCTCAAACATAACCCTTTCTAACTAAACATTCACACCAAACATTTAGTCACCAACTACTTGAAAGGAATAAGGTTTTGTAATCAAAATCATTTCTTAAGAAAACCAAACATAATACATTTTCTAATGTTCTTGAAAACTTTTAAAGTAAACACAACTCATTAAACATTTTTCATAAATCTTACAAGTTTTAAAAGCATACTCATTCAAGCATTTTAACCAAGTTTACAAACAAAATCTTCCCTTTTTACACCCCTTGGGCCTCTCGGCCATAACCCCCTTCTTTTTTAAAAAAAAGCCAAACTTCTTTGTTTACAATCTAACAACCCATTTCCAAATCATTCACGTATACTCCAAGACATCAAAGCATCAAGACATACACAAGGCATAACTCAAAGCACCTTTCAAACATAATACTAACAATGTCAATAACTCAAGAGCAACCCAATCAACTTCCCAAAAATGATTTTCAAACTTAACCAACATCATATAACCACTAGCACACTTAAGGAAATTTAAATCAAACATCAAAACTATTTTCTCAATACTTATAACCAAAAGATTTTCAACAACTTCTAAACTAACACTTAAATCCCAATTTCTTCACCAAATCAACTTCAACACAATAACAATTACTAACATCAATTAAAAGAAAGACACAAAATAATTTTTCTATTCCAAATCCACTCCTAGGGCTCACGACCCCAACCTCCCTTTTTCCAAAATTTTGCAACTCATCCACCAAAATCAATAACACCAATTTTATCAATTCTTTTACTTCATCAAGCCACATTTAAAACACTCAAACAAATCATCATCTAACTTAAGCATGTTATTCAACATTCAAGAGTCTCACATAAAGATCAAATTCAATCCAAGAATAGGTTTTTCATCAAAATTTACCTAAACAAAGTTTTAGTTCCAAAACTTTAACTAAGACAACAACAACTACATCAAAGAGACTCATTCAACCAATTTATTACATGCTTCAACAATTAAATACCACAAATCCTCTTTGCCAAGAATAGGTGTTCATCTCAAAAACAACCCAACAACATGTTAATTCTAGAACTACCACTCCAATCAACAACAACAACACAAATTAAACTCAATCAAACCATTAATTGCAAGATTAAACCTCAAGATCACTTTGCCCCTCTTTTTTCCCTTGACTCACGCCTAAGGCTTCCAAGATTGGGGACTTACATGCTCATCTCTTTCATTCAATCATCAACAACACAAAACAACACTTAAACAAGTATGAAAATCAAGAAAGAAAAGCAAGAAAATCTAGAAGCAAAAAGGGGGTAGGGGGCGCTGTTTTGTGCAGAAAATGGGGGAGAAAAAATTGATTTTTCTCCTTACTTGAATGGTTAGAAGATCAAGAATCAAGTGGACGATGAACTTGGGTGCAAGAATGATGAAGTTTGGATGTTGAAATCTCAAGAAAATGGAGGTTGGAAGTGATGGAGCTTCAAGGTTTCTTTCTTTCTCTAAAATGGAAGAAGAAGAAGAAGATGAGAGGGTGTTTTGAGGGAGGGGTCACGATGGGGCTACATTAAAGGGGCTCCCTCCTTTTATTTTTTTTTCTAAAAATAAACTAAGCATAGTTAGTATAAAATAGTTTAGTAAAAAAAGAATTTTTTTTTTCAAATTAATCACACACATAATGACCCTGGCAATAAAGTAAAGATGCTAATCACATCAATAAGTCCTGCCTATCTAATCTCATACCTCTCATGATTACCCTCTAATTCTAGAGTCTAAGAGTTGTTAAAACACGGCGTCGAAAAACCGTGTTACCGATAAATTCGCGAAAATTAATTTAACGAGAAATTAATTCATCGCGTGATAATATTTAATTATAGATAATAAAAATCATGCCAAACACTAAAAAATAGTCTCAACAAGTTACGTTTCGATTTTCATCGAAATCGGAGTTCGTTTAGAATTTTATCTCATAAACCGCCTTACGATCCGAAACGCGACGAAACTTCGTTAGAAATTTTCGACGATATTCAAACCGTGAATTAATATAAAATATTAACTCTCAAATATACTTTGATCTTAATTTAATTAATTCACTTACTTAGAGAACAAGAAATTACTTATTATAGCATAAATACGACAAAATACACTAAATAACACCAAATAACGCATCGAAAAAAAATTATGAGTGTTACATTTTACATGTCTATTTAGATCTGTGCACAAAAACTAGTAAAAAAATAATACCAAAGTAAGATTCAAACTATGTGCTTGTGCATAAAACACTATAAGAAAAACTGGGATTAACTACGACAAAATTAGTAGTTAATTCATAGCTAATCTGTAGCAAAAACAATTTAGCTACAAATTAAATATGAATTAACTACAAAATGGATTGTAGCATGAAATGAGTAGCAAATTAGCTAGAAAAAAATTTTCTAGCTAATTTGTAACTAATCTTAAGAAAATCCTAGTTATTTTATAGCTAATCCATAGTAAAAACTTGTTTAAAATTATATTTTCCTAGCTACATAGCTTAGATATTAATGTAGCAATTTGGTAGCAAATCTATAGCTAAAATTAATAAATATCTATAGCAATTTCTTATTTATTTCCTAGCTAATTCATAGTTAAAGTTTAATCTAATTTTTCATTTTGAAGCCATTATTAGGTAGGTAAATTGTAGCCAAATTAAAGCTATTTAATAAATCATACAGACCAACATTATGGAATTTGTTAAATTAAATTGAGGACACACTACATTTCATTCATGAATTAAATTTGGAGGATATTATAGACAATAATGGGTACAAACAATAAATTGTTGATATATACAAAAGCAATAATCTTCATTAAAATTTACAATGGTATAAAACCATCTGATTCTAAATTTTTCCCTCTTCTAAAGATTTTGGAACCAAAAATACAATGAAAACACCGTCAATTATACTAAATTTTGTCCTCTTCTAAATAATAATGAAACAAAACAGACTTCGTGGATAACATATTAATTTGAATTGCACAGTTTACTCCATTGCGATGTTTGCAACTCATCAGGTCACTTCTACTTCTATGTTGTGTTGTCTGCCCGTGAAAACACTGTGTAACATCCTAACTTCCCTAAGCCTAATAATTAGAGACCTTAAGTGAAAAAGGGATTTAATCCCTAAGGATTAACTAAGGTTTAAAGCCTCTAATTTAGTGAGTTAAAGCAAAGTTTGAACCTAAGGGTAAAATAATAATTTTTTTCAAGGATTTAGGAAATGTGGGACCAATTGTTCAGGTATAATTTTAATTGATCAAGTTACCCAATGTTTTATTAGGGACCAAAGGGATAAATTAGGGAATTAAAAGGAGACTTATAAGTCTAATTTCAATTAAACCCATGATCCTACCCCACCATACACTATATTCCCTTAGGCTCCACCATAGCACCTCCTATCTCCTTTTACTCCCTCCATCGTGAATCTGAGGGGGAAAAAAGAAAGGAAAGAAAGTAAAGAAAGAGAAGAAGAGGAAGAAGGGAGAAGAAAGAGGAAAGGTGCGATGGAGAAGAAGAAGGGGGTGGCCGCATCGGCCACTGCAGCAGCGGCGCCGATGGTGGCACCGAAACAGATAGGGACAGAGAGAGAGTGAGATCGCGAGAGAGAGAGTGAGACAGAGAGCTCGAGAGAGAGCTTCAGGGAAAGGAAGAAGAGGTGAGAAATGGTGAAGATGAACCCAATTAGAGGAAGAATCAAGAGTCCTCAACTAATTTCTCCATCTCCTTCAACCTCCAAGTTTAGGGTTTGATTATCCAAACCAACAATCTGAGTTTTTTTTTAGGGGTTATTTCATATAGAGGTTGGGAACCTTTAATAGCCGATTCTTAGGTTGATTACATGTCTTGATTGTTGATTTATGACCTTGATGCATTTGTGATATTTTTTTTTGGTTGTTGAAAGAACCCCCATTATGTTGCTTTGGGTTTGATTTGTGTGTCCATAAGATATATGTTTGCAAATTTTGGTGATAGGAACCATGAGCCAATTCAAAGACTCATGGATATGGTTTGATTCCTTAAGAATGCCTAAATTTAAGTATGTTGTGGTTTTTATTATCACTCTTGTTTGATTGAGGTGGATATCACCTTCAATTAATAATATAAATAAAGGATTATGTTGAGTAATTAATTTCAATTCATGATAGCCTCAAGGAGTATATTGATAGACTACTATGGATTATTGTTGAGTAACTTTCTATGTTTAATCATTGTAATGCATAAGTGAGAGTAAGGGAATATAGAAGATTCTCAATTGATGAAGATTCAAGCATCTTTCCTTATTCAAATAATGTTATCTTCTATTAAGATTATTGTTGGCTTGTTGTTGATGAGCTTACGTTTGAAACGTATTTCTTTTAAATAAAGTTCTAAAACTAGAATGATTACGAAACTTACATCTTCATGCTAGTTATTTGATATAACTCGTTTGGATTGATAACTCTCATTCATAAACTGTATGTAATGGGACGGGGTTAAGGGAACTCACTGAGATTTTTATATCTCACTCATTTCCGTTTATTTATTTCAGATGACAGGTAATCTTGGAAACTGAAAAGTAAAATCAGAAATTTGCTTAACAGTCCATCCTGAATGGATGATGTTAGCCAATAGGCTATGCCGGATCACGAATCAATGCGTTACGCATCCATTTACGTAAAAGTGATATAGGAATTAAATTTATAAGTCTAACTAGCTTTTATTCATTCATTTTATTATAAAGTTTTGTAAAGATCAAAGTAATTTCCGCTTATCTAAACTCTGATTATGCATGACAGTTTTGGTGTATAGAACTTCAATTCTGATAAGGTTCTTATTTAATCAAAGTTTGGTTTTTCAATGCCTGTACTTTTATTTCTTACTATCCAAAAAATGTTTTTCCGTGATTAGATTTAATTCTTCATTAATTTGGTAAGTAATTCCTTGATTAGAGTCAGGGCTTTACACACTGCATAATTACAATCCGTAAAACTAACATCGAAAAACCAAAGCATATGAACCCCAAATTCACACACCAATATCTGAATTGTGAAATCACTAGGCAACTGCCTTGCATACTTAGTCACAATCAAAACTGGAAAATTCAGGATACATGAGTTCAAAAAATCACAATGCTTCTGCATCGCATAATTAGTTTGCTTAGACCCGTTGCAACATCTAAAACATTCCCATTGGCTCATTTAACATTTCTGCTTATTTTTACTGCGTCAAACCCCGAAACTAGTCATTGCTCTTGCATATTGTTCTTATCATTCTTTATAACTAAAAAATAGTAATGCTAAAAGGATCACATAAGATAGAGAAAAAGGGAAAAGAACTTGTGTACCCTATCATTTCCCAAGCAGCACCTGCAGTGTTTCATAATATTTGCAGTGGCATGTGAGATTATAACCCTTCTTCTCCCATCCACTACCCCTCACTAAACAAAATTGTCAAAATCAGCATTGGGTTAAGGATCCTCTGACCTGCATACTTTATTTCACCCATGTTTAGAATAAGTTGAACATCAAAATATTCCAAGAAAGTTAGTTACTCTTCAATGGGCCTAAAACCAATTTCAACAGCTATTGATCAAGTGGAACAGAGAATGGTCAAAAGAAGAGGTGGAGTGAAAGTAAAAAAAAAAAAAAAAAGAGATTATATATTGTGCTCTAAAATATGCGTTGATGTCTTGAAACGAATAAGTTTCATCTTTTACCTGATCGTGATATAAGACACAACAAAGAGAAATCTACTACAAAAATAGGCTTGAGCTTTTTACCTTATGCTACAACCAACTCTCAATAATCAGGATATGATACATGTCCAATCTATTGGAAAAAGAAAAACGAAAACAATAAAGTAAATACCTAGAAAACAACACACAAACAATTCATGACTAATGCGAACTCATAAGCTAAGATTGACTGAATTGATGAAACAAAATAACGAATTAAAGGAGTTAATATCTTGATTGCAACTTCTTTTTCCTCTGGTTTCTCTGCTCACATACAACAATGCCAGACATACAGTGAGAGTCAAGAGAACTGAATAAATTAATGTGCATGTTTAATGCCAGAACTAAATGATCAAAGAAAATAAAAAATCCTGAAAGTGAGAGGAAGAGAGTACCTGAAGTCTACGCAAAACGAGTAAGACAAAATGGCACCAAAATGCTTATACACAAGCTAATCACATTATCACACCTGCAGTTGATTTGGGTAAAGCATATTCAAATTCTAGATTAGGCGATAAATTCATAATTCTTGATAGAAATCTATTTTTCATCATCACGGTTAATTAAGAAGAACTGTTAGATATCAAATTCAATGTAAAGCGAATAAAAGATTAAGATAAGTCTTAGAGTCCCACATTGGATAGTGATAAGGCTTCAATAGTGGTTATAAGTGGGGGGTAACCCTCAGCCCATGAACTAGCTTTTGAGGTTGAGTTAGGCCCAAATCCAAATTCTAAGATGGTATCAAAGCCTATCGAGATCCGTTGGGCCACCAGCAGATGTTCAGTCCTGCAAACTTCACGCTCTATATGTCTATTCCTGGGCATGAGGGGGTGTGTTAGAGTCCCACATTGGTTAGTGATATGGCCTCAATAGTGGTTATAAGTGGGGGGTAACTTTCATCCCATGAGCTAGCTTTTGGGGTTGAGTTAGGCCCAAATCCAAATTCTAAAAATAAGCGTTATCCCTATGGTGTGTGGATGAACAGGTATGAACAACAACCATAAATGATGTGCTACACAACAACAAGAAAGGCATGCACTTCTGTGAAATTCTATTATCATTCCTAACTTCCAATTTTATTTGTATTTTAATGCTGTAAGAACTAACCTTCAATATGTGTTTGGACACTATTGTAGGCATGTGTTATAGGCAAACCAACATGAGATAAACAAATACAGATAAAATTGCCACATGAGGAAAAAAACAATACACTATAGACTGACAGCATTAGCGACTTAAGTACAGATTCATTAATATAATCAAAGTAAAATTGTTAATGTCTCTTAACTTTATTTTAGTTTTCAATTTTGTCCCTTAACTACTTTAATTTTCATTTACGTCCCTTAAGTTACGAAAATTACGCCACGTTTGTCCCCTAACTATTTTACTTTTCATTTACGTCCCTTAAGTTACGAAAGTTACCCACTTTCGTCCCTTAAGTTACGAAAGTTACGTCACATTCGTCCCTTCCATCTATAATCCCTTTAAACAATAAAGTCAACATCATACTCCTATCAGAGTTCTTATTGATGAAGTAACATGATAAATGGTAATGGAGCAAAAAAAGGAGTATCAATGACCTATACACACACAATAAAGAGATTACAGACACGTAATTTTTGTAACTTAAGGGACGTAAATGAAAAGTAAAATAGTTAGGGGACGAAATTGAAAACTAAAATAAAGTTAAGGGACGAAAAGTGTAATTTAGCCAGAACTCAGGTATATGATCAACAATGCTCATACATCTGAATCAAGTTCAGAACGAAGCAAGTTCTGAGGTTCCACACAGCTTCCAAATCTGCAACAACAAATCAAAGAAATGTTAGAGATGGAAGCTCACTACAGCTCAGAGATAGAAGATATGCTAACCTTCAAAGAGAGAGAACATAGATCGGAGAACGTAGATCGAAGAACACAAATCGTAGAACGCAGATCATATAATGCATAACAGAGAACGCAGATTTGAGACAGAGAGAGGATGAAAGATCGATAAGAGTCAGAGAGAGTACGAGATTGATAGGAAACGGAGAGGGGAAGAGAGATCGATCGGAGACAGAGAGAGGAAGAGAACCTAAGAGATGTGTGAAAAATATACAATAAACAAATATAAAAAATAATAAGAAAATATAATTTGTGTTGTGCCACCGATTGTTCTAAACAAAATATAATCTGTTAGTTGGCAGCCAATTTACTTAGAATTAGCTACTAACAAAACTGGTAGCTAAAGTTTGCAGCTATTTCTAAAATTTCTTGTTGTGAAACAAGCAAACGAAGCCACTATGCCACCATCACTTATTTTAACAATGGTTAAGTATTAATAAATATATTCTTTAACAATTTGGTCACGATAAAAAATTTAGTCTAGCTCCGCCACAGGGAGGTTGAGATCTGTTTTTGAAAGAGAGACGAGGGAGTGAAGGGTGATAGAGGAGTTCATTCGGGAAGCAATGGGAGGGAAGAAGATAAAAGGGGAAACGACGTAGAGAAAATGCTACAGAGCTTATTATAGGGGAAGGCGAAGGTCAATGGTAGTTATTTAGAGGAAAGTGTGGCGTTGTAACGCAAGCTTGGAATAGAATGAGGTATAATGTGATGCACTAGAACAACGTCATGTAACTGAAAAATCAAAGATGAAACAAAATTGAAAGGAGCACACCACAGAATGGCCCAAAAATAGAGCTCGAACCAATTTCGAAAGCGACACATCAGTTAAGTGTCACCGCTAAAATCCGCAGGCCAGTTTTAATAGATTATAGAGATTATAATAGACAATAGATATACAAATCTGGTGGACAAAAGCTATAAATAGGAGGACCTCATTGTAAACATAACAACCTGAGAAAGCAACTTCTAAGGCCCTGTTTCATAAACTCACGGAACTATCAATATTTTAGTAATAGTAATTGTCTATTTCAACTATTTACAAAATATAAATCTTCAACTATCATCTACTAAAATTACTAACAGTTCCTTTATATTATATAAAACATAGATTTGCAGTAGTTATTATTAAGAAATGAAAATGCAAGAGAATTTCATAATTGGCAGGGTCGTCTTAAACATTTTGGGGTCCCTGTTTTAATCCTAAAAATTAGGCCCCTAATAAAAAAGTATTAAATTTTTATAAGGACTAAACTTGAAAAATCATGATTTTATAGGGAGTAAAAACATATTTAACCTTAAAATATATAATAAAATTGGGCCCCTAAATTAGACCCCTAAATTGGGCCCTGTGCAGTAGCACAAGTTGCACGGGCTTTTGGCCGGCCCTGATAATTGGTAATGTAAGCATCGAGAATGAAAGATAAACAGAGAAAAGAAAGGAATATTTCTATTGTATTGAACTGAATTGAATGAGATACAAATTGAATGAAAGAAGCTAGTATTTAAACAGAATTGATTGAGAACAATAAAACTAAAATGGTCACTATCCCATTGAGTCCTAGCCACGATTCTGTTAAGAATGGAGTGAAAAAGGTTTCCCAGCAAATTCAGTTGAGCTATGCATATTTGGCAATCCATGTGACTTTTCCAACTTCTTCTCATTATCCGTTGGATTCTCTTCTTTAATCACGGTTGGATTTGAGTGTTGATTTGTGGCCTTTAATACCCTCCCGCAAACTGGAGCATCATACAAATCCAACATGCCCAGCTTGGAAATAAAAGGAGCAAACTTAGAGGGAGCTAGCACTTTGGTAAAAAAAAATCAGCTAGTTGTTCTTTTGAAGAGATGGGCAACAACCGAAGAACACCTTTCTGGACTTTCTCTCTTACTAGATGACAATCAATTCCAAGTGTTTGGTTCTCTCATGAAACACTGGATTTGAAGCAATGCATATGGCACTACGATTATCACAGTACAGGACAAGAGACGAGTGCATGTAATTCTCAAGTCATCGAGTAAGTAGAGAAGCCATTGTAACTCAGAAGTGGCAACTGATAAAGCACAATATTCTGACTCAGAAGATGATCGAGACACTGTAAGTTGCTTCTTTGCACGCCAGGAGATGAGGGAAGATCCTAAGTGTAACACCCTAACTCCAATTAGGGGATTACTTACTAATTTTAACTTGGATTAGAATATAAATGCTGAAATTTTTTTGCATACAAACGAATACTAAAAAATGATTCCTGTTTTTCAAATACTATACTATACTTTAGTTGGTAAAATTCCTGGATACATACGTGTTGTACAAAATACGTTAATAATATAGCCGACATAATTCAGAGTTTCGAAAGCGGAGTTAACTTTAATTATTACAACTTCTTTTTCAAAAGAATGATAAAGTAAGACAATTACAAATACATCTTATTCACACATAAAACTAGGACACAACCTAGGACTTATGACGCGACTGGTGATCCGATGACTCGGGTCTCGTAGATAAGCAAGACCGAGCACAATCCTTGCTCTGAACCTCTTCATTAAACTTGTACCTGAAAACAACGCCCCAAAATGTGAGTTTATAAAACTCAGTAACATAGACTAAAAATCATAAATAGTTCTACCGTTGTTTCCAGCCATACGTGTGTGCTTCGTATGGAAAATCCTCCCTCACAGACATAGGCATAACATACAAGAATGCTAAAGCCTAATCTTATTACTATCTTCAGTCATTCAAACAAACGTCAATATTCAACATAAACTCACTTCAAGAGCAATCATTATCAAGGCAACATAATCCTTACAACATGTCAGTTTACTTATCGTACATGTACGAAGAATACAATCAAGAACATAAAATGCAATCAATAATAGAATGCAATCACATGATTCAATCAAGTTCCTCCAAATGTACCCCCTTGGACCAGCTCAAGCACGAAATGAGTAAAATCCTATTTAAAAGGATAAAACTAAAGGAGCCCCCAACGGCACAGGTGGTAGCTAATCACTTACGATGGGGTTGCAGAGCGAATTGCAAACATTCCACACACAAACAATTCCAAACACACAAGTTTCAATCATTAAGAAACAACAATCACAATATCAAATTCATCACATATCATAAATGTGGTTAGCTATGCATGTCAATGCAGTATGACAAGTTGTGTATACACCTGCAGCCTTAATAGGTCAGCAGTATGACGGGGACTACTTTCCCAACGTTCGAACAAAATAGCCTCTGCTTAGGCTTGCTACTACTTTGGCTGACCACTACTTTGGCGTGCCTCTACTTAGGCAATGCAGTGTCAACTCGCCTTTCGAAGTCTGTACGACCAATCAAACGCTACGAGTGACATGACAACTCGTCTTTTGAAGTCTTTAAGACCAATCAAAAGCTCCGAGTGTCGATGCTCAATGGTTAGTACACCTCCAAACAAATTCAACAATATGGCATGCTCACCGTAGTGAACGCCCGAGTGATATCCAACAATTTCTACAATATGGCATGTTCACCGTAGTGAACGCCCAAATGATATCCAACAAATTCAACAATAATATTTTTCATATTCCAACTCAGTCAATTCAAGAATCAATGTGACAACTCACATGCATGACCAAGAGTCAAAACATACATCCTCACCAACAACACAATGATAATCCAATACAATGAACAACCATCCCATGCTAGATTAACAAAAGTCCTTCCATGCATATAACATAAACTCAAATATTATATAGCCCGAACCCGTAGAAGGGTTAGCTCGGTGTCGAGCCACATCAAAGTTTAATTCAATTATAGTAGCAAACATAGTAATCCCGTAAATAATCCGAGTGAAGTTCAATGGAACTCACAACAGAACAAACATCATTCTTATAGCAAGTCAAATAAGTTGACATTGCACTCATTATGGGATTGAAACCCCGTTCATCAAAGATCAAATCTTCAATCAATCATTCCAAAACTCATTCAATCAAGATTTCAAATTAAGAATACACTTGCAAGAAATCAAGGAACTATAATTCTATAACTAGGCACGTGCATTTAGAATTAGCATTCAGCCAACATCAACACAGAGATCATATCACATAACATTAATTTTTTTAGAAGACATAGAGTCCTCCATTAATTCAGGAAAGCCAAAGCAATTCCCAATTTAGACTAAGCCACAATCAAACGTAATCCATTTGGAGCTCGGTGGAATGCTCAATGGGCAACATCAAACATTGGTTTAGGGGGGTTGGGGACAGGAACCAACCCTATTTCAGTCAAGACCCCATACAAGACCATTTCAGAATACTAGATAAACTAATCATTAATCTAAGAAATTTAAATAATAAATCCTAGCACACTCTAAGGGAGGTTTTAGGGGTAGTTCTATGTTACCTATTACTCCTTAAAAGCTTTAGGATGAAAAATCCCCAAATCCTAGGTTTTGCTTTAACCTCCATTGAAATTGTTCCCAAGCTCCAATCTTCATCTTCTTCCTTTAATCCTTCATCCTTTGAGTCTTGTTCATCTTTTTCTTCTTCTCCCATTCGAGTTCCTTTCCTCCATAACTCTCTCAATCTCTTTGTTCTTTCTCTCTCTCTCGAGCTATCTCTCTCGGCCTCCCCTCTCTCTCGCATTCTGTTGCTCGCCATGAAGGGTGGTGGCTCCGCCACCAGCTCTCGCCGTCGCGGGTCAGGCCGCCGCAGCTCAGGCTGCCGCGATTCAGGCCGCCGCGGCCTCTTCCCTTCCCGTCGCCACCTATCTTCTCGCCTCTCCCTTCTTCTCTTCCTCGTCTCCCTTCTTTCCTTTCTTTCCTTTTTTCCCCCTTTCTTTCTCTGTTCTGATCATGAATCAGAACTCCCCTTTTGTTTTTTTTTGTTTTTTTTTTAAACACTAATTACTCTTTACACTCCACCTTCGAAATAATACACCCCCTTCTATATTATTTCACACAACATAAGTGTATAAGGGTTTGGGTCTATTCTTTTGGGTCTTCTAAAATTAGCCTCCTTAATACTAAATTAAACAACATTAGTCTAGCTTAATCCTTAAGAAAATTACCATTTTACTCTTTGATTCCAAATTGGTTTTAAACTACTAAATTAAGACTATGAACTATATTCTAATACTGAGGGATTAAATCCCTTATCCACTTAGGTTCTATAATAATTAGGCTTAGGGATTTTGGGATGTTACATTACTCCCCACCTTTTAGGAATTTTGTCCCCAAAATTCGTCTTACCTTCTAACCGTATCCTTGTACAGATTCTGCTCCATATGCTTCCGCTGCGAACTCTAATTCTACGCCACTACGAATAGGTAAGTTCCTCTCTCAATCGTTCTAAACCATTGAAAATTCAGAAGGAATTAATAACGATAATAGATCAATTACCTGGAGATTTTGGTGATTCGGCTAACCGGTCACAAACTAAGTCTTATTCCCAATAAGGTTCTTATTAAATTAAGGCGGAGTTTGTAATTGGCCAACAGGGTCACTTCATACACCAGCGAATGAATCTAGCGTAGACATTAATTTCCTTGAATTCCCGCCGATTTAGCTATAATAAGACTCTTGTAGTCCAAAGACTGTAATCTACTACTCTTCCCCAGGCTAGTTATTCCACCAAAGTCACTAGGCTTAGGAAACTTAGGGCTCGATTACCTTCAAGGTTCTCTACATACAACTGAGGTATTGGAAGTTTGGTTCGTCACCATCCCTTTTGATTCTAGAAAACACTAAGGTATTTCAAACTAAAAGTACTATAGGTTCTTTAGGAGGCTTTGGGGTTATCATTCAATTTAAGATCCATCCATAATAGTTAGGCCCCCCACAAACCTGATCAATTAACAAGCGTTGGAAACCTAAGCGATTATGAATGGCCATCCTAAACTGATCCAAATCGCCCGCTAAGAATCCTTACTTACCAATTCTAATTGTCGTAGAACCAAGTGGTCACGACAAAAGGATTAACACAGTGTTGAACCATTCTAGGTACAATATATCCAAAGTGATCTTCCCAAAATTAATAGTTGAAAATTGGTCATGTTTACTAACACTATTAACAGTAAGGTCACCATTAGGAGCACTACCTATTGAGGAACAACTATGGAATCATTGATCACAAAATAAACACACAGCATAATCCTCAATCATAGTTAATGCAAACAAATTCTCAATATCACATGCCTATTCAATCATCAATATAATGAGAGTTAAAAAGGTCTCAAAAGTCATGCCCTCTCAGCCTCTAAGCCATTGAAACAGAAAAACAAATAAATGAAAGAGACAGGGAGTGCGCTCAAGAACACGTGGGGCGCAGCTCAAGAGCACTTCTGCAGAATTCAGCAGAAAAATGGGTTTTTTTTGAAGAGTACTCAACTTCCCAAACTTGATTCAAGCCATTCAAGATCAAATCCAATCAAATAGAAATCAATATCAGTGATCAAACAAGTTCAAATGATGAATCAAACACTTTGCACACTCTTATAACTACATGCAAAGCCAAACCATATCTCAAATTCCGAAATTCTACTCAAACTTCACTTTAGCCATGCTCAAGGCTTCTAAACTCATTCCTTTAAGCTTAGATAACAGAAATTCACCCAACACCTCAACGACAAGATAACCCTATGGTGGGACTTATTGGTTGCCCACACCTAATGTGAGAAGAATTCACAATGGCCACAAACATCATTGCATCAAAACATGAGCACATCAAACAATACATCATGAATCAAGACATAATTGGAACCTCTCAAAAATCTCATGTTTCAATTAATGTAATATATATCAAATGAAGAAACAACATACTTAACACATGGGTTTCAAACAATAATGTGGTTAAAAATCCGCAAATCTCATTCAAAGTTCACGGAACACATGACAATATTCATGCTTTAAGCAATTCAACTATTTCATAAACTCTTCAAATAGATCATACTCTCAAAGATTTTAAACAAGGATCAATCATACACATAATGGTAGCATCAAAGCATATTGCATGTGAATTACATCCAAAGGCATATTTTGCTTATCATAAATGCTTCAAATCTTTGAACATAACATATATACTCATAAGGTAGTTAAGGGACATGCAGCCTGCTTATGGTTCCTAACCAAAATTTATGCCAGATTCACAACATCACGATTAAGTGTCTTTCATGTAATAGCCACTCAGGATTCCAAAATTTATGGACATATAATGGCGCGGAACTTGCAAAAACTTAGGATCAAAATGTTGAAAGTAAATGCGTTCACCACATTGGGAGCACGCCAGTCCAAATTTTGCATGCACAATTAGGCTAATGCATTACTTAACAAGCAACCAAATTTCCCTCATGCAATAAGAAGGTTGAAACATCAAGGAAAGTCAAATTCTCACATGCGGTTATAAAATCAACACATCCAAGCATAACCATCCAAATTGAACATAAAGGAAATGCAAATTTTAACTCTAGTCATCAATACCTCACGTTTAGACATAATTAATATTCATGCAAGGAATTGAAAACAACCAAATGGAAAATCAAAGCGAAAGAAATTCGTTCATATTACTAAATTATAACTTTCCAATTTCCAAACTTTGTGTTTTCAAAACTTACACATATATCATGTAAAAAAAAAATTCCGATATTTGAATCATGATTGGTCATCGGATAACCGAACATCATTTACAAGCAAGATTAAAACAAACCAAGCAAACAAGACAAACAAGCCAGAATTTCCTATACGCATCCAATAGACAATTATCCAGCATAAGCCCATCAGAATAATCAGAATAACAACAAGGATCTTAACATGTACATAATTCAACATACATCACACAATTAAGATAGTTCTTCATCCAAGGAATTCCAAGAATGTATATACTATCACGTGTAAGTATATACCTACCTTTAGAAATCCTGTAAAAACAAGAAAACACCAAACTATTTCCTGCTCGTCTTCTTTCTCCTCATTCTCCAGACGAATCCTTGAGGTGGCCTACCTCAATAATTCGCCGAAAGATCTTAGAGAATTCAGATTCGCAGTCACAACCGACACTTTCCTAAATCGGATCACCTCTAGACACACAACTCACAGTCCAATAGAATCGAACAGCTCTGATACCATAATGTAACACCCTAACTCCAATTAGGGGATTACTTACTAATTTTAACTTGGATTAGAATATAAATGCTGAAAAATTTTCGCATACAAACGAATACTAAAGAATGATTCCTGTTTTTCAAATACTACACTATACTTTAGTTGGTAAAATTCCTGGATACATACGCGTCGTACAAAATACGTTAATAATATAGCCGACATAATTCAGAGTTTTGAAAGCGGAGTTAACATTAATTATTACAACTTCTTTTTCAAAAGAATGATAAAGTAAGACAATTACAAATACATCTTATTCACACATAATACTAGGACACAACCTAGGACTTATGACGCGACTGGTGATCCGATGACTTGGGTCTCGTAGATAAGCGAGACCGAGCACAATCCTTACTCTGAACCTCTTCATTAAACTTGTACCTGAAAACAACGCCCCAAAATGTGAGTTTATAAAACTCAGTAACATAGACTAAAAATCATAAATAGTTCTACCGTTGTTTCTAGCCATACGTGTGTGCTTCGTATGGAAAATCCTCCCTCACAGACATAGGCATAACATACAAGAATGCTAAAGCCTAATCTTATTACTATCTTCAGTCATTCAAACAAACGTCAATATTCAACATAAACTCACTTCAAGAGCAATCATTATCAAGGCAACATAATCCTTACAACATGTCAGTTTACTTATCGTACATGTACGAAGAATACAATCAAGAACATAAAATGCAATCAATAATAGAATGCAATCACATGATTCAATCAAGTTCCTCAAAATGTACCCCCTTGGACCAGCTCAAGCACGAAATGAGTAAAATCCTATTTAAAAGGATAAAACCAAAGGAGCCCCCAACGGCACAGGTGGTAGCTAATCACTTACGATGGGGTTGCAGAGCGAAATGCAAACATTCCACACACAAACAATTCCAAACACACAAGTTTCAATCATTAAGAAACAACAATCACAATATCAAATTCATCACATATCATAAATGTGGTTAGCTATGCATGTCAATGCAGTATGGCAAATTGTGTATATACCTGCAGCCTTAATAGGTCAGCAGTATGACGGGGACTACTTTCCTAACGTCCGAACAAAATAGCCTCTGCTTAGGCTTGCCACTACTTTGGCGTGCCTCTACTTAGGCAATGCAGTGTCAACTCACCTTTTGAAGTCTGTATGACCAATCAAACGCTACGAGTGACATGACAACTCGTCTTTTGAAGTCTTTAAGACCAATCAAACGCTCCGAGTGTCGATGCTCAATGGTTAGTACACCTCCAAACAAATTCAACAATATGGCATGCTCACCGTAGTGAACGCCCGAGTGATATCCAACAATTTCTACAATATGGCATGTTCACCATAGTGAACGCCCAAATGATATCCAACAAATTCAACAATAATATTTTTCATATTCCAATTCAGTCAATTCAAGAATCAATGTGACAACTCACATGCATGACCAAGAGTCAAAACATACATCCTCACCAACAACACAATGATAATCCAATACAATGAACAACCATCCCATGCTAGATTAACAAAAGTCCTTCCATGCATATAACATAAACTCAAATATTATATAGCCCGAACCCGTAGAAGGGCTAGCTCGGTGTCGAGCCACATCAAAGTTTAATTCAATCATAGTAGAAAACATAGTAATCCCATAAATAATTCGAGTGAAGTTCAATGGAACTCACAACAGAACAAACATCATTCTTATAGCAAGTCAAATAAGTTGACATTGCACTCATTATGGGATTGAAACCCCGTTCATCAAAGATCAAATCTTCAATCAATCATTCCAAAACTCATTCAATCAGGATTTCAAATTAAGAATACACTTGCAAGAAATCAAGGAACTATAATTCTATAACTAGGCACGTGCATTTAGAATTAGCATTCAGCCAACATCAACACAGAGATCATATCACATAACATTAATTTTTTTAGAAGACATAGAGTCCTCCATTAATTCAGGAAAGCCAAAGCAATTCCCAATTTAGACTAAGCCACAATCAAACGTAATCCATTTGGAGCTTTGTGGATATCTCAATGGGCAACATCAAACATTGGTTTAGGGGGGTTGGGGACAAGAACCAACCCTATTTCAGTCAAGACCCCATACAAGACCATTTCAGAATACTAGATAAACTAATCATTAATCTAAGAAATTTAAATAATAAATCCTAGCACACTCTAAGGGAGGTTTTAGGGGTAGTTCTATGTTACCTATTGCTCCTTGAAAGCTTTAGGATGAAAAATCCCCAAATCCTAGGTTTTGCTTTAACCTCCATTGAAATTGTTCCCAAGCTCCAATCTTCATCTTCTTCCTTTAATCCTTCATCCTTTGAGTCTTGTTCATCTTCTTCTTCTTCTCCCGTTCGAGTTCCTTTCCTCCATAACTCTCTTAATCTCTCTGTTCTTTCTCTCTCTCTCGAGCTATCTCTCTCGGCCTCCCCCCTCTCTCGCATTCTGCTGCTCGCCATGAAGGGTGGTGGCTCACCACTGCCTCATTGTCGCAGCTCAGGCCGCGACCTCTCCCCTTCCCGTCGCCACCTATCTTCTCGCCTCTCCCTTCTTCTCTTCCTCGTCTCCCTTCTTTCCTTTCTTTCCTTTTTTTCCCCTTTCTTTCTCTGTTCTGATCGTGAATCAGAACTCCCCTTTTGTTTTTTTTGTTTTTTTTTAAACACTAATTACTCCTTACACCCCACCTTCTAAATAATACACCCCCTTCTATATTATTTCACACAACATGGGTCTTCTAAAATTAGCCTCTTTAATACTAAATTAAACAACATTAGTCTAGCTTAATCCTTAAGAAAATTACCATTTTACTCTTTGATTCTAAATTGGTTTTAAACTACTAAATTAAGACTATGAACTATATTCTAATACTGAGGGATTAAATCCCTTAGCCACTTAGGTTCTCTAATAATTTGGCTTAGGGATTTTGGGATGTTACACTAAGAAGAAGCAATAGCCAGAAATGGACCTCCTTGTATCAGGGCAGCCTGCCTAATCTACGTCAGCATAACCAAGTAACTACAGTTCTGAGGTTCTGGGAAAAAAGAGACCATTGTCAGGGTTATTCATCAAGTATTTGACCACTCTGTAGGCTGCTTGGTAGTGGATCATAGTGGGTCTGCTGAGAAATTGACTGAGCTATTGAGTTGCAAAAGTGATATCGGGTCTAGTGGTATTTAGATAGAGAAACCTGCCTATTAGTCTCCTGTAGGATGCAACATCAACATAGAGAGGGCCATCATCATTATACAGCTTTACAGAAGCATCTAATGGTGTTTTTGCAGGTTTGGAACCAAGAAGTCCTGTCTCATGAAGAAGATCTAAGCAGTATTTTCTTTGGCAAATAGAAATTCCTAACATGGAATGAGCAACTTCAATTCCAAGGAAGTACTTCAAAGTTCCTAAATCTTTGATGCTGAAAGATTGATCAAGTGCAGCCTTGATTTTGCCAAATTCTGCCAATGAATTTCCTGCTAAAATCACATCTTCTACATAAACAAGGAGAGCTGTAAAAGTTGAACCAGTGCTTAATGTAAAGAGTGAATAATCAAAATGGCTTTGCTTATAACTCTTGGCTATTAATAGAGATGTCAACTTCTCATACCACTGTCGACTAGCCTGCTTAAGGCCATATAAGGACTTCAACAATTTGCACACTTGGTTAGGTTTATCACTATGAACACCTTGTGGAATGACCATGTATACATCTTCTTCCAAATTTCTATATAGAAAAGCATTATTGACATCCAATTGATGGAGATTCCAATTATGGATGGATGCAAGAGCTAGTAAAGTCCTAACTGTCGTGAGCTTTGCAACTGGTGAAAAAGTATCAAAGAAGTCCAAGCCTTCTATTTGGTTATATCCTTTTGCAACTAATCGGGCCTTAAACCTTTCAATTGATCCATCAGCCTTATGCTTGATCTTGTACACCCATTCGTTGCCAATAGGCTTTGCATTAGGAGGCTAATCAACAAAGATCCAAGTAAAATTCCCAGCCAAAGCATCTAGTTCAGACTTCATAGCATTATTCCAATGATCAAATTTGCTGGCTTCCTGGTAACTCTTAGGCTCAACAGATTGTGTGACTGACAAGGAAAAAGCATGATGTGCAGGGGAAAGTTTTGAAAAAGAATGAAATGAAGAAATGGGATATAAGGTACCTGAAGTGGTTGGTGTGGCTAAAGTGGATGAAGAATTACACATAGTCTGCAAGATGACTTGGTGGATGTCTTTGCCTAGTGGAGTGTCTCACAAGAGCAGATGCTGAATCAGATTCTAATGGTTCTGCAAATGTTGGTGTTTCGGTTTGTGTAAAATTAGTGGTAGGGTTTTCAGGCCTAGGATGCTGTTTAAGAATAGAAACATCATTCTGAGGTGGATCATGGTGTTGTGTCGGGTGGTAATTCCATGAGGAGGTAGGGAGAGTGTATTCATATGGTTGTATGTGTTCATGGTGAGTGACATTTCTAGATATGAAAATTTCTTTGTTATGGAGATTCAAAAGCACGCAGCCTTTAATTCCATGTTTGTACCCCAGAAAAACACACTTTCTTGCTCTTGCTGAGAGCTTTGTTCTATTGTTTTGAAGAGTAGATGCATAGCATAGTGAACCAAATATTTTTAATTCATGTAAATCAGGTGGTTTTTCATGCAATAAGAAATATGGTGACTTATTTTGAAGAATTGGGCTGAGAACCCGATTGATAATGAATGTGGCATGAAGAACAACATAGGACCAGTATTGCTTAGGTAATTTGGATTGAAAAAGAAGGGCTCTTCCTACATTTAATATATGTTGATGCTTTCTTTCAACTCTACCATTTTGTTGTGGACTCTCAACACAACTCCTTTGGTGTATAATTCCTTTGGATGCATAATATGCAGGCATTATGAATTCTGGTCCATTATCTGTTCTAACAGCTTTAATCTTAAGGTCATTCTGATTTTCAACAAATGTTATAAAATTCTTTACATGTTGCCTTGCTTATGATTTTGATTTCATCAAAATAATCCATGTATACCTGTTGTGATCATCTACAGTAGTCAAAAAATATGTATGCCTATGCACAGAATTAGATAAGTGGCCTAATTTGAAATGCCATAAGGCATCTTCTGGCAAGAGGTTTTCTTCTACAACAGTCATTACTTGTGAGACAATATTAGTCTTAGCATCCACTGTGAGATGGTATAATCCTTCAAAACTTTCAACCAAACCGATCATCTTTTGCGATTTCAGGTCATGAATGACACACTCAGAATCATCAAAAGACATCACACAATTTAAAGCACTGCACAATTATGTGATTGAAATCAAATTTAAAGAAAAAATTGGCACATGTAAGACATTTGTAATCCTCATAACAGAAGAAAAAATCACAGTTCCAGCATATTTAGCAAGTGAGGAATTACCATTAGCTAGTTTTATGTTTATAGGAAAAATTTCATGATAAGAATCAGAACATTTTAAAATGCCACAGATTTGGTCACTTGCTCCTGAATCAATGATCCAAGAGCTAATAGAAAAACTATTGTAAGAAGTAAAAAGGAAGGCTTTACCTGATCCGTGATGCTCTATTGGTGAATGACCAAATTGAGCAGAATTGACCTTTGAAGAGCTAACCTGGTTAGCAGCTGAAGTTGATGGTTGATTAATGCTAGAATCCTGAATTAGATGCATCAGTTTCTCATATTGGTCTTGTGTAAAATTAGGAGTCCCTGACCTCATATCACCAACTTCTGAGGCAGTATCTTTGGATTCAAAATCACCAATGGCATTATTAGCCATAGAACTTCTGTTTTTCTGCAAATGAGGAGGAAAACCATGTATTCTATAACATGTTTCAATAGTGTGACCATTTCTTCCACAGAATGTGCATACCTGATTCCCAGGCTTATATCCAGGATTTTGTGCAAATCCTTTGCCTCTTCCTTGTGATTTTCTATACTCCACAACATTTACTAAAGTTTTACTGTCATCATGATTAGCAAATTTTCCTTGCCTTTCATGTTGTAGAACCATGGAAAAAAATTCTATTCATGCTAGGCAGTGGATCCATTAATAGAATTTGCGACTTAACAACTGAGAAATTCTCATTCAATCTAGTTAAGAAACGAATAGCATAATTCAATGTATGATTCTCTCTAGCTTTCCTTATAGCGACACAACTACATTTCATAGGACAACTACAAGTAGGCATAGCCATATAGGTCTCCAATTCCTCCCAAAGTATCTTTAATTCAGAATAAAACTCAGTTACAGTTGAATTACCTTGTTTGAGAGCATAGATTTCTTGCTACAATTCCGAGATCCGGATCAGATCGCCCTGTGAGAACCTTTCCTTGAGATTATTCCATACATCTACTGCATTTTCCAGGCACACAATACTTTGACCAATTAGCTCAATAACAGAATTCATAAGCCAGTAATGAACAGTCATGTTTCAACGACACCAGGCTTTATAAGCCGGATCGAATCGATCCGTTGGAATGGGAATGCTGTAACACCCCGCCTCGACAGAACGCCACATTTAAGACACACAGGTATAAAGCAACATCACATATTATTTATTATCAGAGTATGCAAAGCATGGCACATACATACATACATATAGATATAGACACACCACACTCACAAGGGGTGACAAAAGGACACACTGGCCGTGATACAACTGTCTGAACACTGCCTCTAGGAAGCTTTATTATAGCGGTCACCTCCACTAGGTCCCGCTCCCCAGGCTCTAAACATAAGATGTTCCTGTCCATCTGCTATTCATCATGATATGATATAATATAAAACACACAAGAACGAAGGGGTAAGAAACCCACTAATCACTAATAAACAGGAAAACAGAATAACAGGGTAACTGTTACCATCAACAAAGATAATCACCTTCAACAATACTGATACCACGGATACCACATACTAAGCACACTGTAACACCCCGTTTTCGGAGCGCTACTGTGCAACCCAATCTAATGCTGAAAACATTTAATGCTTGTATGCTTTCAGTTAAAGAGTACTCTTATGTATTTCGCAATGGAAAAAAAGGAGTAATTTTTTTTTTCATTTTCTTTCCTTTGAAACCCTTTTCAAAATGAGACATAGAGTACTACAGTTTTCTAAATGATGTCAATTCAGACTTTTGCAAATATCAAAGTATAATGCATCACAAAATAATACTTCACATAACATAATCATTTCGCACTAAGGCGAAGTTTTCTGAAAAGAGTAATTACACAAATAACAACGGCATTACCCTAAGCTAAGCTGGCCAACAAATATAACTCTTACTAAGAAACAGCTCAGCAAGACCATAACACGAAGCACTCAGAGGAATCTTCCTCCATTGGCTCAATCTTCAATGCTCCCGGGAGGACGAAACTGTAGCAGCTACTGAACTCCATCTGAAAGTGACATCCATAAGGATATCCAATCCAACAACAGTGCAAGGGTAAATCCTTTTTCCACGAGTTTATCATAGGCTATGTCGCATGCAAACAATATATACATATATAATACAACAACATGCTTTTATATGCATATACATACTTAATAGACCGCACGCATCATCATGGTATATCAAGCATTGCATGTGAGCAAACAAATCAACCAACAGATCCACAATCAAGTCACCACAATATCAAACAATTGCATGTGAGCAGGCAAATCTATCAACAGACCAGTGATCAAGTCATCACATATCATAAATGTGGTTAGCTATGCATGTCAATGCAGTATGACAAGTTGTGTATACACCTGCAGCCTTAATGGGTCAGCAGTATGACGGGGACTACTTTCCCAATGTCCGAACAAGATAGCCTCTGCTTAGGCTTGCCACTACTTTGGCTTGCCTCTACTTAGGCAATGCAGTGTCAACTCGTCTTTTGAAGTCTGTAAGACCAATCAAACGCTCCGAGTGACATGACAACTCGTCTTTTGAAGTCTTTAAGCAAATCAAACGCTCCGAGTGTCGATGCTCAATGGTTAGTACGCATCCAAACAAATTCTACAATATGGCGTGCTCACCGTAGTGAATGCCCGAGTGATATCCAAACAAATTCTACAATATGGAGTGATATCCAAACAAATTCTACAATATGGCATGCTCACCGTAGTGAACGCCCGAGTGATATCCAAACAAATTCTACAATGTGGCGTGCTCACCGTAGTGAGTGCCCGAGTAATGTTTTAATTAACCAATGCGGATCGACGAACCCTCACTCACTCAACTTAGTGGGTTTCCAAATCTCAATTGCGCAATGCTAGTCCCAATCTTAGATTGAAACTCTAGGCACGTAATGCGGAACACTAGGCTCAATTTTTAGGTTGAGATACTAGGCACGCCATACGGAACACTAGGTCCAATCCTCAATCAAGTAAATGCGCATGCAAGCAGGACATTAAGTCCCAGCACAGGACACATGGCCCATAAGCTCAATAGGAACACTAGGTTCCCTATGTTTTATTCTTTTGAAATCCCGATCTATGAAATCTCTTTCTCAGTTCTTGTATCACTCCTATGTGTCTAAAAATCTTTTTAACACTAGGTCGTTGAAACCCTAGTTGTGCTAAATAACACACTAGAAGAATTCCCAGGAAAGGGAGGTGGTGCGAACACTCTTAATTACTAAGTCTTTCCTAGCCAGAATTTTCCCAGGCGCATCATTTAACTCAACCGTTTTCGCAAATTATACTATTTATTTCAAGTTCTTTTCTCTACTATTATTCTATTGAAATTTTCTTGCAAGCTTTGGCCAGTTGTACTAAAACCCTCACGCTTACTTTTAAATCAAAATGCCCTTAACAATTTGTTTACGAAATCAGAATTCGGCTTGTGAAATCGCATCAAATTTACCGATGTAAATTGTCAACCAATAGCAGTCGATCAACGCATTGTTAATTAATCCATTATCAATAATAATATTTTTCATATTCCAATTCAATACCAAGTTCCAATGAAATCAAAGGTGATTCAAGGAAAACAATACAACTCATAATGCCACGCAGGGCCAAGAACATGCTACATATTATCATCAATTTCAAGTCCAATTAAATCAATCAAGTATGATTTAAGTCACACAATACAATTCAGTCTTGCCACACAGAGCCAAATCAATACACAGCAGTTCATGCTACAACATCTCAATAGCACATAGTAATACTAGAAGTACTACCACACAATCAATCAACAATCAAGCAAACAACACACAAGGCGAAGAGCCCAAACTCATTATGCAAGAATTTCCCTTACCTTGGGCGCTTTAACAATCCAAGCAAGGTAAATTCGAACTATCGTCAAATCGTTCCCCGCACGAGCCTTATGCACGAACCTTAACAACGCAAACTTAATCCAATTAGAACCAAAAACCCAAGTCCTAAGACTCTGGGGCAGCCACGGTTTTAAGTTCTAAAAGGCCTAAAAATTACTCACTTAGTTCCATTTGGTTCACACCTAGTCATATGTGATGGAACAATTTCAAACCATGCAAGTTTTCAAACTTTTTCAAAAGCTACACACTTAGAAAATACCAAAACCCAAAACTTACCAATTGGAATAGTGTTATACCACTTTGAATAGTATTTTCCCAACTTTGAACCATTTTTCAAAACATGTCATAAAATTTTTAGAAACAAGTTAGGTATAAGTTTAAGACAATCCTTTAAACATAAACCAAACCATTTCCTAAAATCAAATTTCTTTGAATTGTTTTGCTAAATCAAATCATCAACCACTTTTACAACTATTTTTAAGCATAAAGACAAGCTAAGAACAAGTCACAAAATCCCTTTGAAGGCCACGGTTTCAAGGCTTCAAATACAACTCCATGTTTTCAAACCTTTTAACATCAAAATCTTACAAACTTTGCTTAATCAAAACTTCTTATCAAAACCAAACTTCTTTACCACTTTAATACAATTAAAAACAAGTTGAAACTCACCCAAATCATGCTATTAAGCTACTGTTTTGAGAACTCCAAAACAGCCCGAAATTTAATTTACTTCAAACAATTTTTTCAAAGTTTTAAACCTAGCAATCTTTATAGTTCTAAAACCTTAACCAAAACCAACTTCTTAAACACTTAAAACACTTTGAAATCAATTTAAAACGTCCCCCAAAATCATATTATCATTCACGGTTTCAGCCCCCCCTTTACAACAAATTCATTTTTCCAAAAACCTTGTAAGATGCATATATGACTAGTTTTATGCATACTAGTTACTAACCCTCAAAAATCTAACTTCCAATCACTTAAAAGCACAAAGATAAAACCCTAAGAAGAGCCCCTAGGGTTCGGCCTCATCAAAAAGTTAGGGTTCCTAAATTTTAAAAATCAAGAACAAAGCTAATCTTGGAAGAAAACAAAGGGCTAAAAGACTAATCATGCATATTAGCAAAATCCAACACTTTTGCCCAAAAATAATTCCTAAAACCAACCAAACCCATTCATGAAACTCAAGAGAGGAAAAGAATGGATATGAGGCTTACCAAGAAGTTTGGAGGTGATGGATCAAGGATTAAGAAGAAAGGATGGAAGATTGAAGCTTAAACATCACTTTCCTTCAAGAATCAACATCAAAATTGTGAGAAATAAAAATCTTAAAAACTCATCCATGGCTGCCATGGAGGAAGAAGAATGGATTAGGATCCTTACCAAGAAGATTAGAGTTGATAGAACAAGGATTGAGAAGGAAGGAAGCAAAGGTGAAAGCTTTATCTCCAAAATCCTTCAAAACCAACACTTTCTCTTTCAAATTTTTTTAAGTTTTTCTCCAATGGAAGAAATGAATGGATCTGATCTTGGGCAAGGGAGAAATCCACGAAATTTTTGGGGACATGGAAGGAATATATTTTGTTCATTTAGTTGGAAACTAACCAAACTAGTTACAAACTAACTAAACTAACTAACTACAATTACCTAACCACCACTCTTAGGCCAACACTTGTCCAAGAAGCTTCTAAGGATGATGTTCAGCTCCCCTAGCCCTTATCCCATCAGCCACTTGCCCAAAATATCTAGATATTTCGTTTCGTCGCGTTCTCGCTCAATCGGATGCGCGGCGTTACGCGTATGTTAGGGTTTTTATATCAAAAACTCCAAAAATAAATCTAAGAAATTATTCTATAATCAAAAATTATTAATCAACCAAAATTTTCCTAAAAATATTAGAAGTATTTCTATGAATGTCGCTTTCTCGATTCGCGAGCTAAAACGCTACCGTAATGCAGTTCTGGGCATAGAAAACACCCTATATTATTCTGATGCCTAAAAATTTTAGAAAAATTTCCAATAAATCATAAATATTGGAAAATGCTAAGATCTCAAATTTTATAAAATTTGGATCATATTTGGGCATGTTTCAGTTAGAAACACACACAATAACCTAGCTACGGCAGAATTCAATAGAATTCTCGCAGCGTAATAAAAGCTGTAAATTAGTGAGGATTCCTAATTTCAATTTCTCTTATCAACTAGATATTATGCAACAATAAAATCATCAAGACAAAATCTTTAAAATAATAGTCATATTAAATATGACATAAAACAGACAATTAATACAATAACCAAACTATGAAAATTTAAACTATGACTTAAGAATATTTATTAAATCCTGAAAATTATTTCTCTTTCAATAAAATAATTTTCTTTAATCAAACAACAATCTTTCACATTTTTCAAGGTTAATTCATATTAAAAACAGTATACGTCTACATTGTCTCTTAATCTGAATTAATTGTTAAAACAGTAAATTGTTTACAATAAATCTTTGTTGTTCTCCGTACTTTTAACAAACCATTGAGGTGATCAATCTCCATGATTTATTTTCAAGTAGCTGGAACTATAAAATAATTTTCATAAAAATTGGGATGTTACATTACCACCCTCCTTAAAAAAAATTCGTCCCCGAAAATTAACTTATAAACCAAAACAAAATCAAAATTATGAAAAGTCATAACTTAATACTAAACATATCATAAATTTGAACTTTGAAATTCAATACAACATAATAATTATTACACTCAAACAATCAAACACAAAGCATACATTTTATTCATATATCCTTACTAAAGTAAGGCACTACATCATCAACTTCAATGTCTACAAAACACAGTACTACGCGCCCATGTTGAAGAAGTCCTTGCAAATGATGCCTTATTTCAAATCCACGATCACGAACACGGTCACGAACACGTATAGTCACGAACACGGTTACGAAGGCCGTTGGCCACATGCTAACCCCAACAAGACATTGCCAACATAAAAACACTCACAGAACCTAAAATCTTCTATGAACCCACGGTCTGTAGACAAAACAAGAAAGAAGAATTTGCACGATCACCAAACACAAAATCACTGACAACATCAACCAGCATAAACGCCAAGGAATTGCAAAAGGATTTTCCCCCAAAGTCATCCTAAAGCTCACGGTTTGTAAGAAGAATAAGAAGATGAATGTTTGGTTTTCTCACACTAGAACACACCACACTTCACAATAAAATGAAAACAAACTCCTCTCCCCCTTATATATAAGTGTGGTTGGCCAATGGTCAAAGGAAATAAGATAACTCACAAGAAAGGAGAAGAAAGGAATCTTAGATGTTTACCAATATCAACATCAATAATGGACTCACATCCCCCCCTGTTAATGAGACAGAACTAGCAAGAAAGAAAGGACGAAAAAAATGGTCCACACCCAAAATTCTATTAAGCCATCAATTGTCTAAAGACAGAATAAGATGGAATAGGATTTTGTAAAATTGTCTAACCAATGATCATTGTAATATCCCAATTTTTAAGAAAAATTATTTTAGCGATAAAATTTGCAATTACTTGGAAGTTCAATGATTTACTGAGAGTACGAGGAACTATTTTGAGTTATTTTGAATAATTTATTTATTATAAATAATTATTACTCATGATGTCAATTCAAATTAATAGGCAGCATAGACGTATGTTGCTTTTAAGGCGAATTCATTAATTATACTATTACAAATTTTCTGCGTGACGCGGTAACACGTATTTTTGCTGACTAAGAAAGTGAGTGAATTAAATCAAGATAAAATTAAATTTAAGAATTAATATTTAATATTAATTCATGGTTCGAAAATCGTCGAAAAACTCTAACGAAGTTTCGTCGCGTTTCGAATTGCCGGGTAAATTTTATCCGCGTTAAAATTTAAAACGAACTCCGATTTCGATGAAAATCAAATTGTAACTTGCCGTGATTATTTTTGAGTGTTTTAGATTGTTTTTATTATTTGTGATAATATTTTACCACGCGATAAATTAATTTCTCGTTAAATTAATTTTCGCGAATTTAACGGCAGGCGAACTATCGTTAACGCGATTACTCGACGCCGTGATTTTTGGGACGCCGAGACTCATTTGACTAATGAGGCAAAGGTTGGACTAGAGTGGGTAAGGGAAGTATGGGCCTTGGTTTAGGTGTCACCTTTTGATTGATTTTTATGACAAGCATGGTCTTATTGCTTAATATATGGAAAACCACACATTTGTTTTGACCAAAATTTTAATTCTTCTCTTCCTTTTCTCCTTGAAACAGCCGCAGCCCCTTCCTCACTCTCATCATCTTATTTTTTTTTCTCTTCCTTCCCCTTGTGTCCAGCGTGGGTTCCCCTTCTTTTTCACTCACCATTTCTATCTCATTTCATTTTTCTTCTTTACTCATTCACAAGTGAAAGAATAAGCCAAGGGAACCAAGCCCATTCCCCCTTTTTCTTCTCCTGCAGTGTGACTCTCCCTTCTTCCCCAAATCCCATTTCATTTTTTTCTTCCCTTCTTTCTTAAGTGCAGCGTGATCCTCCTCCCTCACAATCACTTCTTCTATTTTTTTTTCTTTCTTTCAATTTCCTTTCTTTCCTCATTTCTTGGGTGCAGTCGAAGCCTTCCCTGTTTTCTTACCCTTCCATTGCTCATTTTATCCTAGGTTTTATATGTTAGCAAGGTGAAAGAAAAAGAGAGGAACAAGTTCCATTTTCCTTCTCATTTGCCCTTTTGAGCCGTGGGCTCCCTCCTCTCTACACACCATCATTCACTTCCATTTTCTACTTCCAATTAGCCTCAAAATCTTGAGCAAGTAAGTGAGTATGAAAGCCAATTTCTCCTCCCCTTACTCAGCCCTAAAAGCCGTGGGGTGTGGTTGTGTGTGTAGGAGGTAGTTTTCTTGTTCTATCTTGTTTAATTCTTGTTTTATGCTTCCTATATTACATGATTTTGATCAATAGAGGAGATGAACACTCCATCCCCAAAATCTTGGAACCCTAGGCGCTAATCCTAAGGAAAAAGAGGGGTTGTGTGATCCTTGTGCGAATCAATTCAATTAGTTGTTGTTTCATGCTTATGAGGTGCTTTTGTTGCTAGTTTAATTGTTAGTTTTTGAATTGGGACTTGGGTTGAGTAATTTTATTGAAACCATTGATTCTTGAATTTAGGATTAGCCATGAATTATGTTTTAATTGTTGTTTGATGAAGGAAATGAATTGATTAAATGATGTTGAAGCATGTATCTAGGTGTTAAGTTATATGTCTTGGTTAATTTTAAGGTTGTTGGAATGAATATGCATGAAGTAGCATAGGTGTTAGTTGATGTTTATGTAAAAATTGGTTCTTGAGGGACTAGAAGGACATGTAGGAATTGATCAAGAGGTTCTTTAAATTTCTAACATGATTATGACATGATTTAGGTTATAGTTTTGTGTAAGTATGTGTAACATGTTGTTTTGGAATTTTTCCTATCCTTGAAACATGAGAAGCATAAGGTCTTGATGTTAAATTATGTGCTTAGGTATTAGATAATATGCTTAGAATAATATTAAGGCTAGTAAGATAGATATGCATGAGTTAGTATGATTGTGGTTTATGTTTTATGAAAATGTAGTTTTTGGAGGACTAGAATGTTATATAAAAATTGGTGGGATGATTCTTTAATTTTTGGCAATGATTATGGTTATAATTCTAGTGTTCTAGAAATGATTGCTTTGAAAAGAATTCTCAAAACCCTTGTTTTTGGAAAACATTAAATCTATGTTGGACTATGTGTTGGTTATGGTGTTTTGCTTTGTTGCCTTGAAATGTTTTGAAAACAAGTTGTGAAAATTTAGTTGAGTTAGTTGATTTGTGAACTAGTTTTGAAAATGATTTGTTTAAAAGGAAAGTGGCTATGGAAATTGTTGTGCAAAATATGAAGTGCAATGTGCAAGTATACACAATCGTAACAAGTAATAAATAGTAAGTAAAGATCGTTCCCACGGGGATTGATTATGGTTAATTCCACAAATTCTCAATTTGACTAATCTAGTTAATGAGAGAACAAAGTAACAAGTAACAAATTAATTTGAGGTGATGGTGACAGTAATTTAAAGTGCAATTGACAGTAAAAATAAATTAAAAAGATGTGATAAAAATCTGAGAAAAACAGCTAGGATTTCAGTTCATTCATATTTTCACCAAGTTGGTTTCAGTGCCATAAGTCAGTGCCATTTGGCACCTGGGCGCAGGGCACTGATGTGTGTACCTTTCAGTACTTTCACCAGGGTTAAGTAAAGGGTACCTTATGTCTAAGCCCCCATTATGTTTCCCCCTTGTCTTCTAAGTATGACCCAGAACACCCTATGAGACAGATTTCCTATGTCTAATTTAATCAAAATTAATTAAAGTGTCCCTTAATTAATACCCCTCATATTAACTCATGAATTCAGCATGTTACCACCTTTCAGCACCTAACATACATGTACCCAACAAAAGTTGGCCAGACTTAGGTCAAGCATATTGTAAATAAATGCGCATGAGTCAAAGGTTCAAAGGTAAAGACTGATAGACATTCACCAACAAGGATTCAATACAAAATCACATCATCCTAGCATAAAGTATTTAGCTCATAATAAACAAAAACATAGAATAGCAGAAACTGGTGCCAAAACTGCCATGGCACCGTAAATCAAAGCAGTAAATGTAAGGTAAAAACAAAGACGTGGAGGCCTTCAAATCTGTCAAGATGAGAGAACACTTCACTGCAACAATGTCTTGTTGCTGCATTTCCTTGCTATGTCTGAGATTGGTTCAAATTTCTCCATGTTTTTCAAAGATGTTTTTCTCATAAAAATGGTGTATGGAAGGGATATGGAAATGAAGAATGATGGATGAAGGTGATGTTGAGGATGGCAGCTGCTGTCCAGAGGAATAAAAACGAATTCTAATCTAGGGCACAGCCCCTACACCAGCCTCCTTTCCTTGATTATATCATTTTGTTTTTATAGCCTCTCCTCAAATGGGCTGACCAATGGTAAACCTAATGAATATTGATTCCTTTTGGCCCAAAAATAAAGGCTTTTGTCCTTTAGCAGAGAGAGAAAACACTGCAGAACAGTGGGGACCATCAGAAATGCACTCTACAGCATTGCAATAAAGGACATAGTCCTTTCCTTCAGCTCTAATGAATTAAAAACGCTGCTGCAGTAACAGGGGCTGTAACATCAGAGTGCGGTGCCATGGCACCAGATTTGGCATTGAGTATTTCTCAATAAAATCCTGCACAATGTCAAAACACATCAGAATGCTCACAAAAGCACAAAAGTGCCTTAAACAGCTCCAAGCAAGGGAAATCCCATTATTTACACAATTCTAATAATTAAAGGATCTAAATTACTCTTAAACTCACATGATTCATAGTCATAAAAGCATAAATAACTCTTATTTCTAAGAGTTATCAGAAATGACACTAGAATGTTGTGAAAAAATGTTTTAGAAACATATCTTTGAAGGTGCTTAAGTTAGGTTTGGTGTTGTCTTGATAGTTGATGCTTTGAAATATATTTGAAGAATATCTTGGAACCTATTTGATTTAAATTTCCTTATGTATTTTAATTGTTATACGAAGTTGTTGAAACTTGATGTCTTGATGCTTTGTCATGCAATTAGATGGTTATGGGAATAGATGTGGCCGAGAGGCCTAAAAAGGGAGTAGGAAAGGAAATAGTGGTTTATTAGTTGTGAAAATGCTTGTATGAATATGTGTCTAGGTTTTAAAATTTATGATTTCTTGCATGATCTTTACCTTGAGGATCAAGGAAGCTTTTTGGTTTCAAAAACTTTACTTTTCAAATAAGTTAAGGTTTATAAATTGTTATGTGATAAGTTATCTTTCAAAAAGTATTTTGATTTTAAAACCTTATTTATTTTCAAGTAGCTAGGAATTAAATGTTTGAATGAATTTTTTGTTAGGAAAAGGGTTAGGCTTGAGAGCTTAAGTTAGCTAAGAATTGTGCTAAGTTATTTATTTTGTTAGGCTTTGAGTAAATCCGAGATCGTGCGGCGTAGGATCGAGGAACACGTGGACGTGCAGCTTGGGGTTCGGTAAGGGCGCTTCACATTTATATTTATTGTTGTATGTCCGTATGTAAGGGCAACCTTAGATATTGTTAGAATTTAATTTCAAGTGTTTATGCGAAGAAGTCTGAGAACCTAAGGGTTCGAAGTGAGGGTCTTGTACCCCTTCACTTTACTTTTATATGCTGATTATTTAGTGGGCTTGTCTGCAAGTGGTTGGTAGCTGTCCCCAACCCCCCACACTTGTTTGTTCCTCTCTGTGAACTCCATCGAGTTGCAGAGGGATGAATTCTATGAGTTGATTGCCATCTGTTGTTGTTGAGCTGTGCAATTATTTAATATGCGGTTGAATAATGCTGTGAATTGCTTATGCTGTTTGTATCGTTGAATTGCGTTTCTTCATGCAAACTTCTTTTATTGCTTAAATTGTTGAATTACGTTTCTTCATATTAAGCATGCTCTTATTATTTGATATGCGGTCGAATAATCTTGCGTATAACTCTTTGAATATCGTATGCGGCGAATAGTTCATTGAGTCTGAGAGCATTGTCGAGTCGTCGAGACGTTTTTGAGCTGTGAGCCGGACAACTGAGGGTGCTAGGTCCCCTTCGTTTATGGTGGATTAGCTAGGCGTCGCAGTCATAAGGAACCGTAGTCGCTACCTAGGGAGAGCGAGGATCCCAAAGCTACGGCTGGTATTCAGCGGATGGATCGGCGTCTGCTTTTCGGAATAATTGTCGAGTCGAGAGAAAATGAGTCGTGAGTCGAGTCAAGTCTAGACTTAGAGAGTTGAGTCATGCTCTGTGAATGATATACATTGTTGTTGCTTATTGCTATGATTTCCTATTTCCTATAACATGTTGCATTGTTATATGCTTTGTTGCCATTGTCGAATAAGTGTAACAGACTCTTTATTTTAAGAAGTTGACCCTTGCCAGTGGTTCTGTCAATTAATGATTGTAACCCAGATGGCGGAGCAAGCTGAGGATTTGGAACTGCAAGGAGGAGCAGCTGGGGATGGTTGTTTAGTTTTCCACTTGTGTTGTGGTTGCGGAATCTACTAGTAGTCTTGCGAGGAGCTTGTTGTGTCGACCAGCTATAGGACGCTTGAATTTATTTCTGTATTGTAATAAATGTCGATTATGTTTCAAGGCACATGTTGTTATGTGTGAGTTGATGTAATACTTGAATGTGGTTATGTGGTGTGATGAAGACCTGAAGTGCAAGGATGAAGAATCATTACATGGCATAAGTGAATCTATAATAAGGGCGTGACAAGAAAACAAAGGAGGGGCTGTACACTATTTGGCCCAAACTTATCTAGCTTATTTTTGTTTTAAATAAAAGTAAGTAATAAGCTCATGGGCTGCATGTTGCATTTTGCCTTTAAAGGCCCAAAGACATTTGTTTGAATTTTGGATTTTAGTTGTTTGGTTTGAGTGTTTGTTTGCTATAATCTTTTTTGGATAAGAGTAGTAAACAAATCAAAGCGATATTTTGTGTGTGAATAAATAGCACAACATTAAGGGTTCTTGGTGGTTACAAAAGCTAAGGAAGAAAGGCATTGAATTGGAAGACATGTGGGACCAAACTCTTCATTGTTGGCTAGGAATCTTCCTAACAGCTATATTGAGAGCTTAATTGGCTAATATAGTGTGGAGAAAGGTGTTGGGCCCGCTCCCACAAGACAAATGAATGCACCCAGGACAAAGAAACAAATGCATTGAGTGCATTGTCTAGCTTTTATTGCTTGTCGGGTTACAAATTGAAGAAGACAATGAAGCTAGCATTTAAAAGTTGTCTAATGAATAATATAGGCTGCTGCAATAATGCTCCAATTATTGTACACTTGAAGGCTAGTTGGTTACACATTGAATTAGGCATTAAACTAGCAATTAGTAAGCTTTTTAGGAATAGAGAAAGCTGATACCTTTACCTTGTAATCTCTATATAATGGCAAGTTTCTAATGAGAAGGATCAGAATTTTGGATGAAAAAGCTTGTGTTTATCACAATTGAGAGACTTATGTTCTCTTGGGTTCTGGATTGAGCCATTTTTGAACTTATCAAGAAGCAAACCTTCTTGTGGCGTTCTTCGACTGGCTTATCAATTCCTTAGGGAATTGTGGTGCTTCCATTCCTTTCCTCTTTCCATATTCTTTTGTCTTGTCAATTGCGCTAAAAACAACACCTGTGTCTTAATCTGATTTCAACCCAAAGATCGTAACAAGGCTACTTTACAAAAAGGTAGTCATCAAGTGGTATCAAAGCTATGGTTGAGGTTGAAATTCTACTTGCATTCATTTATTTATTTCAATTTCTGTTCACTTCTTCTTCTTCTTTCAATTCTGTCCAGTTTGGCATTTCTTTGAATTCGTGAGTTTGTCTAACTTATTTCTTCTTTTCTTGTCCAAAAAATACAACAAAAGGTTTCATTTTTGAAGGCTGCACAAGAAAGGAATTAAAAAAAAAAAGGAATCAATTACTGTCTAGTTTTGCAAAAAAAAAAGATAGCCTATTTTTTCCCCTTATAAAAAAAAAATCAAAAAGGAGAAAGTCAGACCCTTTCTTATTTTCTTGGACAAGTCCATTATGTGCTTCTCTTATCTTCATAGACAAACTCATATTTCTTCAATTACATTCTTATTTGCTTTTCTGCTTTGCGAGATTGATTGTTTTCTTGTGTTGTTTATTTTGACTCTCTAAAGAACTCAAAGAGAGCATATTATTAGTGGTAAAAGGCAAGAGAGTAACACTAGAGAAAAAGCCAACAATTGAAGCTGAAACACGAGTGTACATAATTGAGTGATACACGTGAGAAAGAGCGGTGAGGGCCTTTTCATTACTTGTTAGTTTTGTAAAATTGTTTTGGATTAAGCATGAGATAAATTAGAACTCCAATTGCAAAACTTTGCAAGACACATGGAGAAACTCTTCCAAGAGCGTAGTAATATGTATCATGGGTATCTTGACAAGCTTGAGATGAGAAGTATGAAGAGACATAAAGGATTACGAAAAGAAAGAAAGCATAAGGAGAGTGAGCGAGAAAGAAAGTGTAGAGAATTTATGGAGGGTCACATGTGTATGAGAAGTATTTGATTAGAGAATTTTTGGAGGATCCGGAGTATGTTAAGTATCATGAAGAAAAGAGGATGAGAAAAGAGGCCAGAAAACAAAAAAGGGCCTTGAAGAAAAATGAGACATCGAGAGAAAAGAGAGTGAAAAGAAAATTGAGGGCAGAAATAAAAAGAATAAGAATTATGAGGAAAAGAGTCAAGAACTAGAGAGAAAAGAGAATGCTCAAGAGAGAAAAGAATGGAAAAACAAAGAGAAAAAAATTGAGATCATTCTCCCAACACAGTGTACAAACTCTCTCATAATTTCTAACTCTAACCCTTTGTTTATCTTTGATGATTCTCTTGTGCAAGAACTTGAAGAAGTGTCTCCAATAGATTTAATGTGTTGTTTCAGGCCCAGAAATTCAGTCAGATACAAACATCGATTTCTCACTCAATTCGCATTCAAATTAATTGATTCTTGACTCAAAATTGAATTTCAAGATGTCATGAACAACTTTGTAGTTTAACATTTTCGCAAATTCAGAAGTTAAATAAGCGAAAATGGGCCGAACTAAATTATAGCACAAGCTGTCCTAAAACAGAATTGTTATCAAATAAAATAAAAAGAAATGGATAAAGATGAGGGATGGATGCGCCCACAATTCCCAAGGAATTGATAAGCAGTGAAGAACTAGAGAGAAAGAGAATGCTCAAGAGAGAAAGAATGGAAAACAAAGAGAAAAAATTGAGATCATTCTCCCAACCACAGTGTACAAACTCTCTCTAATTTCTAACTCTAACCCTTTGTTTATCTTTGATGATTCCCTTGTGCAAGAACTTGAAGAAGTGTCTCCAAAGGAAGAATGGCAGCAAACTATTCAAGTGGAGGAAAAGAAAATTGAGTGCCCAATTGAAAGTCTCTTGAAACAAGAGAGGAAGGTTAATGAATCAAAGGTGGTGCTCAGGGTGATTGGTAGAAGGTTCCTCAAGAGATGCTTGCAAAGGAAACATCGGTTTGAACCCTTGCATTTTTGTCTTCTACTACGTTCATTGATATATCTCTTGTTAAATTGTTTGAGAAGTCTTCCTCCTATGTTTGCTAGGTTTGCAAATTTACATGTTGAAATGCCTAACTTTTTCTATTCCCTTAAGCCTAGCTTGAGTGTTGAAACCATGAGGCATGAAGTGTTTAATCCATCTATTCTTCTAAAGCTTGATTTGAGAATTATGAGCCAAGACTTGAAAGAATTCTTTGATAAATGTGTTGTTGTGCTTTCTAATGCTAGCACTTGGTTCATGACAACAATCTTGAAGAATGTGTTGGATTTCTTAAGAAACGTTTGTTTGCCAAGTTGGACACTTACTCTTTTGTTAAAAATAAGGTTAGCATTTAAGGTTTCTTATGGGCACTAATTGTTTGCATGTGGGAATTAATTGATGGTTACACTACCACATCTCTCACTCTACAAATTTTCCCCAAACCTTTTGTGCTTCCATATGATGCTCTAAAGTGTTTGAAAGGGTTGTTTTGTCTCAAAAAGAATCATCCTTAGTTTTTGATAAGAAGAATATCCGTAAGGCCCAACTTGCTTTGGAGCCTTTGCAAAGACAAGTATTTCTCTCTTGTCACCATGTCCAATCCAAGAAAGGTAAATTTGGTCCTTAATCTCAATTTCAAGAGTACAACTTTCTCATTACTTCTAAAATTCCTTTTCTTGAAAATGAACATGTTGGGTTGCTAAATGCAAAGAGTGGAATTGTGTTTCGCCTACGGGTACATTTGGTGATTTCTCACAATTTCCATTTGACCGAATTGGGAAGGTTAACTTCTTCTTTCATGTCCTTGACTTGTAATTTTTTCTTCATATAAAGCTGTGTTGGAACTAAAATTTGAGAGTCAAATTTCTTCCGAAGGAGGGATGATGAAGACCTGAAGTCACGAGATGAAGAATCATTACATGGCATAAGTGAATCTATAATAAGAGCGTGACAAAGAGAAAACAAAGGAGGGGCTGTACACTATTTGGCCCAAACTTATCTAGCTTATTTTTGTTTTAAATAAAGTCGTAATAAGCTCGTAGAATTTTGCATGTTGCATTTTGCACTAAAGGCCCAAGACATTTGTTTGAATTTTTGGATTTTAGTTGTTTGGTTTGAGTGTTTGTTTGCTATAATCTTTTTGGATAAGAGTAGTAAACAAATCAGCGATATTTTTGTGTGTGAATAAATAGCACAACATTAAGGGTTCTTGGTGGTTACAAAAGCTAAGGAAGAAAGGCATTGAATTGGAAGACATGTGGGACCAAACTCTTCATTGTTGGCTAAGGAATCTTCCTAATAGCTATATTGAGAGCTTAATTGGCTAATATAGTGTGGAGAAGGTGTTGGACAGCTCCTAAAGACAAATGAATGCACAGGACAAAGAAACAAATGCATTGAGTGCATTGTCTAGCTTTTATTGCTTATGGAGTTACAAATTGAAGAAGACAATGAAGCTAGCATTTAAAAAGTTGTCTAATGAATAATATAGCTGCTGCAATAATGCTCCAATTATTGTACACTTGAAGGCTAGTTGGTTACACATTGAATTAGGCATTAAACTAGCAATTAGTAAGCTTTTTAGGAATAGAAAGGCGATACCTTTACACTTGTAATCTACATATAATGGCAAGTTTCTAATGAGAAGGATCAGAATTTTGGATGAAAAAGCTTGTGTTTATCACAATTGAGAGACTTATGTTCTCTTGGGTTCTGGATTGAGCCATTTTTGAACTTATCAAGAAGCAAACCTTCTTGTGGCGTTCTTCGACTGGCTTATCAATTCCTTAGGGAATTGTGGTGCTTCCATTCCTTTCCTCTTTCCATATTCTTTTGTCTTGTCAATTGCGCTAAAAACAACACCTGTGTCTTAATCTGATTTCAACCCAAAGATCGTAACAAGGCTACTTTACAAAAAGGTAGTCATCATGGTGTCTCTAAAAAATTCCGCCATGTTTCAAAAGTCGTTGTGATGCTCTGACTGCTTCTTTTAAGAACCTTTTAAAAAAAAAGTAGAACCACATTTTTGGAAAACGTTCAAGGCAGAGTATTTCGCCTTTCGAAAATATGTAAACTTTTGTCAGAATGTTCACTTAGTAGCACTCCGGAAACAGGGTGTTACAATGGTGGTATCAGAGCAACTCGGTTCTACCGGACTGTGAGTCAGGAATTCATAGCTGGTTAAATGTCGGGTGGTGCAGAGATTAGATTGTAGGGAGTCAAACTGTGTTTTGTTGTGAGTCAAACCATGCTTGCTTGATTGCTCCTCAAGTAGGATAACTCTACTTGCAATTGCTTGGATTGTTTTAATTGAAGACAAAGTGTGCTAGACGCACCAAACCTGTTTGGGATTTTTATTTGGTTGTAAAACCTCGCGGAAATCCAATATCTCAGAAATGAGGGATTCTTTCTGTTAAAGCAGATTAGTCGCAGATGGAGCAGAGGAGGAAACTTAGTAGCTAAAGAATTCTTCTCAGGGAACGCGGCAATAAGAAGTTATGCTTTGGCAACGATTCGGAATAGGGATTGTTAATAGGAGACGCAATTACTATTTATATTTAGTGTGATCTTTGAAGTACTAGTGGTTCTAGGAATAAACCACAATGTTTGTTGTTTGAATTATTTTGATACATACTAAATTTGAAAATCAAAACTAATTTACGATTTTCTGAGTGTAACCTGTTTGGCACTAACATTTGTGTGTTCGCAGTAGTCGATTCTTACAATACTGCGAATATGTGTGACTGATTGTGTGATTGATTATTTGCGTGAGCGTATCTTTATTTTCCCAACGAAAATATTATATGCGATTATTTTTAGCAAGCGTTAATTAAATATCTTATGATATTTTAATTCACGCGAGATCCATTTGACCTAGTTGGATGGAATTTAGAAGGATAGTGGGAATTGCGGGTCATAGTTTTAGTACGTGGCAAGTTATGTAGCTAGCATTGGGTAGTATCCAAATTCTCATTCCAAACCTTGCCCTGATTTTTCATATCTTAGGAGATTTACTTTAGGTAGAAACCAAGTATAGTTGGATGATTCATTTCCACTTCTCTTCCTTATGTGACCGGTTACTCGTCCACAATAGGTGGAGCAGATAATATTCCATTTAGCCTTAGTGTTAGTGGGTGACCTCTTGTTGCCCGGTCGGCCACGAACGAAAAGAAAAATAGTGGGGGAATAATTGGTCTAGTGGGGAGTGAGTGAGTGGAAAGAAAATTGATTCCCTTTATCCTTCCCTTTGGGTGCGTCGCAAGCCACTCATGCTCCAGAAGCCTATTTTCTTCAACCCTCCTCATAAATATACAAAATCGTGAGGTGGTGGGTAGTGTGAGGGGTCTTGAGAGGCTTAGAGAGTTGTATTTCCTTCTACTTCCCTCTTAGAAAACCGAGAGCCTTAGGATGAATTGGGAGGAAGATCCCCTCTTCGTTTCCTATTACTTGTTGATGTGGGAGCTATTGTTAATGTTGATAATATTGAGAGTGTTGATGTTCTGCTTCTGTTAATGTCTTAGCACCGCGAGTTCTTGGAGGAGCTCTAGGTGCGTATTTTAATTCTTGTTTTCAATTCCTGTATTGTTTGTTAACGATCTTGTTGAAAATGGTCCTAAGTTTTTAGATGATTTTGTTAAATCATGATTTAATAGTAAAAGTTTGAAAATGATTTTGATTTATTTTGTTGTAAAAGATGATTTCAAGGTATCTTAACTGAACTTTGATTTAAAGACGTTTTTGATCTTATCTTCTCATGGGAAGCCGAGTTTTATGTGTGTGTATTGTTGAAATTTTTTTAGTTGTAGTTAAATTGAAGTGACCACCCGTGGCCACCTATATTTAGGTGTGAGCTATATTTCAAATCTTCCTGATTCCAATCCTTGATAATTTTGTGATTTCCAACTTGTTTCTTTCATAGTTCGGTTAGTGTCATAGTCTAGGAGTTTTGAAAATTTAGATTTGAGTTAAAATTGTTTTAAGTGTTGCCAAGTTGGAAAATTTTTGAAAAGAAAGTTGATTTTGAAATCCTTGAACTTGAACCAAGTATGGCAGGAAATTGATTTTTGGACTTTAAGTTGGGCTATTGATTTAAAAGTTTTAGTATATTTGTTGTTTTGATTGATTGTGTTTAAGGCAATGAAAAACCTAATGTTAAGGGAATCCTTGTATTCCTAAACAAGGTGGAGTCTTAGGGAATTAAGTGTTTAAAGTTTTCGAGTCTTAGTGCGAGTTTTATGATTGTAAAAACTTTGAAAGGAGAAGGATATTATTTATTGTTTGAAACCGAGGGAGTATTTAATGTTTTAGTATAAATTTTAAAATTTTCATTGATTACCTGTTAGTGTTGATAATTAGGCATTCTAGAAGTTCAATAATTGCTTTGGTTTTGAAAGGAAAATTAATTTCTAATGTTTTAGAGTTAAAAGTCTGGTTATGAAATTTTGAGTAAGTGTATAAAATTTATAGCCCTCTGAGAAGAGAAAAAGTGATTTTTAGTTTTGAGTACTTAGTTGTCGGTATGTGAAACTTTCGTTAGGAAAAGCTTTGATTTAAAAAGAACTTTGAAGATAAGTGGGGTATTAATTTTGGTTTAATCTTTGAACTGGAAGTGTGGGTAACGAATTTGAGACGATGAGAACCTAATCCCAAAAGGACCTTGTTGTCCAAGAGAGTGGTTGAGTCTTGAGAAAAATGAAATGATGTTTTCATTAATTCCTTGTTTTTGTGTATTCCTAAGAAATTGATGATTTCTGTTAGAAAAATGTTGATTGGAAAAGAGAATTTTAATCTTTTGTAGGTTTTAAACGATTTTTATATATTCTTTATATGTGTAAACGTGGTTACTTACGAATAGGTTAGTATTATTTTCATAGTGGTGACGCGTAACTGTAGTCGAGCTCGTGTTCGTATCCGTATTCGTGAGCGTGAATAGGCAGAGATCGTGACTCCGGAATGAAGCATCAGTCAATCGTGAAAATTTCTTCGATAACTTACTAAGCTTACTTTATGGTGTGCTATAGGTTTATGTCTTGTGATTGCTATTATTGCATACTATACTATCTAGCTATAATTAATTATAGTACTACATATAATAATAAGTATTGTGAAGGGCTATGTGTGCAAATTATTTTACAGTTTTGAGTAAAGTAATTTTTCATATTTTATTATCCATGTAGTTTCGAGGACGAAACTATTTTAAGGGGGTGGTATTGTAACATCCCAATTTTTAAGAAAAATTATTTTAGCGATAAAATTTGCAGTTACTTGGAAGTAAGTTGTAGAGACTGATCACCTCAATGATTTACTGAGAGTACGAGGAACTATTTTGAGTTATTTTGAATAATTTATTTATTATAAATAATTATTACTCATGATGTCAATTCAAATTAATAGGCAGCGTAGACGTATGTTGCTTTTAAGGCGAATTCATTAATTATACTATTACAAATTTTCTGCGTGACGCGGTAACGCGTATTTTTGTTGACTAAGAAAGTGAGTGAATTAAATCAAGATAAAATTAAATTTAAGAATTAATATTTAATATTAATTCATGGTTCGAAAATCGTCGAAAAACTCTTAACGAAGTTTCGTCGCGTTTCGAATTGCCGGGTAAATTTTATCCGCGTTAAAATTTAAAACGAACTCCGATTTCGATGAAAATCGAATTGTAACTTGCCGTGATTATTTTTGAGTGTTTTAGATTGTTTTTATTATTTGTGATAATATTTTACCACGCGACAAATTAATTTTTCGTTAAATTAATTTTCGCAAATTTAACGGCGGGCGAACTATCGTTAACGCGATTACTCGACGCCGTGATTTTTGGGACGCCGAGACTCATTTGACTAATGAGGCAAAGGTTGGACTAGAGTGGGTAAGGGAAGTATGGGCCTTGGTTTAGGTGTCACCTTTTGATTGATTTTTATGACAAGCATGGTCTTATTGCTTAATATATGGAAAACCACACATTTGTTTTGACCAAAATTTTAATTCTTCTCTTCCTTTTCTCCTTGAAACAGCCGCAGCCCCTTCCTCACTCTCATCATCTTATTTTTTTTCTCCTCCTTCCCCTTGTATCCAGCGTGGGTTCCCCTTCTTTTTCACTCACCATTTCTATCTCATTTCATTTTTCTTCTTTACTCATTCACAAGTGAAAGAATAAGCCAAGGGAACCAAGCCCATTCCCCCTTTTTCTTCTCCTGCAGCGTGACTCTCCCTTCTTCCCCAAATCCCATTTCATTTTTTTCTTCCCTTCTTTCTTAAGTGCAGCGTGATCCTCCTCCCTCACACTCACTTCTTCTATTTTTTTTTCTTTCTTTCAATTTCCTTTCTTTCCTCATTTCTTGGGTGCAGCCGAAGCCTTCCCTGTTTTCTTACCCTTCCATTGCTCATTTTATCCTACGTTTTATATGTTAGCAAAGTGAAAGAAAAAGAGAGGAACAAGTTCCATTTTCCTTCTCATTTGCCCTTTTGAGCTGTGGGCTCCCTCCTCTCTACACACCATCATTCACTTCCATTTTCTACTTCCAATTAGCCTCAAAATCTTGAGCAAGTAAGTGAGTATGAAAGCCAATTTCTCCTCCCCTTACTCAGCCCTAAAAGCCGTGGGGTGTGGTTGTGTGTGTAGGAGGTAGTTTTCTTGTTCTATCTTGTTTAATTCTTGTTTTATGCTTCCTATATTACATGATTTTGATCAATAGAGGAGATGAACACTCCATCCCCAAAATCTTGGAACCCGAGGCGCTAATCCTAAGGAAAAAGAGGGGTTGTGTGATCCTTGTGTGAATCAATTCAATTAGTTGTTGTTTCATGCTTATGAGGTGCTTTTGTTGCTAGTTTAATTGTTAGTTTTGAATTAGGACTTGGGTTGAGTAATTTTATTGAAACCATTGATTCTTGAATTTAGGATTAGCCATGAATTATGTTTTAATTGTTGTTTGATGAAGGAAAGGAATTGATTAAATGATGTTGAAGCATGTATCTAGGTGTTAAGTTATATGTCTTGGTTAATTTTAAGGTTGTTGGAATGAATATGCATGAAGTAGCATAGGTGTTAGTTGATGTTTATGCAAAAATTGGTTCTTGAGGGACTAGAAGGACATGTAGGAATTGATCAAGAGGTTCTTTAAATTTCCAACATGATTATGACATGATTTAGGTTATAGTTTTGTGTAAGTATGTGTAACATGTTGTTTTGGAATTTTTCCTATCCTTGAAACATGAGAAGCATAAGGTCTTGATGTTAAATTATGTGCTTAGGTATTAGATAATATGCTTAGAATAATATTAAGGCTAGTAAGATAGATATGCATGAGTTAGTATGATTGTGGTTTATGTTTTATGCAAATGTAGTTTTTGGAGGACTAGAATGTTATATAAAAATTGGTGGGATGATTCTTTAATTTTTGGCAATGATTATGGTTATAATTCTAGTGTTCTGGAAATGATTGCTTTGAAAAGAATTCTCAAAACCCTTGTTTTTGGAAAACATTAAATCTACGTTGGACTATGTGTTGGTTATGGTGTTTTGCTTTGTTGCCTTGAAATGTTTTGAAAACAAGTTGTGAAAATTTAGTTGAGTTAGTTGATTTGTGAACTAGTTTTGAAAATGATTTGTTTTAAAAGGAAAGAGGCTATGGAAATGACACTAGAATGTTGTGAAAAAATGTTTTAGAAACATATCTTTGAAGGTGCTTAAGTTAGGTTTGGTGTTGTCTTGATAGTTGATGCTTTGAAAAATATTTGAAAAATATCTTGGAACCTATTTCATTTAAATTTCCTTATGTATTTTAATTGTTACACGAAGTTGTTGAAACATGATGTCTTGATGCTTTGTCATGGAATTAGATGGTTATGGGAATAGATGTGGCCGAGAGGCCTAAAAAGGGAGTAGGAAAGAAAATAGTGGTTTGTTAGTTGTGAAAATGCTTGTATGAATATGTGTCTAGGTTTTAAAATTTATGATTTCTTGCATGATCTTTACCTTGAGGATCAAGGAAGATTTTTGGTTTCAAAAACTTTACTTTTCAAATAAGTTAAGGTTTATAAATTGTTATGTGATAAGTTATCTTTCAAAAAGTATTTTGATTTTAAAACCTTATTTATTTTCAAGTAGCTAGGAATTAAATGTTTGAATGAATTTTTGGTTAGGAAAAGGGTTAGGCTTGAGAGCTTAAGTTAGCTAAGAATTGTGCTAAGTTATTTATTTTGTTAGGCTTTGAGTAAATCCGAGATCGTGCGGCGTAGGATCGAGGAACACGTGGACGTGCAGCTTGGGGTTCGGTAAGGGCGCTTCACATTTATATTTATTGTTGTATGTCCGTATGTAAGGGCAACCTTAGATATTGTTAGAATTTAATTTCAAGTGTTTATGCGAAGAACTCTAAGAACCTAAGGGTTCGAAGTGAGGGTCTTGTACCCCTTCGCTTTATTTTTATATGCTGATTATTTAGTGGGCTTGTCTGCAAGTGGTTGGTAGCTGTCCCCAACCCCCCACACTTGTTTGTTCCTCTCTGTGAACTCCATCGAGTTGCAGAGGGATGAATTCTATGAGTTGATTGCCATCTGTTGTTGTTGAGCTGTGCAATTATTTAATATGCGGTTGAATAATGCTGTGAATTGCTTATGCTGTTTGTATCGTTGAATTGCGTTTCTTCATGCAAACTGCTTTTATTGCTTAAATTGTTGAATTGTGTTTCTTCATATTAAGCATGCTCTTATTATTTGATATGCGGTCGAATAATCTTGCGTATAACTCTTTGAATATCGTATGCGGCGAATAGTTCATTGAGTCTGAGAGCATTGTCGAGTCGTCGAGACGTTTTTGAGCTGTGAGCCGGACAACTGAGGGTGCTAGGTCCCCTTCGTTTATGGTGGATTAGCTAGGCGTCGCAGCGTTAAGGAACCGGAGCTGCTTACCTAGGGAGAGCGAGGATCCCAAAGCTACGGCTGGTATTCAGCGGATGGATCGGTGTCTGCTTTCCGGAATAATTGTCGAGTAGAGAGAAAATGAGTCGTGAGTCGAGTCAAGTCTAGAGTGAGAGAGTTGAGTCACGCTCTATGAATGATATACATTGTTGTTGCTTATTGCTATGATTTCCTATTTCCTATAACATGTTGCATTGTTATATGCTTTGTTGCCATTGTCGAATAAGTGTAACAGACTCTTTATTTTAAGAAGTTGACCCTTGCCAGTGGTTCTGTCAATTAATGATTGTAACCCAAATGGCGGAGCAAGCTGAGGATTTGGAACTGCAAGGAGGAGCAGCTGGGGATGGTTGTTTAGTTTTCCACTTGTGTTGTGGTTGCGGAATCTACTAGTAGTCTTGCGAGGAGCTTGTTGTGTCGACCAGCTATAGGACGCTTGAATTTATTTCTGTATTGTAATAAATGTCGATTATGTTTCAAGGCACATGTTGTTATGTGTGAGTTGATGTAATACTTGAATGTGGTTATGTGGTGTCTCTAAAAAATTCCGCCATGTTTCAAAAGTCGCTGTGATGCTCTGACTGCTTCTTTTAAGAACCTTTTAAAAAAAAAATAGAACCACATTTTTGGAAAACGTGCAAGGCAGAGTATTTCGCCTTTCGGAAATATGTAAACTTTTGTCAGAATGTTCACTTAGTAGCACTCCGGAAACAGGGTGTTACAATGGTGGTATCAGAGCAGTTCGGTTCTACCAGACTGTGAGTCGGGAATTCATAGCTGGTCAAATGTCGGGTGGTGCAGAGATTAGATTGTAGGGAGTCAAACCGTGTTTTGTTGTGAGTCAAACCATGCTTGCTTGATTGCTCCTCAAGTAGGATAACTCTACTTGCAATTGCTTGGATTGTTTTAATTGAAGACAAAGTGTGCTACACGCACCAAACCTGTTTGGGATTTTTATTTGGTTGTAAAACCTCGCGGAAATCCAATATCTCAGAAATGAGGGATTCTTTCTGTTAAAGCAGATTAGTCGCAGATGGAGCAGAGGAGGAAACTTAGTAGCTGAAGAATTCATCTCAGGGAACGCGACAATAAGAAGTTATACTTTGGTAACGATTCGGAATAGGGATCGTTAATAGGAGACGCAATTACTATTTATATTTAGTGTGATCTTTGAAGTACTAGTGGTTCTAGGTATAAACCACTGTTGGAACCTAAATGATTGAGAAGTTTAGACCCTCATTAATTTTGATGATAACAAAATATTCACAAGAGAACAATTTATATGTTCTAACAATTCTTGAAGTGTGCAGATACTAATATTACATATATTTCTAAGCCACTTAAACAAGAAGGAAGAAGCTCTCAAGAGAAGGATACACTTCATGTGTCAGCATCCGGCTCATCCTAGTAAACTGTCTTCGTGAGCGTCTGAAATTATCCTTTTGTGACACTAGTCTTATCCATTTGCTTTGAGCGTCCGATCTTCCATTCTAAGCGAGCGTCTGAACTTCATTTTATATCACGTGTTGGTCACGTAATTGCTCTTACTCTCAGAAGGTTCTGGAACGGATTTCGAATTTGATTTTATGCGCAAAAATTGTTGTACGAGGTATCAAAGGTGACACCTTTAGCTACAAGACAAAAATCGTACAAGCAATTGTGAAAAGCAAGGTAGTACGAAAACGGTAATATGTACTACTGAGATAATTCTCTGGAAAGGAAGATAGAGACAGCTTTTTGAAATCACCTCACTCAATGGAAATGAGCCATTTTTACTGTAACGGTAATATCCTTTAGAACTCCTATAAATACCCCAAGGTATCCATTGAAAAAACTGCCGAATTTTGAAATCTAAATCAAGAAATCAATGAAAACTCTACAAGAGAATATTGCTTCATTTACTGAGAACAAGCTCTGTTACTATACACTAAAAAGAGTCAATACTCTGAAAGCACTGCTTCTGTGAGCAATCAAGTTTCGAGCCAAGTCTCTGGACTACAAGAATCAGACTCGGCGTCCGACACTTTCTTTTAGAAAGAATTTCTATATTGAGCTTAATTTTTATCCTCTCTGTGAGAGTTATTTATACTTGTATTCAATTTTACTTGTAAAAGTTGTTTTGGCCTAGTTAAATTTGTTCCTCAACTGACTCATTTGTCTTGAGTCGTTTTGAGAAGTTGAGAGTATTGTCAAGGTTATGACAGTAGAATACTCTTGAGGAAATTGTAATCAGATTGATTATAGTGGAAAATCCTTCAGGAACGAAGGGACTAGACGTAGCTACCAGTTTGGTAGTGAACTAGTATAAATCTTTGTGTCTCTTGCATTACTGCTTTCTATTTATCTTTATCTTGCTCTGATAAAAACAAGTTTTCACAAACTGCTTTTCAGCGTCCGGTTTATTTTCAGCATCCGTTTAACAAACTGTTTTGAAAAACCTGTGTTCTAAGTGTTTTAAACTTAAAGTTTGCGAAAAGTTTTCAACACAATTCAACCCCCCTTCTTGTGTTCACGTTCAGTTGGTACCAGAGCTCGGCCTCTTGGTTGAGCACTTAACAGTGTTAAGAGTAAAGATCCTACTGTGAACATGTCTGCTGAAGGTGGTCATATGAACTGTCCTCCTCTATTCAATGGAGAAAAATTTGATTACTGGAAAGATAAGATGAAAGCATTCCTTGAGGCACAAAATCTTGATTTATGGGATATAGTTGAAAGTGGATACATTTCTCCCGCTAATGCCCTTGGTGTTGCAATACCTAGGGAAAACTGGACTGATGATCAGAAAAAGAGATATCAAACCAATCAGAAGGCTAGATTTATTCTCATCTGTGCTATGACAGAAAGAGAATATGATAAATGTGGCAAGTTTGATACTGCCAAAGAAATCTGGGATTCTCTTGTTTTGTCTTATGAGGGTTCTGCCCAAGTAAGAGAAACAAAGGCCAGCATGATGGTTCGCCAGTATGAGCTATTCAAAATGGAAGATGGAGAAAACATTGAAACTATGTTTGGAAGGTTCCAAACACTTGTGAGAAAGTTATACCACACCTGATCATGTGAGAAAGATCTTGTGAGAAAGATCTTGTGAGAAAGGAGGGTTGCAGGCCCTTGGAAAAAGTTATACCACACCTGATCATGTGAGAAAGATCTTGAGAAGTTTGACTAAGCAGTGGAGACCCAAAGTCACTGCTATTCAAGAAGCAAAAGATCTAAATGTCCTTCGGCTTGAAGATCTTATGAGTTCTTTGAAAGCTCATGAACTTGAGCTAAATGAAGAAGAACCTACCAAGAAGAGTAAGTCTATTGCTTTAAGAGTTAATCAACATAAAGTACTTCTAAAGCTTTTCAGGCTGAAGAAGAAGAATCAGATGATGAAGCTTCAGAAGGAGATTATGATGGATCAGATGATGAGCTAGCTTTCATATCTAAGAAGATCCAGAGAATGTGGAAGAAAAGAAACTTTAGAAGGAGGTTTCAAAAGAAAGATACAAAGGACAAGAAGGAAAGCAAAAACAAGGACAAAGCCCAAGTCATTTGCTATGAATGTAAGAAGCCTGGACATTTCAAGTCCGAGTGTCCTAATCTTAAGGAAAAGCCCACAAGAAGCTCCTTCAAGAAAAAGAAGAAAGGTCTCATGGCAACATGGGAAGATCTTGACTTATCCTCCTCTGAGGAAGATAAAGAAGAAGAAGCTCACATTGCCCTCATGATGCATAATCGATCTTGATTCAGAAGAAGAAGTTGAAGAGGTAATAATATATGACTCTTATTCTGAACTTCAACTTGCTTTTGATGATTTGTTAAAGGATTCTGCCACTCTTTCTATTGAGTATAAGAATTTGAAAAAGAAATTTTCAAAACTATCACAAGATTTTCATTCTTTACACAATGAAAACTCTATACTCAATGAAGAGAACCATTTGGCGAAAATCAGCGTCGGTGGATAACCGGCGTCTGAAGCCAACAAGCAACCAGTCGAGAGCTCTCAAGTCAAAAGCTCTGTGGTTACAGGCAATCCTAACTGCAAATCAAATGACTATGAACATGTATTTCAAAAGTTTCTTGCAGAGAGTGTAACTCGAAGCAAGCAAGCTTCTATGATTTGGGGTGTCAGTAAAACGACAACTCATGGTCTTGGTTATATATCAGATGAACCTCTTTTAGAAAATGATTCAGCATCTGATAAATCCAATAATCATAGTAAATGTTTGTATTGTACTTACTGCAATAAATCTGGTCATTTGAAAAGTGCATGTAATGTGTTTACAACTAAGAAGGACAAGCATCCTTCAAGAACTAACAAGAAAGTGTGAAGAAGATTTCCTTCTTAAACTTGGCTGGGTTTAGATGATAACAAGATTGCTGATCAAAAAGAAGAAAAGCCTCCGATAGATCAAGTCAAAGATTCTACAGAGACTTTAATTATGTATTGTCAATTCTCTGTAAGTATGGTTTGTATCTTTGACATATTACAAGCTGTGATTATATAACTTAGATGTGCTCAAACAAATCATTCCTTAAGTTTAAAACTTAATCTAAGTTATTTTCAAAGTTAAGTGTTGAAGCAATTCTTTTGAAATCTCAAGAAAAAACTTTTTATTGCGATGTCGATTACCTCAAAGTCAGAATCGATTACCTAAAGTCTCGGTGATGTGTATGTAATCGATTATCTAAAAGGTGTAATCGATTACATCAACTAAATTTTTGAATAGATGATTTTCAACGTACACATGTAATCGATTACCACAACGACGTAATCGATTACCACTGCTTCAAAATCAAATTTTCTGAAACGTTATGATTTCAGATGGTGTGTTTTGGTCCCTGGAAAGTTGCCAAACGATCACCTTGCTTCAGACACAATCTGATGATTATATATATACCTTTCTTTTACATCAGAACAAACACAACTTTCATTCTTTCAATCATAAGAGTTCAATATCATTTTACAAGTTCTAAACCTTCAAAACTTTCTTGCCTAGAACTTAGATACTATTTTCATATTCTGAAAAAGTTCTTGAGCACTAAGTTGTATAGTTACAAAGTGATATTGATCTGATACAGCCATATGCTTTACCATTCTTCACAATTATTAAACTCATCCTTGTGTTGGGTTTGGGTTTGAAAAGATAGTGGGGTGCTATCTTGTTGTATAGAGATTGAGATTGTTAGGGAGCCTTGGGGTGAGGCTTGCTTGTAACAAGAATTTCTATCATAGTGAATTGCTCTGCAGGTGTCAGAAGAACTGGATGTACCCAAGTGGTTAGGGGAACCAGTATAAATTCTTGTGTCTCAATCTTCTTCCTTATCCTTTTACTTTTGTTTATCAATCAAACTCCATCTATCTATCCATAAAACAAAAGAACGAAAAATCTCTAAAAGTCACTCGAAAATCGTTCAACCTAATTCACCCCCCTTCTTAGGTTGTATACCAGATTTACATTTGGTATCAGAGCAGGTTAAGGTAACCTGCTCCTTCGATCCATGGCTTCCGCAAGCAACAATCCTACTTTTAGAGATGGTGGCGAATAACAAGCCTCCATGTTTCGTTGGAGAACACTATGACTTCTGGAAGATTCACATGCAATCCTATCTTGAAGCACAAGGAGAAGAAATATGGGATGCTGTAGAGAATGGTCCTTATGTGCCTACAACAGTCATCAACAATGAAGTGCAAGATAAAGTCAAAACCTCATGGACGGATGATGACAAGAAGAGAGTGCTCTACGACAAAAAGGCCAAGAACATTCTACAGTCAGCATTAGGTATGGATGAATTCTTTCGTATCTCACATTGTAAAACTGCTAAAGAGATTTGGGATACTCTAGAAGTAACCCATGAAGGAACAGTAGAAGTAAAGAGATCTAAACTGAATACTCTATCACAAGAGTATGAAATGTTTAGAATGCAGCCCGGTGAATCAATACTTGATTTGCAAAAGAGATTCTCTCATTTGACAAATCACTTAATGGCTCTTGGAAAGACCTTTACCAATGATGAGTTGAATCTTAAAATTCTTCGATCATTGACTCGGCAATGGCAACCAAAGGTTCTGACAATTTTTGAAAAGAAAAGTCATCAAAAATGACCTGCGACATTATTTGGAAAACTCCAAGAACATGAATTGGAACTTGGAAGATTGGAAGAGACTGAAGTCAAAGAGAAGAAGAACAAAAGCATTGCCTTAAAGGTTGAAACCAGAAAACAACATGAAGAAGAAAGCACTGATGAAGATGAGAAGATCACCCTCCTGGTAAAAGGTTTGGAAAATTTCTTAAGAAAGACCAAAATATTAAATTTGATAACAAAAAGAAATTTTTCAAGAAAAGGGATACATCCACTTCAAATCAGAACTTCACATGTTTTGAATGCGGTAAGGAAGGACATATGAAAGCAGAATGTCCTAATCTGACAAAGAAGAAGTACTTCAAAGGGAAAAAGGAATTCAAATCCAAAAAGGCCTACATTGCATGGAATGACAATGAAGTAAGTACATCCTCCGATTCAGAAAGTGGAGAATCTGAAGTCAAAGCACTAATGGCATCACATCACTCAGATGATGAACAAGAGGTTAGTTCTTCTATGTCTAATGAAAAACCATCTTATATAGAATTACAGAATGCATTTCATGAGTTACATGAAGAATGTTTGATACTTTCTAGAACAATTTCGAAACAAAAGAAATTAATTTTAGAACTAGAAAGAAGTTCTAATGACACATGTGTGGAGTCAAAATGTCAAAAATTCTGTATGTAATAAATGTTTAAGATATGAATCTAAGATTGTTGATCTAAACCAAGTGATCAAAAGATATGAAAAAGGTCAAATTGGTTTAGAAGAAGTGCTTAGTAGACAAAGGTATTCAAACAACAAACATGGTCTTGGTTTTTCAAATTTTCAAACACCAAGTCTTAACAAAACTATATTTGTCAAAGCAAGCACAACTACCAACAACTCAGAATCATCTAAATTGCATATTGGAAACTCTTCTAAAGCAAACTCTGGAAATGAGGTTAAGAATGGAAATCATTCAATTTCTAGAAATGTAAAAAGAGACAAGCCTAGTAGTTCTATCACTAGTCATATTTATAAGATTTGTGATTACTGTATGTCAAAAGGCCATACCCCCAATGCTTGCTACATAAGAAATTTTGGAGTTCCTTATGGAGAATTCATATGGGTAAGGAAAGGCATTAACCCATCAGGACCCAAATCACTTTGGGTACCTAACGTACATTAAATCTGTTTTGTAGAAATGCACTAACAAAGACCAAAGAACACATGGTATCTTGATAGTGGTAGTTCTAGGCACATGACTGGTGATTGTACAAAGTTTACATCTCTGAAGCTGAAATCTAAAGGATATGTCACATATGGAGATAACAATAGAGGAAAGATTCTTGGGATTGGAAAGATTGGAGCTTCTCCCTTCACAACTATTGATGATGTCCTATATGTCGAAGGTTTGAAGCACAATTTGATTAACATAAGTCAACTCTGCGATAAAGGATTCAGAGTAAACTTCATCAAGGAAAAATGTATCATTGAAAATGAAGCCTCTCCTGAAGAGAAGTTAGTGGGAAATAGAATCGACAACTCCTATAAGGTATGTCTAGATGATTTATCTTTGAAGATTAAATATCTAGTGGTAAACAATAATGATGCATGGCTTTGGCACAAAAGAATAGCACATATTCACATGGAACATTTGAATAAGCTTGTCAAACATGATCTTGTTATTGGATTACCCAAAATGAAATTTGTCAAAGATAGATTATGTGACGCATGCCAAAAGGGGAAACAAACAAAATCCTCTTTCAAACCAAAGAATGTGGTATCAACTACAAGACCACTTCAGTTGATTCACATGGATCTTTTTGGTCCCTCAAGAACTAGAAGCTTTGGAGGTAATGTTTATGCTTTAGTTATTGTTGATGATTTCTCTAGATATTCTTGGACTCTATTTTTAGCACAAAAAGGTGATGCATTTAAGGCGTTCAAGAAATATGCAAAACAAGTGCAAAATGAAAAATCTATGAAGATTGTGTCAATTAGAAGTGATCATGGTGGGGAGTTCCAAAATGCTCTTTTTGAGGAATTCTGTGAAGAACATGGTATCACTCACTACTTCTCAGCTCCAAGGACTCCTCAACAAAATGGCGTGGCAGAAAGAAAGAATCGATCTCTAATTGAACTGGCTAGAACAATGCTCAGTGATTCAAGTCTACCAAAGTACTTCTGGGCAGATGCAGTAAGTACAGCTTGCTATGTTACAAATCGAGTCAATATAAGGCCGATCTTGAAAAAGACTCCTTATGAACTATATAAAGGAAGAAAGCCAAACATCTCACATCTTCATGTCTTTGGATGCAAATGCTTTGTACTCAACAATGACAAAGACAACCTAGGTAAGTTCGATGAGAAATCTGACAAAGGTATATTTCTTGGCTATTCTCTTTCAAGTAAAGCCTATAGAATTTATAATAAAAGAACCTTAGTTATAGAAGAATCTATGCATGTTTCCTTTGATGAAACTAACCCAACTGTAGAGAAAGTTTCTTGTGACGATGATGATGATATAATGGAAGCATCTACAAAAGACACTACTAAGGATGCTGAGTCAGAATTACCTAAGGAAGACTCTATCAAAGAAAAACAAATTAATTCAATCAATCACCAAGACGACAATCTTCAACAAGAGCAGAATCATCTAGATCTACCTCGTGAATGGAGAACTCATCTGATCATCCTCTTGACAAAGTATTTGGTGATATTGAATCAGAGTAAAAACAAGATTAAATCTGAAGGAAACTTGCCTATACATGGCTTTTGTCTCTCAAATAGAACCTTCAAAGATAAATGAAGCTCTTGAAGACGATCAATGGATTCTTGCCATGCAAGAAGAGTTAAACCAATTTGAAAGGAATCAAGTTTGGGAACTTGTCCCTAGACCACAAGACAAACACATCATTGGTACAAAATGGGTGTTTAAGAACAAACTTGATGAAAATGGGATAATTATTCGAAACAAGGCAAGGTTGGTTGCTCAAGGCTATAATCAAGAGGAAGGAATTGATTTTGAAGAGACATTCGCTCCTGTTGCAAGGTTAGAAGCTATACGCTTATTACTTGGTTATGCTTGCTCTTTAGATTTTCAATTATTTCAAATGGATGTCAAAAGTGCCTTCTTGAATGGATACATAAATGAGGAAGTTTATGTCAAACAACCTCCTGGGTTTGAAGATTTCAAAAACCCCTCACATGTATTCAAATTGAAGAAAGCTCTTTATGGCTTAAAACAAGCCCCTAGGGCTTGGTATGACAGACTTAGTCAATTCTTAAGTGAAAAAGGATTTGAAAAGGGTAAGGTAGATACTACTCTCTGTTCATCAAGAGAATTAAGGATCACACTCTATTGGTCCAAATTTATGTTGATGACATCATTTTCGGATCAACCAATAAAGATTTGTGTGAAGAGTTCTCAATGGTAATGCAAGGAGAATTTGAAATGTCCATGATGGGAAAGCTGAATTACTTTCTTGGACTTCAAATCAAGCAAACTAAGAATGGTATCTTCCTAAATCAATCAAAATCAGTAAGAACTGTTAAAAAGGTTTGACATGGATAATCGCAAAGAGATTGCAACTCCTATGGGATCTGGTACTTATATTGATCAAGATGAGTCGAGGTTTATCGGTAGACATCAAGAAATATCGAGGTATGATTGGTTCATTATTATACTTAATCGCGATCGTCTGACATTATGTTTAGTGTATGTCTCTGTGCTCGATTTCAAGTCAATCCAAAAGAATCTCATCTTTCTTCTGGTAAAGAGGATCATGAAGTATCTAAAAGGGACAACAAATGTTGGCCTATGGTATCCCAAAGGTAGTATCTGTTCTTTAGTTGGCTACTAGATTACGATTATGCAGGATGCAAAGCGATCGAAAAAGTACTAGTGGCACATGCCATATCCTTGGAAATGCTTTGATATCCTGGTCTTGCAAGAAACAAGCAAATGTTGCTCTCAAGACCGCCAAGGTAATATATTGCGGTGGAAGTTGTTGTGCTCAAAGTCTTTGGCTAAAACAACAACTATGTGATTATGGAATCAATCATGGATGCATTCCTTTAAGGTGTGACAATACAAGTGCTATAAATATTTCAAAGAATCCTGTTATGCACTCTCGTACCAAGCATATAGACATTCGACATCATTTTCTACGAGATCATGTTCTAAAAAGAGACGTGGAGATTACATTTGTTGATACTCATGCTCAATTAGCAGACATCTTCACAAAGGCATTAGCCAAAGAATCCTTCTTCAAAATAAGAAGAGAACTTGGCATTTTGGATGAAAAGGATATATGAGACCAACACATTTGGTGACAGGTTCTTTCATTTAACCTATATGTTTTTATTGTGTCATTCTAGTGTATGTATGTGTTTTTAATCATAAATCTATGTGATATGTATGTTATACATAGAATAGATACTCATACATTGCATGTTTTATCAATAATTTTTCAATTTTTTTTAAAAAAAAATAAAAATAAAAATAAAAAATTACCATATGTAATCGATTCTGATCGTCAGTGTCGATTACATGTTCAAAAGTTCAGGTTTTCGCTGACAGACCCGACGTGTAATCGGTTACCACTTGGGTGTAATCGATTACATCCACAGAATTTGCGCCAGCGGAGTTTTCTGCATAAAATCAGTTTACAAATCATTTCATTCATTTCTTGCAATCGGTTACCTCTCATCCTTTCTCAACCACACACCTTCAAATCCTCATTTCTACCATTGTTGCTCAAATCCTTCACTTCTAATCCCTAATCCTCTTCCCTTTTGTGGCCCTCTTCTGTTTTTTCCCCAAATTTCGAAACCCTAAACTCTCTTTCCACACTATCATCACCATGGAAAATTCAAGGAAGTTCAGAAGCAAGAATCCTCCTTTTGTGAATGATGCAAGGAGAGCGAATCTCAATCCTCTGGACTTATCAAGGCTGTTGGCTAACACTGATCAAAGAACTTGCTTCCAACAGTTCATTGGTAGGAAACTCATCACTCCAAAGTATGTGAGTCTTATTGCCTTTGCTAGATTCAATTTTCCTTCATTGCTCGAAAGTCAGGAAGTGACACCACTTGCTATTGATTTTGGAAACTATTACCCTGATCTTGTTAGAGTGTTCTATTGCAATTTAGAGGCTAAGGGTAGTGGTCTGGCTTCTTGGGTAAAAGGGGTTCCTATTAAATTATCCTTGAAGCAAATTGGAGAGTTTCTTGTAATTCCATTTGCGGGAGAAAGGATTCATACTGATTTCTTATGTGATTGGGAGGAGTATGACAAGAGAGACTTCTATTTATCCATGTGTCGATATGATGAGACTGAAATTGCCCACAAAAGACAAAGGTCTGGTGCAGCCTCATCTGCTAGAAATATTCTCTCTGTAGGACACTTGAACGTTGATGATAGACTTCTTCATTATGTTCTCTGCTATGTCTTAGTACCTAAGGCCTCAAACTACTCTCAAATCAATGATTTTGAAATGCAAATCATGTATGCTATCAAGAATAACAAACCTATCAACTGGGCCTATTTGGTTGTGAATCACATGTTGTCACTGAAGAAGCGAACTACAAGTTTTCCTTATGCTAGACAAATCTCCCGATTGTTGGAATGCTGCAATGTAGACACCAATAATGAGGTTTCTCTGGAAATGACACCTGCTGAAAATGAAATCCATATGGATATCTTACCAAAGATGGGTATAAACTGGGATGCTGCTGAACGAGTCTACAAGCATCGAAGCGATCTGCTACACCCTCCTGCACAAGAAGATGAAGAACCTCAAGATGGTGCGGTCACAAATCAAATGATTTTGGATGAGCTTAGGAGTGTTCGTGGTTACATGGCTGAGAGGTTTGATCAACTGTCTGCTCGCATGGACCGCCTTGAAGCTTTTGGAAATGACAATGAGGAGGATGAAGAGTAGCCTGATTTGCTTCATCATGCATGCATCATATTATCATTATGTCATACTTGTTTATGTTGGATTTCTAGTTATGTAATTCTTCCTTTAATTTTACTTTGATTTCTGTTTTTTTTATTTGGACTTTACTAAGTAGGACCTTTGCAAAGTTTGTATGGATGTTTAATATTAAGTATTTAGTTTGTGTTTGACTGCGCTTGGTAACTCTATGCGCTTTATTATGTTTATGTTTTTTTTCTTCTTTTTGATAATGTCAAAAGGGGGAGGGAGATATTATCTGTATATCTTGTACTTTACTAACTTTTCAGGTTTCCCAACTCCAATACAAAGGGGGAGATATACAAGACAGGGAGAGCTTTTCCGTTCGCAAACCGTTAACAAGATTGGTGTTTGTCATCATCAAAAAGGGGGAGATTGTGAAGAAGATTTCCTTCTTAAACTTGGATGGGTTTAGATGATAACAAGATTGCTGATCAAAAAGAAGAAAAGCCTCCGATAGATCAAGTCAAAGATTCTACAGAGACTTTAATTATGTATTGTCAATTCTCTGTAAGTATGGTTTGTATCTTTGACATATTACAAGCTGTGATTATATAACTTAGATGTGCTCAAACAAATCATTCCTTAAGTTTAAAACTTAATCTAAGTTATTTTCAAAGTTAAGTGTTGAAGCAATCCTTTTGAAATCTCAAGAAAAAACTTTTTTATTGCGATGTCGATTACCTCAAAGTCAGTCGATTACCTAAAGTCTCGATGATGTGTATATAATCGATTATCTAAAAGGTGTAATCGATTACATCAACTAAATTTTTGAATAGCTGATTTTCAACGTACACATGTAATCGATTACCACGACGTAATCGATTACCGCTACTTCAAAATCAAATTTTACGAAACATTATGATTTCAGATGGTGTGTTTTGGTCCCTGGAAAGTTGCCAAACGATCACCTTGCTTCAGACACAATCTGATGATTATATATATACCTTTCTTTTACATCAGAACAAACACAACTTTCATTCTTTCAATCATAAGAGTTCAATATCATTTTACAAGTTCTAAACCTTCAAAACTTTCTTGCCTAGAACTTAGATACTATTTTCATATTCTGAAAAAGTTCTTGAGCACTAAGTTGTATAGTTACAAAGTGATATTGATCTGATACAACCATATGCTTTACCATTCTTCACAATTATTAAACTCATCCTTGTGTTGGGTTTTGGTTTGAAAAGATAGTGGGGTGCTATCTTGTTGTATAGAGATTGTTAGGGAACCTTGGGGTGAGGCTTGCTTGTAACAAGAATTTCTATCATAGTGAATTGCTATGCAGGTGTCAGAAGAACTGGATGTACCCAAGTGGTTAGGGGAACCAGTATAAATTCTTGTGTCTCAATCTTCTTCCTTATCCTTTTACTTTTGTTTATCAATCAAACTCCATCTATCTATCCATAAAACAAAAGAACGAAAAATCTCTAAAAGTCACTCGAAAATCGTTCAACCTAATTCACCCCCCTTCTTAGGTTGTATACCAGATTTACAGAAAGGACCCAAAAAGATATGGGTACCTAAAGATAAAATAGTCTATGTTGCAGACTTGCTTAGCAACAAAGTCAACACACCTATCTTGGTACTTAGACAGTGGATGCTCGCGTCACATGACGGGAGAAAAGCATATGTTCCAAGAACTGAGACCTAGAGAAGCTGGATTCGTTGGTTTCGGAGGAAACCATAAAGGTAAAATAGTTGGAATTGGTCGCATAGGTAAAGGCTCTCTTCCTTCTATTGATAATGTTTTATATGTTGAAGGACTGAAACATAATCTACTGAGCATAAGTCAATTATGTGACAGTGGTTATAATGTTGTCTTTACAGAAAATGGATGTTCAGTAAAAAGTAAAAATGATGGATCTATATTCTTTACAGCAAAGAGGAAACAAAACATTTATAAAGTTGATCTTTCTGAACTTGCAAAACAAGATGTCAAGTGTCTTATGTCTGTTGAAGATGAGCAATGGATTTGGCACAAAAGATTGGGTCATGCAAATTTGAGGTTAATCTCAAAATTAAACAAGCACAATCTTGTTAGAGGCTTACCAAATCTTAAGTTCCAATCTGATGCCTTGTGTGAGGCTTGTCAAAGAGGAAAACAAGTTAAAACTTCTCTTCATTTAAAAAATGTTGTTTCAACCTCGAGACCACTTGAACTTTTACATCTTGATCTTTTTGGTCCCACAAGGACAACCTCTTTAACTGGAAAGAAATATGGATTAGTCATTGTTGATGATTTTACTAGATGGACATGGGTTAAATTCCTTGCCCACAAGGATGAGTCTTTTAAGGTATTTACTGTTTTCTGCAAATCAGTTCAAAATGAAAAAGGCATCTGTATTTCTTCTATTAGAAGTGATCATGGGGGAGAATTTGAAAATGAAAACTTTCAAAAATTTTGTGAAGAAAATGGCATCTCCCATAATTTCTCCTCTCCTAGAACACCTCAACAAAATGGTGTTGTAGAAAGGAAAAATAGGTCCCTCCAGGAAATGGCCAGGACCATGATCAACGAAGCTGATATTGCGAAACATTTTTGGGCAGAAGCAGTAAACACAACTTGTTATATTCAAAATAGAATTCTAATAAGACCTATTTTGAATAAGACTCCTTATGAATTGTGGAAAGGTAGAAAACCAAACATTTCTTACTTTCATCCTTTCGGTTGTAGTTGTTATATTTTGAATACTAAAGATCAGCTTGGTAAGTTTGATTCCAAGGCTGACAAAGGAATCTTTTTGGGATACTCTGAAAGATCTAAAGCTTTTAGAATATACAACAAAGAAACTTTGATAGTTGAAGAGTCCATTCATGTCAAGTTTGATGATAAGAAGCCTGACACTGCTATGTCAGAGCTAGATGAGTTATTTTCAGAATTAAACCTCGGTGACAAGTCAGACGGTGAACATGCATCTTCATCATCCGGTGGTGACAAGACGAAGAATTCTACTCAAGCAGAAGCTGAAGCAAGAAAAAGCTGGAAGTACAAAACCAATCATCCAAAAGATCAAATCATAGGAGAACCTGGTGATAAAGTTCGGACCAGATCCTCTTTCAAGGATCATGCTGATTTTGCAGTTCTCTCTGAGATGGAACCTAAGACGATTGATCAAGCTTTGGAAGATGAAGGGTGGATTCTAGCAATGCAAGATGAGCTGAATCAGTTCCAAAGGAATAATGTATGGAAGCTAGTCACTCTACCAGAAGATAAGCAAGCTATTGGTACTAAATGGGTATTTAGAAATAAGCTTGATGAAGATGGTAAAGTTGTGAGAAATAAAGCAAGGTTAGTTGCTCAAGGTTAATCACAAGAAGAAGGTATTGATTTCACTGAAACTTTTGCACCTGTTGCAAGACTAGAAGCTATTCGCATTTTACTTTCATTTGCAGCACATCATGAGATAACACTATATCAAATGGATGTGAAAAGTGCTTTTCTAAATGGTTTTATAACTGAGGAAGTTTATGTTAAACAACCTCCTGGTTTTGAAGATATTGAGTTTCCAGAACATGTTTTTAAACTTAAAAAGGCTCTATATGGTCTTAAGCAAGCTCCCAGAGCATGGTATGATAGACTAAGTTCCTTTTTAATGAAAAATGGATTTACAAGAGGTTTAGTTGACACTACTCTTTTCAGAAAATCCTCTAACAAGCATTTCATACTTGTTCAAGTCTATGTTGATGATATCATTTTTGGAGCCACTAACGAAAGCCTTTGCAAAGAATTTTCTAAGCTTATGCAGGCTGAATTTGAAATGAGCATGATGGGAGAATTAAAGTTTTTCCTTGGAATACAAATCAAGCAATGCAGTGATGGTATTTACATACATCAAAGCAAATATATCAAAGAATTATTAAAGAAATTCAAGATGCTGGATTGCAAGCCTATGTGTACACCTATGCATCCTACTTGCACTCTTAATAAAGATGAAATTGGTAAGTAGGTAGATCAGAAAATGTACAGAGGTATGATTGGATCTCTACTTTATTGTAACACCTGATGAAGAGATCGATCACGGCACGAAGCCGAGGTCGCTGCATCGAAATGAGGAGGTCGTATGCCGAGCTGAGGTCGCGTACCGAGCTGAGGAGACCGCGTGCACGAGCTGCTGAGGTCGCGTACCGAGCTGAGGAGACCGCGTGCACAAGCTCTTGATAAAGCCTTGTGCGCTTGCACAAGCACCCTGATCGACCTTGTGCCGAGACTGTAACACTCGTATTGTTACGAACGTTAGTTAGCGTTGATTAGTATATTTTGTCGTAATTGTTCTTTAATAAAGCAATTACTTGTTTCCTAAGAAAGTGATTTAATTAAATCAAGAGCTAAAATAAATGAGAATTAATATTTTAATATTAATTTATGGTTTGAATGTTGTCGAAATATTCTATTGAAAATTTCGTCGCGTTTCAAATCGCCGGGCAGTTTCTGCCGCTGATAAAATTTAAAATGAGCCCCGATTTCGACGAAAATCGAGTCGTAACCTGTTAAATATTTTAAGTGAATTATATTGTTTCTAATACCTATAAATTGATATTATCACGTGGAGAATTAATTTTTCGTAAATTAATTTTTCCGGGATTTTCCGGCGAGAAATTAATCGGTTTTGCGGTTTTTCGTCGCCGTGTTTTTAGATCTTAAGCCTATAGATTAGAGGGTAATCATGAGAGAGGAGAGATTTGATGGGTAGAATGAGTGATGGGATTAGCATCTCATAATAGTATTTATATGTCACTTATTTGTGGTTTTATAAATGGTTTTCTTTTAATTAATTATTGTTGGGTGTTAATTAAGGGAGAAAGGACCATAATGCCCTTCCCTCACCAGCTAAATATCACGATCAGCTCCCCCTCAAACCCTCACTTTCTCTTTTCTTCTTTCTTCTTCTCTAAGTTTCCTCTTCCTCTTCAAACTTCCATTGAAAAACCTTGGGTTCCATTGAGTTTTTGCACAAACCTTCTTCATCAATCTTGTTTCTCATCATCTCCTCTACCTATATCATCATCTCGATCATCATTTGAGGTATGAAAAATAGAATTTTCTCTCCCTTCATGCTACTGTTTAGCGCCACTTCCTCCCTCCATTTTAGCTAGTTTCTATGCTTCCAAATCATGTCATATCGATAGGTTTTCTTCTTCATGACATTACCTACCTTTCTAACCATTTATTTGAGCTTGAAAAACAAATTGTTTCCTCTGTTTTCTACAGTAGGTAGCGCCCAAAACCCTAACCACTTGGCTTGTTTTGATTTCTTGTTCTATGTTGTTGTATGTTGCTTCTTGTTGTTGTTTGTTGTTGATTTATTTGTTGTAGCATCATATAACCTCTTTCATGAGCATTTGATCAAAAACCTAACCTTGAGTAAGAGGGAAAATATGTTTAATCTTGCTTGAATCATGCATGAGATATGTTATTGTGTTATAGTAATTATTTAGGTGCTAATGGCATGGCTAGTTTAATTTAATCAAGTGCAACAGGTTAGTTTTGGATCTTTCCTATTCTTGAGTCTTAAGAAACTTGCTATTTAATTGTCTAATTAGGTGTGAAGTATGTGATTATGTGTTTAATATGATTTTAGGACTAATTAGGATTAAGTTGCATGATTAGTTTAGTGTTAGATAAGTTTTTGTGCAAAAATGGATTTTTGAGGGACCAAAATGGCATGTAGGGAAATTGATCTCTTTTTATGATTTAAATTTTAACACAATTGGTTATGGTCTTATTTTAATTGTTGGACCCTGATGAAAATATTTTTTTAAGAAAACATAAACTTAGATTTTGATTAATTTGTGCTTAATATGCTACTTGATTTTAAGCTTGAATTAGTACTTAGGAAAAATGGCCTCGTATGGTGATATGTATGAAAGAAGTTTTTAATAAAATTTTAGAGAAAAGGAATTAATTTGTAATGCTGGAATTCTTGTTGTATTTGTTTAAGTTCTTGAGTTTTAATGCTTACTTGGGTTGTAGTTAAGATGGGGATATGAGAGCTAAGTGCTATTAGAAACCCATAGATAGTACTGAGTTGTGCTTGTATTAGGAAGTGTGATTCCCGAGATCGTGCGGCACGGAATCGAGGTGTACGGGAGAGCGAACCCGAGGACGTGGGAGCAGTGGGATCCAGATTGAGGACGGTACGTGTCGAGGTCGATTGAGAACCGTACGTGTCGAGGTCGTTGTCGAGCTCGATTGAGGACAGCACGTAGACGCCTAGCTTGGAGTTCGGTAAGGGCAACTTCTAGATATGTTTAGATTTTATTTTTAGTATTTAAATGCTTCATTTAAATACGAAGAAGTCTGAGAACTCTACGAAGTTCGAAGTTAGAATCTTCGAACCCCTTCGCTTTGTTGTCGTGAGGTCGAACATTTATCCGAGTCTTCGTGGGCGGCGAAAGTCATTGCGGTTGGTCTCTGAACCCAACCCCCACACTTGTATGTTCCTCTCTGTTAATTCCATTGAGTTGCGAGAGGATGGATTCCTTGATTTGCTTGTCGAGCATGTAATGTTGTGATATGAATGAGTTATGCATTACTTGATATGAGATTGAATATATCTTTGCCAGTGCGTGTTCTTTGTTGAATTGCGTTCTTCATGCAGGGTGTTTTTATCGCTTAAAATGTCGAATTGCGTTTTCTTCATATTAAGCATGCTCTCTTATTTGATATGCGGGCAAGTAATCTTATGCGTCACTCTTTGAATATTGTATGCGGAGAGCTGTTCATCGAGTGAGAGAGCTAGGCGAGTCGTTATGACGTTTTTGAGCCGTGACCCGGATAACTGAGGGTGCTAGGTCCCCTTTTGTTTACGGGAGATTGACTAGACGTCGCAGCGTTGGAACCGGGTACTGCATATCTAGGGAGAAGCGAAAGATCCCAAGGCTACGGCTGGTATGTCAGTTGATGGATCTGCGTCTGCTTTCCGGAATAATGGTCGAGTCGAGAGAAAATGGATCGCGAGTTGAGTCGAGTCTAGAGTGAGAGGGTTGAGTCACGTTGGTGAATGATATACATTGTCGTTTGCTTATTTCTTTACGCCTTGATTATCTTGATTTGTTGAGAAGTTGACCCTTTCCCGTGGTGCCTTCAATCCATGATGGTTACCCAGGCGATAGCGAGGACGCAGGGAACCCGACAAAGAGTGATGGTGAGGAGGACCTCGTCGAGGATCCGGACGACGATCTCTATTTGTCGTGATTGATTATGTCTACTAGATGTCTTCTTGGGATGATTGTAGTATGTCTTTTGTGTACAGTGGTTGTGACCAGTTGGGCCGGGTGATGTTTTGTTATTACAGGGTAGACTGGTGGTTCCACTTTTGGAGCAGCCCCCTGCGTGGGTGTCTGCCAGAAGTACCCCCAGGGTATGATTGCTCTCTTGAAGGTCGTCATACCATAGGTGTATTTCTTCGTACATTCACTACTTTGTATTTTGCATACACTATCATTCCGACTTGTATATATATATATATATATTATCTATGTATGTTTATTTAGGATTTAAGTCTTGTGTCTTAGTTGCACCATGTTTCGAAAAGCTGTAATTACTCTGATGTGCACTAGCGGGAAAAAAAAAAGTACCGCATTTTTCTGAAGGGCACAAGAGTACCGTTTTAAAACGCATCGCATACAGTTTTAGTGTAGCTCGGTAGCGGTCCGGAAACGGGTCGTTACATTTATCTTACGGCTTCAAGACCTGACATTATGTTCAGCGTCTGCCTGTGTGCTAGATTTCAATCAGATCCTAGAGAATCACACCTAAGTGCTGTTAAAAGAATATTCAGATATTTGGAAGGAACTACTAATCTTGGTTTGCTTTATAAGAAATCAAAAGATTACAAATTAGTAGGTTTCTGTGATGCTGACTTTGCTGGAGACCGAATTGAAAGAAAGAGCACAAGTGGTAGCTGCCAATTCCTTGGAGCAAATCTTGTATCTTGGTCAAGCAAAAGACAAAGCACTATTGCACTCTCAACAGCAGAAGCTGAATACATCTCAGCAGCAAGTTGCAGTTCTCAACTTCTGTGGATGAAGTATCAACTTGAAGACTACTTGATAAAAAAGAGTAGCATTCCTATCTTCTGTGATAATACATCTGCCATATGTCTTACTAAAAATCCTATATTGCATTCTAGAGCAAAGCACATTGAGATTAAGCATCATTTTATAAGAGACTATGTTCAGAAGGGTATTCTAGAAATAAAATTTGTAGACACTGATCATCAGTGGGCTGACATATTTACAAAACCCCTTGTCAAGATAGATTCAATTTTATAAGAAGAAATTTAAACTTTCATCTTATAGAAGAATGATTAATCTCAGCGTCTGAAAATAAACAAAATCTCAGCATCTGATATGACATAAGCATGTATGTGCATTAACATCTTATTTGTCATATGCATCATAACTCATCATCCGGTGAATCGGTTGCGTGCGTCCGAGCACATCCACACGTGTCACACGTGTTAAGGACTCAAGCGTCTCATCATATCTACTGAGTCATGATTATTTACGTTTTCAATAAAATCTTTTACTTTTATTTTGGCGTCTGCATTTAATGAAAAGGCGAATCTTTATTTTCTTTTCTTTTTGATTTAATTTTTATGTGGAAATACGAAGCGATATTTTGAAAAGTAACTGTACCAATTACAAAACCTTCCCACTACTCCTTCTTTTTTGCTCCACAATCACTCTCTCTGTTTTGATCAAAAAGCAGTTTTCCTTCTCTTCTCTTCGTGACCGTCCTAAAACCCTAAACCTCCATTTCTCTATCTCTCAACTGCAATCATGTCTGGTGTAACAACCTCTGAGTATACTGCCATTTACGACACCATGGCTGAAGGAAAAGTTTTGCTGGAAAATCGGGTTGATTTAGAGAACTTCAAACTCTATGGCTTCGACTTCTACAATGGTTTCAAGGCAATGGGTTGGGAACACTACTTCTTTTGGAAACAAGTTGAGGTTCTAATTACTGCTATTAAGGAATTTTGGGGTAACGCTCGTTTACACCAAGGTGGTATTTTTGAAGGAACTGTGAGAGGTTACAAGTTCATTTTTATCGTTACCAACATCTCTGAAGTCACTGGTTGTCCCTGTGAAGGTATCGTTTACTACACAGATTGGGCTGATGCATTTCATGGCCTTAAGAAGGTCAATGAGGATTTGTTTGAGAACTATAAACAGTTGAAAGAATCTGGTGAAACTCCTACTGCAAAAAATTTGAAGAGTCATTACAGAGTTCTTCACAAGATAATCACCAAGAGCGTCTGGTTGAAGGCTGGCTCTAGTGGCATAGTCAACTATGAACAGAAGTTCATTATGAGGCACTACATGGCTGGTAACAAGGTAAATCTGCCAAGATTGATTTACAACAACCTGATTAATGCACTGGTTAATTCGAGGAAAGGAGTTGCTGACAAGAAAAACACCTACAAGTGCATTCCTTATGGTGTTCTGCTCACTAAGATGATGACCAAGAATCTGGTTGTAAACAAGTTGACTGCTTTGCCAGATCAAGAAAAGGTGAAGTATTTTGGCACTGAAAATGTTGTGATTCCTGACACCTTCGGAGTTAACAGCTTGGTCAGAATGAAATTGATCACTGGTGAACAAATGAAGAAGGTGAAAAAGGAACAGGGAATAGAATCTGGTCCCTCTCTCAGCAAGAAGCCTACTTTTGACAAAACCACCAGAAGTTCTGTAACTGGTGTGAAAAGGACTTCTGATTCTCCAGAAGAGGAGACAAGAAGCAAGAAGCAGAAGGTGCCTTCTGTACCTAAAAGAAGGACTGAATTAGAAGATGAGGACCGTGTTCCCATCAGTCAGATTCTGATGAAAAGAAGCAAGCCAGAAGCTGAGAAACAAGTTTCTGCGTCCGGTGCACAAAAGAAGGCAATTCGTCGTCCTCCTCCATTTCTTGCCCTAGACAGGCCGAAGAGATTGGTCGAGCGATCGAACTTGACCCTAAGGTACTGAATCCTACTAATGATTCTGTATCTGTTTTTGAAACTGATAATACCATTCCTGCTCCACCTATATCTGTTGCACAACCATCAACCATTCAAACCCATGCACAGAAAACCAGAAACACAACCACCTCTATAGCCCTCAAACAACCTACCCAAACACAGACCAATACACTCACCATCTCCTCACCTCAAACCTCCACATATACCTCCCTCACTTCATACATTTCCAAACTTCATTCTCATCCTTTTAACCTCCTTTTCAAAATACCTCCCATTAATCCCTTCAAACCTTACACACCTAAAACCTACAAAATCACCAAAACCACTCCCACCTTACTCACCATTACCCATAAACCTACAGACGCTGGTGGAAGGAAGAATGTCTCATACAAACCACAGTTTGTTAAGTATGAGATATATAATAGCATCTACAATCGTCCCTCCACATGGCATTTGAAAACCTTCACCTCTGGAGCTGCCAGATTGGAGATTGCATCTCCGATAAGTGCTACCTTCAAGGATGGAGAAGACCATTTCCAGATGTCATTTAAAGGAAGATTGAGACCAGCATCTGGTAGCAGAGCAATTCCATTCTCTGTTGATCTTCCTAGATCCCTACCACAAACTGAACCACTCACATTAGAAGAATGCGGAAGGTGGATCACAGATGAAGAAGCTGCCTTCATGGCACACTGTCTTGAGATGAAAAGGATTGAAGTAATCAGACAAAGACAGGATCCTTCTTCTCAGACAGTAAAGATTGTACCAGATAGACAAAGGTGGCTACCTTGGTCTATCCCTGGGAAAAGGAAAGAACCTGCTCCGGGCAAGCAGCCATTCAGCAAGATCGGGCTCAAGGAATATGAGAAGGCTCCTAAAAAGTACAACCTTAAGGAATTCTCTAAGCTTCCGATTGCCAAGATCTCTGAGGATCATGCCAGAAGGTTTTACCTGAATTCTCTGAAGGAAGATGAATGGAGAACTGGCTCCTCAAACTGCTGCAATGCCGAGAAGGCCACTATTCCAACTGTTGGCACAATCAGCAGAATTACTGACATCAATCTTAGAACAGTCTACTTCGATGATATGTTCAGATGCTCAGTAATCAGACCTTTTGACTGCATGAAGATATATGACCAATGGGCTACTATGACCAAGCACTTCGACATTGGATTTAATTGGAGTCAATGGCCTGAGTCTTGGAAAGCCAAAGTTATGTTACCATACCTCGTCCCCCTAGTGCTAGAAGAAGATGACAGGGAAAATCTGCGAAGAATTTACCTGGCAGAAAATGAAGCACTCTCTTTCACTTGTGAAGCCTTGAGTGTCTTTATCAGAAATATATGGGGAGAAGAAGCTGAAAATAGGTTTGATGCTTTCACTGCTGATGTTGTTCTACACAGAGAAATCGTCTTCATGAATATGCTGTATCCAGAAGATGTGAAGTATCAATGGGAAATTCAAACAAAGATCTGAGCTCGTAAAACTTGGAAATTTCTTCAAATGGTCTATACCAAATGATGCATTTTTTCTAAGAGCTCAACGGAAGAAGGAATTGAGACTTAAGCTATCCAACTGGTGCTAGCAGAGCATCGTAAGATGAAACTGCACTGCACGGAAGTTGGACCTTCTACTTCTACTGCAATGAGATGGTCACTATTCCCAAAGCAGAATTTGAAGAGATGAAGGCCACAAACATGAAAGTCACTCAGCTGGAGACTGCTCTGAAATTACTTTATGAACGTCTCAACATCCCTCCACCACCTCTTCCAAACCCTTAAACTTTGTTTTGTTTTATATTTTTTTTGGTACTAAGTGATATTTCTTATTTTTGTTGATATACTTATATATATATACACTATTTTTGCTCTAATTATCTGCCTTATATTCAAATTTTTCTAAGTCTTATTTTGACTATGATGTGTTTTTACACTCTTTTTGTCTGATGACAAAAGAGGGAGTAAAAGAAAGGTATGATGAACACGTGAAAATTTGACTAACTCACCGTCCGATGTTCACACTCCGATGAATATGTTGGAACTGAAGTATCATGCATGCATTTCATACATAGCATTTGTGTGGTTATTCATTAATGCGCTAATATTCATTGCTTTAGTGCTCTTATAATGATAAATAAATTTGGTACTAGTGCTCTTATAATGATCAATAGCATTTGGTACAATTTGATTAAATCAATCTTTTTTATCAGAATCCGATCTTACTCTGATACATCTACGTATTTTGCTTTGCGATCACTTAATTGAATTTGTTTATCAACTATCGCCTAAATACTAGAATTATCTTATATATCAAAATTGTTAAATTCATGGGGAGACCCTTGATGTCATTTTGAAACTAAATTGTTCATCAACCTTAGATATTTGTCATCATCAAAAAGGGGGAGATTGTTGGAACCTAAACGATTGAGAAGTTTAGACCCTCATTAATTTTGATGATAACAAAATATTCACAAGAGAACAATTTATATGTTCTAACAATTCTTGAAGTGTGCAGATACTAATATTACATATATTTCTAAGCCACTTAAACAAGAAGGAAGAAGCTCTCAAGAGAAGGATACACTTCATGTGTCAGCATCTGGCTCATCCTAGTAAACTGTCTTCGTGAGCATCTGAAATTATCCTTTTGTGACACTAGTCTTATCCATTTGCTTTGAGCGTCCGATCTTCCATTCTAAGCGAGCGTCTGAACTTCATTTTATATCACGTGTTGGTCACGTAATTGCTCTTACTCTCAGAAGGTTCTGGAACGGATTTCGAATTTGATCTTATGCGCTAAAATTGTTGTACGAGGTATCAAAGGTGACACCTTTAGCTCCAAGACAAAAATCGTACAAGCAATTGTGAAAAGCAAGGTAGTACGAAAACGGTAATATGTACTACTGAGATAATTCTCTGGAAAGGAAGATAGAGACAGCTTTTTGAAATCACCTCACTCAATGGAAAGGAGCCATTTTTCTTTATGCAGTAATATCCTTTAGAACTCCTATAAATACCCCAAGGTATCCATTGAAAAAACTGCCGAATTTTGAAACTGCCGAAACTGAAGAAACTGCTGAAAACTCTACAAGAGAATATTGCTTCATTTACTGAGAACAAGCTCTGTTACTATACACTAAAAAGAGTCAATACTCTGAAAGCACTGCTTCTGTGAGCAATCAAGTTTCGAGCCAAGTCTCTGGACTACAAGAACTGTACTCAGCGTCCGACACTTTCTTTTAGAAAGCATTTCTATATTGAGCTTAATTTTTATCCTCTCTGTGAGAGTTATTTATACTTGTATTCAATTTAACTTGTAAAAGTTGTTTTGGCCTAGTTAAGGCTGTTCCCTCAAAGGCTCGACTGTACTGAGTCGTTTTGAGAAGTTGAGAGTATTGTCAAGGTTATGACAGTAGAATACTCTTGAGGAAATTGTAATCAGATTGATTATAGTGGAAAATCCTTCAGGAACGAAGGGACTAGACGTAGCTACCAGTTTGGTAGTGAACTAGTATAAATCTTTGTGTCTCTTGCATTACTGCTTTCTATTTATCTTTATCTTGCTCTGATAAAAACAAGTTTTCACAAATCGCCTTTTATTGTCAGGTTTATTTTCAGCATCCGTTTAACAAACTGTTTTGAAAAACCTGTGTTCTAAGTGTTTTAAACTTAAAGTTTGCGAAAAGTTTTCAACACAATTCAACCCCCTTCTTGTGTTCACGTTCAACCACAATGTTTGTTGTTTGAATTATTTTGATACATACTAAATTTGAAAATCAAAACTAATTTACGATTTTATGAGTGTGACCTGTTTGGCACTAACATTTGTGTGTTCGCAGTAGTCGATTCTTACACTACCGCGAATATGTGTGACTGATTGTGTGATTGATTATTTGCGTGAGCGTATCTTTATTTTCCCAACGAAAATATTATATGCGATTATTTTTAGCAAGCGTTAATTAAATATCTTATGATATTTTAATTCACGCGAGATCCATTTGACCTAGTTGGATGGAATTTAGAAGGATAGTGGGAATTGCGGGTCATAGTTTTAGTACGTGGCAAGTTATGTAGCTAGCATTAGGTAGTATCCAAATTCTCATTCCAAACATTGCCCTGATTTTTCACATCTTAGGAGATTTACTTTAGGTAGAAACCAAGTATAGTTAGATGACTCATTTCCACTTCTCTTCCTTATGTGACCGGTTACTCGTCCACAATAGGTGGAGCAGATAATATTCCATTTAGCCTTAGTGTTAGTGGGTGACCTCTTGTTGCCCTGTCGGCCACGAACGAAAAGAAAAATAGTGGGGGAATAATTGGTCTAGTGGGGAGTGAGTGAGTGGAAAGAAAATTGATTCCCTTTATCCTTCCCTTTGGGTGCATCGCAAGCCACTCATGCTCCAGAGGCCTATTTTCTTCAACCCTCCTCATAAATATACAAAACCGTGTGGTGGTGGGTAGTGTGAGGGATCTTGAGAGGCTTAGAGAGTTGCATTTCCTTCTACTTCCCTCTTAGAAAACCGAGAGCCTTAGGATGAATTGGGAGGAAGATCCCCTCTTCGTTTCCTGTTACTTGTTGATGTGGGAGCTGTTGTTAATGTTGATAATATTGAGAGTGTTGATGTTCTTCTTCTGTTAGTGTCTTAGCACCGCGAGTTCTTGGAGGAGCTCTAGGTGAGTATTTTAATTCTTGTTTTCAATTCCTGTATTGTTTGTTAACGATCTTGTTGAAAATGGTCCTAAGTTTTTAGATGATTTTGTTAAATCATGATTTAATAGTAAAAGTTTGAAAATGATTTTGATTTCTTTTGTTGAAAAAGATGATTTCAAGGTATCTTAACTGAACTTTGATTTAAAGACGTTCTTGATCTTATCTTCTCATGGGAAGCCGAGTTTTATGTGTGTGTATTGTTGAAATTTTTTTAGTTGTAGTTAAATTGAAGTGACCACCCGTGGCCACCTATATTTAGGTGTGAGCTATATTTCAAATCTTCCTGATTCCAATCCTTGATAATTTTGTGATTTCCAACTGTTGAGCAAAATCGCAAGTGTACGATTTCGTCGTTAAGTAATAAAAGATCGAATCCACAGGGATTGTGACCAATTATTAACTAAACAAAAGTTGTAACTAATTGAACTATTGACGAATACGAATGTGTTTGAAAAGTTTGTTTAGCAACAAAAACAGTACTAATGAGACAATGTATTTGGATATTAAGGAGAATAAAATGACTAGGGCTCGAATCCCTTTGTTTCAACTTTTACGCTCTTGAATTCTTTTCCAATACAAGCAATGATAACGTATTTGAAGTTCAAATCTACAAGTTTAGATTAAAGAAAATCCCTTCTCTAATAACCCCTTTGATTAAATAAACGAGTCCTAATTCCTTAGGTCCAAATTAACTTAATCAAGCATAACGAATAAGGATTCATACAAACTCATACCACAAGAATTATATTCCTATAACTTTATTAAGCATGTCAAATTATCCCAAAGCAAGTTTAAAACCTCAATTTTCCAATTGATGCTAAAGCCCTAGTTCAACTCAATGGTGATCAAGCATCGAATCGCATTAAGAAATGAGATAAATGATCAAATAACAATAATCATACTTGCATTGAAATTCTGAATTCAATTACATAAAAGTATCCACAAAGTTCATCTTACCCTAGTGCAAGAGGTTTAGTTCCTCATAGAAGAGAAGAAATCAATCAATTGAGATGAGGAAATAGCCAAAAACTCCATTGATTCCTCAAATTTGCCTTTGATCCTTGTTCTTGATTCAATCTCCAGCCAAAAAAACTACTCTAGGTCAATGTTTTATCCCTCTATTTATAGTTCTCGCACCAAAGGGTTGAAAAACATCTCCAAAATAAGTCAAAACGCGCAAAAATACAAGTCTGGACCGAGTCGCAGCACGGCCGTGGAGTCTGGCACGGCCTGGCCGTGCTGCTCTTAAAGCACAAAATAGAAGATGCGCAGCCTGACACGGGCGTGGTGGAGGACACGGCCAAGCCGTGTTGTTCTCTGAACCTACAGGCACGGCCGTGGTGGAAAACACGGCCTGGCCGTGTTATTCACTGTTTGCTCCATCTTCAATTCCTTCATGTCCCCCAGGGCACGACCGTGGGCATAAACACGGGTAGGCCGTGTCTTCTTAAATCTTGCCATATTTTGTTATTTTGGCCTTCGAGTTGGTTGCGACACCCGTCTAAGTGATCTAGCTTCGCTTTCCTAGGCCAATAATAACCTTCTTTTCTGCACAATTGAACTCAAACCAAGTGCATTATCTAAATCAAGCAAAAATGCATGAGAACTATGGGTAAAAACCACTAAAATGACTACTATGCAATGCAAAACTAACAACAAACCATATGATATAATGAACGCATCACCAACTTGTTTCTTTCATAGTTCGGTTAGTGTCATAGTCTAGGAGTTTTGAAAATTTAGATTTGAGTTAAAATTGTTTTAAGTGTTGCCAAGTTGGAAAATTTTTGAAAAGAAAGTTGATTTTGAAATCCTTGAACTTGAACCAAGTATGGCAGGAAATTGATTTTTGGACTTTAAGTTGGGCTATTGATTTAAAAGTTTTAGTATATTTGTTGTTTTGATTGATTGTGTTTAAGGCAATGAAAAACCTAATGTTAAGGGAATCCTTGTATTCCTAAACAAGGTGGAGTCTTAGGGAATTAAGTGTTTAAAGTTTTCGAGTCTTAGTGCGAGTTTTATGATTGTAAAAACTTTGAAAGGAGAAGGATATTATTTATTGTTTGAAACCGAGGGAGTATTTAATGTTTTAGTATAAATTTTAAAATTTTCATTGATTACCTGTTAGTGTTGATAATTAGGCATTCTAGAAGTTCAATAATTGCTTTGGTTTTGAAAGGAAAATTAATTTCTAATGTTTTAGAGTTAAAAGTATGGTTATGAAATTTTGAGTAAGTGTATAAAATTTATAGCCCTCTGAGAAGAGAAAAAGTGATTTTTAGTTTTGAGTACTTAGTTGTCGGTATGTGAAACTTTCGTTAGGAAAAGCTTTGATTTAAAAAGAACTTTGAAGATAAGTGGGGTATTAATTTTGGTTTAATCTTTGAACTGGAAGTGTGGGTAACGAATTTGAGACGATGAGAACCTAATCCCAAAAGGACCTTGTTGTCCAAGAGAGTGGTTGAGTCTTGAGAAAAATGAAATGATGTTTTCATTAGTTCCTTGTTTTTGTGTATTCCTAAGAAATTGATGATTTCTGTTAGAAAAATGTTGATTGGAAAAGAGAATTTTAAACTTTTGTAGGTTTTAAACGATTTTTATATATTCTTTATATGTGTAAACGTGGTTACTTACGAATAGGTTAGTATTATTTTCATAGTGGTGACGCGTAACTGTAGTCGAGCTCGTGTTCGTATCCGTATTCGTGAGCGTAATCGTGACCGTGAATAGGCAGAGATCGTGACTCCGGAATGAAGCATCAGTCAATCGTGAAAATTTCTTCGTTAACTAACTAAGCTTACTTTATGGTGTGCTATAGGTTTATGTCTTGTGATTGCTATTATTGCATACTATACTATCTAGCTATAATTAATTATAGTACTACATATAATAATAAGTATTGTGAAGGGCTATGTGTACAAATTATTTTACAGTTTTGAGTAAAGTAATTTTTCGTATTTTACTTTCCATGTAGTTTCGAGGACGAAACTATTTTAAGGAGGTGGTATTGTAACATCCCAATTTTTAAGAAAAATTATTTTAGCGATAAAATTTGCAATTACTTGGAAGTAAGTTGTAGAGACTGATCACCTCAATGATTTACTGAGAGTACGAGGAACTATTTTGAGTTATTTTGAATAATTTATTTATTATAAATAATTATTACTCATGATGTCAATTCAAATTAATAGGCAGCGTAGACGTATGTTGCTTTTAAGGCGAATTCATTAATTATACTATTACAAATTTTCTGCGTGACGCGGTAACGCGTATTTTTGTTGACTAAGAAAGTGAGTGAATTAAATCAAGATAAAATTAAATTTAAGAATTAATATTTAATATTAATTCATGGTTCGAAAATCGTCGGAAAACTCTAACGAAGTTTCGTCGCGTTTCGAATTGCCGGGTAAATTTTATCCGCGCTAAAATTTAAAACGAACTCTGATTTCGATGAAAATCGAATTGTAACTTGCCGTGATTATTTTTGAGTGTTTTAGATTGTTTTTATTATTTGTGATAATATTTTACCACGCGATAAATTAATTTCTCGTTAAATTAATTTTCGCGAATTTAACGGCGGGCGAACTATCGTTAACGCGATTACTCGACGCCGTGATTTTTGGGACGCCGAGACTCATTTGACTAATGAGGTAAAGGTTGGACTAGAGTGGGTAAGGGAAGTATGGGCCTTGGTTTAGGTGTCACCTTTTGATTGATTTTTATGACAAGCATGGTCTTATTGCTTAATATATGGAAAACCACACATTTGTTTTGACCAAAATTTTAATTCTTCTCTTCCTTTTCTCCTTGAAACAGCCGCAGCCCCTTCCTCACTCTCATCATCTTATTTTTTTTCTCCTCCTTCCCCTTGTGTCCAGCGTGGGTTCCCCTTCTTTTTCACTCACCATTTCTATCTCATTTCATTTTTCTTCTTTACTCATTCACAAGTGAAAGAATAAGCCAAGGGAACCAAGCCCATTCCCCCTTTTTCTTCTCCTGCAGCGTGACTCTCCCTTCTTCCCCAAATCCCATTTCATTTTTTTCTTCCCTTCTTTCTTAAGTGCAGCGTGATCCTCCTCCCTCACACTCACTTCTTCTATTTTTTTTTCTTTCTTTCAATTTCCTTTCTTTCCTCATTTCTTGGGTGCAGCCGACGCCTTCCCTGTTTTCTTACCCTTCCATTGCTCATTTTATCCTACGTTTATATGTTAGCAAGGTGAAAGAAAAAGAGAGGAACAAGTTCCATTTTCCTTCTCATTTGCCCTTTTGAGCCGTGGGCTCCCTCCTCTCTACACACCATCATTCACTTCCATTTTCTAGTTCCAATTAGCCTCAAAATCTTGAGCAAGTAAGTGAGTATGAAAGCCAATTTCTCCTCCCCTTACTCAGCCCTAAAAGCCGTGGGGTGTGGTTGTGTGTGTAGGAGGTAGTTTTCTTGTTCTATCTTGTTTAATTCTTGTTTTATGCTTCCTATATTACATGATTTTGATCAATAGAGGAGATGAACACTGCATCCCCAAAATCTTGGAACCCTAGGTGCTAATCCTAAGGAAAAAGAGGGGTTGTGTGATCCTTGTGTGAATCAATTCAATTAGTTGTTGTTTCATGCTTATGAGGTGCTTTTGTTGCTAGTTTAATTGTTAATTTTTGAATTGGGACTTGGGTTGAGTAATTTTATTGAAACCATTGATTCTTGAATTTAGGATTAGCCATGAATTATGTTTTAATTGTTGTTTGATGAAGGAAAGGAATTGATTAAATGATGTTGAAGCATGTATCTAGGTGTTAAGTTATATGTCTTGGTTAATTTTAAGGTTGTTGGAATGAATATGCATGAAGTAGCATAGGTGTTAGTTGATGTTTATGCAAAAATTGGTTCTTGAGGGACTAGAAGGACATGTAGGAATTGATCAAGAGGTTCTTTAAATTTCTAACATGATTATGACATGATTTAGGTTATAGTTTTGTGTAAGTATGTGTAACATGTTGTTTTGGAATTTTTCCTATCCTTGAAACATGAGAAGCATAAGGTCTTGATGTTAAATTATGTGCTTAGGTATTAGATAATATGCTTGGAATAATATTAAGGCTAGTAAGATAGATATGCATGAGTTAGTATGATTGTGGTTTATGTTTTATGCAAATGTAGTTTTTGGAGGACTAGAATGTTATATAAAAATTGGTGGGATGATTCTTTAATTTTTGGCAATGATTATGGTTATAATTCTAGTGTTCTGGAAATGATTGCTTTGAAAAGAATTCTCAAAACCCTTGTTTTTGGAAAACATTAAATCTATGTTGGACTATGTGTTGGTTATGGTGTTTTGCTTTGTTGCCTTGAAATGTTTTGAAAACAAGTTGTGAAAATTTAGTTGAGTTAGTTGATTTGTGAACTAGTTTTGAAAATGATTTGTTTTAAAAGGAAAGAGGCTATGGAAATGACACTAGAATGTTGTGAAAAAATGTTTTAGAAACATATCTTTGAAGGTGCTTAAGTTAGGTTTGGTGTTGTCTTGATAGTTGATGCTTTGAAATATATTTGAAAAATATCTTGGAACCTATTTCATTTAAATTTCCTTATGTATTTTAATTGTTATACGAAGTTGTTGAAACTTGATGTCTTGATGCTTTGTCATGCAATTAGATGGTTATGGGAATAGATGTGGCCGAGAGGCCTAAAAAGGGAGTAGGAAAGGAAATAGTGGTTTGTTAGTTGTGAAAATGCTTGTATGAATATGTGTCTAGGTTTTAAAATTTATGATTTCTTGCATGATCTTTACCTTGAGGATCAAGGAAGCTTTTTGGTTTCAAAAACTTTACTTTTCAAATAAGTTAAGGTTTATAAATTGTTATGTGATAAGTTATCTTTCAAAAAGTATTTTGATTTTAAAACCTTATTTATTTTCAAGTAGCTAGGAATTAAATGTTTGAATGAATTTTTGGTTAGGAAAAGGGTTAGGCTTGAGAGCTTAAGTTAGCTAAGAATTGTGCTAAGTTATTTATTTTGTTAGGCTTTGAGTAAATCCGAGATCGTGCGGCGTAGGATCGAGGAACACGTGGACGTGCAGCTTGGGGTTCGGTAAGGGCGCTTCACATTTATATTTATTGTTGTATGTCCGTATGTAAGGGCAACCTTAGATATTGTTAGAATTTAATTTCAAGTGTTTATGCGAAGAAGTCTGAGAACCTAAGGGTTCGAAGTGAGGGTCTTGTACCCCTTCGCTTTATTTTTATATGCTGATTATTTAGTGGGCTTGTCTGCAAGTGGTTGGTAGCTGTCTCCAACCCCCCACACTTGTTTGTTCCTCTCTGTGAACTCCATCGAGTTGCAGAGGGATGAATTCTATGAGTTGATTGCCATCTGTTGTTGTTGAGCTGTGCAATTATTTAATATGCGGTTGAATAATGCTGTGAATTGCTTATGTTGTTTGTATCGTTGAATTGCGTTTCTTCATGCAAACTGCTTTTATTGCTTAAATTGTTGAATTGCGTTTCTTCATATTAAGCATGCTCTTATTATTTGATATGCGGTCGAATAATCTTGCGTATAACTCTTTGAATATCGTATGCAGCGAATAGTTCATTGAGTCTGAGAGCATTGTCGAGTCATCGAGACGTTTTTGAGCTGTGAACCGAACAACTGAGGGTGCTAGGTCCCCTTCGTTTATGGTGGATTAGCTAGGCGTCGCAGCGTTAAGGAACCGGAGCTGCTTACCTAGGGAGAGCGAGGATCCCAAAGCTATGGCTGGTATTCAGCGGATGGATCGGCGTCTGCTTTCCGGAATAATTGTCGAGTCGAGAGAAAATGAGTCGTGAGTCGAGTCAAGTCTAGAGTGAGAGAGTTGAGTCACGCTCTGTGAATGATATACATTGTTGTTGCTTATTGCTATGATTTCCTATTTCCTATAACATGTTGCATTGTTATATGCTTTGTTGCCATTGTCGAATAAGTGTAACAGACTCTTTATTTTAAGAAGTTGACCCTTGCCAGTGGTTCTATCAATTAATGATTGTAACCCAGATGGCGGAGCAAGCTGAGGATTTGGAACTGCAAGGAGGAGTAGCTGGGGATGGTTGTTTAGTTTTCCACTTGTGTTGTGGTTGCGGAATCTACTAGTAGTCTTGCGAGGAGCTTGTTGTGTCGACCAGCTATAGGACGCTTGAATTTATTTCTGTATTGTAATAAATGTCGATTATGTTTCAAGGCACATGTTGTTATGTGTGAGTTGATGTAAGAACCTTTTAAAAAAAATAAAAAAATAGAACCACATTTTTGAAAAACGTGCAAGGCAGAGTATTTCGCCTTTCGGAAATATGTAAACTTTTGTCAGAATGTTCACTTAGTAGCACTCCGGAAACAGGGTGTTACAATCATGACACCATACTCCCACTAACAATTCTCACCTACTCAAAAATGCTCTCTTGAATTAGCCCCACGGTCTCGGCGTCACTCTAATTTGCTGTGTCAGGGTAGTCGTGTAATCAATTGCTCAATTGGCGACAAATCACGTAAATTAAATTATCAAGAGAAATTTAATTCAACGCGCTTTAAAATATTCGCATATAAGAAATACGCTCACAAAATAATCACATAAATAATTTCACGAATAATCACAATAATATATATCATAATACCAAAAGATAATAAAAATTTGGATTTTGGAATCTAGTATAATAGTAAAATACATCACAAGGTTAAAACACTTATGTGGTCTATATTTAGAACCACGCGCACACCATAATACATATAATACGATAATTATAGCGTCACCTACGGATAACCTCTCGTAAATCTCGGCCTGCCCAGCTCCATTGTGTCGCATTTCCTGTGATGAAGTCTTTAGATGATGAGTTCTCTGCTCTACTTGGGGTATAGACATGTCCCTTAGTGGTTGGTCTTGTAGTTTCCACATTGTTGACAATAGACTCAGCTCGTGGTACTTGCAGTCTCTGGACAGATATCTCAATTCCTTGCAGTTAAAGCATAATCTTTCCTTGGTTGGTTTCATCTTCACCGTTGAAGTAGTGCGTCTTCGGCTATCGATGCTTGTGATTCCCTCTTCTGTCTATTATGTAGACATATCCTTCAATAGCTGGGCACGCAACCTTCGCAGTATCTGCTGTTGATCCACCTTTGGCAATTGATATTCCTTAGAAAAATGTCCTGGCTTCTTGTAGTTACGGCATAGTTGATTCTTCGATGAGCATTCAACAACTAAGTGTTCCTTGCTTCCACATTGATGACAGTGCCACTTCAACTCCTGGCCATTCCTAATAGCCTACGCCACCGGATGATCCTGATTGCGGTCATTTTCCTGAGGATGAAAATAAGATGTTCCTTGTTGTTGTCTTCTTCTTTGTCCTTTGCCCTGACAATCTGGCTTAACTGGCCTTCTAATAGCTTGCTCCTTCGTTTGTTGTCTCGGCCAATCATGTTGATTCTCCACGATAATCTGTTGTGCGATAGTAGTTGCTATCCAGACTATCACTTGGATTATGTGATTCACATCTAAGTTACTAGCTCTAGCAAAAAGACTCGTTCGCCCCGAAGGCATCGAATTTCTACAAAGTAAACTAACCAAATCCCCACAACAATTCAATCATCTGAGATGATCGCACACAATTTCACACAATGTCAAATATGTTTCAACTAGGAAACATTATAGACAATCATAAACAAGATTCACATAACCTAGGCATAACATACTTATACCCGATAATTCTCACAATCTAGGCCAGCTTAACCCAAAGCGATCTGGTTAGAACCGAACTGCTCTGATACCACCATGGTAACACCCCGTTTTCGGAGCGCTACTGTGCAACCCAATCTAATGCTAAAAACATTTAATGCTTGTATGCTTTCAGTTAAAGAGTACTCTTATGTATTTCTTGGAAAAATAGGAGTAATTTTTTTTTTCATTTTCTTTCCTTTGAAACCCTTTTCAAAATGAGACATAGAGTACTACAGTTTTCCAAATGATGCCAATTCAGACTTTTGCAAATATCAGAGTATAATGCATCACAAAATAATACTTCACATAACATAATCATTTCACACTAAGGTGAGGTTTTCTGAAAAGAGTAATTACACAAATAACAACGACATTACCCTAAGCTAAGCTGGCCAACAACTATAACTCTTACTGAGAAACAGCTCAGTAAGACCATAACACGAAGCACTCAGAGGAATCTTCCTCCATTGGCTCAATCTTCAATGCTCCCGGGAGGACGAAACTGTAGCAGCTACCGAACTCCATCTGGAAGTGACATCCATAAGGATATCCAATCCAACAACAGTGTAAGGGTAAATCCTTTATCCACGAGTTTATCATAGGCTATGTCGCATGCAAACAATATATACATATATAATACAACAACATGCTTTTATATGCATATACATACTTAATAGACCGCACGCATCATCATGGTATATCAAGCATTGCATGTGAGCAAACAAATCAACCAACAGATCCACAATCAAGTCACCACAATATCAAACAACATGAGCAGGCAAATCTATCAACAGACCAGTGATCAAGTCATCACAATACCAAATTCATCACATATCATAAATGTGGTTAGCTATGTATGTCAATGCAGTATGACAAGTTGTGTATACACCTACAGCCTTAATGGGTCAGCAGTATGACGGGGACTACATTCCCAACGTCCGAACAAGATAGCCTCTGTTTAGGTTTGCCACTACTTTGGCTTGCCTCTACTTAGGCAATGCAGTGTCAACTCGTCTTTTGAAGTCTGTAAGACCAATCAAACGCTCCGAGTGACATGACAACTCGTATTTTGAAGTCTTTAAGACCAATCAAATGCTCCGAGTGTCGATGCTCAATGGTTAGTATGCATCCAAACAAATTCAACAACATGGCATGCTCACCGTCGTGAACGCCCGAGTGATATCCAAACAAATTCTACAATATGGCATGTTCACCGTAGTGAACACCCGAGTGATATCCAAACAAATTCTACAATGTGACTTGCTCACCGTAGTGAACGCCCGAGTGATATCCAAACAAATTCTACAATGTGGCGTGCTCACCGTAGTGAGTGCCCGAGTAATATTTTAATTAATCAATGCGGATCGACGAACCCTGACTCACTCAACTTAGTGGGTTTCCAAATCTCAATTGCGGAACGCTAGTCCCAATCTTAGATTGAAACTCTAGGCATGTAATGCGGAACACTAGGCTCAATTTTTAGGTTGAGATACTAAGCACGCCATACGGAACACTAGGTCCAATCCTTGCCCAACTTAAACCACATTTAAAAACCCTAAAACATGTCATAAAATTTTTAGAAACAAGTTAGATATAAGTTTAAGACAATCCTTTAAACATAAACCAAACCATTTCCTAAAATCAAACTTCTTTGAATTGTTTTGCTAAATCAAATCATCAACCACTTTTACAACTATTTTTAAGCATAAATACAAGCTAAGAACAAGTCACAAAATCCCTCTGAAGGCCACGGTTTCAAGGCTTCAAATACAACTCCAAGTTTTCAAACCTTTTAACATCAAAATCTTACAAACTTTGCTTAATCAAAACTTCTTATCAAAACCAAACTTCTTTACCACTTTAATACAATTAAAAACAAGTTGAAACTCACCCAAATCATGCTATTAAGCTACTGTTTTGAGAACTCCAAAACAGCCCCAAATTTAATTTACTTCAAACAATTTTTTCAAAGTTTTAAACCTAGCAATCTTTATAGTTCTAAAACCTTAACCAAAGCCAACTTCTTAAACACTTAAAACACTTTGAAATCAATTTAAAACATCCCCCAAAATCATATTATCAGTCACGGTTTCAGCCCCCCCTTTACAACAAATTCATTTTTCCAAAAACCTTGTAAGATGCATATATGACTAGTTTTAAGCATACTAGTTACTAACCCTCAAAAATCTAACTTCCAATCACTTAAAAGCACAAAGATAAAACCCTAAGAACAGCCCCTAGGGTTTGGCCTCATCAAAAAGTTAGGGTTCCTAAATTTTAAAAATCAAGAACAAAGCTAATCTTGGAAGAAAACAAAGGGCTAAAAGACTAATCATGCATATCTAGCAAAATCCAACACTTTTGCACAAAAATAATTCCTAAAACCAACCAAACCCATTCATGAAACTCAAGAGAGGAAAAGAATGGATATGAGGCTTACCAAGAAGTTTGGAGGTGATGGATCAAGGATTAAGAAGAAAGGATGGAAGATTGAAGCTTAAACATCACTTTCCTTCAAGAATCAACATCAAAATTGTGAGAAATAAAAATCTTAAAAACACATCCATGGCTTCCATGGAGGAAGAAGAAGGGATTAGGATCCTTACCAAGAAGATTAGAGTTGATAGAACAAGGATTGAGAAGGAAGGAAGTAAAGGTGAAAGCTTTATCTCCAAAATCCTTCAAAACCAACACTTTCTCTTTCAAATTTTTTTAAGTTTTTCTCCAATGGAAGAAATGAATGGATCTGATCTTGGGCAAGGGAGAAAGCGATGAAATTTTTGGGGACATGGAAGGAATAGATTTTGTTCATTTAGTTGGAAACTAACCAAGCTAGTTACAAACTAACTAAACTAACTAACTACAATTACCTAACCACCACTCTTAGGCCAACACTTGTCCAAGAAGCTTCTAAGGATGATGTTCAGCTCCCCTAGCCCTTATCCCATCAGCCACTTGCCCAAAATATCTAGATATTTCGTTTCGTCGCATTCTCGCTCAATCGGGTGCGCGGCGTTACGCGTATGTTAGGGTTTTTATATCAAAAACTCCAAAAATAAATCTAAGAAATTATTCTATAACCAAAAATTATTAATCGGCCAAAATTTTCCTAAAAATATTAGAAGTATTTCTATAAATGTCGCTTTCTCGATTCGCGAGCTAAAACGCTACCGTAATGCAGTTCTGGGCGTAGAAAACACCCTATATTATTCTGATGCCTAAAAATTTCAGAAAAATTTCCATTAAATCATAAATATTGGAAAATGATAAGATATCAAATTTTATAAAATTTGGATCACGTTTGGGCAGAATTCAATAGTCATATAGAATTCTCGCAGCGTAATAAAAACTGTAAATTAGTGAGGATCACTAATTTCAATTTTTCTTATCAACTAGATATTATTCAAACAATAAAATCATCAACACAAAATCTTTAAAATAATAGTCATATTAAATATGACATAAAATAGACAATTAATACAATAACCAAACCATGAAAATTCAAACTATGACTTAAGAATATTTATTAAATCCTGAAAATCATTTCTCTTTCAATAAAATAATTTTCTTTAATCAAACAACAATCTTTCACATTTTTCAAGGTTAATTCATATTAAAAACAGTATACGTCTACACTGTCTCTTAATCTGAATTAATTGCTAAAACAGTAAATTGTTTACAATAAATCTTTGTTGTTCTTCGTACTTTTAACAAACCATTGAGGTGATCAATCTCCATGATTTATTTTCAAGTAGCTGGAACTATAAAATAATTTTCATAAAAATTGGGATGTTACACACACGGTCGTAGACCACACCACGTACAGACACCTGAGCATACGGTCATAGACCACACCACGTACTGACACAGACCATTGACACAAACCACTGAATGTTGTGGGCTGATCACCGGCCCTACTCCCAAGACCGATCACTAGTCTCAGGGCACAAGAGGAATGACACATGAGTTGGTTTGTCCCGGGAACATATCCTAATACGCTACCATCTCCAATCACTGGATAAGGCATCTCCCATATTCAGGGATTTACCATTTTCAGTCACCGAAGTAAGGTATACTGGCCTGTGCACAAGGACGACATCCCCCATATTGGGTATGGCCAAGATTGTCCCCCCGTCGGATGTGGAGTCCTGGAGCTCGGTCCCATTCACCTACTCCAAACCACTCCGTACCGTCGGTCTCATTCACCTCAGGTACACCAACATCGGGTATATCGACCCGGCTATCACCACTGACAAACAGAGTATCGATGTTAAAACTTGCTATTACCATCTAGGGATTTGCAAACCTCTGACTAGACGGCGTCACCCATGACACTATGACCATGCATCAATCATCACACTCATAGGCATCACATTTATTCAATAAGCATATTATAGATAGATACCAGCATATTAATCAGAATATCAACAGTCATAAATAACCAGCATATAGATTGTCCCTAGTGTTGCGAAGCCGACCGTCAACTAATCATGTTGTCAATCATGTAAGTTAAGCAAGCACACAATCATACCAAACAAAACCAATGTTAGTTGATAGGTTTACGGTGACTATCCTTAGCCTCTGCAAACTGCAACCCCTCTCCTAAGGTGTTACTGATATTAACCCCTAGTAGGGTTTGAGGTCCCCTACGTATACTAATAGTACTACTCTACTACCTATTTTTCCTAGTAATTGAGGTATTTTCCCTACCTAGCACTCCTAGCTAAGCTTCTATGCTTTGACCCTCGACCACTATCCGTGCTCCTGCCTTGAACTACTCCTCTGAGCCTTACTCTTCTCTTAGACTTAAGGATTTTCAACTAAGAGCTTTCTAATGCATAGGAACCTCACTTGAGGCAAGTGCAGAGCATACTTACTCCTTAGAGGAAGTTACTAGAGAGAGAAGAGAGTTTGGTGCGAGAAATGAAGGAGGGTGAGCACCTATTTATGGGAAACTTCGGGGTCCATCGCGTCGCGACCAATGCTTTACTAATCTCAACGTGTTGCGACCATTGACATGTGTCATGGCTGGATTAGTGTTGATCATCGAATTGCGACCATCCCTTCACAAACACCGTCGCATTGCGATAATCCTTCTAGAATTCTCCATCTTTACACGTGTCAAGATTTGACTGCAAGTGTACATCGCGTTGCGAAGGTTTCTTCACAAACACCATCGCGTCGCGAGGACGTTTTTAAGGAAATATCTAGTTTCTATCTTTCTAGAAGATTCTAGGGATTTTCACACCTTTCCAGGGTATTCTGGATCTTTCCTAAGGTTTCTACTTCTTTCCTAAGGTTTATGGGTCCCACTAAGCCTATTTTATCCCGTTTATCACCTAATTACCGATCTAATGTCAACTTAAAATAGTATTCAAGATTATTTGAAAAATCGGATGTCACAAATACTGCCATCAATGAAATCGTATTTGTTCTTTGCTCCAAGAGCTCGTCTCATCGATCGAGCCCAGGCATGATAATGTGACCCATTATGGTTACAGAAGAAGGACCATCACTAGGACAAACAAATAGGGAATCGTTTGATTCAGAGTCGGGTCTGCATTTCCGCCATTGTTGGGCGGATTATTCACACCTCTCACCATTAGAGTAGTAGAAACGGATCAGAGCTTAGCTCTCTTATACCATATTAAGAAATGAAAATGCAAAAGAACTTCATAATTGGTAATGTAAGCATCGAGAAAGAAAGATAAACAGAGAAAAGATAGGAGTATTTCTAATGTATTGAACTGAATTGAATGAGATACAAATTGAATGAAAGAAGCTAGTATTTAAACAGAATTGAGTGAGAACATCAAAACTAAAATTGTCACTATTCCATTGAGTCCTAGCCACGATTCTGTTGAGAATGGAGGGAAAAAGGTTTCCCACCAAATTCAGTTGAGCTATGCTTATTTGGCAATCCGTGTGACTCTTCCAACTTCTTCTCATTATTCGTTGGATTCTCTTCTTTAATCACAGTTGGATTTGAGTGTTGATTTAGAGCCTTTAATAGTTATAGTACTTTGTCGTCTATATATAACATATATCCTTTGAGCGTTTTACACACCAACATTATCTCTAGAATACCGGTGACATAGTATACATACGGATCTATTATCTACTTAAGAAATTTAAGTACGCTGATGCCACGTGATAAATGTTCATTCAGCCACTCAAAACTGTTTTTCCCTCCAAAAACTCTGTTTCCTCAAATTCTCGTGCTACAATGTTTTTTTTTCCTTCAAAACTAGTGGTTTTTGCATGAATTCAATGCTACTAGTTTAAATAGAAAATGAAATCTTAACCAATTTAATAGGTTGTTACCTATAAAAAGGTGTACACATAGGCAAATTCAAAATGAACAGTTAATGTAGAAGTTGAAAAAAAAATCCAATGGGATAGTTTGTTGCCACACTACATCTTGCACGACAGACTTTTTCACACCTATGTCACTACTTATATAAGATGAAGACATTACTACTGTTGCAAACTTAATAGTGATGAAGATGAGGATCTCAGCGACTTCGATTGTGAATCAGAAACACAGGAGGAAGAAGAATTTTCTGATCCTATGATTACTCATTCAGTTTCTGATTTGGAGTTTGTTTTCGGCAGCTTCTGTAACACCCCGCCTAGACAGGGCGCCACATTTATGACACACAGGTATAAAGCAACATCAAATGTTATTTATTATCAGTGTACAAAGCATGGCACATACACACATATAGATATAGACACACCACACCCATAAGGGGTGACAAAAGGACACACTAGCCGTGATACAATTGTCTAAACACTGCCTCTATGCAGCTTTATTATAGTGGTCACCTCTTCTAGGTCCCACTCCCCAGGCTCTAAGCACAAGCTATTCCTGTCCATCTGCTATTCATCATGATATAATATAAAACACAGAAGAACGAAGGGGTAAGACACCCATCATTACCAAAAAGCAGGAAAACAGAATAGCAGGGTAACTGTTACCATGCACAGCACAATTAACAACAAAGATAACCACCATCAACAATACTGATACCACAGATACCACACAGTGAGCACACAGTCATAGACCACACCATGTACTGACACAGACCACTGAATATTGTAGGCTGATCACCGGCCCTACTCCCTAAACTGATCACCAGTCTAAGGGTACAAGTGGAATGAAACATAAGTTGGTCTGTCCCAGGAACACATCCTGCTACGCTACCATCTCCAATCACTGGACAAGGCATCACCCCTATTCAGGGATTTACCATTTTCGATCACCGGAGTAAGGTACCATCTCATGCACAAGGACGACATCCTCCATATAGGGAATGGCCAATATTGTCCCCCCGTCGGACATGGAGTCCTAGAGCTTGGTCCCATTCACCTACTCCAAAGCACTCCGTACCGTCGGTCCTGGAGCTCGGTTCTATCCACCTAATCCAAACTACCTCAGGTACACCAACCTCGGGTACTCCGACCCGGCTATCACCACTGACAAACAGAGTGTCGACGGTAATACTTGTCATTACCGTTTCTGGATTTGCAATCTTCTAACTAGAGGGTGTCACCCTTCACTCTAAGACCACACATTAATCACATTCACAGATATCATATCAAATCAACCAGCACATAGATATCATAATGTTGATAGATCACAATTAATCAGCCTATAAATCATTCCTACCATCACAAAGGCGACTGTTAACTAATCATGTTATCAGTCAAGCAACCATACAATTACACTAAGAAAAACCTATGTGGTTGATAGGTCTAAGGTGACTATCCTTAGTCGCCGCATACTGGAACCCCTCTCCTAAGGTGTTGCTGATATAAACCCCTAGTAGGGTTTGAGATCCCCTACGCATGCTAACAGTACTACTCTACTACCTATTTTCCCTAGTAATTGAAGTATTCTTCCCCCTCGCCTGGCGACTTTGCTCCTAAGCTTTGACCCTCGATCTCTATTCGTGCTTCTACCTTGGCTTCTCCTCTAAGCCTTACCCTTCTCTCAGACTTAAGGATTTCCAACTAAGAGTTTTCTGATGCATAGGATCCTCACATGAGGTAAGTGCAGAGCATACTTACTCCTTAGAGGAAGTTACTAGATAGAGAAGAGAGTTTGGGGCGAAGAATGAAGGGAGGGTGAACGCCTATTTATAGGCAACCCCGGGTCCATCGCGTTGCGACCCTTTCCTTCATAATTCCGTCGCGTCGCGATGGTTGCTCTAGAATCTTCCCACCTTTACATGTGTCATGGTTGGATTGATGATGCGCATCGAGTCGCGAAGGTTCCTTTGCAGATACCATCGCGTTGCGATGGTCTTCTTAGGGAAATATCTTGTTTCTTTCCTTCTAGAAGGTTCTAGGGAACTCTACACTCTTCAAGGGACTTCTGAGCTTTTCCTATCATTTCTACATCTTTTCTAGGGTTTATGGGTCCCACTTAACCCCATTTTATCCCGTTTTAAGGTTTTTAACTCCTATTTACCACCTAATTACCGATTTATACTTCTAACGTCAACTTAAAATATTATTCAAAAATCGGGATGTCACATTACTACCCCCCCTAAAAAGAATTTTCGTCCCCGAAAATTCAACAAATGTTATTCTTCTAGGAATACCACAACCCCAGGATTTACCTTGCACAGAACTCATTCAGTATCCTAAGCTTTCAATCAACTTGTCTACCATTCTTCCTTCTGTCATTGGTTGATCTCCACCATTAGGATTCCTGCCATTGTTAATTAAATTACTGAGGTGATCAGTCACGTAATTTATTAACAATGTGAACCCATAATGATGGTATAAGTTGTCTCATCAAATCCCCTTGATGAGCTTTCTAATAGAGTCATTGCTAAGAATGTCCGGATTCATTCTTATTACCATTCTCTAATAGAAATTTCTTTAGGGTCTTTCCACACTTCTGAAAAAGTAACCTATCAGTTCATCTTCCTAAGATTGACTACTCAACTAAGATTTTCTAAAACTAGTATCAGACTCTCTACCTAAACCCCAACACAGTTGTCATTCGATGTGGAGACAACTAGACTTTAGACACGGCCAGTGACTCATCCCCACAGTCTAGTTAGAACCGAACTGCTCTGATACCACTAAAATGTAACACCCCGCCTCAACAGGGCGCCACATTTATGACATACAGGTATAAAGCAACATCAAATGTTATTTATTATCAGTTTACAAAGCATGGCACATACACACATATAGATATAGACACACCACACCCACAAGGGTTGACAAAAGGACACACTGGCTGTGATAAAATTGTCTGAACACTGCCTCTCGGCAGCTTTGTTATAGTGGTCACCTCCACTAGGTCCCGCTCCTCGGCTCTAAGCATAAGCTGTTCCTGTCCATTTGCTATTCATCATGAAATAATATAAAACACACAAGAACAAAGGGGTAAGAAACCCATCAATTACCAATAAGCAGGAAAACAGAATAGCAGGGTAACTGTTACCATGCACCGCACAATTAACAACAAAGATAATCACCATCAACAATACTGATACCACAGATACCACATACTGAGCACACAGTCATAGACCACACCACGTACTGACACAGACCACTGAATATTGCGGGCTGATCACCGGCCCTACTCCGTAGACCGATCACCAGTCTCAGGGCACAAGAGAAATGAAGCATAAGTTAGCTTGTCCTGGGAACACATCCTGATACGCTACCATCTCCGATCACTGGATAAGGTAACTCCCCTATTCAGGGATTTACCATTTCCGATCACCGGAGTAAGGTATCGTCCTGTGCACAAGGACGGCATCCCCTATACCGGGAATGGCCAAGATTGTACCCCCATCAGACGTAGAGTTCTGGAGCTCGGTCCCATTCACCTACTCCAAACCACTTTGTACCGTCGGTCCTGGAGCTCGATTCCATTCACCTACTCCAAACTACCTCAGGTACACCAACCTCGGTACACTGACCCGGCTATCACCACTGACAAATAGAGTGTCAACGATAATACTTGCCATTACCTTCTAGGGATTCGCAATCCTCTAACTAGAGGGCATCATCCTTGACTCTAAGACCACACATTAATCATATTCGCAGATATTATATCAAATCAACTAGCACATAGATATCATAATGTCAACAGATCACAATTAAACAGCATATAAATCATTCCTAGCGTCGCAAAGGTGACTGTTAATTAATCATGTTATAAGTCAAGCAACCACACAATCACACCATGGAAAACCTATGTGGTTGATATGTCTACGGTGACTATCCTTAGCCGCCGCATACCGCAACCCCTCTCCTAAGGTGTTGCTGATATCAACCCCTAGTAGGGTTTGAGGTCGCCTACGCATGCTAACAGTACTACTCTACTACCTATTTTTCCTAGTAATTGAGGTATTCTTCCCCCTCACCTGGCACTTCTGGCTAGGCTCCTAAGCTTTGACCCTCATTTTGCATCGGCCAAGCCCACGCTAAGTAGCTTGGATAGGCTGCTTCGAAACTTAGTGTGGGCCAAGCCGACGCTAGGTAGCGTCGGCCAAGCGGACGCTAATCTTAGCGTGGGCCTCTATCAAGTCGACTCAAGCTGCCAAGTTGCATCGGCTTGGCGTCGGCTAAAAATTAGCCCACGCAAATGTGTTGCAACGAGTCGTGAAGAGTGGGTGTCGTGGCCGACACATGGCTGACGCTAATCTTGCTTGTAGCGTTAGCTTTTTCTCTCTAGCGTCGGCTTTTGGGCCACGCTACCGCTGACAATTCTTATAGTGCTTAGTTACATTTCTTCTTTTCATTTTTTAGTGATTGGAATAATACTTGTATTTCAAGCTGCTTGTGGTGATCCGGCCACTATCAGCTTGCGGGAGGGTAATAGAATATATGGTTTATTAGTTGGTTAGGAGTTAGTTACATATGGTTAGCCCAATCAAGTTCTATAAATAGGACCACAATGTACAAATTCATACATCTTTTATCAATATGATTCCTTATGAGAATTTTTCAATATCAAGCTCTCAAGCTAATTACTTTTCCTATGAGATGGATCTTCATCTCTTTGATAATGTGATTTGTAACAACATGAACATGTATTGATCAACGTATATGTTTTTTTTTGAACAGCCAACGTATATGTACTTTATATAAAATTGGGACGTCTAGAATTTTAATGTACAAAGTGATTTTTTTTAACTATAATGTATAAAGTGATTTAAATAGATAAAATGATGTGTCAAATTTTGGTGCAAGCGTATTATTAAAGTTTCAAAGACTTCTTCAAATCTATGTCTCTACGTATATAAGATAAAGACATTATTACTACATGAACATGTATTGATCAACATACACTACAAAAAAAAAAACGCAAAATAGTTGCCCTTTTTTTTACAAATTGCGGGGGTTTTCGACGTCCGCTAAATGATTTGCAAAGGTTTTTAGGAACCGCTGGGATGCTCATTATTTTGCGGCAGTTATTGGGGCGGTTGATAACCTCCACAATTTGCCCCAGCTATTATGTAGTTATTTTGTGGGGGTTTTTAACATCCTTTAATTGTCAGTCAATCATGGGTTCTAAAGCTCCCCTTCTATTGTTATTTGTAATCAGGTTTTTGAGCTAATTGGTGATTTTATTATTAGCCTCCCTATATTATATATCTTGCTATTTGAATAATTTTGATACAAAATATATCTATTTTCTAATATTTTGTTCCAACAAAAAAATAATAATTTATAGCAATTGTAAAAAATGAAATAAATTTAAAAAAGTACTCAAAAAATAAATTAAAAATATAACCATAGTAACATAAATATACTCCAAATATTTGTAGTTCAAACATCAAATGTGATAATACACCCCAAAAATAGTACTAAAGAAACCTAAAAAAAGTCTTATAAAACTCCTAAAGAAGTCTAATACGAAAGGAAGTTAAACATTTTCAAACGTTGCTAGTACTAGACGATCCTCTTACATCCAAAGGCGAATTAGGCTCACTTATAGGGTCATCCCAAATTCATCTCTTTGTTGGATATGGATTCAGAGATGCTTGAATTTCTTCTAGCGCACGCCCCTTGGTTTCTGGTACTAGAGAATATGAAGAAAGCTCCTTGCCAAATATAACACACAATAATGAATTTATTCTACACATAATAAGCATTCTCATTTCTTTTTTCTTTAAGTTTTGTCCTTTCTGATTTATTGCTTTCTTCTTGAGGTAGGGGTGAGTGAGAAAAAGCGATCAAGAGTAAATGGGAACCTACCTGATGAACTCTAAACTCATGAGGAAGTTTAAAGCATATGCTACAATCCAAGAACACAGCCAGTGAACAAAGTTTAAAAAGCTTCCAGCAGAGCCCTTCACATTGATGGGAAATATCTGGTAAAACAATTATTGTTTAATCAAGATAAGGGCTTATTATGATCAAAATTTTCCTATAATGTGTTCAGGCATATTGGAAAGATCATACTACCTCAGACATTATAACCCATGGAATTCCTTCCATGCCAAGCGAGAAAGATCCTATATAAACCTAGTTATAATGCAAATTGAACAAGTGAGATGTTCCAAATTCACTACAACAAATTCTAAAAAAGATGGCGCTACTTTAAGCAGCGCTTAAAATAAAAAACGCTACTTTATGTCATACGTAAACAATAAACAGCGCTTACAACATTAAGCGCTACTGTTTAGTTTACACAATAAACAGCGCTTAGTCCTTTAAGCGCTGTTTTATCTTTAAATAATAAAAAATGAACTGGCACATTAATCAGCGCTTCAAACATGAAGCGCTGTTTTTGGTGATACAATAAACAGCGCTTTTAGTCTTAAGCGCTGTTTTTGTGAAACAATAAACAGCACTTTTTTATTAAGCGCTGTTTTTGGTCAATTTATTAAATATATATATTTCCCTCCTCTCTCATTTCGCATGCAGAAGCACTGTTTCTCTCTCTGTCTCTCAACTCTCTCTTCGCAAACTCCTCCGTCGTCGTCCCTGTTTCTCTCTCTGTCTCTCAACTCTCTCTTCGCAAACTCCTCCGTCGTCGCCTCCATCTCCCAAGTCCCGGCGTGCTTCTTCCTCAACGAGATCGTGTGCTTCCCCTCGCCTCCAAAAGCTGAAATCCGAGCTCGTCGTCCTCCAAAAGCTGCTGGCGGCGCTCGGCCTCCGTCCTCCCCCTCGCCTCCATCTCCCAACTCCTGTTTGCGTCCATTTCCAGGTATGGCCACTGTCTCCATTTTGTATCTCGATTCCACATTGGTTTCTGTTGGTGGTTCGTTAGTTTTTGGTCTCTGTTCGATTTTGTTTGATTTTGTTCACTGTTGTCCAGTTTGGAATCAGAAGGGTTTGATTTTGTTTGATTTTGTTCACTGTTGTCCAGAGATAAATTAGAAGTGTTAAAGATGCTTGGAATCAGTTTGTTAAAATGTACAGTTAGTAAATATATATGCATATCAGATGGGAATCAATGGAAAAATGACCAATGAATTTTGTTGTGGAACCTGATTTTGGTTTTTTTTGTTTTGAACAATGAATTTTGGAATGTTACAGGTATTGTATATATTTTGGAATGTCCATATTTTAGGGGAGACTCTGCCAAAATTTTGTTAGAATTTTGATCTAGTCTGTGTGTTGATTTTAAGAGCAGTGATAGTTTTAGTCTTGCTTTATTTAAATGGGGTTTTTCTGTTGTTTTACCTCTCAATCCATAGGTAAAATATGGATCGAAAGTGGATGTCTGCCAATCGTTTGTCGAAGGAATATAAGGATGGAGTGAAAGATTTTATTGGGTTTGTAGTTGGGCATACAACAGACCATAGTAGAATCATATGTCCTTGTTTAAGTTGTTGTTATACAAACAAAATTAGTGTTCGGGAATTGGAATGGCATTTAGTGAGCAATGGGATTGATCAAACTTATACCTGTTGGACAAAGCACGGTGAGACAAGAGGTGAATCTTCTAATATGGGGAATAGTGGGAGATATGTGTCAGAGGACACCGCTACAAATACATATGATGGTGACCGTTTTGAAGATATGGCAAATGCGGTTGAAGAAGATCTTCGTGATTGTCCTCAAATGTTTGAGAAGTTGATGAGTGATGCGGAGAAGCCGTTATATGAGGGTTGTACTAAATTCACAAGATTGTCGGCAATGTTAAAGTTGTTTAACTTGAAGTCGGGCAATGGATGGACTGATAAGAGTTTTACGGACTTACTCACACTGTTGAAAGATATGTTGCCTAATGATAATGTGCTTCCTAGTAGGACATATGAGGCTAAACAAATGTTACGCTCTATTGGCATGAGCTATGAGAAGATACATGCTTGTCGTGAACGACCGCATTTTATTTCGTAATGAATATGCATCGTTAAAGTCGTGGTCCAAAATGTGAAGCCTCACGGTATAAGAAGGAAAATTCGGCTCAGAGAAGGTTTTGTGGTATTTTCCCATAATTCCCAGATTCAGGCGTATGTACCGTAGTTCAGAAGATGCAAAAAACTGACATGGCATGAGGATGAAAGGATTCAAGATGGCAAGCTACGGCACCCGACAGATTCTCCTCAGTGGAAAAAAATTGATATTGATTATCCCGATTTTGGGAATGAACCAAGAAACTTACGACTTGCATTGTCTACTGATGGATTTAACCCACATGGTGTTCAAAGTAGCTCTCACAGTACATGGCCTGTGATTTTGGTGATTTATAACATACCTCCATGGCTATGCATGAAGCGAAAATATATGATGTTGTCTTTGTTAATTTCTCGAAACAACCAGAAATGATATCGATGTATATTTGGCTCCTTTAATTGAAGATTTGAAGCAAATGTGGGAGACAAAGTGGTGGTGTATGATAGGTATAGAGAAGAAAGTTTCACCTTGAGGGCTATGATTTTCGGCACAATTAATGATTTTCCAAAGATATGGTAATCTGTCGATATAGTACCAAAGGTCGTGTGCATGCCCTATATGTGAAGATAGTACAGATTGGATTCGGTTGGAACATGGTAGGAAGAATGTCTTTCTTGGGCATCGCAGATTTTTGCATCCAAATCATCATTATCGGTCATGGAGAAAGGCATTCAATGGGAATACGTAAGAACTGAGAGCTCCTTTGCCTCTAACGGTACACAATCATAGAAAAAGTAAAAGATTTGAATATTAAATTCGGTAAACTTTTGCAGGAGACCTTGCCACGAGGGTGGAAGAAAAGGTCGATTTTCTTTGAGTTGCCATATTGGAAATCATTATACGTAAGACATTTCGTTGATGTGATGCATGTTGAAAAAATATTTTTGATAGTCTCGGTGGTACCTTACTTAATGTGCCCTGAAGACTAAAGATGGCATCAATGCAAGGTCGACTTGGTTAGTATGGGATTGAGACGAGAGTTGGGACCGGTAAAGAAAGGGAAACGTCGTACATATCTACCTCCGGCCGCTCATACTCTATCTAGAAAAGAGAAAAGAGATTTTTGTAAGTTTCTTGATGGAGTTAAGGTTCCAGAGGGGTACACTTCAAACATTAAGAACCTCGTAACGATGAAAGATCTCAAGTTAAAGGGTCTAAAGTCTCATGATTGTCATGTTCTTATGGAGAATTTGCTACCCATAGCTATACGATCTATTTTGCCTGACAAAGTGCGGAATACCTTAAGTAAACTTTGTTTCTTCTTTAAGGCAATTTGTAGTAAAGTGATTGACCCTAGAAAGTTGCCAGCCTTGCAAAAAGAAATTATTCTGACTTTGTGTGAGCTTGAGATGTATTTCCCGTCTTCATTCTTTGACATAATGATTCATCTGACAGTTCATCTGGTTAGGGAGACACAATTGTGTGGGCCAGCTTACATGAGATGGATGTACCCGTTTGAGCGTTACATGAAGATATTAAAAGGGTATGTGAAAAACCGATCACGACCAGAGGGTTGTATTGTTGAACGGTATATAGTCGAAGAAGCTGTTGAATTCTGTACCGAGTATGTATCTGATATTGAACATTATATAGGGTTGTCGCGGTCTCGTCACACAGGAAGAAGTGCAGGGGAGGGGATTACTGGACTTGAAATATTGACTATATCAAGGAAAGAATGGGAACAAGCACACTTATATGTTTTACGCAACACCGATGAAGTTGAGTCATATGTTGTAAAACACAAGGACATACTCAAGAGCTTGTACCCAAATAAGAGTCAAAATTGGTTAACAACAGAACACAATTGGTGTTTTATAAAATGGCTAAAAGAATACATTTCTGCAGAGTTTATTGCAAATCCTAGCTCGGTTTCAGAAAGATTGAGATGGTTAGCTAAAGGTCCAGATATACATGTTAGTTCTTACACCGGTTATCTGATGAATGGGTACACTTTTTATACAAAAGAACATGATGATCGGAGGAGAATACAAAATAGTGGAGTGACTCTTGTAGCTGAAGCTATGCATATATCAAGTGCTAAAGATAGAAATCCCATATATGCGAATATGTCATACTTCGGTGTGAATACATGCCTTGACAGGATGATTTTGATGATTGACAAAAGGGAGTCTTGCAAATAGTCAACCGTGCAAAAAGTGGAAAAGAATACCAAGACGCGTATCAAGAATGATTGTTTCTCAAGTCTTTGGGTTCTGGGTATTTATTTATCTTTATTAAGACAATTTGTAAGTAGTAATAAAAAGCTCTCAATTAAAATTAAATCACACACGCACAAAATATTTTGACATGCATATCTCGTGTCGGATGTCGAGCTGAGGAGGAAGTCGGATGTTGAGCTCTGAGGAAGTCGTATGTCGAACTGAGGAGGAAGTCGCGTGTCAAGCTTATGAGGTCGCGTACCGAGGTCGCGTGATGAGCTCTTGTCGCGTCTTGGTGATGATCCGTGTCGAGTGATGAGGTCGCTGCATCGAGGTCGTGGTGTCGAGCTGATGAGGTCGCGTCGAGCTATGAGAACCGAGCCGATGAGGAGGTCGATGCCGAGCCGTGGTTCGGCCGCAGTGCCGAGGTCTTTGCCGAGCCGCTCGTGAGTTCAGATGCCGACTGCGGTGGCGAGGTCGTCACGAGCCGTCTTCGTGAGGTCGTATGCCGAGCCGCCTCGTGTTTTCAAATTCTTCATATTCAATATGCAACGGACAAATTCCAACGGACAAATCAAAGCATAGCGGGCAAATCTTTTAACGGACAAATCCTGCAGCTGGTCATTTCGACGCTCCTCCATTGCCTATATAAACACATTTCGTGAGCTTTGTAAAAAAAAACAACAACGCAGTTGCTTAATTTTTGTGCCAAAAACTCACAAATCTTTTTCATCACTCACACTTATTTGAGCACAATTTTTTTGAGAGTCTTTTTATTCTACAAAATTTGAGTTGTATTATTTGAGCTTCAATTTGTTATATCTGCACTATTGAGTGTATCTTTCTCGTCTCATTTTATTTGTGAAAATCATTTATTTTTGGGTAGGAATCCCAAGGTGTTCATAGAGAGGTGATATCTCTTGAACGTATTGCTCTGGTTTAGAGTTGTAAAGGTTTCTAGCTGAACCTGATTTAAAAGCTAGTGTCTTAGTGAAAATCCCATAGTGGTTTGCTTTGGGGAGAGGGCGTGAGCCACAGGGGTGTTAGGTGGCGAACCTGGATAATTTGTTGTGTGCTTTTTACTCCTTATCTCTCTACTTTTCACCAATTAAATTTACGTACTTTATTTTATTGTTATTTATATCTTACTATTTACTTTATTTTTAACTCGTTTGCAATTTATTCTTCAAGTGATTTATCTATTTCACATTAATATTTCCGCAACTCATAATTAGCACTTATTTCTCCAAAAGTTTTTGAAAGCACAGTTCACACACAATTCACCCCCCTCTTGTGTTTGGAGTCACTTGTCAACAAGTGGCATCAGAGCTAGACTCTTGTATAAAGGACTTAACCGTCTCAAGAGAATGACTTCAAACAATTACGAGGGAACTTCCATGAACAGACCCCCATTTTTCAATGGTGAGGGGTATGGTTATTGGAAGGATAGAATGCAAATCTTTCTTGAGGGTGTTGATCTTGATATTTGGGATCTTTGTGGAAAATGGTCCATTTGTCCCCACTCAATCAATTAATGATGCAAGGGTAGACAAACCAAGATCACTTTGGACCGAAGATGATAAGAAAAAGGTCCAATACAATTTGAATGCTAAGAACATCATCACTCGCTTTAAGCTACGATGAGTTCTATAGGGTCTCAAATTGCAAGATCAAGCTAAAGAAATGTGGGACACCCTTCTATTGACCCATGAAGGTACTACCGAGGTCAAGAGGGCTCGAATGAACACATTAACCCATGAGTATGAGTTATTTAGGATGAAACCAAGTGAAAACATACAAGATATGCAAAAAGGTTCATCCATATAATAAACCATCTCAGAGCTCTTGGGAAAGTCTTCAAGAATGAAGATTTGATTAACAAAGTTCTTAGATGTCTAAACAGAATTGGCAACCCAAGGTCAACTGCTATAGCTGAATCTAGAGACTTATCTTCTATGACCTTGGCTACTTTGTTTGGAAAATTGCAGAACATGAAATTGAACTAAATCGTCTCATGGAAAGCGAAGAAGGCGATAAGAAAAAGAAAGGGCTCGCCTCAAAGCAAGCATTGAGGAAGCGACGATGACGAATGTGATTTCCTTGAAGATGAAAATAATGAGGAAAACATGAGTCTAATGGTTCGCAAATTCAAAAGGTTCATGAGACTCGTAAACAAAGGTAAGTTCCCAAGCTCTCAAAAGAAAAGTGATGAAACAACTTCTTTTAATCCTACCCGCTACAAGTGTGGAAAGAAAGGTCACATAAAACCCGATTGTCCTCAAAACCAAACGAGGAATGAGAAATTTGAAAAGAAACCACCAAAGGATTGAAGGGAAGAAGAGCTTACATTGCCTGGGATGATAATGATATGGATTCTTCTCGATGAATCTGAAAATGAAGAGGCTCACCTTAGTCTAATGGCAAATCATGATGAAGATGAGGTAAATTTTTATGATCCCGACTCTTCTTTAACTTATGATGAATTACTTGCGCTTGTGAAGAATTCAATAATGAAACGATTAAACTTGGAAAAATTGTTCTTTCTTCTAAGAAAACCATCTCTTCTCTTGAATCGTAAATTGAAATTTTAAACAAAGAGATAGTGATTCTTAAAGAAAAACAAGTTCTTTGTGATTGAAACTTCTCCTCCCATATCTTGTGAAAATAAAAAAGATGAAGTTTTAAAATGCAATGAGTGTAGTGTTTTGAAAAATAAGGTTGAGGATTTAAATAACACTCTTGCAAAATTTACGATGGGAAGAGATAATCTAAACATTATTTTAGGAAACCAAAAAGGTACTTTTGGAAAAGCTGGTTTAGGTTATCATCCAAAAATTCATGAAAAATCTTTTAAACTCTTCAATCACAACAAACCCTCAAGTAGTCCTTTCATTAAATGTTTCCACAGCGTGATGAGCTCTTGTCGCGTGCCGAGCTGATGATCCGTGTCGAGCTGATGAGGTCGCGTACCGAGGTCGTGTGTCGAGCTGATGAGGTCGCGTGCCGAGCTATGAGAACCGAGCTGATGAGGAGGTCGTATGCCGAGCTGTGTTCGGCCGTGTCTTGAGGTCTTTGCCGAGCTGTCCAGAGTTCGTATGCCGAGCTGTGTGGCGAGGTCGTCTGCCGAGCTGTCTTCAGAGGTCGTATGCCGAGCCGTCTCCGTGTTTTCAAATTCTTCATATTCAATACGCAACGGACAAATTCCAACGGACAAATCAAAACGCATAGCGGGCAAATGTCAGCAACGGACAAATTCTGCAATCTGGTCATTTCGGCACTCCTCCATTGCCTATATAAACACAAACTCGTGAGCTTTGTAAAAAACAACAACGCAGTTGCTTAATTTTTGTGCCAAAAACTCACAAATATTTTTCATCACTCACACTTATTTGAGCACAATTTTCTGAGAGTCTTTTTATTCTACAAAATTTGAGTTGTATTATTTGAGCTTCAATTTGTTATATCTGCACTATTGAGTGTATCTTTCTCGTCTCATTTTATTTGTGAAAATCATTTATTTTTGGGTAGGAATCCCAAGGTGTTCATAGAGAGGTGAGATCTCTTGAGCGTATTGGTCTGGTGTAGAGTTGTAAAGGTTTCTAGTGAACCTGATTTAAAAGCTAGTGTCTTAGTGAAAATCCCATAGTGGTTTGCTTTGGGGACAGGACGTAGGCCACAGGGGTGTTAGGTGGCCGAACCTGGATAATTTGTTGTGTGCTTTTTTACTCCTTATCTCTCTACTTTTCAGTCAATTAAATTTCTGTACTTTATTTTATTGTTATTTATATCTTACTATTTACTTTATTTTTAACTCGTTTGCAATTTATTCTTCAAGTGATTTATCTATTTCACATTAATATTTCCGCAACTCATAATTAGTAATTATTTCTCCAAAAGTTTTTGAAAGCACAGTTCACACACAATTCACCCCCCTCTTGTGTTTGGAGTCACTTGTCAACATTCGGGGTCATTGAACGCATATGGGAGTTGGATTACAAGATGTTTCGAGTGCCTGTGTTCCAATGCAAGTGGGTTGATAATAACAACGGTGTACAAATGGATGAGTTGGGGTTCATGCGGGTGAATTTTAATAAGTTGGGATATAAGGATGAGCCCTTTATTTTAGAATCGCAATCTCAACAAGTGTTCTATGTCACCGATCCAATTGATATGAATTGGTCCATTGTTCTATTGAATAACAAAAAAATTGTTAATGAGATTGATGATGAAGCACATGAATATGCTGACATTGAGGATGACCCTTTCTTCGGGACATCACAATCATTGGTTGGGGCAAGTACACCTATAGAGGATGATGTGTATATTAGAAATGATCATAATGAAGGGCTTTGGATCAATCCATTATTTCATAAGGGATGCGCAAATCTGAATAAAACGAGAAAAAGGAAAAGAGTTGCTTAAATGTACATGTATGTAGTGAATGCTATTTAATTTTTATTAATTTATTGATCAATTAAATGTGTATACATTGATTTCTTTATTAATTTTTATTAATAACTTATGTGTATAATTTTTTCAGGTAAATGGCATCTGAAGGTGATGATAGTGCTCGAGGCCCCCAAAGGGACGGCGTCCCGTGGCCCGACTTTTAAGAAGAAACTCATCCGTGAGAGGAGTAAAGGAGTTGCAAAACGTGTGGTAAGATACTTATCGATTAATCTAATTTTTTTTTAGTTGAGTATCTAAATTTGTACACTAATACTATTTTTTTTATAGGTTATATGGAATGCTAAGGGTCAACCAATTGGTGAAAATGTTAATGACTTTATTCAATTCATTGGGGCCACAGTGCGGAAGACGGTCCCAATTAGCCGCGATAATTGGAAGGATAAGGATCCATATTGAAGGAACTAAAAGATGAGATATGGACTGAGATACAGGTATATAAAAATGGGATTAATTAACATTGGTTAGTTGTATTGTTTTTTAATTTATCTAAACATACTTATAGTCTACCATTTTGTTTATAATGTTCTTGCAGAAGCATTTTGATATTGATGAGACCCGAAAGGATATTACACTTAGGTTAGCTGGAAGATCACACCGGAATTTCCGAACTGCGTTAGCGAACAAGTGGTTGAGAGACCAACACGGGAACATCAGACATCAGCCTCCAGCAAAATATGCATCGTTCATAGAACAGGATGATTGGAGCGCTTTTGTAAGAAGACGCACAGAAGATGAAGAATATATAGTATGTACAATAATATTTATAACTTTTATATATGACGTTAAACCATGCATTAATATATTCTTATGTTTTTATGTAGAGAATAAGTAATGAAAATCGGCAAAGAGCGTCAAATCCTCCATACCCTTACAGAGGAGGGGTTAAAAGGTATCCCCGCATTGAGGAAGAAATGGTATGTACAATATCTTTAATTATAACTTGTTTTAACGCATCTCTTGGTATGTACAATTTCTTTCTTACTTTCTCTCAATTTGTTTGTTCATATGTATAGCTGTTGGAGTCAGGAGAAGATGCAACTTCTCAATCCATTGATCGATCTTGTTTGTGGATAGAAGCCCGACGAAACAAGAAGGGTGACATTGAACATCTACCCACTAGAGAAGTGGCTGACAAAATTGTAAGTATGATAACATTAATTAACGTTTAAATTAATGATATTATTTAATAATATTTAATAATATTTGTGTCTCGCAGAATGAACTGTCAATGTCTATGTCGATTTGTCCTGGTCAAGACATCCTTTCCCAAGCCATACCCATCAAGGAGTATCCTGGTGGGTAAGAGGCGTGGGATTTGGCGTCTCCTGTATGCTATCTTTGGATCACGTAAGTGCGTAAGACGCCATGCCGATGCTAGTGAAATGTAAGAATTGAGGAGAATGGTAACTCGGCTATACCAAAAAGTTCAGAATTGGAAGATAGCAAGAAGGATAAAGATGAAGTGGAGAGGAACGAGCATCACCACCTATCCCTAACCCAAAGAGTGTTAGAGATAGTTGCACTATTGTGAGTCTCGAGGTAATAATCGTTACATTTCTTTTATACTTGCTCACCTAAGTATTCAAAGATTTAACATATTAATATTTCGCTTATCATTGGTTTAGGGCATTTATGAGTGCAGTCTATATTTGACAAGTCCAACGCATAGCGAATGGTTGGTAAGGGAATGTTGTATAATGAACCAGGTGTGTCACTACACAACCTACCCTTACCTCCTAATCATGTAAAGGTTAGAGTTGACGTTGCACTTGAGGGAGATGCACTATTGCCTGCACCATTGGAGGCGCAGATGTGATGACAGTGGAACAGGCAATAGGAACCTATGTGGCATGGCCAAACCACCTCGTAGTTACAAGTGATATGGTACGTATATGTTAAAGTATATGCTTCACTATCATATACTGCATATATTTATTAAATTAGGTGATCACTCACTAACTAGTCAATATGTTGGAATGCAAAATATATAGGTATCTCCAACATCCAAAGCCAAGGACAAAGGCAAGGGCAAGCTACCTATAGCTAGCAAGAGTGTTGGCAAGCAGCCAACAAATGGGTCATTCACATCTCCAGTGAAGAAGGTCATGGTATCTCAGCCTCCTACAGCTCATGCTACAGATTTTACAATTTATCTTAGAGTCCATGTGGCAACAAAGATGGAGGCGACAGATACCATTAAAGTACCAATGGATGAATCAATTTTGGGTTATGAGCACGACCTGAGAGCTGGTGTTGATGGTGCACTTCAAGAAATTCTTAATGACAACCTATGGTTAAGTGAAACTGTTAGTGTATATCTCAGTCTTGCATTAAATTTTAAAGTATCCAATGTTTTTATTTTTACATCTAAATATTTATGTTATTGTTAATGCATTAATTTGTATGCATGTTTTAATTTAAGGTACTTGTATCAAGAGATATTGATCCCACAAGAACAAACTCAAAGGTTTGTATTTTTGTGCCCACAACGGACACATATGGGATCATGGAATGCTGACATGTCCGAGTATGTGATTCACCGCTTGATATTAGCAAATCGACTTTGAGACTCGCTTTTGTCACCTTGCAAAGTAGTGTAAGTCATTTAATTTAATCAATATTACTAAATTTATTGAAATGTGTTTATTTTCTTATATTTTTTTGTCCAACATTTTTGTAGGGATCATTGGTTATTGTTAGCGATTAACTTGAATCAAAACGTTGTGTACTATCTTGATCCATTGCGTGTACATATCAACATGCGCAAAACAATGAAAGAGAAGTACAATCAGTAAGTGTGTATAAATCATAGATATGTATATATATATATATATATATATGTATGCAATTTCTTAAACGTTTAAGTTACTTGTAATATTGAAGTGTTTATTTGTTTATGTTTGGCCTACGTGACATCTTGTGCTGGCTGGTATGATATTTTCTGTTGTTACAGGTGTTTTATAAATTTTGGAATGTCCATATTTTAGGGGAGACTCTGCCAAAATTTTGTTAGAAATTTGATATAGTCTATGTGTTGATGTTAAGAGAAGTGGTTACCAATGTATTGGAATGATATTTTTTGGTAGGTAGAAATTATTATGAGTGTGGTTCTAGATATTGAATGATTTTGTTTGATTTTGTACTTAGGGCAATCCTACTTTATCGAAGAAACAAGTCTCGATTTTCTAAATTTACTCCACCTAAATGGATACCGATAAAGGTATTTATATCAAATTTTTTATGCAATTATTCAAATTACCAAAAATAAAAACAATTAATTTCATATTTTTGGTTTTATAGTGTCCTCGCAAACCGAACTCTGATGATTGTGGCCGATATGTTTTGAAGTTTCTCAAGGATATTGTCGTTCATAATCAAACAGAAATTCCAACAGAGGTATGTATGTAATAATTTCAAAGTTTATATAAGTTTTTTTCTTTTACGCATACCATTTGAATGCTTATGTTCAATTCTAACTTCATTTAATTTGCATTTCGCAAAGATTATCCTCGATTGTCAATTCGACACATACACCGATCATACCGAACTCAAAGAAGAGTGGTGTCGATATTTTACTCCAAATTTTATCATTTATAAGCAGATAGAAGAAGATTAATATTAATGTTTACGTGAGTTTTTGTTAAATTTGGTTTTTTTTAGTTTAGCATACTTGAATTGGAAATGTTCACATGAATTTAGGAATAAAATTCCTTTTTATGTTGGCTAATATTTTATATATTTTATGTTGGTTGGCTGGTATGGTATCTTATGTTGTTACAGGTATTTTATATATTTTGGAATGTCCATATTTTAAGGAAAACTCACAAAATTTTATTAGAATTTTGACCTTGTATGCATGTTTAGTTGCGATGTAAGAAAAAGATATTACTATTTAGGTAGTATTTGTAGCATGACATGTGCAATATTTTAGTGATCTATTCTCTGTATAATTGTGAATTTGACTGAGAAATATATTGTAATTTATTTATGTTAATGTAAGGATATGTAGGAATCTATGAAAAAATTACATTATAATGTATTTTTGATGTTGATACAATTGGGTGTTGATGACAATTTTGGTTGCATTTTGTGTTATCACAATATTATGCAACACGATATAATGTAAATGTGAGAGAATTAAATTAAAAAGGAGAATAAACAGCGCTTCAATAATGAAGCCGCTTATTGTATAAAAAGACAAGCTTCAAAAGGAAGCGCCGCTTATTGTTCAAAAAAAGCGATGCTTCCTTCAAGCGGCTGTTTGTGTCTATACAATAAATGACGCTTTATTATTGAGGCGCTTATTGTCAGACAATAAACAGCGCTTCCTAATTGAAGCGCTGCTTATTGTCCATTTTCAAAGAATCTTCATAAACGCTGTTTTTATGAAATACAATCAGCAGCGGCTTAATTTTCAGCGCCTTTAAGCGCTGTTTTAGGCTAAAAATAAGCGCTGTTTATTGCCAAAACTTGTTATAGTGATTTTAAATTCCAATTCCCTTTTTATATTTTTTTCCCTAAAAACACTGATGCTTACAAGCAATAACTAATGTCAGTTAATGAAAACGACAGCTATCAACAAATAAAAATGCGCATTAAGAAACAACAAAAACACTTCAAAAGGGGGGAACCCGCTTTGCTTTAACCCTGCATTTTTTTCCAAACTCAGCATAAGCCTATCCTGATGCAGCATGCACAGCACTAGTCCTGAAAACTGCAAGTCACCAAACCATAAACTAGTGCAATTTAGCCTTTCATGAGAACAGATAGACCTTAAAATGCAGGCGATGAGAACCTTTTGTTCATAATTCAGTATGTAATAATAAAAGAAATAGTCTTGTTTTCGTATGTCAAATCATTCTTGAGAGTACTTGAAAATTAGTCAAGTAGAACAAAGCATTCTTGAGAGAGAGATGAAACCTGTTGGAACCTAAACGATTGAGAAGTTTAGACCCTCATTGATTTTGATGATAACAAAATATTTCTCAAGAGAACAATTTATCTTCTAATATATCTTTGAGTGTACAGGTATCAAAAGCTTCATTTATGTATGTACAAATCACTCAAGGAAGAAGAAGAAATTTACAAAAGAATTGAATACAATCCACTAGTGTCAGCATCCGAACTCACTCCAGCGTCTTGTTAATAGCAAGCGTCCAGCAGTATGACATCTTGACACGTGGAACACTCAATTGCTGCGAGCGTCCGTTCTCTCTTCTGAGCGAGCGTCTGATCTCTTTAATGAAGCACGTGATGATCACGTTTTTGCTCTTAGCCTTAGACTGTTCTGGAACGGAATTCGAATTTGATTTTGTGCGCTCATTTTGATGTACGAGGATGCAAAGGTGACACCTTTAGCATAAGACAAAAATCGTACAAGGCAATTGTAAATAGCAGATAGTACGAAAACGGTAATGTGTACTATTCTGATATTCTCTGGAAAGGAAGAAAAGGACTACATTTCAAATTACCTCACTCAATGAAAAGGAGATAATTTTACTGCAACGGTAATACCCTTGAAGACTCCTATAAATACCCCAAGGTATTCATTGAAGAAATATTGGACAAACTGTGAAGAAACTTCATTCTGAAAGAAATATTACTCAAGTGAACAATCAAGTTTCATACCAAGTTTCTGGTCCACATAGAACTGAACTCAGCGTCTTATACTTTCTTTTAGAAAGCTATTCTGTTTTGAGCTTAATCTTTTCATCCTCTCTCTGAGTTATTTTGATTGTAATCAAAAGCATAATCTCTTTTGTAAAACTGTATTTGGCCTTGTAAAAGCTCTGTTCCTCAAAGGCTCGACTGTACTGAGTCGTTTTGAGAAGTTGAGAGTATTGTCAAGTTTGTGACAGAAGAATACTCTTGAGGAAATTTGTAATTAGTTGATTATAGTGGAAAATCCTTCAGGAACGAAGGGACTAGACGTAGCTGCCAGTTGGTGGTGAACTAGTATAAATCTCTGTGTCTCATTTTTTACTGTTTTATATTATTTATCTTTACCTTGCTCAGTAAAACAAGTTTTTATAAACGGTTCATATTTCTGCATCCGGTCCTGTTTAATTCTCTGCATCCGATATACAAACAGTTTGTAAACAACTTGTGTTGAAGTTTTTACGTATAGTTTGCGAAAAGTTTTTAACACAATTCAACCCCCCTTCTTGTGTTCATGTTCAGTTGGTACCAGAGCTCGGCCTCTTGGTTGAGCACTTAACAGTGTTAAGAGAAAAGATCCTATACTGTGAACATGTCTACTGAAGGTGGTCATATGAACTGTCCTCCTCTATTCGATGGCGAAAAGTTTGATTACTGGAAAGATAAGATAAAAGCTTTCTTTGAGACACAATAACTTGAGTTGTGGGATATAGTTCAAAGTGGTTACATTCCTCCCACTAATGCTCGTGGTGTTGCTACAGCCAGAGAAGATTGGAATGATGAGCAGAAAAAGAGATATCAAACCAATCAAAAAGCTAGATTCATTCTTATCTGTGCTATGACAGAAAAAGAATATGATAAATGTGGCAAATTTGATACTGCCAAAGAAATCTGGGACTCACTTGTTCTATCTTACGAAGGCTCTGCCCAAGTAAGAGAAACCAAAGCTAGCATGTTGGTTCGCCAATATGAGTTGTTCAAAATGGAAGATGGTGAAAACATTGAAACTATGTTTGGAAGATTCCAAACACTTGTTCATGGGTTACAGGCCCTTGGAAAAAGTTACACTACACCTGACCATTTTAGAAAGATCTTAAGAAGCTTGACTAAGCAGTGGAGACCCAAGGTCACTGCTATTCAGGAAGCAAAAGATCTAAATGTCCTACGACTTAAAGATCTTATGAGTTCGTTGAAAGCTCATGAACTTGAGCTAAATGAAGAAGAACCGGTCAAAAAGGGCAAGTCTATTGCTTTGAAAGTCTCTCAACATAAAGTCAGTTCTTCCAAAACCCTTCAGGCTGAAGAAGAAGAATCAGAAGATGAAGCTTCAGAAGGAGATGTTGACACATCAGAAGATGAGCTCGCGTTTATATCCAGGAAGATACAAAGAATGTGGAAGAAGAGAAACTTCAGGAGGAAGTTTCAGAAGAAAGATACTAAGGACAAGAAAGAGAGCAAGGACAAGGCTCAAGTCATTTGCTATGAATGTAAAAAGCCTGCACATTTCAAGTCCGAATGTCCTAATCTTAAGGAGAAGTCCACATGAAGTTCTTTCAAGAAAAAGAAGAAGAGTCTCATGGCTACATGGGAAGATCTAGATTTATCCTCATCTGAGGAAGATAATGAAGTAGAAGCAAATCTCGCTCTCATGGCGTATTAATCGACTTTGATTCAGAAGAAGAAGTTGAAGAGGTAATAGTATATGATTCCTACTCTGAACTTCAACTTTCATTTGATGATCTTCTTAAGGACTCTGCCACTCTCTCTGTTGAGTATAAGAATTTGAAAAAGAAATTTTCAAAATTATCACAAGACTTTCAAGCTTTAAACAAAGAAAAATCTGTACTCAACAAAGAAAATCGGGAAAATCGAAAATCAAGATTCGATGGATAACCAGCCTCGATCGCTACTAAGCAACTGTGGTGAGAGCTCTCAAGCTGAAAGCTCTAAAGTTACAGGCAATCCTAAATTCAAATCAAATAATTATGAATATGCTTTTCAAAAGTTTCTTGCAGAGAGTGTAACTCGTAGCAAGCAAGCTTCAATGATTTGGGGTGTCAGTAAAACGACAACTCATGGTCTTGGTTATATATCAGATGAACCTCTTTTAGAAAATGATTCAAAGATCCGATAAATCCAATAATCATAGTAAATGCTTGCATTGCACTTACCGCAATAAACCTGGTCATTTGAAAAGTGCATGTACTGCTTTTAAACCGTGAAGGATAAGCCTCCTTCAAGAACTAACAAGAAAGGACCCAAAAAGATATGGGTACCTAAAGATAAAATAGTCTATGTTGCAGACATGCTTAGCAACAAAGTCAACACACCTATCTTGGTACTTAGACAGTGGATGTTCGCGTCACATGACGGGAGAAAAGCATATGTTCCAAGAACTAAGGCCTAAAGAAGCTGGATTCGTTGGTTTCGGAGGAAACCAAAAAGGTAAAATAGTTGGAATTGGTCGCATTGGTAAAGGCTCTCTTCCCTCTATTGATAATGTACTATATGTTGAAGGACTTAAACATAACTTATTGAGCATAAGTCAATTATGTGACAATGGTTATGAAGTCATCTTTACAGAAACTGGATGTCTAGTAAAAAGCAAGAAAGACGGCTCTACTTTCTTTACTGCTAAGAGGAAACAAAATATTTACAAAATTGATCTCTTTGAACTTGCAAAACAAGATGTCAAGTGTCTCATGTCTGTTGACGAAGAACAATGGATTTGGCACAAGAGATTGGGTCATGCCAATTTGAGATTAATCTCAAAATTAAACAAGCACAGTCTTGTCAGAGGCTTACCAAATCTCAAGTATCAATCCGATACTCTCTGTGAGGCATGTCAAAGAGGAAAACAAGTTAAAACTTCTTTTCATTCAAAAAATGTTGTTTCAACCTCTAGACCACTTGAGCTTCTGCATCTTGATCTTTTTGGTCCGACAAGGACAGCCTTTTTAACTGGAAAGAAATATGGGTTAGTCATTGTTGATGACTTCACTAGATGGACATGGGTTAGATTCCTTGCTCACAAAGACGAGTCATACAAGGTATTTACTGTATTATGCCAAACAGTTCAAAATGAAAAAGGAATTTGCATATCTTCTATTAGAAGTGATCATGGGAGAGAATTTGAAAATGAAAGCTTTCAAAAATTTTGTGATGATAACGGCATCTCCCACAATTTCTCCTCACCTAGAACACCTCAACAAAATGGTGTCATAGAAAGGAAAAATAGGTCCCTCCAAGAAATGGCCAGGACCATGATCAATGAGGCTAATATTGCAAAACATTTTTGCGCAGAAGCAGTAAATACAGCTTGTTACATTCAAAATAGAATTTCTATTAGACTTATTTTGAAGAAGACTCCATATGAACTGTGGAAAGGAAGGAAACCAAACATATCACATTTTCATTCATTTGGTTGCACGTGTTACATTTTAAATACTAAGGATCAGCTTGGTAAGTTTGATTCAAAAGCTGACAAAGAAATCTTTTTGGGATATTCTGAAAGATCTAAAGCTTTTAGAATATACAATAAAGAAACTATGACAGTGGAAGAATCCATTCATGTCAAATTTGATGACAAGAAGCCTGACACAGCCATATCAGAGCTAGATGAATTATTTTCAGAATTAAATATAGGTAATTCTACAAATAGTGAACCTACATCTTTATCGTCCGATGGTGACCAGACACAAGAGTCTTGAAGTGAATTGAAGAAAATTTGGAAGTACAAAGCCAATCATCCTAAAGATCAAATCATAGGAAAACCTGGAGATAAAGTAAGAACCAGATCCTCTTTTAAAGAGCATGCAATATGGCACTACTCTCAGAAATGGAACCTAAAACGATTGATTAAGCATTGAAAGATGAAGGCTGGATTCTGGCCATGCAAGAAGAGTTGAATCAGTTCCAAAGAAATGATGTATGGAAACTGGTTACCTAACCAGAAGATAAGCAAGCTATTGGTACTAAATGGGTATTTAGAAACAAGCTTGATGAAGATGGAAAGGTTGTGAGAAACAAGGCAAGATTGGTTGCTCAAGGGTACTCACAGGAAGAAGGTATTGATTGTACTGAAACATTTGCACCTGTTGCAAGGTTAGAAGCTATACGCATTTTGCTTTCTTTTGCTGCACATCATGATATAATTCTTTATCAAATGGATGTGAAAAGTGCTTTCTTGAATGGTTTTATTACTGAGGAAGTCTTTGTAAAACAACCTCCTGGATTCGAAGACATTGAATTTCCAGAACATGTCTTCAAACTCAAAAAGGCGCTTTATGGTCTTAAGTAAGCTCCCAGAGCTTGGTATGAAAGATGGGTACATTTTTGATGAAAAATGGCTTTACCAGAGGTCTAGTAGACACTGCTCTTTTTAGAAAAACATCAAACAAGCACTTTATAATTGTTCAAATATATGTTGATGACATTATTTTTGGAGCTACTAATGAAAGCTTTTGCAAAGAATTTTCTAAGCTAATGCAGGCTGAATTCGAGATGAGCATGATGGGTGAACTGAAGTTTTTCCTTGGAATTCAAATCAAACAATGCAATGATGGTATATATATTCATCAAAACAAATATATCAAGGAATTGCTAAAGAAATTCAAAATGGTGGATTGCAAACCTATGTGTACTCCTATGCATCCCACAAGTATTCTTGGTAAAGATGAAACTGGTAAAAAGGTAGATCAGAAGATGTACAGAGGTATGATTGGATCTCTACTTTATCTTACAGCTTCAAGACCTGATATTATGTTCAGCGTCTGTCTGTGTGCTAGATTTCAATCAGATCCTAGAGAATCACACTTGAGTCTTTGTTAAAAGAATCTTTAGATATTTGCAAGGATCTACTAATCTTGGTTTGCTTTATAAGAAATCAAAAGATTACAAGTTAGTAGGTTTACGTGATGCTTGACTTTCTTTGGAGACCGAATTGAAAGAAAAAGCACAAGTGGAAGCTGCCAATTCCTTGGAGCAAATCTTGTATCTTGGTCAAGCAAAAGGCAAAGCACGATTGCACTCTCAACAGCAGAAGCTGAGTATATTTCAGCAGCAAGTTGCAGCTCTCAACTTCTGTGGATGAAATATCAACTTGAAGACTATCTGATAAAAGAGAGTAACATTCATATCTTTTGTGATAATACTTCTGCGATCTGTCTTACTAAAAATCCCATATTGCATTCACGAGCCAAGCACATTGAGATTAAGCATCATTTTATAAGAGACTATGTTCAGAAGGGTATTCTAGAAATAAAATTTGTAGACACTGATCATCAGTGGGCTGACATATTTACAAAATCCCTTGCTGAAGATAGATTCAATTTTATAAGAAGAAATCTAAACTTTCATCTTATAAAAGAATGATTAATCTCAGCGTCAGATAATATGCACAATCTCAGCATCTGGTATGACATAAGCATATATATGAATAAGCATCTTATTTGTCATGTGCTTCATAACTCATCGTCTGGTGAATCGGTTGCGTGCGTCCGAGCACACCCACACGTGTCACACGTGTTAAGGACTTAAGCATCTCATCGCATCTGCTGAGTCATAATTATTTATATCTTTCAATAAAATCTTTTTCTTGATCTTACTTTTCTTTTGGCGTTTGCATTTAATGAAAAAGGCGAATTTTTATTTTCTTTTCTTTTTGATTTAATTTTTATGTGGAAATACGAAGCGATTTTTTGAAAAAGGACTGTACCATTTTCTATCAACTTTCCCAATACTCCACATTTTTCGCTCCATCACTTCACTCTGCGTTTTCTTGCAAAACTGTTCTCTTTCTCTCTGTGTGTGTGTTTTCGAACCCTAAAACCTCCATCACCCTCTCTTCAACTGCTACAATGGCCGACAGAAAGGTTGGACAATACACTACTGCTTTCGACGTCTTCTCTGAGGCAAAACTTCCGAATGAGAACCGGATTGATTTTGAAAACTTCAAGCTATACGGTTTTGATTTTGAAGAAGGTCTTGAGAAACTGGGCTGGAAAAACTACTTCATCTGGGAACCAGTTGACGTACTGAGCTACGCTATTAAGGAGTTCTGGGGGAATGCGTACTTACTTCCGGGGGAAATCATAGAAGGACACATCAGAGGCTTCAAACTACGCTTCACCATCAACTTTATTGCTCAAACGATCAAGTGTCCGTGTGAAGGAATCAGTTACCATGCAAACTGGGCTGATGCTTACAGAGGACTTGAAAACGTCAACGAAGCCCTGTTTGAGAACTACCGTGAACTGAAGAAGAAGAACATTACTCCCACGTCCAAAGACTTGAAAAGCCATTATCGAGTACTGCACAAAAGCATCGCCAAGAGCGTGATTCTGAAGGCTGGCTCAAGCGACATAGTGAACTACGAGCAAAAGTTCATTATGAGGAGCTACATGGATGGGAAGAAAATCAATATGCCAAGGTTGATTATCACCAATCTGATAAATGCCCTTGTCTTCTCAAGGAAGAGTGTTGATAAGAAGAATATCGTCAAGGTTATTCCTTATGGAGTTCTTCTCTCCATTATGATGATTAAAGACGGCGTTGTGAGGAAGCTGACTGACTCCATCAACACAGAAGAAAAAGAAAAATACTTTGGTGTTGGCGCTGTTGTTCGTCCAGAAGTTTTTGGAGTCAACAGTTTGGTCAGAATGCAGCTAATTACTGGCTCTATGATCAAGAAAGTGAAAATAGAGCAACAGGAAGGAGAAGCTGAAAAGAAAACCACCAGAAGCTCAATGACCGTGTGAAAAGACTCTTGAGTCTCCTTCAAGGGAGACAAGAAGAATAAAATGTAAGGTGGCTCCTGCACCTACTGTTGAAGAACCAGAAGATGAGGATAGAATTCCCATCAGAAAGGTCTTGGAGAAACAGTTTAGGCCAGCAGCTGAAAAGTATGCTTCAGCGTCCGGTCAAGGGAAGCAAATCCCTCATCCTCCTCCTGCAGTTGTTATCACGAGAGGATCGAAAAGAAGGTTGGTTAAGTCTTCAGAGGTTAACCCAAAGGTACTTGATTTTACTGCTGATGAATCAATATCTGTGTTTGATGCTCATGATGTTATTCCTGCACCCCCATTGTCTGTTTCACAACCACAAACACAACCACAAACCAAGAAAACCAGAATGAGCCTCCGACAAACTTCTACCCTCCCTAAATCTACCCAACCATCATCCTCTACACTCAACCTTGACCTACCACAAAATTCCTCAAATACTTCACTTACCACATATATTTCCAAACTTCACTCTCATCCCTTTAATCTATTATTCAAAGTACCTCCCGTTAATCCCTTCAAACCATACACACCTAAAACCTATAAAATCACCAAAACCACTCCCACCTTACTCACCATTACCCATAAACCTACAGACTTTGGTGGAAGGAAGAATGTCTCATGTATTAACAAACCACGGTTTGTTAAGTATGAGATATATCATAGCATCTACAATCGTCCCTCTACATGGCATTTGAAAACCTTCACCTCTGAGTCGCCAGATCGAGATTGCCTCTCCAATGAGTGCTACCTTCAAGGATGGAGTAAGACCACTTTCGGATGTCATTTAAAGGAAGATTGAGACCAAGATCTGGTAGCGAGCAATTCCTTCTCTGTTGACCTTCCTAGATCCCTACCACAAACCGAACCGCTCACATTGGAAGAATGCGGAAGGTGGATCACAGATGAAGAAGTCGCCTTCATGGCACAATCGTCTTGAGATGAAGAAGATTGAAATGTCAGACGATTCAGTGATCCTTCGTCAGTATGCTGTGAAGATTGTACCGCATGCACAAAGATGACTACCTTGGTCTATCCCCTGGGAAAAAGAAAGAACTCGCTTCCTGGTAGCGACCATTCAAGAAGATCGGGCTCACGGAGTATAAGAAGGCTCCCAAGAAGTACAATCTTAAGGAATTCTCTAAGCTTCTGATTGCCAAGATCTCTGAGGATCATGCCAGAAGGTTTTACCTGAATTCTCTGAAGGAAGATGAATGGAGAACTGGCTCCTCAAACTGCTGCAATGCCGAGAAGGCCATTATTCCAACAGTTGGCACAATCATCACAATTACTGACATCAATCTGGGAACAGTTTACTTCGATGATATGTTCAGATGCTCAGTAATCAGACCACTCGACTGCATGAAGACTTATGTCCAATGGGCTGCTGTGACAAAGCACTTTGACATTGGATTCATTTGGAGTCAATGGTCGAAGTCATTGAAAGACAAAGCTTTGTTACCATGCCTCGTCTCCTTGGTGCTTACAAAAGATGATAAGGAAAATCTGAGAGGATTATACCTGGCAGAAAATGAAGGAATCTCTTTTGCTTCTGAAGCATTGAGTGAATTCATCAGAAGAATATGGGGAGAAGAAGCTGGGAATAAGCTTGATGCTTTCACTGCTGACGTGCTTCTGCATAGGGAAACGGTCTTCATGGATTTGCTGTATCTAGAAGAGGTGGAGAAAAGGAGAAGAATTCAGTCAGAATCTGAGCAAAGGAAATTTGGAAGTCTCATCAAATAGTTTATACCAAATGATGCATTCTTTCAAAAGGCTCAACAAAAGAAGGACTTGAGACTGAAACTTTCCAACTGGGTACTAGCAGAGCATCAGAAGATGAAACCTGCACCAGAAGCTGGACCTTCTACTTCTACTCCTGCAGTTGAAATGGTCACCATTCCTAAAGCAGAGTTTGAATAAATGAAGGCTACTAATCTGAAAGTCACTCAGCTGAAGAATGCACTGAAACTTCTATATGAAGTCTCAACATCCCTCCTCCACCACACAACCCTTAAAAAAAAAATTATTTTTATATTTTGTGTGATATAAATTTTTTTTGGTACTCTCATATTTTTTTATATATTCAGTGTTTTTCTGATTATTTGACTATACATACCTTTATCTGATTGTCTGTTTATATACATTCAAATTTTTCTAAGTCATTTTTTGACTATGATGTGTTTTACACTCTTTTTGTCTGATGACAAAAGGGGGAGTAAAAGAAATAAAAGAAAGGTCTGATGAATACGCGAAAGTCTGATTGACAAAACTCACCGTCCGATGTTTCAAGCGTCCGATGAATACACTAAAACTGAATTTATCATGCATATCATTTCATACATAGCATTTGTATGGTTATTCATAGCTCTAATATCTATTAATGCATTGATATTCATTGACTCTATAATCTAACAATGATCAATGAAATTGATAAAATGAAAATCTTTTTGATAAAATAAAAATCAGCATCCGATCTCACTTTGTTAAAAATATGCTCTGATTCATCTATGTATTTTTGCGATCACTTAAATGAATTTGTCTATCAACAATCGCCTTAATACCTAAATTGCTCTTATATATCAAAATTGTTAAATTCAGGGGGAGACCCTTGATGTTATTTTGAAATTAAATTGTTCATCAACCTTGGATATTTGTCATCATCAAAAAGGGGGAGATTGTTGGAACCTAAACGATTGAGAAGTTTAGACCCTCATTGATTTTGATGATAACAAAATATTTCTCAAGAGAACAATTTATCATCTAACATATCTTTGAGTGTACAGGTATCAAAAGCTTCATTTATATATGTACAAATCACTCAAGGAAGAAGAAGAAATTTACAAAAGAATTGAATACAATCCACTAGTGTCAGCATCCGAACTCACCTCAGCGTCTTGTTAATAGCAAGCGTCCAGCAGTATGACTTCTTGACACGTGGAACACTCAATTGCTGCGAGCGTCCGTTCTCTCTTCTGAGCGAGCGTCTGATCTCTTTAATGAAGCACGTGATGATCACGTTTTTGCTCTTAGCCTTAGACTGTTCTGGAACGGAATTCGAATTTGATTTTGTGCGCTCATTTTGATGTACGAGGATGCAAATGTGGCACCTTTAGCATAAGACAAAAATCGTACAAGGCAATTACAAATAGCAGATAGTACGAAAACGGTAATGTGTACTGTTCTGATATTCTCTGGAAAGGAAGAAAAGGACTACATTTCAAATTACCTCACTCAATGAAAAGGAGATAATTTTACTGCAACGATAATACTCTTGAAGACTCCTATAAATACCCCAAGGTATTCATTGAAGAAATGTTGGACAAACTGTGAAGAAACTTCATTCTGAAAGAAATATTACTCAAGTGAACAATCAAGTTTCATACCAAGTTTCTGGTCCACATAGAACTGAACTCAGCGTCTTATACTTTCTTTTAGAAAGCTATTCTGTTTTGAGCTTAATCTTTTCATCCTCTCTCTGAGAGTTATTTTGATTGTAATCAAAAGCATAATCTCTTTTGTAAAACTGTATTTGACCTTGTAAAGGCTCTGTTCCTCAAAGGCTCGAATGTACTGAGTCGTTTTGAGAAGTTGAGAGTATTGTCAAGTTTGTGACAGAAGAATACTCTTGAAGAAATTTGTAATCAGTTGATTATAGTGGAAAATCCTTTAGGAACGAAGGGACTAGACGTAGCTGCCAGTTGGTGGTGAACTAATATAAATCTCTGCGTCTCATTCTTTACTGCTTTACATTATTTATCTTTATCTTGCTCAGTAAAATAATTTTTTATAAACGGTTCATATTTCTGCATCCGGTCCTGTTTAATTCTCTGCATCCGATATACAAACAGTTTTTAAACAACTTGTGTTGAAGTTTTTACGTATAATTTGCGAAAAGTTTTTAACACAATTCAACCCCCTTCTTGTGTTCACGTTCAAAACCAACCCTGCATGAACAGTAAAGAAATATGAGAAAGAAAAAAAGAAGAAAACTTCACAAAAAGGAAAGAAATATCAGTACATGGCTTTCTTCTTGTAATGAGGAAAAGGAAAAAACAAAATGGATAGAAAACATGACAAGAAATAGGATAAGCTTGCTTACTGCAAAGTTGTCATCAGCTAGGACCATGTCTAGTGCATCTTAGTGCAACACCATATGTGAGAAAGTTAATCAAACACAAGGAAGAAGTCATAAATATCCCTAAATAATATTTCATCATTAAAGAAAACAATAAACCTGCCTTTCAGCCTCATCCTATGTTAATCTGATCCCTCTACCAAAGACCTGGCCATCTATCTCGACCTAAGATAGATAGAGAAAAATTATTTGAAATACTGCAAAGGCTAGAACTAATGCCAAAGTGCAAAAATAAACAAGGCAACATAAGGTTTCATTTAGCGTGGTCGCATGATAAATTTGCCCATCATGCATCCATTTTTATTACAACCGTAGATATACGAATTAAAAATTGGAAGGGTGCTGATTTGTTGACGACAACCAGACATAAATAAAGGGGATTAACAATCTAAAGTCCATACATTGGCCCTCTCGATAGTTTAAAATTACAAAAGTACACATAATTTGAAATCCTCGTTGACCAAGGAAACACCGTTGCGTAACTTTCTTTTTTTACCGTGTTTTTTTTTCCAACCATTTCACTTTGAATTGGGCGGCTCATTTGAATTGACGGGTTTGGATGTAGACCTAGCCCAATAGTTGTATCCTTCCTTGAAGAAAAGCAATTAATTTACCTCATTGGGATATTTTGACCGCAAAATTACGTATTTAGGATAAATCAGTTTTTATTTACATGTCTGGTGTAAGTCGTGACTACCAGTCACGATTTACTTTTTTTTTTTAATTTTTTTTATAAGTCATGGTTGGTAACCACGATTTATTTATTTTTTTAAATATAAGTCGTGAATGCTATTCACATACCCATTTTTTATTTTTTGGCAAGTCGTGAATGGAAATCACGACCATGCCTTTTATTTTTATTTTTTTAAAAATTATTTTAATTAAAAAAATCCTTATTTTCATGACTTAGTTTATTTTTAAATTAGGACAAAGTCATGGACGACCAAAGGATCCAAAAGACAGTCTAATTAGTACTGTCGGGTGCAGAACATTGTCCAAAATTCAGTGAAATTTTAAATCCAAATTTTAATCATGACCTATTATGATATAATAGGTTTGATCTATTAATTTACTTTTGAGAAATTCACTCACTTGATCATAGTGCGAAATTCAATCAACCATTTTTAAACTATGATCAACTGAGTGAATTTCGCAAAAGTAAATTAATAGATCAAACCTATTATATCATAATATGTTATGATTAATTTGACTTTAAAATTTTACCGAATTTCGGATAGCGTTCTGCACTCAACAGTAATAATTGGACTGCCTTTTAGACCCAAAGTTTATCAAAAAATTCTCAAAATTTTTATTTTGGATCATTTGGTCGTCCATGACTTTGTCCTATTTTTTTTTTAAAATTAAAAAAAAAACTAAGTCATGGAAATAAGGTTCTTCTTAATTAAAATATAAATTTTGAAAAATAAAAATGCCGTGATTTCCATTCACAAATTGCCAAAAAATTTAAAAATGGGTATCGTAAATGGCATTCACGACTTATATTTAAAAAAAAAACATAAATCGTGGTTACCAACCACGACTTATAAAAAAAAATTTAATAAGTAAATTGTAACTGGTAGTCACGATTTACACCAGATACAAATAAAAACTGACTTATCCCAAATATGTAATTTTGCGGTCAAAATAACCCAATGAGGTAAATTAATCAAGAAAAGCAATACATATTGAAGATAGCATTTTTTTTTGCATGGCGAACAAGTAACTGGGCTTATAAGACTCCACATATCTCTTTTATGATGTTTCCCTTTAATTTTTTTGGGCCTTAATTAATACATCGCCCATTTTTATTATGATACACCCCCTGTCACTATTTATATTTTCTGTTTTAAAACATACTCGCATCTTTTCATCTTCATCTTAATCTATCTATACTCTCCTTTCCTCTCCCTCTCCAAATCTTACTGTAAATCCTTTTGAATCACAAATTCTCTAACCCTAGTAACTCGGTAAGTAGTTCCATTGTTACGTTCTATGTTGACCCGGCGTGGTTAGTGGTTACGTCTAGTGACTCGGTAAGTAGTTCAACTGTATGTTGACCTAGCATGGTTAGTGGTTAGGTCTAGTGACTCGGTTAGTAGTTCAACTGTTACGTCCTATGTGGACCCGTTGTGGTTAGTGGTTGGGTCAAGTGACCCGGTAAGTAGTTCAACTGTTACGTCTTACGTGTACCCGACGTGGTTAGTGGTTGGGTCTAGTTACTCGCTAAGTAGTTCAACTGTTACGTCCTATGTGGACTCGACATGGTTAGTGGTTAGGTCTAGTTATTCGGTAAGTAGTCCAACTATGTCCTATGTGGACCCGGCGTGGTTAGTGGTTAGGTCTAGTGACTTGGTAAGTAGTTACGTCCTATGTGGACCTATTAGTTTAGATATAATTAAAAAAAAGTTGAATGTAAAAATAAAAGAACGATTTTCTCTATTAAAGTTGTCGGCACAAATTATTATGCTTATTATTATTAGTTTAGATACAGTCACTTTGTTATATTATATTATTAGAAAATACTTTAACTACTTTATTCTATTATAAGAGAAATTGTCACCCAATTTGTAACAGAAAGTCACTTTGAAAATACTATAAATAAGTATATTATTATGAATATTATAATAATATGAAAATACTTAAACTATTTTATTCTATTATATTTTATATTATTACACTTTATTACATATAATTAAAAAAATTATTGAATAAAAAATAAAATACTTACATCAATTAGAAATTAATTATTAATCAAATTAAGAAATAAAAAAATAATAAAACAAGACAAGCTAAACAGTAATGTTTGACTAGGGTAATGTTGGGGTCAAAAGGTAATATTTGGTTTTAGATGGGGACACAAATTTAGTTCAAGAAAACCTGCTGATACCTACTATTGAAGATTACAAAAAAATTGGCACATCATGGTCACATTTATGATGCGACCATGCTAAAAGCAACCGGCAACATAATTGTATTATGGCAGAGAAGGCTTCTTGGCAAGGTAATTAAAACCGGACCGAACATTGAACCATAGAGGGCCAAAGTTCAGAGTTTTTGGGTTGGACCGGGATCGAACCGAGTTTAATAAAATATTAATAAAATATTATTTTTTAAATATATATATATATATATATATATATATATATATATATATATATATATATAATTTATATAGTATATATATTATATATTTGGTATATGTATATTAAAAAATAGAAAATATATTGATAATATTTCAATTTATATACAAAATAACATGTAGCCTAGTGGTAAGATGGCTTGTTGTGTGGCCTTAAGGACAGGGGTTCAAGCCATGTTGAGACCAAAAACTGAATTTTTTAATTAATAAAAGCAATTAAAAATTTCAAAAAAAAAAAAGAGACGAACCGGTTCTGGCACCAAACCGGCCGGTTCTCTGCCAGCCGGTCCAAGAGGGTCACCCGGACCGGACCATGGCCCGGTTCACGGTCCTTGTTACCATGCTTCCTAGTCATAGTTTATAAGACCCATAAGCTACAAGTACCATTCACAAAACTATTGCACTTCACACTGAAGTCCAGATTTCATAAAGTAAAAAATAAATTCCACCCAACCCACCATTCAACTTCCCTCCTCAAAAAGTATAATAATCGTAAGTGACATATATAGAAGGGCAAATAAAATTAATTCTGATGTTTCATCCTGGACACCAGACTGCCTAACAGACAAAAAATATAGTGAAAATCCAAACATCAGCAAAATATCTATAATAATTTGCCCCTCAAAGTAGGCATAATCAATGAAATTAGCATTTTTAACTCATTTAGTTCAGACCAATGAAATGTTTGATTGCAAACCCGTGCATGTACTTCATCTTTCTAAACTAAATTTGTTGACACTGGGGCAGCCAGAGATAGAAAACTGACACCAAGACCCTCCAGCGTGCACTGAAGAAATTGAATGCAGAGGTTATACAATATTAATAACACAAACTTCAATAGAGGTTAACAAAAATATTGGGGGGAGATAGTTCGGTCAATTTATTAAGAATCTCACCAATTCTTTGAGACCGGAGGTTAAACCCATTAACCTCTTAGAGACTTCCAACCTATGATCTAAAACTCTTGTTAGATCTACTGCAACTGAAAATGAGACTGACTCCTCTTTAGGCAATGGCTGGTTACCAAGAGAACTAACATTACCCACATAACCATTGTCATTTGCATTAGGAAACCCACTCCCATCACCATATGTGGAACCAGGTTCATCCTTAGCACGAGACAAATATATATCTACAAAAACTTTCAAAAAGGTCAAAATATATTTATTGTCTTTTAAAAAAGGAAAAAGGTAATAGAAAAAGTAAGAACATGATTACAAAAAAACATTACCACACAATGTGTGCCACTGAAAATGATCTTTGCTTAATCAGTATTAGCTTATTCTTCATATGCTGAGATCTTATACGAGATTTTAAATGGTTTAGTATAATTTCTTATTCATTTACCTCAGAATCTAACCACGTCTCTTGAACAATATTTACCTTCTTTCTTCCTAGCTAAAACAAGCATATCCTTACAAAGAGGATAATAGAATGCTAAATTCAAACTTATAATACAACAAAGCTAAGAACTCAACGAATACTATCCTTTTCATCATTCATGTGACTTTCAATCAACATACCATGCTTTATGCACAAAGGGCTCAAAAGCGAGGTAACGTGTTTAAATAATGAAAACAGAGGAACCGAAACAGAGAATGAAAATGAATTAAAACGAGTCAAAACGAATGAAAATAGAGGAATCTAAACATACCCTTTTCATCATTCATGTGCCCTAAACAGATTCACTTATAGAATGAAAATGAATCTTTCGTAAGTGGAAACAAAAAAGGGGAACAGATGCAATACCTTCAATTGTGAGAGGAGAAAGGGGCGTTCTAGGTGTCTCTGACAACAAAGTCACAGAAGCGCGACCTTCGCGACGGGGACGATGCGACGGAGGCACACGCAGGTATCGCGGCGACAGTCTTGGTCAGTACAGTGGTGACACGGGCAGAAGGCAAAGGAAGGAGACGGTCACATTTGTTAGGGTTTTCCAATAGGGGATAAAAGAGTGGAAAGGAGTTTTTTGGGGGGGGGGGGGGGGTGGGAGCACCGTTATACCCAAAAAAAAAAAAGAGAAATTGACTCTATATTGAGGGGGTTTTTAACCCCTGCAAAGTAAACAAAACTTTATACGGGGCGGAGAGCGGCAAGGTCACTTTACGATCCATTTGGGGAGGTTTTTAAAATAGATAAAAAGTACAAAGTGTATTTAACTAAAATGTACAAAGTGATTTAAATAGATAAAATGATGTGTAAAATTTTGGTGCGAGCGTATTATGAAAGTTTCAAAGACTTCTTCAAATCTATGTCTCTACGTGTATAAGACAAAGACATATATGTACATGTATTGATCAACGTATATGTACTTTATATGAAACTGGGACGTTTAGAATTTTAATATATGTACAAAGTGATTCTTTTTAACTAAAATGTACAAAGTGATTTAATTAATAGATAAAATGATGTGTAAAATTTTGGTGCAAGCGTATTATTAAAGTTTCAAATTTATGATGTGTTTATAATGTGTAGGATTTTGATGTAAAATTTGTTATAAAAAGTAAAAATGATGTGTTTAGGTGATATAAAAAGATAAAAATGAAGTGTAAGTATACATTTTTCCAGCTAAAATGAGCGTATATACCCTAAATTTGGGCAATGCACCAATCTGCAACAGTTCATAACAGAAGGAAACAAGTGGCCAACCATAATTCGTGCCCTAATTTAACTCTTATTTGGCTTCAAATACCTGAATTCCATTGAACTCCCCTCGAAGCTGGGATATCTTGAATATCGGGAAAAAAACACAATTTTCAAGTATTATCCTAGTTTCCTATATAGTTTAAATATCCCATGTGAAGAAAACTCCCACCCTCCTCAATCAGGCACATATTTTGAAAGGGTGCTCTTAGCAAATATATTAAATATATAGTTGAAGCTCCCTTTTCCTGTGGTTAGCCACACGTGTTGAATCACTCATGGAAAGAAAGGAGGTAAGCCTGAATCTGCATAGAAGATGTTTTTGGGGTGGAGGGATTCTTAATTTTTCAGCTATTAGAAAATTATAAGGAAATTTCTTTGGAGGTGCCTCAGAACAAAATATGCAAGACCTAGCCAGAGCAATTAATGTATCGATCCTGCATAACATTTTTATTCAATGGATATGATAACTAAAATGATTAATAAGTATGTATATATATATATATATATATATATATATATATATATATATATATTACTGGCATGGTAATGTTCACTTTTATTTCCCTGACTATCTAACCAATTGTTTTCTTGATGCAGAGTTCCTCTCCACTTTCGTCTTATCACCATGTTGTCATTAGATTTAATTATTCAGATGGAACATGGGAAATTTCCCATTTAAACTTAGCAATGAACTTTATTGAAGGGAATGAAATCCCATTTTATTGGTCACCTAATTTTTTCTAGTTAGTTGGCCAAGCTACATGGATTTGATCAGCCTTGGGCTTGTATTGGTTGATGTGCGTTGATTATGGGGGTATTAACCAATACAAGGCCAAGATGATTGGATTGGATGAATTACACGTACTCTTATTGTTGGAGTTGGAAAACTTGAACTTGTATTGGTTAATGTGCGTTGATCAAGGGGGTACTAACCAATACAAGTGAAGGTGTTTCCACTCAAAATAAACTATATATGCTCTCTGTATTTTTTAATTAATTTGAAAATTGAGCAACAAAGTTACTCGATTAATTAAAAATGTTTGAAATTTCTATGTATGCAGAAAAAACCTGCTAAGATGTCTGTGCCTCAATTTGGAGGGTGGGAACATAAGGCACCAGGAGTGCCTACTGACTACTCCATGGTGTTCAACCAAGCTCGTGAAAACAAGAAGACTCAGAAAACAGACTTGACTGAAGTCAAGCGTCTCAGCGTTGGAAATGAAAGGCCTCCCACTAATGCCAACCATCGTCATGGTAATGGTCATGGTCGTGTTCATGGACATGCTCATCCCCATGCTCATGCTCATGAAGATCCTCCTGTCATGGTGAGATACCATTATCTTGTTTATTAAATTTCAGTTATACTGTTAACCATTTTTGTTATTGCTTGTGGACTTTTGGCTTCCAAAAATAACAATAACATAACTCTTTGAGCAACTACTCCACCTAGCATTGGTCCATACCCCCTTGATCAACGCACATGGATCAATGTTAGATGCAGTGTTGTCAAAGGAAAAAAAAATGCAAAATAACATGAACCCTTCACTTATAACTTCACAAGATACTAGACAAAATAGAATTGTCGACCAAAACTAAAAACAGAAAAAATTAAATCCATCACTAATTCCCTCGTGACTAAATTTAGTGACGGAATTAGAGACAGATTTCATGTTTTTCCTTTCTAAATTTTTGTCTCTAATTTAATTCTTTCCAACAGTTCCTTCTCAAATATGGTTTACATGTCTTTTGAATTTTTCTGCTTTATCTGGGCTGCCCTACTCGCTTTTTGGGGTTTCTAGTAACTTGGTAGATTCTTGACTTGGGGTTTGACAAGTCTTAATTCATGGTCCTGTAGCTTTCAACCAAACCAGGAGTTTGGGAGTTCCAAATGCCATAAGAAATACCCTTTTAGCAGTTAAGGTCAAAGAGAGAATGTGTGTGTGTGCTGTTCAAAAAAAAAAAAAAAAAAAAAGTGAATGTGTGTGTGTCTTTGGGACATAGAGAGGGGGAGAGAGAGAAGAAGGAAAACAAAGAGAAGGAAGGAGCATGAGAGACCAAATATACTACAATGGAATCAGAAGAAACATTTTCTAACACATTTTGTCTATGATTTTGCAGGAAAGAAGGAAGGTTCTGTCTTACATGAATTGTTGTATTAGGCCTTGATATGTTAAAAACAAATCCACTCCTTGATTTTCAAATCATAGTCTTCGGCTCATGGTACTAAACGTGATAGAAATATATGTCTTGTTCTTGTAATATATATACACATATAAACATGAGACAAGTTCATTAGAAACCTGACCAGCAGTGTCCATAATCTGTTCTGTCCTGTATATTTTTCACTACGATAATGAAACTTTTATCTCATTTATTATATAGTTCTATTGTCTTTGACACAACCTAATATATGTATTACAATAATCATTAGAGTAGCTCTGATATAGTGTGTACCATAGCCACATCTCACAAATAAACCATAAAAAAATTATTTTGTAGCATTAGAATTCTATATAAAATCATTAATTCCAAGCAAGGTTTCAAATCATGGTTTGCATCTGTGATTTGGACCGCGATAATAAAGTGTTTCAGGTCTCTGTAACCGTAACACATCGGTTGCATTTGACTGCAAGTCTCCGCTATATTAAGGATCGCAACGCGACAACGATTTAAAACATTGATATAAGGTTTAGCTATACCATATGGTCACAAAGATAACTTTCTAAACGAAAGGATAAAACAATTGAGTGCAGTTCTCTTAGTCTCAAAAACTTGGAATATTTCTTGTTTACTCACTCATCTCAGTTTCGTTTTCCAATTCGTTAACCTTCTTCACTGATTTGAATAAGGTATACGTAGCTAGGGTTTCAAATAGTGTCGTTGTGACCTAAGCAGGTCCTCCACCAATGGATAAGAATTGAGATCCGCTTTTTGTGGATTTTAGTGTGTTGTGTCCTTTTCAACTTTCATTCCGTACACTGACACAACTGTCAAATAAAATATCTGTCCTTTTGTGATCCTTTTCGAATTTGACATCCTTTCAGAGTAAGACAGATTAGATGATTATTTTCGTTGACATTCTATTTGGCCATTGATTCCTCGTACCTTAAACGAGCCATCAATATTTGGCCTTTGATTCCTTGTACATTAAAAGAGCCATCAATGAGGATCGTATAATGCTTGTTATGGTCTTTAATGCTTCGCTCAGTCTGGTTAGTTACCAGAGGCATCTTCTACTGGATGATTGTTGTTACAGTAGTACTCTGCTTACCAGAGTAAGCTTGTACCAGAGTGTAATTCTTCTAGAGCGTAGATTCTCTTAGGCTTCCATATACCAGAGCCTTGAAGTACTAGATGCAGGATTCCAGCAGAGTGTAGTCTTATCAGAGCATGGTCTACCAGACCATCTCACCAGAGCATTGACTACCAGAGCTTTGTGAACAGAGCTTAGCTACAAGACGCCGACGTCATCAATTCTTACCATATGATAGATGCTAGACTAACTTCAATAGACCAGAGGGTGAATCACGCATAGAGCCAAAGCTTTCTGAGACACTACAGCAGATTATTAGAAAAAGGGCGCCACCTTAAACAGTGCTTTATGCTAAAAGCGCTGTTTTAAAATCGTGTATGGCCTTTACTAGCGCTTACTAGAGAAAGCGCTGACTAAAAGTAACAAATAGACAGCTCTTCCTTGATTAAACGCTTCTAAAAAGATGCGCATCCCCTTAACTAGCACTTTCTCTGGGAAGCGCTGTCTATTCTCGTTAGTGACATAGCCTTTACTAGCACTTTCCTTAGGGAAGTGCTGTCTAATCTCCTTATCAAATTAAATAACTCAGCATCTCGACACAAAAGTACACACCACACACCCAAACTTTACTCTCTCTCACTCCCACTTTCCTTTTCTTTCCCTAATGAAGCGGATCGAGAGAGCATTGCCACACCGTAACCTAAAACCACCACCACACAAGTTCTTCACCCCTCCCTCACCATGCCGGTATCCTTCTGCAGGTTCTCCACTCACTGATCAAGCTCGCATTCACTACAGTACTGCAATGCATTCCCTCAATCGGTCTCTCGCGCACTCACTGTTTCGTCTTCGCCCCTCACACCACCACACCGGTAGCATCGTCACCGCGAAAGTCACCACCACGTCGTGAATGCGAACGGACGCTCTAGCTTTCGGGGCTCGCCCACCACACAGATCCATCTCTGTCTCCATCGCGATAGGTAGCTTCTTCATCTCTATTCTCCTTTCTATACTAATCTCTCTAGTTGAGTGAGTAAACAGTATAAAGATAGGGTTTACATTGCCATTGGCGCTATACACCGAGTTTTGAACACGCTCCTTGCTTCCACTGGGTGTGATGGTTCTGTGAAATATAAAGTTAGGGTTCCTTTTCGTGCTTTCATTAGGGTCATGTTGTGGGCCATAAAAGACCAGGTGAATTTCTGGGTTTTGGTGCTTTGGTGTTTCTCTTATGAAATTTTTTTGTCTTTCTTGGTTTTTGCAAGTGATTGTTTTGGAAAATGTGTTGGAAGTTGTTTTGAAAGTTTTTGTGCAATTTTTATGTTTGATGATAATGGGAAGTGAATTAAATACATGAAGTACATGCTGGATTGTCAATTGTATAGATGCTTCTCAAAAATTAATTGATAATTTGCTATTTTTCCCTTTTAGTTTGTGAGATCCAGCCCAGGTTGAGCAATTATTATGCTACATTATTATTGAAGAACCACCAGAGGATAAGAGTAAACGAACTTTCAAGTACACAATTGTAACAGAAAATTTTGTTGCAAAAGAACTTCTATTAATTGTTTCAACTTTCTTGTTACCATCTGATCATTTGTCTGTAATTTAGGTTTCCATTCATTGCCTGCGAGATTTTTACATGTGAAATTGATGACATTTTGAAGACCTTGGTGGATGACGAAGAGGTTTATACTTCATTCTGGTGGCGACACTTTATTTTGTGTTGAAGTTGTGCATCAATGCTTTACCTGTATTGATTTCCCCTTCCCATTCTTGTAATTTTAGCTGATGAACTTATTATTCTCCTTTTTGGAGCCTAATCGTTCGCATAGTACCTTACTGGATAGCTACTTTAGTAAGGTATATGCTGGATAAAATTGGAACTTTATTTTGCATGTCATTTTTGCCAACGTGACCTATCTGATTATATTATAATGATTTCCTTAATGTTGATTTCTATGCCATTTTACAGGTTGTTGTTTGCCTAATGATTCCCAACAGAGTTCCTTCAAATTGCAAACACACATACTTGTCTCCGTTTTATGCTCCTGGTTGCTTGTATCATCCTCTGCCATTGTTGCAGCATCACAGAAGGTTCTACTTCTGCAATCTCTTTAAATCTTTGCTTTTTCAATTCTTCTTGTTCTACACCAATTCTACTTTTGATGTAAATTTCTTGTCATTCTTATGCCATTTTTTATATTGACAATAGAGATGAAGATGATATTGTTGCATGATTTGAGGATTTATCTATTTTTTATTGAAATGTTCTACGTTCAATCATCTTAGAAAATACAAAGCTGGGTTTAGCTGATGTTGTTGATGCTGTTGAACAAGAACTTTTTTTCTCATATATGATCCTGGTTGTCCTATGCAACTCAAAAGTGAAGGTGTTTTGCTTTTTGATCTTGATGAACACCTTTTTTCTCATTATAATGATCATGGTTGTACTTTGTTCAAATCCTGTATAATGTGTAATCTGTTAAGATTTTTTTGCTCTTTTTTCTCTTTAGGATTTTTGTTTAGATTTTGTGCTTGTGATTAGTTTTATATAGTGCTGGTTGCTGAACTGGTGAGCTGTATCTGATTTAGGCCATTATTATGCCATAGTTGCTAATTGGGAATGGTAAAAAATAGAGTAATTTGTGATGATGCAAATAACATGAAAAAAAACTTACTTTTGTTAACTCTTTCTAGGTGAGGATGATAATATAAATGAATCTCTTATTTGTATACGAGTAGACTCTTTTGGCGCACGGTTGAGTCTGCGTCACACACGGTCAGAATTCCGAGAGGAAATGTGAAAAATCAATATTTTTTAAAAAAAGGGGAATAGACAGCGCTTCCTTGAGGAAGCGCTACTGAAAGTCCTACCTATAGTAGTGCTTCCTCAAGGAAGCGCTGTCTATTCTCAGAATTTTTGAGAATAGACAACGCTTCCTTGAAGAAGCGTTGTCTATTATAAAAAACATACAGCGCTTCTCCAAGGAAGCACTGGCTATTCTCAACATCGTCAGCATTTCCAAAATGTTGTCTTTTCGAAACACAATCACTAGCGGGTGATTAGGTAGCGCTTTTGAGCGCTGACGAAGGCAAAAAATAAGCGCTGTTGATTTCATTTTCTATTGTAGTGAGACAAATCCATCTTATGAATAGTGATTTACTCACTCGTTTCTGCACAATAACAAACACATCAGAGGATAAATTGTTCTTATCATTATTTGTTATCATCAAAACAATTAAGGGTCATTGTTTCTAAATCCACTTGATTCCAACAATCTCCCCTTTTTTGATGATGACAAACACATGGATTGATAAAGAATTTTCCATTAGAAAAATATTTATTTAAAACATTTATAGAGGCTCCCCCTGAATTAAGCACATAAAAATTTTCTAAGTGCAATGCTACATCAGATGCATGTTCATGTTCAATCATACAAATGAGATATCAGAGTGTTAATGCAGATGCATAATGTTCAATTCCTTTTTAATACTTGATTGATACATTGTGTTAATCGATTATTCTTCTCTATTTTCTTCTCCCTTTTTTGTCATCAGACAAAAAGGTTAAAGATATAAAGAACATCATTATCAAAACAGAGTATAGAAAGAGTATAGAAAGATAAGAGTTAAAACAGAATAAGTACCAAAAAATAACTTTGTCATTAAATCAAAATAGTACTAAGTTACAAAGTAAAGTTTTGAAACAAAGAAAACGGCAAAAACAGAAGGTGAAATTCCTAAGGCTATCTAAGGTTTGGTCATTTTCTCCAAGAGTAGCTTCAGCATATCAGCAAGTTCATCTTGTCTTCTGCTTGAAGAGACCATGAACTGCTTGAATTCCCTATTGTCTTCAACTAGCCTTTCCATTATATCTCTTTGAACCTCAATGAGATCAGAATGACTTGATTGAGCAGAGGCAGATGAGTGTGCAACCAAAGCAGATTCAGGTGCAGGAGGAGGTGTTTCCTGAGCAACAGGTGTAGGATCAGGTTCCCAAATTGCAGGAGATAGAGGTGGAGTCCTTTTCCATGCAAGAGCAGCCAAGAGTCTCCTATTGATTTGAAATTGCTGCTTCTTGTGACTCTCCAACTAATCAACTACATTGTACCAATCAGCATAAAAATCCTCTAAGGCTAGCCAAGTGTGAGTTGACATAGCAAGATCCTTGACTATCTATTGTTCTATTTCAACCAGTTCATACTATTGGTTCATGTACCTCTTAAAGGTTGAAAAAATAGAGGGAGTTGCCAGAGGCAAGGGACGTGTTTGAGTCTGGTTCACATGAGTTGTTTGGATCTGGTTTTGGTTTTGTGTATCAGAGGGTAAAGAATTGATGGGGCTTGAAGGAAGAGTTTAGGTAGAATTTGAATCTGGGGAGTTGGGTTCAAATTCAATGTTTGTAACAACTTCAGAGGCAATTTGAGAAGTGATGATGATTTCATCTTCTAAAATTGGATCTGTTGTTGTTTCAGGTTCATTGTGGTGTTGGGGTGATGGTGTTGAAATAGGTTCAAGTGAAGTTAGAGGCTGTAGATCTAGAATGGTTTCAAAGCCAGGGTCAAGTGTTTGAGTCTCCTGGGTGATAGGTTGTGAGTCTGTTTGTGGTTGAGGAATTAGTTCTGGTTGAGGTTCTGGTTCTTGTTGTGTTTGGTGGATAGGGTCTGGTTGTGGTTCTGGTTGAGGGGAGGGGTTTGGTTTTGTTTAAGATGGAGGAGTAGGTTCTAGTTGTGCTTGGAGGTTAAGGTCTAGTTAAGGTTCTGGTTGTGGTGGAGGGTAAACAGATATTGGTTGTTTAAGGACAGGAATAGAGGCAGAGGTTCTCATTCTCTGTCTTAAGGGGGTTTTGAGACGACCCCGTCCTATTTTCCCTAAATAATTAAAACCTTAAACGAGTAATTAAGAGATATAGATATACTGAAAATATTAATTTATTCAAACTGAATATATTGTCACATATATACGTAAGATTACATATTTAAGGAAACCGAGCCTAGGGCCCACAACCTATACGACGCATATACAGACTTTGACTCACTGGCTGTGACTAAAAAGTGAGAGAGAGAGCCACTCTTACCGAGTACCCCTTATGCTCCAAGATGCTGGTGATGTCTCCATCAAGTCCATATTACTCTATTTTATGTGAAAAATAACATACAACATAAGAAAAATAGAAGGAGCTAAGAAACACATTACACACCATAAAAGTCAGGAAAGTAGAGATAGAAAGTATATACAAATGCCACACACTCAAGCAAGCACAACAAATTCTCAAGTCTACCTAGATCACATTCACTATCCTTAGGTATGCACTACTATATCTAAGCCTAGCTCCACCCACTTCCTTCTCACACCCTATAGCCCTCTTCGTATCCTATTCTGAACCAATATGTACCTTTATAGCTAAACTGCCATCTTTAAAAGCATTTCTGTCCATTTCACCATTCCTAATCGACTATTTCGAGTGCCCCTATAGTTTATCAAGGTCTAACCTACCAGCTAAGGCCTAACGGTATTCACCCAATCATAGCTAAAGTCAACAGTCAAAGTCAAAGAATATCTCAAGCATTAGACTAGCACAGACAGCACAAGGATCAATCCTAGCGTCGCTATGGGCGACCATTAACTAAAATATTATTCAATAACATAGTCATACAGATACCATCAATCATATATAGTCAGCAGCATAGTCACAAAATTGCAAACAATCATATTTAATCAGTATCACATCAATCAGCATCAGTCATCTATAATAGGTTACTATCTATCCATAGATATCAATAGATCATTCCTATGGTTGACAGACCTCTGACAACTATCCTCAACTATCATAGGTCACGGCCTCTCTCCTGAGGTGTTACTGTTATTAACCGCTAGTAGGGCTTGGGTCACCCTACACACATTTGTATGCACTACTTTATCCGACAATCCCTAGAGTGTAAAGTTCCTTGCTCCCACCTGGTTAGAAGATTGCTGAAACCTCTGCCACTATATGCACTCCTCCTGCACTTACTACTCGCACTCCTACCTTGCCTATTAGACCGCCCTTCCTCTTCCTCCCAGAGGATTTCCTACTAAGAGCTTTCTGATGCACAGGATCCTCACTTGCCACATGTGCAGAGCATACTTACTTCTTAGAGGAAATGCCTAGAAAAAGCTAGAGAGAAGAGGTTTTGGCGCGAATGGAAATAAGGGGGTGAACACCTATTTATAGGTAAGCATCAATCCCATCGCATCGCGATGGGCTCCTTTCATAGGTGTCATCGCGTCACGACGGTACCTTTCCCTTTACACGTGTCAGAATCCAAACGGAGACAAATGTCAGACCATATCGCGTCGTGATAGTTCTCTCTCACAAGACCGTCGCGTCACGATACACGTTTCCTAAAATATCTAAATTTTTGCCTTCTAGAGTTTTCTAGGGTCTTCCACACCCTTCCGGGGTATTCTCGTCCTATTTAAGGTTGTCTAGAACTTTCTTAAGGTTTATGGGTCCCACTTAAAGCCATTTTGTCCTTAATTAAGGTTTTTAACACCTGTTTGTCACCTAATCACCACTCTAATTATACTTAAAATATTATTCAAGATTATTGGAAAAACGGGATGCTATAGGTTTCATCTTCTTAGTCATCAGATGATGGGACAGAGGGTAGTGTAGTTTGTGGGGTAGTGGTGGTTTAAGGGTTTTTGGTTGCTCGAGAAACACCAATAAGGTCAGCATAAACTGATTCAAATAAAGTAACAACAGTATCAAGTACCTTAGTCTTCTTGGGAGGTAGTTCACTGGTTTTGACAAGTTTCCTCTTCCTTGCACCAGAGGCAGCAGGTTGAGATGCCTTTGCAGAGGCTTCCTCTTGAAGCTTTTTTGCTCTATGTTCTTCATGAAATTTTGCACATTCCTCCTGAGATTTTGCCAAAAATTCCTTCAAGCCTTCCTTACTGTCTTCATGTTCTTAAGTCAGCATAGAGGGTGTACAAGCAGGACGAATTGAAGAAACCAAAAGAGGTGCTTGTAAAGAAATAGAGATCCCAGCAGAGCTTCTGGTGACTCTCTTTGTTGGTTTAGAGGGACCAGCACCAACAGACTTAATCTTCTTCCCCTTCTTTCTTTCCTCAGCCATAGCTGCTTCTTCTTCCTCTTTAGCAGCTTGGACAACCAACTCTTGTGTTAAGAGCTTCATTGTTGCTGCAAAAATTGGGGCAACACTCTTACAAAGCAGAAGTGAAGCTTCTTCAGTGTCTTTTGCCTGAAGATCCTTGACCACACTGTGTCCTTCCAAGATAGCAGAAATAACCCTTCCATAGGGTATATTTCTATTCTTCCCACCTCTAGAGAAGGTTACAACTCTCCTCAAGAAGTTGAAGATGATGCTGGGGAGGTTAATCGCTGTTGTGATCAAAGCTTACAGTGTCCATTGAGCCCGCTTTTGGCATTACGTTGCTTTTGATAATCTTGAAGAGCACTCTGAAGTGATTCTTTATGTCCACGGCTTTAGAAGCACCTGACTTCTCATAGATGTGATGTGAAATCACAGAGGGTCCACCAAAATCAGCTTCCCAGTTGGAGGTAATCTCAATCATTTCGTTGGGACAGTTGATAGCTTGAGCGATCAAACTCTGAATCACCAGAATCTCCCTTCCCTGAACATTACTAACAATGCCTCCTATGGCGACCTTTGCAAACATCCAGAACTCCATGACTAATTCTGGGTAGGTATCCTATGATACAATGTAGAAGAACTCTTTCCAACCCATATCAATGAAGTTGGTTCTGAAGTCGTAAACATGGCCAGCTAGTACGTTGAGGTCGATTCTCGCTTCCAACATGACTATGAGATCTTAAGGCTCAGTATCTACAGTGGGAACAAGAGCGTTCTGGGGAACAATCTCTTGTTGTTGTTGTTGTTGTTATTCAGCCATTGCAGAGGATTTGCAGAGAGATAGTAGAGAGAAGAAGAGAACAAGATTTGCGAAATGGGGCTAGGGTTTAAAGTGTAAGACTTCTCAGAGAGATATAGAGTGGGTAGTGGGTGAGTGAGTGATTTAGTAGGTTTGAAAACATGTATAGAATGTAAACCGCCTTTAGCAGTTTTCAAAATAGAATTAAAAGAAAATTAAATATGTCGTTTAAAAAATGAAACGTGTCAAACACACTTTAAAGAGACGCAGTAAAACTTTTCTCAGGCGGTTAAAATAATCATGACTCAGTGAAAAGTAATTCTTAGCCACTAACATATCAACCAGTCTTAAAGAGACACGAGTACATTAATATTCCCAGAGGGAACAAGTAATGAATGCAGCAGATGAATGCACAAATGTGAACAGTGTAACAAATGCATGAGCAACAACTGAGGATATATATATATATATATATAAATAGAGGCAACATGATATCAGAGGCATATATAATCACCAGACACAACATATGATATCAGAGGCAAACATGTCATCAGATGCAAGTACATCAGAGGCACAAATATCAGAGGTAAATATATTCAATTTAAATAATCATTCCTTTATAAGATGAAAATTCAAGTTTTTCCATATAAAGTTGAATCTATCTTCAGCAAGGGATTTTGTAAAGATATCTACCCATTGATGGTCAGTATCTATAAATTTAATTTCAAGAATCCCTTTTTGGACATAGTCTCTAATAAAATGATGTTGATTTTCAATATGTTTAGCTCTTGAATGTAAAATAGAATTTTTAGTAAGACATATAGCAGAGGTATTATCACAATAGATGGGAATGTTACTCTCTTTTATCTGATAATCCTCAAGCTGATACTTCATCCATAGGAGTTGTGAGCTACAGCTTGCTGCAGGTATATACTCTGCTTCTACTGTTGAAAGTGCTATTGTGCTCTATCTTTTGCTGGACCATGAGATAAGGTTGGCTCCAAGAAATTGACAGCAAATACTTATGCTTTTTATTTCAACTCTATCTCTAGCAAAGTCAGCATCACAGAAACCTGTTAACTTGTAATCATTTTTGTTTTGATAAGCAAAGAAATCTATTAAAAAACTGGAGTACAAGGGGTACTCCGAACCAACTTGTAATCATTTGATTCTTATACAGCAAACCAAGGTTAGTAATTCCTTTAAGATACCTAAAGATTCTCTTAACCGCATTTAAATGAGATTCTCTAGGATCAAATTGGAATCTAGCACATAAGCAAACACTAAACATTATATCAGGTCTTGAGGCAGTAAGATATAGGAATGAACCTATCATACCTCTGTATACCTTTTGGTCTACCTTTTTACTAGATTCATCTTTGCTAAGAGCACATGTAGGATGCATTGGTGAGCTCATTAGTTTGGTTTCCTCTAGCTTGAACTTCTTCAGGAGTTCCTTGACATATTTTGCCTGATGGATATAGATTCCATCTTGACATTGTTTGATTTGAATACCGAGGAAGAATTCCAATTCTCCCATCATACTCATATCAAATTCATTCTACATAAGCTTAGAGAATTCCTTGCAAAGAGATTCATTAGTAGCACCAAAGATAATGTCATCTACATATAAATGTACTAGTATGAGATGATTTCCTAAAGAGTGTGGTATCTACCTGTCCTCTTTCAAAACCATTTGACATTAAAAAGGAACTAAGTGTATCATACCAAGCTCTTGGAGATTGCTTTAGACCATATAGAGCCTTTTTAAGTTTGAAGACATGCTATGGAAAAACAACATCCTCCAAACCAGGTGGTTGTTTGACAAATACTTCCTCACTAATGAAATTATTTAAAAATACACTTTTTACATCCATCTGATATAAAGTAAAGCCATGATGTGCAACAAATGATAATAAGATTTTCTAATCTAGCTACAGGAGCAAAAGTTTCAGTATAATCAATACCTTCCTCTTGTGAATACCCCTGAGCAACTAAACATGCTTTGTTTCTTGCCACTTTGCCATCTTCATCAAGTTTGTTTCTGAAAACCTACTTGGTTCCAATGATTTGCTTATCCTCTGGTGGAGGTACTAGCTTCCACACATCATTCCTCTGAAATTGATTTAGCTCTTCTTGCATAGCAAGTATCTAACCATCATCTGTTAAAGCTTCATCAATTGTCTTTGGTTCAATTTCTGAAAGTAGAGCAAGATTAGAGTGTTCTCTGAAGGATGATCTGGTTCTAACTTTGTCACTCAGTTCACCAATGATCTGGTTTTCTGGGTGATGAGTTTTGAACTTCCAATCCTTTTTGACTCTCTTGAGTCTGGTCACCAGACACATGACCAAAGGCAACATCAGAGTTATCACCGAATGCATCAGCACCTGCTCCATTTTTTATTTGCATATCTGCGGAAAGCTCATCTAGCTCTAACATTTCAGTGTCACGCTTCTTGTCATCAAACCTTACACGCATTGATTCTTCAACAATTAGAGTTTCTTTGTTGCATACTTTATAAGCCTTAGAGCGTTCAGAGTATCCCAAAAAGATACCTTTTTGTACTTTAGAATCAAATTTACTAAGACTGTCCTTTGTATTGAGAACAAAGCAGTCACACCCATATTGATGAAAATATGAAATGTTGGGTTTTCTCCCTTTTCACAATTCATAAGGAGTCTTATTCAAAATAGGTCTGCTATAGATTCTATTTTGAATATAACATGTAGTGTTTACTGATTCTGCCCAAAAGTGTTTTGCAATTTTTGTTTCATGGATCATGGTTTTGGGCATCTCTTGAAGAAATCTATTTTTCCTTTCTACAAAACCATTTTGTTGAGGTGTTCTAGGAGAAGAAAAATTGTGAGAAACGCCATATTCTTCACAAAAGTTTTGAAATAGTTCATTTTTAAATTCACCACCATGATCACTTCTAATAGTTGTGATATAAAAACCTTTTTCATTTAGCACTTGTTTGCAGAAGACAAAAAACATCTTAAAAGACTCATCCTTGTGTGCAAGAAATTTTACCCATGTCCATCTGGTATAGTCATCAACAAGGACTAATCCATATTTCTTTTCTGATAGAAAGGCAGTTCTAGTTGGACTAAATAAATCCAAATGTAAAATTTAAGTAGCCTTGAAGTGGAAACAACATTTTTAGATTGAAATGAAGATTTTGTTTATTTCTCTTTTTGACAAGCTTCACAAAGAGCATCGGACTGATACTTGAGATTTGGTAAGCCTTTAACAAGTTCCTTCTTGTTAAGCTTTGAGATTAACCTCAAGCTGGCATGACCCAATCTCTTGTGCCAAGTCCATTGTTTTTCATCAAGTGACAAAAAGCACTTGACGTTTTGATTGGCCAACTTAGAGAGCTTGATTTTATAAATAATATTTTTCCTCTTTGCTGTAAAGAAAACAGAGCCATCTTTCTTGTTTTTGACTATACAGACATTATCACTGAAGCCAACATCATAACCATTATCACATAATTGACTTATGTTAAGTAGGTTATGCTTAAGGCCATCAACAAGTAAAACATTATTAATAGAGGGCAGAAACTTCTCACCAACCCTTCCAATGCCAATGATTTTACTTTTCTGGTTTCTACCGAAACCAATTATTCCACATTCTTTATATTGCAGCTCTTGGAACATACACCTTTCTCCCGTCATGTGTCATGAGCACCCACTGTTCAAGTACCAGGACTGGTTTCTTAACTCTATTGCTAAGCAAATCTGCAACATAGATAATCTTATCCTTAGGTACCTAAATCTTTTTGGATCCTCTCTTGTTAGTTCTAGAAGGAAACTTCACCTTCTTGTTTTTCAAAGCATAGCAAATGCTTATTATGTGACCATAATTATTACAATATGTACACGACAGACTCTCACTATGACCATTGGTCTCATCAAATTTTAAGTTGATGTTTTGAAAAGTGGGTTCCTCTGGTTATAGCCAAGACCCTTCTTGCCATTTTGACTAACACCCCAGATCATAGATGCTTGTTTGCTGTGTGTCACACATTCATCAAGAAATCTTTGAAATCCTTCTTCATATTTGGAAGAGTTACATTCAAGTTTTTCTTCTTCTTAGAGCTTACATTCACCAGATGGTGATTTTCAGCCTTAACTTCTCATTCTCTTCGTTGAGCGTTAAAAACTCTTTTGATAGGTTTGAATTTTTTTTTTAACGCATTGTATTCAATGGAAAGTTTGGAAGACTTATCTAAGAGTTCATTAAAAGCTTTTTGTAAATCAAAGGATGAGTTAGAATTTACTCTTCTTCCTTTTCTTCATTGTCTGATCCAATGGTAGCCATCAGAGCCATGTTTGCATGTTCTTCATCATCATTAGACGATGATGAATCAGCGTCATCCCATGTTGCCATGAGACTTTTCTTTTTCCCTTTGAAACTACTTCTCTTTGATTTCTCTTTATTAAGTAGTGGACAGTCAGATTTAAAGCGTCCTGACTTCTTGCACTCGTAGCAGACTACTTGGCTCTTGTCTTTAGTCTCCTTCTTTTCCCTTGTATCCTTCTTCTGGAATTGCTTCTTGAACCTTCCTTTCTTTCTCCACATACTTTGAATCTTTTTTGAGATAAAAGAAAGTTCATCGTCTATTCCATCACTGCTCTCACCAGATGATCCTTCGTCTGTTTCTTGTTCAGCTTGCAGAGCCGTGGAGGAGGAGGCTTTGTTACTAGATTTCAAGGCTATAGACTTTGATTTCTTGGGAGATTCTTCTTCATTCAGCTCCAGCTCATGAGCTCTCAAGGAACCGAGTAGATCTTTCAGACGCAAGGCATTTAGGTCATTGGCTTCTTGTATAGCCGTGACCTTAGGTCTCCATTGCTTGGGCAGGCTTTAAATATATTCTTCACGTGATCAGCAGTTATGTAGCTTTTATTGAGAACTTTTAGACCATGAACCAATGTTTGAAATCTCCTAAGCATTGTTTCAATGTCTTCTCCCTCTTCCATCTTGACGAGTTCATACTATATAATAAGAATGTTAGCCTTTGTTTCTCTCACTTGGGCAGTACTCTCATAGGCCAAGGCCAATGAGTCCCAAATATCCTTTGCAGTAGCTTTCTTTCCACATTTCTCATATTCTTTTTCAGAAATAGCACAAATAAGAAATATTTGGCTTTCTGATTTAGTTGGTATAATTTCTTCTGATTATCATTCCAACTAGCTCTAGGCATAGGAGTGCCATCATCAGCAACATGTTCAGTATATTATATCTCAATTATATCCCAGAGTTCAAGTAGTTGTGACTCGAAAAAGGTTTTAACTTTATCTTTCCAGTAGTCATAGTTTACTACAGTAAACAAACGAGGACGGTTAACAAGACCACCAGCTTCGTTGCTTGCCATAGATAAAGTATAGGATCTTTTCCTGTCACACTAGTTAAGTGCTCAACCAAGAGGCCAAGCTCTGATACCAATTGAATGTGACAAAAACACAAGAAAGGGGGTTTGAATTGGGTTTTTAGAAATTTTTTTAAAGATACTTATGTTTTTGAAAAACCTTTATCAAAACAACTCTTAAACAAAATAACGTTGACAACTAGTAAAAATGAGGAAAGAGATAAGACACAGAGATTTATACTAGTTCACTATCACCTGATAGCTACGTCTAGTCCCTTCACACACTGAAGGATTTTTCACTATAATCAACTGAGTACAAAACTCAAGAGTATACTACTGCCAAACTGGCTATACTCTCAACTTCTCAGAACGCTTAGTACGGTCAAGCCTATGAGGAATTACAGCCACTACTGGGCTAAATACAAGTGTCCAAAAATGAGATGAAACAATATAATCAAACTCTCACAAGAGAGGATTTACAATGAAAACTTTAAGCACAAAGATAACTTTGTAAACGAAAGGATAAAACAATTAAGTGCAGTTCTCTTGGTCTCAGAAACTTGGAATATTTCTTGGTTGCTAACTCATCTCAGTTTCGTTTTCCAATTTGTTAACCTTCTTCACTGATTTGAATAAGGTATATCTATAGCTAAGGTTTTAAATAATGCCGTTGTGACCTAAGCAGGTCCTTCACCGATGGATAAAAATTGAGATCCGCTTTTTGTGGCTTTTAGTGCGTCGTGTCCTTTTCAACTTTCATTCCGTACACTGACACAACTGTCAAATAAAATATCTGTCATTTTGTGATCCTTTTTGAATTTGAGGTCCTTTTAGAGTAAGACAAATTGGATGATTATTTCCATTGATATTCCATTTGGTCTTTGATTCCTCGTACATTAAAATAGCCATCAATGAGGATCCTTTAATGCTTGATATGGTCTTTAATGCTTCGCTCAGTCTGCTTGGTTACCAGAGACATCTTCTACCAGATGATCCTTCATACAGTAGTACTCTGCTTACCAGAGTAAGCTTATACTAGAGTCTAATTCTTCCAGAGCGTAGAATTTCTTAGGCTTCCATATACCAGAGCCTTGAAGTACTAGAAGCTGGATTGCAACAGAGTGTAGTCCTACCAGAGCATGGTCTACCAAACTATCTCACTAGAGCATTGACTACCAGAGCTTTGTCAACAGAGCTTAGCCACAAGATGCTGACATCATCAATTCTTACCAGATGATAGATGCCAGACTAACTTCAATAGACCAGAGGGTGAATCACGCACATAGCCAAAGCTTTCTGAGACAAATGCATCTGATTAATAGTGATTTACTCACTAGTTTCTGCACACTAACAAACACATTAGAGGATAAATTGGTCTTATCATTATTTGTTGTCATCAAAACAATTAAGGGTCATTGTTTCTGAATCCAGTTGATTCCAACATCAACGACCTTCATGTAACATATGTCATAAATTAATTTAATAGATACCCCGAAATACTAAGTTAATTTTGAAAAAAAGATATCCTAATTTAATATATAAAGGTAGATATGAAAACAACAAGTTTTAGAGTATAGAAAGAAAACTGAGATTTATTTAAAGAAAAATAAAAAATATGCAACCTCTTGATTTAAAGACATTGGAATGAGCGATACAAAAAGTAGGGTGCAGAGTGCATTGGACAGCTTTATGGTAGACAAAAGTTTAACTGGGATGACCTGAGAACACATGAGTAGAGGCTAAGGCTATAGTCTGAGTCATTTTGCAACTTCACGTGTGTTCGCAAAACGCCCCTGTAGAACCCCTTTGTCTTTCCTCCTTTCTTGCAAGCGTCTTAGAGCATCTCTAATGGAGAATAATCCCTTTGATTCTTCACTCCCATTTTTGGGCCCTTTAATGCTACATGGGATATAAGAACCAAACCTATTTTTCACTCTAATGGAAGAACAATCCCTTTATTCTTAAGTGAGTCTCATAGTTGACCCCACTTATTATTTTTATTTTTATTTTTTTATTTCAACTTAAAATCTTAATTAAAATATAATTTAATTATAAATTTTTATTTCACGGACTTACCTTTCAGGCTTGACCTCATTCACATGGACAACTCACATGGACTCTTCCTCTCTCATTTCACTCTGAGGACAACTCACACGGACTCCCCCACTAATCCAACAGTTCTCCCCCACTGTTGTTCACTCTCCTCACCGCCTTCCCCTACTTCGTCTCGACCACGCGACCACCCCCTCCTCCACGCGACCACACCTTCCTCCTCCTACTCCATCTATCAGTTTCCCTCCCCCACTCCCCCTCCACTGCTCCACCCACTACTCCTATCTTGGCCACCGTTTCAGATCTGCGACAACTCGCCTTTTTTTAGATATCCACCGTTTCAGATCCGCCCACTATTTCAGATCTGGACAATACAAAACCCTCCACCGTTTTAGATCTGCGAGATTTATATATTTTTTCTGATTTTTTTTTGGTATGATTTCTAGGTTATGATTTTTTTTCTTCTGATTTCTACGTTTGGGTTTTTGGTTCTTCTTCTTTTCCCTTATTATATTGTTATTTTTCCTCCCAAATTTGTTGGTTTTTTTTGCCTCTGCTAGTTGTTAAAAAAATTAATTTTTTGGGCACTTTTTCTGCCCCAATCAGTATTCTTCGGAGTTCTTCAAGGAGAACTGTTCTCCACCCGAGCCTCCACAATAGCCACCTCCAATGGTGTGAAAATGAAGAACATGTTCTTGGAGCCAAGAACACTCTATTGGAGATGCTCTTAGTAATAATTTGGGGAATATATATATATATATATACACACCATAAATTTGGTACTACTTGGTTTTAGATGTACTACATCAAAGTACATGTAAAACAAATGAGGAGGTCTGCTTTTCAAGTTCGAGTACACCTTTGTACTAACATTCTCATTTGCATTTCGGGTTACTTGTAGCATGGTGAAATTAATCAATTTGTCCATGATGGTTCTGTGAGAAACAGTGGCGGATCCAAAAGTTTTCTTTAGTGGAGGCAAGAAAATAGTCTAGAATATTTTTCACAAAAATAATATTATAAGCTTTATAAAATACAAAATCTCATGACAAAAAATACTCGAAACCTTGAAATTGATGTTTTTTGTGTGATTAGTGTTAGAAGAGTAGTTAAAATTAGAAGGTAAAGAGCTAAAATCAATACCAATTCTTTCTCTCTTTTATCTCTTACTAGTGTTTTTTAGCGGTGTGTTACGTACGGTGCCTGCTAGTGTAGAACACACCAATATTTGATAAGTCTAATCAAGTAATAATAGACCCAATACGATATTAGACAAAAAATGATATTAGACCACTATAATCAATACAAAATGATATTAGACCACTTAGTTTATCAATTCTAAAATTATAGATTTAGAAATACTCTCAATATAACAATATATAAATCTGTACATTAGTAGGCTGTCAACACATTCCAAATAAATCTAAACATTTTTTTAATTAGAAGAGTAATGTAATAAAATATAGTCTTAAAATATCATATAATAACTAAATTTATTTTAATCTGTTTGTGATAAATATTTAACAATAAATACTTTTAATGGAAAAACGAAGTTCTGACAATGATGAAAGTAGAAATAAAAATAGGTAATTGTTATGAAAAAGAGTAAATCCTAAATTTAGTCCCTAAACTAACACCCTATCTCCTATTTATTCCCTAAAATATATGAAAATAATAAGTAGTCCCTAAATTTAATTAAAACCGTCAAATTAGTCCCTAAAATTTTATAAGTAATCCCTTAAGCAAACTTAGGGACTAAATAGGAGAGAGAGAGTGTTAGTTCAGGGAATAAATTGAGAGTTTACTGTATAAAAAAAATTAACTTAGATTATCCCAAAAGTGCGATAACTATTTTGAAACAAATGTCACTTTTATTATTTATGTAATATGTAATATTATTAGTTATTAAACTATTGATACTTTAATATTTATTTATCTCAACTTGATACAAATTTAGTACAAATAAAAACATAAAAGGTAAGCCAACCTTTTATTCAGTAGATTCCTTGGGTTTATTTCAGACCGCTTACCTTTTAATTATTTGGGTGTCCCTATCTTCAAAGGTAAGCCTAGGCCTATTCATCTCCGAGCTATTGCTGATAAAATTAAGTGTAAGCTGGCCTCTTGGAAGGGTAGTGTAACGACCCGTTTCCGGACCGTTACTAAACTAAAAATAAACCTATATGCGACACATTTTTAAAATGGTACTTTTGTGTCCTTTGGAAAATGCGGTCTATTTTTTTTTTTAAAACAATCATATCCGCATAGTACACACAGAGTTGCCTCAGCGTTTAGAAACATGGTGCAATCTAAGACACAAGATATATGCACTGGAAATACATACATATATATATATATATAAATACGTCAGTGTAAACAGTACGTACAAAATAAAGACAGTGCACAAAGATGTCCGAAAGAATACACCTATGGTATGAAGACTCCCAGGAGAGTAATCATACCCCGGGGGTACTCCCGGCTGACACCCACGCAGGGGGCTGCTCCAAAAGTAAACCACCAGTCTACCCTGTAATAAAAAAAACCATCCACCAAGCCCGACTGGTCACCAAAACAAACTGTACGCCAAAAGCAAATATTACAGTCATCCAAAATAACATAAACAGACAGTCAGATAACACGACGACTACAGATAACTATCCGGATCCTCAGATAGATCCTCCTCTTCCTCATCATCATCCATCGGGTCCTCTCCAGTCAAATTGATGAAAGGTGTCACCGCAGGCACACCCTCCAGCACGTCCTCTGCTACCACCACATCCTCCAAGAATCTTGCGCTGCTACACCCAGCCTCACCACATTCTCCGCAGACAGGTGAGAGGTGTCCCGGTGGGGTACGAGTCCTGAATAACATGGGAGAAATTGGCTCCTCCTTGGGCTTAGATCTTGCTAGAGAACTCTGAATAACAGCTGCCCTGGAAGTAGATGCTCCTGCAGACCCGCGTCTAATCACGCTCTTGCGAGCGGTCCATCGAACCCTCGGTCCTCGTCCTCATCCTCGGGTAGCAAGTCGGGAAGTAGTGCCCCTCGGGATCTCGAGAGGTCCCTTTGGCAAGGAAGATGATGCTGGCATAGTCCTCTCTCCCTGAATAGCTCGCCAAGCATCCACCACCTGCATCATCCGAATCAGGAAGCTCACTGTGCGCCGCGAAGTCTCCTGTCTCACTACTATACCACACTCTCGGAAGCTCTGTACAATATCCCCAGTATAAACAACGCGATGGAAGATGGGATCGAACTCCATCGCTGCGGGCATCTCTATGTCTGGGAAATCAAAGATGATCTCTGACGATGTCCTCATCGCCGGTATCAGCACGCTCTTCGTCATCACCTGGGTAACCATCATTGGTTGAAGGCACCACGGGAAAGGGTCAACTTCTCAATAAATATAGCAATAGTAAAGCATAAAGCAAGGAATAACAAAAGCACAGGTTTCAGAACGCGACTCAAACTCTCTCACTAGACACTTTCGACAATTCCGAAAAGTAACGCCGATTCATCCACTGAATACCAGCCGTAGCTTTGGGCTCCACGACCACCCTAGGACTTTAAGCTCCGGTTCCTTAACGCTATAACGTCTAGCTAGGCTGCCGAAAAACGAAGGGGTCCTAGCACCCTAAGTTATCCGGATCGAAGCTCAAAAATGTTACGACACAACACTCTCACAACAATGAATAAATCGCCGCATACGATAATTCAAGAAGCAACTCGAATAATTATTCAATCGCGTATCAAATAATATTCATGCCAATCTTAACACATTGCACTCAGATCAACAGTATAATTAGTATAAGCATTCACATCATATCAAGCATCGACACTAACAACTCAGTTCATTCCTCTACAACTCAGTGCAGTTGGCAGAGAGGCAATCATCAAGTGTGGGGGGTTAGGGACAGCTACCAACCACTTGCAGACAAGCCCAATAAATAATCATAAATAAAATTTTGAGAATTAAAAAGTCGAAGGGGTACGAGACCCTCACTTCGAACCCTGAGGTTCTCAGACTTCTTCGCTTTAAGACTTGAAATTAAATAATAACACTTATCTATGTCTAAGAGTTGCCCTTACCACAGTTGGTTGCTTGCGTGGTACCGCAAGCCTCGCGTCCAGATCGCACAATCTCCGGACTCGCAACTCCTAGCACCACGGGTAAACTTAGCACAATCCAATATGCTAAACTAGAAACTTAGGCTCTCAAAACCAAACCCTTTTCTAACCAAGTATTCACTCAAGCATTTAATTACTAGCTACTTGAAAGAAATAAGATTTAAAATCAAAATCATTTCTTAAAAGGTTAACATAACACATATCCTTACTTTCTTGAAAACCTTAAAGTAAGCATACTTCAATTAACCACTTTTTCATAAATTTCCAAAGGCCTAAAACATATTCATTCAAGCATTATATCCCAGTTAACAAACAAAGTTTTCCTTCCATCCTCTCCTATGACCTCTCGGCCACCACCCTTTTTCTATAAAAAAAAATTGTAAATCTTCTTTTAAATAGGTAAACCACTTCCATACATTATTCCCAAAACTTATTCAACATCATATAACTCTAGCACATATAAGGAAATTAAATCAATCATCAAAACCATTTTCACAATGCCTATCACCAAGGGTTTTCAAATAACTTCTTTTCTGACACTTGAATCCAAATCATTTCACCAAACCAAATTAATGCAAGACAAATATACTAACACCAACTAAAAGAAGTATGCAAAACAATTTTTCTTCTCCTTTTTCCACCTTAGGGCTCACCCCTTTTTTTAAAAAAATTGTGAATCTTCACTCAAAATTAACAACACCATTTTGATCAATTCTTTTCCTTCATCGAATCACAATTAAACACCAAAAACCAAAAGCTATACAACATTTCAAGAGCCTCAAATTTCTAAATAAAATACCTAATCATGCTTCTAACACAAAACCATCAACTATAACCTTAAGAATATCAACGAAAATATAATCTTCATCAATTAAATACATGCTTCCTCAATTAAATTCCACTAATTCCATTCATCAAGAATAGGTTCAATCTACAAAACAACTATCCAATAACTTCTAATTCCAAAACTATAAACAAATACAACAACAACAACATCGTAAAGGCTCAATTAACCAACCAATTACTTGATTCACTAGGATCACATTTTCTTCCCTCTTTTTCCCCTTAGGTCACGCCTAGGGTTCTAAGAATTAGGGATATAATGTTCATATCCATCATTGATCACAACCAAACATAAATCAAACACAAAACAAGCATGCATCAAGAGTAGAAAGCAAGAAAACTACAAGTAGCAAAAGAGGGAGGGGCGCGGTTTTGAGCATAAAAATGGGGGAGAAAAATCAGTTTCTCTCCTTACTTGAATGGTTGAAAGGTGATGAATCAAGTGGAGGTTGAGCCTAGGTGCAAGAATGATGAAGTTTGGAGGTTGAAAATGCAAGAAAATGGTGGTTGAAGGCCATCGAGCTTAAAGCTCTTTCTCACACTAGGAAAGGAAGAAGTAGAAGACGAAATGGGGTATAGAGAGGGAGGGGGGTCGGGTTTGGGGCTGCGCTAGAGAGGAGAGATATTTTGTTTCATCACTTAAAATAAAACTCAGCTAAAAATGGTTTAATGAAAAGGTAATTCAAATTAATCACACAAATAATGACACCTAGCAATAAAGTAGATGCTAAACACATCATCTAATCCTACCCATCTAATCTCACATCTCTCATGATTACCCTCTAATTCTAGTGTCTAAGGGTTGTCAAAACACGGCGTCGAATAATGGCGTTACCGATTTTACCCGCTGGTAAAATCGCGAAAATTAATTTGATGATAAATTAATGCTTCGCGTAATAATATTACATTATAAATAATAAAAATCATATCAAACACTCAAAAATGATCACGACAAGTTACGATTCGATTTTTATCGAAATCGGGGTTTTCTTAGGATTTTATCTGCGGCAAAACTGCCCGGCGATTCAAAACGCGACGAAACTTCGTTAGAATTTTTCGATATTTGAACCATGAATTAATATGAAATATTAACTCTCAAATTTAATTTGATCTTGATTTAATTAATTCACTTACTTAGCGAACAAGAAATTGCTTATTATAGTATAAATACGACAAATTATACAATAATAATGCTAAATAACGCATCGCGAAAATTCGGATGTTACAATACTCCCCCCTTAAAAATAGTTTCGTCCTTGAAACTACGGGTAAGATACGTACCGAGAAAAAGTTCTGGATATTGATCCTTCATCTTTTCTTCTAGCTCCCACGTTGCATCTCCAATCTTCTGATCTCACATGACCTTGACAAGTTGGATTTCTTTGTTCCTTAACTGCTTAGTCTTTCGATCGACAATCCTTGCAGGTGGTGCTTCAAATAATAGGTCGTCCCTTAGTGGAATCAAATCCGGTTCAATAACATGAGAAGGGTCGGAAACATACTTCCACAACTGTGAGACGTGAAAGATGTCATGAATGTTTGACAAGAAAGGTGGCAAAGCAATCTGATATGCCACTGGACCAATACGACGAAGAACCTGGTTGGGTCCAATGAACTTAGGAGTGAGTTTCTTGGATTTGATCGCTCGACCAACTCCAGTAATAGGTGTAACTCGGAGGAACACATGCTCTCCTTCTTCAAACTCTAACGGTTGGTGACCCTGGTCCGCATAACTCTTCTGTCGACTCTGAGATGTCTGCACCCTACCTCTGATCAATTGGATCTTCTCGGTTGTCTGTTGGACCATGTCTGGTCCCACAACAGAGCTCTCACCATCCTGATACCAACAAAGAGGCGTCTGACACTTACGTCCATACAGTGCTTCGTAAGGTGCCATGCCAATGCTCGCGTGATAACTGTTGTTGTAGGTGAACTCCACTAGCGGTAAGACATCGTCCCAACTTCCTCTATGATCCAACGTGCATGCTCTCAGCAAGTCTTCGAGTGATTGAATCGTCCGCTCGGTCTGACCATCGGTCTGGGGGTGATATGCTGAGCTAAGCTTGAGCTTGGTTCCCATTGCTTCTTGTAATTCCCTTCAAAAGTGAGATGTGAACTTCAGATCTCGGTCAGAAACAATAAAAGAAGGTACACCATGCAGTCGCACAATCTCCGCGATATAGATCTCTGTCAGCTTCTCCACGTTGTAAGTCGATCTCACCGGCAAGAAATGAGCAGATTTGGTCAATCGGTCAATGATTACCCAAATCGAGTCATTCTTCTTCTGCGTTCTTGGCAATCCCACGATGAAATCCATAGAAATGCTATCCCACTTCCACATAGGTAAGTCAAGTGATTGTAACATCCCTGCTGGTTATTGATGTTCTACCTTCGCTTTCTGGCAAGTAAGACAGGAAGCCACATACTCTGCCACTTGTTTCTTCATTCAGGGCCACCAAAAATGCTTCTTCAAGTCCTGGTACATCTTCGTAACTCCCGGATGAATACTCAATCTACTCTTATGCGCCTCATCGAGAATCAACTTCCTTAGTTTCGCCACATCAGGTACACACACGCGTCCGTTGCACCTCAAGATGTTGTCCGCTCCAATCATGAATTCTGTCGCTTTTCCTCGTGCTACCAGTTCAACCTTCTCTTGTAGTAGCTTATCATCAGCTTGATGGTTCTTAATCTTATCCAACAATCCATTAGAAATGGTGAGCATTCCAAACTTCAGCTTTCCCGGTGACACTTCCACGTTCAACTTCAAGTCTCGAAACTTCTCTAGCATCTCCAACTCCTTGATCATTGCTGAAGCTAAAACGCTCTTCCTACTCAGTGCATCAGCTACCACGTTTGCCTTCCCTGGATGGTATTCCAAAGTGAAGTCGTAATCTTTCAAAAATTCTATTCATCTTCGCTGTCGCATGTTAAGCTCCTTTTGATCGAACAAGTACTTCAGGCTCTTGTGATCACTGTAAACAGTGAACGTACTCCCATAAAGATAGTGCCTCCAAATCTTCAATGTGAAAACTATTGCGGCAAGCTCCAAATCATGTGTAGGATAGTTCCTCCCGTGAATCTTGAGCTGCCTCGAAGCATAAGCCATGACTTTCCTATATTGCATCTGCACGCATCCTAATCCTTGGTGTGATGCATCACAGTAAACCTCGTAAGGCTCTTCCGATTAAGGCAAGATCAACACAGGCACGGTCGTCAAAATCTCCTTCAGGCTCTAAAAACTGGATTCGCACTCTTTAGTCCAAACAAACAGTTGATCTTTCCTCGTAAGTCGTGTAAGCGGTGCCATGATCTTCGAAAAACCTTCAATAAACCTTCGGTAGTAGCCTGCTAAACCAACGAAGCTTCTGATATCTGTGATAGTCTTTGGCTGTTCCCATGCTACCACAGCTTTGATCTTAGCTGGATCCACAACTATTCCGTCTCTGGTTATTACATGTCCAAGAAAGTTCACCTCTTCGAGCCAGAACTCACACTTAGAAAGGTTAGCATAAAGCTGCTTCTCTCGTAGTATTTGTAGTACTTGGCGTAAATGCTCTTCATGTTCTTCTCTGCTCTTCAAATAAATCAGAATGTCGTCTATGAATACCACCACAAACTGATCCAAGAATGGGTGAAAGATCTTGTTCATGTAGTCCATGAATACTGCGGGTGCGTTCGTCACTCTGAATGGCATCACTAGGTACTCGTAGTGACCATATCTTGTCCTGAATGCTGTCTTAGGAATATCCTCTTCTTTCACTTGAATCTGATGGTAACCTGACTTTAAGTCAATCTTGAAAAATATCGCAGCTCCTCGTAGTTGATCCATCAAATCATCGATATACGGTAACGGATACCGATTCTTGGTAGTAACTTTGTTGAGTTAACGATAATCCACGCATAATCTTGACCATCCATCCTTCTTCTTCACCAGCAACACTGGAGCTCCCTAAGGTGACACGCTCGGTCGTATGAATTGCTTCGACTCCAAGTGCTCAATCTGAGACTTCAACTCTTTCATCTTGGCTGGAGACATCCGATAAGGTGCTATTGAAATCGGTCCTGTTCCTGGAAACAAATCGATGGAGAATTCGATTTCTCTCGCTGACGTTAATCCCGACACATCTTCCGGAAAAACATCTAAGAAGTCGCAAACCATAGGAACATTCTTCAACTCGAGCTCTTGAGAAACTTCTGAAATAGCCAAATACATGTATTCCTGAGTTCCCTCTTTCAATGAAACACCAATATGATTAACAGATAGGTAGTTGGAAATTCCAAGATTAGGAAAAATCACTGCTTTTCGGGCACAGTCCAAGAGGACATGGTGGTGAGACAACAAATCCATCCCGAGAATTACATCTAGACCTTTAAGTGGCAAACAGACCAAATTAACCACAAATTTTCTACCCTGGTAACCAAGGTTTTAGCAGCCGGGGTAGTAACTACTAGTTTGAATGGTAAAGCAGTCACAGTCAATTTTAAACGATCTACACAATCCGAGGAAATAAAAGAGTGGGTTGCATCGGAATCAAAAAAGACGGATAAGGATTTACCCTCAATCTCACAATCTCCCTGAATGAGATCCTTAGCCTGCTCCGCCTCTTCGCCGCTCATGCAGAAGACTCTGCCTTTGGCCATTGGACGTTTTCCTTTAGCTTTCACCGCATTCACCACTGGTTCAGCCTTGCGTTCTGGATAGTCCTTAGCGAAGTGTCCCGGCTTCTTGCAGTTGAAGCACACATTATCCTTCTCAGTGCAACTACTCAAATAGTGCCCTAGTCTACCACAACGGTAGCAAATGACTCTGTCGCTGGTTTGACTCCTGCCTCTCGCATTCTGAGTTATTGGGCGGTACTGGCCTTTGCTGTTGTTCCCTTGAGGTCGACTGTACGACTTCTTCTGCTGCTTTCCCTTCTGAGCAAACCTCTATTCTGCGCTCTGGGGTTTCACTGGTCCCCCTGTACTACTCCTCTTCTTGGCGCTTCTCATAACTTCCACCTCAACACACCTGTCAATCAATTCTTGAAGATTCCTGATTCTTATAGACGTCACAGATTTCTGGATGTCGAACCTTAATCCCCGCTGAAATCTCTTGCTCAACCATCCCTGGTCAGCGCGGTCACGAAATGGACTAAAGTACCTTGCAAGTGATTCGAACTTAGTGACATATTTCGATACCGTCATGCTACCTTGCTATAGTCGGAGGAACTCTTGCTCTTTCTCCACTCGTGCAGTATCAGGAAAATATTTGTCCATAAATTTTCTGTGGAAAACTTCCCAAGTAATCTCACGATGCTCTGCCGTCAAAGTCTGCTTCACTCCCTTCCACCAGTACTTGGCATCTCCTAGCAGCAAGTAGGTTGCATAGTCCACCTTAACATTCCCTGGGCAGTGGAGTGCCTCACAGATCTTCTCTATCTCCTGCATCCAAAGGTCAGCCTTGTCTGGATTCGGCTCGCCGTAGAACTTCGGTGGGTCGTGCTTACGGAAATCCGCTAGTCCTCTAGCTTTTGCATTTCGTTCTACTCTCTGCTGTTGCTGCAGATTATGTTGTGTCAAAGCCACTGTCTGTTGAGCCATAGCATTGGATTGTTGAGTTGCAGCAGCCGATTGCTGAGCCATAGCCGCCACCATCTCTGTCATTGCTTGAATCGCCCTTTCCATATTGGGACTATCAGATCCGGTTGTAGGGTCTCTGCGAGGTGGCATGAGATTCCTCCAAGGTCCAAAAACCTGTCAGAACCTCAAAATTAAAGAATGTGTTAACACACACTGTTTCAGTCAGGAAACAATTCAAACAATTTTTAAGCAACAATTTGCTTCACTCAACAAACAATAGCAATACAACACGACTAATTAACCAACAAACATAACCCGACACGGTGACCAGCTCCAAATTTCCTATGCACAGTCCGGTTAGAACCGAACTGCTCTGATACCACTCTTGTAACGACCCGTTTTCGGACCGTTACTAAACTAGAAATAAACCTATATGTGACGCGCTTTTAAAAGGGTACTCTTGTGTCCTTTGGAAAATGCGGTCTTTTTTTTAAAACAATTATATCCGCATAGTACACACAGAGTTGCCTCAGCGTTTAGAAACATGGTGCAATCTAAGACACAAGATACATGCACTGGAAATACATACATATATATATAAACATGTCAGCGTAAACAGTACGTACAAAATAAAGACAGTGTATAAAGATGTCCGAAAGAATGCACCTATGGTATGAAGACCCTCAGGAGAGCAATCATATCCCGGGGGTACTCCCGACAGACACCCACGCAGGGGTCTGCTCCAAAAGTAAACCACCAGTCTATCCTGTAATACAAAAAAACATCTACCAAGCCCGACTGGTCACTAAAACAAACTGTACGCCAAAAGCAAATACTACAATCTCCAAAATAACATAAACAGACAGTTAGACAACACGACGACTACAGATAACTATCCGGATCCTCAAATAGATCTTCCTCCTCCTCATCATCGTCCATCGGGTCCTCTCCAGTCAAATCGATGAAAGGTGTCACCGCAGGCACACCCTCCGGCACGTCCTCTGCTACCACCGCCTCCTCCAAGAATCTCGCGCCACTACACCCAGCCTCACCACACTCTCTGCAGACAGGTGAGAGGTGTCTCGGTGGGGTACGAGTCCTGAATAACATGGGAGAAACTGGTTCCACCTCGGGCTCAGATCCTACTGGAGAACTCTGAATAACAGCTGCCCTGGAAGTATATGCTCCTATAGACCCGTATCTAATCACGCTCTTGCGAGCGGTCCATCGAACCCTTGGTCCTCGTCCTCGTCCTCAGGCAGCAAGTCGGGAAGCAGTGCACCTCGAGATCTCGAGAGGTCCCTCTGGCGAGGAAGATGATGTTGGCATAGTCCTCTCTCCCTGACTAGTTCGCCAAGCGTCCACCACCTGCATCATCTGAATCGGGAAGCTCACTATGCGCCGCGAAGTCTCCTGTCTCACTACTATACCACCCTCTCGGAAGCTCTGTATAACATGCCCAGTATAAACAACGCGACGAGAGATGGGATCGAACTCTATCGCTGCTGGCATCTCTATGTCTGGGAAATCAAAGATGTTCTCCAGCGATGTCCTCATCGCCGGTATCGGCACGCTCTTCGTCATCACCTGGGTAACCATCATTAGTTGAAGGCACCACAAGAAAGGGTCAACTTCTCAATAAACATAGCAACAGTAAAGCATAAAGCAAGGAATAACAAAAGCACAGGCTTCAGAATGCAACACAAACTCTTCACTAGAGACTTTCGACAATTCCGAAAAGTAACGCCGATCCATCCACTGAATACCAGTCGTAGCTTTGGGCTCCACGACCACCCTAGGACATTCAGCTCCGGTTCCTTAACGCTACAACGTCTAGCTAGGCTGCCGAAAAATGAAGGGGTCATAGCACCCTAAGTTATCCGAATCGAAGCTTAAAAATGTTACGACACAACACTCTCACAGCAATGAATAAATCGCCGCATACGATAATTCAAGAAGCAACTCGAATAATTACTCAATCACGTATCAAATAATATTCATGCAAATCTTAACACAATGCACTCAGATCAACAGTATAATTAGAATAAGCATTCACATCATATCAAGCATCGACACTAATAACTCAATTCATTCCTCTGCAACTCAGTGGAGTTGGCAGAGAGGCAATCATACATGTGTGGGGGGTTGGGGACAGCTACCAACCACTTGCAGACAAGCCCACTAAATAATCATAAATAAAATTTTGAGAAATAAAAAGTTGAAGGGGTACGAAACCCTCACTTCGAACCCTGAGGTTCTCAGACTTCTTCGCTTTAAGACTTGAAATTAAATAATAACACTTATCTATGTCTCAGAGTTACCCTTACCACAGTTGGTTGCTTGCATGGTACCGCAAGCTTCGCGTCCACGTTGCACGATCTCCGGATTCGCAACTCCTATCACCACGAGTAAACTTATCACAATCCTATATGCAAAAATAGAAACTTAGGCTCTGAAAACCTAACCCTTTTCTAACCAAATAATCACTCAAGCATTTAATTACTAGCTACTTGAAAGAAATAGGATTTAAAATCAAAATCATTTCTTGAAAGGTTAACATAACACATATCCTTACTTTCTTGAAAACCTTAAAGTAAGCATACTTCAATTAACCACTTTTTCATAAATTTCCAAAAGCCTAAAACATATTCATTCAAGCATTATATCCCAGTTCACAAACAAAGTTTTCCTTCCATCCTCTCCTATGGCCTCTAAGCCACCACCCTTTTTCTATAAAAAAATTACAAATATTCTTTTAAATAGGTAAACTACTTTCATACATTATTCCCAAAACTTATTCAACATCATATAGCACTAGCACACATAAGGAAACTTAAATCAAGCATCAAAACCATTTTCACAATGCCTCTCACCAATAGTTTTCAAATAACTTCTTTTCTAACACTTGAATCCAAATCATTTCACCAAACCAAATAAATGCAAGACCAATATACTAACACCAACTAAAAGAAGTATGCAAAACAATTTTTCTTCTCCTTTTTCCACCCTAGGGCTCACGGCCCTAACACCCTTTTTAAAAAAAAATTGTAAACCTTCACTCAAAATTAACAACACTATTTTGATCAATTCTTTTCCTTCTTCAAATCACAATTAAACACCAAAAACCAATCATCAATAAGTCTAGGCATGCTATACAACATTTCAAGAGCCTCAAATTTCTAAATAAAATACCTAATCATGCTTCTAACACAAAACCATCAACTACAACAACAAGAGTATCAACCAAAACATAATCTTCATCAATTAAATACATGCTTCCTCAATTAAATTCCACTAACTCCCTTCATCAAGAATAGGTTCAATCTACAAAACAACTACCCAATAACTTCTAATTCCAAAACTATGAACAAATACAACAATAACAACATCATAAAGGCTCAATTAACCAACCAATTACTTGATTCACTAGGATCATAGTTTCTTCCCTTTTTTTCCCCTTACGTCATGCCTAGGGTTCCAAGAATTAGGGATATAATATTCATATCCATCATTGATCACAACCAAACATAAATCAAACACAAAACAAGCATGCATCAAGAGTAGAAAGCAAGAAAACTACAAGTAGCAAAAGAGGGAGGGGGCACGGTTTTGAGCAGAAAAATAAGGGAGAAAAGTCAGTTTTTCTCCTTACTTGAATGGTTGAAAGGTGATGAATCAAGTGGAGGTTGAGCCTAGGTGCAAGAATGATGAAGGTTGGAGGTTGAAAATGCAAGAAAATGGTGGTTGAAGGCCATGGAGCTTCAAGCTCTTTCTCACACTAGGAAAGGAAGAAGTAGAAGATGAAATAGGGTAGATAGAGGGAGGGGGTCGGGTTTAGGGCTGCTCTAGAGGGAAGAGATATTTTGTTTCATCACTTAAAATAAAACTAGGCTAAAAATGGTTTAATGAAAAGGTAATTCAAATTAATCACACAAACAATGACACCTAGCAATAAAGCAAATATGCTAAACACATCATCTAATCCTACCCATCTAATCTCACATCTCTCGTGGTTACCCTATAATTCTAGAGTCTAAGGGTTGTCAAAACACGGCGTCGAATAACCGCGTTTCCGATTTTACCTGCCGATAAAATCGCGAAATTTAATTTGAAAAGAAATTAATTCATCGCGTAATAATATTACATTATAAATAATAAAATTCATATCAAACACTCAAAAATGATCACGACAAGTTACGATTCAATTTTTATCAAAATCGGGGTTTATTTAAGATTTTATCTGCGACAAAACTGCCCGGCGATTCGAAACGCGAAGAAACTTCGTTAGAATTTTTCGACGATATTCGAACCATGAATTAATATGAAATATTAACTCTCAAATTTAATTTGATCTTGATTTAATTAATTCACTTACTTAGCGAACAAGAAATTGCTTATTATAGCATAAATACGACAAATTATACAATAATAACGCTAAATAACGCATCGCAAAAATACGGATGTTACAGGTAGTATATATGCTTTCTATTATGGGGAGGGTTCAGCTGGTAAAATCTATTATCCAAGGTATGCTCCTCTACAGTTTTCATGTGTATGTTTGGCCAACTGCTCTTCTTAAAACGGTTGATGGTTGGATTAGAAACTTTATTTGGGCTGGCAACATTCTTAACAGAAAAGTGGTTACGGTGGCTTGGGACAAGGTCTGTTCTCCAATTCGGGAGGGGGTCCTGGTATTCGTTCTATCAGAGCTTTAAATGAGGCAGCCATGCTTAAGTTAAGCTGGGATATGGTTACTTCTGAGTCACAGTGGGCAGTTTTCTTTAAAGCTAAATTCTTCCGTGGTAAGGAGCCCATAAAGCGCTACATCAAATCATCTATTTGGCCTGCTTTAAAAAATAATTGGCCTCATATTAAGCGCAATGGCCATTGGGTCCTTAGTGACGGATCTAATATTAATTTTTGGAGGGATAGTTGGCTTGCTGAACCTCTTGTGGACATCCTCAATCTTCTAGATGACGTTGCTATTGGTTTGAAATCTATGGTGAAGGACTATATTCACAATAATTCCTGGCAGCTCCCTGATTTAATCTCGTCGAGACTCCCTCATGTAGTCACTGAAATTAATTATTGTTGTATCCCTTCCAGTTCTTCTCATGACTTGATGGTGTGGAAGCCTTCTCCCAAGGGTGTCTTATCCTTTAAAGAAGCTTTTTCCTACACTAAGTTTGCTAGTCAGAATAAATCTTAGGGCAAATTGATCTAGCAATCTTGCATCCCTCCGTCTAGGTCTTTCTTACTCTGGCAGCTCTGCATTCTAGGATGCCTACAGATGAGAATTTGTGTGCTAGAGGTTGTACTATTGTTTCGGTTTGCTCTCTTTGTGGTAAAGCTGCGGAATCTTCTCACCACCTCTTCCTTGAGTGCTCTTATGCTACAGCGTTATGGTCTTGGTTGTCTTCTAAGCTCAACTTTAACATTGATCATTTGTTTATTGCATCACTTCTTTCGTTTAAATCTGGTTGGAGTTCCCAAGTGAAGGATGTCGTTTTAGCTGCAGTCACTCACATTATTTCTGGTATTTGGTGTTGCCGTAATAAATTTCGATTTAGAAAAAAGCTTCATTGGTTTGGCACATATGATAAACCTTATTTCTGCTAATGTCTCGCTCTCTGGCTCTTTATCTACGGCTTCTATGTTTTCTTCCATTGATAAATTTAGCATGATTAAAGACTTCAAGATCAATTGTCTTCAAGATCAATTTTCACACTCCGAAGGCGCCAAAAATTATTCAAGTAATTTGTAATCCTCCGAATAGTGGTTAGGTCAAAGTTAATACTGACGGAGCTTCCAGGGGAAATCTAGGACATGCATCCTGTGGAGGTATTTTTCGGGATTCCAGGGCTGCTATATTGGGGTGTTTCTCTGATTACATTGGGATTGCCTCCTCTTTCTATGCTGAGCTCTCTGCAGCGATGAAAGCAATTGAGATTGTGGCTGATAAGGGTTGGCGTAGACTCTGGTTAGAATGTGACTCCTTATTGGTGGTTCAGGCCATTGACTCCCCAGATTTGGTTCCATGGAAACTTAGAGTGTGATGGAATAATTGCATCCATCTTACTACTCAAATGACTTTTCAAATTTCTCATATTTACAGAGAAGGTAATGCGTGCGGTGATTCTCTAGCCGCCTTTGGGGGACATAGTAGATGTTTTAGCTGGTGGGATTCTGTTCCTTCCTGTAGCAACCACACCAAAATTTCAAATGGAGCCGCCACCAATATTTTATTTTCATAGGAAAACATTGGAAAACCTATTTTTGGATTATTTTCGAAGAAAAAGGTCTTTTGAACCAGATTTGGGTTCAGGAGTTGGTTACGCGAAAGGAAGGATTAGCACCCATACACGCCCATTTAAAAAATGGTACCCGTTAATTGCTTGTAAAAAAATTGTTTGCCTTTTGAAAAAAATAATTCCCTTTATCAAATTTTTAAAATAATAAGAAAAAGAACCAACAAAAATTATTAAAAAAGAAAACATTTTTATTGTATTTATTATTAGTTCATCTCCTTTTAGTAAGACAGAAATACAAACTGAACTTAAGGATCACTTCCACAAGTTATTAATTTATTTATTTGAAAAAAATACTTCGATAAGGAATCAAAATTCAAAAACTTTCTATTTTGCTTTTAAGTCCCTCATTAATATGATAATTGCAAATTGTCCCTATTTAAAGTTTGGCCCCATTGGAAGACCAAACCCTAAAATGAGTATGAACAGAAAATTAAAGAAAGGAAGATTTTTTTAATTTATTTGCCTTCAGACCCCTTTTATCATACATTTACAGTTCAGTCTTTCTTTATAACATATTTGCAGTTTAGTCCTTACTTATAATATATTTATAATTTAGTCCCTATTTAGGGTTTGGCCCCATTAGAAGGCCAAACCCTAAACCTAATTGCAACCCAAACCGTGAAGGCCAATCAGAAACAACAACAACAATCACAGCAACCAAAAACAAAACAAAAAAACAATTGCAGCAACAACGATAACGATAACAATAATTACAGTAACAATAACAACAAGATGAATGGCATAGACATATGCATCTTAGTCCAGAGTACAAGCCATGGTGAAAAAAGAAAAACGAGAAAACGAAGAGAATAGGAACCTGGATCTTAGCTTTCCAGAAAACCACAAATGGAAGATGGAAGAGGGAAAGAAAGAAAAAAACCTAAACTAAAAAAATTCAGCTTTTGTGTTTGGGGGGGTCTCACGGATCCTCTCTGTTTCTTATCTCTGCTTCTCCTTCTTGCTCTCTCTCGTTCTCTGTTTTCTTCCCTCAGGTTCCCCTCTGGCTTTCTCTATCTCCTTGCCTCTGTCTGGCTCTCGGTCATGCTCTCAGGTTTTTCCTCTCCGGGTCTTATTTTTTTGCCTTCAGAAGGAGGGGTATTTATAGCCTTTATTCTTGACTCTGAGCCCTTTCGAATTCAAATCCAACTTTCCTTATCCCTGCAAAACAGAATATGAAAATCAAAACAGATAAAGATGTGATTTTGTAAACGAAAATAAAAATAAAAAAATACTCCCTTTTCTGAGGTCGATTCGGATCCTGGTGAGATGAGATGAGGTATGAAAAGAGGTGGGTATGGCCGCGGCATGGGGGATAGGGTTTGGTGTTTAAAAGGAGAGATGGAAAGTAAATCGTGATTTGGGGCGAGATAAGGGGGAGGCCGCGTGGTTGATAGAGAGTGTGAGGATTAGGGGAGAAAAATTAGGGTTAGGAGAGAAGCGAGAAGAGATGTTGCGTACGTGAGAAGAGGGCTAGGTTTTGATGTTTTTAGGGTTGCTGAAATTGGGCTGGGCTGTGCGTGGATGATGGAGGATGAAGGGGAATTAGGGTTTAGTGAGGACGTGGGGAGCGCCGCAGAGGCTAGGGTTGAGTGAGAAGAGAGAATGGAGGGAAGGAGAGAATGGCAGTGCCGCGAGGAAGGAGATAGTGAGGGAAAGAGGAGAGCTGTGCGAATGGTGGAGAGAAGGAGGGTGAAAGTGTTTTAGGGTTTGGTTAGGTTAAATGGATTAGGTTTGGGTTGGGTTGATGGGCCTGAGAGCGAGGGAGTGTCACGTTGGAGAGGGGTGCGAGAATGAAAGGTGGTGCAGGAAGCAATCAAGGCATGCGCAAGGAGCGCAGGGGGGCTGGAAAGAAAAAGGAAGGGTGCGCATAGAATCAAGGCGTTGGGCTGTTGCTATTTGGGCTGGACCCAGCTTGATTAATTACTGTTTGCACCACCCAATTTTATTTTTTACACACCCCTTCTTAAATAAAAAAAAATTCCATTTTTCTTTTTCTTCTCCTTTTTTAAACTTTTTATTCTTTATTATAAAACCAAAATATTATTTGTTCATTATTACTACTACTAATTAATTAAAATTTAAATAACAAAATAAAATAAAAAGGCCGGACAAAATTAGGGTACTACAGCTGCCCCTCCTTAATTACATTTTACTCGAAGGTCTTCGTGCATTCGTTGTAAAAAGGTAATTAAGGATAAAGGACTCTAATTTTGTCCAGAACGAAATTGTTTAAGGATACGAGATCGGCTCCCGACTTTGCTTTGGGATTCTAGGTCTGATTCCTAGTGAATTCCCAGTAAGGCATAGGTTTAGTTCCTAACTCTTACAAAATTGGTGAGTGATTCTAGGTTCGATTCCTAATGAATTCTTGGTAAGGCATAGGTTTGGTTCCTAGCTCTTACAAAATTAATGAGAGATTCTAGGTTTGATTCCTAGTGAATTCTCAGTAAGGCATAGGTCTGGTTCCTAACTCTTACAAAATTGGTGAGAGATTCTAGGTTCGATTCCTAGTGAATTCTCGGTAAGGCATAGGTCTGGTTCCTAGCTCTTACAAAATTGGGGAGAGATTCTAGGTTTGATTCCTAGTGAATTCTCGGTAAGGCCTTAGGTCTGATTCCTAACCCTCACATCTTTGGCATTAATTACTTCCCTTCTTAGGGAAAGTTTAGGGTGCGAGCTTCTTCGTCACTCGACACAGGATTGGGTCAGATTCCCAACAAGGGTAAGTCAGGTTCTTAACTCTTGTTAAAAGGTACGGGTTGACTACCTTACTTTAAGGAATGTCCGTGGTATGAGTTTTTCTGTCACTCAACATAGGTTCGGGTCAGATTCCCGACAAGGTATAGGTCAGATTCCTAACTCTTGCTAAAGTATGCACTGGTTTTCCTATTGCAGGTGAATGTCTAGTATACGAGCTTCTCCGTCACTCGAAATAGTTCGGGTCAGATTCCCGACAAGGTATAGGTCAGATTCCTAACTCTTGTTAAAAGGTGTGGATCGATCCTCATGATTGAGGAAGATTCGAGACACGAGTCAAGTTCCCGATTAAAAGCTTGGGTCAGATTCCCAAGGTGGTGGGTCAGTGGTCCCAAAAACTTTGATAGTCATGCAGGATGCAATGGATGGTATGCCATGCATGAAATGAAATTTTTATTTTTATTCTTTTTTTTTAGAGAAATGATTTTGAAGGTGGGTCTGAGGCCCAGAAGTATTGATAAACATGCCAGATGCAATGAATGATATGCTATGCATGAATGTTGTTTTGTTTTTACAGAAATGATTTTGAAGGGGGGTCGGGGACCCAAAAGTATTAATGATTATGCAAAATGCAATGAATGGCATGCTATGCACGAATATTATTCTTGTGTTTGAATTTCCTTTTTTTGATTTCCCTGAATTCCTTTGAGGACTCTGCCCCTAGACTCGTGGGATGATAACTTTCTGTCAGATTGCTTGTCCAAATGATTGACTTTGTACTGCACCAGGTTTGCATATTTGCCCCTTGATAGTTCATTCTGTCCATCTTTGTGGATTCTTGAATTTTCCTTCCATACCATGAATGCTCTTGGGAGGATTAGATTGACAACTTTGATTCATAGAGACTTTTCAGTGTCCCTTTGGCTTTCATTCAGCCATGACAGGAAAGATCTATGTTGAGAGACAGATCATCTTGTGTAGTTCTGAAACTGGAACGAAACCTTGAATGCGAAGCTAGTAGATGATGGGCACAGCTTTTGCCCCTAGCTTCTTGGTTTATATCTAAATCTGTGAGGTCCAATCTGGGTGGACACGTTTATAAATTTGACCCTAACTTTTGCCTAGGTCGCTCTTTGCGAGTTTTCAACCTAGCGGGTCGCTCTAATTTTTGCCTAGACCGCCCTTTCGAGTTTTCAGCCTAGCGAGCATTTTATTTTATATTCTTCTCTTTTTTTAGGTAAAGCAACTGCACTGAGGAGTTTATATGGATCTCCTCCTTCAAAAATCAAGTTTTGAGAAAATATGAGCAATTTGACTTTGATCAGAATGGACTTTATTAGGGTTGTAACGTGGCCAGGGGTTAAGGGTTATGAAAGAAAGGATATTTCAGGCCCAAAAAGTGTTTAAGGGTTTATAAGAACAAGGATCTTTAGTGTAAAGATGTACTTCATTTTTCGCTAGCACATTTGCTTCACCTTTGCGGCTTCCTTTTTGATCTTCACAGGTGTCTTTGACACGTTTTGACATTTTTTGAATTGTCTTTGATACTTTATTGCTTACTTTGCTCTTCTTCTTTCTGAAAAGACAAAGTTGATTGGAGACTTGTGCTATTCTTCATTGTATGGACGATCCTTATTCAGGGTATTTGAAAGAAAATTTCATTTTAGGCTCAAAAGGGGTAGCAAGGGATAAGTATTTGGAAAGAGAAAAATGGCCAAACTTCATCTCAAAATCTCATTGCTCACATCTTCACAAAACTTAACTTTTGATAATTTATGCATTTGCTTTACCATTATTCTATGAGCTAAAATTGAAAAAAAGGAAATTCAAATTGCAGTTCTATTGATGAAAAGATGAGAACATAATGAGCCCTTTACAAGATATGCCCCAGGGCTTTGGGCAAAGCATAAAAGTAAATGAAGGTTGCTTAAACAGGGCTATTCCTTGAAGTTTTATCACTCGGTGTTAATCAGAGCCCAACAATTCTCAATGGAGTGGCCCACTGCCTCAGTGCATGTCGTGATGAGCATCATTTGTATCATCGTTTGTATCTTCTTCCTGCTCTTGACCTATACTGCGCAATGGCTGTTGACTGGCAATCCTTCCGCTTATTATCCCTGCTTCCACTCTTTCTCCGACAACAACTAGGTCTGAGAAGCTTGAAGAGACATTTCTCATCGTCAAATCATAGAAGGGTTGTTGAAGAGTGTCAATGAACATGGTAACCATCTCTTTCTCAGATAATGGGGGTTCCACTTGGGCTGCAATTCCTCTCCATCTTTGGGCATACTCTTTGAAGCTTTCATTACCCCCTTTTACCAGGGTTTGCAACTGAGAGCGGCCAGGAGCCATGTCCATATTGTACTTATACTGATTGATGAAAGCTTGGGCCAAATCATTCCAGGAGTTGATTTTACCCTGCTATAACTGCATATACCAGCGTAGGGATGCCCCTGTAAGACTCTCTTGGAAGAAGTGGATTAAGAGCTTATCATTACTGGAGCAGGGGGCATCTTCCGGCAGTACATGATGAGGTGGCTTTTTGGACAAGTTAAGCCGTCATACTTGACGAACTCAGGAACTTTGAATTTTGGAGGAATCACCACGTCCAGGACCAAACATACTTCTGAAGCTTTGAACCCAATATGATTTGCCCCTTCAATGGCTTTCAGCCTATCTTCCATAATTTGGAGTCTCTTCTGATCTAGGGAGTCTCATGATGGGCCATTGGAAGCCTCTCGATACTCATTAGTGCTGGTGGAATGGTTCTCATCAATGGTCAATTTTGGATCCAAGTTCTGTAGAAGGTCAAATAACTTGTCCATCTTACCATTGATTCGGTCGAGTTCTTCTCTTATCGCTTGCTGATTATGTTCCAACAAGTCCATGAGTCTAGATTGGGCTCGAGTCCGGTAGGGATGTAGGGAAAACTTATTTGTATCTATTTTTCTGTTGGGGAGGAAAAAAATGAGTTATGTTATGTAGATGCCATGATTATGCATGTCATGAATGTGTTTTTTTTATGTACATTTTATGCAAAATAATATGATGGATAATGGAGAAACATTTTTCTATTTTTTGTTTTTTTTACAAAAATAAAAATGAATGCAATGATGTTGCTAAAAAGAGAAAATGTTTTTTTTTAATTTATTTTTTATTTAGAGGGAAAAAGGAATGAGAAGGGAAAGTATCTTTTGAAACTATGTTTTTTTTTTGTTTTTTGTTTTTTGCAAAGAAGAATAACAAATAATATTTTTTGGAGAAAAATATCATTTATTATTTTTCACAATTTTTGAAATGTGAATGAAAAATAAATGGATGATGGAAAAACAGGCAGAGTGTGCCCCTTGTGATGTAGGCCGGTATTTCCTAAGATCTTAGGTCATACGACTTTTGTCACGTGGAAAATGGGATAAGGTATGCTCCTTTCGTGATATGGGCCGGTAACTCCTTAAAAGGATCTAGGGCTTGTATTAAGTGCCTTTCCATTGGGTGGATTTAAGATACTAATCTAAAAGGTCCCTAGAGCCAAGGGTCCCATTTGAAAATGTTACCACCAATAATAAGTATATTATTAAAGGATGGTTTTTTCTCAAATGAGCCAAACTCTAGGTGAGGCCTTCATAGGAACCCACTGGCCGTACGTCCAGCAGAGCACCCATTACACAGCCTCTCCTAACTTAAGGTTCACTCGGGCCCGGGTATAGGGCACCCACTCGTAGTGTGCAAAAATGTGTTAAGTGAAGTGTGTGAAGGAGCAAACTTAAAACTACCCGCTGCAAAATAAATAAATAAAAACAATATATATACATGTCTTCTACCCTAAGGTTTCAAATGCATAATCATACATAATATTTACAAGAAAAGAACAAATGAAAGAGAATAAATCACAAACAAAGATAGAATTTTTTTTTTATGCGAGTTTTCTATCCTAGGATTCACGTATACAAACATATATACAAATGAACAAATAGGAATAAAAACAAAAAAGGGAATAATTCATTTAATAAGGCAAACAAATCACATAAACAATCATAGGGCCTAACTCTCAAAAATCCCCAGTGGAGTCGCCAGCTGTAGCAACCACACCAAAATTTCAAATGGAGCCACCACCAATATTTTATTTTCATAGGAAAACATTGGAAAACCTATTTTTGGATTATTTTCGAAGAAAAAGGTCTTTTGAACCAGATTTGGGTTCAGGAGTTGGTTACGCGCAAGGAAAGATTAGCACCCATACACGCCCATTTAAAAAATGGTACCCGTTAATTGCTTGTAAAAAATTGTTTGCCTTTTGAAAAAAATAATTCCCTTTATCAAATTTTTAAAATAATAAGAAAAAGAACCAACAAAAATTATTAAAAAAGAAAACATTTTTATTGTATTTATTATTATTTCATCTCCTTTTAATAAGACAGAAATACAAACTGAACTTAAGGATCACTTCCACAAGTTATTAATTTATTTATTTGAAAAAAATACTTCGATAAGGAAACAAAATTCAAAAACTTTCTATTTTGCTTTTAAGTCCCTCATTAATATGATAATTGCAAATTGGTCCCTATTTAAAGTTTGGCCCCATTGGAAGACCAAACCCTAAAATGCGTATGAACAGAAAATTAAAGAAAGGAAGATTTTTTTAATTTATTTGCCTTCATACCCCTTTTATCATACATTTACAGTTCAGTCTTTCTTTATAACATATTTGCAGTTTAGTCCTTACTTATAATATATTTATAATTTAGTCCCTATTTAGGGTTTGGCCCCATTAGAAGGCCAAACCCTAAACCTAATTGCAACCCAAACCGTGAAGGCCAATCAGAAACAACAACAACAATCACAGCAACCAAAAACAAAAAAAAACAATTGCAGCAACAACGATAACGATAACAATAATTACAGTAACAATAACAACAAGATGAATGACATAGACATATGCATCTTAGTCCAGAGTACAAGCCATGGTGAAAAAAGAAAAACGAGAAAACGAAGAGAATAGGAACCTGGATCTTAGCTTTCTAGAAAACCACAAATGGAAGATGGAAGAGCGAAAGAAAGAAAAAAACCTAAACTAAAATAATTCAGCTTTTGTGTTTGGGGGGGGTCTCATGGATCCTCTCTGTTTCTTATCTCTGCTTCTCCTTCTTGCTCTCTCTCGTTCTCTGTTTTCTTCCCTCAGGTTCCCCTCTGGCTTTCTCTATCTCCTTGCCTTTGTCTGGCTCTCGGTCTTGCTCTTAGGTTTTTCCTCTCCGGGTCTTTTTTTTTGCCTTCAGAAGGAGGGGTATTTATAGCCTTTATTCTTGACTCTGAGCCCTTTCGAATTCAAATCCAACTTTCCTTAATTATCCATGCAAAACAGAATATGAAAATCAAAACAGATAAAGATGTGATTTTGTAAACAAAAATAAAAATAAAAAAATACTCCCTTTTCTGAGGCCGATTCGGATCTTGGTGAGATGAGATGAGGTATGAAAAGAGGTGGGAATGGCCGCGGCATGGGGGATAGGGTTTGGTGTTTGAAAGGAGAGATGGAAAGTAAATCGTGATTTGGGCCGAGATAAGGGGGAGGTCGCGTGGTTGATAGAGAGTGTGAGGATTAGGGGAGAAAAATTAGGGTTAGGAGAGAAGAGAGAAGAGATGCTGCGTACGTGAGAAGAGGGCTAGGTTTTGATGTTTTTAGGGTTCTTTGAAATTGGGTCATGTGCGTGGATGATGGAGGATGAAGGGGAATTAGGGTGTAGTGAGGACGTGGGGAGCGCCGCAGAGGCTAGGGTTGAGTGAGAAGAGAGAATGGAGGGAAGGAGAGAAGGGCAGCGCCACGAGGAAGGAGATGGTGAGGGAAAGAGGAGAGCTGCGCGAATGGTGGAGAGAAGGAGGGTGAAAGTGTTTTAGGGTTTGGTTAGGTTAAATGGATTAGGTTTGGGTTGGGTTGATGGGCCTGAGAGCGAGGGAGTGTCACGTTGGAGAGGGGTGCGAGAATGAAAGGTGGTTGCAGGAAGCAATCAAGGCATGCGCAAGGAGCGCAGGGTGGCTGGAAAGAAAAAGGAGGGGTGCGCATAGAATCAAGGCGTTGGGCTGTTGCTATTTGGGCTGGACCCAACTTAATTAATTGCTGTTTGCACCACCCAATTTTATTTTTTACACACCCCTTCTTAAATAAAAAAAAAATTCCATTTTTCTTTTTCTTCTCCTTTTTTAAACTTTTTATTCTTTATTATAAAACCAAAATATTATTTGTTCATTATTACTACTACTAATTAATTAAAATTTAAATAACAAAATAAAATAAAAAGGCCGGACAAAATTAGGGTACTACACTTCCTTTTTGTTTTCTGAGTTTTATAAGAATCATTATGGCTTCCTAATTACAGATTTGTATAGTTGGCTTGGGTTTTGGTTCGGTCACCCAAGTTTCCACGTTTTTCTTTTTTCAATAAAAGCAGGAGGAGTACTCTTTCTCCTTCTAGGTGTTTTTTTCCCTAAGGAGAGTTCTGTATCAAAATGTTTTAATGAGGTTCCTTTCTTTTCATTGCTTAAAAATAAATAAATAAATAAATAAATAAATAAATAAATAAATAAATAAATAAAAGGTAATTATTACTAAATAGTAATTATAATATTTCAATTTTTAAAGAAATAATAAAGTTATTTTATCATTAAGTAAGAGACTGAAAAAGATTTCATTGCTAGTCGCTTTTATGTTTTGTTTTGTTTTGTTTTTTTGTTTGTTGGAGAAGCAAAACAATTTTATTAGAATCAATAGGGATAGACTCAAGAAAAGCCTATCACCAATGAGAAATGGTTACACAATGAGATTGTCACTTAGTCTCCCTTACTCTAAATATGATCAAGATATATAGCCTTTGACCCCAAGATCTACAAAAACAACAGAACAGTGAATTACTAGTTTCCTAAAGATTTTGCACTTAATCCAACTCTGTTGTTGCCACCAAGTATATTCCAACACTGCTCCTTACCACATTGACACAAATGCAACTATATACCCCAATAATTGGATCCTGCACACCTTGAATTTTAAGTCATAGATATGATGGACCAAAAAATGGTGTGTCAGCATTTTACTCCCATGCTTCTCATCCAAATGCGCCCTCATCTCCACAGATAACACTTGATGACAGTATGTGCCTCTATTAGTCATGAAAACTCGTTGCCAGTATATAACACAGTGAGCTAAATAGGGATATAAAAACACAGCTGCAGAAAATAATCCGTTGTACTGTTTCTATTGTTGTCCAACATCGTAACCACTGTGCAATCTGCATTCGGACTCGCCCTTACTACATAACAACCTCAAAATCTTCTCAACCCAATAGACCAGTTCAGTCAGTCCTTGTGTATTTTATGCCCTTTGGAATTCCTCTCCAATACCAAGACAAGCTACTAGGTTCACGAACCATTGCGCTAGCGCATATTTTGAATCCTTAATTTTTGTAAAGATCCAATTCCAAAAATGTGCCTTAATTTCCTCCACAATCTCAGCGACCTCCATTCTTTTTTCTTGGAACACCATCTTGTTTTTTGCTTTCCAAATTAACCAATTGCTTGAGAACAATATAGTCTGGAACCCTTCCCTAAACACCTTACCACCCTGCACCAAACCTTCGAGTTGTAGCAAGTGCATTTTGCTGTCAGAGTGTAATGCAGTAGTGATCCCAACCCATTTACAAATTTCCATCCACACCCTATAAGCAATACAACACCCGAAGAATAAGTGTGTCACGCTCTCTATCTCATTGCCACATCTAGGGAAACTTTGTGCCTCTCTACCAATGATACCTCTCCTAAAAAGATTTTCCTTGGTGGGAATTCTGTTCTGGAGTAGCATCTGCAATGACCCGTTTTCGGACTGCTACTAGACTAGAACAACTCTGAATGCAAGGAAGTTTTCGAAATAGCACTCTTCGTGTCTTTTGGAAAATGCGGTAAATTTTTTTTCTTTTTATAAACAAAAGGCTTTTGCAAAACACAGTCAGAGTATCAACAACGTTTAGAAACAAGATGGAATACTAAATGTAAAAAGACCATTACAACTGAACACAAACATATACACAAATTCCAAAAGATAGCCAATTGAAGAGTATTACATGCAGAAACAGTAAATAAATATGCACAAATAGGAATACACAAAAATTATGAAGACCCTGACACGAGTAATCATACTTCTGAGGTACTCCCGGCAATTACCCACGCAGGGGGTTGCTCCAAAAGTAAAAAGCCTCAATACCTAAACAATAGCTTCCACAAAGGTCTAGCAAAACAGACAGACTGGTCACCAATCAAAACTATAAACAAAGACAAACAGATGTCCTCAATCAACCACTGCACATCGCTACTCAAGTCTTCTGACTCAAATCATCTGCATCCTCGTCAGTCCACTCACGCGAAGGTCTTTAACACGCCTCCTAAATATACATCTCGGCTGGGAGTGGGGCTTAACTCCAAGCCGAGGGAATCTCCATGCTCGAAAGTCAAAGGCCACCTCCAACGATGTCATCATCGCCAGAATCTCCATCACGTCCATCGTCGTCTGGGTTACCATCATCAATTAAAGGAACCACGGGCAAGGGTCAACATCTCAAATAAGAATATACAATATAACACAGCATAAATTACAGAACAACAACGTGCATAAATGCCTGCAAATGCAACTACATGCCCCTGTCCACTGATTTCGGAATACCAACGATGTTGAATCTCCATTCCGGCACTATTCAGATCTAGGATCGTCCTGACGACACAGAATCATAATCATCATTACAAGGACAACAAACACATTTCATCCCTTTGTAGCTCGGTGGAACTAACAAAGAGGCAACATACAAGTGTGGGGGGTTGGGGGCAGTTGCCAACCACTTTTTAGCCAAGCCCACGAGCAGTTCAATATATCAGAAAGCAAAAAAAAAAGGGGTATTAAACCCTCACTTCGAACCCGAAGGTTCTCAGACTTCTTCGCATAAAGACTCGAAATTAAATTCCTATCATATCTAAAAGTTGCCCTTACTGAAACTCCAAGCCACGCATGTCCACATACTCCTCGATCCTCGACCCCACGTCGCACGAACTCGGAATCTACGAGCCCTAACACCACAGTGAAACTTAGCACAATCCAGACATAAATCTAATTTCTAATCTCCTAGGCAAGGTTTCAATCCTAACCCCTAGGCTCTCAAAGCCCAAAACCCCTTACTAACCAATCACTTATACTAAAAGTAAACACTTTAAAATACTTGTTTTAAGAAATTACATACACTTGAAAAATTAATCAAACAATTAAAAGAATAAGGTTTTAAAAACTAAAACTCAATTTCTTTTCAAACTTAAAACATGGGACAATACCACAATCAAATTCATTTTCTCAAAAAGCTTAATCAAGCTCCACTTGGTGTCTAGGACCTCAAAGAATCCATTTCACCTTAATTGTTTCATAGCCTCAAAAGATCAAAACAACTTCAATTTTCAATCCAATCACTTCCATAATTTTCCAAACTTATACAACAATACTATACAACTAATTTAAGGCTAGGAACACAAAATAATTTTCTAATACCAGAACAATTCTTAATTATACCAAGATTCAATACTTTTCATACTAAACTCAATAAACTCTTTATTTAGGCTCCACTTGGCTTTTGGGATTACAAAAATCTATTTTGCCTTAAGTGTTTCGTTGCCTTAAATCATCAAAACAACTTTCAAACTAATCAAACCATTTCCAAATCTTTCCAAACTTACTCAACAACCCAATATACTTAATTAAAGCTAAGAACACACAAAATTATTTTTCTTCCCCACACTTGTGGAGCTCTCGGCCACACCCTTCTCTTCTTAAAAAAATTTGCAAAACTTCCAATTTATTAAAACCTACATACACTTGGAGAATTAATAACCAATTAAAAGGATAAGGTTCTAAAGACTAAAAATCCAAAACAACTCAAATTTTCAAACTTATGCTAATTCAAGACAACACCATCTCAAATCATTTATTCTTTCACAAAGTAACAAACCATTTCACAAAACATAACATTAATCAAGGCCAAGAACAATTTATACTTCTTCAAGAATCAAGGGCTTTATAAAAATCCTTTCAATCTTTGATTCAAGTCAAAACTAACAACTTCAAACTCCAATCAAACTCTTTCTAAATTCTTTCCAAAACCTAACAACAATCCAATGCAATTAATATAAGCCAAAACATCAAAAACTTCTCCCTCAAACCCTCTAGGGGCTCGCAGCCAACACCCAAAAATTAGGAGACAATTGTAGAACTTCCAAACTAATTTAACAACACCATTTTATATGAAATCCCTTTCTAAAAACAACAACTATAACTCAAGAAAAAGTTTAATCAATACCCAAAACATTTTTTTCAAGTCCCTCAAGAACAAGGGTTTTCAACAAAACTTCACTAATTCTTTTAATTCAACCACTTCAACATTAACAATAGTAATTATAATAACTAAGAAACAAGAATCATCCATCAATTAAATGATTCACCAAGTAATCACCATAAATCCCTTTTTCAAGAATAGGTTTTAACCAAAAATAATACCCCAATCAAGTTCTAATTCAAAACTAGCAACTAAAATAGTAACTACAACATCTAATAAGTAAGAATCACTAACTAATTTGCAAGATTCACTTGAAGATCACATGAATCCCTCTTTCCCTTAGGTTAGGGTTTCAAGAAATTAGGAATGAGATGTTCATCTCTTCTTTTGATCATAATCAAGCAACAAACAAGCATTTGAAACAAGAACAAGGCAAAAAAACACAAGACTACACACACCCACACACCTCACGGTTTTAGGGGCTGTTATGGGGGAGAGAAATTGATTTTCCAAGCTCACTTACAAGATGAAGAGGAAGAAATCAAAGCAAGGATGAAGTTAGAAACAAGTTGGGTGTTGATTTGGAGTTGAAATGATGCAAAGGAAGTGATGGAATGTGGCCACCATGGAAGAACTCTTAAGCTTTCTCTCACTAGAACTTAGAGAAGAAGAATAAAATGGAAGTGAGAATGAGGAAAGGGGGGCGTGGCTGCAGCTTCATAAAAGGGGGAGGGAGTAATTTTAACAAAACAATTAATTAATAAAAGGCTTACTAAAACAAATACTTAATACTTGGCTTTTTTTTCCTCCACTTAAGATAAGAAAAAGGAAATGAAAATGGGGTGGAGATGTGGGGGTGCAGCTCACGGCCTGAAAGGCTCAAGGAGGATGGGAAAAAAAAAATTGAATACTCAAGTGTAATTTACTTGGCTAGGATTAATTAGGAAAAGTAGAAAAATGCTAATCACTCAAAAAGTAACACTTCTCAAAAAAAAAAGATGCTAATCTCATCTCTCATGATTACCTCCTAATCCTAGAGTCTTAAGCGTCCTAAAAAAAATACGGCGTCGAGTAATCGCGTTACCGATTAATTCTTTCGCCGATTAAATCGTGGAAATTAATTTACTTAGAAATTAATTCACTGCGTGATAAAATAATAAAAACAATAGAAAACACTCAAAAATAATCACAGCAAGTTATGATTCGATTTTCATCGAAATCGGGGTTCGTTTAAAATTTTATCTGCGGCAAAACTGCCCGGTGATTCGAAACGCGATAAAACTTTGTTAGAATTTTTCGACGATATTCGAACCATGAATTAATATAAAATATTAATTCTCAAATTTAATTTGATCTTGATTTAATTCAATCACTTGCTTATCAAACAAGAGCTGCTTAATATAGCATAAATACGACAATTTATACTAAAATAATACTAAATAACGCATCGTAAAAATACGGGTGCTGCAGCATCCATACAAATGATGTAACCTTCAACGGTGAAAATTTATGCCACGCCTTTTGACGTCATTCTTCCCTCATTTGGTTGTCTTTTCTCATTATGGCCATGTACGCCGATTTCACGGAATATAATCCCAACGTCTCCTCCTTCCAAACCCACAAAAGCTTGTCTCCCTTTTTTAAATTCAACGACCCTACCATCTCCTCCATCTGTTGCACCAACTCTTCTTCCCGAAATAATCCCCTCCTCAATGCCAATTCCATTTCTAACTCACACCCCCCAAACTCTAAAATATGCCACCAACACACCTTTATTGCTAGCGATCCCGAAAAGTCTTTCGAAACGAGTCCTTAGGGGTCCTCCACCGTACCAAGGATCGGTCAAAAAATATATATCTAGGCCATTACCTACAATTTTTGACAGGGAATTTGAGAGCTAATACCGATTAAATCCCCTTACCTCTTCCTCAATAGAAAACACGTCTCTCCACCACAAGATCCCTCCTCACTGCCCCCATCTAACTCACCACGCCTTTCCTATATTTCTGCAATAGAACTTTGTACCACCGCCCCTATTTGTCCACCCTCATTCTCCAATGCCATTTTCCTAGTAATACTAAATTAAAAGCTATCAAAGTTTTAATTCCTAACCCCCTTCCTCACACTCGATGCACACCTTCTCCCATTTCACCTAATTCACTCTTCTAGATTCCTCAATCCTTTCCCACAAGAATTGTTTAAAAATAGATTCAAGGAGAGAAATGATACCTGAAGGAGCCTTGAAGAAGGAAAGATAGAAAACCAGGAAAGCATACAAGATTACGATTTAGAAGGATCACTCGACCACCCATAGAAAGGTTACGATTTTTCCATGATGACAACCTACATTTCACCGTGTCCACCACTGTTGCGACTCAGCTAAGTGCACCTGATCGTAACTCCTAATAAAAGTGGAGTATATTTAAGTCTCTGAATGTCGAACCCACAGAGAATGCGCGAATACCAATGTAATAAAGAATCTATATTATTTAGGCTAACGAAGGTTGTAAAAAGAGAATTACAAGAATTGTCAATTAAATAAAATAGTAATTTAAATGATGCGCAAGAATGAATTAAGATTATTATGGAAGGCCTAGGGAACCGGGTTCACCAATACTTAGCTCCTAAATTTACTAATTAATAGTTATGAGATCTATTTTCAGATTGAAAGCTAATCACTCACTCTAAAATTACTAACACCGTTTGATCATGCAATGTTAATAGTCTTCTTCCTAAATAACTACCCAGTTTGATCATGCAAGGCAATTAAAGGATAGAGCTTTAACAAAGGTGAGTTTGTTAATCTAGTAACCGATTAGAAACAAGCAATTACCCTTGACAGACATAAAATATGAGTTCTTTTATTCCTAGTGATCCGTTAACTAATTGTGGTATAATCGCTACCAATTAAGTCAACTAGATAAAGGTTGATCGGGCCTTATAGGATTAAGCATGCTAGGGATAAAACAATCAATTAAAATAATAGAAACTCATAAAACTAATTAAATAAATATCAAAAGCATTATAAAGGATCCCCCATCACCCCTAGTGATGGATTTAGCTACTATGTCAAATGATAATAACATAAATTCAAACATATAGCCATTGAAATCCATAATAAAGAGTATAAGTCTAAACCGAGACACCCTGTCGGTATGACGACGGTCCTTAAGCATGTTCTTCAAGTTCTCACGAACTCCGGCAGTAAAACGGGATTGGCAAGAAGCTCCAAGGAATCAGGGATCAATGGAAAATCAAAGGAATTATGAGAATTAGGTCTTCTGGCTTCAAATCTGCATATTCTGGGACAGGATACGGCCGTACCGAATATAGACACGGCTATACTAGACTTTAATTGCAACATTGGCCCGTACTTGTGCACTTTGCACTCCTTGACATCAACTTTGTATGGTCGTACTTCCTTTGGTACGGCTGTACTGAACTTTCTCATTGGCACTAGGTTGTACTGACCAAGGGGGCACGCCCCCACTTTTTCTCTTGGATAGGTACGGCCATACTGACTGACTGTCAAGCCGTATCGCTTGTCCAGAAATGCTAAAAATCTTCAAAACTTGCCAGTTTGCAGTCCATTCTCGTATCTTTTGCTCTGGGTAGTGTCTTTACGATATTTCTGCAAAATAGGACATAAGTGAGTACTTTTATACCTTAAATAGTGCAAAATGATATAATTAAGTACTAAAAATGCCCTATAAAAGTAGACAATTTGGAGTGTTAACACATCCTCACACTTGAGCTTTGTTTGTCCTCAAGCAAATCACTTGGGCAATTATTATAGAAACTACTTTCACTTAATAGGGGAAAAAACAAGTATGACAAAAAAATGATATCATAAGACAAGCCAATAAATAGATTATCCAATTAGAGGTGCAAGTTCACATAAGTCAATAGTCTGTAATTTACAAGTCTGTAACGCTCAAATTTTTTAAATGAAGTAGCATTACCATAGGCTTATACACTGACCAAAACTCTACTATTAAAGTCTATTTATCAAGCAAACTAGGAATGAGGGTCTTTCAATAGTTGTCATGGGGCTAAGATAATAATGTTAGGTAGGATAAGAGAAAGAAAAGGTCTTACAAAGAGGTCAGAAACAAATCAACCAAAACAAGCAACCTTTTTCTGTTTTACTTTAAAGAGCAGGCAAGAATCCCCAATTTTTTTTATCAATAGCATTTTTTTTTGTATTTCCTGAAGGCACTATCATAGCAAACATTTCTTTTTCAATACTTTTTCTTTTTCTTGTTCTTTCCTTTCATCCTTTCATGCATTCATGCAACAAATAATTTTTTTTTATAACTAGGAGAGGAAATAGATACTAAGCCTTCTTTTTATAAGCAAATGTAAGGGATTCTAAACATTATTTTTTTTTGATCTTTACCACTAATTGCTCTTAAAGAATACTTTTCAAGGTCATCTTTACAGAGTATAATCAACAATAACAAGAAGGGGTACCAAAGAAATATAATTTTAGACACAAAAGTGGGAAACTAGCGGTAAGATGATTCCAAAGTAGAAGTGGCCTGAAAAATTTATAAAAATTTCCCTTTCAAAATTCACATGAAAATAAACTTATATTCGCTTTGTAATGGTCTCAGCACAAGTTATAGAATGCACATTCATAGAAAAATATCACTCAAACAAAGAAAAGAGGCAAAAATTATGATATGGCCTCTTGTTTCAGACTCAAATCTCACATTTAATAGCTTACAAAGAAAATTGAAACTTACCGAACTTCAATACTAATTTTCAGCAAATTCTAATACTAATAACAGACTTATTTCAATCACAAGTTGTCGGAAAAATATTTTAATAGCCCCTAAATCAGCAAAAATTTAAAGTTCTCTATAATTATAAGTAATTGTAAGCATAGCCAAGTAATACGCAAAATATAAAATCTCTCCCCACACTTATTTCTAGCAGTGTCCGCACTACGACTAACATATATCAAGCACAAAAAGGATAAAAGAAAATAAAGATAATTGTGCTAAAATAAAAGAAGATGGAAAGAGACTCCTCTCTGAAAAATATCACAAGCAAATTCAATAGGGATATGAACAAGATATGATGTTTTCTTTCCCAATACGGATGAAGCTGGTAAGCGGGCGCAAGAACTCTGCATCACAACACTAGAAATTTAGAAACAAAATAAAAATAAAACAAGATAGCAAATAGCGATAAAAGCAATAAAATAAAATAAAATTGTGAATACATACCTTGACAGGATTGTTTTGATGATTGGCAAAAGGGAATTACGCAAATAGTCAACTGTACAAAAAGCGGAAAAGTATACCAAGACACTCACCAAGGATCAAAGGTTCTCAAGTCTTTAGGTTTTGGGCATCTATCTATTTCTTAGGACTATTTGTAAGTAGTAATAAAAAGCTCTCAATTAAAATTAAATCACACACTCATAATGTTTTATCTAAAATTAATTTTATGACATTTTTTCTAAATTATTTTAGTAATCAAATATTTCGAAAAATGTTTTAAATAATGTCCAAAAATACCTACAATTTGTCTTGGAAAAATATCTTATTTTTGGCACTCATTTTGAATGAGAAACAGAATGCTCATAATCGATTATGGCAGTCACCATAATTGTTTATGGTTGCGTATCTCCTATCCATGTCTGTTCAAAAGGACATAATTGATTATGCCATTCCTTCATAATCGATTATTTGAATTTTCAACTTGTCCATGTGTTTTCAACTCTTACATAATTGATTATTAAACCTTCCATAATCCTTCATAATGGATTATAATTGTTTAAGTCCTCACCGGGTTTTCTTAAAACCTTACATAATCGTTTATATAAATTCAATAATTGATTATATCATGATACAATCCTTCTCCGTGTTTCAAACTTAATAATCGATTATATCTTTTTTAATAAACGATTATATGATAGTTAAATTTTTGGATTGAACGCAACAGGTCGTTTCTTTTTAATGCTACAACGGGCATATTTTTTAATGCGTGACACTCCTTCATGTGCCTATAAAAGCACATCACCGTGAGCACTTTCAGTAAAGACTCTTACTTATTTTTTATCCTGAAACTCTGTCAAAATATTTTTATCACTCACACTTATTTGAGCACAATATTTTCTTTGAGAGCCTTTTATACTACATGGTTTAATTGTATTTTTCTGAGCTTCAAGTTGTATACATTTGCACTTTTGAGTATATCTTTATCTTACTATTTTTTTTTGTAAAAAATTATTTTTGGCTAGGAATCCCAAGTGGTTCATAGAGAGGTGATATCTCTTGAACTAGGTACTCTGGTTTAGAGTTGTAAAGGTTTCTAGCTGAACCTGATTTAAAAGCTAGTGTTTTAGTGAAACCCCTTAGTACTTTGCTTTGGGGTCAGGACGTAGGCCACAGGGGTGTTTAGTGGCCGAACCTGTATAAATTGTTATGTGCTTCTCTTTGCCCTTTATCTCCTTTATTTTTTTAGCAATTTATATTTCAACTATTTATTTTATTGCTCTTTATTTTCCATCATTTAAATTTAGCAATTTAATTTGAGCAATTTATTTTACGTTATTTATTTCATTGTTAGTTAAATTCTGTGATTTATATTTCAAATCCTTTCTATTTTTGCAGTTAAATTCCTATAAGTTATATTCTAGCACCTTATTTGCAAAAGATTTTCAAAAGCACTATCCACGCACAATTCACCCCCTCTTGTGTGTGAAGTCACTTGGCAACAAGTGGCATTAGAGCTAGACTCTTGTTTAAAGGACTTAACTGTCTCAAGGGAATAACTTCAAACAATAACGAGGGAAACTCCATGAACAGACCCCCATTTTTCAATGGTGAGGGGTATGGTTATTGGAAGGATAGAATGCAATTTTTTCTTGAGGGTGTTGACCTCGATATTTGGGATGCTTTGGGAAACGGTCCTTTTGTCCCCACTCACTCAATTAATGATAAAGTGGTGGACAAACCAAGATCTCTTTGGACCGAAGATGAATAGAGAAAGGTCCAACACAATTTGAAAGCTCGAAACATCATCACCTCAGCTTTAAGATACGATGAGTTCTATAGGGTGTCAAATTGCAAGACCGCTAAAGAAATGTGGGACACCCTTCAATTGACCCATGATGGTACTCCCGAGGTCGAAAGGGCTCGAATGAACACATTAACCCATGAGTACGAGGTATTTAAGATGAAACCGGATGAAAACATACAAGATATGCAAAAATGGTTCATCCATATAATAAACCATATCGGAGCTATTGGGAAGGTCTTCAGCATTGAAGATTTAGTTAATAAAGCTCTTAGATGTTTAAATAGAAATTGGCAACTGAAGGTTACCGCTATATCTGAATCTAGAGATTTATCTACTATGTCTTTGGCAACCTTGTTTGGTAAATTGTAGGAACATGAACTTGAATTAAATCAACTTATTGAGAGTTAGGAAAGTGAAAAGAAAAAGAAGGGAATTGCTCTTAAAGCAATAGTCAATGAAAAAGGAGACTCTGACAATTATGATTGTCTTGATAAGGATGAGGATGAGGATGAGGATGAGGAAGACATGAGCTCGATGGTTTGAAGATTCAAAAGGTTCATGAGGCAAAAAGGGAAAACAAGCAAGTTACAAAATCCTCAACAGAAAAATAAGGAAGGAATTTCCTTCAATCCAACTTTGTACAAATGTGGTCAAAAGGGACACATAAAACCTGATTGCCCTCATGGTCAAAAGAAAATGAAAAGTTCAATAAAAGGCCATAAAAAGAATCAAAAGGAATAAGAGCCTATATTGCCTGGGATGACAATGACATGGACTCGTCTGATGAATCAGAAAATGAGGAGGCCAACTTTTGTCTCATGGCAAATCATGAGATAGATGAGGTAAATGCTCTTGAACACGAATCTCCTTTAACTTATGATGAGCTACTCATTGCATGTGAAGAATTCAATAATGAAACGAATAGACTTCAAAAAATTGTTTCTTCTTCTAAGAAAACTATCTCCTCTTTTGAATCAAAAATTCTTACTTTAAACCAAGAGATGGAACTTCTTAAAGAAAAATAAGTTGTTGTGACTGAAGTTTCCACTTGCACTTTTTACGGACACCAAAAGAACAAAATTTTCAAGTGTGATGAATGCAATGTTATGAAAAACAAGATTGATGATTTGGAAAACACCCTTGCCAAATTTACCATGGGAAAGGATAACTTAAACATACTTTTGGGAAAATAAAAAGGCATTTTTGGAAAAGCTGATTTGAGTTATGATCCAAAAACACATGAAAAATCTTTCAAACTTGTCAATCACAACAACACTTCAAGCAGTCCCTTTATTAAGTGTTTTTATTATGGTAGAAAAGGCCACACTGCCTCTATTTGTAACATTAGAAAGAATAAGAATGTGATTGGTAAAAAGATATGGATTCCTAAGGGCACTTTTCCCGAGACTAACTCATCCGGACCCAACATGGCTTGGGTACCAAAAGTTAAAACTTGATTGTGTATTGCAGGTGTGCTTGAAAGCCAAGAGCTCAATGTGGTATCTTGATAATGGCTGCTCAAAGCACATGATAGAAGACCAAAGCAAGTTCTCCTTATTGTCTCTCAAAAGGTCTGTTACTTCTTTTTGGTGTGCTAACAAGTTTATGCAAGTCACGTTAATTATGAACAATTATGCGTTTAATATCTGTGAAGATGAGGAAACAACTGTGATGAGTAAGAGTCGGATGAGGACTAGTAACCCTCATCCTAGTGCTTTATTTTGCTATCTCTTTTACTGAATATTTTGTTGACCATGGATTTCTGATGCTTCATTGAACCCATGATACTCTATTTTGTTTATTCTTCGCCACATCTAGTCACACTTATATGCATATGCTTTACATGTCTTTCCCTTTATCTTTCCCGCTTTTTGATGTTGCAAAAAGGGGAGAGTTATATGATTCAGGGGAGTGAATTATATTATGCATATTGTGATGGAGAGTTTTATTTAAAATACCCGCTTAAACTCTGATATCTTTTATTGAAAAAATCATGCTTATATCTCATTGCTATATCATGGTTATACTTTACTAAATTCCCTCCCTGAGATGTTTGTCATCATCAAAAAGGGGGATTCTGTGAATACATCCTTGACAGGAATGTTTAGATGATTGACAAAAGGGAGATACACAAATAGTCAACTGTGAAAAAAGCGGAAAAGTATACTAAGACACTAAGTAAGGATCGGAGGTTCTCAAGTCTTTGGGTTTTGGATATCTATCTATTTCTTAGGACTATTTGTAAGTAGTAATAAAAAGCTCTCAATTCAAATTAAATCACACACTCACAATGTTTTATCTAAAATTAATTTTATGACATTTTTTCTAAATTCTTTTAGTCATCAAATATTTCGAAAAATGTTTTAAATAATGTCCAAAAATACCTACCCTTTGTCTTGGAAAAATATCTTATTTTTGGCACTCATTTTGAATGAGAAACAGAATGCTCATAATCGATTATGGCAGTCACCATAATCGTTTATGGTTACGCATCTCCTATCCATGTCTGTTCAAAAGGACATAATTGATTATGCCATTCCTTCATAATCGATTATTTGAGTTTTTCAACTTGTCCATGTGTTTTCAACTCTTACATAATCGATTATTAAACCTTCCATAATCCTTCATAATGGATTATAATTGTTTAAGTCCTCACCGGGTTTTCTTAAAACCTTACATAATCGTTTATATAAATTCAATAATTGATTATATCATGATACAATCCTTCTCCGTGTTTCAAACTTAATAATTGATTATATCTTTTTTAATAAACGATTATATGATAGTTAAATTTTTGGATTGAACGCAACAAGTCGTTTCTTTTTAATGCTACAACGGACATATTTTTTAATGCGTGACACTCCTTCATGTGCCTATAAAAGCACATCACCGTGAGCACTTTCAGCAAAGACTCTTACTTATTTTTTGTCCTGAAACTCTGTCAAAATATTTTTATCACTCACACTTATTTGAGCACAATATTTTCTTTGAGAGCCTTTTATACTACATGGTTTAATTGTATTTTTCTGAGCTTCAAATTGTATACATCTGCACTTTTGAGTATATCTTTATCTTACTATTGTTTTTGTAAAAAATTATTTTTGGCTAGGAATCCCAAGTGGTTCATAGAGAGGTGATATCTCTTGAACTAGGTACACTGGATTAGAGTTGTAAAGGTTTCTAGCTGAACCTGATTTAAAAGCTAGTGTTTTAGTGAAACCCCTTAGTACTTTGCTTTGGGGTCAGGACGTAGGCCACATGGGTGTTTAGTGGCTGAACCTGTATAAATTGTTGTTTGAGTTTTTCAACTTGTCCATGTGTTTTCAACTCTTACATAATCGATTATTAAATCTTCCATAATCCTTCATAATGGATTATAATTGTTTAAGTCCTCACCGGGTTTTCTTTAAACCTTAAATATTTGTTTATGTAAATTCAATAATTGATTATATCATGATTCAATCCTTCTTTGTGTTTCAAACTTAATAATCGATTATATCTTTTTTAATAAACGATTATATGATAGTTAAATTTCTGGATTGAACGCAACGAGTCGTTTCTTTTTAATGTTGCAACAAATAAATTTTTTAATGCGTGACGCTCCTTCATGTGCCTATAAAAGCATAGCACCGTGAGCACTTTCAGCAAAGTCTCTTACTTATTTTTTTGTGCTGAAACTCTGTCAAAATAATTTTATCACTCACACTTATTTGAACACAATATTTTTTTTGAGAGCCTTTTATACTACATAGTTTAATTGTATTTTTCTGAGCTTCTAGTTGTATACATCTGCACTTTTGAGTGTATCTTCATCTTACTATTTTATTTGTAAAACATTATTTTTGGGTAGGAATCCTAAGTGGTTCATAGAGAGGCGATATCTCTTGAACTAGTTACTTTGGTTTAGAGCTGTAAAGATGTGGTTCATAGAGAGGTAATATCTCTTGAACTAGGTACTCTGGTTTAGAGTTCTAAAGGTTTCTAACTGAACCTAATTTAAAAGCTAGTGTTTTAGTAAAATCCCTTAGTGCTTTGCTTTGGGGATAGGACGTAGGCCACAAGGGTGTTTGATGGCCAAACCTGTATAAATTGATGTGTGCTTCTCTTTGCTCTTTATCTCTTTTATTTTTTTCGGCAATTTATATTTTAGCTATTTATTTTATTGCTCTTTATTTTTCGTCATTTAAATTCAGCAATTTAATTTGAGCAATTTATTTTACGTTATTTGTTTCATTGTTATTTAAATTCTGCAATTTATATTTCAAGTCATTTCTATTTTTGCAGTTAAATTCCTACAAGTTATATTCTAGCACCTTATTTGCAAAAGATTTTCAAAAGCACTATTCACACACAATTCACTCACCTCTTGTGTTTGAAGTCACTTGGCAACAAAAATGTATCCTGCGAGCATGCCAATATATACAAATCTCTTTTTAATACAAAAGCAAAAGCCTAAGTACTAAAAGAGAAAATAAAATATAGTCCCGCATCACTCGGCAGGAGGGTAAGGCTGGAGATGTTGAAGGTGCTCCAAAATAGCTGTCACCTGCTGGTCCACATGGGTCCAGTGCACCTGAAAGCTACTCTGCATCTCGTCGAGATGCATCATGGCGTCCTGGTAGCAGTGGCCCTGTGGGGCTGGTTTTGGCTGTGGTGGTGGTGGTGTAAGATGCTCCTGTGCTAGTGGCTCAAAATCTGCAACCTGGTCCCGCTGCTGCTGCTCCTCTGGCTTGACCACCTCGTAGTACCCATGGCCTAATCTCCGCAGAACACCAATGTTGCAGAGTGTGGAAAGACCAATGGGCTCCATCTCGATGACTGTGGCCCTCGCTTCAGCGCGAATTGCAAGATGGGCTGCCAGTCGATTGGCTCTAATTTGTTTTGGGGACAACCCAAATCTAATATTTTATTTTTTAAGTTTATTTAAACTATTATCTAACACCCAAGCAAAAACTAAGGGAGAAGTTACATATCTAGTACTTCTTTGACAAATAAGTCACCAACTTCTCATTAATTCACAACATGCATGTAATTCATATAGGCTAATATTGTTATACCAAGGCTACACGTAAAACATACACTAACACACAAGTAACAATCGCTTGGATGTCCAGTTAATTGTTGTTTCTCAATACATGGTTTTATGCAAACAACACCTAATCGAAGAGAAGTTTCTTCTTTTTGTTTTAAAAGAAAATAATGCTGATAGGAATTGCAAACTAAACAATTTTTTTAGGGCAAATAAAAGGTAAGGAGCCTCGTTAAAACATTCTGATGCAAAACCCTCCTTAGGAAAAAAAATCTAGAAGGAAAAAGAGTACTCCTCCCTATATTTATTCAAAAAAGAAAAAAAACGAAAACAAAGCGAACATGGGGAACTAGGCCAAAACCCATGAAAATAAAAAAGAATAGCAAGGGCGTACAAGAACAAGCCCTTGTAACAACAATTATTTGAAACGAAAATTAGGCAGACCAATCCTATTTCGGAAAAAATCATCACTAATAGTAGTTGGGATAGTATCCCACCAATGAAAATCGTGGAATAAAAAACCTAAAGAAGCAATCTTATCTACACAGGTATTACCCTCACGGTAAATATGTGTAACCTTGAAGCACATCATTTTCACCAAATGTAAGCAATTCTCCCAACGGTTTTGAAGTTGCCAAGGCACAATCTTAGAGGACTGAAAAGCAAGGACAGTTAATTGCGAGTTACATTCTAGCCAAAAATTACAAACTAAACAATTAATTAGACTCTAAACCCAAAATTACACAAAAATAATCGAAATCCAAAAATAGTAATGAAATTGTAAAAAGGTAAGACCATAGATGATCATTGTCAGACATGTACCTCATATGATGAAGTTCTGACAACTTAGCTGAATGTACAGATGCAGCATGTGCATCAATATCATGCTGCAATTTCTTCCTTACTTTATATGTATCCTTGTTTGCTACTTCAATAATAACAACTACAAGGATAATGTATCAGTGTCACATTGTAACTCACTTGAGCAAGTTAGACGCATACTTCAATACTTATAACAAATAGTTCTAACTCTTAATCTCTCGAACAATTATTGAGAAGAACTAAAAGCTAGCAATTCTGCTCTCAACATCAGCAAATGTTTATTTCTAATACAGCAAGGAAGACAAAAACCAACCATAAATTCCGTTTAACTTGTTATCATACAACTCAATAATCCAATTAGACTACTCCATAATATTGTGAACCAACCACATGCCCCTGTAGGCTGTAGCCCCTCCCACAAAGTTATCTTTTAAAAGCAATCCACCTTCCTTACTAATAAGCTGCATATTTAATTTAGGAAGAAAAAACAATCAGTATTTTTTCATGTATAAATATTTTTCTCAAAGCAAAATACTAGCAAGTGTTTATTTCTATAGTATTGTTGCTCATAAAAAATGAAGGCTGATTTTTATCCCCCTATATAAAGCATTTTATTATGAGTAAGCCCAGCGGAAACAAGCCTGTTGATCTAGCAACAAGTACGAGAGGCCCAGAGGTTGGTGAAAGGCCCAAGAGATCTATTGTTCCACCTTCAAGACTATATTACTTACAACTAGGACTTGTCTTTAGCTAGGTTCTAGAAGGTTGGTGACTCAGCAGGTTGTTATGAGTTGGTTATTTAGATACTCTGTCAAATAGAATAATTTCGTTAGGATTGTTAGCTGAATTGGGTACGTAGCTACTGCTATATAGCCTTGTATCACTTTGTTGAGAATCAATCAATGAATATCTAGTCTCTTCCCTCTCTATTTCCTTCTTAAAAGGTTCCTTCTCTAACCTCTAATTCAGAGAATATCCCTTTACCTATCATTTGGTGCTTTCATTGTTTGTCCTCCTCTCCCGCAACATCCAAATCATGGCTGATGGTATGAGTTCACGCACTGCATCTTCTCATTCTGTTGATGAGCTCACCCAGCAGGTAGCCTCGATCATCTCCAAATTGGATGCCCTCGTCACCCGTTTAGATGAGGGTCACCCTTCTCCTTCATCTTGTTCGGCCGACCATTCTTTCAACTCTTCCGAGCCAGGTCAGAAACATTTCTTGGAACTTGATGCCCCCTGTTCAACGGTACCTATGCACAAAGTTGGATCTTCAAGATCTCTCAAATTTTCACTTACCATGACACTCCAGAGGAAGAGCGCATCATGGTGGCGTCATTCTATCTAGATGGGCTGGCCTTGGCGTGGTACCAGTGGATGTATTGTAATGGCCAAATCATTTCCTGGGCCCAGTTCTTACAAGCGTTGGAGACGCGATTCGCCCCGATGGCCTACGACAACCCTTGCGGCAATCTGTTCAAGCTCCTCCAGACGACCATGGTCGCCGCGTATCTCAGTGACATTGAAGCTTTGGCCAATCGGATAGTTGGGTTGTCCCCACAAGATCTACTCATTTGCTTCATCTCTGGTTTGAAAACAAAGATTCGCCGTGAGATCCTCAGTTACCCACAGAACAAGAAAATAAGAAGGGGGTTGAATTATGTTGAAAACTTTTCGAAAATTTTAAGTTAAAGACAACTTTTAAACAAGTTCTTTTTGAAAACATTAGTTATCGGAAGGCGAAAAGAATACCGGACGCTGAAATGAAAACTTTTAAACAAGTTCTTTTTGAAAACATTAGTTACCGGAAGGCGAAAAGAATACCGGACACTGAAATGAAAACTATGAAAACTGATTTTCTCGCAATGCAGAAATAAAGTTAAAGCAATAGAGTGTAAGACACAAAGATTTATACTAGTTCACCACCAATCTGGCAGCTACGTCTAGTCCCTTTGTTCCTGAAGGATTTTCCACTATAATCACACTGATTACAAAATTCCTTAAGAGTATTCTACTGTCACAAACTTGAAAATACTCTTAACTTCTCAAAACGACTCAGTACATTTGAGCCTTTGAGGAATAAGCCTATTACAAGGCAATACAAGTTTCACAAAGATGTTTTGAATGCAATCAAATAACCCTCAACAAGAGAAGATGAAAAACTTTAAGTTAAAAGCAGATAGATTTCTAAAAGAAATAATAAGACGCTGAAGTTTAGTTCTTGGTTTGCAGAGTTCTTGGCACAGAAACTTTGGTTGCTCACTTGTATAATAACTCTAACAATGTTGTCAATAGTTTCTAGCAACCTTCTTCAATGGGGAGCTTGGAGTATTTATAGACTTCTTGTAGATTATTACCGTTGTCATAGAAATTAGCTCCAAATCATTGAGTGAGGTAATTTGAAAATGTCATTTCCTTCTTTTTCAGAGAATTTCAGAATAGTACACCACCATTTGTACTATTTGCTTTTGAATCATTTGCAGCCTGGCACAAGTGTACGAATTTTGTCTTAGTCTTATCCAAAGGTATCACCTTTGATTCCTCGTACATAGAATTGAGCGCACAAAATCGAATATAAATTTATTTCAGGATATGCTGAGGTATAGAGCAGAAAGAATAAACGTGAATAGCATGTGTTTCATTAAACAACCAGATGCTCGCTTAGAATGCATAAGACACTTGCTGTAGATTGAGTTCCACGTGTCTTAAGTATTACATAACCGAAAGCTCGCTTGTAAGCATATACCAGATGCTAAGGTTTAACCGGATGCAGAACAACACAAAAGTATTCATCTTCTTGTAAAACTTCATCTTCTTGCTTAAATGATGTTATAAATATAAATGATTTTAATTCCTACACACTTCAAGAGTTATCAGAAGGTAAATTGTTCTCACATATATACTTTGTTATCATCAAAATTATTGAGGGTCTAAATGTAACACCATAATCTTTATGAAAATTATTTTATAGTTTCCGATTACTTGAAAATAAATCATGGAGATTGATCACCTCAATGGTTTGTTAAAAGTACGAAGAACAACAAAGATTTATTGTAAACAATTTACTGTTTTAGTAATTAATTCAGATTAACAGACAGTGTAGACGTATACTGTTTTTAATATGAATTAATCCCGAAAAATGTGAAAGACTGTTATTTGATTAAAGAAAATTATTTTACTGAAAGAGAAATAATTTTCAGGATTTAATAAATATTTTCAAGTCATAGTTTGATTTTTCATGGTTTAGTTATTGTATTAATTGTCTGTTTTATGTCATATTTAATATGACTATTATTTTAAAGATTTTGTCGTGATAATTTTATTCTTTGATTAATTTCTATATGATAAGAGAAATTGAAATTAGTGATCCTCACTAATTTACAGTTTTTATTACGCTGCGAGAATTCTATCGAATTCTGCCGTAACTAGGCTATTGTGTATGTTTCTAACTGAAACATACCCAAATGTGATCCAAATTTTATAAAATTTGAGATCTTAGTATTTTCCAATATTTAGGATTTATTGTAATTTTTCTAGAATTTTTGGGCATCAGAAAATATTTAGTGTATTTTCTATGGCCAGAGACTGCCTAATTGGGACGTTTCGGTACGTATTTCGAGAAAACGAGATACGTGGGTACTTTTCTTATGCTGCGAGGAACATTTGTAATTTTTGGGTGTGGGGTTATAATTAGAATTATTTTTGGGAGTTTTTAGTGTTAAAACCTAATATACGCGTAACGTCGTGCACCCGGTTGAGCGAAAACGCGTCGTAGCGAAACCCTGAGATATTTTGAGCAAATGGCTGCCACACATGGACCAATGGGAGGCCAGCCATGTGCTTGTAGCCTACTATTTTGAAGGGAGCATTTTGATTGGTTTAGGAAGTAATGGGTAGTTAGTTTGTTAAGTTAGTTTAGTTAGTTTGTGACTAGTTGGTTAGTTTCCAACTAAATGAACATTTTCTTCCACCATTGCCCCTCAAAAATTTCGCGGCTTCTCCTTCCATTTGGCTGCTCCATTTCAGTTCCTTTCATTGTTGGAAAGCTTGAAAAAAATTCTAGAAAGAGAAAGTGGTGGTTTTGGAAGTTTTGATGATCATAGTTTCCATCTTTACTTCCTTCCTTCTCAATCCTTGTTCTATCATCTCTAATCTTCTTGGCAAGGATTCTAATCCCTTCTCCTTTCTCCATGGCTTCCATGGATGAGCTTTCATGGTTCTAGAGTTGTTTCTTATGATTTTAGTTTTGATTCTTGAAGGAAAGTGATGTTTAAGCTTCAATCTTCCATCCTTTCTTCTTAATCCTTGATCCATCACCTCCAAACTTCTTGGTAAGTGTCATACCCATTCTTTTCTCTCTTGAGTTTCATGATATGGGTTTGGTTGGTTTTAGGAATTATTTTTGGGCAAAAGTGTTAGATTTTGCTAGATATGCGTGATTAGTCTTAAAGCCCTTTGTTTTCCTCCATGATTAAGCATGATTAGAGTATTTGAAAATTTGGGAACCCTAACCTTGAGACATGGACGAACCTAGGGGCTGTTTTAAGCTTTGGTTTTGTTTAGTTTTTAGTGTTTTAGAGTTGATTCTTGATGGGTTATACTTGCTAAGTTTGGAAACTAGTCATATATGCATGTTTACAAAGTTTTGAAAAAAATAAATTTGGATTGTTGAGGGGCTGGAACCGTGGCCCATTGATATAGTTTTGATGATGTTTTTATTTGTTCTTAAGTGTATCAAAGTGATTTGGAAGTTGGTTTTTGATTAGGACTTTAAATCTATAAAGATTTGTATGTTTAAAGTTTTGAAAAATTGTTTGAAACAAAATGAATTTGGGGCTGTTTTGGGGCTTCCAAAACAGTGGCTTATGATTAAATTTTGGGTGAGTTCGAACTTGTTTTTAAGTGTATTAAAGTGGTAAATAAGTTTGGTTTTGATAAGAAGTTTTGATTGAATGAAGTTTGTAAGATTTTGATGTTAAAATGTTTGAAAATTTGGAGTTGTATTGGAAGCTTTGAAACCGTGGCCTTCAAGAATGTTTTGTAACTTGTTCTTGACTTGCATTTATGCTTAAAAATAGTTGTAAAAGTGGTTGATGATTTGATTTGGCAAAACAATTCAAAGAAGTATGCTTTTGGGAAAAGTTTGGGTTTATGTTTCAAGAATTGTTTTGAGCTTGTAATAAAATTGTTTCTAAAATTTTGTGACATGTTTTAGTGCTTTGAAAAATGGTTCAAAGTTGGCAAAATACTATTCATTTGGTAAAACACTATTCCAATTGGTAAATTTTGGTTTAGCCATTTTTCTAAGTGTGTAGCTTTTGTAAAAGCTTGAAAACTTGCATGGTTTGAATTTGTTTCATGGCATATGATTAGGTGTGATCCAAATAGGTTAAGTTGGAAAGATTTTAAGCCCTTTTTAGGACTAAAACTGTGGCTGCCCTAGAGTCATAGGACTTGGGTTTTTGGTTCTAATTTTGTTAAGTTTGTGTTGTTAAGGTTCGTGCTTAGGGTACGCGCGAGGTGCGACTTGACGATGGTTTTGAATTTACTTTGCTTGGATTGTTAAAGCGCCCAAGGTAAGGGAAATTCTTATATAATGAGTTTGGGCTTTTTGCCTTGTGTGTTGTTGTTTGATTGTTGATTGATTGTGTGGTAGTACTTGTAGTATTACTATGTGTTGTTGAGATGTTGTAGCATGAAATGCTGTGTATTGATTTGGCCCTGTGTGGCAAGACTGAATTATATTGTGTTGCTTAAATCATACTTGGTTGATTTAATTGGACTTGAAATTGACGATAATATGTAGTATGTCCTTGGCCCTGTGTAGCATTATGAGTTGTATTGTTTTCCTTGAATCACCTTGGATTTCATTGGAACTTGGTATTGATTTGGAATATGAAAAAAGATTATTGTTGTAATGGATTAATTAACAATGCGTTGATCGACAGCTATTGGTTGACGATTTACATCGGTAAATCTGATGCGATTCCACAAGCCGAATTCTGATTTCGTAAGCAAATTGTTAAGGGCATTTTGAGTTAAAAGTAAGCGTGAGGGTTTTAGTACAACTAGCCAAAGCTTGCGGGAAAATTTCAATGGAATGATAGTAGAGAAAAGAATTTGAAATAAATAGTACAATTTGCAAAAACGGTTGAGTTAAATGATGCGCCTGGGAAATTCTGGCTAGGAAAGACTTGGTAATTAAGAGTGTTCGCACCACCTCTCTTTCCTAGGAATTCTTCTAGTGTGTTATTTAGCACAACTAGGGTTTCAACGACTAGTGTTAAAAAGTATTTTCAGATACATAGGAGTGATATAAGAACTGAGAATGAGATTTCAAAGAACGAGTTTTTGAAAGAATAAGACATAGGGAACCTAGTGTTCCTATTGGGCATATGGGCCATGTGTCCTGTGTTGGGACTTAATGTCCTGTTTGCGTGCACATTTTCTTGATTAAGGATTGGACCTAGTGTTCCGTATGGCGTGCCTAGTATCTCAACCTAAAAATTGAGCCTAGTGTTCCGCATTACGTGCCTAGAGTTCTGATCTAAGATTGGGACTAGCGTTCCGCAATTGAACACCCAGACTTTGTGTCCTGTGTTGAACTCTTAGTTAATTGAGATTTGGACACCCACTAAGTTGAGTGAGTGAGGGTTCGTCGATCCGCATTGATTAATTAAAGCATTACTTGGGCATTCACTACGGTGAACATGTCGTATTGTTGAATTTGTTTGGATATCACTTGGGCGTTCACTATGGTGAACATGCCATATTGTTGAATTTGTTGGATATCATTCGGGCGTTCACTACGGTGAACATGCCATATTGTTGAATTTGTTAGATATCATTTGGGAGGGCGTTCACTACGGTGAATATGCCATATTGTTGAATTTGTTTGGATGCGTACTAACCATTGAGCATCGACACTCGGAGCATTTGATTGGTCTTAAAGACTTCAAAAGACGAGTTGTCATGTCACTCGTAGCGTTTGATTGGTCGTACAGACTTCAAAAGGCGAGTTGACACTGCATTGCCTAAGTAGAGGCACGCCAAAGTAGTGGCCAGCCAAAGTAGTGGCAAGCCTAAGCTGAGGCTATTTTGTTCGGACATTGGAAAAGTAGTCCCCGTCATACTGCTGACCTATTAAGGCTGTAGGTGTATACACAACTTGCCATACTGCATTGACATGCATAGCTAACCGCATTTATAATATGTGATGAATTGTTTGATGAATTGGATATTGTGATGACTTGATCACTTATCTGTTGATAGATTTGCCTGCTCACATGCAATAGCTTGATATTGTGATGACTTGATCACTGATCTATTGATAGCTTTACCTGCTCACATGCAATAGTTTAATATTGTAGTGACTTGATTGTTGATCTGTTGGTTGTTTTGTTTGCTCACATGCAATACTTGATATACCATGCTGATTGTGTGCGGTCTATTAAGTACGTATATGTATATAAAAGCATGTTGTTGTATTATATATGTATATATTGTTTGCATGCGACATAGCCTATGATAAACTCGTGGACAAAGGATTTACCCTTGCACTGTTGTTGGATTAGATGTCCTTATGGATGTCACTTCCAGATGGAGTTCGGTAGCTGTTGCAGCTTCGTCTTTCCGGGGGCATTGAAGATTGAGCCAATGGAGGAAGATTCCTCTGAGTGCTTCGTGTTTTGGTCTTCTTTGAAATTGTTTCTCGAAGAGTTATAGTTGTTGGTCAGCTTAGCTTAGGGTTTTGTATTGGTTGTTTTGTAATTATTCTTTTCAGAAAACCTCGCCTTAGTGCGAAATGATTATGTTATATAAAGTATTATTTTGTGATGCACTATACTCTGATAATTGCAAAAGTTTGAATTGGCATCATTTAGAAAACTGTAGTACTCTATGTCTCATTTTGAAAAGGGTTTCAAAGGAAATAAAATGAAAAAAAAAATTACTCCTATTTTTCTATTGCGAAATACATAAGAGTACTCTTTAACTGAAAGCATACAAGCATTAAATGTTTTCAGCATTAGTTTGGGTTGCACAGTAGCGCTCCGGAATCGGGGTGTTACAATGGTGGTATCAGAGCAGTTCGGTTCTAACCGGATCGCTTTGGGTTAAGCTGGCCTAGATTGTTGGGAATTGTCGGGTATAAGTTTGTTATGCCTAGGTTATGTGGACTTTGTTGTGATTGTCTGTGATGTTTCCTAGTTGAAACAGGTGTGACATTGTGTGAAATTGTGTGCGATCATCTCAGATGATTGATTTTGCTGTGGGGATTTTGGTTAGTTTACTTTGTAGAAATTCGATGCTTCGAGACAAACAAGTCTCTCTCTAGAGCTTGTAACTTAGACGTGAATCACGTAATTCAAGTGATAGTCTGGATAGCAACTACTGTCGCACAACAGATTGCCGCAGAGAATCAACACGATTGGCTAAGACAACGAACGGAGAGCGAGCTATTGGAGGGTCAGTTAAGCCAGATTGTCAAGGCAAAGGACAAAGAAGAAGACATCAACAAGGATCACCTCATTTCCATCCTCAGGGAAATCACCGCAGTCAGGATCGTCTTATGGCGTAGGCTATTGGGAATGACCCGGAGTTGAAGTGGCACTGTCATCAATGTGGAAGCAAGGAACAGTTAGCTGATGAATGCTCATCGAAGGACCGACTATGCTGTAACTGCAAGAAGCCAGGATGTTTTTCTAAGGACTATCAATTGCCAGATCTGGATCAACTACAGATACTGCGAAGGTTGTGTGCCCAGCTACTGGAGGATATGTCTACATGATAGACAGAAGAGGGAATCACAAGCATCGATAGCCGAAGACACTTTACTTCAACGGTGAAGATGAGGAGCACAATGTTAACAGTAACCAACCAAGGAAAGATTATGCTTTAACTGCAAGGAATTGGGATATCTATCCAGAGACTGCAAAGTACCACAAGCTGAGTCTACTGTCAACAATGTTGAAACTACAAGACTAACCACTAAGGGACATGTCTACACCCCAAGTAGAGCAGAGAACTCATCATCTGAAGAATTCATTGTAGGAAATGCGACACAATGGAGCTGAGCGGGCCGAGATTTACGAGAGAGATTATCCGTAGGTGACGCTATAATTATCGTATTATATGTATTATGGTGTGTGCGTGGTTCTAAATATAGACCACATAAGTGTTTTAACTCTGTGACGTATTTTATTATTATACTAGATTCCAAAATCCAAATTTTCAATATACTTTTGGTATTACGATGTATGTTCTTATAATTCTTGTATAATTATTTGTGATTTATGCTGTTGTTGATTTTGTGGTTAATGATTTTTAGAACTTTCCTTCTTTTATTGTCATAGTTCTTTTGCTTTCCAATTTTGTGTCTTTGTTAATGATCTCGTTGAAAATGGTTTTGCGTTTTAATTGGTATTTGTTAAAACTATGATTTAGTAGTAGAAGTTTGGAAAGATTTTGTTTTCTTTTGTTGTAAAATAAAATTCAAAATTTTTAGTCCATCTTGTCTTGTGGGAAAATGTTTTTGAATTTGTTTTCTTTTGGAAAACCAAGTTTTATATGTGTGAGGCTAGATTTCAAGTTTAATAAAAGGTTCGTAGTAATTTTGTTTTGTTGGTGTTTGATTTAAATTTTAGACTTTGAATTAAGTGTGTCTTGATGATTTTAAGACAACGAAAAACCTAACCTCAAAAGAATCATAGTGTTCTTGAGAGGGGAGTCTTGAAGATATCAAATGGGTTTTAAGAAAAGTAATTCTTGTTTGGGGTTATTTTTAGAAATTAGATGTTTTAAAAATAGAAGAAATTCGATGTTGGTTTCTGTGTTAAAACGTGGTTGTGTAGGTGTATTTGTGTTAGTGCGGTTTTATTGTTATTAGCATGTCGCCGCGACTCAGTGTTGTTGTGATCGTGTTCGTGACCGTGATGGAGTAGAGATCGTCGTTGGAATAAGGCGTCATTCGTGAGGACTTCTTCAACATGGATGCGGAGTATTGTATTTGTAGACTTTAAGTTAATAGATGTAGTGTCTTACTTTAGTAAGTATATATGAATAAAATGTATGCTTTGTGTTTGATTGTTTGAGCCAAAAATTATTATGTTGTATTAAATTTCAAGGTTCATACTTATGATATGTTTAGTATTAAGTTATGACTTTCCATAATTTTGATTTTTGTTTTGGTTTGTAAATGAATTTTCGGGGACGAAATTTTTTTAAGGAGGGTGGTAATGTAACATCCCAATCTTTATGAAAATTATTTTATAGTTTCCGATTACTTGAAAATAAATCATGGAGATTGATCACCTCAATGGTTTGTTAAAAGTACGAAGAACAACAAAGATTTATTGTAAACAATTTACTGTTTTAGTAATTAATTCAGACAATGCAGTGTAGACGATATCAAGTTGTTAATATGAATTAATCCCAAAAAATGTGAAAGATTGTTATTTGATTAAATAAAATTATTTTATTGAAAGAGAAATAATTTTCAGGATTTAATAAATATTTTCAAGTCATAGTTTGATTTTTCATGGTTTAGTTATTGTATTAATTGTCTGTTTTATGTCATATTTAATATGACTATTATTTTAAAGATTTTGTCCTGATAATTTTATTGTTTGATTAATTTCTATATGATAAGAGAAATTGAAATTAGTGATCCTCACTAATTTACAGTTTTTATTACGCTGCGAGAATTCTATCGAATTCTGCCGTAACTAGGCTATTGTGTGTTTTTCTAACTTAAACATGCCCAAACGTGATCCAAATTTTATAAAATTTGAGATCTTAGTATTTTCCAATATTTAGGATTTATTGTAATTTTTCTAGAAATTTTGGGCATCAGAAAATATTTAGTGTATTTTCTATGGCCAGAGACTGCCTAATTGCGACGTTTCGGTTCGCATTTTGAGAAAACGAGATACGTGGGTACTTTTCTTATGCCGCGAGGAACATTTGTAATTTTTGGGTGTGGGGTTATAATTAGAATTATTTTTGGGAGTTTTTAGTGTTAAAACCTAATATACGCGTAACGTCGTGCACCCGGTTGAGCGAAAACGCGTCGTACCGAAACCTTGAGATATTTTGAGCAAATGGCTGCCACACATGGACTAATGGGAGGCTAGCCATGTGCTTGTAGCCTACTATTTTGAAGGGAGCATTTTGATTGGTTTAGGAAGTAATGGGTAGTTAGTTTGTTAAGTTAGTTTAGTTAGTTTGTGACTAGTTGGTTAGTTTCCAACTAAATGAACATTTTCTTCCACCATTGCCCCTCAAAAATTTCGTGGCTTCTCCTTCCATTTGGCTGCTCCATTTCAGTTCCTTTCATTGTTGGAAAGCTTGAAAAAAATTCTAGAAAGAGAAAGTGGTGGTTTTGGAAGTTTTGATGGTCAAAGTTTCCATCTTTACTTCCTTCCTTCTCAATCCTTGTTCTATCATCTCTAATCTTCTTGGTAAGGATTCTAATCCCTTCTCCTTTCTCCATGGCTGCCATGGATGAGCTTTCATGGTTCTTGAGTTGTTTCTCATGATTTTAGTTTTGATTCTTGAAGGAAAGTGATGTTTAAGCTTCAATCTTCCATCCTTTCCTCTTAATCCTTGATCCATCACCTCCAAACTTCTTGGTAAGCTTCATACCCATTCTTTTCTCTCTTGATTTTAATGATATGGGTTTGGTTGGTTTTAGGAATTATTTTTGGGCAAAAGTGTTAGATTTTGCTAGATATGCATGATTAGTCTTAAAGCCCTTTGTTTTCCTCCATGATTAAGCATGATTAGAGTATTTGAAAATTTGGGAACCCTAACCTTGAGACATGGCCGAACCTAGGGGCTGTTTTAAGCTTTGGTTTTGTTTGGTTTTTAGTGTTTTAGAGTTGATTCTTGATGGGTTATACTTGCTAAGTTTGGAAACTAGTCATATATGCATGTTACAAAGTTTTGAAAAAAATAAATTTGGATTGTTGAGGGGATGGAACCATGGCCCATTGATATAGTTTTGATGATGTTTTTATTTGTTCTTAAGTGTATCAAAGTGATTTGGAAGTTGGTTTTTGATTAGGACTTTAAATCTATAAAGATTTGTAAGTTTAAAGATTTGAAAAATTGTTTGAAACAAAATGAATTTGGGGCTGTTTTGGGGCTTCCAAAACAGTGGCTTATGATTAAATTTTGGGTGAGTTCTAACTTGTTTTTAAGTGTATTAAAGTGGTAAATAAGTTTGGTTTTGATAAGAAGTTTTGATTGAATGAAGTTTGTAAGATTTTGATGTTAAAAGGTTTAAAAATTTGGAGTTGTATTGGAAGCTTTGAAACCGTGGCCTTCAAGAATGTTTTGTAACTTGTACTTGACTTGCATTTGTGCTTAAAAATAGTTGTAAAAGTGGTTGATGATTTGATTTGGCAAAACAATTCAAAGAAGTATGCTTTTGGGAAAAGTTTGGGTTTATGTTTCAAGAATTGTTTTGAGCTTGTAATAAAATTGTTTCTAAAATTTTGTGACATGTTTTAGTGCTTTGAAAAATGGTTCAAAGTTGGCAAAACACTATTCATTTGGTAAAATACTATTCCAATTGGTAAATTTTGGTTTAGCCATTTTTCTAAGTGTGTAGCTTTTGTAAAAGCTTGAAAACTTGCATGGTTTGAATTTGTTTCATGGCATATGATTAGGTGTGATCCAAATAGGTTACGTTGGAAAGATTTTAGGCCCTTTTTAGGACTAAAACCGTGGCTGCCCTAGAGTCATAGGACTTGGGTTTTTGGTTCTAATTTTGTTAAGTTTGTGTTGTTAAGGTTCGTGCTTAGGGTACGCGCGAGGTGCGACTTGACGATGGTTTGAATTTACCTTGCTTGGATTGTTAAAGCGCCCAAGGTAAGGGAAATTCTTATATAATGAGTTTGGGCTTTTCGCCTTGTGTGTTGTTGTTTGATTGTTGATTGATTCTGTGGTAGTACTTGTAGTATTACTATGTGCTGTTGAGATGTTGTGTATTGATTTGGCCCTGTGTGGCAAGACTGAATTGTATTGTGTTGCTTAAATCATACTTGGTTGATTTAATTGGACTTGAAATTGACGATAATATGTAGTATGTCATTGGCCCTGTGTGGCATTATGAGTTGTATTGTTTTCCTTGAATCACCTTGGATTTCATTGGAACTTGGTATTGATTTGGAATATGAAAAAAGATTATTGTTGTAATGGATTAATTAACAATGCGTTGATCGACTGCTATTAGTTGACGATTTACATCGGTAAATCTGATGCGATTCCACTAGCCAAATTCTGATTTCGTAAGCAAATTGTTAAGGGCATTTTGAGTTAAAAGTAAGCGTGAGGGTTTTAGTACAACTAGCCAAAGCTTGCAAGGAAATTTCAATGGAATGATAGTAGAGAAAAGAATTTGAAATAAATAGTACAATTTGCGAAAACGGTTGAGTTAAATGATGCGCCTGGGAAATTCTGGCTAGGAAAGACTTGGTAATTAAGAGTGTTCGCACCACCTCTCTTTCCTGGGAATTCTTTCAGTGTGTTATTTAGCACAACTAGGGTTTCAACGACTAGTGTTAAAAAGTATTTTCAGATACATAGGAGTGATATATAAGAACTGAGAATGAGATTTCAAAGATCGAGTTTTTGAAAGAATAAGACATAGGGAACCTAGTGTTCCTATTGGGCATATGGGCCATGTGTCCTGTGCTGGGACTTAATGTCCTGTTTGCGTGCGCATTTTCTTGATTAAGGATTGGACCTAGTGTTCCGTATGGCGTGCCTAGTATCTCAACCTAAAAATTAAGCCTAGTGTTCCGCATTACGTGCCTAGAGTTCTGATCTAAGATTGGGACTAGCGTTCCGCAATTGAACACCCGGACTTTGTGTCCTGTGTTAAACTTTTAGTTAATTGAGATTTGGACACCCATTAAGTTGAGTAAGTGAGGGTTCGTCGATCCGCATTGATTAATTAAAGCAATACTTGGGCGTTCACTACGGTGAACATGCCATATTGTTGAATTTGTTGGATATCATTCGGGCGTTCACTACGGTGAACATGCCATATTGTTGAATTTGTTTGGATATCATTCGGGCGTTCACTACGGTGAACATGTCATATTGTTGAATTTGATTGGATATCACTTGGGGATTCACTACGGTGAACATGCCGTATTGTTAAATTTGTTTGGATGGCGTTCACTACGGTGAACATGCCATATTGTTGAATTTGTTTGGATGTGTACTAACCATTGAGCATCGACACTCGGAGCGTTTGATTGGTCTTAAAGACTTCAAAAGATGAGTTGTCATGTCACTCGTAGCGTTTGATTGGTCGTACAGACTTCAAAAGGCGAGTTGACACTGCATTGCCTAAGTAGAGGCACGCCAAAGTAGTGGTCAGCCAAAGTAGTGGCAAGCCTAAGCAGAGGCTATTTTGTTCAGACGTTGGGAAAGTAGTCCCCATCATACTGCTGACCTATTAAGGCTGCAGGTGTATACACAACTTGCCATACTGCATTGACATGCATAGCTAACCGCATTTATGATATGTGATGAATTGTTTGATGAATTGGATATTGTGATGACTTGATCACTTATCTGTTGATAGATTTGCCTGCTCACATGCAATAGCTTGATATTGTGATGACTTGATCACTGATCTGTTGATAGCTTTGCCTGCTCACATGCAATAGTTTGATATTGTAGTGACTTGATTGTTGATCTGTTGGTTGTTTTGTTTGCTCACATGCAATACTTGATATACCATGCTGATTGTGTGCGGTCTATTAAGTACGTATATGTATATAAAAGCATGTTGTTGTAATTGTTTTGAACTTGGATTGAAGTTGTTTCTAAAATTTTGTCACATGTTTTAGTATTTTAAAAAGTGATTCAAAGTTGGAAAAACACTATTTATTTGGTAAAAACACCATTCCAATTGGTAAATTTTGGTTTAGGTATTTTCTAAGTGTGTAGATTTAGTAAAAGTTTGAAAACTTGCATGACTTGAACTTGTATCATGTTATGTGACTTGATGTGAACCATATGGGATTAAGTGAGTAATTCTTAGGCCTTTTAGGGACCTAACACCGTGGCTGTCCTAGGGGTCTAGGATTTGTATTTTTGGGGTCTAATTGTATTAAGTTTGCATTGTTAAGGTTTGTGCTTAAGGTACGCGCGAGGTGCAACTTGACGATAGTTTCGAATTACCTAGCGTGGATTGTTAAAGCGCCCAAGGTAAGGGAAATTCTTATATAATGAGTTTGGGCTTTTCACCTTGTGTGTTGGTTGGTTTGATGTTTGATTAAATTGTGTAGTAGTACTTATAGTATTACTATGTGTTGTTGAGATGTTGTAGCATGAACTATTGTGTATTGATTTGGCCCTGTGTGGCAAGACTGAATAGTATGTGTGACTTAAATCATGTTTGATTGATTTGATTGGACTTGAAATTGGGGACAGTATGTAGCAGGTTGTAACTTACTAAATTGTTATGTGCTGTATGAAATGCTGTAGCATGTTCTTGGCCCTGCATGGCATTATGAATTGTATTGATTTCCTTGAATCATGTTGGATTCAATTGGAACTTGGTATTGATTTAGAATATGAAAAATATTATTGATTAGTTAAAACATTACTCGGGCGCTCCCTACGGTGAGCATGCCATATTGAAGAATTTGTTTGGATGTGTACTGACCATTGAGCATAGACACTCAGAGCGTTTGATTTGTCTTAAAGACTTCAAAAGGCGAGTTGTCATTACACTCGGAGCGTTTGATTTGTCTTAAAGACTTCAAAAGACGAGTTGTCATGTCACTCTGAGAGTTTGATTTGTCTTAAAGACTTCAAAAGACAAGTTGACACTGCATTGCCTAATCTGTGGCAAGCCTAAATTGAGGCAATCATAAATTGAGGCAAGCCTAATGTGTGGCTATCTTGTTTGGATATTGGGAAATAAATTCCTCGTCATACTGCTGACCTATTAAGGTTGTAGGTGTATACACAAACTAGTCATACTGCATTGACATGCATAGCTAACCACATTTATGATATGTGATGACTTGATCGTTGATCTGTTGATAGAATTGTTGTTCACATGCAATTGTTGGATATTGTGGTGACTTGATTATTGATCTATTGGTTGATTTGTTTGCTCACATGCAATTATTTGATATTGTGGTGACTTGATTGTTGATCTGCTGGTTGAGTTGTCTGCTCACATGCAATGCTTGATATACCATGATGATGCGTGCAGTCTATTAAGTATGTATATGTATATAAAAGCATGTTGTTGTATTATATATGTATACATTGTTTGTATGCGACATAGCCTATGATAAACTCGTGGACAAAGAATTTACCCTTGCACTGTTGTTGGATTGGATATCCCTATGGATGTCACTTCCAGATGGAGCTCCATAGTCGCCGCCGCTTTCGTCTTTCCAGGAGCGTTGAAGATCGAGCCAGTGGGGGAAGATTCCTCTGAATGTTTCATGTTTTGATCTTGCTGAACTATTTCTCAGTAAGAGTTATAGTTGTTGGCCAGCTTAGCTTAGGGTTTTGTCTTTGTTGTTTTGTAATTACTCTATTTCAGAAAACCTCGCCTCAGTGCAAAACGATTATGTTATGAGAAGTATTGATTGTGATGCGTTATACTCTGATATTTGTAAAAGACTGATTTTGCATTATTTAGAAAATTGTAGTACTTTTTATGTCTTATTTTTTAAAAGGGTTTCAAAGAAAGGAAAAAGGAAAAAAAAATACTCCTATTTTCCATTGCAAAAGACAGAAGAGTACTCTTTGTTGAAAGCATACAAGTATTAAATGTTTTCAGCATTAGATTGGGTTGCACAGTAGCGCTCCGGAAACGGGGTGTTACAATAGTGGTATCAGAGCAGTTCGGTTCTAACTGGACCGCTTTGTCTAAGCTGGCCTAGATTGTTGGGAATTGTCGGGTATAAGTTTGTTATGCCTAGGTTATGTGAACTTTGTTTGTGATTGTCTGTAATGTTTCCTAGTTGAAACAGGCGTGACATTGTGTGAAATTGTGTGCAATTATCCCAGATGATTGATTTTGTTGTGGGCTTCTAGTTTGTTTAATTTGTAGAAATTCGATGCCTTAGAGACAAACGAGTCTTTCTACTAGAGCTAGTATCTTAGACGTGAATCACGTAATCCGAGTGATAGCCAGGATAGCAACTACTGTTGTACAACAGATTGCCGTAGAGAATCAACACGATTTGCTAAGACAACAAACAGAGGAGCGAGCTATTGGAGGGTCGGTTAGGCCAGATTATTGGAACCAAGGGCAAAGTGGAAGACAACAACAAGGAACATCTTATCTCCATCCTCAGGGAAATGAACACAATAAGAATTGCCCTATGGCATTGGCTATTGGGAATGGCCAGGAGTTGAATTGGAACTGTCACCAATATGGAAGCAAGGAACAGTTAGCTAATGAATGCTCATTAAAGGATCGACTATGCTGTAACTGCAAGAAGTCAGGACATATTTCTAAGGAGTATCAATTGCAAAAGGTGGATTATCTGCAGATGCTGCGAAGGTTGCGTGCCCAGCTATTGGAGGATATGTCTACGTGATAGACAGAAGAGGGAATCACAAACATCGATAGCCAAAGACACACTACTCTAACAGTGAAGATGAAGGGCACAAGGCTAACCAGTAACCAAATAAGGAAAGGTTGTGTCTTAACTGCAAGGAACCGGTACATCTGTCCAGAGACTGCGAAGTACCACGAGCTGAGTCTGCTGTCAACAATGTTGGAGTTGTAAGATCAACCAATAAGGGACATGTTTACACACTAAGCGAAGCGGAGAACTCATCATCTGAAGGCTTCATTCCAGGAAACGCGACACAAGGAGTTTTGAGCGGACCGAGATTTACAAGGGAGATTATCCATAGGAGACGCTATAATTATCATATTATATGTATTATGGTGTGTGCGTGGTTCTAAGTATAGACCACATAAGTGCTTTGACCTTGTGACGTATTTTATTATTGTATTTAATTCCAAAATCCAAATTTTCAATATACTTTTGGTATTACGATGTATGTTCTTGTAATTGTTGTATAATTATTTGTGATTTATGCTGTTGTTGATTTTGTGGTTAATAATTTTTAGAATTTTCCTTTCATTTTGATGTCATAAAATCGTGGGCTTTTGAAGAACTTGTGGGTGAGTATTTCAAATTACTTAAGCTTTTGATTTTGGGTTGTTTTAAATTATTTTGTTAATGGCTTTGGAAAATTTTTCCTTTCTTTTGTTGCATGAAAACAGTGAGCTATTTCATGACTTTTCTAGTTGATCTGTTGTGGATTGTGTTGTGGTTTAGGAGTTTTAAAGCAAAGCTTGGTGTTGATCTTTTGTTAAAAAGCTTTTGAGTGTGTAGGTGTGCAAGCCGTGAGGCTCTTTGTAACGATCCAAAGGTTTGGGAGCCGCCACCAATTTTATTATATTTAGGAAAAATTGGAAAAACCTCAAAAATAATGATCTTTGAAAACCATACTGAGTTCGGGAATCGATTGCAAGTGGAGAAGGGTGGAGACTAAACCCCACAACACCTGCATCACGCCTATCCTATGACAGTTACCCAAATTGATTGTGCAAACTAATAAGTTTTTAAAATATTTGCTTCGCCCCAAAATTAAATAAAAGTAATATTAAGTGCAAAAATGAATATATATATATATAAAAAAAAGAAAACTAAATTAGAAAAATTTTAATTTGACTTGACAGAGTTGCCCCGCTCCTACGTATCCGCCGGTGCAATGAGTAACTCAAAAGTCACGTAGTTCTTCTTAGATATGATTTGTTTGTTGGTTGATTTTAATTATTTATTTATTCATTTTGAAAATGAAACTTAATAGGAACAAAATTTAGGATCACCAAGTTGTCTCAACTTAGATGTCTTAAACTTAAGGTTAACAAGACGTCGCGTCTCAGCCAACCTTATTTTCATAAAATATTTGATTTTTGCCCAAAACAAAAAAAATATTAGCACTTAGTCATAAAATATTTGAGCATTAATTGGATTAAATATTTAGATACTAAAAAAAACGTACATTTGGTTTTAAATTATTAACAGCATATGCTCTTCTGATTTATTATTATAAAAAAATTGATTTATGCCAAAAATAATAATATTTGCTTAGGTATAAACATTTAAAGATGTTATAAAAGGAAAGAGAGAAATCACTATTATTTTTGTATTATCACTTTCATTACCATTAAAGGTATTAATTGGGTTTGAATCGGTCACAGCTATATTACCTAAACAAACATATTTCACAATCATGTATGACTAATCAGGGGTAATGTAAAAGGAGAAGCTTTTGATGAACCGCCATGCTTGGACAAATGGCTATCATACTAACAATAGAAAGAATTTGAATTCAGATTGCTAGACCAATTAACTGTACATTATGCTTCTTTCATATATATCAAGAGCAAGATTAACTAAATGAAAAGTTGTGACAAAAAAAAATCCACAAATGAAAATTGATTATATCACCATTTTTTTTATCCTATTTTAATGTTAAGTTAAGTGAGAAAGAAAAAAAAAGGGTTGGAAATAATCACCAGATTACAACATACGATAGAATGGAATTAGCTTAGAGCAACTCAAAATAAGCAGATTAATTCGACTAAAAGCAACGAACCGAAATAAAAAAAAAAGTACATTTTCACAGATCAGTGATTCAAGCAACTAGAACAAAGAAAAATTGACAAAGGGACCTCAGGAACACAATGAATCAACATCAATTTCTCAAGCCTTAAAAGTTATAAACTTCAAACTTTAAAGGGAAAAGACAAAGAATTACCCGATTGATGTTCAATCAAACAGCTTGGCACAACAAGAACTGAGATTTTTTTTTCACAAATAAAAAAAAAATTCTCAACAGCAAGGAAAGGGGAAGAAATCGCTATCTCTCTTTCTCTCTAGCACTACAAGATCTTCTTGCTCCTGGACTTCCACCTGTTGCAGATCTGCCTCTCTCCTTCCAAAATCGAACCCCTTCTTCTGTGCATCTTCTTGGTTTTTATAGGAGAACTCCTTTGACTCCAGAACGGTTGCGTGCTTGTGTTTTTCTCGTCTCCATCGAGCCTTGCGCTCAGATCTGCCTGTGTGTGAGGCTTTCTTTCGTCTGGGATGCAGAGAAAAATAGGACTGGAGCGCTATGACGTCTTGGAGAGAAAACAAAGGTGTAGACCCGTATTGCATCAAAACCGCTAGGTAAGAAGGGATTAAAGGGACATGGCTTCTGGTTACACGATGGTTTAGAGGAAGAAGAAGATGGCGTGTTGAAGGAGAAATGGCTTTGGGCGGCTTGCAGGAGAGTGATGCGACATTGACAGGGAGATGGGGCCAGAGGGAGGAGATAAACACTGTGTAAAAAGATAGAGGGGGGAGAAGCGAAATTGAGGGAGTTAGAGGGGGAGAGGCGCTGCCTCAATCTGATGGGGATGAGGAGAGGGAGTTAAAATTATGGTTTTATGACTTAGGGTTAGGTTTGGGCTATTTGGGCTTAAGTTCGCTGGAAATGTGCAGGGCACGTGCAGGGGCGTAAGAAAAAAATGCAGGGGTGCGCGCAGTAAGCAGATAGAGATAGTGCATGGGCTGTGTGGAAACAAAACAAGGGTGCGCATAGTAACAGGGGTGAGACGTGCTGCTGGACTGGGCCGTGTGGCCTGTGGCCACCTTTTGACTGATTGCTTTTGGCACCTCCCATATTTTAATTCACACACCTCATTTCATCCAAAATAAACTCTTCTTTTGTTTTTCTTTTCTTCTTCTTTTTTTCCTTTTTTACTCTATTCTTTTTTTATTTATCTTCTTTTGCTGTAATTGGACTTGAACCATGGATCCGACCAATGAAATTTTTCATTTTGATATTTTCTCATTTTAACAAAATAAAATAGAACAAAAGTGACATAATGCATTCAAATAAAGGCTAAAAATTTAGTATTATTTTTGGTGTTTTTTTCTTAAAAAAATGTAAAACTCCGGTCAAAATTGGGTGTTCACACTCTTTGAGAGAACTAAAATGATTTTATGCTTTAATACTTGATTTTTTAGTGATTTTGTTGTTGGTGTTTGATGCAAGTTTTAGTTTTTGATTTCAATGTGTCTTGATGATTTTAAGGCAATGAAAAACCTAATATCAAAGGAACAATAATGTTCTTGAGAATGGTTGAGTCTTGAAGATATCAAATGGGATTTAAGAAAAGTAATTCTTGCTTTAAGTTATTTTAGAAGTTAGACTTTTAAAAAGAAAAGAAATTTGACCTTAGGTTTTGTTTTGAAAACGTGGTTGTGTAGGTGTATTTGTGTTAGTGCGGTTTTATTGTTATTAGCATGTAGCCGCGACTCAGTGTTGCTGTGACCGTGTTCGTGATTGTGATGGTGTAGAGATCATGGTTGGAATAAGGCATCGTTCGCGAGAACTTATTCGACATAGACGCGGAGTATTGTATTTGTAGACGTTTAAGTTAATAGATGTAGTGTTTTAACTTGTTACGATGTATGAATGGAATGTATGCTTTGATGCTGCCTGCTTGAATGTAATAACTTTCAAGTCGTATTAGTTTTCAAAGTCCAAAGTTTATGATATGCTTTTAGTGTTCAGTTATGATTTTTCAGATTTCCGGATTTTGTTTTGGTTTGTAAATGAATTTTCGGGGACGAAATTTTTTTTAAGGAGGATGGTAATGTAACATCCCAATTTTGGTGAAAATTATTTTACAGTTCCGACTACTTGGAAATAAATCATAGAGATTGATCACCTTGATGATTTCTGAAAAGTACAAAGAGCTGCTACATTTGTTGTAAACAATTTACTGTATTAGTAATTAATTCAAATTAAGAGACAGTATAGACGTATACTGTTTTTAATATGAATTAATCTTGAAAAATGTGAAAATTGTTGTTTGATTAAAGAAAATTATTTTATTGAATGAGAAATAATTTTCAGGATTTAATAAGTATTTTTAAGTCATAGTTTAAATTTTTGACGTTGAGCTATTTTATTAATTGTTGGTTTTATGTCGTATTTAAGGTGACTTTTATTTTAATAATTTTGTATTGATGATTTTATTATTTGAATAATATTTAGTTGATAAGAGAAATTGAAATTAGTAATCCTCACTAATTTACAGTTTTTATTGCGCTGCGAGAATTCTATCGAATTCTGCCGTAACTAGGGTATTGTGCGAGTTTCTAACTGAAACATGCCCAAACGTGATCCAAATTTTACAAAATTTGAGATCTTAGCATTTTCCAATATTTATGATTTATTGGAATTTTTTATGGGACTTTTGGGCATCAGAAAAATATAGTGTATTTTCTACGCGCAGAACTGCATTATGGTCGCATTTTAGCTCGTAAATCGAGAAAGCGACATTCACAGAAATACTTCTAATATTTTTAGGGACATTTTGGTTGATTAATAATTTTTGATTATAGAATAATTTATTAGATTTATTTTTGGAGTTTTTGGTAGAAAAACCCTAATAAACGCGTAATGTCGCGCACCCGATTGAGCGAGAACGCGACGAAACGAAATATCTAGATATTTTGGGGCAAGTGGCGATTGAGATAAGGGGTAGGGGAGCTGAACATCATCCTTTAGAACCTTCCTTGACAAGTGTTGCAAGATGATTGGTTAAGTTGTAATTGTAGTTAGTTAGTTTAGTTAGTTTGTAACTAGTTTAGTTAGTTTCCAACTAAATGAACAATTTTTGTTCCTTCCATGTCCTCAAATTTTCGTGGCCTCTCCTTCATGTGACCAGCACCCATTTCATTTCTCCATTGTTGGAGAACTTGGAAGAAATTTTAGAAAGAGAAAGTGTGAGAAAACTTGATAAATTTGTGATTTTGGAGTTCAAACTTCCATCCTTGTTCTTGATCCTTGTTCTATCATCTCTAATCTTGTTGGTAAGTGCTCTTGATCACTTTCCTTTCTCCATGGCTGCCATGGATGAGTTTTTAAGATTTTTGTTTCTTATGATTTTGGTGTTGATTCTTGAAGGAAGTTTGATGTTAAGCTTACAATCTTCCATCCTTTCTTCTTAATCCTTGATCCATCACCTCCAAACTTCTTGGTAAGCTCCATATCCATTCCTTTTTCTCTCTTGAGTTTCATGAATGGGTTTGGTTGGTTTTAGAGTTATTTTTGCTTAGAAGTTGTTAGATTTTGTTAGATTAGCATGATTAGTTCCTTGATCCCTTAATTTCTTCCATGATTAAGCATGTTAGAGTATTTAAAAATTGGAAAACCCTAACCCTTGGTTCTGGCCGAATTCATGGGCCGTTGTGGGGGCTTGATCTTGATTTGGTTTTGGTGGTTTTGGAGTTAGATAATTGGGGGTTTTGGTTTAGTATGCTTAAACTAGTCATATATGCATGTTTAACAAAGTTTTGTGAAATTAAATTGGTTAAAGTTTGGGGCTGGAAACCGTGGCTGATTTATAAGTATTTGGGGATGTTTTAATTTGTTTTAAAAGTGTGTTAAGTGTTGAAGAATTTGGTTTTTGATTAGGACTTTAAATCTATAAGGATTTGTAAGTTTAAAGCTTTGAAAAATTGTTTGAAACAATATGAATTTGGGGGCTGTTTTGTGAGTCTCAAAACAGTGGTTTAAGAACTAATTTTGAGGGTGTTTTAGCTTGGTTTTAATTGTATTAAAGTGGTAAAGAAGTTTGATTTTGGTAAGATGTTTGGATGTACCAAAGTTTGTATGATTTAGGAGTTAAAGATTTGAAAAATTGGAATTGTTTTTGAACCCTAGAAACCGTGGCCTCTAAGGGAGTTTTGTAACTTGTTCTTGACTTGTTTTATGCTTAAAAATAGTTGTAAAAGTGGTTGATGATTTGATTTAGCAAAGCTTTTCAAAGAAGCATGATTTTGGGAAAAGATTTGGGTTATGTTTCAAGAATTGTTTTGAACTTGTAATGAAGTTGTTTCTAAAATTTTGTGACATGTTTTAGTGTTTTAAAAAGTGATTCAAAGTTGGCAAAACACTATTCACTTGGTAAAAACACTATTCCAATTGGTAAATTTTGGTTTAGGTATTTTCTAAATGTGTAAAGTTAGTAAAAGTTTGAAAACTTGCATGACTTGAACTTGTATCATGTTATGTGACTAGATGTGAACGATATGGGATTAAGTGAGTAATTCTTAGGCCTTTTAGGGACCTAACACCGTGGCTGTCCTAGGGGTCTAGGATTTGTATTTTTTGGGGTCTAATTGTATTAAGTTTGCGTTGTTAAGGTTCGTGCTTAAGGTACGCGAGAGGTGCAACTTGACGATAGTTTCGAATTACCTAGCGTGGATTGTTAAAGCGCCCAAGGTAAGGGAAATTCTTATATAATGAGTTTGGGCTTTTCGCCTTGTGTGTTGGTTGGTTTGATGTTTGATTAAATTGTGTGGTAGTACTTGTAGTATTACTATGTGTTGTTGAGATGTTGTAGCATGAATTGTGTATTGATTTGGCCCTGTGTGGCAAGATTGAATAGTATTGTGTGACTTAAATCATGTTTGATTGATTTGATTGGACTTGAAATTGGGGAAAGTATGTAGCAGGCTGAGCTTACTAAATTGTTATGTGCTATATGAAATGCTGTAGCATGTTCTTGGCCCTGCATGGCATTATGAATTGTATTGTTTTCCTTGAATTATGTTGGATTCAATTGGAACTTGGTATTGATTTAAAATATGAAAAATATTATTGATTAGTTAAAACATTACTCGGGCGCTCCCTATGGTGAGCATGCCATATTGAAGAATTTGTTTGGATGTGTATTGACCATTGAGCATAGACACTCGGAGCGTTTGATTTGTCTTAAAGACTTCAAAAGATGAGTTGTCATGTCACTCGGAGCATTTGATTTATCTTAAAAGACTTCAAAAGACGAGTTGACACTACATTGCCTAATGTGTGGCAAGCCCAAATTGAGGCAAGCCTAATGTGTGGCAAGCCTAATTGAGGCAAGCCCAAATTGCAGATGTATACACAAACTAGTCATACTGCATTGACATACATAGATAACCACATTTATGATATGTGATGGCTTGATCGTTGATCTGTTGATAGAATTGATGTTCACGTGCAATTGTTGGATATTGTGATGACTTGATTGTTAATCTATTGGTTGATTTGTTTGCTCACATGCAATTATTTGATATTGTGGCGACTTGATTGTTGATTTGCTAGTTAAGATGGCTGCTCACATGCAATGCTTGATATACCATGATGATGCGTGCGGTCTATTAAGTATGTATATGTATATAAAAGCATGTTGTTGTATTATATATGTATACATTGTTTGTATGCAACATAGCCTATGATAAACTCGTGGACAAAGAATTTACCCTTGCACTGTTGTTGGATTGGATATCCCTATGGATGTCACTTCCAGATGGAGCTCTATAGCTGCTGCAGTTTCGTCTTTCTAGGAGCGTTGAAGATCGAGCCAGTGGGGGAAGATTCCTCTGAATGTTTCATGTCTTGATCTTGCTGAACTATTTCTCAGTAAGAGTTATAGTTATTGGCCAGCTTAGCTTAGGGTTTTGTCTTTGTTGTTTTGTAATTACTCTATTTCAGAAAACCTCGCCTCAGTGCAAAACGATTATGTTATATTTTATGTTATGAGAAGTATTAATTGTGATGTGTTATACTCTGATATTTGTAAAAGATTGATTTTGCATTATTTAGAAAATTGTAGTACTCTTTATGTCTTATTTTTTAAAAGAGTTTCAAAGGAAAGAAAAAGGGAAAAAAAATTACTCCTATTTTCCATTGCAAAAGACAGAAGAGTACTCTTTGTTGAAAGCATACAAACATTAAATATTTTCAGCATTAGATTGGGTTGCACAGTAGCGCTCCGGAAACGGGGTGTTACACCCCTTTCATTCTACATCATTCTTCATTTTTGTTTCTTATGTTATTAGGGAAAAAGCCAAGTAAGCATTTTAATTATTTGATTGATTAAACAATTATTTGTTTGATTAAACTTAACTCCTTCCCCTTATTTGAAGAACAGGACCGTGTAACACCCCGTTTTCGGAGCGCTACTGTGCAACTCAATCTAATGCTGAAAACATTTTATGCTTGTATGCTTTCAGTAAAAAAGTACTCTTGTATATTTTGCAATGGAAAATAGGAGTAATTTTTTTTTCTTCTTTTTCTTCTCTTTGAAACCCTTTTAAAAAATAAGACATAAAGAATACTACAATTTTCTAAATAATGCAAAATCAGTCTTTTACAAATATCAGAGTATAATGCATCACAGTCAATACTTCACATAACATAAAACATAACATAATCGTTTCGCACTGAGGCGAGGTTTCCTGAATAGAGTAATTACAAAACAACAAGGACAAAACCCTAAGCTAAGCTGGCCAACAACTATAACTCTTACTGAGAAACAATTCAGCAAGATCAACACACGAAGGACTCAGAGGAATCTTCCTCCATTAGCTCAACCTTCAACGCTCCTGGAAAGACGAAATTGCAGCAGCTGTGGAACTCCATCTGGAAGTGACATCCATAAGGATGTCCAATCCAACAACAATGCAAGGGTAAATCCTTTGTCTACGAGTTTATCATAGGCTATGTCGCATTCAAACAATATATATATATATATATAATACAACAACATGTCTTTATATACATATACATACTTAATAGACCGCATGCATCATCATGGTATATCAAGCATTGCATGTGAACAAATAAATCAACCAATAGGTCAATAATCAAGTCACCACAATATCAAACAATTGCATGTGAGCAGACAATTCTATCAGCAGATCAATGATCATGTCAGTGCAATATCAAGCATTTGCATGTGAACAAACAATTCAATCAGTAAACTAACCATCAATCGTCATATGTTAAAATGTGGTTAGTATGCATGCCAGTGCATTTGAAAACCTTGTGTATACACATTACAGCCCAACTTGGGGAACCAATAAGGCATCAGAGAAAACTTCCGACATAGGACATCGGAGAAAACTTCCGGCGTCGGAGAAAACTTCTGGCAATACATTAATATCGATGCTCCATGGTTAGTATGCATTAATCCAAACATTTTAGGTCATCGGAGAAAACTTCTGGCAACAGATCATCGGAGAAAACTTCCGGTAATATGACATCGGAGAAAACTTCCGGCAATATTTATTTTAATATGGCTTGCTCATCGTAGGGAGCGCCGGCGTAATGTTTAATTAATCAATGCGGGTCGAATAAACCTCAACTCACTCAATTTAGTGAATTTTAAACTCCAATTTACTAAGAGTTCAAACACAGGACAAAGGTCCGGGTGTTCAATTGCGAAAAGCGAGTCTCAATCTCATATCAGAACTCTAGGCACGTAATGCAGAACGCTAGGCTCAATTTTTAGTTTGAGATACTAGGCACGCTATACGGAACTCTAGGTCTAATCCTAAATCAAGAAAATATGTACGCAAGCAGGACATTAAGTCCCAGCACAGGACACATGGCCCATATGCTCAATAGGAACACTAAGTTCCCTATATCTACTTCTTTAGAAATCTGGATATTTGGTATCTTTGAAAATCTCTTTATTAGTTCTTGTGTCTCTATTATGCACTACTGTATCAAAAAAATACTTTTTAGCTCTAGGTCGTTGGAACCCTAATTGTGCTAAAGAATACGCTAGGATAATTCCCAACCATATTACTTAACTCAACCATTTTCAAAATTTACAATGTTTTCTTTTTAAAAGAACCTCTTAAACAACTTCTAACCCTCTGATCCATAAAGCATGTTTGTACACCGACTTATTTTAGAATATACCTTTATTTTACCTCGAAAACATTTCTCGACTCATGGAATCGTATCAGACTTACCGTTGTAAGTCGTCAAACCAATACCAGTCGATCAACACATTATTAATTAATCCATTATCATCAACAATATTTATCATATTCCAGATCAATTCCAAGTTCCAATTAAATCCAACATGATTTAAGGAAAACTACACAAATCATAATGCCACACAGGGCCAAGAACATGCTACAGCATTTCAGATAGCATATAACAATTCAGTATGCTATAACATGCTACAGCATTTCAAACAGCATATAGTAATACTACAAGTACTACCACGCAATCAATCAAACAATCAAACAACACACAAGGCGAAAAGCCCAAACTCATTATGTAAGAATTTCCCTTACCTTGGGCGCTTTAACAATCCAAGCAAAGTAATTCCAAACAATCGTCAAGTCATTCCTTGCACGAATCTTAGCAACGCAAGTTCAATCAATTAGAACTAAAAAAACTTAAGTCCTAATACCCCTAGGGCAACCACGGGTTTAGGGTTCTCTAAACCTAGGAATTACTCAACTTAATCCCTAATAGTTCTATCTAGCCATATGCCATGACACATATTCAAATCATGCAAGTTTTGAAACTTTTTCAAACACTACACACTTACAAAAATGTCTAACCCAAAATTACCAATTGGAATAGTGTTTCACCATTTTGAATAGTATTTTCCCAACTTTGAACCATTTTTCAAAACACTAAAACATGTCACAAAATTTTAGAAACAATTTCATTACAAGTTCAAAACAATTCTTGAAACATAAACCAAATCTTTTCCCAAAATCATGCTTCTTTGAAAAGCTTTGCTAAATCAAATCAACAACCACTTTTTTACAACTATTTTAGCATAAAGACAAGCTAAGAACATTTTCTAAAACACCATGGAGGTCACGGTTTTGATGTCCCAAAAACAACCCCAAATTCTCAAACTTTAACATCAAAATCACATAATTTTGTTAGATCCAAAACTTCCTATCATAAACCAATTTCTTTACCACTTTAATACAATTAAAAACAAGTTAAAACTCACCCAAGTCTTGTTGACAAGTCACTGCTTTAAGAACCACAAAACAACCCCAAAATTTATTTCATTTTAAACCATTTCCAAAGCTTTAAACATAGCAATCTTTATAGATCTAAAGCCTTAACCAAAAACCAATTTTTTTACACACTTTAACACACTTGAAAGCAAATTAGAACATCATCAAATCCGTTTAAAACAGCCACGATTTCCAGCCACAAAGACCAAACCATTTGATTTCTCAAAACTTGTTAAAACATGCATATATGACTAGTTCCAAACATAACATCAAAAACCCTCCAAGAACTAACTCTAACTCAACAAGAACAAGTCAAGATCGAGCCCCCACAACAGCCCATGAATTCGGCCAGAGTCAAGGGTTAGGGTTTCCTAAATTTTAAAAACTCTAATCATGCTTAATCATGGAAGAAAGTAAAGGATCAAAAGGCTAAACATGCTAATCTAGCAAAATCTAACACTTTCTAAAGAGAACAACAATAAAATTATGGAGGACTCATCCATGGAAGCCATGAGAAGAGGAAAGTGAGTTAGAACACTTACTAACAAGGTTGATGATGGTTGATCAAGGATTAAGAACAAGGATTGAAGGTTGCAAGCTTAAACACCAATTTCCTTCAAGAATCAACATTAAAATTATGAAGAACAACACTAATACCATGAAAACCCAACCATGGAAGCCATGAAGAAAAGGAAAATAAGCTTACCACAATGATGGAGATGATTGAATAAGAAGGAAGGAGAAAGGATTAAGGTTTAGCTTCCAAAATCACAAGATTAAGCACCTAAATCAACTTTCTCTTTCTAGAATTTTTTTCTCAAGCTTTCATCAATGGAGGAAATGAGAATGATGAATGCCAATATGGAGAGGAAGCCACGAAAATTTGGGGACAAGGAAGGAACAAAAATTGTTCATTTAGTTAGGAATTAACTAAACTAGTTACAAACTAACTAAACTAACAACTACAATTACAAAACCACCAATCCTATGCCTACACTTGTCATGGAACCTTCTAAGGATGAGATTCAGATTCCCTAGTTACTGGATGCATCTCCCCTCAGCCAAAATATCAAGATATTTCGTTTCGTCGCGTTCTCGCTCAATCGGGTGCGCGGTGTTATGTGTATATTAGGGTTTTAATACCAAAAATTCCAAAAATAAATATAATAAATTATTCTATAATCAAAAATTATTAATCAACCAAAATGTTCCTAAAAATATTAGAAGTATTTCTATGAATGTCACTTTCTCGATTTACAAGCTAAAACGCTACCGTAATGTAGTTTTGGGCGTAGACAATACACTAAATATTTTCTGATGCCCAAAAATTCCAGAAAAATTTCAATAAATCATAAATATTGGAAAATTCTAAGATCTCAAATTTTATAAAATTTGGATCACGTTTGGGCAGGTTTCAGTTAGAAACTCACTCAATAGCCTAATTAAGGCAGAACTCAACAGAATTCTCGCAGCGTAATAAAAACTATAAATTAGTGAGCATTACTAATTCCAATTTCTATGATCATCTAGATATTATTCAAACAATAAAATTATCAAGGAAAAAATCTTTAAAATAAAAATCATATTAAATATGACATAAAACAGACAATTTAACAAATAACTTAACATCGAAAATCCAAACTGTGACTTAAAAATGTCTATTAAATCCTGAAAATTATTTCTCTTTCAATAAAATAGTTTTCTTTAATCAAACAACAATTTTTCACATTTTTCAAGATTAATTCATATTAAAAACAGTATACGTTTACATTGTCTCTTAATCTGAATTAATTACTAAAACAGTAAATTATTTACAATAAATCTTTGTAGTTCTTCGTACTTTTAACAAACCATTAAGGTGATCAATCTCTATAATTTATTTTCGAGTAGTTCCAATAGCTCGCTCCTCCCTTGTCGTCTTAGCAAATCGTGTTGATTCTCCATGGTGATCTATTGGTGTGACAGTAGTTGTTATCCTGGCTATCACTCGGATTACGTGCTTCACGTCTAAATTACTAGCTCTAGCAGAAAGACTCGTTCATCTCAAAGGCATCAAATTTCTACATAGTAAACTAACCAGAAGCCCACAACAAAATCAATCATCTGAGATGATCGCACACAATTTCACACAATGTCACATATGTTTCAACTAGGAAACATTACAGACAATCACAAACAAGATTCACATAACCTAGGCATAACAAACTTATACCCGACAATTCCCAACAATCTAGGCCAGCTTAGACAAAGTGCTCTAATACCATAAATCTTTGTAGTTCTTCGTACTTTTAATAAACCATTGAGGTGATCAATCTCTATGATTTGTTTTCAAGTAGTTGGAACTGTAAAATAATTTTCATAGAAATTGGGATGTTATAGGCCGCGACCCCAAACCCCATCGTCACTCAATTTTTATTTCTTCTTCTTCATTCTTGAGAAAAAAAGCTCAAGAGCATCCATGGCTTCATCATCTTCCCACCTTTCATGCAAGATACTTCCTCATTCTTTCAACCTTCTTTGCTCCTAGATTTTCTTCTCCTTGTTACTACCCATTTCATCATACAAGTAAGCTTGGAAAATCAATTCCTCTTCCCCCATTTTCAGCCCTAGGCCGTGGGGTGTGTGGGTGTGTGTAGTCTTGTGTTTTCTTGCTTTGTTCTTGTTTCAAATGCTTGTTTGTTTCTTGATTATGATCAATAGAAGAGATGAACATCTCATCCCCATTTTCTGGAAACCCTAGGCGTTAACCCTAAGGGAAAAAGAGGGGTTGTGTGATCTTCTTGTGAATCTTGCAAATTAGTTGATGATTCTCACTTATTAGATGTTGTTGTTGCTATTTTAATTGCTAGTTTTGAATTGGAACTTGGATTGAGTAGTTTTTATTGAAAACCCTTATTCTTGAAGGAACTTGAAATTGGGATTGACTATAAATTAGGCTTGTGGTTTGGAAATCAATTGTTGTTTTGTGAAAGGAATTTCATATGAAATGGTATTATTAAATTAGTTCGGAAGTTTTACAATTTGTCTCTTATTTTTGGGTGTTGTCCGCGAGCTCCTGGAGGGCTTGGAGGAGAAGATTTTGATGCTTTTGACTTATATTAATTGCATTGGATTGTTTTTAAGTTTTGGAAAATTTTTAGAAAGAGTTTGATTTGAAATTGGAGTTGTTTTGGATATTTTGTTTTTAGGCTATGAAACACATAAGGTAAAATGGGTTCCTTGAGACCCAAGAAACCAAGTGGAGCCTTGACTCAAGTATTTTGAGAAAATAATTTGATAAATGATGTTGTTTCATATTTTTAAGTTTGAAAGGAAATGATTTTAGACTTTAGAATTTTATTCTTTTAATTAGTTAATAATTTTTCAAGAGTATGTAATTCTTTAAAAACAAGTATTTCAAATTATGTTTTTAAGTGTAAGTGTTTTGGTTAGTAAGAGGGTTTTAGGTTATGAGAGCCTAAGGTATTAGGACTAAGTTCCTGGATTTATGCTAAGGATGTTCCGAGTTTTAGGACTTGAGAATCCGAGTTCGTGCGGCTTGAGTTCGGGACGTGTTTCGACATGTGATTTGGTGACCTTTGGTAAGGGCTACTTCTAGACAAGTTTATGATTTTATTTGCTTTCCGATCAAAGAAGTCTGAGAACCTAAGGGTTCGAAGTGAGGGTCTTGTGTAGTACCCTAATTTTGTCCGGCCTTTTTATTTTATTTTATTTTATTTTAACATTTTAAATTTGTGATAAAAAATAAAAATAATGTTTTTGGTTTCATAATAAAAAAGAAGAAGAAAAAAAAATGAATAAAGAAAAGAAAAGAAGTGAAAAAGGAAAAATAAAATTTATTGAAATGGGTTGCATATTACAATCATGGTGGTGCAAATAGCAAAGGCCAAAACTGGCCATGGCCCAGCCCATTTTATCAACTAGCCTAATCACACTTCTTACTTCGCGCACCCCTTTTTCTCCATACACTCCCCCTGCACACCTCCCTCCTCTGCTTGCTACCCGCGCCCCCGTCTTCCATTCGCACACCCCTAGCCCAATGCTTACTTACGCGAGCCAACAACCACCCACGCAGCCCACTTGATCCCTTCAGCACAAAACTCAACCCAAACATCTCAACCCTTAACTTAAACCTAATCCTCCCCTCCTCCCTCATTTGATCCAGCCGCAACTCCCCTTCTACGCTCTCTCTTCTCTCCCCTTCTCCAACCCTAGCTTCTCCTCCCACCATTTTCGCCACCATTCTCGGCTCCCTCTTTCTCTCTTCCCTCACTTCACTTCCTTCTTCCATTTCTCAAAAAAACCTAGGAACACATGAACCCTAGAATCCCAACGGCGCTCCCTTCTCTCTCTGAATCCTCTTCTCCTTCAATCAACCCTAGATCTCGCTCTCTCTCATCTCTTTTCCTAACCGAATCCAAAATCACAAAAATCTTCTAAATCTCCTCAAATCCGATTCAAATCCCTTCAATCAACCCAAATCGCGCCTTTAAGTGCAAAGTCGAAACAATATCACACGGATTCCGCAAAGGACAAGGAGAAAAAAGAAGGAACCTCGTGTGATTCCTCCAAATCCGATCCCGGAGGAGTTAATCAGGGAAGTCTTTTATTTTTCTCCCATTTTCCTTTCTTTTTCTTTAAAAAGTTTCCATTTTTATTACTCATCCACTCCTTTTTCATAGGTGATGCGAAAAGGGAAGCTTGAAGGCTATAAAATAGGGAACCAGAAGAAGGAACCAAGAGCAAAACCGAGATCCAGAGTGAAGAAAAAACCAAGGACGAACAAAAGAGCAGAAGCAGAAAAGAAAGCATCCCGAGCGAGACCACCCAAAAGATAAAATATACACTTTAGCTCTAGGTTTTAAATTTTCCTTTCATCTTTGGTGTATTTTTCTGGGTCCAAAAGTGAAACAACCCAGGTTCATTTCTTCCTACTTCTGTTTTTCTTTTGTTTTATTTTTTAGTCTCTGTCTTGATATGGTCATGTAATCTAAGCTTGGATCTGGGACTGTATAATACATTGTTTGTTTCCTTTTTTTCTCCTTTGCATTCTTTCGTTCCTGCTCCTCTTTGGGCGCTGTTATCTGCAGGTCAAGGAAGGGAACCGATGGTCCCCCCTTGATCAATGAGGGTACCGGCTGGAACCACGTTCCTGGCCGTCGCCTCCGTCGTCGCCATCAAATTCGGGATGCATGCTTGATTAGGGTTTCCTCATCACATATTTTCTTTTATTTTATTTTTTTATTTTTTTTGTAAATAAAGTTTTCTTTTTTTAAAAAAATAAAACTGAAATAACTAAAATCATATATTCAAAATATATTTTATTTATCTTAAAAATAGAAAAGGAGATAATTTTAGGTCATTAGGGTTTACAGTTAATGTTGTTATTTTTAAGAATAAATAATTAATTATAACAAGTAGTTAATAACAATGGGTTTCCAGATGTGGTGCAAAAAGGAAAGATCCTTTTTTAAAAAAACTGAAAATGTACTTTTTTGAAAATGTATATTTATGATTTAGTTCAAATGATAAAATAAAAATATTTTCTTTTAGGAAATAATTCACTAAAGGCAAACATCAATTTTCAAGCAATTAAAGGTACCGTTTCTGAAGCGTCATGAGTGCTAATACCTTCCCCGCGCGTAAATAACTCCCGGGCTCAAAATCTGGTCCAAAGACCTTTTTCATCGTTAAATTCAAAAATATCCAAAAAATAAGTTTTCCAATGTTTTCCTAAAAAATATATATTGGTGGTGGCTCAATTTAAAATTTAGTGTGGTTGTCACAGCTGGCGACTCCACTGGGGACTTTAGAGAGTTAGGCCTTAAAATTGTTTGAATTAATTTGTTTGCCTATTAAATGATTTATTTCCCTTTTCTTTCTTTTATTCTTATCTTTGATTTATTTGTTTTAATTTTTGCTTTATTCTATTTGTTTCACATGTATATATGAACTTTAGGATAGTCACCATGTATATATTGTTTTATTTATTTTGCAGCGGTTAGTTTTAAGTTTTCTCTTTCACACACTTCACTTTATACACTTTATTTACACACACTATGAGTGGGTGCCCTATACCCGGGCCCGAGTGAATCTTAAGTTAGGAGAGGCTATGTAGTGGGTGCTCTGTTGGACGTACGGCCAGTGGGTTCCTACAAAAGCCTCACCTAGAGTTTGGCTCCATTTGAAAAAAAACCATCCTTTAATAATATACTTATTATTGGTGGTAACATTTTCAAATGGGACCCTTGGCTCTAGGGATCTTTTAGATTAGTATCTTAAATCCACCCAATGGAAAGACACTTATGTGGACCATAGACCCTTTTTAAGGAGCTACCAGCCCATATCACAAAAGGAGCATACCTTATACCATTTTCCACGTGACAAAAGTCGTATGACCTAAGATCTTAGGAAATACCGGCCTACATCACAAGGGGCACACTCTGCCCGTTTTTCCTTCATCCATTTATTTTCCAGTCACATTTCATAAATTGTGAAAGATAATAAATTATATTTTTCTCTAAAAAATATTATTTGTTATTCTTCTTTGCAAAATAAAAAGCACAGTTTCAAAAAAATATTTTCCCTTTTCATTCTTTTTCCCTCTAAAAAATAAATTTTCGAAAAAAAGCATTTTCTCTTTTTTTTAGCGACATTTCTCATTATCCTTGCATTCATTTTATTTTTATAGAAAAAAATAAATAAAAAAAATGTTTCTCCATTATCCATCATATTATTTTGCATAAAATATACATAAAAAAAAACATTCATGACATGCATAATCTTAGCATCTTCATAACATAACTCATTTTTCCCCCTCCACAGAAAATAGATACACATAAGCTTTCCCTGCATCCCTACCGGACTCGAGCCCAATCTAGACTCATGGACTTGTTGGAACAGAATCAGCAAGCGATGAGAGAAGAACTCGACCAAATCAAGGGTAAGATGGACAAGATATTGGACCTCTTGCAGAACTTGGGTGCAAAATTGACCATTAATGAGAACCATTCCATCAGCACTAATGAGTATCGAGAGGCTTCTAATGACCCATCAGGAGACCCCCTAGATCAGAAGAGACTCCAAATTGTGGAAGATAGGCTGAAAGCGATTGAAGGGGCAAATCATATTGGGTTCAAAGCTTCAGAAGTATGTTTGGTCCTGGACGTGGTAATTCCTCCAAAATTCAAAGTTCCTGAGTTCGTCAAGTATGAAGGTTTAACTTGTCCAAGAAGCCACCTCATCATGTACTGCCGAAAGATGGCCTCCTGCTCCAGTAATGATAAGCTCCTAATCCACTTCTTCCAAGAGAGTCTTACTGGGGTATCTCTACGCTGGTATATGCAGTTAGAGCGGAGCAGAATCAACTCATGGAATGATTTGGCTAAAGCTTTCATCAAACAGTATAAATACAATATGGACATGGCTCCTGGCCGCTCCCAGTTGCAAACCATGGTAAAAGGGGGCAATGAAAGCTTCAAAGAGTATGCCCAAAGATGGAGAGGGATTGCAGCCCAAGTGGAACCTCCGCTATCTGAGAAAGAGATGGTTACCACGTTCATTGACACACTTCAACAACCCTTCTATGATCTGATGATGGGAAAATGTCTGTTCAAGCTTTTCAGACCTAATCATTGTCGGGAAAAGAGTGGAAGCGGGGATAATAAGCGGAAGGATTTCCAACCTCGATATTCAAAAACCATCGCGCAGTATGAGCCAAGAGATGGAAGAAGATACAAACGCTGCTCATCACAACATGCCAAGTTGGGGCAGTGGGTCATTCAATTGAGAATTGTTGAGGCTTTGAAATACAAAGTGCAACGCCAAGTGGTTAGACTTCAAGAAAGATAACTCTGTTTACTTTTATGCTTTTGCTCCAAGCCCGAGGGCATATCTTGTAAAGGGCTCTTTATGTTCTCATCTTTTCAGTTCATCAATAAAACTGCAATTTCAATTTTTCAATTTAGCTCATAGAATAATGGTAAAGCAAATGCACAAATTATCAAAAGTTAAGTTTTGTGAAGATGTAAGCAATGAGATTTTGAGATGAAGTTTGGCCCTTTTTCTCTATCCAAATACTTATCCCTTGCTACCCCTTTTGAGCCTAAAACGAAATTTTCTTTCAAACACCCTGAATAAGGATCGTCCATACAAGGAAGAATAACACAAGTCTCCAATCAACTTTGTCTTTTCAGAAGGAAGAAGAGCAAAGTAAGCAATAAGGTATCAAAGACAATTCAAAGAAATGTCAAAAACGTGTCAAAGACACTTGCGAAGATCAAAAAGGAAACCACAAAGGCGAAACAAATGTGCTAGCGAAAAATGAAGTGCATCTTTACACTAAAGATCCTTGTTTTTATAAACCCTTAAACACTTTTTGGGCCTGAAATATCCTTTCTTTCGTAACAACCCCTGGCCACGTTATAACCCTAATAAAGTCCATTCTGAGCAAAGTCAAATTGCTCATATTTTCTCAAAACTTGATTTTTGAAAGAGGAGATCCATATAAACTCTTCAGTGCAGTTGCTTTACCTAAAAAAAAAGAATATAAAATAAAATGCTCGCTAGGCTGAAAACCCGAAAGGGCGGTCTAGACAGAAGTTAGAGCGACCCGCTAGGTTGAAAACTCGCAAAGAGCGGCCTAGGCAAAAGTTAGGGTCAAATTTACAAACATGTCCACCTAGATTGGACCTCACGGATCTAAACATAAACCAAAAAGCTGGGGGCAAAAGCTGAACCCATCATCTACAAGCTTCACATTCGTTCCGATTTCAAAACTGCGCAAGGTGATCCGTCTCTCAACATTCCTCACATGGCTGGACGAAGGCCAAAGGGACACTAAAAAGTCTCTATGGATTAAAGTTATCAATCTAATCCTTCCAAAGGCATCCAAAGCATGAAGATGAAAATTTGAAGATCCACAAAATGATTTTTCAAGGGGCAAATACGCAAACCTGGTGCATTGCAAAGTCAACCATTTGGACAAGCAAGCCAACATAAAATTATCACCCCACGAGTCTAGGGGCAGAGTCCTCAAAGGAATTCAGGGAAATCAAAAAAAATTCAAAACAATAATAATATTCGTGCATAACATACCATTCATTGTATTTTGCATAATCATTAATACTTTTGGGTCCCCGACCCACCTTCAAAATCATTTCTCTAAAAACAAAACAACATTCATGCATAGCATATCATTCATTGCATCTGGCATGACCATTGTAACGACCCGTTTCCGGACCGCTACCGAGCTCAACATACCGAGCTCGAGTTACCGAGCTCAACACACCGAGCTCAAGTTACCCTGTATGCGATGTGTTTTAAAACAATACTCTTGTGCCCTTTAGAAAAGTGCGGTCTATTATTTTTTTTTATAAGACCAGCTCGTGCACATCAGAGTAATTACAGCTTTTCGAAACATGGTGCAACTACGACACAAGACTTAAGTCCTAAATAACAACACGCAGGTACAACAAGTACATACTTATATATACAAGATATAAAAAGTGCATACAAAAAGACAGTAATAATGTACAAAGAAAATACACCTAAGGTATGACGACTTCAAGAGAGCAATCATACCCTGGGGATACTTCCGGCAGACACCCACGCAGGCTGCTCCAAAAGTAAAACCACCCAGTCTACCACTGTGCTCAAAATGACATCTAGCCCAAACTGGTCACAACCTCTGAACACAAAAAAACAAAAATCTGATCGTCCCAAAAAAAAACATCCAACAAACATAATCAATCCACGACAAATATAGGTCGTCATACGATCCTCGTCGAGCTCCTCCTCGCCATCATCTGCCGCCGAGCTCCTGCACCCTCGACATCGCTGGGTAACCATCATGGATTGAGCATTACCACGGGAAAGGTCAACTTCTCAACAAATCAAGATAATCCAAGCATAAAGAAATAAGTAAACAACAAAGTGTAACATTCACCAAACGTGACTCAACCATCTCACTCTAGACTCGACTCAACTCGCTATCCATTTTCTCTCGACTCGACACTTTTTCCGCAATGGACACGCCGTATCAGTATCTTTGGAAAGTCAGCCAAACCCCTGGGATCTTCCCTCTCCCTAGGACAGTCAACTCAGGACCCATAGCGTGGCAACGCTTAGAAGTCCCCATAAGCGGAAAAGGGGACCTCGCACCCTCTCCGCTATCCGGGTCGCAACTTCAACCGCCAACGACTCGCTAAGCTCTCTCACTCAGTGAACAATTAAGCATACGATATTCAAAGAGTTATACGCAAGATATTCAACCGCATGTCAAATAAAAAGAGCAGGCTCAACATGAAGAAACGCAATTCAACAGCAATACACAATTTGTGACATATATTCAATCATATCACAACACTTCAAGCTCGACACAAATCAAGGAATCCATACATAGGAATATAACAATAAAAATCCTAGAATGTCTAGAAGTGCCCTTATCAACTCCAAGCTAACGCCGCCGACAACGACCTCAACACGGCAGTCTTCAAACGAGCTCGACAACGACCTCGACACGGTTTGTCTTCCAACGAGCTCGACAACGACTTCTCTCACTCGATCTCGACACGTGACGGCTCTCGATCAACCTCGGTTTAGTGTTCTCGTACACCCGATCTCCTTGCAAGACGATCTCTAAATCACACCGCTAATACGAGCACAACTTAGTTCTATCTATGGGTTCTAATAACACTTAGCTCTCATTATCCCAATCTTAACCACAACCCAAGTAAACATTAAAACTCAAGAACTTAAACAAATACAACCAGAATTCAAACATTACAAAATAACTCCTTTTCTCTAAAATTTTATTAAAAACTTCTTTCATACATCACCAGACAAAACCATTTTTCCTCTAACACAAAGTTAGGGTTTTCGATCAAAAGTTCATGAAAAAGGTTATATGATTCTATAACCAATAAATCAACAACAAACATCAACAAGAAGCAACGTACAACAAACTAAAACAAGAAATCAAAACAAACCAAATAGGGAGGGTTTTGGGCACTGCCTATTGCAGAAAACAGAGAAAGCAATTTGTTTTACAAGCTCAAATAATTGGTTAGAAAGGTAGGTAATGTCATGAAAAAGAAAACCTATCAATATGACCTGATTTGAAAGCATAAAAACTAGCTAAAATGGAGGAAAGAAGTGGCGCTAAACAGTAGCATGAAGGAAGAGAAAATTCTGTTTTTCATACCTCAAATGATGGTCGAGATGGTGATATATGTCGAGAAGATGATAAGAAACAAGGTTGCTGAAGAAAGTTTATGCAGAAGCTCAATGGAACTCAAGGTTCTTCAATGGAGGTTTGGAGAAGAGGAAATATAGAGAAGAAGAAAAAAGAAGAAACTGGAAAGTGAGTGTTTAAGGCGGCTAAGCGTGATATTTATGGAGGTGGAGGAAACTAATCATGATATTTATCTACAGCTGGAGGAAAGAAACAGTTTGGTCTTATCTCCCTTAAATATCTCCTAAACAATAATTAATTACAAGAAAACCATTTTAAATGAATTTATCTTTCATAAAACCACAAATAAGCGACACCTAGATTTTAAAGTAAGATATTAATCCAAACAACAAGATATACTGATTAACGCTAAATAATATTCGTAAAAATACGAGTGTTATCATCTCGACACGATGTCGACCAGGATGCTCGTGTAAGCGTACAAGGCTCTAACACGAGTTCGTGCACGCGGCCTCCTCAGTTCGACATGCGACCTCATCAGCTCGACATATGACCTCGGCACGCGATCTTGGCACGGGATCTCGACACGAGGTCTTGGTACGAGGTCTCGGCAGGAGGTGTCGGCGACGATGTCCTAATACGAGGTCGATCTCATCCTCAGGTGTTACAATCTCTCCCTCTAAAAAAATTTCGTCCTCGAAATTGCAAATAAGATTCTTACCGCGGAAATGTTTTGGGTACTGAGTCTTCATCTTCTCCTCCAGCTCCCAAGTCGCATCTCCGGTCTTCTGATCCCACACAACTTTGACAAGTTGGATCTCTTTGTTCCGCGTCATTCTGACTTTCCGATCAACAATTCTTGCTGGTGATGCTTCGAAAGATAGGTCGTCCTTCAGTTGACTCATATCTGGTTCGATAACATGAGAAAGGGTCGGAAATATACTTTCGCAACTGTGAGACGTGAAAGACATCATGTATGTTCGACAAGAAGGGTGGCAAAGCAATCTGATATGCCACTGGACCAATACGACGAAGAATCTGATAAGGTCTAATAAATTTAGGGGTAAGTTTCTTGGATTTGATCGCTCGACCAACTCCAGTAGTGGGGGTAACTCTAAGAAATACATGCTCTCCTTCCTCGAACTCGAGTGGTCGACGTCTTTGGTCTGCATAACTCTTCTGTCGACTTTGAGACGTTCGCATCCTATCTCTGATCAAACGGATCTTCTCGATGAGTCTATTTGGATCATATCTGGTCCTACAACTAACTCGCCATCCTGGTGCCAACAAAGAGGCGTCTGACACTTTCGTCCATACAGTGCTTCAAAAGGTGCCATTCCAATACTTGCATGGAAACTGTTATTATAGGTGAACTCCACCAATGGTAAGACATTGTCCCAACTTCCTTGGTGATCTAACGTACATGCTCGCAACAAATCTTCAAGCGATTGTATCGTTCTCTCAGTTTGACCGTCGATGCGGGGATGATATGCCGAGCTAAGCCTGAGCTCGGTTCCCATCGCTTCTTGCAATTCCCTCCAAAAATGAGGCGTGAACTTCGGATCTCGGTCGACACGATTGAAGAGGGTATACCATGAAGTCGTACTATCTCCGTGATGTAGATCTCGGTCGACTTTCCACGTTGTATGTCGACCTCACCGGTAAGAAATGAGCGATTTGGTCAATCGGTCGACGATCACCCAAATCGAATCATTCTTCTTCTGCGTCTTCGGTAAACCTACAATGAAATCCATGGAAATACTATCCCATTTCCATATCGGGTACGTCAAGCGATTGTAGCATTCCCGCTGGTCGTTGGTGCTCCACTTTCGCTTTCTGACACGTTAAACACGAAGCTACGTACTCAGCCACTTGCTTCTTCATTCCGGACCACCAAAAATTCTTCTTCAAGTCTTGATACATCTTCGTAACTCCGGGTGAATACTAAAATTGCTCTTATGCGCTTCGTCAAGTATTAACTTTCTCAGCTCCACTACGTTAGGTACACATACTCGGCCATTGCATCTTAAGATGTTGTCCGTTCCGACTTGGAATTCTGTCGCCTTCCCTTGCGCTATCAACTGGACCTTCTCTTGCAGGAGCTCGTCATGAACCTGCTGGTCTCGGATCTCGTCCAACAATCTGTTAGAAATGGTAAGCATACCAAATCTCAGCTTCCCTGGTGAAACTTCCACACTCAACTTCAAGTCTCGGAACTTCTCGAGCATCTCCAACTCCTTGATCATCATTGCGGAAGCTAGAACGCTCTTCCTACTCAACGCATCTGCTACTATATTAGCTTTTCCTGGATGATATTCCAACGTAAAGTCGTAGTCCTTGAGAAATTCTGTCCATCTTCGCTGACGCATGTTGAGCTCTTTCTGATTGAGCAGTACTTCAAGCTCTTGTGATCACCGAAAAGCAGAGTGCTCCATAAAGATAGTGCCTCCATATCTTCAACGCAAAAACCCATCGCCGACTCCAAATTGTGAGTAGGGTAGTTCCTTTCGTGAATCTTAAGTTGTCTTGAAGCATACGCTACCACTTTCCGGTGTTGCATCAGTACGCATCCCAATCCCTGGTGTGACGCATCACAATACACCTCGTAAGGCTCTTCGGGTTGAGGCAAAATCAACACAGGCGCTGTTGTCAAAAGCTCCTTCAGTCTTTGAAAACTGGATTCACACTCCTCAGTCCAAGCAAAAGGTTGATCCTTCCTCGTAAGTCGTGTAAGAGGCGCGACAATCTTCGAAAAACCTTCAATGAATCTTCGATAATAGCCTGCTAAGCCAACAAAACTTCTGATCTCGGTAACCGTCTTCGGCTGTTCCCATGCTAACACAGCCTCAATCTTAGTTGGATCCACAGCTATCCCTTCTTTGGAAATCACGTGTCCAAGAAAATTCACCTCTTCAAGCCAAAATTCACACTTGGATGAGTTCGCATAAAGTTGCTTCTCACGCAATATCTGTAGTACTCGACGTAAGTGTTCTTCGTGCTCTTCTCGGTTCTTGAATAGATCAATATGTCGCCGATGAACACTACAACGAATCGATCCAAAAACGAATGGAAAATCCTATTCATATAGTCCATAAACACAGCTGGCGCATTTGTCACTCCAAACGGCATCACTAAGTACTCATAATGCCCATACCTAGTCCTGAACGCTGTTTTGGAGACATCTTCCTCCTTTACGCGAATCTGATGGTAGCCCGACTTCAAGTCTATCTTTGAAAACATCGCCGCTCCACGAAGTTGATCCATCAAGTCGTCAATACGTGGTAACGGATACCGATTCTTCACAGTAGCCTTGTTGAGTTGACGATAGTCCACGCACAGTCTGGATCGTCCATCCTTCTTCTTGACCAACAACACTGGAGCTCCCCACGGTGACACGCTTGGTCGTATGAATTGCTTTGACTCCAAATGCTCAATCTGGGACTTTAGTTCCTTCATCTCGGCAGGAGACATCCTGTAGGGTGCTATTGAAATAGGTCCTGTCCCTGGAATCAGGTCGATGGAGAACTCGACCTCTCGCACTGGTGGTAACCCTGGCACGTCTTCGGGAAAAACGTCCACAAAGTCACACACCACTGGAACATCCTTCACTTCGATCTGTTTGAAACTTCAACTAGCGGATACATGTATTCCCTAGTTCCTTCTTTCAAAGAAACTCCAATATGTTCGTGAAAGATAATTGGAGACTCCAAGGTCCGGAAAAATTACGCTTTACGGCACGCCCAAGAGGACATGGTGGTATGACAACCAATCCATCCCGAGGATGACATCTAAGCCCTTAAGAGGCAAACAAACCAAATTGACCACAAACTTTCTACTCTGAATAACCACTACATAATTAAGACATGCAGTGTTTGTGACTAAGGTTTTAGCAGCTGGGGTCATAACTACCAATTGGAACGGTAAAGCAGTCACATTCAGATTCAAATGGTTCACACAATCAGAAGAAATAAAGGAATGGGTTGCACCCGAATCAAAGAGGACGGATAAGGATTTACCCTCTATCTCACATTCACCTTGAATAAGGTCATCAGCTTGTTCTGCTTCCTCGCCACTCATGCAGAAGACTCTGCCTTTAGCTACCTGACGCTTCCCTTTTGCCTTCGCCGCAAGCATTGTCGGTTCAGCTTTAGGTGTGGGACAATCCTTGGCAAAATGTCCTGGCTTCTTGCAGTTGAAACATATATTCTCCTTCTGAGTGCGATCACCGCATAATGTCCTGGCCTTCCACAACGATAGCAAATCACCTCGACACACCGGTCGACCTCCACTTCTCGCTCACTGGGTCATCGGACGATCTTGTCCTCTATTATTGTTGTTCCCCGAGGTCGGTTGTAAGGCTTCTTAAGTTGCTTTCCTTTACGTGCAAATCTACATCCCATGCCCCGAGGTCTCATTGGTCCACATGGGCCAGTCTTCTTCTTGTGGCTTCTTACTCCTTCTACCTCGACACAGCGATCTATCAGCTCTTGGAGATTTCGAATCCGCAATGATACCACTGACTTCTGGATATCAAATCTCAGACCTCGTTGGAACCTCTCACTTAACCATCTTTGGTCACCGGTCACTAAATGGATCAAGTACCTTGCGGTGACTCGAACTTGGCTGCATACTCGGACAACTGTCGAGCGCCTTGCTGCAATTGAAGAAACTCTTGCTCCTTCTCGGCTCGTGCGATCTCTGGGAAGTACTTGTCCAAGAACCTTTCACGTAAAAGCTCCCGTGTCATCTCGCGACGTTACGCTATAAATGTTTGCTTCACTCCTTTCCACCAATATTCTCGCATCTCCCAAAGAGCAAATAGGTGGCGTAGTCTATCTTTACGTTGTTCGGCAATGGAGTGCCTCAAAGATCTTCTCGATCTCTTGCATCCAAAGATCGACTTTATCTGGATTTGGCTCACCGTAGAACTTTGTGGGTCATGCTTCCTAAAGTCTGCCAATCCTTCGCTTCGATTCGCTCGCCTGCTCATTTGTTGTTCTTTGTAAATTTCTGTGTCAACGCTGCCGTCTGTTGAGCCATCGCGTTAGACTGTTGAGTTGCAGCAGCTGATTGCTGAGCCATGGCTGCCGCCATCTCGGTCATAGCTTGAATCGCTCGTTCCATGTCGACGTTCTCGGGTATAGCTGTCGTATCCCTACGAGGTGGCATTAGATTCCACAAAGTTCAAAACCCTGTCAGAATCTCACAACAAGGATGTGTTAAAACACACTGCTTCAATCAAGAAACAGTTCAAACAATTTTTCAAGCAATAAGTGCTTCACTTAATCAAACAGCAATCAACATAGTACAATCATGTACCCGACACACATATCCCGACACAGTGACCAGTCCAAAATTCCTATACACAGCCCGGTCAGAACCGAACTGCTCTGATACCAACATTGTAATGACCCGTTTCCGGACCGCTACCGAGCTCAACATACCGAGCTCGAGTTACCGAGCTCAACACACCGAGCTCAAGTTACCCTGTATGCGATGTGTTTTAAAACAATACTCTTGTGCCCTTTAGAAAAGTGGGTCTATTATTTTTTTTTTATAAGACCAGCTCGTGCACATCAGAGTAATTACAGCTTTTCGAAACATGGTGCAACTACGACACAAGACTTAAGTCCTAAATAACAACACGCAGGTACAACAAGTACATACTTATATATACAAGATATAAAAAGTGCATACAAAAAGACAGTAATAATGTACAAAGAAAATACACCTAAGGTATGACGACTTCAAGAGAGCAATCATACCCTGGGGGTACTTCCGGCAGACACCCACGCAGGTCGCTCCAAAAGTAAAACCACCAGCCTACCTCTGCGGCCCAAAATGACATCTAGCCCAAACTGGTCACAACCTTTGAACACAAAAAAAAACAAAGTACAGTCATCCCAAAAAAAACATCCAACAAACATAATCAATCACGACAAATATAGGTCGTCGCCCTGATCCTCGTCGAGCTCCTCCTCGCCATCATTTGTTGTCGAGTTCCCTGCACCCTCGACATCGCCTGGGTAACCATCATGGATTGAAGGTACCACAGGAAAGGGTCAACTTCTCAACAAATCAAGATAATCCAAGCATAAAGAAATAAGTAAACAACAAAGTGTAACATTCACCAAACGTGACTCAACCATCTCACTCTAGACTCGACTCAACTCGCTATCCATTTTCTCTCGACTCGACACTTTTTCCGGAATGGACACGCTGCATCAGATATCTTTGGAAAGTCCAGCCGAAGCCTTGGGATCTTCGCTCTCCCTAGGATATCGGCTCAGTCCCATAGCGTGGCAACGCTTAGAAGTCCCCATAAACGGAAAAGGGGACCTAGCACCCTCTCCGCTTATCCGGTCGCAACTTCAAACGCCAACGACTCGCTAAGCTCTCTCACTCAATGAACAATTAGCGCATACGATATTCAAAGAGTTATACGCAAGATATTCAACCGCATGTCAAATAAAAAGAGCAGCTCAACATGAAGAAACGCAATTCAACAAAGAATACACAATTCGTGGCATATATTCAATCATATCACAACACTTCAAGCTCGACACAAATCAAGGAATCCATACATAGGAATATAACAATAAAAATCCTAGAATGTCTAGAAGTGCCCTTACCAACTCCAAGCTAACGCCGCCGACAACGACCTCAACACGGCCGTCTTCAAACGAGCTCGACAACGACCTCGACACGGCCGTCTTCCAACGAGCTCGACAACGACTTCTCTCACTCGATCTCGACATCGCACGGCTCTCAGTCAACCTCGGTTTCGTGTTCTCGTACACCCAGATCTCCTTGCAGCACGATCTCGGAAATCACACTGCCTAATACGAGCACAACTTAGTTCTATCTATGGGTTCTAATAACACTTAGCTCTCATTATCCCAATCTTAACCACAACCCAAGTAAACATTAAAACTCAAGAACTTAAACAAATACAACCAGAATTCAAACATTACAAAATAACTCCTTTTCTCTAAAATTTTATTAAAAACTTCTTTCATACATCACCAGACAAAACCATTTTTCCTCTAACACAAAGTTAGGGTTTTCGATCAAAAGTTCATGAAAAAGGTTATATGATTCTATAACCAATAAATCAACAACAAACATCAACAAGAAGCAACGTACAACAAACTAAAACAAGAAATCAAAACAAACCAAATAGGGAGGGTTTTGGGCACTGCCTATTGCAGAAAACAGAGAAAGCAATTTGTTTTACAAGCTCAAATAATTGGTTAGAAAGGTAGGTCATGTCATGAAAAAGAAAACCTATCAATATGACCTGATTTGGAAGCATAAAAACTAGCTAAAATGGAGGGAAGAAGTGGCGCTAAACAGTAGCATGAAGGAAGAGAAAATTCTGTTTTTCATACCTCAAATGATGGTCGAGATGGTGATATATGTCGAGAAGATGATAAGAAACAAGGTTGCTGAAGAAAGTTTATGCAGAAGCTCAATGGAACTCAAGGTTCTTCAATGGAGGTTTGGAGAAGAGGAAATTTAGAGAAGAAGAAAAAGAAGAAAACTGGAAAGTGAGTGTTTAAGGCGGCTAAGCGTGATATTTATGGAGGTGGAGGAAACTAATCATGATATTTATCTACAATTTGGAGGAAAGAAACAGTTTGGTCTTATCTCCTTAAATATCTCCTAAACAATAATTAATTACAAGAAAACCATTTTAAATGAATTTATCTTTCATAAAACCACAAATAAGCGACACCTAGATTTTAAAGTAAGATATTAATCCAAACAACAAGATATACTAATTAACGCTAAATAATATTCGTAAAATACGAGTGTTATCATGTCGACACGATGTCGACCAGGATGCTCGTGCAAGCGTACAAGGCTCTAACACGAGTTCGTGCACGTGGCCTCCTCAGTTCGACATGCGACCTCATCAGCTCGACATATGACCTCGGCACGCGATCTTGGGACGGGATCTCGACACGAGGTCTTGGTACGAGGTCTCGACACGAGGTCTCGACGCGAGGTCTCGATACGATGTCCTAATACGAGGTCGATCTCGTCCTCAGGTGTTACAACCATCAATACTTCTGGGCCTCAGACCCACCTTCAAAATCATTTCTCTAGAAAATAAAAATTTCATTTCATGTTGGCATACCATTCATTGCATCCTGCATGACTATCAAAGTTTTTGGGTCCATTGACCTACCCTCTTAAATATTACATATAGGTGGTCTGTTGTTACTCAGTAAGAACTAGTACTCAGCCTACTAAATCTATTAGCATGAGTTAGGAACCTGTCCTACACCTTGCTGGGAATCTGACCCATCATCTTGGGAATCTGACCCAAGCCTTTAGTCGGGAACCTGACCCACGTCTCGGATCTTCCTCAATTATGGGAATCTGACCCATCACCTTGGGAATCTGACCCAAGCTTTTAGTTGGGAATCTGACCCGAACTGTGTCGAGTGACGGAGAAGCTCATACACTGGACGTTCACCTGCAATAGGAAAACCAGTTTATACTTTAACAAGAGTTAGGATTCTGACCTACATCTTGCCGGGAATCTGACCCGAACCTATATTGAGTGACAAAGAAACTCATATTACGGACATTCCTTAAAGTAAGGTAGTCAATCCGTACCTTTTAGCAAGAGTTAAGAACTGACTTACCCTTGTTGGGAATCTGACCCAAACTTGTGTCGAGTGACGAAGAAGCTCGCACCCCAGACTTACCCTAAGTAGGGAAGTAATCAATACTAAAGATGTGAGGGTTAGGAACCAGACCTATGCCTTACCGAGAATTCACTAGGAACTGAACCTAGAATGCTCACCAATTTTGTAAGGAATCATAGTCATACCTATGCCTTACTGGGAATTCACTAGGATATCGACCCTAGAATTTCCCACCAAAGTCGAGAACCAATCGCGCAATCTCAAACCACTTGTTTCGGACAAAATTAGAGTCTTTTATCCTTAATTACCTTTTACAACGGATGCACGAAGACCTTCGAGTAAAATGTAATTAAGGAGGGGGCAGCTGTAGTACCCTAATTTTGTCCGGCCTTTTTATTTTATTTCATTTTATTTTAACTTTTTAAATTTGTGATAAAAAATAAAAATAATGTTTTTGGTTTCATAATAAAAAAGAAGAAGAAAAAAAATGAATAAAGAAAAGAAAAGAAGTGATAAAGGAAAAATAAAATTTATTGAAAAGGGGTTGCATATTATAATCATGGTGGTGCAAATAGCAAAGGCCAAAACTGGCCATAGCCCAGCCCATTTTATCAACTAACCTAATCACACTTCTTACTTCGCGCACCCCTTTTTCTCCATACACTCCCCCTGCACGCCTCCCTCCTCTGCTTGCTACCCGCGCCCCCGTCTTCCATTTGCACACCCCTAGCCCAATGCTTACTTACGTGAGCCAACAACCACCCACGCAGCCCACTTGATCCCTTCAGCCCAAAACTCAAGCCAAACCTCTCAACCCTTAACTTAAACCTAATCCTCCCCTCCTCCCTCATTTGATCCAGCCGCAACTCCCCTCCTACGCTCTCTCTTCTCTCCCCTTCTCGAAACCTAGCTTCTCCTCCCACCATTTTCGCCACCATTCTCGGCTCCCTCTTTCTCTCTTCCCTCACTTCACTTCCTTCTTCCATTTCTCAAAAAACCTAGGAACACATGAACCCTAGAATCCCAACGGCGCTCCCTTCTCTCTCTGAATCCTCTTCTCCTTCAATCAACCCTAGATCTCGCTCTCTCTCATCTCTTTTCCTAACCGAATCCAAAATCACAAAAATCTTCTAAATCTCCTCAAATCCGATTCAAACCCCTAAAATCAACCCAAATATCGCCTTTAAGTGCAAAGTCGAAACAATATCACACGGATTCCGCAAAGGACAAGGAGAAAAGAGAAGGAACCTAGTGTGGTTCCTCCAAATCCGATCCCAGAGGAGTTAGTCAGGGAAGTCTTTTATTTTTCTCCCATTTTCTTTTCTTTTTCTTTAAAAAGTTTCCATTTTTATTACTCATCCACTCCTTTTTCACAGATGATGTGAAAAGAGAAGCTTGAAGGCTATAAAAGAGGGAACCAGAAGAAGGAACCGAGAGCAAAACCGAGATCCAGAGTGAAGAAAAAACCAAGGACGAACAAAAGAGCAGAAGCAGAAAAGAAAGCATCCCGAGCGAGACCACCCAAAAGATAAAATATACACTTTAGCTCTAGGTTTTAAATTTTCCTTTCATCTTTGGTGTATTTTTCTGGGTCCAAAAGCGAAACAACCCAGGTTCATTTCTTCATACTTCTGTTTTTCTTTTGTTTTATTTTTTAGTCTCTGTCTTGATATGGTCATGTAATCTAAGCTTGGATCTGGGACTGTATAATACATTGTTTGTTTCCTTTTTTTTCTCCTTTGCATTCTTTCGTTCCTGCTCCTCTTTGGGCGCTGTTATCTGCAGGTCAAGGAAGGGAACCAATGGTTCCCCCTTGATCAATGAGGGTACCGGCTGGAACCATGTTCCTGGTCGTCGCCTCCGTCGTCGCCATCAAATTCGGGACGCACGCTTGATTAGGGTTTCCTCATCACATATTTTCTTTTATTTTATTTTTTTATTTTTTTTGTAAATAAAGTTTTCTTTTTTTAAAAAAAAACTGAAATAACTAAAATTAGATATTCAAAATATATTTTATTTATCTTAAAAATAGAAAAGGAGATAATTTTAGGTCATTAGGGTTTACAGTTAATGTTGTTATTTTTAAGAATAAATAATTAATTATAACAAGTAGTTAATAACAATGGGTTTCCAGATGTGGTGCAAAAAGGAAAGATCCTTTTTTAAAAAAACTGAAAATGTACTTTTTCGAAAATGTATTTATGATTTAGTTCAAATGATAAAATAAAAATATTTTCTTTTAGGAAATAATTCACTAAAGGCAAACATCAATTTTCAAGCAATTAAAGGTACCGTTTTACGGGCGTCGCGGGGTGCTAATACCTTCCCCGCGCGTAAATAACTCCCGGGCTCAAAATCTGGTCCAAAGACCTTTTTCATCGTTAAATTCAAAAATATCCAAAAAATAGATTTTCCAATGTTTTCCTAAAAAATAAATATTGGTGGCGGCTCCATTTAAAATTTAGTGTGGTTGTCACATCTTGTTACCCCTTTGGTCTTATTTTAAGCTTTATGTTTATTATTCGTGGACTTGGCTAAAAGTGGTTGGTATCCTGACTCCGACCCTTGATTACCTCTTTGCTAGTTGCACTGAGCTGTAAAGGGATGAACTGTGTTATTGATGCTGATGATTGGTTGTGATGTGGTTTTGTTGTATTGAAATGTATTGTTGGTTTGAACTGAATTGTGCAGTGACATGGCTAGTTGAATATTTATTTGATGTGAATGTTGAATAATTATTTGATTATGCTTGATTGAATTGACATATGGAGTGATATATTCATTGGGATTGTGGAAAGTCATTTTTGAACTCGAGACCTGAATATCCTAGAGTAGTGGAAAAGCCCAAGGGTACGGCCAGAGTTTAGGGGTGTAGTTCATTGTTGTGTATAGGGTAACTTCAACTTGAATATCCTGGGGTGAGGTATATCATGTGGGAGTTCAGTGTCGTCGTTAGCCCTAGACCTGAATATCCTGGGGTGAGGTATATCACGTGGGAGTTCAGTGTCTTGTGGAACATTATCGGGTTGGGGTATACCAAGCGATTGACCGCTGCGTAAGGAATTTTGCAATTCATAAACATTGGCATATAGTTGCGTCAATAGGGAGTCGGTACATTCTTGTTGAATTGTTTTGTAATGCCAATGACCTGCTGATTTATCTGTGTTGAAGCATGGAGTTCGATATTATATAATGTCTATGTAATATGCTTTGCTGTTGAATATGTTTTTGTATTTGTATCTATCTCTTTTATTTTAAGATGTTGATCCTTGCCCGTGGTTCCTTCAATTGATGATGATAACGCAGACGATGACGAACGTGGTGGAGATTTCGGCGATGACAACATCATCGGAGGTGGTCTTTGACTTCCCGAATATGGGAATTCCCTCGGCTTGGAGTTCAGCCCCACTTCCGGCCGAGATGTATATACAGGAGGCGTGTTATGGACTTTTCGCGTAGGTGGACTGACGAGGATGCGGACGACCTGATGGAGGAGACTGAGGAGGACCCGTCAGAAGACTTGGGTAGTGATGTGTAGTGGTTGATGGATGACGTCTGTCTGTTTTGTATATAGTTATAGTTGGTGACCAGTCTGTCTGTTATTGCTAGACTTTTGTGGCAGTTGTTGATTAGGTGTTGAGGTTATTACTTTTGGAGCAGCCCCCAGCGTGGGTAACTGCCGGGAGTACCTCAGAAGTCTGACTACTCTTGTCAGGTCTTCATATTTTAGGTGTATTCCTCCTGTAGATATTTATTTACTGTTTTTCTGTATTTAAAACTTGTCAGTACATATCTTTTGGAAGTTGTGTATATGTTTATGTTTAGTTGTAATAGTCTTTTGCATTTAGAATTTCGTCATGTTTTGAAAATGCTGTGGATACTCTAATCGTGTTTTACGAAAGACTTTTATTTATAAAAAGAAATTTTTTTTTACCGCAATTTCCAAAAGTCAAGAAGAGTATCACTTTACAAAACTTCATTGCATTAGTTTTCCTAGTTTAGTAGTGCTCCAGAAACGGGGTGTTACAGCCAACAATTAAATTAACTATCCTAAGGTTGATCAGGCCTTATTTAAATAATCACAATAGGAACAACTCAATCATAGGAAAACAGGAAACATGCATATCATAGATTAAAAGTAAATAAATCCACAGACAAAAGATCCTCCATCACCCTAGTGATGGGTTTAGCTACTCATGTATAAAACATGAATTAAATATGCTAAAAACATCTTAGAATCCATAAAGAAAGATAAACTAAATCGGGACACACTTTCGAAATGACGGCGGTACTTCGTTCTCATTCTCCTCTCTACTCCTGACAGCTCTTCAAATCCTTGTCTGGTCAAAAGCACCGGTCGAAAAGGCTATCTTCTCAAGGGTTTCAACAGGGTTTCGAAAGGGAGGGTATGAAAGATAAAATATGGTAGATAGTGGAAAGTATCGGAGTGGGAGAGTACACGAGAGAAAATGTGGTAGAGATAAGATAGGTGGGGGAGAGTGTTGGAGAGAGAGACAGGGAGTACATGATAGAGAATGTCTGTATGAGTGGCAGAGAATATGGCTGAGTATAAGCCATCGAATATAACCTCCGCTTAACTATAAACTCAAAATTCAAATTTAGTACATAATATAGGAGAGGAAGGCATGCGAGAGAAAAGGTGGCAGAGTGTAGATTGTTGCTATAATGACAATGCAATTGTCAGTTACTTATTCGTTTTTAAAGAATTCAAAAACTGCCAGGTTTCATTATAATTAATTTTTCATTTAAATTAATATCATTCATGCATAAGTTGGTGAAATATTCATGACATGGCCGTTTGCCTTTTATTATTAGTTTATTGCAATTGAAAGCATGTTCATAAGCCAACGTATTTATATGTGCTATTATAAAAAGAAAACGAGGACGTACAAGTTTTAATGTTTTTAGAAGAAGGAAAACTCTCTTTTTTCAGTTGTCTATTCGATTTTGGGTATTGTTTGTGAGGCTCTAACATGTTCGGTCTCGAGTGCACGGGTCCAGACACGGTGCAGTGAAAACCTTGGGGAGTAAACCGGAAATTGTGTTGCACCGGATGTCCACCGGAATTTGTTTTCAGGGCAATGGTTTTTGCCACGTCACAGCTACAACATCCTTCTTCTCCTTTTGTTCCTAATACTATTCAACATTTTCTTCTCCTATTTTCCAACAATCTGAAAGCAAATTTTTTTTTCCTTATTTTTCTCGTTTGATAATACTTGGAAATTAATATATGTTTTTTTATTTTTCTCTATATCATGTGGTTTGTTGTGTTCGTGATTGCAAGCTTTCAAGACATCATGTATATAAAAAGGGAAAGGAACGATGTGACTTGCTGTGTTGCGAACCACTTGCACAACAGATGAATTTGGAGTCCAAGTAAGTGTCTTTGTAACGACCCATTTTCAGACCGCTACTAAATTAGAATAAACATATATACAACGCGTTTTTAAAATGGTACTCTTGTGTCCTTTGGAAAATGCAGTCTATATTTTTATTTTTATTTTTAAAACAATCATATCCGCATAGTACTCATAGTACACACAGAGTTGCCACAGCATTTAGAAACATGGTGCAATCTAAGACACAAGATACATGCACTGTAAATACATACATACATATATATACATATACATATACATATATATATACATATATATATATATATATATATAAACACGCCAGCGAAAACAGTACGTACAAAATAAAGACAGTGCATAAAGATGTCCCAAAAGAATACACCTATGGTATGAAGACCCTCATGACAGCAATCATACCCCGGGGTACTCCCGGCAGACACCCACGCAGGGGCTGCTCCAAAAGTAGGCCACCAGTCTACCCTGTAATACAAAAAAAATCCATCAAGCCCGACTGGTCACCAGACAAACTGTACACCAAAACAAATACTACAGTCATCCAAAACAACATAAACAGACAGTCAGACAACACGACGACTACAGATAACTATCCGAATCCTCAGATGGATCCTCCTCCTCCTCATCGTCCATCGGGTCCTCTCTAGTCAAATCGATAAAAGGTGTCTCGCAGGCACACCCTCCGGCACGTCCTCTGCTATCACTGCCTCCTCCAAGAATCCCGCGCCACTACACCCAGCCTCACCACGCTATCTGCAGACAGGTGAGAGGTGTCCCGGTGGGGTAGGGGTCCTGAATAACATGGGAGAAACAAGCTCCGCCTCGGGCTCAGATCATGCTGGAGAACTCTGAATAACAACTGCCCTGGAAGTAAATGCTCCTATAGTCCCGCGTCTAATCACGCTCTTACGAGCGGTCCATCAAACCCTCGGTCCTCGTCCTCGTCCTCGGGAAGCAAGTCGGGAAGTAGTGCGCCTCGGGATCTCGAGGGGTCCCTCTGGCGAGGAAGATGATGCTGGCATAGTCCTCTCTCCCTGAATAGCTCGCCAAGCATCCACCACCTGCATCATCCGAATCGGGAAGCTCACTATGCGCCGCGAAGTCTCCTGTCTCACTACCATACCACCCTCTCGGAATCTCTGTACAATATCCCTAGAATAAACAACGCGACGGGAGATGTGGTCGAACTCCATCGCCGCGGGCATTTCTATGTCTAGAAAATCAAAGATGATCTCCGGCGATGTCCTCATCACCAGTATCAGTACGCTTTTCGTCATCACCTGGGTAACCATCATTGGTTGAAGGCACCACGGGAAAGGGTCAACTTCTCAATAAATCAGGAAATAACAAATCATAAACAAGAGGCAACACAATGATATGCACAGTTCTCAAGAAGCAACTCAGGACTCAACTTAAGACTCATTCCCTCACAACACTTTCGACAATATTCCGGAAGGTAACGCCGAACAAGCTGCTAAATTCCAGCCATTGGCCTTGAGCTCCACGACCACCCTAGGAAATTCAGGATATGTTTGTTGACGCTACGACGTCTAACTAAGCTGTCGAAAACCAGCCATAGCCTTTTAGAGGATCCTAGCACCCTAGGTTATTCGGGATATAGTTCATAAACGTCACGACAACTCCAAACGATACGACGCCTAACTAAGCTGCAGAACTCCAGCCATTGGCTTTGGGTTCCGCGACCACCCTAGGATATCCGGGATATAGTTCATGCACGTCACGTCGACACTTTTCACCACCCCAATGAAACAACCACCGCATATAATCATTCAAGAAGCAATCGAATAATTATTTAATCACATATCAAATAATATTCATGCCAAGCTTAACACAATGCATTCAGGTCAGCAATATAAGCAGTATAAGCATTCACATCATATCAAGCACCGATACCGACAACTCAGTTCATCCCTCTGCAACTCAGTGGAGTTAGCAGAGAGGCAATCATACAAGTGTAGGGGGTTGGAGACAGCTACCAACCACTTACAGACAAACCAACTAAATAATCATAAATGAAATTTTAAGAATTAAAAAGTCGAAGGGATACAAGACCCTCACTTCTAACCCTGAGGTCTCGGACTTCTTTGCTTTAAGACTTGAAATTAAATAATGAAACTTATCCATGTCTAAGTGTTTTCCTTACCACAGTTGTTTGCTAACGGGGTACCGCAAGCCTCGGGTCTACGTCGCACGGTCTCCGGATTCGCAACTCCTATCACCACGAGTAAACTTAGCACAATTCTAGGAACTAACTTAAAACTTAGGCTCTCAAACCTAACCCTTTCCTAAACCAACCACTTCCACTTAGAATTTAATCTAAAATACTAAGTCACATATTTGAGCAAAGAATTATCTCTTGAGAACTAAAACATAATGCAACATTATTTTTCTTGAAATATGCATAAGTTGGAAAAATAAGGTTCTACTAACTAAGTTCAAGTCTTTCAAAATTTTGAAACACAATTCAATACTAAAATCAACTTCATTTTATCTAAAACCTTAAGTTAAGGCTCTACTAGGTACCTTGGGTCTCAAGGAACCCAAATCACCTCATATGCTTCATAGCCTTAAAACTTCAAAACAAATCCAAATGAAACCAAATCTTTTCTATAATTTTCTTAAACTTGATAACACATCAATACAATCCTTATAACCATGTTTGCAAACTAATTTTCCTTCCAACCACCCTATAGGGCTCGCGGCCATCACCTCCCCTTTTTCCAAAAATTTGCACACTTCCAATTTAATAACACAACATCATTTTATATACCAAATCTTTCACACACAACAAACCACTTTATAAAACAAAAGCTAATTCATGATCAATCCCAATTCAACCCTCTTTCAGGAATAGGTTTTCAACAACAATTGTTCAATCCAAGTCCTAATCCAAAGCTAGTAGCTAAAACAACAACAACATCATTTATTGAGCAAGAATCATCAACTAATTTCATGGTTCACAATTTAATTACTCCTAATCCCTCTTTGTCAAGAATAGGTGTTCATCATAAAAATTACCCAAACAACTTCTAATTCCAAAACTATGAACAAATACAACAACTACAACACAAATTAAGCTCAAAATCATCAATTAATTTCATGATTGTTCATCAAGATCACACTACCCTTCTTTTCCCCTTTTTACTTGCGCCTAGGGTTCTAAGATTAGGGAACCCTAGGCTCAAACAACACAACACAACATTTAATCATGATCAAACAACACAACAACACCAAAACAAGCATAAAAATCAAGAAGGGAAAAGAAAAGAGCACCACCTCCTCCCTCCTAGATGCTCGCGGCCAAGGGGGCTGTTTTGGAGGAGGAAATGCTTCTCCAAAGCTTGATGATGAACTAGATGAGGATGAAGGGAAGAAGAAGTTTGTAGCAAGAAAAATGAAGAAGAAAGGTGAAGTAGTTCAAGAATGGAGGAGCTTGGAAGCCATGGAGGTGGACAGATTCTCTTACTAAAAGTTGAAGATGAAGAGGGTGTGAGGGTAGAGAGAGGGAGGGGCTGCGTGGGGCTGTTTTAAGGGGAGGGAAGAATAAAAAATTTTATCACTTAATAACACTTGGTTAAAAATGGGTTAAGTAAAAGGTAATAAAAACAAAAAACTAATCACACACTAAGTGACACCTCTCATAAAGTGAAGATTCTAATCACATCAACTAATCTATCCCATCTAATCTCACATCTCTCATGATTACCCTCTAATTCTAGAGTCTAAGGGTTGCTAAAACACGGCGTCGAGTAACCACGTTACCGATTAATTACCCGCCGATAAAATCGCGAAAATTAATTTAACGAGAAATTAATTCACCGCGTGATATTATTTTATTATAAATAATAAAAATACTATCAAACATTCAAAAATAATCACGACAAATTATGATTCGATTTTCATCGAAATCGGGGTTCATTTAAAATTTTATCTGCGGTAAAACTGTTGGACGATTCGAAATGCGACGAAACTTCGTTAGAATTTTTTGACGATATTCGAAGTATGTATTAATATAAAATTATAATTCTCAAATTCAATTTGATCTTTGATTTATTTAAATCACTTACTTAGCGAACAAGAAATTGCTTATTATAGCATAAATACGACCAAACTACACTATAATAACACTAAATAACGTACCGTAAAAATACGGGTGTTACAATACTCCCCCTCTAAAAATAGTTTCGTCCTCGAAGCTACGAGTAAGATACGTACAGAGTAAAAGTTCCGAATATTGGTTCTTCATCTTTTCTTCCAGCTCCCATGTTGCATCTCTGGTCTTTTGATCCCACACAACCTTGACAAGTTGGATTTCTTTGTTCCTTAACTGCTTAGTCTTTCGATCAACGATCCTTGCAGGTGATGCTTCAAATGATAGGTCGTCCTTCAGTTGAATCACATCCGGTTCAATAACATGAGAAGGGTCGGAAACATACTCAAGAATCGTGAGACGTGAAAGACGTCATGAATGTTTGACAAGAAAGGTGGCAAAGCAATCTGATATGCCACTGGACCAATACGACGAAGAATCTGGTAGGGTCCAATGAACTTAGGAGTAAGTTTCTTAGATTTGATCGCTCGACCAACTCCAGTAATAGGTGTAACTCGGAGGAACACATGCTCTCCTTCTTCAAACTCTAATGGTCGGCGACCCTGGTCCACATAACTCTTTTGTCGACTCTGAGACGTCTGCATCCTATCTCTGATCATTTGGATCTTCTCGATCATCTGATACCAGCAAAGAGGCGTCTGATACTTACGTCCATACAGCGCTTCGTAAGGTGCCATGCCAATGCTCGCATGATAACTGTTGTTGTAGGTGAACTCCACTAACAGTAAGACATCATCCTAACTTCCTCTGTGATCCAACGTGCACGCTCTCAGCAAGTCTTCGAGTGATTGAATCGTCCACTCAGTCTGACCATCGATCTGGGGGTGATATACTGAGCTAAGCTTGAGCTTGTTTCCCATTGCTTCTTACAATTCCCTCCAAAAGTGGGATGCGAACTTCAGATCTCGATCAGAAACAATAAAAGAAGGTACGCCATACAGTCGCACAATCTCTGCGATGTAGATCTCTATCAGCTTCTCCATGTTGTTAGTCGATCTCACCGGCAAGAAATGAGCAGATTTGGTCAATCGGTCAACGATTACCCAAATCGAGTCATTCTTCTTCTGCGTTCTTGGCAATCCCACGACGAAATCCATAGAAATACTATCCCACTTCCACACAGGTATGCCAAGTGACTGTAGCATCCCTGCTGGTCGCTGATGTTTTACCTTCGCTTTCTGGCAAGTAAGACAGGAAGCCACATACTCTGCCAGTTGTTTCTTCATTCCGGGCCACCAAAAATGCTTCTTCAAGTCTTGGTACATCTTCGTAACTCCTGGATGAATACTCAATCTACTCTTATAGGCCTCATCGAGAATCAACTTCCTCAGTCCCGCCACATCTAGCACACACACGCGTCCGTTGCACCTCAGGTTATTGTCCGCTCCAATCTTGAATTCTGTCGTTTTTCCACGCGCTACCAGTTCAACCTTCTCTTGTAGTAGCTTTTCATCGGTTTGATGGTTCCTAATCTCATCCAATAATCCATTAGAAATGGTGAGTATTCCAAACTTCAGCTTCCCTGGTGACACTTCCGCGTTCAACTTCAAGTCTCGAAACTTCTCTAGCATCTCCAACTCCTTAATCATCATTGCTAAAGTTAAAACGCTCTTCCTACTCAGTGCATCAGCTACCACGCTCGCCTTTCCTGGATGGTATTCCAAAGTGAAGTCGTAATCTTTCAAATATTCTATCTATCTTTGCTGTCGCATGTTAAGCTCCTTCTGATCGAATAAGTATTTCAGGCTATTGTGATCGCTGTAAACAGTGAACGTACTTTCATAGAGATAGTGTCTCCAAATCTTCAATGCAAAAACCACTGTAGCAAGCTCTAAATCATGCGTAGGATAGTTCCTCTCGTGAATCTTGAGCTATCTCGAGGCATAAGCCATAACTTTCCTATGTTGCATCAGCATGCATCTTAATCCTTGGTGTGACGCATCGCAGTAAACCTCGTAAGGCTCTTCCGGTTGAGGTAAATTCAACACAGGCGCTGTCGTCAAAAGCTCCTTCAACCTCGGGAAACTAAATTCACATTCTTCGGTCCAAGTGAACGGTTGATCCTTCCTCGTAAGTCGTGTAAGCGTTGCTACGATCTTCAAGAAACCTTCAATAAACCTCCGGTAGTAGCCTACTAAACCAACAAAGCTTCTGATATCTGTTACAATCTTCGGCTGTTCCCATGCTAACACAGCTTCAATCTTGGCTGGATCCACAGCTATCCCGTTCTTGGTTAACACTTGTCCAAGAAAATTCACCTCTTCGAGCCAGAACTCACACTTAGAAAGATTAGCATAAAGCTGCTTCTCTCGTAGTATCTGTAGTACTTGGCATAAATGCTCTTCATGTTCTTCTCTGCTCTTCGAATAAATCAAAATATCGTCTATGAATACCACCACAAACTGATCCAAGAATGGGTGAAAGATCCTGTTCATGTAGTCCATGAATACTGTGAGCGCGTTCGTCACTCCGAATGGCATCACTAGGTACTCGTAGTGACCATATCTTGTCCTGAATGCCGTCTTGGGAATATCCTCTCCCTTCACTCGAATCTGATGGTGACCTGACTTCAAGTCAATCTTGGAAAATATCGCAGCTCCTCGTAGTTGATCCATCAAATCATCGATACGCGGTAACGAATACCGATTCTTGACAGTAACTTTATTGAGTTGACGATAATCCACACATAATCTTGACCGTCCATCCTTCTTCTTCACCAGCAACACTGGAGCTTCCCAAGGTGATACGCTCGGTCGTATGAATTACTTCGACTCCAAGTGCTCAATCTGAGACTTCAACTCATTCATCTCGGCTGGAGACATCCGATAGGGCGCTATTGAAATCGGTCCTGTTCCTGGAAGCAAATCGATGGAGAATTCAATTTCCCTAGCTGGCGGTAATCCCGACACATCTTCGGGAAAAACATCTGAGAAGTCGCAAACCACAGGAACATTCTTCAATTCGAGTTCTTAAGGAACTTCTGAACTAGCCAAATACATGTATTCCTGAGTTCCCTCTTTCAATGAAACACCAATATGATTAACAGATAGGTAGTTGGAAATTCCAAGATCAGGAAAAACTACTGTTTTTTGGGCACAGTCCAAAAGGACATGGTGGTGAGACAACCAATCCATCCCGAGAATGACATCTAGACCCTTAAATGGAAAATAGACCAAATTAACCACAAATTTTCTACCCTGGATGACCACTACACAATTAAGGCATGCAGTGTTGGTAACCAAGGTTTTAGCAGTTTGGGTAGTAACTAATAGTTTGAAAGGTAAGGTAGTCACAGCCAATTTTAAACGATCTATGCAATCCGAGGAAATAAAAGAGTGGGTTGCACCGGAATCAAAAAGGACGGATAAGGATTTACCCTCAATCTCAAAATCTCCCTGAATAAGATCATCAGTTTGCTCTGCCTCTTCACCACTCATGCAGAAGACTCTGCCTTTGGCCATCAGACGCTTCCCTTTTGCCTTTGCTGCGTGCATTGCCGGTTCAGCCTTTGGTGCTTAATAATCCCTAGCAATGTGTCCAGGCTTCTTGCAGTTGAAGCACACACCATCCTTCTCAGTACAGCTGCTCGCATAGTGCCCTAGCTTACCGCAACGGTAACAAGTAACATCGGTGCTAGTCTGACTCCCGCCTCTCGTATTCTGAGCCATTGGACAGTACTGGCCCTTGCTGTTGTTCCCTTGAGGTCGACTGTACGGCTTCTTCTATTGCTTTCCCTTCTGAGCAAACCTCTGTCCTGCTCTCTGGGGTCTCACTGGTCCCCCTGTACCACTCCTCTTCTTGGCGCTTCTCATAACTTCCACCTCAACGTACTTGTCAATCAGTTCTTGAAGATTCCTGATTCTTAGAGACGTCACAGATTTCTGGATGTCGAACCTCAATCCCCGCTGAAATCTCTCGCTCAACCATCCCTGGTCAGCGTGGTCACGAAACGGACTAAAGTACCTTGCAAGTGATTCGAACTTAGCAGCATATTCCGACACCGTCATGCTACCTTATTGTAGTCGGAGGAACTCTTGCTATTTCTCCGCCCGTGCAGTATCAGGAAAATATTTGTCCATAAATTTTCTGTGGAAAACTTCCCAAGTAATCTCACGACGCTCTGCCGTCAAATTCTGCTTCACTCCCTTCCACCAGTACTCAGCATCTCCTAGCAGCAAGTAGGTTGCATAGTCCACCTTAACATTCCCTGGGCAATGGAGTGCCTCGAAGATTTTCTCTATCTCCTGCATCCAAAGGTCGGCCTTGTCTGGATTCGGCTCGCCGTAGAACTTCGGTGGGTCGTGCTTACAGAAATCCGCTAGTCCTCTAGCTCGTTCCAGATTCGCTCGCTCTTTGATGTTGCAGATTTTTTGGGGTCAAAGCCGCGATCACGAGCGAGCATTGGATTGTTGAGTTGCAGCAGCCGATTGCTGAGCCATAGCCACCACCATCTTAGTGATCGCTTGAATCGCCTTTTCCATATTGGGACTATCAGATCCAGTCGTAGGGTCTCTGCGAGGTGCCATGAGATTCCTCCAAGGTCCAAAAACCTGTCAGAATCTCAAAATCAAGAATGTGTTAACACACACTGCTTCAATCAAGAAACAATTCAAACAATTTTTAAGCAACAATTTGCTTCACTCAACAAACAATAACAATACAACACGACTAATTACCCAAACAACATAACCCGACACGGTGTCCAGCTCCAAATTTCCTATGCACAGTCCAGTTAGAACCGAACTGCTCTGATACCACTATTGTAACGACCCGTTTTCGAACCGCTACTAAACTAGAAATAAACCTATATGCGACGCGTTTTTAAAACGGTACTCTTGTGTCCTTTGGAAAATGTAACACCCGTATTTTTATAATACGATTATTAGCGCTATTATAGTATTAACTATCGTATTTATGCTATAATAAGCAGTTGCTTATTCTCTAAGTAAGTGATTTAAATAAATCAAGAGCTAAATATAATTGAGAATTAATATTTTATATTAGTTCATGATTCGGATATCGTCGAAAAATTCTAAACGAAGTTTCGTCGCAATTCGAATCATCGGGCAGTTTTGCCGCAGATAAAAATTCAAATGAACCTCGAATTCGATGAGAATCAAATCGTAACTTGCCGTGATTATTTTTTTTAGTGTTTGATATGATTTTAATTATTTATAATTAAATATAATCACGTGGTGAATTAATTTCTCGTTAAATTAATTTTTGGGAATTTATCGGCGGGAAAAATTAATCGGTAACACGGTTAATTGACGCCAAATTTTAGTAACCTTTAGACTCTAGAATTAGAGGGTAATCATAAGATGTGTGGTTAGATGGGAGAATAGTTGATGAAAATAGTATTTTATTTATGAGTGGTGTCACATTAGTGTGACTAGTTTTTATTATTATTATTATTTTTTCCTCCTTAATTCCTATTGGCTAGAATTTTTATTAAGTGAATAAAAGAGCCAAACCCTCCCCATCAGCCCCATAACCGACCCCCCACTCTCTCACTAACCTCAAACCATCATCTTCTCCAAACTCTAGAAAGAGAAGCTCTCCACCCATCAATGGAGGCTTCACCCAAAAACCTAGCTCCATCATCTCTTTTCTTCATCATCTTGTGAGATACTTCCTATCATCTTCATCACCATCATTATCACCATCCATTCAGCAAGAGAAGAAGCAATTTCTGCCCCTGAACAGCCCCCCTTGGCCGCGAGCTACTAGGAGAAGAGGTTGTGAGTTTTCTTTGTTGTATGCCTTAATTTCTTGCTTTGTTTCATGTCTTGGATGTATTAGTTTGTATATAAGCAAGGTTGATGATCATTTGGAACCCTTGAACAGCCCCTTTAGGTCATGACTTAGTAGGAGGGAGTAGTGATGGTTTCTTTTGATGCATGTCTCATTTTATGGCTTAAATGGCATGTCTTTGTGTTGGTGTTGTTGTTATTGTTGATAGTTTTTAATTAGAAGCATGATTAGGTTGCTAATAATGAAATTGAAGCCTTTAAGGTGATAATTGGTGGCTGGACTTTCTGTTTTAAAGTAGAATATATGTGTTAAAGATTTTAATGATGTTTAGACTTGATGCATGAGATTAAAAATGAGAACTAGTGGGAAAAATGTGGAAGAAATGATAGGAGGGACTAAAAGAGCATGCTGGAAATTGATTTAGGTTTATTTTTCAAGTGTTAATGATGCCATGATCATAGTTTAATTGTTTTGGATTTAAGTATTAAAATGAATCAATAGTAGTGTTGTTATTAATTTTGTGGAAATTGAAAGATTTTTGGAAAAAAACTATGTGGTGGCCTGCCTAAGGAAAGAATTGGAGGAGAAAAATTGTGTTTTGTAACTTTATTTTAATTGTTATTTGTTATTGGTATGTGTTTTGGTATTGAAAATTATTTGATGAAAGGATTTGAAATAAAGAGATGAATGTGAAGTGTTTTGAAAATCTTTTGACTTTGAGTATTAAGGAAATAGTTTGATGTTGATGCCTTGGAGTGTAAGTAATTGACTTGAAATTGGCTTGATTAAAATGATTTGAATCAAATGAAAATTGGAAGGTTTTCTTGAAAACGTTATTCTTGAAGTTCTGGAAAATGATTTTAGAGCATGTTTTAAAGTGTGCTTGAAACTATGCTTGGTAAAACAAAAAAAACAAAAAAAATTGCTAAGTGTGATTGCTTGGGTAGGAAAGGGATAGGCTTGAGAACCTAAGGTTGTTGAATATAGTCTATAAAAGTGTGCTAAGATTCTTTGTGGTGATAGGACTTGCGAGTTCCGAGTTCGTGCGAAGCGGAATCGAAGCTTGCGGTACTACGCTAGTGGACGACTTTGGTAAGGACAACTCTTAGACATTATCTAAGTCTTTTATTTTATATGTCCTTATGTAAGGGCAATTTTAAAACGAAGAAGTCTGAGAACCTCAGGGTTCAAAGTGAGGGTTCTGTAACCCTTTCGATTATTATGATGTGTTTTTTTGAGTCTATCGTGGGTATTTGAGTAAGAGGTTGGTCGCCTGACCCCAACCCCCCACACTTGTATGCTTATCTCTTTGTTAACTCCCTTGAGTTACAGAGGGATGAACTGAGTTTCAGAGTCAATGTTTGATATGTTGTGATTGTTTGAGATGTGAATTACTTATACTGTTTATACTGTTGTATTGCGTTACACTGTATTAAACTTGCTGTGAAATTATTTGATATGAGGTCGAATAATTATGCGAATTGCTTTTCCTATAAATTATTTGATATGCGGTCGAATAATTATGTGAATTGCTCTTTGAATTTCGTATGTGGCGAATTGTTCATCGAGTGTGAGTGCTTAGTCGAGTCGTTGAGTCGTCGAGACATTTTTGAGCTGTTAGCCGGACAACTGAGGGTGATAGGCTCCTAGGGAGAGCGAAGATCCCAAAGCTACGGCTGGTATTCAGTGGATAGCGCGGCGTCTGCTTTCCGAAAAAATTGTCGAAGTGTCGAGAGAAAATGAGTCGTGAGTCGAGTCTTGAGCGAGAGTTTTGAGTTGAGCCTTATAAACTGTATACAATGTTGTTTGCTTATTGCTTTATGAATTGTTATATCTTGATTCGTTGAGAAGTTGACCATTTCCCGTGGTACCTTTGATTCATGATGGCTACCCAGGTGATGGCGAAGAGCGTACTGATTCTGGCGATGCGGACATCGCTGGAGATCATCTTTGATTTCCCCGACATCGAGCAGCCTGTGGCGATGGAGTTTGACCCCATCTCTCGCCGTGTTGTATATACCAGGGATATTATACAGACTTTCAGAGAGGACGGTATTGCTGTGAGGCAGGAGGTGTCACGGCGTATAGTGAGCTTTCCTATCCGGACTATGCAGGTGGTTGATGATTGGCATACCATTCAGCGCGAGAGGGCTATGCTAGTCTCTTCTTCGTCACCAGAGGGACCCCTTGAGATCCCTAGGAGCACTACTTCCAGACTTGTTGCCCGAGCTAGAGGGCGAGGACCGAGAGTCAGATGGACCACTCGCAAGAGTGTGATTCGACGCGGGACGGTAGGAGCGTCTACCACCAGAGCAGCTGTTGTTCAGAGTCCTCTAGTAGGACCGAGTTCTCCTTCTGTTGTTAGGACCCCCACTCCACCAGTGGATCCACCTCCAATTGGTGTGCGGAGAGGCGGATTGTTTAGGAGCTAAATCTGACGAGGATGTGATTGCTGGAGAGAGTATATTCCCGGAGATGTGCCAGAGGCTGTGCCTACGGCGGCACCTGTTATCGACTTGACAGGCGAGGACCCGATGGATGACGAGGAGGAGGAGGATCCATCTGAGGATCTGGATAGTTACCTGTAGTGCTGTGTTGTCTGACTGCTGTTATATTTCTTTTTGGGAGGACTGTAGTATATGTCTTTTGTGTACAGTTTGTGGGTGACCAGTCGGGCTAGTGATGTTTTGTTGATACAAGGTAGACTGGTGGCTTTACTTTTGGAGCAGCCCCCTGCGCGGGTGTCTGCCGGGAGTGCCCCCAGGGTATGATCACTCTCGCGAGGGTATTCATATCATAGGTGTATTCTCTCATACATTACTACTCTGTTTCCTTTTGTACGTACTGTGTATGATGGATATATATATATATATATATATATATTGTGCATGTATGTATTTCCAGTATGTAACTTGTGTCCAAGATTGCACCATGTTTCGAAACGCTGTAAGTACTCTGTGCGTGCTTACAGATGATGTTATTTAAAAAAAATGTACCACATTTTTCGAAGGACACAAGAGTACCGTTTTAAAAATTCATCGCATACAGGTTTAGTTTTAGTTTAGTAGCGGTCCGAAAACGGGTCGTTACAAGGGTGGTATCAGAGCAGTTGGGTTCTAACCGGACTGTGCATAGGAAATTTGAAACTGGTCACCGTGTCGAGTTGTGTTTGTTGAGTGATTAGATGTGATTGTATTGTTATTGTTTGCTGAGTAAAGCAGTTTGTCTGCCAATTGTTTGAATTGTTTCTTGATTGAAGCAATGTGTGTTAACACAACACTTGTTTGTGAGTTTCTGGCAGGTTTTGGATTTTTTGAAATCTAATGCCACCTCGCAGAGACCCTACAGCCGGATCAGATAACTCCAACATGGAACGAGCAATTCAGGCAATGACGGAAATGGTGGCGGCTATGGCTCAACAATCGGCTGCTGCAACTCAACAGGCTATGGCCCAGCAGACGGTGGCTTTGGCCTAGCAGAATCTGCAGTAACAACAAAGGGCAGAGCGGAATGTAGAGGCAAGAGGATTGGCGGATTTTCGGAAGCATGACCCACCGAAGTTTTTCAGAGAACCAAATCCGGATAAGGCAGATCTATGGATGCAAGAGATAGAGAAGATCTTCGAGGCACTTCATTATACAGAGAATGTCAAGGTGGACTACGCAACCTACTTGTTGCTCAGATATGCTAAGTATTAGTGGAAGGGAGTGAAGCAGACTTTGGCGGCAGAGCGTCGTGAGATCACTTGGGAAGTTTTTCACAGGAGATTCTTGGATAAGTACTTTCCTGACACAGCACGAGCTGAGAAAGAGCAGGAGTTTCTTCGACTACAGCAAGGTAGCATGACGGTGTCAGAGTATGCTGCCAAGTTCGAATCACTTGCTAGGTACTTCAGTCCGTTCCATGACCGAGCTGACCAAGGATGGTTGAGCGAGAGATTCCAGCGAGGCCTAAGATTCGATATTCAGAAGTCGGTGACATCTCTAAGAATCAGGAATCCTCAAGAACTGATTGATAGGTGTGTTGAGATGGAAGTTATGAGAAGCGCCAAGAAGAGGAGTGGTATTGGCGGACCAGTGAGACCCCAGAGCATAGGGCAGAGGTTTGCTCAGAAGGGAAAACAGCATAAGAAGCCGTATAGTCGACCCCAAGGGAACAATAGCAAGAGACAGTATCGCCCCATGTCCCAGAATGCGAGGGGCGTGAGTCAGACTAGCGCCGATGTGACTTGTTACTGTTGCGGGAAGCCAGGACACTATGCGAGCAGCTGTACTGTGAAGGAGGATGTATGCTTCAACTGCAAGAAGCCGGGACACTTCGCTAAGGATTGTTCGACACCTAAGGCTGAACCGACAATGCACGTAGCAAAGGCTAAAGGGAAACGCCCGATGGCTAAAGGCAGAGTCTTCTGGATGAGTGGAGAAGAAGCAGAGCAGACTGATGACCTCATCCAGGGAGACTGTGAGATTGAGGTTAAACCCTATCTATTCTTTTTGATTCCGGTGCAACCCATTCCTTTATTTCCTTAGATTGTGTAGACCGTTTGAAATTAACTGTGACTGCTTTACCCTTCAAACTAGTAGTTACTACCCCAGCTGCTAAAACCTTGGTTACCAACACTGCATGCCTTAATTGTGTAGTGGTCATTCAGGGTAGAAAATTTGTGGTTAATTTGGTCTGTTTACCATTTAAGGGTCTAGATGTCATTCTCGGGATGGATTGGTTGTCTCACCACCATGTCCTTTTGGACTGTGCCCGAAAAACCGTGGTTTTTCCCGACCTCGGAATTTCCAACTACCTATCTGTTAATCACATTGGTGTTTCATTGAAAGAGGGAACTCATGAATACATGTACTTAGCTAGTTCAGAAGTTTCTCAAGAGCTCGAGTTGAAGAATATTCCTATGGTTTGCGACTTTTTCGATGTTTTTCCAGAAGATGTGCTGGGATTATCGCCAGCAAGGGAAATCGAATTTTCCATTGATTTGCTTCCAGGAACAAGACCGATTTCGATAGCGCCCTATCGAATGTCACTAGCGGAGATGAAAGAGTTGAAGTCTCAGATTGAGCACTTGGAGTTGAAGCAGTTCATACGACCAAGTGTGTTGCCATCGGGAGCCCCAGTGTTGCTAGTGAAGAAGAATGATGGACGATCAAGACTGTGCGTGGATTATCGCCAACTCAACAAGGTTACTGTCAAGAATCGGTATCCGTTACCGCGTATCGATGATTTGATGGACCAACTACGAGGAGCTGCGATATTTTCCAAGATTGACTTGAAGTCAGGTTATCATCAGATTCGAGTGAAGGAAGAGGATATTCCCAAGACAGCTTTCAGGACAAGGTATGGTCACTACGAGTACTTAGTGATGCCATTTGGAGTGATGAATGCACCAGCAGTGTTTATGGACTACATGAACAAGATCTTTCACCCATTCTTGGATCAGTTTGTGGTAGTGTTCATTGACGACATTTTGATATACTCGAGGAGTAGAGAGGAGCACGAAGAGCATCTACGTCGAGTACTGCAAATACTCCGAGAGAAGCAGCTTTATGCTAACTTTTCTAAGTGTGAATTTTGGCCTGAAGAGGTGAACTTTCTCAGACATGTGATAACTAGAGATGGAATAGCTGTGGATCCAGCTAAGATTAAATCTGTGTTAGCATGGGAACAGCCGAAGACTGTGATAGATATCATAAGTTTTGTTGGATTAGCAGGCTATTATCGAAGATTTATCGAAGGTTTTTCGAAGATTGTAGCACCACTCACACGACTTACAAGGAAGGATCAACCGTTTGCTTGGACTGAAGAATGCGAATCCAATTTCCGGAGACTAAAGGAGCTTTTGACAACAGCACCTGTTTGATTCTGCCCTAATCAGAAGAACCTTACGAGGTTTATTGCGATGCGTCACACCAAGGATTAGGATGCATGCTGATGCAACATCGAAAAGTTGTGGCTTATGCTTCGAGACAGCTCAAGATTCACGAGAAGAATTACCCTACGCACGATTTGGAGCTTGCTGCAGTGGTTTTTGCATTAAAGATTTGGAGGCATTACCTCTATGGGAGCACATTCGCTGTGTACAGCGACCACAAGAGCTTGAGGTACTTATTCGATCAGAAGGAGCTTAACATGAGACATCGAAGATGGATAGAATTTCTGAAGGACTATGACTTTACTTTGGAATACCTCCAGGGAAGGCGAACGTGGTAGCTGATGCACTAAGCAGGAAAAGCATTTTAGTTTCGGCAATGATGATCAAGGAGTTGGAGATGCTAGAGAAGTTTTGAGACTTGAAGTTGAGCGTGGAAGTGTCACCAGGAAAGTTGAAGTTTGGAATGCTCACCATTTCTAGCGGATTATTGGAGGAGATTAAGGAACAGCAGGCTCATGACAAGCTACTTCAAGAGAAGGTTGGTGATAAGCGAGGAAAAGCAACAGAGTTCAAGGTTGGAGTAGACAATATCTTGAGATGCGATGGACGTGTTTGTGTACCCAACGTAGCCGAGCTGAGGAAGTTGATTCTCGACGAGGCACACAAGAGTGGTTTGAGTATTCATCCGAGATTTACGAAGATGTATCAGGACTTGAAGAAGCATTTTTGGTGGCCTGGAATGAAGAAGCAAGTGGCAGAGTATGTGGCTTCCTGTCTAACTTGTCAGAAAGCGAAGGTAGAACATCAGCGACCAGCAGGGATGCTACAACCGCTCGACGTACCAGTGTGGAAGTGGGATAGCATTTCTATGGATTTCGTCATGGGATTGCCGAGAACGCAGAAGAGGCATGACTCGATTTGGGTGATCGTCGACCAATTGACTAAATCGGCACATTTCTTGCCAGTGAGATCGACATACAACGTAGAGAAGCTGACAGAGATCTACATCGCAGAGGTTGTGCGTCTACATGGTGTACCTTCTTCTATCGTTTCCGATCGAGACCCGAAGTTCACATCTCACTTTTGGAGGGAACTACAAGAAGCAATGGGAACCAAACTCAAACTTAGCTCAGCGTATCACCCTCAGACCGACGGTCAGACCGAGAGAACGATTCAATCACTAGAAGATTTATTACGAGCGTGCACATTGGATCACAGAGGGAGTTGGGACGATGTCTTACCGCTAGTAGAGTTCACCTACAACAACAGTTTTCACGCGAGTATCGGTATGGCACCGTATGAAGCGTTGTATGGACGTAAGTGTCAGACGCCTCTTTGTTGGTACCAGAATGGTGAGAGTTCTGTCGTGGGACCAGACATGATTCAGTAGACTACCGAGAAGATCCGACTGATCAGAGATAGGATGCCGACGTCTCAGAGTCGACAGAAGAGTTATGCAGACCAAGGTCGCCGACCGCTAGAATTCGAAGACGGAGAGCACATATTCCTCCGAGTCACCCCTATTACTGGAGTTGGTCGAGCGATCAAATCCAAGAAACTTACTCCTAAGTTCATTGGACCTTACCAGATTCTTCGTCGTATTGGTCCAGTGGCATATCAGATTGCTTTGCCACCCTTCTTGTCAAACATTCATGACGTCTTTCACGTCTCGCAGTTGCGGAAATATGTTTCTGACCCTTTTCGTGTTATCAAACCGGATATGATTCAACTGAAGGACGACCTATTTTTTGAAGCGTCACCTGCAAAGATTGTATACCGAAAGACTAAGCAGTTAAGGAACAAGGAGATTCAACTGGTCAAGGTTGTATGGGACCAGAAGACTAGAGATGCAACGTGGGAGTTGGAAGAGAAGATGAAGAACCAGTATCCAGAACTTTTTTGCGGTACGTATCTCACCTGTAGTTTCGAGGACAAAACTATTTTTAGAGGGGGAGTATTGTAACACCCGTATTTTTACGATACGATTATTAGCGCTATTATAGTATTAACTGTCGTATTTATGCTATAATAAGCAGTTGCTTGTTCTCTAAGTAAGTGATTTAAATAAATCAAGAGCTAAATATAATTGAGAATTAATATTTTATATTAGTTCATGATTCGGATATCGTCGGAAAATTCTAAACGAAGTTTCGTCGCAATTCGAATCATCGGGCAGTTTTGCCGCAGATAGAAATTCAAATGAACCTCGAATTCGATGAGAATCGAATCGTAACTTGCCGTGATTATTTTTTTTAGTGTTTGATATGATTTTAATTATTTATAATTAAATATAATCACGTGCTGAATTAATTTTTCGTTAAATTAATTTCCGAGAATTTATTGGCGGGAAAAATTAATCGGTAACACGGTTAATTAACGCCGAATTTTAGTAACCTTTAGACTCTAGAATTAGAGAATAATCATAAGATGTGAGATTAGATGGGTAGAATAGTTGATGGAAATAGTATTTTATTTATGAGTGGTGTCACATTAGTGTGACTAGTTTTTATTATTATTTTTTTTTTCTCCTTAATTCCTATTGGCTAGAATTTTTATTAAGTGAATAAAAGAGCCAAACCCTCCCCATCAGCCCCATAACCGACCCCCCACTCTCTCACTAACCTCAAACCATCATCTTCTCCAAACTCTAAAAAGAGAAGCTCTCCACCCATCAATGGAGGCTTCACCCAAAAACCTAGCTCCATCTTCTCTTTTCTTCATCATCTTGTGAGCTACATCCTATCATCTTCATCACCATCATTATCATCATCCATTCAGCAAGAGAAGAAGCAATTTCTGCCCTTGAACAGCCCCCCTTGGCCGCGAGCTACTAGGAGAAGAGGTTGTGAGTTTTCTTTGTTGCATGCCTTAATTTCTTACTTGTTTCATGTCTTGGAAGTATTAGTTTGTATATAAGCAAGGTTGATGATCATTTGGAACCCTTGAACAGCCCCTTTAGGTCGTGACTTAGTAGGAGGGAGTAGTGATGGTTTCTTTTGATGCATGTCTCATTTTATGGCTTAAATGGCATGTCTTTGTGTTGGTGTTGTTGTTATTGTTGATAGTTTTTAATTACAAGCATGATTAGGTTGTTAATAATGAAATTTAAGCCTTTAAGGTGATAATTGGTGGCAGGACTTTCTGTTTTAAAGTAGAATATATGTGTTAAAGAGTTTAATGATGTTTAGGCTTGATGCATGTGATTAAAAATGAGAACTAGTGGGTAAAATGTGGAAGAATTGATAGGAGGGACTAAAAGAGCATGCTGGAAATTGATTTAGGTTTATTTTTCAAGTGTTAATGATGCCATGATCATAGTTTAATTGTTTTGGATTTAAGTATTAAAATGAATCAATAGTAGTGTTGTTATTAATTTTGTGGAAATTGAAAGATTTTTGGAAAAAAACTATGTGGTGGCCGAGAGGCCTAAGAAAAGAATTGGAGGAGAAAAATTGTGTTTTGTAACTTTATTTTAATTGTTATTTGTTATTGGTATGTGTTTTGGTATTGAAAATTATTTGATGAAAGGATTTGAAATAAAGAGATGAATGTGAAGTGTTTTGAAAATCTTTTGACTTTGAGTATTAAGGAAATAGTTTGATGTTGATGCCTTGGAGTGTAAGTAATTGACTTGAAATTGGCTTGATTAAAATGATTTGAATCAAATGAAAATTGGAAGGTTTTCTTGAAAACGTTATTCTTGAAGTTCTGGAAAATGATTTTAGAGCATGTTTTAAAGTGTGCTTGAAACTATGCTTGGTAAAACAAAAAAAACAAAAAAAATTGCTAAGTGTGATTGCTTGGGTAGGAAAGGGATAGGCTTTAGAACCTAAGGTTGTTGAATATAGTCTATAAAAGTGTGCTAAGATTCTTTGTGGTGATAGGACTTGCGAGTTCCGAGTTCGTGCGAAGCGGAATCGAAGCTTGCGGTACTACGCTAGTGGACGACTTTGGTAAGGACAACTCTTAGACATTATCTAAGGCTTTTAGTTTATATGTCCTTCTATAAGGGCAATTTTAAAACGAAGAAGTCTGAGAACCTCAGGGTTCAAAGTGAGGGTTTTGTAACCCCTTCGATTATTATGCTGTGTTTTTTTCGAGTCTATCGTGGGTATTTGAGTAAGAGGTTGGTCGCCTGACCCCAACCCCCCACACTTGTATGCTTATCTCTTTGTTAACTCCCTTGAGTTGTAGAGGGATGAACTGAGTTTTGGAGTCGATGTTTGATATGTTGTGATTGTTTGAGATGTGAATTACTTATGCTGTTTATACTGCTGTATTGCGTTACACTGTATTAAACTTGCTGTGAAATTATGTGATATGCGGTCGAATAATTATGCGAATTGCTCTTCCTATAAATTATTTAATATGCGGTCGAATAATTATGCGAATTGCTCTTTGAATTTCGTATGCGGCGAATTGTTCATCGAATGTGAGTGCTTAGTCGAGTCGTTGAGTCGTCGAGACGTTTTTGAGCTGTTAGCCGGACAACTGAGGGTGCTAGGTCCCCTTCGTTTATGGTGAATTAGCTACGGCTGGTATTCAGTGGATAGTGCGGCGTCTGCTTTCTGGAAAAATTGTCGAAGTGTCGAGAGAAAATGAGTCGTGAGTCGAGTCTTGAGCGAGAGTTTTGAGTTGAGCCTTATGAACTGTATACAATGTTGTTTGCTTATTGCTTTATGAATTGTTATATCTTGATTCGTTGAGAAGTTGACCCTTTCCCGTGGTACATTCGATTCATGATGGCTACCCAGGTGATGGCGAAGAGCGTACTGATTTCGGCGACGCGGACGTCGCCGGAGATCATCTTTGATTTCCCCGACATCGAGCAGCTCGCGGCGATGGAGTTTGACCCCATCTCTCGCCGTGTTGTATATACCGGGGATATTGTACAGACTTTCAGAGAGGATGGTGTTGCTGTGAGGCAGGAGGTGTCACGGCATGTAGTGAGCTTTCCTATCTGGACTATGCAGGTGGTTAATGCTTGGCGTACCATTCAGTGCGAGAGGGCTATGCTAGTCTGTTCTTCGTCACCAGAGGGACCCCTTGAGATCCCTAGGAGCACTACTTCCAGACTTGCTACCCGAGCTAGAGGGCGAGGACCGAGAGTCAGATGGACCACTCGCAATGTGATTCGACGCGGGATGGTAGAAGCGTCTACCTCCAGAGCAGCTGTTGTTCAGAGTCCTTTAGTAGGACCGGGTTCTCCTTCTGTTGTTAGGACCCCCACCCCACCAGTGGATCCATCTCCTATTTGCGTGGTGTGCGGAGAGGCGAATTGTCTAAGAGCTAGATCTGACGAGGATGTGATTGCTGGAGAGTATATTCCCAGAGATGTGCCAGAGGCTGTGCCTACAGCGGCACCTGTTATCGACTTGACAGGCGAGGACCCGATGGATGACAAGGAGGAGGAGGACCCATCTGAGGATCTGGATAGTTACCTGTAGTGCTGTGTTGTCTAATTGCTGTTATATTTCTTTTTGGGAGGACTGTAGTATATGTCTTTTGTGTACAGTTTGTGGGTGACCAGTCGGGCTAGTGATGTTTTGTTGATACAAGGTAGACTGGTGGCTTTACTTTTGGAGCAGCCCCCTGCGCGGGTGTCTGCCGGGAGTGCCCCCAGGGTATGATCACTCTCGCGAGGGTATTCATATCATAGGTGTGTTCTCTCAAATATTACTACTCTGTTTCCTTTTGTACGTACTGTATATGATGGATATATATATATATTGTGCATGTATGTATTTCCAGTATGTAACTTGTGTCCTAGATTGCACCATGTTTCGAAACGCTGTAAGTACTCTGTGTGTGCTTATGGATGATGTTGTTTTAAAAAAAAAACTGTACCGCATTTTCCGAAGGACACAAGAGTACCGTTTTAAAAATTCATCGCATACAGGTTTATTTTTAGTTTAATAGCGGTCCAGAAACGGGTCGTTACAGAAAATGTGGTCTATATTTTTTTTAAACAATCATATCCGCATAGTACTCATAGTACACATAGAATTGCCACAACATTTAGAAACACGGTGCAATCTAAGACACAAGAAACATGCACTGTAAATACATACATACATATATATATATATATAAAGACGTCAGCGAAAACAGTACGTACAAAAAAAAGACAGTGCATAAAGATGTCCCAAAAGAATACACATATGGTATGAAGACCCTCATGAGAGCAATCATACCTCGGGGGTACTCCCGGCAGACACTCACGCAGGGGGCTGCTCCAAAAGTAGCCCACCAGTCTACCCTGTAATATAAAAAAAATCCATCAAGCCCGACTGGTCGCTAGATAAACTGTACACCAAAACAAATACTACAGTCTTCCAAAACAACATAAACAGATAGTCAGACAACACGACGACTACAGATAACTATCCGAATCCTCAGATGGATCCTCCTCCTCCTCATCGTCCATCGGGTCCTCTCTAGTCAAATCGATAAAAGGTGTCGTCGCAGGCACACCCTCCGACATGTCCTCTGCTACCACCGCCTCCTCCAAGAATCCCGCGCCACTACACCCAGCCTCACCACACTCTCTGCAGACAGGTGAGAGGTGTCCCGGCGGGGTCGGGGTCCTGAATAACATGGGAGAAACTAGCTCCGCCTCGGGCTCAGATCCTGCTGGAGAACTCTGAATAACAGCTGCCCTGGAAGTAGATGCTCCTGCAGTCCAGCGTCTAATCACGCCCTTACGAGCGGTCCATCAAACCCTCGGTCCTCGTCCTCGTCCTCGGGAAGCAAGTCGGGAAGTAGTGCGCCTCAGGATCCCGAGGGGTCCCTCTGGCGAGGAAGATGATGTTGGTATAGTCCTCTCTCCCTGAATAGCTCGCCAAGCGTCTGCATCATCCGAATCGGGAAGCTCATTATGCACCGCGAAGTCTCCTGTCTCACTACCATACCACCCTCTCGGAAGCTCTGTACAACATCCCCAGTATAAACAAAGCGACGGGAGATGGGGTCGAACTCCATCGCCGCAGGCATCTCTATGTCTGGAAAATCAAAGATGATCTCCGGCGATGTCCTCATCACCGGTATCAGTACGCTCTTCGTCATCACCTGGGTAACCATCATTGGTTGAAGGCACCACGGGAAAGGGTCAACTTCTCAATAAATCAGGAAATAACAAATCATAAACAAGAGGCAACACAATGATATGCACAGTTCTCAAGACGCAACTCAGGACTCAACTTAAGACTCATTCCCTCACAACACTTTCGACAATCTTCCGGAAGGTAACGCCGAACAAGCTGCTAAATTCCAGCCATTAGACTTAGGCTCCACGACCACCCTACGAAATTCAGGATATGTTCCTTGACGCTACGACGTCTAACTAAGCTGCCGAAAACCAGCCGTAGCCTTTTAGGGGATCCTAGCACCCTAGGTTATTCGGGATATAGTTCATAAACGTCACAACAACTCCAAACGACACGACGCCTAACTAAGCTGCCGAACTCCAGCCATTGGCTTTGGGTTCCGCGACCACCCTAGGATATACGGGGTATAGTTCATGCACGTCACATCGACACTTTTCACCGCCCCAATGAAACAACCACCGCATATAATCATTCAAGAAGCAATCGAATAATTATTTAATCACATATCAAATAATATTCATGCCAAGCTTAACACAATGTACTCAGGTCAACAGTATAAGCATTATAAGCATTCACATCATACCAAGCACCGACACCGACAACTCAGTTCATCCCTCTGCAACTCAGTGGAGTTAGTAGAGAGGCAATCATACAAGTGTGGGGGGTTGGGGACAGCTACCAACCACTTACAGACAAACCTACTAAATAATCATAAATAAAATTTTAAGAATTAAAAAGTCGAAGGGGTACGAGCCCCTCACTTCAAACCCTGAGGTTCTCAGACTTCTTTGCTTTAAGACTTGAAATTAAATAATGAAACTTATCCATGTCTAAGAGTTGCCCTTACCACAGTTGTTTGCTAACAGGGTACCGCAAGCCTCGGGTCTACGTCGCACGGTCTCCGGATTCGCAACTCCTATCACCACGAGTAAACTTAACACAATTCTATGAACTAACTTAAAACTTAGGCTCTCAAACCTAACCCTTTCCTAAACCAACCACTTCCACTTAGAATTTAATCTAAAATACTAAGTCACATATAAAGCTCATATTTGAGCAAAGAATTATCTCTTGAGAACTAAAACATAATGCAACATTATTTTTCTTGAAATATGCATAAGTTGGAAAAATAAGGTTCTACTAACTAAGTTCAAGTCTTTCAAAATTTTGAAACACAATTCAATTCTAAAATCAACTTCATTTTATCTAAAACCTTAAGTTAAGGCTCTACTAGGTACCTTGGGTCTCAAGGAACCCAAATCACCTCATATGCTTCATAGCCTTAAAACTTCAAAACAAATCCAAATGAAACCGAATCTTTTCTATAATTTTCTAAAACTTGATAACACATCAATACAATCCTTATAACCAAGTTTTCAAACTAATTTTCCTTCCAACCACCCTATAAGGCTCGCGGCCATCACCTCCCTTTTTTCCAAAAATTTGCACACTTCTAATTTAATAACACAACATCGTTTTATATACCAAATCTTTCACACACAACAAACCACTTTATAAAACAAAAACTAATTCATGATCAATCCCAATTCAACCCTCTTTCAAGAATAGGTTTTCAACAACAATTGTTCAATCCAAGTCCTAATCCAAAGCTAGTAGCTAAAACAACAACAACATCATTTATTGAGCAAGAATCATCAATTAATTTCATGGTTCACAATTTAATTACTCCTAATCCCTCTTTGTCAAGAATAGGTGTTCATCATAAAAATTACCCAAACAACTTTTAATTCCAAAACTACGAACAAATACAACAACTACAACACCAATTAAGCTCAAAATCATCAATTAATTTCATGACTGTTCATCAAGATCATACTACCCTTCTTTTCCCCTTTTTGCTTGCGGCTAGGGTTCTAAGATTAGGGACTTATGTGCTCATCTCCATTATTTAATCATGATCAAACAACACAACAACACCAAAACAAGCATAAAAATCAATAAGGGAAAAGAAAAGAGCACCACCTCCTCCCTCCTAGATGCTCGCGGCCAAAGAGGCTGTTTTGGAGGAGGAAATGCTTCTCCAAAGTTGATGATGAACTAGATGAGGATGAAGGGAAGAAGAAGTTGGTAGCAAGAAAAATGAAGAAGAAAGGTGAAATAGTTCAAGAATGGAGGAGCTTGGAAGCCATGGAGGTGGAGAGCTTCTCTTACTAAAAGTTGAAGAAGAAGAGGGTGTGAGAGTAGAGAGAGGGAGGGGCTGTTTTAAGGGGAGGGAAGAGTAAAAAATTTTATCACTTAATAACACTTGGTTAAAAATGGGTTAAGTAAAAGGTAATAAAAAAAAAAAACTAATCACACACTAAGTGACACCTCTCATAAAGTGAAGATTCTAATCTCATCAACTAATCTATCTCATCTAATCTCACATCTCTCATGATTACCCTCTAATTCTAGAGTCTAAGGTTGCTAAAACACGGCGTCGAGTAACCGTGTTACCGATTAATTACCCGCCGATAAAATTGCGAAAATTAATTTAGCGAGAAATTAATTCACCGCGTGATATTATTTATTATAAATAATAAAAACACTATCAAACATTCAAAAATAATCACGACAAATTACGATTCGATTTTCATCGAAATCGGGGTTCATTTAAAATTTTATCTGCGGCAAAACTGCCCGGCGATTCGAAATGCGACGAAACTTCTTTAGAATTTTTTGATGATATCCGAACCATGAATTAATATAAAATATTAATTCTCAAATTCAATTTGATCTTGATTTATTTAAATCACTTACTTAGCGAACAAGAAATTGCTTATTATAGCATAAATACGACCAAATTACACTATAATAACGCTAAATAATGTACCGTAAAATTACGGGTGTTACAGCCTTGAACTCAAAGATGTTTACGCATATAGGTTTTAAAGCTAATGATGTGATCTTTTTATTTTTGTGATTAGATACGATTATCTGAAATTTTCCTATTTGTGAAAAATTGTGGAAAAAAAAATTCTTATGATGATCCTAAAATGGTGATAAAGTATTGGTTAGCATTTTATAGTGGTTAAAATTCCTATGTCGTAAAAAAAAAGCAAAAAAAAATAAAAATGAATGGTGTTCTTTTACAAAGCACGTAATTTTTTATGATTTTAAAGGCTTGTGTCTGTGCGTGATATTTGTGAAAAAGTGGAATAAAAATAATCTTTTAATTATTTAAAACTACTTGGCGTATTTGTGAAAGGCTTGTGGTTTCTAAAGCTTCTTCTTGGAGGTAATCGCACTTCGATTTGGTTCACAAAATTCATTTCTTTTGAACTTCTTGTTGTGTCAACTTAATTTAATAGTTGTTATGAGTATAAGTTGCTTTTATTTTTACGATTACAACTTGAATATTGATTTTATATGGTTTTAATTATTTTAAAAAAAGGAATTACAACAAGAATACTGCCGTTACTGACGGTCCCGAGTCTGTCGGTAATGCATGTGAAAAATACTGAGAGCACATTTAATTTTTTACTACTTTTATTGACGGCTAAGCTACCGGTAAAAAATTTTTTATTTCTAATTTAGTTTTTAAAATTACCGATAACTTAACCGTTAGGAATTATGCGCCAGAAAAATACAAAGCGGAAATTTAATTTTTTTACTATTTTACCGACGGCTGGGAGCATTTAATTTTTTAAAAAGTAAAAACAAATAAATAAAAAAAGAAACAAGAGGGGAAGGGCATCTAGAAACCCTGATTGGGATGTTAAGTTGCACAAGCAGCAAACATGAAAGAGATGAGCGCAAGAAAAAAAAGAGAGAAAAGAAGATCTGAGGGAAACGAAGGACGGTGGCGCGAGAAGAGAGAAAGGCGGTGGCCATCAGGGCCCCCTGTGACCGAGACAGCGGCCGCGAAAGGCCGTGGGGAAAGGGGAAGGTGAGACGTCGTCGTCGATGCTCCATGTCGAGCCAAACCATCACGTCGTCGCCGTGCCGCCTCTCCGATGACCCTCCGCACGACTCAGCATGAAGCCGGCCACCACCGCTCTGATTGTGACTGCGATTGACTCTCAGCAATCTGATTCTGCAACTACGACTCAATTGCTTCTTCTTTCTCACACTTTCGTAAATTTTCTCCTTTGTGATTTTCTCTCCGATTCTCTAATTTATGCGTATTCTTAATATAAAAGTTCATTTCTCAGGGTATACAACAAGACGAAGAGATTTGGAAGATTCAGAGAGAAAACAAGGCCAGGTATTCCTTCAACTTTGTCTCTTTGAAGACCCTTTTTACATACATATGAGGTTCAGTTTATTAATTTAAGTTATTGGGAGTTAAATTGGAAAAGAATTCTTTTAAAAATAAATTTTATCTTCTATGATTTCTGCAAAGGTTCTGGTTGAGCAAGACCATTGAAAGAGTTAAGGACATTAGGAGAACAATGTTGGAAACAAAAGAGCTAGGTGTTTCTATTCTCCAAGATTTGCATTCACAGTGAAAATCTCTATTGCATGCACATAACACGGTAATCTTTTTGTATTTGTTAGTTAAATATATGATGTGTTTGTTATTCTACTAAAACATGCTTGATTTTTATGTTACAGTAATTTCAGTATGCGTATTCTCTAAAATTTTCCCTTTGAGTTATGCTGGAAATAGCCATATAGGCATGTTTTTGTCTGCAACTTTTCATATGGCAAGCCTCTTATGGACAAGTTTCATCTTTTACCTCGTTGTGTATGATATGCCATTGTGTATGATATGCCAGATTGACTAGAAAGTTTGCATTTGTAAAATCTTCTTGTACTCTATTATCATGTGTCACATTTGGAGAGGCAGGGAAACTTTGTAATTTATACGAATGCTCCATTCCACCATGGTATATAGGTTATGCATTTTTTAAAAGGGAAAATCGAGACTGAATCGGTTACTTGGCTATCATATCTATCGATCACTGTAAAAATTGAATTCTGTTTATTTCTTTCCCAACCATTTTAGAGCTTGTTTCTGTTTGATAGATGTATCTAGTTGTACTAATGTCAATTTGTTCCAGGATTTTGGTTATGTGCAAACAACATCTACTGAGCTTTTAAAGTCTAATTGAATAGGTCTATTTCTTATATGTTTTTGTCATGCTATGTGCTATGCTGTCGTTCTTCCCATTTTATTGCTGCAAAATTTTGAAGCATTTTCATATGAATTTTATTGTTGGAAACAGGGATATATACTTACTAGTGAGATAGATGGCACCATTCAAATGAAGAGTTATCTTACTGGTAACCCAGAGATTCGACTTGCTCTCAATGAGGACCTGAGTATAGGAACAAGTGGTAGGTCAATCTATGTTATGTTTAGTTCCCTTTGAAGGCTGAAATGCCTAAAACGATATGTATGGTTTTGTTAACATGTACTTTTTCTGGTTGTTTCCTGACATATATTATTAAGGCTAAATTACAAAATTGGTCCTCTAAGTTTATTTTAGGTTTCAATTTAGTCATCTACGTTTTATTTGTTTCGTTTTGGTCCTCTACGTTTTATTTTAGTTTTCTATTTGGCCCTTTCCGTCACTAAAAGTCAATTGTCCATAGTTAGAAGTCCATTTTCCAAAACGTTATTTGGCTTTTAGCTACGGACAATTAGCTTTTAGTGACGGAAAGGACCAACCTGTTGTAACTTTTAAAACATAAGGGACCAAAACGAAACAAATAAAACATAGAGGACCAAATTAAAGCCTAAAATAAACATACAGGACCAATTTTGTAATTTAGCCTATTATTAACTATCAAGTAGTATGCAGGGTACTAATTGGTTGTAACTCCCTTGCTCCATTATATATGGAAATTCTTGACATATTGAAAATCACTCTATATTTGGTGTCAATAAATAAGGAGATATTTTTAGTTGGGTTTAGTTGGAATTGATGGATGAATAATTTTCTTGAAGAGACTTATGTTGTTGCAAGTTGATTTTTTGCATCAGTGATGAGGATATAAAGAGCAAGGATGATCAAGTTCTACAAGGGCTGGGAGATCCTATGACAAGGGCACGTGCTAAAAGAGTTAAGGAGACCTTGAACTACTTGGCGATCCAAATGTTTAAGGAGAGCCCAATACTTGAAGAATTGGAGCCCAAATTGATCTATTGCATAGATAGGCTAATGGATGGCGCATGACCCAATGTCATGCATTATTTTAAGTTGTTTTTGGTGTGTTTAAAATTGAATAAATTGTTGGGCTGAACTCTTTAATTTTGCATCAGTTTGTTTGGTTTCTTGCATTTTCTTTATTTGGAGTGTGTTTTTGTATGACTTTTTTTAGTTGAGGAAAACAAATAACTCAGCTGCACAAGACAAAGAGTTACGCGCCATTAAGAAAGGGAAAGGAACTAATGAAGATTCATGAAGGCACAAGACAAAGAATTGAAGAGCATCAATGCATTGTCTCTTGGTGGTTACACTTTAGAGACATCAGAATTAAAGACATTCAATACATTGTCTCACCTTTAATTTGGCAGTTACACTTTGAAGATACATTGAAGCTAAATTTTAAAGCTTTGTCTAAAGGAGTTTCCAGCAGCTATGATCCTTCCTCTAAGCACCTAAATCATGCCTAGGTTCATCATTTGGGGTTGATGCATCACGCCTAGTATACTAATTGGGCTGATGACTTTGTGCTCAATTCTTGTTCCTTTAAGGCCAGTTGGCTACACTTTGTTTTACATAATTAATTACCAATTAGTGAGCTGTTTAGGAAGAGAAAAAGACACTAAATTACCATGTAATTTCCTTTATAATGTGCCAATATCAATGAGAAAGATCAGAATTTTGCTTTGAGAAAAACTAGTGTTAAACACTTGTGAGAGCTATGCACTCTTGGATTCTGGATTGAGCTAAACTGAACTTATCAAGAAGTAACCTTCTTGTGGCGTTTTTCGACTTGCTTATCAATTCTTCAGGGAATTGTGGTGCTTCCATTCCTTTCCTCTGTCATTTTCTTTTGTTCTTATCATTTGTGCTAAAAACAATCCTTATGTCTTAACCTGAAACCAAAGATCGTAACAAGGCTACTTTACCAAAAAGGTAGTCATCAAGTGGTACCAAAGCTCAGGTTGAGGTTGAAATTTTTGTTTGTTTTTCCTTTCTTCTATTTAGTTTTTGTTTACTTCTTCTTCATTTCTATTTTTCATTTCCTTTCAATTGTGAGTTTGTCTAACTTTGTTTTCTTTTTGTCCAGAAAATTATAAAAGAATCATCTTTGAAGGCTGCACAAGAAAGTTAAAAAAAAAAAACAACAGTTGTCTAGTTTTGATTAAAGAAAAAGAAAGACAGCTTTGCCTTTTAAAAAAAAAATTGAAATATTAAAAAAAAAAAGGTGCAGTCCCTTTCTTGATTTGGACAATTTCATTTAGTGCATTTTTTTATTTAATTGATAGATTCACTTTCTTAAAATTCTGTTTTTCTTTGTTTTATTACAAGATTGTTTGCTTAATTGTTTTGTTGGTGTTTGGCTTCTTTAAAAAACTCAAAGAGGGCATTGAGTGGAAAAAGGCAAAAGTGCACATTAGAGAAAAAGCCTAAATTGAGTGAAACACGAGTGAAAAAAAAAATTCTTTTGAGTGAAACACGTGAGTAGAGAGTGGTGAGGTCTTATTCTCTATATCTTGTATTTGTCTCTCTTGCAAAAAATTCATGGCTGAAAGCAGTCCTCCTCCGTCTCCAAGAACTGCACGTCTACAAATGCAAATAACAGCTTTGGCTCAAGAAATGTGGAGGATGTTGTGCCAACAATCAGATGAGTTCCATGAGAGACTTGATCAGTTGGAGAGGAATAGATCATCTAGACATTCTTCTCGGGCTGATAGTGAAGGATATGAAGAAAGGAGGCGTAGGGACATGAGAGGAGAAGGGGAGGATATAACGGAGATAGAGAGGATAGTTTGGGTGGCATAAAAAATAAAGGTGCCATCTTTTCAAGGAAGAAATGATCCAGAGGCATATTTGGAGTGGGAGATGAAGGTTGACCAAATCTTTTCATGTCACAATTTTACTGAAGCAAAGAAAGTGCAAGTGGCAGCCTTGGAGTTTTCTGACTATGCCTTGGTGTGGTGGGATCAAAACATCAAAGATAGAAGAAGAAATGAGGAGCCACCAGTTGCAACTTGGGAAGAGATGAAGAGATTGATGAGGAGGAGATTTGTGCCTTCTTATTACCATAGAGAATTGCACAACAAGCTGCAAAGACTCACCCAAGGGTCTAAAAGTGTTGATGAATACCACAAGGAGATGGAATTGGCTTTGATTAGAGCCAATGCGGAGGAAGATCTAGAAACACTCATGGCACGGTTCTTACATGGCCTAAACCGTGACATTAGTGATGTGGTGGAGTTGCAACACTATGCGGAGATGGAAGACTTGGTTCACCAAGCCATCAGGGTGGAACAACAACTCAAGAGGAAGGGTCACTTGAAGAAGAGTTCCTCTAACGTGAACTCATCAAATTGGAGGGACAAATTTAAGAAGGAGGGTTCATCGTCTTCCAAAAAACACACGGCTGACCCTAAGGGGAAAGCTACTTCTATTCCTAATGATACTCTTTCTAACACTAAAAATCGTGAAGTCAAATGTTTTAAGTGTTTAGGCAGGGGTCACATTGCCTCTCATTGTCCAAGCAAGAAGGTGATGGTGTTGAAGAACCCGAGAGAAGATTCTTCAGAGTATTCATCCAAATCTGCCCCAAATAGTGAGGATGAAAAGGAAGAGGAGTTCCCACCAGAAGGAGAATTGCTCATGGTAAGGAGGTTGCTAGGAAGCCAAGTTAAAGAAGATGATACAAGTCAAATGGAGAATATTTTCCATACGAGATGTCTTGTTCAAGGGAAGGTATGCTCTTTAATTATTGATGGAGGAAGTTGTACTAATGTGGCTAGCACACGTTTGGTGTCAAAACTTAATTTGGAAAGGTAGAAATGACCGTAAACAAACAAGTTAATATTTGTTTTTGATTGGGAAGTACCATGATTTTGTTTTGTGTGATGTGGTACCTATGGAAGCTAGTCACATGCTGTTGGGAAGGCCATGGCAGTTTGATAAGAAGACCAACCATGAAGGGCACACCAACAAGATTTCTTTCTTGCATAATGATCAAATGATCACTATTGTACCATTGTCTCCTAGAGAGGTTAGAGAAGATCAAATAAAAATGAGAGAAAAGAAAGAGCAAGAGGAGTTGAGAGAAAAAGAAAGTGAAAAGAAAGAAGAGGGCAGAATTAAAGAGAGTAAAAATAGTGAGAAAAAAAAGTGTTAAAAAAGAGAGAAAAGAGAGTTTTCTTGCTACAAAAGGAGAGGTGAAGAGAGCAATTTTTTCACACCAGCCTCTATACTTGCTCATTTGCAAGGAATTTAATTTACTCTCTAACAATGCTGAAGCAAAAATTTTGCCAAGTGGAATTGAGTTTCTTTTGCAGAAATTTGAAGATGTGTTTCCAAAGGAGGTACCGGATGATTTACCCCCTATAAGAGGAATAGAGCATCACATTGATCTCATTCCCGGAGCCTCTTTGCCTAATAGGCCAGCATATCGTAGCAATCCTCAACAAACCCAAGAGATACAAAAGCAAGTGGAGGAATTGATGCGCAAAGGGTGGGTAAAAGAGAGTTTGAGTCCTTGTCTTTGTCTGGTAATTTTGGTACCCAAAAAGGATGGTAGTTGGAGGATGTGCACTGATTGTAGAGCCATCAACAACATCACCATCAAATATAGGCATCCTATTCCCAGGTTAGATGATTTGCTTGATAAACTATTTGGTGCATGCTTATTTTCGAAAATTGATTTGAAAAGTGGGTATCATCAAATTAGAATAAGGAAAGGGGATGAATGGAAAACTGCTTTCAAAACAAAATTTGGTTTGTATGAATGGTTGGTTATGCCTTTTGGCTTAACTAATGCACCTAGTACTTTCATGAGATTAATGAACCATGTTTTGAGGAAATTTTTGGGTAAGTTTGTTGTTGTATATTTTGATGATATCTTGATATATAGCAAAAGCTTAGATGACCATTACAATCATTTGAGGGCTGTTATGCATGTGCTTAGAAAAGAAAAATTGTATGCAAATATGGAAAAATGCATATTTTGCACTGATCATGTAGTCTTCTTAGGATTTGCTATAAATACTAAGGGTGTGCATGTTGATGAAGAGAAAATAAAAGCAATTCAAGAGTGGCCAACTCCCAAAAATGTGACTGATGTTAGGAGTTTTCATGGCTTAGCTAGTTTCTATAGGAGGTTTGTGAAAGATTTCAGTGCTCTAGCTGCACCTCTTAATGAAATTGTTAAGAAAGATGTGGGGTTTAAGTGGGGGGAAAAACAAGAGCATGCATTCTCTGCCCTTAAGGAAAAGCTCACTCATGCACATTGCATTGTGTAACGACTCGTTTTCGGACCGCTACTAAACTAGAACTAAACCTGTATGTGATGCATTTTTAAAATAGTGCTCTTGTGTCCTTTGGAAAATATGGTCTATATTTTTTTTAAAACAGTCACATCCACAAAGTACACATAGAGTTGCCACAGTGTTTTCGAACCATGGTGCAAACTAGACACAAGACTCAAGCACTGAAAATACATACATATCTACATAACCAAGTCTGCGTAAACAGTACGTACAAAATAAAGCAGTGCATGAAAATGAACGAGAGAATACACCTATCGTATGAAGACCCTCGTAAGAGCAATCATACCCTGGGGGTACTCCCGGCAGACACCCACGCAGGGGGCTGCTCCAAAAGTAAACCACCAGTCTACCCTGTAATACAAAAAAAAATATCCATCAAGCCCGACTGGTCACCAGACAAACTATACACCAAAACAATACTACAGTCATCCAAAATAACATAAACAGACAGTCAGACAACAAGATGACTACACATAACTATCCGAATCCTCAGACGGATCCTCCTCCTCCTCATCGTCCATCGGGTCCTCTCCAGTCAAATCAATAAAAGGTACAGCCGTTGGTACGTCCTCCGACACATCCTCTCCTACTAGCACATCCTCCGCAGCACCTGCACCGCTACAACCCACCTCTCCGCACACGCTACACACATGAGAAGGATCCACCGGCGGAGTAGGGGTCCTATCAAGCATGGGGGAGGCCGACTCTGCTGCTGGCTCAGGCTCTGGCTCTGCCAAAGGACTCGGAGTAACAACCGCCCTGGAAGTAGAAGCTCCTGCAGTCCCACGTCTGATCACGCTCTTACGAGCAGTCCATCGAACCCTCGGTCCTCGTCCTCGGGAAGCAAGTCGGGAAGCAGTATGCCTCGGGATCTCGAGGGGTCCCTCTGGTGAGGAAGATGATGCTGGCATAGTCCTCTCTCCCTGAATAGCTCGTCAAGCGTCCACCACCTGCGTCATCCGAATCGGGAAGCTCACTGTGCGCCGTGAAGTCTCCTGTCTCACAACCATACCACCCTCTCGGAAGCTCTGTACAACATCCCCAGTATAAACAACGCGACGGGAGATGGGGTCAAACTCCATCGCCGCGGGCATCTTAATGTCTGGAAAATCAAAGATGATCTCTAACGATGTCCTCATCGCCGGTATCAGCACGCTCTTCGTCATCACCTGGGTCACCATCATTGGTTGAAGGCACCACAGGAAAGGGTCAACTTCTCAATAAATCAGGGAATAACAATCATAACAATAGGCAAAAACAACTATATGCACAGTACTCAAGACGTAATTCAAGACTCTCACAATACTCAACTCAAGACTCATATTCTCACGACACTTGACAATTTCCGGAAAGTAACGCCGATCCATTTACTAAATACCAGCCGTAGCCTTGGGCTCTCCACTCACCCTAGGACATTCAGCTCAGGTTCCTTGACGCTACGACGTCTAGCTAAGCTGCTGAAGAACCAGCCGGAGTCGTTTAGGGGATCCTAGCACCCTAGGTTAATCGGAAAGAAGCTCAAAAACGTCACGATAACTCAACGACTTGACTAAACTCTCGCACTCCAATGAATAGGTCGCCGCATACGATAATTCACGAAGCAAATTGAATAATTATTTAATCGCATATCAAATAATATTCATGCCAAGCTCAATATAGTGCGAAACAGTTTAGCAGTATAACCAATTCATTTCAACCAATCACAACTCAGCAAACGACGCAAATTGACAATTCAGTTCATCCCTCTGCAACTCAGTGGAGTTGACAGAGAGGAAATCAAACAAGTGTGGGGGTTGGGGACAGCTGCCAACCACTTGCAGACAAGCCCACCAAATAATCATAATTACGATTTTAAGAAATAAAAGTCGAAGGGGTACGAGACCCTCACTTCGAACTCTGAGGTTCTCAGACTTCTTTGCATAAGGCTAAAATTAAATTCCTATCGTATCTAAAAGTCGCCCTTACACATAAACATATAATACAACCCTAGATATGTCTAGAAGTAGCCCTTACCACAATTAGTTATTGTAACATCCCAATTTTTAAGAAAAGTGATTTTAGCGATAAAACTCTGAATGCTCGAAAAATAAGTCAGAGAGATTGATCACCTCGATGATTTACTGAGAGTACGGGAAATTATTTGAGCTATTTTGAATAATTTATTTATTAAAAATAAATATTAATCATGATATCAATTCAAATTAATTGACAGCGTAGACGTATGCTGCGTTAATGCGAATTCGTCAATTTAAACTTTATATAAGTTTTCTGCGTGACGCGGTAATGCGTATTTTGTGCTAACCGAGAAATTGATTGAAATATATCAAGATAAAATTAAATTTAAGAATTAATATTTTATATTAATTCATGGTTCAAAAATCGTCGGAAAACTCTAACGAAGTTTTGTCGCGTCTTGAACCACCGGGTAGTCTTTACCCGCGAATAAAATTTTAAATGAACTCCGATTTCGATGAAAATCGAATCGTAACTTGTTGTGAATATTTTTGAGTGTTTTAGATTGTTTTTATTATTTATGATAATATTTTATCACGCGATGAATTAATTTCTCAGCAAATTAATTTTCGCGAATTAATCGGCAAAGAATTAATCGGTAATGTGATTACTCGACGCCGTGTTTTTAGCACGCTTTAGACTCTAGAATTAGAGGGTAATTATGAAGAATGTGAGATTAGATGGGTTAGACTCATTGATGAGATTAACATCTCACTTTTAATTTAGGTGTCACTTGAGTGGTGGTTTAATTTGTATGCTTACTTTTATGTATGTTTTTAACCAAGTATTTATTTTAAATTAAAATTAATTTTAATCCCTCTTTTCCCTTAAGCTGGCTGCAGCCCCCCTCATTCTACTCTCATTCTCATTGGTCACTCACCTTTCCTACTAAATTGGTCTTTATGTTATATATTAAAGTATGTTTATGTTTGGTTAAAAAAAAAAATTGGGAATCACACTCTTTCTCCAGGGGCTGATACGTGACCCCCCTTCCACTCTCTACCCCTTTCATTTGCTTCATCTCTTCATGTCCTAGAGAACTCTTCTCCTTTTTTTTCTGCACATCCAGCCAAGCACCCCCATTTTATTAACCATCTTCATTTTAATTTTTTTTTCTTCTTACTTCCTTGTGCAGGCCGAGAGCACCCCCCATATTTTCACATTCCATTTTACTTCTTCTTCCCCCATTCTTGAGAGAGAAAGCATGAAGCCACCCATGGCTACCTTTCCATCTTCTTCCATGGTTTGATTCTTCTTCCAACTTCCAATCATTCTTACTACTAGTTACCTCTCCATCTTCCTACCATCTATTTCATCATCCAAGCAAGATTGGAAGTCACATTTCTTCTCCCCAAAACAGCCCATTGGCCGCGAGCTTCTTGCTTGGAGGAGGTAGTAGTTTTTCTTGCTTTGGCCCTTGTTTTTATGTCTTAATAATGGCTTGATTGTGATCCGTGATGGATATGAGCATCATATTCCCAAATTCTTGGAACCCTAGGGTGAAACCCTAAATGGAAAAAGAGGGAAAAATTGTGATCCTAGTGAATCAAGAATTAGTTGGTTAATTGAGTTTATTTGATGTTGTTGTTGCTATTTTGGGTGATAGGTGTGGTACTAGCACATTGTTTGAATTATTTTGTTGATTAAAACCATTCTTGAAAGAGGGTTTAGGGAAGATTACTTTGTGAACAATTTGTTGGGTAATGGTTCTTGTTAGTTAGTAGTATAATGGTTAGTGTAATTATTGAAATTGTTAAATTAAGAGAGTTAGTAAGATTTCATTAAAAACCCTTGTTCTTGAGTGGTTTGAAAAATGATTTTGGGACTTGGCTAGGCTTGGTCTTGGGTTATAGTTTGTTGTTTGTGTAGATAATTGCATATAAAATGGCATTGGGTAATTGTTTGGAAATTTTCAAATTGTTCCCAAATTTTTAGTCTAAGGCCGCGAGCCCCATGGAGAATAGAAAAGGGAAAAATTTATGGCAATCTTGATTTCATGGTTATGTGATGTTTGATTTAACTTTGGAAGAAGTATGGGAAGGATTGGCTAATTTAAATGAAGTCTTGCATTTTTTTTTATTTTAAAAAAAGGGGTGGTGGCCGAGAGCCTCAAGGAGTAGGTGGAAGGAAAATTATTTTTGTAAACTTGTTATAATGGTTGAGATTGATTAATGACTATGTTTTGGGCCTTAATTGTTGTTTTGTGGAAATATTGAAATATGGAATGGTGTGGTTTAGTAATTAGAAGGTTGCAAATTGTTTTGGAATAGGAGCTTTGTGATTTCTCAAGTAAATTACTTAATTGATTTGTGCCTTTCACTTCTTATAAATTGCCATTATTGTGGTAGTTATTAATTTTGAATTGGATCAAGGAAATGGTTAGTTTTGCAAAAACCCTTGTCCTTGAAGGTGTCTTAATTTGGTATTGGACTTGAATAACATTTGTTTTGAAATACATTGTTGTTTTATGAAGGGAAATCAAGGAATGACAGATGTTGTTTAATTGGTTAGAATGGTTGTAAACTTTTTGAGAAACGAGTGTTGGCCGCAAGCTCTCATGAGTCGGAAGGAATAATTATTTTGTGTTCTTAGTTGATATTAGTAGTATTAAATTATGTGTAAGTGTTGGAAAATTTTAGAGAAAGGTTTGGATTGAATTGAAGTTGTTTTGGACCCTTGAGGCTATGAAACACAATAGGTAAATTGGACTCTTTGAGATCCTAAGAACCTAGTGGAGCCTTAACTTAAGCTTTTGGATAAAATGAAGTTGATTCTTGCTCTAAGTTTTCAAGGAAAATTGTGAGGTTTTATATTCTAAGTTTTCAAGAAAAAGATTCCTTGTCCTTAAAGTTGATTCCTTAATAGTAAAATGAATTTTCAAGGTGTATGTAATCTATTAAAGACTAGTATCCTAAATTATGTTTCTAAGTGTGAGTGTTTTGGGTAGGAAAGGGTCTTAGGTTTCAAGAACCTAAGGATATAGGACTAAGTCTTTAGATTATGCTAAGCTTGCTTTGTGTAATAGGCTTGAGTGATCTGAGACTGTGCGGCGTAGAATCGCAGAGTACGTGGGTGTGTGGCTTGGAGTTCGGTAAGGGCACTTCTAGACATTTGTAGGCTTTTATTTTTGTATGTCCTTGTGTAAGGGAAACTTTTAGATATGATAGGAATTTAATTTCAAGTATGTACGCGAAGAAGTCTGAGAACCTCAGGGTTCGAAGTGAGGGTTTTGTACCCCTTCGTTTTATTTATTTTTTGATATACTGATTTCTTAGTGGGCTTGTCTGTAAGTGGTTCGCAGCTGTCCCCAACCCCCCACACTTGTTTGTTCCTCTCTGCCAACTCCATCGAGTTGCAGAGGGATGGATTCTATGATTTGATTGTCGACTGTTATTGTTGAGCTGTGCAATTATTTAATATGAGATTGAATACATGCTGCGAATTGCGTATTGCTTGTTGAATTGTGTTTCTCCATGCAAACTGCTTTTATTGCTTAAGTTGTTGAATTGCGTTTCTTCATATTAAGCATGCTCTTATTATTTGATATGCGGTCGAATAATCTTGCGTACTGATCAGTGCATTTTAATGCACTCTTTATAGCTTTGCATTTAATGTTTTTGATTGTGTTCTGTACCTAATATCTAAGTCTTAGCACATTTCTAGACTTTGGGTTTTAATTGAGCAGTATAGTAAATTATTGATTAACTTTTGTGTTTACTGCATACTGACCCCTGTCTACTCTACAGGCCATAACTTTGGCTACAGTTATCCGATTGAGACGTGCGAGCATGCGTTGGAAAGCTAAGGAACAGAGCTACAATTCTCCTGTTGGGCTCGAAACCCAATTCTGTTGTCTTCAATGTCAAAACTGCGAATTACGGATGCAGTAAAATGTAAAACGGGTTTTAGGCCTAATTTTGGTCGTTTATCGGGCTTTTATCTTATAACCCGTTAAGGGATTTAGGTTATTCTTTGAGCTGAGACTTAAAAAGAGACTAATCAGCCGTTTTATCTCATCTTACGTTTTATTTTACGAAACTATTGTGCCCTAGCCGTCATGGAAGGCTAAGCTCCTAAGTTGATTCATCGGTGAAAGGTTGTCGTTACAGATTTTGAGGTTCGGTGGCTAATGTTTAATACAATTTCGTTTTAATTTCTTTAATTCCATCTCTATCAATTTCGAATTTGGTTTGAATGTATGCAATTTATTCAGTTCGTTTTCTGCTTAGTTAATTGTTCTGTCTTCATTGTGAAACGCGATTCCGTTGTGTATGAGCACTTGATTATATGCATCTGTTTCGTAACTTTTATTATTTCGAATTGGTTGATTGCTTAAATTAATTGATTCGAGTAGAAATTGATAGAGGGTTGATTAGAATTCTGTCATGATATTGGTCGCGTTTTAAGACGGCGCTTGTCCGCTCCCGTGACCGATTGAACACGCTGTTTTGGCGCTTGCTTGAAACGGTGTGAATTCGTATAAACTGATTAACGCTTGTTTAGTTAGTTTATGTCAACTGTGAATCTGAAATTGAATGAATTGTTGTTATTTAGAACCTGTGATAAATCCAAGACGAGCACCCGGAAACCGGTGAATCAACTGTCTCTCTAATCTGATAATTCTCTCAACAGAAACTGTTTTCACAAAACCCCCCCTTTTTCGTTATTGTTGATTTTTGTACTTCCTGAATTTGGTAATTTTGGTGTTAGAGGTCCTCGTGAGACGACCAAGGTCTCTTGCCTTGAATACTATAAGTAAATCTTTTAATTATTTTGACCCGCGTACGACCGCTGATCACGTACCACTTTTTGAATATCGTATGCGGCGAATTGTTCATCGAGTCTGAGAGCTTAGTCGAGTCGTCGAGACGTTTTTGAGCTGTGAGCCGGACAACTGAGGGTGCTAGGTCCCCTTCGTTCATGGTGGATTAGCTAGGCGTCGCAGCGTTAAGGAACCGGAGCTGAATGTCCTAGGGAGAGCGAAGATCCCAAAGCTACGGCTGGTATTCAGTGGATGGATCGGCGTCTGCTTTCCAGAAAAATTGTCGAAGGTTGAGAGAAAATGAGTCGTGAGATGAGTTGTGAGTGAGTCTTGCATTGTGTCTTGAGAACTGTGCATATTGTTGTTTTGCCTATTGTCATGATATGCTAATTCCTGTAATATGTTGTGCTATTACATGCTTTGTTGCCGAGTGTGTTGTCGAATATGTGTACCTGTCTCTTTTATTTTAAGAAGTTGACCCTTGCCAGTGGTTCTTTCAATTGATGAATGTAACCCAGATGGCGGAGCAAGCAGAGGATGTGGAACTGCAGAGAGGAGCAGCTGAGAGGATAGTCGTCCAGTTTTCTACCTGTACCGTTGGCAGAACCTACTAGTAGTCTAGTGAGGAGTGTGATGTGTCGACCAGCTATAGGTTAGCTGTCGTTTATTTCAGTGTTGTAATAAATCTCTGTTATGTTTCATGACACGTTTGTTATATATGATTTGACAAAATAAATGAATGTGGTCTATGTGGTGTCTTAAATTATTTTCCGTCATGTTTCTAAAAGTCGTTGTGATGCTCTGACTACTCCTTTAAAGAACTTTAAGAAAAGAAAAAAAAATAGGACCACATTTCTCGAAAACCCTATGAGCAGAGTATTCCACCTTTCGGAAACATGTCAACTTTTGTCAGATTGTTCACTTAGTAGCACTCTGGAGACAGGGTGTTACAGTTACTAGCGTGGCACCGCACGCCTCGAGTCCACGTCGCACGTTCTCTGAATTCGGAACTCCTATCATCACAAGTAAACTTAGCACAATTCTAAGAACTAAATAGAAACTTAGGCTCACAAAACCTAACCCTTTTCTAACCAAGTATTCACTCAAGCATTTAATTACTAACAACTTGAAAGAAATAGGTTTTTAAAAATTTAAAATCACTTCTTGAAAGGTTAACATAACACAAATCTTTAATTCCTTGAAGACTTTAAAATAAGCATACTTCAATTAACCATTTTTTTTATACATTTCCAAAAGCCTAAAACACATTTTACGCAAGCATTTAAACAAGTTCATACTAAACAATTTCCTTCCAACACTTCCTATGGCCTCTCGGCCACACCCCCCTTTTCATGCAAAAAAATTTGCAAAATGTTTACAATCTAACAACCCATTTCCAAATCATTCACCTATACTCCAAGACATCAAAGCATCAAGGCATACACAAGGCATAACTCAAAGCACCTTTCAAACATAATACTAACAATGTCAATAACTCAAGAGTAACCCAATCAACTTCCCAAAAATGATTTTCGAACTTAACCAACATCATATAACCACTAGCACACTTAAGAAAATTTAAATCAAACATCAAAACTATTTTCTCAATACTTATAACCAAAAGATTTTCAACAACTTCTAAACTAACACTTAAATCCCAATTTCTTCACCAAATCAACTTCAACATAATAACAATTACTAACATCAATTAAAAGAAAGACACAAAATAATTTTTCTCTTCCAAATCCACTCCTAGGGCTCACGACCCCAACCTCCCTTTTTCCAAAATTTTGCAACTCATCCCCCAAAATCAATAACACCAATTTTATCAATTCTTTTACTTCATTAAACCACATTTAAAACACTCAAACAAATCATCATTCAACTTAAGCATGTTATTCAACATTCAAGAGTCTCACATAAAGATCAAATTCAATCCAAGAATAGGTTTTTCATCAAAATTTACCTAAAAAAAGTTTTAGTTCCAAAACTTTAACTAAGACAACAACAACTACATCAAAGAGACTCATTCAACCAATTTATTACATCCCATAAATCCTCTTTGCCAAGAATAGGTGTTCATCTCAAAAACAACCCAACAACATGTTCATTCTAAAACTACCACTCCAATCAACAACAACAACACAAATTAAACTCAATCAACCCATTAATTTCATGGATTCACTAAGGATTACATCCTTCCCTCTATTTCCCCTTAGGATTGCGCCCTAGGGTTCCAAGATTAGGGGGTTTGGATGTTCACTTCCCTCATTGATCATAATCCAACACAAAACAACACAAAACAAAGCATAAAAATGGAGAAGAAAAAGAAAGGAACCACCACCTCTCCTCCCCTTGATGCTCGCGGCCAAAGGCTGTTTTGGGGGGAGAAAATGCTTCCCTCAACCTAGCTTGGTGATGAAATAGATGAGAATGAATGGGAGAAGAAGTTGGTAGCAAGAAAGATGAAGAAGAAAGGTGAAGGAGTTCAAGTATGGAGAAGCTTGGAAGCTATGGAGGTGGAGAGCTTCTCTTTCTAGAAAATGAGGAAGAAGATGATATGAAGGTAGAGAGAAGGGGGGTCAGGAAATTGGGGCTGCATATAGGGCTCCCCTTCTTTTATTTTACTTAAAAATAATTTAAGCAAAATTAAAATAGGATAAATTAGTAAGGTAATTTTCAAATCCTTCACACATTAAGTGACACCTAGCAATAAAGTAAAGGTGCTAATCACATCAATAGGTCCTACCCATCTAATCTCACAACTCTCATGATTACCTTCTAATTCTAGAGTCTAAGGGTTGTTAAAACACGGCATCGAAAAACCACGTTACAGATAAATTCGCGAAAATTAATTTAACGAGAAATTAATTCATCGCGTGATAATATTTAATTATAAATAATAAAAATCATGTCAAACACTCAGAAATAGTCTCAACAAGTTACTTTTCGATTTTCATCGAAGTCGGAGTTCGTTTAGAATTTTATCTGCGGCTAAACTGCCCGGCGACTCGAAACGCTATGAAACTTCGTTAGAATTTTTTGACGATATTCGAACCGTGAATTAATATAAAATATTAACTCTCAAATATAATTTGATCTTGATTTAATTAATTCACTTACTTAGAGAACAAGAAATTGTTTATTATAGCATAAATACGACAAAATACACGAAATAACACCAAATAACGCATCGTAAAAATTACGAGTGTTACAATACTCCCCCTCTAAAAATAGTTTCATCCTCGAAACTACGGGTAAGATACGTACTGAGAAAAAGTTCTGGATACTGGTTCTTCATCTTCTCTTCTAGCTCCCACGTTGCATCTCCGATCTTCTGATCCCACACGACCTTGACAAGTTGGATTTCTTTGTTCCTTAAATGCTTAGTCTTTCGATCGACAATTCTTGCAAATGATGCTTCAAATGATAGGTCGTCCCGTAGTTGAATCACATCCGGTTCAATAACATGAGGGGGGTCGGAAACATATTTTCACAACTGTGAGACGTGAAAGACATCATGAATGTTTGACAAGAAGGGTGGCAAGGCAATCTGATATGCCACTGGACCAATACGACGAAGAATCTGGTAAAGTCCAATGAACTTAGGAGTAAGTTTCTTGGATTTGATCGCTCGACCAACTCCAGTAATAGATGTAACTCGGAGGAACACATGCTCTCCTTCTTCAAACTCTAACGGTCGGTGACCCTGGTCCACATAACTCTTCAGTCGACTCTGAGACGTCCACATCCTATCTCTGATCAATCGGATCTTCTCGGTCGTCTGTTAAATCATGTTCGGTCCCACAACAGAACTCTCACCATTCTGGTACCAACAAAGAGGCGTCTAACACTTACATCCATACAATGCTTCGTAAGGTGCCATACCGATGCTCGCGTGATAACTGTTATTGTAGGTGAACTCCACTAACGGTAAGACATCATCCCAACTTCCTCTGTGATCCAATGTACACGCTCTCAGCAAGTCTTCTTGTGATTGAATTGTTCGCTCAGTCTGACCATCGGTCTGAGGGTGATATGCTGAGCTAAGTTTGAGCTTGGTTCCCATCACTTCTTGCAATTCCCTCCAAAAGTGAGATGTGAACTTCGGATCTCGGTCAGAAACAATAAAAGAAGGTACACCATGCAGTCGCACAATCTCCGCGATGTAGATCTCTGTCAGCTTCTCCACGTTGTAAGTCGATCTCACCGGCAAGAAATGAGCAGATTTAGTCAATCAGTCAACGATTACCCAAATCGAGTCATTATTCTTCTGCGTTCTTGGTAAACCCACGAAAAAATCCATAGAAATACTATCCCACTTCCACACAGGTACGTCAAGTGACTGTAGCATCCCTGCTGGTCGTTGATGTTCTACCTTCGCTTTCTGGCAAGTAAGACAGGAAGCCACATACTCTGCCACTTGTTTCTTCATTCCGGGCCACCAAAAATGCTTCTTCAAGTCTTGGTACATCTTCGTAACTCCCGAATGAATACTCAATTCACTCTTATGTGCCTCATCGAGAATCAACTTCCTGAGTCCCGCCACATCAGGCACACACACACGTCCGATGCACCTCAAGATGTTGTCCGCTCCAATCTTGAATTCTGTCGCTTTTCCTTGTGCTACCAGTTCAACCTTCTCTTGTAGTAGCTTGTCATCAGTTTGATGGTCCCTAATCTCATCTAATAATCCATTAGAAATGGTGAGCATTCCAAATTTCAGCTTCCCCGGTGACACTTCCACGTTCAACTTCAAGTCTCGAAACTTCTGTAGCATCTCCAACTCCTTGATCATCATTGCTGAAGCTAAAACTCTCTTCCTACTTAGTGCATCAGCTACCACGTTCGCCTTTCCTGGATGTTATTCCAAAGTGAAGTCGTAATCTTTCAAAAATTCCACCCATCTTCGCTGTTGCATGTTAAGCTCCTTCTGATCGAACAAGTATTTCAGGCTCTTATGATCGCTGTAAACAGTGAACGTACTTCCATAGAGATAGTGTCTCCAAATCTTCAATGCGAAAACCACTGCAGCAAGCTCCAAATCATGCGTAGGATAGTTCCTCTCGTGAATCTTGAGTTGTCTTGAGGCATAAGCCACGACTTTCCTATGTTGCATCAGCACGCATCCTAATCCTTGGTGTAACGCATCGCAGTAAACCTTGTAAGGCTCTTCTGGTTGAGGCAAAATCAACATAGGTGCTGTCGTCAAAAGCTCCTTCAACCTCTGGAAACTAAATTCACACTCTTCGGTCCAAGCGAACGGTTGATCCTTCCTCGTAAGTCGTGTAAGCGGTGCTAAGATCTTCGAAAAACCTTCAATAAACCTCCGGTAGTAACCTGTTAAACCAACAAAGCTTCTGATATCTGTTACAGTCTTTGGCTGTTCCCATGCTAACACAGCTTCAATCTTGGCTGGATCCACAGCTATCCCATCCTTGGTTATCACATGTCTGAGAAAATTCACCTCTTCGAGCCAGAACTCACACTTAGAAAGATTAGCATAAAGCTGCTTCTCTCGTAGTATCTGTAGTACTTGGCGTAAATGCTCTTCATGTTCTTCTTTGCTTTTCGAATAGATCAGAATGTCGTCTATGAATGCCACCACAAACCGATCCAAAAATGGGTGAAAGATCCTGTTCTTGTAGTCCATGAATACTGCCGGCGCGTTCGTCACTCCGAATGGCATCACTAGGTACTCGTAGTGACTATATCTTGTCCTGAATGCTGTCTTGGGAATATCCTCTTCCCTCACTCGAATCTGATGGTAACCTGACTTCAAGTCAATCTTGGAAAATATCGTAGCTCCTCGTATTTGTGAACGTGAACACAAGAAGGGGGTTGAATTGTGTTAAAAACTTTTCGCAAACTATACGTAAAAACTTCAACACAAGTTGTTTAAAACTGTTTTGTATATTGGATGCAGAGAATTAAACAGGATCGGATGCAGAAATTTAAACAGTTTATAAAAACTTGTTTTACTGAGCAAGGTAAAGATAAATAATGTAAAGCAGTAAAGGATGAGACTCAGAGATTTATACTAGTTCACCACCAACTGGTAGCTACGTCTAGTCCCTTCGTTCTTGAAGGATTTTCCACTATAATCAACTGATTACAATTTCCTCAAGAGTATTCTTCTGTCACAAACTTGACAATACTCTCAACTTCTCAAAACGACTCAGTACAGTCGAGCCTTTGAGGAACAGAGCCTTAACTAGGCCAAATACAGTTTTACAAAAGAGATTATGATTTTGATAACAATCAAAATAACTCTCACAGAGAGGATGAAAAGATTAAGCTCAAAACAGAATAGCTTTCTAAAAGAAAGTATAAGACGATGAGTTCAGTTCAATGTAGACTAGAAACTTGGCACGAAGCTTGATTGCACACTTGAGTAATATTGCTTTCAGAATGAAGTTTCTTCACAGTTTTTCTAACTCTTCTTCAATGAATACCTTGGGGTATTTATAGGAGTCTTCAAGGGTATTACCATTGCGGTAAAAATATCTCCTTGCCATTGAGTGAGGTAATTTGAAATGTAGTTCTTTTCATCCTTTCCAGAGAATATCAGAATGGTACACATTACAGTTTTCGTACTATCTGCAATTTGCAATTGCCTTGTATGATTTTTGTCTTATGCTAAAGGTGTCACCTTTGCTTCCTCGTACATCAAAATGAGCGCACAAAATCAAATTCGAATTCCGTTCCAGAACAGTCTGAGGCTAAGAGCAAAAACGTGATCACCACGTGCTTCATTAAAGAGATCAGGCGCTCGCTGAGAACAGAGGACGGACGCTCATAGCAATTGAGTGTTCCACGTGTCAAGAAGTCACATCTTTGGGCGCTTGTTAGCAAGACGCCAAGTGGGTTAGGATCTTTGACACTAGTGGATTGTATTCAATTCTTTTGTATATTTCTTCTTCTTTCTTGAGTGATTTGTACATATATAAATGAAGCTTTTGATACCTGTACACTCAAAGATATGTTAGAAGGTAAATTGTTCTCTTGAGAAATATTTTGTTATCATCAAAATTAATGAGGGTCTAAACTTCTCAATCGTTTAGGTTCCAACAATCTCCCCCTTTTTGATGATGACAAATATCTAAGGTTGATGAACAATTTAATTTCAAAATAACATCAAAGGTCTCCCCCTGAATTTAACACTTTTGATGTATAAGACAATTCTAGTATTAAGGCGATTGTTGATAAACAAATTCATTTAAGTGATTGCAAAAATACATAGATGAATCAGAGCATATTTTTAACAAGGTGAGATCGGATGCTGATTTTCATTTTATCAATGCAGTTAATAGATATTAGAGCAATGAATAACCATACAAATGCTATGTATGAAATGATATGCATGATAAATTCAGTTTTAGTGTATTCATCGGACGGTGAATTTGTTAATCAGACTCTCACGTGTTCATCAGACCTTTCTTTTACTTCTTTTACTCCCCCTTTTGTCATCAGACAAAAAGAGTGTAAAGCACATCATAGTCAAAAAGATGGCTTAGAAAAATTTGAATGTATATAAACAGATAATCAGATAAAGGCATGTATAGTCAATTAATCAGAAAAACACTGAATATATAAGAAAAAAATAAGAGAGTACCAAAAAAAAATTTATATCACATAAAAAAAATAAAAATTTTAAGGGTTTGGTGGTGGAGGAGGGATGTTGAGACGTTTATATAGAAGTTTCAGTGCATTCTCCAGCTGAGTGACTTTCAGATTAGTAGCCTTCCTTTCTTCAAACTCTGCTTTAGGAATGGTGACCATTTCAACTGTAGGAGTAGAAGTAGAAGGTCCAACTTCTGGTGCAGGTTTCATCTTCTGATGCTCTGCTAGCACCCAGTTGGAAAGCTTCAGTCTCAAGTCCTTCTTTTGTTGAGCCTTTTGAAAGAATGCATCATTTGGTATAAACCATTTGATGAGACTTCCAAGTTTCCTCTGCTCAGATTCTGACTGAATTCTTCTCCTTTTCTCCACCTCTTCTGGATACAGCAAATCCATGAAGACCGTTTCCCTATGCAGAAGCACGTCAGCAGTGAAAGCCTCAAACTTATTCCCAGCTTCTTCTCCCCATATCCTTCTGATGAATTCACTCAATGCTTGAAGCAAAGAGATTCCTTCATTTTCTGCCAGGTACAATCCTCTCAGATTTTCCCTGTCATCTTCTGTAAGCACCAGGGGGACGAGGCATGGTAACAAAGCTTTGTCTTTCCATGTCTTCGACCATTGACTCCAAGTGAATCCAATGTCAAAGTGCTTTGTCACTGCAGCCCATTGGACATAAGTCTTCATGCATTCGAGTGGTCTGATTACTGAGCATATAAACATATCATCGAAGTAAACTGTTCCCAGATTGATGTCAGTAATTCTGCTGATTGTGCCAACTGTTGGAATAGTGGCTTTCTCGGCATTGCAGCAGTTTGAGGAGCCAGTTCTCCATTCATCTTCCTTTAGAGAGTTCAGGTAAAACCTTCTGGCATGATCCTCAGAGATCTTGGCAATCGAAAGCTTAGAGAATTCCTTAAGATTGTACTTCTTGGGTGCCTTCTCATACTCCGTGAGCCCGATCTTAATGAATGGCTGCTTGCCAGGAGCAGGTTCTTTCCTTTTCCCAGGGATAGACCAAGGTAGCCACCTTTGTCTGTCTGGTACAATCTTCACTGTTATAGACGAAGGATCCCTGAACTGTCTGATTACTTCAATCTTCTTCATCTCAAGACAGTGTGCTATGAAAGCAGCTTCTTCATCTGTGATCCACCTTCCGTATTCTTCCAATGTGAGTGGTTCAGTTTGTGTAGGGATCTAGGAAGGTCAACAGAGAAGGGAATTGCTCTGCTACCAGATGCTGGTCTCAATCTTCCTTTAAATGACATCTGAAAGTGGTCTTATCCATCCTTGAAGGTAGCACTCATCGGAGAGGCAATCTCCAGTCTGGCAGCTCCAGAGGTGAAGGTTTTCAAATGCCATGTGGAGGGACGATTGTAGATGCTATGATATATCTCATACTTAACAAACCGTGGTTTGTTAATACATGAGACATTCTTCCTTCCACCAGCGTCTGTAGGTTTATGGGTAATGGTGAGTAAGGTGGGAGTGGTTTTGGTGATTTTGTAGGTTTTAGGTGTGTAAGGTTTGAAGGGATTAACGGGAGGTACTTTGAATAATAGATTAAAGGGATGAGAGTGAAGTTTGGAAATATATGTGGTAAGTGAAGTATTTGAGGAATTTTGTGGTAGGTCAAGGTTGAGTGTAGAGGATAATGGTTGGGTAGGTTTAGAGAGGGTAGAGGTTTGTCGGAGGCTCATTCTGGTTTTCTTGGTTTGAGGTTGTGTTTGTGGTTGCGAAACAAACAATGGGGGTGCAGGAATAACATCATGAGCATCAAAGACAGATACTGATTCATCAGCAGTAAAATCAAGTACCTTTGGGTTAACCTCTTAAGACTTAACCAGCCTTCTTTTCGATCCTCTCGTGACAACAACAGCAGGAGGAGGAGGAGGGATTTGCTTCCCTTGATCGGATGCTGAAGCATCCTTTTCAGCTGCTGGCCTAAACTGTTTCTCCAAGACCTTTCTGATGGGAATTATATCCTCATCTTCTGGTTCTTCAACAGTAGGTGTAGGAGCCACCTTCTGTTTTGTTCTTCTTGTCTCCCTTGAAGGAGACTCAGCAGGTCTTTTCACACCAGTCATTGAGCTTCTAGTGGTTTTCTTTTCAGCTTCTCCTTCCTGTTACTCTATTTTCACTTTCTTGATCATAGAGCCTGTAATTAGCTGCATCCTGACCAAACTGTTGACTCCAAAAACATCTGGACGAACAACAGCGCCAATGGAGAGAAGGACTCCATAAGGGATTATCTTGACGATATTCTTCTTATCGACACTCTTCCTTGAGAAGACAAGGGCATTTATCAGATTGTTGATAATCAACCTTGGCAGATTGATTTTCTTCCCATCCATGTAGTTCCTCATAATGAACTTTTGCTCGTAGTTCACTATGTCGCTTGAGCCAGCGTTCAGAATCACGCTCTTGGCGATGATTTTGTCGCGATGCTCGATGGTGGCTTTTCAAGTCTTTGGCCGTGGGAGTGATGTTCTTCTTCTTCAGTTCACGGTAGTTCTCAAACAGGGCTTCGTTGACGTTTTCAAGTCCTCTGTAAGCATCAGCCCAGTTTGCATGGTAACTGATTCCTTCACACAAACACTTGATCGTCTGAGCAATAGAGTTGATGGTGAAGCGTAGGTTGAAGCCTCTGATGTGTCGTTCTATGACTTTCCTCGGAAGTAAGTACGCATTCCCCCAGAACTCCTTAATAGCGTAGCTCAGTACGTCAACTGGTTCCCAGATGAGGTAGTTTTTCCAGCCCAGTTTCTCAAGACCTTCTTCAAAATCAAAACCATATAGCTTGAATTTCTAAAAATCAACCCGGTTCTCATTTAGAAGTTTTGCCTCAGAGAAGACGTCGAAAACAACAGTGTATTGTCCAACCTTTCTGTCGGCCATTGTAGCAGTTGAAGAGAAGGTGATGGAGGTTTTAGGGTTTGAAAACACACAGAGAGAGAGAGAGACAGAGAGAAGGAAAACAGTTTTGCAAGAAAACGCAGAGTGAAGTGATGGAGCGAAAAATGTGGAGTAGTGGGAAAGTTGATAGAAAATGGTACAGTCCTTTTTCAAAAAATCGCTTCACATTTCCACATAAAAATTAAATCAAAAAGAAAAGAAAATAAAGATTCGCCTTTTCATTAAATGCAGACGCCAAAAGAAAAGTAAGATCAAGAAAAAGATTTTATCGAAAGACATAAATAATTATGACTCAGTAGATGTGATGAGACGCTTAAGTCCTTAACACGTGTGACACGTGTGGGTGTGCTCGGACACACGCAACCGATTCACCAGACGATGAGTTATGATGCATATGACAAATAAGATGCTTATTCATATATATGCTTATGTCATACCAGATGCTAAGATTTTGTATATTATCTGACGCTGAGATTACTCATTCTTCTATAAGATGAAAGTTTAAATTTCTTCTTATAAAATTGAATCTATCTTCAGCAAGGGGTTTTTTAAATATGTCAGCCCACTGATGATCAGTGTCTACAAATTTTATTTCTAGAATACCCTTCTGAACATAGTCTCTTATGAAGTGATGCTTAATCTCAATGTGTTTGGCTCGTGAATACAATATGGGATTTTTAGTAAGACAGATTGCAGAAGTATTGTCACAAAAGATAGGAATGTTACTCTCTTTTATCAGATAGTCTTCAAGTTGATATTTCATCCACAGAAGTTGAGAGCTGCAACTTGCTGCTGAAATATACTCAAACCTGCGTTGAGAGTGCAATCGTGCTTTGCCTTTTGCTTGACCAAGATACAAGATTTGCTCCAAGGAATTGGCGGCTTCCACTTGTGCTTTTTCTTTCAATTCGGTCTCCAAAGAAAGTCAAAGATCACGAAACCTACTAACTTGTAATCTTTTGATTTCTTATAAAGCAAACCAAGATTAGTAGATCCTTGCAAATATCTAAAGATTCTTTTAACAGCACTCAAGTGTGATTCTCTAGGATCTGATTGAAACCTAGCACACAGACAGGCAGAACATAATATCAGGTCTTGAAGCTGTAAGATAAAGTAGAGATCCAATCATACCTCTGTACATCTTCTGATCTACCTTTTTACCAGTTTCATCTTTACCAAGAATACATGTGGGATGCATAGGAGTATACATAGGTTTGCAATCCACCATTTTGAATTTCTTTAGCAATTCCTTGATATATTTGCTTTGATGTATATATATACCATCATTGCATTGTTTGATTTGAATTCCAAGGAAAAACTTTAGTTCACCCATCATGCTCATCTCGAATTCAGCCTGCCTTAGCTTAGAAAATTCTTTGCAAAGGCTTTCATTAGTAGCTCCAAAAATAATGTCGTCAACATATATTTGAACAATTATAAAGTGCTTGTTTGATGTTTTTCTAAAAAGAGTAGTGTCTACTAGACCTCTGGTAAGTCCATTTTTCATCAAAAATGTACTCAGTCTTTCATACCAAGCTTTGGGAGCTTGCTTAAGACCATAAAGGGATTATTTTGAGTTTGAAGACATGTTCTGGAAATTCAATGTCTTCGAAACCAAGAGGTTGTTTTACAAAGACTTCCTCAGTTATAAAACCATTCAAGAAAGCACTTTTCACATCCATTTGATAAAGAATTATATCATGATGTGCAGCAAAAGAAAGCAAAATGCGTATAGCTTCTAACCTTGCAACAGGTGCAAATGTTTCTGTAAAATCAATACCTTCTTCCTGTGAGTACCCTTGAGCAACTAATCTTGCCTTGTTTCTTACAACCTTTCCATCTTCATCAAGCTTGTTTCTAAATACCCATTTAGTGCCAATAGCTTGCTTATCTTCTGGTAAGGTAACCAGCTTCCATGCATCATTTCTTTGGAACTGATTCAACTCTTCTTGCATGGCCAGAATCCAGCCTTCATCTTTCAATGCTTGATCAATCGTTTTAGGTTCCATTTCTAAGAGTACTGCCATATCTGCATGCTCTTTAAAAGAGGATCTGGTTCTTACTTTATCTACAGGTTTTCCTATGATCTGATCTTTAGGATGATTGGCTTTATATTTCCAGCTCTTTCTGAATTCAGCTTCTGAAGATTCTTGTGTCTGGTCACCACCGGACGATGAAGATGTAGGTTCACTATTTGTAGTATTACCTATATTTAATTCTGAAAACAATTCATCTAGCTCTGACATGGCTGTGTCAGGCTTCTTGTCATCAAATTTGACATGAATGGATTCTTCCACTGTCATAGTTTCTTTATTGTATATTCTAAAAGCTTTAGATCTTTCAAAATATCCCAAAAAGATTCCTTTGTCAGCTTTTGAATCAAACTTACCAAGCTGATCCTTAGTATTTAAAATGTAACACGTGCAACCAAATGAATGAAAATATGATATGTTTGATTTCCTTCCTTTCCACAGTTCATATGGAGTCTTCTTCAAAATAGATCTTATAGAAATTCTATTTTGAATGTAACAAGCTGTGTTTACTGCTTCTGCCCAAAAATGTTTCGCAATATTAGCCTCATTGATCATGGTCCTGGCCATTTCTTTAAGGGACCTATTTTTCCTTTCTACAATACCATTTTGTTGAGGTGTTCTAGGAGTGGAGAAATTGTGGGAGATGCCATTATCATCGCAAAATTTTTGAAAGTTTTCATTTTCAAATTCTCCCCCATGATCACTTCTAATAGAAGATATGCAAATTCCTTTTTCATTTTGAACTGTTTTGCAGAATACAGTAAATACCTTGTATGACTCATCTTTGTGAGCAAGGAATCTAACCCATGTCCATCTAGTGAAATCATCAACAATGACTAACCCATATTTCTTTCCAGTTAAAGAGGCTGTCCTTGTTGGACCAAAAAGATCAAGATGCAAAAGCTCAAGTGGTCTAGAGGTTGAAACAACATTTTTTGAATGAAAAGAAGTTTTAACTTGTTTTCCTCTTTGACATGCCTCACATAGAGCATCGGATTGATACTTGAGATTTGGTAAGACTGCGCTTGTTTAATTTTGAGATTAATCTCAAATTGGCATGACCCAATCTCTTGTGCAAAATCCATTGTTCTTCGTCAACAAACATGAGGCACTTGACATCTTGTTTTGCAAGTTTAGAGAGATCAATTTTGTAAATATTTTGTTTCCTCTTAGCAGTAAAGAAAGTAGAGCCGTCTTTCTTGCTTTTTACTAGACATCCAGTTTCTGTAAAGATGACTTCATAACCATTGTCACATAATTGACTTATGCTCAATAAGTTATGTTTAAGTCCTTCAACATATAGTACATTATCAATAGAGGGAAGAGAGCCTTTACCAATGCGACCAATTCCAACTATTTTACCTTTCTGGTTTCCTCCGAAACTAACGAATCCAGCTTCTTTAGTCCTTAGTTCTTGGAACATATGCTTTTCTCCCGTCATGTGACGCGAGCATCCACTGTCTAAGTACCAAGATAGGTGTGTTGACTTTGTTGCTAAGCATGTCTACAACATAGACTATTTTATCTTTAGGTACCCATATCTTTTTGGGTCCTTTCTTGTTAGTTCTTGAAGGAGGCTTATCCTTCACAGTTTTAAAAACAGTACATGCACTTTTCAAATGACCAGGTTTATTGCAGTAAGTACAGTGCAAGCATTTACTATGATTATTGGATTTATCAGATGCTGAATCATTTTCTAAAAGAGGTTCATCTGACATATAACCAAGACCATGAGTTGTCGTTTTACTGACACCCCAAATCATTGAAGCTTGCTTGCTACGAGTTACACTCCCTGCAAGAAACTTTTGAAAAGCATATTCATAATCATTTGATTTTTATTTAGGATTGGCTGTAACTTTAGAGCTTTCAGCTTGAGAGCTCTCAGCTTCTGGTTGCTTATTAGCGATCAGACGCTGGTTATCCATCAGATGCTGATTTTCAGTTTTCAGCTTCTGATTTTCTTTGTTGAGTACAGATTTTTCTTTGTTTAAAGCTTAAAAGTCTTGTGATAATTTTGAAAATTTCTTTTTCAAATTCTTATACTCAACAGAGAGAGTGGCAGAGTCCTTAAGAAGATCATCAAATGCAAGTTGAAGTTCGGAGTAGGAATCATATACTATTACCTCGTCAACTTCTTCTTCTGAATCAAGGTCAGTGTCTACCATGAGAGAGAGATTTGCCTCTACTTCATTATCTTCCTCAGATGAAGATGAATCTAGATCTTCCCATGTAGCCATGAGGCTCTTCTTCTTTTTCTTTAAAGAACTTCTTGTGGACTTCTCCTTAAGATTTGGACATTCGGGTTTGAAATGTCCAGGCTTTTTACATTCGTAGCATATGACTTGAGCCTTGTCCTTGCTCTCTTTCTTTTCCTTAGTATCTTTCTTATGAAACTTCCTCCTGAAGTTTCTCTTCTTCCACATTCTTTGTATCTTCCTGGATATAAACGCAAGCTCATCTTCTGATGTGTCAACATCTCCTTCTGAAGCTTCATCTTCTGATTCTTCTTCTTCATCCTGAAGGGCTTTGGAAGAACTGACTTTATGTTGAGAGACTTTTAAGGCAATAGACTTGCCCTTTTTGACCGGTTCTTCTTCATTTAGCTCAAGTTCATGAGCTTTCAACGAACTCATAAGATCTTCAATTCGTAAGACATTTAGATCTTTTGCTTCCTGAATAGCAGTGACCTTGGGTCTCCACTGCTTAGTCAAGCTTTTTAAGATCTTTCTAACATGGTCAGGTGTAGTGTAACTTTTTCCAAGGGCCTGTAACCCATGAACAAGGGTTTGAAATCTTCCAAACATGGTTTCAATGTTTTCACCATCTTCCACCAGTGTCTGTAGGTTTATGGGTAATGGTGAGTAAGGTGGGAGTGGTTTTGGTGATTTTGTAGGTTTTAGGTGTGTAGGGTTTGAAGGGATTAACGGGAGGTACTTTGAATTATAGGTTAAAGGGATGAGAGTGAAGTTTGGAAATATATGTGGTAAGTGAAGTATTTGAAGAATTTTGTGGTAGGTCAAGGTTGAGTGTAGTGGATAATGGTTGGGTAGGTTTAGGGAGGGTAGAGGTTTGTCGGAGGCTCATTCTGGTTTTTTTGGTTTGTGTTTGTGTTTGTGGTTATGAAACAGACAATGGTGGTGCAGGAATAACATCATGAGCATCAAAGATAGAATCTTGATTCATCGGTGATAAAATCAAGTACCTTTGGGTTAACCTCAAGACTTAACCACCTTCTTTTCGATCCTCTCGTGACAACAACATCGGGGAGGAGGAGGAGGATCTGCTTCCCTTGGCCAGGACGAAGCATCCTTTTCACCGCTGGCCTAAATCAAGCTTCTCCAAGACCTTTATGATGGGAATTCTATTCTCATCTTCTGGTTCTTCAACAGTAGGTGCAGGAGCCACCTTCTATTTTGTTCTTCTTGTCTCCCTTGAAGGAGACTCAGCAGGTCTTTTCACACCAGTCATTGAGCTTCTGATGGTTTTCTTTTCAGCTTCTCCTTCCTGTTGCTCTATTTTCACTTTCTTGATCATAGAGCCAGTAATTAGCTGTATCCTGACCAAACTGTTGACTCCAAAAACTTCTGGACGAACAACAGCACCAACACCAAAGTATTTTTCTTTTTCCTTTGTGTTGATGGAGTCAGTCAGCTTCCTTACAATGTCGTCTTTGATCATCATAATGGAGAGAAGGACTCCATAAGGGATTATCTTGACGATATTCTTCTTATCAACACTCTTCCTTGAGAAGACAAGGGCGTTTATCAGATTGTTGATAATCAACCTTGGCAGATTGATTTTCTTCCCTTCCATGTAGTTCCTCATAATGAACTTTTGCTCGTAGTTCACTATGTCGCTTGAACCAGCCTTCAGAATCACGCTCTTGGCGATGATTTTGTGCAGTACTCGGTAGTGGCTTTTCAAGTCTTTGGCCGTGGGAGTGATGTTCTTCTTCTTCTTCAGTTCACGGTAGTTCTCAAACAGAGCTTCGTTGACGTTCTCAAGTCCTCTGTAAGCATCAGCCCAGTTTGAATGGTAACTGATTCCTTCACACAGACACTTAATCGTCTGAGCAATAGAGTTGATGGTGAAGCGTAGTTTGAAGCCTCTGATGTGTCCTTCTATGACTTCCCCCGGAAGTAAGTACGCATTCCCCCAGAACTCCTTAATAGCGTAGCTCAGTACGTCAACTGGTTCCCAGATGAAGTAGTTTTTCCAGCCCAGTTTCTCAATACCTTCTTCAAAATCAAACCCGTACAGCTTGAAGTTCTCAAAATCAACCCGGTTCTCATTCAGAAGTTTTGCCTCAGAGAAGACGTCGAAGGCAGCAGTGTATTGTCCAACCTTTCTGTCGGCCATTGTAGCAGTTGAAGAGAAGATGATGGAGGTTTTAGGGTTCGAAAACACACAGAGAGAGAGAGAGACAGAGAGAAAGAGAACGGTTTTGTAGAAAACGCAGAGTGAAGTGATGGAGCGAAAAATGTGGAGTAGTGGGAAAGTTGATAGAAAATGGTACAGTTCTTTTTCAAAAAATCGCTTCACATTTCCACATAAAAATTAAATAAAAAAGAAAAGAAAATAAAGATTCGCCTTTTCATTAAATGCAGACGCCAAAAGAAAAGTAAGATCAAGAAAAAGATTTTATCGAAAGACATAAATAATTATGACTCAGTAGATGTGATGAGACGCTTAAGTCCTTAACACGTGTGACACGTGTGGGTGTGCTCGGACGCACGCAACCGATTCACCAGACGATGAGTTATGATGCATATGACAAATAAGATGCTTATTCATATATATGCTTATGTCATACCAGATGCTAAGATTTTGTATATTATCTGACGCTGAGATTAATCATTCTTCTATAAGATGAAAGTTTAAATTTCTTCTTATAAAATTGAATCTATCTTCAGCAAGGGGTTTTGTAAATATGTCAGCCCACTGATGATCAGTGTCTACCAATTTTATTTCGAGAATACCCTTCTGAACATAGTCTCTTATAAAATGATGCTTAATCTCAATGTGCTTGGCTCGTGAATGCAATATGGGATTTTTAGTAAGACAGATTGCAGAAGTATTGTCACAGAAGATAGGAATGTTACTCTCTTTTATCAGATAGTCTTCAAGTTGATATTTCATCCACAGAAGTTGAGAGCTGCAACTTGCTGCTGAAATATACTCAGCTTCTGCTGTTGAGAGTGCAATCGTGCTTTGCCTTTTGCTTGACCAAGATACAAGATTTGCTCCAAGGAATTAGTAGCTTCCACTTGTGCTTTTTCTTTCAATTCAGTCTCCAAAGAAAGTCAAGATCACGTAAACCTACTAACTTGTAATCTTTTGATTTCTTATAAAGCAAACCAAGATTAGTAGATCCTTGCAAATATCTAAAGATTCTTTTAACAAAGACTCAAGTGTGATTCTCTAGGATCTGATTGAAACCTAGCACATGCAGACAGGCTGAACATAATATCAGGTCTTGAAGCTGTAAGATAAAGTAGAGATCCAATCATACCTCTGTACATCTTCTGATCTACCTTTTTACCAGTTTCATCTTCACCAAGAATACATGTGGGATGCATAGGAGTACACATAGGTTTGCAATCCACCATTTTGAATTTCTTTAGCAATTCCTTGATATATTTGCTTTGATGTATATATATACCATCATTGCATTGTTTGATTTGAATTCCAAGGAAAAACGTTAGTTCACCCATCATGCCCATCTCGAATTCAGCCTGTTTTAGCTTAGAAAATTCTTTGCAAAGGCTTTCATTAGTAGCTCCAAAAATAATGTCATCAACATATATTTGAACAATTATAAAGTGCTTGTTTGATGTTTTTCTAAAAAGAGTAGTGTCTACTAGACCTCTGGTAAATCCATTTTTCATCAAAAATGTACTCAGTCTTTCATACCAAGCTCTGGGAGCTTGCTTAAGACCATAAAGGGCCTTTTGAGTTTGAAGACATGTTCTGGAAATTCAATGTCTTCGAAACCAGGAGGTTATTTTACAAAGACTTCCTCAGTTATAAAACCATTCAAGAAAGCACTTTTCAGATCCATTTGATAAAGAATTATATCATGATGTACACCAAAAGAAAGCAAAATGCGTATAGCTTCTAACCTTGCAACAGGTGCAAATGTTTCTGTAAAATCAATACCTTCTTCCTGTGAGTACCCTTGAGCAACTAATCTTGCCTTGTTTCTTACAACCTTTCCATCTTCATCAAGCTTGTTTCTAAATCATTTAGTGCCAATAGCTTGCTTATCTTCTGGTAAGGTAACCAGCTTCCATACATCGTTTCTTTGGAACTGATTCAACTCTTCTTGTATGGCCAGAATCCAGCCTTCATCTTTCAATGCTTGATCAATCGTTTTAGGTTCCATTTCTGAGAGTAGTGCCATATCTGCATGCTCTTTAAAAGAGGATCTGGTTCTTAATTTATCTCCAGGTTTTCCTATGATCTGATCTTTAGGATGATTGGCTTTGTATTTCCAGCTCTTTCTGAATTCAAACGAAGATTCTTGTGTCTGGTCACCACTGGGCGATGAAGATGTAGGTTCACTATTTGTAGTATTACCTATATTTAATTCGAAAACAATCCATCTAGCTCGACATGGCCGTGTCGTGCTTCTTGTCATCAAATTTAACATGAATGGATTCTTCCATCGCCATAGTTTCTTTATTGTATATTCTAAAAGCTTTAGATCTTTCAGATTCCCAAAGATTCCTTTGTCAGCTTTTGAATCAAACTTACCAAGCTGATCCTTAGTATTTAAAATGTAACACGTGCAACCAAATGAATGAAAATATGATATGTTTGGTTTCCTTCCTTTCCACAGTTCATATGGAGTCTTCTTCAAAATAGATCTTATAGAAATTCTATTTTGAATGTAACAAGCTGTGTTTACTGCTTCTGCCCAAAAATGTTTCGCAATATTAGCCTCATTGATCATGGTCCTGGCCATTTCTTGGAGGGACTTATTTTTCCTTTCTACAACACCATTTTGTTGAGGTATTCTAGGAGAGGAGAAATTGTGGGAGATGCCGCTATCATCGCAAAATTTTTGAAAGCTTTCATTTTCAAATTCTCCCCCATGATCACTTCTAATAGAAGATATGCAAATTCCTTTTTCATTTTGAACTGTTTTGCAGAATACAGTAAATACCTTGTATGACTCATCTTTGTGAGCAAGGAATCTAACCCATGTCCATCTAGTGAAATCATCAACAATGACTAACCCATATTTCTTTCCAGTTAAAGAGGCTGTCCTTGTTGGACCAAAAAGATCAAGATGCAAAAGCTCAAGTGGTCTAGAGGTTGAAACAACATTTTTTGAATGAAAAGAAGTTTTAACTTGTTTTCCTCTTTGACATGCCTCACAGAGAGCATCAGATTGATACTTGAGATTTGGTAAGCCTCTGACAAGACTGTGCTTGTTTAATTTTGAGATTAATCTCAAATTGGCATGACCCAATCTCTTGTGCCAAATCCATTGTTCTTCGTCAACAAACATGAGACACTTGACATCTTGTTTTGCAAGTTCAGAGAGATCAATTTTGTAAATATTTTGTTTCCTCTTAGCAGTAAAGAAAGTAGAGCCGTCTTTCTTGCTTTTTACTAGACATCCAGTTTCTGTAAAGATGACTTCATAACCATTGTCACATAATTGACTTATGCTCAACAAGTTATGTTTAAGTCCTTCAACATATAGTACATTATCAATAGAGGGAAGAGAGCCTTTACTAATGCGACCAATTCCAACTATTTTACCTTTCTGGTTTCCTCTGAAACCAACGAATCCAACTTCTTTAGGCCTTAGTTCTTGGAACATATGCTTTTCTCCCGTCATGTGACGCAAGCATCCACTGTCTAAGTACCAAGATAGGTGTGTTGACTTTGTTGCTAAGCATGTCTGCAACATAGACTATTTTATCTTTAGGTACCATATCTTTTTGGGTCCTTTCTTGTTAGTTCTTGAAGGAGGCTTATCCTTCACAGTTTTAAAAACAGTACTTGCACTTTTCAAATGACCAGGTTTATTGCAGTAAGTACAGTGCAATCATTTACTATGATTATTGGATTTATCAGATGCTGAATCATTTTCTAAAAGAGGTTCATCTGATATATAACCAAGACCATGAGTTGTCGTTTTACTGACACCCCAAATCATTGAAGCTTGCTTGCTACGAGTTACACTCTCTGCAAGAAACTTTTGAAAAGCATATTCATAATCATTTGATTTTCATTTAGGATTGCCTGTAACTTTAGAGCTTTCAGCTTGAGAGCTCTCAGCTTCTGGTTGCTTATTAGCGATCAGACGCTGGTTATCCATCAAATGCTGATTTTCAGTTTTCAGCTTCTGATTTTCTTTGTTGAGTACAGATTTTTCTTTGTGTAAAGCTTGAAAGTCTTGTGATAATTTTGAAAATTTCTTTTTCAAATTCTTATACTCAACAGAGAGAGTGGCAGAGTCCTTAAGAAGATCATCAAATGCAAGTTGAAGTTCAGAGTAGGAATCATATACTATTACCTCTTCAACTTCTTCTTCTGAATCAAGGTCAGTGTCTGCCACGAGAGCAAGATTTGCTTCTACTTCATTATCTTCCTCAGATGAAGATGAATCTAGATCTTCCCATGTGGCCATGAGACTCTTCTTCTTTTTCTTGAAAGAACTTCTTGTGGACTTCTCCTTAAGATTAGGACATTCGGACTTGAAATGTCCAGGCTTTTTACATTCATAGCAAATGACTTGAGCCTTGTCCTTGCTCTCTTTCTTGTCCTTAGTATATTTCTTCTGAAACTTCCTTCTGAAGTTTCTTTTCTTCCACATTCTTTGTATCTTTCTGGATATAAACGCGAGCTCATCTTCTGATGTGTCAGCATCTCCTTCTGAAGCTTCATCTTCTGATTCTTCTTCTTCAGCTTGAAAGGCTTTGGAAGAACTGACTTTATGTTGAGAGACTTTTAAGGCAATAGATTTACCCTTTTTGACCGGTTCTTCTTCATTTAGCTCAAGTTCATGAGCTTTCAACGAACTCATAAGATCTTCAAGTCGTATGACATTTAGATCTTTTGCTTCCTGAATAGCAGTGACCTTGGGTCTCCACTGCTTAGTCAAGCTTCTTAAGATCTTTTTAATATTGTCCGGTGTAGTATAACTTTTTCCAAGGGCCTGTAACCCATGAACAAGTGTTTGAAATCTTCCAAACATGGTTTCAATGTTTTCACCATCTTCCATTTTGAATAACTCATATTGGCGAACCAACATGCTAGCTTTGGTTTCTCTTACTTGGGCAGAGCCATCGTAAGATAAAACAAGTGAGTCCCAGATTTCTTTGGCAGTATCAAATTTGCCACATTTATCATATTCTTTTTCTGTCATAGCACAGATAAGAATGAATCTAGCCTTTTGATTGATTTGATATCTCTTTTTCTGTTCATCATTCCAATCTTCTCTGGCTATCGCAACACCACGAGGATTAGTGAGAGGAATGTAACCACTTTGAACTATATCCCACAACTCAAGTTATTGTGTTTCAAAGAAAGCTTTTATCTTATCTTTCCAGTAATCAAATTTTTCTCCATCGAATAGAGAAGGACGGTTCATATGACCACCTTCAGTAGACATGTTCACAGTATAGGATCTTTTCACTTAACACTGTTAAGTGCTCAACCAAGAGGCCGAGCTCTGATACCAATTGAACGTGAACACAAGAAGGGGGGGTTGAATTGTGTTAAAAACTTTTCGCAATCTATGTGTAAAAACTTCAAAATAAGTTGTTCAAAACTGTTTTGTATATCGGATGCAGAGAATTAAACAGGACCGGATGCAGAAACTTAAACAGTTTATAAAAACTTGTTTTACTGAGCAAGGTAAAGATAAATAATGTAAAGCAGTAAAGGATGAGACTCAGAGATTTATACTAGTTCACCACCAACTGGTAGCTACGTCTAGTTCCTTCGTTCCTGAAGGATTTTCCACTATAATCAACTGATTACAATTTCCTCAAGAGTATTCTTCTGTCACAAACTTGACAATACTCTCAACTTCTCAAAACGACTCAGTACAGTCGAGCCTTTGAGGAACATAGCCTGAACTAGGCCAAATACAGTTTTACAAAAGAGATTATGATTTTGATAACAATCAAAATAACTCTCACAGAGAGGATGAAAAGATTAAGCTCAAAACAGAATAGCTTTCTAAAAGAAAGTATAAGACGCTGAGTTCAGTTCAATGTAGACCAGAAACTTAGCACGAAGCTTGATTGCGCACTTGAGTAATATTGCTTTCAGAATGAAGTTTCTTCACAGTTTCTCTCACTCTTCTTCAATGAATACCTTGGGGTATTTATAGGAGTCTTCAAGGGTATTACCGTTGCAGTAAAAATATCTCCTTGCTATAGAGTGAGGTATTTTGAAATGTAGTCATTTTCATCCTTTCTAGAGAATATCAGAATAATACACATTACCGTTTTCGTACTATCTGTAATTTGCAATTGCCTTGTACGATTTTTGTCTTATGCTAAAGGTGTCACCTTTGCTTCCTCGTACATCAAAATGAGCGTACAAAATCAAATTCGAATTCCGTTCCAGAACAGTCTGAGGCTAAGAGCAAAAACATGATCACCATGTGCTTCATTAAAGAGATCAGACGCTCGCTCAGAACATAGGACGGACGCTCGTAGCAATTGAGTGTTCCACGTGTCAAGAAGTCACACTGCTGGACGCTTGCTGTTAACCAGACGCTGAAGTGTGTTCGGATGCTAACACTAGTGGATTGTATTCAACTCTTTTGTATATTTCTTCTTCTTTCTTGAGTGATTTGTACATATATAAATGAAGCTTTTGATACCTGTACACTCAAAGATATGTCAGAAGATAAATTGTTCTCTTGAGAAATATTTTGTTATCATCAAAATCAATGAGGGTCTAAACTTCTCAATCGTTTAGGTTCCAACAGAGAAGAGTTTTAGAAAACTTTATTTTTAAAGTCCTTGCTTGATTTATTAGAATCTTATAAGTGGTTTTAGTATATATGTTATTAAAGCTTTGTTGAAAGAAAGTTAAATATTTCCCCCTAATTTTGTTGCTGAAGCCGTGAGCTTCACGGGAGAAAAGAAGAATTTTGTGATTTCCAACTTGTTTTTTTCATAGTTCACTTAGTGTCATAGTTTAGGAGTTTTGAAAAATTTGATTGAGTTAAGATTTTATGAAGTGTTATTTTAGTATTTTAAGACAATGAAACACCGAATGTTTAAAGGAATCTCTGTGGTTCCTAAACAAGGTGAAGTCTTAGAAAATTAAGTGTTTAAAGTTCTTGAGTCTTAGTACGAGTTTTATGATTGCAAAAACTTTGAAAGAAGAAAATTCTTGGGTATTATTTTATTGTTTGAAACCGATGGAGTATTTGATGTCTTGGTATTATCTTGAAATTTTCCTTGATTGACTGTAAGTGTTTGTTAATTAGGTATTCTAGAAGTTCAATTATTGCTTGGTTTTGAAAGAAAAATGATTTTCTAGTGTTTTAAAGTTAAACGCTTAGTTATGAAATTCTTGAGTAAGTGTGTAATTTTTTTTACAGTTCTCTGAAAAGAGAAAAATAATTTCGAGTTTTGAGCACTTTGTTATTGGTGTGTGAATTTTTTTTTTTTGAAAAGCTTTGATTTAAAAGGATTTTAAAGATAAGAGAGAGTTATTAATGTGGTTTTGACCTTGGACTGAGGTGTGTAATGATTTTGATACAATGAGAACCTAATCTCATAGGAACTTTGTTTTCCATGAGCATAGTTGAGTCTTAAGTAAAATTTTATTTCATTAGTTCCCTGTCTTAGTGATTCTCAAGAGATGAAGAATTTTTTTTTTTTTGAAAAAATTTGATCCGAGAAAAGGATTTTAATCTTTTTGGAAGTTTTAAGTGATTTTTTTTTGGTACCCCTGATATGTGTAACCATGGTTGCATGTGAATAGGATAATATTATTTTCTTAATAATGGCACATAACTGTAGTCGAGTTCGTATTCGTGAACGTGATCGTGATCGTGAATAAGCGGAATGCGTGGCTCTGGAATAAAGCGATGGTCAAATCGTAAGGAATTCTTCGTCCACTAACTACACTTATATTACGGTGTGCTATATATATATATATACCTAGTGTTAATTGTGTTGATTGTTCTTGTTGCATGTTGTGATATGTTTGTAATATTATATTACGTAGCTATAAATATTATGGTACTACTTATATTAATATGTATCATGAGTGCTTATGTGTGCACATTATTTTTATGGATTTGAATAAAATAATTTTTTCGTATTTTACTATTCGTGTAGTTTCGAGGACGAAACTATTTTAAGAGTGGTGGTATTGTAACATCCCAATTTTTAAGAACAATTGTTTTAGCGATAAAATCCCCAAATACTTGAAAGGTAAATCTTAGAGATTGATCACCTCAATGATTTACTGAGAGCACGAGGAACTATTTTGACTTATTTTGAATAATTTATTATTATAAATAATTATTATTCATGATGTCAATTCAAATTAATAGACATCATAGACGTATGCTGCTTTTAAGGTGAATTCATCAATTATACTTATTATAAGTTTTCTGCGTGACGCGGTAACGCGTATTTTTGTTGACTAAGAAAGTGATCGAATTAAATCAGGATAAAATTAAATTTGAGAATTAATATTTTATATTAATTCGTGGTTCGAAAATCATCAAAAAATTCTAACGAAGTTTCGTCGCTTTTTGAATCACCGGATAGTTTTTATCCGCGAATAAAATTCTAAACAAACACCGATTCCGATAAAAATCGAATTGTAACTTGTTGTGATTATTTTTGAGTGTTTTAGATTGTTTTTATTATTTATGATAAATTATTATCACGCGATGAGTTAATTTCTAAGTAAATTAATTTTCGCGATTTAATCGGCAAAAGAATTAATCGGTAACGCGATTATTCGACACCGTGTTTTAGTACTCTTAGGACTCTAGGACTAGAGGGTAATCATGAGAGAAAAAAGATTAGATGGGTTAGACTAGTTGATGGGATTAGCATCTCACTTTGCAAGCTAGGTGTCACTTTTTGTGTGTTTAAAATTTCTACACTTATCCTTAATTTGTTTTAACTAAGTATTTATCTTAAATTATATTTGGAAAATCCCTCCCCTTCTTCCTCATATTCTGGCCGAAACCAACCCTCCCCTTTTCTTTTTATGCATTCATTTACTTCCTTTTTATTATTTGGTCACAATGTATATTTAATTGGTCTCCAAGATATATATTACCACTTATTTAATATTGTTTTATTTTAATCCCTCCCCTTTATTTTGAAGTACCTGGTCGTGACCCCCCATCCCATCCTCATCTCATTTGCTTTCTTCTTCCTCATTCTTGAGAGAGAAAGTGTAGGAGCTTCCATGGAACCATTCATCCCTCATCTTCTTATATCATTTTCATCTCCATTTCTTCACCTCCTTTGCTCCTAGTTTCTCCTTCATTTTGCTATCACCTATTCCACTTTGTAAGAAAGCTTGAAAAACAAATTTTCTTTCCCCATTTCAGCCCTCAAAGCCGTGAGCTTCACCTAGGAGGAGGAGGTAGTTCTTTTGCTTCATTCTTTGATTATTTGGTAGTTGTTATGCTTGATCATGATCGAGGAAGAAAGGAACATGTAAATCCCCAAATCCTTGAAACCCTAGGTCGCTAAACCTAAGGGAAAGAGGGGTTGTGTGATCTTCTTGTGAATCATTGCAATTAACTTGTATTTCTTGCTCCTTAGGTTCTAGTGTTGTGTTTGTAATTGTTAAATTTTAATTTGAAACAAGGTTTTAGAAGATTTGATGAAACCCTTGATTTTTGGTGAAGTTGTGATTTGTTCTTAGACTTTGTTAATATTTATTTTGGGAAGCAAATTGTTGTTTTGTGAAGGAAATAAATTGTTAGAGTGGTGTTGTTTAATTAGTTGGAGGTTTACAAATTTTCTTTCAGAAAAAGGGGAGTATGGCTGCGAGTTTGAGGAGCTTGAGGGGAGATCATCTTTGCGTTTCTTTGACTTATAGTAGTTGTATTAAATTGTGTTTAAGTTTTGGAGAATTATGGAAGTGATTGGATTGAATTTGGAGTTGTTTTGGATTCTTAGGCTATGAAACAAAAGGTGAATTGGATCCTTGAGATCCTAGAGGCCAAGTGGAGCCTTGCTTTAAGTTTTGAGAAAAATGAAGTTGATTGTGGTATTGTTTCATATTTTAAGTTTGAAAGAAAAGATTATTAGCTTTAAAACCTTATTCTTTTAATTGTTTATTAACTTTTCAAGTGTATGGGACTCTTTAAAAATACGTATTTCAAATTGGGCATTCAAGTGTAAATGTTTTTGTTATCTAAGAGGTTTTTAGGTTTTGAGAGCCTAAGGGTTAGAACTAGTTCCTAGGATTGTACTAAGTTGTTTTGTGGTGATAGGAGTTGAGATACGAAGTTAAATCGACTAGGATTGCGACGTGTTTAACACGTGAGCTGCGGACCTTCGGTAAGGGCTACTTCTAGACAAGCTTAGGACTTTAAATTTATTTTTTCAATCAAAGAAGTCTGAGAAGCTCAGGGTTCGAAGTGAGGGTCTCGTACCCCTTTGATTTTGTTGTTTTTGAACGTGAACACAAGAAGGGGGGTTGAATTGTGTTGAAAACTTTTCGCAAACTTTAAGTTAAAAACACTTAGAACACAGGTTTTTCAAAACAGTTTGTGTATCGGACGCTGGAAATAAACCGGACGCTGGAAAAGTAGTTTGTGAAAACTTGTTTTTAACAGAACAAGATAAAGATAAATAGAAAGCAGTAAAGCAAGAGACACAGAGATTTATACTAGTTCACTACCAAACTGGTAGCTACGTCTAGTCCCTTCGTTTCTGAAGGATTTTCAACTATAATCAACTGATTACAAAACCTTAAGAGTATTCTACTGTCACAACCTTGACAATACTCTCAACTTCTCAAAACGACTCAGTACATTCGAGCCTTTGAGGGTACAGCCTTAACTAGGCCAAAACAACTTTTACAAGTAAGTTGAATACAAGCAGAAATAACTCTCACAGAGAGGATAAAAAATTAAGCTCAATACAGAAATGCTTTCTAAAAGAAAGTGTCGGACGCTAAGTTCAGTTCTTGTAGTCCAGAGACTTGGCACGAAACTTGATTGCTCACAGAAGCAGTGCTTTTAGAGTATTGACTCTTTGTAGTGTATAGTAACAGTGCTTGTTCTCAGTAAATGAAGCAATATTCTCTTGTAGAGTTTCTAGCTTTCTTGATGGATACCATGGGGTATTTATAGGAGTTCTAAAGGATATTACCGTTACAGTAAAAATGGCTCCTTTTCGTTGAGTGAGGTGATTTCAAAAAGCTGTCTCTTTCTTCCTTTCCAGAGAATATCTCAGTAGTACACATTACCGTTTTTGTACTACCTTGCTTTTCACAAATGCTTGTACGATTTTTGTCTTTAGCTAAAGGTGTCACCTTTGATACCTCGTACAACAATTTCAGCGCATAAGATCAAATTCGAAATCCGTTCCAGAAGCTTCTGAGAGGACGAGCAACTACATGACCATCACGTGATTTAAAATGAAGTTCAGATGCTCGCTCAGAACAGGAAGGTCAGACGCTCGTAGCAAATGGATAAGCCTTGTGTCACAAAAAGATAATTCCAGACGCTCACGAAGACAGTATACTAGGATGAGCCAGATGCTGACACATGGAGTGTATCCTTCTCTTGTGAACTTCATTTTTCTGGCTTAAGTGGCTTAGAAGTATATGTAATATTAGTATCTGCACACTTCAAGAATTGTTAGAACATAAATTGTTCTCTTGTGAATACTTTGTTATCATCAAAATTAATGAGGGTCTAAACTTCTCAATCGTTTAGGTTCCAACAATCTCCCCCTTTTTGATGATGACAAATATCCAAGGTTGATGAACAATTTTAAGTTTCAAATAAGAGTTTTAAGGGTCTCCCCCTGAGTTCAACAACTTAGATAAGTATAGCAATAAAAGACGCTGAGATCGGATGCTGAAATGATGTTATGAATGATTGATTAGCATGTATATCTATCCTTAGCGTGTTTATTTTAGCGTTCATCAAGCCTTTCTTTTACTCCCCCTTTTGTCATCAGACAAAAAGAGTGTAAAAACACATCATAGTCAAAAACAAAATAGAAGAAAAATTTGAGTAATAAATTCACAATATAATTGTACCAAAAATTAAGTAATATCACTCAGTACCAAAAAAATTTAAAACAAAACAAAGTTTAAGGGTTTTGAGGTAGCAGGTTGATTCGTTCTATGATGAGTTTCAGCTGCATTTCAAGCTCAAACGCTCACGAAGACAGTATACAAGTGAGTCCCAGATTTCTTTGGCAGTATCAAATTTGCCACATTTATCATATTCTTTTTCTGTCATAGCACAGATAAGAATGAATCTAGCCTTTTGATTGATTTGATATCTCTTTTTCTGCTCATCATTCCAATCTTCTCTGGCTGTAGCAACACCACGAGCATTAGTGGGAGGAATGTAACCACTTTGAACTATATCCCACAACTCAAGTTATTGTGTCTCAAAGAAAGCTTTTATCTTATCTTTCCAGTAATCAAATTTTTCTCCATTGAGTAGAGGAGGACGGTCCATATGACCACCTTCAGTAGACATGTTCACAGTATAGGATCTTTTCTCTTAACACTGTTAAGTGCTCAACTAAGAGGCCGAGCTCTGGTACCAACTGAACGTGAACACAAGAAGGGGGATTAAATTGTGTCCAAAAACTTTTTGCAAACTTTAAGTTAAAAGCACTAAGAATACAGATTTTTCAAAACTGTTTGTTTATCGGATGCTGAGAAACTAACCGGCTGATGAGAGACTAACCGGATGCAGAAAATAAAACCATTTATGAAAACTTGTTTTACTGAGCAAGGTAAAGATAAATGTAAAGCAGTAAAGTAAGAGGCACAGAGATTTATACTAGTTCACCACCAACTGGTAGCTACGTCTAGTCCCTTCGATCCTGAAGGATTTTTCACTATAATCAACTGATTACAATTTTCCTCAAGAGTATTATACTGTCACAAACTTGACAATACTCTCAACTTCTCAAAACGACTTAGTACGATCGAACCTTTGAGGAACAAAGCCTTAACTAGGCTAAATACTGTTTACAAAAGAGAATATTCTTTTGAATACAATCAAAATAACTCTCACAGAGAGGATGAAAAGATTAAGCTCAAAACAGAGTAGCTTTCTAAAAGAAAGTATAAGACGCTGAGTTCAGTTCTTTGTAGACCAGAGACTTGGCATGAAATTTGATTGCTCACTCAGAGTGATGATGCTTCCAAAATAAAGTTTCTTTCTTTCTCAGAATTTGTTCTAGCAATTTCACTCTTAGTTCCGGCCCACTTCTTCAATGAATACCTTGGGGTATTTATAGGAGACTTCAGGGATATTACCGTTTGCATTAAAAGAATAGCTCCTTTCCATTGAGTGAGGTAATTTGAAATGTAGTCCTTTTCTTCCTTTCTAGAGAATATCAGAATAGTACATATTACCGTTTTCGTACTATCTGCTTTTCACAATTGCCTTGTACGATTTTTGTCTTATGCTAAATGTGTCATCTTTGCTTCCTCGTACATCAAAATGAGCGCACAAAATCAAATTCGAATTCCGTTCCAGAACATTATGAAGTTAAGAGCAAAAACGTGATCATCACGTGCTTCATTAAAGAGATCAGACGCCGCTCGTAATGCAGGACTGACGCCGCAAAGCAATTGAGTATTCACGTGTCAAAGAGTAACACTACCGGACGCTCGCTGTTAGCAAGACGCTGGAGTGAGTTCGGACGCTGACATCAGTGGAGTGTATTCAATTCTCTTGTAAATTTATTCTTCTTTCTTAAGTGTTTTGTACAAATATATGAAGCTTTGATACCTGTACACTCAAAGATATGTTAGAAGATAAATTGTTCTCTTGAAAATACTTTGTTATCATCAAAATTAATGAGGGTCTAAACTTCTCAATCGTTTAGGTTCCAACAACTCTCCCTTTGTACCATAAGGACTTGCTTTGAAAACTTTTTTTTTGACATCCTAAGCGAGAACGCCCTAGAATGTGCTAACCTGAACTTACAGCTTAGTATATTGCAGGGTAGGATAATCCTAAATCCAATATATCACTTAAAAGCTTGTGAATAATCTAGACATAAGAATCTATAGCAAACACACATCAATCTTATAAACATTCTTTCTTTAACCTATACTTAGCACAGCTAAACTCAATGCAATGTAAATGTAACCCTCTTAACTAAGAACATATTGTTCTTACTTACATTGTACTTAGCACCTCTTTGCTTTTCTTTTATGTTATTGGATTTAGTCTTATATTTTATACCTCAGACCCCAATCAACCTAGCTTGATTATCCTTTAAGTGATCTTGTCACAGCTCTTATTACTTCTATGCATTATTACTATTGAGTAATCTATCAACTAAGGATTTACAATCCATGACATCATCTAGCTAACTAAGCTAATTCCAAAGATATTTACAAGGAATTCATCAACAATGATAAACTTAAACATCGCTCCACTTATTATATCATTTCACAAGAGAATAGATAATACAAGACTATGCAATGCATCTTTTTAACTAAGTACATGTAGTCCATCTTTGCTTTGTGCTTTTGGATTTTGTCATATGCTTTGGTCCATAGACCCCAATAACACGCTTTTGGTATGGTGGTTAGACGTCTTAACCGTCCAAGTGGTGTCCCACGAGGCTAACCATACCGAACTTCTCCTATAAATAGAGGAGACTTACTTGGCCATTATGTGATTTTTATCACAACTTTCTTACTTTAGTGCATGTTTAAGAAAATACAACTTAGCTAACTAGGATTATCAACCCTCATCATCATTTAAATATTCAAGAAAATTTACAATCATTTCAATGAATCTAGTTTAACAATAACAACATACATTACTAACTAACTACTCACTTAGAGGTAGGAACATACCATATTCATAATATGAACTATACCAAATCATGAACGACTACTTCAAATATTCTTCATATCACATTGTTTCCTTGGGTCTTTTATTCGGCATTATTGCCATGAACTTAGGGATCGTTTTACAAGCCTCAAAATTAACCAATATAATGGACACACATATATCTAACTCATCCCCTTGAAGCTCTATGGAGCGTACAAAGGAGCAAACATCAAACATACATACATTTGTGGGGGTTGGGGGCAGCCATCCAACCTCTTTTTAACCAAATCCACTATAAAATCATAACAATAATAAAATCAAACTATACTTCGTGTGGATATTCAAAATACTAACTTGTACCAAGGGTTCACATATTACTAAGGAAAAGAAATTCCTATATGAGGGACTTATAGGTGCCCATCACCTAAGGGATGAAGAACTCACATTTATTCTTTAAGGCCTTGAGCTAGAATGGTTGACCTTTGCCCTCCTTGCTCTTCTTCACATTTTCCCTCTTTCTCAACTTAGGGCTTCTTCAAATACTTCATCCAATGCTCCATTTTGGCTTCCAATCTTCTATTTCGTGTGATGATGGAAGAACCTTTCCCATTACACTCTAATTTCTCTCCATTCTTCTTTCCAATTTCATGGAACCCTAGATTTCTCCTTCTCCTCACTCTTCCCCTTTCAAAAGAACGAAAATGAGAGGAGTAGAGAGAGAGGATCATCGAGGAAATGGAGGAGGAAATGGTCCTCATGGAACCCTAGCTTCTGCTTCCCTTTTCTTCTTCCTCTTTCTCTTTTTTTCTTTCCCTTTCTTCCCCTTTTTCCTTTCTTTCGCGATCTGCCGCATTCTGCTGCGTTTTTAAGGAAATTTAAGTCTGTGAATCGATTCACTGCTTAGTGTGAATCGATTCACACAGGCAAAATATGACTACTCGCGAATTAAGTGAGTGAATCGATTCCCAGGCTCTCCAATTCGACTCCCAGAGGCTTGTTCTTGCCTGAATCGATTCACAGAGTGAGTGAATCGATTCACACTAAATAAAAATCAAGGGAACTAAATTCTAACACCTAATCTTGAGACTTTTTCCCCAAACCAACTTCAATTAACTCTTAATCAATACTTCCAATCATTTAAGGATCAAATCCAACTTATTTCTTAACTCAAAATCAACAACTTACACCTTAAAACTTTATGTAATCATATTCTCTCAATTTGAAACCAAATTAAGCTTAAGTACAATCACTTAACTTCTCACAATTTATACTCAACTCAACTTGGGGAATTTGGGGCGTTACATTACTACACACCTTTTAAAAAAAATTCGTCCTCGAAAATTGCTACGTCTTACGTTGTAACTTCGACTACAACTTTCTCTCATAGCCTATTTCCATTCATTGGAAAACCTAGAAGTGATTCAACCTTACTAGGCATCAATCAACTAGCTCAATCGTGATAACATTAACCGGTAACAGACTAGGCCTTAATCGAGAAATATTGCTAGACCGGTTAGGGCACAGTTTGCAACTGGTTAAGTGGAATCACTCAAAACACTAATCGACAAAATCCTCGTAATCGTGAATAACTTTAGGTATCCGCCGATTTGGTGGCAACTTACTTCCTTATGAACTTTAAATCCTTCCCAAGGAATAGGTTTCACTTCAAGACTCCCTCTGTGGAGCGAAAAAGTGCAGGAACTTCATAACAACGTCAGCGTGGGGTGGGGACAAAAATTCACCTCCTTACTACCCCTGACATTTCATAGATCATAACCTGATGATACAACTTAAAAAAAATTCGGACCGTCTTGTCTCTCATTCTCGTATAGATTCTCTGCTAGAAATTTCTTAACTTGAGTTTATTGATTGACCCCTTTCGTCTTATTTCCGTCAAATGAAACACCCTACTAGCAATTGAGAATTTAACTCTGGTGTTACTCTCTCAGTCTGTTGCTCTTAGCTATTGGAAATTCTTATGGTTGCTTTTCTTCATCTGCTACTCACCTAGATGTACTGCCATAAGGCAGTCTATGCTTCTTCAGCAATTCTGTATTAACCCACAGTCTTGCTTAGTCATCCTCCTCAAATTGACACACGACATTTCTTAACTCGATTCAAGTCCTAGCTCAATCTGGTGAGTCTTCCACCATCATCTTATACACGTTGAAGGTAGGTTGAGTATATGGACAATTCTTTGGACTTGGCTACACACTCTCCTATGGACGTGCCTCTTTGCGTCAAACGAGCGAATCTTTGCTCCTTCTATCTCTTTAGACTCATTGGGAAGTACTTTCCTTTGAATACTCTTTGGAAGTTTGCCCAAAACAGCATCTCATACTACCGTTAGTGGTTTCGTGACTCTTCATTGGTCGACTAAGTTATCAAAGTAAGATTGTCACATTGAAGTAACTAATACGTACCCTGAACAATTTCCATCCGCAACGTCCATTCTTATGTTACAAATGGAAATTCTTTCCTTAGATACCTCTTCCGTAACTTAGAGGATTGGTATCCATCTCTTAGATCACTATACTTAGTCTTATATCCAACTTGGCCTAGGCAATTCGAAACTCTAGGGTTGCTATACTCCTGTAAGGTGTCTGTTGGTCAGACGGACCTGATTTTTCACTAGTTGGTTACAAACTAGGTCTCTTCCCAAGGTCTAGGTCTTACTCGGTTGGAGACTCAGTAAGTAAGTAGCTAGTTAGAATCACATCAGACGCAAGCCAACGAATCTACTTGCCATAATTTCTTATCTTAGAGATCCTCTGATTAAGTCATGCCTATGTTTTTACGCTCTTAGCTAAACTTACTACTACTCTCTTTAACTTGAGGGGCTAATTCCCCTATCTTGGTTCAATCAAAATCTAAACCAGAAATCAATGCTGCCATATTTAATGGCAACTGGGATTGGCGTGACCAGTGCCGGGTCTAATATCTAATGGACTAACTAGTATAAAAAAATGAATCCTTGAGATTCTTGGGAACAATCTATCTCTCTTAACTAGATCTACCTTCACTACTCCTTTTAAATCATTGGAAACCTAGAAAGGAATTAATCTCTGCAAAGGAACTAATTGTCCTGAGAATTTGGTGATTTTATTACCCGACAATAGACTAAATCTTATCCCAAATAAGATTCTTATTTGATTAAGATATAGTTTATGATTAGTCAAACGAATTCACCTCATGCACTAGCCGATTGGATCGAATGCAGACATTAATAACCTTGAACTTCCACCGACTTGGCTTTTGCTTATAACTCCTATAGTTCGAAGACTATAGTCTACTCCTCTATCTAGGCAAATTTACTCAACTAGGGTCATTATACCTAAAAGACTTAGGGTTTCTTTCTGCTTCACTAGGGCTTGTTCACCCTCGAGGTTCCTTATTACCATTTAGGCACCAGAGTGAAGGGCTTATCTTCATCTTACTTCCCATCTGTAACGACCCGTTTCCGGACCGCTACTAAACTAGAACTAAACCTGTATGCGATGCATTTTTAAAATAGTGCTCTTGTGTCCTTTGAAAAATGTGGTCTATATTTTTTTTTAAAACAGTCACATTCGCAAGGTACACATAGAGTTGCCACAGCATTTCGAAACATGGTGCAAACTAAGACACAAGACTCAAGCACTGGAAATACTTACATATATACATAACCAAGTCTGCATAAACAGTACGTACAAAATAAAGCAGTGCATGAAAATGTACGAGAGAATACACCTATGGTATAAAGACTCTCATGAGAGCAATTCTACCCCTGGGGTACTCCCGATAGACACCCACACAGGGGGCTGCTCCAAAAGTATGCCACCAGTCTACCCTGCAATATACAAAAGACAATTCACCAAGCCCAACTGGTCACCAAAACAAACTGTACACTAAGAGCATATACTACAATTGTAACACCCTGTTTCCGGAGTGCTACTAAGTGAACATTCTGACAAGAGTTGACATGTTTCCGAAAGGTGGAATACTCTGTTCGTAGGGTTTTCGAGAAATGTGGTCCTATTTTTTTTTTTTTAAAGTTCTTTAAAGAAGTAATCAGAGCATCACAGCGACTTTTAGAAACATGGCGAAAAATAATTTAAGACACCACATAGACCACATTCATTTATTCTGTCAAATCATATATAACAAACGTGTCATGAAACATAACAGAGATTTATTACAATACTAAATTAAAAGACAAATATCCTATAGCTGGTCGACAAGCTATACTCTTCACTAGACTACTAGTAAATTCCACAAACATAACGCAAGTAAAAAGCTGGACGACTATCCTCAGCTGCTCCTCTCTGCAGTTCCGAATCCTTCGCTTGCTTCACCATCTGGGTTACATTCATCAATTGAAAGAACCACTGGCAAGGGTCAACTTCTTAAAATAAAAGAGGCAGATACACATATTCGACAACACACTCGGCAATAAAACATGTAATAGCACAACATATTACGGAAAATAATAAATCATGACAATAAGCAAACAACAGTGTATACAATTCACAAGCGCGACTCCAGACCCAAATCAAGACTCATTCTCTCAACACTTTCGCCACATACCGGAAGTAACGCGGATCCATCCACTGAATACCAGCCGTAGCCTTGGGCTCTCCACACCCTAGGACATTCAGCTCAGGTTCCATTAGCATTACGACGCCTAGCTATTCCCTGTCGAACACCAGCCGTAGCCTTTTAGGGGATTCTCGCACCCTAGGTGAATCGACGCAAGCTCAAAAATGTCCCGGCAAAACTAACGTCTAGCCATTCCCTACCGAACACCAGCCGTAGCCTTTTAGGGGATTCTAGCACCCTAGGTGAATCGGCTCAAGCTCAAAAACGTCTCAACGACTCGACCAACTCTCGCACTCCGATGAACAATTCGCCTAATTATAACAATATAATTCAGTTCAACAGCATAAGCAACATAGCAATACAACTCAATCCCTCAGAGATAAATAACATAAGCATCTCATCTCAAATAATCACACTTAGCAAAGAACGATGACAATCAATATGGAATCCATCCCTCTGCAATTGATGGAATTGACAGAGAGGAACAAACAAGTGTGGGGGTCAGGACACCGCCAACCACTTGCGAACAAGCCCACTAAATAATCAGCATATATAACAAAAATAAAGCGAAGGGGTACAAGACCCTCACTTCGAACCCTTAGGTTCTCAGACTTCTTCGCATGAACACTTGAAATTAAATTCGTATCTAAAAATTGCCCTTACACAAGGACATATACAATAAAAGCCTACGATGTCTAGAAGTGCCCTTACGCATAAATACATAACTAATAACTCTAGAATGTGAAGCGCCCTTACCGAACTCTAAGCCACGCATCCACGTATTCCTCGATCCTTCGCCGCACGATCTCGGATTACTCAAAGCCTAACACACGAAGAAAACTTAGCATAATCTAAAGTCTTAATTCTATAACCTTAGGCTCTCAAACCTAAACCCCTTTCCTAACCAAAAGTTCATTTAGAAACACAGTTTGAAATACTAAATTCCGTACTTGAAATACTTGTTTTCAAGAATAACCTACACTTGAAATAATTCACTACTAATTAAAAGAATAGGCTTTCAAAACTAAAAATTATTTTCTTGAAACTTAAGGCATAAAACAACATCACTTAACCACTTTTTCCTAACACTTAAGCAAGGCTCAACTTAGTTTTCTTGGGCCTCAAGGAACCCAATCACCTTATGCGTTTCATTGCCTCAAGAACCAAAACAAATTCAATTCCAAATCAAACCTTCTCCCAATTTTTTTTTCAAAGCTTAGAAACACATCAATTCAATCATTTTAATCAAGTCTACAAAAATAAATTTTCCTTCCTTATGCTCCATAGGGTTCGCGGCCAACACCAAGGAAATAGGGAACAATTGCCAAGTTTCCAAAACAATCTATCAATACCATTTCAAATGCACTAATTTTTCTCATAACACCAAACCACAACTCAAGACAAAGCCCAATTAATTTCCGAAACCATTTTCAACCTACTCAAGAGCAAGAGCTTCAATAAAATTTTACTAACTCCTTTGATTTAAACCATTTCAACCATAGCAATTACAACTATAATAACCAAGAGACAAGGACCATCAATTAGATACATGATTCCCACAATAAATCCCACTAACCCCTCTTTCAAGAATGCTTTTCATCATAAGAAATTACTCAAAAATTTCTAATTTCAAAATTATGAGTTTAATTCAACAACAACAACATCAAATAGCTCAAATCACAAATTAATTGGATGATTCACATAGACAATCACATTTTCCCCCTTTTTCATAAACCTAGGGTTCACACAATTTGGGGAATATTGATCATTTTGCTCCTTGATCATAATCAAACAACATATAAGTCATAAAAACAAAAATTAAACAAGATAAAAACAAGAAACTACCTCCTAATACTGGAAGGAAGGCCACGATTTTTGTGCAGCAAAATGGGTAAAAATTCTGTTTTTCTTCTTACATGCAAGGTTGGGAAGAAGTGGTTGAGTAGGAGAAGAATTACAAGTGGTGGAGGTTGGAAAATGGAAGGGAAGTCACGCAAAGAGCAAGAAGAAAGGAGACATGGAAGTAGCTTGGTGCTTTGGGGGTTTTTCTCTCCTCCTGAACAAGAGAAATAAAAGAAATGAAAGTGAAAGTGTGAGCACCCAAGGAGTGTCTTGGCTGGAAGTGGAGAGGGGAAGGGAAACCAAAAAAAAATGGAATGGAATGGTGAAGGGAGGAGGGGGTCATGCTGAGAAGAGGTAGAGAAGAGGAATGGGTCTTGTGTTTTTCTCTCAAGAATGGAGGAAGAAGAAAACAAATAAAATGAGGATGGGGTGGGGGTCACGACCTGTTCCTCAAAATAAAGGGAGAGATTTCATTTTACTAAAACAATTAATTCAAAGAAAGGCTTTTTTTTTTCCACTTAACAAAAGAGAGAAAATGAAATTGAGTGGTAGAATATAAAGGAGGTGCTATGGCCTGCAGCTCCACAAAGGAAAGGTGGGATAAAAAAAATATTAAAAGATAAAAATGCTTGGTTAATGATCAATTAGAAAAAGTGATAAAGTGCTAATCACCAAAAAAATGACACATCTCATTAAAAAGCAAGATACTAATCCCATCAACTAGTCTAACTCATCTAATCTCACACCTCTCATGATTACTCTCTAATTCTAGAGTCTAACGGTACTAAAAATATGGCGTAGAATAACGCGTTACCGATTAATTCTTTTGCCGATAGATCCGTGAAAATTAATTTACCGAAAAATTAATTCATCGCGTGATAAAATATTATCATAAATAATAAAAACAATATAAAACACTCAAAAATATTCTCAACAAGTTATGATTCGATTTTCATCGAAATCGGAGTTCGTTTTAAATTTTAATCCGGATAAAATTTACCCGGCAATTCGAAACGCGACGAAACTTCGTTAGAGTTTTTCAACGATTTTTGAACCATGAATTAATATTAAATATTAATTCTTAAATTTAATTTCATCTTGGTTTAATTCAATCAATTTCTTAGTCAACAAAAATACGCGTTACCGCGTCACGCAGAAAATTTAGAATAAGTATAATTGATGAATCTTCTTTAAAAGCAGCATACGTCTACGCTGTCAATTAATTCGAATTGACATCATGAATAATAATTATTTATAATAAATAAATTATTCAAAATAAGTCAAAATAATTCCACGTACTTTCAGTAAATCATTGAGGTGATCAATCTCTATGACTTATCTTAAGTATTCAGGATTTTATTGCTAAAATCACTTTTCTTAAAAATTGGGATGTTACAACAATCATCCAAAATAATATAATAAACAGTCAGACAATCACGACAACTACAGATAGCTATCCGGATCCTCAGACGGATTCTCTTCCTCCTCGTCGTCCATCGGGTCCTCGCCAGTCAAATCAATAAAAGGTGTCGTCGCAGGCACACCCTCCGGCACGTCCTCTGCTATCACCGCCTCCTCCAAGAATCCCGCGCCACTACACCCAGCCTCACCACACTCTCTACAGACAGGTGAGAGGTGTCCCGATGGGGTAGGGGTCCTGACTAATATGGGAGAAACTGGCTCCGCCTCGGGCTCAGATCCTGCTGGAGAACTCTGAATAACAGCTGCCTTGGAAGTAGATGCTCCTACAGTCCCACGTCTGATCACACTCTTACGAGCGGTCCATCGAACCCTCAGTCCTCGTCCTCGGGAAGCAAGTCGGGAAGCAGTACGCCTCGGGATCTTGAGGGGTCCCTCTGGTGAGGAAGATGATGCTGGCATAGTCCTCTCTCCCTGAATAGCTTGCCAAGCGTCCACCACCGGCATCATCCGAATCGGGAAGCTCACTGTGCGCCACGAAGTCTCCTATCTCACTACCATACCACCCTCTCGAAAGCAATGTACAACATCCACAGTATAAACAATGCAACGGGAGATGGGGTCAAACTCCATCGCCGCGGGCATCTCGATGTCTGGAAAATCAAAGATGATCTCCGACGATGTCCGCATCGCCGGTATCAGCACGCTCTTCGTCATCGCCTGGGTCACCATCATTGGTTGAAGCCACCACGGGAAATGGTCAACTTCTCAATAAATCAGGGAATAACAATCATAACAATAGGCAAAAAAAACTATATGCACAATACTCAAGACGCAACTCAAGACTCTCACAAGACTCAACTCAAGACTCATATTCTCACGACACTTGACAATTTCCGAAAAGTAACGTCGATCCATCCACTGAATTCCAGCCGTAGCCTTGGGCTCTCCGCTCACCCTAGGACATTCAGCTCAGGTTCCTTGACGCTACGATGTCTAGCTAAGCTGCCGAAGAACCAGCCGGAGCCGTTTAGGGGATCCTAGCACCCAAGGTTAATCGGATCGAAGCTTAAAAACGTCACGACAACTCAATGACTTGACTAAACTCTCGCACTTTAATGAATAGGTCGCCGCATACGATAATTCACGAAGCAAATTGAATAATTATTTAACCGCATATCAAATAATATTCATATCGAGCTCAATATAGTGCGAAACAGTTTAGCAGTATAAGCAATTCATTCCAACCAATCACAACTCAGCAAACAGCGCAAATTGACAATTTAGTTCATCCCTCTGTAACTCAGTGGAGTTGACAGAGAGGAAATCAAACAAGTGTGGGGGGTTGGAGACAGCTACGAACCACTTGCAGATAAACCCACTAAATAATCATAATTACAATTTTAAGAAATAAAAGTCGAAGGGGTACGAGACCCTCACTTCGAACCCTGAGGTTCTCAGACTTCTTCGCATAAGGCTAAAAATTAAATTCCTATCAATATCTAGAGTTTCCCTTACCACAATTGTTTGCTAAAGGGGTACCGCAAGCCTTGGGTCCACGTCGTACGGTCTCTGGATTCGCAACTCCTATCACCACGAGTAAACTTAGCACAAGCTAAAACTTAACTCAAAACCTTAGGCTCTCAAACCTAACCCTTTCCTAAACCAAACACTCCCACTTAGAATTTAATTTAAAATACTAAGTCACATATTTGAAATATTTGAGCAAAGAATTATCTCTTGAGAACTAAAACATAATGCAACATTATTTTTCTTGAAATATGCATAAGTTGGAAAAATAAGGTTCTACTAACTAAGTTCAAATCCTTCAAAATTTTGAAACATAATTCAATACTAAAATCAACTTCATTTTATCTAAAACTTTAAGTTAAGGCTCTACTAGGTACTTTGGGTCTCAAGGAACCCAAATAGCCTCATATGCTTCATAGCCTTAAAACTTCAAAACAAATCCAAATGAAACCAAATCTTTTCTATAATTTTCCTAAAGCTTGATAACACATCAATACAATCCTTATAAACAAGTTTGGAAAATAATTTTCCTTCCAACCACCCTATAGGGCTCTCGGCCGTCACCCCTTTTTCTATAAAAAAAATTTGCAAAACTTTCTTTTTACAAACTAACAACCATTTCCAAGTCATTGAATTACACTTCAAGGCATCAAAACATTTTAATCATGGCCATAACAATGCTAATAATTAGGGGACAACCAATCAAGTTCTACATGCTATTTTAGTCCCTCAAGAACCAATTTTTCATAAATAATTTACTAACTCTTCTACTTAAACATACATAACCATTCCAATAGCAACTAAGCTACCCAAAGTATATAATTCAACAACTAGGTACATGATTTAAAAATCAAAACCTACATTTCCCTTCTTTACAGAATAGGTTTTCAACAACAATTTGCTCAGTCCAAGTCCTAATCTAAAACTAGTAGCTAAATCAACAACAACATCATTAATTAAGCAAGAATCATCAACTAATTTTATGGTTCACAATTTAATTACCCCTAATCTATCTTTGTCAATAATAGGTGTTCATCATAAAAATTACCCAAACAACTTCTAATTCCAAAACTATGAACAAATACAACAACTACAACACCAATTAAGCTCAAAATCATCAATTAATTTCAAGATTGTTCATCAAGATCACACTACCCTTCTTTTCCCCTTTTTGGTTGCGCCTAGGGTTCTAAGACTAGGGACTTATGTGCTCATCTCCATCATTTAATCATGATCAAACAACACAACAACACCAAAACAAGCATAAAAATCAAGAAGGAAAAGAAAAGAGCACCACCTCCTCCCTCCAAGATGCTCGCGGCCAAGGGGGCTATTTTGTAGGAGGAAATGCTTCTCCAAAGCTTGATGATGAACTAGATGAAGATTAAGGGAAGAAGAAGTTGGTAGCAAGAAAAAAAATGAAGAGGAAAGGTGAAGTAGTTCAAGAGTTGAGAAGCTTGGAAGCCATGGAGGTGGAGAGCTTCTCTCACTAAAAGTTGAAGATGAAGATGAAGATGAAGATGATGTGAGGGTAGAGAGAAGGGGGGTCACGAAAATGGGGCTGCTGGGAGCGGTTCCCTTTCTTTTTATTAGCTTAAAAATAATTTAAGCATAGTTAAAATAAGATAATGTAGTAAAAAAAAATAATACTAATATTAATCACACATATAATGACACCTAGCAATAAAGCAATATGCTAATCACATCATCTAATCTCACATCTCTCATGATTACCCTCTAATTCTAGAGTCTAAGGGTTGCTAAAACACGGCATCGAATAACCTCGTTACCGATTAATTACCCGCCGATAAAATCGTAAAAATTAATTTAGCGAGAAATTAATTCACCGAGTGATATTATTTTATTATAAATAATAGAAACACTATCAAACATTCAAAAATAATCACGATAAGTTACGATTCGATTTTTATCGAAATCGGGGTTCATTTAAAATTTTATCTACGGTAAAACTGCTTGGCGATTCGAATTGCGATGAAACTTTGTTAGAATTTTTCGACGATATTCGAACCATGAATTAATATAAAATATTAATTCTCAAATTCAATTTGATCTTGATTTATTTAAATCACTTACTTAGCGAATAAGAAATTGCTTATTATAGCATAAATACGACCAAAATACACTATAATAACGCTAAATAACGTATCGTAAAAAATACAGGTGTTACACCATCCTTACTACTAACCACTTAAAGTCACTATGGATCACTTAGGTATTATCATAGGATCTCAATCAATCTTGGATCCATTCATAATGGGTTAGGCTAAACAACTTGATAAATTAATAAGTGTTATAACCTTACCGATTACAAATGCCCATCCTAAGTCGATTGAAACCTTACAATTAAAAACCCTTACTTGCTCGTTGTTCCTAATTCCTTGCAGAGCGTCTTGATTGACGGCATATGAAATACTCGCTTGTCCAGCCAAGCATTCACCTTTGTGGTTCCGACCACACTTAAAACATTCCTTAACTCATGGTTCCGGAGAGATAGGAACTTGTTTCTCTCTATCCGTATTTTCAAAGGTTCTCACTTATTGGGAGCTCTTGCATGCATTCCTTCTTTTCCGCATCATCCTTAACCATTAGGCTTTCTCAGAGTTCGCACTCCTATTCGGTCCTCTCCCTCATTCGCCAGTCTGTCTACTCTATTCTACATACACGGTATGAAATATTAAGTTGATCAAGCTTAATATCCATACTAGGTATAAGAATATAGAGAGAAGTTCTCGAATAAAGGAAAGTTTCGGCTAACTGACTACAGTCCTATAAGGACTAAACCAACACTTCCTAAATTGAGTCACTCCTAGACTCATAACTCACAGTCCAATAAGATCGAACAGCTCTAATACCATAATGTAACAACCTCACCTCAACATAAATTGAAAGTACGACAAATTACATTAAAATACAGGAATTACAATTAATTTACAAACTTGTTTACAGTAATCCAAATCATAAATTAAAAACCTAAGTCATTAATCTAATAAATAGATTACAACCTCAAAAATAAAAACTAAATCAGAGTCCCCAGCCTGGAGCTTTGCCTCATCAGTCTTCGGTACCTGTTTATCTGAAAAACAATAAAAGGAACGGGGTGTGATTAAAAATCTCAGTGAGCCCTTCACGGACTCCTCACCATTCTCTCGTCGAGTCATACTAGCCTGAAAAGACTAACTTAGGCATTCCATTCCTAAACATACTCTCCCTATGTACCATAAGGACTTGCTTTGAAAGCCTTTTTTTTTTGACAACCTAAGCGAGAACGCCCTAGAATGTGCTAACATGAACTTATAGCTTAGTATATTGCAGGGTAGGATAATCCTAAATCCAATATACCACTTAAAAGATTGTGAATAATCTAGATATAAGAATGTATAGCAAACACACATCAATCTAATAAATATTCTTTCTTTAACCTATGCTTAGCACAGCTAAACTCAATGCAATGTAAATGCATCCCTCTTAACTAAGAACATATTGTTCTTACTTACTTTTTACTTACCACCTCTTTGCTTTTTTTTTATGTTATTGGATTTAGTCTTATGCTTTATAACTCAGACCCCAATCAACCTAGCTGGCTTATCCTTTAAGCGATCTTGTCACAACTCTTATTACTTCTATGCATTATTACTATTGAGTAATCTAGCAACAAAGGATTTACAATCCATGACAACATCTAACTAACTAACCTAATTCCAAAGATATTTACAAGGAATTCATCAACAATGATAAACTTAAACATCACTCCACTTATTATACCATTTCACAAGAGAATAGATAATACAAGTTTATGCAATGCATCTTTTTAACTAAGGACATGTAGTCCATATTTGCTTTGTGCTATTGGGTTTTGTCATATGCTTTAGTCCATAGACCCTAATAACACCCTTTCGGTACGGTGGTTAGATATCTTAACCGTCCAAGTGGCGTCCCACGAGGCAAACCATACCCAACTTCTCCTATAAATAGAGGAGTCTTACTTGGCCATTATGTGATTTTTATCACAACTTTTTACTTTAATGCATGTTTAAAAAAATTCAACTTTGCTAACTAGGATTATCAACCCTCATCATCTATTCAAGGAAATTTACAATCATTTCAACGAATCTAGCTTAACAATAACAACATACATTACTAACTAACTACTCACTTAGAGGTTGGAACATATCATATTCATAATATGAACTATACCAAATCATGAACGACTAGTTCAAACATTCTTCCTATCACATAGTTTCCTTGGGTCTTTTATTCGGCATCATTGCCATGAACTTAGGGCTCGTTTTACAAGCCTCAAAACTGACTAATATAATGGACACACATACATCAAACTTCCCCTTGAATCTCTATGGAGCTTACAAAGGAGCAAACATCAAACAAACATATATTGGTGCGGGGTTGGGGGCAACCATCCACCTTTTTTAAACCAAACCCACTATAAAATCATAACAATAATAAAATCAAACTATACTTCATGTGGATATTCAAAATCCTAACTTGAACCAAGGGTTCACATATTACTAAGGATAAAAACTCCTATATGTGGGACTTATGGGTGCCCTTCACCTAAGGGATGAAGAACTCACCTTTATTCTTCAAGACCTTGAGCTAGAATGGTTGAACATTGTCCTCCTTGCTCTTCTTCACGCTTTCCCTCTTTGCTCAACTTAGGGCTTCTTCAAATACTTCATCCAATGCTCCATTTTGGCTTCCAATCTTCTTCAAATACTTCATCCAGTGCTCCATTCTTCCTTCCAATTTCATGGAACCCTAGATTTCTCCTTCTCCTCACTCTTCCCCTTTCGAAAGAACGAAAATGAGAGGCATTTGAGAGAGAGGATCATTGAGGAAATGAGAGGAAATGGAGGAGGAAACGATCCTCATGGAATCCTAGCTTCTTCTTCCTCTTTCTCTTCTTTTCTTTCCCTTTCTTCCCCTTTTTCCTTTCTTTCGTGATCTGCTGCATTTTTAAGGAAATTTAAGTATGTGAATCGATTCACTGCTTAGTGTGAATCGATTCACACAGGCAAAATTTGACAGCTCGCGAATTAAGTGAGTGAATCGATTCCCAGGCCCTCCAACTTGACTCCCAGAGGCTTGTTCTTGCCTGAATCGATTCACAGAGTGAGTGAATCGATTCACGCTGTATAAAAATCAAGGAAACTCAATTTTAACACCTAATCTTGAGACTTTCTTCCCGAACCAACTTCAATTAACTCCTATTCAATACTTCTAATCATTTAAGGATCAAATCTAACTTATTTCTTAACTCAAAATCAAACAACTTGCACCTTAAAACTTTATGTAATCATATTCTCTCAATTTGAAAACAAATTAAGCTTAAGTACAATCACATAACTTCTCACAATTTATACTCAACTTAACTCGGGGAATTTGGGGCGTTACAGAACTCTATGATTCTTATCTCAATTTCAATTGAGCCAAATGCGTACATCTATGGATTTCTGTTTGAATTATTATATTCATTCTTATTATGATTATGTAACACACTTAATGATGTTTATCTGTCCGGTGTCTGTCATGGCCGGCGGCAAACGTGTCAGTCCAGTGTCTGTCATGGCTGGCGGCACGGGTTCCAAAAGGAACTCATCCAAGGTTATGTAATGATCAGCGAATAAAACGTTCACATCATGTTTAGGTTTTTCCTTGGTCTATCATGGATTCCTTTTGGAATCATTATGTTCACGTTTGTTATGGATTTCGTATAGAATCATTATGCTTATATCTTGTTTGAGGTGAGCATTGGTGAGGGGTCCGTGGAGGATTCTCTGAGATTTTATCTCCCTCCGTTTATTTTTAGTGACAGGTACTTGTTTAAGATGGTGTCGTGTTATTGGGACGCTTCACACTTGGTCAGTGACAGAAGATGTCAAACAATGGCATAGCCGGATCACGAGTCGAGTCTTTATTTATTTTGTCTTATGTATTTAGGTTAAGTCTAAGGGATGTTAGGGAATAAGTATAAATTTCAATTTCTTTTATCTTATTCTTCTTATTTTAAAGTGTTGTATTTATTAAAAAGTAAGTTCCGCATTTTTAAAACTCTGATCTATGTATACTAATCTAGTGCATTAAAATGTAATGTTGATAAAGGTCTTTATGTATTCAAAGATTTTTATTTTACCAAGTTATTGTATTTCAAGGGATTTGTTGTCTATTGCTTATCTGGTAAAGCGAAAATTTTTCCACGTTTAACTTTACTTCTTGTTAGTTTAGTAAGTAATCCCCTGACTAGAGTCGGGACGTTACAGTTATTTTCTTATCTTCATATTATCTCTCTAAAAGCACATCTACTCTTCCTCCTAAAAATCTAGGAAAGTGGTTGTCGCACTTTGACTTAGTCATTTCTTAATTTTTAAATATATTTGTAGTCTCTTGGGCCCTTAATCAACATTCACACGAGCCCATAAAACCCATTAATAGTCTCCTAGCCCATTTAAACTTAGCAGCCACGTGCAACTAATTCTGTGTCAGCCGATCAGCTGATTAGCTGGTTCTGCGTCAACTGATTTTGTATCAACTATTTCTACTTAGCTGCTCAACTATCTATCTCAGCTAGGTAGCTATGTTTAGAACATTTAATCTCAATCAACTGACCATTGATTTAGCTGATCTTACCTTAGCCGATCTTGATTTAGCCGATCATGATTCAACTGATATGGATGCAGCAGATTAAAACTCAGATGTTCGGTAAATACTTACACTTTGTCTGAGTGACTCAATACATGATCAGGCCATCTGTTTTTTGGTGTTAACATATGCCCCTGCCACTCTGGCTTTTGGCTAATACAACTTTGTTACATATGAAAACTTAATCTTTTGGAATAACTAGGCTCATAGATAATATACTCACAATGTTAGAATTATACTGCTAAATGGCCCCCAGCTTTATATGATCCAGCCGACCTAAAAAACTTCAACATTACAAAGACATTGGGTTTACAGATAGTAGTCTTATGTTGCCAGTTTGGCACAACTAAACACCCTCCCATTTTCTTCACTCAATTGGTTTGCCCTTTTGTTTCCATTACTTATGCATCAACTATTTCCATTAGTTCTGCATCAGTCGTCATTTTAGCTACATTCTTGTCAGCTAGCACTTTTCTCAAGATCTTGGCTGCCATGTCATTAGTTGCCTAATCACTATGCTAATCAGAAGCATCCTCAAACACATCATAATCGTCCATAAGGACTGTTTCCTAGTTAGATCCCTCCTTCTTCTTCTCAAGAATAAAACATTCAATCATGGAAGCTTTGGTCTTCAGCTGACTCAAGTCTGAAAATTCACGGGAGATAATCCCTTATTTCATATGTGGGAGCATGTTATCCACAACTATTCCAATATATTCTGCTTCTGGAAGCCGCCTTGTGCACCTGCTACTCAGCTTCCTGAATCTTTCTATGAAGTTAGTAGCCATCTTATCCTCTTGTTGTTTCAAATTCATCAAGTTGACTGTTGTAACTTCAAGCTGAGGTTTACTAAACCTATCATGGAAGCGCCTTTCCATGTTTGCCCAGTTTACCACAAAATTAAAAGGCAAGGAAGAATACTAAACGAAGGCTATCCCTATCAGTGACAAAGGAAATAACTATACTACTCATTCTAATTAGCCTCTCCATATTGAGAGGTAAATCTGCCAATATGTTCAATGGTAGACATGTCATCTTCTCTAGAGAAAGTTGTGAAATTCAGGATCTCAAACCCACTTAATAGTGGCATCATTTTGTCCACCCATTCTGGATATGGCTTTCCATACATAGGCCTACCTAAAGGCCTTAGTTGTACGCCGAAGTACCTTCGCATAACCTCAGCTATCATGTTTAGATCAATTGATGAGGGACAATCGGTCTACTCTCAACCACTATTGGCTGGACCTAATTTGGTACTAAGGTTGTAGTTGAACCGTGTTGTATTGTTGGCATTGCTGCCTCTTGAAGCAACATTTGGTACATTTGTTTCGGCGTATTTAGAATCATTGTTTGATTAGCCGCAATAGGTGGAGTTCGTATCCATTGTTGCTCTGCTGCATAATCACCAATATTCTCGTATTGAGTCCTTTGAATAGCTGAGTGATTAGTCAAGAAATGTGGAATGGTATTCCATGGCAGCTCTTCATTATAATCCCAGTTGATCTATACAAAATCCCACACGGAGGATTTTAACCCACTTCACCATAGGGAGGCATTTCTGGGACAAACTGATACAATGGCAAATTAATAGAGGTAGGTGGAATGTTATTCCATGGCTGCTAACTCATATAATCACCAGGTAGCATCGTCTGCATTCTAGCTCCCAGAGCTTGATAAGCAACAAGTCCTTGATTAGTGGCCTGTAGAGTCGTGCCACAAGCTAGAGCATTTGTCATAACAAATGGCATTCCAATATGTCCTGCTGCAATATCAACCATATCATTCGCCACTATTTGCCCCTTGTGGTAAAGGTTCTTCTTGAACAATATTCGATTGAACCCGTGGAAAAGGTTCTACCTGAACATGTGGTTGCTCTTTTAGTGGTACTCCAAACCTGAACAAGTTGTTCACCTTCATGGTCCCACCGAGCATGCCAATTTGTTATAGCATCGTGCGAATTCGGTGCTTAGCCGATCAACTGTTTGCTCAGCTGACTAGTCGTTTCCTCAGTTGGCTAGTGGTTTGCTCAGTTGATTAGATGATATACTGCCTAACTTGCACTGCTAACAATGATCCCCTTTTTTATCAGGCGATTATGTTGAGAAAGGCACTCTGTTCCTCAGCTGCAGGTTTCTAGACTACTCCAGAAAGCGTCTAGTGTAGAAGGTTGAACTACCAAACTAAGGTTGCATGAAAATAAAGATTAAAAGTGATAAAGAAAAGATAATTGTAAACACTTGTGTTTGATTGATTGGGGGTGTCTAGTACATTATGTACAATTGGTATTTATAGACAAAGCCTACCTAAGAAACATTTACTTACTCTATTTGCCACGTTTTTAACCCATTAACTCACATATTACATCATATAAGATCATGGCTAACAACATAAACATAAGTAACTACCCTGTCAGCTAAGTTATAGCCCAAAAACGCTTAGTCGGCTAACTTATTGACGACTATATTAGTTGACCACGTCCTCCATAACCTTACTTATAAGGAATAGGCTCTCATGCACGTACTTGACTTGATTAGCTAATATAATTCGTATATCTGCTCTTTCGTCTAAGTTATAGGCCAAATGGCTGACTACTGACCATGTTCTCCATATCCCTATTTTTAAGGAAATAAGTCTTCATGCACGTTCTTGACTTGGCCAACTCATAGAATTCATATATCTTCTCAATCAGATAAGATATGGGCAAAAAATCCACTATGGCTAATTATCCACTACTTGACCATGTTCTCTATTTCCCTATTTTCTAGGAAGTGGGTGCATGTTTTTGAATTGATTATCTCTTGATTTCAGATGATTATCTTCTTATCTTCATATTCTCACTCTGAAACCACCTCTAATCTTCTTCCCAAGAATCTAGGAAAGTGGTTGCCGCACTTTGACTTCGTCATTTCTTCCTTTTTAAATACATTTGTAGTCTTTTGGATCCTTAATCAACATCCACACGAGCCTATAAGACCCATTAATAGCCTCCAAGCCCATTTAGACTTAGCAGCCATGTGCAGCCAGTTCTGTGTCAGCCGATCAGCTTATTCTGCATCAGCTGATTCTGCATCAGCTGCTTCTACTCAACTGTTGCTCCTCAACTGCCTATCTCAGCTGGGTAGCTATGTTTGGATCACCTGATCTTAATCAGTTGACCTTTGATTTAGCCGATCTTGCCTTAGCCGATCTTGAGTTAGCCGATCATGATTCAGCTGATATGGATGCAGCTGATTAAAATTCATATGTTCGATAAAATACTTACGCTTTGTCTGAGTGGCTCGATACATGATCTGGCCAACTATTTTTGGTGTAAACATATCCGAAAAAGTTAAAAATTATTTTTATTTAAAAAATAATTTTTATGATTGTAAACAAGGTGGCTTCTACAGTGGAATAGTATGACATGTGGTTCACCTAAAATTTGGATGGACTATGATTAGAAGCCATTAGATCGAGAAGCTTACCAGATACTATCATGCGGTAACCACATCATATATCATGCATCCAACAACTATTCTCTCTTTTGCTCTCCTCTGCTTAGGGTGACCCTCCGCCGCTTCACGCTTACGAAGGCTCTTGTTAGCTGTAAAAAGAGGTTCCTTTGGTCCCTTTTGTGCCGTTTCCTTTGGGTTACTCTAAAGTTCGTATTTTTCTCATTTCTTCTCAAATGGGTTTCTATTTTTTTTTTTCCTTAATTCTTTATTTGGTGAGTGACAATTGGATCTGTTCCTCAAGACAATCACTATGCATATGAGAGGCATTATGCTAGAAACTTGCCTTTATTATCAATATTCAATGAAGTTTCTTTTCCTATCGGCCATTCCCTCCTTGGCTAGTATTCGCAGATCCAATTACGTTGGGGTATTTTGGGTAGTCACTTTTTTTAAATGGTTTTTGATGTTGCGTTGTTGTTTCTGTTAATGGGTTAGATCCCAAATTGAGGGCGCTTTTCTTTAAAACAGTCGCAATGGGAGGGAGGACCAGTGGGTGAACATCAAGATTAAAAATGTTACGATTCAAACCATTTTCCTCAGAAACCGTAATTTAGGGAAAACAAATGGAGAAACCCGATCTAATGGGAAAAAAAAAATATCCGTGGGCAGTGGTGGAAGCTTCGACCATGTTGGTTGGAGAAAGGAGGGGCGCTAGCCTTTAGCGAGTTCTGTGATGGGCAAGCCACGACAGCAGTTGGAACGCAGAGAGCAAGAGATGGTAGAGGAGATAGTGATAAGCGTGAAGGAAAAGGAAGAGAAAGAAGAAAATTATTCGGTGCAAAGGGTACATCATAAGATTTGGTGGAATTTTTTCGATCAACGGCTGTTAGTTATGGTTCACCCATGAACCACCTATTTGCTTGTCCACCTTAGAAGCGACCTGTAAACAAATGCAAAATAGTTTTTGGTTTTCTTAAAAATATCTAAAAAATAATCTCTAAATTATTGCAAGTAAAAATCATTTTTTAATCCATAACAAGCTGGCCCTTATCTTGTACATTTATTTTGGGAAATGTTAAAGTTCATTGAATACCTATTGCATTACCTAATCAATACTACTTATAATGTTATAAAACCAATTTTCATGATTGATTAGTACCTTTGTGGCTATATGTGATTTTGTTTTAGAGTAGTGGAATCTTCCAGAATTTATTTTAATTCTTTTATTCGTCAATATTTAACAAATTCAGTATTTTGTATTGAAAACATTCATTTTTTTAACTTGGACAGAATCATAAAACACTATTTAGTATCGAGATCTAAATTAAAGCTGTCTATCTCAATTGTGTTTTGACATTATCGTATTGTTATCTGACCAGAAACTACACATTTTATAACTCTTAAAAGGTATGTATATTTGTGTTATGGTTATAAGTCCCGAGCGAGAGACAGTAAGTCTAAACTGTGTTGTGCAAGTAGATTAGATATAAGAAAAAACATTGGTCAAATAAACTCGTATGTGTTATCTCAAAACATAACTCAGAAGATGAATTTTGACAAGAGGTCTAATGATAACGTTTCTATGAAACCAGAGGATGGTAATGATATAAGGGACATAAGAATGTTATAAAATTGTTATAACTATGTTTTGTTCTTTCTCTTCTCGTCGTTCTATATATCCTCTGAACCTTCCTCTTCTTTTCTCAAAGGGCATATTTGGATTGGTGGTATAAAGTGAAATGGAGTGGAATGAGATAGAATGGAATTATGTTCCATTGTATGGATTGTGAAAAAAAGGACGAAATGGAATGGAATGGATGCCAGTGGCATCGATTCCATCTCATTCCATCAATTTCCTTCATATCAATTTCCTTCATTTTTCTTCCTACTCAATTTGGGCGGAAGATGGAACCACCCTTCAACTTATTTTTATAATTATAAAATTACTTATTGAACACTATTTTTTATTAATCTTCTCTTCTTCTTCGTTTGATTTTTCGACGCCAACACCAACTTCCATAACAGTGGTGTTACCTCGCAACTTTTGCCAAGTTTGGAGGTTCACTGGTCTTTATCTTTTCTTAACGAGACTTTTCATTTATCACTGTATTGTTATCTCGCAACTTTTGCAACATTTTATCACTGTGCTACACCTTTTTTTTCCTTCATATCCTGCCATCCCTTTGTGCATATCCCTTGCGAAATATGTAACGCCATGTTTACGTGTTTCAGTGAAAGTTAGTGAAAAATTACCGTAAATAAAATAGACATTTCACAATTCATTCATAGTAAATAATATGACTAAAAGATCATTTCTGAATATTCATCTTATTACATACAAGGCCCTTTATATAAGGGAATACAATGAGCCAAAAGAGGCCTTAACTAACTGATAGAAATAATAACAAACTAAAGAAAGTGTGGGCTGAGAACAAGAATAGAGCCCAACAGAAAAACAAGTCAATACAGGGCCAAATAATAAAGCAATACAGGGCCAAACAATAAAGCAAAACAAAAACTAATCTGAGTATAGATCCTAATATGCCCTCTCAAGCTGGAGAGTGGATGTTTTTCACTCCCAGCTTGGTAATTAAGCGATGGAATGGCTGAGGATCAAGTGCTTTAGTGAAAGCATTAGCTAACTGATCCTTAGAAGGGATTGGCAGTAAACGGAAGAGCTTGGCTTGAAGTTTCTCATGAACCAAGTGGCAGTCACGTTCTATATGTTTTGTGCACTCATGGAAGGATGAGTTGACAACAATGTGACGAGCAGATTGGCTCTCACAGTATAATAAAGCCGGAGAAATGTATTGAATTCAGAAATCTTCTAGCAAGTAAGTGGGCCACTGAACTTCACTGACAGTAGAAGCAAGGGCCCAGTATTCAGCCTCAGATGAAGAACGAGAAATAGTGGCTTGCTTATTGGATTTCCAGGAGATTAAAGAGTCTCCTAAAAATATGCAGAAGCCAGAAACTGGTCTTCGAGTATCGGGGAAAGTAGCCAAGTCAGAATCACTAAAAACTTTGATTTGTAGAGATGTACCAGTGGGAAAGACAGCCCCTGTGCTGGAGATGTCTTGATGTATCTTAACTCCCGTATGGCTGCTTCCTAGTGTAAGCGTGTTGGAGCACTCATATATTGGCTTAACTGTTGCACAAAAAAAGAAATATCTGGATGAGTAGTAAATGTGTGCTCCGACACACTTGCACCATGAAGCAGCCATACGGGTGTTAAGATATAAAAGACTAATTGGTAAGCTTCTTTATTTAACTATGGAATAAGTGGCAGTCTTCTATAGGTTGAAGGATCCTCTAGAGGTGTGCCATCTTGGAGTCTTAAATGTGTGCCTTATGCCATAGGTGTAGAGGCAGGCTTAGATGCAAGTAAACTGCATTCAGTCAGTATATCCAGAACATCATATTTTCTTTGAGATAAGTGAATACCTGCAGAAGATCTAACAATTTCTAGGCTAAGAAAGTACTTTAAGTGGCCTAGATCTTTAATACTAAATTGAGTATGTAAGGCATATTTTATGTGATCAATTTGAGTAATGTCATTTCCAGCCAGGATCAAGTCATCAACATAAACCAACAAAACAGTAAAAGATTGAGAATTATGTTTTGTAAAAAGAGAAAAATCAGAAATAGATTGGGAAAAAACTTGTGAAATTAAGAAGGTTAAGAGACTAGCAAACCATTATCTGCTAGATTGTTTTAACCCATAAAGAGATTTTAATAATTTGCAGACCTGCTTAGGCCGAGAGGGAAGTAATCCAAGAGGTAATGTCATATAGACTTCCTTCTCTAAGTCACCATGCAAAAAGGCATTATGAACATATAATTGATGTAAATGCCAGTTTTTAGAAGAAGCAATAGAAAGAAGGAGTCCAATGATGGTTAATTTGGCAACAGGAGAATATGTGTCAAAGTAGTCAACTCCCTCAATTTGATTAAAACCTTTGGCTACTAATCTAGCCTTATACCTCTCAATACTACCATTAGAATTGTATTTGATTTTATAGACCCATTTGCATCCATTGAATGTTTTACCATGAGGGAGATCAGTAAGAGTCCAAGTGTTGTTTTTATGAAAGGCATCAAGCTCAGTTTGCATGGCTTGTACCCAATAGGAGTGTTTGTGGCCTGTTTGTAGGTTTGGTGTAACACCTCATTCCTGGAGCGCTACTAAACTAATTGTAACTCTTGCAAGTTCAAATACTTTTGAAAATGGAACACGCTGCTTGCATGGTTCTCAGAAATATGAGTCTATATTTTTTTCTTTTCAAAAACTTCTTTTTAAAATAGCAGTCAGAGTATTACAACATTTTCGAAAGGTGGTGAATAAACAAAGACACCGAAATCAAATAGTAGCAACCATGCAAATAAATTTATTTAATCATTGCACACACGACAATTCAAGTCTTGAAACCAAAATATACTTATTACATCACAGTAATTAATACATTAACAACCTATAGCTGGTCGGTACACTACAACGCTTACTAGATCCTCTAGTAAGTTTACCAAACTATCAAGCAAAGCAGATAGTCAAATAGGACTATCCTCAGCTACACCCATCTGCAGCCTTCATGATCTGGGTTACAATCATTGATTGAAAGAACCACGGGCAAGGGTCAACTTCTTACACAAACAAATATAATAACAACAACATGTACAGTAACAGATGATATTATACAAATACAATAAAATCTGAAACCAAGCACAATTTATTATTAGGTTATTAGCATTCAAGTAAACATCAATAAGGATGCACTAATGCCCTGTTGATGCAACTATATGCCAGTGTATATGATTCCGGAATAACCTACGCCATGGTCAATTGTTTTGTATGTACCAAATCCGATACTTTTCTATGCGATGGGTCAAATTAACGACGCCCCTGAAATCCCTTACGATACCATCCCCTCTTCTCAGGATTCAGGTCGAACTTACCACAATGCATGACAATGCATTCCACATACTCCATGAACATATCAATGCATATGATATTTCAATTTTGGCATAATTAAATAACATTTAATTATCCAGCACCAATCCCAATAGCATATATCTCAACATAGTTTAAGCATACATACAAGCACATCATATATCAATTTTAGATTCACAACAATTTCAGACTCATAACAGTTTGCAATCACACATTAAAAAACATCAGACATAAGCATACAATAGCTCATACACATCACTAAAACAATATCAGGCATTCTCACTAACAATATCTAGAAGTAGCCCTTATACTACAATAACAAGTATTGAATGAGAAGTGCCCTTACCAAAATCAACAGTTCACGTCTCAATAACACGTCACAACTCTAATCAGCATGTATTCACGTCCTCAAAGATCCTAAATAGCACACACTGAAGCTTAGAATAATTATAATTCACCCAAAATAATCCCCTAGGTTATGGTTCAATTTTAAACCCCTAGGTTACTCACCCAAAGTTTCTCTTTAGTAATATACACATACTTGAAATAATAAGCAAAGTTGAAAAACAAATATTTTAAAGACTGAAAATTCCTTTTCTTCTAATCTTGAAACATGAAACAATACTAAAAATCAAATTCTTTTTCATAATAATTGATCAAGGCTTCACTTTGGCTTAGGAATACAAGGATCTTATTTTACTTAAGTGTTTCATTGCCTTAAGTGCCAAGACAACTTCTCAAACTCAATTAAACTCTTTCCAAAATTTTCCAAAATTTTTCTTTCCTTTTCCTCCCTAGGGCTCACGGCTACACTCCCAATGTTAGGGAAAAATTGTAAAACTTTCAAATCAATAAAACTTCCACACACAACACCTAAATTGCTTTCCAAACTTTTCAAGATTTCAATTCAAAACCATTACCCCAAATACTTTGCTCCTATCATTGCTTAATCAAGCATCAAGGAGTCCAAAACATAGTTTTTCTTTGATCAAACACAAATTAACAACAATAACAACAAATTCAAGTATCAAACAACAATAACCCTAACACAATTTGGTGATTCACATGAGCAATCACATTTCCCTTTCACTTAGGGCAAATCGGCCTAGGGTTCCAAAAATTTGGGGGGAATAATTGATACTTTTGCTTCATGATGATATTCAAGACATAATAGAAGCATTAAACAAGAAAATAGAACCAAAAATTAAAAGGGATCTCACCCAAACTCTCTAGGGACCTCACGGTTTTGGGAATAAAAAGGAAGGAAAGATTTTGGCTCAAGCCCCTACTTACTAACTCATGAAAATAGCACTAAAATAGAGGAAGAAATTGAAGGAGATGGTGGTGTAAATGGAGATGTTCACGGCTGGAAGTAAGAGGAAGGAGAAGAATAAGTTTTGTTCTCCAAGAACACTCACCTTTAGCAACTAAAGAAAGAAGGAAAAAAATAAAAATGGATGGCAAAAGGGGGGGGGGGGGGGGACTGCGGCTTTCTTAAGCAAAAGTAGAGAAGAATTTGGCAAAACAAGTGTGTGGCTTTCCAACACACTCACACTTGGTTAATTTAAGAGGAAATAAATAAAATGAGATGGTGATAATGAGGGAGGGGCTACGGCCTGTTTAGAGGAAGAAGAAGGGAAGTGGGCTTGTTTCCTTTTCTCTTCACCAACACATGAATAATTTGGAGAAAAGAAATAAAAATGGAGGAGTAGAAATGGGGGAGGCTACGGACTGATACAGGAAAAGAGAAGGGAAGGAATAAAAAATAATAATAATAGTCAAAATAAAATGCTAATGGATAAGATCAAGTAGATATTTATACTAATAACCACTAATAAATTGTCACTTAGCACTTGAGCAAGATATTTATTCCTAACCCAATTAAAACATGACACCTCATAATACTAACTATGCTTGCTCACTAATTCTAGTCTAATGCTAAAGTTTAGGTGTTCCAAAATTACGGCATCGAGTACTCGCGTTAACACTAATTCGCTCACCGATAAATCGTGCAAATTAATTTACTTAGAAATTAATTCACCGCGTGATAAATAAATTATCTATATATATATATATAAACAATTAAAAACACTCAAACAATATCACAACAAGTCATGATTCGATTTTCATCGAAATCGGAATTCATTTTAAATTTTATTGCGGATAAAAATTACCCGGCAATTCAAAATACGGCGAATATTCATAAGAATTATTCAACGAGTTTTGAACTATGAATTAATATTAAATATTAATTTTAAATTTAATTTCATCTTGATTTAATTCAATCACTTTGTTAGTCAACAAAAATGCTACGCATCAACGCGTAAAAAACTCAGTTGATGAATTTATATTAAAAGCAGCATACGTCTACGCTGTCTATTAATTTGAATTGACATCATAAATAATAATTATGAATAATAAATGAATTACTAAAATAAATCAAAATAATTCCTCGTACTTTCAGTCAATTATTGAGGTGATCAGTCTCTATGACTTATCATCAAGTATTCGGGATTTTATTGCTAAAACAATTTTTCTTAAAAATTGGGATGTTACATTTGGGGTTCATCATTAGAAGAGATAGATAATGTGAAGCGCAAATGAGGCTGAGATAGGTTTTAGTAGGAAAGGACATCAGATAAGGGATAGGCAATAACATATTTTTGTGCAGAACTGACAGAAGTAGCTGCAGTGTAGTGGTAATGGAAGTCTTTTAGATATGAAGGTGTTTTCTTAATCCTTTCTGATCTTCTGAGTGGCTGTAAAGGGCGTTTTGGTTGATCAGCAGGATTTTGTGTAGAATGATGTGAGTGTGTAGAATCTAAAACTGGTTCTGTGTCAGAATCGGGTGCTGCAGACTCATGTACTGTAGAATCAGTGTTGATGTTGTCAAAAAGTAATATATTTTCAGAGGGATTATGTGTAAATTTGGGAATTTGAAGATGTGTTTGTTGTAAGGGCTGATATGGAAAAGTAGACTCATAGAAGACAACATTTCTAAAAATAAAGGTAGTATGGGTTTAAAAGATGTAACCTTTGGTGCCTGGTTTGAAGCCTAGGTAAATACATTTGCTAGCACGAGGATCAAGTTTATGCCTATTATCGGTAAGTGTGCTAGTATAAGATAGACAACCAAAGACCTTTAGATCTAAGAATGTAGGTGGTGTATTGTAGAGTAATTGATGGGGAGATTTATTGTTTAAAACAGGAGTAGGCAATTTGTGTATTAAATGAACTGAATGGCTTAAAGCATATGACCAGAAGCATTTAGGTGATGAGATTGAAAGAGCAAAGCTTTAGTGACATTTAATAAATGTCTATGTTTCCTTTCAACAGTAGAATTGTGTTGAGGGGTTTCAACACAAGATGTTTGATGCATAATGCCAAAAGAAGCATAAAAAGAAGGCATATTTAATTCAGCACCATTGTCAGTCCTAATTTGCTTGACTTTGGTAGAAAATTGTGTAGAAATAAGATATAAAAAATTAGAAATGCAAGTTCTGGTTTCATGTTTGTATTTCATTAGAAAAATCCATGTATATCTATTGAAATCATCAACAATAGTTAAAAAATAATGATGTCCTTGAAAAGAGGGAATGCTAATTGGCCCCCATATGTCCATATGTAATAGTTCAAAAGGCTATGATGTTTTACTCAAACTGTTAGGAAAAGGAAGTTTACATTGCTTTGCAAAATGACAACAATTACAAATGATATTTTTATTGAATTGAATATAGGGAAAAGTAGAACAAAAATGGTGTAAAACAGTGGAAGATGGATCTCCTAATCTAAAATGCCACAAGTCAAAAGCATGGGAAACAATAGCATGTTTTTGGACAGAACTACTATTAATAATACTACTATTAACAGAACTACTATTAACAGTGATTGTATTTTTATTACTACTCAAGGGAGGTTGGTGGGTGTGCTAAAGAATGTAAAGGTTGTTACACAGGATAGCATGCCCAATCATCCTTGGGGTAGATAGCTCTGGTATGTAACAAACATTGTGTGAAAAAATAGCTCTACAATTAAGACTCAGTTTGTGAACAGAAATGAGATTAAAATGAAAATTTGAGATGTATAAAACATCTTTTAAGCAAAGATTAGGATAAAGTTGAATGGTGCCAGAGATAAAAGCATAAAAGATATCACCATTGTAATGCCCATACTCCAATAGTAATTGAAAGCAAGACAATAAACATTAAAGCACATGAGTTACTAAAAATTTAAAACTTGTTTATTAAAATACAAGTCCAAACTTTGAAGAAAGTCATAAATCTAAGAATTTAGATTACAACTTCCAAAAATACACAACTTGGAATTCAAAATGTAAATAAAGTCTTCCAAGAGTACAAGGTTGTAAGCAAAGCTACAACTCCAAAATAAACCCCAACGTTAAGGGAACTAGGCCTTTACTTCACCTAATCGTCTTTCAGTACCTACTTATCAGAAAAACAATAGGAAAGGGGTGAGATAAAATCTCAGTGAGTCATTTACGGACCCCTCACCAACACTTAAAAACTAATTCTATCCTAGAAACTAACCCTATTCTATTCATAATACTAATCCTAATTAAACACACAATGCAATCCTGAGATGTATTCTCTTAGGTGCCAATGCTAACTGAGCTGGATCCATGCCACCGGATCTTATTGTTCACCAGACTGATGCACCTGCCGTCGGGTCTCATCATTCATTGGACCGACAAACACATTTCTATTCTAATCTAATATGATCTAGCTACTAAATGAATTCCTTTAAAGTATAAAATTGACTTTCTTAGGAATCGACGCTACCGGTTTTTATCGATCACCGGACCGACGCGTCTGCCGCCGGGTCTTATCGTTCACCGGATCAACAACCATCATACCGTAAACATTTAGACAACAATTTATGTCATCAAAGCATTGTACTTGGTTGAAGATGGAAATGAATGGAAATTTCGAAGCATAAGTGTCTTTGATTGATAATACTCTTTATTGGGTTTAAAAATGTGTAAAAAGTGATTATGAAAAACCCTAGAAGGTAGCTTTTATATGGTTTTAAAACTGGTTTCCCAAAACTTAAAATTATGCAAAAAATAGGGTGTGAATCGATTCATCAGTGTGTGAATTGATTCATTCACTTTGACTGAATTCGATTCACAAATTCATGAATCGATTCACCAGTTACCAATTCGATTCACATAACCAAATTGGTGGCCTCAGAGCCTTTTGTGAATCGATTCATGACCCTGTGAATCGATTCATACATACCAAAATGCAAGAAAAAAAACATGTTTTGAACAGCACAACTTGAATTTTAACACCCAAAAACACCTCAATCAATTCATACTTATCACTTCCAATCATTCAAAAACCAATTCCAACTTATTTAACAACCCAAGAACAACAATGCAATATTATCAATAATATGCAATCATATCCACCAATTTGAAATCAAATTCAAGGTAGGAACAATTACATGATCACATACAAAATCACATATACTCCAAAACCCATTTCATAAATCTCCATAACCCACACTTAGAAGTCAGGAAAGACACAAAAATGAAGGGGAAGGGGAACCCTAAATGTGGGTCTTATGGGTGCCCAACCACTAAGTAAGAAGAACTCACTTGAAACTTAAAGAACTTGAGCTAGGAGCTTGGAAATTTCTAGTTTTTCCTTCTCCTCTTCTTCTTCAATTACAAAATGATTTTTAGTGCATTTTAGAGGTTTTAAAGGGGTACTTACTTAAATGAGTTTTTGGTGAAAAATGTGTTAAGTCTTGATTTCGGACTCAAGTTGTCTAAAAGGATTTTGTACTTGGTTTATGGATTTTAAAAAAAATGAGTTTTGATTTAGTATGCTCTATATAAGCAAATATTTCTTTCAAAAAGTATTTTGAGGAGTATATGTTAGTTTCAAATGGAATTTTGTTTGACTATACTATTATTGTGTTGCATTCATATTCCTGATGCATTGGATTTACTTGAACTATGTGCGAAATGCCTTAGTGTCGAGTAAATGTAACGTACACCTCTCTAAGTATGTGACGTTACTTGTGGAATGCCCACTGTGCATGTACTGGCTGGACAATTCGGAGCGTACACCTCTGTAAGTATGTGGCGTTACCGTCTATAGTTAATGTTTGCATCTGGCATGTCCCATTAACTGTTTGAACCAACCGAGTATGATAGATGGTCTGGGACCATAAATGTTCGCATCTGGGATGTGACGTTATCCTATTGGAATAGAAGACATGTTCCATTGGTATGGAAATTGTTGGAAGCACTCATAAACAGAATCATGGCATGCACGTATTGCTTACTAATGCATACCATGCATACTAACTATTGGTTGACTTAAATGCTTCATGCTGTGATATGAATTTTTATATTACATACGTGCTATCTATTTGATATAAAACTTTGAAACATGGTCTGGTATGTTGCTTATGTGAATTCTATGTGCTTGATAATGTGTTTGTGCTGATATTTCTGCTCATGAATAGCTTGCGATAAACTCTTGACACTAGTGATTTACCCTTGCAATTGTTTTCTCTATATTTGTTTAATTTAAATTTTAGACCATGCTGTTGGAGTTGTCGATTTACCTGACATTGTTCCACTGGACCTTACTAGGAATAACGATTTGGGAGTTGGAAGAGGCGACACAGGTCGGATGTCCTATGGTTTGACTCGTTGGACTAATAAGTCTAGTGGAGTACTAAAGTCAGAGTCTTTTCTCTTCGGGTTATGTGTTTTGTGTCTGGTCAGATTAGAGTTTTGTGTAGACCATCCCTTAGGATTTTATTTATATGGTTAGATTTTCCTTGGACTATGTTTATGCTTGTTGTATATTCAAAGGATTTTCAAAAAAAATGTAAGCATCACGGTGAGGATGATTTTCAATTTTAATTGATAAGTTTATGTTTATTCTTGTTTAATTGTTGAATTTTTTGGTATCGTATTTTCCGCAACTAATTTGAGGATTTTTCGAAAAAGTTTTAAATAACTGCAAAAATTTCTGTTCATAGAATGTACTGACATGGAAAGTGTCACAGTTTATCTGCGAAGTAACACCACTTCCCGTACTTTGGAAATGAGGGTGTTACAATTGGCATATAGACTAACCAATAGAGATTTGTGGTACATCCTTATTATGCTGATTGTTGTGTGTTTTATGCCATGATGTTACTTTGTGTTGATATTAGATTGTGTTAGTATGATCTGTTTTTGCATATATACTGTTATATGTTTGTTTGGGAAGATGACCCTTTCCATTCGGGTATTCTTGTAACACCCAATTTCCGGAGCGCTACAGTGTAATAATTTAAAACCCTAAACGAGTAATTAAGCAATGTACTAAAAATAATAGTTTATTTCAAACTGAATATATGGTCACATACGTACGTAAGATTACATATTTAAGGAACCCGTGTCTAGGGCCCACAACCTATACAGACATGGATTCACTGGTTGTGACACGTAACTGAAGAAAGAGACTCTTACTGCGTAGCCTCTGTACATTTCAAGATGCTGGCAATGCCTCCATCAAGTCCATATTATCTGTTTTATGTGAAAAAGAACATACATCACAAGAAAAAAAAATAGAAGGAGCTAAGAAACACATTACACACCATAAAAGTTGGGAGAGCAAGGATAGAAAGCATATACAAATAGCACACACACAGACAAGCATAACCAATTGTCACGTCTATCTAGAGTATGCTCATTATCCCTTAAGTCAGTACCACTATATCTAAGCCTAGCTCCACCCACTTTCTTCTCATATCCTATGGTCTTTTACATATCCTATTCATAACTACTCCGCACCATCACTAGCTAAATTGTTAGCTCTAACCTACCGGCAAAGGCCTAACGATGCTCTCTCGATACTCCTATCACTTCAATAATTCATCTTAATCACAAGCAGAGTCAACAGTCACATTAAAGCATATCTCAAGCATCAGACTAGCATAGACAACACATTAACTAACATATTATTTAGCAGCATAGTCACACCAGTACCAACAATCATACTTAATCAGCACTATATCAACCAGCATCAGTCATCTATACTGGCATACATAGCACAACATCAATCATCAACATCTAGATTAACCCTAGTGTCACTCATGCGACCTGCTACCAGCAATCTCACATAACCATAAAGCAATCATAAGTTGTATATCCTAGGGTTTTCACACATCAGACAGGCTATTTCTATGGTTGATAGACCTCTGATAACTGTCCTCAGCTATCACAGGTCACAGCCCCTCTCCTGAGCTGCTGCTGTTATCAACCGCTAGCAGGGCTTGGGTCACCCTACGCACATATATATACACTACTCTATCCTATAATTCCTAGAGTGTAAGGCTTCTTTCTCCCACCTGGTTAGAAGATCGATAAAGCCTCTACCACTATCTGTACTCCTGCCGCACTCGCTACGCGCACTCCTACCTCTGAACCTGCTACTCACGCTCCTACTTTTGAATCAGCTACTCACACTCTTCCCTTCGCAATTTTCCTCTCCCCTCCGACGGTTCCATACTAAGAGCTTTTTGATGCATAGGATCCTCACTTAAGGCAAGTGCAAAGCATACTTGCTCGTTAGTGGCCCTCTAAGTCTCACTCCCTTCTCAATCTCAAGGATTTCCTACTAAGGGTTTTCTGATGCATAAGATCCTCATCAGGGGCAAGTGCAGAGATACTTACTCCTAAGAAGAAGTTCCTAGAGAGAGAAAGCTAGAGAGAGATGAGGTTTTGGCACGAATAAAAATGAAGGGGTGAACGCCTATTTATAGGTGAGCTACGACGCCATCGCGTCACAATGGACTCCTCTCACAGGGTCCATCGCGTCACGATGGTACCTTCCAGATTCTTCTGGATGTACACATGGCAAAGATCCAACGGTGATCCCATCGTGTCGCGATGCTCACCTCACACAACTCCATCGAGTTGCGATACACGCTTTTCTAAAATATCTAGATTTTTGCTTTCTAGAGTTTTCTAGGGTCTTCCACACCCTTTCGGGGTATTTTCATCCTATTTAGGGTTTTCTAGAACTTTCCTAAGTTTTATGTGTCCCACTTAAGTCCATTTTATCCCTAATTAAGGTTTTTAATACCAGTTTATCACCTAATCACCGATCTAATTATTCTTCTAGTGTTAAAATATTAGAAAAATGGGATGTTACAATTCTCATGGATGCCAACCCCAGCTTATGACGACATTGGAGCTGCCGGCGATGCAGATTTCGACGGAGACGACGTTTGACTTTCCAGATTCAAACGTACCCCTTGCTTGGGTGGTTGGTCACACCACCGATAGGGTTGTTTATAGAGGTGGACGCTTGGCTGCGAGCCCAGCCTGATGGAAACATAACTACTGCTTCAGAAGATTCTTCGGATGTCCCCCGACAGACTATCTTTTAGGACTAGCCTAGGGTTGGAGGCTCATTGTTGCGCCAGACCGCTCGCAAGAGCGTGGAGTCCAGAGGGTGGGATGTAGAAGTATCCACAATTTTGGTTCCTCTAGTTGAACCAGTGCCAGTACCGGAGTATTCTCCCCTTTCTCCAATTTCAGTTCGCCAGCCTACTCCCCAGGTAGATCCTCCAGCCTGTAGATTCTGTGATGTTGTAGGATGTGGTTCCGATGGATGGATAAAGGACATACCTACATATTCTGTGACGTTGTAGGCTGTGGTTCCGGTGGATTGAGGCTGTATTTCTTGCCATTCCAGTCATTGACCTCACGGTAGATGATGAGGATGATGAGGAGATGGATATAATGGAGGAGGAGGAGGATCCCTCTGAGGATCTTGGCAGTGAGCTGTGGAGGTGGTAGGGTGTGTCTGACTATTAGGTGTAGGTGTTTTGGAGTGACCAGCTTAGTGTTTAGATGCCTTTTGTTGGAGTTGACTGAGATTTTACTTTTGGAGCAGCCCTCTGCACAGGTATCTGTCGGGAGTACCTCAGGGATATGAGTGCTCTTTGTCGGGAGTATTCATATGCCAGGTGTATTCCCAGTTGGTATTGTATTTTGGTTTGCCTTTTGTATAAACTTTGACAAGTTGTACTGCCTTGGGCTTTATATATATATATATATATATATATATATATATATATATATATATATATATATATATATATATATTCAGTTGCATTTGTACACCATGTTTTGAAAACACTGTAATACTCTGATTTGTGGTTTTGCAAAAGAGTTTTAAAAAAAAAAAATTTACCCGTGTTTTCAAAGACAAAGCGAGTAGTTGAGTTTAGATTAGTAGCGCTCAGAAAAGCGAGATATTACACTTCCCTCCAACTGCTAATCCAGTCACACGATGCATGACCATAGTGCTCCCATTGCACCCGAACTCTTTCAACCAAACAATCAATTAGGCTTGGGGTGCTAATCGATTATGCTGTGCAAGATCCCTAATCAGTTAGGCATTACATCCTAATCGGTTATCCATACTCAGCTTTAGGTTCTAAGACTCTATTAATCGGTTAGGTCCTAAGTTTTAATTGGTTAACCCTCAGTTATAATCAATTAAAGCCTTATGATTCACTTAATTGATTAACAGTTGATGATCTAATCGATTACAGTAGCAGTATGGTTTCTTCCAGAATTTAGTTCATATCAAATAGACTAACTAGGATCTATATTTAGTCTTCTCAAACTTAGAGAAATTATCCTTTTACTATAAAGCCTAATTCCATCTTAAATTGCCCTTTTCTAGGCGTTCTAATGTACTAAGCCACTATTTTACACATCTTGATGTCCTTCTGGGCTCAATTTCTCAACTTAATCGGTTACTACTTATAGATTAATCGGTTAACAGTTCATAGATTCCTAATCGGTTAAAAATTTAATCGTTTATCTCTTGAATCCTAATTGGTTATCGACTCCATTTTATCTATAATCGGTTATAAATCGTATACTTAATCGATTACATACCAATTTAGTAGAAATAGCAGAAACAGAAGTTGTAACTATGTGTTCTATCACTCTTTTCACAAACAGTCCAATCAAGCAAGCAAACATACACTATAACATGCCACTTAAACATTCAGAAACATATAGTATCAAAGAAAAATAAGTACTGAATGCACTCCCATAAAAAATCAATTCATTTTCATCTAGCAAACATGCAAACATGATCACGGCTATCCTTTTTGCCATTAATCCATACAAGATAAGTCTAATAGCCCACGAGATTGGTATCAAGGAAATAGTTGTTTCTGACTCAACTTGTGGTATCCCTTGAGGAAAAATAGACCAAAGCTCCCAAGCCACCAAAAATAAAGGTAAATGGATCAAGGGAGAGTGAACATGAAATCTAGGATTTCTTGAGGATCTGCGGCTATGGTAAACCAGGGCGTCCCAGAAAATAGAATTTATAGCCATTGAAGGCCATGGAACGGTTATGGAAAGCTTTTTATGATTATGTAGTTTTCACGCAGTTAATTGATTAACTCAACAAACAGTTAATCGATTAACATTCAAAAGTTTGGGAAATGACGCTCTGTCGTGACTTAATCTATTAACACCTATGATTTAATCGATTAGGTTGGTCAAAATTCCAGAATTACTAAGTTTCGTTGTTCCTAATTGATTTTGGGCTTGATCTAATTGGTTATCTTACGATAAAGGCTAAGAATTATTCTTTCTAAGGTCCCTTAAGGTCCTAAAGCCTTCCTAACATGCATGGCATACAAACATTAAATGCAAGAAAAATGGGGTGTTACACTTTCCTCCATTGCTTTGCTCCAAATCACTTTCCTTAGTGGAATTTCCTTCCCATGTAGTTGTTTCCCCTTTCGGTCCTCAATCTTCTTAGGCAATGCCTTAAAAGTCAAATTGTCTTTCAGCGGAACGGTGTTGGATTCTATCACATGACTCGGATCTTGAATGTACTTCCTGAGTTGAGACACGTGGGACACTTTGTGAAGATTTTCCAAAAATGGTGGCAATGTAACCTGGTAAGTCGCTTCAACAATCCTTTGCAGAATCTGGTATGGACCATTGAATCTAGGTGTTAGCTTCTTGGCTTTCATCACTCTGCTGAGTCCTTTAGTAGGCGTAACATGACGAAATACATGGTCTCCTTCTTCAAACACTAAGTCTTGCATTCTCTTATCGTGACAGCTCTTCTGCGTACTCTGCATTGCCATCATCTTCTCCTGAATCACACTCACCTTCTTAGTAGTTTCTTTTACCAACTCTGGTCCAAGGATGAGATTCTCCTCAGTCTCGTACCAACATAACGGGGTTCTACACCTCCTCCCATAAGGAGCCTCGTACGGGGCCATCCCAATGCTAGAATGGATACTATTGTTGTACGTGAACTGTATAAGGGGTAACAATTTCTCCCAGCTGTCTGCCTCTTCCAAAACACAAGCCCACAACAAGTCTTCTAGTGACTGAATTATCCTTTCTGTCTGACCATCTATCTGCGGATGAGTTAACACTCCATTTTGTCTATTATTTTGGGGTATTTCGGGAATAAAATATTATGATTTTATTCCTTACTAGATAAAATATGCTCACTATTTCCTCATTTATGCAGAAAAATAATAAAGGCAACATGGAAAGCAAAATAATGAATTTTGGGAAGATTAAGGCGAGTTTTAGAGGTTTTTAGCGTTTTAGCAGTACGGCCTGACATCTATTCAGTACGGCCGTACCTATCCGAGAGCATAAGTAGAGACATACCGCATAGTCAGTACGGCTTGGCACTGAAGAAAAAGTCCAGTACGGCCGGACTAAAGTAAGTACGATCGTACACAATTGCAGTCAGGCCGCATCCAGTGAAGAAGTACAGGCCAGCGTCGCAACTCAAGCCCGGTACGACCGTGTATAATCGTAGTACGGCCGTACCCAAACCCAGAGCGCACAGATTTGGAGCCAGTTGACCTTAATTCGCACTAGAGCCTATATATAGGCATTTTTACCTCCTTTTTAGAACTAACTCACTCTCTAGGGGAGAATTCATTCTCTCTGAGTGGGGGTCTTTTGCTTTATACTTTACCTACTGTCTTTTGCTTTAGACTTTACCTGCTGTCTTTTGCTCTAGACTTTGCTTCTTGTCTCTAGTCTTCTTTTCTTTTCTTTTAGGATTGCATATTAGGATTGATGTTATTCTATATTTTGTTGAGAAACAATATGTGTAGCTAACTCCATCACTAGGGGTGATGGGGGATCTTTTATGATGTTCTTGATATCTATTTAATTGTTATTTTGAATTCCTTCTTATCCTTATGAATGTGTTGATCTTAGTATGCTTAATTCCATAGGATCTGGCCAATTCTTTATAAAATTAGTTAATTGTGATAACAGGATCGTAGTTAACTAGTAGAACTCTAGGATCACAAAGCTCGCGGTATATGCCGGATAGGTTATTGCTTGCTTCCAATCAGTTATTAGATTAACAAACTTGTCTGCTCTTAATGCTCTTTCCCTTAGTTACCTTCCTGAACCAAACAGAGTAATTAGTTAGGAGGAAGGCTGCTGTATGCAAGGATAGCCCTTAGTAATTTAGAGTAAGTGATTGACTTTTAATAAGGAAATATTTCATAATAGAAAGGTAATAGATTCATGATCTAGTATTAGTGAACCCGGTTCCCCTAGGCTTTTCCTAATTGATTTCTCTTTAGTTCTTGCGTTATTACTTTGATCTCGTTATTTACAATTCAATTGTCTAGCAATCAGAACCATTACTTTCGTTCTTCTAAATAATAAGGATCTCTATTAATTTAGTATTCGCGCATTCTCTGTGGGTTTGACATTCGGAGTCTTCAAAATACTCCACTATTATTACGAGTTACGATCAGGTGCACTTGCTTGAGCCGCAACAAGTTTTTGGCGCCGTTATTGTTATTATTATTATTATTATTATTTTTGTTTTTAGTTATTACTAGTGTTATTATTATCTTATAAAAAATATATATATATATATAGTAGATAGAGTTATTTGTTCTATTTTTAGCCATTTAGATTTAGATCTAAATTTACATTAAAAAAATCCAAAAAGATTTTTCTTTTATCTCTTTATCTAGATTTTAGATTTTTGTTTGGTTGTTTTATTTTATCTCTTTATCTATTTGTTTAGATCTTATTCTATTTTGTTTTGTTTAAATTTATCGAAAATCCAAAAAGATTTTTGTTTTTTTATTTATATATCTGATCTTTCTTTTTCTTATCTTATTTTAAATCTGAGATTAGATTTAGATATAATTTGAATTTGAATTTAAGAAGAAATTTGATAAGGATTAGATTAGGATAATATTACCTTATTTTGCTTTGATTTTATTTGACATTACTTTTATTTTATTCTAACTTTTCTTATTTTGTTTGATTTTCATTTTGTTTTATTTTATTTCGATTTATTAATTAAAAATTAATTAATTAATTATTATTATTTTCTCACGAGTCCTTTCATTTTTTGTGAGTATTGTGGTTATTCTGTAGGACATTGTAACGACCCGTTTCCGGACCGCTACATAGCTAAACTAAACCTGTATGCGATGCGTTTTAAAACGGTACTCTTGTGCCCTTTAGAAAAATGCGGTATATTTTTTTTTTTACCATCAATAATTCCTGCAAGCGCACATCAGAGTAATTACAGCTTTTCGAAACATGGTGCAACTAGGACACAAGACTCGAACACGAATAAGACATACATGCATAATACATATATATATATATATACACAAGTCGTATTAACAGTGTACGCAAAATACAGGGTAGTAAATGTACAAAGAAATACACCTATGGTATGACGACCCTCAAGAGAGCAATCATACCCTGGGGGTACTTCCGGCAGACACCCACGCAGGGGGCTGCTCCAAAAGTGAGACCGCCAGTCTACCCTGTAACCCAAAATAACATCTAGCCCGACTGGTCACGACACATGGAACATAAAAGTCATAAATACAGTCATCCCAAATATATACAACAGTCTATCAACAAAAAAAACATAACGCAGCAGTCAACCAACATCACGCCTGTCGCCGCCAAATCCTCCGACGGGTCCTCCTCCTCCTCCATCGTGTCCTTGCTGTCAGTCAATGAAGGAGCCGCGGTAGCACGTCCACAGGCACATCACTCGGGGTATACTCACCCGTCAGCCACTCCTCAGTCGATCTCGCTCCAATGCAATCCGCCTCGTGGCACACAGTACAAACGGGAGGGGAAGCCACAGGCGGTGTAGGGGTCATAGCGACAGTAGGGGAAACCGGTACTATAGGGGATCTAGGAACAGTAGCCCTCGAAGTGGAAGCTCCTGCGGATCCTCGGCGTATCACGCTCTTGCGAGCGGTCCATCTCACTCAGGGTCCACGCCCTCTGCCTCGTCCTGCAAATCTGGTGGCAGTGCTCCTAGGAATGTCATGAAGTCCCTCTGGTGAAGAAGAAGAAGCTCTCATAGCCCTCTCGCGCTCGCTGTCACGCCACGCCTCCACCACCTGTCCCATCCGGATCGGGAAACTCACCGTACGCCGTGTCACATCCTGCCTCACGGCTACGCCATCCTCTCGTAGTGTCTGCACCACGTCCCCAGTGTATACCACACGACTGGAGATAGGGTCGAACTCCATCGCCGTGGGTTGGTCCATATCAGGGAAGTCAAAGAAAATCTCCGACGACGTCCTCATCGCCGGAATCCAAACGCCCTTCGCCATCGCCTGGGTAACCGTCATGAATTGAAGGCACCACGGGAAAGGGTCAACTTCTCAACAAATCAAGATAATCAATGCATAAAGCAATAAGCAAACAACAATGTATATCATTCACAGAACGTAACTCAACTCTCTCACTCTAGACTCGACTCGACTCACTACTCATTTTCTCTCGACTCGACAATTATTCCGGAAAGCAGACGCAGATCCATCAACTGACATACCAGCCGTAGCCTTGGGATCTTTCGCTTCTCCCTAGGTAAGCAGCCCCGGTTCCTACGCTGCGACGCCTAGCTAATCCACCATGAACAAAGGGGACCTAGCACCCTCAGTTGTCCGGCTCACAGCTCAAAAACGTCTCGACGACTCGACAATGCTCTCAGACTCGATGAACACTTCGCCGCATACGATATTCAAAGAGTTATACGCAAGATTATTCGACCGCATATCAAATAATAAGAGCATGCTTAATATGAAGAAACGCAATTCAACAACTTAAGCAATAAAATCAGCTTGCATGAGGAAACGCAATTCAACAAGCAATACGCAGTTCGCAGCATATGTTCAATCTCATATTAAATATTGCATAACTCAATCATATTACAACATCACATGCTTGACACGCAAATCAAGGAATCCATCCCTCTGCAACTCGATGGAATTGACAGAGAGGTACAAGCAAGTGGGGGGTTGGGGTCAGAAGACCAACCGCACAATTTTTCACCCACAATGACTCAGAATATGTTCGACCGCACGACAAAAATAAACGAAGGGGTTCGAAGACCCTAACTTCGAACTCGTAGAGTTCTCAGACTTCTTCGTATTTAAATAAGCATTTAAATAACAAAACAAGAACTTAAGCATATCTAAAAGTTGCCCTTACACAAGGACATAAAAATAAAATCCTAAAAATGTCTAGAAGTGCCCTTACCACAAGCTGTCGTCAACGTCGCTCCTATGTCTTCGGGTCCGCTTTGCTCAATCTCCAGTACTTCGATTCCTATTACCACATACAACTTAGTAAAATCTAGAAATTCTAGTTAAACTTATGCTCTCAACTTATCCCTTTCCTACCCAACACTCAAACAAACATTACAACTTAATGACACACTCAAAATCATTTGAAAAAGCAAGGTTTTGAGACTAATTCTCTTTTCTTGAACTCCAAGTAGGCATGACTAACAAATCTTTCACAACTATCAAAAACTTAGTACATTTTCATACAAGAATTCAAGCAATTAGAAATTACTTCCTTTTCTCAAAAATTTGCAACTAATCTTTTCATAATCATAACCCTTTTTAAATCATTTTATAGATACCAAAATATCATCAACTTCAATTAATACATTAAGCACACTTAAACATATCAAAGGTTATGTTTCTAAAACCTTTTCCTTAATCAAATTAGTGCCCTTTTTCACAATTCTTTTCAACCATGCTTCAAAGCCAAAAAGTCATAAATCATCATCATAATCTTGTTGGAAATTTAGAGAACAAAATGATCATTTCCCTACATGCCATTCTAGTCCCTCAAGAAACAATTTTTACATATACATAAGCTAACACCTATACTAACTCATGCATATCAACTCCAATAACCTTAAAATTTATTCTAAACAAGTTATCTAACACTTGAACATATAATTTAACATCAAGACCTCATGCTTCTCATGGTTCAAGAATAGGCAAAATTCCCAAAACTACATGTTATTTAGGCTTAAACAAAACTATAGCCTAAATCAACATCTAATCACTTCCAATAACACAAATCCACAACCAATTGATTGATTCAACTAGGATCACATCATTTCCCCTTTTCTAACCTCTAGGGTTTTCGCCCTAGAGCATCAAAGGAAGGGTTTTAAGATGATTCATCTCCCTTTTGTTCATCATCAACCAACAAACAACAACAATCATCAATTAATCACAACTAGAACAACAATTAAACAACACAAGGGGGGCTATTGGGCGCTGTTTTAGGGCTTAAAAGAGGGAGGAAAAATTCTAATTTCATACTCAAATAAATGGTTGGAATGATAGCTAATGGTATAGAGAAGAGAACCTAGCATTTAAACAAGATTTGGAAAAACAAAACTAGCTCAAAAAGGGAGGGGGAGGCTGCGGCTGTTGAAGAGAAAAAGGGGGAGGAAAATTTGTTTTCTTCACCTTAGATGATGATGGAGATGAAGATAGGAGAAGGTATGAAGAACTAGACCAAGCTTTGATGAAGAACCAACTTGAAAACTCAAGAAACCTTGAAGGAATGGCTATGGAGTTTCTTGTTTTCTTTGGAGAAGAAGGAGAAGTGAGTGTGAGGGTTTGAGGGGTCTTTGTCCCACGAGTTTGCAGAAATGGGGAGGGGTTTTATAAATTTTTTTCTCACTTACTCACTTAATTAGTACTTAATAATATAAGAATTTAAATAAAAGGTAAAATTTTGAAATAACCCACAAGTTAAGTGACACCTAATCACCTTTATTAGATGCTAATCACATCACTCACTCTAACCCATCTAATCTCACTTCACTCATGATTCCCCTCTAATCTAGAATCTTAAGGGTTAAAAACACGGCGGCGAGAAACCGCAAAACCGATTAATTTCTCGCCGGAAAAATCTCGAAAACAATTAAAACAGGTTACGATTCGATTTTCATCGAAATCGGGGCTCATTTTAGATTTTATCTGTGGCAGAAACTGCCCGGCGATTTGAAACACGCCGAAACTTCATTAGAATTTTTCGACGATCTTCGAACCGTGAATCAATATAAAAATATTAATTCTTAATTATATTAGCTCTTGATTTAATTAAGTCACTTACTTAGGGAACAAGCAACTACTTTATTAAAGCATAACTACGACAAAAGTACAATATTACCGCTAACTAACGTATCGCAAAAATATACGTGTTACAGACATGTAGACAACTGCTATGCTCTTTCTTTTTTTTGTAAGTATTGTGGTGTTGTAGGACATGAATGACAAGACTGTTCAGCATTTACCACTTATAGAAGACAGAATCAAATATAATTAACCATGGAAGAATACGAATTAATCGCCCATACGAGTGATGAAGAACTAAGTGAAGAATTACCCATGAAGGAGATTTTGGACAATCTTTGGAAAAACCCTTGTGACCTATCCATGTTTTTCAGAAGTTCTGTTGAATCTTTAGAAAGTCAGAATCAAAGAGAATTAACCATGGAGGAATACGAAGTCACCGTCCATGAGAGTGATGAAGAGCTTAATGAAGAAATAACCATGGAGGAGATTTTGGCTAATATGGGAAGAAGCTCGGTGACCCATTTGATTTTTTCGAAACTCATATTGAATCTATGGAGAGTCAAGAGTATGCTCCAACAACAAGTTTGATGACTCAAAGTGAGCAAGATACTTTGCCTAGTCAAATTGAGCCTAATCTAAATGAGGAAGATGAATTCATCACTTTTGAAAACTTTGAGGAGCTAATTGAAGAGTCTAAGTCTGACCCTAAGCATCATTCCTAGAAAAGATTGAAACTTCTACTGAAGGGAGTCAGTCAAGCTGAGATTGAAGCTCCTACTGAAGGGAGCACTCATGAAGAAAACGAGAAAGACACCGTGGTTCTTGATTCTGAGAAAGAAGAGAAAGTCCCAAATTGGGAAAAGATTACCTTAGCCATTGGTAATAGTGTCATTGAGGTTCAAAAGGGAAAGGTAATATTGAAATGTGGTAAGGAAGAGGATCTCTTAAAAGTTTTAAACTCTAATCCCTCTCCTTTAGTTTTTTGTTGTTCTACTAAAATTCATTCTTCTTTTACTCTTTCCTATTCTACTAATGATTTATTTGCTTTTAATGACCTTGATGATTTAAGAGTGCAGGACCCTTTAGAAGAAATTACTAACTTGCAGGATCCTAACATATTGGTGGGTGGTGAAGAAATAAAAACTCCACAATATTTTGAAGATCATCCACCACTTGGAAAAAAGAAAGAATAACTTGAACCACATGGTTAAAAAGTGGAGAAGAGGAAATGCAATGAATGCAAAATTCACTCTTCGAGAGCCGCTTGATTGACTACTTTTAAACAAATCGTCAGGCTCACCACGTTAAACAAGCGTTTTGTAGGAGGCAACCTGTGTTATTTAATTTAATTTTATTTATTTTATATTTTTAATATTTTATATGATTTACAGTTTCTCTAGAGACATTGGCAAGGCAGCAGCACTAATTGAATCGACCCTCTGCAATTTGCTCATGAAATTATTCAGAGGGGAGTACCTTTCCACCTTAATTTATTTTTAGCACATATTAAATTGCTATACTTTTTTATTGCTTATGTTATAACTGTTAGCAGTGAGGACACTGCTAAAAATAAGTGTGGGGAGAGAACTATAATTATAATTACTTGACTATGCTTTAACTGCTAAATTATGGAAAATTTGAGATTTTTCAGATTTAGGGGCTTTTTTTTTTAAAAAAAATTCTGACAACTTTTGATTAAAATGATATTGTTGTTAATTTTAGAATTCGCTAATAATTAGCATTGAAGTTTTATAAGTTTCAACTTGTCTGTGTAGACCACTAATGTGAGATTTGAGCCTAAATAAGAGGTCACATCATATTTTTACCTCTTTTCATTGTTTGAGTGATATTTCCCCTTATTGTGTATTCTAGAACTTGTGCTGAGACCATTACAAAGCGAATAAAAATTTACTTTCATGTGAATTTGGAAGGGGCAATTTTAGAAATTTTTCAGGCCCACTTCAATTTTGTTACAAATATTTTTCCACTAGTTGCCCATTTTTGTGCTTATTATTATATTTCTTTGGTACCCTTTCATTGTTATTGGTTATTATTTTTATTGAGGTAACCTTGGAAAATACTTTTGTTAGAGCAAGTAGTGGCAAAAAAATCAAAAGGATAATGTTAAAAATCCCTCAGGAAAGCTTATAAAAAGGAAGGCTTAGCAGTTACTTTCCCCTCCTAGAATCATTAAATTGTTTATTCGTTGCATAAAAGCAAAAAAGGAGGAAAGGAAAAAAAAAAGAAAAAGAAAAAAAATGTGTTATTGCCTTCAAGAAAAAAAAATGATAAATATTAGAGGGATTCTTGCTTGCTTTTTATAGTTAAAAAGAAAAAGGTTACTTATTTGGTTGATTTGGTTTTGACCCTTTACATGACATTTCTTTCTTTTTATCCCACCTAACATTATTACCTTGGCCCCATTACAACCCATGAAAGACCCTTTTTCCCTTTTTTGCATGATAAGTAAATTTTAATAGTAGAGTTTTGGTCAATATACAAGCCTATGACAATGTCACTTCTTTGGGAAAATTTAAGCGTTAATGACTATAGCTTTAAACACTTTGAGAGTGGTGAGAAGAATGACTTATAAATCACAGACTTGGTGAACTTGTTAAACTTGCATCTCTAATTGGGTATTCTATTACTTAGCACTTCTTATGATATTGCTCTGTTGTCGTATATCTCGTTTATGCCCCTATTCAGTAAATTCAATTTCTTTTTATAATTATCCAAGTAGTTTACTTGAGGACAAGCAAAAGCTTAAGTGTTGGGATGTGTTAACACTCCATTTTATCTATTATTTTGGGGTATTTTGAGTATAAAATATTATGATTTTATTCCTTATTAGATAAAATATGCTCACTATTTCCTCATTTATGTAGAAAAGTAATAAAAGCAACATAGAAAGCAAAATAATGAATTTTGGGAAGATTCTGGCGAGTTTTAGAGATTTTTAGCGCTTTTAGACAAGCGGTACGGCCTGACATCTATTCAGTAAGGCTGTACCTATCCGAGAGCATAAGTAGAGGCGTACCGCATGGTCAGTACGACTTAGTACTGAAGAAAAAGTCCAGTACGGCCTGACCAAAGTAAGTATGGCTGTACACAATTACAGTCAGGCTGCATCCAGTGAAGAAGTACGGGCCAGCGTCGCAACTCAAGCCCGGTACGACCGTGTATAATCGCAGTACGACTGTACCCAAGCCCAGAGCGCACAGATTTGAAGCCAGTTGACCTAAATCCGCACTAGAGCCTATAAATAGGCATTCTTAACCCCTTTTTAGAACTAACTCACTCTCTAGGGGAGAATTCATTCTCTCTGAGTGGGGGTCTTTTGCTTTAGACTTTACCTATTATCTTTTGCACTAGACTTTGCTTCTTGTCTCTAGTCTTCTTTTCTTTTCTTTTAGGATTGCATGTTAGGATTAATGTTATTCTATATTTTGTTGAGAAACAATATGTGTAGCTAACTCCATCACTAGGGGTAATGTGGGATCTTTTATGATGTTCTTGATATCTATTTAATTGTTACTTTGAATTCCTTATTATCCTTATGAATGTGTTGATCTTAGATGCTTAATTCCATAAGATCTGGCCAATTCTTTATAAAATTAGTAAATTGTGGTAGCAGGATCGTAGTTAACTAGTGAAACTCTGGGATCATAGAGCTCAGGGTATACACCGGATAGATTATTGCTTGCTTCTAATCAGTTATTATATTAACAAACTTGCCTGCTCTTAATGCTCTTTCCCTTAGTTACCTTCCTGGACCAAAACAAAGTAATTAGTTGGGAGGAAGGCTACTATACACGAGGATAGCCATTAGTAATTTAGAGTAAGTGATTGGCTTTCAATAAGGAAATATTTCATAATAGTAAGATAATAGATTCAGGATCTAGTATTAGTGAACCCGGTTCCCCTAGGCTTTTCCTAATTGATTTCTCTTTAGTTCTTGTGTTATTACTTTGATCTCATTATTTACAATTCAATTGTCTTGCTCTCAAAACCATTACTTTCGTTCGTCTAAATAATAAGGATCTCTATTAATTTAGTACTCGCGCATTCTCTGTGGGTTCGACATTCAGAGTCTTAAAAATACTCTACTATTATTACAAGTTACAATCAGGTGCACTTGCCTGAGCCGCAATAGAATGATAAGCTGAAATCAACCTGAGCTTAGTCCCTAAAGTGTTTGTGCAAGCTTTCCTAAAATCCAGAAGTGAATCGAAGATCTTGGTCTGACACTATGCTAGAGGGTATGCCATGCAACCTGACAATCTCCTTGATTTACAACCTCGTCAGCTTCCCTAGAGAATATTCCATGTTAATGCTAATGAAATAGGCTGACTTAGTTAGTCGGTCAACGATCACCTAAATCTCCCTAGAGAATACTCCATGTTAATGCTAATGAAATAGGCTGACTTAGTCAGTCGGTCAACGATCACCTAAATGGCATCACAACTCATCAGAATCTTCGGTAGTCCTGAAACAAAGTCCATTGAAATGCAGTCCCACTTCCACTCTGGAATATGCAGTGCCTGCAGCTTTCCTTGTAACACCCCAATTTTCGGAGCGCATATGATTAATCTCAACCTTTAAATGCGGAATGATTTTGGAAATATAATACTCGTCTTGTCTTATGAAAACACGGATAATAATTTTTTTTTAAATCTCTTCTAGAAAACCACAAGTCAGAGTATCACAATTTTTTCAAAACATGATGTACAACTGTAATACAGGAAATGATACAACTAAAGTATGCATATATATATATATATATATATATATATATATATATATATTAGCCTTGAGGCGGTACAAATTTTCGATGTCAAATACAGAATAAAAAATACATCACCAAAAGAAAAGTACACCTGAAATATGAACAACGTAACCCTAGGAACACTCATACCCTTGAGGTACTCCCGGCAGACATCTACATAGAGGGCTACTCCCAAAGCAAAATATCAGGACATACTCCAAAAAGAAGCAACGTAAAAAGACACTAAGCTGGTCCAAACACCTATATCTAATGGGTCGGAGCGGTCAACCCTACCCAACGCCTAGCCTCAGAGTAGGCCAGTGCAGAAGAACAAGACATAAGCAAGTGTAGTGTACTGTACACTCTGTACCTCTGTGGCTCACTACTGGGCTAATCTGAAGGATCCTCCTCCTCCTCATCCATCACCGTACCCTCCTCATCGTCCCTAGGCAAAAGTTTGTGTTGGACATCCTCTATCACATCATTTGTCGTCTCCTCCACTGGCTGGACATCATCCACATCGTTGCTAGTGAGATCAATGACAGGGATGGCATGAGGTACAACCTCGGGTCTATCCTCCTTATCAGATGAATCCTCGATCTAACCACCGGATTTGCATCCCGAAGTGCCACAGTGGATGTAAGAGTAGGCTCGGGAGAAGGAATATGGGAAGAAGGAGTATACTCCAGCGAAGCCACAAGTTTCACAGAAGGAACCAGTGAGTCCACAGCCGCATGGGAGGTGGATGCGCTCACTTCCATCCCTCCAGACCGCACGCTCATACGAGCAGTCATGCGAAGAAGGAGCCACCAGCTCTTGGCTCGTCGAGGAAAATAGTCCGGCGTGGATCCTCGGACGAACCCTCGGAAGTATAAGTGTCTGCATCAGTGTGAGCCTCCAGCCAAGTGTCCACTATGCATCTAAAAGGTACAGGGAACTCCATAACCTTGTGAGTAATCTCCACTCGTGTCATCCATCCCTCAACTCGTGTCGTCTCGATCACGTCTCTTGTGTATGCAACCCGGCCAGTGGCGTGATCTACCACCCCGGCATGCGGAGTATCCATGTTTGGAAACTCAAACATCGTCGCTGATGACATGCTGATCACCGAAAGCTCCAGGGTTATCATCGGCTGAAGTGACATCCATGAGAATGCCCGATACAACAAACGCAAGGGTCATCTTCAAGAAACAAGTACATAGTAACAACAATATATGTGCATAATCATAACATAATAACAATTCGTAAAACGTATAGGCATGGCAAGTAGATCATCAATATGTTATCACTTAATCAATCAGATCAATAGAATGCATCATAATTTCCTATTTGTTAGTCTATATGCCATTGCACTTGATTCCGGAATATCGCAACACCACCCTCGCAAGGGTATCAATGACATTGGTCCCTCTCGGATTCTCAGGTCAAACAACTTATTTTTCCTCCAGGAATTCATGCTCAGTACCACTCAAGATTTATCTAAAACACACAACCGATTCTGCACAAAATTGTTGATGCGCAGTCGCATCTAGGTCTAGGCTCACTGCATGATAGCTCGACATTAGTTTCGCTCAGATTCCTAAGTCGGCATCGATGTATGCATGGAAAATGCGCCACCACCGTTAGTTCATCACGACAGAATCACTCGCGTGGAGTGTCCAAGATTATTCAACTTTATTCTAAATTCCCTTATTATCCATAGTTCGTTAACTTACATATTTGCATCATGCATTTAATGAAATTAGCATACGCAAGTATAAGCTACAAAATTCGAAATAAACCATCATGAATATTTGAGCAGAATTTCGAAGTTTAAAGCACTTTATCAAGCAACACCTAACACATAGATCATACGCAAACATATTCACATAAGTAGGAAAGATGCCCTTACCACACAAGGCTTTACCTCCTAAATCAAACGTTACAAGCTCACGAACGTTCCAATCTATGCCGCTCACACCTTCACGACACAAGGTCTACACTTAGTACTCAAAGCTAAGGAATCTAAATCCTAATACAAGGTCACAGGTTTGGCTCTCAACACAAGGAAAATATAACCTTTTTCTCTAAATCATTAACGCACTACAACTATTTAGTGTACTCAATCACATAGGTTAGTATGCATAGATTTGAAACTAGTCAATCCCACTAATGGAAGCTCACAACTTGATTCCTTTTTGGACAAGTCTTTGTTTCAAATTCTTTTAACAAATATTAGGGTCATCCATTAAGGAATTCATAGCCCAAGACCTTAAGCCACTATGTTATGAAAATAAACCTCGAATCTCACATAAAAATGCTAACTTTCTTTCTAACTTTCAAAGATTATAAACTCTAGGTTTATATCTCATCATCAAGCACTAGAACACAAGTAAGGAAATGAAATTTTGGCTTCCCACAAACATAAAGGCCTTAGGGCCAATGACCATTTGGCTGACAAGTGCTCAAAAGAGAAGGTGTGTTACAATTGCAAGAAGCCGGGACATGTGATCAAAGAGTGTCGTCTGCCGAAACCTGAACCATCTGCAAATGCTGTGAAAACAGCACGACCCTTAGCAACAAGACGCGCGTTTTCAATAACCGGCGAAGAAGTCTCACAGGACCTCATCGAGGGAACTTGCAACATCGCAGGTAACCATCTGTCAGTACTTTTCGATTCCGATGCGACACATTCATTCATCTCTGTGGATTGTGTGAAGCATCTGAATCTTCCTGTTTCTGCATTACCGTTTGATTTGGTTGTTTCTACTCCTACTGATAAAACTTTGACTACAAAATCTACCTGTTTGCATTGTCCCATAACTGTTCAAGATAGGAAATTCTTTGTTAACTTGATCTGTTTACCGTTGAAAAATATGGATGTAATCCTCGGGATGGATTAGTTATCTCACAATCATATCCTGTTAGAATGTGCTCGTAAAGTCCTAGTCTTTCCTGAGCCGAATATCTCGAAGTTTTTGGCTGTGAACCACCTTGGAATGACCTTGAAAGAGGGAACTCAAGAATACATCTCGTTAGCTAGCCTAGAGGCCAAGATGGAGATTGATGTGAACAATGTACCTATCGTGAAGAACTTCCCATATGTGTTTCCAGAAGACGTACCAGGTCTACCTCCAGTACGGGATGTTGAGTTCTCTATTGACTTAATTCCTGGAAATGGCCCAATTTCCATTGCACCTTATCGAATGTCTCCTTTGGAGATGATTGAGCTGAAGAGCTAGATTGAGGATTTATTGTCCAAACAGTTTATACGACCAAGCGTATCTCCTTGGGGAGCACTAGTATTGCTTGTGAAGAAGAAAGACAGATATTCGAGGCTTTGCGTGACTATCGACAACTCAACAAAGTGACTATCAAGAATTGATATCCTCTACCGCGTATCGATGATCTGATGGACCAATTACGAGGAGCCGTTGTTTTCTCGAAGATTGATTTGAAATCTGGTTATCACCAGATTAGGGTTAAGACTGAAGACATTCCCAAGACAACGTTCAGAACCAGATATGGACATTATGAGTACCTTGTAATGCCATTTGGAGTGACAAACGCACCCGCTATATTCATGGACAATATGAATAGGATCTTCAATTCATTCCTGGATCGGTTTTTCATTGTGTTCATCGACGACATTCTCATTTATTCGAAGAGTCTGAAAGACCATCAGGAGCATTTACACCAAGTTTTGCAGATTTTGTGTGAGAAGAAGTTGTACGCCAACCTGTCCAAGTGCGAATTCTGGTTTGACGAAGTGAAGTTTTTGGGACATGTGATCTCGAAAGAAGGAATTGTTGTAGATCCTGTCAAGGTAGAGACAGTGTTAGCATAGGAACAACTACAGACTGTGACTGAGATCCGGAGTTTCGTAGGTTTAGCTAGTTATTATCGGAGATTCATCGAAGGCTTTGCTCGGATCGTAGCACCAATGACGCAGCTGACAAGGAAAGGTCAACCATTCGCTTGGACTGAGAAGTGCGAGACAAGATGAGAGCAGAATACCCAGAAATTTTCTAGTTGTGTAATTTTCGGGGACAGAAATTTTTAAGGAGGGTGGTAATGTAACACCCTAAGTTTCAGTGTTTAACAATTTAAGTATTTATCTGTTTTCTATCGTTCGTAATACGACTTATCCGTTAATAAAGCTATGTGAATGATCCTAGTGTTTGATTTGCTCTATTTGATAAGAGATATAGGGAGTAATAGTTATTATTAATTTATGGTTTTTCTTTCAATGTTTGAATTCTACCGTAAAACATTGAATTTGAACTGTAAGGCGAGTTTTGACTGAAACCTGCCCAAATGTGATCCAAATTTTATAAAATTTGAGATCTAAGTATTTTCCAATATTTATGATTTATTGGAATTTTTTGGAATTTTTGGGCATCAGAAAATATATAGGGTATTTTCTACGCCTAGAAACTGCCTAATTGCGACTTTTCGGTTCGTATTTCGAGAAAACGAGATACGTGGGTACTTTTCTCATGTCATGAGGAACATTTTGGCTAAATAATAATTTTTGAGTGAGGACTTATAATTATAATTATTTTTGGGGTTTTTAGTACAAAAACCCTAATAGACGTGAAACGCCGCGCACCCGGTTGAGCGAGAACGCGACGAAATGAAAATATCATGATATTTAGGGCTGAGGAGCGGTTCACCCAGCCACTAGGGGAGCTGAAATTGGTCTTAGAAGGTTCTTTTACAAGTGTCAAGTGGTGATTGGTGATTAAGTAAAAGGCAGGTAGTTAGTTTAGTTAGTTTAGGACTTAATTGGTTAGTTTCCAACTAAATGAACAAAATTCCTTCCTTCCAAGTCCTAGCTGATTTCGTGGCCCTCTCTCTTAGCCACATTCAGCCCTTCATTCCTCCATTGGAGATGAAAACTTGAGAAAATTTCTAGAAAGGGAAAGTGTGGGTTTTGGAAGTTTTGGTGATCAAGATTGCATCTTTACTTCCTTTCTTCTCAATCATTGTTCAATCATCATCTAATCTCTTGGTAATCTCTATGATCTTTCCCTTATCTCTCTTGAGTTCCATGATATGGGTTTTGATGGATTTAAGAGTTGTTTTTGAGTTTAAAAGTTTGTTTTTTCTAGAAATGCTTGATTAGCCTTATAACCCTGTTTTTTCTTCCATAGTTAGCTTTGTTCTTGATGTTTAAAGTTGAAAAAGCCCTAACCCCTATTTTGGCCGAAACTTTGGGGCAGTTATAAGTCTTGGTCTTGAGTTATTTTTGTTGATTTGGAATTAGTTCTTGAAGGTTTATAAGTTGTATGTTTGGATACTAGTCATTTATGCATGTTTACAAGGTTTTGGAAAAATAAATTGTTTGTAAATGGGGGCTAGAAAATCGTGGCCTCTAAGTAGGTTTTGGGGGATGTTTTAAATTGTCTCCAAAGTGTTTTAAGTGTTGAGGAAGTTAGTTTAAGGTTCAAGGATTTAAATGTGTTGAAATGATTTGTTTTGGAAGTGTAAAGTTAAAAACTTTGGTTTGTTTTAGGGCACCAAAACCGTGGTCCTCATGTTATTTTTAAACATTGTTTTAAGTTGTTTTATGTAACATCCCAATTTTTAAGAAAATTGTTTAAGCGATAAAATCCTAAATACTTGAATGTAAGTCGTAGAGATTGATCACCTCAATGATTTACTGAGTACGAGGAATTATTTTGACTGGTTTTGAATAATTTATTTCTTATAAATAATTATTATTCATGATGTCAATTCAAATTAATAGGCAGCGTGTAACACCCTCACTTTTGTGCTAGAACCTTATAATTCCTTGTGTGTTTGATTAAGCCTTTCATATATGTGAATGTATTAATTATGCTATTGACTGGTTAGAAGACCAATAAGATTAGCACGGTGCGCGTATAGGCGAGTCGGGACACAAACACTAGCAATAGATACAGTCCTAGAGGCAGGCGCCCAGACTAAACTAGAGCTCCGGCGCCAGGGATCTGGCGCCAGCGCCCACCTGGCGATAAGTGACTATGCGCTATTTCGCGTTTTAACTCGTTTTGGGCCGGTTCTGTGACCCAGTGTGACCCATTCTAGACCTGAAAGAGCAACCACGACCCCTAGACTTAACCTAGCCACTAAGCATCAGTTCTAGGACCCTAAACATGATTAGGAGCTGCTCATAGGATCAACCAAATAGAGAAAAGCTCTTCCTCCCCTTCTTCCAATTTTGTGTTGTCAAGGGCCCTAACTCAAGACTACGCTACGGGACTTGACCGGGGAGCATCGTTATTGTAACTCGTACAGCCTCATTGGGAGGAATAGGAGGTGGTAAGTCTTCTAATGATAAGCTTTGTCTTTAAGATCAATGTTAGGGTTCTAAACCATGGTTTTTCTACTCCTAAACCCTTGCTCTTGTGTTTTGCTGAAGAAAGCTTCACTAGAAAAGGAAAGGCTTGGTGTTACCTCATCCCATCCTAGGAGCACGAGATTCACTTGAGGTAAGGGGTAGTTGTTCTCTTCTAGTGAGTGTATGGAACTTGCATGAACAATAGGGGTGTCCCAAGACCCCTATGCCTCGCGCGGTAACGAAAAACGGACACTATCACCACCGTGATAGGGAGACTTTCGAATTCCCCAATTATTATTCTTGACTAATGATATTTTCTGTAACGGGTTATGATAATTTTATTGGTTGATGAATTTGGTGTAATGATTGAGCTTTGTTTGTATACATGCTTGCTGTGCAGAAATTGTTCACTACCAAACGATAATGCAAGGAATTTAAATAGTTAAATGGTAAGCTTTAGACCCGATGAATGTGTAGCCACTAAGTATGAATCAAAGAACTCTAGACCATGTCCGACTAAGCTCTGAGGGATGTAATAGTGAGGCATTAGATCCCCGAACGGGTATAAACCTTCTGTTTTCGAGTTGGGTGATAGTGGCGGGCGTCAGCGCCATCTGTCGGCGCCAGCGCCCGGTGACAATTGGTACTCTTGTCGTTTAAATCGTGTTCCCTCGGGTTCCCGCATTCAGGTTGATATTGTAAAGCCTAGTTAGAATGTCGGAAGTTCAATTATGATGTCTAAGGGAGATATTAGTGTGATAACTTGAGAGAACTAATATTCCTATCCTAAAGCTTCACTTGGATGTTGGGTGCCTAATCGAAGTTGCTAAGAACATTGAATGGTTATGTTATGGGTTGAATACACTGACTAACTTATGAAATTGTGTTCTGCTGTTGTTGTTGTTGTTGTTGCCCTATCGAAGATATTGCGATAGAGGACATTATGTTAGACACCGCATTTAGCCTGTTCATGCATCATGGTGTCGGTAATGTTGTTGTTGTTGTTAGTAGGGCGTATCGGGCAAGGTATCCCGTGACGGGCGGGGTTTCCCGGTCCCACAGTTTAAAAGGGCGAATCGGGCATGGTATCCCGTGATGGGCGAGGTTCCCGGTCCTACTGTTAATGGGGCGAATCGGGCAAGGTATCCGTGTGAGCGTGGTATCCGGTCCTCATTATTGGGGCATTACGGACATGGTATTCCGAAACGGGCAAGGTATCCCGGCCTCGTTAGAAGTGGATCCACATGCATACAATTATGTTCTTAGAATCACATCATTTTACATGATAACATGCCTAGTTGTTCAGTTTTTGGTGGTGTATCATAATGTTGTGATTGATACGGTGGTATGTGATATTTGAATGTTGTGGTAATGTACTTTAATGTTGTGTCTGATGCTGTGGCATATGGTATTTGACCGTTGTAGTGATATTTTATGCCTTAGCACTACTGAGTAGACATTTTCATTGGAATTATTGTATTTTGCGCATTGTTCATTAATTTCCTACACTGTTTGCACTATTTGAGGTTATGATGACTAACCCCTTTTTGTAGCTATGCATATCCCACCGGGTATGCGTAGATGTTGAGACTGCAGGTGTTGAGGATGTGAATGCCAATGAGTAATCTCGGTAGTTCGTTGGGATGAATAGAAGATTTGCATGTGTTTACTTATTTAAGTTCTTGTATGCTTCCGATGTAATAATTAGGGAAAGGGCTCTGAATTATTGTGACATCGGGAACCTGGGTTTTAATTCCTTTTGATGTTGTTTTCCGCATATGAGCGTGACGACTCTATTCCGCGATGACTGAATTTATGATTTGACATAAATAAAAAGTATTTTGTTTCTCCGTGTTTTATTTTACATTATTACGTTGTTATAATGACTTGCTGGGTAGAGGGTGTCACACAGCGTAGACGTATGCTGCTTTAATGTGAATTCATCTATTTAAGTATTATATAAGTTTTCTGTGTGACGCTTTGACACGTATTTTTGTTGACTAAGAAAATGATTGAATTAAATCAAGATGAAATTAAATTTAAGAGTTAATATTTATATTAATTCATGGCTCGAATATTGTCGAAAATTTCCAACGAAGTTTCGTTGCGTTTCGAATCACCGGGCAGTTTTGCCACAGATAAAATTTTAAACGGACTGTGATTTCGATGAAAATCAAATCATAAATTGTTGTGATTATTTTTGAGTGTTTTCCCTTGTTTTATTATTTATGATAGTTCAATAGGAGTTATTTGATTTATTTTAATAAATCATGGCCTGTGCTCCACCGTGCACCACACTTATCCACACCACACCTTAACACCCTCTCATCTCCCAATTTACTCCCTTCCAGCGTGAGGGATACACAGGAAAAAAAAAGAGAGAGCAAAACAGGAGAAGAGTAGAAAAGGAGAAGGAAAAGAGAAGAGAAGGGGAAGGAGGAAAGAAGGGGCACGATGGTGGAGGAGAAAGGGGGAGGGGCCGCGACGACCCTGTAGCTGGCAGCGCGCCACCACGCCGGAGAGAAGAGAAGGGAGAGCGAGGTAGAGAGCACGGGAGAAAGAGAGAGAAATCGCACGAGAGAGAGAGAGGAAGAGAGAAAGTGCGAGAAAGACAGAGGCAGAGAAGAAGAGGAAGCTGAATCAGAGGAAGAAGATTGGAGCTAAGTTCTTGAATGAGAGGTTTGAACCAAATCTTTTTTTTTTTCCCTTTGTTCTTTCTCAGCAGAACCGTGGATTTTTTGGAAGAATTAGGAGATGATTTACTTGCTTAATTTTCTTGTTAAAAGCTTTATATTTTGGTTGATTGTGATCAATGAGAGAAATGAGCACTTAAATCCCCAAATTATTGAAAAACTCTAACCAAAGGGAAAGAGGGGTTGTGCGATCTTGAGATGAATCAATTCAATTAGTGGGTGATTCTTGCTTGTTAGATGTTATTATTGCTATTTTGGTTATTTGTTTTAAATTGAAATATGGAGTGATGTGGTTTAGTTAGTTAGAAGTTGCCAATTGTTTTGGAAAAAGAAGCATAAGGGCCGCAAGCTCCATATGTTCTTGGGGCTTGAAATTTATAAAAATGGGTTTGATATTAGTTGTAAAGCATTGTTGTTAAGTTTAGGAAAAATGTTTGGGAGAGATTGGAGTGAAAAATGAAGTTGATTTTGGTATTGATTTGTGTTTCAAATTTTTGAAGGACTTGAACTTAGTAAGTAGAACTTCATTTTCCAACTTGTGTATATTTTAAGAAAACTTTAAGTTTTGAAAATACGAACCCCTAATTTGTAAATGCTTAATTGTAGGTAATTTCTTATTTAGGAGATGTTTTTGGGATTTGAGAACATAGGAATTGGAATTAAGTCTAAGTCTAAGGGATAATTATTTTGTGTTCTTAGTTGATATTAGTAGTATTAAATTATGTGTAAATGTTGGAAAATTTTAGAAAAGAATTTGGTTTGTTTGGAAGTTGTTTTGATTGTGAAAGGCAATGAAGCACATAAGGTAATTGCGTTCCTTGAGACCCAAGAAAACCAAGTGGAGCCTTGATTGAGCATTTGAGAAAAGTAGTGATTAATTGAGGTTGCTTCTTGCCTTTAGCTTTCAAAAAAATAATGATGTACTATGTTTTAGTCTTTTTCAAGAAATGGTTCTAGTTTTGGAAATTTACTCTTTAAATTAATTAGTAAATATGTTCCATGAGTATGTAATTTATTAAAGGCTAGTATTCTAAATTATGTTTCTAAGTGTGAGTGTTTTGGGTAGGAAAGGGTCTTAGGTTTCAAGAGCCTAAGGATATAGAACTAAGTCTTTAGATTATGCTAAGCTTGCTTTGTGTAATAGGCGTGAGTGATCTGAGACCGTGCAGCGTAGAATCGCGGGGTACGTGGGCGCGTGGCTTGGAGTTCGGTAAGGGCGCTTCACATTTAATACTTGTTATAATATGTTAGTGTAACGACAATTTTAGATACGATAGGAATTTAATTTCAAGTATTTATGCGAAGAAGTCTAAGAACCTCAGGGTTCGAAGTGAGGATCTTGTACCCCTTCGTATTACTTCTTTTTGATATACTGATTATTTAGTGGGCTTGTCTGCAAGTGGTTGCCAGCTGTCCCCAAACCCCCACACTTGTTTGCTTGCCTCTCTGCCAACTCCATTGAGTTGCAGAGGGATGAACTGAGTTATTTGACTGTCGTTGTTTGCTGAGTTATGATTGTTGAGATGAATTGCTTATACTGCTGAACTGTTCGCACTGTTTTGAGCTTGGAGTGAATATTATTTGATATGCGGCCTAATAATTATTCTATTGTTTCCTGAATTGTTTTATGCGGGGATTTATTCATTGGAGTGCGAGAGTTTAGTCGAGTCGTCGAGTATCGTGACGTTTTTGAGCTTTGATCTGATTAACCTAGGGTGCTAGGATCCCCTAAATGGCTCCGGCTGGTTTTTCGGCAGATTAGCTAGGCGTCGTAGCATCAAGGAACCTAAGCTGATTGTTCTAGGGTGAGCGGAGAGCCCAAGGCTACGGCTGAGGTTCAGTGGATGGATCGGCGTTACTTTTCAGAAATTGTCAAGTGTCGTGAGAATATAAGTCTTGAGTTGAGTCTTGTGAGAGTGTCTTGAGGGAGTGTCTTGAGTTGCATTTTGGGAATTTATGCATTTTGTTATCTTGTGGGTTATGGTTGTTGATTTATTTGTGTCGAAGCATGTGAGTTCCATAATGCCTATGTAATATGCTCTGTTATCAAATATGCTGTTGTATTTGTACCTATCTTTTTGTAAGAAGTTGACCCTTGCCAGTGGTTCTTTCAATTAATGAATGTAACCAAGATAGCGGAGCAAGTGGAGGATTCAGAACTGCAGAGAGGAGCAGCTGAGGATAGTCGTCCAACGTTCTACTGGTGTAATGGTGGTGGAACTTACTAGTAGTCTAATAAGGAGTGTAACGTGTCGACCAGCTATAGGATATTGTAGTTCATTCCATAGTTGTAATAAAGTGCCTGTTATGTTTTCAATATTTATTATCATATATGAATTGATGGAAATAAATGAATGTCGCTAATGTGGTTTATTTGGTGTCTTAAAGTATTAACCGCCATGTTTGAAAAAGTCGTTGTGATACTCTGTCCGCTATTTTTTTTTTAAAAAAAGAAGTTTAGCAGGAAAAGAAAAAAAAATCGGACTACATTTTTCAGAAACCCTACAAGCAGAGTATTCGACATTTCAGAAACATGTCAACTTTTGTCAGAATACTAGTTTAGTAGCGCTCCGGAAACTGGGTGTTACAATAGTGGTATCAGAGCGGTTCGGTTCTAATCAGACTGTAGTTGGGCAAATTATAGATGGTCAAGTATCGGGAAGATAGAAGTTAGCCTGTTAGGAGTCAAGATGTGTTTTGTTGTGAGTCAAACTATGCTTGTGTGGTTGTTCCTCAAGTGGATTAACTCTACTTGCAATTGTTTGGATTGTTCTTAATTGCAGTAATGTGTCCTGAGACACACGAAATTGTTGTGGGGTTCTAATGAGATTGTAAAACCTTGTGGGAATCCAATACCTTTGAGACGAGCGATTCTTCCTACCAAATCGGATAGTTCAAGAAATGGATTAAAGACTTCGGATAGCCAAGCTGAGGCAGGGATAGTAGGTGTTGTTGCTCAACAAACTGCTACGGATAATCAACGTGAACTGCTAAGACCGTCGGGAGATGACCAAGTTGCAGAGATTAAAGGATTGGTTGACCTTTTGTCACCATGGAACTCTCAAGTCCTTCAGGAAATAAAAGATGAGATTCTGGGATTAGTTGCAAGTGACGTTGTTACTATTACTATTATTATTATTATTATTATTATTATTATTATTATTATTATTATTGTTGTTGTTGTTGTTGTTGTTGTTGTTGTTGTTGTTGTTGTTGTTTAACATGATCTTTGGTGTATTAGTGATCCTAGATATAGATCACATAAATGATTGATGTATGAAGTGTTTTGATAGGTATCTTATTTGAAAATCAAAAAAAAATATTTTATAATTTTGTGAGTGTGATGTGTTTGCCACTAACATTTGTGTTTTCACAGTAGTCTATTTTTGCACTTCTGTGATTATATTTGATTGATCGCGTGAATGTTTATTTATTATGAGCGTATTCATATTTTTCCAACGAAAATATTATACGCGATTAGTTCTAGCAAGCATTAATTAAATGTCTCGTGACAATTTAATTTACGTGAAACCCATTTGACCCAGTTAAATGGAATCTAGGGGTTTAGTGGGAGTCGCGGGTAATAGTTTTAGTACGTGGCAAGTTATGTAGCTAGCATTGGGTAGTACCTTAGGAGATTTCCTTTAGGTAAGAACCAAGTATAGTGGGATGACTCATTTTCCACCCTTCCTCCCTTAATTGACTGATTGCTTGTTCAAGATAACAATAGGTGGAGGAGAGAATATTGCAACAAAGGTAGGGAAAAGAATATTGCATTAATTTTAGTGTGGTTTAGTGGGGGACGAGTTGTCTAACTATTATGGGGTAGTACCTAAGATTTCACTAAGTCTTATCTTCACCTTACCTTAAGGAATAACCTTTTTTTTTCCTTGAATTGAAACTAGCCAGACAAAATTTGGAGGAATCAATGCCCTCCTTTCCTTCTCTTTGGCCGACCACCTCAAAAAGAAAGTGTGAGAGAATAATTAGTTGCATTATTAGCTTTAGTGGTGGAGTGAGAGAACCTAGTTCTCTTTCTTTTCCTTCCCTTATGCGCCGTGCGCCATTCTTGCTCAAGGGATTCTCATTCTTGTCCAATCCTTCCCTTAGATAAGTCGTGTAGTGGTGAGAAGTGGGGGAGATCTTACAAAATTTAGAGAGAAAGTGACAACCCTGGATTCTTTCCTTCTTTTCCTCATATGCGCTTTGGACAAATTCTATTAAGAGACCCCCATGTTATCCAACCATTCCCTCAAGTATTGCTAGACCGTGTGGCGTTTGAAGTGTGTGAGAAATTTGGAATTTGTTTCCTTTCATTCCTTTGGTTAAGCTGAAACTTTGAGAGATGTCGAGTGAGGACTGTTCTTTATATCCTCTGTACCCTTGGGTGATGCTGTGGGCGATTTTATGGTTGGTGATCATAGTAATCCTTCTGTCTCTTCCAGTTTTCAGACCGCGGGTCCCTGGAAGATTTTAGGTGCCTAGTTCTTTTGTTTTCAATGCTCGTATCCTTGTTAACGATCTTGTTGACGATAGTTTTAAGCTTTTAAAATGATTTTTGTTAAATTATTATTTTATTTTTATCTTGTATTGGTTGTTATTGATTTTGTTGAAAAAATTCCAAGTTTTAGATGATTCTGTTAAATTATGGTTTAGTAGTAAAAGCTTGAAAATGGTTTTGTTTTCTCTTGTGTAAAAGATAATAGTTTTGGTGTGTTCAAAAGTCCATGTATGAGTAAGAATGGTTTTGAGAAAGGTTTTTGGAGAAGAGTTTAGGAAAAAAAATAAAAAAAATTGTGTTTTCCAACTTGCTTCTTTCATAGTGTAGTTAGTGTCACAATTTACGAGTTTGAAAAATTTGAAGTTAGAATTTTGTAAATTGTTATCTTAGTATTTCAAGACAATGAAACACCAAGGTTGAAGAGAATCTTTGTATTCCTAACCTAAAGTGGAGACTTGACCATTTAGTATCAAATAGTATTTGATGTAGTATTGTTATCTCATGTTCGATTTAGGAAAGAGTTGATTTCGTAATCCTGGAACTTGAATCAGGTTATGATGGGAAAATAATTTTAAGACTTAAAATTTGGGCTAGTGATTTAAAGGTTTTAATATATTATTACTTAGTTGATTTGTGTTTAAAGGCAATGAAACACCCAATGTTTAAAGGTGTTCTGAACAGAACTTCAGAGGATGACCGGAGGGAAGCAGTGCGGTTGTGCTCGCGACGGATGACGACGGCGCGTCGGGTGGTGTACCTGCAAACACTCCGACGCTCAAGTCAGTGTGTGTCGAGGTGAGTAAAGAGGTGGTCGAAAAATCATTACCTCGACCATTCGACGCGGTCTTCTTTAAATATGAGTTGAGGACGGTTACTGTCGATGTGTAACCGTCCCGTGAAACCCGGAAGTCGGCATTAAATTCCTTTAATGCACAAAGCCGTTGGGTCGGCCGCGTTGAGGGAAGGCGGAGAGGCATGCGGACGACGTGGCATCGAGGGAAGGTGGATCGACGGATTGGGCCTCGGCCCGGTCGAACGATTGCCCCCAGTCGCTAGCTCGAATGTCGAGGTGGTGACTTGTTGTCGAAGTTCGTTGATGTCGACGTTCGACGTCCTTGTTCGTAAGGAACTGCAAGTGTCGCCATGTCGTGCTTGTTCATTAGTTCGTTCGGGACCTTCGTGTTCCACGTCTGCTGAGGCAGTTCTCGACACGAGGCTTGATGTGCTTGTGCAAGGCACAAGGCTTTGTCACGAGCTCGTGCACGCGGTCTCGGCACGAGGTCGATCTCTTCATTCATCAGGTGCTTGTGCCAACGCACAAGGCTTTATCACGAGCTCGTGCACGCGGTCTCGGCACGAGGTCGATCTCTTCATCAGGTGCTCGTGCACGCGGTCTCGGCACGAGGTCGATCACAGGTGCTTGTGCCAACGCACAAGGCTTTATCACGAGCTCGTGCACGCGGTCTCGGCACGAGGTCGATCTCTTCATTCATCAGGTGCTTGTGCCAACGCACAAGGCTTTACCACGAGCTCGTGCACGCTGTCTCGGCACGAGGTCGATTCATCAGGTGCTTGTGCCAACGCACAAGGCTTTATCACGAGCCTGCGTGCGCGGTCTCGACGCAGGTCGATCCGCAGTGCTTGTGCCAGCGCACAAGGATTTATCACAAGCTCGTGCACGCGGTCTCGACGAGGTCGATCTCTTCATCAGGTGCTTGTGCCAACGCACAAGGCTTTATCACGAGCTCGTGCACGCGGTCTCGGCACGAGGTCGATCACAGGTGCTTGTGCCAACGCACAAGGCTTTATCACGAGCTCGTGCACGCGGTCTTGGCACGAGGTCGATCTCTTCATCAGGTGCTTGTGCCAACGCACAAGGCTTTATCACGAGCTCGTGCACGCGGTCTCGGCACGAGGTCGATCTCTTCATTCATCAGGTGCTTGTGCCAACGCACAAGGCTTTATCACGAGCTCGTACACGCGGTCTCGGCACGAGGTCGATTCATCAGGTGCTTGTGCCAACGCACAAGGCTTTATCACGAGCTCGTGCACGCGGTCTCGGCACGAGGTCGATCTCTTCATCAGGTGCTTGTGCCAACACACAAGGCTTTATCAAGAGCTCGTGCACGCGGTCTCGGCATGAGATCGATCTTTTCATCAGGTGCTTATGCCAACGCACAAGGCTTTATCACGAACTCGTGCACGCGGTCTCGGCACGAGGTCGATCACAGGTGCTTGTGCCAACGCACAAGGCTTTATCACGCTGTTCCTGTCAAAGTATAGACAATTTGCAACAACTTGATGTAATTAAGTTAGCGTTAATTTTATGCTGAGTAAAGTGCTCGTAGTCGAGTTTTATACTTACCTGTGCGAGTAGTTGATCTGGCTGTCCAAGCGGCAAGGTCGGGGTCATCAAATAATCAAGGTCAATGACGTAGCCGAGTTTAAGGTCGTCTGAATTTTGCAATTGCAGAAGGGGGCCTGGGAGGTCGCTCGAATCTTTGGATCTGTATCCACATTGCAGAGGTGCTTGTGCAAGCGCACAAGGCTTTATCACGAGCTCGTGCACGCGTTCTCGGAACGAGGCTCGATCTCTTCATCAGGTGCTTGTGCAAGGTTTTGATAGTAAATAAATGTTGATTGTGTATTTCTTCAATCATACTTCACTGCTTCACACTTATGTGTTTAGGATACATTTGTTTCAACTATAATATTTCTTCATCTTTGCTTGTCAGTGTTACTCTGGGGATTTGTTTTTGGCTTTTGAGGCTATCAACTTCTCTTCGTAATTCATAAATTTCTGAGCTCGCTTCAGGAACTCGGTCAGGGACCTCGGTTTGTCGACACCAATGTCGACACTGAATAGGCTTCCTTCGACCAGGCCTTGCTCTAGCAAGTACAACTTCATCTCGTCAGAGCATTTCTTCACCAAAATGGCTTCTTTGTTGAAGCGCTCGACGTAGTCTCTGATAGACTCATCTTTCTTCTGCTGAATTGCGGCCAGTGCCGCTGTCGACTTGGGTTGGACTTTAGACGCAGTGAAATGCGCGGAGAACTGGTCGACGAGCTCAGTCCACGAACCAATGGAATTTTTCTTAAGAGTCTGGAACCAAGACAACGCTGCCTTCTTCAGAGTGAGGGGAAAGATTCTGCACTTCACCGGCCCTTGGGCGCCTTGATAGCCCATGACAGTATCAAAGCAACCAACATGCTCGTCGGGGTCGGTGGTGCCGTCGTATGAGTCCAAAGCGGGTGGTTTCTGAAGATGCTTCGGAATCGGGAATTTCATGATCTCGGATGTAAAGGACCAAAGGCCCGCTCGAGTCACTCGTGGTCATCGCTCAGGAGTTGATGAAACGAGAATAAACGCGTCAGTGCTCTATGCACAGAGCGGCGTGGAGTCGTGCCCGCGGTGGTGGCGATGAGCAGATCTGAGATTTTCGTGACTCTTCGATCTCCGAGGAGAATGAGACTCGATCTTTTACATTTCCGATTTGGGTGGCAACGCGAGAGAGTTCCTTCGCTGATTCTCCATTCGATCGAGGCGGTGATTCTGAGCATGCATCGCTTCGGCATGGCTTCGGATGAATTCGCGGAACCCGCGAATGAGGATGTGGCGGTCTCGCTCGGCATCGGTTTGAGCAGCAACGATCGGAACGGCGTCATGCCGGAGAGGTGGTTCTGTCGGAGCTATCGGCTGGTTTGGTGGTTCAAGATCTGCGTTCGCATGAGTGGAACTGCTAGTCGCGACCTGACGCTTCGATCCAGTCATCGTCGAGTGAAGAAGGGAGACTTCGACAAAGAAGATGGAATCAGAAACGATCCCCACAGCGCCAATGTTCTCAATGTAACTTCAGAGGATGACCGGAGGAAGCGGTCGCGGTTGTGCTCGCGACGGATGACGACGACGCGTCGGGTGGTGTACCTGCAAACACTCCGACGCTCAAGTCAGTGTGTGTCGAGGTGAGTAAAGAGGTGGTCGAAAAATCATTACCTCGACCGTTCGACGCGGTCTTCTTTAAATATGAGTTGAGGACGGTTACTGTCGATGTGTAACCGTCCCGTGAAACCCGGAAGTCGGCATTAAATTCTTTTAATGCACAAAGCCGTTGGGTCGGCCGCGTTGAGGGAAGGCGGAGAGGCATGCGGACGACGTGGCATCGAGGGAAGGTGGATCGACGGATTGGGCCTCGGCCCAGTCCGGAACACCCTTAGGTTAGAGTTTTTCAATAATTTGGGGATTTAAGTGCTCATTTCTCTCATTGATCACAATCAACCAAAACATAAAGCTTTTAACAAGAAAATTAAGCAAGTAAATCATCTCCTAATTCTTCCAAAAATTCCACGGTTCTGCTGAGAAAGAACAAAGGGAAAAAAAAAAGATTTGGTTCAAACCTCTCATTCAAGAACTTAGCTCCAATCTTCTTCCTCTGATTCAGCTTCCTCTTCTTCTCTGCCTCTCTCTTTCTCGCACTTTCTCTCTTCCTCTCTCTCTCTCGTGCGATTTCTCTCTCTTTCTCCCGTGCTCTCTACCTCGCTCTCCCTTCTCTTCTCTTCGGCGTGGTGGCGCGCTGCCAGCTACAGGGTCGTCGCGGCCCCTCCCCCTTTCTCCTCCACCATCACGCCTTTTCTTTCCTCCTTCCTCTTCTCTTCTCTTTTCCTTCTCCTTTTCTTCTCTTCCCCTGTTTTGCTCTCTCTCTTTTTTCCTGCGTATCCCTCACGCTGGAAGGGAGTAAATTGGGAGATGAGAGGGTGTTAAGGTGGGGTGTGGATAAGTATGGTGCACAGTGGAGCACAGGCCATGATTTATTAAAATAAATCAAATAACTCCTATTGAACTATCATAAATAATAAAACAAGTGAAAACACTAAAAAATAATCACAACAATTTACGATTTGATTTTCATCAAAATCAGAGTCTGTTTAAAATTTTATCTGTTGCAAAACTGCCCAGTGATTCGAAACGCAACGAAACTTCGTTAGAAATTTTCGACGATATTCGAAGCATGAATTAATATAAAATATTAACTCTTAAATTTAATTTCATCTTGATTTAATTAAATCAATTTCTTAGTCAACAAAAAATGTGTCAAAGCGTCACACAGAAAACTTAGATAATACTTAAATGGATGAATTCACATTAAAGCAGCATACGTCTACGCTGCCGATTAATTTGAATTGACATCATGAATAATAATTATTTATAAGAAATAAATTATTCAAAATCAGTCAAAATAATTCCTCGTACTCAGTAAATCATTGAGGTGATCAATCTCTACGACTTACATTCAAGTATTTAGGATTTTATCGCTTAAACAATTTTCTTAAAAATTGGGATGTTATAACACCATCCCCCTTAAAATAGTTTCGTCCTTGAAACTACACGGATAGTAAAATACAGAAAATTACTTTACTCAAATCCATAAAATAATTTGCACACATAAGCATTCACAATACTTATTTTTATGCATAGTACTATAATATTTATAGCTACACAGAATAGCATGCAATAATAAGAATCACACTCGATGACACTGAGCATATACATATAGCACACTGAGAAGTAAGCGTAGTTAGTGGACGAAGAATTCCTTACGACTGACTGATGCTTCATTCCCGATCACGACATCTGTTCATCCACGATTCACGATCACGCCCACGAACATGAACACAAATATGAACACGAGCTTGACTACAGTTACACGTGATTATTATAAAAATTAATACTACCTTATTCACATGCACCCATGGTTACACATATCATAGATACCAAGAATCACTTAAAACCTCCAATATGGTTTTAAAAAAAAAATTCTCGAATCAAACACTTTTTTTTTTCTAAAAGGAATATCAATTTCTTAGGAATACACCAACACAAGAAACTAATAAAACATAATTTCATTTTCTCAAGACTCAACCATTTTCATAGACACTAAGGTTCCTTTGAGATTAGGTTCTCATTGTCTCAAATTCATCAATCATACTTCAGTTCAAAGATTAAAATAAAGTTAATAATTCTTTCTTATCTTTAAAATCCTTTTAAACCAAAGCTTTTTCTAAAAAATTTCACACACCAATAGCTAAGTGTTCAAAACTCAATTATTTTTCTCTTCTCAGAAAACTCTAAAAAAAAATTACACACTTACTCAAAAATTCCATAACTAAACTTTTAACTTTAAAACACTAGAAAATCATTTTTCTTTCGGAACCAAGCATTTATGAAACTTTTAAAATAGCTAATTAATATGCTCCAGAACATCAAGCAAGCAAAACTTAGATCAACAATTCAAATTACTATTCTCCCTCACGGGTTTAATAAAGCTAGTACACAATTAAAGGTTTTACATCCAAATTTTTCAAATCTTTGCTTAGCAACAACACCCACCCAAAAATCTTTTTCAGGGCTCCACCTTGTCCAAGAACTGCAAGGATTCCTTTTGTTCTGAACAGAACTTCAGAGGATGACCGGAGGGAAGCAGTGCGGTTGTGCTCGCGACGGATGACGACGGCGCGTCGGGTGGTGTACCTGCAAACACTCCGACGCTCAAGTCAGTGTGTGTCGAGGTGAGTAAAGAGGTGGTCGAAAAATCATTACCTCGATCGTTCGACGCGGTCTTCCTTAAATATGAGTTGAGGACGGTTACTGTCGATGTGTAACCGTCCCGTGAAACCCGGAAGTCGGCATTAAATTCCTTTAATGCACAAAGTCGTTGGGTCGGCCGCGTTGAGGGAAGGCGGAGAGGCATGCGGACGACGTGGCATCGAGGGAAGGTGGATCGACGGATTGGGCCTCGGCCCAGTCCGGAACAGTTGCCCCCCAAGTCGCTAGCTCGAATGTCGAGGTGGTGACTTGTTGTCGAAGTTCGTTGATGTCGACGTTCGACGTCCTTATTCGTAAGGAACTGCAAGTGTCGCCATGTCGTGCTTGTTCATTAGTTCGTTCGGGACCTTCGTGTTCCACGTCTGCTGAGGCAGTTCTCGACACGAGGCTTGATGTGCTTGTGCAAGGCACAAGGCTTTGTCATGAGCTCGTGCACGCGGTCTCGGCACGAGGTCGATCTCTTCATCAGGTGCTCGTGCACGCGGTCTCGGCACGAGGTCGATCACAGGTGCTTGTGCCAACGCACAAGGCTTTATCACGAGCTCGTGCACGCGGTCTCGGCACGAGGTCGATCTCTTCATTCATCAGGTGCTTGTGCCAACGCACAAGGCTTTACCACGAGCTCGTGCACGCTGTCTCGGCACGAGGTCGATTCATCAGGTGCTTGTGCCAACGCACAAGGCTTTATCACGAGCTCGTGCACGCGGTCTCGGTACGAGGTCGATCTCTTCATCAGGTGCTTGTGCCAACGCACAAGGCTTTATCACGAGCTCGTGCACGCGGTCTCGACACGAGGTCGATCACAGGTGCTTGTGCCAACGCACAAGGCTTTATCACGAGCTCGTGCACGCGGTCTCGACGCAGGTCGATCTCTTCATCAGGTGCTTGTGCCCAGCGCACAAGGCTTTATCACGAGCTGCGTGCACGCGGTCTCGACGAGGTCGATCACTTCATCAGGTGCTTGTGCTAACGCGACAAGGCTTTATCACGAGCTCGTGCACGCGGTCTCGACGCGGTCGATCTCTTCATTCATCAGGTGCTTGTGCCAACGCACAAGGCTTTATCACGAGCTCGTGCACGCGGTCTCAGCACGAGGTCGATTCATCAGGTGCTTGTGCCAACGCATAAGGCTTTATCACGAGCTCGTGCACGCGGTCTCGGCACGAGGTCGATCTCTTCATCAGGTGCTTGTGCCAACGCACAAGGCTTTATCAAGAGCTCGTGCACGCGGTCTCGGCACGAGATCGATCTTTTCATCAGGTGCTTGTGCCAACGCACAAGGCTTTATCACGAGCTCGTGCACGCGGTCTCGGCACGAGGTCGATCACAGGTGCTTGTGCCAACGCACAAGGCTTTATCACGCTGTTCCTGTCAAAGTATAGACAATTTGCAACAACTTGATGTAATTAAGTTAGCGTTAATTTTATGCTGAGTAAAGTGCTCGTAGTCGAGTTTTATACTTCCCTGTGGGAGTAGTTGATCTGGCTGTCCAAGCGGCAAGGTCGGGGTCATCAAATAATCAAGGTCAATGGCGTAGCCGAGTTTAAGGTCGCCCAATTTTGCAATTGCAGAGGTGGGCCTGGTAGGTCGCTCGAATACTGGACTGTGTATCCACCTGTTGCAGAGGTGCTTGTGCAAGCGCACAAGGCTTTATCACGAGCTCGTGCACGCGGTCTCGGCACGAGGCTCGATCTCTTCATCAGGTGCTTGTGCAAGGTTTTGATAGTAAATAAATGCTGATTGTGTATTTCTTCAATCATACTTCACTGCTTCACACTTATGTGTTTAGGATACATTTGTTTCAACTATAATATTTCTTCATCTTTGCTTGTCAGTGTTACTCTGGGGATTTGTTTTTGGCTTTTGAGGCTATCAACTTCTCTTCGTAATTCATAAATTTCTGAGCTCGCTTCAGGAACTCGGTCAGGGACCTCGGTTTGTCGACACCAATGTCGACACTGAATAGGCTTCCTTCGACCAGGCCTTGCTCTAGCAAGTACAGCTTCATCTCGTCAGAGCATTTCTTCACCAAAATGGCTTCTTTGTTGAAGCGCTCGACGTAGTCTCTGATAGACTCATCTTTCTTCTGCTGAATTGCGGCGGTCTGCTGTCGACTTGGACTTTAGACGCGGTGAAATGCGCGAGAACTGGTCGACGAGCTCGATCCACGAACCAATGGAATTTTTCTTAAGAGTCCGGAACCAAGACAACGCTGCCTTCTTGAGTGAGGGAAAGATTCGCACTTCACCGCCCTTGGGCGCCTCGATAGCCCATGGCGATATCAAAGCAACCAACATGCTCGTCGGGGTCGGTGGTGCCGTCGTATGAGTCCAAAGCGGGTGGTTTCTGAAGATGCTTCGGAATCGGGAATTTCATGATCCCGGATGTAAAAGGACCAAATGCCCCACTCGAGTTACTCGTGTCATCGCTCCGAGGAGTTGATGAAAGCGAGAATGAGCGGCAGTGCTCTATGCACAGAGCGGCGTGGAGTCGTGCCACGGTGGTGGCGATGAACAGATCTGAGATTTTCAGACTCCTTCGATCTCCGAGGAGAATGAGAGACTCGATCTTTTCTGTTTCCGATTTGGGTGGCAACGCGAGCGGAGAGTTCCTTCTGCTGATTCTCCATTCGATCGAGGCGTTGATTCTGAGCATGCATCGCTTCGGCATGGCTTCGGATGAATTCGCGGAACTCGCGAATGAGGATGGCGGCGGTCTCCGTTCCGGCATCGGTTTGAGCAGCAACGATCGGAACGGCGTCATGCTGGAGAGGTGGTTCTGTCGGAGCTATCGGCTGGTTTGGTGGTTCAAGATCTGCGTTCGCATGAGTGGAACTGCTAGTCGCGACCTGACGCTTCGATCCAGTCATCGTCGAGTGAAGAAGGGAGACTTCGACAAAGAAGATGGAATCAGAAACGATCCCCACAGACGGCGCCAATGTTCTGAACAGAACTTCAGAGGATGACCGGAGGGAAGCAGTGCGGTTGTGCTCGCGACGGATGACGACGGCGCGTCGGGTGGTGTACCTGCAAACACTCCGACGCTCAAGTCAGTGTGTGTCGAGGTGAGTAAAGAGGTGGTAGAAAAATCATTACCTCGACCGTTCGACGCGGTCTTCTTTAAATATGAGTTGAGGACGGTTACTGTCGATGTGTAACCGTCCCGTGAAACCCGGAAGTCGGCATTAAATTCCTTTAATGCACAAAGCCGTTGGGTCGGCCGCGTTGAGGGAAGGCGGAGAGGCATGCGGACGACGTGGCAGCGAGGGAAGGTGGATCGACGGATTGGGCCTCGGCCCAGTCCGGAACAAAGGGAAAGAGGGGTTGTGCGATCTTGAGATGAATCAATTCAATTAGTGGGTGATTCTTGCTTGTTAGATGTTATTATTGCTATTTTGGTTATTTGTTTTAAATTGAAATATTGAGTGATGTGGTTTAGTTAGTTAGAAGTTGCCAATTGTTTTGGAAAAAGAAGCATAAGGGCCGCAAGCTCCATATGTTCTTGGGGCTTGAAATTTATAAAAATGGGTTTGATATTAGTTGTAAAGCATTGTTGTTAAGTTTAGGAAAAATGTTTGGGAGAGATTGGAGTGAAAAATGAAGTTGATTTTGGTATTGATTTGTGTTTCAAATTTTTGAAGGACTTGAACTTAGTAAGTAGAACTTCATTTTCCAACTTGTGTATATTTTAAGAAAACTTTAAGTTTTGAAAATACGAACCCCTAATTTGTAAATGCTTAAGTGTAGGTAATTTCTTATTTAGGAGATGTTTTTGGGATTTGAGAACATAGGAATTGGAATTAAGTCTAAGTCTAAGGGATAATTATTTTGTGTTCTTAGTTGATATTAGTAGTATTAAATTATGTGTAAATGTTGGAAAATTTTAGAAAAGAATTTGGTTTGTTTGGAAGTTGTTTTGATTGTGAAAGGCAATGAAGCACATAAGGTAATTGCGTTCCTTGAGACCCATGAAAACCAAGTGGAGCCTTGATTGAGCATTTGAGAAAAGTAGTGATTAATTGAGGTTGCTTCTTGCCTTTAGCTTTCAAAAAAATAATGATGTACTATGTTTTAGTCTTTTTCAAGAAATGGTTCTAGTTTTGGAAATTTACTCTTTAAATTAATTAGTAAATATGTTCCATGAGTATGTAATTTATTAAAGGCTAGTATTCTAAATTATGTTTCTAAGTGTGAGTGTTTTGGGTAGGAAAGGGTCTTAGGTTTCAAGAGCCTAAGGATATAGAACTAAGTCTTTAGATTATGCTAAGCTTGCTTTGTGTAATAGGCGTGAGTGATCTGAGACCGTGCGGCGTAGAATCGCGGGGTACGTGGGCGCGTGGCTTGGAGTTCGGTAAGGGCGCTTCACATTTAATACTTGTTATAATATGTTAGTGTAACGACAATTTTAGATACGATAGGAATTTAATTTCAAGTATTTATGCGAAGAAGTCTGAGAACCTCAGGGTTCGAAGTGAGGATCTTGTACCCCTTCGTTTTACTGCTTTTTGATATACTGATTATTTAGTGGGCTTGTCTGCAAGTGGTTGCCAGCTGTCCCCAAACCCCCACACTTGTTTGCTTGCCTCTCTGCCAACTCCATTGAGTTGCAGAGGGATGAACTGAGTTATTTGACTGTCGTTGTTTGCTGAGTTATGATTGTTGAGATGAATTGCTTATACTGCTGAACTGTTCGCACTGTTTTGAGCTTGGAGTGAATATTATTTGATATGCGGCCTAATAATTATTCTATTGTTTCCTGAATTATCGTATGCGGGGATTCATTCATTGGAGTGCAAGAGTTTAGTCGAGTCGTCGAGTATCGTGATGTTTTTGAGCTTTGATCTGATTAACCTAGGGTGCCAGGATCCCCTAAACGGCTCCGGCTGGTTTTTCGGCAGATTAGCTAGGAGTCGTAGAGTCAAGGAACCTGAGCTGAATGTTCTAGGGTGAGCAGAGAGCCCAAGGCTACGGCTGACGTTCAGTGGATAGATCAGCGTTACTTTCCGGAAATTGTCAAGTGTAGTGAGAATATGAGTCTTGAGTTGAGTCTTGTGAGAGTGTCTTGAGGGAGTGTCTTGAGTTGCATTTTGGGAATTTATGCATTTTGTTATCTTGTGTGTTATGGTTGTTGATTTATTTGTGTCGAAGCATGTGAGTTCCATAATGTCTATGTAATATGCTCTGTTATCAAATATGTTGTTGTATTTGTACCTATCTTTTTGTAAGAAGTTGACCCTTGCCAGTGGTTCTTTCAATTAATGAATGTAACCCAGATAGCGGAGTAAGTGGAGGATTCAAAACTACAGAAAGGAGCAGCTGATGATAGTCGTCCAGCGTTATACTGGTGTTATGGCTGTGGAACTTACTAGTAGTCTAGTAAGGAGTGTAACGTGTCGACCAGCTATAGGATATTGTAGTTCATTCTAGTGTTGTAATAAAGTGCCTGTTTGTTTTCAATATGTATTATCATATATGAATTGATGGAAATAAATGCATATAGCTAATGTGGTTTATTTGGTGTCTTAAAGTATTCACCGCCATGTTTGAAAAAGTCGATGTGATACTCTGTCCGCTATTTTTTTTTTAAAAAAAAGTTTTGCAGGAAAAGAAAAAAAATAGGACCACATTTTTCAGAAACCCTACAAGCAGAATATTCCACATTTCGGAAACATGCCAACTTTTGTCAGTATACTAGTTTAGTAGCGCTCCAAAAACGGGGTGTTACATTTTATGTACTTAAAATAGTGTAAAGTTGGTCAAGAATTTGGTTTAGCAAAACAATTCAAAGAAGTGTGATTTTTGGAAAAGGTTTAGTTTATGTTTCAAAGATTGTTTCTTGATCTTGTCACAAACTTGTTTCTATAATTTTCATGGCATGTTATATGGTTTTAAATATGGTTCAAATTTGGCAAAACACTATTTATTTGGTAAAAACACTATTCCAATTGGTAAAAACTTGGTTTAAGTTTTTCTAAGTATGTAGAGTTAATGAAAGTTTCAAAACTTGCTTGACTTGAACTTGTAACATGGCATATGATTAGGTGTGATCCAAATAGGGTTAAGTTAGCAAGATTTTAGGCCTTTTAGGACCTAAAACCGTGGCTGCCATAGAGTCTTAGGACTTGGGTCTTTGGTTCTAATTTTGTTAAGTTGTATTGTTATGGTTCGAGCGAGGTACGTTTCAGTGACGCGTTGGAAATTCCTTATCTGAAGGTTGTTCAAGGTAAGGGAAATTTCTGTATAATGAGTTTAGGCTCTTTGATTTGTTTGTTATGTGGTTTGATTGAATGAATAATTGTGGTAGTAATTGTAGTATTGTTAAGTGTTGGTGGTGATGCTGTAACATGCAGTAGTATATTGAATTGTTTAATGTTGTGTAAAATGTTGTAGCATGTTTTGTTTGGTCTTGAGTGACAACAATGAATGGTATTGAGTGGCTTAAATCATATTTGATTTATTGTTGAATTTAAACTGATTGAGGTATGCAAAAAGTTTTTATTGTGGTATGAGTTAATTAATAATGCGACGATCGATTGCTGATTGGTTTGACGATTTACACCGGTAAATCTGATGTGATTTCACAAGCCGAAAATATGATTTCATAAGTAAATTGTTAAAGGTATTTTGACTTAAAAATAAGCGTGAGGGTTATAGTATGACTAGCCAAAGCTTATAGATAAGTTAGAAATGAAACCATGGTAGGTGAAGAATTCGATTAAATTAGGGTTCCAACGACCCAAAGCTAAATGAGTGATTTTTGGTACAACCTCACCTAGATAACATAAGAATTGTAAGCATGAAAATTTACTAAGTAGAGTGAGTTGGGAGTTCGTCGATCCGCATTAATTAATTAAAATATATACTAACCATTGCGAATCGACACTCGGAGCGTTGACCGTCTTACGGACTTTCAAAGGCTGAGTTGTCACTTCATGCCCGTGTGGCAGCAGTGTCTGATGCGTGGCAAGCCTAATGTGTGGCTATACCCTTGGTAGGGGAATTTGATTCGGACGTTGGGAAATAAAGTTTCTCGTCTCTGCTGACCTTGTTTAAGGCTACAGGTGTATACACAAACTCGTCATAATGCATTGGAATGCATGACTAACCACATTTTGATATGTGACAATTTGATCATTGATTTGTTGTTTGATTTGTTTGCTCGCATGCAAATACTTGATATGCTATGATGATGTATGCGGCCTATTAAGTATGCTTATGTATATAAAGACATGCCGATGTACTATATGTATATATATCTTCTTTGTATGCAACTAGCCTGTGATGAACTCGTGGACAAGAAATTTACCCTTGCACTTCTTTTGTGTTATGTTTATGCGTGGAACCGATACTTAGATGTTGTCGATCCCGATGAGGTTTATGGGAAACACGATGTATGAGTTCCCTCAGGGGAAGACCCCTTCGGCGTGGGTCGTTAATCCTATCTCTGGGAGTTTGACACACTCGGGAATAGTTATTGAGACCGACGATGATGGGGAGTACTCTACTGCTTACGCTTCAGTAGTAAGACGGTTCACTTTTATGTACCACCTAGTCTACTTACTACACTACCGACCGTGGCGACTGTTGAGACCTTTCTGTTCGTGGACCCTACACATCCGTCCATGATGTCGAGTTCGAGTTCACATCCACCTTCGACTAGAGTTCCTGGAACTCCTCCCATCGTCACTGCTACTACTTCTGCTATACCGACAGCTTCATTGGTGGCACCTGCTGCACCTGAGGGTAGTCCTCCCTCATTTTGTATTCACTGTCCTCACTGCTCTAATCCCTTGCCTCCAATCCCTACGGCCGGAGACCCAATCAATGGGAGTAGGACCACTAGGGAGTGGGTGGCGAGATATAGAGTAGTGATTGATAGTGAGGACAAGGAGGAGGAGGAGGAGGAGGAGGATCCTTCAGAGGCATCGGGGCCTGCTAGGTCTGAGTCAATGACCTACTGTGCGGGGTTCCCCCTCGCACGCGTCTCAGGTTTACTTATGGGCTAGCATAGTTAGATAGAATCGGTTGGTTAGACTCCAGATTATTATTTTGTACAGTATGACTTTTGGACCTAGTCCTTTGATAGGAGCTGCCAGGATGCATCACAGATATGAGTCAACTCTAAGTGTTAGGGTTCTTCACATGACTGATGTATTTTATTTTGAGCATCTACTTGTGTATAGTTTAGAAGTGGTTGCTGTTTGTCGTTCTAAAGTATTACACTTCTGGAAAAAAAACTACTGTTTTCAAAGAAAACCTTTTGCGAAAATGGGATGTTATAGTGGATATTAGAAACAACTAATAATTTGCTTCAATTGTTTGCCGATGTAATGGTGTTTCATACTCTAAGAGAAGATAATGAGGAGGATAATGACTTAGCTAAACAAGACTCCAGATACAGAGAAGTGATTACTAAGGTTGAACAAGAGAACTACCCATTGCTTAGCATTAGATGCTAATGCAGTTGATCCTTGGAGAAAGGAATTGATCGAATACTTGCAAAATCCTTCATTTTATGCAAATTTCAAGCTCAAACAAGAAGCCTACAAATATGCGTAAGTGGATGATGATTTATATAGAAGAAATGTCAGATCTTGCTGAAATGTATCGACATGGAGGAGTCCTTGAGAGTTATAGGTGAAGTCCATAAAGGGATTTGTCGATCTCATAGGGTTGGACCAGTGATGAAATAGCTAATACATAGGCATGGGTATTATTGGCCTACCATTACAGTTAATTGTTTCAATATGCCAAAGGATACGAGGATGTCACTTGCATGGTCCAATTCAAAAAGTTTCAACCGAACAATTTCATCCCATTATTAAACCCTAACCTTTTAGGGGATGAGCTATGGATTTAATTGGAAAAATATATCCTCCTTCTTCCAAGCAGCATACCCTCATCATTGTAGGAACTAATTATTTCATTAAGTAGGCAGAAGCTCAACTGGTGATGAACGTAATGATAACTCTTAGAAATAAGAGTTATTTATACTTTCTTACATGAATAATTGCAAGTTCAAGAGTGATATATATAAATAATTGACATTTTTTTATGTAAATATGGTATCTAATTGTTCATAGAGTCAATATGTGATTTTGGGGCATTTTTTATGCCTTGTTGGAGAAAACTGAATGTTTACGAATTGTGCAGGAATTTTTGTCAAGAAATAGAACAGGTGTCGTGTGGTGCCATGGCACCAAATATCTGATGAGAAAAAGAAGAGAAAATGCTATGTAAAGGAAGTGTGTTGTGTGCTAAGCTGAGTGATCCCAAGAACATTCCCTGCGTGTGATGGATGCTTTTCTGCCACTACCCTATGAGATATTTTGCTGATGGGACAGTGTACCCTTATTTGTTTAGGCCTAGGACATGTCCTTTTATAAAAAGTACTTTGTTTTTTGGTCCAAGAGAAAGAGCATAAAAGGACAATGACTTAAGAAGGGCAGGCAGGTGGGTACAATCGTTGATCCCTAGGTCAGAATTGGTATCTTTTTAGTGAAACAACTGCCACACTCACCTCGTACCTCACCTTTGACTCACCTTCTATATATCATTTTCATGAAGTTGAACAAGCTGTTTTCATGGAGTTCATGGCGAGTTCAGACTTATCGTGGAGAAACAGAAGCAAGATATTGCTTTAGTGAAGTGACCCTTCATCTTGACAAAGCAGAAGACCACCAACTTAGCTGTTTTTTCTCCTATATGTACAAAAATTTTGAACTGAAAAGTTAGGAGCCATGGATTTGTTTTACAGCACCTGTTTATGCTTCTTTGTTTCATTGTTCAATATGAGCTAAATACCTTAAGCAAGGATGATTTGAAGTTGTAATCTAACCTTGTTGGTGAAAGTATGTCATGTTTGTTCAGTACTTTTAGCTCACACGTATTTATTGGTATATATTTAATCTGAGTTTGATCACTTTAGGTTAGACACATGTTTATGAAATGCTGAAAAAGTTTGATAAGCTAAATTCATGAGTTAATAAGGATCGTATTAGTAAAGGAGACTTTAACTAGTCTTGATTAAACTAGACACAGTAAATCAAGTCCATAGAGTGATTTGAGTCACATTGATTAGTTAAGGGTGAATCTAATGAGGGCTTAGACGTAAGGGACTCTTAATTAAACCCTGTAGAAAGTGACTGAAAGGTACATACTGCAGCACTCTGCACTCAGGTGCTATAGCACTCATGATAGCACCTAACACAACTTGGTCGAATTACAATGGATCTAACTTCCTAGCTGATTTTATTCAATTTTTACCACCTACTCCTCAGCTGCTTCACTACTTTTATCACCTAATTTTAATTTACTAAATGCATCAATATTTGAGAATGGTTGTTACTTTTTTTTTATTTTGCTCACTAGCTTCCTTATTAGTTAAGAGCTCATGAGATACTCAATCAATCCTCGTGAGAATGATCTTTACTTACACTATTGTGGATACTTGCACATTGATTTTTTACAAAAAGTTTTTGGCACCATTTTCAGGGATTGAATTGATTAGTTTTCATAATTTTGACTTAGTAAGTAGTTAGTTGGACTTCTCACTCTTGGTGTGTTGTTTCGGCAGTAGAACCTGAAGTTTTATGCACAGACACAGTGCATCAGAGTATCAGCTAGACCCTGAGATTGAGCACACTTTCAGAAGGCTACTAAGGAAAAACAAAGGTTTTGTTGATTTGGGTAGGCTTGCTGCAACCATGACAGCAAAAGGACCTCGTGATGATGTCATTATTGAGGATGATCATCATACTGCAGATGGTCACAATGCTCATGGTGACATCCATTCAAATGGAAACCTTCTATAATGGATTGGTGCCTCAATCCAGAATCATTCTAGATGCTTCCTCAGGAGGTGCCTTGTTAAGCCAATCCTACAATGAAGCATACGACTTAATTGAGACCATTGCTGCCAACAACTATCAGTGTGTAACACCCTCATTTTCGTTCTTTAGAACCTAGGATATGTTAGCATGTGTGAATGTATTTTGTGTGTTATTATGTGTTTAAAAATGTTTTTAGATGATTAGGATACTTGTTAGGACATAACGGATCTCGAATGGGCGAACCGGGACAAAAAATGGACCGAGGGAGCACTTGGACTCTGTTTGTTAAGGCGCAGGGCATAGGGCATTGGCACAGGCGCAGAGCATGGGCACAGGGCGAAGGGCACTGCACAATTTTTACAGCACACACGTTTTTACGCGTTTTAGTGAGCTTTGACCCATTGGGCCTGACCCAAGTGACCCAACCCTACCTAAAACTCTTGGGGATGATTAAACCACTTAACCCTAAACCTAAAGGATCATTTTAAACCAGTTTTAATCATCCTAAAACTATCTAAGAGCTGCTCAAGGAACCTAAGGAGGACCTCACAGTTTATGACCAAACTCACTCATTTCTCATCAAAATTCAACGCCATTTGAAATGTCTTGACCGAGATGACTTCCTCTACATCCTAGCATCATTCTAATTCCATTTTAGGGAAGTAATTTCGTGGTAAGCCCTTCCAAGAATTTTGTTTCAATTCTCACCTTGAGTTTTCTAAATCCTGATACTGTTTTTGGACTCTACGGTAATCGTTATTATAGGAACCTTGAAAGAAGCTTTTGATTCTAACTTTTTCACTCTTGGAACTCGTGATTTGGACTAAGGTAAGAAGACTGGGTAGTTAGGATCTAATTGACGTGATTGGGGTGTCCTATGAACCTTAAGTCTCGTGTGACGTTAATTCTCACTTTTCACCATTGTAGGAGAAATGGTTTATAGTTATGACACTGTTTTTATGTTATAATGTTTTTATGTTATAAACCTTGTTGGAGAAAGAGATTTAATTATTGAATGGTTGATTCGTTGATTGGAATGTCATGAGTACTCTTATTAATGTTAAAATTGTTAACATTGGGACTGTTTTGCATGTTATGTGTTTAATTGCCAAATGATTGATTCCCATTAATTAAATTATGTGCTAATATGTTATTGTATTCATGGTGATGTGCATAATTATTCATGATTGTTGATTATGAATTCGTATGTTGTAAATGAGCCCTCGGTTTGGCTATGTGTGGATCGATGTGGCCCATGGTATGGCTACTTGCCTTGAGCAAGATTGTTGGTTTATGTTGATAATATCTTAAGGTTATTCTCCTAGGCCAATATCTCTCTAAGGACCTTAGGGCATATGATCTATGATTTGGGGATTGGACTATGACACTTAGATTAAATAAGTGGCTTTAGAAGTAAATAGTTTAAATGAGAATTGAATTAGTTTAAGATAATTGGTAAGGTTGTTTAAATAACTTTGTTAAGGTTAATTATAACTTGAGAATGAATTGGTAATGGTTTTAGAAAGCTTCACAAAAGATACATAGTTGAAAGATGAGAATTTGGCTAGGTGTAACTCACTAAGTTAACTGTAGGCTACCTTAGGCTTCAAGAAAAGAATTATTTTATTCAAACTATAATAGATTCCAACAAACAGAACCTAATTCCATAATTCAATGGAGATGCCTCGACGCATGCTTGGAGACCAGGAACTCACTGGGGCCCACATAACCCTAATTTTCATGTCGAACAGTGTAACGACCCGTTTTCGGACCGCTACTAAACTAGAACCAACTCTATATGCGACGTGCTTTTAAAATAGTACTCTTGTGTCCTTTGGGAAAATGCGGTCTATATTTTTTTTTTTAAAACAACACTGCGCCCGCAAAGCACACTCAGAGTCGCCACAGCGTTTCGAAACATGATGCAATCTTAAAGACACAAGACTATGCACTGGAAACACATACACAATATATATATATAAGCACGACAGCCCTAACAGTACATACAAAGCATAATCAGTGCATACAAAATAAAAGCGATGCATAACTATGTGTAAGAAAATACACCTAAAGTATGAGAATCCTCGTGAGGACAATCATACCCCGGGGTACTCCCGGCAGACACTCACACAGAGGGCTGCTCCATAGTCTACCCTGCAGTACACATAGAACAACACCAAAAGCTTGACTGGTCACCACAACAATTGTACACTATAAACAAAATCCTATAGCCAACCGAAATACAAGCGTGCAACAGCCAATCACGATAATTAAAAGTCATTGCCCGGATCCTCGAAGGGGTCCTCCTCCTCATCGCCTGCCAACGAGTCCTCCGCGTCCTCGCCATCGCCTGGGTAACCATCATAGATTGAAGGCACCACAGGAAAGAATCAACTTCTCAAATAATCATAGAAATAGCAAATCATAAAACAAAGATAACAAGATGCACAATTTCTCAAAACGCCACTCATATCTCCTGAGACACTCTCGACAATTCCGGAAAGCAACGTCGATCATCCACTGAATACCAGCTGTAGCCTTAGGTTTCATCACCACCCGGGTTATTCAGGTTAAGTTCCTTGACAACACAGACGCCCACTGTGCAATTTGAACACCAGCCGTGGCTTCGGGCTTCTACACCACCAGATGCCAACTGAGCAACTGAACACCAGTCGTGCCTTCAGGCTTCTACACCACCTCAGCCGTAGCATCGGGCTTCCATACCACCCTTGGTTGTTCGGGCCACTGAACACCAGCTTTGGCTTCAGGCTTCTTCACCACCCAGCCGTAGCTTCGGACTTCTACACCGCCCTTGGCTGTTCAGATCGAAACTCCAAAACGTCACGACTAAACTCTCACACTCCGATGAATAAATCGCTCCATACGATAATTCAAGAAACAATGCAAATAAGTATTTAACCGCATATCAAATAAATATTCACATCAAGCTTAATACTGTGCAACTCAGTCCAACAGTAATAAGCAATCAACGCAACCAATCATATCACGACCATCAATCATAGAATCCATCCCGCTGTAACTCGATGGAGTTGACAGAGAGGAACAAACAAGTGTGGGGGGTTAGGGACAGCTGCCAACCACTTGCAGACAAGCCCACTAAATAATCAGTATATCAAAATTAGTAAAACGAAGGGGTACAAGACCCTCACTTTGAACCCTGAGGTTCTCAGACTTCTTCGCATAAATACTTGAATTTAAATTCCTATCAATATCTAAAGTTGCCTTTACGCATAAACATATAAAACATAACCTTAGATATGTCTAGAAGTAGCCCTTACCAGAAATGCTAACTAGCGTAGCACCGCAAGCTTCGCGTGCACGCTGCACGATCTTCGAGTTCAGAATTCCTATCGCCACAAGCTCTTAGCACAATCTATAAATTCTAACTAAACTTAAGCTCTCAAACCTACCATTTTTCTAACCAAAAACCCACTCAAGCATTTAAATCATTAGCTACTTGAAAATAAATGGAGTTTTAAAATCAAAACACTTCTAGGAAAGGTAACATAACACATAACAACTTAGAAACATAAACTTATTTGAAAAGAGTAAGGTTTTGAAACTAAACACCTCTCTTGAACTTCAAGTAACACCGTGCAAGGAATCATAATTTTTCAAAGCCTAAACACATATTGATACAAGCATTTATACAAGTTAATAAATTAAAATTTCCTTCCCAAAAACCACCTAGGCCAACTCTTTTTCTCCTCAAAAATATTTGCAAATCTTCTTTTCATATCTACGACAACCTCCAAATCATTTTCAAATACATTTTCAAGCATCAACATCAAGTTTCAACAACTTCATACAACAATTAAGACACATAAGGAAATTTAAATCAAATATGTTCCAAGACATTTTTCCAAATCAATTTCCATAAAAAAAAATCAATTCCTATAGCAATTAAATTCATCAAGGCATGCTATGCATCAACCAACAGATGATCCAAAAATGAAGACCTACAAAGTTTCAAACTCATTTTCAAACATTTCAAGAGTAACCAAAGTCAAAATTAGAAAACAACCTAATCACTTAATCATGATCAACCCAACTTAATCCTTGCTTCAACCCAACTTAATTATGATCATACCAAAGTCAAAATTAGAGAACAACCTAATCAATAATACACTCAAGAATTTAATTTCTAATTATTTGGAAAAATATGGGTTTTGAACCAAAAATCACTTTTCTTGAAAATTACCTAATCACATAACACTTACTTTCTTGAACTTAAAGCATAAACATAATCAATTAGCACTTTTCATAATATTTCTAATGCCTAAAGCATATCACATACAAGTATTAAATCTAAGTTCACAATTAAAATCTTCCTTTCAAAAACAAGAGTTCTCAAAGAGTTCTTTCAATTAGACCAATTCACAAAGCTTCATAGATCACTTACTAAAACATTTCCAAAAATAAGAGTTTTAAGAGTTCTTTCAAAACAAACCATTTTCAAAACACTAGAATCATGGCCATAATCATGCTAAGAATTTGAAGAACAACTAAATCAAGTCCTACATGTCACTCTAATCCTTCAAGCATCAATATTGCACAAAACATAAACTCACTCTTATGCTAACTCATGCATAACTATTTCAAAAACTTAAAATTACCTAAAACATTCAATTTAACTGTTAAGACAAAATTCACAATTTTAACCCATACTTCCACTAGTTCAAGAGTAGGCCAAAAATCATGAAATCACAAGTTAAACATGCTAATCAAAGACTATAACTCAAATAATCATCAAACAACTTCTAATAGTCTTAATATCACCCAAAACATATCATTTAACCTTTTAACACATGATTCAACACCAAAGATCCACATTCCCTATAGTTCAAGAATAGGCAAAAACCAATTAAATGTTCCACAAGGTGATCACCATAAATCCCTCTTTCAAGAATATATTTTTTTTTTAAAAAACAATACCCAACAATGTACTAGTTCCAAACCTATCACCAAATATATCAACAATAACAACAAATAAACTCAATCAACTAATCAATTATCAAAACATAGGCACTCATCAAGCTCAAACTCAATTTTTATGCTCTTCAAGAATAGGATTCCTCAACAACACAACAATCCTATGATTCAAGTTAAATTCTAACAAGTACAATAGCATTATCAACCACTAGGAAGCAAGAAACACAACCAAATTTAAAGGATTCACAAGGAGATCACCCAAATCCCTTTTCCTTAGGTTTTTGCACCTAGGGTTCCATAAAAAAATTTGGGGGAATGAGTTCATGTCTCCATGATCATTATCAATCACACACAAAGCATAAAAATAAGAAAAGGAAGCAAGAAAAATTACTACTACAAAAATGGGGAGGGGAGGCGTGAACTTTATGCAGAAAAGGGGAAGAAAATTCTGTTTTTCAACTCACTTGGATGAGGGAATAGGTGGTAGGAAGATGAAGTAGAATCTAGAAGTAAGAAAGCTTGAACATTGGAGGTGATCTCAAGCTTGAAGATGAAGTATGGAAACCATGGAAGAGCTTGGACTTTCTCACTCTAGAACAAGGAAGAAGAAGAAGTGAAATGGGGGTGGGAGTGTTGGGTTTGGTCGCAGCCCCTGTTCTCAAAATAAAGGGAGGAATTAAGGGAGGTGGAATGAAGGGAGGTGGCTGCGGCCAGTAGCCAAAAAAATGGAATAAAAAAAAATTATTAAAAGATAAAAAAAATGCTTGGTTAAGGATCAATTAGGAGAAGTAAAAAAATACTAATCCCCCAAAAAGTGACACCTAGCTTCTAAAGTAAGATTCTAATCACATCAACTAATCCTACCCATCTAATCTCACATCTCTTATGATTACCCTCTAATTTTAGAGTATAACGGTTGCTAAAACACGGCGTCGAATAATCGCGTTACCGATTAATTTCCCACCGATAAAATCGCAAAAATTAATTTAGCGAGAAATTAATTCACTGCGTGATATTATATTATCATAAATAATAAAAACAATCTAAAACACTCAAAAATAATCTCAACAAGTTACGATTCGATTTTCATCGAAATCGGGGTTCATTTAAAATTTTATTCGCGGATAAAAACTACCCGGTGATTCGAAATGCGATGAAACTTCGTTAGAATTTTTCGATAATATTCGAACCGTGAATTAATATAAAATATTAATTCTCAAATATAGTTTGATCTTGATTTAATTAAATCACTTACTTAGCGAACAAGAAATTGCTTATTATAGCATAAATACGACAAAATACACTAAATAGCGCTAGATAACGTATCGTAAAGATACGGGTGTTACAAACAGACAAAGCTGAGGCGTAGGGTGCCTACTCTGTGGCAGTAGAGGGCGCAGGGCGTCGTAGGCAAGTGTCAGGCTCCTACTGGTAGTGCATTCTGCCCCTTATTTTTGACATTCGACCCGCTAGGTTCCCGACTTGTTAAGTCCCGATAGATGAGCTGTAATACCCCAAAGTCCTATTCATGCTTTATTCTAATAATTAGCCTAACTCGCGTAATCAACGGGTATAAAAATACGAAGGAATTAAAATCGCAACACGAATATGACTACGACGCGCTAGGTGAAGTAATACTAAGTATGTCACATGTAAGTATATAGATAAGTACATACTATCAGAGTGCAAGTGCGTAGTGTAGATAGCATTGCCTGACGCACATGGTCAATCTCCCACCCCATGCCGTCGAAATCATGGTACTGAATCTCAAAATCACCCCACACGGGGATTCGAGGGGGAAGGAGCATCGACGGGTGCATCAGCATAAACTGCTCCATCGGGTGCTGCTGCGGTTGCATCCTCCTCTTCAACAAAGTCTAACATACAATAATACATATACACACAAGCATACAAACACAGGGAGGTAAGAATAACACAATCATCAAAAAGCGGGAAATCAATAAGAAGAATGAATGATTTGGCAATCCGAACAATCCAGCACATATAAATAAATATGACCTAGCTACCTACTTCCACTTATCCCATGTCTCTCAATGAATCAATGTGTTGTGCGATTCGGCATCTTTTCTTTCTATTGTCACTGTACTCCCCATTTCCGTTAGGAATACTTATTGGCGAACCCCTTTTTCCGTTATGTTGTCGTCCCCCTTTTCTATTAGGGACTCCCGTCTCCCTTTTCCGATAGAGCACGGGGCGACACTAGCCTAGTCCACAAGGTATTCCCCTTTTCCGATAGGGACGTCCGTTTCCCCCTTTTCCGATAGGGAACGAAGTGGATCAAACATATTAGGCGAGATATCCCCCATTTCCATTAGGGATTCTCTCCACATCACATCCTTGTCAAGAACGAAGTGGTTACTAATGCAGTATCATATGCATGCATCCAACACTTCATAATCATATGCCTTATATCTGTAACACTCGTAATTTTTACGATGCGTTATTTGGCGTTATTTATTGTATTTTGTCGCATTTATGCTATAATAAGCAATTTCTTGTTCTCTAAGTAAGTGAATTAATTAAATCAAGATCAAATTATATTTGAGAGTTAATATTTTATATTAATTCACGGTTCGAATATCATCGAAAAATTCTAACGAAGTTTCATCGCGCTTCGAATCGCCGTGCAGTTTCGCCGCGGATAAAATTCTAAACGAACTCCGATTTCGATGAAAATCGAGACGTAACTTGTTGAGACTATTTTTGAGTGTTTGACATGATTTTTATTATTTATAATTAAATATTATTACGCGATGAATTAATTTCTCGTTAAATTAATTTTCGCGAATTTATCGGTAACGCGGGTTTTTCGACGCCGTGTTTTAACAACCCCTAGACTCTAGGATTAGTGGGTAATCATGAGAGGTGTAAGATTAGATGGGATGGATTAGTTGATGGGATTAGCATCTTTACTTTACTGTTAGGTGTCATTATGTGTGTGATTAATTTGAAAAATTCCTTTTTACTAAACTATTTTATATTAACTATGCTTACTTATTTTTCTTAGTAAAATAAAAAAAGAGGAGAGGCCCCCAATCAGCCCCTCAATCTCGTGACTCCTCCCACATCCTCTCATCTCATCTTCTTCTTTTTCTTTTCTTGAGAAAGCAAAGGTTCCATGGTTGTTACCTTCCATTTTCTTGAGTTTTTGGCTTCCAACCTTCATCAACCTTGTTCATAAGCTTCATCTCCACCTAGTTCTTCTCATCCTCACCATTCAAGTAAGAGAAAAACAGATTTTTCTCCCCCATTTTACTGTTGAAAACAGCGCCCCCTCCCTTTTCTTGTTTCTTATAGTTTTTGATTCCTAGTCTTGCTTCCTTGCTTGTTTGGTGTTGTTTGTTGTTTGATCATGATCAAGAGGAGATGAAACACTCTCAATCCCTTTCTTAAGCTCTAGGGCGAAAACCCTAAGGGGTGGAAAGAAGGAAAATGGTGTGATCCTCATTGAATCAAACAATTAGTGGTTTAATTGAGTTATTGGAAGTTGTTTGATGATTGTTTAAGCAATAGTTTTGTGATAGCATGTTTAACTTGTTATTTCATGATTTATGCCTATTCTTTAAATTGGGGAAATGTGGGTTTTGGTTGTTGAATCATGTGTTTAAATGTTAAATTAAATGTTTTGGGTGATTTAATTGCCATTGGAGTAGTGATGCAAGATTAAGTGTAAGAGTTGGTTTATGTTTTGTGCAAAATTGGTTCTTGAAGGACTAGAATGGCATGTAGGACCTGATTAAGTTGTTCTTTAAATTCTTAGCATGATTATAGCCATGATTTAAGTGGTTTTGGGATTCTTGAAATAAGTCTAATTGAAAGAACCCTTTGAGAACTCTTGTTTTTGGAAAATGTTTTAGAACATGTCCTTAAATGAGCTTGAGTTATGTCTTGTGTTAACATGATGTTTATAGCCTTGTAGTATGATCGAAAATGATTTGGAAGTAATTTGTGGTTTGTGAAAGAAGTTTTTGTAAATTTTTTGAGAGAAAAAGAGATTGTGGCCAGGAGCCCCTAGGGGTTTTGGAAGGAAAATTTCTTGATGTGAACTTGTCTAAATGCTTGAATGAGTATGTGTTTTAGGCCTTGAAGATTTATGAAAGTCGTTTATTGCTTGGTGTTTACCTTGAAGTTCAAGAAAGGTTTTTAGTTTTAAAACTTTACTCTTTTCAAGTAAGATAATATTTCTAAATTGTTATGTGTGATGTTACCTTTTCAAGAAAAGCTTTTAGTTCCAAGTAGCTAGTGACTCAATTGTTTAAGTGAATTGTTGGTTAGAAAAGGGTTAAGCATAAGAGCTTAAGTTTAGTTTAGAATTTATAGAATTGTGCTAAGATATTTGTGGTGATAGGCGTTATGATTCCGGAGACTGAGCGGCGTGGACTTGAGGATTGCGGTGCCCCGTTAGCAAACATCTGTGGTAAGGGCAACTTTAGAGATTGATAGGAATTTAATTTCAAGTATTTATGCGAAGAAGTCTGAGAACCTCAGGGTTCGAAGTGAGGGTCTTGTACCCCTTTGTTTTACTGCTTTTTGATATACTGATTATTTAGTGAGCTTGTCTGCAACTGGTTGGCAGCTGTCCCTAACCCCCCACACTTGTTTGCTTGCCTCTCTACCAACTCCATTGAGTTGCAGAGGGATGAACTGAGTTATTTGATCGTCGTTGTATGTTGAGATATGATTGATTATGCTAAGATATGATTGATTGTGCTGAGTTGTGATTGATTGGAATGAATTGCTTATCCTGCTGAACTGTTCGCACTGTTTTGAGCTTGGTGTGAATATTATTTGATATGCGGTTAAATAATTATTCAATTGCTTCTTGAATTATCATATGCAGTGACTTATTCATTGGAGTGCGAGAGTTTAATCGAGTCGTCGAGTATCATGACGTTTTTGAGCTTTGATCCGATTAACCTAGGGTGCTAGGATCCCCTAAACGGCTCCGGTTGGTTTTTCGGCAGATTAGTTAGGCGTCGTAGTGTCAAGGAACCTGAGCTGAATGTTCTAGGGTGAGCAGAGAGGCCAAGGCTACGGCTGACTTTCAATGGATGGATCGGCATTACATTCCAAAAATTGTCAAGTGTCGAGAGAATATGAGAACTGAGTCGAGTCTTGTGAGAGTTTTGAGTCACGTCTCGAGCACTGTGCATATAGTTGTTTTGCCATTGTTATGTTTGTTATTTCTTGATTGATTGAGAAGTTGACCCTTTCCCGTGGTTCCTTCTAATGATGGTGGCAACCCAGGCAATGGAGAGGATGCGTAGGACCCGATGGCGGACAATGGTGAGGAGGACCCCTCCGAGGATCCGGGCAACGACTTTTATTTGTCGTGATTGACTGTTGTATGTTTGTGTTTTGGGATGACTGTAGTATTTACCTTTGGTGAACAGTTAGTTTGGTGACCAATCGGGCTCGTGATGTTTTTGTATACTACAGGGTAGACTGGCGGTTTACTTTTGGAGCAGCCTCCTGCGTGGGTGTCTACCGAGAGTACCCCCAGGGTATGACCACTCTTACGAGGGTCTTCATACGATAGGTGTATTCTCTTGTACATTTCTGCACTGGTTATTTTGCACGTACTGTATCTGATGACTTGTCTATATATGTATATATGTATTCCCAGTGCATCTGTCTTGTGTCCTAGATTGTACCATGTTCCGAAATGTGGTAGCTACTCTGTGCGTGTTTTCGGATGATGTTGTTTTGGAAAAAAAAAGTAAAAAAAAAATGTACCGCATTTTCTGAAGGACACAAGAGTACCGTTTTAAAAATGCGTCACATATAGATTTATTTCAAGTCGAGTAGCGGTCCAGAAACGGGTCGTTACAATGGTGGTATCAGAGCAGTTCGGTTCTAACCGGACTGTGTATAGGAAATCTGGAATTGGTCATCGTGTTAGGTTGTGTTTGCTGACTGATTAGTTGCGTTGTATTACTATTGTTTGCTGAGTGAAGCAGTTTGTCTGCCAATTGTTTGAATTATTTCTTGATTGAAGCAATGTGTGTTAACACATCACTTGTTTGTGAGATTCTGACATGTTTTGGATTTTGCGAAATCTAATGCCACCTCGCAGAGACCCTACAGCTGGATCAGATAACTCCAACATGGAACGAGCAATTCAAGCAATGACAGAAATGGCGGCAGCTATGGCTCAACAATCAGCTGCTGCAACTCAACAGTCTAATGCTATGGCCCAGCAGACGGCGGCTTTGGCCCAGCAGAATCTGCAGCAAAAGCAAAGAGCAGAGCGGAATGCAGAGGCAAGAGGGTTGATGGATTTTTGGAAGCATGACCCGCCGAAGTTTTTCGGAGAACCAAATCCGGATAAGGCAAATTTATGGATGCAGGAGATAGAGAAGATCTTCGAGGCACTTCATTGTCTAGAGAATGTCAAGGTGGACTACGCAACCTACTTGTTTCTCAGAGATGCTAAGTATTGGTGGAAGGGAGTGAAGCAAACTTTAACGGCAGAGCGTCGTGAGATCACGTGGGATGTTTTCCGCAGGAAATTTTTGGATAAGTACTTTCCAGACACTGCACGAGCTGAGAAGGAGCAGGAGTTTCTTCGACTACAGCAGGGTAGCATGACGGTGTCAGAGTATGCTGCCAAGTTCGAATCACTTGCTAGGTACTTCAGTCCGTTCAGTGACTGAGCTAACCAAGGATGGTTGAGCGAGAGATTCCAGCGAGGCCTGAGGTTTGATATTCAGAAGTCAGTGGTGTCACTAAGGATAAGAAATCTTCAAAAACTGATTGACAGGTGTGTTGAGGTGGAAGTTATGAGAAGCGCCAAGAAGAGGAGTGGTATTGGCAGACTAGTCAGACCTAGAGCACAGGACATCGGTTTGCTCAGAAGGGAAAACAGCAGAAGAAACCATATAGTCGACCCCAAGGGAACAACAACAAGGGACAGTATCGTCCGATGGCCCAGAATGCGAGAGGCGGGAGTCAGACTAGTGCCGATGTAACTTATTACCGTTGCGGGAAGCCAGGACACTATGTGAGCAGCTGTACTGCAAAGGAGGATATATGCTTCAACTACAAGAAGCTGGGACACTTCGCCAAGGATTGTCAGGCACCTAAGGCTGAACCGAAAATGCACGTAGCAAAGGCTAAAGGGAAATGCCCGATGGCTAAAGGCAGAGTCTGCTGCATGAGCGGTGAAGAGGCGGAGCAGGCTGAGGATCTCATCCAGGGAGACTGTGAGATTGAGGGTAATCCCTATCTGTTCTTTTTGATTCCGATGCAACCCATTCTTTTATTTCCTCGAATTGCGTAGATCGTTTAAAATTGACTGTGACTGCTTTACCATTCAAACTAGTAGTTACTACCCCAGCTACTAAAACCTTGGTTACCAACACCGCATGCCTTAATTGTGTAGTGATCATCCAGGGTAGAAAATTTGTGGTTAATTTGGTCTGTTTGCCACTTAAGGGTCTAGATGTCATTCTCGGGATGGATTGGTTGTCTCACCATCATGTCCTTTTGGACTGTGCCCGAAAAACCGTGGGTTTTCCTGACCTCAGAATTTCCAACTACCTATCTGTTAATCACATTGGTGTTTCATTGAAAGAGGGAACTCAGGAATACATGTACTTGGCTAGTTCAGAAGCTTCTCAAGAGCTCGAGTTGAAGAATGTTCCTGTGGTTTGCGACTTCTTTGATGTTTTTTCGGAAGATGTGTCGGGATTACCGCCAGAAAGGAAATCGAATTCTCCATCGATTTGCTTCCAGGAACAGGACCGATTTCGATAGCGCCCTATCGGATGTCTCCAGCTGAGATGAAAGAGTTGAATTCTCAGATTGAGCATTTGGAGTCGAAGCAGTTCATACGACCGAGTGTGTCGCCATGGGGAGCCCCAATGCTGCTAGTGAAGAAGAAGGAGGGACGATCAAGATTGTGCGTAGATTATCGCCAACTCAATAAAGTTACTGTCAAGAATCGGTATCTGTTGCCGCATATCGATGATTTGATGGATCAACTACGAGGAGCTGCAATATTCTCTAAGATCGCCTTGAAGTCAGGCTACCATCAGATTCGAGTGAAGGAAGAGGATATCCCCAAGACAGTTTTCAGGACGAGATACGGTCACTATGAGTACTTAGTGATGCCATTCGGAGAGACGAGCGCACCAGCAGTGTTTATGGACTACATGAACAGGATCCTTCACCCATTCTTGGATCAGTTTGTGGTAGTGTTCATAGACAACATTCTGATCTATTCAAAGAGCAAAGAAGAGCACGAAGAGCATCTACGTCGAGTACTGCAGATACTACGAGAGGAGCAACTTTATGCTAACCTTTCTAAGTGAGTTCTGGTTATAGGAGGTGAATTTTCTCGGACACGTGATAACCAGAGATGGAATAGCTGTGGATCCAGCTAAGATTGAAGCTGTGTTAGCATGGGAACAACCGAAGACCGTAACAAATATCAGAAGTTTTGTTGGATTAGCAAGCTACTATTGGAGATTTATCAAAGGTTTTTTGAAGATTGTCGCACCGCTTACACGACTTACGAGGAAGGATCAACCTTTTGCATGGACTGAAGAGTGCGAATCCAGTTTTCGGAGACTGAAGGAGCTTTTGACAACAGCACATGTGTTGATTTTACTCCAACCGGAAGAACCTTACGAGGTTTATTGCGATGCGTTACACCAAGGATTAGGATGCGTGTTGATGCAACATCGGAAAGTTGTGGCTTATGCTTCGAGACAGCTCAATATTCACGAGAGGAATTATCCTACGCACGATTTGGAGCTTGCTGCAGTGGTTTTTGCACTAAAGATTTGGAGACACTACCTTTATGGGAGTACGTTCACTGTCTACAGCGACCACAAGAGCTTAAGGTACTTGTTCGATCAGAAGGAACTCAACATGCGACAGCGAAGATGGACAGAATTTCTGAAAGACTACGACTTCACTTTGGAATATCATCCAGGGAAGGCGAACGTGGTAGCTGATGCACTGAGCAGGAAGAGCATTTTAGTTTCAGCAATGATGATCAAGGAGTTGGAGATGCTAGAGAAGTTTCGAGACTTGAAGTTGAGCATGGAAGTGTCACCAGGAAAGCTGAAGTTTGGGATGCTCACCATTCTAATGGATTATTGGAGGAGATTAAGGAACAGCAGGCTCATGACAAGCTACTACAAGAGAAGGTTGAGCTGATAGCACGAGGAAAAGCGACGAAATTCAAGGTTGGAGTGGACAACATCTTGAGATGCGATGGAAGTGTTTGTGTACCCAATGTACCTGAGCTGAGGAAGTTGATTCTCGATGAGGCGCACAAGAGTAGTTTGAGTATTCATCCGGGACTTACGAAGATGTATCAGGACTTGAAGAAGCACTTTTGGTGGCCCGGAATGAAGAAACAAGTGGCAGAGTATGTGGTTTCCTGTTTAACTTGCCAGAAAGTGAAGGCAGAACATCAGCGACCAACAGGGATGCTACAACCACTTGACGTGCCTGATTGGAAATGAGATAGCATTTATATGGATTTCGTTGTGGGATTGCCGAGGACGCAGAAGAGGCATGACTCGATTTGGGTGATTGTCGACCAATTGACCAAATTTGCTCATTTTCTACCGGTGAGATCGACATACAACGTAGAGAAGCTGACAGAGATTTACATCACAGAGATTGTGTGACTGCATGGCGTACCTTCTACTATTGTTTTCGATCGAGATCTGAAATTCACATCTCACTTTTGGAAGGAATTACAAGAAGCGATGGGAACCAAACTCAAGCTTAGCTCAGCATATCACCCTCAGACCGATGGTCAGACTGAGCAGACAATTCAATCACTAGAAGATTTGTTGCGAGCATGCACATTGGATCATAGAGGGAGTTGGGACGATGTCTTACCACTAGTGGAGTTCACCTACAACAACAGTTTTCACGCGAGTATCGGTATGGCACCTTAGGAAGCGTTGTATGGACATAAGTGTCAGACGCCTCTTTGTTGGTACCAGAATGGTGAGAGTTCTGTCGTGGGACTAGACATGATCCAGCAGACTACCGAGAAGATCCGACTAATCAGAGATAGGATGCGCACATCTCAGAGTCGACAGAAGAGTTATGCGGACCAGGGTCGCCGACCGCTAGAGTTTGAAGAGGGAGAGCATGTATTCCTCCGAGTCACACCTATTACTGGAGTTGGTCGAGCGATCAAATCCAAGAAACTTACTCCTAAGTTCATTGGACCTTACCAGATTCTTCATCGTATTGGTCCAGTGGCATATCAGATCGCTTTGCCACCCTTCTTGTCAAACATTCATGACATCTTTCACGTCTCACAGTTGCGAAAATATGTTTCTGACCCCTCTCATGTCATTGAACCGGATATGATTCAACTAAGGGACGACCTATCATTTGAAGCATCACCTGCAAGGATTGTCAATCGAAAGACCAAGCAGTTAAGGAACAAGGAAATTCAACTTGTCAAGGTCGTGTGGGATCAGAAGACCGGAGATGCTACATGGGAGCTGGAAGAGAAGATGAAGAACCAGTATCAAAAACTTTTTATCGGTACGTATCTTACCCGTAGTTTCGTGAACGAAACTATTTTTAGGGGGGAGTATTGTAACACACGTAATTTTTACGATGCGTTATTTGGCGTTATTTATTGTATTTTGTCGCATTTATGCTATAATAAGCAATTTCTAGTTCTCTAAGTAAGTGAATTAATTAAATCAAGATCAAATTATATTTGAGAGTTAATATTTTATATTAATTCACGGTTCGAATATCGTCAAAAAATTCTAACGAAGTTTCGTTGCGTTTCGAATCGCCGGGCAGTTTCGCCGCAGATAAAATTCTAAACGAACTCCGATTTCGATGAAAATCGAGACGTAACTTGTTGAGACTATTTTTGAGTGTTTGACATGATTTTTATTATTTATAATTAAATATTATCACGCGATGAATTAATTTCTCGTTAAATTAATTTTCGCGAATTTATCGGTAACGCGGGTTTTTCGACGCCGTGTTTTAACAACCCTTAGACTCTAGGATTAGTGGGTAATCATGAGAGGTGTAAGATTAGATGGGATGGATTATTTAATGGGATTAGCATCTTTACTTTATTGCTAGGTGTCATTATGTGTGTAATTAATTTGAAAAATTCCTTTTTACTAAACTATTTTATATTAACTATGCTTACTTATTTTTCTTAGTAAAATAAAAAAAGAGGAGAGGCCCCCAATCAACCCCTCATTCTCGTGACTCCTCCCTCATCTTCTCATCTCATCTTCTTCTTTTTCTTCTCTTGAGAAAGCAAAGGTTCCATGGTTGTTACCTTCCATTTTCTTGAGTTTTTGGCTTCCAACCTTTATCAACCTTGTTCATAAGCTTCATCTCCACCTAGTTCTTCTCACCCTCACCATTCAAGTAAGAGAAAAACAGATTTTTCTCCCCCATTTTACTGTTGAAAACAGCGCCCCCTCCCTTTTCTTGTTTCTTGTAGTTTTTGATTCCTAGTCTTGCTTCCTTGCTTGTTTGGTGTTGTTTGTTGTTTGATCATGATCAAGAGGAGATGAAACACTCTCAATCCCTTTCTTAAGCTCTAGGGCGAAAACCCTAAGGGGTACAAAGAAGGAAAATGGTGTGATCCTCATTGAATCAAACAATTAGTGGTTTAATTGAGTTATTGAAAGTTGTTTGATGATTGTTTAAGCAATAGTTTTGTGATAGCATGTTTAACTTGTTGTTTCATGATTTATGCCTATTCTTTAAGTTGGGGAAATGTGGGTTTTGGTTGTTGAATCATGTGTTTAAATGTTACATTAAATGTTTTGGGTGATTTAATTGCCATTGGAGTAGTGATGCATGATTAAGTGTAAGAGTTGGTTTATGTTTTGTACAAAATTGATTCTTGAAGGACTAGAATGGCATGTGGGACCTGATTAAGTTGTTCTGTAAATTCTTAGCATGATTATGGCCATGATTTAAATGGTTTTGGGATTCTTGAAATTAGTCTAATTGAAAGAACTCTTTGAGAACTCTTGTTTTTGGAAAATGTTTTAGAACATGTCCTTAAATGTGCTTGAGTTATGTTTTGTGTTAACATGATGTTTATAGCCTTGTAGTATGATCGAAAATGATTTGGAAGTAATTTGTGGTTTGTGAAAGAAGTTTTTGTAAATTTTTTGAGAGAAAAAGAGATTGTGGCCGAGAGGCCCTAGGGGTTTTGGAAGGAAAATTTCTTGATGTGAACTTGTCTAAGTGCTTGAATGAGTATGTGTTTTAGGCCTTGAAGATTTATGAAAGTGGTTTATTGCTTGGTGTTTACCTTGAAGTTCAAGAAAGGTTTTTAGTTTCAAAACTTTACTCTTTTCAAGTAAGATAATATTTCTAAATTGTTATGTGTGATGTTACCTTTTCAAGAAAAGCTTTTAGTTTCAAATCTTATTTTTTTCCAAGTAGCTAGTGACTCAAGTGTTTAAGTGAATTGTTGGTTAGAAAAGGGTTAAGCATGAGAGCTTAAGTTTAGTTTAGAATTTATAGAATTGTGCTAAGTTATTTGTGGTGATAGGCGTTACGATTCCGGAGACCGAGCGACGTGGACTTGAGGATTGCGGTGCCCCGTTAGCAAACATCTGTGGTAAGGGCAACTTTAGAGATTGATAGGAATTTAATTTCAAGTATTTATGCGAAGAAGTCTGAGAACCTCAGGGTTCGAAGTGAGGGTCTTGTACCCCTTCGTTTTACTGCTTTTTGATATACTGATTATTTAGTGGGCTTGTCTGCAAGTGGTTGGCAGCTATCCCTAACCCCCACACTTGTTTGCTTGCCTCTCTGCCAACTCCATTGAGTTGCAGAGGGATGAACTGAGTTATTTGATCGTTGTTGTATGTTGAGATATAATTGATTGTGCTAAGATATGATTGATTGTGTTGAGTTGTGATTGATTGGGATGAATTGCTTATACTGCTGAACTGTTCGCACAGTTTTGAGCTTGGCGTGAATATTATTTGATATGCAGTTAAATAATTATTCAATTGCTTCCTGAATTATCGTATGCGGCGACTTATTCATTGGGGTGCGAGAGTTTAGTCGAGTCATCGAGTATCATGACATTTTTGAGCTTTGATCCGATTAACCTAGGGTGTTAGGATCCCCTAAACAGCTCTAGCTGGTTTTTCGGCAGATTAGCTAGGCGTCGTAGCGTCAAGGAACCTGAGCTGAATGTTCTAGGGTGAGCGGAGAGCCCAAGGCTACAGCTGACTTTCAATGGATGGATCAGGGTTACATTTCAAAAATTGTCAAGTATTGAGAGAATATGAGAACTGAGTCGAGTCTTGTGAGAGTTTTGAGTCGCGTCTCGAGCACTGTGCATATAGTTGTTTTGCCATTGTTATGATTGTTATTTCCTGATTGATTGAGAAGTTGACCTTTTCCCGTGGTTCTTTCTAATGATGATGGCAACCCAGGCAATGGCGAGGATGCGGAGGACCCGATGGCGAACGATGGTTAGGAGGAACCCACCGAGGATCTGAGCAACGACTTTTATTTGTCGTGATTGACTGTTGTATGTTTGTGTTTTGGGATGACTGTAGTATTTACCTTTGGTGAACAGTTAGTTTGGTGACCAGTCGGGCTCGGGATGTTTTTGTATACTACAGGGTAGACTGGCGGTTTACTTTTGGAGCAGCCCCCTACGTGGGTGTCTGCCGAGAGTACCCCCAGGGTATGACCACTCTTACGAGGGTCTTCATATATGCCGAGAGTACCCCCTATTGTACATTTCTGCAATGGTTATTTTGCACGTACTGTATCTGATGACTTGTCTATATATGCATGTATGTATTCCCAGTGCATGTGTCTTGTGTCCTAGATTGCACCATGTTTCGAAACGATGTAGCTACTCTGTGCGTGCTTGCGGATATGTTGTTTTGAAAAGAAAAAAAATTTAAAAAAATGTACCGCATTTTCTGAAGGACACAAGTGTACCGTTTTAAAAATGCATCGCATATAGGTTTATTTCTAGTCGAGTAGCGGTCCGGACACGGGTCGTTACAACATCGTATTATGCACACATTCCCTAAATATCCCACAATTAGGTTCATGAATGTTAACAGGCTATACTTAATCATTTAAGCATGCTAGGACAACAGGCAATACATTTCCACATAATACACATTTAATCATGTTACCCTAAGCATGTTACTACTCACATAGAGCAGATATGTTACATCTCACAGTTAAGCGTATTATCAGGTAATCACAATTAATAATAAAATAATCTTATGTTAGTTGATGGGTCTACCATGCCTATCCTTAGATGCGGCACACCGTAACCCCTATCCTTAGGTGTTACTGACATCAACCCTTAGTAGGGTTTAGGTACCCTACACATGCCAAACAGTCATATCTACTATACAAAACCCAATAAAAGTGTATTCTTTCCCCCTCACCTGGTAATAGAAGAACTCGGAAGCAAACTAGACACCGAGATGTAAACACGAACTCACCAATAATCACACCAACACTCACGCACCAAAAATAACTCCAGACAAGCTTCCGCAGTCAACCGGTACCCGCACTATTGCCAAAACCCTCAACGAAACGATGATCGGAGATAAGCCCTAACAAGTTCGAACAGCAACAGACGAGAGCTAACACTGATGGATTGAAGAACGGATGAACGAGATAGCTTTGGATGAGGTCCCAAAGCTTGGAACCTTCAAAGATGGTGGAAACCTGGTTTAAGGGGTGCTCTGATCGTGATTTGAGGAGAAGAAATGAAAGAAACAGATTTAGTGGAGTGAAATGGCTTAAATAGGTAGATTAGGTGTCCCTGGCGCGTTCCAAGCGCCTCGCACGCAGCTCGCAGCCTTCAGCCGCTTTGTTCCTCAGGCCTAAGCGCCGCCGGCGCACAATTTCACGCTGAAGCAACCTTGCATGCGTACCACGTGTCAGGACCAACGATCGGTCCAATCACAGTGTGCCATGTGTACAGAAGAACAGGAGATGCTGGTGCACTATACACCAGCGTGCGCCACGCGCACTCCAAGCACACTTCACGCGCACTTGCACTGGTTTGTCCGTTTTTATGCGATTTCTTCCATTCCGACGACCATATGATCCAAAACTTGATACCCTAACACTTCAACATGATTCCTAACATAAGAGGACATCAAATGGACTTAAGAACAAAGGTTCTAAGTCTCATATACTCGTCCGAAAGCTCTCACTCGCTCAAAGGTACGAATACACAAAACCCTAAACTCAACTCCGATCGTTCTCAAACTTTACCAGGCTTCTAAGACTCATACCAAAACTTTATCAAACACTATTCCAATTTCAAATAACATATTAAACCTCAACACCTGCTCCCTCACAAGCACAAAAAGCAAGCACACAGCCAAAAGGTCAAACACACAGTCAAAATACACAAATCCCTACCTAGGGCACACAAATACACTAAGTCACACATAAACACACATTAAGCAAGATTAGAAAAGTGAGGATGTTATATTACCACCCCCTTAAAAGAGATTTCATCCCCGAAATCACGCACCTGAAAATAAATGAGGGTACTGCTGACAAATCTCACTCTCACGCTCCCAAGTCATGTCACCTGTCACCTCATCCCACAGAACCTTAACTAAAGGAATAGTTTTACCACGAAGTTCCTTCATCCTCCTATCTAAAATCCTTACAAGCAACACTTCATACTCTAAGTTCTCTTTCAATTGTATTGACTCGGGTTCATGTATATGTGATGGATCGGAAAAATATTTGCAAAGTTGTGAAACATGAAAAATATCGTGAAGTTTGGAAAGATTAGGCGGTAAGGCTATATGATAAGCTACTGGCCAATCTTACGGAGAATTTGAAAAAGTCCAATGAATCTAGGGGTTAGCTTTCTAGATTTGATGGCTCTGCCAATTCCAGTTCTAGGTGTCACTCTCAGAAAAATATGGTCTCCTTCCTGGAATTCTAAAGGTCTCATCCTTTTGTCGCTATAACTCTTCTGCCTATCCTGTGATGCTTTCGTCTTCTCTCTAATCTTCCTGACTTGTTCCGTGGTTTGTTGTACTAACTCTGATCCTAATACTTATGTATCTCCTGTCTCAAACCAACACAAAGGGGTCCTACGCTTCCTTCCATACAGTGCCTCAAAAGGTTTCATACCTATACTTGAGTGAAAACTGTTGTTATAGGTAAATTCTACTAAAGGCGAGAATTCATCCCAACTTCCTACGTGCTCCAACACACAAGCTCTCAACAAATCTTCTAGGGATTGGATCGTTCGTTCTGAATGACCATCCATTTGAGGATAATAAGCTGAACTCAATCTTAATTTGGTTCCTAAAGCTCATTGCAATTCACTCCAGAACCTTGAGGTAAATCTAGGATCTCTATCACTGATGATGCTCGAAGGAACATCATGCAACCTAACAACCTCCTTGATGTATATCTGAGCCAATCCCTCCAAAGGATACTTCTCTCCGATTGGAATAAAATGAGCACTCTTGGTCAACCGATCAATAATTACCCAAATTGCATCAAACTTCTTAGGCGTCCTTGGTAAACCCACTATGAAATCCATTGCTATCCCGTTCCACTTCCACACGGGAATATCCAATGATTGCAATAATCCTGCCGGCATCCTATGTTCAATCTTCGCCTTCTGACACACTAGACAAGACATGACGAAGTTTGCTATGTCTTTCTTCATACCAGGCCACCAAAACATCTTCTTCAAATCCTGATACATCTTAGTAGTGCCCGGATGAAAACTAAGCTTGCCCTTATAGGCTTCTTCTAGAATCGTTCTCCGTAGTTTCGAGTCATGCAGAACACAAACTCGGTCTCCAAACCGCATCACTCCATCTTTCTCGATACTAAACTCCGAAGTCTTACTGTCCTTCACGGATTCTTTAATCTTGTTCAACTGTTCATCAAGCCCTTGCTTCGCCTTTAACTCCTGTAGAAATTCATTGGTCACCACTATCTGTCCTAAGCATAAATTGTCCTTAAACAACTGCACTCCCAAATTCAGATCTCTGAATTGTTACACCAACTCCAACTCCTTCACCATCAAAGCTGACACATGTAGGGATTTCCTACTTAAAGCATCAGCCACAACATTAGCTTTTCCTGGATGATATCGCAGTTCAAACTCATAATCCTTAATAAACTCCATCCACCTTCGTTGTATCATATTCAGCTCCTTCTGGTCAAACAGGTATTTCAGGCTCTTATGATCACTGAATACCTGAACTTAGCTCCGTAAAGGTAATGTCTCCAAATCTTCAATGCAAAAACTATAGCTGCAAGTTCAAGGTCATGGGTAGGGTAGTTCCTTTCGTGAATCCTTAATTGTCTTGATGTGTAGGCCACTACACTACCACCTTCCATAAGAACACATCCTAACCCTTGATATGATGCATCGCAGTACACTTCGAATTCTCCTGAGGTGATCGGGTAAAACTAACACAGGTGATGTGGTCAGCCTCTTCTTCAGCTCTTGGAAACTATCTTCACACTTATTCGACCATACAAAAGTGTTCTCCTTCCTCGTCAACTAGGTCATAGGTAAGCTATCTTCGAGAATCCTTCAATGAACCTTCTGTAGTATCCGGCCAAACCCAAAAGGCTCCTAATCTCACTCACCGACTTAGGTCTTTTCCACTTGGTCACAGCTTCCACCTTCGAGGGATCTACAGCAATTCCATCCCTATTAATCACATGCCCAAGAAATTGCACCTCTTCCAGCCAGAATTCACACTTTGATAGTTTAGCATAAAGCTACCTGCCCTTTAAAATCCGAAGTACAGTTCTCAGATGCTCCACATGCTCTCCTTCCATACGCGAATAAATCAATATGTCATCAATGAAGACGACTACAAATTTATCTAAGAATGGTCTAAAGATCCAATTCATATAATCCATGAACACTGCAGGAGCATTAGTCACACCAAATGGCATAACCAGATACTCATAATGTCCATATCTAGATCTAAAGGCAGTCTTAAGAATATCTTCTTTCTTGACCCTAATCTGATGATAACCAGATCTCAGATCAATTTTGGAAAATATTGCCGCTCCCTTCACTTGATCCATCAAATCATCTATTCTAGGCAAAGGATACTTGTTCTTAATCGTGACCCAACTAAGTTGCCTATAATCAATACACATCCTTGCAAATCCATCCTTCTTCTTCACAAATAACACTGGTGCTCCCCACGGTGAAACACTAACTGGGATTTCAACTCTGCTAGTTCTGTTGAGGACATTCTATAGGGTGCTATGGATATAGGTCCAGTTCTAGGGATAAGGTCTATTGCAAATTTTATCTCTTTTTTCGGGGGTAATCCTGGAACGTCATCAGGAAACACTTCTGGGAATTCTCTTACTACCGGCAAAGAGTCAATGCTAGGAGTATCCTTAGCTTCCATTGAAAATAACATCATATACTTCGGAGAGTTACCACTAGCGGAAAATTGACTATCATTGGCAGATACCATACTGGGTTGTTTAGGAAAGGTAAGGGTCTTACGAAAACAGTCTAGTAACACATGGTCGGCTGCAAGCCAGTCCATTCCTAAGATAACATTTAGGTCTTGCATCGATAGGCAAACAAGGTCCACTAAGAAATTCCTATTCTCTATGGTGACTTGACATTTAAGGCAAACGGATGTAGTAGTCAGGGGATCACTAGGAGGAGTAAAAACTACTAGTTTACGAGGCAAAAAAGAAACAGGCAATTTCAAATGATCCACGCATGCAAGTGAAATGAAAGAATGTGTAGCCCCAGAGTCAAACAATACAGATAAGAGTTTACCAGAGACCAAGCACATACCTTGTATCAGATCAGGCGATTGAGAGGATTCAGCTCCCCTCACGGTAAATACTTTCCCCGAAGTTTGAAGTCTGCCTGCACCGGCTCCATCTCCTCGTCCTGCACCACCTCGTCCTATACCATTTCCATTTCCTCTTCCTCCACGTCCTCCTGCAATAGGTTTGTTTGCAGCTCTCTGTCCACCCCAACAATCTTTCGCTAAGTGACCCATCCGTCCACACTGATAACACTGGTTTGACTCTTCTCCACCAGCTGGCACTGTACAATCCTTGATAAGATGCGGAGCTCCACACTTATAACATCCCTGAGCTCTCACTATAGCTCCAGCACCTTCAGTAGCATCAAGCTATGCCGGTCTAGAATAGGGTCCAACTTTGCCCCTCTGAAACCTACCTCCTCCATGTCTACCACCTCCTCTATGCGCATCGCCTCTCGCGCCACGTCCACTTTTGATAGGACCACCACTCCTCTGCTGATCTCTCTCTCTATCCATACTCTCCAGCTCTATACACTGTTCTACTAAATCTGGAAACCTCGTCAACTTCAAAGGACTCACAGTCCATCGTATCTCATACTTCGGTCCATCCTGAAACCTCTGGCACATCCACAGCTCGCTAGGATACAAGCGATAGAACTCTGAATACTTCAGTAAGGCCTCAAACTATGTAGCATAATCACCTATAGTCATATTTCCCTATTTCAAACTCTCAAACTCCTTTTCCTTCTCCTTGCGGTTCAACCTTGGAAAGAACTTCTCCAGAAAACTCTTTTTAAATAACTCCCAGTTCACTACACTTCCCTACTCTTCCAATAACCTTTTCTTACCTCCCCACCAAGACTCAGCATTGCCAATCAACATAAAAGAAGAAAAAGATACCTTTCTCTCCTCACGGGTGTTCATAGCCACGAAAATCTTCTCAATCTCTTGAATCCACTTCTCGGGGTTAAATCCCCATTAAACTTTGGAGGATTTGCCTTTAGAAAAACTGTCATCCCATTGTCATCAATCCTCTCTTCCCTCCTAGTCTGAGCAGCCTGCAGAAACTGGGCATTCTGCTGTGCCTGCTGAAGCATAGCATGGCCAACTCCCTAACAGATTGAAGGGTCTCATCAAAATCATGACCTCCTCCAACTCTCGAGGTCTCTCCATTCCTTGCTTCATTCACTCTCTCACGCGTACCTCTGCCACGACAAGCCATGAAGTCCTGAAAAAGAAATCATTAGCTTGAGGTCCATAAGATATAAAGAATCATAGAAATATATGTCGTATATCTTATGAATTGATAACTGGTCACCTTTATTTAAGGCAATAAAGATAATGCGGACACTTTACCCCACTTCTAAAGATAGTCGTATTTGGTGGGAATACAACTAGACTCAGCCAGAATTAACATCCTAAATGACCTCACAGTCCGGTTAGGGCCGAACTGCTCTGATACCACAAATGTAACATCCCGAAGTCCTATTCATGCTTTATTCTAATAATTAGCCTAACTCGCGTAATCAACGGGAATAAAAATACGAAGGAATTAAAATCGTAATGTGAATAAGACTACGATGCGCTACGGTGAAGTAATACTAAGTATGTCACATGTAGGTATATAGATAAGTACATACTATCGAGTGCAAAATGCGTAGTGTAGATAGTAATGATACAGACATCCCAAAAGAAGTAAACCTGTGAGGCTAACCTGCTGCCTCAACTAAACAAAACAACAAGACATAAACATAATATCATAAGCATCAAGACTCCTGGCCAACATATAACCAAACGCCTCAACGAGGGGGAAACTGAGAGCTCCCACTCTGAGATCCCGAACGCCTCAGAAACAACCATCTGTAATCGTGAGCTATCATGTGGTGAAAGGGACCAGATGTCGCTCCTCTCCCACGTCTCTGTCGTCCACGGTGGCTAGACTCGCTATGATGGCTAACAGGTTGCACTGACATCGGCTGAGGAGGCATCGGTGGATAACCTCCATAACCAAAACCTAGTGGAAACCCTGGCGCCTGCCACATCTACTGAAAAGGTAGTCTTTGACATATCCTGAAGTCTCCGAAAAAGCTAGCTATAGGAAGACCTGGAACCCTGAAATAGATGCAGATGGTACCCATATAGATCATTGCCTGACGCACATGGTCAATCTCCCATCCCATGCCGTCGAAATCATGGTACTGAATCTCAAAATCACCCCACACGGGGATTCGAGGGGGAAGGAGCATCGACGGGTGCATCAGCATAAACTGCTCCATCGGGTGCTACTGCGGTTGCATCCTCCTCTTCAACAAAGTCTAACATACAATAATACATATACACACAAGCATACAAACACAGGGAGGTAAGAATAACACAATCATCAAAAAGAGGGAAATGCATAAGTAGAACGAATGATTTGACAATCCAAACAAACCAGCACATATAAATAAATATGACCTAGCTACCCACTTCCACCTATCCCACATCTCTTAATGAATCAATGTGTTGTGCACTTCGGCATCTTTTCTTTCTATTGTCACTATACTCCCCATTTCCATTAGGAATACTTATTGGCGAACCCCATTTCCATTGGGTTGCCGTCCCCCTTTTCCATTAGGGACTCCCGTCTCCTTTTTTCGATAGAGCACGGGGCGATACTAGCCTAGTCCATGAGGTATTCCCCCTTTTCCGTTAGGAATCCTCCTCCCATTTTTCTGATAGGGACGTCTGTTTCCCCCTTTTTTGATAGGGAACGGAGTGGATTAAACATATTAGGCGAGATATCCCCCATTTCCGTTAGGGATTCTCTCCACATCACATTCTTGTCAAGAACAGAATGGTTACTAATGCAATATCATATGCATGCATCCAACACCTCATAATCATATGTCTCACATTGTATTATGCACACATTCCCTAAATATCCCACAATCAGGTTCATGCATGTCAACAGGCTATACTTAATCTTTTAAGCATGCTAGGACAACAGGAAATACATTTCCACATAATACACATTTAATCATGCAACCCTAAGCATGTTACTACTCACATAGAGCACATATGTTACATCTCATAGTTAAGCATATTATCTGGTAATCACAGATAATAATAAAATAATCTTATGTTAGTTGATGGGTCTACCACGCCTATCCTTAGATGCGGCACACCGTAACCCCTATCCTTAGGTGTTACTGACATCAACCCCTAGTAGGGTTTTTGTATCCTACACATGTCAAACAGTTATATTTACTATACAAAACCCAATAAAAGTGTATTCTTTCCCCCCACCTGGTAATAGAAACCACTCGAAAGTAAACTAGACACTGAGACGTAAACACGAACTCACTAACAATCACATCAACACTCCCGCACCAAAAATAACTCCAGACAAGCTTCCGCAGTCTCACCCACACTATTGCCAAAACCCTCAACGAAACGACGATCAGAGATAAGCCCTAACAAGTTCGAACAGCAACAGATGAGCTAACATTGATGGATTGAAGAATGGATGAACAAGATAGCTTTGGATGAGGTCCCAAAGCTTGGAACCTTCAAAGATGGTGGAAACCTGGTTTAAGGGGTGCTCTAATCGTGATTTGAGGAGAAGAAATGAAAGAAACAGATTTAGTGGAGTGAAATGGCTTAAATAGGTAGATTAGGTCAAACACAGCCAAAAGGTCAAACACACAGTCAAAATACACAAATCCCTACCTAAGGCACACAAATACTCTTAGTCACACATAAACACACATTAAGCAAGATTAGAAAAATGAGAATGTTACATAATCGATAACTAGAGTCTATAAATGTTAATGTGGAGTATGGATTGGTGTTGACTCAAGGACTAATTAATTTATTTAAATTCCTAAGTATTCTAAGTTAAAGAATAAGAGTTGGCTTGCTAAGGATTAAATAGAAAATGTTCTAATTGGATTAAGGGTAGCTAGTGAAGACTTAGTAAGGTATAAAATGCTGTAAATAAGATGATTAAAATGCTGTTAGTTATTAGTGATTAGTGTTGATGCTTGTTACGAATGGTTAAGCAGACTTGTTTGCTACTGGGGGAAACATTGTCGCAATACGGGTAAGAACTCATCGTGGTATGGGCAAGAAGTACATTGTTATGTTAGGGCACGATTGCGTGCCCGCTATGTGGTCGAGAGTTAACCACAGGTTGCTGTTTAACGCTTAGCCAGATTGCCATGCATCGTCGTTGTCGTTAGGTGGGGTGGTGAGAAAATGATTATGGAAGCAATGCGGTGACGATTGCGAGGAGCTCTGTTCGGCCTTACAGGTAGTTACCAGTATGGGAGTCTTACGTAAAGGCAGGAATCAACTACTTCTACTAGGGCGTCCCATAAATATACTAGATCACCCTGACTAGACTTTGCTTATGTCTCAGAAAGTTTAGGGCACTCTTATTCGATCATCCGGAGTTAGATGGATCGACATGCATTGATGGAGTAGATCATAACTCGATTCTTGCATTTACACTGCAGTTGGCGTAGTTAGATGTTGTTACACGATTGTGATTTCGATGCTAGGTGATTATTAGGATCATGTTTTGGTTGTATGCGCATCATGTTTGTTATTTCCCCTACCGTGTGATTTCTATATGAAGATCAACCCGTTGTCGTTCAAGGGAACCTATGATCCTGAAGGAGCTCAACATTGGACCGAGGAACTTGAGAGGATTTTTTGGACTATAGTGTGCAGCGACACACAGAAGGTTAACTTTGCTACCTCCGTATTGACTGATGATGCCGTACACTGTGGAGAATCTGTCGACAACATATGGAGACGATGGGTATATCCATCACTTGGAATGTCCTTAAGGGTCAATTTTTGGATAAGATCTTCTGGAGGATCTAAGTAAACAATAGGAGGTGGAGTTGTGGAGTTTGACGCAAGGAAACATGACTGTTGAAGAATTTGCTGCAAAATTCGAGGAGCTTTTCAGTTTTTATCTACCTTTTCAATTTCCCACCTTTGAATGATCTAGGTACATCGGATTCGAAGTTGGACTACATTCAGAGATTAAGTGCGCTATGGCTTCCCAGAAGATCCGTGAATTTTCCTCCTTAGTTGTCGAGTGTCAGATTTGCGAGAACATTTACAAGCCTAGAGCTGCGTATCTTAAGAGTTTGAAACGTCAAAGAGGTAAGGGACTAACTAGTCAAGGTGCGTGTCACATTCTGAGAACCCCTTTTGTAACGACCTGTTTTCGGACCGCTACTAAACTAGAACCAACTCTATATGCGACGTGTTTTTAAAATAGTACTCTTGTGTCCTTTGGGAAAATGCGGTCTATTTTTTTTTTTTAAACAACACTGCGCCCGCAAAGCACACTCAGAGTCGCCACAGCATTTCGAAACATGATGCAATCTTAAAGACACAAGACTATGCACTGGAAACACATACACAATATATATATATATATATATATATATATATAAGCACGACAGCCCTAACAGTACATACAAAACATAATCAGTGCATACAAAATAAAAGCGGTGCATAACTATGTGCAAAAAAATACACCTAAAGTATGAGAATCCTCGTGAGGACAATCATACCCCAGGGTACTACCGGCAGACACCCACACAGGGGGCTGCTCCAAAAGTATGCCACCAGTCTACCCTGCAGTACACATAGAACAACACCAAAATGCGATGTGCATTTAAAATAGTACTCTTGTGTCCTTTGGGAAAATCCGGACCGCTACTAAACTAGAACCAACTCTATATGCGATGTGCTTTTAAGATAGTACTCTTGTGTCTTTTGGGAAAATGCGGTCTATTTTTTTTTTTTAAAACAACACTGCGCCCGCAAAGCACACTCAGAGTCGCCACAGCATTTCGAAACATGATGCAATCTTAAAGACACAAGACTATGCACTGGAAACACATACACAATATATATATATATATATATATATATATATATATATATATATATAAGCACGACAGCCCTAACAGTACATAAAAAACATAATCAGTGCATACAAAATAAAAGCGGTGCATAACTATGTGTAAGAAAATACACCTAAAGTATGAGAATCCTCGTGAGGACAATCATACCCCGGGGTACTCCCGGTAGACACCCACACAGGGGGCTGCTCCAAAAGTATGCCACCAGTCTACCCTGCAGTACACATAGAACAACACCAAAAGCTTGACTGGTCACCACAACAATAGTACACTATAAACAAAATCCTACAGCCATCCGAAATACAAGCGTGCAACAGCCAATCACAATAAATAAAAGTCATTGCCCGGATCCTCGAAGGGGTCCTCCTCCTCATCGCCCGCCAACGGGTCCTCCGCGTCCTCGCCATCGCCTGGGTAACCATCATAGATTGAAGGCACCACGGGAAAGGGTCAACTTCTCAAATAATCATAGAAATAACAAATCACAAAACAAAAGATAACAAGATGTACAATTTCTCAAAACGCCACTCATATCTCCTGAGACACTCTCGACAATTCCGGAAAGCAACGTCGATCCATCCACTGAATACCAGTCGTAGCCTTGGGTTTCATCACCACCCGGGTTATTCAGGTTAAGTTCCTTGACAACACAGACGCCCACTGTACAATTTGAACACCAGCCGTGGCTTCGGGCTTCTACACCACCAGATGCCAACTGAGCAATTGAACACCAGCCGTGACTTCGGGCTTCTACACCACCTCAGCCGTGGCATCGGGCTTCCACACCACCCTTGGTTGTTCGGGCCACTGAACACCAGCTTTGGCTTCGGGCTTCTTCACCACCCAGCCGTAGCTTCGGACTTCTACACCGCCCTCGGTAGTTCAGATTGAAACTCCAAAAATGTCACGACACTCGACGACTCGACTAAACTCTCGCACTCCAATGAATAAATCGCCGCATACAATAATTCAAGAAACAATTTGAATAATGATTCAACCGCAAGTTAAATATATATGCATGCAAAGCTTAATACAATACAACTCAGTCCAACAGTAATAAGCAATCAACGCAACCAATCATATCACGACCATCAATCACAGAATCCATCCCGCTGCAACTCAGTGGAGTTGACAGAGAGAAACAAACAAGTGTGGGGGGTTGGGGACAGCTGCCAACCACTTGCAGACAAACCCACTAAATACTCAGTATATCAATAAAATAATGAAACGAAGGGGTACGAGACCCTCACTTCGAACCCTGAGGTTCTCAGACTTCTTCGCATTTCGACAGAAATTAAATATTAAACATATCCATATCTAAGAGTTGCCCTTACGCTAACAAACTAGAGCAAGTATTAAATTTGAAGTGCCCTTACACCTACTATACAAAACATAAACACATATAATGTGAAGTGCCCTTACACCTACTATACAAAACATAAACACATATAATGTGAAGTGCCCTTACCACAAATGCTAACTAGCGTAGCACCGCAAGCTTCGCGTCCACGCTGCACGATCTTCGAGTTCGAAATTCCTATCACCACAAGCATCTTAGCACAATCTATAAATTCTAACTAAACTTAAGCTCTCAAACCTACCCTTTTTCTAACCAAAAACCCACTCAAGCATTTAAATCATTAGCTACTTGAAAATAAATGGAGTTTTAAAATCAAAACACTTCTAGGCAAGGTAACATAACACATAACAACTTAGAAACATAAACTTATTTGAAAAAGAGTAAGGTTTTGAAACTAAACACCTCTCTTGAACTTCAAGTAACACCGTGCAAGAAATCATAATTTTTCAAAGCCTAAACACATATTGATACAAGCATTTATACAAGTTAATAAATTAAAATTTCCTTCCCAAAAACCACCTAGGCCAACTCTTTTTCTGCTCAAAAATATTTGCAAATCTTCTTTTCATATCTACGACAACCTCCAAATCATTTTCAAATACATTTTCAAGCATCAACATCAAGTTTCAACAACTTCATACAACAATTAAGACACATAAGGAAATTTAAATCAAATATGTTCCAAGACATTTTTCCAAATCAATTTCCATAAAAGAAAATCAATTCCTATAGCAATTAAATTCATCAAGGCATGCTATACATCAACCAACACATGATCCAAAAATGAAGACCTACAAAGTTTCAAACTCATTTTCAAACATTTCAAGAATAAGTTTTTCCCAAAAATTCTTTCCAATTCCTTGCTTCAGCCCAACTTAATCATGATCATACCAAAGCCAAAATTAGAGAACAACCTAATCAATAATACACTCAAGAATTTAATTTCTAATTACTTGGAAAAATACGGGTTTTGAACCAAAAATCGCTTTTCTTGAAAATTACCTAATCACATAACACTTACTTTCTTGAACTTAAAGCATAAACATAATCAATTAGCACTTTTCATAATATTTCTAATGCCTAAAGCATATCACATACAAGTATTAAATCTAAGTTCACAATTAAAATCTTCCTTTCAAAAACAAGAGTTCTCAAAGAGTTCTTTCAATTAGACCAATTCACAAAGCTTCATAGATCACTTACTAAAACATTTCCAAAAATAAGAGTTTTAAGAGTTCTTTCAAAACAAACCATTTTCAAAACACTAGAATCATGGCCAGAATCATGCTAAGAATTTGAAGAACAACTAAATCAAAATCAAGTCCTACATGTCACTCTAATCCTTCAAGCATCAATATTGCACAAAACATAAACTGACTCTTATGCTAACTCATGCATAGCTATTTCAAAAACCTTAAAATTACCTAAAACATTCAATTTAACTGTTAAGACAAAATTCACAATTTTAACCCATACTTCCACTAGTTCAAGAGTAGGCCAAAAATCATGAAATCACAAGTTAAACATGCTAATCAAAGACTATAACTCAAATAATCATCAAACAACTTCTAATAGTCTTAATATCACCCAAAACATATCATTTAACCTTTTAACACATGATTCAACACCAAAGATCCACATTCCCTATAGTTCAAGAATAGGCAAAAAGCAATTAAATGTTCCACAAGGTGACCACCATGAATCCCTCTTTCAAGAATAGATTTTTTTTAAAAAAAACAATACCCAACAATGTGCTAGTTCCAAACCTATCACCAAATATATCAACAATAACAACAAATAAACTCAATCAACTAATCAATTATCAAAACATAGGCACTCATCAAGCTCAAACTCAATTTTTATGCTCTTCAAGAATAGGATTCCTCAACAACACAACAATCCTTTGATTCAATTTAAATTCTAACAAGTACAATAGCATTATCAACCACTAGGATGCAAGAAACACAACCAAATTTAAAGGATTCACAAGGAGATCACCCAAATCCCTTTTCCTTAGGTTTTTGCACCTAGGGTTCCATAAAAAAATTTGGGGGAATGAGCTCATGTCTCCATGATCATGATCAATCACACACAAAGCATAAAAATAAGAAAAGGAAGCAAGAAAAATTACTGCTACAAAAATGGGGAGGGGAGGCGTGAACTTTATGCCGAAAAAAGGGAAGGAAATTCTGTTTTTCAACTCACTTGGATGAGGGAATAGGTGGTAGGAAGATGAAGTAGAAACTAGGAGTAAGAAAGCTTGAACATTGGAGGTGATCTCAAGCTTGAAGATGAAGTATGAAAGCCATGGAAGAGCTTGGACTTTCTCACTCTAGAACAAGGAAGAAGAAGAAGTGAAATGGGGGAGGGAGTTTTGGGTTTGGTCACAGCCCCTGTTCTCAAAATAAAGGGAGGAATTTCAATTTAACAAAGCAATTAATTAAAGAAAGGTTTTAATAGGTTTTTTTTCCTCCACTTAAACAAAAGAAATAAAATGAAAATGAGGGGTAGAATTAAGGGAGGTGGCTGCGGCCAGCAGCCAAAAAAAAATGGAATAAAAAAAATTATGAAAAGATTAAAAAAATGCTTGGTTAAGGATCAATTAGGAAAAGTAGAAAAATATTAATCACCCAAAAAGTGGCACCTAGCTTCTAAAGTAAGATTCTAATCACATCAACTAATCCTACCCTTCTAATCTCACATCTCTCATGATTACCCTCTAATTCTAGAGTATAACGGTTGCTAAAACACGGCGTCGAAAAATCGCGTTACCGATTAATTACCCGCCGATAAAATCACGAAAATTAATTTACCGAGAAATTAATTCATCGCGTGATAAAATATTATCATAAATAATAAAAACAATAATAATCACTCAAAAATAATCACGACAAGTCATGATTCGATTTTCATCGAAATCGGGATTCATTTAACATTTTATCTGCGGCAAAACTGCCCGATGATTCGAAACGCGACGAAACTTTGTTAGAATTTTTTGACGATATTTGAACCGTGAATTAATATAAAATATTAATTCTCAAATATAGTTTGATCTTGATTTAATTAAATCACTTACTTAGCGAACAAGAAATTGTTTATTATAGCATAAATACGACAGAAATACACTACAATAGCGCTAAATAACGTATCGTAAAAATACGGGTGTTACAACACTCCCCCTCTAAAAATAGTTTCGTCCTCGAAACTACGGGTAAGATATGTATCAAGAATAAGTTTTGGATACATATCCCACATCTTCTCTTCCAGCTCCCAAGTTAGGTGCACACACGCGTCCATTGCATCTCGAAGTGTGGTCCGCTCCTGCCTTGAATTTTCGTCCTTAGTTATCACTTGTCCAAGAAAATTCACCTCTTCAAGCCAAAACTCACACTTGGAAAGGTTAGCATAAAGCTGCTTCTCTCGTAGTATCTGCAGTACTCGGCATATATGCTCTTCGTGCTCCTCTCTACTCCTCGAATAAATCAGGATATCGTCCGTGGATACGATTGTGAACTAGTACATTCTTCCACTTGGTCACTTGGCAACTTCTAAACTAGCAAGGGAATATAAAAATCCTGAGCTCTCTCTTACAAGAATCTTCGATGGAATTAACAAAAAAGATATTTGAAACCTCCAAAATTGGGAAAGCTACGATTTTTGGGCACAATCCCAAAGGATATGGTGATTCAAAAACCAATCCAACCTGAGAATAATGGTAAGACTTTTAAAGATACACGATTCGAATTGACAAGGACTTTCTACACTCGACAATCACTACACAACGAAGTCATGCAGTATTAGAAACTAGAGTCTTAGTAGTTGAAGTAGCCACTACTAAGCCAAAGATAAAACAGTCACAAAAAATTTTAGATCAGCTCACACAACCAAGAAATCAAATAATGTGCGGCATTAGAATCGAAGAATATGAATAGAGAGTTACCCTTAATCTTGTATTCCCCTGAGTTAGATCTCTTGATCGCTCTGCTTCTTTGCCGCCCATGTAGAAGACTCTACTCTTAACCATCTGACGCTTCACTTTAGCCTCTGCGGCATTCACCACTGGTTCAGCCTTAGGAGTTTTGCTGTCTCTAGCCCTGTGTCCCGGTCTCCTGCAGTTGAAGCACACGTTGTTCTTCCCTTCAGAGCAGTTGGCTGCATAGTGCCCTGGCTTACCGTAACGGTAATAAGTCACATCGGCGCTAGTCTGACTCTCGCCTCCCACGTTCTGAGCCATCGGACGGTATTGTCCTCTACCGTTGTTCCCTTGAGGTCGATTATACGGCTTCTCCTGCTGTTTTCCTTCTGAGCAACCCTCTGTCCTGTGCTCTGGGGTCTCACTGGTCCGCCTATACCACTCCTCTTCTTGGCGCTTCTCATAACTTCTACCTCAACACACCTGTCAATCAGCTCTTGAAGATTCCTGATTCTTAGAGATGTCACCGACTTCTGAATGTCGAACCTTAGGCCTCGCTGGAATCTCTCGCTCAACCATCCCTGGTCAGCTCGGTCACGGAATGGACTGAAATACCTAGCAAGTGATTCGAACTTGGCAGCATACTCTGACACCGTCATGCTACCTTGCTGTAGTCAAAGAAATTCCTGCTCTTTCTCAGCTCGTGCAGTGTCAGGAAAGTACTTATCCAAGAATTTCCTGCGAAAAACTTCCCAAGTGATCTCACGATGCTCTGTCGCCAAAGTCTGCTTCACTCCCTTCCACCAATACTCAGCATCTCCGAGCAACAAGTAGGTTGCGTAGTCCACCTTGACATTCTCTGGACAATGAGGTGCCTCGAAGATCTTCTCTATCTCCTGTATCCATAGATCTGCCTTATCCGGGTTTGGCTCGCCGTAGAACTTTGGTGGGTCATGCTTACGAAAATCTGCTAGTCCTCTCGCCTCCGTATTCTGTTCCGCTCTCCGCTGTTGTTGCAGATTTTGCTGGGTCAAAGCTGCAGTCTGCTGGGCCATAGCATTGGATTGTTGAGTTGCAGCAGTCAATTGCTGAGCCATAGCCGCTGCCATCTCTGTCATCGCTTGAATCGCTCTCTCCATCGTGGCGTTATCAGGTCCGGTTGTAGTATCTCTGAGGTGGCATTAGATTCCACAAGTCCAAAACCTGTGAGAACTTCACAATCAAGTGTCGTGTTAGCACACATTGCTTCAGTCAAGAAACAATTCAAACAATTGACAAGCAAAACTGCTTCACTCAATAAACAATGACAATACAACACAGCTAGTTACCCGAAAAAACAAAACCCGACACGGTGATCAGCTTAATTACCCAATACACAGTCCGGTTAGAACCGAACCGCTCTGATACCACCATTGTAACGACCCGTTTCCGGACCGCTACTAAATTAGAACCAACTCTATATGCGACATGCTTTTAAAATAGTACTCTTGTGTCCTTTGGGAAAATGCGGTCTATTTTTTTTTTTTAAACAACAATGCGCCCGCAAAGCACACTCAGAGTCGTCACAGCGTTTCAAAACATGATGCAATCTTAAAGACACAAGACTATGCACTGGAAACTCATACACAATATATATATATATATATATATATATATATATATATATAAGCACGACAGCCCTAACAGTACATACAAAACATAATCAGTGCATACAAAATAAAAGCGGTGCATAACTATGTGCAAGAAAATACACCTAAAGTATGAGAATCCTCGGGAGGACAATCATACCCCGGGGTACTCCCGGCAGACACCCACACAGGGGGCTGCTCCAAAAGTATGCCACCAGTCTACCCTGCATTACACATAGAACAACACCAAAAGCTTGACTGGTCACCACAACAATTGTACACTATAAACAAAATCCTACAGCCATCCGAAATACAAGCGTGCAACAGCCAATCACGACAAATAAAAGTCATTGCCCGGATCCTCGAAGAGGTCCTCCTCCTCATCGCCCGCCAACGGGTCCTCCGCAACCTCGCCATCGCCTGGGTAACCATCATAGATTGAAGGCACCACGGGAAAGGGTCAACTTCTCAAATAATCATAGAAATAACAAATCACAAAACAAAAGATAACAAGATGTACAATTTCTCAAAACGCCACTCATATCTCCTGAGACACTCTCGACAATTCCGGAAAGCAACGTCGATCCATCCACTGAATACCAGCCGTAGCCTTGGGTTTCATCACCACCCGGATTATTAAGGTAAGTTCCTTGACAACACAGACGCCCACTGCACAATTTGAACACCAGCCGTGGCTTCGGGCTTCTACACCACCTCAGTTGTGGCATCGGGCTTCCACATCAGCCTTGGTTGTTCGGGCCACTGAACACCAGCTTTGGCTTCGGGCTTCTTCACCACCCTGCCGTAGCTTCGGACTTCTACACCGCCCTCGGTAGTTCAGATTGAAACTCCAAAAACGTCACGACACTCGACGACTCGACTAAACTCTCGCACTCCATTGAATAATACAATACAACTCAGTCCAACAGTAATAAGCAATCAACGCAACTAACATATCACGACCATCAATCACAGAATCCATCCTGCTGCAACTCAGTGGAGTTGACAGAGAGGAACAAACAAGTGTGGGGGGTTGGGGACAGCTGCCAACCACTTGCAGACAAGCCCACTAAATACTCAGTATATCAATAAAGTAATGAAAGCGAAAGTGCGAGACCTCACTTCGAACCCTGAGGTTCTCAGACTTCTTCGCATTTCGACAGAAATTAAATATTAAACATATCCATATCTAAGAGTTGCCCTTATGCTAACAAACTAGAGCAAGTATTAAATGTGAAGTGCCCTTAGACCTACTATACAAAACATAAACACATATAATGTGAAGTGCCCTTACCACAAATGCTAACTAGCGTAGCACCGCAAGCTTCGCGTCCACGCTGCACGATCTTCGAGTTCGAAATTCCTATCACCACAAGCATCTTAGCACAATCTATAAATTCTAACTAAACTTAAGCTCTCAAACCTACCCTTTTTCTAACCAAAAACCCACTCAAGCATTTAAATCATTAGCTACTTGAAAATAAATGGAGTTTTAAAATCAAAACACTTCTAGGAAAGGTAACATAACACATAACAACTTAGAAACATAAACTTATTTGAAAAAGAGTAAGGTTTTGAAACTAAACACCTCTCTTGAACATCAAGTAACACCGTGCAAGGAATCATAATTTTTCAAAGCCTAAACACATATTGATACAAGCATTTATACAAGTTAATAAATTAAAATTTCCTTCCCAAAAACCACCTAGGCCAACTCTTTTTCTCCTCAAAAATATTTGCAAATCTTCTTTTCATATCTACGACAACCTCCAAATCATTTTCAAATACATTTTCAAGCATCAACATCAAGTTTCAACAACTTCATACAACAATTAAGACACATAAGGAAATTTAAATCAAATATGTTCCAAGACATTTTTCCAAATTAATTTCCATAAAAGAAAATCAATTCCTATAGCAATTAAATTCATCAAGGCATGCTATACATCAACCAACACATGATCCAAAAATGAAGACCTACAAAGTTTCAAACTCATTTTCAAACATTTCAAGAGTAAGTTTTTCCCAAAAATTCTTTCCAATTCCTTGCTTCAGCCCAACTTAATCATGATCATACCAAAGCCAAAATTAGAGAACAACCTAATCAATAATACACTCAAGAATTTAATTTCTAATTACTTGGAAAAATACGGGTTTTGAACCAAAAATCGCTTTTCTTGAAAATTACCTAATCACATAACACTTACTTTCTTGAACTTAAAGCATAAACCTAATCAATTTGCACTTTTCATAATATTTCTAATGCCTAAAGCATATCACATACAAGTATTAAATCTAAGTTCACAATTAAAATCTTCCTTTCAAAAACAAGAGTTCTCAAAGAGTTCTTTCAATTAGACCAATTCACAAAGCTTCATAGATCACTTACTAAAACATTTCCAAAAATAAGAGTTTTAAGAGTTCTTTCAAAACAAACCATTTTCAAAACACTAGAATCATGGCCAGAATCATGCTAAGAATTTGAAGAACAACTAAATCAAAATCAAGTCCTACATGTCACTCTAATCCTTCAAGCATCAATATTGCACAAAACATAAACTGACTCTTATGCTAACTCATGCATAGCTATTTCAAAAACCTTAAAATTACCTAAAACATTCAATTTAACTGTTAAGACAAAATTCACAATTTTAACCCATACTTCCACTAGTTCAAGAGTAGGCCAAAAATCATGAAATCACAAGTTAAACATGCTAATCAAAGACTATAACTCAAATAATCATCAAACAACTTCTAATAGTCTTAATATCACCCAAAACATATCATTTAACCTTTTAACACATGATTCAACACCAAAGATCCACATTCCCTATAGTTCAAGAATAGGCAAAAAGCAATTAAATGTTCCACAAGATGACCACCATGAATCCCTCTTTCAAGAATAGATTTTTTTTTTAAAAAACAATACCCAACAATGTGCTAGTTCCAAACCTATCACCAAATATATCAACAATAACAACAAATAAACTCAATCAACTAATCAATTATCAAAACATAGGCACTCATCAACCTCAAACTCAATTTTTATGCTCTTCAAGAATAGGATTCCTCAACAACACAACAATCCTTTGATTCAAGTTAAATTCTAACAAGTACAATAGCATTATCAACCACTAGGAAGCAAGAAACACAACCAAATTTAAAGGATTCACAAGGAGATCACCCAAATCCCTTTTCCTTAGGTTTTTGCACCTAGGGTTCCATAAAAAAATTTGGGGGAATGAGTTCATGTCTCCATGATCATGATCAATCACACACAAAGCATAAAAATAAGAAAAGGAAGCAAGAAAAATTACTACTACAAAAATGGGGAGGGGAGGCGTGAACTTTATGCAGAAAAAAGGGAAGGAAATTCTGTTTTTCAACTCACTTGGATGAGGGAATAGGTGGTAGGAAGATGAAGTAGAAACTAGGAGTAAGAAAGCTTGAACATTGAAGGTGATCTCAAGCTTGAAGATGAAGTATGAAAGCCATGGAAGAGCTTGGACTTTCTCACTATAGAACAAGGAAGAAGAAGAAGTGAAATGGGGGTGGGAGTTTTGGGTTTGGTCGCAGCCCCTGTTCTCAAAATAAAGGGAGGAATTTCAATTTAACAAAGCAATTAATTAAAGAAAGGTTTTAATAGGTTTTTTTTCCTCCACTTAAACAAAAGAAATAAAATGAAAATGAGGGGTAGAATTAAGGGAGGTGGCTGCGGCCAGCAGCCAAAAAAAAATGGAATAAAAAAAATTATTAAAAGATTAAAAAAATGCTTGGTTAAGGATCAATTAGGAAAAGTAGAAAAATACTAATCACCCAAAAAGTGACACCTGGCTTCTAAAGTAAGATTCTAATCACATCAACTAATCCTACCCATCTACTCTCACATCTCTCATGATTACCCTCTAATTCTAGAGTATAACGGTTGCTAAAACACGGTGTCGAATAATCGCGTTACCGATTAATTACTCGCCGATAAAATCACGAAAATTAATTTACCGAGAAATTAATTCATCGCGTGATAAAATATTATCATAAATAATAAAAACAATAATAATCACTCAAAAATAATCACGACAATTCATGATTCGATTTTCATCGAAATCGGGATTCATTTAAAATTTTATCTGCGGCAAAACTGCCCGATGATTCGAAACGCGACGAAACTTCGTTAGAATTTTTCGACGATATTCGAACCGTGAATTAATATAAAATATTAATTCTCAAATATAGTTTGATCTTGATTTAATTAAATCACTTACTTAGCGAACAAGAAATTGCTTATTATAGCATAAATACGACAGAAATACACTACAATAGCGCTAAATAACGTATCGTAAAAATACGGGTGTTACACCTTTGATTGTACCTGATACCTCTAGTTCGACGCATCCTTTCATTACATGGGAACCTTGTAGTAGGCTTAGTATATTTGTCTTTTGACGAGTAGATCATATCTTAGTCTAGACTAGTTAGCTGTTAATCCTATCCTCTTAAACCATTCCGACAAGACTACCGTTGTGAAACTCACGAATTGAAGTAGCAATTTGTTTGGCCTAATGTATCATCTTAGGGAGCGCCAATATTACTCGTTAAGAAGAAGGATGGCTCTATGAGGTTATGCGTGGATTTCTGTTAGCTCAACAAAGTTACCATCAAGAACCGATATCCACTTCTAAGAATAGACGACCTTATGGATCAATTGATCGGGGCTTCTTTTTTCTCCAAGATTGATCTGAGGTCGGGCTATCACCAAATTCGGGTAAAGGTAGAGGATATTCCCAAGACAGAATCATGGATGAGGTACGATCACTACGAGTACATGGTTATGCCTTTCGGCGTAACTAACGCACCGACAGTATTTATGGACTATATGAACACGATCTTCCGCCCTTACTTGGACAAGTTCATAGTTGTTTTCATTAACGATATTCTGATATACTTGAAGTCTCATGGAGAGCATAAGGAGCATCTTATGATCATGATGCAAGTATTAAGGGAGAAATAGCTATATGCGAAGCTATCGAAGTGTGAATTCTGGTTAGAAAAAGTAAGTTTTCTTGGTCATGTAATCTCGAAAGGGGGTATAGCCATTGATCATTTGAAGGTTGAAGTTGTGCAATGATGGGAGGCACCCAAGACAGTAGCCGGGATTAAGAGCTTTTGGGGATTGGCATCATCGAAGTTTTTTCGAAGATAGCTCTGCCCATGACCCGACTCACCAAGAAAGAACAGGTTTTCTTATGGGATTCCAAGTGTGAAGAGAGCTTCCAGAAGCTAAAAGAAAGGTTGACAACCGCACCGGTGTTAGTCCTACCAGACCCAACCAAACCCTTTGTGGTGTACTGCGACGCTTACAGTCAACGACTACTTGATTAACAACAGCAACAAACTTGCGATGTAGCTCCACAGACCAAACAACTCGAGGCGACATCTTCGGGACTGTTAGGACCTCATTGTCATGGTCATTCTCATGCCCCTCAACGTCATCTTCTTCATTCCAGTACTTTCTTTTTTTAGATGGCTTCACATTTTGATTTGACTTTGTTGTTACTGCTAAGTCTAATCCATTGCAGCTATCAAAATTAGGTATGTCTTGATTGTTAGTTTTGGGAATCTTCTTCCTTTTGATTACATACTGCCAGATGATTTGTAGCTCGTTAATTCTAACATGTTTCAGCATATAATAACAAGCTCCAAGAGAAATCCCCTTCATTACCATCTTTGGATCATCATTTGCAGACAACACTGATATTTATCCAAATTTATACGATAAAGAGGCTTCAAGGTCACCTAATGGTCAATACAAACTCTTATCCAAATTTCCACAAAATAAGGACCAATTTCCTAACTGCTCATGCAAGATGAACATCCTTTCGTATGAATTAACTACTGTTGTGTTTGATATAAGAGCGTTTTTCCTTTAAAAGCATTCTAAACATTACCTTTTATTTTGATTAAGCCTTTTTATATGACAGTGACTAATTTACACTGATATTGCCGAATTTGAGAGCATTTTGACCATTGCCAAATTTGATTTCCGAATTTGCTCAAATATGACAGTAACTCACATAGTCACATATGTTGTCATTGCCAGATTTGATTAATTATGACAGCAACTAATATATGCATAACAGCAATACCAAAGGCAATACAAAAGGTATATATGCAAATAATATATGGCAACAACTAGATAAATCGTTGATAAAAATAGCTCTATGCTGCTTCCAAATAAATTCAAATTCAAATTAATGAAATAGAAAAATGGAGATGGAGGGACTAAATACATTGTGTAGTGTGTACCATATCCAAAAGTATTTTAAACCTGATAACTATTTACAAAGGAACAATAACTACAATAAAAAGTCAATTTTACATTGCATTGGTAAGGAGTGATACACCTTCACATAATTATGGTAGGAACAGCTCAAAATTTGTTCCCTAACTGTGTCCCCTAAAAATATGAACATCAAGCCATTATGTGAGGATTAGTCATATCATAGTTATTATGTTGAGAGCAACAATCATAGAGAGAGAGGGAGAGAACACTAGTGAAACCTCATCAACTTGCATAAATTTGATTACCTGATTGACCTGTCACTGAACAAGTCTTCAAGTGAAAAAAGATCATTAGAGAAGTCACTACTTTGAGTCTCCTCAGTTAAATCTGTGATTCCAATCATGCTTCATTTGTAAGGGATCACAAAATCTGAAGTCCAAGCTTCCTTCTGGTTCATCATCATTCAAGGGAATCAAAGAGCCTACTGACACAGGAGAATGGTAACTGCCATCCCTATTATGGTTAATCTTAATCCATCCTTTTGAATTCATATTTGTCAATGAATCATGACGTTGACTAGACAGTGGAGTGATGGATGAAGCACCACTCAAATTACCACCTTGCAAGTGTCCAAAATTTGGAAGGTAAGAATTTGTCCAAATATCATTGAATGAAGGAGAAATTGTGACACTATATTAGCTTATTGGTTTGCCACACAGCTAATTTTTTTCAGATGGAATCTATATTTCTGCAACACATGTAAAATACAATTAAGGTTTCCTAAATTAAAAAAGCCTTATTAAGCTAAAGCATAATAAAAGATAAGAAAAGTATATAGGTACCTGGAGATGGTTGGCCATATTCTCCCTTGTAAGATTTTCAACATTCAACAAAGCAAGAATCTTCCTTGGTACAGCCTCTGCATGCAAAAATAACAACTTTCATCGGGCACACAAATTAGTAATGGAACAAAGTATAAGTAATGATTAGAGCTGTCAAAACACCCCCAACCCATAGGCCAACCCACTAGGCCCCTTATTTAGCCTTTTAAATTTACAGCCCCCTACAAAATGGTTTTTTTAGCCCTAGCCCATAATTTTATAATTTTAGTGGGTTAGGGCCGGGGGCTTTCATGGATCAGCCCACACCTAATCTGTTTCAAGATTTATATTGATTCCAAACAAAAAAAGGTCATTCGATTTTCCTTCCTTCGCTAAAGTATGAACCTTTCTCTCATTTTCTCATCTTTTCCTACACATTCTCAGTAACCGAAGAAGACGAAGATGCCATGAACACGAAAAAAAAACAACGAAGTTTTTTTTTTTGGGAAAAAAAAAGAAGCAACACTAAAAGGAGTAGTGAAGTGAAGAAGAGATTGTGTTGCATTGGGTGTTTATAAAAGTGGAGGGACCCACATAGCCTCCTGTAATTGTCAGCTGGCCGGCACCATCATCTTCCTTCTCTTTGTTTTTCTTTTGTTTGCCTTTCTTTTGGTTTGTGTATTATATATACACACACCAAACGCTAGGATGCAAAATTTGGATAAAATGGGGAGAGCCGTTGATTTTTCTCATATGTTTGTGAGGCATAAGATCTTAGATATTTTTTTTGGGTAAGATTTTAGATATTAATATAATAATTAACATTCCAAATTTAATTACATATGATTTTAAGTGACACATGATTTTTTATTAAACAAGTACTCAATCTCTTTATTACTTCTTCAACCTTTATTTTTTTAAAAGTTAATTAAACTTAGGGCTTTGTGGGCCAACATATGAAAAAAGTGGGCCAATCAGCCCACTTCATTGGCTCTCCCCAAGGATGGGCCAAAAGTTTTCCAGTTTTTTATTTAAAAAATTGAGGCCCATGGGCTAGCCTTAGCCCACGGGGCTTTGTGGGCTTTTTGGCCCTATGAGCTTTTACACTAGTGGGCTTTTTGGCCCTGTGGACTTTTTAGCCCCAACCCATATGAGTTAGGGCTGGGCTGGCCTATATGGGCCAAATTTACACATCTGGTAATGATCATGGCATGATATTCACCCCAGGACCGGGACTTATAATAACGATTACGAGAAAGTATTAAAGAAAGTCTTCAAAACAATTCAGAGCAGAATTTTCATATCACAATATTCTCAGCTGATTAAGCTTGCTATAATCTACACAAATATTCTTAAAAATCTTGCTAAAATTCCGGGGGAAAAAAAAGAAACAACAATTGTTTTGCATTGAATAGAGAGTGAAAACTTACTGTCAATCCCTAATTGATTAACAGCAGCAACAAACTTGCGATTTAGTTCCACATACCAAACAACTTGCGGCGGCATCTTCGAGATTGTAAGGACCTCATTGTCATGGTCATTCTCATGCCCGTCAACATCATCTTCTTCATTCCAATACTTTCTTTTTTTAGATGACTTCACATTTTGATTTGAATTTGTTGTTACTGTTGAGTCTAGTCCATGGAAGTTATGAGAATTAGGTGTGTCTTGATTACTAGTTTTGGTAATCTTCTTCCTTTTGATTACATGCTGCCAAATGATCTGTAGCTGCTTAATTCTAACATGTTTAAGCATATAATAAGAAGCTCTGAGAGAAATACCCTTCATTACCATCTTTGGACCATCATTTGCAGACAACACTGAAATCGAAAACACTCTATAATGTTAAAATGTTCATTAACATAATAATACCTTTGGTCCCCAATATCAAAAGAAAAAACAAAAATCACTAATATCAAGGAAGCTTATTTAATGACATAAAATTAAATTGTTATCTCAAATATACCCATTGTATTAAGTAGAGTGTATAGGAATAAGATGAGTTGGAAGTAAATATACACTTCGCATTAAATAGGGGTATAAAAGGAATTATAGCAATTAATGTATCTTGAAACGAGTATATTTTTTTTCAGAAATGTTAAATGTACACAGTTTGTGACACAAATACGACACAAATACTGTGTACATTGTATAACAAAATACAAGTGACACACACACAAACTCACATGAAATTCCCTCCTTCATTTCCTTTTCCCTCCTTGCTTCACTCAGCTCCACTTTCCCAAACGCAAGCAGAGAATCGTTTTCGTTCGAAGCAACTGAAATCAAAAGCAGAGAAAACCAAGCAGAGAAACCCTACCAAACGCAAGTCCCTCCGTCGCGCTCCGTCGAAGCTCCCTCCTTCCAAACGAAGGCCCTCCGTCGCGCGCTTCTCCCCCGTCGCGAAGCATCCTCCGTCGAAGCTCCCTCCTTCCAAACGAAGCTCCCTCCTCCCTCCGCAGCGAAGCCCCCTCCGTCGCGAGCTTCTCCCTCCGCCACGAGCTTCTCCCTCCGTCGCGAAGCTCCCTCCTTCCAAGCGAAGCTCCCTCCTCCCTCCGCAGCGAAGCTCCCTCCGTCGTGATTCTCCTTCTCTGTCTCTCTCTCTCTCTCGTCGAACACTCAGGGTCACTGGCACCGTCGTTCATCTGCGGCTTCCTCAATCCAAGGTTCACTTTCTTCACCTTTCTCATTCCTAGCACTTAGGTTCCCTTTCCTTTCCACATTAACACAACTTTTCATGTTTAAAGTGACCTGAATCGGTTGGTGGGGTTGTTCAAAGTTGTGATTTCTTGCATCTCTTGTATGATTCGAGACTTTTTCTGTTTGTGATTTGTCTACTTTTAATTGTCTTAGTTATACATTGGAAGTGGATAATAGGTTTATTAGGCTCTGTTTCCCTGCTTGAGTCACTAGTGAATATTGATTGTGTTGATGCTTTGGTTGGAATTAAGTGTCCGTATGTGTTTGTCCAATGTCCATCTAGAGGACAGCCAAGTACCATCAGATATAATATGTATACAAGGACAGTCATGTAATGCCAAGAATTAATACATCAAGTAGCCCCAAAATGCACCAAAATTTTCCAACTCATGCATATGAAACAATCAATGAACAAAATCATCTGTTATCATTGAAACATATGAAACTAAAAACCAGTAAGATGTAGGAACAGAGATACACATGCTACCCAAAAGAAAAGGCCAAATGAAGTCATTAATGAATCAACTTATAATGTAATTACGTAAAAGTAGAATTATCCAAAAGATCCAAAAGCAGTCTCAAAGATTGTAGCAATCGGCCGTCGCAACACCGCCGCAGCCTTCATTGATTCTTTATTTATTCACATTTGATTAATCCCTTTCTTTCTGTATTTTCAGTTCCTATGGCCAAGGTTTGACTATAAGTACTTTTGTTTGGGAAAGCGCATTTGCAATACTCATAGCTATCTTAGGTCCAGTTACATTTGCTCACTTAATCGGTAACATGCAGGTAATTAGGATTTGCAAGAAGTTCTGTTGCTTTGAATTTTCTTGCTCTCCTGCTTGAATATAGTATCCGTTATATTTTATGTTACACTAAAACTATGACATCTGTGAATTCTTATGCCTCTTGACAGAAATTCTAATATAGTGGCAATGCTTTTTTTTTTGTCAGTCTCATCTCAGACAAGAGTTGATAATAGTATCATCATCAAATAAAATCTTAGAATTCAATTCTTCTCATGGACATGTCTAGAACAAGCTTTCATGTAATTATATCTACTGATTAACCAGCAACCTCAGCTCTAGACATCGAGGCATTTCAATCTTCTAAACTGTTATACGAGTATAAGCATATCAATTTTAACAGCTCACTGGCTGTTAAAATTGATCCAAAATGAATTACATGCCATATAATTGAAAAAGAATGAGGAGGGTTGGATTTACTGCCTAATTTCAAAAGCTAACATTGTATTCACTGCCTATATACATGGGTTCCTTCTGAATTTTGGTGATCTGAGTGTGTTTGTGGTTTATTTTTTTTTATCTGGGTTTGTTTTAATTTGTTCAATGACATGGATATTGTAGTTAAGTTTGGAGTTCAAGTGAAACTGAATGGCTCGAGCAGTGGAGCTCTAGTGCCAAATTCTGGTTGGGTTTTTTTTTCTTACTGTTTGAAGGACTATATTTAGTGCGAAATTGTGACTCTCGTTGACTCAACTGTTCTTGTAAGTATTTGTTTTGCTTTGTATCTTATCTTGTTGGACGAACCATGACACCTCTAATCATGAATTTTCATATATAGAAGTGGTAATTGTTGACTCACTGCCAATTGGTGTCCTGTATTCTTTGGTAATTGGTTGAAGTCAGACCTTGTTTGTTTTGATCGTGGTTCTTGTTTCCTTATTCATTGCTTTTGGTTCAATTTTAAAAGAAAATAATAAAAAGGATATAGATATCATTTGGGGTTTAGATCTGCAATCCACTGTTCCCCCTTTGTTTTATGTTTCAAATTGCTCCGTTGAATTTTCTGAGCCTTATAATTCATCTTTGCATTTTGAGTTTTCTTAAAAATATACTGAACCCTTTGTTGTTTTACACAGAAGGGGTTTCTAAGTTAAGAACATGGCTGGTGCAAATCGTAAAAATGTAAGCAACCTTCGTAACTATTTATATTTCCCCGTGTGCGATTTATTTACAATCCAACTGACATTTAATGATACTTGGCAGCTTCGTTTGAGGCATGCTTGTGATCCTACAAGCTTGTTTGGTGTTAATGAGAGGCTTACCAATAATCAGCTTGCATATTTGAAGACCACCCCATTCCATTGGGTCAGCAAATTGTCCAAAAATATGAAGATTTCAAGTGTGTTGCTGTGGGAACTTGTTAAAAGGTGGGATGAGGCTGGCCGAGGATTTGTTGTTAGGGGTACGGTGGTCTCTTTTACCCCTGCAGACGTATGCTTAACATTGGGACTCCCAGCCACAAGTGATCCTGTGGTAGGGGCAGGGGCAGAGGATGACCAATGTTATACGATGTCAATGTTCGGACGGGGTGAGGTGACCATTAAGGATATTGTCAACAAGTTGGTTGTGGTTGAGGATGAGGGGGATTTTGCGAGGACATACATACTCCTTGCGTTTGGAGAGTTTTACTTTCCAACAACAGGGAGGTTGTTGTTTACTGATTATGTTTGGTTGCTTGATAACCTAGAAGCAACCAGCTCCTTCAACTGGGCAAGAGCGGTGTACGATTACCTGATTAACAGCTTGAGGAAAGCTATTACGCCATAGATAGTGGGAGAATTGACCACGGATACATCTGTGTGGTGTCTTTGCAATCCTACGGTATCTATTTTTCGCATATGTTATATCATCATCTTTTTTTGTGTTAAATTTTTTTTATACCTTATAATTGGTCATTAATCTTTGTTGTATAGATTTGGGCAATGAACCACTTGTCCATTGGGGAAACACACAACCTCTCCTGAGCACTCTTTCCCAAGAATTCTAAATTGGCCAATCTTGGCGTTGAGAAATAAGAAAATGAAGGAAGCATTCGAGAATGCTAGGGTAAATATGGTTGTCCATTGTTTGTATAATATGGTGAAATTTATATATACAATATGTATTTTATGTGCTTCTCGTTTTTGTAGGTAACTGTTGCTTTAACAAAGACATGATCTTGAGCTCGTAACCCCATTGTCAGGGATGCATTGCAGCTGGGCCAACATCACAGATATGTACATGTTGATGAACATGAAAAAGTGTTGGCAAAGCTTAGGGAGCATGAAGAGAAGCATAGGGAGCATGAAGACAAGATAAAGGCTCTAGAGGTGGACGTCAGAAGCTTGAAAGAGGTTGCTTCTCGTCGCCGATCACAGACGCCGCCGATGACTGAGTATGGTGGATGCTCTAGCTCAGGTAGGCATCATGATGCATCTCCTCTTCAAAGAAACTCCCTTGCGATACGCATCGACATGGGTGGCATAGGAGTTGCGGTGTTGTAACAGTGTGTGGTTACTTCATTTTTGGGACTCTGCATTTTCATTATTTTTACTTTTATTTGGTATGTGTCCCAATAGATTGAATCAATGTGAACTGTGTGCACATTTGTTGTATTTTTTTTCCGCTCTTTTTTTATTTGTAAAAAGTTGTAGCTCTACTTTGTTGGAATTGAATCCTAGATAGAATAACGAAAACATGGAGCATATTTAGGTGAACATTTTTGAAGTTTGAGATATATGCCATTAGTTGCGGGTTGAAATTTTATTCTTGACTCATATCGTGTGCTTTTGTTTGTAGAAATGCTAATTCTATAAGTACTTTAATATGAGAGAGATCATTTTTATATGCGAGGTTTAGAAATGGTAACTTATCTTTGGGATGGTTGCTAATCCCCAAACTTTTGAGCCTCCAACAACAATGCCTTGTGGACCTGAGGAGGCACTTGTTGAAGGAGGAACCTAAGTGTACCATTCAGTATCCATTTCTTTATTGGTTGGAATACATTTGTTTTCAAGTGGTGAAGAACAAATATTGGTTTTAAGTTGCATTATAAAATATTTTGTGTTAACTTTTGAAAATATTGGATATGTTTAATTTGTAATTTACGTGAAAGTTGTTGTTATTGGGGGCAATGCTTGCTGGAAGATTTATATGCATAGTGCACATTGGTCACTATACCATTTTATTAAAAAGATAGGCAACTTACCATGTACAATTTTGGTTGTTATTTCCAGGTGAAGATATTGGGGATGGTGCGTCAAATCGCAGTTCAAATATAGCAACAAGAATAAAGGGTGGCCCTAGGGTGCGCACCCAAAGTGTAAAACTTGACTCCCCATATTGCACCAGGGCATATACAAGAAAGAACAAGAGGACCACAAAGAAATAATTGTTCATTGGGCTTGGATTTAGGGGACAGGGTGGGGGAGACCTTTTTGTGGGTAGTGTGTATCATGTTTTTTAGGATATGGATGAATATAATGCAATTGCATGTTTATTGCCTTTTTAGGGCTGTTTTAGAAAAATTGTACATGTATGGACAAAAGTATGTATATGGTGTTTATTTGATTTAGGTATGGACGCTTGTCTGGAGTAAGTTATGTTTATGTATGGCCGCCTTATTTATGGTTATTCCTCAATTTTCAATTTTTAATTTTTTCCCCTAGTAACTTATGTGTTTAATTTAGTAGCGTGGCTTGTAATTTAGCAAGAAAGAGAGAAGAGGTTGAATTTGGGGTGTGTGTTTGATTGGGCTTGTGATCATGGATCATGTTGGTTCTTACTTCTACATAATCCTGCATGCTTGCAGGAATATTCCAATGCAAGACACATGTATATGTGGAAATAATGCTAAAGATCGATTTTAGTCTTGGATATGATGATGAATCTGCTGAATCTGATGATGAGGACGAACAAAGTATGGAGATAAAAGATGGAACAGAGACAAATCTTGTCAATCTTCGATGGACAATTTATTTAACAATTATGTCTAGTGTAGATTTTTTTAATTATTGAACTGAACTGCAACGTGATAGTTAAAATTGTAACACCAAAGATCTTTAAGAGCATGTTGCTTTCATCCAAAAGCAAGCTGCATATTTGTTAATTGAATATGGCATTGATGGTTCGTACAAAATCTTGAGGATACATGATAAGCAATGACCATCCATGGTTTTGTTGCAAAACCGTCTTCCTTTTTTGCTAAAAGCAGCTTCAGGATAAATGCGAGAAATTCACCAGATAAATGCACTTGATTCACCAGAAAAATGCACTTGATTCACCAGATAAATAAAAGGAACTTGAGTTTTGCATTCACCATATATTTCGAGTAATTCTCCAGATAAATGCACTTGATTCACCAGATAAATGCACTTGATTCACCAGATAAATAAAAGGAAATTGAGTTTTGCATTCACCATATATTGCTAGTAATTCACCAGATAAATGCACTTGATTCACCAGATAAATAAAAGGAACTTGAGTTTTGCATTCACCATATATTGCGAGTAATTCACCAGATAAATGCACTTGATTCACCAGATAAATGCACTTGATTTACCAGATAAATAAAAGGAACTTGAGTTTTGCATTCACCAGATATTGCGAGTAATTCACCAGATAAATGCACTTGATTCACCAGATAAATAAAAGGAACTTGAGTTTTACATTCACCATATATTGCGAGTAATTCACCAGATAAATGCACTTGATTCACCAGATAAATAAAAGGAACTTGGGTTTTGCATTCACCACATATTGTGAATTATTCACCACATAAATGAACGCAATTAACCACATATAAACCAATGGCACGTCAGTTATGCATTCACCAGATATGGTGAAGCATTCACCACATAAATGAACGCAATTAACCAGATATATAAATGGCTCGTCAGTTATGCATTCACCAGATATTGTTAAGCATTCACCACATAAATGAACTTCATTAACCAGATATACAAATGGCTCGTCAGTTATGCATTCACCATATATTGTTAAGCATTCACCACATAAATGACTGATGAACACCATACCATCATGTAATGTATATCATGTTTTTTAGGATATCGATGAATGTAATGCAACTGCATGTTTATGGACGCTTGTTTGGATGAAGTTATGTTTATGTATGGATGCTTTATTTATGGTTATTTATCAGGTTTACAACAGTGATTTCTGCCACAGGTGATTTCTGCACTTGATTCACCAGATAAATGAACGCAATTAACCACATAAATTCATTGAAACGCCAGTTATGCATTCAGCACATATTGTGAAGGATTCACCACATAAATGAACGCAATTAACCACATATATAAAAGGCACGCCAGTTATGCATTCACCACATGTTGTGAAGCATTCACCACATAAATGAACGCAATTAACCAGATATATAAATGGCACGTCAGTTATGCAGTCACCACATTCACCACATAAATGAACGCAATTAACCAGATATATAAATGGCACGTCAGTTATACAGTCACCACATATTGTGAAGGATTCACCACATAAATGAACGCAATTAACCAGATAAACAACATCTTGCGTTGCTACAGTATGTTATTAACCACATATTATACCATTCCATTTTTTAATGAAATTATTCTATTCCTTAGTGAATAGGAAAACTGGTTGAATATAAATGAAAATGAATAGGCTTAACCATATAGGTAAAGTTGATTGACTACATAATTGATGGGTTGTGCAAAATGACTTAACCATCACAATAAAGGAATAAACCAGACACTGATCATTAACCATGCAACTTCCTTTGATATCTACACATGATCATTTACATAGGATTGTCTGAATAAATACACAACAAGTGGTGGTTTTGTCATACAAAAAAGTGACAAAAGTGAGTTGCACCCCACCAACTTGCATGAACTACATATACATGGTAAGCGTTATGCACATCAAAAAATGACTTCAATTCCTTTACAAAATAATGGTTTCTTTAGTCTTTGCTACTGCACATCAAAAATGACAAAGGTGTTGGGTTCCCGACTAACTCGCACAAGCAATGGTGTTTGTTAGTAAAGTGTTAAACACTAAAAAAGGTACCACAATGATAATAAGCACAATAAAGGACTCATGAACAGCATACCATCGTGTAATAATTGTATCCCTAATCTTCCAACCCATGTAAATATGTGACAACCATATACCAAAACATGTCATTAGTCAAGACAAATAAGTTCGAAAATCTATCTAATCATCCAAATTTGTAGTGAACTGCGAGGACCCCATGAAGTCAACATTGGACGTTGTCAATAGTTCCATGAATGATATATTACCTCCAAATGACTGTATAGAAAAACAATCAATCAATCAACATAAATTCCATCTCATCATCCACAACACATAATAAAACATCGTCTACACATAATAAAACAACGTCTACACATTGCGTGCATTTAACCCAAAACACATAATAAATTTCCGGCAAATGATCTATAAAATTGCGTACATATAACCCACAACACATAATAAATTCCCGGCACATGATCTATCAAATTGCATACATTTAACCCACAACACCTAATAAAACAAAGTCTACACATTAACCACAATCTTATGATGGACACAAACCACGGTGCTTGTAACCAAGAAATGTCCACCGGTGACAACTTCAACAGATGACTCTACACGGACGTTGCTTTGGCTCTGATTACCCATCATTCCAGTGTTTGCCTCCTGCATATTTGTTTCAAAATATTTGGTTAACAGCGTTCAAATTATTGGTTAATCAAGTGTTGTATATGGTTAATACATTCTTGCTTGTGAAAAAGACATACCTTGGTAGTCTCTTTGTCTTCGGTATGCTTTGACCGCTTCTTGGCTCTTCTTACAACTTTTTCGACTATCCCCATTTTTCTATTTGTAGGAGGTCGTCCTTTACGTTTGACTCGTAATGGACTACGAATGCCAGTAGCATTGTCTGGATTTGATTCAGCAATGGGACTTTTGTTAACATCCTGAGTTGTAGCATCCATGGTGGGCACATTAGAACTAAATTCATGGAGTCTTTCATGGAGTGCATTAGTTACAGCTTCAGACTCTGCAGCTACTTCAGCGACCTCGTAGAAATGCTTGCACAATTTATCAAATCTGTCCATCTGTGGCTTCAATTCCGTCACACAGTAGCTGCTCTTAATATATGAATGCTTCCTTTTAATATTTTTCTTCCATCTTGCTAAAACATACTTATCGGGCACACTTTTAAGCCTCTCTTGAGTACACACACAGAGCACATGGCGACACAAAATACCTCTAAACTCAAACAATGAGCATTCACAATAGACATCATGGTTTTCACGATTAAACACAACCATATATATACACTCTTTTGGTCTATCTCCAAGTAAGACCTCCTCCAACACATTATAAGTGCCAACGCAACCATCCACAGCCTTCAAAGAGGACGTACAATTCATCTTTGATCTAAACTCAGCTTGAACCTCTTTAAACTTGGCATGAGTATACGCACATTGGAATTGCTTTTCAATTGCAGAGGTTGACCCGCAGGGAATTGTTGTATCCATGCATTGAAAATCAGCTTGAAATTCCTTTTCAGCTCTACTCTTGAGAGCATTATCGTACTGCTTCACAAATTGACTCAGACTTGTTGTCGAATTGATATATCCGTCAAAGAAAGCATGTATGCTCTCGCTTCGCTGCGTTGTTGACATACCTGCCAAAGTACATACAAGGGATTAACCATTAACCATATAAGAAACAGAATTAACCAAATAATTGCACTTCATTAACCATATATTATAGTGAAAGTGAAACTTTAGGATTTTCTTCCATTAACCAAATAATGCACACCATTAACCACTTATTTACAAGCCATTCACCATATATGAAAAATTATGTCCAGAAAACTTAGGAAGTATCAGAATCACCCATTAATCAACAGGAGTAAGTATACATACCTGCCCAAAAATATTTCTTCAGCATGGTTGGTGCCCATCTGTGACGTTCGTTGTACAGCCGACTCAACTAGTCATTCTGTCCAAGATCAAATTTTTCAATAAAGCAGGACCATTTGTCTTCAAAATCAGCTGATGTGATTGTATCATAAACCACTGCTTTCATTGCAGACTTAATCCTCTTGTATTCACCATATCTGCTTAGTTTTTCAGGAATTTTCTTCATTATATGCCACAAGCACCACCTATGACGAGTTGTAGGGAAGACTACCTCAATGGCATTTTGCATAGCCTTGCATTGGTCAGTGATAATACCCTCAGGGGCTTTTCCCAAAGATACAACGAAGCCATGATTGGAAAAGCCAGACAAATGACTCTTTGTCTTCTGCAGAAACCAGACCACACCCAAATAATGTTGATTGACCATGGTGATTCACTCCAACAAATGCAGCAAAAGGCATGTCATACTTATTGGTCAAATAAGTTGTATCAAAAGTGATGACGTCTCCAAAGGATGCATAAGCAGCTCTACTTCTTGCGTCAACCCAAAGCACATTCCTTACATGAAAATCATCATCCATATCTATGTCATAGAAGAAATCTTTATTTTACTCCGTCATTCGACAAAAATAGCTTAGTAAGGCCTTAGCATCACCTTCTTTCCCAATCGCACGCCTTTCTTTGTGGACATAATTTCTCACGTCTCTTTCACCAAATGGTACTTGCTCATGCCCTCCTGCATCTGTAATGAGAGATTGGAAAGTCTTATTGATCCTCACTCCTGCTTCATCATTGATTTGGATTGTTCTCTTTACGTGGAGGTTGATTTTCTTGTTAGCCTTGAATAACCTTGCCTTTGTAGGGCTGACCCCGTGAGAATGGTTGGGTTCAAATTTTGTAACGTACAACAGTCCATCTTCCTCCAACTTTATAACAATCCTTGCAGGACAATTTTTCACCTTAGTCGGACGTGTTGTCAACGTACATGGAATTTCTGACGCTCGGGACCCTTCTCTTGTGCATGCTAGCATCAGGTAGTAGATCTCCCCATCCTCTCTTTTTCTTGATGTTCTAATCTTCCAACCAAAACCTTTTTTTGAAGCATACTCGCCATAAAATGATTTAAACTCCTCTATGGAAGAAAAGCACATCCCTGTTACAGGCTCCCACTTTTCATGATCATCATTAACAATGTCAACTCCAGCAGCTTCACCATCATCACCACCACAGTCCATGGAATTATTTGAAGTATCCATCAATATCCAATTGTGGGTACCACAATAAAACTGCACAAATTAGATCTTTCATAAGTTATGTCACAATTAAACCATCGATTTACAAGTTTATCGTATCAAATAATGTTGACAGACTAAAACCCACAAATAACTATAAAGTAGAAATGTTGTACATGGTTAACATTGACTGCAAATGTAGTAACAGAGTAACCGATTAACCAAATAATGAGAAGCAGTAACCAAATATTTCCAACTAATTAACCATTTATTTACTGAGTTTTGAAAAAAATTGTAGTATCAGAGTAACGGATTAACCAAATAATGAGAAGCAGTAACCAAATATTTTCAACTGATTAACCATTTATTTGCTGAGTTCTGAAAACAATTGCAGTATCAGAGTAACCGATTAACCAAATAATGAGAAGCAGTAACCAAATATTTCCAAATGATTAACCATTTATTTACTGAACTAATAACCTACCTCTGTAAGAAGGGCCAGGAAGCAGTCAAAGCATACCGAAGACAAATAGACTACAAAGGTATGTGTTTTTCACAAGCAATATTGTATTAACCTATTAACCTACCTCTGTAACTACCTCATCCTAACTAATCCCAATTAACTAACTAATTGGGGTTAGTAACTAACTTTATAAGATAGAGATAATAAAAAGCAAATAAATATTTGCATATATGTCTGTACATGATGGGCTAATTTGTCACTTGAACAGGGTTTCATAAAGACTATATCATGTAATTCTCAAGAAGCCAATATAAGCATTCTGAATGATGTCAGTGGCATCATAAAGCCATCAAGGTAAGTGAATATGTTATACATTTATGTGACTTTAGAGCATGAGACAAATTTTTTAGCAAGTTTCTGACAAAAAAAGGATGTGTTCATATACACATGACCATATGCGCAAGCACAAGCATTTCGAGAGCCTTTCAGAGAATCAGAATTCAGTTCCTTAAAATTCACAGATAGTAAATGCTCCACTAAGACACACTGACACTGACACACTAAAATGTTTATACCTCTTTCTCGAGACAAAATTACCAGCTAAAAACATTAAGCACAATTGATAACCCAAATACTGTTAACATTACTGTGAAAAAATCTCACGTATCGATGCATTGTGATTACTTGAACATATTCTAACTAAAAGATCAATTTACTTGAAATATTTGAAAGAGTGATTTGATGGTCCAAAATTTTGGAGGACCAAGTTGATGATCTTTAGAGGAACAAAATGGTAGCTTAGTTAATAAAAAAAAAGGAAAAGAAATTACTACATCACATGTATTTACATTTAATAATAAAAAAAATACCCTTTTAACTATCAGGAGGGCACCCCATGATGGACCACAATAACATGTACCTTTCCTCTCTGAACTTCAATTTCCCAAATTTTCTTTACTCATCATACTTCCAAAACCATACACATAAATCCATTTGCTAGAAGAATACCCAAGAAACCAACTAAATGCACAAAAAAAAAAGTTAACTAATTATCCAGCATACGCAGGCAATTATGCAACCCATCAAAATGCATAAGTCCAATAAAACGACACACAGACAGAACAAACAAAAACAAAAACAACCCCACCAAAGAAAAAAACTCCAAAACACAGTGATGATGATGATGATGAAGTACCTACCTCTAAGTACCTTACTTCTTGTTCCAACCATTTCAATTCTGCGTGTATCCTATGCTTCCCTCTTGTATCTGAAGAAGAAGACAGATACTGAACCCGACGCTGGCTGGAAATTGATTTGCCCAACTCAAAAATTGATTCGCCCAACTCAGAAATTAATTCGCCCAACTATCCGCCGGAGCACTGCCGCCGGAACTTCTGTCAGTTTCTCCAACAACCCGATGTACAGTGAAAATGAAAGCTTCAAAGCAATGGTCTCTCACATGCTCTCTGACGTTGCTGGACAAGGAGGGAAAATGGAGTTGGGAGAATGGAGCTCTCACACTGTTGGAGTGACAAAGTTGGGAGAAGGAGGGAAAATGGAGCTTGAACAGATCCTTTCTGAAGTTGATGACTGAAACAGGGAGGGAAAGTAAAGGGGAGAAAGAGGGAAAATGAAACAAATTTCCAAAAGCAGATCACGTGAATTGGTAAAAAAAAAAAACATACGATCCGTATTTTGCTACAGGGACTACGTGTCTGTGTCTATGTGTGTGTACATTTAACATTTCTGATTTTTTTTATAGTTAGGATCAAAAAGTTATACATTCTTATAGTAGGGACCAGAGGTAGTAATATGATAAAATTGAAGAAAGACATATTTAAAAAAGGGAGATAGCTTACATATGATAGGCAGGTCCATCTCAAGTCCCACAAGCTCAAGCAGCTTAAATCCATCCATGTCTGGCATGTGGGCTTCATTGATTACAAGGTCAAACTTGTCTTTGTTTTCTCTCAACAACTTCAGCGCGGTTATTGCATTTTTAGCCGTTACTGCAACGAACCATAACTAAAATAAATATAACTCTGATAGAGCAAAATGGCATACTGCAGAGCGATGCACCATCAAGGGTTCTCCAATTTGAGCTTGGAGGGGCTCCTAGAAGGGTGATGAAGAAGAGAGAAAAACAACCAAAAGGATGGATAAAATTTATCCGAATTTCTGCTTGATTGTATTTTATTCAGTGCTGTAATTTATAAACAAAGGAAAAATACTATGATGGAGGATCCTAGGCCAAGTGGAAGATGATCCATCCTTTATTCATAACAAACTTTTGGAATATTCTCCAACTGTAACAAAAGAAATCTAATTGGCCAAATCAAATATCTAGCATAACACATGAAATCATCGTGATTAGCGGAGTCACTATAATTCCCACGGCTCCCTTTCTTCAAACAAAATCTGCAAGCCACTTTGGGCTTCTCCTCAGCCTTGTTGGTCTCTCTGGCCCAAAATTATTCTCTCCTTTTGATCCAGCTAGCTCGTCCGGCCCATTCGAGTAAGACCCACTAGAGACTTCATGTGTGCTTAAGGGAACCGTATCATTGCCTCTTCCTTTGAAGAAAACATTGTCCTCAATGTTGAAATTAGGGTACGTCGTTTCTAGGGACTCCAAGTCCTCCTACGAAGCCTCAACCTCCAGCAGACTGTCCCATTAAATCAATAGTTAACGCCGGTCACCCCGATTTGTGCGTAGAAGACGAGTCTCGAGCACGCGATCCAGCTTAAGTTTGACGAGGGTTCCTATAACCAAAGGATCAAGTGTCGAGATCTGTGTGGGTGGCCTCCCATGGAAGGGGTTGAGCTTCGATATGTGAAACACTGAGGGGTTCCGACCAATGGCGGGCAGGACGAGCTCATAGGCGACCGAGCCAACTATGACACCCTCTACCCTAATACATCTATTTATTGTAAGTAAGTGAAATCTTTAGTGAGAGGAAAATATGATTTTCAAGAAAACCTTCTAATAGGAGTAAAGAGCACCACATGCATCATTCAGATCTCCAAGTCAATTCAAATTAATTAAAAGAAAATAAAGAGTTTACAAGGTTATTGCATAAACTTTGAAAGAACATGAGTAAAATATCCCATTCCCCGTTGTCACATTTATCAGAGCTTGGTAGTCCCTTTTACAAAACATAAATAAATAACATAATAAATCAACGTCTGAATCCTTGCTACGGCTGAAGAGCCCACTACAACACAAAACAAAATAGATAGCACTTATTTTTTGCCTTTGCTAGCACTTAAAAGCACTACCTATTCAGCCGCTAGTGATCAGGGTTCTTAAAGATAACGTTTTAAAAGCCCTAGTGAAAACAAGAATCGTTAGCGCTTCCTTAAAAAAAGCGCTAGCTATTGTTGATAATAACTAGCGCTTTTTCAAGGAAGCGCTATCTACACCTTTAATAATAGATAGCGCTTTCTTGAAAAAACGCTAGCTATTATCAATAATAGCTAGCGTTTTTTTAAGGAAGCGCTAACGATTCTCACTTTTTTTTAACAGTTGCAGCATTTTACAATGATGCAAACCAAAATAAACTATACAACAATGCCAACCAACAATACAACAAACAATGCCAACCAAAATTAATGCCTCACATGGGCCAACAACATACATCTAACTAATAATATAATAATGTGTATACACAATGATCATATATTTTAAACAAACTTCTCAGCCACATATTTGCACCACTCTTCCTTGAGGTGAGCTATTTGAACATCAGAATACGAATCGTATTTATATTTAGGAATATACTGCGAAATGATAAATAAATCACATTAAAGTTTAAGTATGCAAATGGTCAAATGAATGAGTAAGTATTTTAAGAACATAAATTACATATCTTCTTTAGGATTTGCATTTGGTTATGAACAACAATATCCTTCATAAACTTCATAACATAATAGCCACAATCATTGGAGTTTGGTTGGCGGGGGTACTAAAAAACCAAAAATATTTGAAATAAATAATTTTAATTTTTTAAACTAAATAATTGCATAACAATTTTGACAATACCTCTATAGGAATCCACTTAGTCGTTTTCTTAGATGATTTAGAAAATCGGGACTTGTGTAGTGTCCGATGTCCTTGATGAATTGCCAAAGCCTTGGGTCATAATAACACACAATTAGATATATTAATTAGTGCATAAATTTTCAACCTCAATTTCACATTCAGAACTCGTTCCAATACATGCATATATATACTTGCTGATTGAACGTATCTGTCATTTCTTTGTAGTTGCTCAAAGGAGTATGCAAATAACACAAATAGTACACCGTGTCTTCCCGGGGATTGATCGCTAACAATACCCAATGGGCCCTAAAAAAATGTTGAATAAGAAAATCCTAATTAGCAGGTAATCACATTTCACAAAATTTAGTATCGTTATATGTGTGTGTGTGTACATATATATGATTAAATTAAATAAATGACTCATCCTAGGTTAATCGGTGACAAAACAATGTGTTAACACTGGCTTCGTCGCTTTTGCCAAGCGTTTAGATATATAGTCCACTATATTGCCAGATTTATATTGAAAATTTGTTTTCTTTGGGCATAAGAACACAAACCTCTCGGTCCGTTATTCTGGGATCAGTATCTCATCATACAAGTGCCTTGAATATAATTAAAACATAAACAAATTAATGGATTAACAATAACATCAATATTAGGTGAAAGAATAAAAAAAAATGTATACTTTAAAGTTGGATGTTATACCTGATATATACACTAACTACAGTTTGACTGACCCACACTCCATCAGTAAAAACTTCTGTCAGTTCATCCTTAGCACTGAAAAATAATGGAATTGGAGATACATAACCGAAAATATTTTTTTCCATTGTAATTTGGAATTGTTCTCCGGTTATTGTCATCCTTATTTTAGCATGAACTTTCAGATAATTAAAAAATTTTGCTTCAAGAGGGGCTGAGATTTGTCCATAGGCTTTACTGGGGATGTACAAGACCAAAATGTTTGCTCCTTGCCCTTTCCCTTCTCCTCTCCTTGTCATTGGCTTTGGATTTTATGGGTTTCTATATATTTTTCATGAGTTAGTGACCACATAATTTTATAAATATATTATGATTATGATAACGAATCATGTTTATTAGAAAATAGCACGTCACTTATTACGAGTTTTACCGACCATGCCACATAAGTACCTATTGCCTGTCCCACTGCCATGATATCTGCCCCCTCAAGTGGTACAGGCAATGGTGCATCCCCTTCAATTGCAAAGTCAACTCTAACCTTGTAATGATGGTTAGGCAATGGACCATTGTGCAATTTGGCACTTAAATCAGTGAAACAAATCCCCTTGCCAACCGCTCGAGATGGGCTTGACAAATATAGCGTACACTCTTTGAAGTCCTAAACCAATGATAAACAAAATATTAATATGATAAACCATTGATGCAATACATACAAGTAACGAAAATTTCTAATTATTTATTATCTCAGGCTCGGGTGACTTAAGAGTGCATCCATCCACCGGTTCCATCACCTCCGCCGGTTCCATCACCTCCTCCGATTCCTTAAGTAATCAAGATCCACTATAATATTAAATTAGAAGTAATTTGATTTACAAATACTAATTATCAATTCACAAATAATCAAGATCCACTAATTAACAATTCACAAATACTAATTAATCTACCAAACTCTGCCTTTGAAGTAATTTGATTTATTACCTTGTGTGACTTTAGAGTGCAACTATCATTGGCGCTACCATCCTGATGCTCCCCTATCAGTCCCTTGTCCTGACGCTCACCTACCGGTCCCTTGTCCTAATGTTGCCCCTTTTTCAGTTCCTGGACCTCCTGATAGAGTTTGGCTATCATCCGCCTCAAGTCTTCATTTTCATCTTTTCTTGCGCGCTTCGGTGGACCAAAGATAGCTTTCTGTGGGACACCAAATCCCACACCCCTTACACGTCTTGGATATTCTTTAATGGGGATGACTTGGGAAAGGATGTCTGTGTCATCCACTGTGACATACCCTCCTGTGTTAGGGCATCCTGAGACACAAATATTATTCAAAAAGATTGTTAAGTATTGTCACTTTCATAAAAAAAATTGCAAATGAAAATGTTATTTAATCTATCATACTTCTAATTTTTTCATACACTTCCGTAGTTGGGGGGTCTTCAATCTCACCATCCTTGTTTCGGCGGGCTTCTATCCACAAGACATGGCGATCAATTGATTTTGAGGATGCACAATCCTCTTCTCCTGCTTGCTTCATCTATACATATTAAAAAAAGTGAAATTCATCAGTGTTTATTACGTTACTCTACATACATGCTCAAATTCACCAGTTGTATATATAATTTAAGGTTACTCTTCATACCAGATCTTCCTCAATGCCCGAATATCCCTTAACCCCTCCTCTATATGGGTAAGGAGGATTGATGCTCTCTGCCGATTTGCGTTACTTGTTCTCTATATAGACAAACATATAAATGTGATTAGGAACGACAACAATTAAATATACAAGTATTGACTACATATATAGGTATACAAGTAGGGACATGTATAAGTATACCAGAAATTTAGGATCTCTGGTGTGTTTTGCTACAAAATCAGTCCAAACGTCCGTTCCTATGACTGATTGGATACAATGATGGAGGATTAGGTCTAATATTCCCTTTTTCATCTCTCGCCCGCTTAGACAGCCATGCTCGAAATGTCCGATGAGATTTTCTGGCAATCTTCATTATGATGTCCTTATGAGTGTTGTCAACATCAAATGCTTTCTACAAATACATTATAAACAAAATGGTAGGGTAAGTATATTTACACAACTGAGAAGAAATACAAATGATCAATGTTAATTAATTTATATACCTTTATCTCAGCCCAAAGCTCCTCTTTGCATCTATCCAAAACTACATTATTTTTCTGTAACCAACGACTAAACGTACATGGAATCATCATTCACACTTGAGTTCCAATGAAACTTTTCAAATCTCTACCACCTTTGCCTATAGGTTGACCTAACATTTCATGAAACCTAAAAAAAAGTATACAACATTAGATAATAAATAGATAAAAACAACTAATTATATTAATTAGTAACAATCTTACCGCTTGTATCTCTCCTCTACTCTTAGCTCGGATGATACTCTTTTTGTATGTCGGTCCACGGGTACGGCGGTTCACATTTTGGGCCACAGTAGCATCACTATCATGAGCATCTAGTTAATGTCCGGAATTAGCCATATCTATCTGCAATTAATATAACATCACAACTGTAACATCCCAATTTTTAAGAATAATGATTTTAGCAATAAAATCCTGGATACTCGAAAAATAAGTCACAGAGATTGATCACCTCGATGATTTACTGAGAGTACGTGGAATTATTTTGATTTATTATAAATAATTTATTTATTAAAAATAAATATTAATCATGATGTCAATTCAAATTAATTGACAGCGTAGACGTATGCTGCGTTAATGCGAATTCGTCAATTTAAACTTTATATAAGTTTTCTACGTGACGCGGTAACGCGTATTTTGTGTTAACCGAGAAATTGATTGAAATATATCAAGATGAAATTAAATTTAAGAATTAATATTTTATATTAATTCATAGTTCGAAAATCGTCGAAAAACTTTAACGAAGTTTCGTCGCGTTTCGAATCGCCGGGTAAATTTTATCCGCATTAAAATTTAAAACGAACTCCGATTTCGATGAAAATCGAATCGTAACTTGTTGTGAATATTTTTGAGTGTTTTGTATTGTTTTTATTATTTATGATAATATTTTATCACGCGAAGAATTAATTTCTCGTTAAATTAATTTTCGTGATTTTATCGGCAAATAATTAATCGATAACGCGGTTATTCGATGCCGTGTTTTTGGCGCGCTTTAGACTCTAGGATTAGAGGGTAATTATGAGGGATGAGAGGGTAGATGTTTAGATATAATTGATGGGATTAGCATCTCATAACTGGGTAGGAGTCACATTTTTTGTGGTTTATTAGGTGATGCTTTTTCTAATTCATTTCTAACCAAGTATCACACACTTGTTTTAATTAAATTTTGTTTCCTTCTTCTCCCTCCCATTGAGCCTCATCAGGCCGTGACTCTCCCATTTTTTTTTAGTCATTCAAATTTTTTTTTCTTCCACTTGGCTTCCAAGTTAAGTGTAAATGACATTCTTTTATTGTATTTAAATAAATTAAAAACCCTCCCCTTGTTATTTTTCTTCTGGTCGTGACCCACATCCCACCCTCACTTTCATTTTATTTTTTTCACTTCTCCATCCCCTTGTAAGCACCAGCGAAACTCCCTCCCACTTCTACTTCCATTTCTCATCTTTCATCTTGCTACCTAGTGTTGTTAAAAAAAAAAAGGAAATCAAGACCCATCCTTCCCCTTTGATTTTCTGCTGGCCGAGACCCCCCATCTTCACCCTCACCCTCATTTCTTTTCATCTTCTTCATGTCCTAGAGAGAGAAGCTTCGACATCCATGGCTTCCATGCTTTATCAAGAGTTCTAGCTTGATTTCACCTACAATTTGCAACCATTCTTACTCCTACCTTCTTCCCCTACTCAATCATCTCTTCTCAACCTTGCAAGTAGGAAGAAAACAGAATTTTTCTTCCCCCTGTACTGTACAAAAAACGTGAGTTTCATATGTGGTAGAGGTAATGATTTTTCTTGCTTTGCTCTTGTTTTTAAGTCTTAATAATTGTTTGATTATGATCAAGGAGCAAAATGATCAATGTTCCCCAAATTGTGTGAACCCTAGGTTTATGAAAAAGGGGAAAAATGTGATTGCCTATGTGAATCATCCAATTAATTTGTGATTTGAGCAATTTGACGTTGTTGTTGTTGAATTGAACTCATAGTTTTGAAATTAGAAATTTTTGGATAATTTCTTATGATGAAAAGCATTCTTGAGGAAGGGGATTAGTTGTATTTATGTTGTAATTCATGTAATTAATTGATGAGGGTTATGTTTTAGGTAGTTTAATGGCTATTGGATTGATTATGCTTGAGTTAGTAGTAAAGATAGTGCATGTTTTGTGAAAATTTGATTCTTAAGGGACTAGAATAGCATGTAAAAAAAAATTAGTTGGTTAGTCTTCTAGTAATTATCATTATTATGATCATGATTTAAATGTTTGGAATCAAAAGAATTAGGAAACCTCTTTGAAACCTTTCTTTTAAATTGTTCTTTAAATGAGTTATGGAACCTAGTTGAAAACATGGCCTTGATTTATGATCGATAATTGAAAGAAAAATGCTAAATGTAATGGTGTTAGTGACTTATGTGGGAAAACCTTGTTTTTGAGAAAGTTGGAAACATTTTTTTTTAAACTAGCATGTTGTTGAGTTGTTTTGTGAATTAAAAACCTATTCTTGAAAAGAGAGATTAGTGGGATTTATTGTGGGAATCTTGTATCTAATGGATGGTCCTTGTCTCTTGGTTATTATAGTTGTAATTGCTATGGTTGAAATGGTTAAGGCAATGAAGCACTTAGGTGAATGAGATTCTTTGTAATCCTAAAAGCCAAGTGGAGCCTAATTAAAGATTTTATTGAGTTTGGTATAAAAAGTAATGAATCTTAGTGTGTTTAGGAATTTTTCTAGTATTGGAAAGTTTTTAGAAAAGATTTTTGATTGAAATTGAAGTGATTTGGAAGGTAAGGCTATGATGCATTAAGGTGTAAAGAGATTTCATAATCCTAAGACCTAGTGGAGCCTTGAATCAAATATTATTATTAGTGAGATTGAAATCTAGTTATGGTTTTATGTCTTAAGTTTTAGAAAGGGAATGAGTCTTAGTCCTTAAAACCTTATTCTTCCAATTGTTTGTTATTTCTTTCAAGTGTAGGTGATTCTTTAAAATGTTAATTTTTAAATTGCGTGTATTGAAGTGTAAGTGTTTTGGTTATCTAAGAGGTTTTTGGGTTTTGAGAGCTTAAGGGATTAGAAAATAGTCTATGCTAGGTTTGTACTAAGTTTGTTATGGTATTAGGAGTTGAGACCCAAGATCGTGCGATGTAGAGATCGAGGAATACGTGAAGACGCGTAGCTTGGAGTTTGGTAAGGGCGCTTCACATTTAATACCTTTCTTAGTATGTTAGCGTAAAGGCACTTCTAGACATTTGTAGGCTTTATTTTTGTATGTCCTTGTGTAAGGGCAACCTTGGATATTGTTAGAATTAAATTTCAAGTGTTTATGCGAAGAAGTCTGAGAACCTAAGGGTTCGAAGTGAGGGTCTTGTACCCCTTCGCTTTATTATTTTTATATGCTGATTATTTTAGTGGGCTTGTCTGCAAGTGGTTGGTAGCTGTCCCCAACCCCCCACACTTGTTTGTACATCTCTGTCAATTCCATCGAATAGCAGAGGGATGGTGTAACACCTGAGGACGAGATCGACATCGTATTAGGACGACGTATCGAGACCTCGACCAAGACCTTGTGTCGAGATCCCGTGACTAGATCGTTTGCCGAGATCAGTTGTCGTGGTGATGAGACCACGATGCACTATTTGCTGGCCCTGGAGGAGGTCGGCGTGTCGAGTTGATGAAGTCGCGTCTAGTGGATGAGGGCGCAAGTCGGTAGCCGAGAGACGCGTTCACGGCTTCGTGTTAGAACCTTATGCGCTTGCACGAGCACTCTTTGTCGACATCGTGTCGAGATGACACCTCGTATTCTTTGAGCGTTATTGACGTTATTATTATATTGTTTGTAATTATTACATTGTCGAAACTTGCCGTGTGGCCAAGCAGTGAGGGTAATTATGAGAGGAGCGAGTTAACGGGTAGATGATTGATGGGATTGGCATCTTATAGCTGGAGTTCACGTTTATACCCCTCTCTCGCCGTATTTGTATACCACGGCCAGATTCCTCACGCTCATTCTTTCTCTTTTCTTCTTTCTTCTTCCTTCATACGCTCACGTGTTTCGTTGTTTTCTTCAAAAACTTCCATCAGCGAAACGTGAGTTCCATCGAGATTCTGCCTGAAGCTTTCTTCATCGATCTTGTTCATCATCTGACTTCTCGACCCGTATCTCGTCGATCGACCATCACCGTTGAGGTATTAAGAACGATTTTTATCTTCTTCGTGCTCTTGTTTAGCGCTAATTCTTCTTCCATTTTTAACCCAGTTTATGCTTCCAAATCATATCAAATTGATGGGTTTTCTTATTCACGATATTACTATCTTTACTAGCAGATTAATTGGGCTTGTAAAACAAATTTCTTTCTCGATTCTATGATCAGCGGATTGCCGAAACCTCCATTTTTGGTTACGTTTAGATTTCTTGTTTTTCATTCGTTGTTCTAGTTATTGTTGTTGTCGATCTATCTGTTGAAGCATCGGATAACTTTTTCATGAAATTTTGATCGAAATCACAACTTTGTGTTAGAGGAAAAATATATTTGATTCTTGAGTTTTATTTTTAGGTTGTGGTTGAAGTTTGGGGATGAAGAGCTAGATGTATTAGAACCATAGATCGATCTAAGTTGTGTTTGTTTTAGGAAGTCGATTCCAGAGATCGAGTGATTTAGGAATCGAGGTGTCTGAAAGCGAATCCAAGGGCCAGGCGGAGCGTGAGTCGGTCGAGGATTGTGCGTGTCGAAGTCGGCGAAGCGTCACGATGTCGAAGTCGTTGTCGAGCTCGTTGAAGGCAGTAGTGTCGAGATCGAGTAAGAGAAGTCGTTGTCGAGGCTCTTTGAAGGCAATTTTGTGTCGAGTCGTTGTCGGCGACATTAACTTGAGTTGATGGCGCTTCACATTAATATTTTTCATAGTATGTAAAGGGCAGCTCTAGAAATCTCTAAGGCTTTATTTTATAAGTCCTTAAGTAAAGGGCATTTCATATTCTCGTGGTTATGTTATTGTGTATGGATTTCTGATTTGTGTCAGTGAAATGTTGTGATATGATTGAGTTTTTGCATGTATTTAATATGTGATTGAATATATGCGTGGAATTAATGTATTGCATGTTGAATTGCGTTTCTTCATGTCGAGCTTGCTCTTTTATTTGACATCATGCGGTTGAATATCTTGTGTTTAACTCTTTGAATATCATTGTATCGCCGTGAATTGTTCATCGAGTGGCGAGCTAGGTGAGTCGTATGGCGTTTTTGAGCCGTGACCGGATAGCGGGGGTGCTAGGTCCCCTTTTTGTTTACGGGAGATTGACTAAACGTCGCCACGCTCCCGGGACCTGAGTTATTTATCTAGGGAGGCGAGGATCCCAAGGCTTAAGTGGACTTTCCGACATCTGATGCAGGCGTGTGCATTCCAGGAAAATTGTCGGTCGAGAGAAAATGGATTTCTGAGTTGTGTCAAGTTTAGAGTGAGATGGTCGAGTCACGTCGGTGAATGTTATACTTTCTTTGTTTGTTTATATATTTATGTCGAGCTTATCTTGAATTGTTGAGAAGTTGACCGCTTTCCCGTGGTGCCTTCAATCCGCAGCGGTTACCCAGGCGATGTCGAAAGCGCGAGGAACTCGGCGGTGAGCGATGCCGAGGAGGAGCTCGGCGAGGACCCGGTGGCGACCTCTATCTGTCGTGATTGTTTATTTGTTGGATGTTTGTTTTTAGAGGTGTACTTGTTTTTCTTTTGTGTTTGAGGTCGTGACGGTTTGGCGGTGTTGTGTTGTTGCTACGAGTGGCTGGTGGTCTTACTTTTTGGAGGCGACCCTGCGTGGGAGTCTGCCCGGAAGTACCCCAGGGTATGATTACTCTTTTGAAAGTCGTCGTACCTTAGGTGTATTTTCTTTACACATTTGCTACTCTGTATTTTGTATACATTATTATTTAGAGTGATATATATATGTGTATGTTATGCATGTATGTTTTATTAGAATTTAAGTCTTGTGTCTTAGTTGCACCATGTTTCGAAAAGCTGTAATTACTCTGATGTGCAGGTTGGTTTTATAAAAAAACATATCGTATTTTTAAAAAGGCACAAGAGTTTTGTTTTTTAAAACACATCTCATATAGGTTTATGTTGAGCTTGGTGTGTTGAGCTCGATAACTCCCAGGCTTCGGTATATTAATTCGGTAGCGGTCAGGAAGCAGTCGTTCTGGATGGATTTCATATTGTGTGTTGACTATTGTTGCTCAGTACGATTATTTGAGATGAGATGCTTATGTTATTTAGATCTGATGAATTGAGTTATATTGCTATGTTGCTTATCTTTGTTGAGCTGAATTATATTGTTATAATTATGCGAATTGTTCATCCGAGTCTGAGAGTGGGTTAGTCGTTGAGTCGTAGGACGTTTTTGAGCCTGAGCCGATTCACCTAGGGTGTTGGAATCTCCTAAAAGGCTACGGCTGGTGTTCGGTAGGGAATGGCTAGACGTTGGTTTTGCCGGGACGTTTTTGAGCTTGAGTCGATTCACCTAGGGTGCTAGGATCCCCTAAAAGGCTACGGCTGGTGTTCGATAGGGAATAGCTAGGCGTCGTAATGCTAATGGAACCTGAGCTGAATGTCCTAGGGTGAGGGAGAGCCCAAGGCTATGGCTGTTATTCAATGGATGGATCCGCGTTACTTCCGGTGTGTGGCGAAAGTGTTGAGAGAATGAGTCTTGATTTGGGTCTTGAGTCGCGCTTGTGAATTGTATACACTGTTGTTTGCCGATTGTCATGATTTATTATTTTCCGTAATATGTTGTGTTATTACATGTTTTATTGCCGAGTGTGTTGTCGAATATGTGTATCTGCCTCTTTTATTTTAAGAAGTTGACCCTTGCCAGTGGTTCTGTCAATTAATGATTGTAACCGGATGGCGAGCAAGCGAGAGGATTAGGCGCAAGGAGGCGCAGCTGTAGATGATCATCTAGCGTGACTTGTACTATGTTGAAGAGTCTACTAACAGTCTAGTGAGGAACGTATTGTGCCGACCAGCTATAGAATAATTGTCGTTGTTCAGTATTGTAATAAATGTCTGTCATGTTTCAAGATATGTATTGTTAGACGTGAATTGATGGAAAATTTGAATGTGGTCATGTAATGTCTTAAATTGTTTTCCGCCATGTTTCTAAAAGTCGCTGTGATGCTCTGACTGCTTCTCTAAAGAATTTATTTTAAAAAAAAAAAATATAGGACCACATTTCTCGAAAACCCTACGAGCAGAGTATTCCACCTTTCGGAAACATGTCAACTTTTGTCAGAATGTTCACTTAGTAGCACTCCAGAAACAGGGTGTTACAATAGTGGTATCAGAGCAGTTCGGTTCTAACCGGACTGTGAGCTGGGCAAACTATAGCTGGTCAAGTGTTGGGAGGATAGAAGTTAGCCGTTGGGAGTCAACATGTGTTTTGTTGGGAGTCAAACTATGCTTGTGTGATTGTTCCTCAAGTGGATTAACTCTACTTGTAATTGTTTGAAATTGTTCCTTAATTGAAACAACGTGTGCTGAGACACACCAAACCTATTGTGGGATTTTTATTAGGTTGAGAAACCTCGTGGAAATTCAATATCTCCGAAACGAATGATTGTTCCTGTTTTAGCAGATAAATCAGAGATGGTATCAGAGAATTTGGATGACCCAGATTCCAGACGCAGGGACGTGTCTCTCCATTAAGCAAAGGAGAGAGCTTAGCAGCTGAAGAATTTATCTCAGGGAACACAGCAATAAGGCGTTATGCTTAGGCGGAGATTTGGAATAGAGGTAGTTCATAGGATACGATATTAGCATTATTGCATATATGTGATCCTTGAAGTATAGTGGTTCTAAGTATAAGCCACAATGGTTGTTGTTTGAATTATTTTGATACATACTAAATTTGAAAATCGAAACTAATTTACGATTTTCTGAGTGTGACCTGTTTGGCACTAACATTTGTGTGTTCGCAGTGGTCGATTCTTGCACTACTGCGAATATGTGTGACTGATGGTGTGATTGATTATTTGCGTGAGCGTATCTTTATTTTCCCAACGAAATATTATACACGATTATTTTAGCAAGCGTTAATTAAATATCTTATGATATTTTAATTCACGCGAGATCCATTTGACCTAGTTGGATGGAATTTAGAAGGATAGTGGGAATTGCGGGTCATAGTTTTAGTACGTGGCAAGTTATGTAGCTGGCATTGGGTAGTATCCAAAATTCTTATTCCAAACTTTGCCCTGATTTTTCATATCTTAGGAGATTTACTTTAGGTAGAAACCAAGTATAGTTAGATGACTCATTTTCCACTTCTCTTCCTTATGTGACCGGTTACTCGTCCACAATAGGTGGAGCAGAGGATATTTCATTTAGTCTTAGTGTTAGGGGGTGACGAGAACTCGGACTAACCTTTTGAGAAATTATTATTTCCTTTCTTTTATTCTCTGACCGGGCAGGAAATTTTTTTTTATTTTATTGATTCTCTTACTATTTTGGTCGGCCACGATTAAAAAGAAAAGTGGGGGAATAGTGTACTTCTGGGTATTGGTACAAGTGGTGGAAAGAGAAAGAAGAGATTTTGGTTGATTCCCTTATTATAATGTCGGCCACGTTTCAAAAGAAAAGATGGGGAAATAATTCATTCTGTCAGGTATTGGAGTGAGTGGAGAACAAATTAGGTTCCTTTCTTCTTCCTTCTCGGTGTACCGCGAGCGAACTCTAACCCCAAAGAGAGAACTCCATTTTTCTTCCATTCTTTTCCTAGCAAAACCGTGTGACAGTAAGTGGGGTGTGAGAGAGTTGCATTTCTTCCTACTTCCTTCTTGACAAACTGCGAGCCTTAGGATGAGTTTGGAGAAAGATTCCCCCTTCTTTGCGTGTTATTTGTTGATGTGGGTGGTATTGTTGATGTTGATAATTTTGAGGATTTTGATGTTCTGCTTCTGTTAAAGTCATGGCACTGCGAGTTCTAGGAGGAGCTATAGGTGAGTATCTCAATTTTTGTTCAATTCTTGTATTGCTTGAATCTTTTAGAGTAATGAACTTAATTGTTAATGATCTTGTTGGCAATAGATTTAAGTCCTTTAAAATAAAAAAAAACTTAAATTCGGAGATTGGGTGCAAAACTTTTATTTGTGTCGTTAAAATTCATTAAAACCCATGAGAGTGATTAGTAGTTTGTATTATTGATCTAAATTTTGCTTGCTTGGTGTGCTAGAGTTTGTAACTAACTATTTTAAAAGTTCATAATTATTTGGTTCCGAAAGAAAAACGATTTTTTTGTGTCTCAAGTTAAAGGTTAGTTACAAAATGTTGAGTAAGTGTATATGTTGTATAGTCCTCTGAAAAGAGAAAAATGGTTTCGGGTTTTGAACACTTAGTTAACGATTTATGAAAATTTGTTATAGAAAAAGTGAGTTAGTAAATTGGTTTTAATTCTTGAACTAAAGTGTGTTTGACAAATTTGAGAAAAATGAAGTTGTGTTTTTTTTATTAGTTCTTTGTGTTGATGTTATTCCCAAGAAATTGATGTTTTCTTTTAGAGGAATGTTTGATTAGAAAAGAATTTTAATCCTTTGGAAGTTTAATTGGCCTTTTATACTCTTGCTATGTGTAACCACGATGGCATGCGAATAGGCTAGTGTTATTATCCGTAGAATGACGCGAAGCCGTAAGTTGTACCCGTGATCGTGATCGTGACCGTGACCGTGATCATGGACGAGCAGATGTCGTGATCGGGGAAGAAGCATCAGTCAGCCACAAAGAGTTCTTCGTTCACTAACTACGCCTATTATGCAATGTGCTATATGTTTATGTTTTGTGATAGCTAGTGTTGCATGTTACATTATGTAATTACGAATATTATAGTACTATGTACAATAACAAGTATTGTGAATGCTCTTGTGTGCAAAATATTTTACGGTTTTGAGTAAATTAATTTTTCCATATTTTACTATCCTTGTAGTTTCGAGGACGAAACTATTTTAAGAGGGTTGGTATTGTAACATCCCAATTTTTAAGAAAAGTGATTTTAGCAATAAAATCCTGGATACTCGAAAAATAAGTCACAGAGATTGATCACCTCGATGATTTACTGAGAGTACGTGGAATTATTTTGATTTATTATAAATAATTTATTTATTAAAAATAAATATTAATCATGATGTCAATTCAAATTAATTGACAGCGTAGACGTATGCTGCGTTAATGCGAATTCGTCAATTTAAACTTTATATAAGTTTTCTACGTGACGCGGTAACGCGTATTTTGTGTTAACGGAGAAATTGATTGAAATATATCAAGATGAAATTAAATTTAAGAATTAATATTTTATATTAATTCATAGTTCGAAAATCGTCGAAAAACTTTAACGAAGTTTCGTCGCGTTTCGAATCGCCGGGTAAATTTTATCCGCATTAAAATTTAAAACGAACTCCGATTTCGATGAAAATCGAATCGTAACTTGTTGTGAATATTTTTGAGTGTTTTGTATTGTTTTTATTATTTATGATAATATTTTATCACGCGAAGAATTAATTTCTCGTTAAATTAATTTTCGTGATTTTATTGGCAAATAATTAATCGATAACGCGGTTATTCGATGCCGTGTTTTTGGCGCGCTTTAGACTCTAGGATTAGAGGGTAATTATGAGGGATGAGAGGGTAGATGTTTAGATATAATTGATGGGATTAGCATCTCATAAAGTGAGTAGGTGTCACATTTTTTGTGGTTTATTAGGTGATGCTTTTTCTAATTCATTTCTAACCAAGTATCACACACACTTGTTTTAATTAAATTTTGTTTCCTTCTTCTCCCTCCCACTGAGCCTCATCAGGCCGTGACTCTCCCATTTTTTTTTAGTCATTCAAATTTTTTTTCTTCCACTTGGCTTCCAAGTTAAGTGTAAATGACATTCTTTTATTGTATTTAAATAAGTTAAAAACCCTCCCCTTGTTATTTTTCTTCTGGTCGTGACCCACATCCCACCCTCACTTTCATTTTATTTTTTTCACTTCTCCATCCCCTTGTAAGCACCAGCGAAACTCCCTCCCACTTCTACTTCCATTTCTCATCTTTCATCTTGCTACCTAGTGTTGTTAAAAAAAAAAAGGAAATCAAGACCCATCATTCCCCTTTGATTTTCTGCTGGCCGAGACCCCCCATCTTCACCCTCACCCTCATTTCTTTTCATCTTCTTCATGTCCTAGAGAGAGAAGCTTCAACATCCATGGCTTCCATGCTTTATCAAGAGTTCTAGCTTGATTTCACCTACAATTTGCAACCATTCTTACTCCTACCTTCTTCCCCTACTCAATCATCTCTTCTCAACCTTGCAAGTAGGAAGAAAACAGAATTTTTCTTCCCCCTGTACTTTACAAAAAACGTGAGTTTCATATGTGGTAGAGGTAATGATTTTTCTTGCTTTGCTCTTGTTTTTAAGTCTTAATAATTGTTTGATTATGATCAAGGAGCAAAATGATCAATGTTCCCCAAATTGTGTGAACCCTAGGTTTATGAAAAAGGGAAAAAATGTGATTGCCTATGTGAATCATCCAATTAATTTGTGATTTGAGCAATTTGACGTTGTTGTTGTTGAATTGAACTCATAGTTTTGAAATTAGAAATTTTTGGATAATTTCTTATGATGAAAAGCATTCTTGAGGAAGGGGATTAGTTGTATTTATGTTGTAATTCATGTAATTAATTGATGAGGGTTATGTTTTAGGTAGTTTAATGGCTATTGGATTGATTATGCTTGAGTTAGTAGTAAAGATAGTGCATGTTTTGTGAAAATTTGATTCTTAAGGGACTAGAATAGCATGTAAAAAAAAAAATTAGTTGGTTAGTCTTCTAGTAATTATCATTATTATGATCATGATTTAAATGTTTGGAATCAAAAGAATTAGGAAACCTCTTTGAAACCTTTCTTTTAAATTGTTCTTTAAATGAGTTATGGAACCTAGTTGAAAACATGGCCTTGATTTATGATCGATAATTGAAAGAAAAATGCTAAATGTAATGGTGTTAGTGACCTATGTGGGAAAACCTTGTTTTTGAGAAAGTTGGAAACATTTTTTTTTAAACTAGCATGTTGTTGAGTTGTTTTGTGAATTAAAAACCTATTCTTGAAAAGAGAGATTAGTGGGATTTATTGTGGGAATCTTGTATCTAATTGATGGTCCTTGTCTCTTGGTTTTTATAGTTGTAATTGCTATGGTTGAAATGGTTAAGGCAATGAAGCACTTAGGTGAATGAGATTCTTTGTAATCCTAAAAGCCAAGTGGAGCCTAATTAAAGATTTTATTGAGTTTGGTATGAAAAGTATTGAATCTTAGTGTGTTTAGGAATTTTTCTAGTATTGGAAAGTTTTTAGAAAAGATTTTTGATTGAAATTGAAGTGATTTGGAAGGTAAGGCTATGATGCATTAAGGTGTAAAGAGATTTCATAATCCTAAGACCTAGTGGAGCCTTGAATCAAATATTATTATTAGTGAGATTAAAATCTAGTTATGGTTTTATGTCTTAAGTTTTAGAAAGGGAATGAGTCTTAGTCCTTAAAACCTTATTCTTCCAATTGTTTGTTATTTCTTTCAAGTGTAGGTGATTCTTTAAAATGTTAATTTTTAAATTGCGTGTATTGAAGTGTAAGTGTTTTGGTTATCTAAGAGGTTTTTGGGTTTTGAGAGCTTAAGGGATTAGAAAATAGTCTATGCTAGGTTTGTACTAAGTTTGTTATGGTATTAGGAGTTGAGATCCAAGATCGTGCGATGTAGAGATCGAGGAATACGTGAAGACGCGTAGCTTGGAGTTTGGTAAGGGCGCTTCACATTTAATACCTTTCTTAGTATGTTAGCGTAAAGGCACTTCTAGACATTTGTAGGCTTTATTTTTGTATGTCCTTGTGTAAGGGCAACCTTGGATATTGTTAGAATTAAATTTCAAGTGTTTATGCGAAGAAGTCTGAGAACCTAAGGGTTCGAAGTGAGGGTCTTGTACCCCTTCGCTTTATTATTTTTATATGCTGATTATTTTAGTGGGCTTGTCTGCAAGTGGTTGGTAGCTGTCCCCAACCCCCCACACTTGTTTGTACATCTCTGTCAATTCCATCGAATAGCAGAGGGATGGATTTCATATTGTTTGTTGACTGTTGTTGCTCAGTACGATTATTTGAGATGAGATGCTTATGTTATTTAGATCTGATGAATTGAGTTATATTGCTATGTTGCTTATGCTGTTGAGCTGAATTATATTGTTACAATTATGCGAATTGTTCATCTGAGTGCGAGAGTGGGTTGAGTCGTTGAGTCGTAGGACGTTTTTGAGCCTGAGCCGATTCACCTAGGGTGTTGGAATCTCCTAAAAGGCTACGGCTGGTGTTCGGTAGGGAATGGCTAGACGTTGGTTTTGCCGGGACGTTTTTGAGCTTGAGTCGATTCACCTAGGGTGCTAGGATCCCCTAAAAGGCTACGGCTGGTGTTCGATAGGGAATAGCTAGGCGTCGTAATGCTAATGGAACCTGAGCTGAATGTCCTAGGGTGAGGGAGAGCCCAAGGCTACGGCTGGTATTCAGTGGATGGATCCGCGTTACTTCCGGTGTGTGGCGAAAGTGTTGAGAGAATGAGTCTTGATTTGGGTCTTGAGTCGCGCTTGTGAATTGTATACACTGTTGTTTGCCTATTGTCATGATTTATTATTTTCCGTAATATGTTGTGCTATTACATGTTTTATTGCCGAGTGTGTTGTCGAATATGTGTATCTGCCTCTTTTATTTTAAGAAGTTAACCCTTGCCAGTGGTTCTGTCAATTAATGATTGTAACCCAGATGGCGGAGCAAGCAGAGGATTGGAACTGCAAGGAGGAGCAGCTGTAGATGGTCATCTAGCATGACTTGTACTATGTTGAAGAGTCTACTAACAGTCTAGTGAGGAACGTATTGTGCCGACCAGCTATAGAATAATTGTCGTTGTTCAGTATTGTAATAAATGTCTGTCATGTTTCAAGATATGTATTGTTAGACGTGAATTGATGGAAAATTTGAATGTGGTCATGTAATGTCTTAAATTGTTTTCCGCCATGTTTCTAAAAGTCGCTGTGATGCTCTGACTGCTTCTCTAAAGAATTTATTTTTAAAAAAAAAATATAGGACCACATTTCTCGAAAACCCTACGAGCAGAGTATTCCACCTTTCGGAAACATGTCAACTTTTGTCAGAATGTTCACTTAGTAGCACTCCGGAAACAGGGTGTTACAACAACAAGCTCAAAACATAGCCAAACCAGAAGGAAAAAAAACACAGCACATGCGGGACAAAGTATATGAATGATGAACACCTCAATGAATACATGAATTGCATTAATTTGATCACAAACCACAAACATTGTTCTATGATCAAACCCGGCATGCAAAATCCAAATCATAGAAAATGGAAGCAAAGACAGAAAAACAAGATTTTATGAAGGGCATGATCTGAATAATCACTCCATCGTTGATGAATTAACAGAAAGACAAAAACTTTGAACCGAAAAAAACAGCAGTAGCACAAACAGCAGCAGAACAAAAGGTAGCAAAACACATAGTGGCATATTGCTTTAAGCACTAACCAACGAACACATATACATTCTATAACTCATATATCTTGAAGCAAACTCATTCACATGGCTGGAGTGCATGAAAATAGAGTCATATATTCACGTGACACTACAAACAGTACCAACACTATATTAATAGAGGGTAAACCATTTTACAATGTAACAACATGCACTGCAAGAAGTAACTCAACAACTTAAAACCATAACTTTAAATAAAAGGAACCTAAAATCAGATTCCATATAACACAATATTATCAAGTAATGGCATACCCACGAAGGAAAATGAGGGAGTGAAAAAATTCATTACCTGAGTCGCGAGTTTGCTAGAAAAGTGGGTTCACAGCAATGGGTTCACAGTAGTGGGTTCACAGTAGGGTTCACAACAATGGGAAGAAAACAGGGTTTACAGTGACTGATCTTCTGCAATACACAAACCCTATCCACGAGTCACTAAAAAATGGGAAGCTCCAAACCGAAACAAACCATCAGGTACAGAATGAGAGGAAATCAAAAGAGAAAGAGATATACCTAAGAGAGATGGAGAGGAGGAGGAGGAACGGCACGGTGGAGTGGAGAAGGCAGATGGACTTGCGCAACGTGAGAGGAGGAGGCAGAGGGAGAGAGCGGCGGCACTGAGCGACTGAGACAGAGGCGCGACACAGCGACGGAGGATAGGCAGAGACAGAGGCAAGACAGAGACTAAGGAGCTAGGCACTATTCTGATCCTTAGACGAAAGAGAGGGAAGACATATCACACGTAAGAGAAATGAATTGTAACGGGAGGATACACATGATTTAATTCAGAGTATATGTAGCACTTTTTTGGAAAAGCGCTAATGATGAAGAAACACAGACAGTGCTTTCCTGGAAAACCGCTAGCGAAGATAAAACAAAGACAACGCTTTTCTGGAAAAGCGCTAGCGAAGGTACCATCACATAATCACCAGCGCTTTCTTTAGAAAGCGCACCAGCGCTTTCTTTAGAAAGCGCTAGCTATTTAATTACTAAAGCTAGCATTTTTTCAAAGAAGCGCTGGCGATGAGTAATGAATTTTTTTAGCTAGTGTTTTCAGTGGATAACGTTGTTTAAGGTGGTACCATTTTTCTACAAATCTGTTGCAGTGGCCCCACTAAATGACTCCTCGATCGATCTCTCATCTCCATTAGACTCATCTGTCGTTATCTCCTTCTCTGGTCAGGTCCACGTGTACAAAGTATGGGTGAGTATAAAATAGATCATATATAGGGCAAGCGAATTAGTCAGACTTGAAGCATATTAAACAAGTGAAAGAAACATAGCAGTCATGGATCAATATCACAATGCAAATGTATGCGTATGCGCGCTAACTCCAATCTACACCGTATTCTATGTGGATCCATCATCAATGTCTTTGCAGAATTATCAACATTAACAATCGAGTCACCCACCAACAGGCTTCCTAGGGGTCGGGTCCACTAACAGGCTCTTTAGATTGGTCCCCACCAACAGGATCCTCAAAGCTAGGTCCCACCAATAAGTCTTCCGAGAGTTGGTCCCGCCAACAAGCCCTTTTAGAACTGGGTTCCTCACGGAACTAGATGAGCCGAGCACCCACCCACAGGCTCTTCCGAACTGGGTCTCGCCCATCAAGCTTTCCAACATGTAACAATAAGGCTAGCAGCCAAGCAAGCATGATGACTAATGGACGCCATAGTGTTGAGCATTCACCGTGGTCATTGACAATATTGAACAGAACATGCAACCTTGCTAATTTGAGTAGCATCGATCCCAAACAACATACCAATCATTACTAGGCTTGTCTAATAGGTTAACTGGGCTCTGTGATTGATTAAATCTATCACTTAATTGGTTTGGCTTTGACACTAATCGGTCAAGGTCCATCATTTAATCAGTTATCCTTTATTCTTAACTTCTAATCGGTTAGAATCCATCTTAATCGGTTAAATACTATCTCTTAATCGGTTAACAAAGCTCAGGCAGTTACTAGGATTCTATTTCTACCTTAATCGATTATTACCCTATCTCTAACCGATTAACGGCCAAGTTAATCGATTATACTTGCAGGATTAATCGTTTACTAAATCAGTATCTTAATCAGTTTCTAGATTTTTAAATCAATTAACCTCCTAGTTCTAACCGGTTAACATTTCCAGAACTATCATTGATCTCTTAACCATCTTATCCATTCTAATTTCTATACCTAATAAGGTTTTAACATAGTCTATTAGGCTCTATACTCTCTAATTCCTTAATAAATCCTCAGTTTGCAAGGCAAGTCCTCTTAATGGCAGTCTAATGTCTCATTTCCGATTCTGACATGAAACTTAACTGGTTAACACCTACGTACTAATCGGTTAACAGTTCTAACTCCTTCTTTAATTAGATATGAAAAATCTTTAATTGGTTAATACAGTTCTAATCGGTTATACTTCTGCACCTAATCTGTTAAACTGGGCATTTTCCTCTTCCATATGATGTTTAATCAGTTACAATAACAGTACTAATCAGTTAAGACTCGAAAATGGCAAAAATGACATAAACCAACATTTCAATCACAGTTCCAAACATAACATCATGTGCATCAACATCACCCAAAACATGCTGCATAACCATTAATTTAACATACAACAAGCAACATACAAAAATGGTGAAGAACTAAGGCATACATACGAAAAAGATCACACAACATGCTCTTAAGGCCACACTATCCCCTTATCCGACAAATCATCTGACCCATATCCCTATACCTGGTGATTTTCGTGCCTAAGGATCAGTTGGTGTGGTCCTAAATTAGAACTTGCAAGGTCTCCTCCAAAAAGTGTGTGATTCCTCCAAGGATCACCAAGAGTCAAAGAACTGATCCAAATGAGGAGAATTCAGGTTCTAGGGTTATTCAAACAGCTCCACAGCAGTCAAATTAGATCTGAGACGAGTGGATCTATATCCATTGAAGTCCTATAAATGGTCATGAAGAGCTTTTATGTTTTTTGCATAATTTCTACAGTTAATCGATTAACATAACGGGTAGTTAATCAATTATCTGCAGAGTTATCTTTGAAACCCGAGATTGATGTCTTAGTCAAAAGATTTAATGAGCTTGATGTATCTGGAAAAGTTGCATTCAAGAGTAAATTGTGCGAGGTAGCATACCTAGCCTCTACCTCTATGTGTCCACCTCTTGAAAAGGTAAAAACAAAGGGTGCACCAAAAAAGGGGAATGGTAAGGTATCCAGGAAAGAAAAGTCAACAAAGCGCGATCCATTATGGTGGGAACGTGTGGTTACATCTGTTGGAAGTAGTGGCACTAATGCATGTTCTCAATCATCGATCCATAAGGTTGAGTGTAACATCCCGTTCCTGGAGCGCTACTAAACTAATATTTCTTACAGAAGTTAACATATTTCTGAAAGGCGAAATACTCCGCTTGCAAGGTTTCTGAAAATGTGGTTCTAATTTTTTTTCCCTTTAAAAAACTTCTTTTAAAGAAGCAGTCAGAGTATTACAGCGATTTTAGAAACATGACGGTGAATAAATAAACACCAAAATAAAACCACAAAAAACCATGCTGATAAATTTATTCAATCATCACACACATGACAACTCAAGTCTTGAAAGTAACATATATTTAATTACAAAAGTGCAATTAACACATGATACCCTATAACTGATCAGAGCACTATAAAGCTTACTAGTCCTCTAGTAAGTTACAAACAAAACACAAGTAGAAAGTCGGACAAGCTATCCTCAGCTACGTTTGTCAGCAACCTCGAACACTCTGTAGTCTCCATCATCTGGGTTACATTCATTGATTGAAAGAACCACGGGCAAGGGTCAACTTCTTACAAAAGATAGATACAATATAACAGCAGATACAACAACCAATCATATTACACAGTCATAATAAAATATGAAACCACATTCTCCATCACCTATAAATAATCATGTCAATAGCATTCAGAACAATCAATAAGGATGCACCCAATACCCTATTGATGCAACTACGTGCCAGTCCAATTTTAGTTCTGAAATCCATACTCTACAGTCAGGCCGCACCGTACGTACCAGAGACGACACTTTTCCATGCGATGGTAAATTTTAACGACGTTTCTGAATTCCTTTGGCCATGGGCAATTCCACTACCCAGGATAGACAGGTCAAAGTTACCACAAGACACGATAAATGCCTTTCACCACCCCAATGAACATATCACCACATTTGATATTTCACTTATGGCATAATAAATTTAAATACCAATTATCCAATACCAATTCCACAGCATATATCTTAACTCAATTGAAACATACACGCAACCACATCATGTTATCACATTCAATGTCACAACAATTCAGTTTCAACAACAACTCCACAATCCACAACAATTCACATAACAATAATCATCAATATAGATAGGCAACAATTCGTCCCTTTGAAGCTTCGTGGAACTAGCAAAGAGGTAACATAACATACAAGTGTGGGGGGTTAGGGGCAATCGCCAACTTCTTGCAGTCAAACCCACAAATTAATCAAACATAAAGCTTAAAATCAAAGGGGTAACAAAATCCTCACTTTGAACCCAGTGGTTCTCAGACTTCTTTGATAGAAAAAAAAAATAAAAACGTAAGTGGGACTTATGGGTGCCCAACACCTAATCATCTCTAGAAGTATCCTTCACACATACTATACACACATAAACACCGAGAATGTGAAGTGCCCTTAGCGAAAGCAAATAGCTCGTGTTAAACACGTCGCAATCCTACTCAGCACGAACGATTCCTCAAGGATCCTAAACAACACATCAAACCTTAATATAACTCTAATTCACCCAAAAATAATTCCGTAGGCTTAGATTCAATTCTAACCTCTAGGCTCTCAATCCCCAAAATTATTTTTGACAAGACATACGCACACACACTTAGGAAAATAAGTAATTAGAACCAAAAGAATTTTAAAGATTAAGACTTACTTGAAAGAATACATAAGTTGAAAAAAATAACATTTTTAAAGACTAACCCATTTCCTTTCTAAAACTTGAGACATTAAACCATGACTTAAAATTCAATCTTATTGTTAACAATATTTGATTAAGGCTCCACTTGGCCTCAGGATCTCAAGGAATCCCTTTCACCTAAATGTCTCATTGCCTTAGAGCCCAAAACAACTTCCAAAATCCAATTAAACTCTTCCTGAAATTTTCCAAACTTAGACAACAAACCAATACAATTAATTATAGCCAAGAACACAAAATAATTTTCCTCTCCAAGCCCCTAGAGCTCTCGGCCACACCCTACTTCTAGAGAAAATTTGCAAAACATTCCAATTAATCAAAACCACACCATTCAATCAACTAATTCCTTTCCAAAACATTCCATTTTTCCAAAATAAAACCATTAACATAATACATTACCCTATCATGGCTTATTCAAGCATCAAGGGTTTCCCAAAAACATAATTTCCTTGATCAAACTCAAATTAACAATAACAATAATAAATTCAAGTATCAAATAGCAAAAGCCCCAAACTAATTTGGCGATTCACATGAGCAATCGCATTTTCCCCTTTTTCCTTAGGACAATTCAACCTAGGGTTCCAAAAATTGGGGGAAACAATGATTCTTTTGCTCTATGATCTCAAGGAATCCCTTTCACATAAATGTCTCATTGCCTTAGAGCCCAAAACAACTTCCAAAATCCAATTAAACTCTTCCTTAAATTTTCCAAACTTAGACAACAATCCAATACAATTAACTATAGCCAAGAACACAAAATAATTTTCCTCTCCAAGCCCCTAGAGCTCTCGGCCACACCCTACTTCTAGAGAAAATTTGCAAAACTTTCCAATTAATCAAAACCACACCATTCAATCAACTAATTCCTTTCCAAAACATTCCATTTTTCCAAAACAAAACCATTAACATAATACATTACCCTATCATGGCTTATTCAAGCATCAAGGGTTTCCCAAAAACATAATTTCCTTGATCAAACTCAAATTAACAATAACAATAATAAATTCAAGAATCAAATAGCAAAAACCCCAAACTAATTTGGCGATTCATATGAGCAATCGCATTTTCCCCTTTTCCCTTAGGGCAATTCAACCTAGGGTTCCAAAAATTGGGGGAAACACTGACTCTTTTGCTCCATGATCATAATCAAAGCAAAATAGAGACATTGGACAAGAAATTAGAACCAAAATCAAAAGGAGTCTCACCCAATTTCTTTAGGGCCTCACGGTTTGGGAGAACAAAAGAGGAAAGGGAAACTTAGCTTCTCATTCACGTCACCAACACTTCATTTGCAAGATAAAAATGAAGAATAAGGGGGTGGAATGGACGTGGAGGCTTCGACCTATTTTATTAAAAGGGGAAGGAAGGATTTTAATCAAAACTATCATTTAGTAATTAGAGGAGGAAGAGACAAAAAATAGTGGAAATGCGGGTGCTTCGGCTGGATGAAGAAGAGGAGAGGAAGTGGACTTGATTTTTTTCTTACTTCCTCACACATGAGTAGTTTGAAGAAATGAATAAGAATGAGAGGGTAGAAAAGGGGGGTTCACGGTCTCACATAAAAAAAAAAGAGAGAGATGGGCTTGAGAATAAATGAAAATGAGATGGTGATGATGGACAAGGGTGCTTCGGCTGGTCCCAAAATGAGAAGGGAAAGGATTAAAAAAAATTATTTAATCAACTAATAAAAGTTAGTAGGTAATATTAACCAAGATATTTGTTTTAATACAATGAAAAGATGACATCTCACACATCTAGACTTGGAGACCAAGTAAACGAATGAGTGGATAGGAATTAGAAGTGGGGCCACGCTGATTGTAGGAAAAAGGGAAAGCGAAAAATAATTAAAAACAAGCCTAATCCTTGGTTAAGAATAAATTAGAAAAACATCACCTAATAAACCACCAAAAGTGTGATGTCTAGACTTCATAAAGCAAGATTCTATTCTAATTACCAAGTCTAAACATCTAATCCCTCTCTTCTCATGATTATCCCCTAGTCCTAGAGTCTTGAGTGTCCAAAACAATTACGGCGTCGAGTAATCGCGTTACCAATTAATTATTTCGCCGATTTAATCGCGAAAATTAATTTACTTAGAAATTAATTTCTCGCGTGATAATAATTTATCATAAATAATAAAAGCAATTGAAAACACTCAAGTATTATCACAATAAGTTACGTTTCGATTTTCATCGAAATCGGATTCGTTTTAAAATTTCATTACGGATAAGAATTACTCGGCAATTCGAAATAAGACGAATATTCATAAGAATTATTCAATGAATTTTGAACCATGAATTAATATTAAATATTAATTGTTAAATTAAATTTTATCTTGATTTAATTAAATCACTTCCTTAGTCAACAAAAATACGCGTTACTGCGTCAAACAGAAAACTTATATAAAGTTTAATTGATGAATTCACCTTAAAAGCAGTATACGTCTACGCTGTCTATTAATTTGAATTGACATCATAAATAATAATTATCTATAATAAAGAAATTATTAAAAATAATTCAAAATAATTCCTCGTACTCTAAGTAAATCATTGAGGTGATCAATTTCTATGACTTACCTTTAAGTATTCAGGAGTTTATCGCTAAAACAATTTTTCTTAAAAATTGGGGTGTTACAATACCACCCCCTTAAAATAGTTTTGTCCTGGAAACTACACGGGTATTAAAGTACGAAAATTACTTTACTCAAATCCATAAAGATAATTTGCAACACACAGATATATTAATATAGGTAATACTATACTCTTTATAGCTATATAATATAACAATCATAGCATAACATGCAACAATAATAATCACACTCAATAACACTAAGCATATATATCATACAGAATTATGCACGTAGATTAACAGAGAAGAAAATCCTTACAATCCACTGATGCTTCATTCACGAGCCAAGATCTCTGCTTATTCCCGATCACGATCACGAACACGGATACGAACTCAACAACAGCTACGTGCCATTACTAAGAAAATAATACTAATCTATTCACATGCAACCAAGGGTACACATATCAAGAACACAAAAACCACTTAAATCTTCAAGAAGATTAAAATTATTTTCTCCAATCAAACATTTTTTTGCTACTAAAAATATCAATTTCTTAGGAATAATACCAACACAAAGAACTAATAAAAACACAATTTCACTTTCTCGAGACTCAACCATTCTCATGGACACTAAAGTTCCTTTGAGATTAGGTCCTCATCGTCTCAAAATTACTAACCATGCTTCAATTAAAGATTAAAAGTAAACCTCCAATTTTAAATCAACAGATCACTTCTCTTTAAAGCCCCTTGATCTAAAACTTCTCTAAAATCATCTTCTTCTTTACACCAACAACACTAAAATCACTAGTCTCTAAATGTTAAAACTTGAATTCCGTTTTCTCTTCTCGAAAACTATACAAACTACACACCCACTCAAAATTTTATAACCAAACTTTTTTTTTTACTTTAAAACACTAGAAAGTCATTTTTCTTTCGAAATCAAAGCAATTACTAAACTTCTAAAATGCCTAATTACCAAACACTATCAAGTAATGAAGTAAAATTTTAAAATACTACCAAGACATCAAATACTCCCTCAGTTTCAAACAATAAAATAGTATCTAAGAATTTTCTTCTTTCAAAGTTTTTGCAATCATAAAACATGCACTAAAATCAAGGATTTTAAATACATAATTTTCTAAGACTCCACCTTGTTTAGGAACCATAGAGATTCCTTTAAACATTAGGTGTTTCATAGTCTTAAAATACCAGATCAAAATCAACAAATATGCTAAAGTCTTTTCTTACAACTTTAAATAAATTAACCCCAAAACTTCAAATCCCTAAAAATCATTTTCCTATCATAACTTGACTCAAGTTCAAGGATTACAAAATCAACTCTTTTGTTAATCAAAGACTAGGCAACAACACTAAATCAAATACTATAGATATAACTAGTCAAGACTCCACTTTGGTTTAGGAATACAAGGATTCCCTTCAACTTTAGTGTTTCATTGTCTTAAAATGCTTAATCAACTACTAAAACTTAATACAACTCTTTTTCCAAAAATTTTCCAATGTTTAGCAACACTTAAAAAAAATTTTAACTCAAATCTATTTTTTTTTTTCAGAACTACTAAACTTGAACAACAATCAAAATATGAAAGGATCAAAGCTTAAAACACAAATTTTCTCTTCCTTAAGAACCCTATGGATTATAAACCCATTCCAAAAATTCCATTTCTTAAAACCATTCTGACTCATGCATAACCTTTTAACAAATTTCAACACTCAAATACTTATTCATAACTCCCAGATCATAACAACACAAAATCTTCAAGAACTTAAGTTATAAAAATTTGAAATCAAACCTCGCACATAAATATGTGGTCATGGATTATGCTTCCAATTTAATACAAACTTTCAAAATTTGTTCAAACACCACACACATTTAAACTAATGGAAGGCCAAAAACATTTTCCAGCAACCACAAAACTAGTAAAGGATTATCAGAAAACTTAAAATCATCTTTTACAACAAAAGGAATTTAAACTTTTCAACTTTTACAACTAAATCATTTCCACAAGATTATTAACAACAATACACAAATGAAATTGAAAACAACAGAATTAAAATACTCACCTATAGCTCCTCCAAGAACTCGCGAGTTTAAGACATCAACAGAAGCAGAACATCAAAACTCTCAAAATTATTAACATTAACAACAGCACCCACATCAACAAATAACAAGAAAATAAAAGGAAATCTTCTTCCAAAATCATCCTAACGTTTGCAGATACTCAAGGGAGAAATGGAAGGAATTGCAAATCTCACACACAACCCACTACTACACGGTTTAGCTAGGAGAGGAATAGGAGAAAAAATGGGGTCTTTTGGAAATGAACTGGATCACGGCGCACCAGGAGAGGAAGAAGGGTAAGAAATCTAGGTTTTCACTCTCTCTCTCTATACCACCACTAAAACCAATAATGCCAACTACACTGCTTAGAAAATCTAGGAGGAAGTTTGAAGAAAATTTGGAAATCTCCTAGGCATGGCTTGACCACGGCGCCCGAGGGGAGGAAGAAGGGAAGGAATATTGGTTTTCTCTTTTCCCACAATAATGCCCAGCAAACAACTATTCCCCCTTTTTCTTTATGATCGTGGCGACCAGATAGGAAAAGAATAACTCATTATTCTCCTTTTTTTTTTAAAAAAAATGGTTAGTCAGACCAAAAAGGAAGAAGGGAAAATTCTCACAAAAATCCTAGCCCAAGTTCTTATCACCTATCTACACTAAAACTAAGATGTAATATTCTCTACTCCACCCTATTGTAGCAACTGACCGATCACGTAGAGAAGGAAAAGTGGAGATTGGTCCATCCAAACATACATGGTTCTTATCTAAAGGAAAACTCCTAAGATCTGGAAATCAGAACAAGGTTTAGTAAAGAGTTAGGTACTACCTAATGCAAGCTACAAAACTCGCCACGTATTAAAACTACTACTCGCAACTCCCACTAAACCTCTAGGTTCCATTCAATTGAGTCAAATGGATTCCGCGTGAATTAAATTGTCATAAGACATTTAACTAACGCTGGCTAGAAAAAAATTGCGCACAATATTTTCATTGGAAAATATGAATACGCTCACAATAATAAACAATCACACAATCAATCATGTATATTCACAGCAATACAAGGTAGACTACTGTGAAAACACAGATGTTAGTGGCAAACATGTCACATTCACAAAATCATAAAGTATTTTTGATTTTCAAATATAATACATGTCAAATTACTTCAAACATCAATCATTTACATGATCTATAATTAGGATCACTAATACACCAAATACCATATTAAACAACAACAACAACAACAACAACAACAACAACAACAACAACAATAATAATAATAATAATAATAATAATAATAATAATAATAATAATAATAATAATAATAATAATAATAATTGTAACGACCCGTTTCCAGATCGCTACGAAACCAAAAGAAGCCTATATGTGACGTGTTTTAAAAACGGTACTCTTGTGCCCCTTTCGAAAAATGCGGATATATTTTTTTTTTAACAATAGTTCTTGTAAAGCACTCACAGAGTACTTACAGCATTTCTAAACATGGTGCAACTAGGACGCAAGACTCTAAAGCTGATAAAGCATTCATGCATAAAAACATACGTCATACACACAGTATGTGCAAAATAACAGAGCAGAAAATGTGCAAAGAAATACACCTATGGTATGATGACTCTCAAAGAGCGATCATACCCTGGGGGTACTTCCGGCAGACACCTGCGCAGGGGGCTGCTCCAAAAGCGGAACCACCAGTCTACCTCGCCATAACAAAACATCACAAACCCAACCGGTCACCAACCAACTATACACCAAAGTATAGATACATATATATACTACAATCCCCCACAAAACATAACATCATACAACGATCAACAAGCAACTCAAGACAAATAATGGTCATTGCCAGAACCCTCAAAGTGGCCTTCCTCGCTCTCGTCCTCCAGCTGATCTTCCACGTCCTCGACATCTCCTGGGTAACCATCATGGGTTGAAGGCCCCACGGGAAAGGGTCAACTTCTCAAATAATCACAATAAACCAAGCATAAAGCAAGAGGGCAAACAACGGTGTATACAATTACAAACGCGACTCAAGACCCAAATCAAAACTCACTCTCAACACTTTTGCCATATACCAAAGTAACGCGGATCCATCCACTGAATACCCGGTAGTAGCCTTGGGCTCTCCCTCACCCTAGGACATTCGGCGGGTTCCATTAGCATTACGACGCCTAGCCATTCCCTATCGAACACCAGCCGTAGCCTTTTAGGGGATTCTAGCACCCTAGGTGAATCGACGTAAGCTCAAAAATGTCCCGGCAAAACCAACGTCTAGCCATTCCCTACCGAACACCAGCGGTAGCCTTTTAGGAGATTCCAACACCCTAGGTGAATCGGCTCAGGCTCAAAAACGTCCTACGACTCAACGACTCAACCAACTCTCGCACTCCGATGGACAAATCGCACAATTATAACAATATAATTCAGTTTAACAGCATAAGCAACATAGCAATATAACTCAATTCATCAATGATAAACAACATAAGCATCTCATCTCAAATAAACACACTTAGCAGCAACAGTCGACAATCAATATGGAATCCATCCCTCTACAATTCGATGGAATTGACAGAGAGGAACAAACAAGTGTGGGGGGTTGGGGACAGCTGCCAACCACTTGCAGACAAGCCCACTAAATAATCAGCATATATAACAAAAATAAAGCGAAGGGGTACAAGACCCTCACCTCGAACCCTTAGGTTCTCAGACTTCTTCGCATACACACTTGAAATTAAATTCGTATCTAAAAATTGCCCTTACACAAGGACATATGCAATAAAAGCCTACGATGTCTAGAAGTGCCCTTACTGCTTGTCACTGCTAACACTGCTCCTACGTCCTCGGGTCTGCTTCCACGTACGCCTCGATTCCCGTGTCGCACGATCTCGGAAACTTCGATTCCTATTACATGTACAACTTAGTACAAACTAGAAATTCTAGTAACACTTAGTTCTCACTTATCCCTCACTTAGCCCAACACTCAAGAATCCAAAAAAAATAAAAGTAAAATAAAATAGAAGTTTCTTGCATAACAAGTAATTCAAGGTAACTCTTTTAATTAGTTTGAAAAAACTTTCACATAAACACACATTTACACAACTAAGGCATAACTAATGTTTTTCATTAAATATATATATATATTTTTTTATAAAACTTCTTTCATACATGCAAGCATTCTAGGTACTAAATCAAGCTCAAATACAATTTCAAGCCTTATTTCAAGTAACACATACTAAGCACAATTTAATCAAAACCAAGTTTATGTTTCTTAAAAATGTTTTTCATCATGCTTCAACAATTAAAATAAGGCCATAAACCAACATGCTAGAATTTAAAGCATAAAAAGAAAATCAATTTCCTACATGCCCTTTTTAATCCCTCTAAACTCAATTTTATACCAAAACTTATCTAACACTAAACTAATCATGCAATTTAATCCCAAATAGTCCTAAGATCATATTAAACACATTATCACATACTTAAACACATATTTAGACAATTAAATAACATGTTTCTCAAGACTCAAGAATAGAGAAAAATTGCAAACTAACATGTTACTCCTAATTAAATTAAATTACAAATGCAATTAGCATCTAATCAATTCCTACAACACATATAAATCATTAATTACATGATTTAAGCAAGATTACACAATTTCCCTCTTGTTCATGCCTAGGGTTTTTCGATCAAGGCTCAAGGGAAAAGTTCTATGATGCTTCAACCATGAATCAACAACAACCAACAACAAACAAGTAACATATTAAGGCACAAAACAAGCAAAGCTCAAAACACTAAAAATGGGGAGGGTGGCGTTAATTTCTGCAGAAAAACAGAGGGGAAAAATTTGTTTTTAAGCTCATACAAATGGTTAGAAAGATAGGTAGTAGGATGAGGAAGAAAACCTAGCAATTAATCAAAGTTTGGAAGCAAAAAAAACTAGCTAAAATGGGGAGGGAAAGTCACGACATCATCAACAAGGAGGGGAAGAAAAATCAGATTTCTTTACCTCAAATGATGATCAAAAGGATGATCTAGGTAGAGGAGATGGTATGGAACAATTTTGATGAAGAAACCTTGCTCAAAGGATCAAAGAAATGGATGGAATCATCAATGGAAGTGATGGAAACTTGGAGAAGAAAAGAAAAGATGGAGAAGAGGGTTTTGGGGGAGAAGAAAACGTGCGGCAGCTGGTGGGGGTTTCCTCCTTTTATAAGAAAAAATAATAATGTAGTAAGTAAGAGTGGTTATATGTAAGACTTTCTCTCTTTTTTTTAAAAAACAAACCACACAATTAATGACACTTAGCAATTAAATTAGATGTTAAACATATCACCTAATCTTACCCACCTAATCTCACATCTCTCAAGGTTACCCACTAATTCTAGAGTCTAGGGGTTGTTTAAAACACGGCGACGAAATACCGCGTTACCGATAAACTCGCGAAAATTAATTTAACGAGAAATTAATTCATCGCGTGAAAATACTTAATTATAAATAATAAAAATCATAACAAATATTCAAAAAAAAATGGTCTCAATAAGTTACGATTCGATTTTCATCGAAATCGGAGTTCATTTATAATTTTATCTGCGGTGAAACCGCCCGGCGATTCGAAACGCGTCAAAACGTCGTTAGAATTTTTCGACGATTTTCAAACCGTGGATTAATATAAAATATTAATTCTCAAATTTAATTTGATCTTGATTTAATTAATACACTTTCTCAAAGAACGAGGAACTGCTTTATTATAGCGTAAATACGACAGAATATACTAAATAACGCTAATTAACGCATAAAAAAAAATACGCGTGTTACAATACTCCCCCTCTAAAAATAGTTTCGTCCTCGAAACTATAGGTGGGTCACGTACCGTGAAAAAGCTCGATCTTGAGTCTTCATCTTCTCTTCCAGTTCCTGTGTGGCGTCTCCGCCCTTCGGGTCCCATACGACCTTAACCAGTTGTATCTCCTTGTTCCTTAACTGCTTAGTCTTTCGGTCTACGATTCTTGCAGGTGACGCTTCGAAAGACAGATCATCCTTCAGTTGGATCACATCCGGTTCGATGACATGAGAAGGGTCGGAGATATACTTCCGCAATTACGAGACGTGAAAGACGTCATGAATGTTTGATAAGAAAGGTGGTAAGGCAATTCTTGGATTTGATCGCTCGACCAACTCCAGTGACAGGGGTAACTCGGAGAAATACATGTTCTTCTTCTTCAAACTCCAACGGTCGGCGTCTCTGGTCTGCATAGCTTTTCTGTCGACTTTGAGATGTCCACATCCTATCTCTGATCAATCGGATCTTCTCGGTAGTCTATTGAATCATATCTGGTCCTACGATAGAACTCTCTCCATTTTGGTACCAACAAAGAGGCGTCTGGCACTTACGTCCATACAATGCTTCATACGGTGCCATGCCGATACTTGCGTGGAAACTGTTGTTATAGGTGAATTCTATCAGCGGTAAGACATCGTCCCAACTTCCTCTGTGGTCCAAGGTGCATGCTCGCAACAAATCTTCCAGTGATTGTATCGTCCTCTCAGTCTGACCGTCGGTCTGGGGGTGATATGCTGAGCTTAGTTTGAGTTTGGTTCCCATAGCTTCTTGTAGCTCCCTCCAAAAATGAGATGTGAACTTCGGGTCTCGGTCGGAAATGATAGAAGAAGGTACACCATGTAGACGCACAATCTCCGCGATGTAGATCTCTGTCAGCTTCTCCACATTGTATGTTGATCTTACTGGTAAGAAATGAGCCGATTTAGTCAGTCGGTCGACAATTACCCAAATCGAGTCATGCTTCCTCTGTGTTCTCGGCAATCCCACGAAGAAATCTATAGAAATTCTGTCCCACTTCCACTCTGGTACGTCAAGCGGTTGTAGCATCCCTGTTGGTTGTTGATGTTCTACCTTTGCCTTCTGACAAGTTAGACAGGAAGCTACATACTCTGCTACTTGCTTCTTCATTCCAGGCCACCAAAAATGCTTCTTCAAGTCCTGATACATCTTCGTAACTCCTGGATGAATACTCAAACCACTCTTGTGTGCCTCGTCGAGAATCAACTTCCTCAGCTCAGCTACGTTGGGTACACATACACGTCCATTGCATCTTAAGGTATTGTCCATTCCGACCTTGAACTCAGTTGCTTTTCCGCGTGCTATAAGCTCGATCTTCTCTTGCAGTAGCTTGTTGTGAGCTTGATGTTCCCTAATCTCCTCCAATAGGCCGCTAGAAATGGTAAGCATTCCAAACCTCAGCTTTCCCGGTGACACCTCCATGCTCAGCTTCAAGTCTCGAAACTTCTCTAGCATCTCCAATTCCTTGATCATCATTGCTGAGACTAAAACGCTTTTCCTGCTTAGTGCATCAGCTACCACGTTTGCCTTCCCCGGATGGTATTCCAAAGTAAAATCGTAGTCCTTCAGAAATTCTGTCCATCTCCGTTGTCGCATATTGAGCTCCTTCTAATTGAATAAGTACCGCAAGCTCTTGTGGTCGCTGTAAACGGTGAACGTGCTCCCATAGAGGTAGTGTCTCCAAATCTTTAGTGCAAAAACTACTGCAGCAAGCTCCAAATTGTGCGTAGGGTAATTCCTCTCGTGAGTCTTAAGCTGTCGCGAAGCATAAGCTACAACTTTTCGATGTTGCATCAACACGCATCCTAATCCCTAGTGTGACGCATCACAATAAACCTCGTAAGGTTCTTCTGGTTGGGGCAGAATCAACACAGGTGCGGTTGTTAAAAGCTCCTTCAGTCTCTGGAAACTGGATTCGCATTCTTCTGTCCAAGCAAACGGTTGATCCTTTCTTGTAAGCCGTGTGAGTGGCGCAACAATCTTCGAGAAACCTTCGATAAACCTCTGGTAATAGCCTGCTAAGCCCACAAAGCTTCTGATATCCATCACGGTTTTCGGTTGCTCCCATGCTAATACAGCTTCTATCTTGGCCGGATCCACAGCTATCCCGTCTTTAGTTATTACATGTCCGAGAAAGTTCACTTTTTCAAGCCAGAATTCACACTTAGCAAGGTTGGCATAAAGTTGCTTCTCTCGGAGTATTTGCAGTACTTGACGCAGGTGTTCTTCGTGCTCCTCTCTACTCTTCGAGTAAATCAAGATGTCGTCGATGAACACTACCACGAATTGATCCAGAAATGGATGAAAGATCCTGTTCATGTAGTCCATGAATACTGCTGGTGCGTTCGTCACCCCAAAAGGCATCACTAAATACTCGTAGTGGCCGTACCTTGTCCTGAAAGCGGTCTTAGGAATATCTTCTTCCTTCACTCGAATCTGGTGATAACCTGACTTTGAGTCAATCTTGGAAAACATGGCAGCTCCTTTCAGTTGATCCATCAAGTCATCGATGCACGGTAGCGGATACCGATTCTTAACAGTAACCTTGTTGAGTTGGCGATAATCCACGCACAGTCTTGATCGTCCATCCTTCTTCTTCACTAACAATACTGGGGCCCCCCATGGCGACACACTGGGTCGTATGAACTGCTTCGATTCCAAGTGCTCAATCTAAGACTTCAACTCCTTCATCTCAGCTGGTGATATTCGATAAGGCGCTATCGAAATTGGTCCTGTTCCTGGAAGTAAATCAATAGAAAATTCGATTTCTCTGACTGGCGGTAGTCCTGGCATGTCTTCCGGGAAAACATCGATAAAGTCGCAAACAACAGGAACATTCTTCAGTTCGATCTCCTGAGAAACTTCTGAATTAGCCAGGTACATGTATTCCTGGGTTCCCTCTTTCAATGAAACACCAATGTGATTAACAGATAGGTAGTTGGAAATTCCGAGGTCGGGAAAAACCACGGTCTTTCGGGCACAGTCCAAAAGGACATGGTGGTGGGATAACCAATCCATCCCGAGAATGACATCTAGACCCTTAAGTAGTAGACAGACCAAATTAACCACAAATTTTCTACTCTGAATGACCACTACACAATTAAGGCATGCAGTGTTGGTAACTAAGGTTTTAGCAGCTGGGGTAGTAACTACCAGCTTGAATGGTAAAGCAGTCACAGTCAATTTCAAACGGTCAACGCAATCTGAAGAAATAAAGGAGTGGGTTGCACCCGAATCAAAAAGAACAGTTAGGGGTTTACCCTCAATCTCACAATCTCCTTGGATGAGGCCATCCGCTTGCTCTGCTTCTTCTCCGCTCATACAGAAAACTCTGCCTTTAGCTATCTGGCGCTTCCCTTTTGTCTTTGCCGCATGCACAGCCGGTTCAACCTTAGGTGCTCGACAGTCCCTAGCAAAGTGCCCCGGCTTCTTGCAGTTGAAGCAAGTGGTATCTCCTTCAGTGCAGTTGTTTGCGTGGTGCCCCTACTTCCCACATCGGTAACAGATCACATCGGTGCTAGCTTGACTCCCGCCCCTTGTGTTTTGAGCCATTGAACGATATTGTCCCCTGTTGTTGTTGTTCCCCTGGGGTCGACTATGGGGCTTCTTTTGCTGTTGTTTCCCTTTCTAGTTCCGATCACTCTGCCTGATTGGCCCTCTAGAGTAGTTGCCTCCCAAATTAAGTCTCCGATTCTTCATAGTCTCCACTTCCCTACACTTCTCAACCAGTTGTTGAAATTGTCTAATACCCAGTGGCAGCACTGAATCCTGGATGTCATCACGGAGCCCCTCCATGAACCTATGACACATATACCCTTCATCCACCGTCTGTCGAAAGAAAACAAAGTATCGAGATAGTGACTCAAACTTCGCAGCATGCTCACCGATCGTCATGTTGCCCTGTCGTACTTTCAGAAAATCATCTCCCAGCTTGGTCCTTGCACTAAGGGGAAAGTACTTGTCCAGAAACTTCTCCCGGAAAGATGCCCAAGTGATCTCCTGATGGTTTGCCTCCATCATCAGCCTAGTACTCCTCCACCAGTACTCCGCATCTCCTAAGAGAAGGTAAGTTGCATAGTTTACCTTAACCTCAGCTGGGCAACGTAGTACCTCGAAAATCTTCTCTACTTCCTGCAGCCATAGGTCAGCCTTCTCCGGGTTAACCTCTCCACAAAACTTCGGAGGATCATGTCGACGAAAATCAACCAATTCCCTTGATTCGGCAGCTCGTGCCTCTCTCTCTTGCTTTTGTAGATCCCGTTGAGTCTTGGCAGCAGTCTGTTGGGCAACAGCAGTCGCCATTTCAGTCATCGCTTGAATTGCTCGATCCATGTTAGAGTTATCGGATCCGTTGCGAGTGTCTCTACGGGTGGCATTAGATTTTCGAAAAATCCAAAACTGGAACTCACAAACAAAAGGGGTGTGTTAACACACATTGCTTCAATCAAGAAACAATCCAAACAATTGACAAACAACTACTATACTTAGCAAACAATAACGATACAAAACAGCTAATCACACCAACAAGCACAACCCGACACTGTGACCAGTTCCAATTCTCCTATGCACAGTCCGGTTAGACCGAACTGCTCTGATACCACCATTGTAACGACCCGTTTCCAGATCGCTACGAAACCAAAAGAAGCCTATATGTGACGTGTTTTAAAAACGGTACTCTTGTGCCCCTTTCGAAAAATGCGGATATTTTTTTTTAACAATAGTGCTTGTAAAGCACTCACAGAGTACTTACAGCGTTTCGAAACATGGTACAACTAGGACGCAAGACTCTAAAGCTGATAAAGCATTCATGCATAAAAACATACGTCATACACACAGTATGTGCAAAATAACAGAGCAGAAAATGTGCAAAGAAATACACCTATGGTATGATGACTCTCAAAGAGCGATCATACCTGGGGTACTTCCAGACACCCGCAGGGTCGCCTCCAAAAGCGAAACCACCAGTCTACCCCGCCATAACAAAACATCACAAACCCAACCGGTCACCAACCAACTATACACCAAAGTATAGATACATATATATACTACAATCCCCCACAAAACATAACAGCATACAACGATCAACAAGCAACTCAAGACAAATAATGATCATTGCCAGAACCCTCAAAGTGGCCTTCCTCGCTCTCGTCCTCCAGCTGATCTTCCACATCCTCGACATCTCCTGGGTAACCATCATGGGTTGAAGGCACCACGGGAAAGGGTCAACTTCTCAAATAATCACAATAAACCAAGCATAAAGCAGTAGGCAAACAACAGTGTATACAATTCGCAAACGCGACTCAAGACCCAAATCTAAACTCACTCTCTCAACACTTTTGCCATATACCGGAAGTAACGCGGATCCATCCACTGAATACCAGCCATAGCCTTGGGCTCTCCCCTCACCCTAGGACATTCAGCTCAGGTTCCATTAGCATTACGACGCCTAGCCATTCCCTATCGAACACCAGCCGTAGCCTTTTAGGGGATTCTAGCACCCTAGGTGAATCGACGCAAGCTCAAAAACGTCCTGGTAAAACCAACGTCTAGCCATTCCCTACCGAACACCAGCCGTAGCCTTTTAGGAGATTCCAACACCCTAGGTGAATCGGCTCAGGCTCAAAAACGTCCTACGACTCAACGACTCAACCAACTCTCGCACTCCGATGGACAATTCACACAATTATAACAATATAATTCAGTTTAACAGCATAAGCAACATAGCAATATAACTCAATTCATCAATGATAAACAACATAAGCATCTCATCTCAAATAAACACACTTAGCAGCAACAATCGACAATCAATATGGAATCCATCCCTCTGCAATTCGATGGAATTGACAGAGAGGAACCAACAAGTGTGGGGGGTTGGGGACAGCTGCCAACCACTTGCAGACAAGCCCACTAAATAATCAGCATATATAACAAAAATAAAGCGAAGGGGTACAAGACCCTCACCTCGAACCCTTAGGTTCTCAGACTTCTTCGCATACACACTTGAAATTAAATTCGTATCTAAAAATTGCCCTTACACAAGGATATATGCAATAAAAGCCTACGATGTCTAGAAGTGCCCTTACTGCTTGTCACTGCTAACACTGCTCCTACGTCCTCGGGTCCGCTTCCACGTACGCCTCGATTCCCATGCCGCACGATCTCGGAAACTTAGATTCCTATTACATGTACAACTTAGTACAAACTAGAAATTCTAGTAACACTTAGTTCTCACTTATCCCTCACTTAGCCCAACACTCAAGAATCCAAAAAAAATAAAAGTAAAATAAAATAGAAGTTTCTTGCATAACAAGTAATTCAAGGTAACTCTTTTAATTAGTTTGAAAAAACTTTCACATAAACACACATTTACACAACTAAGGCATAACTAATGTTTTTCATTAAATATATATATATATATATATATATATATATATATATATATATATATATAAAACTTCTTTCATACATGCAAGCATTCTAGGTACTAAATCAAGCTCAAATACAATTTCAAGCCTTATTTCAAGTAACACATACTAAGCACAATTTAATCAAAACCAAGTTTATGTTTCTTAAAAATGTTTTTCATCATGCTTCAACAATTAAAATAAGGCCATAAACCAACATGCTAGAATTTAAAGCATAAAAAGAAAATCAATTTCCTACATGCCCTTTTTAATCCCTCTAAACTCAATTTTATACCAAAACTTATCTAACACTAAACTAATCATGCAATTTAATCCCAAATAGTCCTAAGATCATATTAAACACATTATCACATACTTAAACACATATTTAGACAATTAAATAACATTAAATTGCAAACTAACATGTTACTCCTAATTAAATTAAATTACACATGCAATTAGCATCTAATCAATTCCTACAACACATATAAATCATTAATTACATGATTTAAGCAAGATTACACAATTTCCCTCTTGTTCATGCCTAGGGTTTTTCGATCAAGGCTCAAGGGAAAAGTTCTATGATGCTTCAACCATGAATCAACAACAACCAACAACAAACAAGTAACATATTAAGGCACAAAACAAGCAAAGCTCAAAACACTAAAAATGGGGAGGGTGGCGTTAATTTCTGCAGAAAAACAGAGGGGAAAAATTTGTTTTTAAGCTCATACAAATGGTTAGAAAGATAGGTAGTAGGATGAGGAAGAAAACCTAGCAATTAATCAAAGTTTGGAAGCAAAAAAAACTAGCTAAAATGGGGAGGGAAAGTCACGACATCAGCAGCAAGGAGGGGAAGAAAAATTAGATTTCTTTACCTCAAATGATGGTCAAAAGGATGATCTAGGTAGAGGAGATGGTATGGAACAATTTTGATGAAGAAACCTTGCTCAAAGGATCAAAGAAATGGATGGAATCATCAATGGAAGTGATGGAAACTTGGAGAAGAAAAGAAAAGATGGAGAAGAGGGTTTTGGGGGAGAAGAAAACGTGAGGCAGCTGGTGGGGGTTTCCTCCTTTTATAAGAAAAAAAAATAATGTAGTAAGTAAGAGTGGTTATATGTAAGACTTTCTCTTTTTTTTTTTTTTAAACAAACCACACAATTAATGACACTTAGCAATTAAATTAGATGTTAAACATATCACCTAATCTTACCCACCTAATCTCACATCTCTCAAGGTTACCCACTAATTTTAGAGTCTAGGGGTTGTTTAAAACACGGCGACGAAATACCGTGTTACCGATAAACTCGCGAAAATTAATTTAACGAGAAATTAATTCATCGCGTGAAAATACTTAATTATAAATAATAAAAATCATAACAAATATTCAAAAAAAAATGGTCTCAATAAGTTACGATTCGATTTTCATCGAAATCGGAGTTCATTTATAATTTTATCTGCGGTGAAACCGCCCGGCAATTCGAAACGCGTCAAAACGTCGTTAGAATTTTTTGACGATTTTCAAACCGTGGATTAATATAAAATATTATTTCTCAAATTTAATTTGATATTGATTTAATTAACACACTTTCTCAAAGAACGAGGAACTGCTTTATTATAGCGTAAATACGACAGAATATACTAAATAACGCTAATTAACGCATAAAAAAAAATACGCGTGTTACAATAATAATAATAATAATAATAATAATAATAATAATAATAATAATAATAATAATAATAATAATAACAGCGTCTCCTGTAAATAACCCCGGAATCTCATCTGTTATTTCCCGAAGGACTTAAGAGAGTCGTGGTGACGAAGGTCAACCAATCCTTTGGTCTTCGCAGCTTGCTCCTCTCACTGCTGTCCTAGTAGTTCACATTGATTCTTCGTAGTAGTTCGTTGAGCAATAGCAACTACTGCCCCTGCTACATCTTGGCTATCTGGATCCTCGGGTCCATCTCCCGAACTATCAGTTCCAACAGAAGGAATTACTCGTTTCTGAGATATTGGATTCCCACAAGGTTTTACAACCTCATTAGAACCCCACAACAACTTCGTGTGTCCACACACATTGTTTCAAATAAGAAACAATTTCAAACAAGTACAAGTAGAGATACTCCACTTGAGGGACAACTAACACACAAACACAATTTGACTCATAATAAGACACAGTTTGACCCTAACAATAGATGTGATTATATAATTGTACGTACTTAGGCTGAATCTAATCTCGTTCTACTGTTTGTTTGTGAAGGAGGAAATGGCAAATAGGGTAGCGTCTTGTGATTGAGGCTTTAGGCGACTGGCGGCGATGGAACGCGACCACGCTCGTCGGGATAGGACTACCCACTTTCGGGGCATTGCTGACTTCCAGAAGAATGATCCTCCGTCGTTCAAGGGAGCTTTTGACCCTGAAGGAGCATAGCACTAGATCCGCGAAATGGAGAAGATTTTCCGGGTGATGACTTGCACTGACACCCAGAAGGTAGCTTTCGCTACTTTCAAACTGATGGATGAAGCTGAGCACTGGTGGGAAAACACCCGTCAGCGCCTGGAGAATGCTGAAGTGGTTGTCACCTGGAATCTGTTCAAGGAGCATTTCCTGGAGAAGTATTTCCCGGTCGAGTTACGTGACAAGAAGGAAGCTGAGTTTCTAGCATTGACTCAAGGCAACATGTCAGTGCATGAGTATGCCGTCAAGTTTGAGGAGCTGTCTCGCTATTACCCTCCCTATCAGACTGCTGCAAGTGACCACTCTAAGTGTGTGAAGTTCAAGAACGGGCTGCGTCATGAACTCAAATGGGGCATAGCCATTGTGGAGATGAACAACTACGGCAACTTGGTGAAGAAGACCAGAGATTATGAGGATGCCTATAAGGAGAGCGCAGGTGCACTGAGGAACGCCCAAGGCAATCAGTATCAAGGAAAAGGGAAGTAGCCTTTAGCCCCTACTGGTCGAGGGTTCAAGCATGAAGGTAACAAGAAGAACAACACATCTGCAGGGGGACCAGCTGGAGGAGCCACTTGGCCGTACAGTCGTATCAGGTGCGGGAAGTGCGGTTCAGATCACTATACCCGGGAGTGCAAGGAGACTTCAGTCATCTGTTTTAAGTGTGGTAAGCCGGGGCACATTAGCAGGGATTGTGGGGAAGCCAAGTCTGAACCAGCAAGTGGAAGCAAACCTCAGAAGTCTCAAGCTAACAAGATGAAGACCACTGGCAGAGTCTTTGCTCTCTCAGGAACCGAAGCAGTAGAATCAGAGAATCTCATCCAAGGTACTGGTTTCATCCAAGGAACTCCTGTTTTAGTATTGTTTGACTCTGGCGCGAGCCATTCTTTCATCTCGCATGACTGTGTGAGAACCTTGCAACTACCTTTGACTCGACTTACTTTAGATTTGGAGGTAGCCCTCCCTGCGAAGGATCCAATAATTACTTCTTATGCATGTAAGAACTGCACTCTAGAGATTGGCGATAGGACCTTTTGTAGTGGATCTGGTGTGTTTACCTCTTCGAGAGTTGGAGGTCATACTCGGAATGGATTGGTTGGCTGCCAATCAGGTGTTTTTGAAATGCTTCAACAAGACGGTGATGTTTGTAGAACCTGAGCCTAAGGACCCAAATGTTGTCACTGCTAAGCGTGTGAAATCATCTCTGAAGGAAGGAGCCCAAGCTTATATGATGTTGTGTACCATGGTGGCAGAGAAGAAATTGGAAGTGAAGGACATTTCGACTGTCTGCGAGTTTCTGGAAGTATTCGAAGAGATTAATAGTCTACCACCGGAGCGGGATGTGGAGTTCGCAATTGATCTTGTTCCGGGAACGGGACCCATCTCGATGGCACCTTACAGGATGTCCCCGTTAGAATTGGCAGAATTGAAGAAACAGCTGGAAGAGATGTTAGAGAAGAAGTTTGTAAGGCCTAGTGTGTCGCCATGGGGAGCACCGGTTCTATTGGTCAAGAAGAAGGATGGTTCTATGAGGTTGTGTGTAGACTACCGACAACTCAATAAGGTTACTATCAAGAATCGCTACCCGTTACCACGTATAGACGATCTTATGGACCAACTGATAGGGGCTTGTATTTTCTCGAAGATTGACTTAAGGTCTGGATATCATCAGATTCGAGTGAAGCAGGAGGATATTCCGAAGACCGCGTTCCGAACGCGTTACGGTCACTATGAGTACTCGGTGATGCCTTTCGGCGTAACAAATGCACCAGCAGTATTCATGGACTATATGAATAAGATTTTTAGCCCCTACCTGGATAAGTTTGTGGTGGTGTTCATTGATGACATTTTGATCTACTCTAAGACTCGAGAGGAACACGGAGGACATCTAAGGATTGTCTTGCAAGTCTTGCAGGAGAAACAACTGTATGCAAAGATGTCGAAATGTGAATTCTGGTTGGAAGAGGTGAGTTTTCTCGGGCATGTAATTTCTAAAGGAGGCATAGCAGTCGATCCAACCAAGGTTGAAGCCGTCTTGCATTGGCAAGCCCCTAAGTCTGTGACGGAGATTCGAAGCTTTTTGGGACTAGCAGGTTACTACAGGAGATTTATCGAAGGCTTTTCCAAGATTGCACTACCGTTGACTCGTCTTACGAGGAAAGGACATGTATTTCTATGGGATGCTAAGTGTGAGGAGAGCTTCCAGGAGTTGAAGAACAAGTTGACTTCAGCACCAGTGTTAGTTTTGCCAGACCCTGGTGAACCGTTTGTGGTGTATTGTGATGCTTCCAAGCAAGGATTGGGTGGAGTGTTGATGCAGCATGGTAAGGTGGTGGCGTATGCATCGCGACAGATGAAGGTGCATGAGCAGAATTACCCCACTCATGACTTAGAGTTGGGCGCGGTGGTTTTTGCTCTAAAGATCTGGAGACATTATTTGTATGGTGCCAGATTTGAAGTTTTCAGTGACCACAAGAGTTTAAAGTACCTGTTTGACCAGAAGGAGTTGAATATGAGACAACGTAGGTGGATGGAGTTCTTGAAGGACTACGAGTTCGAGCTGAGTTATCATCCCGGTAAGGCTAATGTGGTGGCAGATGCTCTTAGTAGGAAGGCCTTACATTGCTCAGCCATGATGGTTAAGGAGATGGAGTTAATAGAAGATTTCAGGGACATGAGTTTGGTTTGTGAAAGGACTCCAGTGAGCGTTAGGCTCGGTATCTTTGAAGGTGACGGTGGTGATGGACCTGGTCCGTGAAGAATGTAAGACTGATTTGTTCTTAGTTGATCAGAGGGCCCTGATGGTACAAGGGAAGTTAGCGGATTTCATTGAAGGTACAGATGGTATTTTGCGATTCCGGGATCGGATTTGTGTACCGGATATTCCGGAGTTAAGGAAAATGATTCTGGAGGAAGGTCACAGGAATCGTTTGAGCATCCACCCCGGAGCTACAAAAATGTACCAAGACTTGAAGAAGATGTTCTAGTGGCCCGGAATGAAGAAAGAGATAGCTGAGTTTGTATATTCATGCCTGACTTGCCAAAAGTCCAAGATTGAGCATCAGAAACCGTCTGGGAAGCTGCAGCCGCTACCTATTCCCGAATGGAAGTGGGATAGCATTGCCATGGATTTCGTGTCAGGACTTCCGAGGAGTCCAACGGGTTGTGACGCCATTTGGGTGATTGTAGACCGGTTGACGAAAGCAGCTCATTTCATTGGCGTGAACATGGAGTACTCACTGGAGAAGTTGACTAAGTTGTATATTCGCGAGATCGTCAGGTTGCACAGAGTACCCTCCAGCATCGTATCGGATCGAGACCCCAGGTTCACATCGGGGTTTTGGGAGAGTTTGCATGCCGCTTTGGGGACCAAGCTTAAGTCAAGCTCTGCCTACCATTCTCAGACAGATGGGCAGTCAGAGAGGACGATTCAATCCTTGGAGGATTTGTTGAGAGCCTGTGTCATGGAGGAGATTGGGGGCTGGGAAAAGTTCTTACCTCTCATAGAATTTACCTACAACAATAGTTTCCATTCTAGTATTGGGATGGCACCGTATGAGGCCCTATATGGGAGGAGGTGTAGGACACCGTTGTGTTGGTATGAACCCGGTGAACAACTTGTGTTAGGACCGGAGATAGTGCAACAGACCACCGAAAAAGTGAGGATGATTCAAGAGAAGATGCGGGCGCAAAGCAGACAAAAGAGTTATCATGATAAGAGAACTAAGGATTTGGTGTTTCAAGAAGGTGATCATGTGTTTCTACGGGTTACGCCCACCAAAGGAGTTGGACGGGTAATGAAAGCTAGGAAGTTAACGCCTAGGTTCATTGGACCCTATCAGATTTTGAAAAGGGTTGGCGAGGTAGCATACCAGGTGGCGTTACCTCCGTTTCTGTCGAATCTGCATAACGTGTTTCACGTGTCGCAATTGCGGAAGTACATTCATGACCCGAGTCATGTGATCGAGCCGGATGCTATACAGTTGAAGGAGAATCTTACTTTTGAGGCGCTTCCGAAAAGGATTGAGGATCGAAAATTGAAAGCGATTAAGGGAAAGGAGATCCCGCTAGTGAAGGTGATTTGGAGCGGAGCTACGGATGAGAGTGCCACATGGGAATTGGAAAGTAAGATGAAGGAGCTTTACCCGCAGTTGTTCACGACAGGTTAGTGACAATTCCGAGGACGGAATTTTTCTAAGGGGGGGAGGATTGTAACACCCTCAAATTTAAATTTTTAGGATCTATAAATTGTGTGCTTATATGGTAATTTTGTGACAATTTGTGTGTGTTTGCCGTAATAATTATTATATTTTAATTATATTATTTTACCTTATTTTGTAAAATATTAGTCTTGAATTTATTATAAATATTTAGAATAATATTTTATTTTAAAAGTAGTATAGAAATGATGTTTTGTTTTTAAGTGAAAATTGTTTTTTTAAAAAAATAATATATATATATATATATATATATATATATATATATATAAGAGTATAGGCGTAGCAGCCTTCACGTTGTTGCATTGGTTTTAAGCTTTTTTACATGCTGCACCTCTCTTTTTCATGGATACACCCCCTGGCCCTTAAAACAATACTATTCATCATCTTCTACGCCTACACGGAACGATTGAGAGAAAGAAAATACAAACCCTTGCGCCTCCATTCTTCTCTCCTCTCGTTCTCCTTTGTCAGACCACGACAGGTTACGAAACTTCACCACCCAACTCGAAATCAACCCCTGAGTTCGTTTTCGGCCTCCATTCGATCAACCGTTGTACTGTTCATCGCGAATTCTTTCTCCAGGCGGACTGTATTTGCCATTTTTCGGACACCACAGTTTTCAGTTCGAAAAACGGACGCCATTTTCGGATTCCTCGCGTCAAAACCTTCAGAAAGCACTACTCCTTTGCTCGATTCGGTGAAGTTGACGCCGGACCCCTTGTAACCCTTTTGTCTCGGTATGGCGTTTTCCGGTCACTCTTTTTGCTTCCTTTTAATTTCGTTTCAGCCTTAAAAATTCTAAAAAAATATATTATACTAATTATTGTTTTTTCCAGCCGCGTTTCGCTCTTCCGAAAATTTTATCCTGTGCTCAGTTGGTGCTCAAATTGTCGTTGTAGCCAGTTTTCTTCGCCTTGGAATACTTCAAACTTTTTATTGAGGTAAGGGGGTAGATGGATACAAGATTAGTGGGTTCATGGTATAATTAGGCAATAGGGACGTCCCATGGTCCCTAGACTTGGCGCGGTTGTGCAAAATAAGTACCTTTGCCATTATGATGGGAAAATTTCATATTGAATTCTGTCATGATATTTATGTTAATAGAAATTGTCTTATAATGTGTTGTTTGAGTTGATGTGTTATGATATGTAAGGATTATATGATGATTTGCTTGTCTTGGCTTGTTGTTTATAAATGTATGTAAGAGGTAAATGGGTTGGAATGAGATTACTTGTTGCTATACGATGTTCTGAAATTGTTGTGTTGAGTGAGAACTAGATCATCATAGGGTATGGTTTGTTATACTTAGATCCTCTAGGTGCTATATCATGGTTATGTGAAGGATAAAGTATGGACGGTGGGTATGATTGTTAGGAGTTAACTAAAGTATAATTATGTTTCTTTTGCATTTAAGTTACGGAATAAACAAGTCTTAGGACTAGGATATGACGGTTGACATTTGGTGTTGATAGTTTAAATGCTTTAGAAGTAAGATTTGACGTTGTGAGTATTTAGCAATAGTTGTGCAGAAAAATGATTAATTCTGGGATTATTTTAGCTAAGTCTTACTCATTTAATTTTTGTAAAATTCAATACATAATAATTACTAACCCAAACTCTTTTGGATAGCGTCCTATAATTTTAGAGGAGAAGTATGGTACGTCAGGTTAAAAATAATAATAATAATAAGTAAGTTGAAACACTTGGGTTAAGAGTTAGAAATTAAGTTAAGCTTGCTTAGACTTAGTGTGGTGAGGTAGGCTGATAAATCGGACTTATTCTAGGATTGGAAACTTGTTAGTTTCTTGTGAATAGTACCTCGTTAATGTTGTTGTAGCCGACCGCTTGATAAGATGGTCGGTGTCTTTGATATGCCGTTGTTGTTGTTATTGTTGGACACTTGTTTGATTTGTGTTCATGCATCATTATGTCTGGTTAAGTTAACGTTATTGGGGGTGAGCAACGATGATGCGATATAGTATCGGCCATGATGGGCAAGGTACCCGGCCTTGGGGGTCAATCGGATAGGGGCGTCTTACATAAAGGCAGTGGCTTGCAACCAATGCTGGGGCATTGACCAATTTACCTGGTTGCCCTGACTAGACACTGTTTGTACTCAAGAGTGATGATGTTTTCTCACTCGCTCATCTGAGTTAGTTTGGATCCACATGTTCGGTGAAGTAGAGATTGTCTAGGTTGCATTAGTACTCGTTAAGTTATGCATCCATGTTATGTGTCAAATATACTAAAGTTGTTATATGCGCATTGCTTAATCTATGTCATTTGCCATTTGTGCTATGATTGTATATGATGTCTAACCCCTCTTTACTGTGGCTACTCATGCACCATTGTGTATGTTTAGACGATGAGATTGCAGGTGATGATGACGATGTGGCTGATGAGTGATACGTGGAAGCCGTCACCGTAGTTAGGATTTTCGTTGTTATTATTTTATTATTGTTGATTGTTCCGATGTAAGTACTTAGGTCAGCTCTGAGACGTTGTGACATCGGGGTGCTTTTATTTTTCTGAACTTGACATAATTGTTATTTGATTTTTCCGCAAGTTTGTACGAGCGTGACGACTCTACCTTCGTTTATGGAAAATTTTATTGGACCGTATTTTCAGTGGTTATATTTATTTTAATTTATTTCTTTAATAATAACATGCGGGTAGAGGGTGTCACATTTAGTGGTATCAGAGCTCGGCTTGTTCTTCAGGCTGTGGTATGAGTCTATTATGTATTCTCTGTGTGCTCTTATAAGGATGTCTATGCTAGAATAGATGTGATTACAGAATTGTACGTACTTAGGCCGAATCTAATCTCGTTCTACTGTTTGTTTGTGAAGGAGGAAATGGCAAACAGGACTGACCGTACTGTGATTGAGGCTTTAGGCGGAAACTTGAGGCGATGGAACGCGACCACGCTCGTCGGGATAGGACTACCCACTTTCGGGGCATTGCTGACTTCCAGAAGAATGATCCTCCGTCGTTCAAGGGAGCTTTTGACCTTGAAGGAGCACAGCACTGGATCCGCGAAATGGAGAAGATTTTCCGGGTGATGACTTGCACTGACACCCAGAAGGTAGCTTTCGCTACTTTCAAACTGATGGATGAAGCTGAGCACTGGTGGGAAAACACCCGTCAGCGCCTGGAGAATGCTGAAGTGGTTGTCACCTGGAATCTGTTCAAGGAGCATTTCCTGGAGAAGTATTTCCCGGTCGAGTTACGTGACAAGAAGGAAGCTAAGTTTCTAGCATTGACTCAAGGCAACATGTCAGTGCATGAGTATGCCGTCAAGTTTGAGGAGCTGTCTCGCTATTACCCTCCCTATCAGACTGCTGCAAGTGACCACTCTAAGTGTGTGAAGTTCAAGAACGGGCTGCGTCATGAACTCAAACGGGGCATAGCCATTATGGAGATGAACAACTACGGCAACTTGGTGAAGAAGACCAGAGATTATGAGGATGCCTATAAGGAGAGCGCAGGTGCACTGAGGAACGCCCAAGGCAATCAGTATCAAGGAAAAGGGAAGTAGCCTTTAGCCCCTACTGGTCGAGGGTTCAAGCATGAAGGTAACAAGAAGAACAACACATCTGCAGGGGGACCGGTGGAGGAGCCACTTGGCGTCTGATCGTGTCAGTGCGGGAAATGCAGTTCAGATCACTATACCCGGAGTGCAAGGAGACTTGATCATCTGTTTTAAGTGTGGTAAGCCGGGGCACATTAGCAGGGATTGTGGGGAAGCCAAGTCTGAACCAGCAAGTGGAAGCAAACCTCAGAAGTCTCAAGCTAACAAGATGAAGACCACTGGCAGAGTCTTTGCTCTCTCAGGAACCGAAGCAGTAGAATCAGAGAATCTCATCCAAGGTACTGGTTTCATCCAAGGAACTCCTGTTTTAGTATTGTTTGACTCTTGCGCGAGCCATTCTTTCATCTCACATGACTGTGTGAGAACCTTGCAACTACCTTTGACTCGACTTACTTTAGATTTGGAGGTAGCCCTCCCTGCGAAGGATCCAATAATTACTTCTTATGCATGTAAGAACTGCACTCTAGAGATTGGCGATAGGACCTTTGTAGTGGATCTGGTGTGTTTACCTCTTCGAGAGTTGAAGGTCATACTCGGAATGGATTGGTTGGCTGCCAATCAGGTGTTTTTGAACTGCTTCAACAAGACGGTGATGTTTGTAGAACGTGAGCCTAAGGACCCAAATGTTGTCACTGCTAAGCGTGTGAAATCATCACTGAAGGAAGGAGCCCAAACTTATATGATGTTGTGTACCATGGTGGCAGAGAAGAAATTGGAAGTGAAGGACATTCCGACTGTCTGCGAGTTTCCGGAAGTATTCGAAGAGATTAATAGTCTACCACCGGAGCGGGATGTGGAGTTCGCAATTGATCTTGTTCCGGGAACGGGACCCATCTCTATGGCACCTTACAGGATGTCCCCGTTAGAATTGGCAGAATTGAAGAAACAGCTGGAAGAGATGTTAGAGAAGAAGTTTGTAAGGCCCAGTGTGTCGCCATGGGGAGCACCGGTTCTATTGGTCAAGAAGAAGGATGGTTCTATGAGGTTGTGTGTAGACTACCGACAACTCAATAAGGTTACTATCAAGAATCGCTACCCGTTACCACGTATAGACGATCTTATGGACCAACTGATAGGGGCTTGTATTTTCTCGAAGATTGACTTAAGGTTTGGATATCATCAGATTCGAGTGAAGCAGGAGGATATTCCGAAGACCACGTTCCGAACGCGTTACGGTCACTATGAGTACTCGGTGATGCCTTTCGGCGTAACAAATGCACCAGCAGTATTCATGGACTATATGAATAAGATTTTTAGCCCCTACCTGGATAAGTTTGTGGTGGTGTTCATTGATGACATTTTGATCTACTCTAAGACTCGAGAGGAACACGGAGGACATCTAAGGATTGTCTTGCAAGTCTTGCAGGAGAAACAACTGTATGCAAAGATGTCGAAATGTGAATTCTGGTTGGAAGAGGTGAGTTTTCTCGGGCATGTAATTTCTAAAGGAGGCATAGCAGTCGATCCAACCAAGGTTGAAGCCGTCTTGCATTGGCAAGCCCATAAGTCTGTGACGGAGATTTGAAGCTTTTTGGGACTAGCAGGTTACTACAGGAGATTTATCGAAGGCTTTTCCAAGATTGCACTACCGTTGACTCGTCTTACGAGGAAAGGACATGTATTTCTATGGGATGCTAAGTGTGAGGAGAGCTTCCAGGAGTTGAAGAACAAGTTGACTTCAAAGACCAAGTTAGTTTTGCCAGACCCTGGTGAACCGTTGTGGTGTATTGTGATGCTTCCAAGCAAGGATTGGGTGGAGTGTTGATGCAGCATGGTAAGGTGGTGGCGTATGCATCGCGACAGATGAAGGTGCATGAGCAGAATTACCCCACTCATGACTTAGAGTTGGGCGCGGTGGTTTTTGCTCTAAAGATCTGGAGACATTATTTGTATGGTGCGGTTGAAGTTTTCGGTGACCACAAGAGTTTAAAGTACATGTTTGACGAGAAGGAGTTGAATATGAGACAACGTAGGTGGATGGAGTTCTTGAAGGACTACGAGTTCGAGTGAGTTATCATCCGGTAAGGTTAATGTGGTGGCGGATGCTTTGAGTAGGAAGGCCTTACATTGCTCGACCATGATGGTTAAGGAGATGGAGTTAATAGAAGATTTCAGGGACATGAGTTTGGTTTGTGAAAGGACTCCGGTGGCGTTAGGCTCGGTATCTTTGAAGGTGACGGTGGTGATGGACCTGGTCCGTGAAGGACGTAAGACTGATTTGTTCTTAGTTGATCGAGAGGGCCACGATGGTACAAGGGAAGTTAGCGGATTTCATTGAAGGTACATATGGTATTTTGCGATTACGGGATCGGATTGTGTATGGGATGTTCCGGAGTTAAGGAAAATGATTCTGGAGGAAGGTCACAGGAGTCGTTTGAGCATCCACCCCGGAGCTACAAAAATGTACCAAGACTTGAAGAAGATGTTCTGGTGGCCCGGAATGAAGAAAGAGATAGCTGAGTTTGTATATTCATGTCTGACTTGCCAAAAGTCCAAGATTGAGCATCAGAAACCGTCTGGGAAGCTGCAGCCACTACCTATTCCCGAATGGAAGTGGGATAGCATTGCCATGGATTTCGTGTCAGGACTTCCGAGGAGTCCAACGGGTTGTGACGCCATTTGGGTGATTGTGGACCGGTTGTGGCGGCTCATTTCATAGGCGTGAACATGGAGTACTCCTTTGGAGAAGTTGACTAAGTTGTATATTCGCGAGATCGTCAGGTTGCACGGAGTACCCTCCAGCATCGTATCGGATCGAGACCCCAGGTTCACATCGGGGTTTTGGGAGAGTTTGCATGCCGCTTTGGGGACCAAGCTTAAGTTAAGCTCTGCCTACCATCCTCAGACAGATGGGCAGTCAGAGAGGACGATTCAATCCTTGGAGGATTTGTTGAGAGCCTGTGTCATGGGGGAGATTGGGGGCTGGGAAAAGTTCTTACCTCTCATAGAATTTACCTACAACAATAGTTTCCATTCTAGTATTGGGATGGCACCGTATGAGGCCCTATATGGGAGGAGGTGTAGGACACCGTTGTGTTGGTATGAATCCGGTGAACAACTTGTGTTAGGACCGGAGATAGTGCAAGAGACCACCGAGAAAGTGAGGATGATTCAAGAGAAGATGCGGGCGCAAAGCAGACAAAAGAGTTATCATGATAAGAGAACTAAGGATTTGGTGTTTCAAGAAGGTGATCATGTGTTTCTACGGGTTACGCCCACCAAAGGAGTTGGAAGGGTAATGAAAGCTAGGAAGTTAACGCCTAGGTTCATTGGACCCTATCAGATTTTGAAAAGGGTTGGCGAGGTAGCATACCAGGTGGCGTTACCTCTGTTTCTGTCGAATCTGCATAACGTGTTTCACGCGTCGCAATTGCGGAAGTACATTCATGACCCGAGTCATGTGATCGAGCCGGATGCTATACAGTTGAAGGAGAATCTTACTTTTGAGGCGCTTCCGAAAAGGATTGAGGATCGAAAATTGAAACAGTTAAGGGGAAAGGAGATCCCGCTAGTGAAGGTGATTTGGAGCGGAGCTACGGATGAGAGTGCCACATGGGAATTGGAAAGTAAGATGAAGGAGCTTTACCCGCAGTTGTTCACGACAGGTTAGTGACAATTCCGAGGACGGAATTTTTCTAAGGGGGGAAAATTGTAACACCCTCAAATTTAAATTCTTAGGATCTATAAATTGTGTGCTTATATGGTAATTTTGTGACAATTTGTGTGTGTTTGCCTTAATAATTAGTATATTTTAATTATATTATTTTACCTTATTTTGTAAAATATTAGTCTTGAATTTATTATAAATATTTAGAATAATATTTTATTTTAAAAGTAGTATAGAAATGATGTTTTGTTTTTAAGTGAAAATTGTTTTTTTTTTAAAATAATAATATATATATATATAAGAGTATAGGCGTAGCAGCCTTCACGTTGTTGCATTGGTTTTAAGCTTTTTTACATGCTGCACCTCTCTTTTTCATGGATACACCCCCTGGCCCTTAAAACAATACTATTCATCATCTTCTACGCCTGCACGGAACGATTGAGAGAAAGAAAATACAAACCCTTGCGCCTCCATTCTTTTCTCCTCTCGTTCTCCTTTGTCAGACCACAGTAGGTTACGAAACTTCACCACCCAACTCGAAATCAACCCCTGAGTTCGTTTCCGGCCTCCATTCGATCAACCGTTGTGCTGTTCATCGCGATTTCTTTCTCCAGGCGGACTGTATTTGCCATTTTTCGGACACCACAGTTTTCAGTTCGAAAAACGGACGCCATTTTCGGATTCCTCGCGTCAAAACCTTCAGAAAGCACTACACCTTTACTCGATTCGGTGAAGTTGACGCCGGACCCCTTGTAACCCTTTTGTCTCGGTATGGCGTTTTTCGGTCACTCTTTTTGCTTCCTTTTAATTTCGTTTCAACCTTAAAAATTCTAAAAAAAATATATTATACTAATTATTATTTTTTCCAGTAGCGTTCGCTTCTTAGAAAATTTTATCATGTGCTCAGTTGGTGCTCAAATTGTCGTTGTAGCCAGTTTTCTTCACCTTGGAATACTTCAAACTTTTTATTGAGGTAAGGGGGGTAGATGGATACAAGATTAGTGGGTTCATGGATATAATTAGGCAATAGGGACGTCCCATGGTCCCTAAACTTGGCGCGGTTGTGCAAAATAAGTACCTTTGCCATTGTGATGGGAAAATTTCATATTGAATTCTGTCATGATATTTATGTTAATAGAAATTGTCTTATAATGTGTTGTTTGAGTTGATGTGTTATGATATGTAAGGATTATATGATGATTTGCTTGTCTTGGCTTGTTGTTGATAAATGTATGTAAGAGGTAAATGGGTTGGAATGAGATTACTTGTTACTATACGATGTTCTGAAATTGTTGTGTTGAGTGAGAACTAGATCATCATAGGGTATGGTTTGTTATACTTAGATCCTCTAGGTGCTATATCATGGTTATGTGAAGGATAAAGTATGGACGGTGGGTATGATTGTTAGGAGTTAACTAAAGTATAATTATGTTTCTTTTGCATTTAAGTTACGGAATAAACAAGTCTTAGGACTAGGATATGACGGTTGACATTTGGTGTTGATAGTTTAAATGCTTTAGAAGTAAGATTTGACGTTGTGAGTATTTAGCAATAGTTGTGCAGAAAAATGATTAATTCTGGGATTGTTTTAGCTAAGTCTTACTCATTTAATTTTTGTAAAATTCAATACATAATAATTACTAACCCAAACTCTTTTGGATAGCGTCCTATAATTTTAGAGGAGAAGTATGGTACGTCCGGTTAAAAAATAATAATAATAAGTAAGTTGAAACACTTGGGTTAAGAGTTAGAAATTAAGTTAAGCTTGCTTAGACTTAGTGTGGTGAGGTAGGCTGATAAATCAGACTTATTCTAGGATTGGGGAAACTTGTTAGTTTACTGACGAATAGTACCTCATTAATGTTGTTGTAGCCGACCGCTTGTTAAGATGGTCGGTGTGCTGTTATGCCGTTGTTGTTGTTATTGTTGGACACTTGTTTGATTTGTGTTCATGCATCATTATGTCTGGTTAAGTTAACGTTATTGGGGTGAGCAACGATGATGCGATATAGTATCGGCCATGATGGGCAAGGTACCCGGCCTTGGGGGTCAATCGGATAGGGGCGTCTTACATAAAGGCAGCGGCTTGCAACCAATGCTGGGGCGTTGACCAATTTACCTGGTTACCCTGACTAGACACTGTTCGTACTCAAGAGTGATGATGTTTTCTCACTCGCTCATCTGAGTTAGTTTGGATCCACATGTTCGGTGAAGTAGAGATTGTCTAGGTTGCATTAGTACTTGTTAAGTTATGCATCCATGTTATGTGTCAAATATACTGAAGTTGTTATATGCGCATTGCTTAATCTATGTCCTTTGCCATTTGTGCTATGATTGTATATGATGTCTAACCCCTCTTTACTGTGGCTACTAATGCACCATTGTGTATGTTTAGACGATGAGATTGCAGGTGACGATGACGATGTGGCTGATGAGTGATACGTGGAAGCCGTCACCGTAGTTAGGATTTCCGTTGTTATTATTTTATTATTGTTGATTGTTCCGATGTAAGTACTTGGGTCAGCTCTGAGACGTTGTGACATCGGGGTGCTTTTATTTTTCTGAACTTGACATAATTTTTATTTGATTTTTCCGCAAGTTTGTACGAGCGTGACGACTCTACCTTCGTTTATGGAAAATTTTATTGGACCGTATTTTTCAGTGGTTATTTTTATTTTAATTTATTTCTTTAATAATAACATGCGGGTAGAGGGTGTCACAGTACCACTTTGTAACACCCCGTTCCTGGAGCGCTACTAAACTAATATTTCTTATAGAAGTTAACATATTTCTGAAAGGCGAAATACTCTGCTTGCAAGGTTTCCGAAAATGTGGTTCGATTTTTTTTTCCTTTAAAAAACTTCTTTTAAAGAAGCAATCAGAGTATTACAGCGATTTTAGAAACATGACGGTGAATAAATAAACACCAAAATAAAACCACAAAACCATGCTAATAAATTTATTCAATCATTGCACACATGACAACTCAAGTCTTAAAAGTAACATATATTTAATTACAACAGTGCAATTAACACATGATACCCTATAGCTGGTCAGAGCACTACAAACCTTACTAGTCCTCTAGTAAGTTACAAACGAAACACAAGTAGAAAGACGGACAGGCTATCCTCAGCTATGTTTGTCAGCAACCTCGAACACCCTGCAGTCTTCATCATCTAGGTTACATTCATTGATTGAAAGAACCACGGGCAATGATCAACTTCTTACAAAAGATAGATACAATATAACATCGGATACAACAGCCAATCATATTATACAGTCATAATATATATATGAAACCACATTCTCCAACACCTCTACATAATCATGTCAATAGCATTCAGAACAATCAATAAGGATGCACCCAATACCCTATTGATGCAACTACATGCCAGTGCAATTTTTATTCCGAAATCCATACGCTACGGTCAGGCCGCTCCGTACATACCAGAGATGACACTTTTCCATGCGATGGTAAATTTTAACGTTCCTGAATTCCTTTGGCCATGGGCAATTCCACTACCCAGGATAGACAGGTCGAAGTTACCACAAGACACGACAAATGCCTTCCACCACCCCAATGAACATATCACCACATTTGATATCTCACTTATGGCATAATCAATTTAAATATCAATTATCCAATACCAATTCCACAACATATATCTTAACACAATTGAAGCACACATGCAACCACATCATGTTATCACATTCAATGTCACAACAATTCAGTTTCAACAACTCCTCCAAAATCTACAACAATTCACATAACAATAATCATCAATATAGATAGGCAACAATTCGTCCATTTGAAGCTCCGTGGAACTAGCAAAGAGGTAACATAACATACAAGTGTGGGGATTGGGGGCAGTTGCCAACCTCTTGCATTCAACCTCTTGCATTGAACATATCACCACATTTGATATCTCACTTATGGCATAATCAATTTAAATATCAATTATCCAATACCAATTCCACAACATATATCTTAACACAATTGAAGCACACATGCAACCACATCATGTTATCACATTCAATGTCACAACAATTCAGTTTCAACAACTCCTCCAAAATCTACAACAATTCACATAACAATAATCATCAATATAGATAGGCAACAATTCGTCCATTTGAAGCTCCGTGGAACTAGCAAAGAGGTAACATAACATACAAGTGTGGGGATTGGGGGCAGTTGCCAACCTCTTGCATTCAACCTCACTAATTAATCAAACATAAAGCTTAAAATCAAAGGGGTAACAAAACCCTCACTTTGAACCCAGAGGTTCTCAGACTTAAAAGTTAGAAAAATAATGAAAACGTAAGTGGGACTTATGGGTGCCCAACACCTAATCATCTCTAGAAGTATCCCTTACACATACTATACACACATAGACACCGAGAATGTGAAGTGCCCTTACCGAAAGTAAATAACTCATGTGTTAAACACGTCGCAATCCTACTCAGCACGAACGATTCCTCAAGGATCCTAAACAACACATCAAACCTTAGTATAACTATAATTCACCCAAAAATAATTCCCTAGGCTTAGATTCAATTCTAACCCCTAGGCTCTCAATCCCCAAAAATATTTTTGATAAGGCACACACACACACTTAGGAAAATAAGTAATTATAACCAAAAGAATTTTAAAGACTAAGACTTACTTGAAAGAATACATAAGTTGAAAAAACAACATTTTTAAAGACTAACTCATTTCCTTTCTAAAACTTGAGACATGAAACCATGACTTAAAATTAAATCTTATTGGTTACAATATTTGATTAAGGCTCCACTTGGCCTTAGGATCTCAATGAATCCCTTTCACCTAAATGTCTCATTGCCTTAGAGCCCAAAACAACTTCCAAAATCCAATTAAACTGTTCCTAAAATTTTCCAAACTTAGACAACAATCCAATACAATTAATTATAGCCAAGAACACAAAATAATTTTCCTCTCCAAGCCCCTAGGGCTCTCTGCCACACCCTTCTTCTAGAGAAAATTTGCAAAACTTTCCAATTAATCAAATCCACACCATTCAATCAACTAATTCCTTTCCAAAACATTCCATTTTTCCAAAACAAAACCATTAACATAATACATTACCCTATGCTTATTCAAGCATCAAGGGTTTCCCAAAAACATAATTTCCTTGATCAAACTCAAATTAACAATAACAATAATAAATTCAAGTATCAAATAGCAAAAGCCCCAAACTAATTTGGCGATTCACATGAGCAATCGCATTTTCCCCTTTTCTCTTAGGGCAATTCAACCTAGGGTTCCAAAAATTTGGGGGAACACTGATTCTTTTGCTCCATGATCATAATCAAAGCAAAATAGAGGCATTAGACAAGAAATTAGAACCAAAATCAAAAGGAGTCTCACCCAATTTCTTTAGGGCCTCACGGTTTGGGAGAACAAAAGAGGAAAGGGAAACTTGGCTTCTCATTCACGTCACCAACACTTCATTTGCAAGATAAAAATGAAGAATAAGGGGGTGGAATGGAGGTGGAGGCTTCGGCCTATTTTATGAAAAGGGGAAGGAAGGATTTTAATCAAAACTATCATTTAGTAATTAGAGGAGGAAGAGACAAAATAAGTGGAAATGGGGGTGCTTCGGCTGGACGAAGAAGAGGAGAGGAAGTGGACTTGATTTTTTTCTTACTTCCTCACACATGAGTAGTTTGAAGAAATGAATAAGAATGAGAGGGTAGAAAAGGGGGGTTCATGGCCTGACATAAAAAATAAAAAAAAGAGAGAGATGGGCTTGAGAATAAATGAAAATGAGATGGTGATGATGGACAAGGGTGCTTCGGCTGGTCCCAAAATGAGAAGGGAAAGGATTAAAAAAAATTATTTAATCAACTAATAAAAGTTAGTAGGTAATATTAACCAAGATATTTGTTTTAATACAATGAAAATATGGCATCTCACACATCTAGACTTGGAGACCAAGTAAAAGAATGAGTGGATAGGAATTAGAAGTGGGGCCACGCTGATTGTAGGAAAAAGGGGAAGGGAAAAATAATTAAAAACAAGCCTATTCCTTGGTTAAGAATAAATTAGAAAAACCTCACCTAAACCACCAATAGTGTGACACCTAGACTTCATAAAGCAAGATTCTAATCTAATTACCAAGTCTAAACATCTAATCCCTCTCTTCTCATGATTACCCCCTAGTCCTAGAGTCTTGAGTGTCCAAAAAAATCACGGCGTTGAGTAATCGCGTTACCGATTAATTCTTTCGTCGATTTAATCGCGATAATTAATTTACTTAGAAATTAATTTCTCGCGTGATAATTATTTATCATAAATAAGAAAAGCAATTGAAAACACTCTAGTATCATCACAATAAGTTACGTTTCGATTTTCATCGAAATCGAATTCGTTTTAAAATTTTATTGCGGATAAGAATTACTCGGCAATTCGAAATATGACGATTATTCATAAGAATTATTCAACAAATTTTGAACCATGAATTAATATTAAATACTAATCCTTAAATTAGATTTTATCTTGATTTAACTCAATCACTTCCTTAGTCAACAAAAATACGCGTTACCGCGTCAAATAGAAAACTTATATAAAGTTTAATTGATGAATTCACCTTAAAAACAACATACGTCTACGTTGTCTATTAATTTGAATTGACATCATGAATAATAATTATCTTATTAAAAATAATTCAAAATAATTCCTCGTACTCTCAGTAAATCATTGAGGTGATCAATCTCTACGACTTACCTTCAAGTATTCAGGAGTTTATCCCTAAAACAATTTTTCTTAAAAATTGGGGTGTTACATTGAGCGACCTATGGTCAACAAGATTGTGCGACCTTCAACCCATCAGGTTCAGCTACCTAGAGTTTTTCCCTATATGTGTTGGTTTCCTTTGGTGATACACCTTTTCATTGATGACGTTCTGGATGTCGGTGACGATGGGAATTATGGGTATTGTGCAGTTGGTGCTTTGCTTGGTAAGGGTGAGGACTCTTGGTCTATAATCCGTCGGGAATTGACATTAGAGCTTCAACAGTGGAGTGCTGACTATGGGAGGTTATTTGGTGGTGAGGGTTGGGTGCACCATTTTATTCAGTCTTTATATGTTGAGAAAAAGGCAACCGTTGCTAATTGGATGACCCTTTCAGAAATGGGACATGTGATTGCTTCGAGGTATAACGTGGTCTTGGTGTGTTTATCATTAGGCCAGCTGATGACTTTTCTTCCTCTTAGAGGTGCTCCGCCATCCTCTACGTCTCATTGTGATCGGATATGTTAATGAATGTCACTTTGTCCGGGTACTAAACGTTTGAAATTTAATTGCCTATTTAATTGCCAACTTCTTTTATTTAGTTTATTTTACTCTTTTTATGTGTCTCACTTTAATAGATTTATTTGAAGCTAGATTCGCTGATACCTCCTACGAACAACGTGTGGAGGAAAAACTGCTACGAAAAGCTTGCACATGGGAGGATCCATACATTAACTGTATGCAGGCTTGGTTGAAAATATTACCACGTACAGAAGACCCTTAGATTTTTCTGGGAGATGATTGATATTATTTTTTATTATGTTGGATTATTTATAGTTTTACATTTTCATTACTATTTTGTCCAATTAATTATGTTTCATGTTGTTATGTTGCATTATCTGCATTAACATTCGATCTGTACTAATGGTCAGAAGGTAGTAATGACTTTCACTGTGTGCGGTTAATAGAAATCAATTCCTTTTTGTCCGTTCTGCTGAATAAGATCAACGGCCGAGATCCGACCGACACTTTTAACAGTTGAGATCGCACCCACTTGATTTATAAATATAACCGTTCTGTTTCACCCCTAATCGTAAACAATCACAACCCTAAACCTTTCATCACTCAGTCCATTACTCCATTCGTCATCCATGGCACTCACTCAGTCAAACCAGTTCTCTATGGAGTCTACCATGGTCATTGTGTATTACGATGGAAGAGTTACAACAACATATGATGGCGTGAAGTTTGAATGTTATAATCCAAAAAATATGAGGATAAGGGAAGACATCACCATCGATGAATTGAAGTAGAAGATTCATCGAAAGATGAGAGCTGGATCACGAAGGGTGGACTAGATATATTATCGATGCCCTATGTCCGTTGCATACAGGCGTGTTCAATATTTCGAGATGAAACTTCTAAATGGTGGCGAATAAAAAGGATGTTCGCCGCATTCGGGAAACATGCTAGCTATGGCCCTATAGAGCTATATGTTGTGTTGGTTACATCGACTAACGAGATTCTTGACAACTTGTGTCAACCTAGAACCGTTGATGAGATCATTGCCAACTTGCGTCAACCAAACTCATCGACTTGATCCAATGGCTCGGCCATGTAATGCTTGTTTTGAAGTCCCCCATGTAATCTGTTGTGTTGTTGAAACACATAATAAATATGCATTTAATTTTGTCGTTGTTGAATAAGCATATACGTTTAATTTTGTTACGTATATGCGTTTAATTTTGTTAAAAAAATGTAACACATGACAATTATGAATTAGTAACAAGGAAGTTATGTTTAGACATCGATGAAATAATATGTACAATACAAAAAGCGTGCCAAAATAAAAAGTAGTAGTGACAATAATCACTAGGCGGCACGAGATCTCTTCCTCCTCGTGTATCTCCTGACACTGGCCCACACCTCCAGTGTTCTGTGTGGTCGCACCAGATGTAGCTCTTCCTCCACAGTTGTGCTAGGCTCTCCCTCAGCAGGGGCACCATACATCATCGCCATCAACTCCATGGCAAGTGGGATCCCATTAGCCGCAAGTAATTGTCGATCCAGTAGCGTCTGCACGATCTCTATCATCCTCCGATGTATCGCCTATAAACAATAAAACAGTTAACAATTATAAGTATACATATAGGCAAATATGACACCTTCATAACAAGTTAATAAAGTTATCCTTTGAGCTGGAGCTGTTGATGTTGGTGGAGCTGGAACTGTTGGGCCTGGTGCTAGAGTTGGAGCTGGTGCTATTGGGTCAGGAGGTATGATGTATGAATGTGAGATACTACATAACCAATCCATATATCCGTCAACGCAATCTGCTGGATGCACCACGGGTGGACAGGGATTAATCAAATGAATGGCATACTGTGCGAACATGATGTTCATATCATCTGGAGTGATCGTCACACCTGTCACATTGTATGGTGATGAAGGAATGGTCTGAACGTATCCTAACTGGCGCAGGACCCTATCCGAGCCCCACTGGATCATCCCCTAAACAGTAATGCCTCCTGAAATGGTCGAAATGCTCTATGCTCATCATAGGGTGTCCAGCACACCTACTCCTCTGTCAGCCTATCTAGGCTCCCTAAAAGAAAGCACAGGCCCCTATCCCTCTTAGGTTTCCACCTAAGAGCTCGGTGTTGGTCCTCTTCATATCCGTCTTGTGCCTTCATGTAGACGGTGCATAAAGAGGGGAAATGCTCGTAGATCCATGCCTTTCAATATAATAACAACACATTAGTTTATAATCAATTATAGTTCGCAAAAAGAAAAATAAATGATATTGAAATATGATACCTGTAGAAGTGTCAGATAACCAACAATCGTCCTAGTGCGATGCAGACTGGACTCGCAGGGGTTATCATACAAGTGTGTAAGGCCAGCAGCACCCCATGCATATGCTCCATAGCTCTGAAGGTCTCTGAAGCACTCCAGGTATGCAACGCTGACTGCAAATGCACTCTTATCGCTAAAGAGTGTGCAGCCAACCAAGAAGAGCAGAAAGGCCTTCGTAGCCCCGTCCCAGCGTGCCTCCCCATAATGCTCTCTGTATGTATCATGGAGCCACGAATAGCAACCCGTCGTAGACCGTGTAAAAGTGTCCATCTTCGACATAGCGCTAGCTATGGTGACTCCTAATAGCTCAGATAGCAGTTGTAACACCCCGTTTTCGGAGTGCTACTATGCAACCTAATCTAATGCTGAAAACATTTAATGCTTGTATGCTTTTAACAAAGAGTACTCTTATGTCTTTCGCAATAGAAAATAGGAATAATTTTTTTTTCTTTTTCTTACCTTTGAAACCCTTTTCAAAATGAGACAAAGAGTACTACAGTTTTCTAAATGATGCCAAATTAGTATTTTGCAATTATCAGAGTATAACACATCACATTGAATGCTTCTCATAATATAAACAGAATATAATCATTTCGCATTGAGGCGAGGCTTTCTGGAAATAGTAATTACAAGACAATGAGTAATTACGCATACAACAAAGACAATATCTTAAGCTAAGCTGGCTAACAACTATAACTCTTACTGAGAAACAGTTCAGCAAGATCAAAACACAAAACATTCAGAGGAATCTTCCTCCACTGGCTCAATCTTCAACGCTCCTGGAAAGACAAAACTGCAGCAGCTATGGAACTCCATCTGGAAGTGACATCCATAGGGATATCCAATCCAACAATAGTGCAAGGGTAAATTCTTTGTCCACGAGTTTATCATAGGCTATGTCGCATGCAAACAATGTATACATATATAATACAACAACATGCTTTTATATACATATACATACTTAATAGACTGCACGCATCATTATGGTATATCAAGCATTGCATGTGAGCAGACAAATCAACCAGCAGATTAACAATCAAGTCATCACAATATCAAATAATTGTATGTGAGCAAACAAATCAACCAATAGATCAACAATCAAGTCACCACAATATCCAACAATTGTATGTGAACAACAATTCTATCAACAGATCAACGATCAAGTCATCACATATCATAAATGTGGTTAGCAATGCATGTCAATGCAGTATGACTAGTTTGTGTATACACCTGCAGCCTTAATAGGTCAGCAGTATGACGAGGAATTTATTTCCCAACGTCCGAACAAGATAGCCACACATTAGGCTTGCCTCAATTTAGGCTTGCCACACATTAGGCAATGTAGTGTCAACTCGTCTATTGAAGTCTTTAAGACAAATCAAACACTCCGAGTGACATGACAACTCGTCTTTTGAAGTCTTTAAGACCAATCAAACGCTCCGAGTGTAATGACAACTTGTCTTTTGAAGTCTTTAAGACCAATCAAACGCTCCGATTGTCTATGTTCAATGGTCAGTACACATCCAAACAAATTCTTCAATATGGCATGCTCACCGTAGGGAGCGCCCGAGTAATGTTTTAACTAATCAATAATATTTTTCATATTCTAAATCAATACCAAGTTCCAATTGAATCCAACATGATTCAAGGAAAACAATACAATACATGCTACAACATTTCATACAACACATAACAATTTAGTAAGCTACAACCTGCTACATACTTTCCCCAATTTCAAGTCCAATCAAATCAATCAAACATAATTTAAGTCACACAATACTATTCAGTCTTGCCACACAGGGCCAAATCAATACACAATAAGTCATGCTACAACATCTCAACAACCATAGTAATACTACAAGTACTACCACACAATTTAACCAAACATCAAACCAACCAACACACAAGGCGAAAAGTCCAAACTCATTATATAAGAATTTTCCTTACCTTGGGCACTTTAACAATTCACGCTAGGTAATTCGAAACTATCATCAAGTTGCACCTTGCGCGTATCTTAAGCACGAACCTTAACAACACAAACTTAATACAATTAGACCCCAAAAATACAAATCCTAGACCCCTAGGACAGCCACGATTTTAGGTCCTTAAAAGGCCTAAGAATTACTCACTTAATCCCATATGGTTCACACCTAGTCATATATCATGCAACAAGTCTAAGTCATGCAAGTTTTGAAACTTTTTCAAATATTACACACTTAGAAAAATACCTAAACCAAAATTTACCAATTGGAATAGTATTTTACCACTTTAAATAGTGTTTTCCCAACTTTGAACCATTTTTCAAAACACTAAAACATGTCACAAAACTTTAGAAACAACTTCATTACAAGTTCAAAACAATTCTTGAAACATAACCCAAATCTTTTCCCAAAGTCATGCTTCTTTGAAAAGCTTTGCTAAATCAAATCATCAACCACTTTTACAACTATTTTTAAGCATAAAGACAAGCTAAGAACAAGTTACAAATCCCCCTTGAAGGTCACGATTTTAGAAGTTCAAAAACAACTTCAAGGTTTTAAGCCTTTAACTCCTAAATCATGCAAACTTTATTTAATCAAACTTCTTACCACAAGACAACTTCTTTACCACTTTAAGACACTTAAAATCAAGTTAAAACTTACCCAAATCTTGTTGACAAGCCACTGTTTTAAGCATCACAAAACAACTCCCAAAATTGTTTTATTTTAACCATTTCCAATGCTTTAAACATAACCATCTTTATAGTTCTTAAACCTAAACCAAAAACCAACTTCTTAAGCACTTACAACACCTTAAATACATTTTAAAACATCTCCCAAAAACATTATTGAGGCCACGGTTTAGTGTCCTAAAAATAAAACCAAACTTTTCAAATTTTTCATTTTCAAATCATACAAGTTCACTATACTTAATTCCTTTAACCTTAAACTAACTTCCTCAACACTTGAAAATCTTTAAAAACAATTTAACACATCCCCCCAAAACCATATTAGAGCCACGGTTTCAGCCCCCTGTTGGAACCTAAACGATTGAGAAGCTTAGTCCCTCATTAATTTTGATGATAACAAAATATTCACAAGAGAACAATTTATGTTCTAACAATTCTTGAAGTGTGCAGATACTAATATTACATATATTTCTAAGCCACTTAAACAAGAAGGAAGAAGCTCTCAAGAGAAGGATACACTCCATGTGTCAGCATCCGGCTCATCTTAGTAAACTGTCTTCGTGAGCGTCTGGAATTATCCTTTTGTGACACTAGTCTTATCCATTTGCTATGAGCGTCCGATCTTCCGTTCTGAGCAAGCGTCTGAACTTCATTATAAATCACGTGTTGGTCACGTAGTTGCTCTTCCTCTCAGAAGTTTCTGGAACGGATTTCGAATTTGATCTTATGCGCTAAAATTGTTGTACGAGGTATCAAAGGTGACACCTTTAGCTAAAAGACAAAAATCGTACAAGCAATTGTGAAAAGCAAGGTAGTACGAAAACGATAATGTGTACTACTGTGATATTCTCTTGAAAGGAAGAAAGAGACAGCTTTTTGAAATCACCTCACTCAATGGAAAGGAGCCATTTTTACTGTAACGGTAATATCCTTTATAACTCCTATAAATACCCCAAGGTATCCATTGAAGAAACTGCCGAAACTCTACAAGAGAATATTGCTTCATTTACTGAGAACAAGCACTGTTGTTATACACTACAAAGAGTCAATACTCTGAAAACACTGCTTCTGTGAGCAATCAAGTTTCGAGCCAAGTCTCTGGACTATAAGAACTGAACTCAGCGTCCGACACTTTCTTTTAGAAAGCATTTCTATATTGAGCTTATTTTTATCCTCTCTGTGAGAGTTATTTATACTTGTATTCAACTTACTTGTAAAAGTTGTTTTGGCCTAGTTAAGGGTGTTCCCTCAAAGGCTCGAATGTACTGAGTCGTTTTGAGAAGTTGAGAGTATTGTCAAGGTTGTGACAGTAGAATACTCTTAAGGTTTTGTAATCAGTTGATTATAGTGGAAAATCCTTCACGAACGAAGGGACTAGACGTAGCTACCAGTTTGGTAGTGAACTAGTATAAATCTCTGTGTCTCTTGCTTTACTGCTTTCTATTTATCTTTATCTTGCTCTGTTAAAAACAAGTTTTCACAAACCGCTTTTCCAGCGTCCGGTTTATTTCCAGCGTCCGTTTAACAAACTGTTTTGAAAAACCTGTGTTCTAAGTGTTTTTAACTTAAAGTTAAGGAAAAGTTTTTAACACAATTCAACACCCCTTCTTGTGTTCACGTTCAGTTGGTACCAGAGCTCGGCCTCTTGGTTGAGCACTTAACAGTGTTAAAAGTAAAGATCTTATTGTAAACATGTCTGCTGAAGGTGGTCATATGAACCGTGCTCCTCTATTTAATGGAGAAAATTTTGATTACTGGAAAGATAAGATGAAAGCATTCCTTGAGGCACAAAATCTTGATTTGTGGGATATAGTTGAAAGTGGATACATTTCTCCCGCTAATGCCCTTGGTGTTGCAATACCTAGGGAAAACTGGACTGATGATTAGAAAAAGAGATATCAAACCAATCAGAAGGCTAGATTTATTCTCATCTGTACTATGACAGAAAGAGAATATGATAAATGTGGTAAGTTTGATACTGCCAAAGAAATCTGGGATTCTTTTGTTTTGTCTTATGAGGGTTCTGCCCAAGTAAGAGAAACAAAGGCTAGCATGATGGTTCGCCAGTATGAGCTATTCAAAATGGAAGATTGAGAAAACATTGAAACTATGTTTGGAAGGTTCCAAACACTTGTTCATGGGTTGCAGGCCCTTGGAAAAAGTTATACTACACCTGACTATGTGAGAAAGATCTTGAGAAGTTTGACTAAGCAGTGGAGACCCAAAGTCACTGCTATTCAAGAAGCAAAAGATCTAAATGTCCTTCGGCTTGAAGATCTTATGAGTTCTTTGAAAGCTCATGAACTTAAGCTAAATGACGAAGAACCTACCAAGAAGAGTAAGTCTATTGCTTTAAGAGTTAATCAACATAAACATAGTACTTCTAAATCTGAAGAAGAAGAATCAGATGATGAAGCTTCAGAAGGAGATTATGATGGATCAGATGATGAGCTAGCTTTCATATCTAAGAAGATCCAGAGAATGTGGAAGAAGAGAAACTTGTAAGGAGGTTTCGTAAGAAAGATACAAAGGACAAGAAGGAAAGCAAAGACAAGGACAAAGCTCAAGTCATTTGCTATGAATGTAAGAAGCCTGGACATTTCAAGTCCGAGTGTCCTAATCTTAAGGAAAAGTCCACAAGAAGCTCCTTCAAGAAAAAGAAGAAAGGTCTCATGGCAACATGGGAAGATCTTGACTTATCCTCCTCTGAGGAAGATAAAGAAGAAGAAGCTCACATTGCCCTCATGGCAGACACTGATCTTGATTCAGAAGAAGAAGTTGAAGAGGTAATAATATATGACTCTTATTCTGAACTTCAACTTGCATTTGATGATTTGTTAAAGGATTCTGCCACTCTCTCTATTGAGTATAAGAATTTGAAAAAGAAATTTCCAAAACTAGCACAAGATTTTCATTCTTTACAGAATGAAAACTCCGTACTCAATGAAGAGAACCAGAAGCTGAAAACTGAAAATCAGCGTCTGGTGGATAACCAGCGTCTGGAAGCCAACAAGCAACCAGAAGCTGAGAGCTCTCAAGTTAAAAGCTCTGTAGTTACAGGCAATCCTAACTGCAAATCAAATGACTATGAACATGCATTTCAAAAGTTTCTTGCAGAGAGTGTAACTCGAAGCAAGCAAGCTTCTATGATTTGGGGTGTCAGTAAAACGACAACTCATGGTCTTGGTTATATATCAGATGAACCTCTTTTAGAAAATGATTCAAAGATCCGATAAATCCAATAATCATAGTAACTGTTTGCCTTGTACTTCGTGCAATAAATCTGGTCATTTGAAAAGTGCGTGTACTGTGTTTACAACTAAGAAGGACAAGTATCCTTCAAGAACTAACAAGAAAGGACCCAAAAAGATATGGGTACCTAAAGATAAAATAGTCTATGTTGCAGACTTGCTTAGCAACAAAGTCAACACACCTATCTTGGTACTTATATAGTGGATGTTCGCGTCACATGACGGGAGAAAAGCATATGTTCCAAGAACTAAGACCTAGAGAAGCTGGATTCGTTGGTTTCGGAGGAAACCAGAAAGGTAAAATAGTTGGAATTGGTCGCATAGGTAAAGGCTCTCTTTCTTCTATTGATAATGTTTTATATGTTGAAGGACTGAAACATAATCTGTTGAGCATAAGTCAATTATGTGACAATGGTTATAATGTTGTCTTTACAGAAAATGGATGTTCAGTAAAAAGCAAAAATGATGGATCTATATTCTTTATAGTAAAGAGGAAATAAAACATTTATAAAGTTGATCTTTCTGAACTTGCAAAACAAGATGTCAAGTGTCTTATGTCTGTTGAAGATGAGCAATGGATTTGGCACAAAAGATTGGGTCATGCCAATTTGAGGTTAATCTCAAAATTAAACAAGCATAATCTTGTTAGAGGCTTACCAAATCTTAAGTTCCAATCTGATGCCCTGTGTGAGGCTTGTCAAAGAGGAAAACAAGTTAAAACTTCCTTTCATTTAAAAAATGTTGTTTCGACCTCTAGACCACTTGAACTTCTACATCTTGATCTTTTTGGTCCCACAAGGACAACCTCTTTAACTGGAAAGAAATATGGATTAGTCATTGTTGATGATTTTACTAGATGGACATGGGTTAAATTCCTTGCCCACAAGGATGAGTCTTTTAAGGTATTTACTGTATTCTGCAAATCAGTTCAAAATGAAAAAGGCATCTGTATTTCTTCTATTAGAAGTGATCATGGGGGAGAATTTGAAAATGAAAACTTTCAAAAATTTTGTGAAGAAAATGGCATCTCCCACAATTTCTCCTCTCCTAGAACACCTCAACAAAATGGTATTGTAGAAAGGAAAAATAGGTCCCTCCAGAAATGGCCAGACCATGATCAATGAAGTCGACATTATAAACATTTTTAGGCGAAGCGATAAACACGACTTGTTATATTCAAAGTAGAATTCTTATAAGACCTATCTTGAATAAGACTCCTTATGAATTATGGAAAGGTAGAAAACCAAACATTTCTTACTTTCATCCTTTTGGTTGTAGTTGTTATATTTTGAATACTAAAGATCAGCTTGGTAAGTTTGATTCCAAGGCTGACAAAGGAATCTTTTTGGGATACTCTGAAAGATCTAAAGCTTTTAGAATATACAACAAAGAAACTTTGACAGTTGAAGAGTCCATTCATGTCAAGTTTGATGATAAGAAGCCTGACACTGCTATGTCAGAGCTAGATGAGTTATTTTTAGAATTAAACCTCGGTGACAAGTCAGATGGTGAACATGCATCTTCATCATCCGGTGGTGACAAGACGAAGAATTCTACTAAAGCAGAAGCTGAAGCAAGAAAAAGCTGGAAGTACAAAACCAATCATCCAAAAGATCAAATCATAGGAGAACCTGGTGATAAAGTACGAACCAGATCCTCTTTCAAGGAGCATGCTGATTTTGCACTTCTTTCTGAAATGGAACCTAAGACGATTGATCAAGCATTGGAAGATGAAGGGTGGATTCTAGCAATGCAAGATGAGCTAAATCAGTTCCAAAGAAATGATGTATGGAAGCTAGTCACTTTACCAGAAGATAAGCAAGCTACTGGTACTAAATGGGTGTTTAGAAATAAGCTTGATGAAGATGATAAAATTGTAAGAAATAAAGCAAGTTTAGTTGCTCAAGGTTATTCACAAGAAGAAGGTATTGATTTCACTAAATCTTTTGCACTTGTTGCAAGACTAGAAGCTATTCGCATTTTACTTTCATTTGCAGCACATCATGAGATAACACTATATCAAATGGATGTGAAAAGTACTTTTCTAAATGGTTTTATAACTGAGGAAGTTTATGTTAAACAATCTCCTGGTTTTGAAGATATTGAATTTCCAGAACATGTTTTTAAACTTAAAAAGGCTCTATATGGTTTTAAGCAAGCTCCTAGAGCATGGTATGATAGACTAAGTTCCTTTTTAATAGAAAATGGATTTACAAGAAGTTTAGTTGACACTACTCTTTTCAGAAAATCCTCTAACAAGCATTTCATACTTGTTCAAATCTATATTGATGATATCATTTTTGGAGCCACTAATGAAAGCCTTTGCAAAGAATTTTCTAAGCTTATGCAGGCTGAATTTGAGATGAGCATGATGGGAGAATTAAAGTTTTTCCTTGGAATACAAATCAAGCAATGCAGTGATGGTATCTATATACATCAAAGCAAATATATCAAAGAATTATTAAAGAAATTCAAGATGCTGGATTGTAAGCCTATGTGTACACCTATGCATCCTACCTGCACTCTTAGTAAAGATGAAATTGGTAAGAAGGTAGATCAGAAAATGTACAGAGGTATGAATGGATCTCTACTTTATCTTACGGCTTCAAGACCTGACATTATGTTCAGCGTCTGCCTATGTGCTAGATTTCAATCAGATCCTAGAGAATCACACCTGAGTGCTGTTAAAAGAATATTCAGATATTTGCAAGGAACTACTAATCTTGGTTTGCTTTATAAGAAATCAAAAGATTAAAAATTAGTAGGTTTCTGTGATGCTGACTTTGCTGGAGACCGAATTGAAGGAAAAAGCACAAGTGGTAGCTGCCAATTCCTTGGAGCAAACCTTGTATCTTGGTCAAGCAAAAGACAAAGCACAATTGCACTCTCAACAGCAGAAGCTGAGTATATTTCAGCAGCAAGTTGCAGCTCTCAACTTCTGTGGGTGAAGTATCAACTTGAAGACTACTTGATAAAAGAGAGTAACATTCCTATCTTTTGTGACAATACTTCTGCAATCTGTCTAACTAAAAATCCCATATTGCATTCACGAGCCAAGCACATTGAGATTAAGCATCATTTTATAAGAGACTATGTTCAGAAGGGTATTCTAGAAATAAAATTTGTAGACACTGATCATCAGTGGGCTGACATATTTACAAAACCCCTTGTTGAAGATAGATTCAATTTTATAAGAAGAAATTTAAACTTTCATCTTATAGAAGAATGATTAATCTCAGCGTCTGAAAATAAACAAAATCTCAGCATCTGATATGACATAAGCATGTATGTGTATAGGCATCTTATTTGTCATATGCATCATAACTCATTGTCTGGTGAATCGGTTGCGTGCGTCCGAGCACACCCACACGTGTCACACGTGTTAAGGACTTAAGCGTCTCATCATATCTACTGAGTCATAATTGTTTATGTCTTTCGATAAAATCTTTATCTTGATTTTACTTTTCTTTTGGCGTCTGCATTTAATGAAAAGGCAAATCTTTATTTTTCTTTTCTTTTTGATTTAATTTTTATGTGGAAATACGAAGCGATATTTTGAAAAAAGGACTGTACCATTCTCTATTAACTTTCCCACTACTCCACACTTTTCGCTCCATCACTTCACTCTGCGTTTTATACAAAACTGTGCTCTTTCTCTCTCTCTCTCTCTCTGTGTGTGTTTTCGAACCCTAAACCCTCCATCATCTTCTCTTCAATTGCTACAATGGCCGACAGAAAGGTTGGACAATACACTGCCTTCGATGTCTTCTCTGAGGCAAAACTTCTGAATGAGAACCGGGTTGATTTCGAGAACTTCAAGCTATAGGGTTTTGATTTTGAGGAAGGTCTTGAGAAACTGGGCTGGAAAAACTACTTCATCTGGGAACCAGTTGATGTACTGAGCTACGCTATTAAGGAATTCTGGGGAAGTGCATACTTACTTCCGGGGGAAATCATAGAAGGTCACATCAGAGGATTCAAACTACTCTTCACTATCAACTCTATTGCTCAGACAATCAAGTGTCCGTGTGAAGGAATCAGTTACCATGCAAACTGGGCTGATGCTTACAGAGGACTTGAAAAAGTCAATGAAGCTCTGTTTGAGAACTACCGTGAACTGAAGAAGAAGAAGAACATCACTCCCACGGCTAAAGACTTGAAAAGCCACTACCGAGTACTGCACAAAATCATCGCCAAGAGCGTGATTCTGAAGGCTGGCTCAAGCGACATAGTGAACTACGAGCAAAAGTTCATTATGAGGAACTACATGGATGGGAAGAAAATCAATCTGCCAAGGTTGATTATCAACAATCTGATAAATGCCCTTGTCTTCTCAAGGAAGAATGTTGATAAGAAGAATATCGTCAAGATAATCCCATATGGAGTTCTTCTCTCCATTATGATGATCAAAGACGGCATTGTAAGGAAGCTGACTGACTCCATCAACACAGAGGAAAAGGAAAAATACTTTGGTGTTGGTGCTGTTGTTCGTCCAGAAGTCTTTGGAGTCAACAGTTTGGTCAGGATGCAGCTTATTACAGGCTCCATGATCAAGAAGGTGAAAATAGAGCAACAGGAAGGAGAAGCTGAAAAGAAAACCACCAGAAGCTCAATGACTGGTGTGAAAAGACCTGCTGAGTCTCCTTCAAGGGAGACCAGAAGAACAAAGCAGAAGGTGGCACCTGCACCTACTGTTGAAGAACCAGAAGATGAGGATAGAATTCCCATCAGAAAGGTCTTGGAGAAACAGTTTAGACCAGCAGCTGAAAAGGATGCTTCAGCGTCCGGTCAAGGGAAGCAAATCCTTCCTCCTCCTTCTGCTGTTGTTGTCACCAGAGGGTCGAAAAGAAGTTTGGTCAAGTCATCAGAGGTTAACCCAAACGTACTTGATTTTACTGCTGATGAATCAGTATCTGTGTTTGATACTCATGATGTTATTCCTGCACCACCTTTGTCTGTTTCACAACCACAAACACAAACCAGGAAAACCAGAATGAGCCTCCAACAAACCTCAACCCTCTAGAAACCTACCCAACCATCATCCACTACACTCAACCTTGACCTACCACAAAATTCTTCAAATACTTCACTTACCACATATATTTCCAAACTTCACTCTCATCCCTTTAATCTATTATTCAAAATACCTCCCATTAATCCCTTCAAACCCTACACACCTAAAACCTACAAAATCACCAAAACCACTCCCACCTTACTCACCATTACCCATAAACCTACAGATGCTGGTGGAAGGAAGAATGTCTCATACAAACCACTGTTTGTTAAGTATGAGATATATCACAGCATCTACAATCGTCCCTCCACATGGCATTTGAAAACCTTCACCTCTAGAGCTGCCAGATTGGAGATTGCCTCTCCGATAAGTGCTACCTTCAAGGATGGAGAAGACCACTTTCAGATGTCATTTAAAGGAAGATTGAGACCAGCATCTGGTAGCAGAGCAATTCCCTTCTCTGTTGATCTTCCTAGATCCCTACCACAAACTGAACTGCTCACATTGGAAGAATGCGGAAGGTGGATCACAGATGAAGAAGCTGCCTTCATGGCACACTGTCTTGAGATGAAGAAGATTGAAATGTCAGACAAAGACAGGATCCTTCTTTGTATCAAGAAGATTGTACCCAGACATGCACAAAGGTGGCTACCTTGGTCTATCCCTGGGAAAAGGAAAGAACCTGCTCCGGGCAAGCAGCCATTCAGCAAGATCGGGCTCAAGGAGTATGAGAAGGCTCCCAAAAAGTACAACCTTAAGGAATTCTCTAAGCTTCTGATTGCCAAGATCTTTGAGGATCATGCCAGAAGGTTTTACCTGAATTCTCTGAAGGAAGATGAATGGAGAACTGGCTCCTCAAACTGCTGCAATGCCGAGAAGGCCACTATTCCAACAGTTGGCACAATCGCCAGTGCGACATCAATCTTAGAACGATCTACTTCGATGATATGTTCGGATGCTCGATGTCGTGCCTTTGACTGCATGGAGATATATGTCCAATGGGCTGCTGTGACCAAGCACTTCGACATTGGATTTACTTGGAGGCAATGGTCTGAGTCTTGGAAAGACAAGGCCATGTTACCATGCCTCGTCCCCCTAGTGCTAGAAGAAGATGACAGGAAAAATCTGCGAAGAATACACCTGGCACAAAATGAAGCACTCTCTTTCGCTTGTAAAGCATTAAGTGTCTTTATAAGAAGTATATGGGGAGAAGAAGCTGGAAATATGTTTGATGCTTTCACTGCTGATGTAGTTCTACACAGAGAAATCATCTTCATGAATTTGCTGTATCCAGAAGATGTGAAGTATAAATGGGAAATTCAAACAGAATCTGAGCTCAGAAAACTTGGAAATCTCATCAAATGGTTTATACCAAATGATGCATTTTTTCTAAGAGCTCAACGGAAGAAGGAATTGAGACTGACGCTATCCAACTGGGTGCTAGCAGAGCATCAGAAGATGAAACCTGCACCCATACCAGAAGTTGGACCTTCTACTTCTACTCCTGCAGTTGAGATGGTCACTATTCCCAAAGCAGAGTTTGAAGAAATGAAGGACACAAACATGAAAGTCACTCAGCTGGAGTCTGCTCTGAAACTACTATATGAACGTCTCAACATCCCTCCACCACCTCTTCCGAACCCTTGAATTTATTTATTTCTGTGTGATATAAACTATTTCTTTGTTTTGTAGATACATTTATATATATACACTAATTTTGCTCTGATTATCTGTTAATATATACCTACATCTGACTTATATTCAAATTTTTCTAAGTCTTATTTTGACTATGATGTGTTTTTACACTCTTTTTGTCTGATGACAAAAGGGGGAGTAAAAGAAAGGTATGATGAACACGTGAAAATTTGACTAACTCACCGTCCGATGTTCACACTCCAATGGATACGCTGGAACTGAAGTATCATGCATAGCATTTCATACATAGCATTTGTGTGGTTATTTATGCGCTAATATTCATTGATCTAGTGCACTTATAATGATCAATAAATTTGGTACAATTTGATTAAATCAATCTTTTTGATCAGCATCCGATCTTACTCTGATACATCTACGTATTTTTTTTTGCGATCACTTAATTGAATTTGTTTATCAACTATCACCTTAATACTAGAATTATCTTATATATCAAAATTGTTAAATTTAGGGGGAGACCCTTGATGTCATTTTGAAACTAAATTGTTCATCAACCTTAGATATTTGTCATCATCAAAAAGGGGGAGATTGTTGGAACCTAAACGATTGAGAAGTTTAGACCCTCATTAATTTTGATGATAACAAAATATTCACAAGAGAAAATTTTATGTTCTAACAATTCTTGAAGTGTGCAGATACTAATATTAGATATATTTCTAAGCCACTTAAACAAGAAGGAAGAAGCTCTCAAGAGAAGGATACACTCCATGTGTCAGCATCCGGCTCATCTTAGTAAACTGTCTTCGTGAACGACTGGAATTATCCTTTTGTGATACTAGTCTTATCCATTTGCTATGAGCGTCCGATCTTCCGTTCTGAGCAAGCGTCTGAACTTCATTATAAATCATGTGTTGGTCACGTAGTTGCTCTTCCTCTCAGAAGTTTCTGGAACGGATTTCGAATTTGATCTTATGCGCTAAAATTGTTGTACGAGGTATCAAAAGTGACACCTTTAGCTAAAAGACAAAAATCGTACAAGCAATTGTGAAAAGCAAGGTAGTACGAAAACAGTAATGTGTACTACTGTGATATTCTCTTGAAAGGAAGAAAGAGACAGCTTTTTGAAATCACCTCACTCAATGGAAAGGAGCCATTTTTACTGTAACGGTAATATCCTTTATAACTCCTATAAATACGCCAAGGTATCCATTGAAGAAATCACAAACTCTACAAGAGAATATTGCTTCATTTATCGAGAACAAGCATCAAGTTGTTATACACTACAAAGAGTCAATACTCTGAAAACACTGCTTCTGTGAGCAATCAAGTTTCGAGCCAAGTCTCTGGACTACAAGAACTGAACTCAGCGTCCGACACTTTCTTTTAGAAAGCATTTCTATATTGACCTTATTTTTATCCTCTCTGTGAGAGTTATTTATACTTGTATTCAACTTACTTGTAAAAGTTGTTTTGGCATAGTTAAGGCTGTTCCCTCAAAGGCTCGAATGTACTGAGTCGTTTTGAGAAGTTGAGAGTATTGTCAAGGTTGTGACAGTAGAATACTCTTAAGGTTTTGTAATCAGTTGATTATAGTGGAAAATCCTTCAGGAACGAAGGGACTAGACGTAGCTACCAGTTTGGTAGTGAACTAGTATAAATCTCTGTGTCTCTTGCTTTACTGCTTTCTATTTATCTTTATCTTGCTCTGTTAAAAACAAGTTTTCACAAATTGCTTTTTCAGCGTCCGTTTAACAAACTGTTTTGAAAAACCTGTGTTCTAAGTGTTTTTAACTTAAAGTTAAGGAAAAGTTTTCAACACAATTCAACCCCCCCTTCTTGTGTTCACGTTCACCCCCTATTTCCAAGCAATCTATTTTTCCAAAAACCTTGTAAACATGCATATATGATTAGTATCCAACATACAACTAATAAACCTTCAAGAGTAACTCCAAATCAACAAAAACAAGTCAAGAAAAAAGCCTAGAACAGCCCCAAAGTTTTGGCCAGCAAAGGGGTTAGGGTTTTCCAAACTTAAAACACCAAGAACAAAGCTAATCATGGAAGACAACAAAGGGCGTTATGGCTAATCATCCAAAACAAACACTTTAACTCAAAAACAACTCTTAAATCCTTCAAAACCCATATCATGGAACTCAAAAGAGATAAGGGAAGGATTATAGAGATTACCAAGAGATTTGATGATGATTGAACAAGGATTGAGAAGAAAGGAAGCAAAGGTGGAAACTTGATCACAAAAACTTCCCAAAATCCAAGCTTTCTCTTTCTAGAAATTTTCTCAAGTTTTTTTCTCTATAATGGAAGAAAGAAGGCTGAATGTGATTAAGGAAGAAGGCCACGAAATTTTTAGGGACATGGAAGGAAGAAATTTGAACATTTAGTTGGAAACTAACTAATTAAGTCCTAAACTAACTAAACTAACTACCTACCTTTAACTTAATCACTAATCACCACTTGACACTTGTAAAAGCACATTCTAAAAGCAAGTTCAGCTCCTCTAGTGGCTGGGTGAACCGCCCCTCAGCCCTAAATATCAAGATATTATCATTTCGTCGCGTTCTCGCTCAACCGGGTGCGCGGCGTTTCGCGTTTATTAGGGTTTTTCTACCAGAAACTCCAAAAATAAATCTAATAAATTATCCTATAAATCAAAAATTATTAATCAACCAAAACGTCCCTAAAAATATTAGAAGTATTTCTATAAATGTCGTTTTTTCGATTTACGAGCTAAAACGCGACCGTAATGCAGTTCTGCGCGTAGAAAACATCCTATATTTTTCTGATGCCCAAAAATTCCAGAAAAATTTCCAATAAATCCTAAATAATGGAAAATTCTAGGATCTCAAATTTTATAAAATTTGGATCATGTTTGGGCATGTTTCAATTAGAAACTCACCCAATAGCCTAGTTACTGCAGAATTCAATAGAATTCTCACAACGCAATAAAAACTGTAAATTAGTGAGGATCACTAATTTCAATTTCTCTTGTCATCTAAATTTTATTTAAACATTAAAATCATCAATAGAAAATTATTATAATAAAAGCCACCTTAAATACGACATAAAACCAACAATTAATAAAATAGCTCAACGTCAAAAATTTAAACTATGACTTAAAAATACTTATTAAATCCTGAAAATTATTTCTCATTCAATAAAATAATTTTCTTTAATCAAACAAAAATTTTTCACATTTTTCAAGATTAATTCATATTAAAACAGTATACGTCTACAATGTCTCTTAATCTGAATTAATTACTAAAACAGTAATTTGTTCACAACAAAACAGAGTAGTTCTTCGTACTTGTCATAAACCATTGAGGTGATCAGTCTCTATGATTTATTTTCAAGTAGTTAGAACTGTAAAATAATTTTCATAAAAATTGGGATGTTACAGCAGCCCAGCAGCCTGATCCTTGTCAAACATGGTGATGATCAGGAATGCCCCCGTGATGGGTATAAGCAGCAAGGACCACACATCATCCAGTGTGATGGTCATCTCCCCAACTGGTAGATGAAATCTGTCGGTGTCCCGGTGTCATCTCTCTAAAAAAGCTGAAGCGAGCCCCTTATCATCTAGCTCGTGGCTGCAGCTCAGACCTCTCCACTAACTGTCTGACCTCATCATGTCGAATGACAATGTCTTTCACCTTGTTGTGCTTGAAGAGCCTCAACTCCCCACGATCCTGAATAATAAAAAAAGATTTGTTAAATTACATTATGAGAAGAAAGAAATGCAGCAAAAAAAAATATTAGATACATTACCACTCCAGCCCACAGTCTAGTGGCCACGTGGTCCCCATAAGTCCTCAGGACGGAGGTGTCAACAGGACCACCAGGGAATCCCTCCGCTGCTGTATCGTCGGCAGTAGGGATATCCTGCTCCAAATGATGCGGCTCCTACTGGGGCTGCTTAGTAGCAGGAACACGTCTAACATGTCTGTTGGCTCATTCGGAAGCTGTCTGTCGAATACGACGACCGCCTCGATCAGTGAATATAGTATGAGTCATGGCTGCACACAATTCAACAGTTAATGACATTGCTAAAGCACAAAAGGAAAAATAAAACAGTCATCAATACCTAACTGAAATCAATTCACGTACGTTTACGTGAATTGGAACCACTTAAGCTTACGGGAATTGAGATCACGTAGGTGAAAACCATTTTTTGGGTCTTACGTGATCTCAAGTAACGTACCCAATTTGATTCCAATTCATGTACGTGGAAACCATTTTTTAATGTTGTACGTGAACTCAATTCACGTACATTTAGGTGAGTTGAAATCACGTAACACCTAAAAAATGGTTTTCACGTACGTGAATTGGAATCACGTAAGTGTACATGATTTGAGATCACGTAGAACCTAAAAAAATGGTTTTCACCTACGTGAATTGGAATCACATAAGGGTACGTGATTTGAGATCACATATACCTTCTTCAACGAAAAAAAATACACAGAAGAGCAAACGCAACGTAAATGAAATCCACATAAATGAAACGCACAATAAAATGAAAAATTAAACCAAGCCTAAATCAAACAAATGAAAATCAAAACAAACCTTAACCCTAAAACTAATATTTGTTAAAACTAAAAATGTTAAACAATAAGATGGAAGAGCAAAAAATATGGGTGCTTACCTTTGTGATATTAGAGCACTTTAATCTTTTGGATGCAAAGGGGTGCAAATGGGAGAAAAGAAGATGGAAACCAGAGAGGGAGAGGGAGAGCTGTCTGTATGAATTAAGAGAGAGAGAGAGAGTTTTTGGTTGATTTGGAAAATTTGAAATGAGGGGAAGGGTAATTTGTTCTATTTCTATTTTTAAAATTATGACAAGGGGTGTAACTAGGAATTAGGGGGTGTTAGTAGCGTAAGCCAAACAGAACTAGCCACATATGGCTCTCCTAATGTCAAAATAAACTATAGGACAAAATGAAACATAGGATAAAATGTGATCAATTCAGATAAATGCTTACAGTATATCAAATACGGTAACACACCGTAAAAAAAAGTGATGTACCATACATCATCTATGCTAGTCATGCATGCTAGAAAACGTCATTTTTCCAAATAATAACAGCAGTCTCGATTTTTCGAGGATTTGGATTCTCTTCTTGTTAATGCACGAAATGGTGAGAGCTCTCCTCCTCTGAGCGCAACGTCCGTCCTTTTTCAGTCCGACAGTGGGGTACCTACAAAAGGCACTCTGATGCCTAAGATAGATAGGGCTGTAGGAGGGAGAGAAGGGGAGCGTGTAGAGATAAGATGAGTGTTTAGGGTCTAGAGAGAGTGTGTTTAACTTGAGGGGCCAAGCCCCCTTTATATAGGTGAGTTTGTTCCGAGTTGCACACATGACTCTCTTCCTCTACAAGTCACTGCTTGGGTAGGAGGAGCCTATCTCCCCTTCTATCTTGTACCTGATTAGGATAAGGGTTTATCCCTACTGCTTTCGTGTTCCCCAATATTTGGATCTTCCAACGGTTTCTGGTATTATCATTATCACTTATCACGCGCTTTCTGGAAGATTCAGGGCTTCTCTCCTCGGGACCAGCCATTGCCATGGGGAGCCCTGCTCGGTTTCTGGGCTCGGTTATCGGTACTCGGGCGCCATGGGAGCCCAGCTCGGACACCGGCCTATAACAATCCTCTTCCTCCAGGCTCACTCGCAATTGTACTCCCTACTTCTCGCACCCGCTTTCTGCACTCATTCCAGCGTTCTCGTTGTTCCTCCAGGCTGGTCGGTCATGGTCGACCTTGGTCAGGCAGAGGACCCAGGTCGGTACCTCTTCCTCCAGGCTGGTTGGTCATGGTCGACCTTAGTTAGGCAAAGGACCCAGGTCGGTTCCATAACACTTTTAAACCCTATCTCTCATTCCCTCTACAAAAATGCATAACAACCATTAAATTAATCGTTCACATGAGAAATTAAAAATAAAAACTGAATTTGAATTTTAAATTAAACCGAATTTTAAAATAAACAAAAGGCCATTCTCACTCTCAATTTCTCGTATGCGTTTTCTCGCTAATTTAGTACCTGTTTGTTTAGGTACAAAATAATTTAGAGATTTTAAAAAAAAAGTCTAATTTATGTTTGTTAACAATAATAAAAATCATTTTAAACTTGTTTGGATACAAAATCGCTAAGTCTTTTTTAAAAAAATAATTTTTATTTTTTTAAAAGAATCTCTAAATTATTTTGTATAAAAACACTTTTTTTAATCTATAACAAATAGATCTTAGAGCCCGTTTGTTTCATATTATTTTATAAATTAATCGCTATATTTAAAAAAATAATCACTTTTTTGGATTTTTTATTTGTTTGTTACAATTTTTAGAAATAATCAGAATTTAAATATAATCTGAAATCTGATTATAATGAAAAGCTATTTGAAATAGCTTCTCAAAAATAATATGATTTTAATGAATGATAGGATGAGAGAGAAGATTAAAAAATGATTTTTGTGATTTTTAATAAACACAAATTAACTTCTACTTTACTTAAAAATCTCTTATAAATAATCTCTAAATTATTTTGTTTGAAAATACTTTTTTTAATCTTAAATAAACAAGCCCTTAAATATGGGAAAAACGCATACGATAAATTGGGAGTGAGAAGCACTTTTGTTTATTTCAAAATTCGGCTTTAATTTAAAATTCAAATTTATTTTTAATTTTTAATTTCCCATCCGTAGTATTAATTTAATGGTTGTGATAATTTTTGTAGAGAAAATGAGAGATAAGATCGACGCTGCGGATTTTTTTTCGAATTATATGTAGTGAGTGAATGTTAGCCTTGCTCCTCTGTTACAAAGTAGATAATTGATTTAGCTTAATTTTGAGCAATTCATGGTTGGAACTGATTTAACTTCATTTTGGGCAAATCATAGTTGGGTCCTTTCCTGAACATTTGGCAATCCTATAATTTGATAGTAGCTGTTACATTGTGATAAAAAGCTGATCATACTTGCTCTGCCACATAGTGACAAGTAAAACTTGATTCATACTTTGGGTTATATGGAAGAAAAAATATCGGGAATATTTTATTTTTTTTATGAAGAACTTCCCATGAATTGAACGCCAGGGTTCTCTATCTAAATTTCTCATTGGTTGTTTTCACTTGTGAACGTAAACAGTATGGTATCGTGAAGAAGGACCATGTCTAATTTTCATATGAAAGTTTAGTCAAGCATCTGTCCTTCCATTTTTTATGGTTATATTAATTTTCTCTTTTCAGTTATTTTCATTTTTATCCCCTCTATAATATTGATAGGCACGCTATTAATGATAGGCCCATTAGAAATTTGTGGGGGTGAAAATAACTAAATGGGTCACATGGTAGCAAAAGAGAGGAAAGGAGGATGAGGGAATGATGAGACAGCTAGAAAGAGAGAGAGAATGGGAAGGGATATATAGGAAGAGAGTAACCGAATGAGAGGGGGCATGGAAAGTGTGAGGTCAGAGAAAGGGACTGAGCAGTGAGATATCTCTCTCACGTCAGTAGCAGGGGGTATTCCTACACCCGGATTACCATAGTTGATTTTCTGTTATTTCCATTTCCTCCAAGGAGAATTCTCTCCATCCATAGTCTTTTACTGTTTTATTGCTTGTATTCGGGAAATCCTTTCCCTGTTTCCGGTGATTAATACAACTGTTATTCAATTATTCCCAACTCTAGTTCTGTGTTCTATTAATTGGTATCAAAGCTCCGATCCTTGGAGCATCTGGTATCTATTAGAATGGAACCATGGATGAGAAAATGGGCTGAGTAAGGAATAGTCCGAGGAAATCGATTCCAGAATTTGATGGGAGAGAGGCTTATTGGTGGATGATTCAGGTGTGTGAGTATTTTGAGGCCAGCAGAATACATAAAGATATGCGAGTTTGGTGGGCTGGCACGTTTGCATTAAGAGGAGAAGCTTTCGAATGGTGGTCTTCTTGGAAGCAGGTCAATCCGAATGCAACTTGGTGGAATTTTGAGAAGGTGGTTTATAAGAAATTCCAACCAGAAGTTTGGGATAGTATTTTAGATTCTGAATCTGAGGGTCAAGAATCGGGAAACCGAAGCCAAGAAGAAGCGCGAAGGGGGCGAACCAGACCTGTAAGGAAGGTCCAGAAGAGAACATCAGGAGACCGATAGAAGTTAGGCGATTCCCGGTAGAAGAGAAACAAAGAGAAAAGAGAATACAAGAATTAGAGAGATGGATCGTAGGTGTTACCGTGGAGTGTTAGATGGCGCTGAAAATTAAAGAATCAGCGACGATGTGTGAGGAGTGGGTCTCGAGTGGTCTGGATGACCCCCCACCGGCGGAATACCCACCGCTTCAACCAGAACCACCAGACTTAAGTTCGGCCATGAACAGGAATAAAACACCGATGACGACGAAGTTATTGACGCCGATGGAGCAGGCTGATGTTCGGCGATGGTGACGGGGTTAGGGAGGAGTGCCGACCAGCAACTAAAATACCTTTGGGTGACGAAACAGCAATAGAGGGATCTGTTAGACACACGCCGGGGTGTGAGCCGTTGCAGCCATCTCAAGAACGGTAGAGAAACACGTACGAAGGAAATGAATGAAAGGAGGGCAAAATTGGAATTTCAGCAATTGGGTCAATCATTTGACCTAATGGGCCAAGCCCAATTTCATGAAAAGAAGAATGGGGCCTCTCAAAAAGTTGAATTGGGGCTGCTATCTTTGTCCAAGGCAAATCTGGTAATCGCTATGGATTGGGCTGCATTATATATTGGGCTACCAGCCCCATTTACCCATACCAAGGTAATAAGGAGAAATTGAAGATCGGGAGGGAGGAATTTTTCCGATTGAATTAGGGTTATCATATCACAAGAAGTGGGACCCTGGTGGTCTTTCATTTTCAGTTGCAGTAGGGGAGGGAAGGCTAAAGTCAAGGCATATGGCTGTGGGTATCAAGGCAGCAACTATACTTTGTTTTTTGCCTAAAAATATCACCCAAAACAGAGCACATGACCCAATATTCGTACTCTGTTTTCTGGCCCAAACTACCACCCAAAACAGAGTATATGACCCAGGAGGAAGTTCAAGTGCTTCACGCAGTGCTCAGTCATTTTGCTTCAAGTTATGGGACTCCGGTGGAATTTATTTTTTTATGCAGTGCATTTCTTTCACCTTGAGGACAAGGTGAATTTCAAAGGGGGAGTATTGATAGGCCCACTATTAATGATAGGCCCATTAATAATGTGTGAAGGGTGAAAATAACTAAATGGGTCACATGGTAGCAAGAGAGAGGGAAGGAGGATGATGGAATGATGAGACAGCTGGAAAGAGAGAGAGAATGGGAACGGGTATATAGGAAGAGAGTAACCAAATGAGAGGAGGCATGAAAAGTGTGAGGTCGGAGAAAGGGAATGAGCTGTGAGATCTCTCTCTCACGTTAGTAGCAAGGGGTATTCCTACACCGGGATTACCATAGTTGCTTTTCTGTTATTTCCATTTCCTCCAAGGAGAATTCTCTCCATCCATAGTTTTTTACTGTTTTATTGCTTGTATTGGGGAAATCCTTTCCCTGTTTCCAGTGATTAATACAACTGTTATTCAATTATTCCCAACTCTAGTTCTATGTTCTATTAAATATCTATTGAAATTTCTGTTGCTTGTAGTTATGGTGTCTGTTTAAGTGCTTGATGTTCCCATAAGTATATTGAGGTCTGCTATATCTAGGCATCTAGCAATTGGAACTACTCTTTAAAATTAAATCTGCTTCCTTCTGTACTCTATGAAACTCTCTTAGGTTCTTGGTAAGATTTCCTATATGCAAACCTTCTTGTCTTGTAGCTGTTGAGAATTCTCTCCCACCACTCACATGCTTTGTTTCACTCGTTATTGTTAAAGATGCTGCAATTTTCTAGAATTTTCTACAAAAGCCTAGGATAGCTTATGCCTAGAAATAGCCATATAAGCCTAGAAGTATCTAATACAAAACAATGTAGAAAGACTAGAGAATTCCTAGAAATATCTACCATAATCAAATGCCTCTAGAATAATCAAATGTAAAATTAAGTCAAGAAAAGCCTAGAACCATCTATTGCTAGAACCATCTTCAAGCACCTATAAATAGGCAAGTTTGGGTGCATTTGTAATCAATCAATTTGAGAGCAATACAAACTACATTCTAGCTCCAAATTGTAAAGCCTCCCATCTTCTAATACTATTTGACTACATTCCACAACTTACCTCTACTACTTTTCTACTTCAAATACTATCAAAGGGTATCTAGAGCCAGGTTCAATATATATACTGGCGAAAAATTACCCAACTATTTTCCAAAAAAAATTCCTCCTTACATTTTATACTAGTCCCAAAAATTTTCTTTAACTCACGGCTAATACCATTCAATCTCCATCTATTACCTGCTCCTGCTTTTACAGCAAAATTATGATTTTTGGAGCATTAAAAATGAAGACATTTTTTTGCTCCCAAGATTTGTGGGACGTTGTAGAAGAAGGATTTATCACACGGCAGATACTTCAACTCTATCGCAGCCCAAAGAAAAAGAGTTGAAGGCAAATAAACAAAAAGACGCAGGCGTTATTTTTCTACAACAAGCAGAGTCGACGCTTATTTTTCCAAGAATAATGGGAGCTACAAGTGCCAAAGAAGCATGGAGCACACTATGTAAGGAGTTTCAAGGAAGTGACAAGGTATCGTGTTACAAACTTCAAACTCTAAGACGGAGTTCGAAAGTTAATAAAAATGAAGGAGTCCGAGACCGTAAAGATTACTATTCTAAAATAAAAGAAATAGTTTCTCAAATGAGAGCCTATGGGGAAAATATTCTCGACAAAAGAATTGTTGAGAAAATATTAATTTCTATTCCCTGTAAGTATGATTCAATCGTGACTACGATTGAACAAACAAAAGACCTGTCTACTTTATCGGTGACAGAGCTAATGGGCTCTCTTGAAGCTTATGAGCAAAGATTGAGTAAATAAACAAAAAGACGCAAAGGCGTTATTTTTTCTACAACAAGCAGTAGTCGACGCTATTTTTCCAAGAATAATGGGAGCTACAAGTGCCAAAGAAGCATGGAGCACACTACGTGCATGAGTTTCAAGGAAGTGACAAGGTACGTGTTACAAACTTCAAACTCTAAGACGTGAGTTTGAGTTAATAAAAATGAAGGAGTCCGAGACCGTAAAAGATTACTATTCTAAAATAAAAGAAATAGTTTCTCAAATGAGAGCCTATGGGAAAATATTCTCGACAAAAGAATTGTTGTTGAGAAAATATTAATTTCTATTCCTCAGAGTATGATTCAATCGTGACTACGATTGAACAAACAAAAGACTCCGTTTACTTTATCTATGTAGCTAATGGGCTCTCTTGAAGCTTATGAGCAAAGATTGAGTAGGCATGAAGATGACTCAATAGAAAATGCCTTTCAATCAAAGCTCAAATTACTGGCCTCAAAATAAAGGATAATGGAGGAAACAAAAAATAAGGAGAAAATTTTAGAAACAAAGAGAATTCTAGAAATTTCTCAAAGAAAATCAAGATGAGTATCCTCCATGTGGCATCCGCAAGAGGACAAATCATGTCGAGAAAGACTGTCGCTATCGTGGAAAAACACTGTTTACATTGCAAAGAGATTCGGGCACGTGAGAAGAACTGCTTCAAAGAAAAATAAACATCGTGCCAATTTCGTTGAAGAGCACGAGTAGGAGCAAAACTACATGACCGTGAGCAACATCTATTCTATGCTACCCAAGATTCTAGTGACGTAAAATGTGTGGAAACCGGTACTTGGATAGCGCTGCAGTTAATCACATGGCTTAAAGATGAGAGCATTTTCAAGGATATTGATGACTCACAAAGTAAAGGTTCGACTAGAAACTATACTGTCGGAGTCAAAAGGAAAAGGCACTGGCCATGGTGGAGACAAAGAAAGGTACTAGATTCATTAAAGATGTCTTACTAGTTCCCAATCTTAAAGAAAACCTCGAGCATCGCCAAATGATGGAGAAAGGATATGCCTTCACTTTGAAGGAGATAAATGCACAATCTATGATAACAATAATAAAAGGGTTCGAGATAGCCCAAGTAAAATGGAGAAGAGGAATGGTTTCCGATAAACTTTAAATATACCACTAACATTGCCACGGCGTGCAAGTCGATGATTCCTGGCTACAGATCGGAGATCTGCCACTTCAACACTCAAGCCTTGAAGTTGTTATATCGTAAGAATACATGAGAGATCTCCCACGCTGAAGAAAATAATGGAGTTTGTGAAGGATGTCTTCTTGGGAAGCAACACAGACATCAAGAACCACCCAAGACGGAGAGCAAAGACTTGTTTGAGCTCATCCATACCGACGCTTATGGACCAATGAGGACACCATCACTTGACAACAACAGTATTTCATCCTCTTTATCGATGACTTTTCTAGAATGACTCGGGTCTACTTCATCAAGGAAAATCAAGTCTTTGGAACATTCAAGAAGTTTAAGGCCTCTTTGGTTTAAAGCAAAGCTGTAAACATATAATGAGGCTTAGAAGTGATCGCGAAAAGAGTACAACTCCCACTTAATTTGATAAATTCTCGCAAGATGAAGGCATCAGCGACCATAATGTGATATTCTCCACAACAAAATGGAGTGTCCTGGAAGAAGAAATCGCATACCATGGAGACGGCGGTAGATCAATGTCAAGGAAAAGAATTACCAAACACCTTTTAGGCTGAAGCAGTTTACATCATACTCACATACTCAACAGATGTCCAACTAAGGCGCTCAAGACAAAACTCCTATTGAAGCCTGGAGTTGGGCAAAACCATCGGCTAAACATCTAAGTGGTCTTTGGATCCATATGCTATATTCATGTGCCGATCAAAAGAGACATAAGCCTTGAAGACAAGACAAGACGAGGAATCTTCGGGGTACAAAGACGCAAATAAAAGGCTATCGAGTCTACAACTTACAAACAAAGAAGCTCACTGTCAATGAGATGTTGAAGTTGATGAAGGTGCTTCTTGAACCTGGATAAAGAAAAATTGAGAGAAGCGGTTTTTCGCTACTAAGATAACAACCTCAAGTTAAGAAGTTTCGACTTAAGTAATCAGAGGGTTCAGCACGCCTCTTCATCTCCACGACAACAACAAGATTCTTCACTAATCTACTCCGATAAAAGAAAAATCGCTGGTGAGATATATCAATCTTGCAACTCATATACTGAGCCTGGAAGCTACGAAGCAGCTTCAAGGCGCATACGGGTCAAGGCAACGAGGAAGAAATAAAATGATAGAGAAAATAACACGGGAGCTAGTAGATCGCTAAAAAATAAAGATATTATTGAGTCAAATGGGTTTATAAGACAAAGCTTAACCCCGATGGCTCAATACAAAAACACAAGGCTAGGGGGTAGCAAAGGCTACTCACAAGAACCTGAGAGTCAACTACAATGAGACATTTGCTCCAGCTTGCTCGAATGGATACAATAAGAGCTTTAATAGCTCTAGCAACCAAAAAGGCTGGAATATTTTCCGCTTAGATGTCAAGTCACCTCTTCCTCAACTGGTACTACAAGAAGAGATTTATGTGAGCAACCACAAGGCTTTGTCAAGAAAGGCAATGAAGGTAAAGTGCTAAGACTAAGAAAAGCTTTATATGGTCTAAAACAAGCTCCTCGAGCATGGTAGAGCAGAATTGATCGATACTTCGCCATCAAGGATTCAGGAGGAGCAAAAGTGAGCCAACACTATACGCCAAGACCCAAAGTCGGCAAGATATTTCATTGTCTCCTATACGAGATGATCTTATCTACACTGAAACAATATAGAAATGATAACTAAGTTCAAAGAAGACATGATGAAGACATTCGAGATGACCGACCTTGGCTTGATGAATTATTTCTGCATGAGGTAAAACAACAAAAGAAGTGGATATTCATATGTCAAGAAATACATGTAAGCATTATTAAAGAAATTCAGATGAATGATCAGAAGCCGCCGCTACTCCGCTTTGTAACAAATGAGAAGTCGTTAAAGGAAGATGGAGCACCGTGTCGATGCATCGCACTATAGAAGCTTAATTGGGAGCCTATTATATCTTACAGCCACGCCGACTGCAGACATCATGTACGCCAAGTCTTCTATCAAGGTTCAGCGTAAACCAAGTCAGGTTCACTATGGAGTAGCTAAAAGAGTTCTAAGATATTTACAAGGCACCTAAGGAGTTTGGTATATGGTATAAAACCATGACCAACTCAAAGTTGATCTACTATACCGATAGTGATCGGGGCAGTTCTACCGATGACATTTAAGAGCACATCGTGCTATGCCTTCTTACTAGGATCGTGTTTTTTCTCACGGGCATCAAAGAAGCAAGCGATCAAGGTAATAATCAACGGCAGAGGCTTAGTACGCGTGCAGCAAGAATTGGCGACAAATCAAGCTATATGGCTTCTGAGAATACTGAGACACGGGTGAACAAGAGACGACTCACCATAATCATCGCGATAACAAATCGACAATAGCAATGGCAAAGAATCCAAAGGCATCACAACAGAACAAAGCATATAGCAATCAAATATCACTTCATCAAAGGGAAGCAGAGGCAACTAAAGAAATCGAGCTCAAGTAATCGCACGATCAAGACCAAATTGCGACATATTTACAAAGGCATTGCCCTGCAGTCAAGTTTGAGGAATCGAGGACAAAGCTCGTAGTTTCTCAAAATTGCATCAAGGAGGAGAGTGTTAAAGATGTCAGAATTTTCAGAATTTTCATAAAAACCTAGGATAGCTTATGCCTAGAAATAGCCATATAAGTTTCAGAAGTATCTAATACAAAACAATGTAGAAAGACTAGAGAATTCCTAGAAATATCTACCATAATCAAATGCCTCTAGAATAATCAAATGTAAAATTAAGTCAAGAAAAGCCTAGAACCATCTATTGCTAGAACCATCTTCAAGCACCTATAAATAGGCAAGTTTGGGTGCATTTGTAATCAATCAATTTGAGAGCAATACAAACTACATTCTAGCTCCAAATTGTAAAGCCTCCCATCTTCTAATACTATTTGACTACATTCCACAACTTACCTCTACTACTTTTCTACTTCAAATACTATCAGTTATGTTACATACCTTTCTTCTTTCATAAATCTCATATTTTTTCCATCTGGCCTGCCTATGAGTTTTTACAGAGAGAGATGTTGCGCAATAGCCCAAACAGTCCTTATGATACATTATTTTTGAAGTTCTGGAAATGTCCTAACCCATCAAATGATGGTTTTCTCTCGGCAACTCTTGCTTGATAGATCGTCAACTCGTCTTTATTGAAGGCAGGTCGTTAGGGATTTGTAGAGGCTTCCTGTGCCTTCTGCAAAATGCAGATGGAAAATTTTAATAATCTTTTCTTTGTTTGTCCAACATCTTCACAAGTTTGTCTCTCTTTTTATACTTAAACTAGATCTTCAGTTATTTTCTATCATGGTGGAAATGCTCATTATATTCAGCTTAGGGGCTTAACTCGAGGCAATAAAAGAAAGAATAAATGGATGATTTTTTGGCATGTTGTGGTATGGTCACTATGGTTGATGTGTAATAACATTTTGTTCCAAAATGGTTCCGTCAATTTGATGCATTTGATGGATTGGATCGTATAAAATTTTGCTCTTGGTCTTGGTTTTTAGCAAAAGTAGGAGAGCCACATTACTTGTTCTCTAATTGGTGTATCAATCCTGTTGGATGTGATTCCTTTTACAATGCTCTACTTGTGTGTGAGAATTAGAATATTATGACAAGTCTATTCTTTATAAGGTGATAGTCAGGTTATTAAATTGACCTTCTGTTTTGATTCTGATGAGTTTTGATCCTTTCCAAAGTATGTATCATTGAAGGCATGTATTTTGCTGCTAGGTGGTTTTGAGTTAATCAAAGGTGTATTTTGTATTCTGCATGCTTTGTCTTCTGTTTTGAGGTTTTGTGCTGCATACTGCGAATTCTTAATTCTCATGATTTGAATGTGCTGGAGGATGTCTTTGGTTTGTAATAGAGGAGGTAGCAATGAAGGATTATTACAGTTAAGCCTTGTTGAAACTGAAAGTATGATTTCTGGGTCCTCATTTGAGTATACAAAGTCTGCAAGTTTATTTTTTGCAGTCTATGAGGAAATTTTCTTTAGCATTTCACTTGATGAACTCTGGCACTCGGAGTCAATTTTAAAGAGATTATGCAGTCTGCAGTCATTTTTCTTTCTAATAGATGTTTTATTTCTCACAATTCACAAAGATATATGAATAATATCTCTCGCAGTGTACAAAAGAATATTGTATATGTTTATAGAATATTGTATATGTTTATACACAAATTACAATGTAATTTAATAACAAATAAATAAGTCTAATTAACGTTATAAAGTGGTAGCTGCAGCACAAAAGATCAAATACCAGAGGTGAACGGCACAGTAGTGGTTGCCAACCATGTAGGGCCAGCAAGGAGTCCGTTGACCGTGAATTTCGATGCCTCAGCTCGGCTTTTTATCACATGAAAACCAGGCCATTTCACTCTGTGGGTTGTAGATGAACCAGGCCCATAATTCTCATACTCTCCATAATATAGTGTGTCCTGAGCAAAATCAGTATCACCCCATGGAGACCAACCCAACGGATTCACCAAGGTGTCCATGAAAGTTTTCATGAACACCACTCTTGAGTATTGTTGCCAAGGTCTGCCCAAGAAAGTGTTGTACTTGTGAACAACGGGCCTGAGGTCTGGTGCGGCCCTAATTTGACAATTGTGGAATGAAATTCCAGTGTTTTGGAATGGGTCACCTCGACCTTGGGCCGTGATCATGTTGGCTTGGCCATCTAAAGGCTTTCTTGCAAAGATCTTACAATTTTGAAAAACCACTGCGGCATTGCCAAAGATGAAGTCTACAGTGCCATAGATGTAGCATTGTCTATAAAATTGTCGCTGTGCGTGAGCCATGAGGGTGTCTTGGTAACCTGATATGGCACACCGGTAGAAGACAGAGAGGTCTGAGGCCGATCGGAGCGCCACAGCTTGACCCTTGTGTGGACCAGCGGTGTTTTGGAAGGTAATGTCACGTGCAATGAAGTGAAGCCCGTCTATGCCTGAATTTGAATAATTCAAGATTAGAAGTTAGGGGAAAGTTATAAGACCACTAGGAATATTATGAATCTCTTATCTAAGTACCATGTCTACTGTTATAAGGTGCATGTTTTTCTATAATACAGAAACTTTTGCAGGTCAGATTTTCTCTAATATATTTCGTAAAGGAAAAAACTTAAAAGTGTTGTTTGTATTGTTCACCAAAATAGAAACTGCAACTAAGTTTTGTCCTTTTGTAAAATGAGAACATAGAAAGAGAAATTAAGCAGATGGAATATGACTCACCTGCTGTTGCAGAACTATAAGTGGTGAAACCTGCTTGAACACTTCTGGCACTTGTTATTATTGTATTTCGCATCCCATCACCAACTATCATGATGTTATCATTATGCACAGCAACCTCAATATTCTCTCTATAGACCCCTTTCTTCACATATATCACAAACCTCTTCTTATCTTTTCTCTTTGCAGCTGCATTCAGAGCATCTTGGACAGTCCTGAAGTTTCCTGAACCATCTTTTGCCACCACAAGATTTGCTTTTATCGAAGAAGACCGCAAAAGCCGCCTCTCGTGCCCGGAAAACCAACTTGGAAACCCATCTTCTGTTTCTGCTGTGTGATTATTCTTATCATCATTAGCTTTGTTATGCTTCAGGAAATACATGTTAATGGCTAAGCTGTTCCTTATCATCTCAGTGACGTTGTTCTGCACTATGAAATCGTGATGAACATTGAGTTCCACAGCCCCAGTTTTACATGTTTCAATGTTTGTAAGAGCAGTGGTGAGCCATGTTTGTGCATCAACTGGTGAACAGCTTGTCTTTGCATTATTAAGGCCTTCAAGGGTACGATTGAGGTGAAAAATGCTGTTTTCATACAGCTTTGAACAATCGCCATGCATAGTTTTATGCTCCACCGAGTTATTTTGTTGAGAGCCATATGTTGTTTCCCTTTGCATGATAAGAGCTTGTTTTAAGGCCATTTGAACAAGCATTCCCCGGAATTCAGTTCTGTGTTTGATTGTGAAAGGGTGGTTTATTTGACTTGTGTAGTGTTTGCATGGCTCTGGTTGTGGGGTTAGTTTGCACCACTAATCTATATTGCTGGAGGAAGGTCCTCTTCTTGATGAGGCTATTGAGAAAAAAACTGAACATAAGAGTACTGTGAAGATTGTAGTCTTTCCAAGGATTGCCATTTCTGGAGGAGAATAACAAGTGTTAAGAAACAGTAAGAGTTTGAGTTGTATATATATATATAACCAATCTATGATATTGATAGATGTCTTTGTTAACTGGTTTTGATTTCTGGTTCTGAGCAGCTATATATGCATAGATATACATATTTGTTAGGTGGAGTGAAAAGGTCAAAAACGTGTGGGGTGAATTGAAAATGATAATGAAGAATGAATGACACATACAAATTGTGAATATTGCAATTGCAAGAAAGAATTAAATAGAATAAATAGTATTACTTAATAGTTCAGGATGTTTAAGCCTTGCTATCTGTAGTTGCAAGAAAAGCAAGTGTCTTATGGCTTCATAATGAAACATCTGAAGCTTACTTATTAATGCACTAGTGACGGCTTTGACTATAGAAACATACAATTAAACTAATATTTGGTTGAAAATGTTGAGTTGGCTTAAGTTGTGTGCTTGTTTCATATGCATGCACAATGCTGCAAAGTAAACTTGTATATATTATTATCCTTCCTTAAGCAGACATCTTAAAGGATAGGGGAAGGAACAGTTTCTTTGAACGTAGTAGCCATTTTCACCTGGTACGCTTGTGTTGTGTGCGGGATATGCGTTTTGTTCAAGCATAGCTGAAATTTTTGGTAACCCATATGCTTTAGCTTGCAGATTAAGCAAAAGAAGGAATTATATGTGAGATTTTGGCAAAAAACAATATATATATATATTGCTAACATATTGATGTGTCAACGCGTTCATGTATATAATCAGTCTCATTTTTATATTTTAATGATGATAATAATATTGGTTGGTATTACAGTTTTCTTTCTTTATACTTTTTGCGTCTTCGGAACACTAATGGAAGAGCAAAAGCGCTCGAGTCGAGTCAGATAAGCAAAAATAATGGAAGGAAAAAAAAAAAAAAAAAACTCATTTATGACATAAAAATCAATCTAGCTACTTTCAGAATTAGTTATTACCTCGCAGTTCAGTATAACAAGCAAATCCAGTAATCAATAAGGCATAACCAATAATTACAGGTTCATACTTTCTAACCATTAACGACTGTAAATGTAACTTTTTTTCCTTTGATGTATTTTCTGAATATGCTTTTCCTCAAAGATACTTTGCAAAAGAAATATTTTAAGTGTTAGTACGTAACACCCCGTTTTCGGAGCGCTACTAACTATAACTTAACTCTAAATACGACGAGCTTTTCGAAATAATACTCTTCTTGTCCTTTGGAAAATGTGATAATTTAATTTTTTTTTCATTTTATAAACAAAAGTCCTTCGCAAAACACAATCAGAGTATCTACAGCATTTTCAAAACATGATGGAATTCTAAATGCAAAAGACTATTACAATGGAATATAACCATCTACACAACTTTCCAAAAGATATGTACTGACAAGTTTTACATACAGAAAAACAGTAAATAAATATCCACATGAAGAATACACATAAAGTATGAAGACCTTGATAAGAGTAGTCATACTTTTGAGGTACTCCCGGCAGTTATTCATGCAAGGGGCTGCTCCAAAAGTAAACCACCATAACTATACAACTACTATTAGCAAAAGACTAACAAGTCCAACGACTGATTGGTCACCACCCAGAACTATATACAATAGACGGACAACACAACCAACCAAACTATATACAAAATAGACAAACGTCACCAACTACACAACTACACATCACAATCAAGGTCCTCTGATGGGTCCTCCTCTTCCTTCGAGCCATCCTCATTGTCGCCAGTCAGGTCAATAAACAGTGCAGATACAGGTACTCCCTATGGCCTCTCCGTCTCCACCCGTACACCGCGTAATCTTCTATCGTGTTGCCAGTCCGTTCACACGAATCGTCTCTAACACGTCCCCTCTATATACAACTCGACTAGAAGTGGGGTTGAACTCCAAGGTCCAGGGAATCTCCATGTCTGGGAAGTCAAATACCAACCCCAGCGACGTCGTCATCGCCGGGATCTCCACAGTCCTCACCATCGTCTGGATTACATTCATTGATTGAAAGAACCACGGACAAGGGTCAACTTCTTAAAATAAGCAAATATAACACAATATAACAGAACATACAATTCAGTAAGAGTGCACCAATGCGTGTAAATGCAACTACATGCCACTGTTTATGATTTTGGAATACCCCATGCAGTGGTCAATCGCTTGGTATACCCCAACCCGATAATATTCCACGCGATGGATCAAGACTATCTTGACGACACTGAACTCCCTTGTGATATACCTCACCCCAGGACATTCATGCCTAGGACTAACACCGACACTGAACTCCCTTGTGATATACCTCACCCTAGGACATTCAGGTTGAAGTTACCCTTATGCAAGTCAATGCATTTCACCAACTCCAATGAATATATCAATGCATATGATATTCGATATGGCATAATTAAATAACATTTAATTATCCAACGCCACTTTCACAGCATATATCTTAACACAATTCAAGCATACATGCAACCACATATTAGAAATCATCACATTACTCAACTCAGTCATTAATAGGCACAATTCGTCCCTTTGAAGCTCCGTGGAACTAACAAAGAGGTAAACATACAAGTGTGGGGGGTTGGGGGCAGTCGCCAACCTCTTGCAGACAAACCCACTAATTAATCGTATATAAAGCTTAAGAACAATAAAATCAAAGGGGTACAAGACCCTCACTTCGAACCCTGAGGTTCTCAGACTTCTTTGATAGGAAAACAAATAAAATCCTAAGTGTCCATCGCCTAAACGTGTCTAGAAGTAGCCCTTACCGAAGTTGCCAAGTCGCGTGTCCAAGAACATCTCGATCTCACGCCGCACAAACTCAGATTACTCAAATCCTAACACCACGGAACAAACTTAGTACAATTCTAGGGACTAGTTCTAACTCCTTAGGCTCTCAAGACCCAAAAACCTCTTAACTAACCAAATCACCTACACTTGGATACCAATTTGAAACACATATTTTTAAAGAATCACATAGACTTGAAACATTAATCAAACTATTAAAAGAATAAGATTTTAAAAACTAAGACTCAATTTCTTTTCAAACTTAAAACATGGGACAATACCACAATCAAATTCATTTTCTCAAAAGGGTTAATCAAGGCTCCACTTGGTTTTTATGATCTTAAAGAATCCAATTCACCTTATGTGATTCATAGCCTCAAAGCTTTAAAACAATTTCAATTTCAATCAAATCATTCCCATAATTTTCGAAACTTATACAACAATACTATACAACTAATTTAAGGCTAGGAACACAAAATAATTTTCCAATACAAGAACAATTCTTAAATATACTAAGATTCAATACTTTTCATACCAAAATCAATAAAATCTTTAATTAGGCTCCACTTGGCTTTTGGGATTACAAGAATCCATTTTGCCTTAAGTGTTTCATTGCCTTAAATCATCAAAACAACTTTCAAACTAATCAAACCATTTCCAAATATTTTCAAACTTACTCAACAACCCAATATACTTAATTAAAGCTAAGAACACACAAAATTATTCCCTCCCAAGCTCATAGGAGCTCGCGGACAACACCCCTTTTTCCCAAAAAATTTTGCAAACTTTTAACTAATTAAACAACTCCATTCCATATTTCAATTCTTTCACAAAACAACAATTAATTTCACAAATCAAAGCCTAATTCAAGACCAATCCTAATTCAAGCCTCTTTCAAGAATGCAAGGGTTTCATAAAAATCCCCTAAATCTTTGATTCAAATCAAAATTGACAATTACAATGGCAATAATAATATCTAAGAAGCAAGAAACACCAAACAATTAAGTGATTCACAAGGAAAATCACACAATCCCAAATCCTTAGGTCATGCACCTAGGGTTCAATAAAATTGGGGATATTGTGCTCATACCTTCCATTGATCATTATCAAGTGATAAACAAGACATAAAACAAGACTAAAAGCAAGAAAACTCAATCCTACACACATATACACACCCCACGGTTTTTGGTGCTGAATAAGGGGAGGAAAAGAGTGATTTTCTTCTCACTTACAAGGTTCGGAAGAAGTAATCAAGAGGAAGAAAAAGCTAGAAGCAAGCAAGGTTGAAGGATGGAAGCAAACTCAATCCAAGAAGATGAAGAATGGTGGAGCCATGGAAGGACCTTAAGCTTTTCTCTCCAAGACAAGAAAGAAAATGAAAGTGAAGTGAGAATGGGGGGTGGGGGTCATGACCAGGTCTCCAAATAAAGGGGAGGGAATTAAAATTTTTATAAAACAAATATTAATACCTCACTTGGAAACTAATTAAATAAAGAATGTGAGTGATAAATGAGAGTGAGAGTAAAAGGGGGGGGCGGGGGTTGGGTCACGCTGGTTATGAAAGAAAAAGGGAAGGATTAAAATTTTAATTAAAAGATAAATGCTTGGTTAAGAGAGGTTTAGGAATAATATAAAACAATTAGTCACCAAAAGTGTGACACCTAAACTCCATAAAGTAAGATGTCAATCAAATCAACAAGTCCAAACATCTAATCCTTCTTCTCTCATAATTACTCTCTAATCCTAGAGTCTTAAGTGTTCTAAAAAAAATACGACGTCGAGTAATCGTGTTACCGATTAATTCTTTCGCCAATTAATTCGCGAAAATTAATTAACTTAGAAATTAATTCACCGCGTGATAATAATTTATCATAAATAATAAAAACAATTGAAAACACTCAAAAATAATCACAACAAGTAACGATTCGATTTTCATCGAAATTGGGGTTTGTTTAAAATTTTATCTGCGAGCAAAACTGTCCAGTGATTCAAAACGCGACGAAACTTCGTTAGAATTTTTCGACGATATCTGAATCATGAATTAATATAAAATATTAATTCCTATATTTAATTTTATCCTGATTTAATTCAATTACTTTCTTAGTCAACAAGAAACTGTTTATTATAGCATAAATACGGTAATTTATACAAAAATGACGCTAAATAACGCATTGCAAAAAATACGGATGTTACATAGTCGAACACGGTAAACAGTTGAATAATAGGGTAAGTCGAATGAGCTTTAGCCGAAGAGGATAACCGTTGAATGTGCAGCTGAGTATCCGAGCCTTGGTAAAGGAGATTGGGCTAGATGGATAAGGTTTATGGGCCAATGTATCATGATTGTGGGCTTCTAAATTCATAATTTTAAAGGAGGTTTAGAGATTAATTAATTAAATTAATCCAAAAGGAGAAGCCATCACCTTGTTTTTAGGACCAGATAAGACTAATTAGAAAGAGCCATTGGATAGTAATAAGGGTATCTTTTGTGAAAAGCAAACAAGGGAGTGGCTCCTAAAAACCATGCACGCGGTTACTGAAAGGCTACATGATCAGCCAAATAACTGTTAGCTGATATACAACTGTTTTTGGCCAGGGTTAGTGTTTGGAAACGTGGCAAATAGGAGTTGTGTTTAGCTGATACTATAAATACTCAGTGTACATGTTCATTTGAAAATACATCAATCAATACAAACCAGTTATTTTAGTCGCAAATTTACTTTCTTTAGTTATGCTTTCCTTAGCTTAGTTTAGCTAAATTCACTATTCACCTTACTTAATGCTCTTTGGAGTAGTTAAGGAACCCGTAGTTGGGGGACAGAGTTCCTTCCTCAACGTAATTGATTGAAGGAAAGGGAATCATTATTAATAGTTTAGTCGATCCATCATCTAAATTTCAACCACGTCAACAAATTTGGCACGCCTGGTGGGATCCAATAGGTGAACAAATTGAAAATTTTAGTTCTCCTGGTCAGGAGTATCATTAGCATATGCACTTCCACTCAGGCAAAAGTCTTAGCAATATGGATCCTTCTTCAACTTCCAAGAAGAATGGCACACGTAAGTTAGTTGAGGTTACACACACTCTGGGAATGCCCACTTCGACTAGTGAGCCTATACCAGCCACAGTGGATCCTACCACTACAGAGCCATTAGTAGTGATGATGACTTCCTTCATACGCCGACAAATTGACATGGGTATCATTGACCTCATGTATCAAGTATCCCAATAATTGGCTGACATTGTGAAACTGGTGCATAATGAAGTCCAACAAGCAAGAGAATTAGAGGCGAAACGACTCAATTCAGAGATAGCTTTGCTAGTTCAGTTATTCCAAAGCAAGCTGGTCAGTTGAATCAGGCAGGGATTCCATCGCAGGCTCAACCAAATGCGGTTCATGTAGGACCTTCTCGGGTCCAATCGAATACCATTCAGGCAGGATTGCCACAAGGTCAGCCAAACTTAATTCTTTTGGGACCTACTCAAGTCCAGCCGACTGTATCGCAACAGGTGCCTTTAAATTCTATTAATTTCCAGCCTAGTACTTTTGCCACTGTTAACCTTCAGCGAAGTGTATGGCGAATGATACCTTTAACCAGGCTAATATTCAATTTGGGCAGGTACAAATGGCTAGGAGGCCACCAGACGCTCTAGGACAAATTGGAATGCCGCAGGTTTACCATATGATCAGACCCATGGTGTCACCATGAAGGCGGCTAATCCTCAGTATGCTGGAGGCAAGTCTTCAGCTCAGGAGGAGAATTAGGAGGCACCTGGTGGTTATTTAGGGCAGCAGCAATGGGGGTGCTTTTCCACCTGCCTCTGCTAACATACCATTCCACCAAACAACTTCTGAAGTACCTATCTATATTCAGTGGGTTCAAATCTAAGGATAGTTGGTTATGGTGGAGAGCAGACATGGAACACAGTTTCACCCTTCACACTTAACAATTCAGTTATCCCAGGAACTCAAGTCCTAACTTAAGATGGGAAAGTAACAATAAAGCATGCGAAAAATTGTAACAACCCATTTTCGGAGCACTACTAAACTAGGACAACTTTAAAGGCAAAGAAGCTTTCAAAATAATACTCTTCGTGTCTTTTGGAAAATGCGGTAATTTTTTTTTCTTTTTAAACAAATGCCTTTTGCAAGGCACGATTAGAGTATCTACAGCTTTTTAAAACATGATGGAATTCTAAATGCAAAGACTATTGCAACTGAATATAAACAACCATACAACTTTCCAAAAAATAGGTACTGACAAGTTTTACATACAGAAAAACAGTAAATAAATATCTACAGGAGGGATACACCTAAAATATGAAGACCCTGACTAGAGTGGTCATACTTCTGAGGTACTCCTGGCAGTTACCCACGTAGGGGCTGCTCCAAAAGTTAAACCTCATAACCTAACCAATAACTACCACAAAAGAAACTGAAGATCAGACAGACTGGTCACCACCAAAACTATACAATTACTACCACCAAAAGACTAACAAGTCCAACAACTGACTGGTCACCACCCATAACTATATACAAAAGACGGACAACACAACCAACCAAAACTATATACAAAACAGACAGACATCATCCATCAACCACTACACATCACTACCCTAGTCTTCTGACAGGTCCTCCTCAGTCTCCTCCATCAGGTCGTCTGCATCCTCGTCAGTCCACCTACGCAAAAAGTCTATAACATACCTCCTGTATATACATCTCGGCCGGAAGTGGGGCTGAACTCCAAGCCGAGAGAATTCCCATGCTCGGGAAGTCAAAGACCACCTCTGATGATGTCGTCATCGCCGGAATCTCCACCACGTTCCTCATCGTCTAGGTTACCATCATCAATTGAAGGAACCACGGGCAAGGGTCAACTTCTCAAATAAGCAAGTATAATACAACAGGATATACAAATCAAAAACTATATACAATTGTCCACTAATGCAACTACATGCCAATGTTTATCTTTCCAGAATAACGAACATCGCCCTTGAATTCCGGCCGTAGCCTTGAGCTCTTCCATTACACTAGGAGATTCAAGTTGAAGTTACCCAATGACAAGACAATGAACAACGCCCCTGAATTCCGGCCGTAGCCTTGAGCTCTTCCACTACTCTAGGTTATTCAGGTCGAAGTTTCCTAAGGACACGATAATGCTTCCACCAACCCCAATGAATATATCAATGCATATGACAATTCAGTCAAGCATAATTAAATAATTATTCAACTTGCCAATATCACCAACAACACATTTCAAACCAACACTACATAACAATCCAACAATATTTCATCACAACCAATCACAACATCAACAACACAGTTCATCCCTTTGCAACTCAGTGGAATTAGCAAAGAGGTAATCAAACAAGTGTGGGGGGTTAGGGGCAGTCACCAACCTCTTGCAGACAAACCCACTAAATAATCATATATAAGGCTGTAAAGATCAAAGGGGTAACAAGACCCTCACTTTGAACCCTGAGGTTCTCAGACTTCTTTTGATCGAAAAACAATTAAAATCCTAAGTGTGTCCAGAAGTAGCCTTGACACATACTATACAAAACATAAACACCTACAATATGAAATGCCCTTACTGAAGTTGCCAAGTCGTGTGTCCAAGAACGTCTCGATCTCACGCCGCACGAACTCGGATCACTCAACGCCTAAGACACGAAACAAACTTAGCACAAATCTAAAGACTTAGTCCTAATACCTTAGGCCCTCACAACTTAAAACCCTCTTCCTAACCAAATCACTCACACTTGGAAACATAATTTGAAATACTAGTTTTTAAATAATTACGTGCACTTGAAAAATCAATAACTAATTAAGAATCAAATTCTAAAGACTAGGAAATCATTTTCCTAAAAACTTAAGACATGGAACATCATCATTTTTCAACTCTTTTTCTCAAACACTTAAGCCAAGGCTCCACTTGGTTTCTTGGGTCTCAAGGAACCCAATTTACCATATGTACTTCATAGCCTCAAAATCTCAAAACAAGTCCAAATTCAATCGGATCATTTCCAAATCTTTCTAAAACTTAAATACATTTAAATACAACTAATATGAACCAAAGAACGCAATAATATTTCTCTCCCAAACCCGTAAGGGCTGGCGGCCTCAACCCCTTCCTTCCCAAAAAAATTGCAAATCTTCCAACTAATTACACAACATCATTTCATATGAAAATTCCTTCCACAAAACAACAATTAGTTTCCAAAACACAAGCCTAATTCATGGTTAATCCCAACTTCAAGAATCAAGGGTTTCATGAGAAATTACTCAATCCAAGTTTTAAATCAAAACTAGTAACTAAGATAGCAACAATAACATCTAATGAGCAAGAAACATCAACTAATTGAAGTGATTCACATGAGGATCACACAAATCCCTCTTTTCCCCTTAGGATAGCGCCTAGGGTTCCAAGAAATTACGGAATAAAATGTTCATGTCCTCCATTGATCATAATCAAGCACTAATTAAGAATAAAAACAAGAATAAAAGCAGAGAAACATCTCCTACACACACCCACACACCCCACGGTTTTGGGGCTGAACAAGGGGGAATTGATTTTCAAACTCACTTGGTTGAGGGAATAGGTGGTAGGAAAATGAAGGAGAAACTAGGAGCAAGAAAGCTTGAACAATGGAGGTGATCTCAAGCTTGAAGATGAAGCATGGAAGCCATGGGAGCTCTTGAGCTTTCTCTCTCAAGAATGAAGAAGGAGAAAAAGAAAAAGAAGGTAGAGAGTGGGAGGGGGTTGCGTAGGACTGCTTAAGGGAGGGGAAGAAATAAAAAAATAATACTTAAGTAATACTTGGCTATAATATGAAGTGCCTTGACACATACTATACAAAACATAAACACCTATAATATGAAGTGCCCTTACCGAAGTTGCCAAGTCGTGTGTCCAAGAACGTCTCGATCTCACGCCGCACGAACTCGGATCACTCAACGCCTAAGACACGAAACAAACTTAGCACAAATCTAAAGACTTAGTCCTAATACCTTAGGCCCTCACAACTTAAAACCCTCTTCCTAACCAAATCACTCACACTTAGAAACATAATTTGAAATACTAGTTTTGAAATAATTACATACACTTGAAAAATCAATAACTAATTAAGAATCAAATTCTAAAGACTAGGAAATCATTTTCTTGAAAACTTAAGACATGGAACATCATTATTTTTCAACTCTTTTTCTCAAACACTTAAACCAAGGTTCCACTTGGTTTCTTGGGTCTCAAGGAACCCAATTTGCAGTATGTGCTTCATAGCCTCAAAATCCCAAAACAAGTCCAAATTCAATCAAATCATTTCCATATCTTTCTAAAACTTATATACATTTAAATACAACTAATATGAACCAAAGAACACAATAATATTTCTCTCCCAAAACCCTAAGGGCTGCCGGCCTCAACCCCTTCCTTCCCCAAAAAATTGCAAATCTTCCAACTAATTACACAACATCATTTCATATGAAATTCCTTCCACAAAACAACAATTAGTTTCCAAAACACAAGCCTAATTCATGGTTAATCCCAACTTCAAGAACCAAGGGTTTCATAAGAAATTACTCAATCCAAGTTTTAAATCAAAACTAGTAACTAAGATAGCAACAATAACATCTAATGAGCAAGAAACATCAACTAATTGAAGTGATTCATATGAGGATCACACAAACCCCTCTTTTAGGATAGCGCCTAGGGTTCCAAGAAATTAGGGAATGAAATGTTCATCTCCTCCATTGATCATAATCAAGCACTAATTAAGAATAAAAACAAGAACAAAAGCAGAGAAACATCTCCTACACACACCCACACACCCCACGGTTTTGGGGCTGAACAAGGGGGGAATTGATTTTCAAACTCACTTGGATGAGGGAATAGGTGGTAGGAAAATGAAGGAGAAACTAGGAGCAAGAAAGCTTGAACAATGGAGGTGATCTCAAGCTTGAAGAAGAAGCACGGAAGCCATGGGATCTCTTGAGCTTTCTCTCTCAAGAATGAAGAAGGAGAAAAATAAAATGAAGGTAGAGAGTGGGAGGGGGTTGCGTAGGGGCTACTTAGGGGAGGGGAAGAAATAAAAAAATAATACTTAAGTAATACTTGGCAAGATCCTAATCCCATCAATTAGTCAAACCCATCTAATTTCCCATCTCTCGTGATTACCCTCTAATCCTAGAGTCTTAAGAGTACTAAAAATATACACGGCGTCGAGTAACCGCGTTACCGATAAATTCGCGAAAATTAATTTACCGAGAAATTAATTCACCGCATGATAATAAATTATCATAAATAATAAAACAATCTCAAACACTCAAAAATAATCACAACAAGTCACGATTCGATTTTAAAGGAAATCGGAGTTCGTTTAAAATTTTATCGGTGGCCAAACTGCCCGATGATTCGAAACGCGACGAAACTTCGTTAGAATTTTTCGATGATTTTTGAACCATGAATTAATATAAAATATTATTTCTCAAATTTAATTTGATCTTGATTTAATTCAATCGTTTTCTTATCAAGCAAGAACTGCTTATTATAGCATAAATACGGAAAAATATACTATAACAACGTAAAATATGGATCGCGAAAACACGGATGTTACAAAAATCGTGAAAATTAAAACCAAAAGAAAAGGTAGCAAATACCACTTAACGAGTTCAAATAACATAATACAAAAAGTAGTTCAAAAACAAAATCTCAGATGAGGTAAAACCCATAATCCCGATGTCACATATAATCAAAGCTATACCCAACTAAATACATAGTCTTTAATAAAAAATAACGTAAAACATAACAAAACTATAGCTAAGCTGCAGCATGCGGACTACTCCTCGACATCCAAGTCCACATGACCATTGCAACCTACAAGCTCACAATCTACCAGCACACAAGGGTATACGAATAGCCACAAAGGAAGAAGATGTGAGGAATCACATTCTTATAGAAATCACAAGGTAGGAGAAATAACAAACATGATGCGGATACAACTAACACACAGTTCTATCAATCATCTAGCGTTGTAATCACAACTATGTAACAACATCTGACTACGCCAACAATAGCATAATGCAGAGCTCGAGCTATCATCTACTCCATCCATGCAGGTGGCTCCATCTAACTCCGAGTAAGCGGATGAGAGTGCCCTCAACATCCTGAGACACAAGCAGAGTCTAGTCAGGGTGTCACCCTATTGCTCCCATAATTGTTTGCTCACCACCCATTACAGCTAAAGGAAAGTGCACCTTATCGCACTTCGTAATAAAGTGAAGTATACTTAAACTCCGAATATCGAACCCACAGGGAATGCACGAGTACTAACATAATAAAGATCCTAAGTTATTTATAGTAACAAAGGTAGTGATTTTGAGAGCAAAGAAGATCAATTTAGAAATAATAGAAATAAAATAAATTAACAGGAACGAGATAAAATCAATTATGGAAAGCTTAGGCAAACTGGGTTCACTTATACTTACTCCTTGAATTTACTAGTTAATTACTATGAATCATATTATCTATTCGAAAGCTAATCTCTCATTCTGTTGTTATTAATACCCAATGATCATGCAATATTAATAGTCTTTTTCCGAGCTATTACCTCCATTGATTATGCAAGGCAATTAGTAAAAAGAGCATTAAGCAACAGTGAGATTGTTATTTCAATAACTGATTAGAAACAAGCAATTATCCTTGATCTGACATAATTAGTGAGTTCAATTATTCCTAGAGTTCTGTTAACTGACTGTGGTACGATCGCCTCCAATTAATTAAATTGTTAAAAGGTGATCAAGCTTTATAGGATTAAGCATACTAAGAACAATACAATCAATAGGATAATAGAAAACTCATAATAATAACTTAGAAAAATATCAATAACATAGTAAAAGATCCCCCATCACCCCTGGTGATGGTTTTAGCACATTCTTTGCAATTCTTCCTTTCTCCGAGCTCTGACGGAAATCAGAGATAATAGGAGTCCTAGAGTCCAAAAGTTCTCAAAAAGGGGGTTTAGAATGCATATTTATAGGCTCTCCTACGTACTAGGTCAAACTGGCTTCAAATTTGTGCAATCTAGACTTAGGTACGGCTATACTGACTTTATACACGACCGTACTGCACTTTAGTTTCAACACTGGCTCGTACTTTTGCACTGAGTGTAACTTGACTGCTTTAGGTACGATCGTACTGCCTTTGGTACAGCCGTACTGGACTTTTTCTTCGACGCCAGGCTGTACTGGCCATGAGGTATGCCCCTATTGATGTGTGTAGTTAGGTACGGCTGTACAGGATAATAGGTAAGGTCGTACTGAATGTCGAGAATCACAAAAACATTCAAATCTTGCCAGTTTTAGCTTCGTTTATGCTTTTTTCACACCAAATGTTGTCTTTGTGAAATTTTTACAAAATGAGACACAGTTGAGTATTTTTATACTTTAAATAGCACAAAATGATGATTAACTACTCAAAAGTTCCCATAAAAATAAACAGAATTGGGGTTTATCCACCTCCCACACTTCAGTTTTGCTTGTCCTAAAGCAAACTACTTGGATCATTATAAGAGAAAATGCTTTTACTGACTAGGGGCATAAGCGAGTTGCATGATAACAGAGTAATATCATAAGAAGTGCTGATGTGAAATAAAGGAGGTTCACCTTGAAGTTCAGATTAACGGAAGGATATTGATGCCCCACTCAAGAAAAAGATGAGAAAGTGATTGATAAGTCATGAATTTTGATTGCCACAAGTTTCCTTGATAAGATCAGATTCAATTCTTTTACCAAGAACTTAAGAGAAGCCCTCACAATTGGAGAAAACTCAAATTTCATTCATCTTCCAAAATCTGAATTGTGTTGTACATAAGTTCCCTATTTATAGGCTAAACTTACAACCCTTGAATGCCTAAAAAATTACTCTTGAGATACAAGAAATAAATTCTCACTATCATGTCATTATCAAGAGCATTGATAGCACATTATTACCTAGAAAATAAACATAAACATGAGAATAAATTCCCACTAGCATATATAATGACTTAGGAAGTATTTAAAACCCAAAAAACTAACTTAGGAAAGATCAAAGGACACATAAACTTATTTCATCAAAATAAAACACGAAAATTCAAAATAAAATACCAAAAATTGGACAGCCTACTAATCAGCCTATGAAAGCTTCTTGTCATGGAAGTTTGGGCTTTCCAAAGTGTTGTATCCTTGTAGCTTTCCTTCCACATGCTCAATGAAACCATGATCACATCAAATGCTAAGTAATAGAATACCCAATTAGAGATGTAAGTCTAACAAGCTCATCAAGTATGTGATTTATAAGTCACTCTTCTCACCACTCTCAAAGTGTATAAATGTGTAGTCACTAACGCTCAAATTTTTCAAAAAAGTGATGTAATGCCCCAAATTCTCTAAGCTAATTTGAGAATAAGTTATGAGAATTTGTGTGATTGTATTCAAGCTTAAATTGGGTTCAACTTGAGTGAATATGATTATACAAAGTTTTAATGGGTAAAGTTATTGATTTTGAGTTAAGAAATAAGTTGGATTTAATCCTAAGATGATTAGAAGTGCTAATTAGGAGCTAATTGATGAAGATTTGATGTTAAAAGATGATTTTTCACATTTTAGTACAGTGTGAATCGATTCACTGAATCGATTCACAACTGTGTTCCAGACCACTGAGATGATGCTGTGAATCGAATTGGGAGTCTGTGAATCGATTGACAGATTCGATTCACGAAAGTGCAGGTGCAGTTTTAAGTGGATGAATCGATTCACAGTCTGCTGTGAATCGATTTACACACTATAAAATGCATAAAAACACTGTAGAACGAGCAGAAATGCGAAAAGGGAAGGAAAGGAAAGAAAAAGGGCGAAAATGAGAGATAGAAATGGAGGAAAAACACTAGGGTTTCACGATTTGAGAAGGATTGAAGAGATTCATGTTGGATTTCTTCAATCACTTGCTTGAACAGAGAGTTAGGGAGTTGAAATTGAACTCTAATGGAAGTTTGGATGGAACCCTAAAAGAAGAAGAAGAGGAAACTGAATTTGATGGAGAAGAAGAGAAAGAAGATGAAGCTCCTTCAGAGTTAGCTCGAGTCCTTGGGCATGAAGAAGAGGATTGATGGTGGTAGATCCAAGATTTGGGAAAGATTTGAAGAAACCCTGAGATGAAGGAAGAGGAAAACGTGAAGAGGAGCAAAGAGGCCTAAGCCTCACCATTCAAGCTCAAGACCATGAACAACAATGGGGAGTTCTTCAACCCCAAGGTGATGGGCAACTAATAAGTCCCACATATAGGAATTTTATATCCTTTAGTAATATGTGAACCCTAAGTTCAATTTAGGGATTTGAATATCCATATGAAGTAGAGTCTATTATTATTACTATTATGATTTGATAGTGGGTTTGTCTGCAAGAGGTTGGTTGACTGCCCCCAACCCCCACACTTGAATGTATGTTTGATGTTTATTCTCTTGTGAACTCCATAGAGTTTCAAGGGATGTGTTTAATGTATGTTCTGTCCATTAAATTGGTCAGTTATGAGGCTTGTAAAAAGAGCCATAAGTGTATGTCAACGAGGTCAATTCAAGGACCTTAGGAAAGTATGTAATTAGAAGAATGTTTGAAGTAGATATTCATGATTTGTTATGAGTCTTATTATGAGTATAACATGTTTAAACCTCTAAGTGAGTAGTTAGCTAGAAATGAATGTTATTAATGTTAAGTTAGATTCATTGAAATGATCATAAATTTCCTTGAATAGTTAAGTGAGGATGATGATTGATAAATCCTAGTTAGTTAAGTTGCATTTTCTAAACATGCATAAAATCATAATCGCAAGCTAAAGTCCATGGCAAGACTCCTCTGTTTAAAGGAGAAGCACGGTATGGTTAGCCTCGTGGGACGCCACTTGGACGGTTAAGACGTCAAACCACCATATCGTAGACGTTACTCGGGGTCTCGGGACCAAAGCCTTGACAAAACCCGATAACGAAGATTCCCTATTGAATATCGATTCAACCGATGGGAATAGCTAGAACGCGCTTAGTAGAAAAGCAAAACTAACTATGAACTTAATAATGTTCAAGTCTAATAATGTTAATGAATTCCTTGTATATATATGTGTATCTTTGGAATTAGCTTAGTTAAGTAAATGTTATTATGGATTGAAAATCCTTAGATGCTAAATTACTTAATAGTAATGATGCATATAAGTAGTAAGAGTTGTGTTAAGATCACTTAAGAAAGCAAGCAAGCTATGTTGATTGGAGCCTATAGGGGTTTGGGAGTAAAGTATTTTGTGTTTCTTGTTTCATATTGGTGGTATTTAAATGTATTTAAGTTTTTGAAAAATTTAGGAAAAGGTTTGATTGAATTTTGATTTATTTTGGAGACTTTAAGGCTATGAAACACATTAGGTAAGTTAGGTTTCTTGAGGCCCAAGGAAGCAAGTGGAGCCTTGATTCTAATATTTGAGAAAAGAGTTTAAAAAAAATAGAATAATGATGATGTTTTATGTTCTAAGTTTTCAAGAAAAAGATTTCTTAGTCCTTATGGGTATGGTTTCCTTAGTTGGTTAATGAATTTTCAATGTGTTTGTAATTTATTAAAAACTAGTATTTTAATTAAGTTTCTAAGTGTAAGTGTTTTAGTTAGGAAAAAGGATTTAAGTTGTGAGGGCCTTAAGTATTAGAACTAAGTCTTTAGATTTATGCTAAGTTTGTTCTGTGGTGTTAGGGCTTGAGAATCAGAATTCGTGCAGCGTGAATTCAGGACGTGGGTTGACACATGACTTGCCGACTTTCGGTAAGGGCAACTTTTAGATATGTACAGGATTTAATTTTATTTTGTATATCAAAGAAGTCTAAGAAACTCAGGGTTCGAAGTGCGGGTCTCGTATCCCTTCGATGTTATTGTTTTAAGCTCTATATATGAATATTTAGTGGGTTTGTCTACAAGAGGTTGGCGACTACCCCCAACCCCCCACACTTGTTTGACTTCCTCTTTGCTATCTCCACCGAGTTGCAAAGGGAGGAACTTGATTGATTTTGTTGTTGGCTGTGTTGTTGGTTTGTCACGTATAGGTGGATTGTTATGCGTGAATGAATTGAAAAACATTGTGGTGTGTGTATGCTTAAAACATGATTAAGATATATGTTGTGGATTTTATTGGATAATTGATCTTATTGATTATGCCATGATTGAAATATTAAATGTGGTGATATGTTCATTGGGGGTGGTCAAAGGCATTGTTGCGTCGTGTCTTATGATAACATCGACCCGTATATCCTGGGTAGTGGAAATGCCCATGGCCAAAGGAATTCGGGAACTTCATTAAAATTTTACCATCGCAGGAAAAAGTGTTGGTCTGGTATGTACAGCCCGATATGCCTCTGGCGTATGGATTCCGAAATTAAAACTGCACTATCATGTAGTGAGTCAATAGGAAAGGGTGCACCCTTATTGATTGTGTTGAATATTATTGTTATGTGTGTTATACTTGTTGTGGTATATGTTATTTTTGTGTTACCTTTTATTTCGAGAAGTTGACCCTTTCCTGTGGTTCCTTCAACCAATAATGGCAGCCCAGACGATGGCGAAGACCTTGGTGATCCCGGCAATGGTGACGTCGCCGGACATAGTGTTTGACTTTCTAGACTTGGAGACACCCTCGGCAATGGAGTTTGACCCCATCTCCCATTGAGTTGTATATACTGGGGATGTAGTGTAGACCTTCAGGGTGGATGGACTTGTGTTGAGGCTGGAGACTTCCAGGATGATAGTGAGTTTCCCGATTAGGATGACGTAGATTGTGGACACGTGGCGTCGCACTCAGGGTGATTAGGTGTTACCTGCTTCTTCTTCGTCACTAGAGGAGTCATCTGATATTCCTAGGAGGATTACGATTCGTTACACACCCTTGCCTAGAAGTTCCAAGATCAGAAGGACCGCTCGCAAGAGCGTTGGCGTCAGACGTTGAACAGCCGGGTCTTCGACTTCACGGGTGGCAGTTGCTACACCGAGCCCTGTGGCAGAGCCTGATGCAGAGCCAACCTCCCCTTTGGTTGTCAGGACCCCTACTCCTCCAGTGGATCCCTCCCCTGTTTGTGGAGTATGTGGTGAGGTTGGTTGCAGCGGAGCGGTTTTCATCGAGGAGGTCTTAGTTGAGGAACAGGAGTCCGAGGGAGTACTGGCACCTGTACCTTTTATTGACCTGACTGGCGAGGATGATGATGACCCGATGGATGATGATGAGGAGGAGAACCCATCTGAGGGTCTGGGTAGTGACTTCTAGCTGATGTGGTTATCTGATTGTGTAGATGTTTTGGGTGTCTGAGAGGTCTGTCTGTGGTATAGATGTGAGGTGGTGACCAGTTAGTCTTTTGGGATAGACTTTTTGTTGTACAGTTGGGTAGACTGGCGGTATACTTTTGGAGCAGCCCCCTGCATGGGTAACTGTCAAGAGTACCCCGGGAGTATAATCACTGTCGTGAGGGTCCTCATACTTTAGGTGTATTCTCTTTTGGACATGTTCATTACTCTTGTATTATATTTTGTACTGGTTATGACCTACTTTGGTGTGTGTGTATATATATATATACATATACTATCTATGTCAGTGCATGTGTCTTGTATCTTTAAATTGCATCATGTTTCTAAACGCTGTGGCTACTCTGCGTGTGTTTTGCGAAAGGAGTTGTTTAAAAAAAATGTACCGTATTTTCCAAAGGACACAAGAGTAGTATTTAAAAATGTGTCGCATTTAGAGTTAAGTTCTTGTCTGTGGCACTTCAGAAGTGGGGCGTTACAATAGTGGTATCAGAGCAGTTCAGTTCTAACCAGACTGTATGTATAGGGAACACTAAGCTGGTCACCATGTCAGGTTATTGGCTATTAAGTGCTTGGTTGTGACGTATGGCTATTGTTTGTTGAGTGAAGCAATTGTGCTTATAATTGTTTGAATTGTTTCTTAATTGAAGCAATGTGTGTTAGCACGTCACTTGATTGTAGGGTTCTGACAAGCTTTTGGACCTTGTAGGAATCTAATGCCACCTCGCAGAGATACTACAGCTGGACCTGATAACCCCAACATGGAGAGAGCAATTCAAGCGATGGCTGAGATGGCAGCTGCTATGGCTCAACAATCGGCTGCTACAACCCAACAAGCTCTGCTATGGCTTAATAGACTGCCGCCATGAACCAACATAATCTGCAACAACAGCAAAGGGCGGAGAGGAATGAAGGGGCTAGAGGGTTAGCTGATTTCCGTAAGCACGACCCACCAAAGTTCTATGGTGAGCCGGATCCGACAAGGCGAATCTATGGCTTCCGGAGATAGAAAAGATATTTGAAGCACTGCAATGTCCCGAGAATGTCAAGGTAGACTATGCGTCTTATTTACTGTTGGGAGATGCCGAGTACTGTGGAAGGGTGTCAAACAGATGTTGGCGACTGAGCGCCAGGAGATTAGTTGGGAGACCTTCCGCAGGAGGTTCTTGGAGAAGTATTTTCCAGAGACCGCACAAATGGAGAAGGAGCAAGAATTTCTTCGTCTGTACCAGGGCAACATGACGGTATCGAAGTATGCCGCTAAGTTCAAGTCGCTTTCAAGGTATTTCAGTCCCTTTCATGATTGGGCGGATCATAGTTGGCTGAGCGAGAGATTTCAAAGGGGATTGAGATTCGATGTTTAGAAGTCGGTGGTGTCTTTGAGAATTCGGAACTTGCAAGAACTGATTGATAGATGTGTTGAGGTGGAGGGTATGAGGAACCGCAAGAAAAGGATCGGTACTGGTGGACCCATCCGGCCTCAGAATCAGGGTCAAAGACATGATCAGAAAGGAAAACAGCAGAAGAAGCCTTACAATCGGCCTCAGGGAAACAACAAGGGACAGTATCGTCCCATGGCTCAGAACTCCGGTGGTCAGAGTCAGACTAGGACTGGACTGGTTTGCTACCGTTGCGGAAAACCGGGGCATTATGCCAATGATTGTCCGGAAGAGGAAAGTCTATGTTACAACTGTAAACAACCAGGGCATTTCGTGAAGGACTGCACAGCCTCAAAAGTGGAATTAAGCTTGAATATAGCGAAGGCTAAAGGAAAACGTCCAGCCGCCAAGGGAAGAGTTTTCTGCATAAGTGGCAAAGAGGCGGAGCAGACTGATGATCTTATTCAGGGAGACTATGAAATCGAGGGTAAATCCTTATCCGTTCTTTTTGATTCTGGCACAACCTACTCATTTATTTCTTTGGATTATGTGGACCGTCTGAAATTATCTGTGACTGCCTTACCTTTCAAATTAGTAGTTACTACTCCAGCTGCTAAAACTTTGGTTGCCAACACTGCATGCCTTAATTGTGTGGTGGTTATTTAGGGTAGAAAATTTGTTGTTAATTTGATCTGTTTACCTCTAAAGGGTCTAGATGTTATCCTCGGGATGGATTGGTTGTCTTACCACCATGTCCTCTTGGACTGTGCCCGCAAGACAATAGTCTTTCCTGATCTTGGAGTTTCCAATTACCTTTCTGCTAACCACATTGGGGTTTCCTTGAAAGAGAGAACTCGAAAGTACATGTATCTTGCTAGTTTAGAAGCTTTCCAAGAGACTGTGTTGAAGGATGTTTCAGTAGTGTGCGACTTCCTATATTTTTTCCTGAAGATGTGCCAGGTTTACCACCCGCAAGAGAAATCAAATTCTCCATCGATTTGCTTCCCAGAACAGGTCCGATTTCGATAGCGCCTTATCGAATGTCTCCAGCAGAGATGAAGGAGCTGAAGTCTCAGATTGAGCACATAGAGTCGAAGCAGTTCATACGACCGAGCGTGTCACTGTGGGGAGCTCCAGTGTTGCTGGTAAAGAAGAAAGACAGATGATCAAGGTTGTGTGTGGATTACCGTCAGCACAACAAGGTTACTGTCAAGAATAGGTATCCTTTGCCGCGCATCGATGACTTAATGGATCAACTACGAGGAGCTGCGATATTTTCCAAGATAGACTTAAAGTCGGGCAACCATCAAATTTGTGTGAAGGAAGAGGATATTCCCAAGACTGCTTTCAGAACCAGATATGGCCACTATGAGTATCTAGTGATGCCTTTTGGAGTGACGAATGCACCAGCAGTATTCATGGATTACATGAACAGGATTTTCCACTCATTCTTGGATCAGTTCGTGGTGGTGTTTATAGACGATATCCTGATCTATTCACGAAGCAGAGAAGAGCACGAAGAGCATCTACGCCAAGTGTTGCAGATTCTTGAGAGAAGCAACTCTACGCCAATCTTTCCAAGTTCGAGTTCTGGCTTGAAGAGGTAAATTTTCTTGGGCATGTGATCACGAAGGACGGGATAGTTGTGGATCCAACTAAGATTACAGTCGTGATAGTATGGGAGCAACCGAAGACTGTGTCCGATATCCGAAGCTTTGTTGGATTAGCAGGTTACTATTGGAGATTTATCGAAGGATTCTCGAAGATCGTAACGCCGCTTACACGACTCACGAGGAAGGATCAACTTTTTGCTTGGACCGAAGAGCGCGAATCCAATTTCCAGAGGTTGAAAGAGCTTTTGACGACAGCACCTGTGTTAGTTTTGCTTCAACCAAAAGGACCTTACGAGGTTTACTGCGATGCTTCACACCAGGGACTTGGATGCATGCTGATGCAACATAGGAAGGTTGTGGCTTATGCTTCGAGACAGCTTAAGATTCACGAGAGGAACTATCCTATGCATGATCTGGAACTTGCTGTAGTGGTGTTTGCACTAAAGATTTGGAGACATTATTTGTACGGGAGCACGTTCACTGTTTTTAGCGACCACAAGAGCTTGAGGTACTTGTTTGACCAGAAGGAACTCAACATGCGACAGCGGAGATGGACGAAATTTCTGAAGGATTACGACTTCACTTTGGAATATCATCCAGGGAAGGTGAACATTGTAGCAGATGCATTGAGCAGGAAGAGTGTGTTAGCCTCAGCAATGATGATTAAGGAGTTGGAGATGTTGGAGAAGTTCTGAGACTTGAAGCTGAGCGTGGAATAGTCACCCGAAAAGCTAAATTTTGGGTTGCTAGCTATTTCTAGTGGACTTTTGGACAATATCAGAGATCAGCAGGCTGGTGATAAACTACTGCAAGAGAAAAGAGAGCTAGTAGCGCGAGGGAAAGCGACAGAATTCGGGGTTGGAACAAACAACATCCTGAGATGCAACAGACGTGTTTGTGTACCTAATGTAGCTGAGCTGAGGAAATTGATTCTCAACGAAGCATATAAGAGCAGACTGAGTATTCATCTAGGAGTTAACAAGATGTATCAGGATCTGAAGAAGCATTTTTGGTGCCCTGGAATGAAGAAACAAGTGGCACACAAGTGGACGAACTTGTGTTGAGGCAGGAGACTTCCAGAAGGACAGTGAGTTTCCCAATCAAGATGACGCAGATCGTGGACGCGTGGCGTCGAACTCAGGGTGATCAGTGTTACCAGCTTCTTCTTCGTCACCAGAGGAGTCATCTGAAATTCCTAGGAGGATTACGACTCGTTACGCACCCTTGCCTAAAGGTGCCAAGATCAGAAGGAGCGCTCGCAAGAGCGTTGGCGTCAGACGTTGGACAGCCGGAGCTTCGGCCTCACGAGCGGCAGCTGCTACCCTGAGTCTTGTGGCAAAGCCTGATGCAGAGCCGACCTCCCCTTCGGTTGTCAGGATCCCTACTCCTCCAGTGAATCCCTCCCCTATTTGTGGAGTATGTGGTGAGGTTAGTTGCAGCAGGGCGGTTTTCGTCGAGGAGGTCGTGTTGAGGAGGACGAGCCCGAGGGAGTACTGGCACCTATACCTTTTATTGACCTGGCTGGCAAGGATGATATGACCCGATGGATGATGATGATGAGGAAGACCCATCTGAGGGTTTGGGTAGTGACTTCTAGCTGATGTGGTTATCTGATTGTGTAGATGTTTTGGGTGTCTGAGAGGTCTATCTGTGGTATAGATGTGGAGTGGTGACCAGTTAGTCTTTTGGGATAGATTTTTGGCTGTACAGTTAGGTAGACTGGCGGTATACTTTTGGAGCAGCCCCCTGCATGGATAACTACCGAGAGTACCCCAGGAGTATGATCACTCTCGTGAGGGTCCTCATACTTTAGGTGTATTCTCTTTCGGACATGTTCATTACTCTTATATTATATTTCGTACTAGTTATGACCTAATTTGGTGATGTATATATATATATATATATATATATGCATTTCAGTGCATGCGTCTTGTATGTTTAGATTGCATCATGTTTATAAACGCTGTGGCTACTCTGAGTGTGTTTTGCGAAAGGAGTTGTTTTAAAAAAAATGTACCGTATTTTCCAAAGGACACAAGAGTAGTATGTAAAAGTGCGTCGCATTTAGAGTTAAGTTCTTGTCTATGGCGCTTCAGAAATGGGGCGTTACAGAGGCCGAGCTCTGGTACCAATTGAACGTGTCAAAAATACAAGAAAGGGGGTTTGAATTTGGGTTTTAGAAATCTTTTCGAAATACTTATGTTTGACTCTTTAACTAAAATAACAATGAGAACGAATAAAGAGAAGAGAAAGAATATGACACAGTGATTTATACTTGTTCACTATCACCTAATAGCTACGTCTAGTCCCTTCACTACACTGAAGGATTTCTCCACTATAATCAACTGATTACACTTAAGATTATACTACTGCTAAACTGGCTATACTCTTAACTTCTTAGAACGACTAAGTACAACAAGCCTCTAAGGAAATACTGCTACTACTGGGCTAAATACAAGTGTTCAAAAATACTTTGAAACAGAATAATCAAACTCTCACTCGAGAGGATTTACAATGAAAGCTTTTAAGCCCAAAGATGACTTTCTAAAAGAAAGAATAAAACGATTGAATGTTGTTCACTTGGTCTCAGAGACTTGAAAAATTTCTTGGTTGCTCACTTCTGAAACACTGAAATAATTTCGTTAACCTTCTTCAGTGATATGAATAAGATATATATATATATATATATATATATATATATATATATATATATATATATATATATATATATATATATAGTGTTAGGGTTCCAAATAGTGCCATTGTGACCTAGCAGGTCTTTCTCCAATGGACAAAACTTGAGATCCGCTTTTTGTGGCTTTTTGTGAGTCATGTCATTTTCAACTTACAATCTGTAGACTGACACAGCAGACAAATACAATTTATGTCCCTTTGTGATCCTTTTTGAATTTGTGATCCTTTCAGAGTAAGACATATCTGATGATTATATCCGTTAACATTCTCTTTGGCCTTTGATTCCTCGTACATTAATAGATCATCAAAGAGGTTTCTTTAATGCTTGAAATAGCCTTTAATGCTTCACTCAGTCTAGTTTCCAACCAGAGGCATCTTCTACTAAATAATGATTGTTACTGAGATACTCTGCTTACCAGAGTATGCTTGGACCAGAGGCAAGGTCTTTAGAGCATAGCTTCACTTAAGCTTTTATATACCAGAGCCTTTAGGTACCAGACGCTGGATTCAAACAGTGTAGTATTACCAGAGCTTGGTCTTTAGCATGGTCTACCAGAGGGTTGACTATTAAAGCTTGGTCTACCAGAGCAAGGCTATAAGACGTTGACATCATCAGCTCTTACCAAATGATCAATGCCAGATTCAGAGGAATGGACCAGAGGGTGAAATGTGCACAGAGGCATAGCTTTCTGAGACAGTTCCATCTGATGAATAGTGACTTACTCACTAAGTTCTGCACACTAACAAACACATCAGAGGATAAATTGTTCTTTTCATTATTCATTATCATCAAAACAATTAAGGGTCATTGTTTCTGAATCCACTTGATTCCAACAGTGCTCACTATTTTCTCCATAGATTTAGATCTTTCATCTACTTGACCAATGAAAGTGTTCATAGCCTCAGTCAAGTTAGGCCTTCTCTCCTTAAGCTTGATTTTGTAGATGAGGTGGCTTGTACACATTCTAATTTTGGTCTTGTGATTTATGTTGTCCACCCTATGAGAAGTTTGGATGATTTCTTCATCCAGGATGGTAGGTGTTGGAATAAGGGTTATTCTAAACTTTGGTTTCTATAAAGTTTACCTCTTCAACATAGTCATTGGAATCATGCCCAACTACTCCACAATAGTTACATGAAGCTCTAATTGCTCTGTTTTCAATGGCCTTCAGTCTCTCATCAGTCTTTTCCATAAAACTAGTCAAAACTCCCATATATGGATGCTTGTGCCTCTGCATGTATTTTAGCGTAGCCTCTTGCATTCCAGCCTTTGGATCTGAATCCCTTTGGCCTACAGTATTGACTTCTTCCATTTGGCTCTCAATTACCATGTATCCCCAATCATTACCAACTATTGCAGTATTAGATTGGGCTTGCATTGCCATTAGCGTTTTTATCTTTTTGGTCATTGCTTCTAACTTAGTCATATATCATAGGCTTCAGCGGGTCTCTTCTTTCAAAAGATCCTCCACAAGTTATGTCTATAGAACCCCTGGTTTGCTAAGTAAAATTGTTATATAAGATCTAAACGTGTTTCCATTTAGTAAACCCATGATGGGGGCAACTTCTAAGTAAGTCTTGAAATCGTTCCCAAGCTTCATGCATAGATTCACCTTCATTCTGCGCGAACCCAGATATGTCAGCTCTTAATTTTGCAGATTTGCCGGAGGAAAGTATTTATTGAGAAACTTGCTCTTCAAATCCTTCCAAATATAAATAGAGTTAGGAGCTAATGAATCCAACCAAAGTTGAGCCTTCGCTTGCAAAGAGAACGAAAATAGTCTTAATTTAATAGCTCCCAGTGTCACACCATGGCAATTAATGGTATTTGCAATCTTCTGAAATCTCTTGAGATGGGCATTGGGGTCTTCAGAAGATAGCCCCAAAAATTGTATAAAAGATATCATAGATATTAGTGTTGGTTTCAACTCGAAATTAGTGGCCTCAATTGCCGGATAGTTGACGCTGTCTGTCACATCAGTTGTTGGAGTGAAGTACTCATTTAGAATGAGTTCTTCTTTTCAATACATGTCTTGACAGGATAGTTTTGATGATTGAAAAAAGGGTGTTTCACATACAGTCAACTGTGCAAAAAGCGGAAAAGTATACCAAGACGCATACCAAGGATCAGAGAACCTCGACTCTTTGGGTTTTGGGAATTAATCTATTTGTCTTAGGACTATTTGTAAGTAGTAGTAAAAGCTCTCAACTAAAATTAAATCACATACTCACAAAGTTTTTTAACTAAAATTAATTTCATGACATTTTTCCTCAATTATTCTAGTCATTAATTCTTTAGTTACTCTTTTGTCAAAATAGCTACTATTTGTCTTAGAAAATTTCTTTAGTTTTGGCACTTATTTGATATGGGAAATAGGATGCCCATAATCGATTATGGTGTATCGTTTATGGTCCAGCCTTTCTTCTCCATGTTTTGTTCAAACTTCCATAATCGATTATGACACTTCAATAATTGATTATTTTATCTTCCAACGTCAACATGTTTTTTATCTCTTGAGAATGATTGTTTACACAAATCTCATAATGGTTTATTTCAAAACTTCACCGTGTTTCAGTTTTTTAAATATATATAGACGATTACATACTCTCTCTTATAATCGATTACGCAAAAGTCAAATCTCCTTAATAGACGCAATAGACAAATTTGATTTAATGCTGCAACACTCCTTTCTCTATATATACAAGGAGCAGCACCGAGTGCATCTAACACATTTTAACCTTGTCAATTTTTTTTTTTCTAATCACTCACACTGAGCACAATTTTTTTTTGAGAGCTTTTTACTCTATGTAGTTTAAATTTTATTCCCTGAGCTTCAATCCGTTACATTTACACTTTTGAGTGTATCTCTTTCAAACCATTTTATTTGTATAATTATTTTTTGGGTAGGAATCTCAAGTGGTTCATAGAGAACGAATTTCTTTTGAACATTATTTTAAACTGTAAAGGTTTCTAGCTAAATCTGGCTTAAAAGCTAGTGTTTTGGTGAAAATTTCTTGTTGTTTTGCTTTGGTGACAGGACGTAGGCCACAAGAGTGTTTGGAATGATGGTCGAACTTTTATAAATTGTTATGTGCTCTTCTTTGCTCTATATCTTCTTTATTTTACAGCAGTTTATATTTCAGTTCTTTATTTTATTGCTCTTTATCTTCAGTTATTTAAATTTCTTTAATTTAATTTTTGACATTTATTTTATTGCAATTTAATTTCTACAATTTATATTTCAACTCATTTATATTTTCGCAGTTAAATTCCGGCAAGTTATAGTAACACCCCGTCTCCCGGCGCGTCACTTCTAAATAATGTCTCAAAGGTTGAAAATACCTTTAGTGACAATACTCTGTTTGCATGGTTTTAGAAAATATGGTGTTGGAATTTTATATTCCAATAATTAATATGGGCTGATATTATTAATAATTATATTAGCTATTTATCATAAATGAGCTATATTTTATGTGATCATATAAAGTTAAAATAAGGTAAGCTCATTGGACTCCTAATTTAATTGATATAGACCTTATATGAGTAGATGTAAGTGTGACCCGATAAGGGGATAATGGGTACCCTGTTAGGTTTAACACACTATAAAGAAGACTATGGTCCCCAATACACCGAATCGCCGTCATCCATTCTCTTCTCCCCATCTGAAGAGAACCTAAAGTCTCGTGAGAGAGCTCAAGAAGATTCGGTTGAGGAAGAACAATAATGTCCTCATGAGGATCCAAATTTGCTACACCAATAGCAACTGTATGAATTGGTTCAATAATTAGAACCGCTTCTTCCTCACTCAATTTTGTTCTCTAACCTTATCTCTCCCCCAAACTCAATATCCTTAAAGAACTATACAGTTTCCGTCTCAAAAAATTTCTTTAACTTAGGACCAAAGTTTATACCTCTCAAAACTTTTAGAAATTATAGATTGTCACAAGTCATAGCTCAATTAACTCCAACAATATTTGAATTTAAAAGACAAATTGAATCTATTGTTCAAAAAATAAACTCAAAATCATCTTAATTTGTTCAAAAAGAAACAAAAAACCAAACTTTATCCCAAAATTTGATTCAACCAAATTGTCTTTTAATTTCAAGTATAAGCCAGTAATAACAATCTAAAATACCTAGAGTCTCAGTCTTCACCGACTTTGCCAACTCCTATATGGATGCATCTTTTAGCGTCACTTGACATTTGTCAGTTAAGACAACCTTAGTTGTTTCTTTTGAGAGAGACCCTTAACAGTTTCATCTTTAATTTTCTTTATTTGCCCTTATCCTTTGGGGTATTTGCCAAATGAGCACTATTTTATTTTTTTCTCTTGCTTCACCATTTATTTTCTTGCACATTTGGTGAAGCAAGAGAAAAAAAACCCCAAAGGATAAGGGCAAATAAAGAAAATTAAAGATGAAACTGTTAAGGGTCTCTCTCAAAAGAAACAACTAAGGTTGTCTTAACTGACAAATGTCAAGTGACGCTAAAAGATGCATCCATATAGGAGTTGGCAAAGTCGGTGAAGACTGAGACTCTAGGCATTTTAGATTGTTATTACTGGCTTATACTTGAAATTAAAAGACAATTTGATTGAATCAAATTTTGGGATAAATTTTGGTTTTTTGTTTCTTTTTGAACAAATTAAGATGATTTTGGGTTTATTTTTTAAACAATGGATTCAATTTGTCTTTTAAATTCAAATATTGTTGGAGTTAATTGAGCTATGACTTGTGACAATCTATAATTTCTAAAAGTTCTGAGAGGTATAAACTTTGGTCCTAAGTTAAAGAAATTTTTTGAGACGGAAACTGCATAGTTCTTTAAGGATATTGAGTTTGGGAGAGAGATAAGGTTAGAGAACAAAATTGAGTGAGGAAGAAGCGGTTCTAATTATTGAACCAATTCATACAGTTGCTATTGGTGTAGCAAATTTGGATCCTCATGAGGACATTATTGTTCTTCCTCCCAATCAAGTTAAGGAAATTATTCATGAAGATCAAACTCAACACCCTCAAGAACTAGAGCATTGGGAGCCATAAAGAAAGGATTGACCGTAAAGAGTTATTCTATTTGGTTTTATTGAAAGACTCCTTTCTGGACAATCACAGCACTTATTGCTCATTATAACTTTGGAGCTACATAAGATGGATGTCAAGACGGTGTTTCTTAATGGCAACATTAATGAAACAAATGTATATGGTGAAACCGATATACTTTGTGTCGATAGACCCAAAGATAGTTTGCGAACTGACATAATTCACCCATTAGCTAAAGAAGTTGTCTCATTAGTGATACCGCAAAGTCTCATCAGGTAATTGTCTCATTTGGTCTCGAGATGAGGATTGTGGACGGATGTGGGTATTACAAGGTCAGTGGGAGTAAGTTTATATTACTGCTACTATATGTCGATGATATTTTATCTAGTCAATAGCGATATAGTCTGGTTGAGCGAAACCGAGTAATCTCTAATGAAAATTTAGATATGAAGGATCTTGGGGACGTCTCTTTTGTATTTGGAATCCAAAATTATGAGAGATATCTCTTGGAATATTCTGGGACTATCACAAAAGAGCTATATCGATAAAGTTTAAATAAATTTGACATGAAATATAGTAAACCAGAGGATACCTCAGTTACTAAGGGAGACAATTTTAGTCTCAATTTTTGCCCGAAAGAAAATCTGGAAATTCAAGAAATACTGGGAGTTCCCTATGCTCTAGCTATGGGAAGTCTGATACATAATCTTATCTGTACGCATCAGGAAACGACGTACATCGTGGGATCATGTGGCAGATACTTGAGCAATTCTAGTTTGAATTATTACAAAAGGCAACCATGAGGATCATCAAGGAAAACAAAAGTCTATATGCCCACATATCAAAGATCTGAAAGATTAGAGATCATCAAGAACTCTGACTCTGATATTCAGGATGTTAATATTATAGACATCAAATTATGGGATATGACTGAAATATTTATGTCACTAGGTTGCATATAGTAAAAGGTATTAAAATACCATTTAAGTTACAGTGTGATAGATAAGTCAGTCGTATCCTACTTCAACAACAATAAAGAATGATACAATTTTTATTGACATAAAGGTGTTCGTTGTTGAAATAATGAATTTAGGATAAAAGAATTTTTATAGAGCACATAGAGGCTAATTTCATGCTAGCTATCCACTGACTAAGGGCTTGACACATAAGGTTTTTCATGAGCATGTTGCTTATATGGGTGTGTTATCACTAAGGTTGCCTTAGCTTAGTGGGAGTCTTTATTTGTGTTCTATGTTTAAGATACAAACTTTATGTTATTTCGAATTTTCTGCAAAAATAAAGATTATGTTTATGAATACATTATAAACATGTTTGTATCTTGTGTGCAAAATTAATTTGCACATTAAGGATTTTGTTTTGCAGAATTAAATTTTGCAAAATTGATATCACCAAAGATTTAAGTAGGACCAGTTGGAAATAGGCATGATTGAGATCACATTCCATGTAATTTCCATGCTACTCATCCATATTAATCTATGTCATCAAATGTGTTAATGTGGTGATCGTCGGGATTTAGTCACAATTTACAGAAGTGACAAAAGCCGCGGTGATTTCATTATTGATACATGAGGTGGACCAGATTGTAAGGAGGAAGTCTAAAGATAAATAGCATTCAGATATGCGCACTAAGAAATTCTGATATAATTATTACGATATATAGCCCAAGTGGGAGATTGTTGGAATTTTATATTCCAATAATTAATATGGACTGATATTATTAATAATTATATTAGCTATTTATCATAAATGAGCTATATTTTATGTGATCATATAAAGTTAAAATAAGGTAAGCTCATTGGACTCCTAATTTAATTGATATAGACCTTATATGAGTAGAAGTAAGTGTGGCCCGATAAGTGGAATAATGGGTACCTGTTAGGTTTACCACACTATAAAGAAGGCAATGGTCCCCAATACACCGAATCGCCGTCATCCATTCTCTTCTCCCCATCTGAAGAGAACCTAAAGTCTCGTGAGAGAGCTCAAGAAGATTCGGTTGAGGAAGAACCATAAAGCCACCGCTAACATGCTCGTTGTTCGTTGCTATGGATTCAGTTGCTCGTTGGTTGTTCGTGATCATTCCTTTGGTATTCCGCTTCAGGTGATTGATTGCTACGGATCCAGGTATTCTTCTAATCCTTGATAATCCAACATGTCGTAGATCCTAAGGGTAGAGAACATGTTGTTCTTATTGAGCATGCTTGTATGTCTTTATAGCTTCCGCCTAAGGTTTTTTTCTTCTATGAGATTTGAGCATACTCGTCCTTGTTGTTGTTATTAATAATGAATTAATTCCAACATATGGATCTAATTTTTTTTTCTTTAAACTTTTTTTAAAACCATAATCAGAGTATTGCAGCTTTTTCGAAAGGTGGTAAATAAATAAAACACCATGTTCAAATCACAGTAACCACGCAAGTAGATTTATTTAATCATTGCATGTAGAGACAATTCAAGTCTTGAAAACCAAAATATACTTATTACAACACTGTAGTTAATACATTAACACCCTATAGTTGGTCGGCACACTACAACACTTACTAGATACTCTATTAATGTTTACCAAATAGTCACACAAGGTAGATAGCCAGATAGGACTATCCTCAGTCACACTGGTCGGCAGTCTCGAACACTCTGCAATCTTCATCATCTAGGTTATATTCATCAATTGACAGAACCACGGGCAAGGGTCAACTTCTTAAAAATAAGGACAGATACAAATACAACAGCATATACAACAGCCAATCATATTATACAGATAGAATATAATATGGAACTCAATTTCTTCAACATATACACATAATCATGCCATTGGCATTACATAACAATTCAATAAGGATGCACAGAATTCCCTATTGATGCAACTACATGCCAGTGCACATGATTCCGAAATATCGCAAAATACTCATACCAATGGGATTATCACCGTCCGATAGTAATAATACCTGACATCGATCTTGTATGAACTAACGACGACATTGAACTCCCCACATAGGATTATCCATTTTAGGACTTCAATTCAGGTCGAAGTCTCTATGTATGCATGTCAATGCATTTCCACATTCTCTACCGAACATACCAACTCATATGATATTTCAACATGCATTTTCAATTGAACATATCATCGCATACGATATTTCAATAAACAACATAATTAAATAATGATTATTCAATTAATCAACAAAATTCTCAACAACATATACCTCAACACAGTTAAGAATATATGCGCACGAACTATAATTTCACTTCCACATTTCAGCAGTCATTGCATACAAGTACACATTCACACCAATAATTATCAGGCATAAACATAATAACTACACTGAATTTGAAGTGCTCTTATGCACAAGCGTACAGAACATAACACATATTTACAAATCAATACACTATATATCTAGAAGAAGCCCTTACACAAGCATACAACAATGAGTACACATCACCAAAATAATATCTAGAAGAGGCCCTTACATAATAGAGTTCCACATCCACGCTAACGTCAAAGATACCTCACAAACACACCCACGATCGCACTTACGACCTCAACAACCCTAAGACAACAACACTAAGTCTTAGAAAATCTCTAAATCTCTTAAAAGTAATTCCAAGGTCATGGTTTGCAAACAAACCCCTAGGGTACACAACCCAAAAATTCTTTTTACTAATACTCACACTTAATAACACTAAAACAAAGTTAAAATAATACTTCAAATGCTGTACAACTTACTCAAAATCTTTATAACTAAACTTTAACTTTAAAATTACAAAAAAAAAATCATTTTCTTTCAAATCAAAACAAAGATTAAACTTTTAAAATATTTAATTATCAACTACTAGTATATCAACTAAGTAAAAAAAAACAACATCAAAACACAAAATACTCCCTCGGTTTTTGTTATCAAAGAAAATACTCCCTCGTTTTTAACAAACAAACAATACCTAAAAATTTTTCTTCTTCCAAATCAAAACCAACATCAAAATCAACACTTAAATCAAGGATTTTAAATACTAAAAATTCCAAGACTCCACCTTGTTTAAGAAATACAAGGATTTCTTTAACTTAGATGTTTCATAGTCTTTAAACACTAAAATAACTCTTGAAACAATTTAAACTTAAATCAAATCTTTTCTAAAAACTCCTAAACTATAACAATAACCAAACTATGAAAGAAACAACTTTTAAATCACAAAAAAATTTCTTCTTTTCTCTCTTGAAGCTCACGGCTTCAACAACAAAAGTAAGGCGGAAAATATTTAATTTTCTTTCAACAAAACTTTAATAACAAATATACTAAAAACCACTTCTAAAATTCTACAAAATAAAGCAAGAACTTCAAATAAAATTTTTCTAAAACTCTTCTCCAAATCATAGCTTGAATTAAGCTCCTAAAACTTCTCTCCATCAAAACATAAAACAACAACACTACTAAAATAACCAAAAAAATTAAGATTCAAAAGAAAGTGAAACTTCCCCTTTTCTTTTTCTTGTCATAGCCTCGACCAAGTGGGAAAGAACATGGACTCCCACACCAAATCAAACAACAGCCCACAAACAATTAAAAGTAGTTATTAATACACTCAGTTAAGTCACTGAAATCTTAAATTAATCCAAAACGGAAATGATATAGGGATTTGGATGAAATTGGGGTGAAGGGTTTTCAAAGGAATTGTGAAAAATAGAAAAGAAAGAAAATTAATAGAAGAATCAACTCACCCAACAAGAGAAGAAAAAGAAGGGTCACGAGTTAAATTTTTGATGCGGTGGGATGTGTTTCGGCATGCGGAACTCTGACGATATGCTCAGATCGTGCTTCTGAATACTGGGTTTTGTTGCGGATGACGAGGAGAAGAAGATAACCGATTTAGTTCTTGCAAAGGCGGCCCACGGTGGCTGGAATATCACCATTAGAAACGAAACCCATTTTTCCATTGCTCTTTTTGCAGAACTGTTTGTACAGATAGACAGAGGAGAAAGCGAGGATGAAGGATATGTAATTTGTTTGGCTAAACGTGGTCAGAGTTAGTCGGAACTGAAGAGTGAAGTTTCGAGTTAGAGGGAGAAAAGGAGGACGTTTCTTGCTTCTGTGTTAAAAATGGTGGTATCCGAGAAAAGGGGAGTGCAACACGGTTTGGAGAAGGCAGTGGGGTTTTGGGAATGATTCTGTGGATTTAAGTGACTGAGGGTGTAGTGTGGTCTAAGAAAATAAGATACTGCCACGGTTGGAAGAGAAAAGTGGGAAATGGATTTTTTAGTGGGAATTGGGTGCTTTTAAATAAATGCTAGTGCACTATAGGTCATGTTTTAAGAGATATGATTAAAAGAAGTAGGGGTGTAAGTAATAATAGAACAAGAATACAATTCTATTCTAAATAAAAATATATATTTTATATATTAAACAAGATAATCCCGCTTCTTGAAGAAATAAATTTATATATCTCATGGGTCTCAAAATAATATTCGTAGAGAAAAATATTTTTTCTCATTCAAATAAAATTATAGATATTATGAAATTATAAAATATCATTTTAAAATCGTTCGCCACAAAGAGGATTACTATTTAATAAATCATAAAAATTACTATTATAACATACTAAAATAAATGGAGTGAATTATAATAAAATAGTTCTTCATAATTACCATGATAAAACAATTTACAACGTACATAAATTGAGTGAATTTTGGGGTGTTAACGGGTCTCGGCGTCGCGATATCGCGGCGTCGGGTAATCGCATTACCGATAATTCGCCCGCCGTTAAATAGCGTAAATGAATTTACTAAGAAATTAATTCACCGCGTGATTAATAAATTATATATAATTGTGAAAACAATTAAAAACACTCAAACAATATCACAACAAGTTACGATTCGATTTTCATCGAAATCAGAATTTATTTTAAATTTTATTCCGGATAAAAATTACCCGGCAATTCAAAATGCGGCGAAACTCAATTAGAATTATCCGACGAATTTTGAACCATGAATTAATATTAATATTAATTATTAAATTTAATTTTGTCTTGATTTAATTCAATCACTTTCTTAGTCAACAAAAATATTACACATCAACGCGTCAAACAATAAACTTATATAAAGTCTCACTCAGTTGATGAATTCGCATTAGAAGCAGCATACGTCTACGCTGTCTATTAATTTGAATTGATATCATAAATAATAATTATTTATAATAAATCAATTATCTAAAATAAATCCAAAACAATTCCTCATACTCTCAGTAAATCATTAAGGTGATCAGTCTCTACGACTTACCTTCAAGTATTCGGGATTATATTGTTAAAACGATTTTTCTTAAAAATTGGGATGTTACAGTTATATTCTAGCACTGTATTTGCAAAAGATTTTCAAAAGCACTATTCACACACAATTCACCCCATCTTGTGTTTGGAGTAACTTGGCAACACTTCAGCCGTCATTCTTTGTTGTTTCCAACAAACAGATTGTTCTTTTGATTTCAGGATCAAATAGAAGTTCAGGACGTTGGGAACATGTCTGCATGCACCAAAAAGAATCAAATAGTTAGACAATTAACAAAAGGAATAAAAATAAAATAGAACTAATATTTATAATAATAATAAAAACAATAAAAATTTCTAAAATAACTAGAATCTCGTTGATTTAATATCATTAAACACATTCCTCGCAACGGCACCAAAAACTTGTTGCAACTAAAGGCAAGTGCACCGTAACACCCCGTTTCCAGAGCGCTACTGTGCAACCCAATTTAATGTTGAAAACATTTGATGCTTGTATGCTTTCAATAAAAAGTACTCTTCTGTATTTTGCAATGGAAAATAGGAGTAAATTTTTTTTTCTGTTTTCTTTCCTTTGAAACCCTTTTAAAAAATGAGACAAAGAGTACTACAATTTTTTAAATGATGTCAAATCAGTCTTTTGCAATAATCAGAGTAAATAATATCACAATGAGTGCTTCTCATACATAAAGCAGAACAAAATCATTTCACAATGAGGCGAGTTTTTCCAAAAAGTATAATTACAAGGCAATAAGTAATTACGCAAATAATCAAAGACAAAATTATAAGCTAAGCTGGCCAATAACTACAAACTTTACTGAAAAATCATTCAGCAAGATCACAACACAAAGCACTCAGAGGAATCTTCCTCCACTGGCTCATTCTTCTGGGAAAGACGAAACAGTAGCAGCAATGTGACACTCCATCTAGTAACATCCATAAGAATGTCCAATCCAACAACAGTGCCAGGGTAAATTCTTTGTCCACGAGTTTATCATAGGCTATGTCGCATGCAAACAAGATATATATATATGTAATACAACAACATGCCTTTATATATATATACATACTTAATAGACTGCACACATCATCATGGTATATTAAGCATTTGCATGTGAACAGACAAATCAACCAACAGATCAACAATCAAGCCACCACAATATTAAACAATTACATGTGAGCAGACAGTTCTATCAGCAGATCAATGATCTAGTCATCATAATGTCAGATTCATCAAACAATTCATCACATATCATAAATGTGGTTAGCCATGCATGTCAATGCATTATGAACAAGTTTGTGTATACACTTGCAGCCTTAAACAAGGACAACAATAGGAACAAGGAAAGCATTTTCCAGGTCCGAACAAATTCCCCTACCAAGGGTATAGCCACAAATTAGGCCGTGTTGCCAACTACTACCTCTGGTCCAATGGGTACCTTGGGTAGCTGGCAATGAAGTGACAACCCGTCCTTTTGAAGTCCTTAAGACAATCAAACGCTATGAGTGTCGATGCTCAATGGTCAGTATGCATCTAAACAAATGTTTTTTAATACAGCTGATGCAAGAATGGATAGTTTGATCACATGGAAGGCAGATTATGTTCGAACTTCCATGGCTCTAGTCCCAAGTCCTCATTTGAAACATTTTTTTGATCCTAATGTTGGAAAATTATTTATTGTTTCTGATCTTAAATTTTATGAAGAGGTGAAGGACAATCAAGTTGAGGAAGAAAGACTGGTCTTTGACCCAGGAGATTGGATATGGTCACATTCAAACAAAAAGAGGTATCCAAAGTCTATGTTTTTGTTTAAAAGTGCTATGAGGATTTGAGGACAAATCATTTTCAAGAAGGGGAGCATGATGTGATTCTGAATTCATTGAGTATGTGGAAGGAAACCTACAAAGATTCCACTTGAAGAATATAAGTGAGAAGGACCAGATTGTGAGTTGTGGGTTTTCAATTGTGTCACGGTTGGCAACTTAAATCCTTGCATTTATTAATTCTGATCTAAGGCACCACCAGCTCATGCAATCAAAAGAGGAATCCATAGAAGCTCATGGTCCAAATAAATAGTTCTTACATTTCCATTGGCCAAGAATTTATAGGCCATGCACGTGAAGACAAAGTCACTTCCTTATTAGGAATTTGCAAGACAAGTGCATCATCAGCACATGGAGATCACTAGTCCATGTCTCTTTATTCGCTGAAATTCAATCATGGGAACCTTTTAGGAGTTTAATTGCTACGTTATATGTTTTGCCTTTATTTCTTTATTTACAGAATAAGCATGCAAGTGAACCTTGAGTGCTATTTAATTAGCCACTTAAATAGAATAGTTATCAATACTATCAATAGGAGTTATGTCACTTAATTGTGACCTTTTTGTTTTACATTTTTCAGTTACACTAAAGGCTATATATATAGCACAATATTATCAATGAAAAAAATAACTTGGAGTTCAGAATTTTGGTTTATACAAGTTGGAGAGCTTATGCTTCTCTTAGGGTTCTTGGATTGGAATCCCGTATTTGATTCTTATCAAAGGAATCCCTTCCTTTGTGGCGAATCCTCACTTGGCTTATCAATCTTCATGATTGTGGCGCCTTCCTATCATCTTCTTCCTTAATCCACTTGTTTATTTTCTTTTAATTTTCCCATCTTTTTAAATCCTTCCATCTTTTCCCTTTTATTGGAATTCAGTGTTTTTAATTAGAAATATAGTTTCAAGATTATTAGTGCTTACGGGTTCACGTTTTATTAGCTAGCCAAGGATTCATGCAAATTCATCACGAAATGGAATTTGGCGCATGGCACCCAACCTGGTCAATCCATTAAATGGGACGGGTTCAAGTTGAATCCTCATCAACAGCCCACTTACCTTTAAGGAGCATCTGAGACATAATTTATTTTAATGAATGCGGATCGACGAGTCATCACTTTCTTAGTGAATTTTTAAATCTCAGTTTTGGTGTCACATCTAAGTGATATTGTGCCAGAAATAGCTTTTGAGCTTAGGTCGTTGGAACCCTAGTTGTGCTAAATAAGGCATTAGGGGAATTCTTAGGAAAGAGAGGCGGTGCGACCACTCTTAATTACCAAGTCTTTTCTAGCCAGAATTTTCCCAGACGTATCATTCATCTCTACCCTTTGCGCAAATTTTACTCAAGTTCTTTTTCTACTATGGTTCCATTGAAAAATTCTTTGCAAGCTTTGGCTAGTTTTACTAAAATGCTCACGCTTACTTTTAAGTCAAAATGCCCCTTAATATTTCTTTTATGAAACCTTTTCTTGGCTTATGGAATCGCATCGGATTTACTGTTTGTAAATCGTCAAACCAATAACAGTAGATCGTCGCATTGTTAATTAATCCATCATCATTGACCTTATTTATGCATACTTTAATCAATTCCAAGTTCAAATCAAAACATTCATAATTGATTTAAGACATAAAATCCAAATCATTGTTGTCACACGGGGCCAAAAACATGGTACAATATCTCTACAACACATAGTAATACTACGAGTACTACCACACAATTAACAATCAATCAAACCACTCAACAAACAAGGCGAAAAGTCTAAACTCATTATGTAAGAATTTCTCTTTCCTTGGCCGCTTTAACAATCCAAGCAAGGTAAACTATCGTCAAGTCAAACCTCGCGTGTACTTTAAACACGAACCTTAACAACGTAAATTCAATTGATTAGAACCAAAACTCAAATCTATTGCCCCTAGGGCAGCCACAATTTAAGGTCTCTAAACCCAGGAATTACTTAACTTAATCCTCAATCTAGCCATATGCCATGACACATATTTAAACTATGCAAGTTTTCAAAAAGCTACACACTTAGAAAAATACTTAAACCAAGAGTGTTTTACCACTTTGAATAGTATTTTCCCAACTTTGAACAATTTTTTTAAAATCCTAAAACATGTCACAAAATTTTAGAAACAATTTCTTTTTATTTTTAAGACAACTCTTAACAAATATTCTAAAACCTTTTCCATAAACCAAATTCCTTTGAAGGCTTTTGTTAGATCCAAGTACTAACCACTTTTTAGAACATGTTTAAGCATAACACAAGTCAAGAACAAGTCACAATTTCTCTTGAAAGGTCACGGTTTCTAGGTTCTAAAAACATTTCCAATTTTTTTTTTTTTTTTGAACTTTCAATTTCCAAATCATTACAACTTTCTTAAATCCAAAACCTCATATCATATACCAATTTTTTTACCACTTTAATACACTTGAAAACAAAGTTAATACTTACTAAAATCATGTCTATAAACTACTATTTTTGCAACCCCAAAACAGCCCCAAATTTTGTTTTATTTTAAACCATTTCAAAGCTTTAAACATACAATTCTTTATTGATCTAAAGCCCTAACCAAAATCCAATTTCTTAATCATGTTTATACACTAAAACAATTTAAAACATCACCAAAATCATGTGTATGGTCACTATTTTCCAGCCTCAAAATCAAACCATTTAATTTTCTCAAAACTTGTTAAACATGCATATATGACTAGTTTTAAGCATACTACTCAAAAACCCTCCAAGAACTAACTTTAAATCAATAAAAACAAGTCAAGGCCAAGTCCCCCAAACCAGCCTCTAGGTTCGGCCAGAGGTCAAAGGTTAGGGTTTCCAAATTTTAAAATTCTAATCATGCTTAATCTTAGAGGAAAGTAAAGGATTAATGGACTAGTCATGCTCTTCTAACAATATCTAACATTTCTAAGCAAAAATGGCTTCAAGATCATGAAACCCATGTTCATGGAACTGAATAGAGAAATAAGAATAGATGTGAAGCCCACCAAGGAGTTTGATGGTGGTTGATCAAAGTTTAAGAAGAAAGAAAGCTTAAGCTCAAAGTCACTAATTTCTTCACACTTTCTCTCCAAAATTTCTCTCAAGTTTTTGCCTGATGAAAAAAAATGAAGGTCTGGTCTTGTTTAAATAGAGGGACTCGCGAGCTCAGCTAGGGATATGGAAGGAAGGGTTTTGTTCATTTTAGTTAGGATTTAACTAAATTGGTCACAAAGTAACTAAGTCAACTACCTACAATTACTCAACCATTAACCACTTCATTAATAAACAAGATTCTCAAGCTTGAATTCAGCTCCTCTGGTCTATGGATAAACAGCCCAGCATCCTCCAATCACAAGCTTCAATTTGTCGCGTTATCGATTAATCGGGTGTGCGGTGTTACACGTATAGTAGGGTTTTTGTACCAAAAACTCCAAAAAAAAATCTAATAAATTATTCTGTACTAAAAAATTATTAATCAACCAAAATGTCCCCAAAAATATTAAAAGTACTAGTATTAGGACCCGTGCAAATGCATGGGCGATAAACCTTATTTGTAAGTTATTATCATTATACAATTGAAGTTAAAAATTTAGAGACAAAGTTATTGTCATTTTCTCGACAGAACTATTGGTGTTGAAGTTCTCGACAGAACTATTGGTATTGAAGTTCTCGACAGAACTCTTGGTGTTGAAGTTCTCGACAGAACTCTTGGTGTTGAAGTTCTCGACAGAACTCTTGGTGTTGATCTCGACAGAATTCTTGGAGTATTTCTCAACAGTTGACTTGGTTATCTAATACGCCCCCTCAAGATGATGGTACCATCTGTTACCTTCATCTTGTTTGTAAGATCATGAAACCGTGATGTGGGCAATGGTTTAGTTAGGATGTCCGCAAGCTGATCCTTGGTTGAGACGTGTGACATGCCTTTGGGAGCCCTGCTCGGTTGGTGGGCTCGGTCATCGTCTCTGGGGCCCTTCTCGGTTAATGGGCTTAGGTCAGTACTCGGTCACTATGGAGCTCACTGAGGCCTAGCTAGGAGGGACTGCCTGAGGCCTACCACACACAAGCCCCTAGACTTACTAACTTGAAGAGTTTATGAGTCTATATTATTTGTTCTCCTCCGCACCAGATCTCCTTCCGAGCATGGAGCTATCCTGTAGAGCATACCGAGTTGCGAGGTCTCTTGTAGCAGCCTGAGATCGAGCCTATAACACGAGCCCCCTAGTCTTGTTGACTTGAAGAGTTGATACTTGAAGAGTTGATAAGTCTATATTATTTGTTTTTATTCGACCTCAGCATGCGGGTTATTGAACGGGGAGTGATCCGTTGTTGATCTTGGACCACAAGCCCCCTAGACTTGCTTGTCGACCAGTTGGGCATCTAATACTTAGAGTGCAAGTGTTTGGTTTTCTCCAGATTCCCTGTAAGAGTTGATCCCATCATAGAATAGCTCTTGCCGAGCTTGAAATAGCATAACTACTACTTAAGGGTAGTAGGTCGGGTTGAACTCGTCGAATAGCCGCGATCAATAGCATGGGTTTTGACTGTCAATAATATGATGATTTTTCAGATGATCTGATCTGCGAGGTATGATGTCTAGAGGTTCGAGATGATTGGACCTCGACTGATCACGTAGTCATCCTTGGTTCATGTGCTACATGTGTCAGGCATTGACCTTATTTCTTGTCTTTACGATGGGACGTAAGCCCCCAACTGTTTAATCCGCATCGCGGATCGCACTTATTCAGGCATCCTCGTTGTCTCCAGGATGGTCGGTCATGGTCGAAGCTTGTTCGATCCGGCTCATCAGGCCGAGCAAGTTGTAACCGAACTTGTGAGAGCTACATGAGGCACCTGGAGGACCAAAAAGAGTTGCAAAATGAGAGAGATCTCTTGGCTTTCGACCTTGCGATTGAGAAGGAGAAATCCTCGACCGAAGCTGTTCGGGCGGAGGAGTATAAGTTCTTGTGCTCTACAGTTCAAGGAGGGCTTTGATAATGCCTTTGCCCAAATCAGGGTGGTTGCCCCCGATTTGGATATCTCAGAGCTTGACTTCACCAAGACTGCGAAGGATGGCAAGATTGTGGAGGAGGAGGACGAAGCCGAAAAGACCAACCAGGGTGATCCCGGCGAAGCAAGGGAGGTTTGCTGTCGCGAACGTAGAGGTGTTTCTGAGGTCGAGTTGTGACCGAAATCGGGCTTGCTTTAGAGCTCGCCAGGTCTTGGTCTGACCTGGAATGATTAGGGGAACCAAGTTTCGACCTTCTTTGTGGCAAGGTTCCATTTGCAGGTGAGCTCACAAGGAGCGCTACTTTTTGAGCTTGTGGAGAACCGGTCTTCGTCGGTGGGATCACGGAGAGCTTTACCTCCGCAAACTCGTGGCGAGTTAATCTTTGTCGGGCTTCGTCTCTAGGAGAAAAAAGGGCTTCAGTGCTCCCCAATTTTAGGAGGGTTTCGATGATGCCCTGGCCCCAGCAAAGGTGATCGCTCCCGATCTTGTTATTGAAAGCCAAGAGGATGCCCTTGCGTAACTTGTGCCTTGTTGCTTTTTGTTTTTCTTTTGTTCCGATCTTGTAATTGCTCATCCGATAACTACCTCTTTCAATTCCTTTTCCTATGAATGAAATTTGACTAAGTGATGATGACTTACTTTACTTTTCTTTCCACGCTTTCCTATAGTCCTCGGGTGGCTTCCCCCGAAAGATTTGTTTCAAATTGAAAGTTTGGAACATTAGTCCCTCGTAACTACATTAGTCGAGTGCTTGTCTAATCCGAGCATCGTTTTTAGCTGTCAGGTCTCTGATGATTGGAGCTGGTTAGGTTTTTCTTTAGGTCGAGTTATCACCTTCCGAGCTGCTTTAGAGCTCGCCAGTCCTCTATGCTGACCTGAAATCTTTGGAACCGCAGGGTAGTCTTTGTCACGCTGTGTTTGAGCTCGGCACGTCTTTATGCCGACATGGTGTCTTTGAAACCACAATGGTCTTGTTTAGCTCGACAGGCGACCTTAGCCGAGCTGCTTTAGAGCTTGTAGGCCTCTGCTGACCTGGTGTCTTGGAAACCACAGGGGTTGTTTAGGCCGACTGGCGACCTTCCGAGCTGCTTTTGAGCCAGGCCTCTATGCTGACCTGGTGTCTTGGAAACCACAGGGGTTGTTTAGGTCGACTGGCGACCTTCCGAGCTGCTTTTGAGCCAGGCCTCTATGCCGACCTGGGTTTAGGACCACAGGGGTCGAGCTGCGAGTGAGCCCACCAAGCCTTTATGCTGACTTGGGTTTAGGACCACGGGGGTCGAGCTGCGAGCGAGCCCACCAAGCCTTTATGCTGACTTGGGGTCTTCGGGACCGCGGGGGTCGAGCTGCGAGCGAGCCCACCCTTTATGCTGGGAATCATCTTTTACGAACCTGGGAATAATCTTCAGAATCTCTATACTTAATATCTTCTTGATATTTGACAAATGAATGCTGATTATTTGACAGCTAATGGAATATACACAATTGATACTATCATATGAAACACATGGGCTAATGATAATTAAGGTAACAATTGAAGTTCTCGACAGAACTCTTGGTGTTGAGCTGTCAGGTCTCTGATGATTGGAGCTGGTTAGGTTTTTCTTTAGGTCGAACTATCACCTTCCGAGCTGCTTTAGAGCTCGCCAGGCCTCTAAGTTGACCTGAAATCTTTGGAACCGCAGGGGTTAGTCTTTGTCACGTTGTGTTTGAGCTCGGCACGTCTTTATGCCGACATGGTGTCTTTGAAACCACAATGGTCTTGTTTAGCTCGACAGGCGACCTTAGCCGAGCTGCTTTAGAGCTTGTAGGCCTCTGCTGACCTGTTGTCTTCGAAACCATAGGGGTTGTTTAGGCCGACTGGCGACCTTCCGAGCTGCTTTTGAGCCAGGCCTCTATGCTGACCTGGTGTCTTGGAAACCACAGGGGTTGTTTAGGTCAACTGGCGACCTTCCGAGCTGCTTTTAAGCCAGGCCTCTATGCCGACCTGGGTTTAGGACCACAGGGGTCGAGCTGCGAGTGAACCCACCAAGCCTTTATGCTGACTTGGGTTTAGGACCACGAGGGTCGAGCTGCGAGCGAGCCCACCAAGCCTTTATGCTGACTTGGGGTCTTCGGGACCGCGGGGGTCGAACTGCGAGCGAGCCCACCAAGCCTTTATGCTGGGAATCATCTTTTACGAACCTGGGAATCATCTTCAGAATCTCTATACTTAATATCTTCTTGATATTTGACAAATGAATGCTGATTATTTGACAGCTAATGGAATATACACAATTGATACTATCATATGAAACACATGGGCTAATGATAATTAAGGTAACAATTGAAGTTCTCGACAGAACTCTTGGTGTTGAAGTTCTCGACAGAACTCTTGGTGTTGAGCTGTCAGGTCTCTGATGATTGGAGCTGGTTAGGTTTTTCTTTAGGTCGAGTTATCACCTTCCGAGCTGCTTTAGAGCTCGCCAGGCCTCTATGCCGACCTGAAATCTTTGGAACCGCAGGGGTTAGTCTTTGTCGCTACCGTGTTTGAGCTCTCACGCCTTTATGCCGACATGGTGTCTTTGAAACCACAATGGTCTTGTTTAGCTCGACATGCGACCTTAGCCGAGCCGCTTTAGAGCTTGTAGGCCTCTCACGACTGGTGTCTTGAAACCACAGGGTTGTTTAGGTCGATTGGCGACCTTCGAGCCGCTGAGCCAGGCCTCTATGCCGACTGGTTTAGGACCACAGGGTCGAGCCGCGAGTGAGCCCACCAAGCCTTTATGCCGACTTGGGTCTTAGGACCACGGGGTCGAGCCGCGAGCGAGCCCACCAAGCCTTTATGCTGATTTGGGGTCTTCGGACCGCGGGTCGAAATGAGCGAGCCCACCAAGCCTTTATCTTTGGGAATCATCTTTACGAACCTGGCAATCATCTTCAGAATCTCTATACTTAATATCTTCTTGATATTTGACAAATGAATGCTGATTATTTGACAGCTAATGGAATATACACAATTGATACTATCATATGAAACACATGGGCTAATGATAAATAAGGTAACAATTGAAGTTCTCGTAACTCTTGGTGTTGAAGTTCTCGTAGAACTCTTGGTGTTGAAGTTCTCACGTAACTCTTGGTGTTGAGCCGCCAGTCTCCGATGATCGAGCTGGTTAGGTTTTTCTTTAGGTCGAGTTATGACCTTCCGAGCTGCTTTAGAGCTCGCCAGGCCTCTATGCTGACCTGAAATCTTTGGAACCGCAGGGGTTAGTCTTTGTCGCGCTGTGTTTGAGCTCGGCACGTCCTTATGCCGACATGGTGTCTTTGAAACCACAATGGTCTTGTTTAGCTCGACAGGCGACCTTAGCCGAGCTGCTTTAGAGCTTGTAGGCCTCTATGCTGACCTGGTGTCTTGGAAATCACAGGGGTTGTTTAGGTCGACTGGCGACCTTCCGAGCTGCTTTTGAGCCAGGCCTCTATGCCGACCTGGGTTTAGGACCACAGGGGTCGAGCTGCGAGTGAGCCCACCAAGCCTTTATGCTGACTTGGGTTTAGGACCACGGGGGTCGAGCTGCGAGAATGAAAGACCCAAACCGAGAATTGAAAAGGATGAAAAATCTCACCATTCCGGCGCGGCGGTGGACGGCAGCGCACGGTGGCTTCGGCGAATGTGCTCCGGGTGAGAAGAAGAAGAAGGATTATTCACGGGTGAGCATTCCGACGCGGCGGAGGTCTCCGGCGATGGCTCAGATTGTGGTTCGCAGTACTAGGTTTTGTTGCGGAGTCTTAAGAGACCTCGTTAATCGAATTTGTTTCTTCGATGGTGGTTCACCGTCAACAGCTTCTTCCTCTTCCTCCTTCTCGATGCTCAACTATGTTCTTCGCGAGCGTCTCCTCAAAGGCGAAACTATAAAGGAATCAGAAAAACAAAGAAGAAACCAAATCACCCTAGTTTCTTCTACAAAGAAAATAGATGAAAGAAGAAGATATAAAATCGAAAATAGAAGTAGAAGAAACATTATCTGAAACATAGAAGATCGTAATGGAGATTTACAGTGATGGTATGGCGACGTCGAGGAGCTATCGATCCGCTTTCTCCTCGCGTGTGTGGTTTTGCCATCGCAAACCTGGTTCCATCTCTACTTGCCACCAGGTTGCGTGTGGAAACAGAGCTCTGGAATTACTACGACAGAGCTATCGATCCGAAAACGAAGCTATGGAAAATCAAAGAGGAGGAGAAGAGAGAAATTGTGTTTAGGAGAGATGGAGAGAGAGAGAATGGCAGAAGAAGGGAGGTTGGAAATTGGTGAGGAAGAGAGTTGTTTATGAGAGAGGGAAACGATTCAAATTTTTTTGAATCTCGGCGTTATTTTTCTTCTAAATTTTTTGAGTCTCGACAATGGGCATTCTTTTTCTTCTGTGTGAATATTTTGAGCCTCGTCGTTGCAGTCTTGCATTGTGCAGTGTGAATATTTTGTTTTTGCTTGCGGTGTGAAAAAGCTGGCCAAACATTTGTCCGCTTACCATGTACTGGTCCATTGCTTTTCCAGCAAAACGTTTGTCCCCTTGTGTTTGTCTTATGCTGGAAACTAAAGGATTTTCTCTTTCACCAAAAGAAGCATGGAAAAAATAATAAAAAAATACTGACGTGGTGAAAGGTATCCCATTGATTGACACCTGTTCACTGTTACTCAAACAATGACTTCCATATGTATTGTCTTTAGATTGCTGTGAATACGTTTTCTCGATTTACGAGCTAAAACGCTACTGTAATGTAGTTCTAGACATAGACAATACTCTAATTATTTTCTGATGCCCAAAAATTCCAGAAAAATTTCCAATAAATCCTAAATATTGGAAAATGCTAAGATCTAAAATTTTATAAAATTTGGATCACGTTTGGGCATGTTTCATTTGGAAACCACCCAATAGCCTAGTTGTGGCATAATTCAACAGAATTCTCACAGCTTAATAAAAACTGTAAATTAGTGAGGATCAATAATTTCAATTTCTCTTATCTTCTAGATATTATTCAAACAATCAAATCATAATTATAAAATCATAAAAATAAAAGTCATATTAAATATGACATAAAACAGATAATTTTTTTTTTGACAGATAATTTGACAATTAACTAAGCATTGAAAATCCAAACTGTGACTTAAAAAAATCTATTAAGTCCTAAAATTATTTCTCCTTCAATAAAATATTTTTCTTTAATCAAACAACAATTTTTCACATTTTTCAAGCTTAATTCATATTAAAAACAGTATTCATTTACACTGTCTCTTAATCTGAATTAATTACTAAAACAGTAAATTGTTTACAATAAATCTTTGTAGTTCTTCGTACTTTTAACAAACCATTGAGGTGATCAATCTCTATGATTTATTTTCAAGTAGTTGAAAAAGTAAAATAATTTTCATAAAAATTGGGATGTTACATTACCACCCTCCTTAAAAAAAATTCGTCCCCGAAAATTCACTTATAAGCCAAAACAAAATCAGAAATTTGAAAAGAAAAAAAAATCATAACTTAATACTAAAAACATATCATAAATATTGGGCTCTGAAGATTAATACAACGTGGTAATTATTACTCTCAAACAGTCAAGCACCAAAGCATACATTTTATTCATATATCAGTAACATGTTAAAACACTACATCTTCAACTCAACATTCACAAAACACAATGATAAGCTCCCACGCGAAAGAAGTCTTTGCAAACGACGCTTTATTCCAAACTACGATCTCTACTCATTCACGATCACGAACACGGTCACGACAGCTCCTGAGCCCTGGCCATATGCTAAACACCAACCAAACATCACCCGCACAAAACACCCACACAAACGTGGTCCTAACATAAAAACCAACATCAAATATCATTTCTTTTAGAATATCTAACTTCTAAAAATGCCACAAAACAAGACTCCATTTGCATAAAATGCAACTTGATCTCTTCAAGACTCAACCTTCTCAATAACACTATGATTCTTTTGAGATTAGGTTTGTCATTGTCTCAAAATCATCAAGACATACTTAAATCAAAAACTAAAACTTACAGCAAAATTTTAAGTCATCAAAATATATTTGGATCAAAATTAACACTTTCCCTAAAAGTTTTTTAACATCAACAACAACACAATCACTAAGAATCTTTTATTAGAACTTGAAATCTTTTTACTTTCCTCAAGGAATTTTCACGGTTCACACACTCACACACTCAAATCTATTTCTCAAGATCATTCTACTCACACATAAGTTCTTTAACAAAAGCTTAATATTAAAACCCTTATCTAAAATTCCCAATTCATGATAGACACAAAATCATCAAAGGTTTGAGTTGGAAAAGCTTGAAATCCAACCTCACACATATAAAATGTGGTCACGGGTTTATGCTTCCAATTTAACATCAAACTTTCAAAAATTTGTTTCAACACTACTATCATGAAATTTGATTTTCCAACCAAAACAAGATCAAAAACATTTTTCAACATAAGATCAAGTAGAAAAGTCATGATATGACTCACGGTTTTCATACATCAAAAGAAAAGAAAAGTTTTTCAAATCTATCAACAAAATAATTTAAAACAACACAAAATCAAAAGCTTAAATACTTTGAAATACTCACCCACAAATACTTCTAAGGCCCATGGTTGTAAGACATCAAGGGTAAAGGACAGCTCTCAAAATCACCAACAAGAACAATATCACCAACACCATCATTACATTCAGAAATGAAAAAGGATCTATCCCAAAAATCATCCTAAAGCTTGCGGTTTCTCAAGAAGGAAATGGAAGAAAGATTAAGCTCTAACACTCTCACCACCACACGGTTGAGCACAGGTAAAGAGAAGGATGAAGGAAAAAGGAGGGTTTGTAGAAAAAATAGTTCAGGGCTCAAAAGGGAATAAAAAGGAAAGAAGCTAAAGTTCTTCCCACCAACACCAAAACACTAAAGGAAACTTATTCTCCCCTCTATAATTGAGAAGGAACCGGCAAAAGAAAGGAAGGGAAAAGTGACCCCCACCCAAAATTTCTACTAAGTCATCTATGTGTCTAAGGACAAAGACAAGGTGGAATAGGAATTTGTAAAAATGTCTAGCCAACTACTCATCACGCACTAGATTGCCACTAATCAATTTTCACCTACTCTGAAATGCTTTTTTGACTTAGCTCTCATGGTCTCTACATCGCACTAATTCGCTGTGTCAGGGTAGTCGCGTAATCGATTGCTCGATTGGCCACAAATCACGTAAATTAAATTATCAAGAGAGATTTAATTCAACGCGCTCTAAAAATATTCACGTATAATAATACGCTCACAAAATAATCATATAATTAATTATACAAATAATCACAGTAACATATATTGTAATACAAAAAGTATTATATAAATCTGGATTTTTGGAATCTAAAATATGTCACAGAGTCATAATACTTATGTGGTCTATATTTAGAACCACGCACACACCATAATACATAATACGATAATTATAGAATCTTCTACAGATAATCTCTCGTAAATCTCTATCCACTCATAACTCCTTGTTGTTGTCTTCCTCTTTGTCCTTTGCCCCGCCCTCCAATAGCTCGCTCTTCCCCTTGTCGTCTTAGTAAATCTTGTTGATTCATCGCTGCGATTTGTTGGATAATAGCAGTTGCCATCCCGGCTATCACTCAGATTACGTGATTCATGTCTAAGTTGCTAGCTCTAGCGGAAAGACTCGTTCGTCTCAAAGGCATCAAATTTCTACAAAGTAAACTAACCAGAACCCCATAATAAGATCAATCATCTGGGATGATTGCATACAATTTTACCCCATGTCACACATGTTTCAACTATGAAACATTACAGATAATCAGAAACAAAGTGCACACATCCTAGGCATAACAAACTTATACCCGACAATTCCCGACAACCTAGGCCAGCTTAAACAAAGCGGTCCGATTAGAACCGAACTGCTCTGATACCACTATTGTAACACCCTGTTTTCGGAGCGCTATTGTGCAACCCAATTTAATGCTGAAAACATTTGATGCTTGTATGCTTTCAATAAAAAGTACTCTTCTATATTTTGCAATGGAAAATAGGAGTAAATTTTTTTTCTATTTTCTTTCCTTTGAAACCCTTTTCAAAAATGAGACAAAGAGTACTACAATTTTCTAAATGATTTCAAATCAGTCTTTTGCAATTATCAGAGTAAATCATATCACAATGAGTGCTTCTCATAACATAAAGCAGAACAAAATCATTTCACACTGAGGCGAGTTTTTTCGAAAAGTATAATTACAAGGCAATAAGTAATTACGCAAATAATCAAAGACAAAACTATAAGCTAAGCTGGCCAACAACTATAAACTTTAATGAAAAATCATTCAACAAGATCACAACACAAAGAACTCAGGAATCTTCCTCCACTGGCTCATTCTTCAATACTTTTGGGAAGGATGAAACAGTAGCAGCAATGTGACACTCCATCTGGTAACATCCATAAGAATGTCCAATCCAACAACAATGTCAGGGTAAATTCTTTGTCCACGAGTTTATCATAGGCTATGTCGCATGCAAACAAGATATATATATATATATATATATATATATAATACAACAGCATGCCTTTATATACATATACATACTTAATAGACTGCACACATCATCATTATATATCAAGCATTTGCATGTGAACAGACAAATCAACCAACAGATCAACAATCAAGCCACCACAATGTTAAACAATTGCATGTGAGCACACAGTTCTATCAGCAGATCAATGATCTAGTCATCGTAATGTCAGATTCATCAAACAATTCATCACATATCATAAATGTGGTTAGCCATGCATGTCAATGCATTATGAACAAGTTTGTTTATACACTTGTAGCCTTAAACAAGGACAACAATAGGAACAAGGAAAGCCTTTTCCAGGTCCAAACAAATTCCCCTACCAAGGGTATAGCCACACATTAGGCTATGTTGCCAACTACTACCTCTGGTCCAATGGGTACCTTGGGTAGCTGGCAATGAAGTGACAACCCGCCCTTTTAAAGTCCTTAAGATAATCAAACGCTACGAGTGTCGATGCTCAATGGTCAGTATGCATCTAAATAATTTTTTTTAATACAGCCGACTTACCTTTAAGGAGCGTCCAAGACAGAATTTATTTTAATCAATGTGGATCGACGAGTCCTCACTTTCTTAGTGAATTTTTAAATCTCAGTTTTGGTGTCACATCTAAGTGATATTGTGCCAGAAATAGCTTTTGAGCTTAGGTCATTGGAACCCTAGTTGTGCTAAATAAGGCATTAGGGGAATTCTCAGGAAAGAGAGGCGGTGCGAACACTCTTAATTACCAAGTCTTTTCTAGCCAGAATTTTCCCAGATGCATCATTCAACTCAACCATTTGCGCAAATTTTACTCAAGTTCTTTTTCTACTATGGTTCCATTGAAAAATTCTTTGCAAGCTTTGGCTAATTTTACTAAAATCCTCACGCTTACTTTTAAGTCAAAATGCCCCTTAATATTTCTTTTATGAAACCTTTTCTCGGCTTATGGAATCGCATCGGATTTACCGTTTATAAATGGTCAAACCAATAACAGTAGATCGTCGCATTGTTAATTAATCCATCATCATTGACCTTATTTATGCATACTTTAATCAATTCCAAGTTCAAATCAAAACATTCATAATTGATTTAAGACATAAAATCCAAATCATTGTTGCCACACGGGGCCAAAAACATGCTACAATATCTCTACAACACATAGTAATACTACAAGCACTACCACACAATTAACAATCAATCAAACCACTCAACAAACAAGGCGAAAAGCCCAAACTCATTATGTAAGAATCTCCCTTACCTTGGGCGCTTTAACATTCCAAGCAAGGTAAACTATCGTCAAGTCAAACCTCGCACGTATTTTAAACAGGAACCTTAACAACGTAATTTCAATTGATTAGAACCAAAACTCAAATTTATTGCCCCTGGGGCAGCCATGTTTTAAGGTCCCTAAACCTAGGAATTACTTAACTTAATCCTCAATCTAGCCATATGCCATGACACATATTCAAACTATGCAAGTTTTCAGAAAGCTACACACTTAGAAAAATACTTAAACCAAGATTTACCACTTTGAATAGTGTTTTACCACTCTGAATAGTATTTTTCCCAACTTTGAACAATTTTTTTAAAATACTAAAACATGTCACAAAATTTTAGAAACAATTTCTTTTTAGTTTTAAGACAACTCTTAACACATATTCTAAAACTTTTTCCATAAACCAAATTCCTTTGAAGGCTTTTGTTAGATCCAAGTACTGACCATTTTTTACAACATGTTTAAGCATAACACAAGTCAAGAACAAGTCACAATTTCTATTGAAAGGTCACGGTTTCTAGGTTCTAAAAACAATTCCAATTTTTTTTTTTTGAACTTTCAATTTCCAAATCATTACAACTTTCTTAAATCCAAAACCTCATATCATATACCAATTTTTTTTACCACTTTAATACACTTGAAAACAAAGTTAATACTTACTAAAATCATGTCTATAAACTACTATTTTTGCAACCCCAAAACAGCCCTAAATTTTGTTTTATTTTAAACCATTTCAAAGCTTTAAACATACAATTCTTTATAGATCTAAAGCCCTAACCAAAATCCAATTTCTTAATCATCTTTATACACTTTAAAACAATTTAAAACATCACCAAAATCATGTGTATGGTCACTATTTTCCAGCCTCAAAATCAAACCATTTAATTTTCTCAAAACTTGTTAAACATGAATAAATGACTAGTTTTAAGCATACTACTCAAAAACCCTCCAAGAACTAACTTTAAATCAACAAAAACAAGTCAAGGCCAAGTCCCCCAAACCAGCCTCTAGGTTTGGCCAGAGGTCAAGGGTTAGGGTTTCCAAATTTTAAAATTCTAATCATGCTTAATCTTAGAGGAAAGTAAAGGATTAATGGACTAGTCATGCTCTTCTAACAATATCTAACATTTCTAAGCAAAAATGGCTTCAAGATCATGCAACCCATGTTCATGGAACTGAATAGAGAAATAAGAATAGATGTGAAGCTCACCAAGGAGTTTGATGGTGGTTGATCAAAGTTTAAGAAGAAAGAAAGCTTAAGCTCAAAGTCACTAATTTCTTCACACTTTCTCTCCAAAGTTTATTAATGAAGGCCTGGTCTTGTTTAAATAGAGGGACTCACGAGCTCAGCTAGGGATATGGAAGGAAGGGTTTTGTTCATTTTAGTTAGGATTTAACTAAATTGGTCACAAAGTAACTAAGTCAACTACCTACAATTACTCAACCATTAACCACTTCATTAATAAACAAGATTCTCAAGCTTGAATTCAGCTCCTCTGGTCTGTGGATAAACGTCCCAGCATCCTCCAATCACAAGGCTTCAATTTGTCGCGTTATCGATTAATCGGGTGTGCGGCGTTACACGTATATTAGGGTTTTTGTATCAAAAACTCCAAAAATAAATCTAATAAATTATTCTATACTCAAAAATTAAATCAACCAAAATGTCACCAAAAATATTATAAGTATTTCTATGAATATCGTTTTCTCGATTTACGAGCTAAAACACTACCGTAATGCAGTTCTAGGCGTAGACAATACACTAATTATTTTCTGATGCCCAAAAATTTCAGAAAAATTTCCAATAAATCCTAAATATTGGAAAATGCTAAGATCTAAAATTTTATAAAATTTGGATCACGTTTGGGCATGTTTCAGTTAGAAACTCACCCAATAGCCTAGTTACGGCAGAATTCAACAGAATTCTCGCAGCGTAATAAAAACTGTAAATTAGTGAGGATCACTAATTTCAATTTCTCTTATCATCTAGATATTAGTCAAACAATAAAATCATCAATATAAAATCATAAAAATAAAAATCATATTAAATATGACATAAAACAGACAATTTGACAATTAACTAAACATTGAAAATCCAAACTGTGACATAAAAATATCTATTAAGTCCTAAAAATTATTTTTCCTTCAATAAAATATTTTTTCTTTAATCAAACGACAACTTTTCACATTTTTCAAGCTTAATTCATATTAAAAACAGTATACGTCTACACTGTCTCTTAATCTGAATTAATTACTAAAACAGTAAATTGTTTACAATAAATCTTTGTAGTTCTTCGTATTTTTAACAAACCATTGAGGTGTTCAATCTCTATGATTTATTTTCAAGTAGTTGAAACAGTAAAATAATTTTCATAAAAATTGGGATGTTACATGCACCTTATCGCAATTCAACTCTGAATGTCGAACCCACAGGGAATGCGAGAGTACTAATGTAATAAAGATTCTAAGTTATTTAGATTAACAAAGGTAGTGATTTTGAGAGCAAAGAAGATCAATTTAGAAATAATATAAAATAAAGCGAATTCGCAGGAACAAGATAAAATCAGTTATGGAAAGCCTAGGTAAACCGGGCTCACTAATACTTAGTCCTTGAATTTACTAGTTAATTACTATAAGTCATATTATCTATTCAAAAGCTAATCTCTCACTCTATTGTTATTAATACCCAATGATCATACAATATTAATTGTCTTTTTCGAAGCTATTACCCCCAATGAACATGCAAGGCAATTAGTAAAAAGAGCATTAAGCAACATTGAGATTGTTAATTCAATAACTGATTAGAAACAAGCAATTATCCTTGATCTGGCATAATTAGCGAGTTCAATTATTCCTAGAGTTCCGTTAACTAACTGTGGTATGAACGTCTCCAATTAATTAACTTGTTAAAGGGTGATCAAGCCTTATAGGATTAAGCACACTAAGAACAATGCAACCAATAAGATAATAGAAAACTCATAATAATAACTTAGATAAATATTAAGAACATAGTAAAAGATCCCTCACCACCCCTAGTGATGGATTTAGCTACTCATGGTACTTGAAAATAGCATAAAATAACATGAATCCAAATACGAACCCATAAGAGACAAAATAAAAACTAAACTGGGACACCCTTTTTGGTATCACGACAGTTCTTTAGCACGTTCATAGCGATTATTCCTTTCTCCAGAGCTCTAACGGCAAATCAGGGATAACAGGAGTCCCAGAGTCCATAAGTTCTCAAAAAGGGGTTTAGAATGCCTATTTATAGGCTCTCCTGTGTACTACGTCGAACTGGCTTCAAATTTGTGCGATCTGGGCTTAGGTATGGCTGTACTGACTTTATACACGACCGTACTATACTTTAGTTTCGACGCTGGATAGTACTTCTGCACTGGGTGCAAGCTGATTGCTTTAGGTACGGTCGTACGCCTTTGTTATAGTCGTACTGGACTTTTTCTTCGATGCCAGGTTGTACTGCCCATGAGGTACGCCCCTACTGTTGTGCGTAGTTAGGTACAGCCATACAGGGTAATAGGTAAGGTCGTACTGAATGCCTAGAATCACAAAAACATTAAAATCTTGCCAGTTTTAGCTCTATTTATGCCTTTGTCACACCAAGTGTTGTCTTTGTGAAAATTATGCAAAATGAGACACAATTGAGTACTTTTATACTTTAAATAGCACAAAATGATATGATTAAGTACTCAAAAGTTCCCATAAAATATAGACAAAATTGGGATTTATCACCACCCCACCTAATGGCAATGACGATGCATGGCAATCTAGCCTAAGTGCAATAACTTGTGGTTAACTCTTGACCACATGGCAGGCACACAAGCATGTCCTAACATAACAAGGTACTTCTCGCTCATACTACGACGAGATCTTGCCCATATTGCAACAAGGTTTTCCCCAATTGTGGACAAATCCACTTAATGATTCGTAACTAGCATCAACACTTACTAAAACTAACAGCCCTCAAATCATCTTATTTACATTGATTATGCCTTACTAAGTCATTACTAGTTACCCTTAAACCAATTAGAACATTTTTTAGTTAATCCTTAGCAAGCCAACTGTAACACCCCAATTTTTCCTAAGCTTGGCAATTAGAGACCCTAAGTGAAAAAGGGATTTAATCCCTAAGGATCAATATGGTTAATAACCTTTAATCGAGTGTTCTACCACAAAGTTAAGCCTAAGGGGTTAAAATAGTAATTTTTCCCAAGAATTTAGGAAATGTGGGACTAATTATTCATGACTAGTTTAATTGATTAATTTACCTAAGATTGAATTAATGACCAAAGAGTAAATTATGAAATTAAACTACGATTTGTTAGCTAAATTTTAATTAAACTATGCCCTTTTCCCCACTATGCATTGTTGTCGGGTTGTGGCATCAATTGTCCCGTGGTGGAGGCCTGGGTGGGGTCAAGTCACAATCAACAAGTGGCGCTTAGGCTATTACGGTTAAGTAGAAAGGGTTGTGCCCTGACTAACAACTATAGCTTTTGGCCTAGTGGTAAGCGCTCGATCCAACAATTGGTATCAGAGCCAAGGTCACATGTTCGATTCCCAGCAGGAGCAATTGATGAGGGGGAGATTGTTGTCGGGTTACAGCATCAATTGTCCCGTGGCGAAGGCCCGGGTGGGGCCAAGTCATAGTGGACACATGGCGCTTGGGTTGTTACGGTTAAGTAAAAAGGGTTGCGCCCTGACTAATAGCTATAGCTTTTGGCCTAGTGGTAAGCGCTCGATCTAACATGCACTTCACCTCCCCAAGACCTACACTAGCACCCTCCCTTCTCTTTAAACACACACACTCAAGCAGCAGAGAGAAAGAAAAAGAAGAAGGGAAAGCAGAAAAAAAGAAAAAAAAGGAAAAGGAAGAAGAAGAGAAAGAAGAGGGAAGGAAGGGCGCGACGGAAGGGAAGAAGAAGAAAGGGGCAGCCGCGATGCCCCTGATGCTGGCAACACATCACCGCGCCGATGAGAGGGAAGAAAGAGCGAGATACAGAGATACAGAGATAGGGAGAGCGAGATAGATAGCGCGAGAGAGAGACAGAAAGGGAGAGAAGGCCAAACCAGAGGAGGAAGAAGAAGAGTGGGAAGAAGATTAGAGCTGAGTCTTTGGTATTTGGGGCAAGATTGAAGTTACCCTAGGTGGAGGAAAAAAGGAACACGAAATTGAAGAGGAGAAAAGGAAGGAAACCAAGCTTCAAACTCCATAGCTCAAGTTCTTGGATGTTGATTAGTGATATTGATTAGTGAGTTCTTTCTTCCCTTAGGTGTTAGGCACCCATAAGTCCCACATTAGGATTTTCTTAAATACTTAGTTCAAGTCTAAGGTTTGAATATCTTTTGAAATAGAGCTTTGATATTATGATTGTTGTGATAATTTAGTGGGTTTGGTTAAGGGTTGGATGCTTCCCCCAACCCCCCACAAACTTATGTATGATGTTTTGCCCATGTGTGCTCCACCGAGCTCCAATTGGGATAGGTTTTGGTTCATGAGAAACTAGATTCAAGATTGTTGATAATTTCTATATGAGCTTATTGATGCATGTTTTAAGTATATGATGCACTTTTGCTTGTTAAACTTAAATTTGTGATTTTGTTAGACTTCATTGATGATAGTTTGAACGAGTAAATGATGCATGAGACTAAAGGGCCTATTTTCCTATTTAATTCATTGTAAATAGTTAGTTATTATGATGAGTTGTGATATCTTAATTAATTGATTTCTAAGAATAAGGGTTGAGTATTCTAAATGTTGATAGAGTCCAATGAGATTTAGGACGTTTGATTACATGAGTGTCAAATAATGCATAGGTTATAAGAGTTGTTCTTCTACTTGTAATGCCTGAATCCTTGATATTAGTTTTATTCTCATAGAAGATTACTTAGATGGAAAAGGAGTTGTGGTTGAACAAGTTATTGTTGTCTATGATTAAGTATTTCACTTACATATTCATGTCATGTCTTGAATGCACAGATGTTGTTATATTTAAGATTAAGTCGTGCTTAATAGCGAAAAATGAGTGAATTATAAATGTTTATTCATTTCCTTATGTGAATGCATTGATAATGCACAAGTTTATGATTAAGAATATGGTTTATGATTAAGAATATGATGTTCATTTAACTTCCAAGCTTAAGTCTGGGATCTAGTTAAGTTTCATTGGCGATAATTGGTATTAGTAATTGTTGCACAAGAGTAAGACTCCTTGATTGCCTATTTACTTCCATTGTAAACACGCAAGTAAGATAAGTAATGTTATGAAAGGTATATTGGACTGTGGATTATCATGCCTGGTAATATCCTAAGTTGTCTAAGCATATATTGGACCATGGATTATCACGCCCGGCAATATGTTAAGTTGTCTAAGCGTATATTGGATCGTATATTATCACGCCGGCAATATACTAAGTTGTCTAAGCGTATATTGGATCGTGAGTTATCACGCCCAACAATATACTAAGTTATCTAAGTGTATATTGGACCGGGATAAACTCGCCCAGTAATATACTAAGTTTTAAGTTCAGGTTAGTGCATCCTAGGGCATTCACGCTTAGGGTGCCTATCAAGTATTATGTTTTCAAAAGAAAGACTTTTTGGTTTTGTATATGAAAAATGCTTAGGCTTTAAAATGTCTCAGTTATGTTTTTTATAATAGTATGATTCGATGAGGGTTAGTGAGGAGTCCAGGAAGGACTCACTAAGATTTTATCTCGCCCTTTCATTGTTGTTTTCAAATAAGCAGGTACCAGAGGCAGATCAAGCGAAGCTCAAGGCTTAGTGCTCTTAGTTAGGGTATATATTGAAGTTGTAGTCCTATCAACAACCTTGTAGTCATGTAAGATTTATTGTAATTCTATATTCCAAGTTATGTATAATTTGGAAATAGTTGTAAACTAAATAAGTGATTTATAACATAGGTTTGAAATTTACGACTTGGATTACTGTAAGCAAGTTTTAAATTTTTAGTAATTCCTGTACTTTAATATAATTGTTGTGTATTTCAATTTACGTTAAAGTGCGGGTGTTACACCAACTCTTATTCTTTAAATTAGAACACCTAGAAATCTAATTTAATTAATTAGTCATAAAATTAACCACTAATCCATACTCTTGATTAACATTAGGAACTCTAATTATTGGTCATCTTTTAAGTACCTATCAGGTCGAGACCCTAGCGGGTCGAAACGGCAAAAACATGAGGCAGAATACACTGCCAGCAGGCGCTTGGCGCCTACCTGTGGGTGCCCTACAACCTTTGCTGCAACAAGGCTAGCGCCCTGCTTTTACAGAATAGGCACCTTGTGCCCCAGTTCTGTCCCTCCACCGTATATAAGGGGCAATATGGGCCCTAGTGAGTCTCTGGTCTTCGTGCACGCATCGAGGCATCTCCAATTAAATATAGAACAAGGTCCTAAAGTCGTTTCATCAAAATCTAATTCGTATGAATTATTTAATTCTTTTCTTGAAGCCTAAGGTAGCTTACACCTAACCTAGTGAGTTTGCACTTAGTCAATTTTTAATCTTTAACGCCATATCTCTTGTGAATCCTATTAAAACAATTATTAATCTACTCACAATTATAGATGGCCTTAAACCAAGTTATTTAAACAACCTTACCAATTGTTTTATTCCAGTTCAACGCTTTCCTTTAATCAATTTACTTCTAAGTCCACTTAATCATTCTAAGTGTCATAAACCAATCCCCAAACCATAGTCCTAATGCCCTAAGATCTTCAGAGACATATTGGCCTATGAAAATAACCTAAAGGTAGTGACAACATTATCATAGACATCATAAACTAACAATCTTGTACAAAGACAAGGTCACCATACTGTGGGCCACATCAATCAACACTTAGCCAAACTGAGGGCTCATGCATAAACATATGAGTTCACAACAGCAACCATGAATAAACATACATATCATCATGAATCCAAAAACATGTTAACACATAATTTAGCTCATGGAAATCAATCAATCAATTAGCCATATATTATATAGCATGTAAAACAATCCCATTTCAAGCAATTTATCACCTTTAATCCAAACATTCAACCAACAATCTATTAATTTAATCCCCTACTCCTACAAGGGTTTTAACACATAAAATAGTACCATAACCATAAACCATTGTTCCTACAATGGTGAGAAGCAAGAATTAACGTCACGCGAGACTCAGAGGTCATGGGACATCCCAATCATATCAATTAGATCCCTACTACCCAATTCCAATATAAATCAACCACCTTCTTCATACCTTAATCCAAATCGTGCGTTCCAAGGGTGAGGAAGGAAGAATCAAAAACTTCTTTCAAAGTTCCTATAACAACGTCGCATTAGAGTCCAAAAATGACATTAGAATTGAGAAACCTCAATATGAGAATTGAAAGAGAATTTTGGAAAGGCTTACCCACAAAATTTACTTCCTTAAAACAAAAAGAGAATGTGGCTAGGATGTGGATGAATTTGTCCCAGTCATGGCACTTGAAACGACATCAAATTCCAATGAAAAACGAGTGAGATTGGTCAAAAACAGCGAGATCCTTCTTAGGTTCCTTGAGTAGCTCTTAGATAGGTTTAGGAGGACTAAGATTGGTTTAAAATGAGCATTTAGGGTTAGGGTTAAGTGGCTTAATCATTCCATATTCTTTTAGGTTGAGTAGGGTCACCTAGGTTAAGCCTAATGGGTCAAAACACGACAAAATGTGTAAAAATGCGTGTGCGGTAAAACTGTGCCCTGGTCCCTGGCAGACAGAGTCCAGGCACCAGGCGCCTCTGTCTGGGGCTCCTTACGCCTCCTGCAGGTGCTTTTCGGGTCCTTTTTCATCCCAATTCGCCCGTTCGAGATCCGTAACTTCCTAAATAGCATACTAATTGTAACATCCCATACTTTCGATTCTCATCGAAACATAATAGTTAAACAAATAATGATTTAGAAAATCGGAGAATTTAAAAATTGAGTGTCAACCAAGTTACAAATCCATAACTGTCATAAACTAGAATGAGATTACAACAAAATACTCATACTACATCTAATTAGGCTAAATCAAAGTTTCATCCTTTTACAAAATGTAGCTAAACCTAAATACATATCCAAAATATCCTAACAGAGAATAAAGGAACTTCCAAGCATCCTCTAATCTTCAAGAACCTGGGCATCTGAAACAAAGAGGGAAAAGGGTGAGAAATAAATCTCAGTGAGTCCTTCACGGACCCCTCCCTAACACTTACCTCAAACAATTCGTTATTTTGTGACTAGGCAGCATGCCACGGAGTTATCATCTTCCATTATACTAAATTTGTGAGTTGTGCATGTGCACCATAATTTTGAGTTATACATTATTCATCACAATCATATCGTAATTGTGCTAAAGCACCGTAATGAGGAGTGATACATTATTCACCACATTCATATCGTAATTGTGCTAAAGCACCGTAATGATGGTCATTTATTTCCCACCACATTATTCCATAATTTGTGCCAAGGCATCATAACAATGAATGAAATATATTCATTACGTAAGCCCATGAATTGTGCAAAGCACCGTAAGGGTGGATTCAATAATATCTGTTACCTCCTTGGATGCATTCCCCTTTTTGACTCAATTGAAATTGATTCGAGGAATCCACGCCGTTGAATCTTATGCCAATCCGGACCGACGTGTCTATCTCCGAACCTTGTAGTGGCCCGGAATAATAGGCATCAAACACATAAAGCTTTTCACAAATATATAATTCATTCAATCATCATTGAATTCATAATTTCATACCAAACGTTGAATAGTCATACTTGTAGTTCATGCAACAACTTGATTACAATTACTCTATATGAGAAAACAATTAAGTTTAGTTATTCATAAGTCTTAAGATCACAATTTATAAGTTTACTCGTATTCTTACTTACACTCGAAGTGGAAGCAAAACCATCACATTACATGATCTTAAACACATAATGAAGCCTTAATTCCTTAGGGTTTAGAACACCAAAAACAATTGTTCATGGCGTTGGAAGCCCCTAAGAGGTGAAAATAACACTTTTGAGCATAAGCGACATATGGGACACTCATCTAAGTCATGACAAACTCACAAAACCTACCTTGGGGTTTCCAAGCATCAAACTTGGACTTTTGACAAAGTGTCGTTACCTTGGACTTTGACGCGGCTCGGTAATTTGAACATATCTAGAGTTATACTAACCCATTCAAGCTAAACTTAGTCTCTTTAGAAACAGAAGAATGTTATCTACAACATTTGGGTTGGCTCAAAGATCTAGTTTAGCCATATAGGATGTGCTAATTTACGACGAATCTAAAGTTGTATATGTTCAGTATTTTGAGTATAACTAGATCTAGAAAACTCCTTTTGAGTTGAAACCAAAGCCATTTATTAGCTAACATCTAGGGCTACAACTCTTATGAGGACACAGAATCCTAATTCTACATTTTCCTGGACTTTCAGGCACATTTATGCTCTAAGCGCTTCCAAAGGTCTTTGTCGAGGCGATTCCAAAGACATTTCCTGCAGCTTCTTGGTGAAGCCCGCTTCAAAGGTTCTTCTCAGATATTTTCTACATAACTTATGTAACCCACTTCCAACTTGTTCAACCATGGTTCCTACTCATTCAAAGCCAAATTCAAAGCCATTAAGGACTTAAACAGGGATCAAAACATCATACATTGATGAACAATTCATATATTACATAAATTCTAAACATATACAAGATAAAAATATCACAAAACACATCATTCTATCATCAATTCATCCAAACCCATCTCCCATCATCATGCTTTCCACAAACCCCATAAGGAAACAAGGAAAACATACAACAATCAAAAGAGAAAAGGAAGCCCTAATGTGGGTCTTATGGGTGCTCAACACCTAAAGAAAAGAAGAAATCACAATCAATCCAAGAACTTGAGTTGAATAAAGGAAGAACTTTGATCTTCTCCTTCTCTTCTTCTTCAAATTCGTGCTCCCTATTTCCCCCACTTAGGGCAACTTCAAATCCTTCATCAATGTCAAATCCCAACTCTTAATCTTCTTCTCTAACCAAGGCTTGAAAGAATCTTACAACTTTCTCTCTTTTCCTCTCTAATTTCTTAAACCCTAAGAGTCATCTTCTTCTTCTTCTTCTTGGTGTGTAGGAAAAAGAAAGGAGAAAGATAGAGAGAATGAGAAAAACGGGGGCTGATCGTAGAGGGGAGAAAGAAAAGGGAAGAGAGTATGGTTTGCACACAAATGGGACCATTTTGTCCCTAAATGGGCATGTGGGTTTTACCACTTTGTCCTTCCTTTTGTTTCCAATTTCCACCATGCCATTCTATTCACACCCCATATTTTTAATAATCACACCCCAAAACAATTTACTCATAATTCAATTAAACATAGAAAATCCCAAATTAATGAAGCTAATTAATTAGATTAGGTGGGGTGTTACATTGGTCTAGTGGTGATGGGAGGATGCTTCTCATTGTCTTTAAACCCTCTGGACATGGGTTCGAATCCTTCATAAGGCAAAAACTCCTCTTGAGAGGGGGAGGAGTCATGAGAGTGCATGCTTGGCATTGCAGTGGGCCTAATATGGTTGCACTGTGTAGTCGGGGTGTCACAAAAAAAGGCGCCTTTTATTGTAACACCCACCCTTCTTCCCATTTTCAATGGATCTGAGTGGCATGTTACTCACAGGACTTTTCTCCCTCTCATGGGAATTTTTGCCTCACGGAGGGCTCGCGCCTGGGACCTGAGAGGATAAGTACCACGGAAGCACCCTCCCTAACTAGTGGAGTTAGGGAGGGTGCTTCCGTGGTACTTATCCTCTCAGGTCCCAGGCGCAAGCCCTCCGTGAGGCAAAAATTCCCATGAGAGGGAGAAAAGTCCTGTGAGTAACATGCCACTCAGATCCATAGAAAATGGGAAGAAGGGTGGGTGTTACACTAATTGTAACAGCCCAGATTTTGTTCATCCTTCAAGATTAGGATATGTCTTAGGGTATTAGAACATGCTTATAGTTGCTTGGGATGGGTTTCATATGTTTTACAATCCCTTCAGCCGACTGAGTATCTAGATGTATCTTTATTCCTATGCTTAGTTATTTCAGTTACCGTATTCCCCATTTTCGAACCTCGTAACAACTCAATTGGATTTAAGTCCCTTCAATAAAGTTGTAGCGTTATCTCTTATCTTTCAGCTAGCTTTAGTTCGACTCGATTTCGATACCTATAACTCTAGATATGCTCTCTGGAGTCAACACAACGCAAGCATAACACTTAGGAATATTATAGTATATTTCAACTGCATATTTGATCCTGTTAGAGTCCGAATTTGGGTAAGCCTATTAGAGAGAAAATTGTAGGAAATTCTCTTAGCTTTCCAACAATCGGACATCTGTAGCTCTAGATACGGCCAAAAGAGTGAAACAAGATGGCGCCAGCGCCCAGGCTCAGCGCCGGGATCACCGAGAGCTGCGCCAGCGCCATTCCAGCGCCAGCGCCTGTGTACCATGCTGTCATGCGATTTTTTTGGGTTTTGACGCGTTTTGGCACGTGGAATCTGACCCATTGGACCCAAACTCGACCCAATTCACTAGGATTACATGTTAGGGTTATGAACCACCAACTAAGCCTCAGTTTTTACTCTAACCACGTTCTCTAAACTGCCCACAAAGTGTCTCACCAGAAAAACCACTTTCTTCTTCTTCTCTTTGCTTTTTCTGCTCTAGGGTGTTCTTGGATAGAGCTTGTGCATAGAAACTCGAATTGAAGACTAGTATCACTGTCATTCTCTTATGTCCATTGAGGAGATTAGTTTAAGGTAAGCCTTCTTGACCGAGGATAAGTTCTTAATCATCATTAGGGTTCCAAAATTCTGGTTTATCATTCTTATATCCTTTGTGTAACGACCCGTTTCCGGACCGCTACCGAGCTCAATATACCGAGCTCGAGTTACCGAGCTCAACACACCGAGCTCAACATAACCTGTATGCGACGCGTTTTAAAAACGGTACTCTTGTGCCTTTTAAAAAGTACGGTCTATTTATTTTATTTTTTTTTATAAAACCAACTCGTGCACATCAGAGTAATTACAGCTTTTCGAAACATGGTGTAACTAAGACACAAGACTTAAATTCTAATAAAACATACATGCATAACATGCATATATATATCACTCGAAATAATAATGTATACAAAATACAGAGTAGCAAATGTATAAAGAAAATACACCTAAGGTATGACGACTTCAAAAGAGCAATCATACCCTGGGGGTACTTCCGGCAGACTCCCACGCAGGGGGCTGCTCCAAAAGTAAACCGCCAGTCTACCCTGTAGCAATAAACATAACCGGCCCAAACTGGTCACGACATACTACTCCAAAAGAAAGACAAGGTACAGTCATAAAAAAAAACATCCATCACACATAAACAATCACGACAAGTAGAGGTCGTCGCTCGGGTCCTCGTCGAGCTCCTCCTCGGCATCCTCTGCCGCCGAAGTTCCTCGCACTCGACATCGCCTGGGTAACCGCCATGGATTGAAGGCACCACGGAAAGGGTCAACTTCTCAACAATTCAAGATAAGCACGACATAAAGGATATAAGCAACAAAGAAAGTATAACATTCACCGACGTGACTCGACCATCTCACTCTAACTCGACACAACTCGCAATCCATTTTCTCTCGACTCGACAATTTTTCCGAATGCACACGCTGCATCAGATGTCGGAAAGTCCAGTGGCCTTGGGATCCTCGCTCTCCCTAGGACGATAACTCAGTCCCATAGCGTGGCGGCGTCTAGTCAATCTCCCGTAAACAAGGGGACCTAACACCCTTAGTTATCCGGTCACGGCTCAAAACGTCATACGACTCACCTAGCTCGCTCACTCGATGAACAATTCGCCGCATACGATATTCAAAGAGTTAAACACAAGATATTCAACCGCATGTCAAATAAAAAAAAGCAAGCTCGACATGAAGAAACGCAACTCAACATGCAATACACAAATCACAAAGATATATTTAATCACATATTAAATACATGCAAAAACCCAATCATATCACAACATATTAAGCTCGACACATACACAATAACATAAACACGTAGAATATGAAGTGCCCTTACGCTAGCATACTATGAAAGTATTAATGTGAAGCGCCTTACCAACTCCAAGCTAATCTTTGCCGCCGACAACGACCTCGACACTGGTGCCTTCAACGAGCTCGACAACGACTTCGACACGCATCGCCCTCGATCGACCTCGACACGCACACTTCTCGATCGACCTCGACACGCATAGTTCTCGATCCGATTCCGCCGCTTCCACGCCCTTGGATTCGCTTTCCGTACACCTCGATTCGAAATCACACGATCTCTGAATCGACTTCCTAAAACAAGCACAACTCGCTCGATCTATGGGTTCTAATACACTTAGCTCTCATCCCAAACTTAACCACAACCCAGAAAATATAAAAACTCAAGAACTTAAATATATTTTTCCTCTAACACAAAGTTAGGGTTTTCGATCAAAGGTTCATGAAAAAGGTTATCTGATGCTTCAACAGATAGATCGACAACAACAACAACCGTGCAACAAACGAAAAACAAGAAATCGAAACAAACCAAAAAGGAAGGGTTTCGGCATCGCCGATCATAAAAACAGAGGAAGAAAATTTGTTTTACAAGCCCAATTAATTGGTTAGAAAGGGAGGTAATATCATGAAGAAGAAAACCCATCAGTTTGACATGATTTGGAAGCATAAAAACTAGCTAAAATGGAAGGAAGAAATAGCGCTAAACAGTAGCACGAAGGAAGAGAAAATCTGTTTTTCCTTACCTCATATGATGGTCGAGATGGTGAGATATAGGTCGAGAAGATGATGAGGAACAAGGTTGATGAAGAAAATTTGTGCAGAGTCTCGATGGAACTCAAGGTTCTTCGATGGAGATTTTGGAGAAAAACAAGGAACTCAGAGCAGAAGGAAGGAAGAAGAAAGAAGAAAAGAGAAAGTGAGTAGTTGAGAAAACTGATCGTGAATACAGCTGGTGAGGGAAGGGGTATAATCGTAACTTCAGCTATAAGATGCCAATCCCATCAATCAATCTACCCGTCTAATCGCTACTCTCTCATAATTACCCTCTACTCTATCGGTCAACGATCTAGGCACGGCGACGAGAACGGCAAGCCGACAATATAATTATTACAACCAATATAATAATAACGCTGAATAACGTTCGTAAGAATACGAGTTATCATCTCGACACGATGTCGACAAGGGTGCTCGTGCAAGCGCACAAGTTTCTAACACGAGTTCGTGCACGCGGCCTCCTCAGCTCGGTACGCGACTTCATCAACTCGACACCCGACCTCCTCAGCTCAGCAGCTAGTGCACGCAGTCTCCTCAGCTCGGCAAATGACCTCGGCACGCGATCTTGGCACGGGATCTCGACACAAGGTCTTGGTCGAGGTCTCGATCCGACGTCCTAATACGAGGTCGATCTCGTCCTCAGGTGTTACAATCTCTCCCTCTAAAAAAAATTTCGTCCTCGAAATTGCAAATAAAATTCTTACCTCGGAAAAGTTCAGGGTACTGAGTCTTCATCTTCTCCTCCAGCTCCCAAGTCGCATCTCCCGTCTTCTGATCCCACACAACTTTGACGAGTTGAATCTCTTTGTTCCGCGAATCGCTTGGCTTTTCCGATCAACGATCCTTGTGGTGATGCTTCAAGGATAAGTCGCCCTTCGCTTGAATCACATCCGCTCGATGACATGAGAGGGCCTAAATATACTTCCGCAATTGTGAGACGTGGAAGACGCCGTGGATGTTCGACAAGAATGGTGGCAAGGCAATCGATATGCCATCGGACCAATACGACGAAGAATCTGTAAGGTCCAATAAATTTAGGGGTGAGTTTCTTGGATTTGATCGCCGACCAACTCCAATGAGTGGGGTGACTCTAAGAAATACATGTTCTCCTTCCTCGAACTCGAGCGGTCGACGCCGTTGGTCCGCATAACTCTTCCGTCGACTTTGAGACGCTCGTGATCCTATCTCTCGATCAAACGGATCTTCTCAGAGTCCGCCGGATCATATCTGGTCCCACTGTAACGCCACCGCCCTGGTACCAACAAAGAGGCGCCTGACATTTCCGGCCCATACGCCGCTTCAAAGGTGCCATTCCAATACTCGCATGGAAACTGTTATCAGAGGTGAACTCCACCAATGGTAAGACGTCGTCCCAACTTCCTCGGTGATCTAACGCATAAGCTCGCAACAAATCTTCAAGTGATTGGATCGTTCTCTCGGCCCGACCGTCGACCAGGATGATATGCCGAGCTAAGCCCGAGCTCGGTTCCCATCGCTCCTTGCAATTCCTCCAAAAATGAGACGTGAACTTCGGATCTCGGTCCGACACGATCGAAGAGGGTATTCCATGAAGTCGTACTATCTCCGCGATGTAGATCTCGTCGCTTTTCCACGTTGTATGTCGACCTCACCGTAAGAATGAGCGATTTGGTCAATCGGTCGACGATCACCCAAATCGAATCATTCTTCTTCTCGCCTTCGCAAACCTACAACGAAATCCATGGAAATACTATCCCATTTCCATACCGTACGCTGTTTATCAGAACATTCCCGCAGTCGCCGTGCTCCACCTTCGCTTCGACACGTTAAACACGGTTACGTGACTCGCCACTTGCTTCTTCATTCCGGACCACCAAAAATGCTTCTTCAAGTCTTGATACATCTTCGAAACTCCTGGGTGAATACTAAAGTTGCTCTTATATGCTTCGTCGAGAATCAACTTTCTCAGCTCGGATACGTTAGGTACACACACTCGGCCATTGCACCTTAAGATATCGTCCGCTCCGACTTGAAATTCTGTCGCCTTTCCTTGTGCTATCAATCAACCTTCTTCTTGCGTAGCTCGTCATGAACTTGCTGGTCTCGGATCTCGCCCAATAATCTGTTAGAGATGGTAAGCATACCAAATCTCGACTTCCTGGTGAAACTTCGACACTAACTTCAAGTCTCTAACTTCTCGAGTATCTCCAACTCCTTGATCATCATCGCCGAGGTTAAAACGCTCTTCCTACTCAACGATCCGCTACCACGTTAGCCTTACCGGATGGTATTCCAACGTAAAGTCGTAGTCCTTGAGAAATTCGCTCCATCTTCGCCGACGCATGTTGAGTTCTTTCGTCGAACAGTACTTCAAGCTCTTGTGATCGCTGAAACAAGAAGAGTGCTCCCATAAAGGTAGTGCCTCCATATCTTCAGCGCAAAAACTCTGCTGCCTTCCAAGTCATGAGTAGGTAGTTCCTCTCGTGAATCTTAAGTCGCCTTGAAGCATACGCGACCACCTTCCAATGTTGCATCAAAGACGCATCCCAATCCCTGGTGTGACGATCACAATACACCTCGAAAGGCTCTTCGGTTGAGGCAAAATCAAGATAGGCGCTGTCGCCAAAAGCTCCTTCGCCTTTGAAACCGCTTCACACTCCTGGCCCAGGCAAAAGGTTGATCCTTCCTCGTCACCGTAAGAGGCGCGACAATCTTCGAGAAACCTTCAATGAATCTTCTGCACAGCCTGGCTAAGCCGACAAAACTTCGACTTCAGAACCATCTTCTACTGTTCCCACGCTAACACAAATTCAATCTTAGTTGGATCCACGCCTATCCCTTCTCTGGAAATCACGCGACCAAGAAAGTTCACCTCTTCGAGCCAAAATTCACACTTCGACAGGTTGGTATAGAGTTGCTTATCTCGTAAGATCTGTAGGACTCGACATAAGTGTTCTGCGTGCTCTTCTCGGGTCCTCGAGTAGATCAAGATGTCGCCGATGAACACTACAACGAATCGATCCAAAACGAATGGAAAATCATGTTCATGTAGTCCATAAACACAAATGGCGCGATTCGCTACTCCAAACGGCATCACCAAGTACTCAGAGTGACCATATCTAGTCCTCAAAGTCGCTTTGGGAACATCTTCCTCCTTCACGCTAACTGATGGTAGCCCGACTTCAAGTCTATCTTGAAAGATCGCCGCCCACGGTTGATCCATCAAGTCGCCAATACGTGGTAACGGATAACGGTTCTTCACAGAACCTTGTTGAGCTCGCGATAGTCCACGCACACCTTGATCGCCCATCCTTCTTCTTAACCAACAACACCGAGCTCCCTACGGTGACACGCTCGATCGTATGAATTGCTTTGACTCCAAGTGTTCGATCCGGGACTTCACTCTTTCATCTCGACAGAGACATCCTCAGATGGCGCTTTGGAGATCGGTCCGTCCCTGGAATCAGTCGATGGAGAACTCGACCTCGCATCGGTGGTAACCCTGGCACGCCTTCTGAAAACGCCCTCAAAGTCACACACCACCGAACATTCTTCACGCCGATCCATGGAAAACTTCCGAACTAGCCAGATACATGTATTCCTAGTTCCTTCTTTCAAAGAAACTCCAATACGCTCGCAGAAGATAATTCGAGACTCCAAGGTCCGGGAAAATTACAGCTTTACGCACAGTCCAAGAGGACATGGTGGTGTGACAACCAATCCATCCCGAGGATGACATCTAAGCCCTTAAGAGGCAAACAAACCAAATTGACCACAAACTTTCTACTCAATAACCACTACACAATTAAGACATGCAAGGTTGTTTGTGACTAAGGTTTTAGCAAATGGGTTGTAACTACTAATTTAAACGGTAAAGCGCCACAATCAAGTTCAAATGGTTCACACAATCGTAAGAAATAAAGGAATGGGTTGCACTAATCAAAAAGAACGGATAAGGATTTACCCTCAATCTCACATTCACCTTGAATAAGATCTTCACTCGACCGCTTCCTCGCCACTCATGCGTAAAACTCGCCTTTAGCCACTTGACGCTCCTTTGGCCTTTGCCGCAAGCATAGTCGGTTCACTTTGGGTATGGGACAATCCTTGGCAAAATGCCCTGGCTTCTGCGCTTGAAACACACCTCCTCCTTCCGAGTACGCTACTCGCGTAATGTCCGGCTTCCACAACGATAGCAAGTCACCTCAGACCCGGTCGACCTCCACTCCTCGCTTCCCTGGGTCATCGGACGATATCGCCCTCGTTGTTGTTCCCCGAGGTCGGCCGTAAGGCTTTTTCTGCAGCTTGTTTCCCTTTCAGGCAAATCTACGCCCCGCACTGGGGTCTCACCGGTCGCCCTAGCAGTCTTCTTCTTGTGGCTCCTCACTCCTTCTACCTCGACACATCGATCAATCAGCTCTTGGAGGTTTCAATCCTCAACGACACCATCGACTTCAATGTCGAATCTCAATCCCCGCTGGAATCTCTCACTCAACCATCTTTGGTCAACTCGATCACGAAATGGATCAAATACCTCGCAGCGACTCGAACTTGGTCGCATACTGACACCGCCGAAGTTGCCTTCTTTACAATTGAAGAAACTCTTGCTCCTTCTCGGCTCGTGCAGATCTGGAAGTACTTGTCCAAGAACCTTTCACGAAAAAGCTCCTGTGTCATCTCGCGACGCTCCGCTTATAAATGTTTGCTTCACTCCTCTCCACCAATACTCTGCGTCTCCTAGCGATGAAGTAGGTAGCATAGTCGACCTTCACGTTGTCCCGGCAATGAAGTGCCTCAAGATCTTCTCGATCTCTTGCATCCAAAGATCGCCTTTATCTGGATTTGGCTCACCATAGAACTTCGTGGATCATGCTTCCTAAAGTCGGCCAATCCTCTCGCCTTGACATTTCGCTCGCTTCGCTGGCCGTTGTAAGTTCTCCGAGTTAACGCCGCCGTCTGTTGAGCCATCGCGTTAGCCTCGTTGAGTTGCAGCAGCTGATTGTTGAGCCATGGCTGCCGCCATCTCGGCCATAGCTTGAATTGCTCGCTCCATGTCGACGTTTCGCTGTAAATTGCCAGATCCCGACGAGGTGGCATTAGATTCCACAAAGTTCAAAACCCCGCTGATCTCACAACAAAGATGTGTTAAAACACACCGCTTCAATCAAGAAACAGCTTCAAACAATTTTTCAAGCAATAAGTGCTTCACTTAATCAAACAGCAATCAACATAATACAACTAGGTACCCAACACACATAACCCGACATAGTGACCAGTCCAAATTTCCTATGCACAAATTTCTACCGAATCAATCGCTCGATACCAACAATGTAACGACTGCTTCGACCGCTACCGAGCTCAATATACCGAGCTCGAGTTACCGAGCTCAACACACCGAGCTCAACATAACCTGTATGCGACGCGTTTTAAAAACGGTACTCTTGTGCCTTTTAAAAAGTACGGTCTATTTTTTTTTTATAAAACCAACTCGTGCACATCAGAGTAATTACAGCTTTTCGAAACATGGTGCAACTAAGACACAAGACTTAAATTCTAATAAAACATACATGCATAACATACATATATATATCACTCGAAATAATAATGTATACAAAATACAGAGTAGCAAATGTATAAAGAAAATACACCTAAGGTATGACGATTTCAAAAGAGCAATCATACCCTGGGGGTACTTCCGGCAGACTCCCACGCAGGGGGCTGCTCCAAAAGTAAACCGCCAGTCTACCCTGTAGCAATAAACATAACCGGCCCAAACTGGTCACGACATACTACTCCAAAAGAAAGACAAGGTACAGTCATAAAAAAAAAACATCCATCACACATAAACAATCACGACAAGTAGAGGTCGTCGCTCGGGTCCTCGTCGAGCTCCTCCTCGGCATCATCTGCTGTCGAGTTCCCTGCACCCTCGACATCGCCTGGGTAACCGTCATGGATTGAAGGCACCACGGGAAAGGGTCAACTTCTCAACAATTCAAGATAAGCACGACATAAAGGATATAAGCAAACAACAAAGTATAACATTCACCGACGTGACTCGACCATCTCACTCTAACTCGACACAACTCGCAAATCCATTTTCTCTCGACTCGACAATTTTTCCGAATGCACACGCCGCATCAGATCTCGGAAAGTCCAGCCGAAGCTTGGGATCCTCGCTTCCCTAGGACACCAACTCAGTCCCATAGCGTGGCGACGTCTAGTCAATCTCCCAGTAAACCAAAGGGGACCTAGCACCCTTAGTTATCCGGTCACGGCTCAAAACGCCATACGACTCACCTAGCTCGCTCACTCGATGAACAATTCGGCCAGATACGATATTCAAAGAGTTAAACACAAGATATTCAACCGCATGTCAAATAAAAAGCAAGCTCGACATGAAGAAACGCAATTCAACATGCAATACACAATTCACAAAGATATATTCAATCACATATTAAATACATGCAAAAACCCAATCATATCACAACATATTAAGCTCGACACATACACAATAACATAAACACGTAGAATATGAAGTGCCCTTACGGTAGCATACTATGAAAGTAGTAATGTGAAGCGCCTTACCGAACTCCAAGCTAATCTTTGCCGACAACGACCTCGACACTGGCCGTCTTCAAATGAGCTCGACCCCGACCTCTCTTACTCGACCTCGACACGGCTGTCTTCAACGAGCTCGACAACGACTTCGACACGCATCGCCCTCAATCGACCTCGACATCGCACACTTCTCGCCGACCTCGACACGCATAGCTTCGATTTGGATTCCGCCGCTTCCACGCCCTGATTCGCTTCCAGACACCTCGATTCTGAAATCACACGATCTCTGAATCGACTTCCTAAAACAAGCACAACTCGCTCGATCTATGGGTTCTAATACACTTAGCTCTCATCCCAAACTTAACCACAACCCAGAAAATATAAAAACTCAAGAACTTAAATATATTTTTCCTCTAACACAAAGTTAGGGTTTTCGATCAAAAGTTCATGAAAAAGGTTATCTGATGCTTCAACAGATAGATCGACAACAACAACAACCAGAAGCAACAAACGAAAAACAAGAAATCGAAACAAACCAAAAAGGAAGGGTTTCTGGGCACTGCCGATTGCAGAAAAACAGAGGAAGAAAATTTGTTTTACAAGCCCAATTAATCGGTTAGAAAGGGAGGTAATATCATGAAGAAGAAAACCCATCAGTTTGACATGATTTGGAAGCATAAAAACTAGCTAAAATGGAAGGAAGAAATAGCGCTAAACAGTAGCACGAAGGAAGAGAAAATCTGTTTTTCCTTACCTCAGATGATGGTCGAGATGGTGAGATATAGGTCGAGAAGATGATGAGGAACAAGGTTGATGAAGAAAATTTGTGCAGAGTCTCGATGGAACTCAAGGTTCTTCGATGGAGATTTTGGAGAAAAACAAGGAACTCAGAGCAGAAGGAAGGAAGAAGAAAGAAGAAAAGAGAAAGTGAGTAGTTGAGAAAACTGATCGTGAATACAGCTGGTGAGGGAAGGGGTATAATCGTAACTTCAGCTATAAGATGCCAATCCCATCAATCAATCTACCCGTCTAATCGCTACTCTCTCATAATTACCCTCTACTCTATCGGTCAACTATCTAGGCACGGCGACGAGAACGGCAAGCCGACAATATAATTATTACAACCAATATAATAATAACGCTGAATAACGTTCGTAAGAATACGAGTTATCATCTCGACACGATGTCGACAAGGGTGCTCGTGCAAGCGCACAAGGTTCTAACACGAGTTCGTGCACGCGGCCTCCTCAGCTCGGTACGCGACTTCATCAACTCGACACCCGACCTCCTCAGCTCAGCAGCTAGTGCACGCAGTCTCCTCAGCTCGGCAAATGACCTCGGCACGCGATCTTGGCACGGGATCTCGACACAAGGTCTTGGTCGAGGTCTTGATCCGACGTCCTAATACGAGGTCGATCTCGTCCTCAGGTGTTACACTTTGCTCTTGTGTTTTTGATTAAGAAAGTCGCTAAGGAAGAATCTTGGAGTTCTCTCAACCTACTCTAGGAGCACGAAATTCTCTTAAGGTAAGGGGTAGTTGTTTCTCATCTAGTGAGTGTATGGAACATGAGTGAGCAATAGGGGTGTCCCAAGACCCCTACGCCTCGCGCGGTAACCGTAAATGAGTACTATCACCACCGTGACAGGAAAATACTCGAACCCTTGGATAATAATCTTCGATTTGTGATACCTACCGTAATGTAATGTGATAAATTCATTTGATAGACGGTGTTGGTGTGGTGATTGAGCCTTGACTATTTATATGATTGTTACTCTTGATGACCTCTTTGATGTTCATGGATTTATGAGTTTTTGGTTGTTGTTGTAAATTGCTATGGCATGAATCCTACGAACTTTGAAGATATGCTATATGATTTGTGTTGTTGTGCCTTGGTGTTGGCATTGATATCATGTGCAAGTTAATGAATTGTCTAACTCAACTAGTTGTTGTTGTAGGGAATTATAAGGTAATGTTATACTTTAAAAACAGACTTCTTATGAGGCTAAAAATGGAGTTAAAATCAACTAAGTTAGGATTAATCATCTAGAATAATTGATACATGAGTTGGTTATGTTTTGATAATGAATTTTTGTGGTGTCAAGATGACGTTTGGTTACTAATAGTAATGGCTAAGTAGATTATGCAGAATTTTCGATCGAAAATTATTAGGTGTTGAACTTAAATAGTTAAAGAACCACTTTTCGAATTTTATAAATTTGTAGGGACTAAGTATGGATCAAAGGACTCTAGATTATGCTTAATTATGTATTATGGGACATAATGGTGCGCGTTGGTCCCTAACGAGTGGGGACTACCATTTTACTATTTGTAAGGCAGTGGCAGGGCGCCAGCGCCCACTGCTACTGCCAGCGCCCGATGGCGTGTGTGTGAGTTGTTTTGTCGCTTTTTCCTAGATTCCCGTTCTTTATACAGTGTTGTAAGACCCATGTAGGATGTCTAAAAATTGTCTAAGATGCCTAAGGAGTTGAATAACTTGATAAAGTCCGAATTGACTAATCGTTTAAATTGATGATTTGTTTAAGTGTTATGTGCTTAAACTAAATTGGCTAAGGGTGTTGATTTATTCTCTTGTTGATTGAAGGCACTCGTTGATGTATTGACCCGTGTCTTGAAGTTGTTGTTGTTGTTCTATCGAGGATATTGCAATAGAAGTTGTTGTTGTTAGACACCGCATTTGGTTATGTTCATGCATCATGGTGTCGACATTGTTGTTGCTATTAGTACGGCGGATCGGGCAAGGTATCCCGTGATCTCGAAGTTTTCCCTACCTACTGCTAAAAGCGGCGAATCGGGCAAGGTATCCCGTGATCGCGAGGTTCCCTGGCCCTACGGTTAATGGGGCGATCGGGCAAGGTATCCCGTGATCGGCGTGGTATCCCTGGCCCGTTGTTATCAGCATTACGGACATGGCATTCCGAAACGGGCAAGGTATCCCGGCTTCGTTATAAATGGATCCACATGCATATAGTTATGGTCCTAGAAATACATCATTTCACACGATAATATGCATGGTTGCTTGGTTTTTGTGGGTTACCTGAATGTCGTGGTTGATGTTGTGGCGTGTGATGCTTAGTTGTTGTGGTAACACGTTTATGTTGTGACCGGTGCTGTAGCATGTGGTGTTTAGATGCTGCTGTTAGAATTGTTGTTATATTGCGCATTGTTCACTGATTTCCTTCACTGTATGTACTATTTGAGGTTATGATGACTAACTCCTTTTGTGGCTATGCATATCCCATTGGGTATGTATAGATGATGAGACTGCAGGTGTTGAGGATGTTGATGTCGATGAGTGATCGAGATGACTCGTTGGAATAGATAGAAGACTTATCTTTGTTTTGAACAAGTTATTGTATTTTCTTGTTGTATTAATTAGGGAGAAGCTCTGAATTAATGTGGCATCGGGGAACCTTGGGTTTATCTCCTTTTGACGTTTTCCCTCTTGTACTATGTTTGATTTCCGCAAGCTGAGAGTGACAGCCTTACCTTATTTGAAATGAAAAACTTTTACTTGGATCAAAATTTTATCTTTGTGTTCTTTTCTTTTCACGTTGTTAAAATGCCATGACGGGGTAGAGGGTGTCACATTAATCATCTAAAAATATTTTCAAACATATAATAACACATAAAACACAATCACATATGCAACCATATCCTAGGTTCTAATGAAATGAGAACGAGGGTGTTACATGTTTACATTGAGTATTTGAAAAAACTTATTTTGAAGTTTTTGGGTTTATTTTATGATATAAATTAATATTTGTATAAGCATTTGAGAAAACTTATAAAAATAGTCTATGATAGGTCAAATTTTGCTATATTTTATTTTAGCTTATTAAAACAGATTATCACTACTACAGATTGTTTTAAAAATGGCACCACTTAAGCAACACTTACAGTTTTAAACGCCGCTGAAAAAAAGAGAATGACTTTAAACAGCGCTTCCCCAAAGAAGTGTTGTTGAAAGTGCAACTAAAGCCAGCGATTTTCTGAATAAATGCTGCTGAAAATATATGACACAAATAGACAGCGCTTTTCTATGGAAGCGCTGACATAGCCTAGAGAATAGACAGCGCTTCCTTGAAGAAGTGCTGTCTATGGTCAATCTACACCAGTGTTTTCGCACATAAACGCTGGCTATTAGCTTTCCTAAATTACTTAACGCGACTCTCCCTCACTCAGAAGTCAGAACCCTAGAAACAAAATAAACAGGCGCAGCCAGAGAAATAGAGGGAGAAGGAGAGTGTGGGAGGAGTCCAGCCGAGGAAGAAGGAGAGCGGCCGCCTCTGGCTGAGAGTAGGAGAAGGAACGGTGGAGAACATGGAGATGGCACGACGGAGAAGGAAACGAGCCAATGAAGAGATAGATCGAGGGGAAAAATGGTAGAGAGATCAAGGGGGAAGAGGTCACAATTCCGCGGCCTGACGGCGATGGGAGGCGCAGTTTCACAGTGGGGAAGCCTCACCAGAGATGGTTCTTCTCCCTTTCTCTCTCTTTTCCTATTTTTCCTTTTTTATTTTATTTTTTTGTTTCTGACCTTCTACTTTTTGTGACCCAACAGCTCTTGTCATTGTTATTCATGTGTTATAGCTTCGTCAGCGGGCTTCCTTCTGTCGGAACTATTAAAGTTTCTTTCTCTTTGTTTTTTTTTTCGTTTTGGTGTTTTTGGGTTTGGTCCTGTGGTGTTGTCAAAGATGTTGGCAGTTAATAGCTTTGATCTATGGCGAAAGGACGCTTTCTTCTCTGCAGCGGAGGAGGTTCAGGAATCTACTGATATGTATGTTCCCCAGTCCCCCTTTTAGATTCATGGTTCCTGTCTTTAGCCCCTTTCAGTTTCTTTTTTTTTTTTTGGTTTGATGAATTTCATGTTAAATTTTGTTCCATGGGGATTGGAGTGATGTTAGGTGTGTATGTATCTACTATTATGATGGTTCTATGAAAACAAATTTCAAGTAGCTACCATTTCGCATGCTTTTTTGACCACTGAGGGTATGTTCTTTTGGCATGAGTTGGTGTCGTCTTTTATAGCTGAACATTATATAACATTGAAGTTTTTCTATGCTTATAGGTGTGTGCCCTATTGTTGGTTGTAACTTCCTCTTATTGATTATTTCTATTATGATTGTTGTAGGCATTATGGTTTTATTGGCTATTACCACTAGTGTGGAAATTCCCATGAATTTTCTTGGGATCAACTTGGTCAGATCAGTTGTTGCTGTAGTATGTCAAATGTATAGTATGTTATGGTTTGTTTGAGACTACGTTGTCGAGGTTTATCAATATCTATCTATTGGCAAACTATCTTTGTAAATTTTTAATTTGTGCTATTAAGGAATGTTGTTAGATAATTATTTCTTGATTAATGTGATAACTTATGTAATACAAATTCCTGTTTTAACTGTTACTGAATAAGATATGATCAGTTCCAAGTATATACATTGCTTTTCCCTTCTGAATCTGCTTTTACTTGGTAATTATAAGCTATTGATACAACTAAGATGTAAACAACCACCCTTTTGGATTCACATTATTCACACATTTTTTTTTCTTTGCCATTTCTGTCATTTGTTTTAATGAATTATTTATGGAACATGAATGAGGAAAACTGTTGAAGCCTGTATAATCTATTTGTGCAATTTAGCTTTCCAGAGTTCAAATTACAAAAAATTGTTACTTCCTATGAATGTATAAAGTATTCTATTTCTATTTCTTTTCTTTTTACAAGCAATGGGAATGGATTGGCTGTGATGATAAAGACAGTCTGAACATTATATAACATGGAAGTTTTTCTATGCTGCATACACAACATCCATGCATACATATAAACATCTATGTCCTTTAATAAATTTACCTAATTCTTTGTTGTTGTCGTCTTTTATTTGTCTTATGTTGTGTCAAGCAGGCTTATATCGAGAAAGAAGACAGTAAAAAGTTGAAACAAAAGCAACGGGAATGCATGCAACCAAAAATGGGAAAATTGGATACAGACTATCAGGTTCCATTTGTGTTTTACGCCATTTTCATTGCTTACATGATTTTCTGTTTATCCCGATGCTAAAGCTATTTTAATACCTTCTAATAGTTAAGTTTCTTGGTTGCTAGGTTCTCCATGATACCAAACAAAGCCAAAACTGCCATCTCTTGGGGACCTGTGCTATAAGTATTGCAAAAGATTTGATATACTGTAACTTCTACTTTTGTTGTGCTTATTTATCTGTTGCTACATTTTGATTTTGGTTTTGTTGTAGTGTCTGGGTTATCTCTTGGGATAGTATACGAACTTGTTCTTCTTTTTATAATTTTCATAGGATTGGATCTTTTAATTAATGTGGAAAAATAAGTAGTTGGCCATACCACCATTGAGTTGACTGGAATTTGGAGTTTGTAATTATTTAGGACAGAGATTTCATGCACATCTCTACTCTTGTTACTGATCAACATTTGTATTACTTTGTTTTTGTTATTCAGTTTTGCTTGTTGTTTTCATTCTTTGGTATTTTCTACTTACTTTATAAATTGTTTGGTTTATCATTATATAGGTTCTACTTAATCATTGTGGCTATTTTATTTTATTTTTATACTAAAAACACATTTTTTTTGAAGGGTGAATGAAAGAGGCAATGTGAAAAATCAATAATTTTTTTTTTTTACAAAAAGGGGAATAGACACGCTTCCTTGAAGAAGTGTTGTCTATTATCAATAATAGACAGCGCTTCTTCAAGAAAGCGCTGACTATTCTCGATAATAGACAGCGCTTCCTTGAAGAAGTGTTGTCTTTTATCAATAATAGACAGTGTTTCTTCAAGGAAGTGTTGTCTATTCTCAAAATTGCCAGCGCTTTTCAAACGCTGTTTTTTCGAAACACAATCCCCAACGGGTGATTAGACAGTGCTTTTGAAGCGCTGGCCAAGGCAAAAAAATAAGCGCTTACTATTTCGTTTTCTGTTGTAGTGTATCCAAACATTATCGCCTTATTCAATTTCCATCAACCCTCATATTTTATTTGTATAGCATAGAGCACTTATTAAATAAGCTGTTAATTAATTTATTTTTCCAAATACCTCCTTATTTCATCTCGTGTGTAATGCAACACTCTATTAGCCGCTATAGGTTCATTTTCTCTTGCGAGTGTTCATCAGATTGGATTGACATAATGAACTCAATAATCAAAACTAAATCACTTAAATTGATTTAGATTAGTTTGGTTGATCGGCTTACTTTACTTCAAACTCGAACTAAATGAATTACAATTAGTTCAGCTCATGAATATATCTTTTTTCAACCAAATCATGCAAATTATTAATTTTCAATTTAAAATTTATGCATTTTAAACACTAGTACTTAAAAAAAGTAAATCACTAATTTAGTCTCTGAAAATGTAGGATATTGTCAACTTAGTCCTTGAGAGTAACGAAATTTCAAAATATATCTCTGAATTTAAAAATTCTCGATCACATCAGTCCTTGCCAGACGATTTCAGGGACTAAATTGACCGATCCAAAGGACTAATATAATCGAAGATTTTCATTTTTAGGGACTATTTTGAAATATTAATAATTTTAGGGACTAAATTGATAATACTCTACAATTTCAGGGACTAAATTGGTGATTCACTCTACTTAAAACTCTCCTGCACTATTGTCTTTTTAATTTATTTTGATATTCTCAGTGTTACCAAATGTCTATGGTTAGGTTTACTATCCAACATTGTTATTATTTTTTAGGTAAATAAATTAATAAGATATGTAAAGTTATAATTCTAAACAACAAACAAAATATTAATTAAAAGTAAAATTAACATTCGACATTTATTTAATTATAATTTAGAATCATGAAAAAGTAAAACTTTTTTAGTTTTTAGTAATATAAAATAGGCAAAATTACATCATGGATCATTTATCTTAATTTAAAATTTCACATTCATCCTTTATTTTTATTTTTTTTGTCTCAAGTTGGTCCTTTATCTTTCCAAATGTTAACTCTGTTAACCTTTTTTAGAGTTCCCGTTAACCCCATTTAAAAAACAAGTTGATGTGGTTGTTTGGTTGCTTAGTTGAACGTCTACATGTATTATGTGGAAGCTTGGGGTGTGTGTGTGTGTGTGTGTGTGTGAATGTACAGAACTAAGAAGGGGGAAAAGAAACACATAACAAATTCGCAAATCAAAACGTAGAGAGAGAAGAGAGTTAGGAATCGAAGTTGATGACATTCATAAACAAAATCTGGGGAAGAAAAGTAGTGTTTTGGCACTAGTAGCTTCGAGGATGTTTCTGGAGGTAAGTCTGGTGTTTCATTTTACTGTTTTTGGAAATTTTCAGTGTTTCATTTATCGTTCTTTTTTGGGGATTTTGGGCATTCTGGTGGTATGTGTTACTATGTGGGGTTTAGGGTTGCGGTCACACTTACTTTAATCGACTTCCATATGGGGTTTATGTCTTTTTATGTTTGTGTCTGTTATTCAAGAGACATGTTTGTTGTCTAGTGAATTATTTAATGTCGAGTGAAATTCTTATTAGTGAAATGTTTATTAAAGAGAGATGTTTTGTAACACCCCAATTTAAAAAAAAAAAATTGGTTTACAAGTATAATCCTGAATACTTGAAGGTAAGTTATAGAGATTAGAGATTGATCATCTCAATGACTTGCTGAGAGTATGAGGAACTGTGCAGATTTATTTTTCAACAAGTACTATCTTGGTGATAATTCAGATTAATAGACAGCATAGACGTATGTTGCTTTTAATATGAAATCACCGACATATTTTTCAGTGAGTTTTCAGTTTGATGTTGTGACGCGTATTTTTGTTGTTAATCAAGCGAATGAAAATTTATCAGGATGAAACTATATTTGAGAATTAATATTTATTATCAATTCATGGTTCAACTCTCGTCAAAAAATTCTAAACAGAGTTTTCGCCGCCTTTTGAACCGCAGGGTAATTTTTTACCCTAGAAAAAATTCTAACGAATTCCAATTTCGACGAAAATCGAATCGTGGCTAGGTATGATGATATGTGATTTTATTCGAGTGAGTTTATGATTTGTTGACAATGAAATTATACAAGAATAATTTCTTAGTCATGCGTTGAATTAATTTATCTTAAAATTAATTTACGTGATTAATCGTCGAACGAACAATCGGTAACGCGATCACCCAATGCCGCCATTTTGCGACGCCGAGACCTATTTGACCTAGAGTTAAAAGGAGAATTTAGTGGTTGGGAGAAGGTGTGAGGTGTCATGTTGTTATTGGTTTATGGAGAAAAATGCTACCTAATTTTACTTAATACCATCACTTAAGCAAGGCCTTTTAAGAAGTTATCTATTGAGAGAAAATATCTCCCTCCCTCCTTGATCATATCCGTGGCCTCCTCTCCCCATAAGCCACCCATTTCATTTTCTTTCTCTTAAGATAAAAGCTTGTTGGTGTGGGTGTTGGAAACAAGAAAGAAAACTCTCCACTTTTTCCTCTCCTTGGCCACGAGTTACGCCTCCCTTTTTTCTCACATTTCGTTGCTTGATCATGTGCTAAACTTTGTGGTGGTGATAGTTGTGTGGTTGAGTGAGTGATCAAGAGAAAGTTGATAGTTTTTTCTTCCCTATTTTCTCCAAGAAAATTGTGAGTTCCAAAAAGGTTCTTGGGTGAGTATTTCAACTTCTTTTACTTCTATTTCTTGTGATTTTGTTGAAAATGGTTGGTTGAACAAGCTTGAAGATCTTTCCCTCTCCTCATGAGCCTTTAGGCCGTGACCTAGAGAGAGATTTGGGGAAAAATCCATCTTTGCTTAGCTTGTTCACTTGTTGTTGTTGTTGTAGTTAAGAAGTTGAGGAGGGAAAATAATTTTTGATCCATGAAAATTTTATAAAGAAATGGTTAGTATAGGTTTTGGCGGGGTTGGAAATGATTTTGTAAAGACCTAAGATTGGCTTTGGTTCTTGAAAAATCATTCAAGTGTGTGTTGTTGGAGTCAAAAGATTTTGTGGTTCTTGTTCCTTATTTCGCCTAGGCCGTGGGTGGGGTGTGTGTGTTTTAAAGATTGGATTTCAAATCTATTTATTTAAAAGAGTTTAATTAAGTGTTAAAGACTTTGATAGCTTTAGAACTTTGCCTTAAACTGGTTAAAAATGAGTTTAAAATCAAAAGGTTTGACCTTGGCTTTGGTTCTTGAAAAATCATTCAAGTGTGTGTTGTTGGAGTCAAAAGATTTTGTGGTTCTTGTTCCTTGTTTCGTCTAGGCTGTGAGTGGGGTGTGTGTATTTTAAATAATGGATTTCAAATCTATTTATTTAAAAGTGTTTAATTAAGTGTTAAAGACTTTGATAGCTTTAGATCTTTCCCTTAAACTGGTTAAAAATGAGTTTAAAATCAAAAGGTTTGACCTTGTCTTTGTGGTGTGAAAATCGAACTCATTTGGTGTGTGTGTGGGTGATTTTAAAGTTTTAAAAGTACTTAAAGTAGTGCAATTTGTAACTACAATCTTTAAGGAATAGACCCAACAGTTTGATAGAAAAAGAGATGATTTTGGGTTGATAAAAGTTTTAAATTTTCTCGATGTTGAAGTAGCAAAGGTTTCTAAAAAGGGATTTAAGAAGTGTAAGTCTAGATTTTGGTATTTGAAAGAAAAGAAGTGGTTTTCATAAATTAGAGATTTAAGTTTTAAGTTTTAAAGATTTTGGGCTATGAATTCCTTAATGGATGAGCTAGTATATGTTAAAAAGAATTTGAAACAAAGACTTGTCCAAAAGGATCAAGTTGTGAGATTTCCATTTGTGGGATTGACAAGTTTCAATTCTTTACATACTATGTGATTGAATACTTTAAAGTGATGTTTTTGTGTTAGGTTTTGAGTTTCTGAAACCTTTGTTTAAAATCTTGTTTAATTAGTTGGAGTGTGGGTAGCAAGCTAGAGATTTTACAGTAGTGTTACCCTAGTTTTGGCTTTTGAGCCGTGGCCCTAATAGGTGGTATTACCGGCTTAGGGCTTTTTTCTTAACTTTAGAATTTGTTGATTTAGGGTTCTAGTGATCGTGTTGTGGGCGAGGTGTGATTTGTTCATTGACGATATTGGTAGACGAGCTTGTGCGCAAAAGCACCTAAGGTCAGGACATCTTCTAATTTATTGCTTTATATGTGGTTATGTTTATGTGGTTGGTTGTTTGGAGTTGATGTTCTTGAGAAATTTGAGATGCTGATATTGTGTACGATTCTTATGTGGTTATGATTTGGTGAATTGATTATTTTTTGTTGTTGATTGTTGTGATTATTGAATATATGATGTGTATGTATGTTCAATAACAGGTGAGTAATAAGAGAATACCGAGAAAAAAGATGGGTGATGAACTAAGTTGCTGGCATTATTAAAGTTTTCGAATCAACCTAAGAGGATTTTTATGTAAAATAAATGAGACACTTAAATGTAGATTTTTCTAAAAACCCTCAATTAGTAAAAGATTAACCACCTTTTCTTAAAAAGAATAAAGTGAGTGTTAGAATAATTATAAGTAAATGTTTTCGAACTAATAGTGGTATTTTTAAATACCAACGTTTTACAACTAATAGAAGTTTTGACAAGAAAGAGGACATAGGAATACCAAGGGAGGTTCCGAGACGAGGAGGCAGAGTACTAGACGACGAGAGTTTAGAACAAGAGTTAAGTGATTCCGGACACTCTGTACGAGTGATCCAGTTGCAGTGACTAATAGTGGTGATGCACTTCACGCATACATCTATGCTCGTCCTAGAAATCTGGAGTCAAATTTAGGTCGTAAATCTTTTTGACGTGGGAAGATGTGCGAAGACCTGGATTCTAGATTTAGAACGAGTGTCAAAATGGATTTTGGAGTTAGAATCGGTGTCAGACCTAGATTCTGGAGTTAGAATCAGTGTTAGGCTTGGATTCTGGAGTTAGAACCAGTGTCAAACCAGAGTCTGGAGTTAGATCTGTGTCTCGCCACTTTGTGGATTCGTGAATGCATACTAAGGTGTTGACTTATATTGGGTGATAATTACTTGCAAAGTGTTTTACATGCCATGTGATCTTGTGCTTTAATTATACTCTGTTAGTATAATATGTTGTGGTTATGACATGTTTTATTTTTAGAAAATAACCCTTTCTATTCTGGCATTCTCATGGATGTCACCCCAGATGATGGTGCAAGCCGGGGAGTAGTACTCACTCGAGGTCGGTGAGCGGTGCGGAGGAGGACTCCATCTGATTACTTTTTGTGAAGTCATGACTAACTAGACTTGCTGTAGGACATAGTAAGCATTGTAGGGCTGACTAGGTATAGGTGTCTTTATTGCATTCTATTTTAGATGTATTATACATGTTGTATTTCAAAAACCTGGATCGCCTTCGTGTGAATGGTATGTTATATAAAGATTTAATTGCATGGTTATTGTGTTATCAGTTGTACATCATGTTTCAAAAACGCTGCAATATTCTGATTGCTATTTTGAAAGGAAGTTTGAAAAAAAAAAATATAGACTCACATTTTTGCGAAAATCATGCAAGAGGAGTATTTTCTTCAAAAGCATTTCTGCATTTAGAGACTTTATTAGATCAGTAAAGCTCCGAAAATCGTGCAGTTACATGTTTTGTGTCTGTTAGTGAAATGTTTAGTGTAATGTGTGTTGGCTTTTGAATGTAACAGGGAACATGGATAAGTTCAATATTGATCTCCACCATTGTGGCCAATTTTCTGGACCACACGTCGACCACCTATGAAGGTGAGGTGTCAAATTGGGAGTGTGATGCTGATAGGTGTAGTTATTTTGAGATTATTGACATTGTTAAGGAAATGAGCTACCCTGAAGTAGTTGGCATGTGATATGAGGTTAATGGTGTGAAGAGGGTGTTGGAGAATGACTATGGTGCTATGGAAATGGTTAAATGGGCCAAAATGAATGGGAAGGTTCACTTGTATCTGATTCGCCCAATATCCCAACCCGAAATAGTTGATAATTCTGGTGCATGTTGATCCTGATATAATTGTGATTGATGGAGAGGGCCAAGGTGATGGAAAGGCCTACGTTGATGGTGAGGCCCAAAATGAAGACGAGGTCCAAAATGGCCTTGAAAGTGATGACAGTGCACTAATGCATAGATTTGGAGACTCAGATGATGTAGTAGCCATACCACTTACTTGTGTATCAATTACATCTTCCCATTTTGGACCTCATCAAATTGGAAGAGGAAAGGTAGACCATCTAAGAAAAAGAATAAAGGCTCTACAAGTAAAAAGAGGTATGTTGGGAGGCCTAAAATAGCCCATGAGGATGTTAACACCATTGCTGCCCGTGTGGAGGAACACGAGTCAAGTAGTGAAGACACATTTATTTTTGGGGAAAAAAGAAAGAATAGGGCTAGACATACTGCCAGAGGACTTTCTGATGAGGATTACTATATAGAGGAGTTGGACAGTGATGATTCAGAAGATTTAAGTGATGAAGAGGGCATTAAAGAGAAAAATGTCTCATCTGTCATGCCAAAGAAAATGGATGATTACAAGTGGGTGTTGGGCTGTCTTTTCTCAACCAGAGATGAATTTAAAGAGGCTATTATAACTCATGCCATCCATAATGACAGAGATCTCGGTTTATAAAAAATGACAAAACAAGAGTTAGAGTTTGATGCAAGGAAGGGTATGAGTGGCTTGCTTTTTGTGCCAAGCTGCCTCATGAAGATACATGTCAATTGAGAAAGTTGGTTGGCACACATTCATACAATAGGGAGTATAGGATTAAGTTTATGAGTTCAACTTGGCTATAGAAGAAATTGTTCTCAACTGTAAACGAGAATCCAAAGATTATGGTTACAGATATTTGTAACATGGCTCATGAGAAATGGAATGTTGGAGTAAGTAGGTCAAAAGCATATAGGGCTCGAAGGGCTGCAATTGATGGATCATTTAAGGAGCAATATACCGGGTTGGATCACTATTGCCATGAACTAATGAGATCTAATCCAAATAGTACTGTGAAATTGAATGTGCAAGCTACTTATCTGGTGGAGGAGAATGTGGAAGGATATGTGCGTAGGCGATTATTACCTAGTTTTCAAAGGCTTTATGTGTGTCTTGATGCTTACAGATAGAGTTTCTTAAAGTGTAGACTAATTATTGGTCTTGATGGTTGCTTCCTCAAGGATTATTATAGAGGTTAGATTCTTGAAGAAATGGGTAGAGACCCTAATGACCAAATGCTACCAATTTCATTGGCAGTGGTTGAAGGGGAACAAGCGATTCATGGTCTTGGTTCCTAGAGTTGTTAGTGAATGATCTGGGGGCACCAAGTGTGGAACACCCCGATTTTCGGAGCGCTACTGATTTAATACAACCTCTAAGTGTTAGAATGCTTTTGGTGGAAATACTCATCTTGCATGGTTTTCACAAAAAAGTGGGTCTATTATTTTTTTTCTTTTTAAACTTTTTTCAAAATAGTAATCAGAGTATTGTTGCGTTTTTCAAAACATAATGTACGACAGACAACACAATAACCATGCAAATAAATATAAATATATATATATATATATATAAACATATCATTCGCACAAAGATGATACAAGTTTTTGAAATACAAGATACATGATGCAGCTCGAAAGGAATACACCAGAGACACCTATAGTTGGTCAGCCCTACAATGCTTATCGTGTCCTACAGCAAGTCTAATCAACTAGGACTTCAAAGAAGGTAGTCGAATGGGGTCTTCTTCTACATCGCTTGTTGACCTCGAGTGAATACTACTCTCCAGCTTGCACCATCGTCTGGGTAACATCCATGAGAATGTCCTAATAGAAAGTGTCATCTTTCCAAAATAATCATATAATAACAGCAACATGTACACGAATCATTTCATACCAACAGATTATAATAAAAGACGAGATAGCATGGCATAAGAAACACTCAAACAATCAGCCCAATAAAGATGCACCACAAATTCCTATTAGTTATTCTATATGCCAATGCACATGATTCCGGGATATTGCCATACCACCCTCGTGACGGTATTCCCCACAGGGATTGACCTAGTCCATAATAGGATTGCTTCAAGTTGGCCTCGACACTGGTCCACAACAGGATTGCTTCAGTAGGCATCGACACTGGTCCATAACAGGATTGCTTCAGGTCGGCCTCGACACTGGTCCACAACAGGATTACTTCAGGTCGATATCATCTTATTCATGAAAATGCACCACCATAGTTAGTCACCACAATGGGATCACTCACACAGAGTGTTTGGAATTAATCAACTCCCACACTAGACTCACCTAGTCTAGAACCCCGCCTTATCTTCTCGCAACCTCACTTGACATCCCTAAAGTCCTCATTCTTGTCAAAACATTAGTTGTAAAACATTAGTATTTGAAAATTCCACTATTAGTTTGAAAATAATTACTTTTAATTATTCTAACACTCGCTTTATTCGTTTTAAGAAAAAAGTGGTTAATTATTTACTAATTGAGGGTCTTTAGAAATATCCATATTTAAGTGTCTCATTGAATTTACATGAAAATCCTCGTAGGTTTTATTCCAAAACTTTAACAATCTCAACAACGTCATTTATCACCCACTTGTTCTTAGTAATCTTTTATTACCCATTGTTTATTGAACATATACACATAATACATTCAATAAATCACAACATACCAACAACAATTAATCAACCAATCAGCGCATAACCACATAGGAATCACAATATATCACCATCTCAAATCTCAAGAATACCACATAAGAATCAAGATCAACATCACCAAATCAACCATCCACTCCAACATAAACACATAAGAAATAAATTGGAAGATGCTCTGACCTTAGGCGCTTTTGCGCACAAGCTTGTCTATCGGTATCGTCAATGAGAAAATCACGGTCTCGCCCCAACAGAATCACTAAAACCTTAATCAACAAACACTAAAGTTTAGAAACAACTCTAAGCCACTAATATCACTTATTAGGGCCACGGCTCAAAGGCCAAAGCTAGGGTAACACCACTCTAAAATCTCTAGCTTGCTACCCACATTCCAACTAATTAAACAAGGTTCAAAACAAAGGTTTTTGAAACTTAACACCTAACATAAAAACATCACTTTAAAGTACTCAATCACATAGGTTAGTATGTAAAGAATTGAAACTTGTCAATCCCACAAATGGAAAGCTCATAACTTGATCCTTTTTGGACAAGTCTTTGTTTCAAATTCTTTTAACACATACTAGGTTCATCCATTAAGGAATTCATAGTCCAAAACCTTAAGCCACTAGGTTATAAAAAATAAACCTTGAATGTCACACAAAAATGCTAACTTTCAAAGATTATAAACTCTAGGTTTATATCTCATCATCAAGCACTAGAACACAAGTAAAGAAATGAAGTTTGGTTTCCCATAAATACATAGGCCTCACGACCTAGTCCTTAAAAAGGAAGGAAAAAACTTTTCATTTTCTTTCCTTTGGATATAACTTCCTAATGTATCAAAAACATAGGATCACTAAGATTTCTCTTAGTTCACTTCCAAAACAACACTTTACTAAAGATTCATTTAACAACTTCAAGATCATCATATCTTTAGTGCTAAAGATCAAATCTTGTTTTCAACACAAGCTTGAAACCTTACTATCAAAAACTTTTAAACCTTAAAACTAAAATCTCTAAATCACCAAAACCACTTCTTTTCTTTCAAATACCAAGATATAAACTTAGACTTCTTAAAACCATTGAACCACAAAACTAAAATCTTTAAATTATCTTCAAACACACAAACACACACACACACACCTGTGCGGTTTGAAAGAAAAAGATCAAGACCAAAATATTTACATCATCCAAATGTTTTAAGAACAAAAGTAAGACAAAATGAAAAAAACTTGATCATAAAAATTTCTCAAGACTCCACCTTCTTTAGGAATACAAGGACTCGATTAAGATCTAGATGTTCATTGTCTTAAAATCATCAAAACATATCTCGAATAAAGATTAAAACTAGATTTACAACTAAATCAACCAAAATCACTACTTTTTGGAAAATCTTTTGGATCAAATTTCACTAAAACTTCTTTAACAACAACAACAAATCGTCAAGTATCCAAATAGAAAATTTTTGAAATCATCTTTCCTTTTTCCTTAGAAGCTCACGGCTTTGTTCTACAAAAATAAGGAGGAAAAACTTTCAAAACTTTGCTACTTGATCTAGCTAATCATATACGAAATAAATGGAGGAAATCTAGTTAGAAAACCTTACCTAAAATACTACAATTGTCACGGTTTCAAGGAGAAAGAAGGAGAAGGAAATCTCTCTCAAATTTTCTCACAAACTTAGCTATTTCTCTCCAAGTTTACCAACATTTTTTCTCACAAATTCTAGAGCAACTTAACACTTGGTTTCTCCTAAGTTCTCACTAGTTTTCTTCAAGAAAATGAAACAAATGAAATGGATGGAAAAGGGAGTGAATGGCCACGGCCTCAAGGGAGAAAGAAGAAGAAGAATTTTGGTCAAAAACTAGGTTAAATGACAAGGCTATTTTAGGCTTCATGAATCACTAATCTAAGTCATGAATCACCATCCTAAACCATACCTTAGGCTTAACACCTCACCATTAAGCCATACCCCCTCCAACCACTCCAAATTCACTTTTTGACTATATGTCAAATGGGTCTTGGCGTCTCAAAATTGCGGCGTCGGGTGATCGCGGTTGTAACAGCCTGGGTCCCACTTTGGGCTGCCAGCGGCCTACTAGGTCCCACTTTGGGCTGCCAGTTGCCAGTTGCTGTCACGCATAAGACTTCTCCACGCCCCTGTTGGTGGAGTTTTTGCCTCCCCCAGGATTTGGGCCATGTACTCTGGGGCCTTAAGTACAAGGTTTTTGAACCCCTGGTATCACCATATCCTTGTACTTAAGGCCCCAGAGTACATGGCCCAAATCCTGGGGGAGGCAAAAACTCCACCAACAGGGGCGTGGAGAAGTCCTATGCATGACAGCAGCTGGCAACTGGCAGCCCAAAGTGGGACCTAGTAGGCTGCTGGCAGCCCAAAGTGGGACCCAAGCTATTACAGCGTTACTGGTTGCTCGTTGATTAATCGCGTAAATTAATTTAACAAGAAATTAATTCAACGCGGGACTAATAAATTATCTGCGAAAAATTTTTTCACCAATAAATTATAAACTCGCTCTAATAAAATCACACATAATCACACCAAGTGTAACACCCCGCCTCTTGGGAGCGCCACTTCTCTAAACCCAACTCTAAATGTGGAAATATTTTTGATTAAAATACTCCTCTTGCATGGTTTTCACAGAAAAGTCGACATAAATTTTTCTTTTTTTTTTCAAAACCTCTTTTCGAAATAGCAAGTCAGAGTATGGTAGTGTTTTCAAAGCATGATGCTTGACTAACAATACAATACGACAGAAATAACCATGCAACTAAAATATATATAAAGGTTGCTCGAGGTGAACAATGGTTTGAAAATGCGAATACAACTCAAACAAAATACAGGGGAAATAAGATCTTCCTATAGCTGGTCAGCACCTACGACACTCATTGGACTCAGTAAGTTTAACAAAACTACAACACAAGGAAAACAACCAGATAGAAACCTCCTCAGCATCGCTCGTCAATAGTGTCGATCGCTCTGCAGTCTCCATCATCTAGGTAACATCCGTTGAATTAGAGAACCACATGCAAGGGTGGTCATCTTTCCAAACAAAAAATATAATAACAATATATATGCATTTCATAATATACCAACAATCATTAACTCATCATCAAACATCCGTTAATCATCTCGTCCTTCAGTTCAACTTATCAACGGGAGAGCCAAGATCGTTGCACAAGCTGATCTTGACCGCACTAAATATCACAATTCAACACCAAATCCTCCATATGTAGCAAGCAACTCCCTTTGCAAATTTATTTGATTATTGTTGTCTCTAATCTAAACACCTACAGCAAGACCTTATCAGAGAAAAACACCTTTCACCCCCATAAAATCATTGTGTCGATCATGATTGATTTTCGTTTTTTTTTTCATGCTTCATGAGCTTTGCAAACAAGAGTTCAGTGACTGGCCTCAAACACTTCTTGAAATTGGAATATCTGGAAACAACAATTTGAAAGAAGATTCGGGTAATAGGACTAAGAACGGTACCCGAGAAGATTCATCTTCCTTTCTGGATTTTACACAGGAATTCTCTTTTGAAGAAGTTAGAAATCCTGAGAATGAATTGAACGTAAATTTGGAAGAAGAAGACAAGAAGAGAACCACAATGATCTGATCAATGAACATTTGAGCAGTGAACATTCAAGGTTGGAATCTGACGAAAAAGAAGCAAACATTTTCTGATCGCAACATAAACATGTCATTGTTACAAGGGAGGCACCAAAGCTAGCAGACTGCACTTTTTGTTGTCACTGGAGATCAGTTACGATACAGTGATCCAAAAAATGATGTTTTGGTGCCAAAAAACCACATTCCTAATCCTAGAGGCATCTCTCTTACTAGCAATCCATCTAGAGGCATCTCTCTTACTAGCAATCCATCTTTTGCCCAATTATTGTTGGGAAGCATGTGTAGTTATTTTCAGAATAAATATGCTCTCTTAGAAAAGATATTTTCAAAGATTAGGGCCTGTTTGATATGTGTTTTTAAAAACTGTTTTCAGTTTTAAAAAATTAAAAACTTGTTTGATATCTATTTTTATAAAATTAGTTTTAAAAACTGTATTTGGTTTTTTAGTTTTTGGAAACTAAAAAAGGAAAACAGCTAAAAAATGTTTTGCAACTCAATTTTATGTTTTAGTTTTGGAAACTAAAAAGAGGCGGAGAAGCGCATGTTTTCATTAATGGCATATACGTAATTAAATGCAACTACGAAGCAGAGAAAAAACGCTCCACCGCTCATGGATCTCGACTCGCGCTGTTCAGAGAAAAAACAAAGCTTTCGTTCGCTGCGAGACAAGGTAGAACCCTAATCGCCCCGCTTCGATTTCATCTGCTTCGAATTTTCATCTGCTTCGAATTCCAGATTCAGGTAATAATCTCTGCTTCGATTCCATCTCTTTCGGGTTCGTTTTAGTTCGATTTCATTTTGATTCCTTCATTTGAACCCTATCACCTCGCTTTACTTCATTGCGCCGTGTTGTTTGGTGTTCTTGTCTCTTCCTTGGTTCGTTATGGAGTATCCTTTGTTGAGGGATAAGTCGAGTTTTGGGTTTGATTTTTGGGTTTTTGGGAGTAATTCTTTGTGTGCTTTTGCTTTGAACCTTGCTGTGTTTTTGCTCGTGGGGAATACTTCGGCTTTGACTATGAATGTTGCTGGTGTTGTGAAGGATTGGTTGCTTATTGCTTTCTCTTGGTCTGTGATTAAGGATACAGTGACGGCTGTTAATTTGATTGGTTATGGGCTTGCGTTTTTGGGGGTTGGGTATTACAATTATTGTAAGTTTGTAACGAGTCTCCCTTTGTTATTTTGCATATGGTGTTTTTAGAAGTGTTTCCTTGTTGAACATGCAGAGAGATTGGCATGCTTTGTTAATTAGGATATGGGCACTTGTGTGGTGTTCAAGGGTGCAGGGTACTTGTTGTATGAAGTGTAAGAGATACACTTGGAGTTTTGATTGATTATTTATGGGACTGGCTTACTACGACTACCTTCACCTATTACTAAATCAAAATGTGATCGATTTTAGTTTGTTCTTTTGGTTTGCAGGCAAGGTCTCAAAGAGGAAATTTTATTATATATGCTATTGTCATCTTTTTATACCTGTTATACTTGGTATTGATTGTATTTAATTTGGTGAAACTGAATTTGGGGATGTTAAGTAGACAATATTTTGGTTTTCGCAATCGACGTTTGGTCATGGTTAAAATGCAAGTTTAGCATCAAGTGCTTGAAGTTTGTGGCCATCATGAATCAATTTCATGGAGATCTGTTTCATTTAGAGATTTTTTATCAGCATTTTCTGTCGTTTTGCTTTGCATGACCAAACGGTTATGCATCAAAATGTTTGTGTCTTAGCTATCAAATTGACCAATGTTCTACAGCCTCAAAATGTGAGGTTGCTATAAATTCTGCCCATAGTTTGTTAAAACACGCATGATGATATGCTTTTGCTAGTACTTTTTATTTTATTCATAATTTTGGGTTGTTTTGTGCATGCCAGATTTGTGATCCTTGATTATTCATTTGTTTGTTGGTTTATTTGCTGTTAGAAACCTGATACATAAGGCTCTCAACTGTGAACGTCCCAGATTTTGACTATTTTTTGAATTGATACCAGACTTTTTTTTAAAAGCAAGGCTGTTTCTTCTCAATTCCTGTTTCTGGCAGCCCCTGTTGTAGTGATATACTTATGTTATTTGGTTAATCTGGATGTAAATGGAAGTGCCTTTTAACATATGTATGAAAAGTAGCTTTTGTTACAAGTATTTGACAGTAAGGTATTTGGGAAATTTAACTTAGCCAAGTTGATATGCAAATTTCTTCTGATGCTATTTTTGTCTTATATTCGCTGAATTTTAAATGAGGCCTTCACACACACATACACTATTGAATAATTTGATATTACCTTTCCGGTTATATATCTCAAATTTTAAATGATGTATTAGCAATTAGCAAAAACAGCGGTGTATAAGTATGAATCTGATACAAATCCACTTCCCTCCCTCAAAAAAATAGGATGAAAAGGACTCTTGAAAATGTTCGGTCTATTTCCAATTCCATGACGACTGGAAGGGCAAACCCAGCTATACCTATACTTGACAAACCTGAGGTATACTTGTAACTATTGGCTTAGCTTGTTAATATTTTGATCTGCTTGGATTCCATTGCAAATTTCCATATGAACATGTTTTCTTAATGTCAAAATTTATATGTTGTGTTGGGAACATATCCATCTTTTATGCATATCCATCTTTGGACATGACATAACTTATGAAAAATGTCATATACTACTTATTTGCAAAAGCTCTGCAAAATTATAGGTGGAAATTATGATGGTCTCTTTTAGTGGTAGTTGCTGAATTCAATCCTTTCCATACCCTCTAACTATTATCCAGTCTACTGCAATTGTTTCATTCATTTATATGTTGCATCTTGTACCACTGGAACCAAATGTTTGATCCTGCTAGAGTTTGTTCCTTTGCTACATCAAATAACATGACTCATTGTGGCAGCAGCAACACCAAAAGAACATATAGCTCCAACCCACTTCCAGAAGTTGAAACCACAAAAATATTTCCATGAATCCATGCCTATGAGTCATCAAGGTGTTTCATTGTCATCTATAATTGCAATTAACATGATTGAAAAATATAAAAGCTTAATCAAAGTCTAAATCAAAAATAGACTACCATTGCTAAAGCATGCTACAATCCAAGGAACACCCACATTTGTACCAAAAATTTCAAGGGGACTCGTCTTCTTATATGGTATATATATAGGGACTTGGCTAGGACAAATAGAATTTGTATTTCTCTATACAATTATTTTCCTAGCAAATACTTTGTTAGATATAAAATGTCGCATACTTTATGGAATGAGAACAAAATTGTTTGATTTATTGTAAGTTTTAATTACATTCATCAAAGTATTGATGTGTATTGCTGTATGATATTTATTGATCCTTGTGTGTGCATATCAAGTCTAGTACACTATGTCCTGAAGGAAGATGGACAATATCACACACTTATACATATATTTGTGTGTGCATATGTAAAAACTCAGCTGCAGTTGTACTTATGGAAGCATTATTCCACCTCTTCCTTACAGATTTGCTGATTCTTTGTGTTTCATCAACAGAAGTGATAACTGTTGATTTGATAGTGTCCTAGAAAACTGTGATTTGATGAGGTTGATTTATTTTGCCTTGTTCTGTTATAGGATTTATCTTATTGGTTATTTACATCTAGTTGTGATTTATGATAGATGGCAACTAGTGTTGACAATAGTGACGCAAAGCTTTGGCCTGACACAGTAACTAAAGTTTTCATAGATATTATGGTTGATGAAGTCACAAAAGGAAATATGCCAAATGGTGTGTTTCACACTAGAATATGGAATTCGATGACTACTAAGTTGAATTCTTTGACTAATCGTTCCTATAAGAAAGAACAACTAAAGGCAAAAATGCATAGGCTGCGAGCCTTGTATCGTGAGTTCTATTTACTTTTGCAAAACACTGGATTTGGTTGGGACGCAGAAACTAACACTGTTATTGCAGCTCCAGAGGTTTGGCAAAATTATCTTCGGGTATGATTTTTTTTAGTGGTATTTTCATTAATTTTATTTGGCAATATTTTTAATGTATTGATGATATACTTATATTATTTTAGGTACATGATAAAGCTGCTCAGTTTCAAAAGAAAGGGTGTTATCATTATAAGTTGTTGGGAATCATATTCAACAAAAATAACGCAACTGGAGTACTTCATCATGCATCTACCCAAGATCCACCAAATACAGATGAAGAAAATGACCTTGAAAATCAATACCTTAACACTGGGAGTAATGTGCATGTTGAAAATGATAGTTCAGATGATGATATACAAGAAGTGGAGCGTATGGCAAATAATGGAAAGCGAAAATTTCATGCAAAAGATCATAAATATAATAAAGAGTCTACATCGCGTCAAATGGGAGAAGCACTTGCAAAGATGGGTCAAGCATGTACGGCAAAAGCTGAGAAGTATAGGGCTAAGAGTGTGGAGGCTACTTCTTCAGTTGTAACACCAGATTGTTCTATTACTAAGTGTGTGACTGTTCTTGAAGAGCTTGGAGACATTTCAGATGACATCTATATGAAAGCCTTGGAAAAGTTTTGGGAGCCTAATTGGAGGGAAATGTTTCTCGCCATGTCTAATGATAGGAGACGTGCATGGCTATTTAGACTTTAAGGATAAAACCTTATTGAGACAAATATTTCCTTAATATTTTGTTTATTGTCTTTATGTTTATGTCTTCTTACTATTTGGTGAACATTTGTATGTTTATTTGTGAGTTGTTTAAAATTTTTGGTGATGTTATTGGATCTTTTATTTCGTTTTTATTGAATATCATTTTCTTAAAGTTTTGTTATGAAATTTTATGACAGGTTATAACCATAATGGATGTCGATAGAAGTGATTCTTCCGATTCAAGTGATGATGAATTAGCAGAGTTTTGCTTTATTAACATGATTTATGTTTATCATCATAAATACTTGAATAAAGGAAAGGTTCGAACATCTGCATTGAGTGGTCGTGAATATGTTGCTGAAATATTAAATGGAGAAGGAACAAGTTGTTTTGAGTTGCTTCGAATGAGGAAGGAATGTTTTATTAATTTTTGTAATGAACTGAGGGGAAGGAGCTTCTTAAGTGACTCAAGGGTTGTGCTCGTTGAAGAAAAGATTGCTATATTTTTGCTCATACTTGGTCATAATTCTCGTCATAGAGTTGCTTCAGACCGCTTTCAACATTCCACGCAAACAATTTCACGTTATTTTAAGGAAGTATTACGGGCAGTGTGCCGATTGGGGAAAGAGTTAATAAAGCAGAGTCCACTGCACTACTCGACAAGGTTAAAAACAACCCAAAATATTATCCTTGGTTCAAGGTATGTAATTTTATTGAGTAATTTAATAAGTTCATTTTTTACTTATTCGTGTTATCTTGTTTTGATTCTTTTTACTCGGGTTATGCGTTATAGAATTGTATAGGTGCAATTGATGGTACGCATATAAGTGCATGGGTTCCTGCTGAGAAACAGATTTCATGTAGAGGTAGAAAGACAACAATCACACAAAATGTCATGTGTGCTTGTGACTTTAATATGATGTTTACATTTGTATATTCTGGGTGGGAAGGAAGTGCACATGATTCAAAAGTTTTCTTAGATGCAATTGCAAATCCAAATGCGTAATTTCCTAGGCCATGTAGAGGTGAGTAAGAATATAATAATAGTTATATTCTATTGATGAAATGAACAAGTAGAGCTAACATATAATTTATGTGATGAAGGTTCGTTTCTATCTCATTGATTCTCGCTATCCATGCATCGAGGTTTTCTTCCCCTTATAGGGGTGAAAGATATCATGCGCAAGAATATAGAGGCTTGAGCCGCACAACCTCGTGGTCGTGAAGAGTTATTTAACTACTGCATATTCATCTCTAAGAATGACTATTGAGCGATGCTTTGGGGTCCTGAAAAATAGATTTCCTATCTTGAAGACGATGCCTTCTTATAAACCTTCTAGGCAACGACTTATAGTAATAGCGTGTTGTGCTATTCATAATTACATACGCAAGTGGAATTTACACGACGACTTATTTGGTGTATGGGAAGAAATGGATCCTGAATAATTGAGGCGTGAATGAAGATCCTTACACGGAGGAACAAGCTCCAATGAAAACAACTTATCAAGATTATCTGATGATGGTGCAGCTGAAATGGCAATGCAAAGGGATCGCATTGCAAATATGACGTGGACACGACGTAATAATTAGTTGAACTAATTTGACTTCCTTTTTTCTAAAGACCAATTTGACTTTTTATGATGTTAGATTTTACTTAATTAATTGAGTTGTCATTGTAAATGTTACTTGATTAATTGAGTTGTCATTTTTTATAGTGATATCATGCTCCTACATTTGTTACTCCTGCTTTAAGTCCCTCGTTAAAATAATTACAAGAAAGTGTTGAAGATGAGATGGTGGCATCACTTAATTAATTAATAATAAATGGAGTATGAAGTCTAGTAAAAAAAAAATCTCATGATGAATAAAAAAAAAGTCTTATGATGAATAAAAAATGTGAATAAAAAAAATCATTTAAAAATGTGTATCAAACAAGTTTTTTGTTTTTTAGTTTACAAAACACATTTTAAAAACAAGTCTATCAAACATGTTTTTTACTTTTCTCATCTCTAAAACAGTTTTTAAAAATAGGATAACCAAACAGTTTTTTTTATTTTTTTCTTAACAGTTTTGTAAAACTGATTTATAAAAAAGTTTTTAAAAACTAAAACCAAATCAAACACCCCCTAAAAGAACCCAATTCTCTGTTTTGCGGGTTTTTTTTTTCAGAATAGGTATATTTGTTTTAACAAATTGCAGTGGTAACGAATTAATATTGATAGATAAGGAAGAAACCAACAGACGCGAGGTAAACCAGAGTCGACGAACCGATTTTTACAAACCAGTAAATTCATGCCTATAAGAACACGTTTCAAGAGTGTATGGAGAGTTAGGGCAGCCAATATGCAGTCTTTTCGAGCAATTCTGTAAAGCCCAGATGTTAAGTGGGCAATGAGCATGAACCAGAAGGTAGTAAATCAATTTTACGAAGCAGTAACGGCAAGAACGGTAGTCTACGAACACATTATAGAGGGATGTCGCATGAGTAGTCATGAATGACGAAGAGGATTACGAAAATTGTCACGTGATCACTGATTAAAATTAACCTGAAACCCTTAGATCAAGATAAAATCAAAGGCAAGGTTGTAGGATACTAAAATTACTCTTGGAATAACTTGAACTCTCCTCGTAAAATTATATAAATAAGAAGATATTATATGATGATATTTGTATAAAAAATAATATTTATTTGTTTTAATTTAATCCGATGGTCTGAACCACACCAACCTTTTATAACCAGCTGTTTAAAAGGTCTGCTATTTTGTGTCACAATCATGTCACAGATGTATTCTCCATATAGTTTTTTAGGACAAAGAGGGAATTCTAACAGGGCAATGATCTAGAACCTCGTGTGTAGGAGTTGCGACTCCCTTATAAAATTCCTCATATGCCCCTGATTGCGTTCTAAGAATAGGCCCTTTAGCCTATTATGGGTTCTTAAATGTGGATCAATCTTTTGAATAATAAACATTAAGTTGGGAATATATAAAAATAAAGTGCAATTTACAACAGTATTTAGGACAATTACAATTGGAAGTCAAATCAATGGAAGGGGTGAAAGAAAGGGGCAAGGGTGGGAGCTGAAGCTGTTAAATATGTAATTTTCAAGTTTCCAATTTGTCAATGATTGTGTCACAAGGTTCATAGCTATTGTTTTGCTCTTTGCCATATGCAGCAATTAATAAAGCCTCTGCCCTTCCTACAACATGAAAAATTTACTAAAAATCAGAGCACATAAAAAATGTGCCTAGTAATGAACAGGAACCAAACACCTACAAATACAGCACATGGATGTTTGAAGTTTGATAAACCATGAGTCATTTGTATACATAGCAGAATCATATATTGTAACTGAGAGGATATATTTTAATTTCCAGAGACATTGAGAAATGGGATTTTGACAAAGGATCCATGAATAAAGTAATGCATGTATGGAGAAAATGACAAGTTTAATAATGAATAATATTATATATATATATATATATATTTGCAAGCAAAGATCATCATCCATTAACTTATACTTTTGGTTTTGTATGAAGCGGGAATTTGATAATAGAAACGAAATAAATTTATTGAAGTTGACGACTACAAAAGATTAAATGACATTATTTCTGGCACCAGCATCAATAAGTTCTATAGCAACAATAGTTTTTCCAGGTTTCTCTTTAACACAATTCACCCACAAAAATGTCAAATTGCAGCCCCCATGGAACCCAATTCAGAGCTAAAATATAACCAACCCCCTTTGCGTTTTTGTTGAAAAGTGGGATTTAGAAGGCACGTCACATTAACATGATAATGGAAGGAACTTTTCAGTGGTGTAAATATATCTGAAGAATTCTAAAGAATCATAGAGAAGCTGTAAACTAAAAATGAACTCTTATGTTTATTTTAATATTTTGTTCTATCGATTACAACTGAGATGACAGTATTTATACACTGTGAAGCATGTACAGCTGGCTAATAAACTGAGCTGAGGTGGCATAGCTGCCACTCACTCATCTAACAGTTTATGACTAGCTAAACTATTAACTTTTACACTATTATTCCCCCTCAAACTCAGGGTGGTAGCTGAGACAAGTGCAGCACCCTGAGTTTGTCTCTAAGACTACAGAATTGAAGTTTAGGCAGAGGCTTTGTAAGTATGTCTGCAACTTGAGCTTGTGAGGGCACATATGTCACAATCAGTGACTTTGTGAGTACTTTCTCCCTGACAAAAAACAGATCAAGCTCCATATGCTTTGTTCTCTGATGTAAAACAGGATTGTGACTCATTGCAACTGTACTTTGGTTGTCACAATAGATAATAGGTGTTGAAATCTGAACTTTGAGCTCATGAAGCAAGGATTGAACCCATAAGACCTCAGAGGCTGCAATGGCTAAGCTGCGATATTCAGCTTCTGCACTGGATTTAGCCACAAGAGGCTGCTTTTTAGACCACCAAGATATGAGGTTAGGACCCAAAAACAGACATGCACCTGAAGTGGACCTTCGGTCATCAACATCTGAGGCCCAGTCAGCATCACAATACGTTTGTAAACGAGGGAGATCAATGTAGGTGTCACAAAGACAAGGCCAAGATCCAGAGAGCCCTTTAGATATCTGAGAATTCTTTAATCGCCGCCAATGGGATCAGCGAAGTGAGCCATATATTGACAGACTTTATTAACAGCATATCCAATTTCTGGTCTTGTAATTGTCACATATTGCAAAGCACCAACTATAGACCTGTAAGGGACTGGATCTTCTGCATAATCTGAACCAAACTTGGACAAGTTCAGACTTGTAGGGATAGGAGGAGAAACTCCTTTGCGCACCCATATCCGCTTCGCTGAGAAGATCACGAATATATTTAGTTTGGGACAGCATAAGAGAACCAGAAGCAACTTGCTTGACTTCAATGCCCAGAAAATATTCTAAGTCACCTAGCTGTTTAAGGGAGAAAACAGCATTCAGCTTTTGAATAAGGTCCTGTACAGCTGCAGTAGTTGAACCAGTAATGATTATATCATCCACATAGATGAGAACATAGATGCAGTAACTGGGACCAGTGCAAATCATAAGGGAGGGGTCACACTTGCTTTGATTAAAGCCAAAAGTGATGAGAGTCCTTGTAAGTCTCTCATACCAGGCCCTGGGAGCCTGTTTAAGGCCATAAATTGCCTTTTGCAGCTGGCAAACAAGAGTCTTGTCACTGTTTTCAAAGCCTGGAGGCTGAGCCATATATACATCTTCATCCAACAGCCCATGTAGGAAGGCATTGTTAACATCAATTTGCTTGATTGGCCACTTATTGGTTAAGGCAAGGGTGAGAATAACTCGGACAGTAACCGGCTTAACAACCGGGGAAAAGGTTTCTGAATAATCACAGCCAAACTTCTGATTAAAACCCTTTGCAACAAGCCGAGCTTTATACTTATTTATAGTTCCATCAGGATTCTCTTTAATCCTGAACACCCATTTGCAACCCACAACCGTTTTACCATGAGGGAGATGAACCAAAGACCAGGTTCTGTTATTAAGGAGAGCATTATATTCAGACTGCATTGCTTGTTTCCAATGAGGACAGACAAGGCTTGCTTAATCAAGTCGTTCAAAGAAATAAGCATTTAGGTTGGATCCACTCTAGGTTGAACAATTCCATTCTTGGATCTAGTTACCATAGGATGAACATTTTTAGGTCTTTGTTGAGAAGAAGAGGAAGATGAATCAGAAGGTGAGCTAGGAACAACCTGAATGGTGCTAGACGCAGTGGAGGGAACAGAACCAGATATGGAATTCACTGGGGAAGAATTAGGTGATGAAACTAGAATAGGTGTAGCATGTTGCAGAGGAGAAACCATGGGCAACTCAGAGGAAGAAAAAGATGAGGCAGCAGAGACAGGTACAGCACCTGAAACAGGTGCAGAAGTGGTAGGAAAACCATGGCCAGGTGGTGAAGAATTAAGAACAGCAAGAGGAACAGATTGGGAACTCGAAACAGAAGAAGAGGTACCCTTAGAAACTAACTCTGTATAAGGAAATTTCTGTTCATTGAACAGCACATCCTTGGAAATAAACATCCTACCATTTGAATCAAGACATTTATAACCTTTGTGCGAAGGTGAATAACCAAGAAATGTGCACTCAGCTGACCTAAATTGAAATTTGTGGGAATTATATGGCCTAAGTAAGGGAAAGCAAGCACAACCAAAAACTTTTAGAAAGCTGAAATCTGGATTTTTGTTAAACAGTTTCTGAAGAGGGATTTCAGAGTTATGATAGGCTGAGGGGAGTCTATTGATCAAATAGACAGCTGTGTGAAAGGCATGGTCCCAAAATGAGAGGGGAAGGGAGGCTTGGGAAAGTAAAGTAAGGCCCATATCAACAATGTGCCTATGTTTCCTCTCCACTACACCATTTTGATGATGTGTATGTGGACATATAACACGATGAGCTATCCCTAAGTCAGCCAAGTATTGCTTAAAAGGCCGAAATTCACCACCCCAATCAGATTGGAGTGATTTAATCTTTTTATTTAACTGAAGTTCAGCAAAAGCTTTGAATTGTTTGAAGATTGAAATGGTCTCTGACTTAGTTTTAAGAAAATATATCCAAGTGAATCTACTATATGCATCAATAAAGGATATGTAATATGTGTACCCCATGAGGAGGTCATGGGAGCAGGACCCCAAAGGTCACAGAAAACAAGCTCCAATGGTTCATTATAAACAGTAGTGGAAAGCTGAGAAGGTAACTTGTGAGACTTGCCCATGCAACATGCTACACAAAATTCTAGTTTATTTTTATTGAAAGAAGACACATTACACATCTTAAGAACATTGTTCAGTACATGTGAATTAGGATGCCCTAACCTATTGTGCCACAAGGAGAATTGAGTGGAGGTGTGTGATGTTACAGTGTTAGGAATAGGGGAAGAAGTGGCACATGTGGCAGAAAGTATACAAGAATTAGAGACATTATTCTTGACAGAAGAAACTGAAGGTATACTGGAACTTGAATGGAGACAGCTTGTGAGAAGATTTGGAAATGAATAGAGACCATCAGGGCTGAGATGACCTCTTAAGAGAACTTCATTACTGACCTGAGATTTAACAAGACAGAAATCAGAATGAAACTCAAAGTAAACATTATTGTCTTTTGCAAATTGACTTACACTGACTAAGTTTCTGGTTATACTAGGGACATGCAATAGATTGTGAAGATGTAATTTGGTAAAAGGCTGAATATTAGAATTGAAAGAAGTAGATCCAATAGATTGAATGACCAAACCTTGTCCGTTTCCTAAAAACACATGTTCTGCAGTAGGTATAGGTGTGGCATTGGCCAGATTGTTTGCATCAGCAGTCACATGATGTGACGCACCAGAGTCAACATACCAATTATGTGATTGTTGCTGAGAAGTGTTAGCCAAAAATGCCTGCGGTGGAAAAGCTTGAGACGAAGCAGGTAACGGAACTTGTGTCCAGACCATAGCATTTTGAGCAGCCTGTGGTGGTGCAATAGCTGCAGAATTAGGTCTGACATATTGGAAAGGATTCTGGTAAGGTGGATACTGTGGAGGTGGCATTAGCTGTTGAGAAGCATACTGAGGATTGAACCGATGATAACAGATAGATGCATCATGCCCAAACCGGTAGCAGACCTGACACTGTACATTGCTACGACCACCACGACCGCCGTGTCGGCCGAAACGACCACCACGGCCACCACCGTGATAGTTCGAACCTCGAAAATAGGAATTCTGAGGCGCTGCTTGATATTGTTGAGCGTTTGACACAGTATTCTGAATTTGTGCATTTTGTGGAGCAATTGAAGAATTAGGTTTCAAATCAGTGTTCGCTTGAGTAAGATTCAGTGACAAAGTGGATTCAAGAACGCTCTTCTGCTTGTTAATTCGACTTTCATGCGAGGGAAGAAGAGATTCGATTTCCTCGAACTCAAACCAATCGGTTTTGCTCGAAATTAACGTAACAATCGATTCATATTCGTGAAAGTGTGCCATCGAGGATAGCATCGATTTGTTCTTGAAGAGGAACCGTCTCACCAATCGAGAGCAAAGCATCAGAGATCGATTTGATATGGCTAAGAAAAGCTTGAATCGATTTATCACCTTTCTTAGTGTTGCGAAGTTCAGATCGCAACTGGCGTGCTTGTGCCTTGATCTTCGAACGGCATTGATGATGTATCTTCTCCCATAGCTGCCACGAATGGCGACAACCGATCACTTTCGGAAGAACAGAGGCGGAAAGCGACGACTGTAACCACGCAAGCAACAACTGATCTTGAACTTCCCAGACAGTGTATGCTGGATTCTCGATCCCTGCGAGACGGTCTTGCTCAGAGACGAAGCGGTTCGGAATTTGTGGAGAGACACAAAAACGATGAAGACGATGTGCTCTCAACACTGGATCGATCTGCTGGAGCCAAACTAAGTAGTTATCATCGTCAAGTTTAGCGGTGATTTCGTATTTGAACGAAGTAAAGGAAGAACTAGAAGGAATTCCGAACGGAGAGGACATTTGCGAAGGAAAAGCAGTGCGACGCCGAAAAAATGCATTGTATCAGAGGAGGAAGCGAGGAGGAAGCGGTCGATCTAAGCCATGAGAAGCTTCTAGAAGGCTCTAGATACCATGAAGAATTCTAAAGAATCATAGAGAAGCTGGAAACTAAAAATGAACTCTTATGTTTATTTTAATCTTTTGTCCTATCGACATAACCGAGATAGCGATTTATACACTGTGAAGCATGTACAGCTGGCTAATAAACTGAGCTGAGGTGGCATAGCTGCCACTCACTCATCTAACAGTTTATGACTAGCTAAACTATTAACTTTTACACTATTAATATCATAGTGTGCCAACTATAGAGCAGCCTGATAAAGTTTAAAATCTCTCAAACTTAAATGGCAGTATCTATAATGATCAGTGTTATCAATGGCAGATGGCGGATTATGATGGCCATCCAAAAATCCGCCATATAAATATGGCGTTGATGCCTATAACAGAAACATGGCGAATATAATCGGCATTGCGACCTATGACGGCTGGCACAAAATCCGCCATGGCAGCAATTTGACAACACTGATAATGATTATAAGCGACATATGATTCCCCTTGTGATAGATTCTGAAGATAATTTGTTGAAGATTGGCGCAAATTAAGGAGAATCAACAGATTCTGATTTGTACAGTTTTATGACAGCTTTATATCCTTAAATGTATATTAGTATTAGTTGTTTATTAGCCTTTCCTATTCTATTAGAATTAGCAATTAAAGGGAGATTTACTTCCCTCATTCTTAGGCCAGATTAGCGCCCAGCCTTAATCTCCTAGTGTGTATAAATACTGCTTTGTATCATTGTACAAAAACATGAAATGATATCAGAATTCCGCATGGTATCAGAGCACGATCTGATCCATCCCTAAGAAGAAAAAAAAACCCTAGCGCCGCCAGCAATGGGGGAACCTCTCGACAAGCAGCCAAAGGATGAGACTGGATCATTTCCGACCAGCTCACACGATGGGCTCAGTCATCTCATCAATGGCCATAAGTTAAATGGTCAAAACTATACCCAATGGGTAAGATCAGTCAAGATCTTCCTTCAAGGAAAGGGGAGAGAAGGCTACATCACAGGAGACACAAAATGCCCTGAGAAAGGGAACGCCACCCTTCCAAAATGGCAACTTGAGAACAGCCAAGTAATGTCATGGCTGCTCAACACCATGACCAATGAAATTGGTGAAATTTCATGTTCTATGACACTGCGAAGGAGATATGGGATGCTGTGAAGGAGACATATTCGAATGTGGACAATACTACTGCCATATTTGAGATAAAGAGCATTCTGCACGACCTTCGACAAGGAGAATCTTCGGTTACTGAGTATTTTAATATACTTAGTAGACATTGGCAACAACTAGACATATATGAAGAAGTCACATGGGGCTGTCCAGTGGATAAGAAAAATTCCAAGAGCTGGTGGAGAAGGACAGAATCTACAAGTTCCTTTTGGGACTAAACAAGGACCTAGATGAGGTCCGTGGAAGGATCCTTGGAACCAAACCTCTTCCCAAAATTCGGGAAGCCTTCTCAGAAGTAAGGAGAGAAGAGAGTAGGAGGAAACTCATGTTGGGAAATGCCATCTCAACACCTTCCACCGAAAGCTCAGCAATGGCAGCAAGAGGGAACCAGATGCGGCCATTTCAAAGGAAAAATCGCCCCTGGTGTGATCACTGCAAGAAGCCAGGCCACACAAAAGAAACATGTTGGGTTATACATGGAAAACCCACAGAAGCCAAACAATTCAAAAGCAGGGACAGCAGAGGCAACACAGTCTTTAACCACCAAGAAGCTGAGGTAAACTCTAACTCATCTCCATTTAGCAAGGAACAAATGGAGGCTCTACAAAAACTCCTCAAACAAACCATGCCCTTGGCAGAAAAAGGTGGTACTGCTGTAGTGGCTCAGAGAGGTAATTTCTTACATGCTCTAAATACTAACAAGGAAAAAACAAAGTCATGGATTGTTGACTCAGGGGCCTCGGATCACACGACTGGAAATTTTAATTTGTTTAATAGCTATTCTCCTTGTCCTTTTAACTCCATTGTTCGAATAGCAGATGGCACACATTCTAAGGTCATGGGCTATGAAGCACGGACTCTGACACGGACACCGCGACACGACACGGACACGGACACGCGGACACCGCTAATATAAAAAACACAGGACACAGACACCGCTATATATATATATTAATTAATTTAATAAAACAAAATATAAGCGTCATTTATAATAAATATAAAAGATCTAAATTGAGAAGCAAAATTTATAAATCATCTAAATTGAGCACTATTTTTCATTACAAAAAAAGATTTTAAAACAAGATACAGTAATAGTCTTTCGCCTAGATCCATCCACCTAGATAAATCATTTATCTATTCACCTTCTAAAAACAAAATTGATAAGCTTGAATCCTTCTATAATAATTTAAAAGATTCCAAGAAGTTTATTTTTTTTTTAAAAAAAATTATGATTAGAGTGTCTGAGAAGTGTCCAAGTGGTGTCCAGAGGTGTCCAAGTCAAAAAAAAAATATTTTTTAATTGTGACACTGTAAAAAGATGACGGACACGTGTCGTGTTTCGGAACCGACGAGTGCTCTGGACACGACACGGACACGTAGACACGACATTATGAAGAGGTGTCCGTGCTTCATAGGTCATGGGTACAGGATCAATTATTCTCTCGCCTAATATGACACTTGAATCTGTTTTATATGTGCCGAAACTTGATTGTAACTTGCTTTCCATTAGCAAGATCACAAGAGATTTGAAATGTGTTACTAAATTTTCCCCTAACTTGTGTGAATTTCAGATTTTGGAATCGGGGAAGACGATTGGCAGTGCTAAAGAGTGTGCTGGACTCTACCTACTTCAAGTTGACGAATCAGAAAGAGGACTCAAGAACCAGTCATATGCAGCAGCTGCTGTTCCAAGTAATGACAATTCTGTAATGTTGTGGCACTATCGATTAGGCCACCCATATTTCATGTACTTGGAAAAATTATTTCCTTCGTTATTCAATAAAAATCATAAGCATTTTCAGTGTGAAATTTGCCAACTGTCCAAACATACACGTAGCCAATACCCACCCCAACCCTATAAGCCATCCCAACCTTTTTCCCTAATTCATAGTGATGTATGGGGACCATCACGAATTGCAAATGTTACTGGTTCAAGGTGGTTTGTCACGTTTATTGACGATCACACACGTGTTACCTGGGTGTTTCTAATGAAGGAAAAATCAGAAGTAGGGAGGATCTTTGAGGTTTTTCATAACATGGTGCAAACCCAATTTCAAAGCAAGATCCAAGTGCTCAAAACTGACAATGGCCGTGAGTACTACAACTCTGTACTAAGTTCCTACCTACAGAAAGTTGGCATTGTTCACCAAAGCTCTTGTGTGGACACTCCACAAATGTAATCTGAGTTGTCGAGAGGAAGAATAGACATCTTTTGGAAGTAACTAGATCAATCATGTTAGCCACAAATGTTCCAAAACAGTTTTGGGGGGAAGCTGTCCTTTCAGCAACACACCTCATAAATAGAATGCCTTCCCGGATCCTTAACCTCAAGACCCCACTCTCCACACTACAAACCTTCTTCCCAACCAGCAAAATACTCACCTCCATTCCCTTAAAGATTTTTGGATGCTCATCATTCGTCCACAACCTCAACCCACACCGTAGCAAACTTGACCCAAAATCCATCAAGTGCATTTTCCTTGGTTACTCACCTCACCAAAAAGGGGTACAGGTGTTACTCACCCACCACCAAAAAATTCTACCACACCATGGATGTAACCTTCTTTGAGAACCAGCCTTACTACCCCAAAGTTGGTATTCAGGGGGAGCAATCACACACATATCCAACTGAAACTTTAGAATACCAACCTTGGATGTTTGAACCAACCGAACCGCTTCTTAACCCACTGAAAGGACAAATAGACCAACCTGATGTCGTAATAGAAATCAAGCGGTCGGGCAGAATCAAGCAGACCGAACCTGATGCTATAACAGAATCAAGCAAAGGTCGGCAGAAATCAAGCGATTGAAGCAACCCAACAGAATCAAAGTACACGCGAAGGAAACTGAAAAACTTATGAAAGAAGGAGGAGGAAGGAAGTAGAGTCTAGCACAGCTCCACCGCAAAGCCATGAGTCTCACCAGATTCCAGAAAATGAAATTCCTCAAGGTAATGTAGTCCCAAAATCTGAACTTCCTGTGAACCTTGACACTACTGATATTGATATTCCTATTGCCATAAGAAAAGGGGTGAGAACTTGCACTCAACACCCCATTGAGAAATATGTTTCCTATGGGAAATTGTCACAAAAGTACAGGTCATTTATAGCAGCTATTGACAACATAGAAGTTCCAAGGAATGTTCAAGAAGCTCTACAGAAACCTGAATGGGCAGCAGCTGTAACCGAAGAAGTCCAAGCACTGGTAAAAATGGCACATGGGAAATCACCACCATACCTGAGGGGAAGAGACCAGTGGGATGCAAGTGGATATTTTCAGTTAAACACAATGCTGATGGGAGTATAAACAGGTACAAGGCCCGGTTAGTTGCAAAGGGCTTTATACAATCATATGGAGTGGACTATGAAGAGACATTTGCACCGGTGGCAAAACTCAACTCAGTCAGGGTCCTATTATCCTTGGCAGCAAATCTAGATTGGCCCCTACACCAATTAGATATAAAGAATGCCTTCCTAAACGGCAAGCTAGAAGAGGAGGTGTATATGCAAATACCTCCCGGGCTTGAATCACCTAACACCTCAAACATGGTATGCAAGCTCCATAAATCTCTATATGGCCTGAAACAATCTCCAAGGACGTGGTTTGATAGAGTAACAAGAGTTGTCAGGGAAGATGGCTTTGTCCAATGCCAAACAGATCACACTATGTTTGCTAAGCACTCTACGAATGGAAAAATAGCCTTATTTATTGTCTATGTTGATGATATTGTCATTACAGGAGATGATCATGATCAAATCAACCACCTCAAGAGTATCTTAACCAGAGAATTTGAAGTCAAAGATCTAGGCCAACTCAAGTACTTTCTAGGGATGGAAATTGCTCGGACAAAGGATGGTATTTATGTTTCTCAAAGGAAGTACACTCTGGATCTACTGAAAGAAACAGGGATGCTTGGATGCAAAGCTGCCAATACTCCCATAGAACCCGTGAAACAGAGGGAAGAAGAAAGTGTTCCAGCTGATAAGGATAGATACCAAAGCCTAGTTGGAAAATTAATCTATCTAACTCACACTAGACCAGATATTGGTTTTGCTGTAAGCTTGGCTAGTCGCTACATGTCCAACCCAACTGAGACTCACATGAAGACTTTAAATAGAATTCTACAATACCTAAAGGGTACACCTGGCCGCGGGCTCCACTTCCAGAAGAGCTCAAACCAAGGAATTGAAGTCTATACCGACTCAGATTGGGCGGGGAGTTTATCTGACAGGAAATCCACTACCGGCTATTGCACATTTGTGTGGGGAAACTTGGTAACTTGGAGAAGTAAGAAGCAATTTGTGGTTGCTAGAAGTAGTGCAGAAGCTGAATTCAAGGCTATGGCACAAGGAATTTGTGAAGGGATTTGGCTCAAACGAATGTTGGATGAGATCAAAATTCCTACTAACTACACTATGAGAATACTGTGTGACAACAAGGCTGCTATAAGTATTGCAAAGAACCCTGTTCACCATGATAGAACAAAGCATGTGGAGATTGACAGACAATTCATTAAGGAGAAAATTTATCATGACTCATGAGATCATAAGTATTGACCATGTTTCATCAAGCAGGCAAACAGCAGATATTCTGACAAAGGCCCTTCCAAGGCACACATACGAGACAATCAGGTCCAATCTGGGTATGATAGATATGTACCACCCAGATTGAGGGGGAGTGTTGAAGATTGGCGCAAATTAAGGAGAATCAACAGATTCTGATTTGTACAGTTTTATGACAGCTTTATATCCTTAAATGTATATTAGTATTAGCTGTTTATTAGCCTTTCCTATTCTATTAGAATTAGCAATTAAAGGGAGATTTACTTCCCTCATTCTTAGGCCAGATTAGCGCCCAGCCTTAATCTCCTAGTGTGTATAAAAACTGCTTTGTATCATTGTACAAAAACATGAAATGATATCAGAATTCCGCATAATTTATGCTCATCAACTGGCACAGTAGTTGAATAATGGACTAAACAACAGAAATAAGTACCGTGATCTTTTTTCCTGCTTAACAGGGAACTCATTGATGGAAATAATGTGGATGCAAGTCTCCTGCTATCGTCCTGCAGTATAAAAAATCCAACAGCTGTAATTACCATAGTAGTGTCAATAGTATTAAAATATCCATAGTGGATAAACATAACCGAATATACAATGAGAGAAATATCCATAGTGGAAGGGGGACTTATTTATGTTTTCCAAGAATCTTAACTTGAGAATCTTAGATTATCGTGATTGCTATGGATATTTTAAAAATTATTACTAGGCAACTAACCAACCCATGAATCTTAGGCAACTTTAAAAATTATTGCTCTGATAATTACCCACGCTAATCTGTAGAGTTAGGACCAAACCAACCTTCGCTGCCTTGCTTCCAGAGAGTTCAAATTTGGCTTTCCAAGTAAAAGATGGCACTGGAACAACAGAAAACCCAGAGGCAACTAAGATACCAATCCACAGCCCATACCCAAATCCGCCACTCCACCAGCCCTTGAATGCAAAGGATGGGAAAAAATATTAATCTGAGCAAAATAATAATCGATACATACTTTTCTAAATGTTAATATAGAAGAAGTAAATTAAAATTATGATTTAAAGATCAAAATGAAAATAAATCGTTGGATAAGCAAACTACGTATATTTCTTCAAAGAAAAATAATTTTAAACATTGAATATTCATGGCTTAAATAAGTTTTGTCCCTCTAAACATAGAGGGTTTTAATTTTAGTCCCTGTGAAAATATTTTGCTCTTTTTATCCTTCATTTTTCTGGACTCTGGACTCTGGACTTCTCGGCACCCCCCCCCCCCCCGCACGAATGGCATGTGGATGTGTGCTATATAGGAGGGAGGCAGTCCAATTGATGCTTAAATTTGTTATGGTGATGAATGCCAAAATTCTGTTACAACCAATTGTGCTGTGAAGCATAGTGTGAATAAGTTGTTGAGCAAGTGCTGCAAAGCGATCTCATGGGATAGCCATTTTGACTTTGGCAAAGGTGGTCCTTCGATGTCTGCGGGTTGCTCTACATCACAGTGGGTGAAAGAAGCCAGAAGGGGAGGTGTGGTTATGTTAGTGGTTCAATACAAAGGTTGTTTTGGTGGCTCTATGGCTTGCTGGTTCACACACAGGGACGATGACTAAATGATTGTGTTGTTACTTGTTATGATGCTTGGTCCATGGGAGGAAGAAGATGGGTGTTAAGGACATGTGGGATGACTTTGTACACGTGGACCACTTATGTGACATTCTGCTAGTCATATCATCATCCAAGAGATGACAGCTAAAGACATGGACTAAAAGTGCAAGCTCTGAAAAATCAGGGATTAAAAGGGGGAAAAGTTTACAGAGACTAAAATAAAAACTCGCTATACTTGGAGAGACTAAAAAAATATGTCAATATTCATCATTGCCAATTTCCGCATACCAATTATAGTAATAATTAGCACATAAAGATGCCTTAAAGTTGATTAGCATCATTTCTAACTAGGAAAGGCCGTTCAGCTTGTTGAAAATGGGTTTCTTTCATAAAAGCAATAGATTATTCATCTTAATAAGTAAATAGTACTAGCAGCCAACACTTGACGACAGCTAATATTCCAGCATTCCCAAAATATGTCAACCTTATACACTGCGCTAGTGCTCATACTAAATGACATAATCACATTCTAATTTAATTACATTAAAGATGTTAGGAATAAAATGATTTTTATTGCAACTCAAGGAACATGTGTCAGTCAAGCTGAAAGGCAAAGCGGTTTATACTTGCAGATTCTTTAGGCAGAGTTTTCTTTCTGTTACAGAGTAAGAATTCAGTTAGGAATTCAGTTAGGATTAGTTAGATTTTAGTCTCACTATAAATACCACATTGTATCATACATTTACATATCGTTGTTAATCATAATTCCTTATGAGAATTACTCTTATCAAGCTCTCAAGCTTACTTCTCCTATGATCATAAACCCTATGATCATAATCATAGGAGAAGTCGATACATAATCATGTGAAATATGTCAAGGCCAAGTGACCTACTAATTTCGTATGAATGGGTAATTTAAGAAAGTAATAAGTTATTAATAAGCAGCAATATATTGGAGTTTTCGAAAAGCTAATTTGAGCGAGCATACTAACCTGCTTCCCATCTTGTGGAAAAGGGAGCGACTGCTCTATATATGCAGTGGTTCCTAATGAAATCAAGAATCAATTTGCAAATAGCCAACCACAAACAGTGTCAACCTTCAATATGAAAAAGCAAAATAATGATTCAAAAATTACTGTAGCAAACTGAGGACTTACTACTAGGAGTCTATAAATTAGATTACCAGAGATGGGAAATAATAAGCATCATCTACCACAGAAATGCTAACTAACAAACCAGCAGACTGAGAAATATTATAGGACAAGCCAAGGACGTATGAAAAAACATCAATCAATCCTCAATCCATTAACATTTTCCACAAATACACAAGAAAACGAGGTTGTTAATCTTTCTGTCTAAACAACCTACAATGTAAATGGCACTATCAATTTAACTTTTCAAATGTAAATAATAAACATCGACATAGTAGATCTTATCAAAACTTATGACTGTCCAGTGCATAGTAATAAATACAACAGAAGCTTTGGCTTCAGAATGCTAAGATCATACAATAATTCCAGATATTATCTATTTCTGTGATTGTGTGTATTTTACTACTTCCTGTCCATCCACAGTTTCTTTTAACTCCACATTTTGCATTACTGAAATTTATCAATAAAATATTAAAAACACACATACAAGCAGGCTAAGATTCTAAGAACAAATCAACTCAGTAGGATTGTCTCAGCTCTCAACATATCATAGTCACAGTATCAATGTATCATAATATCATATTCAGACTCTCAGTCTTACTCTTAACATATCATAATAGTCTTAAGTAGAAAGAAAATAATAAAGACTATAAGTGAAGAACTATAGAAGGATAACTAACAACTTAACAAAATGAGAAAACAGATAAACTGACCAAATCCTACAATGATTCATTTCCACCGTTAGTATAAATAGAAATAAGGGTTAAATATATTTTTAATCCCTATAAAATCAGAATATATTAATTTTGGTTCCTACAAAAATTTTATAAGTTTCTAGTCCCTATAAAATACAGAAATTGAGCGCTTTTGGTTCCCCATAGGGACTGTTGAGGTACTTAAAATATACTATTTTTGTTAAATACAATTATACAGGGACTAAGAATGTAAAAAAATAAAAAAAATAAAGGAACCAAAATTAACATAGTCCCAAGTTTATAGGGGCTAAAAGTATACTTGACCCTAGAAATAAATAGTTAGTTGCCGCAGAGACATTTATGTAGAAATAAAGATAGAGAAAACATAGTATACCAGCTGGAGCATCAAAACTACGAACCAGCTGAACAATAGAATTGGCATTTAAACGTCTTCGTGTTCTTTTGCCAACAAGTATTTGCACATGAGGAGAGTCAAATACCTGCATATATTGGACTGATATAATCACATCCTTTGTCAATATGGAGATAAATTCTGAACGGAACCTACAGTATCTGTTTAAAACGTGAAAATCAAGGGACGGGGGGATCTAATGCCAACCCAATTTACATAAGTAGAAAGGAATATCATATACTGTTGAAATCAACCTCATTCAGATTTCAATGCCTCTTCCTTCCTTATATGAACAAATCTAAGACTAACACTGCACACAGCATCAGTCGACACTGTTATGTCACTAATAAATTACTCTCCATAATTCACAAACTAGATGCATATTCAAGGAATGGGTAGACTAAAATTTCCTGTCCGTTTCTTTCTTCCATTATAATAATATCAAAAGATCATCCATTAGGGAGCCTCCTCTGGTTGTGAAAATATTATCTACAGTCCCAAATCCCAATAATAAAGATATAATTTATTATGCATTCTTGCAATTACCACCTTAGTGCAGAACAATATCTAATAATATTAATAGCAAACAGCACTACAGCAGTTCTTCCACTTTCAGTATTCTTCCTTCATCATATCCCAATCTGCAATGGGTATCACTTCCATTGCTTTTGGTGATCTACATAATCAGACATAAATATGTGCATGCTCAAAATTGTGCAAGCCCTAAATACTTAAGCACAAAGCCTTAATGTCATCCATGCTTCATACCTACCCCAAGCTTCTAGGATCCTACACAAATACTGCAAACATTTTAGCTAAAATGCGCCAATAATACAAAGTTACAAATCCTGGAACCACCATAAATGGACCTCAAATATTTCCTTTCAATGAATATCTCCCTCCTCGATGGAACTTACAACTGAACAAATATATAACAAGACATGTGTCCTAAAAACCACATATACAAAGGCGCAATCAACTACATGTAAACTGCATACCTATTCCATCCACAAGCAATTCTCTACAAAATATGCAACAAGAGGAATGCTAGCGACATTCTCTTTAAAAACCACTCATTGAAGGCACTCTTTGTGATTGGAGCATTTCTTAAAAAGACAACACATTTTTTTAAAAGTGATCAATTTACAGGCAATTAAAGTGATCACAAAGATTGTGTTTAAAAGAGTGCATTCTTAGCATTTCTCTTTGCAACAAATCAACAATAGCGACCAGCATAACAAAAGGTATGCAGCCTATAGGTTTTAGATAATATCCATAAACAGCACTGTCATATAGAAAATGCCCATAGTTAACCAAATTTTGACCAAACCACAACCCTTCTAATTCTATGCTCCATGGGTTTTGGTGGGACTCCATTCCTACTTTTTTAGGCATAGAGTTCTTTAATAATAGGTTTGGCTTTCCAGCATATAGATTTGTTTAGTCCCCTCTTTTGGGTGCTTCCTGTTTCTCTGTTGTTCCATGGGTTTTGGCCTAGTCCCCCTATGTCTTTCATGTATTCTTTTTTCTCTTTTTTTCAGTAAAAACAGGGGAGGCACTATTTTTCCTTCTAGATGTTTTTTTCCCTAAGAAAGGTTTTGCATCAGAAGATTTTAGCGAGGCTCATTTCCTTCATTTAAAAAAAAATTCTAATTCTATGCTAAAATCAGTGAAGCATGGGTACTCCAAAAATTAAAGCCGTCTGCAGGGTGCGTCTGCACGTCTCTACCCTACTACTGCGTGTAAAATATGTAAAAAATATCGTATTTCAAGCGTCTGCACTGCACTTCTGTACCATATCTCGTACCCGTGCAACATAGGCTAAAATAGCCAAATTTATAAACACAACCATTTATTCAAAAACTTTATAAGCACAATCTCGGTACATTCTGAACCACACCCCAACAAATCCTCACGCAAAATACCCTAAATTGGCACACATGTAGCACTTCAAAAATTTCATCCCCCACCTCCCACCCCACCCCCCCTCTCCAAATCACCAAAAGTTTCTCAGTGATGAATTAACTCTATCTAAAAAATTTTAACCAAAACAAAAGGAAAGGGAAGAACTTTATCATAAAGAGAGAGTAAAAAAAAAGCACGCTAGCTACCTGAGCTGAGCAAACAGAATCATGGATTTTCAACAGCGCTACAGCACCAGAGACATCTGGGTCAATTCCAAGGATCCATTTGGAGGCTTCAATTTTGTGTGTGAGGTCCTGCTCTTCATTCAAAACATGCGTGTTTCCTGTGGGGGAAGGGTAAGAGAGTGAAGCCAACCAATTCTCCTTCAATTGAGCATTCGAAGGAGCCACAACCCTGCGCCTTCTGTTAGGAACTATGATTTTAGGGTGGTTCAGATTCTGGGTCTGGGTCTGGGTCTGGGTTTGGGTCTGGGTAAGAGAAGAGGCACAGAAGGCCCTGATGTCAATAGAGGAGGTGAAGAAAATGGTGGGTTTGAGTTGGGGAGAGAGTTTGTTCATGAAATGCAAATGGGTTTGGTGGAACTCTGATGTGAATTGCGTTTTCAGGGATTCCATGACAATGATAAAACACAAAAGGACGGCGCATAAAGAAACAAAGAAAGGAGGGAAGAAAGGATGTCAAAACAAAATCAAATTCAATTTATCCGCTCTCTTTAGTTATTTTCTTGACATAATTACGGCTTAGGTCATATCTGAGAGCTACAGTAAAGACCCAACTTAGTCACGGACAAAAAAACGCGCAACTCAATTTAGCCATAAGAAAAAAAAAATAAGTCTTGAAATAGTTAGTCTCTATATTTATCTTCACCCAAAACTGTATGTTAAAGTGATGATGTGTACTGTTAACTACTAATGTGTACCGTTAAGTAATGTCACCGTGTATAATATGATGAACACAAGTAAAACCATATTGTGGATAAATTCCAACGTGAACTACTATGCCAAAATAGCCAAATTTATAAAAATCGTTTAACGAAGTAGTAGTTAACGTCAAGTTGCGGAATAATTAAAAAACATAAAACCATATTGCGGAAATAAAACTCATAACTCCGATGTCACGTGTCTCAAAGCTAAACCCTTAGTCTTTACATCGGAATAATAAACAATAACAAATCATAAAATAAATCCTAAGCTAAGCAGCATCGTGTAGACTCCTCCCCGGCATCCACGTCCACTTCATCACCTGCATGCTTCTCATCTACCCGTACACGGGGTGTACAAGTAGCCACAAACACAAAGGGGTGAAGAATCATATCGTTATGAAAAGATACACGGCATGGAACAAATAAACATGATGTGGAAACATCGAAACATATAACACATTAGGAGTCTATCACATCGAAATCTAAATAATCAACGGTCCTACATCGACAAACTAGCTAATGCAAACCTAACAATCTACTCCATCTAATCATGAGGATACTTTCATCTCCAAGTAAACGGATGTGAGTGCCCTCAACATCTAGAGACACAAACAGAGTCTAGTCAGGGTGATCTAGTGTATGAATGGGACGCCCCAGCAGTGTCCCGTGTAACACCCCGATTTCGGAGCGCTACTGTGCAACCCAATCTAATGCTGAAAACATTTAATGCTTGTATGCTTTCAGTTAAAGAGTACTCTTATGTATTTCGCAATGGAAAAACAGGAGTAATTTTTTTCCTTTCCTTTACATATTCTTTCCTTTGAAACCCTTTTCAAAAATGAGACATAGAGTACTACAGTTTTCTAAATGATGCCAATTCAAACTTTTGCAATTATCAGAGTATAATGCATCACAAATAATACTTCACATAACATAATCATTTCGCACTAAGGCGAGGTTCTCTGAAAAGAGTAATTACGAAACAATCAATACAAAATCCTAAGCTAAGCTGGCTGACAACTATAACTCTTCTTGAGAAACAAATTTCAGAAGATCAAACACGAAGTACTCAGAGGAATCTTCCTCCACCGCTCAATCTTCAATGCTCCTAAAAGACGAAGTCGCAACAGCCATCTGAACTCCATCCGAAGTGACATCCATAAGGACATCCAATCCAACAACAAAGTGCAAGGGTAAATCCTTTGTCCACGAGTTTATCATAGGCTATGTCGCATGCAAACGATATATACATATATAATACAACAACACTCTTTTATATACATATACATACTTAATAGACCGTACACAATCAACATGGTATATCAAGCATGGCATGTGAGCAAACAAAACAACCAACAGATCAACAATCAAGGCACTACAATATCAACCATTGCATGAGAGCAGTAAGTCTATCAACAGATAAGTGATCAAGTCATCACAATATCCAATTCATCAACAATTCCTCACATATCATAAATGCGGTTAGCTATGCATGTCAATGCAGTATGGCTAGTTTGTGTATACACCTGCAGCCTTAAACAAGGTCAGCAGAGACGAGGAACTTTATTTCCCAACGTCCAAATCAACTCCCCTACCAAGGGTATTGCCACAAAGGCTTGCCACACATTAGGCTTTCTGCCACACGGGCATGCAGTGACAACTCGTCCTTTTGAAGTCCTGAAGACAATCAAACGCTCCGAGTGTCGATGCTCAATGGTCAGTATACATCCAAACAAATTCAACAACATGGCATGCTCACCGTAGGGAGCGCCCGAGTAATGTTTTAATTAATCAATGCGGATCGACGACACCTCAACTCACTCACTCTACTTAGTGAATTTTCATGCTTCCAATTCTTATATTACCTAGGTGAGGTTGTACCAAAATAAATAACTCATTTAGCTTTGGGTCATTGGAACCCGAGTTTCATCAAATTCTTTATCTAGCATGGTTCCATTTCTACTTATCTATAAGCTTAGGCTAGTCATACTACAACCCTCATGCTTATTTTTAAACCAAAATACCTTTAACAATTACTTAGAGTGCAAACACAGACCCAAAGTCCGGTGCTCAATTGCGAATGCTAGTCTTAATCTCGGATCGTAACTCTAGGCACGTAATGCGGACCACTAGGCTCAACTTTTAGGTTAAGGTACTAGGCACGCCATACGGAACACTAGGTCCAATCCTAAACCAAGAAAATGCGCACGCAAACAGACATTAAATCCCAAAGACAGACACATAGTCCATATGCTCAATAGGAACACTAGGTTCCCTATGATTTAATCTTTCAAAAACTCGATCTTTGAACTCTCTTTCTCTATTCTTATATCACTCCTATGTATCTGAAAATACTCTTTTAGTTCTAGGTCGTTGAAACCCTAGTTGTGTTAAATAACACACTGGAAGAATTCCCAGGAAAGAGAGGTGGTGCGAACACTCTTAATTACCAAGTCTTTCCTAGCCAGAATTTCTCAGGCGCATCATTTAACTCAACCGTTTTTGCAAATCGTACTATTTATTTCAAATTCTTTTCTTTACTATCATTCCATTGAAATTTCCTTGCAAGCTTTGGCTAGTTATACTAAAACCTTCACGCTTACTTTTAAATCAAAATGCCCTTAACAATTTGCTTACGAAATCAGAATTCGGCCAGGAATCGCATCGATTTACCGATGTAAATCGTCAACCAATAGCAGTCGATCAACGCATTATTAATTAATCCATCATCAACAACAATATTTTCATATTCCAAGTCAATACCAAATTCCATTTAAATCCTACTTGATTCATGGAAAACAACATCAATCATAATGCCTCACAGGGCCAACGACATGCTATAGCATTTCAACAGCATATAACAATTCAATAGGCTACAACATGCTCCACAGTTTCATCAACTTCAAGTCTAATCAAATCACTCAAACAAGATTTAAGTCACGCAATACAATTCAATTTGCCACGCAGGGCCAAAAGCATGCTACAACATTTCCAACAACACATAAAAGTACTACAAGTACTACCACACTATCAAACAATCAAACAAGCAACAAACAAGGCGAAAAGCCCAAACTCATTATATAAGAATTTCCCTTACCTTGGGCGCTTTAACAATCCAAGCAAGGTAATTCGGAACCATCGTCAAGTCGCAACTCGCGCGTACCTCAAGCACGAACCTTAACAACGCAAACTTAATACAATTAGGACTAAAACTCAATTCTAATGCCCCTAGGGCAGCCACGGCTTAGACATCCTAAAGCCTAGGAATTACTTGACTTAATCCCTAATTGGTCCTATCTAGTCATACAACAAGTTACAAGTTCAAGCCATGCAAGTTTTGAAACTTTTACAAAAGCTACACACTTAGAAAAATACCTAAACCAAAACTTACCACTTTGAATAGTGTTTTACCAATTGGAATAGTATTTTCCAAACTTTGGACATATTTTTAAGGCATCAAAACAAAGCAACATTTTGAGAAACAAAAGCCTTTTGGTTTTAATTATAAACCTTTAACTATACTCTAAAATTTATCCCAAAATCAAACCTCCTTGTATAGTTTTACCAAATCCATTTTCCATACACTTTTATAACACACTTAAGGCTTGAAATCAACTAAAATTTAACTCTAAAAATCTTTACCAATTTCGGCCAAATAAAGATTAAAACATAACCAAGTTTTGCAATCCTATTTAAAACATTTAACGCATAAGTCTTTACAAGTTTAATCCCAAAATCAAAAGCTAACATTAACACCACTTTTAGACCATAAAAACAAGTTCAAAAAACTCATTTAAGACTATAAAGGTTGCTGTTTTCAAACATAAAAGAGGTGTAAAAGTTTTTATTTACAACTTCACTTTTAAGACTAATTCATGCAAACTAGTTTAGCTACTAAACATATAAACTAAGATCTACTATCTTGACCACTTTTAAGAAACCAAATCATGTTCATAACACTTAAACAAACCCAAATAAGTTGTTGTCTTTAAACTCATAAAACAGCCCCAAAATTCATTTTGTTTCACACAATTTTTCAAAGCTTTAAACATAACAATCTTTATAGATTTAAAGCACTAACCAAAAGCCAACTTCCTTAACACCTAATATACTTTAAAAACAAGTTAAAACATCCCCTAAACCATGCTTAGGAGCCACGGTTCCAGCCCCTAAAAATCCCCAAATTATTTTCACATAACTTGTTAAACATGCATATTGACTAGTTTCCAAACTAATCAAGTATAACCCATCAAAGAACTAACTTTAAATCAACAAAATCAAACCAAAACAACCTTGAACAGCCCCTAATTTCGTTCAGCCCCAAAACCTAGGGTTTCCCAAATTTCAATTACCAAAAACAAGCTTAATCATTGAAGGAAACAAAGGGCTAAAAGACTAGTCATGCATATCTAGCTAAATCTAACACCTTTAAGCAAAAATGATTCCTAAAACCAACCAAACCCATTCATGGCAGCCAAGAAGAAAAGGAAATGGGTTAGGACTCTTACCAACCAAGATGATGATGATTGATCATGAAGGAAGAAGAAAGGATGGAAGGAATCAAGGATTAAGGACTAAAACTTCAAGTTTCTCCAAGATCTTGAACTTTCTCTCTCAAGAATTTTTTTTTCTCAAACCTTCAACAATGAAAGAATGGATGGATCTGATCTTGAGCAAGGGAGAAGGCCACGAAATTTTTGAGGGCAAGAATGGAAAGGAAAAGTTCATTTAGTTCCAACTTAACCAATTAGTTACTAACTAACTAAGTTAACTACCTACAAATTACTAATTAACCAATCATAATAAAACACATGTCATGGAAGGTTCTAAAAGTCCATATTCAGCTCCCCTAGCACATGTGCAGCTGCCATACATCCCCCTTGGCCACAGGTTTCGTTTCGTCACGTTTTCGCGCGTTCTCGCTCAACCGGGTGCACGACGTTACGCGTATATTAGGAATTTAATAATAAAAACTCCAAAAATATTTCTAATTATAACCCCACACCCAAAAATCACAAATATTCCTCGTGGCATAAGAAAAGTATCTATGTATCTCGTTTTCTCGAAATGCGAACCGAAGCGTCGCAATTAGGCAGTCTCTGGCCATAGAAAATACACTAAATATTTTCTGATGCCCAAAAATTCTAGAAAAATTACAATAAATCCTAAATATTGGAAAATGATAAGATCTCAAATTTTATAAAATTTGGATCACGTTTGGGCATGTTTCAGTTAGAAACACACACAATAGCCTATCTACTGGTAATTCAACGATTCTCGCAGTAATAAAACTCGTAAATTAGTGAGGATCACTAATTTCAATTTCTCTTATCATATAGATATTATTCAATCAATAAAATTATCAAAACAAAATCATTAAAATAATAGTCATATTAAATATGACATAAAACAGACAATTAGTACAATAACTAAACCATGAAAAATCAAACTATGACTTGAAAATATTTATTAAATCCTGAAAATTATTTCTCATATAATAAAATAATTTTCTTCAATCAAATGGCCATTTTTCACATTTTTCAGATTAATTCATATTAAAAACAGATATCGTCTACACCGTCTGTTAATCAATTAACTACTAAAACAAGAACCTGTTTACAATAAATCTTAGTAGTTCTTCGTGACTTTTAACAAACCATTGAGGTGATCAATCTGTATGATTTATTTTCAAGTAGTCGGAAACTATAAAATAATTTTCATAAAAATTGGGATGTTACATTACCACCCTCCTTAAAAAAATTTCGTCCTCGAAAATTAACTTATAAACCAAGACAAAACCAAAATGATGAAAAGTCATAACTTAATATTAAACATATCATAAATACGAACTTTGAAATTTAATACAACATAATAATTTTTCACTCAATAATCAAACACAAAGCATACATTTTATTCATATATCCTTACTAAAGTAAGGCACTACATCATTAACTTAAACGTTTACAAAACACACATCGCACGTCCATGTTGAAGAAGTCCTCGCGAATGACGCTTTATTCCAATCTACGATCACGAACACAATCACAAACACGGTCACGAACACGCATACCACGAACACGGTCACGAACACGCGATCACGAACACGGTCACGAACTCGTATAGTCACATGCTAACCCCAACAAGACATTGCCAACATAAAAACACTCACGGAACCTAAAATCTTCTATGAACCCATGGTCCGTAGACAAAACAAGAAAGAAGAATTTGCACGATCACCAAACACAAAATCATCGACAACATCAACCAAAGCATAAACGCCAAGGAATTGCATAAGGATCTTCCCCCAAAGTCATCCTAAAGCTCACGGTTTGCAAGGAGAACAAGAAGATGAATATTTGGTTTTTCTCACACTAGAACTCACGACACTTCACACTAAAATGGAAACAAACTCCTCTCCTCCTTATATATATAAGTGTGGTTGGCCAATGGTCAAAGGAAATAAGATAACTCACAAGAAAGGAGAAGAAAGGAATCTTAGATGTCTACCAATATCAACATCAATAATGAACTCACATCCCCCCTTGTTAATGAGGCCGAAACTAGCAAGAAAGAAAGGAAGAAAAAATGGTCCATACCCAAAATTCTATTAAGCCATCAATGTGTCTAAAGACAAGATAAAGTGGAATAGAATTTTTACAAAATTGTCTAACCCATGATCATGACACCATACTCCCACTAACAATTCTCACCTACTCAAAAAATGCTCTCTTCAATTAGCCCCACGGTCTCGGCGTCGCTCTAATTCACTGTGTCAGGGTAGTCGCATAATCAGTTGCTCGATTGGCGACAAATCACGTAAATTAAATTATCAAGAGAAATTTAATTCAACGCGCTCTAAAATATTCGCGTATAAGAAATACGCTCACAAAATAATCACATTAATAATTTCACGAATAATCAAAATAACATATATCATAATACCAAAATATAATAAAAATTTGGATTTTGGAATCTAATATAATAATAAAATACGTCACAGAGTTAAAACACTTATGTGGTCTATAGTTAGAACCACGCACACACCATAATACATATAGTACGATAATTATAGCGTCACCTATGGATAATCTCTCTCGTAAATCTCGGCCCACTCAGCTCCTTTGTGTCGCATTTCACGAGGCAAAGTCTTCAAATGATGCGTTCTCCGCTCCGCTTAATGTGTAAACACGCCTTAGTGGTTGGTCTTGCGGCTCAGACATTGTTGACAAGCAGACTCAACTCGTGGTGCTTTGCGATCTGCAGACAGATATCCCAATTCCTTGCGGTTTAAGTATAATCTTTCCATGGTTGGTTATCATAACGTTGTGCTCCTCATCTTCACCGCTGAAGTAGTGCGTCTTGGCTATTGATACTTGTGATTCCCTCTTCATTTATCATGTAGACATATCCTTCGATGAGTTGGGCACACAACCTTCGCGATCCACATCCGCAATTGATAGTCCTTAAAAATATGTCCTGGCTACTTGCGATCCAAAGATAGTCGGCCCTTCAATAGCTCGCTCCTTGACTGTTCCTTGCTTCCACATTGATGACAGTGCCACTTCAACTCCTAGCCATTCCCAATAGCCAACGTCACAGAATAATTCTGATTGTGTGATTTCCTTGAGGATGGAAATAAGATGTTCCTTGTTGATGTATTCCTCTCTGTCCTTTGCCCTGATAATCTGGCTTAACTGGACCTCTAATAGCTTGCTCCTCCATTTGTTGTCTTAGCCAATCGTGTTGATTCTCCACGGCAATCTGTTGCGCGACAGTAGTTGCTATCTCGACTATCACTCGGATTACGTGATTAACGTCTAACTTACAAGCTCTAGAGAGACTTGTTCGCCGAAAGGCATCAATTTCTACACAATAAACTAACCAAAATCCCCATCGCAAAATCAATCATCCGGGATAATTGCAACCAATTTCACACAATGTCACACCTGTTTCAACTAGGAAACATCACGCATAATCACAAACAAGATTCACATAACCTAGGCATAATAAACTTATACCCGACAATTCCCAACAATCTAGGCTTAGACAAAGCGGTCAGGTTAGAACCGAATCGCCTCGATACCACTTAATGTAACACCTCGATTTCGGGCGCTCATCGTAACCCAATCTAATCAAAACATTTAATGCTTGTATGCTTTCGCTAAAGAGTACTCTTATGTATTTCGCAATGGAAAAACAGGAGTAATTTTTTTCCTTTCCTTTACATATTCTTTCCTTTGAAACCCTTTTCAAAAATGAGACATAGAGTACTACAGTTTTCTAAATGATGCCAATTCAAACTTTTGCAATTATCAGAGTATAATGCATCACAAATAATACTTCACATAACATAATCATTTCGCACTAAGGCGAGGTTCTCTGAAAAGAGTAATTACGAAACAATCAATACAAAATCCTAAGCTAAGCTGGCTGACAACTATAACTCTTACTGAGAAACAGCTCAGCAAGATCAAACACGAAGTACTCAGAGGAATCTTCCTCCACCGGCTCAATCTTCAATGCTCCTAAAAGACGAAGTCGCAACTCTGAACTCCATCCGGAAGTGACATCCATAAGGACATCCAATCCAACAACAGTGCAAGGGTAAATCCTTTGTCCACGAGTTTATCATAGGCTATGTCGCATGCAAAGCGATATATACATATATAATACAACAACACTCTTTTATATACATATAAATACTTAATAGACCGCACACAATCAGCATGGTATATCAAGCATGGCATGTGAGCAAACAAAACAACCAACAGATCAACAATCAAGTCACTACAATATCAACCATTGCATGTGAGCAGTAAGTCTATCAACGAGATAAGTGATCAAGTCATCACAATATCCAATTCATCAACAATTCCTCACATATCATAAATGCGGTTAGCTATGCATGTCAATGCAAGATGGCTAGTTTGTGTATACACTGCAGCCTTAAACAAGGTCGGCAGAGACGAGGAACTTTATTTCCCAACGTCAAATCAACTCCCCTACCAAGGGTATTGCCACAAAGGCTTGCCACACATTAGGCTTTACGCCACACGGGCATGCGGTGACAACTCGTCCTTTTGAAGTCCTCAAGACAATCAAACGCTCAGAGTGTCGATGCTCAATGGTCGATATACATCCAAACAAATTCAACAACATGGCATGCTCACCGTAGGAGCGCCGGAGTAATGTTTTAATTAATCAATGCGGATCGACGACACCTCAACTCACTCACTCTACTTAGTGAATTTTCATGCTTCCAATTCTTATATTACCTAGGTGAGGTTGTACCAAAATAAATAACTCATTTAGCTTTGGGTCATTGGAACCCGAGTTTCATCAAATTCTTTATCTAGCATGGTTCCATTTCTACTTATCTATAAGTTTAGGCTAGTCATACTACAACCTCATGCTTATTTTTAAACCAAAATACCTTTAACAATTACTTAGAGTGCAAACACAGGACCCAAAGTCCGGTGCTCAATTGCGAACGCTAGTCTTAATCTCGGATCGTAACTCTGGCACGTAATGCGGAACACTAGGCTCAACTTTTAGGTTAAGGTACTAGGCACGCCATACGGAACACTAGGTCCAATCCTAAACCAAGAAAATGCGCATAAACAGGACATTAAATCCCAAAGACAGACACATAGTCCATATGCTCAATAGGAACACTAGGTTCCCTATGATTTAATCTTTCAAAAACTCGATCTTTGAACTCTCTTTCTCTATTCTTATATCACTCCTATATATCTGAAAATACTCTTTTAGTTCTAGGTCGTTGAAACCCTAGTTGTGTAAAATAACACACTGGAAGAATTCCCAGGAAAGAGAGGTGGTGCGAACACTCTTAATTACCAAGTCTTTCCTAGCCAGAATTTCCCAGGCGCATCATTTAACTCAACCGTTTTTGCAAATCGTACTATTTATTTCAAATTCTTTTCTTTACTATCATTCCATTGAAATTTCCTTGCAAGCTTTGGCTAGTTATACTAAAACCTTCACGCTTACTTTTAAATCAAAATGCCCTTAACAATTTGCTTACGAAATCGACATGGAATCGCATCAGATTTACCGATGTAAATCGTCAACCAATAGCAGTCGATCAACGCATTATTAATTAATCCATCATCAACAACAATATTTTCATATTCCAAGTCAATACCAAATTCCATTTAAATCCTACTTGATTCATGGAAAACAACATCAATCATAATGCCTCACAGGGCCAACGACATGCTATAGCATTTCAACAAAGATATAACAATTCAATAGGCTACAACATGCTCCACAGTTTCATCAACTTCAAGTCTAATCAAATCACTCAAACAAGATTTAAGTCACGCAATACAATTCAATTTGCCACGCAGGGCCAAAAGCATGCTACAACATTTCCAACAACACATAAAAGTACTACAAGTACTACCACACTATCAAACAATCAAACAAGCAACAAACAAGGCGAAAAGCCCAAACTCATTATATAAGAATTTCCCTTACCTTGGGCGCTTTAACAATCCAAGCAAGGTAATTGAACCATCGTCAAGTCGCAACTCGCGTACCTCAAGCACCTAACCTTAACAACGCAAACTTAATACAATTAGGACTAAAACTCAATTCTAATGCCCCTAGGGCAGCCACGGCTTAGACATCCTAAAGCCTAGGAATTACTTGACTTAATCCCTAATTGGTCCTATCTAGTCATACAACAAGTTACAAGTTCAAGCCATGCAAGTTTTGAAACTTTTACAAAAGCTACACACTTAGAAAAATACCTAAACCAAAACTTACCACTTTGAATAGTGTTTTACCAATTGGAATAGTATTTTCCAAACTTTTACCAATTGGAATAGTATTTTCCAAACTTTGAGCATGCCATGTTGTTGAATTTGTTTGGATGTATACTGACCATTGAGCATCGACACTCGGAGCGTTTGATTGTCTTCAGGACTTCAAAAGGACGAGTTGTCACTGCATTCCCGTGTGGCAGAAATTACTTGACTTAAAGCCTTTTGGTTTTAATTATAAACCTTTAACTATACTCTAAAATTTATCCCAAAATCAAACCTCCTTGTATAGTTTTAGCAAATCCATTTTCCATACACTTTTATAACACACTTAAGGCTTGAAATCAACTAAAATTTAACTCTAAAAATCTTTACCAATTTCGGCCAAATAAAGATTAAAACATAACCAAGTTTTGCAATCCTATTTAAAACATTTAACGTACAAGTCTTTACAAGTTTAATCCCAAAATCAAAAGCTAACATTAACACCACTTTTAGACCATAAAAACAAGTTCAAAAAACTCATTTAAGACTATAAAGGTTGCTGTTTTCAAACATAAAAGAGGTGTAAAAGTTTTTATTTACAACTTCACTTTTAAGACTAATTCATGCAAACTAGTTTAGCTACTAAACATATAAACTAAGATCTACTATCTTGACCACTTTTAAGAAACCAAATCATGTTCATAACACTTAAACAAACCCAAATAAGTTGTTGTCTTTAAACTCATAAAACAGCCCCAAAATTCATTTTGTTTCACACAATTTTTCAAAGCTTTAAACATAACAATCTTTATAGATTTAAAGCACTAACCAAAAGCCAACTTCCTTAACACCTAATATACTTTAAAACCAAGTTAAACCACCCCTTAAACCATGCTTAGGAGCCACGGTTCCAGCCCCTAAAAATCCCCAAATTATTTTCACATAACTTGTTAAACATGCATATTGACTAGTTTCCAAATTAATCAAGTATAACCCATCAAAGAACTAACTTTAAATCAACAAAATCAAACCAAAACAACCTTGAACAGCCCCTAATTTCGTTCAGCCCCAAAACCTAGGGTTTCCCAAATTTCAATTACCAAAAACAAGCTTAATCATTGAAGGAAACAAAGGGCTAAAAGACTAGTCATGCATATCTAGCTAAATCTAACACCTTTAAGCAAAAATGATTCCTAAAACCAACCAAACCCATTCATGGCAGCCAAGAAGAAAAGGAAATGGGTTAGGACTCTTACCAACCAAGATGATGATGATTGATCATGAAGGAAGAAGAAAGGATGGAAGGAATCAAGGATTAAGGACTAAAACTTCAAGTTTCTCCAAGATCTTGAACTTTCTCTCTCAAGAATTTTTTTCTCAAACCTTCAACAATGAAAGAATGGATGGATCTGATCTTGAGCAAGGGAGAAGGCCACGAAATTTTTGAGGGCAAGAATGGAAAGGAAAAGTTCATTTAGTTCCAACTTAACCAATTAGTTACTAACTAACTAAGTTAACTACCTACAAATTACTAATTAACCAATCATAATAAAACACATGTCATGGAAGGTTCTAAAAGTCCATATTCAGCTCCCCTAGCACATGTGCAGCTGCCATACATCCCCCTTGGCCACAGGTTTCGTTTCGTCTCGTCACGTTTTCGCGCGTTCTCGCTCAACCGGGTGCACGACGTTACGCGTATATTAGGAATTTAATAATAAAAACTCCAAAAATATTTCTAATTATAACCCCACACCCAAAAATCACAAATATTCCTCGCGGCATAATAAAAGTATCTATGTATCTCGTTTTCTCGAAATGCGAACCGAAGCGTCGCAATTAGGCAGTCTCTGGCCATAGAAAATACACTAAATATTTTCTGATGTCCAAAAATTCTAGAAAAATTACAATAAATCCTAAATATTGGAAAATGATAAGATCTCAAATTTTATAAAATTTGGATCACGTTTGGGCATGTTTCAGTTAGAAACACACACAATAGCCTATCTACGGCAGAATTCAATGTAATTCTCGCGTAATAAAAAGCGTAAATTAGTGAGGATCACTAATTTCAATTTCTCTTATCATATAGATATTATTCAATCAATAAAATTATCAAAACAAAATCATTAAAATAATAGTCATATTAAATATGACATAAAATGCATAATTAGTACAATAACTAAACCATGAAAAATCAAACAATGACTTGAAAATATTTATTAAATCCTGAAAATTATTTCTCATATAATAAAATAATTTTCTTCAATCAAATGGCCATTTTTCACATTTTTCAGGATTAATTCATATTAAAAAGCGATTATCGTCTACACTGCATTAATCTGAATTAACTACTAAAACAAGAACTGTTTACAATAAATCTTGGTAGTTCTTCGTACTTTTAACAAACCATTGAGGTGATCAATCTGTATGATTTATTTTCAAGTAGTCGGAAACTATAAAATAATTTTCATAAAAATTGGGATGTTACATTACCACCCTCCTTAAAAAATTTTCGTCCTCGAAAATTAACTTATAAACCAAGACAAAACCAAAATGATGAAAAGTCATAACTTAATATTAAACATATCATAAATACGAACTTTGAAATTTAATACAACATAATAATTTTTCACTCAATAATCAAACACAAAGCATACATTTTATTCATATATCCTTACTAAAGTAAGGCACTACATCATCAACTTAAACGTTTACAAAACACAATCGCACGTCCATGTTGAAGAAGTCCTCGCGAATGACGCTTTATTCCAATCTACGATCACGAACACAATCACAAACACGGTCACGAACACGTGCAGATACGAACACGGTCACGAACACGTGCGATCACGAACACGGTCACGAACTCGTATAGTCACATGCTAACCCCAACAAGACATTGCCAACATAAAAACACTCACGGAACCTAAAATCTTCTATGAACCCATGGTCTGTAGACAAAACAAGAAAGAAGAATTTGCACGATCACCAAACACAAAATCACCGACAACATCAACCAGCATAAACGCCAAGGAATTGCATAAGGATCTTCCCCCAAAGTCATCCTAAAGCTCACGGTTTGCAAGGAGAACAAGAAGATGAATATTTGGTTTTTCTCACACTAGAACTCACGACACTTCACACTAAAATGGAAACAAACTCCTCTCCTCCTTATATATATAAGTGTGGTTGGCCAATGGTCAAAGGAAATAAGATAACTCACAAGAAAGGAGAAGAAAGGAATCTTAGATGTCTACCAATATCAACATCAATAATGAACTCACATCCCCTTGTTAATGAGACGGAACTAGCAAGAAAGAAAGGAAGAAAAATGGTCCATCCCCAAAATTCTATTAAGCCATCAATGTGTCTAAAGACAAGATAAAGTGGAATAGAATTTTTACAAAATTGTCTAACCCATGATCATGACACCATACTCCCACTAACAATTCTCACCTACTCAAAAAAATGCTCTCTTCAATTAGCCCCACGGTCTCGCGCCGCTCTAATTCATCAGGTCGTGGTAGTCGCATAATCAGTTGCTCGATTGGCGACAAATCACGTAAATTAAATTATCAAGAGAAATTTAATTCAACGCTCTAAAATATTCACAGATAAGAAATACGCTCACAAAATAATCACATTAATAATTTCACGAATAATCAAAATAACATATATCATAATACCAAAATATAATAAAAATTTGGATTTTGGAATCTAATATAATAATAAAATACGTCACAGAGTTAAAACACTTATGTGGTCTATAGTTAGAACCACGCACACACCATAATACATATAGTACGATAATTATAGCGTCACCTATGGATAATCTCTCTCGTAAATCTCGGCCCACTCAGCTCCTTTGTGTCGCATTTCCTGAGACGAAGTCTTCAAATGATGCGTTCTCCGCTCCGCTTAATGTGTAAACACGCCCTTTAGTGGTTGGTCTTGCAGCTCCGACATTGTTGACAGCAGACTCAACTCGTGGTGCTTTGCAGTCTCTGGACAGATATCCCAATTCCTTGCAGTTTAAGTATAATCTTTCCATGGTTGGTTACTGTTAACGTTGTGCTCCTCATCTTCACCGTTGAAGTAGTGCGTCTTCGGCTATTGATACTTGTGATTCCCTCTTCTGTTTATCATGTAGACATATCCTTCAGTAGTTGGGCACACAACCTTCGCAGCATCCACATCTGGCAATTGATAGTCCTTAAAAATATGTCCTGGCTACTTGCGATCCAAAGATAGTCGGTCCTTCAATAGCTCGCTCCTTCACTAATCGTTCCTTGCTTCCACATTGATGACAAAGTGCCACTTCAACTCCTAGCCATTCCCAATAGCCAACGCCACGTAATAATTCTGATTGTGTGATTTCCTTGAGGATGGAAATAAGATGTTCCTTGTTGATGTATTCCTCTCTGTCCTTTGCCCTGATAATCTGGCTTAACTGGACCTCTAATAGCTTGCTCCTCCATTTGTTGTCTTAGCCGATCGTGTTGATTCTCCACGGCAATCTGTTGCGCGACAGTAGTTGCTAGCTCGACTATCACTCGGATTACGTGATTAACGTCTAACTTACAAGCTCTAGAGAGAGACTTGTTCGCCCCGAAGGCATCGAATTTCTACACAATAAACTAACCAAAATCCCCACTGCAAAATCAATCATCTGGGATGATTGCAACCAATTTCACACAATGTCACACCTGTTTCAACTAGGAAACATCACAGACAATCACAAACAAGATTCACATAACCTAGGCATAATAAACTTATACCCGACAATTCCCAACAATCTAGGCTACTTAGACAAAGCGGTCCCGTTAGAACCGAATCGCTTCGATACCACTTAATGTAACACCCGATTTCGAGCGCCATCAGGCAACCCAATCTAATGCTGAAAACATTTAATGCTTGTATGCTTTCGCTAAAGAGTACTCTTATGTATTTCGCAATGGAAAACAGGAGTAATTTTTTCCTTTCCTTTACATATTCTTTCCTTTGAAACCCTTTTCAAAATGAGACATAGAGTACTACGCTTTTCTAAATGATGCCAATTCAAACTTTTGCAATTATCGAGTATAATGCATCACAAATAATACTTCACATAACATAATCATTTCGCACTAAGGCGAGGTTCTCTCAAAAGAGTAATTACGAAACAATCAATACAAAATCCTAAGCTAAGTCGGGTGACAACTATAACTCTTATCGAGAAACACTCAAGAAGATCAAACACGAAGTACTCAGAGGAATCTTCCTCCACCGCTCAATCTTCAATGCTCCTAAAAGACGAAGTCGCAATGACTCATCAACTCCATCCGGAAGTGACATCCATAAGGACATCCAATCCAACAACAAAGGTAAGGGTAAATCCTTTGTCCACGAGTTTATCATAGGCTATGTCGCATGCAAACGATATATACATATATAATACAACAACACTCTTTTATATACATATACATACTTAATAGACCGCACACAATCAAGATGGTATATCAAGCATGGCATGTGAGCAAACAAAACAACCAATGATCAACAATCAAGTCACTAAAATATCAACCATTGCATGTGAGCAGGCAAGTCTATCAACAGATAAGTGATCAAGTCATCACAATATCCAATTCATCAACAATTCCTCACATATCATAAATGCGGTTAGCTATGCATGTCAATGCAGGATGGCTAGTTTGGGTATACACCTACAGCCTTAAACAAGGTCACAGAGACGAGGAACTTTATTTCCCAACGCCCAAATCAACTCCCTACCAAGGGTATTGCCACAAAGGCTTGCCACACATTAGGCTTTCTTCGCCACACGGGCATGCGGTGACAACTCGCCCTTTTGAAGTCCTCAAGTCAATCACACGCTCCGAGTGTCGATGCTCAATGGTCAGTATACATCCAAACAAATTCAACAACATGGCATGCTCACCGTAGGGAGCGCCCGAGTAATGTTTTAATTAATCAATGCGGATCGACGACACCTCAACTCACTCACTCTACTTAGTGAATTTTCATGCTTCCAATTCTTATATTACCTAGGTGAGGTTGTACCAAAATAAATAACTCATTTAGCTTTGGGTCATTGGAACCCGAGTTTCATCAAATTCTTTATCTAGCATGGTTCCATTTCTACTTATCTATAAGCTTAGGCTAGTCATACTACAACCCTCATGCTTATTTTTAAACCAAAATACCTTTAACAATTACTTAGAGTGCAAACACAGGACCCAAAGTCCGGGTGCTCAATCATGAATGCTAGTCTTAATCTCAGATCGTAACTCTAGGCACGTAATGCGAACACTAGGCTCAACTTTTAGGTTAAGGTACTAGGCACGCCATACGGAACACTAGGTCCAATCCTAAACCAAGAAAATGCGACGCAAACAGACATTAAATCCCAAAGACAGACACATAGTCCATATGCTCAATAGGAACACTAGGTTCCCTATGATTTAATCTTTCAAAACTCGATCTTTGAACTCTCTTTCTCTATTCTTATATCACTCCTATGTATCTGAAAATACTCTTTTAGTTCTAGGTCATTGAAACCCTAGTTGTGTTAAATAACACACCGGAAGAATTCCCAGAAAGAGAGGTGGTGCGAACACTCTTAATTACCAAGTCTTTCCTAGCCGTAATTTCTCAGCGCATCATTTAACTCAACCGTTTTTGCAAATCGTACTATTTATTTCAAATTCTTTTCTTTACTATCATTCCATTGAAATTTCCTTGCAAGCTTTGGCTAGTTATACTAAAACCTTCACGCTTACTTTTAAATCAAAATGCCCTTAACAATTTGCTTACGAAATCAGAATTCGTGTGGAATCGCATCAGATTTACCGATGTAAATCGTCAACCAATAGCAGTCGATCAACGCATTATTAATTAATCCATCATCAACAACAATATTTTCATATTCCAAGTCAATACCAAATTCCATTTAAATCCTACTTGATTCATGGAAAACAACATCAATCATAATGCCTCACAGGCCAACGACATGCTATAGCATTTCAACAAAGATATAACAATTCAATAGGCTACAACATGCTCCACGCTTTCATCAACTTCAAGTCTAATCAAATCACTCAAACAAGATTTAAGTCACGCAATACAATTCAATTTGCCACGCAGGGCCAAAAGCATGCTACAACATTTCCAACAACACATAAAAGTACTACAAGTACTACCACACTATCAAACAATCAAACAAGCAACAAACAAGGCGAAAAGCCCAAACTCATTATATAAGAATTTCCCTTACCTTGGGCGCTTTAACAATCCAAGCAAGGTAATTCGGAACCATCGTCAAGTCGCAACTCGCGCGTACCTCAAGCACGAACCTTAACAACGCAAACTTAATACAATTAGGACTAAAACTCAATTCTAATGCCCCTAGGGCAGCCACGGCTTAGACATCCTAAAGCCTAGGAATTACTTGACTTAATCCCTAATTGGTCCTATCTAGTCATACAACAAGTTACAAGTTCAAGCCATGCAAGTTTTGAAACTTTTACAAAAGCTACACACTTAGAAAAATACCTAAACCAAAACTTACCACTTTGAATAGTGTTTTACCAATTGGAATAGTATTTTCCAAACTTTTACCAATTGGAATAGTATTTTCCAAACTTTGAGCATGCCATGTTGTTGAATTTGTTTGGATGTATACTGACCATTGAGCATCGACACTCGGAGCGTTTGATTGTCTTCAGGACTTCAAAAGGACGAGTTGTCACTGCATTCCCGTGTGGCAGAAATTACTTGACTTAAAGCCTTTTGGTTTTAATTATAAACCTTTAACTATACTCTAAAATTTATCCCAAAATCAAACCTCCTTGTATAGTTTTAGCAAATCCATTTTCCATACACTTTTATAACACACTTAAGGCTTGAAATCAACTAAAATTTAACTCTAAAAATCTTTACCAATTTCGGCCAAATAAAGATTAAAACATAACCAAGTTTTGCAATCCTATTTAAAACATTTAACGTACAAGTCTTTACAAGTTTAATCCCAAAATCAAAAGCTAACATTAACACCACTTTTAGACCATAAAAACAAGTTCAAAAACTCATTTAAGACTATAAAGGTTGCTGTTTTCAAACATAAAAGAGGTGTAAAAGTTTTTATTTACAACTTCACTTTTAAGACTAATTCATGCAAACTAGTTTAGCTACTAAACATATAAACTAAGATCTACTATCTTGACCACTTTTAAGAAACCAAATCATGTTCATAACACTTAAACAAACCCAAATAAGTTGTTGTCTTTAAACTCATAAAACAGCCCCAAAATTCATTTTGTTTCACACAATTTTTCAAAGCTTTAAACATAACAATCTTTATAGATTTAAAGCACTAACCAAAAGCCAACTTCCTTAACACCTAATATACTTTAAAAACAAGTTAAAACATCCCCTAAACCATGCTTAGGAGCCACGGTTCCAGCCCCTAAAAATCCCCAAATTATTTTCACATAACTTGTTAAACATGCATATTGACTAGTTTCCAAACTAATCAAGTATAACCCATCAAAGAACTAACTTTAAATCAACAAAATCAAACCAAAACAACCTTGAACAGCCCCTAATTTCGTTCAGCCCCAAAACCTAGGGTTTCCCAAATTTCAATTACCAAAAACAAGCTTAATCATTGAAGGAAACAAAGGGCTAAAAGACTAGTCATGCATATCTAGCTAAATCTAACACCTTTAAGCAAAAATGATTCCTAAAACCAACCAAACCCATTCATGGCAGCCAAGAAGAAAAGGAAATGGGTTAGGACTCTTACCAACCAAGATGATGATGATTGATCATGAAGGAAGAAGAAAGGATGGAAGGAATCAAGGATTAAGGACTAAAACTTCAAGTTTCTCCAAGATCTTGAACTTTCTCTCTCAAGAATTTTTTTTTCTCAAACCTTCAACAATGAAAGAATGGATGGATCTGATCTTGAGCAAGGGAGAAGGCCACGAAATTTTTGAGGGCAAGAATGGAAAGGAAAAGTTCATTTAGTTCCAACTTAACCAATTAGTTACTAACTAACTAAGTTAACTACCTACAAATTACTAATTAACCAATCATAATAAAACACATGTCATGGAAGGTTCTAAAAGTCCATATTCAGCTCCCCTAGCACATGTGCAGCTGCCATACATCCCCCTTGGCCACAGGTTTCGTTTAAATCACGTTTTAGCTTCTCGCCAACCAGATTGCACGACGTTCTGCCGTATATTAGGAATTTAATAATAAAAACTCCAAAAATATTTCTAATTATAACCCCACACCCAAAAATCACAAATATTCCTCGCGGCATAAGAAAAGTATCTATGTATCTCGTTTTCTCGAAATGCGAACCGAAGCGTCATAATTAGTAGCTCTGGCCATAGAAAATACACTAAATATTTTCTGATGCCCAAAATTTCTAGAAAAATTACAATAAATCCTAAATATTGGAAAATGATAAGATCTCAAATTTTATAAAATTTGGATCACGTTTGGGCATGTTTCAGTTAGAAACACACACAATAGTTTATCTACTGTAATTCAACATGTAATTCTCGCAACAGTAATAAAAACTGTAAATTAGTGAGGATCACTAATTTCAATTTCTCTTATCATATAGATATTATTCAATCAATAAAATTATCAAAACAAAATCATTAAAATAATAGTCATATTAAATATGACATAAAATGCATAATTAGTACAATAACTAAACCATGAAAAATCAAACTATGACTTGAAAATATTTATTAAATCCTGAAAATTATTTCTCATATAATAAAATAATTTTCTTCAATCAAATGGCCATTTTTCACATTTTTCAGGATTAATTCATATTAAAAACAGTATACGTCTACACTGTCTGTTAATCTGAATTAACTACTAAAACAGTAAACTGTTTACAATAAATCTTGGTAGTTCTTCGTACTTTTAACAAACCATTGAGGTGATCAATCTGTATGATTTATTTTCAAGTAGTCGGAAACTATAAAATAATTTTCATAAAAATTGGGATGTTACATCCCGCCTTTGTGTAAGACCCTCTACTGGCAACTAGCTGCAAGGATGAGCAGAGCTCCTCGTGACCGTCTCCGAAATTGTTCTCCATGATGTTGTTTTCTTACCACCCCAGCGATACTACATCTAAAATGCTAGGCAATCAGCCTGAGTGCCAATCGATCGTGCGTAAGTCAAAATCGAAGTCGCTAACTAATCATATTTTCATGATCAGTGGGTCATGGGGGATTCACTGTGTCAACAAACCTGTCGACGAGTTTTCCACAGACCAAATATCCAACAAACATATCGGATATGAAAACAAGTCAAACTGTCATTCACACATTGGTCACAAATTCGTGACCAATAAACAAGCGTTGAGGGTAATAAGTTGTTCATCATATTACACGGTAGCATTACTTAACGGTACACATCAACAGCTAACAGTACATTTCATCACTTTAATAGACGCTTTTGATTGGAGATAGACAGAGGGACTAATTAACGTGTCCCTCATTTGAAATTCAACTAGTAATATACCCTTGCATACACACGGGTTACGATGTGTTGTTTGGTACGAATTTTGAATATAACAGTTAAGTTATTACAAATTTTTGAATTCAGTTAAGTTACAATCTGTAGATTTTATAAATGAATTGGAATATAGTGCATTGGATTATTTTATGATAAGGACTTACAAATATAGGCACCACTCCAATAAATAAAGTTTTCTAATGAATTTCATTACTTGTACGATAGAATTGAGAATATGAATGATATTAATGAGGTTTTGGTTTATGTCCTTGAATTATAGAACCACTTGGCCTGGCTCGACAGTAAATAAAGAAGTGGCCCAAAATTCTTTATTTTATATACGAATGAAATTGATTTGCTCTTCAGTTCTTCTAGCTCTTTATTTCTCTTTATCCAGGAAAACTTTTGGTGTAGCTCATTTTCCAATGACAAAATATCCCGAACCGGTTTTTGTTAGCTTCAAATCTGCATCTAATTCATTAGCTCTCAGCAGTTTGGAATCAAAATACTTCAATGTAGTCCCAAATTCCATGTTTGAACTCAATTGAAGCTTCTAATACTTTGTTCACATTTCTCCTGATATGTCATCATCTGCAAATATGGCAAATCAGTGCAACAGGTTTCTAGGTGTAGTTCTTCGCCAAAAACTTTTCCGCTTGAAGAAATGGGACTTGGACCTGAGAAATTTGCATCTCTGCGAACACTGGAGCTTGAGAAGACTAAAAAGAAACTGGAAATCTAAAATGTGAAAAAAAAAAAAAAAAAGCTTAAATTACTTATTCATCACTGCACCAAAATCGTTAACCAATATTGCAATTTGCAACAACACTGAAATTCACTATTAACCTGCAGAAATTACTTCTTAATGAGGATAACCACAATTAAAATGCAGCACTTTGAAGACTTTTAATTAGTATTTATTGCAAAAGGTGGTTGCAACATAAAAAATAGCATCATTAAGGATTAATTATATCAATATTATATCAATTAGAAGACTAGCATTTTCTATTGTTTTGAGTGTGTCACTTCATGGCATTCCTAATTCTAACTTTCGAAAATGCTTTAATACATGAAGACCATCAGGTTGTGTAAAAAAAAAATAAAAAATAAGAAGCACATGATGTATGGGTTCTCACAAACAAAGGGGAGAATGCCACTTTAAAAACTTTCAGTCTAATCAGGCCCACATAAGATCCTTATATAAAAATCAAAATTACATGCTCCAAAACAATAGTTGGTGGTAAAAAGTTAATCAGTATTTTATCCAAGCAATTTTTTCTGCATAACTAACAGGTTGAAGTTCAATCAAAGGGTAGAGAAAAGTGGGACAAAGTTTTCACACGTGTGAAATCAGAAGCTGAAAAGGAGCTGACCTTTTAACAGAGAAAAGTGTTCTCACCCTTGTTTAGCAAATTCTTTTTTAATTGCTTAATGGTACACGCAAAGAAGATATCATAGTAATACCCTGCAACACAAAATAAACATTGTAAACTATTATAATTTAAACAAATAAAATATATAAACTCATGGCATTCCTAATTTTGTTGGATGATTATTAGGAGCAACAGGAAGATGACATTTCAATTAATCTACTGGACTACATCTACTTGTAGTAGCAGCAGCAAGATGATTGTATTGCTACTTTTTTTTACTGATAGTAGTTTTTTTAGAGGCAGTCATTATTCTCACTACATCCTATCTTGTATAGAGAATGCCACGCCTATTATAACTTAAAAGCACATAATAGGTAGTAGTGGCTAGAAAAAAAAAAAAGTGAGAGTAGTTAGATATAGATACTAAGTGTGATAACATACACACTGTCAAACTGTTTAGTAATAAAACAAATAAACAAATTAGTGAAGTGGCAAGAAAAGCAAAAAAAAAAAAAAAAAATTCCCCATTGGAAAAAAAAATATGCATATGAATTTGAATTTTTGTGCAAACAATTTTTTTTTCTACTATGTAGCCAAAAAGATAAAGGAAGAGTTTAAACCATTGTGAAATTTAGATGCCAGAGTTCACTTTTTTTTACCTTTGGTTGTACAAATAGTATTGGCATCTTAAGCATCTGACTCAACACCCCATTGCAGCAGCTGATCAACACTGCAAAATTGCCTATAATGGTGCCAAATTATATCAATCCTGTGACAAAATTGAATAGCAGCGTATTGATGGATATGATAAGCCTTAATAGGTTTGAATTGTACAAGCTGCATCATCAAAGACTTAAAAATTGCTGATGTCATAGAGACTTATAAGAAACTTGAAAACAAAACAAAAAATTGTTTTAAATAATATTGGAAATTAGATGTGATAGTATCAAGATACCATGGAGTGATAGTTGATCCTGCTTCTATAGGTGAACCTGTTAGTCAAGATTTAGTACACAAAATTGTGTTGTCAGATTCAGAAGGCATAAGAGTGGGAAAAACTAAATAACACACAAAACTCTTTCATATCATGTTATATTAGTGTGAAAAATGGCATGAAGTGCAACACAGTTTCAAATGATATGTAATAGGATGTGACCAAAAAAACTATCATTCTAATAAACTAGCTGGAACAAAAAGGTTTTTTCATGGGGTCCGCCTTAAAATAGGTAGAAGCATATTACTGATTTTGAAGCATGGCATAAATACAAGAGTCCTCTAAAATAAGCTAAAAAAATATAAAACAATCCTTCTTTTAATATGAGTCTTTATTAGTGGTCTAGTTAATTTTTAACACCTTTGTAAGCCTAATTCAGGAAATAACCATAGAAACTTACTGCATCATTCAAAATAGATTCTAGAAATAAAGAGATTGAAGAAAGAAAAAGCTTGAAATGTGATGATCACCAATACATTTAGCTATGGTAATTTATAAAAGCATACATCATAAGCAACATCCAAATTCCTAAAAAAGCCAAAGCAAAAACGGATATTGTAATAGCCATAACAAAACGGGATTCCAAAGATGTTATAAAGATAGAAGAAGTGATTATAAATGGGCTTGACAATAAACGAACTATAAAAAAGATAAGAAATATGAATCCCCTTTACTGATATAGTTGGTATTAATAGATGTAGTCATCATGTAATACACAACTTCCATCCTTTGTAATGCCTATACACCCACCAAACAAAAATTTCAAATTCAATGCTAAACCATGAAAAAGCTTATAACTTTTATCATGACTTTTAAATGACAGCCACTAAATCAGTGAGAATCATGTGAAGCCATAAGAAGAGCAAGCAAATCCTAGAGTATTTTCTAAATATCTTGGAAGCACCTCATTACTTGTCATCATTTGAAACTTGGAATTTACCATAAAGAGCACTACTCAAGATAGCACACTCAACTCACATGAAAAACAACATAAAAAGACCCAATAAAAACTAAGGATTTGACCAGGTCACAGAACATATAAAGACCAAAAAAATAATAAATGCAAAATAAACAAATAGAAATACAAATCAACCAAAATAGAATAACAAATCAACCATGAGTTGTAACCTTTGTAGGCTTTAGAGCCAACGCACCCTCACTGCTGCCTCTGCAAGCTGTTTTCCCAAACCCACCAACTGCCCTTCAACATCTTCCCTTTCAAAATAGAAAATGTAAGAACAAAAAAATAAATACAACCCACAAAATTGAGAGAAGGAACATAAATTGAAAGACAATATACGAAAATTTTAGGGTTTTCTAACCAAAATCGAAACACACCCAATAGAGAATGGTACTCACCTATCATAACACATAGGTGCAAGATGCTTCTCCATTTACTCGAAAACGCAGCACCGCTACACAAAAAGGAAGAGGAAAACAGAATCAAAATCCAGAGAGAAGGAGATTAAAAGGGAAAACGAAATACAGAGATGGAGAGAGGGAAAAAAAGGAGAGAGTCTGATGACGAGAGATGGCGCAGAACACTGAAATGAAAAGAAGAAAAAAAGTTGAAAAACCCTAAAAATGAGAAGTACATGCAGTGAAGAAGAAGAAGAAGAAGAAGAAGAAGAAGAAGAAAATGGTAAAGAAAAAGATGAAGGAAATGGTGAAGAAAAACATGAAAGAAACGAAAAAAAAAGAAGCAGGTGGAAAGATTCTCACTGATACAACGTAGAAGAAGAAGAAGCAGAAAACATAGAAGAAGAAGGAGTGTTTTCTTCTAGTAGTGGAGAACACAGAGTTCCCTCTTTTTCTTTTTGTTTAATTTTTTTTTTATTACAGAGGAGGATGAAGGGGGCGAATCCGGTGGTGTGAAGGGAGGAGGAAGAGCAAGATGGAAGGAGAAGATGGAGGAGGAAAAAAGGAGGGAGATCGGGAGAGAGATAAGATTGAGGGTCCAAATTTTGAATCCCGTGGAGCAGTAGAAAAGATGGCTCCTTCTCCCAAAAAGACAAATTTACCCTTTTTTTTTAAAATGAAGGAAAGGAGCCTCGTTAAAACCTTCTGATGCAAAACCTCTTTAGGAAAAAACATCTAGAAAGAAAAAAGTACTCCTCCCTGTTTATATTAATAAAGAGAAAAAAACAGTAACAAAAGGTGTAACGACCCGTTTCCAGACCGCTACTCGACTAGAAATAAACCTATATGCGACGCATTTTTTTTTAAAACGGTACTCTTGTGTCCTTCGGAAAATGCAGTACATTTTTTTTTTAAAACAACATCATCCGCAAGCACGCACAGAGTAGCTACAGCGTTTCAAAACATGGTGCAATCTAGGACACAAGACACATGCACTGGGAATACATACATGCATATATAAACAAGTCATCAGATACAGTACGTGCAAAATAACCAATGCAGAAATGTACAAGAGAATACACCTATGGTATGAAGACCCTCGTAAGAGTAGTTATACCCCGGGGGTACTCCCGGCAGACACCCACATAGGGGGCTGCTCCAAAAGTAAACCGCCAGTCTACCCTGTAGTACAAAAAAACATCCCGAGCCCGACTGGTCACCAAACAAACTGTACACCAAAAGTAAATACTACAGTCACCCTAAAACAAAACACATGCAACAGTCAATCATGACAAATAAAATTCGTTGCCCGGATCCTCGGAGGGGTCCTCCTCACCATCGTCCACCATCGGATCCTCCGCGTCCTCGTCATCGCCTGGTTTGCCATCATCATTTGAAGAAACCACGGGAAATGGTCAACTTCTCAATAAATCAGGAAATAACAATCATAACAATGGGCAAAACAAGTATATGCACAGTATTCAAGACGCAACTCAAACTCTCACAGGACTCGACTCAATTCTCATATTCTCTCGACATTTGACAATTTTCGGAATGTAATGCCGATCCATCCACTGAAAGTTAGCCGTAGCCTTGGGCTCTTCGCTCACCCTAGAACATTCAGCTCAGGTTCCTTCACGCTACGACGCCTAGCTAATCTGCCGAAAAACCAGCCGGAGCCGTTTAGGGGATCCTAGCACCCTAGGTTAATCGGATCAAAGTTCATAAACGTCATGATACTCGACGACTCGACTAAACTCTTGCACTCAAATGAATAAGTTACCGCATACGATAATTCAGGAAGCAATTGAATAATTATTTAACCGCATATCAAATACGCCAAGCTCAAAACAGTGTGAACAGTTCAGCAGTATAAGCAATTCATCTCAATCAATCACAACTCAGCACAATCAATCATATCTCAGCACAATCAATCATATCTCAGCATACAACGACGATTAAATAACTCAGTCAATTGAATAATTATTTAACCGCATATCAAATACGCCAAGCTCAAAACAGTGTGAACAGTTCAGCAGTATAAGCAATTCATCTCAATCAATCACAACTCAGCACAATCAATCATATCTCAGCACAATCAATCATATCTCAGCATACAACGACGATTAAATAACTCAGTTCATCCCTCTGCAACTCAACGGAGTTGGCAGAGAGGCAAGCAAATAAGTGTGGGGTGTTGGGGATAGCTGCCAACCACTTGCAGATACGCCCACTAAATAATCAGTATATCAAAAAGCAGTAAAACGAAGGGGTACAAGACCCTCACTTCGAACCCTGAGGTTCTCAGACTTCTTCGCATAAATACTTGAAATTAAATTCCTATCAATCTCTAAAGTTTCCCTTACCACAGATGTTTGCTAACAGGGCACCGCAATCCTCAAGTCCACGTCGCTCGGTCTCCGGAATCGTAACGCCTATCACCACAAATAACTTAGCACAATTCTATAAATTCTAAACTAAACTTAAGCTCTCATGCTTAACCCTTTTCTAACCAACAATTCACTTAAACACTTGAGTCACTAGCTACTTGGGAAAAAAATAAGATTTGAAACTAAAAGCTTTTCTTGAAAAGGTAACATCACACATAACAATTTAGAAATATTATCTTACTTGAAAAGAGTAAAGTTTTGAAACTAAAAACCTCTTGAACTTCAAGGTAAACATCAAGCAATAAACCACTTTCATAAATCTTCAAGGCCTAAAACACATACTCATTTAAGCATTTAGACAAGTTCACATCAAGAAATTTTCCTTCCAAAACCCCCTAGGGCCTCTCGGCCACAATCTCTTTTTCTCTCAAAAAAAATTTACAAAAACTTCTTTCACAAACCACAAATTACTTCCAAATCATTTTCAATCATACTACAAGGCAATAAACATCAAGTTAACGCAAGACATAACTCAAGCACATTTAAGGACATGTTCTAAAACATTTTCCAAAAACAATCTATCATGTTTCCAAGTATGTGTTTTCCACAAAATTAACTACTAACTCAAGCTCACAATTACATGTAACAATTAACTCACATGCATATAACAATTAACACCCATAAGGAAATCTAAATCAAGTATCAAAACTATTTTTTTTTTCCAAATACTTATTACCAAAAGATTTTCACACAACCTCTTAACTAACAATTGAGTCCAAATCCTTTTTACCAAACCAACTTCAATGGAAGATCACTTTCTAACACAACTCATGATAAGTATGCAAAACAATTTTTCCCTTGATTCAAACCTTTTCAATCATGCCACTAACCATGCTAATAATTCGAGAACAAGATCTAATCAATTCCATTTCAAAATTAATCTCCAAAACCAATTAGAAGAAAGTTACAAAATAATTTTTCTCTCCTAATCTCCACTAGGGGTCGCGGTCCTTACCCCCTTTCTTCCCAAAAATATTGCAAGTTTCCAATCCTTTGTCCCAAAACATTTTAAATCATGTTCATGATGATGCTAACTAATCAAAGAACAAGTCAATTAAATTCTACATGTCATTTTTGTCCTTAAAGGACCATTTTCTCGCAAGACATACACTAAATTTCTACTAACTCATGTATAATCAATCCAATAACAATTAAATCACTCAAGGCATGTTATTCATCAATTAAACACATGGTTCAACAATTAAAACCTACATCTTCCCTACTTATAGAATAGGTATCAACCCTTAAATAACAAGTTAAGCATGCCAATTCCAAAACTACTACTCGACAATGATCAAACAACTTCCAATAACTCAAATACACCACTAATTGTTTGATTCAATGAGGATCACACCATTTTCCTTCTTTCCACCCCTTAGGGTTTTCACCCTAGAGCTTAAGAAAGGGATTGAGAGTGTTTGATCTTCTCTTGATCATGATCAAACAACAAACAACACCAAACAAGCAAGAAAGCAAGACTAGGAATCAAAAACTACAAGAAACAAGAAAAGGGAGGGGGTGCTGTTTTCAACAGTAAAATGGGGGAGAAAAATCTGTTTTTCTCTTACTTGAATGGTGAGGATGAGAAGAACTGGGTGGAGATGAAGCTTATGAACAAGGTTGATGAAGGTTGGAAGCCAAAAACTCAAGAAAATGGAAGGTAACAACCATGGAACCTTTGCTTTCTCAAGAGAAGGTGTGACAACCACACTAAAAATTAAATGGAGCCGCTACCTATGTTTATTAAGGAAAACAGTAGGAAAAACCTTTTTATGAAAATAATTTGAAAAATAGTCTTTGAACCAAATTTAAAAGGTTCGGGAGTTCATTACGCTTAAGGAAGATGTTAGCACCCCTAAGACGCCCATAAAAATGGTACCCTTTTTATTGTTTAAAAATACTTGCCTGTCATTAAATGAATTATTCCCAAACAAATTTTCTAAAAAAATACAAGTTTATTAATCACCATATTACGAAAATAATAAAAGGAAACTTAGTAAAAAAAAAACTCAATCATTATATAAAAATTATTATTTATTCCTTTTTAATATAATAGAAATAACAAATATAAGAAAAAAAATAAAAACTAATCATATTAATATAAAAAAACGTGTAGATAAAAATGGAAACCTCTCTTTTTTACTTTTATACCCATCATCAATCTTTTATTCATTTCTGATGATTTATGAAATAAAAAGGAAGTAAATTGCAAATAAGTCCCTGGCTTGGGTTTGGCCCCATTGGAAGACCAAACCCTAACCCTAATCTTGTTCCAGAATCGTACAACAACAACAACAACAACAATTACGATAACAACGACAACAATAATAACAACAACAACAATAATAACAGCAACAATCATATACACCTCAGTCCAACATACAAGCCATGCCAAAAAGAACAGAGAGTATGAAAACGAAGAAGAAGGGGGGAACCTGGGTTTTATAGCTTCCCAGGAAATTTACAAACAAGGGATGGAGGAAAAGAAAACCTAGAACTAGAAAGTGTTTAAGTCTTTGGTTTGGTGGCCTCACGGGTTCTTTCTCCTTCTTTCTTGTATCTGCTTGCTCTGCCTCTCCTTCTCCTTATGCTATTTTCTGGATCCGGTTCGCTCTCCCCTTTCTGTTGCATGTCTCTGGCTTTTTATAGCCTCTCACGAATCTGTAAAATAAATAAATAAATAAATCAGAGGAAGGAAAATAGAGAAAAAAATAAAATAAATGGAAATAATAAAAAAAGGACAGATTATTCCCTGATTTCGCATGGAGATCCGCATGTTTCCTTCGAATCTTCAGAGATCTTTGTATCTGGACGAAATCATAAAAAGAAGTACGATTTGGTCTAGTGGAAAAGGAAAGAAACGAGAATCACGGGGGAGAATGGGGATACGGCCGCGGCTAGGTTAGGGTTGAGGTTGGAGAAAGTTAGGGTTTGGTTTTGGGGTGAAGGAAGGAAGAAGCGGGGATGAAGGAATGACATTTAGGGTTAGAGAAAGGGAAAGAAAAAGAACGAGAGAGAAGGGGTGCCACGGCGGCCTAGGGTTGGGAGGAGTGCCAAGAATGGTGGAGAGGATTGTGGGAAAAGAAGAGGGAACGAGGGAAGAGGATGTTGGAGCAGCGCTAGGTTAAAGGAAGGGAAGGGAACCGAGTTCTCTGCGCTAGGGTTAGGGTGAGGGTGAAGAAAAGGAAGCCGAGAATAGTGGAGAAATTGAAGGAGGAAAGGAAGGGAAGATGAGGACTAGGGAGATGGGGGCGCCGCGGCATGGAAGCTAGGGTTAATAGGATTAGGTTAAAAATGGGTTGGGCCGCGTGGGCCAAGGGCGGAGGGATGAGTTGGGCTGGGTGTGCGAATGGAGAAAAAAAGGTGCAGGAAGCAAGCAGATAAAAGGGGGGCCATAAAAAAGAATGGGGGTGCGCGTGGAATGGGACCAACTGGGCTAGTTTAGGTTGGGTCATAAACAGTGGCTTGCTGCTATTAGCACCTCCTGTGTTTACGGTTTGCACCCCTTGTTCTTTCACTCATTTTTTTTTCTTTTCTTTTTGACTCCATTTCTCTTCCTTTGTTCATTTCTTTTCTTCCTTTTTATTCTGAGACCAAATATATATTTTTCATTATTACTACTACTAATTTAAAAAGTTAAAATAAATAATAAAATAAAATAAAAAGGCCAGACAAAATTAGGGTACTACAGCTGCCCCTCCTTAATTTCATTTTACTCGAAGGTCTTCGTGCATTCGTTGTAAAAGATAATTAAGGATAAAGGACTCTAATTTTGTCTAGAATGAAATTGTTTGAGGATGCGAGATTGGCTCCCGACTTTGCTTTGGGGTTCTAGGTTTGATTCCCAGTGAATTCTCAGTAAGGCATATGTTTAGTTCCTAGCTCTTACAAAATTGGTGAGAGATTCTAGGTTCAGTTCCTGGTGAGGCACAGGTCTGGCTCCTAACCCTCACATCTTTTGTATTGATTACTTCCCTACTTAGGGTAAGCCTGGGGTGCGAGCTTCTTCGTCGCTCGACACAAGTTTGGGTCAGATTCCTAACAAGGGTAAGTCAGGTTCTTAACTCTTGCTAAAAGGTACGGATTGACTACCTTACTTTAAGGAATGTCCATGATATGAGTTTCTCTGTTACTCAATATAGGTTCGGGTCAGATTCCCGGCAAGATGTAGGTCATAATCTAACTCTTGCTAAAGTATAGACTGGTTTTCCTATTGCAGGTGAACATCCAGTGTACGAGCTTTTCTGTCACTCGAAACAGTTTGGGTCAGATTCCCAGCAAGGTATAGGACAGGTTCCTAACTCATGCTAATAGGTTGAATAGGCTGGGTACTAGTTCTTACTGAGTAACATCAGACCAACTGTATGTAATATTTGAGAGGGTGAATCAATGGACCCAAAAACTTTGATAGTCATGCAGGATGCAATGAATGATATGCCATGCATGAAATGAATTTTTTTTGTTTTTAGAATTTTTTTTAGGTGGGTCGTGGACCCAAAAGTATTGGTGATCATGCAAGATGCAATGAATAGCATGTCATGCATGAGTATTATTTGCTTTATTAGAGATAGGCAGTATCCTCTTGACTACTTCTGAAACTTTTCTTGATAAGTTAGCTTCAGATCTCTTTAGTTGGCGAATTCTGAACAAGCTAATTGGCCCTTTCGTAATATTCAACATTAATGATTTTGCCTTAGGTGAGATGCCTTACTAGCTCTTTTCCTTAATGTGAAGACGCCAAATTCCTTAGATCCTTTTAGAATTTTCAGTAATTATATAATGCTCTTATGTCTTGATTTGCACATGTTTGTCTTTTAGCACAGATTTCTTTAGAAAGAAAATGCAAATTGGTAAAATCCCAAATCAAATTTGGAGAGGCTGAAATAAGCATTCTATTGTGCCAATGGCAATATGGATAAGAATGAATCTTCACTATGTTAGGGGAGATAAAATATTACAAACAGAACAAATTCGTGTTTGCTAAATTAGAAACTAGTAAGAAATATCAACTCTACATATAATCCCTTTGAAAACAAATCGTGCTTCTATTTCGTGATTTAGACCCCGATTGCCTTCTTGATCAACTTCAAAAACTTGTGTCTGTGGTTAGTTTTGACCATCTCTGCCCCAATTGGTCAGGGCTCAATTCTGGCTACTTTTGACGCATTCAGGTTGGCTTTGCTCAGGCCGCTCTTTGCGAGTTTTTGACCTAGTGGGTTGTTCTAAATCGCCTTTGCGGGTTTTCAACTTAGCGCTTTTATTTGACCTTAATTTTTGCCTAGGCTGCCCTTTCAGGTTTTCAACCTACCAGGTCGCTCTAACTTTTGCCTAGACCGCCCTATCAGGTTTTTGGCCTAGCGAGCTTTTTTATTTTTTTTGGGTATTGTGCCATTCTAGACGTAGTATTTCTTGACTGCATCTGAGTTTATCGGCAATGGTAAGTCATGCCCTTCCATATCTGTGAGAATGAGGCCTCCTCCCGAGAATGCTTTTTTCACTATATATGGACCTTCATAGTTTGGAGTCCATTTTCCGCGCTGGTCTTTTTTAATAGGTAGAATCTTCTTCAATACCAATTCCCCTTCTGTGAATTCTCGATGACGTGCCTTTTTCTCGTATGCTTTCTTGAGTCTTTTTTGGGATAATTGGATATGACAAATTGCTTCTAACCTTTTCTCTTCTATAAGATTCAGCTGGTCATATCGTGCTAGACCCATTCGGCCTCTTCGAGCTTGGTTTCCATAATTACCCTTAAAGAAGGGATTTCTACCTCTATGGGGAGTACTGCTTCCATCCCGTATACTAGAGAAAAAGGTGTTGCCCCCGTTGAAGTGCGTATAGAAGTTCGGTACCCGTGTAAAGCAAAAGGGAGCATCTCGTACCAATCCTTGTAAGTTACCACCATTTTCTGAATAATTTTCTTGATATTTTTGTTGGCCGCTTCCACTGCCCCATTCATCTTTGGACGATATGGAGAAGAATTGTGATGTTGAAGTTTAAAGTCATCGCACAACTATTTCATCGTCTTATTGTTTAAATTAGTCCCATTGTCCGTGATGATCTTCCTTGGTAAACCATATCGACAAATTATTTCTTTTTTGATGAACCTGACCACAACACTACGAGTCACATTAGTATATGAGACTGCTTCGGCCCACTTTGTGAAGTAATCAATGGCCACGAGGATGAATCGGTGTCCGTTAGAGGCTTTTGGTTCAATCATTCCTATGACATCCAAACCCCACATGGAAAATGGCCAGGGTGCACTGAGGACGTTTAGGGAAGTTGGAGGTACATGAATATTATCAGCATAAGTCTGACACTTATGACATTTCCTCACATGCTTGATGCAGTCACTTTCCATTGTAAGCCAATAATACCCAGCTCTGAGAATCTTCCGAGCCATTGCGTAACCGTTGGCATGGATCCCAAAGGAACCTTCGTGGACGTTGTCAAGAATTTGTCTTGCTTTTGCAAAGTCCACACACCGGAGGAGTACCATGTCGTGATTTCTTTTGTAGAGTACGTCGTCGTTCAAAAAGAAACTCGTAGCAAGCCTCCTCAAAGTTCGCTTGTCGTTCTCTGAGGTGCCCGAAGGGTATTCCTTGCTTTTGAGGTAGCACTTGATGTCGTGGTACCACGGTTTTCCGTCGGATTCTTCTTCTATCACCTGGCAATAAGCGGGATTAGCACGGCTTTCCATCAGGATGAGAGGCATTTCCTTGTCACTGTTTATTCGGAACATAGATGACAGCGTGGCTAATGCATTAGCCAACTGATTATCTTCTCGTGGAATATGTTGAAACGTGATCCTAGTTCTTGGATATACTCATGGTAAGGGATTAACTTAGAATCTCGAGTTTCCCATTCTCCATTCAACTGGTTGATAACTAGGGCAGAATCCCCATATACTTTTAGGACTCTGACCTTAGTTTCTATGGCAGCTCTGATTCCCATGACACACGCCTCATATTCTGCCACGTTATTAGTACAACCGAAACACAAGTGAGCCGTAACAGGAGTGTACTGATTTTCTGGAGAAATTAGTACTGCCCCAATTCCGTGCCCCAATGAACTAGAAGCCCCATCGAACATCATGGTCCACTCGTCGTTTCTTGATTCTTCTTTTTCGGCGGACATTACATCTTCATCAGGGAATTCATAGTGGACAGGTGAATGGTCATCTATTGGTTGGTTGGCTAAGTGCTCAGCGAGGGCACTACCTTTGATGGCCTTTTGAGAGACGTATTGAATATCGTACTCAGATAATAGCATCTGCCACTGGGCAGTCCTTCCAGTGAGAGCAGGTTTCTCGAATACATATTTGATCGGGTCCATTTTCGACACCAACCAAGTTGTGTGAGAAAGCATATATTGTCTTAGACGGTGAGCAGCCCATGCTAGGGCGCAACAGGTACGTTCCAGTATCAAGTAATTAGTTTCATAACTCGTAAGCTTCTTACTCAGGTAATAAATGGCACGTTCTTTTTTACTCGTTTCATCATGTTGTCCAAGTACACACCCCATAGACCCGTCTAACACTATCAAGTAGAGGATTAATGGTCTGCCTGGTACTGGAGGTACTAATACAGGGGGTTTTTGTAGGTATTGCTTGATTTTGTTGAAAGCCTCTTGGCATTTTTGATTCCATTCGATAGTTTGGTCCTTGCGCAACAACTTGAACATTGGCTCACAAGTGTCAGTGAGTTGTGATATAAACCGGGAAATATAATTCAATCTCCCTAGAAAACCACGAATTTCCTTCTCTGTTCGAGGAGCTGACATCTCTAAGATGGCTTTTACTTTTTCCGGATCAACTTCTATTCCCTTCTGACTTACAATGAATCCCAGCACCCTACCTGACCTGACACCAAAGTTACACTTGGCAAGATTGAGTCTTAGGCGAAACTTTCTCAATCGCTCAAAAAGCTTCCGTAAATCAATTACATGACTTTCTTCAGTTTGCGACTTAGCGATCATATCGTCCACGTAGACCTCTATCTCTTTATGGATCATATCATGAAATAGAGTCACCATTGCCCTTTGGTATGTTGCCCCAACGTTTTTCAACCCAAAAGGCATCACCTTGTAGCAAAAAGTTCCCCAAGCTGTAATAAACGTAGTTTTCTCCATGTCTTCTCTGGCCATTTTAATTTGATTATACTCGAAGAAACCATCCATGAAAGAGAAAAAAGCGTGATGAGCTGTATTATCCACCAGAACATCAATGTGAGGCAAAGGGAAGTCGTCTTTGGGACTTGCTTTATTAAGATCTCCGTAATCCACGCACATTCGAACCTTCCCACCCTTTTTTGGGACAGGTACAATATTAGCAACCCATTGGGGGTATTTAGCCACGGCCAAAAATCCAGCATCAAATTGTTTTTAACTTCTTCCCTAATCTTTAAGGACATATCAGGTCTCATGCGTCTCAACTTCTGTTTGACAGGAGGGCAGTCAGGCTTAAGAGGTAGTTTGTGTTCGACAATATCGGTATCCAACCCTGGCATGTCTTGGTAAGACCAGGCAAATACGTCTTTATAATCTCGGAGGAGTTGAATCAGTTTAGCTCTTACTTTTTGTGACATGGTAACACCAACCTTGACTTCTTTTTTGTCTTCCTCAGTTCTCAAATTAATCAACTCAGTCAGTTCTTCGTGAGGTTTGATCTTTCTGGATTCCCCTTCTATAAGTCTCATTAATTCAGGGGGGAGATCTTCATCGGGTCAGTCTTCTTCACAATCTTCGTCAGTATGATTAATTAGGCAATCAAAATCTGGTAACAAAATTTTAGCACAATCGTTTTCAAAAGTAGTATCCATGAGCCTGCATTATCAAGGTTAGCAATAAGGAGAGAGTAAGGAAAAGAAGTAGGAAGGAAAAGGAAAAGAGACGTTTGGGATAAAATCAAAATGCGTTTTACTAATATCCGAAATATGCTTATGAAAAACATGCGGGGCCCTTTAACATTTCCCCTACCACCTCGGGCTGAGCGGAGAGGTGAGCATTAAATGGATTACATTGAAAATGCATTAAGCATCCTAGGACTTTCCACGATCTCCCAATTGCAAGGTATTGAGGAACATGGGCAAACCCATTCCTTTTCAGGAGTAGCAAGGTCCTCTTCCATAGCAGCCACTTGATCCGCATAGATCCATCCAGCGCTACGAAAACTCTGACGGAGATCGCAAATGGACATTTTCCCAAACTCGGGTTCCCGATTTTCAAGTCGAGCCTTCCTCTTTTCTCTCCTTTCTTCGATTGCTCTTTCCCTGTCTTTTTGAGTGGGGACAAATCCCAGGCCGTATCGGTCTTTGTTTTCGGGAACTCTTAAAATTGAGGCGATACCTTCTTGAGTCTTCCCTAGTCCTTTTCCTGGCTGGTACCCTCCCTTCAGCATGACTCCGCCCACCATTAAGGCATTATTGGATAGACAGGGTTCTTTAGCTGTAAACCCTATATAAGCGCTATCGACAATTTCCAGTGCCTGAAATGAAGTCCTAAGGGTTTCTTCAGTAGCTTCAATGTAACGCGTCGATGTTGGCTTGCTTACCAACAGGTCTTCTTCTCCGGATACGATAATCAACTTATCATCCACTACAAACTTCAATTTTTGGTGCAGAGTTGATGGTACTACCCCAGCAGAATGAATCCAAGGCCTTCCTAACAAGCAACTATAGCTGGGCTTGATGTCCATTACTTGGAAATTAACAGCAAAAGTGAAAGGGCCAATCTAGATCGGCAGCTCAATCTCACCCATTACTTCTCTTTTAGAACCATCAAAGGCTCTCACGAGCACAGAGCTGGGCTTCATATGGGTCTTGTCAATGGGTAATTTATCCAAGGTAGATTTAGGCATCACATTTAGGGAGGATCCATTGTCTACAAGGACTTTAGCTATAAGGTGCTCTCTACACTAGACCGAGATATGTAGTGCTTTGTTGTGTCCTCTACCTTCTACAGGCATTTCTTCATCATTGAAATAAAGGTAGTTGCATGCGGTGATGTTGCCAACTAGGTCACCGAACTGATTCAAAGTGATATGTTGAGATACATGGGCTTCATTCAGAATTTTCATCAATACTTTCCTGTGACTCTCAGAGTGCATTAACAAGGCAAGTAGAGAAACTCTCGCTGGTGTGCGGTTTAACTGATCTATCACCTTGTACTCACTTTGTTGAATGAATTTGAGGAATTCAGCAACTTCCTCACGGGAGGCCTCTATCTTGTCCTCCTTCCCTGCGTTTCCTTTCTCTACCGCAACTTTTTTTTCCTTATTTTGATCTTTTTCCGGCCCTTTTGCGGCTACTTTTATTGGTTCTTTTTTCAGGGCATAAATCCGCCCACTCCGAGTCATCCCGCCTATTCCCACAATGTTGGTAACAGTCAGAACGCTTGGTTGTGCATTACTTCCTTCAACTTGGACTTTTACATCATATATCCAAGGAACTGCCTTGTCTTCCTTGTACGGAAAAGGATATGGTACTTGAACCGTAATAGCTTTGGGAGCATTAGGCATTGTGGGGGATGCATTTCTAGAGATTGAACCACCAAGGGCTTTGGGACCGTGGTTCTTGAACTTTGAGCAGATTGGACCATAAATACTTCTTCTTCTCTCTGAGAGATAACTTGAACTATGTTCGTATCAAGCAGTTTTTGGAGGATGCCTTTAAATTCCTCACATTCTTCATTAGACAAAAAATCTTCATCATAGGTCCTGCTGATGTCTGTTCTTTCTATCAGACCAGCCTTGCAAAGCTCGATGAACACTTTTCTTATAGGGGTTTTTATCTCAGCAACATCCTTTATTTTTCTTCCTTCATGCTCATTGTCTATCATATTTACTAATGCATTCCCGTGATTAGGTAATGGGTTGTTCCCCACATTGGGAATGTTCTCTTGGAAACTCAACCACTTTGCATTTATCAGATCTTGAACTTTAAACTTCATAGCCCGACATTCTTCTATAGAGTGATCCGCTGCCCCGACATGGTATTCACAGGTGGCATCTGGGTTATACCATTTTGGGTAAGGTGGTTCCATGGGCTTTTGTGGACAAGGGACTACCAATGAGTTTTTGAGTAAGTGCTGATAGAGATCTTTGTAAGTCATAGGGATCGGATCAAACTGGGCCGGCTTTCTCCCTTGAGAGTTGTGAGCTCTCGGTTGATTGAGGTTCTGACCTCCTTGACTATCAGAAGCAAAGGGTGTCATTAGAACCGGAGACTTAGGCGTGATAGTTGCCGCAACATATAGAGGGGCACTACTCACCGCGTTAGTCTCTCCTTCTTTTTTTCTCTTAATGAAGGGCTTCTGAGTGTTGGATGATGAAGTATTCTTATGGATCTTCCCATTTTGCATCCCCATTTTCACACGTTCCCCTATGACAATCAAGTCAGAGAAGCTTGAGAATATACTTCCAATAATCATATCATAAAAGGGGGATTGGAGCGTGTCAATGAACGTGTCAATCATTTCTTTGTCCGACAAGGGTGGCTCCACCTGAGCAGCCATGCTTCTCCATCTATGAGCATATTCTTTATAGCTCTCAATGTCTTTTTTCTTCATGCTTTGCAACTGATTACGGCTGGGAGCCATGTCTATATTGTATTTATATTGTCTGACGAAAGCATTAGCTAAATCATTCCACGAGTTGATTTTAGACCGTTCTAACTGCATATACCATCGCAAAGGTGCCCCAGTTAAGCTTTCTTGGAAGAAGTAAATTAGGAGTCTGTCATCATTAGAACAGAAAGCCATCTTTCGGCAATACATGACCAGGTGGCTTTTGGGGCATGTTTCTCCCTTATACTTGTCAAACTCGGGTACTTTGAATTTTGCAGGTATAACTACATCGGGGACCAAGCACATGTCTGAAGCTTCGAAACCTAACTGATTTGCCCCTTCAATTGCCTTTAACCTGTCTTCAACTATTTGAAGCCTTTTTTTGGCTTGAGCATCCTCCTGGGGGGTGATGATAGGTATAAAATTTTGAGTATTTGTGTTCAGCGAGGTCCCATTATTTAGAGGCGCATGCCCTTGTGAGGTGTGGGCGTGCGTATCATCTTCTCTTGGCCGACTTTCCTCTTGATCCTCTTCGGACCGTTCTGTTTTCGATGTCTTTTTTGCATGCAGGGCTTCCAACAAATCGCATAGCTTATCTATCTGCGTACTCATTCGGTCGAGCTCTCCTCTCATAGCCTGTTGGTTCTACTCTAACGCGTCCATGAGTCTGGCTTGGGATCTCGTTCTATAAGGATGCAATTTCTTCGTGTTTATTTTTCTGGGTTATGAAGGATACAGTGAGTATGGATGAATGATTTATGCCATGGTTATGCATGCTATGTAAGATGCTCATTTATTTACTTAATTTGTTTTATTTTTGTCGGCTTGTTGGAGGATCACAAAACTTTGCAAATGTCTTATCGGTTTGTGGCGTATTGCGAAAACATACTCTCTCATTAAAAGGAAATATTATAATTCAAATTGCCCTGAAGGGCTTACAAAATTGAGAAAGAAACGGAAATTGCATGAACACATAAAAACAAGAGGAACATGGTCTTCAACGATCTCGTCGGATCTGTCTCTCCAACTCTTCCACCAAACTCTTGCAATACTCTAGGAAATTCATCACTTTCCCTGGTAAAGGTTGGAAACCTATCGCCAATTCCGCTTCTTCCAAGAGTTTTGGCATATCTTAGATACCTCTATTTGCAAGCCAAACTAGTTTGGAGCAACGATCCATCCAGTATCTAGTTTCCTTATCAAACCAAGTAATGACTTCTTGCTGATTGTCAATCTTCCCTTGCATGTCGAGGACCTTCTCACGTTCTTCCTCAAGATCTATGTGGTAGCCTATGAACTTTTCTTCGGCGATTCTCCTCTCTTTCTCGAGTTGGGCTTCGTGTAATTGCATGGTATTTTTTAATTGTCGTACTGAGTCTTCAATCCGTCTTTGCAAAGCCCTGCTAGCCTCTTGAGAGTCAGCCCACAATTTCCTCAAATTGCCCTTTTAACAGAGAACCATATCTTACTCTTTTTTCATTAAGTCTAATTGTTGATTTGCAGCTTTTAGGCAACCCTGAGTCTGGAGCCGGCTTGCTTTCTCAGCCTTGGTCTTCTTCTGGGATCCTTCCAAAGATTCGGTTTTTCTATTACATTCATCTAGCAGGACTTCTATGTCCAGATATGCCCTTTTCAAATTCTCCCGGAGAAGCTTCCTCTCCTCTTCCCCCTTTCTAAGGCTAGCTTTAACTCTTCCACTTCTTCATTCTCAGCAGGGGGTGGAGGCGGCACTTCGGGAACCAAAAATGTGTTTTGGAAAGGCAGCTTGACTTGTTGAACTCTTGCTATAACCCATTGGTGGTATTTTTCATCCGCATGAGTACTCTTGCGCCCTAGTGTTCTTTTGATCGTTTTCTTCCAAGCTCGCCATACCCTTGTGAATAATGCCAAATCCGAGGAGCCCCGATCATGTATAATGAAAGCGGCTAGCTCTTCTTCAGCAGGTTCACCCAGCATCGGGGCACCGAGTTGTCTCAAAGCCAGAGTAGGATTGTAGTTGATGCAGCCTATGGTCCCAATGAGGGGTACGTTGGAAAAGTCTCCACATCGACAGATTACCTCCTTGATCTCCTGTTCCCTAGAATACCATATTATAGACTCTTCACTGAGGCTCAATAAATAAGTAGCCCACTCTGCATTGCTCCTAGGACCAAAGGGATGCCCCATTTTTACCAAATGATTTTTTAGCCATAAGTTCAAGACAGGGACACAACAACGAATTCGACCTCCCTTTATCTCGTGGCGCATATGAAGCTCATAGTATAAATCTGCAAGGACGGCAGTAGTGGGATCCATACCTTAAGTTTTAAATGCTATGAAGGCGTCAATAGCTGTTTCATCCACAAAATGATCAACATGAGGAAATAGGACTACTCTAAAAATGATGAGGGCTACCACATCCATGCACTCCTTCAATTTCCCTGCATCGTGAAGGTCCTTAACCTTTCCTTCCAGGAAGCTTCTGGGGAAACTTTGAAGTCTTCTTCTACCTTCACCGCGAGCGTCAAATCTTCTTTAGGGATGCCTAAAACATCAGCAATAGTATTCATAGTCGGGGGATGCTTTGTATGGCGATACGGGCCATTTTTCTTTTCTGGGAAGCCCAAGATTTTTCGATATTCTTCTAAGGTTGGCGCCATTTGGAAATTCTTGAACGTGAAGCATCTTAGGGGAGAATCATAAAATTGGGCCAATGCTGTTAAGGCTGCCACTTGCACGTCTACATTCAGCAATTCCAAAATGTTCCTGAATTTCCCCACGAAGCTAATTCGATCCACTTGTATCCAATTCTCAGCTATGAAGTCAACCAATGTTCTTAATGCATCAACCGGGGGGTTCAATCTTGAATTTCAAAGTATTTCTCCTCTCTAAACCCACAGCTGCGCCTTCCGAAGACATTTGCACCAAAGTTTTTTTTTGTTTTGAAATTTCCAACAAGCCTGATGAAATGGGGTAATTAGTGTTATAGCATGCATATGAATGAGGATGATCGTGTTTATTTTTATTATTTCATGAATGAAAAGAAAAAAATGAAAAGAAAAATAAAGAAAGAAAGCACCGTACTTATTTTATTTATGAAGGTGTAAAGAAATACACTCTTATTTTTTTTATAAGAAGTTCACATCCTATGTGAAGTTAAAAAAAAACTTAGCATCTATTTTTTGGAATAATAGATTAGGTTCTTAAACAAAAGTTTGTATTTTGAAAAAAAAACTATTTTGGAAATATTATTTTTGAAATAAATTTGTAAAAATAAATAAATAAATAAAAGTGGTAGGGTAAGCTCCTTTCGGGACCGCGGCTGGTAATTCCTAAAAAGGATCTAGGGATTATATTAAGTGTCTTTCCATTGGGTGGATTCAATATACTAATCTAAAAGGTCCCCAGAGCCAAGGGTCCCATTTGAAAATGTTACCACCAATAATAAGTATATTATTAAAGGATGGTTTTTTTCTTCAAATGGAGCCAAACTCTAGGTGAGGCTTTCATAGGAACCCACTGGCCGTGCGTCCAGCAGAGCACCCATTACACAGCCTCTCATAACTTAAAGTTCACTCGGGCCCGGGTATAGGGCACCCACTCATAGTGTGTGTAAATAAAGTGTATAAAGTGAAGTGTGTGAAGGAGCAAACGTAAAACTACCCGCTGCAAAATAAATAAAATACAATATATATACATGTCTTCTACCCTAAGGTTTCAAATACATAATATTCACAAGAAAGAAAAATACAAATGAAAGAGAATGAATCACAAATAAAAAATAGGAAAATATATTTTTTTAATGCATGTTTTCTATCCTAGGATTCAAATATACAAACATATATACAAATGAACGAATAGGAATAAAAACAAAAAGGGAATAATTCATTTAATAAGACAAACAAATCATATAAACAATCATAGGGCCTAACTCTCTAAGGTCCCCAGTGGAGTCGCCAGCTGTGATAACCACACTAAAAATTAAATGGAGCCGCCACCTATGTTTATTAAGGAAAACAGTAGGAAAAACCTTTTTATGAAAATAATTTGAAAAATAGTCTTTGAACCAAATTTAAAGGGTTCGAGAGTTCATTACGCTTAAGAAAGATGTTAGCACCCCTAAGACGCCCATAAAAATGGTACCCTTTTTATTGTTTAAAAATACTTGGCTGTCATTAAATGAATTATTCCCAAACAAATTTTCTAAAAAAATACAAGTTTATTAATCACCATATTACGAAAATAATAAAAAAAACTTAGTAAAAAAAACTCAATCATTATATAAAAATTAATATTTATTCCTTTTTAATATAACAGAAATAACAAATATAAGAAAAAAATAAAAACTAATCATATTAATATAAAAAAAAACGTGTAGATAAAAATGGAAACTTTTCTTTTTTACTTTTATACCTCTCATCAATCTTTTATTCATTTCTGATGATTTATGAAATAAAAAAGGAAGTAAATTACAAATAAGTCCCTGGCTTGGGTTTGGCCCCATTGGAAGACCAAACCCTAACCCTAATCTTGTTCCAGAATCGTACAACAACAACAACAACAATTACGATAACAACGACAACAACAATTGCAGCAACAACAATAATAACAACTACAATAATAATAACAACAACAATCATATACACCTCAGTCCAGCATACAAGCCATGGCAAAAAGAACAGAGAGTATGAAAACGAAGAAGAAGGGGGGAACCTGGGTTTTATAGCTTCCCAGGAAATTTACAAACAAGGGATGGAGGAAAAGAAAACCTAGAACTAGAAAGTGTTTAAGTCTTTGGTTTGGTGGCCTCACAGGTTCTTTCTCCTTCTTCCTTGTATCTGCTTGCTCTGCCTCTCCTTCTCCTTATGTTATTTTCTGGATCCGGTTCGCTCTCCCCTTTCTGTTGCATGTCTCTGGCTTTTTATAGCCTCTCACGAATCTGTAAAAAAAAAAAAAAATCAGAGGAAGGAAAATAGAGAATAAAAATAAAATAAATGGAAATAATAATAAAAAAGGCCAGATTATTCCCTGATTTCGCGTGGAGATCCGCACGTTTCCTTCGAATCTTCAGAGATCTTTGTATCTGGACGAAATCATAAAAAGAAGTACGATTTGGTCTAGTGGAAAAGGAAAGAAACGAGAATCACGGGGGAGAATGGGGATATGGCCGCGGCTAGGTTAGGGTTGAGGTTGGAGAAAGTTAGGGTTTGGTTTTGGGGTGAAGGAAGGAAGAAGCGGGGATGAAGGAATGACATTTAGGGTTAGAGAAAGGGAAAGAAGAAGAACGAGAGAGAAGGGGCGCCACGGTGGCCTAGGGTTGGGAGAAGTGCCAATAATGGTGGAGAAGATTGTGGGAGAAGAAGAGGGAACGAGGGAAGAGGATGTTGGAGCGGCGCTAGGTTAAAGGAGGGGAAGGGAACCGAGTTCTCTGCGCTAGGGTTAGGGTGAGGGTGAAGAAAGGGAAGCCGAGAATGGTGGAGAAATTGAAGGAGGAAAGGAAGGGAAAATGAGGAAGAGGGAGATAGGGGCGCCGCGGCATGGAAGCTAGGGTTAATAGGATTAGGTTAAAAATGGGTTGGGCCGCGTGGGCCAAGGGCTGGAGGGATGAGTTAGGCTGGGTGTGCGAATGGAGAAAAAAAGGTGCAGGAAGCAAGCAGATAAAAGGGGGGCCGTAAAAAAGAATGCGGGTGCACGTGGAATGGGACCAGCTGGGCTGGTTTAGGTTGGGTCATAAACAGTGGCTTGCTGCTATTAGCATCTCCTGTGTTTACAGTTTGCACCCCTTGTTCTTTTACTCATTTTTTTTCTTCTTTTCTTTTTGACTCCATTTCTCTTCCTTTGTTCATTTCTTTTCTTTCTTTTTATTCTGAGACCAAATATATATTTTTCCTTATTACTACTACTAATTTAAAAAGTTAAAATAAATAATAAAATAAAATAAAATGAAAAGGCCGGACAAAATTAGGGTACTACGAAGGAAAATAAGAAGATGAGATGAGAGGATGAGGGAGGAGTCACAAGAATGAGGGGCTGATTGGGGGCCTCTCCTCTTTTTTTATTTTACTAAAAAAAATAAGTAAGCATAGTTAATATAAAATAGTTTAGTAAAAAGGAATTTTTCAAATTAATCACACACATAATGACACCTAGCAATAAAGTAAAGATGCTAATCTCATCAACTAATCCATCCCATCTAATCTCACATCCCTCATGATTACCCTCTAATTCTAGAGTCTAAGGGTTGTGAAAACACGACGTCGAAAAACCCGCGTTACCGATAAATTCGCAAAAATTAATTTAACGAGAAATTAATTCATCGCGTGATAATATTTAATTATAAATAATACAAATCATGTCAAACACTCAAAAATAGCATCAACAAGTTACATTTTGATTTTTATCGAAATCGGGATTCATTAGAATTTTATCTGTGGCGAAACTGCCCGGTGATTCGAAACGCGACGAAACTTCGTTGGAATTTTTCGATGATATTCGAACCGTGAATTAATATAAAATATTAATTCTCAAATATTATTTGATCTTGATTTAATTAATTCACTTACTTAGGGAACAAGAAATTGCTTATTATAGACTAAATACGACAAAATACAATAAATAACGCCAAATAACACATTGTAAAAATACGAGTGTTACAAAAGGTGCTTGGGGGGACTAGACCAAAACCCAAGACCGGAACAAAAGAACAAGCAATACAATCCAAAAGGACATCAGAGCACCTAGGAAACGACAATCTAGCCTAAAAGAGGCTAGGGGAACCTATAGTAAGGCAAACTATTTCTAATTCTAAAGAAATCATCAGAAATGAAGGTCGGGATGGTATTCCACCAAATAGTACCATTGACATGAGTTCCGTGTGAGGCAAGCTTGTCAGCACAAGAGTTTTCTTCTCTGTATATGTGGGAGAAAATGAAAGACATTTGCTTAGTGAGAGCAATACAATTGGACCACTTGTTTCTGAGCTTCCAAGGCACAATAGACATGTTTTTAAAGGCAACAATAACTAACTGGGAGTCACATTCAAACCATAAATGACGCTAACCTCTTTTAAATACAATCTCAATAGCAATCATTGCACCAAAGAGTTCCATTTGAAGAGCATTACAGATGCCAAGGTTAGCAGAAAAACAGCCAAGAACAAAAGCATTAGACCCTTTGAAGATGGCCCCTGTAACGACCTGTTTCCGGACCGCTACTCAACTAGAATTAAACCTATATGCGACGCATTTTTAAAACGGTACTCTTGTGTCCTTCAGAAAATGCGGTACATTTTTTTTTAAAACAACATCATCCGCAAGCACGCACAGAGTAGCTACAGCATTTTGAAACATGGTGCAAGTAGGACACAAGACACATGCACTGGGAATACATACATGCATATATATATACATGTCATCATATATAGTATGTGCAAAATAACAGTGCGGAAATGTACAGAGAATACACCTATGGTATGAAGACCCTCGTAAGAGTAGTCATACCCCGGGGGTACTCCCGGCAGACACCCACGCAGGGGGCTGCTCCAAAAGTAAACCGCCAGTATACCCTGTAGTACAAAAAGAAAAACCCGAGCCTGACTGGTCACCAAACTAACTGTACACCAAAAGTAAATACTACAGTCGTCCAAAATAACTTAAACAATAGTCAGACAACATGACTACTACAGATAACTACCCGGATCCTCAGATGGATCCTCCTCCTCATCCATCGAGTCCTCTCCAGTCAAGTTGATGAAAAGTGCCGCAGCAGGCACATCCTCAGGTACATCACTAGGCACATACACTCCGGCCATATCGTCCTCATCAGGTCTCGCCCCAAGACAATCAGCCTCGCCGCACACACTACAGACGAGAAGTGGATCCGCTGGTGGAGTGGAGGTCCTAACAACAGGAGGAAGCGGCTCTCTTTGGAGGAGTCGGGATAGCGCGGCTCACGGAAGTAGGCGCTCACATGTAGTCTCGCGTCGAATCGCCCTCTTGCGAGCGGTCACTCTAATCCTCGGCCCTCGTCCTCGACCTTGGGAAGCAAAATAGGAAGTAGTATGACTCGGGACCTCGTGAGGTCCCTCTGGTGAGGAAGATGAAGCTGGTGCAGTCCTCTCTCTCTCTCTCTCCATAGTACGCCAGGCGTCCACTATCTGCAACATCCAGATCGGAAAGCTCACCATACGTCGTGAAGTCTCTTGTCTCACCACGACACTATCCTCTTTGAAACTCTGAACAACATCCCCGGTATATACAACACGACGTGAGATTGGGTCGAACTCCATTGCCGCGGGTAGCTCTAAGTCTGGGAAATCAAAGAAGATCTCTGGCGACATCCTCATCACCAGCATCGGTACACTCTTCGCCATCACCTCGGTAACCATCATGGATCGAAGGTACCATGGGAAAGGGTCAACTTCTCAATAAATCAAGAAATAACGAAACATAAACAATGGGCAAAACAAACATATGCACAGTTCTTAAGACGTAACATAAAACTCCGCCCAAGACTCAACGCTCATGACACTTTTGACAATTTTTCGGAATGTAATGCCGATCCATCCACTGAACGTCAGCCGTAGCCTTGGGCTCTCCGCTCGCCCCACTTCAGGTTCCTTGATGCAGCCTAGCTAATCTGCCGAAAAACCAGCCGGAGCCGTTTAGGGGATCCTAGCACCTTAGGTTAATTAGATCAAAGCTCAAAAACGTCACGACACTCGATGACTCGACTAAACTCTCACACTCCAATGAATAAATCGCCGCATACGATAATTCAGGAAACAATTGAATAATTATTAGACCGCATATCAAATAATATTCACATCAAGCTCAAAACAGTGTGAACAGTTCAACAGTATAAGCAATTCATCTTAACAATAGCAAACAATGACAGTCAAACAACTCAGTTCATCCCTCTACAACTCAATGGAGTTGGCAGAGAGGCAAGCAAACAAGTGTGGGGGGTTGGGGACAACTACTAACCACTTGCAGATAAGCCTACTAAATAATCAGTATATCAAAAAGCAGTAAAACGAAGGGGTACAAGACCCTCACTTCGAACCCTGAGGTTCTTAGACTTCTTCGCATAAATACTTGAAATTAAATTCCTATCAATATTTTAAGTTGCCCTTACCACAAATGCTAGCTAGCGTAGCACCGCAAGCTTCGCGTCCACGCTACACGATCTCCGGGTTCGGAACTCCTATCACCACAAGTGAACTTAGCACAATTCTACAATTCCAACTTAGGAACCTAGGCTCTCAAACATAACCCTTTCTAACCAAACATTCACACCAAACATTTAGTCACCAACTACTTGAAAGGAATAAGGTTTTGAAATCAAAATCATTTCTTAAGAAAACCAAACATAATACATTTTCTAATGTTCTTGAAAACTTTTAAAGTAAACACAACTCATTAAACACTTTTCATAAATCTTACAAGTTTTAAAAGCATACTCATTCAAGCATTTTAACCAAGTTTACAAACAAAATCTTCCCTTTTTACACCCCTTAGGCCTCTTGGCCATACCCCCCTTTTTATAAAAAAAAAGCCAAACTTCTTTGTTTACAATCTAACAACCCATTTTCAAATCATTCACCTATACTCCAAGACATCAAAGCATCAAGGCATACACAAGGCATAACTCAAAGCACCTTTCAAACATAATACTAACAATGTCAATAACTCAAGAGCAGCCCAATCAACTTCCCAAAAATGATTTTCAAACTTAACCAACATCATATAACCACTAGCACACTTAAAGAAATTTAAATCAAACATCAAAACTATTTTCTCAATACTTATAACCAAAAGATTTTCAACAACTTCTAAACTAACACTTAAATCTCAATTTCTTCACCAAATCAACTTCAACACAATAACAATTACTAACATCAATTAAAAGAAAGACATAAAATAATTTTTCTCTTCCAAATCCACTCCTAGGGCTCACGGCCCCAACCTCCCTTTTTCCAAAATTTTGCAACTCATCCCCCAAAATCAATAACACCAATTTTATCAATTCTTTTACTTCATCAAACCACATTTAAAACACTCAAACAAATCATCATCCAACTTAAGCATGTTATTCAACATTCAAGAGTCTCACATAAAGATCAAATTCCATCCAAGAATAGGTTTTTCATCAAAATTTACCCAAACAAAGTTTTAGTTCCAAAACTTTAACTAAGACAACAACAACTACATCAAAGAGACTCATTCAACCAATTTATTACATGCTTCAACAATTAAATCCCACAAATCCACTTTGCCAAGAATAGGTGTTCATCTCAAAAACAACCCAACAACATGTTAATTCTAAAACTACCACTCCAATCAACAACAATAACACAAATTAAACTCAATCAAACCATTAATTGCAAGATTGAACCTCAAGATCACTTTGCCCCTCTTTTTCCCCTTGACTCACGCCTAGGGCTTCCAAGATTGGGGACTTACATTCTCATCTCTTTCATTCAATCATCAACAACACAAAACAACACTTAAATAAGTATGAAAATCAAGAACGGAAAGCAAGAAAATCAAGAAGCAAAAAGGGGGTAGGGGGCGCTGTTTTGTGTAGAAAATGGGGGAGGAAAAATTGATTTTTCTCCTTACTTGAATGGTTAGAAGATGAAGAATCAAGTGGAGGATGAACTTGGGTGCAAGAATGATGAAGTTTGGAGGTTGAAATCTCAAGAAAATAGAGGTTGGAAGTGATGGAGCTTCAAGGTTTCTTTCTTTCTCTAAAATGGAAGAAGAAGAAGATGAGAGGGTTTTTTGAGGGAGGGGTCACGATGGGGCTGCATAAAAGGGGCTCCCTCCTTTTATTTTATTTTTAAAAAAACTAAACTAAGCATAGTTAGTATAAAATAGTTTAGTAAAAAAAGAATTTTTTTTCAAATTAATCACACACATAATGACACTTAGCAATAAAGTAAAGATGGTAATCACATCAATAAGTCCTACCCATCTAATCTCACATTGTGACAACCACACTAAAATTTAAATGGAGCCGTCACCCATGTTTATTAAGAAAAAACAATAGGAAAAACCTTTTTGGAAATAATTACAGAAAAATGGTCTTCGAACCAAATTTAGATTCAAGAATTAATTACGCATAGAGAAGGTATTAGCACCCCTATAACGCCCCTTTAAAATGGTATCGTAAATTGCTTGTAAAAAATTGCTTGCCTTCAAAGAATTAATTCCCTTATCGAAAATCTAAAAAATGCTTGACCTCACTTAATTTTACTATTATTTATCAATTATCAATTATTGGCAAAAAAATCAAAAGGAGCAATGTAACAAGATTTAGGGTTCACGGCGGCCAGGCTAACGGAGGACCGATTGGGGGGAACCAAGGTTCACCCCCTTGCTCCGGCCAAGGACAGTACCAAAAAGTAAAAAAAAAACAATAACACAGGAAATAGAAGAGATGAGGAACAAATGGTATTATAGGCAACCATTCTCAGCTTTACTAACATATAAGCTTCTTCACAAAAACAGGGGAAAGGAAAGATTGAACCTTCTATCAAGTTCTTCAAATCAATCACCCAAAGAAAAAGAAGAAATTACAGAAATCAAAGAAAACCCTAAAATCTCTATTCTCTGTATTTTGGTGCTCTCTTTCTCTTTTCTTTTAGCCATCTGTCCTCGTTCGCCCTCTTTCTTTTTTATCCCAATCGACCTCCTCTGCTCTCTGTTCGTGAAGCCTTTTTATAGCATCAAATCTTCCTTTCAATCACCTACGAAAATAGAAAGAGAATTAGGCAATAATAAAAATATTTGATCTGTAAAACAGAAATGGTAAGAAGAAACTCCCCTTGATTCAGATACGATCTTGATTTGGAGTGATTTGGGACGAGATTGAGAGAGAGCGAAAATGAAGGAGATAAAAGGGGGTAGGTGCGTCGCGGCCAGATTAGGGTTGCCAAGGTTAGGGTTTGGTGATATTGAGAAGAAAATGAAGAAAAAAGATGAAGGAGGGAGAGAATAAGAGAGAGGCATGGGGGAGTGAGGTGATGATGAGAGAAATTGAGAGAGTAGAGTGAGAGAGGGAGCGGCGCTCCTGGAGGAATAAGGGGATGAAAGTGAGTGAAAGTGTGAGGTTTTTAGGTTTAGGGTTATCAGGTGATGGTTTGGGCTAGAGGGAATGGACCGCGAGTTTAAGGGCCAAGGAAAAAGGCTTAGGTGCAAAAATAAAAAGAAAGGGGTGCATGAAGCAGGGCGTAGGAGGACTGCGCTGGGGGGAGCTATACGAGAAAAGGGCGGTGTGCGCGTAAATAGAGATTAGGCTAGTTGGGTTGGGTTTTAGGAAATGGGGTGCAGTTTGCTAATTGCACCCCTCAAATATGTTATTCGTAACCCTTTTCTTCCCTTTTTCTTTACTTTCTTTTATTCTTTTTTCTCTTTATTCATTTTATTACCTTCTTCTTTTTATTATGAAACCAAAGATATTATTTTTAACTTTTATTTCAAATTTAAAAAAGTTAAAATAAATAATAAAATAAAAAGGCCGGACCGGACAAAATTAGGGTACTACAGTTGCCCCTCCTTAATTACATTTTACTCGAAGGTCTTCGTGTATTCGTTGTAAAAGGTAATTAAGGATAAATGACTCTAATTTTTTCCGAAACAAGTGGTTGAGATTGCGGGATTGGTTCCCGACTTTGGTGGGAGATTCTAGGGTCGGTATCCTAGTGAATTCTCAGTAAGGCATATGTATGACTATGATTCCTTACAAAATTGGTGAGGATTCTAGGTTCAGTTCCTAGTGAATTCTCGGTAAGGCATAGGTCTGGTTCCTAACCCTCACATCTTTGGTATTGATTATTTCCCTACTTAGGGTAAGTCTGGGGTGCGAGCTTCTTCGCACTCGACACAAGTTTGGGTCAGATTCCCGGCAAGGTATAGGTCAGATTCCTAACTCTTGCTAAAAGATACGAATTTGTTACCCAGGTGGCCAGAATACTTAAGAGGGGGGTGAATTGAGTATCCAAAATTTTCGCAAACTTTATGAAAAACTTATTTTGTGAAGGTATTATCAATATTGTGATCAAGAGAAATTAACCCAAGAAATCAATTGACTAAAATCAGATGAATACCAATCAAGAACGCAGCAATAACATAAATCTATATGAACCCTAAGAAAAACGAAATTAAAAGAGATAGGGAAAGAGAAGATCAAACCAGAGATTTATCCTAGTTCAGTCACCAACCACTGTGACCTACATCTAGTCCCCAAGCCACGCTTGAGATTTTCTTCCACTATCAATTCAAAGATTTACAACGTTTCTTGAATTACACAAAGAGATTCCACACTCTGAAAACAAACCACTTGAGATACCACACTCAAGATTTCTATGGGATCCCTCACCCAATCAAAAACAGAACAAGAAGAATAGAGAAATTCGTAATCTGAAAACCCACTCTTAGTAGTGGAGATATTACAAGTAAAATCCTATGAGTCTCAAAGAAATTTGGGGAAGAAGAAAGCTTATGAGAGAAATGCTCTTTTGGGTTCTGAAAATATGAGATATGTTATGAATGAAACCCTAAATGAGCCTTTTATATTAACCCCAAACACAGATTCACAAAACTGATATAAAAACTGCAGAACGCGCGTGTGAATCGATTCCTGTAATGGTGTGAATCGATTCACTCACTAATAGTTGGATTCGATTTACATAGATTAAGCATGCGATTCACAGTGACTTGTAATTCGTGAATCGATTCCTTAACACATGTGAATCGATTCACCAAAAGCTTGAATGCGATTCACAGAGAGTTGAAATTCATGAATCGATTCCCATACTTAATAAATCGATTCCCATCAGCTTTGAAAACTTGTGAATTGATTCCTTTAAATCATGAATCGATTCCACTCCATAGAAAATGCATAAAAACCAGTTTTGACCAAATGAAATGATTTTAACACTTTGTAAAACAATTGTTGGGTCTAAAAATAATAAAGCATATTTGTAAACATACCCAACTTGGTCAAAAACCTTTTAACACTTATGTAATGCATGATTCAAGTTATTTTATCAAATAGCATTTTCTAATTCTTAATCCACAAGTTTATTGAGACTCTTAACAATTGATTCTAACTAGAGTAAAATAAAACCTAAATAATACTAGCAGAACCAAAGTCATCACGTGTTTGACATCTTCAAAACCATCTTCAATTTCGCATAGGGGATGCGTCCATCCACAAACTCCCCCTTTTTGATGATGACAAACACCATACCTGCACAAACACTTATACCTACAAGCAATTGCCTTTCAAACGAGATCAAAACAGAATTGTATAACATGGCAATTCACAATACTCCCCCTTAATATGTGCCGTCTCCCCCTTTTGACATTATCAAAAAGAAACAAAGAAGGGGTAGACACCCAATATATCAGACATATAACAGCATCAATACTAGCAATCAATCAACATACATCAGCATTCAACCAACAAGAAGATATACTAGCATACATAAACTAACAATGTGACAACTTTTACAGACCAAAAGAAATCCAACGTCAGATTTAGATGTATGAAAAGAAAAAAAAATGTGTGCCCCTACACTGAAAAACTCAAAAACAGCTCAGATAAACTAAGGTTCAGGAGGAGGAAACTCTGAAGAACCAGACATCCTCGAGCCAAAATAATGATGCAGCTCTTCACGCACAACCTCCCGTACCCAGCCCTTTATCCGGCTTTCTTGCTGAGCCATTGCATTGATAAACCAAGGTGGAGGAACAGAATCGGCATCAGAAACACCACCCGAATGCTGACCAGCATCAAAAGACTGAGAGACAGTAGGGGCAGCAGGGGGATCCTCATCATCTGTCTCATATGGAGCCACAGGAACCACAGGTGGCTCCTCTCTATACATCCAAACACCATCCCTTTTAACCAATTGCATCTTGGAAATAGAATTTTTACCAATTGCATCCTTTGGTAAAACAGGAACGACAAGATCATCCTCCGAATAAGCACCAAAGTGTCGGATGAATAAAGAGATAAGACAGGCGTATGGAAGTGGAGCTTTTGCATTCGAGACTACCTTCAACATACGATCGATGAAGAACTGAGGCCAATTTATGTTAACCTCATGAGACAACAATGCCCAAATAAGAAATATGTCACTTTCATGCACCCTTGCATAGTTGCCTTTCCGAGGGTCAAGAATCTTCCCAACCACAAAGTGAAGCATCCGTTCTTTCACCTTAAGTTTTCCGGCAGTAAACTTATGACTGGTTGCTGGAATATGTGTAGGATCAGCCAAGATGCTTGTTAAAGCAGTGATATGATCATAACCAGCAAAACTGTGAAGTTCAGAGGCATCCACAACAGCACCAATACAAGACAAATCAGTCAAAGAGGACCATAATGCAGGAGTGATAACTATATCTTTACCATTTACAGAGGACCTCAGTACGCCATTGTCCACAAACAAATTGCAGAAGAAAACCTTAACTAACTCAGGAAAATACTCATTGTGCAACTCCACAAACGTTTTCAAACCATTGCTGAACAATACTTCCTGAAAATCAAAATCCAAATCACACAGCTCCTCCGTAGCCAGAAAGTGCGGAGCAAGTACAGTCCTATCCTTGAAAATGTTGTTAAAACGAGAAACTTGTTTGGCAGTGGAGAAGTGCTTTGAAAAATCAGGTTCTTCCACAATTTTTCGTTGTTTAAAACCATGTTTCCTGGTAGATAACATCTTAGTCCTAGTGTCTTGAACATGTGAGGAGCCTTCCATCTCAGATAACAAGCGCAGCAGATATATATCCAGTAGAAACAACAAGAACTCAGACCAAAAACCCCAAGCAGAAATTGGAAATCCCCACAACTTGTTCTTTCTCCAAAATCATAAGCAGAAAAAAAATTCAACTCAAACAACCAAAATCACGTTCGTAATGAAACGATGAACCAACCTTGACTGAAGAAGTAGAAGCAAACGAGAGAAGCGCAAAAATTGAAGCACGGCGTAGAAACAGGGCAGCAGCGTAGAACGAACCACAGCGCAGAAGCAAACAATTAACAATGTAGAGATGAACCCCAAATCTTGATGCACGATATGAATGGAGGTTTAGGAAAGGGGCTGGAGAGTGTGAGGGTGCGAGGAAATAGAGGGGAGAAAGCGAGCGCTAGGGCTAGGAGGAAATGTAACGTGAAGAGAGGTGAAAGCGTTCAGCTGATTTTAAGTAGAGTGATTCAGTGAATCTGAGGAATGAATCGATTCACACTAAGTGAAGTTCGATTCCCAGAGAGGGCACAGAATTGATATATGCACATAAGAGCTCATGAATCGATTCACATTATCAAATGAATCGATTCACATACAGTGCAAGAAAAAAAAATTATGCAGATTAAATGCAATTTAACTGTACAATTAGCATAAAAACACCTAAAATTCATTCAATCAATCATTTATGCACAACATATAACAATATAAGCATGTTTTAACATATAACAAGAACAATTTGGAGAAATCACGAAAAAAAAAATCAAGCACAAAAAAAAAAAATATACCTAGTATAAGGAATACTTGTACACTCTTGGATCAGCAAAAAAAAATTTAAAACAACTGCATGACGAGTTAGTGCGAAATATATGCATAGACACACATTCATTCAATGCATGAACTACCCAAAATGCCTAGTTCATTTCTAATATTGAAAAAATTCTCTTTTGCAAGAGGTTTTGTGAAAATGTCAGCTAGTTGTTTAGATGTTTCCACAAACTCAAACACACAATCTCCTTTTTCAACATGATCTCTAAGAAAATGATGTCTAATTTCTATATGCTTAGTCCTAGAGTGTAAGATGGGATTTTTAGTTAGGTTGATTGCACTAGTATTATCACATCTAATAGGAATGTGATCTAGCTTGAGTCCATAGTCTAGAAGTTGTTGTTTCATCCAAAGAATTTGTGCGCAACAACTTCCAGCTGCTACATACTCAGCCTCGGCTGTGGATAATGCCACACTCACTTGCTTTTTACTATGCCAAGAAATTAGTGTGTTTCCAAAGAGGTGACATGTTCCACTAGTGCTTTTCCTATCCACTTTGCAACCGGCAAAGTCAGAATCGGTATAACCAACTAAACTACAAATACCACCTTTAGGATACCATAGACCCATGTGTGTTGTGCCTATAAGATACCTAAGAATCCTCTTAACAGCTGAGAGGTGTGATTCCTTAGGGTTAGCTTGAAACCTAGCACACATACATACACTAAACATAATGTCGGGTCTACTGGCGGTTAGATAGAGAAGAGAACCGATCATACCTCTATACTTTGCAAGTTCAACGGATGTTCCATTTTCATCCTTGTCAAGATAACAACTTGTGCTCATGGGAGTGTTAATCTCCTTAGCTTTTTCCATCCCGAATCTTTTAAGAAGCTCTTTGCAATACTTTGATTGATTGATGAAGATACCATTTTTAGATTGCTTGATTTGTAGCCCGAGAAAATAATTGAGTTCACCCATCATTGACATTTCAAATTCGCTCTGCATCATCTTGGAAAATTCCTTGCACAAAGATTCATTAGTAGATCCAAAGATAATGTCATCAACATAAATTTGTACTAAAAGGATGTTATGACCTTTACTCTTAATAAAAAGTGTAGTAGTATCAACTTTTCCCCTTTGAAAACCCTTTTCTAAAAGAAATTTGCTCAATCTTTCATACCAAGCTCTAGGAGCTTGCTTAAGTCCATAAAGGGTCTTTTTAAGTTTAAAAACATGATTAGGAAAATCAAAACTTTCAAAACCAGGGGGTTGAGCTACATACACTTCTTCTTGAATATAGCCATTTAGGAAAGCACTTTTAACATCCATTTGGTACAATTTAAAGTCCATAATGCAAGCATAAGCAAGAAGTAATCTAATGGCTTCTAGTCTAGCTACGGGGGCATAAGTTTCCTCATAATCAATACCTTCCTCTTGATTATAACCCTTAGCTACTAGTCTAGCCTTATTTCTAGTAATTACACCGGTTTCATCAAGCTTGTTCCTAAAAACCCATTTTGTGCCAATTACTTGATGATTCTTTGGTCGTGGCACAAGTTCCCAAACTTTGTTTCTTTCAAATTGATTTAATTCTTCATGCATGGCCATCAACCAATGTTCATCAACAATTGCTTCATCAATAGTTTTAGGCTCAATTTGTGAAACAAAAGCGGGGTAATTACAAATATCCCTAATATTAGAGCGAGTAGTTACCCCTTTTGAGATGTCACCTATTATTTGATCAAGAGGATGATCTTTTAACACTCTCCATTCAAGAGGTAGATTTTGATGTTGAACTTCTTTATCTTCCTTGGGAGGCATCTCATCATTGTTGTTGTTTTCTTCTATCTTCTCTTCGTTTGAGGGCTTTGAACCGGCACCTACAATCTTATCAAGAGCAACATCCTTTCTTTCCTTTTGGAGGTTAGATTCATCAAATGTAACATGGATAGATTCTTCAATGGACATAGATTTCTTGTTATATACTCTAAAAGCTTTACTAGAGGATGAATAGCCTACAAATATACCTTCATCGGCTTTAGCATCAAATTTGCCTAAGTTATCCTTCCCATTATTCAAAATAAAACATTTACATCCAAAGACACGAAAATGGGAGATGTTAGGCTTTCTTCCTTTGTACAATTCATAAGGCGTCTTTTTCAAAATTCATCTTATCAAGACTCTATTTACAACATAAGTTGCGGTATTAACCGCATCCACCCAAAAATACTTAGGAAGATTTGTTTCATTAATCATAGTTCTTGCAAGCTCTTCTAGAGAACGGTTTTTCCTTTCAACTACTCCATTTTGTTGTGGAGTTCTAGGAGCTGAAAAATTATGATTAATGCAATTTTCTTCACAAAAAGCTTCAAAGAGATGGTTTTCAAATTCACCTCCATGATCACTTCTTATGGATGCAATTTTCAAATTCTTTTCATTTTGGATAACTTTTGCAAGTTTTCTAAAAGCATTAAAAGCATCATTTTTACTAGCAATGAACAAAGTCCATGTGTACCTAGAAAAATCATCCACAATCACTAGACCATAGTAATTACCTCCAAGACTCATAGTTCTAAAAGGACCAAACAAATCCATGTGCAAAAGTTGCAAGGGCCTAGTAGTTGAAACAATATTTTTTGCTTTAAAAGAGGTCTTAACTTGCTTTCCCTTTTGACATGCATCACATAATTTGTCCTTTTGAAACTTGATTTTTGGTAAACCAATTACTAAATCTTTAGAGATAAGTTTATTTAAATGGTCCATGTGAATATGAGCCATTCTTCTATGCCATAGCCAATTTTCATCACTTTTAGATAATAGACATGGTACGTCATTTGAAGGTATATCCTCTAGACTAATCATATAGATATTATCTATCCTTTGACCAATGAACTTAATTTGCTTATCATTCTTGTTTTCAATTTTGCAACAAGTTGAGTTGAAGACAACTTCATATCCCTTGTCACATAATTGACTAATGTTAAGCAAGTTATGTTTTAGTCCCTCCACATATAAAACATCATCTATAGTAGTAGTAGAAGACTTACCAACTTTGCCAATACCAAGGATCTTACTTTTGTTGTTGTCTCCATATATTACATGACCTCCATCTCTAGGAGCAAGTTGTAGAAACTTAGATTTATCACCGGTCATATGTTTGGAGCAACCACTATCCAAATACCAATCCTTGCTATTGACTTTCAAGCAAACCTACAAAACAATTAATGTTGGGACTTAGGTACCCAAATTTGCTTGGGTCCTTGAATGTTAGTGTTGGGAATTAGTCCTTGGGAATCCATACCATTTTACAACTATCAACACCATTCTTCCTAATATTGCAATTTAGTGTAGTATGGCCATTTCTACCACAATAATGACATGTTACATTAGATGTGCTTGGTGAAACAAAGAGGTTTTTAAAAGATTTTCTTTGAGTATTGGGATTGAAACCAATACCACCTTTATCAAAAGTGCATCTTTGTTTACTAAGCATCATGTCTAAATAGTCCCTACCCATTGTGAGCTTTACTATAGACTTTTTTAAGTAATCAATTTCCTTTTTGAGGTCTAAACATTTCTCACATATGGAAGGAATAATAACATCATCATTAGGACATGCTTTAGCAAGAGATTCTTCATGAGCAACCCTTAAAGATTCATTTTCATTTTTCAAAATTTCAATTTCCTATTTTTCTTTTGAAACTTGCTTTTCTAGACTAAGTATAGTTTTCTTTTGAGAACTTACTTGTTTAGTGATCTTTACAAGTTCCTCATGAAGTTCATCAAAAGCATTTTGCAGCTCATCATATGTAGGTAAAGGATCAAGTTCATCATCACTTACCTCATCCTTTTCATGGACGGTTGCCATTAGAGATAGGTGTGCTACTTCATCATCTTCCGAGCTATTTGAAGAATCCGTGTCATTGTCTTCCCATGCAATGTAGGCTCTTCTTCCTTTCTTTTCCTTCTTTGGCCTTTTCTCATTCTTCTTTAGGTAGATTGGACACTCCATCTTCATGTGCCCGGTTTTGCCACATTCATAGCAAGTTATTGTTGAAGTGCTCCCTTCCTTCTTAGTAAACTTCTTTGACTTGTTGAAGAATTTGTTGTTGCTCATTTTTCTTCCCTTCTTACTCAAAAACCTACCGAACATCTTCACCATAAGACCTATGTCTTCTTCACTTGAATCTTCATTTTCGGAATCATCACTTTCTTGTTGAACGTGATTCTTCCCTTTTGAAGAAGAGGCAACTAGAGCAATACTCTTCTTATCCTTCTTTTTATCTCCTTCTTCATGCTCGGTTAGCCTATTTAGCTCAAGCTCATGTTCTTGTAGCTTCCCAAACAAGGTTGCCAAAGTCATGGTGGACAAGTTTCTAGATTCCGCAATTGCCGTCACCTTCGGTTGCCAATTCCTACTCAAACATCTTAAAACTTTATTGATTAAATCCTCATTTGAAAAAGTTTTGCCTAAGGCGGCTAAGTGGTTCACAATGTGTGTGAATCGTTTTTGCATGTCTTGTATGGTTTCACCATTGTTCATGCGAAACAATTCATACTCATGTGTGAGAGTATTCACTCTAGCCCTTTTCACCTCACTAGTACCCTCATGGGTAATTTGTAGGGTGTCCCACATAGCTTGGGAGGTTTGGCAATTTGAGACTCTAAAAAATTCATCTTGGCCTAAGGCGGCGGTGATGATATTTTTAGCTCTCCAATCAAGTTGAAATTTTTTCTTTTCTTCATCAGTCCATTCATTTCTAGGTTTCTCAATTTTCACACCTCCTCTTTCAATAGTTGGGATAAAAGGACCATTTTCAATGGCATCCCAAATATCAATATCTTGAGAGATAATGAAAATTCTCATTCTCTCTTTCCAATAAGGATAACCTTCACCATTAAAAACAGGAGCCTTATTATAGGACCCATTGGGTTGATAAAACGATTTCGAAGACATGATTTTCTTGTAAGAAAATTTGACAAAATCAAAGATACCTGCTCTGGTACCACTTGTTACCCAGGTGGCCAGAATACTCAAGAGGGGGGGTGAATTGAGTATCCAAAATTTTCGCAAACTTTATGAAAAACTTATTTTGTGAAGGTATTATCAATATTGTGATCAAGAGAAATTAACCCAAGAAATCAATTGACTAAAATCAGATGAATACCAATCAAGAACGCAACAATAACATAAATCTATATGAACCCTAAGAAAAACGAAATTAAAAGAGATAGGGAAAGAGAAGATCAAACCAGAGATTTATCCTAGTTCAGTCACCAACCACTGTGACCTACATCTAGTCCCCAAGCCACGCTTGAGATTTTCTTCCACTATCAATTCAAAGATTTACAACGTTTCTTGAATTACACCCAGAGATTCCACACTCTGAAAACAAACCACTTGAGATACCACACTCAAGATTTCTATGGGATCCCTCACCCAATCAAAAACAGAACAAGAAGAAGAGAGAAATTCGTAATCTGAAAACCCACTCTTAGTAGTGGAGATATTACAAGTAAAATCCTATGAGTCTCAAAGAAATTTGGGGAAGAAGAAAGCTTATGAGAGAAATGCTCTTTTGGGTTCTGAAAATATGAGATATGTTATGAATGAAACCCTAAATGAGCCTTTTATATTAACCCCAAACACAGATTCACAAAACTGATATAAAAACTGCAGAACGCGCGTGTGAATCGATTCCTGTAATGGTGTGAATCAATTCACTCACTAATAGTTGGATTCGATTCACATAGATTAAGCATGCGATTCACAGTGACTTGTAATTCGTGAATCGATTCCTTAACACATGTGAATCGATTCACCAAAAGCTTGAATGCGATTCACAGAGAGTTGAAATTCATGAATCGATTCCCATACTTAATAAATTGATTCCCATCAGCTTTGAAAACTTGTGAATCGATTCCTTTAAATCATGAATCGATTCCATTCCACAAAAAATGCATAAAAACCAGTTTTGACCAAATGAAATGATTTTAACACTTGTAAAACAATTGTTGGGTCTAAAAATAATAAAGCATATTTGTAAACATACCCAACTTGGTCAAAAACCTTTTAACACTTATGTAATGCATGATTCAAGTTATTTTATCAAATAGCATTTTCTAATTCTTAATCCACAAGTTTATTGAGACTCTTAACAATTGATTCTAACTAGAGTAAAATAAAACCTAAATAATACTAGCAGAACCAAAGTCGTCACGTGTTTGACATCTTCAAAACCATCTTCAATTTCGCATAGGGGATGCGTCCATCCACAGAATTGACTACCTTACTTTAAGAAATATCCGTAATATAAGTTTCTCTGTCACTCAATATAGGTTCGGGTCAGATTCTCGGCAAGGTATAGGTCAGATTCCTAACTCTTGTTAAAAGGTGTGGATCGATTTCCATAATTGAGGAAGATCCAAAAACTTTTAGCAACTGTATGTAATAGTCATGCAGGATGCAATGAATGGTATGCCATGCATGAAATGAAATTTTTTATTTTTAGAGAAATGTTTTTTTTAAGGTGGGTGGGTCGTGGACCCAAAAGTATTGATGATTATGCAAGATGCAATGAATGGTATGCTATGCATGAGTTAAGATTTTTTGATTTCCCTGAATTCCTTTTGAGGACGCTGCCCCTAGACTCGTGGGATGATAACTTTCTGTCGGATTGCTTGTCCGAATGGTTGACTTTGTACTGCACCAGGTTTGCATATTTGCCCCTTGATAAATCATTTTATGGATCCTCAAATTTTCAGCTTCATGCTTTGAATGCTCTTGGGAGGTTTAGATTGACAACTTTGATCCATAGAGACTTTTCAGTGTCCCTTTGGCCTTCGTCCAGCCATGTGAGGAAGGATCTATGTAGAGACGCGGATCACCTTGCGTAGTTCTGAAACTGGAACAAAATCTTGAATGCGAAGCTTGTAGACGATGGGCTCAGCTTTTGCCCCAGCTTCTTGGTTCATGTTTAGATCTGTGAGGTCCAATCTGGGTTGACATGTTTGTAAATTTGACCCTAACTTTTGCCTAGGCCGCTCTTTGCCAGTTTTCAACCTAGCGGGTCGCTCTAACTTCTGCCTAGACTGCCCTTTCAGGTTTTCAGCCTAGCGAGCATTTTATTTTATATTCTTTTTTTTCTCTTTTTTTTTGGTAAAGCAACTACACCGAGGAGTTTTTATGGATTTCCTCTTTCAAAAATAAAGTTTTGAGAAAATATGAGCAATTTGACTTTGATCAAAATGGACTTTATTAGGGTTGTAACGTGGCCAAGGGTTAAGGGCTATGAAAGAAATGATATTTCAGGCTCAAAAAGTATTTAAGGGTTTATGAAAACAAGGATCTTTAGTGCCAAGATGCACTTGGATGGTTGCTAGCACAATTATCTTGTTTTGCTTTTGCATTTTTTATTCATTTTTTTTGCAAGGTCTTGATACGTTGTATTTGATATTTGCTTACTTGCTTTTTTTTAACAGACAAAATTTAATGGACTATTGTGCTAGCCTTCAATGTATGGGTTATCCTTGTTTAGGGTACTTGAAAAAAAAAAATTTAGGCTCAAAAGGGGTAGCAAGGGATCAATATTTTTTTTATATTTTTTGGATAGAAAAAAAGGCCAAACTTCATCTCAAAACCTTATTGCTCAAATTTTCACAAAAATTAATTTTGATAATTGTGCATTTGCTTTACCATTTTATTTTATAATTTTCTTAATTACTTTTTTTTATCCCGGATTGACCACGTATCAAGAAGGGAAGTTGAAAAATTCAAATTGTATTTTCATTGATGTATTGAAAAGATGGGAACAAAGTGGGCCCTTTACAAGATATGCCCCAGGGCTTCGGGCAAAGCGTAAAAACCAATGAAGGTTGTTTAAACAAGGCTATTCCTTGAAGTTTTACCACTTGGTGTTGACCAGAGCCCAACAATTCTTAATGGAGTGGCCCACTGCCTCAGTGCATATTGTGATGAGCATCATTTGTATCTTCTTCCCTCTCTTGACCTATGCTGCGCAATGGCTATTGAGCTTCGAGGTTGCCAATCCTTCCGCTTATTATCCATGCTTCCACTCTTTCCCCGACAATGATTAGGTCTGAGAAGCTTGAAGAGATATTTCCAATCATCATGTCATAGAAGGGTTGTTGAAGTGTGTTAGTGAACGTGGTAACCATCTCTTTCTCAGATAGCGGAGGTTCTACTTGGGCTGCAATCCCTCTCCATCTTTGGGCATACTCTTTGAAGCTTTCATTGCCCCCTTTTACCATGGTTTGCAACTGGGAGCGGCCAGGAGCCATGTCCATATTGTATTTATACTGTTTGATGAAAGCTTTAGCCAAATCATTCCATGAGTTGATTTTGCTCCGCTCTAACTACATATACCAGCGTAGGGATGCCCCGATAAGACTCTCTTGGAAGAAGTGGATTAGGAGCTTATCATTACTGGAGCAGGAGGCCATCTTCCGGCAGTACATGATGAGGTGGCTTCTTGGACAAGTTAAACCTTCATACTTGACGAACTCAGGAATTTTGAATTTTGGAGGAATTACCACGTCCAGGACCAAACATACTTCTAAAGCTTTGAACCCAATATGATTTTCCACTTCAATTACTTTCAGCCTATCTTCCACAATTTGGAGTCTCTAATGATCTAGGGGGGTCTCCTGATGGGCCATTGGAAGCCTCTCGATACTCATTAGTGTTGATTGAATGGTTCTCATCAATGGTCAATCTTGCACCCAAGTTCTGCAAGAGGTCCAATATCTTGTCCATCTTACCCTTGATTTGGTCGAGTTCTTCTCTCATCGCTTGCTGATTCTGTTCCAACAAGTCCATGAGTCTAGATTGGGCTCGAGTCTGGTAGGGATGCAGGCAAAGCTTATTTGTATCTATTTTTCTGTTGAGGGAGAAAAATGAGTTATGTTATGAGGATGCCATGATTATGCATGTCATGAATGTTTTTTTATGTACATTTTATGCAAAATATTATGATGGATAATGGAGAAATATTTTTCTATTACATTTATTACTTTTTCATGCAAAAAGAATGCGATGGAAAAGAGAAAATATTCTTTTGTTTTTTTTTAAAAAGGATTTCTGAGAAATAACGGAATTTAAATAGATGAAGATAAAAAATGGACCAAGTGCCTCTTGTGAGGAAGACTAGTAATTCCTAAGACTTTAGGTTCTACGGCTTTGATCACATGGAAAACGAGCCAGATAGGGTTTGCTCCTTTGGTGATATGGGCCGGTAGTTCCTTAGAATGGGTCTATGGTCCACATAAGTGTCTTTCCATTGGGTGGCTTTAGGATACTAATCTAAAAAGGTTCCTAGAGCCAAAGGTCCCATTTTCGAATGTTACCGTCAATAATAGGTAAACTATTAACGAGAGTTTTTTTTCTCAAATGGGGCCAAACTCTAGGTGAGGCCTTCGCAAGGACCCAAGTGGCCGCACGTCCAGCATGTGCTCACTACACAGCCTCTCCTAACTTAAAGCTTTCTCGAACCCGGGTATAGGGTTCCACTCATAGTATGTGACAAAGTGTGTAAGTGAAAAGTGTGTGAAGGAGCAATTACCTAAAATACTACCCGCTGCAAAACAAATCAAAACATGATATTTACAAATGTCTTCTACCCTAGGGTTCAAAAATATACAAACATATGAGCAAAATATATATAATGAACAAATAGGAATAAAAAAATAAAAAAAATAAAAGGGAAATAAATCATGTAAGGCAAACAAATCAATACAAACAATTTAGGGTCTAACTCTCTAAAGTCCCCAGTGGAGTCGCCAGCTGTGACAACCACACTAAAATTTAAATGGAGCCGCCACCTATGTTTATTAAGGAAAAACAATAGGAAAAACCTTTTTGGAAATAATTACAGAAAAATGGTCTTCGAACCAAATTTAGATTCAGGAGTTAATTATGCATAGAGAAGGTATTAGCACCCTTATAACGCCCATTTAAAATGGTACCCTAAATTGCATGTAAAAAATTGCTTACCTTTAAAGAATTAATTCCCTTATCGAAATTTATTTATTTATTTATTTTTGGAGAAATGATGGATGAAGTCACAAAATAACCGAATCATACGAGTGGTATTTCAGGACTTCTAACAAATAATCCTATTAATAGGCAAAATAAAAAGATGGATACAATGCAGTTATAACTCAAATAAATTATTAATGCAAATAAATACTTTCGATTCCAAATCCTCTTAAAAATAATCTAACAAGAAAAATCTAAATCTTAAAAATGCCTGGCCTCACTTAATTTTACTATTATTTATCAATTATCAATTATTAGCAAAAAAATCAAAAGGAGCAACGTAACAAGATTTAGGGTTCACGGCGGCCAGTTTAACGGAGGACCGATTGGGGGAACCAAGGTTCGCCCCCTTGCTCCGGCCAAGGACAGTACCAAAAAGTAAAAAAAAAAAAAGTAACACAGGAAATAGAAGAGATGAGGAACAAATGGTATTATAGGCAACAATTCTCAGCTTTACCAACAGATAAGCTTCTTCACAAAAGCAGGGGAAGGGAAAGATTGAACCTTCTATCAAGTTCTTCAAATCAATCACCCAAAGAAAAAGAAGAAATTACAGAAATCAAAGAAAACCCTAAAATCTCTATTATATGTATTTTGGTGCTTTCTTTCTCTTTTCCTTTAGCCCTCTGTCCTTGTTCGCCCTCTTTCTTTTTTATCCCAATCGGCCTCCTCTGCTCTCTGTTCGTGAAGGCTTTTTATAGCATCAAATCTTCCTTTCAATCACCTACGAAAACAGAAAGAGAATCAGGCAATAATAAAAAATATTTGATCTGTAAAACAGAAATGGTAAGAAGAAACTCCCCTTGATTCAGATACGATCTTGATTTGGAGTGATTTGGGACGAGATTGAGAGAGAACGAAAATGAAGGAGATAAAAGGGGGGTAGGTGCGCCGCGGCCAGATTAGGGTTGCCAAGGTTAGGGTTTGGTGATATTGAGAAGAAAATGAAGAAAGTGTTGGAACCTAAACGATTGAGAAGTTTAGACCCTCATTAATTTTGATGATAATAAAATATTCACAAGAGAACAATTTATGTTCTAACAATTCTTGAAGTGTGTAGATACTAATATTACATACATTTCTAAGCCACTCAAGCAAGAAGGAAGAAATTCTCAAGAGAAGGATACACTCCATGTGTCAGCATCCGGATCATCCAAGTGAGCATTTGGAATTATCTCTTTATGACACTAGGCTTATCCATTTACTTCGAGCGTCTGATCTTCCGATTCTGAGCGAGCGTCTGAACTTCATTTCAAATCACGTGTTGGTCACGTAGTTGCTCTTCCTCTCAGAAGTTTCTGGAACGGATTTCAAAATTGATCTTGAGCGCTAAAATTGTTGTACGAGGTATCAAAGGTGACACCTTTAGCTAAAAAACAATAATCGTACAAGCAATTGTGAAAAGCAAGGTAGTGCGAAAACGGTAATATGTACTATTGGGATATTCTCTGGAAAGGAAAAAAGAGACAGCTTTTTGAATTTACCTCACTCAATGGAAAGGAGCCATTTTTACTGTAATGGTAATATCCTTTGGAACTCCTATATATACCTCATGGTATCCATTGAAGAGCTTGCCAAAATACTGCTGGAAAACTGTCGAAAAACTGTCCAAACTCTACAAGATAATATTGCCTCATTTACTGAGATCAAGCACTGTTGATAAACACTACAAAGAGTCGATACTCTGAAAGCACTGCTTCTGTGAGCAATCAAGTTTCGTGCTAAGTCTCTGGACTACAAGAACTGAACTCAGCGTCCGACCCTTTCTTTTAGAAAGCATTTCTATATTTGAGCCTAATCGTTTATCCTCTCTGTGAGAGTTATTTTTGATTATATTTCAACTTCCTTGTAAAAGTTGTTTTGGCCTAGTTAAGGCTGTATCCTCAAAGGCTCGACTGTACTGAGTCGTTTTGAGAAGTTGAGAGTATTGTCAAGTTGTGACAGAAGAATACTCTTGAGGAAATTGTAATCAGATTGATTATAGCGAAAAATCCTTCAGGAACGAAGGGACTAGACGTAGCTACCAGTTTGATAGTGAACTAGTATAAATTTCTGTGTCTATTGCTTTACTGCTTTCTACTCATCTTTATCTTGCTGTGTTAAAATCATTTTTTTTAAATTGCTTTTCCAGCGTCCGATTTATTTCCAGCGTCCGATAAACAAACAGTTTTGAAAAACTTGTGTTCTAAGTGTTTCTAACTTAAAGTTTGCGAAAAGTTTTCAACACAATTCAACCCCCTTCTTGTGTTCACGTTCAGTTGGTACCAGAGCTCGGCCTCTTGGTTGAGCACTTAACAGTGTTAAGAGTAAAGATCCTACTGTGAACTTGTCTACTGAAGGTGGTCATATGAATCGTCCTCCACTATTCAATGGAGAAAAATTTGATTACTGGAAAGATAAGATGAAAGCATTCCTTGAGGCACAAAATCTTGAGTTGTGGGATATAGTTGAAAGTGGAAACATTTCTCCCGCTAATGCCCTTGGTGTTGCTATACCTAGGGAAAACTGGACTGATGATCAGAAAAAGAGATATCAAACCAATCAAAAGGCTAGATTTATTCTCATCTGTGCTATGACAGAAAGAGAATATGATAAATGTGGCAAATTTGATACTGCCAAAGAAATCTGGGATTCTCTTGTTTTGTCTTATGAGGGTTCTGCCCAAGTAAGAGAAACAAAGGCTAGCATGATGGTACGCCAATATTAGCTATTCAAAATGGAAGATGGAGAAAACATTGAAACTATGTTTGGAAGGTTCCAAACACTTGTTCATGGGTTGCAGGCCCTTGGAAAAAGTTATACTACACCTGATCATGTGAGAAAGATCTTTAGAAGTTTGACTAAGTAGTGGAGACCCAAAGTCACTGCTATTCAAGAAGCAAAAGATCTAAATGTTCTTCGGCTTGAAGATCTTATGAGTTCTTTGAAAGCTCATGAACTTGAGCTAAATGAAGAAGAATCTACCAAGAAGAGTAAGTCTATTGCTTTAAAAGTTAATCAACATAAACCTAGTACTTCTAAAGCTTTTCAGGCTGAAGAAGAAGAATCAGATGATGAAGCTTCAGAAGGAGATTATGATGGATCAGATGATGAGCTAGCATTCATATCTAAGAAGATCCAGAGAATATGGAAGAAGAGAAACTTTAGAAGGAGGTTTCAGAAGAAAGATACAAAGGACAAGAAGGAAAGCAAAGACAAGGACAAAGCCCAAGTCATTTGCTATGAATGTAAGAAGCCTGGACATTTCAAGTCCGAGTGTCCTAATCTTAAGGAAAAGTCCACAAGAAGCTCCTTCAAGAAAAAGAAGAAAGGTCTCATGGCAACATGGGAAGACCTTGACTTATCCTCCTTTGAGGAAGATAAAGAAGAAGAAGCTCACATTGCTCTCATGGTAGACACTGACATTGATTCAGAAGAAGAAGTTGAAGAGGTAATAGTATATGATTCCTACTCTGAACTTCAACTTGCATTTGATGATCTTCTTAAGGACTCTGCCACTCTCTCTATTGAGTATAAGAATTTAAAAAAAGAAATTTTCAAAACTATCACAAGATTTTCATTCTTTACACAATGAAAACTCTGTACTCAATGAAGAGAACCAGAAGCTGAAAACTGAAAATCAGCGTCTGATGGATAACCAGCGTCTGGAAGCTAACAAGCAACCAGAAGCTGAGAGCTCTCAAGCTAAGAGTTCTGTAGTTACAGGCAATCCTAACTGCAAATCAAATGACTATGAACAAGCATTTCAAAAGTTTCTTGCAGAGAGTGTAACTCGTAGCAAGCTAGCTTCAATGATCTGGGGTGTCAGTAAAACGACAACTCATGGTCTTGGTTATATATCAGATGAACCTCTTTTAGAAAAAGATTCAGCATCTGATAAATCCAATAATCATAGTAAATGCTTACATTGTACTTACTGCAATAAACCTGGTCATTTGAAAAGTGCATGTACTGTTTTTAAAACTGTGAAGGATAAGCCTCCTTCAAGAACTAACAAGAAAGGACCCAAAAAGATATGGGTACCTAAAGATAAAATAGTCTATGTTGCAGACTTGCTTAGCAACAAAGTCAACACACCTATCTTGGTACTTAGACAGTGGATGCTCGCGTCACATGACGGGAGAAAAGCATATTTTCCAAGAACTAAGACCTAGAGAAGCTGGATTCGTTGGTTTCGGAGGAAACCAGAAAGGTAAAATAGTTGGAATTGGTCGCATAGGTAAAGGCTCTCTTCCTTCTAATGATAATGTTTTATATGTTGAAGGACTTAAACATAATCTACTGAGCATAAGTCAATTATGTGACAATGGTTATAATGTTGTCTTTACAGAAAATGGATGTTCAGTAAAAAGCAAAAATGATGGATCTATATTCTTTACAGCAAAGAGGAAACAAAACATTTATAAAGTTGATCTTTCTGAACTTGCAAAACAAGATGTCAAGTGTCTTATGTCTGTTGAAGATGAGCAATGGATTTGGCACAAAAGATTGGTCATGCCAATTTGAGGTTAATCTCAAAGTTAAACAAGCACAATCTTGTTAAAGGCTTACCAAATCTTAAGTTCCAATCTGATGCCCTGTGTGATGCTTGTCAGAGAGGAAAATAAGTCAAAACTTCCTTTCATTTAAAAAAATGTTGTTTCAACCTCGAGACCACTTGAACTCTTACATCTTGATCTTTTTGGTCCCACAAGGACAACCTCTTTAACTGGAAAGAAATATGGATTAGTCATTGTTGATGATTTTACTAGATGGATATGGGTTAAATTCCTTGCCCACAAGGATGAGTCTTTTAAGGTATTTACTGTTTTCTGCAAATCAGTTCAAAATGAAAAAGGCATCTGTATTTCTTCTATTAGAAGTGATCATGGGGGAGAATTTGAAAATGAGAACTTTCAAAAATTTTGTGAAGAAAATGGCATCTCCCACAATTTCTCCTCTCCTAGAACACCTCAACAAAATGGTGTTGTAGAAAGGAAAAATAGGTCCCTCCAGGAAATGGCCAGGACCATGATCAATGAAGCTGATATTGCGAAACATTTTTGGGCAGAAGCAGTAAACACAGCTTGTTATATTCAAAATAGAATTTTTATAAGACCTATTTTGAATAAGACTCCTTATGAATTGTGGAAAGGTAGAAAACCAAACATTTCTTACTTTCATCCTTTTGGTTGTATTTGTTATATCTTGAATACTAAAGTTCAGCTTGCTAAGTTTGATTCCAAGGCTGACAAAGGAATCTTTTTGGGATACTCTAAAAGATCTAAAGCTTTTAGAATATACAACAAAGAAACTTTGACAGTTGAAGAGTCCATTCATGTCAAGTTTGATGATAAGAAGCCTGACACTGCAATGTCAGAGCTAGATGAGTTATTTTCAGAATTAAACCTCGGTGACAAGTCAGACGGTGAACATACATCTTCATCATCCGGTGGTGACAAGACGAAGAATTCTACTCAAGCGGAAGCTGAAGCAAGAAAAAGCTGGAAGTACAAAACCAATCATCCAAAAGATCAAATCATAGGAGAACCTGGTGATAAAGTATGAACCAGATCCTCTTTCAAGGAGCATGCTGACTTTGCACTTCTCTCTGAAATGGAACCTAAGACGATTGATCAAGCTTTGGAAGATGAAGGATAGATTCTAGCAATGCAAGATGAGCTAAATCAGTTCCAAAGAAATGATGTATGAAAGCTAGTCACTCTACCAGAAGATAAGCAAGCTATTGGCACAAAATGAGTATTTAGAAATAAGCTTGATGAAGATGGTAAAGTTATGAGAAATAAAGCAAGGTTAGTTGCTCAAGGTTACTCACAAGAAGAAGGTATTGATTTCACTGAAACTTTTGCACCTGTTGCAAGACTAAAAGCTATTCACATTTTACTTTCATTTGCAGCACATCATGGGATAACTTTATATCAAATGGATGTGAAAAGTGCTTTTCTAAATGGTTTTATAACTGAGGAAGTTTATGTTAAACAACCTCCTAGTTTTGAAGATATTGAATTTCCAGAACATGTTTTTAAACTTAAAAAGGCACTATATGGTCTTAAGCAAGCTCCCAGAGCATGGTATGATAGACTAAGTTCCTTTTTAATGAAAAATGGATTTACAAGAGGTTTAGTTGACACTACTCTTTTCAGAAAATCCTCAAACAAGCATTTTATACTTGTTCAAATCTATGTTGATGATATCATTTTTGGAGCCACTAATGAAAGCATTTGCAAAGAATTTTCTAAGCTTATGCAGGCTGAATTTGAGATGAGCATGATGAGAGAATTAAAGTTCTTCCTTGGAATACAAATCAAGCAATGCAGTGATGGTATTTATATACATCAAAGCAAATATATCAAAGAATTATTGAAGAAATTCAAGATGCTGGATTGCAAGCCTATGTGTACACCTATGCATCCTACCTGCACTCTTAGTAAAGATGAAATTGGTAAGAAGGTAGATCGAAGCTATGCGGTATGATTGGATCTCTACTTTATCTTACGGCTTCAAGACACGATATTATGTTCGTCTGCTGTGTGCTAGATTTCAATCGGATCCTAGAGAAACACACCTAAGTCTTTGTCAAAAGAATATTTAGATATTTGCAAGGAACTACTAATCTTGGTTTGCTTTATAAGAAATCAAAAGATTACAAATTAGTAGGTTTCGTGATGCTGACTTTCTTTGGAGACCGAATTGAAAGAAAGAGCACAAGTGGAGGCCGCGGTTCCTTGGAGCTAATCTTGTGTCTTGGTCAAGCAAAGACAAAGCACTATTGCACTCTCAACAAATGAAGGCTGAATACATCTCGGCTGAGTTGCGCTTCTCAACTTCTGTGGATGAAGTATCAACTTGAAGACTACTTGATAAAAGAGAGTAACATTCCTATCTTTTGTGATAATACATCTGCCATTTGTCTTACTAAAAATCCTATATTGCATTCTAGAGCAAAGCACATTGAGATTAAACATCATTTTATAAGAGACTATGTTCAGAAGGGTATTCTAGAAATAAAATTTGTAGACACTGATCATCAGTGGGCTGACATATTTACAAAACTCCTTGCTGAAGATAGATTCAATTTTATAAGAAGAAGTTTAAACTTTCATCTTATAGAAGAATGATTAATCTCAGCGTCTGAAGATAAACAAAACCTCAGCATCTGGTATGACATAAGCATATTTGTGCATAATCATCTTACTTGTCATATGCATCATAACTCATCATTTGGTGAATTGGTTGCGTGCGTCCGAGCACACCCACACGTGTCACACGTGTTAAGGACTCAAGCGTCTCATCATACCTACTGAGTCATGATTATTTACGTTTTCAATAAAATCTTTTACTTTTAATTTGGCGTCTGCATTTAATGAAAAGGCGAATCTTTATTTTCTTTTCTTTTTGATTTAATTTTTATGTGGAAATACGAAGCGATATTTTGAAAAATAACTGTACCATTCTCTATTAACTTTCCCACTACTCCACATTTTTCACTCCACTCTGTATTTTCTGCAAAACCGTACTCGTTCTCTCTTTCTCTCTATCTCTCTGTGTGTGTGTTTGAACCCTAAAACCTCCATCACCTTCATCTCAACTGCAATCATGTCTGGTGTAACAACCTCTGAGTATACGGCTATCTACGACACCATGGCTGAAGGAAAAGTTTTGTTGGAAAATCGTGTTGATTTAGAGTACTTCAAACTCTATGGCTTCGACTTCTACAGTGGTTTCAAGGCAATGGGTTGGGAACACTATTTCTTCTGGAACCAGGTTGAGGTTTTAGTAACTACTATCAAAGAATTTTGGGGTAATGCTCGTTTACACAAATGTGGTATTTTTGAAGGAACCGTGAGAGGCTACAAGTTTGTTTTTACCATCAACAACATTTCTGAAGTCACTGGTTGTCCCTGTGAAGGTCTCGTCTTCTACACAGATTGGGCTGATGCATTTCATGGCATTGAGAAGGTCAATGATGATCTGTTTGAGAACTATAAACAGTTGAAAGAATCTGGTGAAACTCCTACTGCAAAGAATCTGAAGAGTCATTACAGAGTTCTTCACAAGATAATCACCAAGAGCGTCTTGTTGAAGGCTGGCTCTAGTGACATAGTCAACTATGAACAGAAGTTCATCATGAGACACTACATGGCTGGTAACAAGGTAAACCTGCCAAGATTGATCTACAACAACCTGATTAATGCACTGGTAAATTTGAGGAAAGGTGTTGCTGACAAGAAAAACACCTACAAGTGCATTCCTTATGGTGTTCTGCTCACTAAAATGATGGCCAAGAGTCTGGTTATAAACAAGCTGACTGCTTTACCAGATCAAGAAAAGGTGAAGTATTTTGGTACTGAGAGTATTGGGATTCCTGACACCTTTGGAGTCAACAGCCTGGTTAGAATGAAATTGATCACTGGGTCCATGATCAAGAAGGTGAAAATAGAGCAATAGGAAGGGGAAGCTGAAAAGAAAACTACCAGAAGCTCAATGACTGGTGTGAAAAAACCTGCTGAGTCCCCTTCGAGGGAGACCAGAAGAACAAAGCAGAAGGTGGCACCTGCACCTACTGTTGAAGAACCAGAAGATGAGGATAGAATTCCCATCAGAAAGGTCTTGGAGAAACAATTCAGACCAGCAGCTGAAAAGGATGTTTCAGCGTCCGGTCAAGGAAAGCAAATCCCTCCTCCTCTTTCTGCTATTGTTGTCACCAGAGGGTCCAAAAGAAGGCTGGTCAAGCCATCAGAAGTTGACCCAAAGGTACTTGATTTTACTGCTGATGAATCAGTATCTGTATTTGATGCTCTGGATGTTATTCCTGCACCACCTTTGTCTGTTTCACAACCACAAACACAAACCAGGAAAACCAAAATGAGCCTCCAACAAACCTAAACTTTCTCTAAACCTACCCAACCATCATCCACTACACTCAACCTTAACCTACCACAAATTTCCTCAAATACTTCACTCACCTCATATATTTCCAAACTTCACTCTCATCCCTTCAATCTGTTATTCAAAATACCTCCCATTAATCCCTTCAAACCCTATACACCTAAAACCTACAAAATCACCAAAACCACACCCAACTTACTCACCATTACCCTTAAACCTATAGACGCTGGTGAAAGGAAGAATATGTCATACAAACCACAGTTTGTTAAGTATGAGATGTATCACAGCATCTACAATCGTCCCTCCATATGGCATTTGAAAACCTTCACCTCTGGAGCTGCCAGATTGGAGATTGCCTCTCCAACAAGTGCTACCTTCAAGGATGGAGAAGACAACTTCCAGATGTCATTTAAAGAAAGATTGAGACCAGCATCCGGAAGCAAAGCAATCCCCTTCTCTGTTGATCTTCCTAGATCCCTACCACAATCTGAACTACTCACGTTGGAAGAATGCAGAAGATGGATCACAGATGAAGAAGCTGCCTTTATGGCACACTGTCTTGAAATGAAGAAGATGGAAGTAATCAGACAGTACAGGGATCCTTCTTCTGTTTCAGTTAAGATAGTACCAGATAGACAGAGGTGGCTACCTTGGTCTATCCCTGGGAAAAGGAAAGAACCTGCTCCGAGCAAGCAGCCATTCAGCAAGATTGGGCTAAAGGAGTATGAGAAGGCACCTAAAAAGTACAATCGTAAGGAATTCTCCCAGCTTCCGATTGCCAAGATCTCTGAGGATCATGCCAGAAGGTATTACCTGACTTCTCTGAAGGAAGATGAATGGAGAACTGGCTCCTCAAACTGCTGCAATGCTGAGAAGGCCACTATTCCCATAGTTGGCACAATCAGCAGAGTTACTGACATCAATCTTAGAATAGTTTACTTCGATGATATGTTTAGATGCTCAGTAATTAGACCTTTTGACTGCATGAAGATTTATGACCAATGGGCTGCTGTGACCAAACACTTCGACATTGGATTTACTTGGAGTCAATGGTCTGAGTCTTGGAAAGCCAAAGCTATGTTACCATACTTCGTCCCCCTAATGCTAGAAGAAGATGACAGGGAAAATCTACGAAGAATTTACCTGGCAGAAAATGAAGCACTCTCCTTCACTTGTGAAGCCTTGAGTGTCTTTATCAGACGTTTATGGGGAGAAGAAGGTGGAAATAGGTTTGAATCTTTCACTTTTGATGTTGTTCTTCACAGAGAAATCATCTTCATGAATATGCTGTATCCAGAAGATGTGAAGTATCAATGGGAAATTCAAACAGCATCTGAGCTCAGAAGACTTGGAAATTTCCTCAAATGGTCTATACCAAATGACGCATTCTTTCTAAGAGCTCAAAGGAAAAAGGAATTGAGACTTCAGCTATCTAACTGGGTGCTAGCAGAGCATCAGAAGATGAAACCTGCACCTGTACCAGAAGTTGAAGAGATGAAGGCCACCAACATGAAAGTCACTCAGCTGAAGACTGCTCTGAAATTATTATATGAACGTCTCAACATCCCTCCACCACCTCTTCCAAACCCTTAAACTTTGTTTTGCTTTATATTTTGTTTGGTACTAAGTGTTATCTCTTATTTTTGGTTGATACACTTATATATATAACTATTTTTGCTCTAATTATCTGCCTTATATTCAAATTTTTCTAAGTCTTATTTTGACTATGATGTGTATTTACACTCTTTTTGTCTGATGACAAAAGAGGGAATAAAAGAAAGGTATGATGAACACGTGAAAATCTGACTAACCGTCCGATAAATACGCTGGAACTGAAGTATCATGCATAGCATTTCATACATAGCATTTGTATGGTTATTTATTAATGCGCTAATATTCATTGTTCTAATGCTCTTATAATGTTAAATAAATTTTATACTAATGCTCTTACAATGATAAACAAAGTTGGTACAAGTTGATTAAATCAATTTTTAATCAGCATCCGATCTTACTCTGATACATCTACGTATTTTGCTTTGCGATCACTTAATAGAATTTATTTATCAACTATCGCCTTAATACTAGAATTGTCTGATATATCAAAATTGTTAAATTCAGGGGGAGACCCTTGATGTCATTTTGAAACTAAATTGTTCATCAACCTTAGATATTTGTCATCATCAAAAAGGGGGAGATTATTGGAACCTAAACGATTGAGAAGTTTAGACCCTCATTAATTTTGATGATAACAAAATATTCACAAGAGAACAATTTATGTTCTAACAATTCTTAAAGTGTGCAGATACTAATATTACATACATTTCTAAGCCACTCAAGCAAGAAGGAAGAAATTCTCAAGAGAAGGTTACACTCCATGTGTCAGCATCCGGATCATCTAAGTGAGCATCTGGAATTATCTCTTTATGACACTAGGCTTATCCATTTACTTCGAGCGTCCGATCTTCCGATTCTGAGCGAGCGTCTGAACTTCATTTCAAATCACGTGTTGGTCACGTAGTTGCTCTTCCTCTCAGAAGTTTCTGGAACGGATTTCAAAATTGATATTGAGCGCTAAAATTGTTGTACGAGGTATCAAAGGTGACACCTTTAGCTAAAAGACAATAATCGTACAAGCAATTGTGAAAAGCAAGGTAGTACGAAAACGGTAATATGTACTACTGGGATATTCTCTGGAAAGGAAGAAAGAGACAACTTTTTGAATTTACCTCACTCAATGGAAAGGAGCCATTTTTACTGTAACGGTAATATCCTTTGGAACTCCTATATATACCTCATGGTATCCATTGAAGAGCTTGCCAAAATACTACTGGAAAACTGTCGAAAAATTGTCCAAACTCTACAAGATAATATTGCCTCATTTACTGAGATCAAGCACTGTTGATAAACACTACAAAGAGTCGATACTCTGAAAGCACTGCTTCTGTGAGCAATCAAGTTTCGTGCTAAGTCTCTGGTCTACAAGAACTGAACTCAGCGTCCGACCCTTTCTTTTAGAAAGCATTTCTATATTTGAGCCTAATCGTTTATCCTCTCTGTGAGAGTTATTTTTGATTATATTTCAACTTCCTTGTAAAAGTTGTTTTGGCCTAGTTAAGGCTATATCCTCAAAGGCTCGACTGTACTGAGTCGTTTTGAGAAGTTGAGAGTATTGTCAAGTTGTGACAGAAGAATACTCTTGAGGAAATTGTAATCAGATTGATTATAGTGGAAAATCCTGCAGGAACGAAGGGACTAGACGTAGCTACCAGTTTGGTAGTGAACTAGTATAAATTTCTGTGTCTATTACTTTGCTGCTTTCTACTCATCTTTATCTTGCTGTGTTAAAATCATTTTTTTAAACTGCTTTTCCAGCGTCCGATTTATTTCCAGCATCCGATAAACAAACTGTTTTGAAAAACTTGTGTTCTAAGTGTTTCTAACTTAAAGTTTGCGAAAAGTTTTCAACACAATTCAACCCCCCTTCTTGTGTTCACGTTCAGAAAGAAGATGAAGGAGGGAGAGAATAAGAGAGAGGCGTGGGGGAGTGGGGTGATGATGAGAGAAATTGAGAGAGTAGAGTGAGAGAGGGAGCGACGCTCCTGGAGGAATAAGGGGATGAGAGTGAGTGAAAGCGTGAGGTTTTTAGGTTTAGGGTTATCAGGTGATGGTTTGGGCTAGAGGGAATGGGCTGCGAGTTTAAGGGCCAAGGAGAAAGGCTTGGGTACAAAAATAAAAAGGAAGGGGTGCATGAAGCAGGGCGTAGGAGGAGTGCGCTGGGGGAGTTATGCGAGAAAAAGGGGGGTGTGCACGTAAATAGAGATTGGGCTAGTTGGGTTGGGTTTTAGGAAATGGGGTGCAATTTGCTAATTGCACCTCTCAAATATGCTATTCGCAACCCTTTTCTTCCCTTTTTCTTTACTTTCTTTTATTCTTTTTTCTCTTTATTCATTTTATTACCTTCTTCTTTTTATTATGAAACCAAAGATATTATTTTTATTTTTTATTTCAAATTTAAAAAAGTTAAAATAAATAATAAAATAAAATAAAATAAAATAAAAAGGCCGGACAAAATTAGGGTACTACACACACCTCTCATGATTACCCTCTAATTCTAGAGTCTAAGGGTTGTTAAAACACGACGTCGAAAAACCGCGTTACCGATAAATTCGCGAAAATTAATTTAACGAGAAATTAATTCATCGCGTGATAATATTTAATTATAGATAATAAAAACATGCCAAACACTCAAAAATAGTCTCAACAAGTTACGTTTCGATTTTCATCGAAATCGGAGTTCGTTTAGAATTTTATCTCATGTAAATCGCCTTATGATCCAAACACGATTTAAACTTTGTTAGAAATTTTCGACGATATTCGAACCGTGAATTAATATAAAATATTAACTCTCAAATATACTTTGATCTTGATTTAATTAATTCACTTACTTAGAGAACAAGAAATTGCTTATTATAGCATAAATATGACAAAATACACTAAGTAACACCAAATAACGCATTGAAAAAAAATTACGAGTGTTACACCCCCATAGGAAGCCGGACCAGGACAACCCTTAGCTGCGCCATCAGTGTTGCACTTAATTATATGATAGCTGGGATGTTTCCAGGTAACTTCAATGATATTTTGGCAATGACCAGAACGACCCTTCACTTTGAAAGTCTTCAAAATAGTAAACTCCGAGATAGAAGAAGACGTATTCCCCCGGCTAGAATTCCCAGCAAGAGAGACATTACTCAAGATAAGATTGATGGCCGATTGAGGAGGAATTAGCTTATTGTCAAACCGCAGCTTATTTCTACAATGCCAGATAGTCCGATAAACATTGATAATAGAGGCAATAACAACATCAAAAACTTGTGTGCTCCAACCTCTATTACATATAGTGAGGGAGGACTGGGGAGAGGAGCAATCCACACAGCTATTAAGAACCATGCTAAGCCAATTTCAAAGGTAAGAAGCAAAAGGGCAATCCAAAAACAAGTGGTGGGAAGTTTCAGCATACTTCCCCCAGAGAGAGCAAACAGAAACCACAATAATACCTCTATTCCGCAGGTGATCATTAGTAGGAATTTTATAATGAATAAGTCTCCACAAAGGATTTAGATGGAGGAACACAGTTTCTCCAAATTAATTTAACCCAAAGGAGCATGCTGGCCTATAAGCTCATGGAACAAGAAGGCATCCTTAGAAGTTAAAATACCAGAGTCATTAGCATCCCAACGTAAAACATCCAGCCCATGATCAATAGAATAACGACCCCTTTAATCTCAGCCAAGATATTGGGAAAGTGGGAGCAAAGAGCAGCATGAATACACCAAGAACAATTATGAATGAAGTCACTAACCTTAGCCTTGAGCCTATGGTGCAAAGAGGGATGAATTCCCATGATATCCACTATAGGTCTAGACAACCAGGTATCCGTCCAAAAGTTGATGTTAGAGCCATCACTAAGATGCCAGATAGAGTTTTCAACAATAATAGGCAGGTTGGACTTGATGCCAGACCAGATAGAGGAGGAGACATGATATGTAACTGGAGAATTATTTTCGAAAACTCGGGCTCTCAGGAAGTTGGCCCATTGCAAGTCAGACGTCCTGAACTCCCAAGCCAGCTTAAGCAAACCCGCTTTGTTAATAGAGTTAATAGGGCGGACCCCTAAACCACTTTCAAGAAGAGGGGAGCACACTTTCTTCCAGGCAACAGTGACAAACTTCCGAGAGGAAACATCGCCAGACCAAATGAAATTCCTCATCCACTGATCCAAAGAGGAGAGAAGATTTTTAGGCCAAGCATAAATATGAAAGCTGTAAACCAATATGCCAAGAATGATGGACTTCACCAATTGAACCCTGCCCATAATAGACAACAAAGAGCCTTTCCAAGAACAAAGCTTGGCCTTAATACAATCAGCAATAGGAAGAAGATGAGCACGCTTTGGAGCGCCCTGAAAGAGAGGAACACCTAAATAGGTGAAGGGAAGAAAGCCAGCAGAGAACCCCAACAAGCTAGAAATAAACCTTACACGAGGCTGAGAGATGTTGCCAGAATAGAATTTAGATTTTTCGGAGCTAATAACTTGCCCAGAAATAGCCTCATACTTCGCAAAAAGCTTCAACAGATTATTAATATTCCTTTGAGTAGCCCGGTAGAAGATCATAACGTCATCTGCATAAAGCACATGACTCGGCACCCTGTAATTTCCGGGGCTAGACATTAACTGTAATTTATCATCAGCAATAAGCTTGGAAATGCCCCTACTAAGCACATCCTCAGCAATACAAAACATAAAAGGAGATAAAGGGTCACCCTAACGATCACCCCTTTTGCAACTAAAGAAACCAGCCGGATGACCATTAATAGAAATAGAAAGCTTAGCCGAGTGAAGAATTAAATTAATCCAACCACAGAATTTGTCGCTGAAACCAAAAGCACGGAGAACCTGAATCAAGAAATTCCAATTGATAGTATCAAAAGCTTTTTTTATGTCAATCTTCAAAGCAATTTGGCCACCAAAGGATCTATTCTTAAGAAGATTAATAGCTTCAGAGACAGTGCAAATACAATCAGAAATATTCCTTCCTTTAATGAAACTACGCTGATGCTGAGAAATAATTTTTGGGGCCACCACCGCAAGCCTGTCTACAATAACTTTAGTGATAATTTTAAATTAGAAATTAGCAAGAGCAATAGGCCGATACTGATCTAAACGCTCCGCCTCAGCCACCTTAGGAATCAGAACAACAAGATTAGAGTTCAAATTGGGAAGCAACCAACCCTGCCTGAAAAACTGGAGAACTGCAGAATAAACATCGTTAGAAATAATATCCCATTAAGTATGATAAAAATGACCACCATACCCGTTAGAACCAGGAGCACTATCCCCAGTTAAAGAGAAAACAACCTGCTTCACTTCCTCAAAGGAAGGCACTCTAGTGAGCAGATCATTATCCTTGTCAGTCACAAAATAAGGAATAACACTATCAATTAAACCATTGGACTGACAAGAGTTTCCAGAGGCAAACATATTACTGTAATAATTAACAATGTGCGCTTCAATGTCAGAGGGGTCATTGAGGAGATCATCACCGTTTTTAATAACTGAGATTTAGTTAGTGACACGTTTAATTTTAGCCATTTTATGGAAGAAAGCCGTATTTCTATCATCCTGCAAATGCCAATTTAAACGAGCTTTTTCCCGCCAAAAATCTTCTTCATAATTCAAAGCCTCCCGCAATTTAAATTGAGCAGCCTTCTCTTGAAAAAATAAATCATCAGTACCACCTGAGTTACTAATGTTAGCTTGCACCACATCTAACTCAGCCATGGCATTAGAAACATTTAAATGAACATTGTCAAACTCATCTTTATTCCAGGCCCTAAGCTTGAGTTTCAAAATTTTCAATTTTTGGGAGAGGACAAACATAGGACAGCCAGTCACCTCTGATGCCCAAGCATCCTTAATAACATTTATACAATTCGGATGTCTAGACCACATTTGCAAAAATTTGAAAGGAGAAGCAAAATTTTTATCCGAGTTATTCATACTAAGAAGGAGGGGGAAATGGTCAGACTTGTCCCTAGTAAGAGTGCAACAATCAACACTACTCCAAGAATCCACCCAATCATTATTACAGACAACTCTATCAAGTCTTTTAGCAACATACGAATTACCTAACCTACCGTTAGACCAAGTAAATTGAGATCCCCGAGTAGGCAAATGGATTAAGTGGTCTAAGTCAGTCCAAGCTCTAAATTCATCACAAGCTAATTGAGAAGACATACCTCTATCATAATACTCATAAGCGCCCAAAACAACATTAAAATCCCCAAGCAGACACCAAGGACCAGTGTTAGCAATCTGAACATCATGCAAGTCAGCCCAAAGCTGTCTTCTCAAGATATAAGACGTAGAGGCATAAACAACATAAACATATAAATTCATACCAGCATGATTGAGACAGAAGCAGACATGTTGCTTGGCTTTTTTAATAACAATAGGAGAGTGATTATTTAAACAAAAGCACCATAAATTAGAGGCTAAATTACCTCTATCATTTTCAGCAAAAAGCTTCATATTAATGGAGCGAAAAAAACCAGCTGGAACCTGTTGAAAAGAGATCCAAGGTTCAACAATAATCAAAATATCTGGCTTATGCATTCTACACAAGTTCTTGAGAGCCAATCTGGTGTCTGGGTTTCCTATACCCCTGACGTTCCAGTATAACAACTTCAACATTTAGAAGATTGATTGAGACCACCCCTGGAACGGGTTCTATAACTAGCACTTCGTTGAATCTGCAGCTGTTTCTTGTGCATCTTTTTTCTCTGGGATTTGGACAACACCTCAGTGAAAGTTGCTACAAAGATTACCGCAAAGATCGGGCCAGAAGAAGATCTCGCCGCGTGGAACCCGAATCAGCCAAGTACTTGGAAGCATGAGGCACAAGCACATTAGAGAAGCTGTCAGCAACAAAATCCACCTAATCATCAGAGGAATCCTTAATAGAGTCGCACCAGAGATGACTAGCAATCTGCATGTCCTGGACCACTACGACATTACAGTGATCTAGAGGAGTTTCAATTGCTTTCCCAGTCACTGTGTCCTTAATGGATTGGAAAGAATTAGCCACCACAGAGCCAAGCTCAGCTGAGACCATTTGATTATCAAGACTTGGGGAAGCTATGTCAGCTGTGCTGCATAAAATGTTGTTGTTGGCTGCTGGAAACTTACAGTTTCGTTTCTGCACTTGATCAGAATCAGGTTACTGCATAAGACCTGCAACAGGAGCAAAATTGTGAGAACAATTATCATCATTTCTTACCTATGTAGCATCCGTTCTCTCTCATCATTGTAACCCATTAGAGGATTGGTGGGTGCTTGATTGACCCAGGGTATATTATTAACCCCTTTGAATGCATCATGATCCACAACTTTTTGAATTAAAACCTCTTGCTCAGCACAATAAGAGGGACCTGGTGCAGTTTTTTTATCAACAGATGGTTCCTAAATTGGCAAGGTTGTATTCTTGCCTTTGTCCGAACTATTATTGGCCTCCCGATCTCCTTCCACGGGGTTAGCAACAACATCGTGTTTGGGAACAAGCTGAGTTGCATTCTTCTTAGGAGGCGGCTTATTCACTCTGGTCTTCTTCTGCATAACCAAGTGTTTACAATTTTTGATCATGTGGATGATTCCTTGGCATGAGGTGCAAAAGGGAAGGACTCTCTCATACTCCACCTTCATGTGAAAGGTATAGTCCTCCCTCTCCACAAGAAGGCGCTCCAGCATAGAGGAATTCAGGTCCAAATCGATGAGAACTCTAGCAAAATGACACATGGTATGCTTCCTTGTAGCCTCATCAATCGCCAAAGGAACTCCAACTGCACCTGCTATCTCAAATAAGATCTTTGGTTGCCAATATTCCCTTGAAAAGCCCATAGATTCGAATCCAATCCTGCACACTGGTGTGGCGGATAAGTTGAGGGTTGAAATCAGGTGTCTAGGCAAAAAGACACAGCACTCCAGGTTGAAGGTTCCAAGAACCGATCAAACGAACAGTTCTCATGTCCTCCAAAGAAGAAAACACGAACTTGTAGCATCCTTTGCCAAGAGATATCATTGACCAATCAGCACTGGTTCTCCACAACTTCAAAATGCATGACTTCATGTCTACAAATCGAGGTGGCGCCGTTCCTTTGGACAGGGTTAATCTGCCAAGAATCACATTCTTGCAACTCTCCATTCCTGCGATGTATTCATCTTGCAAAATCTTGATTGCAAGATCATCTCCTTTCCAGCATGGTTTCGGCAGGAGGTTTGGGGGGATAGCACATGAGTTGTGCAGTGCTTGAGCAAAGCTTTTTGTCGCCGGAGAAGGTGAAACCGTGGTGGTTGAGTTATCGGGGGCTGGAGGGGGCTGAGGAGTTGTATGGCCGAAACAGGGCCACATGCAAATTGGCTTGGAAGCCATGCAAGCCAAACCCTAACCGAATAAGGATTACAAAAAAGCAAACCCTAGCAGAGCCATCCGTTGTATTAACTCTTTCAAGCGAAGTATTGAACCTACTCTGGAGAAGGAAGTATTAATGATTCGTAAGGAAATTGACAAATTTACCCTTAAAAAGGACAGGTGGCATAAATATAAGGCTCTAATTTAGTCATTTAAACAAACCTTTCTTCTCTAAAATTGATAGTAGATGACTATTTTAGGACTTTTTTTTTGTGGGGCTAAATCAAGTCACGCGTTTATGTCAAGAACTAATTTGGATCTTTAATTGTGAGATTGAGTGACTTTGATCCCTCATTTTCTAATCGTTGGATTTTGGTGTACACTTTTTGAAATTGCTCGATTTTGATTCATCCGTAAATGCTGGTATGATTTGCTTAAGTGGATATGATAATGACATGATCGCTAACATGGCATGCTTATGTGAAAGTGATGCTCACATGACCATTAACGTGGCTTGATAAGTATGGGTAAAAACAGGTCAAGCTGCCCAGCAGGGGCTGATGGCCTAACCTACATTAGACTTATTTTTAAATAGACAAAGTTAAGGCTTTTGAAAAAATGTATTTAACTAAAAAGAGTCATGCTTCATTCCAAATGAAAACCCTCTTAGGCTTAACAAGTCATCTTATTTAAATAAATATAAATAAAATAATAATTTTAGTTGATATTATTATAGTAAAATTATTGAAAAGGTTATGTTAGACATTAAAAAATATTTATAGCAAGTAAATAAGCTTGGCTTAGTCCTAAAAATTTTAGCCTAGCTAAAGAATGATGAACATCCAAGCACCAAGAACAAGAAGAATTCGATTAGAAAATAGGAAATACGAGTTCTAGGGTTTAAAAAGGCGAAATCAAGACTAGGGTAACCCAACGTTGGTCAGAAACGAGTGAATTTATAGTCATTCAATGGTTCCTGACGAACATGGAAACATTAAAATCTACATATTCTGCGCTTCTAATTGGTTAGAGCAACATGCATTTAATTGATTACAGCTCTACGTTTTTGAAAAAAAAAATCAAAATTTTGCATTTTAATCAGTTAGGGCTCCCAGACGAATCGACTAGAACTGCCCAAGGTTTGTAAAATGAGTTTTTAACGTGTCTTAATCGGTTAGAAGACTTGTGTTAACCGATTAACATTTGAGTTGGCTAGAAGTGGTCCTTCTAAAGAGTCCAACTACCTCAAACACATGCTGTAATATGCGTGAACACATAGACACTTAATAATACAGAAATTAGGGTGTTACATTGCTGGCTGAGACACCCCTTGCATCTCATTAACTCAATACTACTTAATTATCTTAATATCAAGTTATTATAGTTAATAGTAACATGTGCTTTTTAAAAAAATAGGTAAATTTTTTTTTTTTAACAACATAGAGCAATATTGGAAACCTACATTGCACTAACATGTAATATTTACATACATCAGGTGCACACATCATTATTAGGGTTGTCATATGTGTGGAAGTCAGTGATAAAAAAAAAATACATCATAAGTATCCTTCTTTTATTTTCTCCAAAAATACATATAAATTGAAAATACATTTTCAAAAGACTTTATCTACACAGCTGGTCTGAAATAGAGACTCTAGCATTGTGGCCTAGAGCTCCCAGCCTTCTCACTCATCACTCTCGATCTAGATCTCCTCTCATGAACCCTTTACTGTGTCTTCCAAATTCGAACTGCTAAAGACCAAGATCCTCCTCCTCAAGACATAATGACGAGCCTCAGCGCCACATGCACGCTCCCCTTGAGAAATAAATCAGTGTCTCCCAGTAGCATAAGAAGATTTAGGTGAGACAAAGTCACAACGACTATCCTAAGGAGATCGCCACATCTATGCAAAATGGAGCTTAACTACGACTATAAAGTCTTCTACGAAAGAACATCTAGGAAAAATACCAAAAGCCATATAAAGGCCAATGGTCCAAGTCTATTTGAAATTGAGAAGTCAATATCCCAGCCTCTAGCGTCCTCTTCATGGAATTTGACCTTAACAGTCACCATCACTAGTCGCACCAATAACGCAGTCCTCCTCATTGCCATGATAGTTGCCTACTCTCATTCCACACAACATAAACATAATAACAATAAAAAGCATGGAATGTAAGAATCTACTCAATCAACATCAAATAGGGATAAGAGTATAATAACATGAATACATGATCATCAAAAACAATCTAATGTAACATGCAAATGCAACTGCCAATATGCATGTTGGAAAAACTTAAGATTCTTCACCTTGCTACGAGCCAAGGTGTTCCTTGGTATAAGCCAAGGAAATCCAATTAGTTGTTTGGAAAACTATTTTGTTTGCAATGATCAATATGAGTGTTGGCTCCACCTCTCAAGGGACAAGGTGATTTTGACTTCTTCACGAAGTGAAGTGACAAGCTTGGTCGTAATGAAATCCTTCACATAGACATGGAAATCATAGCTCCTGGTCAAGGATGTAATGACTCGGACTGCTTTCAGGATTGACGATTGTCCCCACAAAACACCACGAGTCTTTTCAGCGTGTTTTGTCCTCACTCGCATGCTTCCTATGAAACCTCCCCAGATATCACCCATCCTAGTGCTCCAAGTTAAGCACGATTAACTATGAAGTTCTTATGTTATATACTACCAATTAGATGATGCATCTAATTGGTATGGGTAAAACCAGTCAATTAATTATTTTAAGCATTCCTTCAATTGAATAGTCCCATATTTACATATTAGGATGCCTATCATTCCGATGCAAATTTGTTTCCTTCATGTGTTCCTACGCCTAGAAGCCCGCCAAGAGCTGATTGTCCGTGCCAGATGGCGATGCACTGATTATCACTCCCTACCCTCATCAGGCCCAGGTGTCACAAGGGTAACAGAGCCAAATCGACTGTCATTGCATAGTTGGGAGGTACCCACTGGTCACCTATAGCATGTGTCAGACTCCAATGCCCTTGGAGGTCACAAATTAACCTATCGCTACTCGCTCCAACATCACACTCAGATGCATACTAACATGGTCAGAGACCCATAGATTAAATTAATTGAGACAATGCACATGTCATGCTGACATAAAATAATTCAAACTATACTTGCATACAAATTCTCGATCTCTCAAATCATAATTCAGATTAGATATGAAGGTCTCATATTGTATGTGCCTAAAAAAAGTCTCGTATTATATTCATCAATCTACATCTCATCTGAGCATTTCCCCTGGCTAATCTTATCCGTGAATTAAAAATACTCCCTCCGTCCCAAATTATAACAGCATTTTGGCTTTTTTTTTGTCCCATTTTATAAGGCCATTTTGAAATTTGTCTGTAGCATTAATTATTTTTCCCCCTATTACTTTTATTTAATTTACCTTTGTTTTAATCAATAAGTTAAATGAAGTGTAATCTGATTTACATTCCCAATAAATTCAAGGGCAGTTTGGGTAAAACAATAAAAATTGTAGACAAATTTCTTGTTTTTCTACATTAATTACATTCCTTGGTGGGAGAGATTTTGCTAAAAAGCTCTTATAGTTTGGGACGGAGGGAGTATATTATATCTAATATCCTACGAGGCTACGAGTGTTTCGGTGCACTTTTTTTTGTTAATCAATGCTTTGCATTGCCCAAAACAAGAACAATAATGATAAATGAACACCTGGTTTTGACCACCGTATCCCAACACCGTAAATTGGCAGAGGTATTTTCGTCATTCGTGTGATCAATTTTATATTTCTCATTATTTTTCTATTTTATTTCGTTTCTCTTCCCATCAGTCTCTCTCGTGTTGCCCTTTCCCTTTGCTCGCACCGCACACAACAAAGGAGAACAATCGTCGCCATGTCCTCTTTTTCGTCTGCTGCAGCACCATTCTTTCTCTATTTTCACCCGGTCTCTCTCATCTCGTCTCGTTCTCTTTCTCTTTTCTTTGCGCACACACGCACCATGGAGGGAGAGGGAAAAACCTAGCTCTAGCCGTCGTGTTTCCTCTTTTCCATTCACCACAGCCCCAGTCCTCCTTGCCGCCATCGTCGCACTACACACCACGATCTGGTTTCACTATTTGGTGGTCCGAAGCAGAACCCATCCCCGGAAAACCCACAGGTAACGATTCTGGGTTTATTTTTTATTCTGTTTTTTCGTGTCTAGGGTTTATTCTTTCCCTTACTTAATTGTTACTTAGTTTCTAACTTCTTCTAATTTGTGTTTAGGGTTTATCGTTACATATATATTTTTATCACATATATATCTAAACATTTCTTACTTCTCCAGTTACTGACACAGTAATATTTTACGTTAACCATTTCAAATGGAGTATTACCTGTATGTTTCATCGAATACACTTTGAAATTTCCTCTTTGAAATGATGATTAATACCCAACCTTTCAAGACTATCAATCATATAGAGACGGGCATATATATCGAGAGGATAAACTGTTGGAACTACATTTAAAAAAAAAAAGTTCAATTTATGTACAAAAGGTTAGTAACTAAAATTAAATTTGGAGAAGCAAAAGTCTGAAAATGTACCTACATTCCCAAACTTTTCTAATACTGATTGGAGGTAATAAAGACTATCAGCATTCTTCAAATGCTGAAAAACAGCAGCTATTGTAGTAAGTGAATTAAATAAAGATCCAATCTTTCTTTGATACTTCACGATTGTATTCTAGTCTTGTGACTTCAACATTCCTTCTGAAACATATGCTAAATATGCTCTCCACCCTTCTGAATTGCTTTGACAGCCTCTAAGTTAAGACATATGCACTAGAAATAGCTCAACTTGGGGAATTTAGGAGGAAAAATTAAAATAAGATCTCTCAACTTGTAAATTCTAAGTACCTAATTATTCATAGGATCTTCAAAATCATAAATATTTCCAGTACAGGAAAAAATCTTGAAACATATACAAGCACCTGTGTTTAGCGTTTATTCTCACAAGTTGTTTGTACTTTGTACTAGAATCAAGAGGCTTTTTTCTTTGGTTTTTTGTTTGTGGGCAAAGACAATTCATTTTTCTCCTTTTTCTCATTTTTTGGATGTTCCATGTTGTGTAATGATTTTTTAAAATCTCACTTTGCATCTGTAACGCAAAAATTGATTGGATTTTGAGCTATTCTATAGTTTGTGGAAGAAGTTGCATTCATTATAAGTATCCCAATGTGCATGGTAGCAAGGCTCTCCAGGTCTAAATATTGAGAAGAGGTGGCTTTGGCATTAACTTTCAATGATTCATTTGCTTGGAAGATAATTGAGTTCTATTTATCTACATGTCTATTAAGTTGTATGTCTATTAACATACATTTGTCCTATTTTAGATAGGTGAAAGATTTTCTTTTACCACATTGATTTTTTCTACCTAATAACCCTACTGGTTCTTTAGAATTTCATAAATAAATATGCAAACCTGAATGTGTCAATGTAATCTCCATAGTTAAAATAGTTCTGTAACAACTAGTTTGTTTTTTCTAGTTTGTTCACTTGTAGCCCCCATATTAATTTGGATGAATAGTTTTGTACAGTTTATTGCTATGAGCATGGCACCACCAAGAAAGAAGCAGCGGACAAGTAGCTCAAACGATAAAAATGTAAGAAACTTATTAACTTATTGTATTTGCATGAGTGCGATTTATTTAGCAATGACATAAATTTTATTCATACTTGTCAGGTACGTTTGAGGTATGCATGTGCTCCAAGAGAGTTGCTTGAAGTTAACAAGAAGTTGACAAAGGTACAACGAACCCAAATTGAGACTACCCCATTCAAGTGGGTTGTAAACATGCTGATAATTTGCAAATTTCTGCTTCTCTATTGTGGGAATTAGAAGTAGGTGGGATGAACAGTTTCATGGATTTTAGAGTTGGGGGTTTGATGGTTCGATTTAAGCCGATTGATGTATGTTTTGCAATAGGACTCCCTATAGTAGGTGAGGAGGTGCAACCTGATGAAAATGGGGAAAGTAATACATTGTCTTTGTTCAAAGAAGATGATGTAACAATTGATGGAATTGTTGGTAAGCTTTATTTGCTTGAGGACGATGTGCTTAATTTTTGTTGACTATATATACTCCTCGCATTTGGAGAGTTTTACTTTCCTCAATCAGGGAGATGGGTGTATACTGGTTATATTAATTTGTTAGATGGCCTAGAGTCCCTGAATAAGTACAATTGGGGACTAGCTGTGTACCGGTTCTTAGTTAAAAGTTCAGACAAAGTTGCTTGTGTGGTGAAAGAAGGAAAAAATGTATGTCAAACCCATATAAGAGGATATGCAGTTGTCTTATAGGTATATATTTGATCATGTGTTATATAATTGTGTTTTGTTCTGTTTATGTAAACATACATGTATTGAGTATATTAATCCTTGTTGTAGATTTGGGCCTTGAACCACTTGTTGTTGGGGGGAACACCAAACATTCCTCATAGGTTCTCTTTCCCATGTTTTTGAATTGGCCAATTGTACATTACAAGACCAAAAAAAATACAAGATGCATTTCGAAAAAATTTGGTAAGCATGATTTTTATTTGTTTGTAGAATATGTTGAAAACTTATATACAACGTGTATTTGATGTGCTTTTGTGTTGGCAGGTAACTGAAGGGTTAACAACAACAAATGAAGAGCTTCAATTTGACATGGTCAGGGATGCATTGGATGAGGCAGAACATTCTGTAAGTTCGTCTTACTGAATATCGGCGATTGAGCAAGCATTCTCAAGAGAGGATTTCTATTCTTAAGGCAGAAGTGAAGATGCTGAAAGATTAACTTCGATCAACGACCGAACCCTATGATGCATCCCCCTTGAATCCATCTCCTCACACTGATATTGCTGATGAGGTTGGCGATGAAGGATCTTTGGGTATTGAATCTTACTTACTTACTTACTTACTTTGTGCTTAACACATCTTTGCTTTTCTTTATGCTATTGGATTTGATCTTATGCTTTATACCACAAATCCCAATCGGCCTAGCTTGCTTATCCTTTAGGCGATCTTGTCACAGCTCTTTTTACTTCTATGCATTATTACTATTGAGTAATTTAGCAACTAAGGATTTACAATCCATGACATCATTTAAATAACTAAGCTAATTCCAAAGATATATACATATATGCAAGGAATTCATTTAACATTCATAGACTTGAACATCATTAAGCTCATAGTCAGTTTGCTTTGCTACTAAGCGCGTTCTTGCTATTCCCACCGGTTGAATCGATATTCAACAGGGAATCTTCGTTACTGGGTTTTGTCAAGGCTTTGGTCCCGAGACCCCGCATAACGACTTACGATATGGCGGTTAGACGTCTAAACCGTCCAAGTGGCGTCCCACAAGGCTAACCATACCGCTTTCTCCTATAAATAGAGGAGACTTTGCCATGGACTTTTGGTGATTTTTATATATATCACCATGCTTATGCTTTTATGCATGTATACAAAAATGCAATCTTAGTTGACTAGGATTATTAACCCTCATCATCATTTAACTATTCAAGGAAATTTACAATCATTTCAATGAATCTAGCTTAACGACAAAAATATTCATTTCTAGCTAACTACTCACTTAGAGTTTGAAACATGGTATACTCATAATAAGACTCATACCAAATCATGAATATCTACTTCAAACATTCACTTATCACATACTTTCCTAGGGTCCTTTCTTTGACACCATTAGCCTACATTTAGGGCTCATTGACAAGCCTCACAATTGACCAAATTAATGGACAACACATACATTAAACATATCCCTTGAAACTCTATAGAGTTTACAAGAGAGCAAACATCAAACATACAATCAAGTGTGGGGGGTTGGGGGCAATTAGCCAACCTCTTGCAGTCAAACCCACTATCAAATCATAATAATAATACTAATAGACACTGCTTCATATGGATATGCAAAATCCCTAACTTGAACCTAGGGTTCACATAATACTTAAGGAAATAAAATTCCTATATGTGGGACTTATTGGTTGCTCATCACCTAAGGGTTGAAGAACTTACCTCTATTCTTCAAGACCTTGAGCAAGAAAGGTTGAACTTTTCCCTCCTTGCTCTTCTTCAAGTTTTCCCCCTTTTCTCAACTTAGGGTTCCTTCACATCTTCCCAATCTTGAGCTAAAACCTTCAATCTTCTTCTTTAAATCCAAGAACTTGAGCCATCTTGGAAGGAGCTTGGTCTTCTTCCCCTTCTTCCTCTCCAATTCGTGCTTCTTCTTCTTCCTCTTGGTTAGGGTTTCTCCAACTTCCAAAAAACTCAAATCTCAACTCTCTAATGCTCTATTCAAGCTAGAAATTGAAGTAGTCTAGCAAGAATCTCACAAATCTCGCATAGGATGTTGAAACCCTAGCAATTTTCCCTTTTTCTCTCTTCCCTTTTCCTTCTTTCCTTTCCCTTTTTCCTCTTTCTCGCGTTTCTGCTCGTTCTGCAGTGTTTTTAAGTGTTTTACAGTGTGTGAATCGATTCACAGTAGACTGTGAATCGATTCATCCACTTAAAACTTCACCTGCACTTTCGAGAATCGAATCTGTGAATCGATTCACAGACTCCCAATTCGATTCACAGCATCATCTCAGTGGTCTGTAACACAGTTGTGAATCGATTCAGGCTTGTATGAATCGATTCAGGCTGTACTAAATGTGAAAAATCATCTTTTAACATCAAATCTTCATCAATTAACTCCTAATTAACACTTCCAATCATCTTAGGATTAAATTCAACTTATTTTTTAACTCAAAATCGACAACTTATCCATTAAAACTTTGTATAATCATATTCACTCAATTTGAAACCAAATTAAGCTTGAATACAATCACACAACTTCTCACAACTTATTCTCAACTTAGCTTAGAGAATTTGGGGCGTTACATTTTTATTTTATTTTTAATCATACGATAGTGTCATTTTGGAATTTTTGTTACATGTTCATTTATTTGATTTTCTTCATATTATCTAATGCAAAGAGCTACTGAGAATTGCAGGAATAATTCTCATTCAACAAGTATGATTCAGAAATTGCTATTGGATATAGGCTTCAAAGTGATGCTATTCTGTTTTTGAAGTTTCAATATGTATGGACATTTTGTTCTTGGCTTATTCAGTAGTTCTGTAAAAGTGCTTTGAAGTTGTCTTTCTGACCTAGTAAATTCCAAGGACCTTTATTTGATTTATTTTCTGAGCCCCCGGAGATACAAAATATCACTGCATCCTTTCTCATCGAGTGAAGTCAATAGGGTTGTTGTTAGGATGTGGGTGAGCAATGCATTTTTATTGGATATTCTATAACTTTTATAGTCATACCACATTGGATACTAATTGATTTTTCTTGCTAACTATAATTTTAGCACTCTTAAAATGTGGAAAGATTCAACTTTGAGCAGCACTGTTATGTCTATCTGTACATTGTTCGAACCTAAACGATTGAGAAGTTTAGACCCTCATTAATTTTGATGATAATAAAGTATTTACAAGTGAACAATTTATCTTTTAATAAGTCTTGAAGTGTGCAGGTATTAAAATTGTTTTTGTTTTATAACTCACTCAAGCAAGAAGAAGAGATTCACAAGAGAATTGAATACATTTCATGTGTGTCTGCATCCGGTTCACTCCAGCATCTTACTTATAGCGAGCGTCCAGTAGTGTTATCTTTTGACACGTGGATTAATCAATTGCTATGAGCTTCCGTCCTACTTTCTGAGCGAGAATCTGGTATTATTATTAAAGCACGTGATGGACACATTTATGCTCTTTTACCTCAGCTGTTTTGGAATGGAATTTGAATTTGATTTTGTGTGCTCATTCTGATATACAAGGTGTCAAAGGTGACAACTTTAGTATAAGACAAATTCATACAAGGCAATTGTGAAAAGCAGATAGTATCATAATGAAAATGTGTACTATTCAGATATTTTCTAGAAAGGAAGAAAAGGACAGAAATTCAAATTACCTCACTCAATGAATTGGAGCTGAAATTACTGCCACGGTAATACCCTCAAGAACTCCTATAAATACCCCAAGGTAATCATTGAAGAAGCATGCTAGAAACTACATTCTGAAAGAGCTATTCTCAAGTGAGCAATCAAGTTTCATGTCAAGTTTCTGGAAACAAAGAACTGAACTTCAGTGTTTTATATTTTTTTCTTTTAGAAAGTTATTATTTTGAGCTTAATCTTTTCATCCTCTCTGTGAGAGTTATTTGATTGTATTCAAAAGAAAATTACTTTGTGAACTTTGTATTTGCCTAGTTGAAGGCTTAGTTACTCAAAAGCTCGAACGTACTGAGTCGTTTTGAGAAGTTAAGAGTATTGCCAAGTTTGTGACAGTAGAATACTCTTAATGAAATTTTAATCAGTTGATTATAGTGAAAAATCCTTCAGGAACCAAGGGTACATAGCTACCAGGTTAGTGGTGGACTAGTATAAATCTCTGTGTCTCTTGCGTTACTGCTCTATATTTACTTCTATCTTGTGCATAAAAACATGTTTTCATAAGTTTTATTTCCAGCGTCCGGTTACTCCTCAGCATCCGATAACAAATAGTTTTCAAAGAAAAGTGTTTTTAACTTAAAGTTTGCGAAAAGTTTTCAAACAATTCAACCCCCTTGTTGTGTTCACATTCAGTTGGTATCAGAGCTCGGCCTCTTGGTTGACCACTTAACAGTGTTAAGAGAAAAGATCATATACTGTGAACATGTCTGCTGAAGGTGGTCATATGATAAAAGGGGGTTGTTACTGGGGAAAAATTTGACTACTAGAAAGATAAGATAAAAGCTTTCTTTGAGACAACACAACTTGAGTTGTGGGATATAGTTGAAAGTGGATACATTGTTCCCACTAATACTGCTGGTGTTGCTATAGCTAAAGAAAACTGGAATGATGAGCAAAAAAAGAGATATCAACTCAATCAAAAAGCTAGATTCATTCTTATCTGAGCTATGTCAGAAAAAGAATACGATAAATATGGTAAATTTGATACTGCAAAAGAAATTTGGTATTCTATTGTTTAGTCTTATGAGGGCAGAGACAAAAGCTAGCATGTTGGTTTGCCAATATGAGTTATTTAAAATGGAAGATGGTGAAAACATTGAATCTATGTTTATTTCCAGCTTCCGGTTACTCTTCAGCGTCCAATAACAAATAGTTTTCAAAGAAAAGTGTTTTTAACTTAAAGTTTGCGAAAAGTTTTCAACACAATTCAACCCCCTTCTTGTGTTCACGTTCAGTTGGTATCAGAGCTCAGCCTCTTGGTTAAGCACATAACAGTGTTAAGAGAAAAGATCATATACTGTGAACATGTCTGCTGAAGGTGGTCATATGAACCGTTGACTACTTGAAAGATAAGATAAAAGCTTTCTTTGAGACAAACACAACTTGAGTTGTGGGATATAGTTGAAAGTAGATACATTGTTCCCACTAATACTGCTGGTGTTGCTATAGCTAGAGAAAACTGGAATGATGAGCAAAAAAAGAGATATTAACTCAATCAAAAAGCTAGATTCATTCTTATCTATGCTATGTCAGAAAAAGAATACGATAAATATGGTAAATTTGAAACTGCAAAAGAAATTTGGTATTCTCTTGTTTAGTCTTATGAGGGCAGAGACAAAAGCTAGCATGTTGGTTCGCCAATATGAGTTATTTAAAATGGAAGATGGTGAAAACATTGAATCTATGTTTGGGAGATTCCAAACACTTGTTCATGGATTACAAGCACTTGGAAAAAGCTACACCACTCCTAACCATGTGAGAAAGATCCTGAGAAGTTTGACTAAGCAGTGGAGACCCAAAGTCACTGCTATTCAAGAAGCAAAAGATTTAAATGTCTCGAGGCTTGAAGATCTTTTGAGTTCTCTTAAAGCTCATGAACTTGAGTTGAATGGAGAAGAACCTGTGAAGAGCAAGTCTATTGCTTTGAAAGTCAACAAGCACAAAGCCAGTTCTTCTAAAGCCCTTCAGGCTGAGGAAGAATCAGAAGATGAAGCTTCAAAAGGAGACGTTGACGGGTCAGACGATGAGCTCGCATTCATATCTAGGAAGATCCAAAGAATGTGGAACAAAAGAAACTTCAAAAAGAAATTCCAGAAGAAAGATGTCAAGGACAAGAAGGAAAGCAAAGACAAAAGTCAAGTCATTTGCTATGAATGTAAAAAGCCTAGACACTTTAAGTCCGAATGTCCTAATCTTAAGGAAAAGCCAACAGGAAGTTCTTTCAAGGGAAAGAATAAGAGTCTCATGGCTACATGGGAAGATCTGGATTTATCCTCCTCTGAGGAAGATAATGAAGAAAAAGCAAATCTTGCCCTCATGGAAAACACTTACTTAGACTCTGAAGAATAAGTTGAAGAGGTAATAATATATGATTCTTATTCTGAACTTCAATGATCTTCTTAAGAATTCTTCCACTCTCTCCATTGAGTATAGGAATTTGAAAAAGAAATTTTTAAAATTATCACAAGATTTTCAAGTTTTGAACAACGAAAACTCAAAACTCAATAAAGAGAACCAGAAGATGAAAACTGAAAATCAGCGTCTGGTAGATAACCAGTGTCTGGAAGCTAGCAAGCAACCAGAAGTTGAGAGCTCTCAAGTTGAAAGCTCTGAAGTTAAAGGCAATCCTAAGTGTAAATCAAATGATTATGAATATGTCTTTCAAAAGTTTCTTGCAGAGAGTGTAACTCGAAGAAAGCAAGCTTCAATGATTTGTAGTGTAAGTAAAACGACAACTCAAGGTCTTGGTTACATATTAGATGAACCCTCTTTAGAAAATGAAAATCCAGCATCTGATTAATCCAATGATCACAGTGAATGCTTGCATTGTACTTACTGCAACAAACCTGGTCATTTGAAAAGTGTCTGTACTGTTTTTAAGATTAAGAAGGACAAATATCCTGCAAGAACTAACAAAAAAGGACCCAAAAAATATGGGTACCTAAAGATAAAATAGTCTATGTTGCAGACATGCTTAGCAACAAGGTCAGCACACCTATCTTGGTACTTAGACAGTGGATGCTCGCGTCACATGACGGGAGAAAAGCATATGTTCCAAGAGCTAAGACCTAGAGAAGAATGATTTGTTGGTTTTGGAGGAAACCAAAAAGGTAAAATAGTTGGAATTAGTCGCATTGGTAAAGGCTTTCTTCCCTCTATTGATAATGTACTCTATGTTGAAGGACTAAAGCATAACTTATTGAGCATAAGTCAATTATGTGACAATGGTTATGATGTCATCTTTAGAGAAACTGGATGTACAGTAAAAAGCAAGAAAAACGACTATATTTTCTTTACTGCAAAGAGGAAACTAAATATTTATAAAATTGATCTTTCTTATCTTGCAAAACAAGATGTCAAGTGTTTCATGTCTGTTGAAGATGAGCAATGGACTTGGCATAAAAGATTGGGTCATGCCAATTTGAGATTAATCTCAAAATTAAATAAGCACAGTCTTGTTAGAGGGTTTACAAAATCTTAGATTCCAATCTGATGCTTTCTGTGAGGCATGTCAAAGAGGAAAACTAGTTAAAACTTCTTTTCATTCTAAAAATATTGTTTCAACCAATAGACCACTTGAGCTTTTGCATCTTGATCTTTTTGGTCCAACAAGGACAACGTCTTTAACTGGAAAGAAATATGGGTTAATCATTGTTGATGATTTTAATATATGGACATGGGTTAGATTCCTTGCCCACAAGGATGAGTCATTCAAGGTATTTACTGTTTTCTGCAAATCAGTTCAAAATGAAAAAGGAATTTGTACTTCTTTAATTAGAAGTGATCATGGGAAAAAATTTGAAAATGAAAGCTTTCAAAAATTTTGCGAAGAAAGTGGCATCTCCCATAATTTCTCCTCTCCTAGAACACCACAAAAAAATGGTGTAGTAGAAAGGAAAAGTAGTTCCCTCCAAGAAATGCCTAGGACCATGATCAATGAAGTTGACATTGAAAAACATTTTTGGGCAGAAGCAGTAAACACAGCTTGTTATATTCAAAATAGAGTCATTATTAGACCTATTTTGAAGAACACTCCATATGAACTGTGGAAGGGTAGAAAACCCAACATTTCTTATTTTCATCCCTTTGGCTGCATATGTTATATTCTGAATACTAAGGATTAATCTAACAACCCGTTTCCTGGACGCTACTAAACTAGAACTAACTCTATATGCGACGTACTTTTAAAATAATACTGTTGTGTCCTTGGCGAAAATGCGGTCTATTTTTTTTTTAAAACAAGAACCGCGCCTACAAAGCACACACAGAGTCGCCACATCGTTTAGAAACATGATACAATCTTAAGACACAAGACTATGCACTGGGAACACATACACATAATATATACAAGCACGACATCTCTATCAGTACATACAAAACATAAGCAGTGCATACAAAATAAAAACGGTGCATAACTATGTACAAGAAATACACATAAAGTATGAGAATCCTTGTGAGGATGATCACACCCCGGGGGTACTCCCGGCAGACACCCACGCAGGGGGCTGCTCCAAAAGTATGCCACCAGTCTACCCTATAGTACACATTGAACAACACTAAAAGCTTGACTGGTCACCACAATAACTGTAAACTATAAACAAAATCCTATAACCATTCGAAATGCAAGCGTGCAACAGCCAATCACGATAAATAAAAGTCCTTTCCCGGATCGTTGAAGGGGTCCTCCTCGTCGTCGTCCGCCAACGGGTCCTCCACGTCCTCGCCATCGCCTGGGTAACCATCATTGATTGAAGGCACCACGGGAAAGGTTCAACTTCTCCAATAATCATAGGAATAGTAAATCACAAAGCAAAAGACAATAAGATGCACAATTTCCCAAAACGCCACTCAAAACTCTCCCTTGAGACACTCTCGACAATTCCGAAAAGCAACGCCAATCCATCCACTGAATACCAGCCGTAGCCTTAGGCTTCATCACCACTCGGGTTATTCAGGTTAAGTTCCTTGGTGACACAGACGCCCACTGCGCAATTTGAACACCAGCTGTAGCTTCGGGCTTATACACCACCTCATCTGTGGCATCGGGCTTCCACACCACCCTTGGTTGTTCGGGCCACCGAACACCAGCTTTGGCTTTGGGCTTCTTCACCACCCAACCGTAGCTTCGGACTTTTACACCGCCCTTGGATGTTCGGGATTGAAACTCCAAAAACGTCACGACGACTCCCAACAACACGATGCCTAACTAAGCTGCCGAATTCTAGCCATTAGCCTTGGGCTCCACGACCACCCTAGGATGTTCGGGATATAGTTCAAAGACGTCACGACTAAACTCTCACACTCCGATGAATAAATCGCCGCATACGATAATTCAAGAAGCAATTCGAATAATTATTCAACTCATATGAAAATTCAAGAAGGAAAACACGAATAATTATTCAATCGCATATTAAATAAATATTCACGCAAGCTCATACAGAAAACTCAGTCCAACAGTAATAAGCAATCAACGCAACCAATCATATCACGACCATCAATCACAGAATCCATCCCGCTGCAACTCGATGGAATTAACAGAGAGGAACAAACAAGTGTGGGGGTTAGGGTCAGGCGACCAACCACTTTTCAGACAAGCCCACGAATGACTCGGAGCATACATTTGACAACAAAATCGAATGGGTACGAGACCCTCACTTCGAACCTTGAGGTTCTCAGACTTCTTCACATTTCGACAGAAAATAAACATTAAACCTATCCATATCTAAGAGTTGCCTTACATATAAACATATAAAATATAATCCTAGATATGTCTAGAAGTATCCCTTACCTTGAACAAATTTCAGATAAGGAATTTCCAACGCGTCTCTGAAACGTACCTCGCTCAAACCTTAACAATACAAACTTAACAAAATTAGAACAAAAAACCCATGTCCTATGACTCTAGGGCAGCCACGGTTTTAGGTCCTAAAAGGCCTAAAATCTTGCAAACTTAACCCTATTTAGATCACACCTAATCTTGTACCATGTTACAAGTTCAAGTCAAGTAAGTTTTAAAACTTTTATTAACTCTACATACTTAGAAAAGCTTAAATCAATTCTTACTAATTGAAATAGTATTTTTACTAAATGAATAGTGTTTTACCAACTTTGAGTCACTTTTTAAAACATTAAAACATGTCACAAAATTTTAGAAACAATTTCATTACAAGTTTAAAACATTTCTTGAAACATAAACCAAATCTTTTCTCAAAATCATGTTTCTTTGTAAAGCTTTGCTAAATCAAATCATCAACCACTTTTCACAACATATTTAAGCTTAAAAACAAATTAAGAACATGCTCCAAATTCCATCAAAGTGCCACAGTTTTAAGCTTCCAAAAACAACTCCATGTTTTCAAACCTTTTAACATCAAAATCTTACAAAATTTGCTTAATCAAAACTTCTTATCAAAACCAAACTTCTTTCCCACTTTAATACAATTAAAACCAAGTTAAAACTCACCCAAATCTTGTTGACAAGTCACCGTTTTAAGAACCACAAAACAACCCAAAAATTTATTTCATTTTATACCATTTCCAAAGCTTTAAACATAGCGATCATTATAGATCTAAAGCCTTAACCAAAAACCAAGTTTTTACACACTTTAACACACTTGAAAACAAATTAGAACATCATCAAATCCATTCAAAACAGCCACGGTTTCCAGCCACAAAGACCAAACCATTTGATTTCTCAAAACTTGTTAAACATGCATATATGACTAGTTTCAAGCATAATAAACCAAAATACTCAAAGATCTAACTTTAAAACAACAAAATCAAGCCAAGAACAAGCCCTTGAACAGCCCCTATAGTTTGGCCAGGTCTCAAGGTTAGGGTTCCTCAATTTTTAAATTCATCAAACAAGTTTAATTATAGAGGAAATTGATGGATCCATGAATTAGACAAGCTAAAACATAAAGATCTACACTTTCTAAGAAAAACAACTCTAAAATCATGAAAAGCATACTCATGGCAGCCATGAGAAGAGGAAAGTGATCAAGAACACTTACCAACAAGATTAGAGATGATGGATCAAGGATTAAGAAGAAAGGATGGAAATTTGTAAGCTTAAACATCAAATTTCCTTCAAGAATCAACACCACAATTGTGAGAGGCAACACTAAAACCATAAAAACTCATCCATGGCAGCCATGGAGAAAAGGAAATGGGTTAAGAATCTTACCAACTAAGATGAGGATGATTGATCAAGAAGGAAGAAGAAAGGATGAAGATTAAGCTTCCAAAATCACAAAATTTTCAAGTTTCTCCACACTTTCTCTCACTAATTTTTTTTTTCTCTCCAAGTCATTAATGGAAGAAACTGAAATGGGGCAGCCAAATGAAGAAGAAGCCACGAAATTTTGGGGACAAGGATGGAAGAAAAATTGTTCATTTAGTTGGAAACTAACCAAACTAGTTACAACTTAACCAAACTAACTACCCACCATTTACTAACTAACCAATCATAAGCTAACACTTGTCATGGAAGGTTCCAAAGCACATGGTTCAGTTCCTATTGGTCCATGTGTGGCCATCATTCTTGCTCACTAAGCAAGGGTTTCGCTACAATGCGTTATCGATCAATCGGGTGCGCGACGTTACGCGTATATTTGGTTTTAATACTAAAAATTCCAAAAATAATTCTAAAAACAAGTCCACACCCAAAAATTACCATTTAGCCAAAATGTTCCTCACGGCATGAGAAAAGTACCCACGTATCTCGTTTTTTCGAAATGCGAACTGAAAAGTCGCAATTAGGCAGTTTCTAGGCGTAGAAAATACCCTATATTGTTTCTGATGCCCAAAAATTCCAGAAAAATTCCCGTAAATCATAAATATTGGGAAACGCTTAGATCTCAAATTTCATAAAATTTGGATCACGTTTGGGCAGTGTTTAGTCAAAACTCGCCCTATAGTTCAAATTTAGCGTTTTACGACTTAATTCAAATATTGAGAGAAAGACCCTAAATTAATAATAACTATTACTCCCTATATCTCGTATCAAACACTCCAAAATAATCACGATAAGTAACGATTCGATTTTTATCTAATTTGAAGTTCATTTAAAATTTTATCTGCGGCAAAACAGTCCGATGATTCGAAAAGTGACAAAACTTCGTTAGAATTTTTCGACGATATTCGGACCATGAATTAATATAAAGTATTAACTCTCAATTATAATTTGCTCTTGATTTATTTAAATCACATACTTAGAGAACAAGAAATTGCTTATTATAGCATAAATACGATAGAAATACACTATAATAACGCTAATTAATGTATCGTAAAAATACAGGTGTTACAATACTCCCCCTCTAAAAATAGTTTCGTCCTCGAAACTACGGGTAAGATACGTACTGCGAAAAAGTTCTGGATGCTAGTCCCTCATCTTCTCTTCCAGCTACCACGTTCAGCCTCAAGTCTCGGAACTTCTCTAGCATCTCTAATTCCTTAATCATCATTGCTGAAGCTAAAACGCTCTCCCTACTCAGTGCATCAGCTACCCCGTTCGCCTTCCCTGGATGATATTCCAAAGTGAAGTCGTAGTCTTTCAGAAATTCCACCATTTTTGTTGTCGCATGTTGAGCTCCTTCTGATCGATCAAGTACTCCAGGCTCTTGTGATCGCTGTAAACAGTGAACATACTCCTATAACGATAGTGCCTCCAAATAGTCAGTGCAAAAACCACCGCAGCAAGCTCCAAATCATGTGTAGGATAGTTCCTCTCGTGAATCTTAAGCTGTCTCGTAGCATAAGCCATAACTTTCCGATGTTGCATCAGCACACATCCTAAACCTTGGTGTGACGCATCACAGTAAACCTCGTAAGGTTCTTCTGGTGGAGGCAAAACCAATACAGGTGCTGTTGTCAAAAGTTCCCTCAGCCTCTGAAAATTGGGTTCGCACTCTTCGGTCCAAGCAAACAGTTGATCCTTCCTCATGAGTCATGTAAGCTGTGCTACAGTCTTCAAAAAAAAAATCGTCGATAAATCTCCCGTAGTAGCCTGCTAATCCAACAAAACTTCTAATATCTATTACAGTCTTTGGCTGTTCCCATGCTAACACAGCTTCAATCTCGGCTGGATCCATAGCTATTCCATTCTTACTTATCACTTGTCCGAGAAAATTCACCTCTTCGAGCCAAAACTCATACTTGGAAAAGTTAGCATACAGCTGCTTCTCTTGTAGTATCTGTAGTACTCTGCGTAGATGCTCTTCGTGTTCTTCTCTGCTCCTCGAATAAATCAGGATGTCGTCCGTAAATACCATCACGAACTGGTACATTCTTCTGCTCGGTCACTTGGCAACTTCTAAACTAGCGAGGGAATATGAAATCCTGAGCTCTCTCTTATAAGAATCTTCGATAGAATTATCAGAAAGATATTTGAAAACTCCAAAATTGGGAAAACTACGACTTTTGGGCACAGTCCCAAGGGATATGGTGATTCGAAAACCAATCCAACCTGAGAATAATGGTAAGACTTTTGAAGATACGCGACTCGAATTGACAAGGACTTTCTACACTCAATAATCACTACACAACGAAGTCATGCAGTGTTAGAAACTAGAGTCTTAGCAGTTGGAGTAATCGCTACTAAGCCAAAAGATAAAACAGTCACAAGCAATTTTAGATCAGCTTACACAACCAAAGAAATCAAATAATGTGCGGCATTAGAATCGAAGAATATGGATAAAGAGTTACCCTCAATTTCGTAATTCCCCTGAGTTAGATCTCCTGATCGCTCTGCTTCTTTGCCGCCCATGCAGAAGACTCTACCCTTAATCATCTGACGCTTCCCTTTAGCCTCTGCTACATTCACCACTAGTTCAGTCTTAGGAGCTTTGTAGTCTCTAGCCCTGTGTCCCGGTCTCCTGCAGTTGAAGCACACATTGTTCTTCTCTTCAGAACAGTTGATTGCATAGTGCCCTGGCTTACCGCAACGGTAACAATTCACATCGGCGCTAGTATGAATCTCGCCTCTCGCGTTCTGAGCCATAGGATGGTACTGTCCCTTACTGTCATTCCCTTGAGGTTGATTATATGGCTTCTTCTGCTGCGTTCCCTTCTGAGCAAACCTCTGTCCTGCGCTCTGGGGTCTCACTGGTCCGCCTGAGCCATTCTTCTTCTTACTGTTTCTCACTCCTTCCACTTCAACACACCGACCAATCAACTCTTGAAGATTCCTAATTCGTAGTGACACCACTGACTTATGGATGTCAAACCTCAGGCCTCGCTGGAATCTCTCGCTCAACTAGCCCTGGTCAGACCGGTCATAAAAAGGACTAAAGTACCTTGCACGTGATTCGAACTTAGCAGCATATTTCGACACCATCATGCTACCTTGCTGTAGTCGGAGGAACTCTTGCTCTTTCTCAGCTCGTGCAGTATCGGGGAAATACTTGCCCAAGAATCTCCTGTGGAAAACTTCCCAAGTGATCTCACGACGTTCTGCCGTCAAAGTCTGCTTCACCCCTTTCCACCAGTACTCGGCTTCTCCCAGCAATAAGTAGGTTGCATAGTCCACCTTGACATTCTCCGGACAGTGAAGTGCCTCAAAGATCTTCTCTATCTCCTACATCCAAAGGTACGCCTTATCCGGATTTGGCTCACCGTAGAACTTCGGTGGGTCGTGCTTACGAAAATCAGCTAGTCCTCTAGCCCCTTCATTCCTTTCTGCCCTCTGTTGTTGTTGCAGATTATGCCGGGTTAAGGCTGCAGTCTGCTGAGCCATAGCATTTGATTATTGAGTCACAGCAGTCGATTGTTGAGCCATAGCCGCCGCCATCTCTGTCACTACTTGAATTACTCGATCCATGTTGGAGTTATCAAGTCGGCTGTAGTATCTCTGTGAGGTGGCATTAGACTCCTACAGAGTCCAAAACCTGTCAGAACCTTACAATCAAGTGATATGCTAACACACATTGCTTCAGTCAAGAAACAATTCAAACAATTGGCAAGCAAAATTGTTTCACACAACAAACAATAACAACAATTTCACAAATAAGCACCCGACAACATAACCCGACATGGTGACCAGCTTAATACTCCCTATGCACAGTCCGATTAGAACCGAACTGCTCTGATACCACTATTGTAACTGTAACACCCCGATTTCGGAGCGCTACTGTGCAATCCAATCTAATGCTGAAAACATTTAATGCTTGTATGCTTTCGGTTAAAGAGTACTCTTATGTATTTCGCAATGGAAAAACAGGAGTAAATTTTTTTTTTTCTTTTTCATATTCTTTCCTTTGAAATCCTTTTCAAAATGAGACATAGAGTACTACAGTTTTCTAAATGATGTCAATTCAAACTTTTGCAATTATCAGAGTATAATGCATCACAAATAATACTTCACATAACATAATCATTTCGCACTAAGGCGAGGTTCTCTGAAAAGAGTAATTACGAAACAATCAATACAAAATCCTAAGCTAAGTTTGCCGCTAACTATAACTCTTATCGAGAAACAAATTTCAAGAAGATCAAACACGAAGTACTCAGAGGAATCTTCCTCCACCGCTCAATCTTCAATGCTCCTAAAAGACGGCCGCAATAGCTACCGAACTCCATCCGGAAGTGACATCCATAAGGACATCCAATCCAACAACAAAGGTAAGGGTAAATCCTTTGTCCACGAGTTTATCATAGGCTATGTCGCATGCAAAAGATATATACATATATAATACAACAACACGCTTTTATATACATATACATACTTAATAGACCGCACACAATCAGCATGGTATATCAAGCATTGCATGTGAGCAAACAAAACAACCAACAGATCAACAATCAAGTCACTACAATATCAACCATTACATGTGAGCAGGCAAGTCTATCAACAGATAAGTGATCAAGTCATCACAATATCCAATTATTGCATGTAAGCAGGCAAATCTATCAACAGATAAGTGATCAATTCATCACAATATCCAATTCATCAAACAATTCATCACATATCATAAATGCGGTTAGCTATGCATGTCAATGCAGTATGGCTAGTTTGTGTATACACCTGCAGCCTTAAACAAGGTCAGCAGAGACGAGGAACTTTATTTCCCAACGTCCAAATCAACTCCCCTACCAAGGGTATTGCCACAAAGGCTTGCCACACATTAGGCTTTCTGCCACACGGGCATGCAGTGACAACTCGTCCTTTTGAAGTCCTGAAGACAATCAAACGCTCCGAGTGTCGATGCTCAATGGTCAGTATACATCCAAACAAATTCAACAACATGGCATGCTCACCGTAGGGAGCGCCCGAGTAATGTTTTAATTAATCAATGCGGATCGACGACACCTCAACTCACTCACTCTACTTAGTGAATTTTCATGCTTCCAATTCTTATATTACCTAGGTGAGGTTGTACCAAAATAAATAACTCATTTAGCTTTGGGTCATTGGAACCCGAGTTTCATCAAATTCTTTATCTAGCATGGTTCCATTTCTACTTATCTATAAGCTTAGGCTAGTCATACTATGGCTCTCATGCTTATTTCTAAACCAAAATACCTTTAACAATTACTTAGAGTGCAAACACAGGACACAAAGTCCGGGTGCTCAATTGCGGAACACTAGTCTTAATCTCAGATCAGAACTCTAGGCACGTAATGCGGAACACTAGGCTCAACTTTTAGGTTAAGGTACTAGGCACGCCATACGGAACACTAGGTCCAATCCTAAACCAAGAAAATGCGCACGCAAACAGGACATTAAATCCCAAAGACAGACACATAGTCCATATGCTCAATAGGAACACTAGGTTCCCTATGATTTAATCTTTCAAAAACTCGATCTTTGAACTCTCTTTCTCTATTCTTATATCACTCCTATGTATCTGAAAATACTCTTTTAGTTCTAGGTCGTTGAAACCCTAGTTGTGTTAAATAACACACTGGAAGAATTTCCAGGAAAGAGAGGTGGTGCGAACACTCTTAATTACCAAGTCTTTCCTAGCCAGAATTTCCCAGGCGCATCATTTAACTCAACCGTTTTCGCAAATCGTACTTTTTATTTCAAATTCTTTTCTTTACTATCATTCCATTGAAATTTCCTTGCAAGCTTTGGCTTGTTATACTAAAACCTTCACGCTTACTTTTAAATCAAAATGCCCTTAACAATTTGCTTACGAAATCAGAATTCGGCTTGTGGAATCGCATCAGATTTACCGATGTAAATCGTCAACCAATAGCAGTCGATCAACGCATTATTAATTAATCCATCATCAACAACAATATTTTCATATTCCAAGTCAATACCAAATTCCATTTAAATCCTACTTGATTCATGGAAAACAACATCAATCATAATGCCTCACAGGCCAACGACATGCTATAGCATTTCAACAAAGATATAACAATTCAATAGGCTACAACATGCTCCACGCTTTCATCAACTTCAAGTCTAATCAAATCACTCAAACAAGATTTAAGTCACGCAATACAATTCAATTTGCCACGCAGGGCCAAAAGCATGCTACAACATTTCCAACAACACATAAAAGTACTACAAGTACTACCACACTATCAAACAAGCAACAAACAAGGCGAAAAGCCCAAACTCATTATATAAGAATTTCCCTTACCTTGGGCGCTTTAACAATCCAAGCAAGGTAATCCGAAATAATCGTCAAGTCGCACTTCGCGCGCGTACCTTAAGCACGAACCTTAACAACACAAACTTAACTAAAGTAGAACTAAAACTCAGACCGAATGCCCCTAGGGCAGCCACGGCTTAGGCATCCTAAAGCCTAGGAATTACTTGACTTAATCCCTAATTGGTGCTATCTAGCCATATGCCAAGGTACATATTCAAACCATGCAAGTTTTGAAACTTTTTCAAAAGCTAAGCACTTAAAAAATATCAAAACCCAAAACTTACCAATTGGAATAGTATTTTTACCAAATGAATAGTGTTTTGCCAACTTTGAACCATTTTTCAAAGCTCTAAAACATGTCACAAAATTCTCGAAACAATTCTATTACAAGTTCAAAACAATTCTTGAAACATAAACTCAAACTTTTCCCAAAATCATACTTCTTTGAATTGTTTTACTAAATCAAATCATCAACCACTTTTACAACTATTTTCAAGCATAAATACAAGTCAAGAACAAGTTACAAAATATCATTGGAGGCCACGGTTTCAAAGCTCCAAAACAACTTCAAATTTTCAAATCTTTTAACATCAAAATCTTACAAACTTCATTCAATCAAAACTTCTTATCAAAACCAAACTTATTCACCACTTTAAGACACTTAAAAACAAGTTCTAACTCACCCAAATTATGTTTAAAAGTTACTGTTTTTAAGCCTCACAAACAACCCCAAAATTCATTTTTTAAACAATTTTCCAAAGCTTCAAACATACAAACCTTTATAGATTTAAAGTTCTAACCAAAAACTAACTTCCACAACACTTAAATTACTTTGAAAACAACTTAGAACATACCCCCTCAATCATATTAGGGTCACGGTTTTGGTCACCCAAAAACAATTCCAAATTTCAATTTTTTTTTTCATTTCCAAAACAAATCATTCCATCACACTTAAATCTTTACATCTTAAACCAATTTTTCCTAACACCTATCATACTTAAAAATCAAATTAAAACATCCCCTAACATCATGTGAGAGCCACGGTTCAGCCCCCCCCTTTTCACCAAATCAAGTTTTCCAAAAACTTGTAAACATAGTTATATGACTAGGATCCAAACATACAACTACTAAACCTTCAAAACTAACACCAAATTGACAAGAACAAGCCAAGAACAAAGCTTGGGACAGCCCCATGGTTTCGGCCAGCAAAGGGGGTTAGGGTTTCCAAACTCAAAATACCAAAATCAAAGGGATTCATGGAAGAAAATAAGGGGTTATGAAACTATACATGCCATACTAGCCAAAACAAGCACTAAAATTCAAGAATAGTTCCTAAAACCTTCAAAACCCATATCATGGAACCCAAGAGAGATGAAGAAAGATTTATGGAGCTTACCAAGAGTGGAGATGAAGATTGAACAAGAGTGGAGATGAAAGGAAGCAAAGATGCACACTTGAATCTTCAAAACTCCCAAAATCACAACTTTCTTTCTCTAAGTTTTTTCTTCAAGTTCTTCACAAATGGAAGAGGAAAATGGTGCTGGTGTGTAATGAGGATGAGGCCACGAAATTTCAGGGGTAGAATGGGAAGGAAAGGTTCATTTAGTTAGAAACTAACTCACTAAGTCATAAACCAACTAAACTAACTTCCTACCATTTACTAACCAACCAATCACACCTTGACACTTGTAAATGCCATCATTAAAAGCACATTCAGCTCCCTAGTGGCTAGATACATCTCCCTTAGCCCAAAATATCTCAGGGTCTCGCTATGGCGTTCTCGCTCAACCAAGGGTCTTGTGGCGTTTAGCGTATATTAGGGTTTTAATAATAAAAACTCCAAAAATATTTCTAATTATAACCCCCACCCAAAAATCACAAATATTCCTCGTGGCATAAGAAAAGTATCTATGTATCTCGTTTTCTCGAAATGCGAACCTAAACGTCATAATTAGCGCTTCTCGGCCATAGAAAATACACTAAATATTTTCTGACGCCCAAAATTTCTAGAAAAATTACAATAAATCCTAAATATTGGAAAATGCTAAGATCTCAAATTTTATAAAATTTGGATCACGTTTGGGCATGTTTCAGTTAGAAACACACATAATAGCCTATCTACGACAAAATTCAACTAATTCTCATGACGTAATAAAAGCGTAAATTAGTGAGGATCACTAATTTCAATTTCTCTTATCATATAGATATTATTCAATCAATAAAATTATCAAAACAAAATCATTAAAATAATAGTCATATTAAATATGACATAAAACAGACGATTAATACTATAACTAAATAATAAAAATCCAAACTATGACTTAAAAATAACTATTAAGTCCTAAAATTATTTTTCATTCAATAAAATAATTTTCTTTAATCAAACAACAATCTTTCACATTTTTCGATATTAATTCATATTAAAAACAGATAATCGTCTACACGTCTCTTAATCAATTAATTGTTAAAACAAGAAATTGTTCACAATAAATCTTTGTTGTTCTTCATACTTTTAACAAACCATTGAGGTCATGACTCTCTACGATTTATTTTCAAGTAGTTGGAACTACAAAATAATTTTCATAAAAATTGGGATGTTACATTACCACCCTCCTTAAAAAAATTTCGTCCTCGAAAATTAACTTATAAACCAAAACAAAACCAAAATGATGAAAAGTCATAACTTAATACTAAACATATCATAAATATGAACTTTGAAATTTAATACAACATAATAATTTTTCACTCAATAATCAAACACAAAGCATACATTTTATTCATATATCCTTACTAAAGTAAGGCACTACATCATCAACTTAAACGTTTACAAAACACAATACTGCACGTCCATGTTGAAGAAGTCCTCGCGAATGACGCTTTATTCCAATCTACGATCACGAACACAATCACAAACACGGTCACGAACACGTACAGTCACGAACACGCACAGTCACGAACATAGCCACGACGACACTGGGTTACGGCTACATGCTCACATCAACGAAACTCTAAAACCTTCCAGGAACCCGCGATTTGGAATCATGAAGACAGAGGAGGATTGCCACGATTAACAACCACAAAATCACTAACAACATTATTACATTTAGAAATGTGAGAGGATCCATCACAAAAATCATCCTAAGGCTCGCGGTTTGCAGGAGAAACAAGAAGATGAAGGTTTGGTTTTTCTCACACAAAAACTCACCACACTTCAAACTAAGAATGAAAACAACTCCTCTCCCCTTATATATAAGTGTGGTTGGCCAATGGTCAAAGAAAATAAGATAACTCACAAGAAAAGATAAGGAAGGAATCTTATGATTACTCTCCACTAAAACCAACACCAATAATAGACTCACATCCCCCCTTGTTAATGAGACGAAACTAGCAAGAAAGAAAGGAAGGAAAAGTGACCCCTACCCAAAATTCTATTAAGCCCTCAATGTGTTTAAGAACAAAGACAAGGTGGGATAGGATTCTTTAAAATGTCCAATCAATAGTCATCATGCACCATATTCCTTCCCCTAAGTCTCACCTACTCCAAAATGTTCTCTTGACTTAGCCCTCATGGTTTCTGCATCGCACCAATTTGCAGTGTCAGGGTAATCGCGTAATCGGTTGCTTGGTTGGTGACCAATCACGTAAAATAAATTATCAAGAGAAATTTAATTCAACGCGCTCTAAAATATTCGCGTATAAGAAATACGCTCACAAAATAATCACATTAATAATTTCACGAATAATCACAATAACATATATCATAATACCAAAATATAATAAAAATTTGGATTTTGGAATCTAATATAATACTAAAATACGTCACAGAGTTAAAACACTTATGTGGTCTATATTTAGAACCACGCGCACACAGATAATACGATAATTATAGCGTCACCTATGGATAATCCCTCTCAGAATCTCGGCCCGCCACTCCATTCTGTCGCATTTCCTGGGATGAAGTCTTCAGATGATGAGTTCTCTGATCTACTTGGGGTGTAGACACCTTCCGTAGTGGTTGGTCTTATAGCTTCAACATTGTCAACAATAGACTCACCATGGTGCTTTGCGCCTCCTGGACGATATCCCAATTCCTTGCGGTTAAAGCATAATCTTCCCTTGGTTGGTTATCATACCGTTGTGCTCCTCATCTTCACCGCTGAAGTAGTGCGTCTTCGGCTATTGATACTTGTGATTCCTCTTACGCTTATCATGTAGACATATCCTTCAAGAGTTGGGCACACAACCTTCGTGATCATCCACATTTGGCAATTGATAGTCCTTAAAAATATGTCCTGGCTACTTGCGATACATCATAGTCGGCCCTTCAATGAGTATTCTTCATAATCAAGTTTCTTGCTTCCACATTGATGACAGCTCCACTTCAACTCCTGGCCATTCCCACAGCCTATGCCACAAGACAATCCTGGCTGTGGTCATTTCCCTGAAGATGGAAATAAAATGTTCCTTGTTGTTGTCTTCATCTTTGTTTGGTCCAGATAATCTGGCCTAACTGACCTTCCAATAGCTTGCTCCTCCGTTCGTTGGCTTAGCCAATCGTGTTGATTCTTCACAAAGAATCCACAGCGACAAGAATTGCTATTCGGACTATCACTTGAATTACGTGATTCACGCCTAAGTTACAAGCTCTAGAGAGAGACTTGTTCGTCCCGAAGGCATCGAATTTCTACGAAGTAAACTAACCAAAATCCCCACAACAAATTCAATCATCTGAGATGATCGCACACAATTTCACACAATATCACACCTGTTTCAACTAGGAAACATTACAAACAATCACAAACAAAGTTCACATAACCTAGGCATAACAAACTTATACCCGACAATTCCCAAAAATCTAGGCCAGCTTAGACAAAGCGGTCCGGTTAGAACCGAATCAAGCCTCGATACCACTTAATGTAACACCCGATTTCGAGCGCCATCAGGCAATCCAATCTAATGCTGAAAACATTTAATGCTTGTATGCTTTCGGTTAAAGAGTACTCTTATGTATTTCGCAATGGAAAACAGAGTAAATTTTTTTCTTTTTCATATTCTTTCCTTTGAAACCCTTTTCAAAATGAGACATAGAGTACTACAGCTTTCTAAATGATGTCAATTCAAACTTTTGCAATTATCGAGTATAATGCATCACAAATAATACTTCACATAACATAATCATTTCGCACTAAGGCGAGGTTCTCTCAAAAGAGTAATTACGAAACAATCAATACAAAATCCTAAGCTAAGTCGGGCCGACAACTATAACTCTTCTTGAGAAAACAAATTTCAGCAAGATCAAACACGAAGTACTCAGAGTAATCTTCCTCCACCGTCTCAATCTTCAATGCTCCTGAAAGACGAAGTCGCAACAGCCATCGAACTCCATCCGAAGTGACATCCATAAGGACATCCAATCCAACAACAAAGGTAAGGGTAAATCCTTTGTCCACGAGTTTATCATAGGCTATGTCGCATGCAAACAATATATACATATATAATACAACAACACGCTTTTATATACATATACATACTTAATAGACCGCACACAATCAGCATGGTATATCAAGCATTGCATGTGAGCAAACAAAACAACCAACAGATCAACAATCAAGTCACTACAATATCAACCATTACATGTGAGCAGCAAGTCTATCAACGGATAAGTGATCAAGTCATCACAATATCCAATTATTGCATGTAAGGTGCAAATCTATCAACAGATAAGTGATCAATTCATCACAATATCCAATTCATCAAACAATTCATCACATATCATAAATGCGGTTAGCTATGCATGTCAATGCAAGATGGCTAGTTTGTGTATACACCTGCGACCTTAAACAAGGTCACAGAGACGAGGAACTTTATTTCCCAACGCCCAAATCAACTCCCTACCAAGGGTATTGCCACAAAGGCTTGCCACACATTAGGCTTTCGCCACACGGGCATGCAGTGACAACTCGCCCTTTGAAGTCCTCAAGACAATCAAACGCTCAGAGTGTCGATGCTCAATGGTCGATATACATCCAAACAAATTCAACAACATGGCATGCTCACCGTAGGGAGCGCCCGAGTAATGTTTTAATTAATCAATGCGGATCGACGACACCTCAACTCACTCACTCTACTTAGTGAATTTTCATGCTTCCAATTCTTATATTACCTAGGTGAGGTTGTACCAAAATAAATAACTCATTTAGCTTTGGGTCATTGGAACCCGAGTTTCATCAAATTCTTTATCTTGCATGGTTCCATTTCTACTTATCTATAAGCTTAGGCTAGTCATACTATGGCTCTCATGCTTATTTTTAAACCAAAATACCTTTAACAATTACTTAGAGTGCAAACACAGGACACAAAGTCCGGGTGCTCAATTGCGGAACGCTAGTCTTAATCTCAGATCAGAACTCTAGGCACGTAATGCGGAACACTAGGCTCAACTTTTAGGTTAAGGTACTAGGCACGCCATACGAAACACTAGGTCCAATCCTAAACCAAGAAAATGCGCACGCAAACAGGACATTAAATCCCAGCACAGGACACATAGTCCATATGCTCAATAGGAACACTAGGTTCCCTATGATTTAATCTTTCAAAAACTCGATCTTTGAACTCTCTTTCTCTATTCTTATATCACTCCTATGTATCTGAAAATACTCTTTTAGTTCTAGGTCGTTGAAACCCTAGTTGTGTTAAATAACACACTGGAAGAATTTCCAGGAAAGAGAGGTGGTGCAAACACTCTTAATTACCAAGTCTTTCCTAGCCGTAATTTCCCAGCGCATCATTTAACTCAACCGCTTTATAAATCGTACTTTTTATTTCAAATTCTTTTCTTTACTATCATTCCATTGAAATTTCCTTGCAAGCTTTGGCTAGTTAGTACTAAAACCTTCACGCTTACTTTTAAATCAAAATGCCCTTAACAATTTGCTTACGAAATCAAGATTCGGCGTGGAATCGCATCAGATTTACCGATGTAAATCGTCAACCAATAGCAGTCGATCAACGCATTATTAATTAATCCATCATCAACAACAATATTTTCATATTCCAAGTCAATACCAAATTCCATTTAAATCCTACTTGATTCATGGAAAACAACATCAATCATAATGCCTCACAGGGCCAACGACATGCTATAGCATTTCAACAGCATATAACAATTCAATAGGCTACAACATGCTCCACAGTTTCATCAACTTCAAGTCTAATCAAATCACTCAAACAAGATTTAAGTCACGCAATACAATTCAATTTGCCACGCAGGGCCAAAAGCATGCTACAACATTTCCAACAACACATAAAAGTACTACAAGTACTACCACACTATCAAACAAGCAACAAACAAGGCGAAAAGCCCAAACTCATTATATAAGAATTTCCCTTACCTTGGGCGCTTTAACAATCCAAGCAAGGTAATCCGAAATAATCGTCAAGTCGCACTTCGCGCGCGTACCTTAAGCACGAACCTTAACAACACAAACTTAACTAAATTAGAACTAAAACTTAGTCCTAATGCCCCTAGGGCAGCCACGGCTTAGGCATCCTAAAGCCTAGGAATTACTTGACTTAATCCCTAATTGGTGCTATCTAGCCATATGCCAAGGTACATATTCAAACCATGCAAGTTTTGAAACTTTTTCAAAAGCTAAGCACTTAGAAAATATCAAAACCCAAAACTTACCAATTGGAATAGTGTTTTTACCAAATGAATAGTGTTTTGCCAACTTTGAACCATTTTTCAAAGCTCTAAAACATGTCACAAAATTCTCGAAACAATTCTATTACAAGTTCAAAACAATTCTTGAAACATAAACTCAAACTTTTCCCAAAATCATACTTCTTTGAATTGTTTTACTAAATCAAATCATCAACCACTTTTACAACTATTTTCAAGCATAAATACAAGTCAAGAACAAGTTACAAAATATCATTGGAGGCCACGGTTTCAAAGCTCCAAAACAACTTCAAATTTTCAAATCTTTTAACATCAAAATCTTACAAACTTCATTCAATCAAAACTTCTTATCAAAACCAAACTTATTCACCACTTTAAGACACTTAAAAAGAAGTTCTAACTCACCCAAATTATGTTTAAAAGTTACTGTTTTTAAGCCTCACAAACATCCCCAAAATTCATTTTTTTTTTAAACAATTTTCCAAAGCTTCAAACATACAAACCTTTATAGATTTAAAGTTCTAACCAAAAACTAACTTCCACAACACTTAAATTACTTTGAAAACAACTTAGAACATACCCCCTCAATCATATTAGGGTCACGGTTTTGGTCACCCAAAAACAATTCCAAATTTCAATTTTTTTTTCATTTCCAAAACAAATCATTCCATCACACTTAAATCTTTACATCTTAAACCAATTTTTCCTAACACCTAACATACTTAAAAATCAAATTAAAACATCCCCTAACATCATGTGAGAGCCACGGTTCAGCCCCCCCCTATTCACCAAATCAATTTTTCCAAAAACTTGTAAACATAGTTATATGACTAGGATCCAAACATACAACTACTAAACCTTCAAAACTAACACCAAATTGACAAGAACAAGCCAAGAACAAAGCTTGGGACAGCCCCATGGTTTCGGCCAGCAAAGGGGGTTAGGGTTTCCAAACTCAAAATACCAAAATCAAAGGGATTCATGGAAGAAAATAAGGGGTTATGAAACTATACATGCCATACTAGCCAAAACAAGCACTAAAATTCAAGAATAGTTCCTAAAACCTTCAAAACCCATATCATGGAACCCAAGAGAGATGAGGAAAGATTTATGGAGCTTACCAAGAGTGGAGATGAAGATTGAACAAGAGTGGAGATGAAAGGAAGCAAAGATGCACACTTGAATCTTCAAAACTCCCAAAATCACAACTTTCTTTCTCTAAGTTTTTTCTTCAAGTTCTTCACAAATGGAAGAGGAAAATGGTGCTGGTGTGTAATGAGGATGAGGCCACGAAATTTCAGGGGTAGAATGGGAAGGAAAGGTTCATTTAGTTAGAAACTAACTCACTAAGTCATAAACCAACTAAACTAACTTCCTACCATTTACTAACCAACCAATCACACCTTGACACTTGTAAATGCCATCATTAAAAGCACATTCAGCTCCCCTAGTGGCTAGATACATCTCCCTTAGCCCAAAATATCCCGTGGTCTCGCTATGGCGTTCTCGCTCAGCCAAGGGTCTTGTGGCGTTTAGCGTATATTAGGGTTTTAATAATAAAAACTCCAAAAATATTTCTAATTATAACCCCCACCCAAAAATCACAAATATTCCTCGTGGCATAAGAAAAGTATCTATGTATCTCGTTTTCTCGAAATGCGAACCTTGTCGCAATTAAGCGATCTCTGGCCATAGAAAATACACTAAATATTTTCTGATGCCCAAAATTTCTAGAAAAATTACAATAAATCCTAAATATTGGAAAATTCTAAGATCTCAAATTTTATAAAATTTGGATCACGTTTGGTCATGTTTCAGTTAGAAACACACACAATAGTTTATCTACTAGAATTCAACTAATTCTCAGCCTTAATAAAAAGCGTAAATTAGGGAGGTTCACTAATTTCAATTTCTCTTATCATATAGATATTATTCAATCAATAAAATTATCAAAACAAAATCATTAAAATAATAGTCATATTAAATATGACATAAAACTGACGATTAATACTATAACTAAATAATAAAAATCCAAACTATGACTTAAAAATAACTATTAAGTCCTAAAATTATTTTTCATTCAATAAAATAATTTTCTTTAATCAAACAACAATCTTTCACATTTTTCGATATTAATTCATATTAAAAACAAAGATATCGTCTACACTGTCTCTTAATCTGAATTAATTGTTAAAACAGTAAATTGTTCACAATAAATCTTTGTTGTTCTTCATACTTTTAACAAACCATTGAGGTCATGACTCTCTACGATTTATTTTCAAGTAGTTGGAACTACAAAATAATTTTCATAAAAATTGGGATGTTATAGTAACGACACATTTCCTGGGCACTACTAAACTAGAACTAACTCTATATGCGACGTACTTTTAAAATAGTACTCATGTGTCCTTTGCAAAAATGCGGTCTATTTTTTTTTAAAACAAGAACCGCGCCTGCAAAGCACACATAGAGTCGCCACAACATTTAGAAACATGATGCAATCTTAAGACACAAGACTATGCACTGGGAACACATACACATAATATATACAAGCACGACATCTCTATCAGTACATACAAAATATAAGCAATGCATACAAAATAAAAACGGTGCATAACTATGTACAAGAAATACACCTAAAGTATGAGAATCCTTGTGAGGACATCACACCCCAGGGGTACTCCCGGCAGACACCCACGCAAGGGGCTGCTCCAAAAGTATGCCACCAGTCTACCCTGTAGTACACATAGAACAACACTAAAAGCTTGACTGGTCACCACAACAACTATACATTATAAAATCCTACAGCCATTCGAAATGCAAGCGTGCAATAGCCAATCACGACAAAAAAAAGTCTTTGCCCGGATCCTCGAAGGGGTCCTCCTCGTTGTCGTCCGCCAACGGGTCGTCCGCGTCCTCGCCATCGCCTGGGTAACCGTCATTGACTGAAGGCACCACAGGAAAGGGTCAACTTCTCAAATAATCATAGGAATAGCAAATCACAAAGCAAAAGACAACAAGAAGCAAAATTTCTCAAAACGCCACTCAAAACTCTCCCTTGAGATACTCTCGACAATTCCAGAAAGCAATGTCGATCCATCCACTGAATACCAGCCGTAGCCTTGGGCTTCATCACCAGTCGGGTTATTCAGGTTAAGTTCCTTGACGACACAGACGCCCACTACGCAATTTGAACACCAGCCGTGGGTTCAGGCTTCTACACCACCTCAGTCGTGGCATCAGGCTTCCACACCACCCTTGGTTGTTCGGGCCATTGAACACCATCTTTGGCTTCGGGCTTCTTCACCACCCAGCCGTAGCTTCAGACTTCTACACTGCCCCTGGTTGTTCAGATTGAAACTCCAAAAACGTCACGACGACTCCCAATGACACGATGCCTAACTAAGCTGCCGAATTCCAGCCATTAACCTTGGGCTCCACGACCACCCTAGGATGTTCAGGATATAGTTCAAAGATGTCACGACTAAACTCTCGCACTTCGATGAATAAATCTCCGCATACGATAATTCAAGAAGCAATTCGAATAATTATTCAACTCATATAAAAATTCAAGAAGGCAAACACGAATAATTATTCAATCGCATATTACATAAATATTCACTCAAGATCATACAGAAAACTCAGTCCAACAGTAATAAGCAATCAACGCAACCAATCATATCACGACCATCAATCACAGAATCCATCCCGCTGCAACTCGATGGAATTGACAGAGAGGAACAAACAAGTGTGGGGGTTAGGGTCAGGCGACCAACCACTTTTCAGACAAGCCCACGAATGACTCGGAGCATACATTTGACAACAAAATTGAATGGGTACGAGACCCTCACTTCGAACCTTGAGGTTCTCAGACTTCTTCGCATTTCGACAGAAAATAAACATTAAACCTATCCATATCTAAGAGTTTCCTTACACATAAACATATAAAATATAATCCTAGATATGTCTAGAAGTAGCCCTTACCTTGAACAAATTTCAGATAAGGAATTTCCAACGCGTCTCTGAAACATACCTCGCTCAAACCTTAACAATACATAACAAAATTAGAACCAAAAACCCAAGTCCTATGACTCTAGGGTAGCCACGGTTTTAGATCCTAAAAGGCCTAAAATCTTGCTAACTTAACCCTATTTAGATCACACATAATCTTGTACCATGTTACAAGTTTAAGTCAAGCAAGTTTCAAAACTTATATTAACTCTACATACTTAGAAAAGCTTAAATCAATACTTACTAATTGAAATAGTGTTTTTACCAAATGAATAGTGTTTTTCCAACTTTGAGTCACTTTTTAAAACACTAAAAAATGTCACAAAATTTTAGAAACAATTTCATTACAAGTTTAAAACATTTCTTGAAACATAAACCAAATCTTTTCTCAAATTCATGTTTCTTTGTAAAGCTTTGCTAAATCAAATCATCAACCACTTTTCACAACATATTTAAGCTTAAAAACAAATTAAGAACATGCTCCAAATTCCATCAAAGTGCCACAGTTTTAAGCTTCCAAAAACAACTCCATGTTTTCAAATCTTTTAACATCAAAATCTTACAAAATTTGCTTAATCAAAACTTCTTATCAAAACCAAACTTCTTTCCCACTTTAATACAATTAAAACCAAGTTAAAACTCACCCAAATCTTGTTGACAAGTCACCGTTTTAAGAACCACAAAACAACCCAAAAATTTATTTCATTTTATACCATTTCCAAAGCTTTAAACAAAGCGATCATTATAAATCTAAAGCCTTAACCAAAAACCAAATTTTTACACACTTTAACACACTTGAAAACAAATTAGAACATCATCAAATCCATTCAAAACAGCCACGGTTTCCAGCCACAAAGACCAAACCATTTGATTTCTCAAAACTTGTTAAACATGCATATATGACTAGTTTCAAGCATAATAAACCAAAATACTCAAAGATCTAACTTTAAAACAACAAAATCAAGCCAAGAACAAGCCGTTGAACAGCCCCTATAGTTTGGCCAGGTCTCAAGGTTAGGTTTCCTCAATTTTTAAATTCATCAAACAAGTTTAATTATAGAGGAAATTGATGGATCCATGAATTAGACAAGCTAAAACATAAAGATCTACACTTTCTAAGCAAAACAACTCTAAAATTATGAAAAGCACACTCATGGCAGCCATGAGAAGAGGAAAGTGATCAAGAACACTTACCAACAAGATTAGAGATGATGGATCAAGGATTAAGAAGAAAGGATGGAAGTTTGTAAGCTTAAACATCAAATTTCCTTCAAGAATCAACACCAAAATTGTGAGACGCAACACTAAAACCATAAAAGCTCATCCATGCAGCCATGGAGAAAAGGAAATGGGTTAGGAATCTTATCAACCAAGATGAGGATGATTGATCAAGAAGGAAGAAGAAAGGATGAAGATTAAGCTTCCAAAATCACAAAATTTTCAAGTTTCTCCACACTTTCTCTCACTAAATTTTTTTTCACTCCAAGTCATGAATGGAAGAAACTGAAATGGGGCAGGCAAGTGAAGAAGAAGCCACGAAATTTTGGGGGCAAGGATGGAAGAAAAATTGTTCATTTAGTTGGAAACTAACCAAACTAGTTACAACTTAACCAAACTAACTACCCACCATTTACTAACTAACCAATCATAAGCTAACACTTGTCATGGAAGGTCCCAAAGCACATGGTTCAGTTCCTATTGGTCCATGTGTGGCCTTCATTCTTGCTCACTAAGCAAGGGTTTCGCTACAATGCGTTATCGATCAATCGGGTACGCGGCGTTACGCGTATATTAGGTTTTAATACTAAAAATTCCAAAAATAATTCTAAAAACAAGTCCACACCCAAAAATTACCATTTAGCCAAAATGTTCTTCACGGCATGAGAAAAGTACCCACGTATCTCGTTTTCTCGAAATGCGAACCAAAAAGTCGCAATTAGGCTGTTTATGGGTGTAGAAAATATGCTATATTTTTTCTGATGCCCAAAATTTTCAGAAAAATTCCCATAAATCATAAATATTGGAAAATACTTAGATCTCAAATTTTATAAAATTTGGATCACGTTTGGGAAGGTTTTAGTCAAAACTCGCCCTATAGTTCAAATTCAGCGTTTTACGACAGAATTCAAACATTGAGAGAAAGCCCCTAAATTAATAATAACTATTACTCCCTATATCTCGTATCAAACACTCAAAAATAATCACGATAAGTTACGATTCGATTTTTATCGAATTTGAGGTTCACTTACTTAGAGAACAAGAAATTGCTTATTATAACATAAATACGACAAAAATACACTATAATAACGCTAATTAACGTATCGTAAAAATACGGGTGCTATAATTAACTTGGTAAGTTTGATTCTAAAGCTGAAAATGTATCTTTTTGGGATACTATGAAAGATCTAAAGCTTTTAGTATATTGAAATTACCTCACTCAATAAATTGGAGCTGAAATTACTGCAACGGTAATACCCTCAAGAACTCCTATAAATACCCCAAGGTATTTATTAAAGAAGGCTGCTAGAAACTACATTCTAAAAGAGCTATTCTCAAGTGAGCAATCAAGTTTCGTGCCAAGTTTCCAGCTAAGCTTAAGCGTCTTATATTCTTTCTTTTAGAAAGTTATCGTTTTGAGCTTAATCTTTTCATTCTCTCTGTGAGAGTTATTTGATTGTATTCAAAAGAAAATTACTTTGTGAACTTTGTATTTGCCTAATTAAAGACTTAGTTCCTCAAAGGCTCGAATAAACTGAGTCGTTTTGTAAAGTTAAGAGTATTGTCTAGTTTGTGACAGTAGAATACTCTTAATGAAATTTGTAATCAGTTGATTATAGTGGAAAATCCTTCAGGAACCAAGGGACTAGACGTAGCTACCAGGTTGGTGGTGAACTAGTATAAATCTCTGTGTCTCTTGCGTTACTGCTCTATATTTACTTTTATCTTGCGCATAAAAACAAGTTTTCATAAGTTTTTTTTCCAGCGTCCGGTTACTCTTCAGCATCCGATAACAAATAGTTTTCAAAGAGAAGTGTTTTTAACTTAAAGTTTGCGAAAAGTTTTCAACACAATTCAACCCCCTTCTTATGTTCACGTTCATTCATAGTATCCATTTGTGTGATCTATCTATTTATTGTTCAGATTATTTGTTTTGTGGCTTTGCAGAGTTTTTTTTTTTTTTTTTACATTTCTGTACCATTCTTCTGCAAATATCTTTGATGTATAGTCTACCTTCTTCAACTATTTGATCCAGAAGGTGGTTCCATTTAGTTCGAAGAATGTATGCAATTCGACTTCATTTAGAGACTTGGTATATTGTCAGTTAATGTTTATGCATTTGTGGGCTGTTTATTAAATTACGTATAAATTCTGACTGTTTAGGGAAGAATGTAAGAAGCTTTGTTCTTTACAAGTTTTATGTTGTGTATTTAATGCGGTGGAAAAAATGTTTTCTGAATTTGGGAATTTTTGTCCTGTGTAGTAAAGTGGCATTGTAAGTTAGGTTTTTTTTTTTGCAGCGTTCCCTTCCATCTTCAGACATTCACATGGGAAGTCTCTATGTGACATCCTAATTTTTTGATAAGTCTTAAATAATTCTTAGAATATTAATTAAGTGACAAATCGGAGAATAAACTTTAGTTAGAATTAAATTGAGAATAAAAAGGACTCATAAAAGGCCCAGAATACTCCAGACAATTATAGAATGCCTTAGAATCTTTTAGAAGGATAAAAACGAAACTTCCCTATTTATGGACCGTCGCGTCGCGATGGAGAATGCAAAGGAATGCATCGCGTCACGACACACATTGTAGGATAAGGCAGTGCAAGAGAGAAAAAGTGGAACATTCTAGATTCGTGTAGCTCACGACGCGATGGAGATGAGGAAGTGGAGCATTGCGACTCAAGCAAGGTCAGTGGGGAAAGTCGGTGATCAACATCGTTGATCTTGTGACACGTGTCACCGTCGCGTCACAACGGACATTGTGCCTTGGGCCATCGCGACGCGATCGACCCAATTTATGTCTATAAATAGCGCTCTCCTTTTACCATTTCGCAAGCTTCTCCAAGTAATCCTTTGGAGTGCGAAGGAGGGCTCCAGAGGAGGAGTCGCGACAGGACAAAAGCAGCGGCGGTCTACTAAGCCAGGTAAGGGGAAGATACCTTAATCTCTAGGAAAAATAGGTAGTAGAATATCTAGTGTGTGTAAGGGACCTTAACCCTACTAGGGGTTGATAGTAGCAACACCTCAGGAGAGGGGTTGTGGTGTACGGTGGCTAAGGATAGTCACCGTAGACCTATCAACCAACATAGGTTATGCTTATGAGATTAGTAGACAGTCGCTTGTGTGATGCTAGGATTAAATTATATGTTATTAAATATGATTAATGATGGTTCATGATATTATGTTTTATGTTTGATATTTTTGAGTACTGGTTGTATATGATACATGCGAGTCTGATGCATAGTTCTAGAGTCAAGGATGACGCCTTCTAGTTAGAGGTTTACGAATCTCTAGACGGTAGTAGTATATATTAACATCGATGCTCTATTTGTTAGTGGTGATAGCCGGGTCGGTATACCCGAGGTTGGTGTACTTGAGGTATCGACAGGATGGTAATGAGATTAGTCGGTGGCCTTGAGGGTATGGACTCGGCCAAGACCTTAAGGGTATAGACTCGGTCATCCAAATGAGTCTCCAGGACTCCACGTCTAACGGGTGGACAATCTTGGCCATTCCTATATAGGGAATGTCGTCTTTGTGCACGGGACGGTTCCTTACTCCGGTAATTCGATGTGGTGATCCTCAGTATGGGGAACACTGTAACCGGTAATCGGAGATGGTAACGTAGCAGGATATGTTCCCGAGACAACCAACTTATCCTATTCGGTGCCCTGAGACTGGTGATCGGTATAGCGAGTAAGGCGTTAATGGCCCGCAATATTCAGCGGTGGTCTGGGTCAGTAGGGCCGGTAATGGGCCTGAAATCTCTGGGTTAGTAGGACTGGTAATAAGCCTGGAATGACCAATGACATGTGTCAGTCTGTAGTATCAAAGAACGATGTGATTTGTGACCGTGTAGTCAGGTTCGTCAGTATGACGTATCCATGAATGGTCTGGTCTGTGACCGTGTACTCAAGAGTTTTGAGTGTAGTATCTGTGGTAACAGGTATGTTGATGATTATGTTGTTATGCTATGCCTGATGACAGATATTCTACTATGTTGTTTTTCTAATTGATGGAGGTTAATGGATATCTTACCCCTCTATTTTCTGGTGTGTTTCTATTATATAATAATAATTAGCAAATGATCAAGATCAACATGTACTTGAAGGTTGGGGAGTCTATGGGAAGACTGCATAGAGGCAGAGGATTGACACTTGTATCACGGCCAGTTAGGTCTTTTGTCGCCCCATATGGGTATAGCATTATACTTATACTTGTATGTGTAATAAACTTTGTATGTTATAATAATAAATAAAATGTGGGTTTACCTTAAACGTGAACTACTATTGTTTAAATAAATAAAATGACGCCCTATCTCGGCGGGGTGTTACATTACTAGTATCAGAGCAGTTCGGTTCTAACCAAACTGTGGGAAGGGTCGAGTTACTGGCTGTGTCTAGAGTCTAGTTATCTCAACATCGGATGACAACTATGGGGATTGTGTAGAAGGTCTAACATTAGGAAACCTAGAAGTAAGGCGTTTTAAGCCAATTGTTACGTTTCCAGGTAACAAATGACTCGAAGAACACGAAATGGAGGAGGTAACATTCCAGAAAATGATGGGGGACTAGGAAGAACTAATGGAATCCGAGGATTAGCAAATCTGGTAGTAGCCATGCAACAACAGGCACAACAGAATGCTCTGTTGGTACAGCAGCAGGGAGAGTTATTGCAACATCTGTTGAACCAGAGAGATGGAGGAGAAGTAACAGTAGATGCAGAGTAGACAGCTTTTATGAAGATTAAACCTCCACAATTCAAAGGAGAGTATGATCCGGAGGGAGCAGATGTAACACCCCAAATTCGCTAAGATAAGTTGAGAATAAATATGAGGAGTTGTGTGATTGTATTTAAGCTTAATTTGGTTTCAATTTGAGTAAATATGACTACACAAAGTTTTAAGGGGTAAGTTATTGATTTTTAGTTAAGAAATGAGTTGGATTTAATCCTAAGATGATTGGAAGTGTTAATTTGGTGTTAGAATTGAGTTTCTTTGATTTCTATGCAGTGAGAATCGATTCCCACACATCTTGAATCGATTTAGACACTTAAATCCCTCTGGGAATCGAATTTGATCAGCTGTGAATCGATTCACACACCCTGTGAATCAATTCACACGAAAACAAGTCACTGGGAATCGAATTAGGAGCTGCAGGGAATCGATTCACTCACTTAAATTCGAGCAGGCACATTTCTGATTGTGTGAATCGATCACACTAAGTAGTGAATCGATTCATAGGTTCAAAAAATGCTTAAAAACAGCAGATTTTCGAGCAGAACGCAGAAGGGAGGAAAAAGGGAGAAAAAGGGAAAGGAAAGGGGTGATTTTGAGGAAAAGAAAAGGGATACAACCATGCTAGTTTGAGCTCCTCATTTATTCTTCTTTTCTTTTTGATTTGCAACTCTCTCATCTTCCCTCTTCCTCTTATTTTGTGTTATGTTCTCCATGGTAGAAAAGGGGAATATGTTAGGGTTTGGATTGAGAAAAATTAGAGGGAGTTTATGAGATTCTTGCTAGGATTCTTCGATCCCTAGCTTGAATGAGAGTTTAGAAAGTTGAAGTTGAGCTCTAATGGATGTATTGGTGGAACCCTAGAAGTAAGAAAGGGGTAAAACCGATATTGGAGAAGAAGAAGAGGAAGAAGACCAAGCTCCTTCCAAGTTCTCTGATTTGAAGGAGAAAATTGAAGGTTGTAGCTCAAGATTGGGAAGATTTGAAGAAGCCCTAAGTTGAGCAAAGAGGGGAAATTTGAAGAAGAGTAAGGAAGCCAAAGTTCAACTTTTCAAGCTCAAGGTCATGAAGAATCAAGGAGAGTTCTTCAACCCTTAGGTGATGGGCAACCAATAAGTCCCACATATAGGAATTTCACTTCCTTTAATAATATGTGAACCTTTGGTTCAAATTAGGTTTTGAGTACCTAAGTAAACTAAAGTTTGTTATTATGATTATTGTTTTGATTTTATAGTAGGCTTGACTGCAAGAGGTTGGATGGCTGCCCCCAACCCCCCACGCATGTTTGTATGTTTGATGTTTTGTTCCTTGTTAGCTCCATAGAGCTACGATGGAGTTGAGTGTTTGGCTCATAAGGAATTAGACTCAAGTGAGTTGCTCAATTCTATATGAGCCTATTGATGTTTTGGTCATAATATGGTCAATAATGTGAGTTTCATGTATGTAATGCTCTCTTTTGCGTATTAAACTTAAATTCTTGATTTGGTTAGATTTCATAGGTGGTAGTTAAATAAGTAAAGATTGCATGAGATGTGGCTAAAAATAATTATAGGACAAACAAGAGTTAAGCGAAAGATATGTTTATGGATGTTTAAGTTTCATTAAGCTTATGTTTATCATGTTCATTGATAATTGAAGATGCATGTTTTGGAATAGTTAACTGAGTATGAGGATTTGAAATCCTAGTTTGTTTGTTTTACTTGATTGTAAACTTGCATAAAAGTATAAGTCATGTTTAAGAGTCTTAAAAGACACCAAGATTCCTCATAAGAGGAGAGTATACAATATGGCTAGTCTCGTGGGATGCCACTTGGAGGTTAATGACGTCTAACCACCATACCGTTAGCTATGTTGAGTGGCAGTACGGGTAGCCATCTGGTAGCCGCTTGGCACAAGGCCAATGGTCAATAGTCCAGTGGTGAGTAGTCCCGACTGTTACAAAAAAAAAGTGGGGTCTTATGACCAAATCTAACAACATAGAAAAGAATGTTTATATGATGTTTGGCTTTGTCGAGTGAAGTCCTAGAAGTGACATAGCAGGTAAGCCACGTGGTTGAACAAGGCCAGTGATGATAACAAAATCCCTGCGCGTTACAATAAAAGTAACATAGTAAAGAGTGTTTATATGATTTATGTGTGTGTACGCTATGCAATTCTAGGCGTAGCTTACCAAAAACAGTCACTGTGTATGTTGGACTGAAATAATTATGACCAGCAATGTACTATGTTTAAGTATAAGTTTAAGTTCAAGTTAGTGCATCCTAGGGTTTCAAACTTAAGGTGCCTATCAAGTACTAAGTTTCAAAGTTAGCTTTGATTAGAGGATAGAATAAAAGATAAGTCTTGATCAGTACAGCTTAGTTAGTCTTTCCAGGCTAGAAAGAATCGACGAGAGAGTGGTGAGGAGTCCGTGAAGGGCTCACTGAGATTTAAAATCTCACCCCGTTCCTTTTGATGTTTTTCAGATAAACAGGTACCGATGACTGACGAGGCGAAGCTCCAGGCTTGGCATCTAGATTTTAGTTTTATTTATTCTTTAAGGTTGTAATCTATTTATTAAATTATGTATTGAGTTTTTAATTTATGACTTATATTATTGTAATCAAGTTTGTAAATTAGTAGTAATTCCTGCGCTTTAATGTAATTTGTCGTACTTTCAATTTACGTTGAGGTGCGGTTGTTGCAGCAGAGTTGTGGCTACAAGAAATTGAGAAGATCTTCACGGCATTATGCTGCCGAGATGATCGAAAGGTAACCCTATGCAACCTTTTTGTTAGTTGGAGGAGCGAAGTGTTGGTGGAAGAATAAGCAAAGAATATTGGAGACTGAAGGAAGAGTCACTACTTGGGAACTATTCTGAACTTGCTTCCTAGAAAAGTATATCCCAAATACATTAAGACGTGAAAAGGAGAAGGAGTTCCTCAGTCTAAAACAAGGAAAGATGATCGTTGGAGAATATGCTGTAAGATTTGAAACTTTGATTAAATACTCTAGATTTTACCAGATGAACCCGGATGAAGAATGGATGTGTAGGCAGTTTGAGGACAGGTTAAAACCCGAGCTACGTAGATCTATAGTCCCTTTGAAGATCAATCGTTTCTCTTAATTGATGGAGAAGAGTATTGAATTGGAAGCTCTTGATAACGGGATAGAAAAACAGAAGAACGGTGGACCCATTAAAAACAATAAGAGAAATCAAGACGAGAAAAATAATCGAAGACCCTATAATCGTCCTAACCAATAACTCACAGAAAGTGAAAAATGAACAATTAAGGTCAATAAGATGTACTCGGTGCGGAGGAAGACACTACCTTCATGAATGTCTTGAAAAAGAACCAGTTTGTTATCGATGTAAGAAACCAAGACATATTGCTAAAGAATGTAAACAGGGAGCAACCGTGGAACCTGAAGCTAAAGGAAATATGGTTGAAGGAAAACCCACTGCTGAATCTAAACCAACAACATCGGCTAAACCAGTAACCAGAGCAGGACGAATGTTTACGGTCAAAGGAACTAAAGAGACTTCAGATTCAGGTAACTATTGCTAAATTCTAAAGACGAAATTTATTTTAAGAAGGGTAGTAATGTGACATCCTGATTTTTAGATAAGTCTTAAATAATTCTTAGAATAATAATTAAGTGAGAAATGGGAGAATAAACTTTAGTTAGAATTAAATTAAGAATAAAAAGGACTCATAAAAGGCCTAGAATACTCTAAAAAAGTACAGAATGCCTTAGAATCTTTTAGAAGGATAAAAACGAAACTTCCCTATATATGGACCGTCGCATCGCGATGGAGAATACAAAGGAATGCATCGTGACGCGACACACATTGTAGGATAAGGCGGTGCAAGAGAGAAAATTGGAACCTTCGAGATTTGTGTAGCTCGTGACGCGATGGAGATGAGGAAGGGGAGCATCACGACGCGAGCAAGGTCGGTGGGGAAAGTTGGTGATCAGCGTCGTTGATCTTCTGACACGTGTCACCGTCGCGTCGCGATGGACATTGTGCCTTGGGCTATCGTGATGCGATGGACCCAATTTATGTCTATAAATAGCGCTCTCCTCTTTCCATTTTGCAAGTGTAACGAACCGTTTCCGGACCGCTACTAAGCTAGAACAATTCTAAATGCAAGTAGGTTTTCGAAATAGTACTCTTTGTGTCTTTTGGAAAATGCAGTCAATTTTTTTTTTATTTTTTATAAACAAGCGTTTTTTGTAACACACATTCAGAGTACAAGCAACGTTTTTGAAACATGATGGAATTATAAATGCAATCGACTATTACAACGAAATAAAGACACAAGACTATGTACTGGAACTCATACACAATATATATATAAGCACGACAGCCCTAACAGTACAAAACATATTTAGTGCATACAAAATAAAAGCGGTGCATAACTATGTGCAAGAAAATACACCTAAAGTATGAGAATCCTTGTGAAGACAATCATACCCTGGGGTACTCCTGGCAGACACCCACACAGGGGGCTGCTACAAAAGTATACCACCAGTCTACCCTGCAATACACACAGAACAACACTAAAAACTTGACTGGTCACCACAACAATTGTATACTATAATCAAAATCCTACAGCCATCCGAAATACAAGCGTGCAATAGCCAATCACGATAATTAAAAGTCATTGCCCGGATTCTTGAAGGGGTCCTCCTCCTCATCGCCCACCATCGGGTCCTCCACATCCTCGTCATCGCCTGGGTATCCATCATAGATTGAAAGCACCACAGGAAAGGGTCAACTTCTCAAATAATCATAGAAATAGCAAATCATAACACAAAGATAACAAGATGCACAATTCTCAAAACACCACTCATATCTCCTAAGACACTCTCGACAATTCCAAAAAAGTAACGTCGGTCCTTTTACTGAATACCAGCCGTAGCCTTGGGTTTCATCACCACCCGGGTTATTCAGGTTAAGTTCCTTGACAACGCAGATGTAACGACCCGTTTCCGGACCGCTACCGAGCTCAATATACTGAGCTCGGGTTACCGAGCTCAACACACCGAGCTCAACTAAACCTGTATGAGATGTGTTTTAAAACGAAACTCTTGTGCCTTTTGAAAAGTACGGTCTATTTTTTTTTTTTATAAAACTAGCTCGTGCACATCAGAGTAATTACAGCTTTTCGAAACATGGTGCAACTAAGACACAAGACTTAAATTTTAATAAAACATACATGCATAACATACATATATATATCACTCGAAATAATAATGTATACAAAATACAGAGTAGCAAATGTATAAAGAAAATACACCTAAGGTATGACGACTTCAAAGAGCAATCATACCCTGGGGTACTTCCGGCAGACTCCCACGCAGGGGGCAGCTCCAAAAGTAAGACCACCCGATCTACCTCAGTAGCAACAAAACATAACCGCCCAAACTGGTCACGACCTCGGAACACAAAAGAAAAACAAGTACAGTCATCAAAAGAAATACGTCGAACAAACATAATCAATCACGACAAGGAGAGGGCGTCACTCGGGTCCTCGTCGAGCTCCTCCTCGGCATCGTCTGCTGTCGAGTTCCTGCGCCCTCGACACCGCACGGGTAACCGTCATGGATTGAAGGCACCACGGAAAGGTCAACTTCTCAACAATTCAAGATAAGCTCGACATAAAGAAATAAGCAACACAATAATGTATCTCAATCACCACACGTGACTCGACCATCTCACTCTAGACTCGACTCGACTCTTATTAGGAATATCGTCGTGAGTCCATCCCCAAACCGACGTAATAGGTAAGCAGCAAGTCCAACCCCAAACCGTACCATGCATTAATCAGCAGGTCCAACCCCAAACTGATAATGCGACGCCTAGCCAATCCACCATAAACAAAAAGGGGACCTAGCACCCTCAGTTATCTGGGTCCGGCTCAAACGTCATACGACTCCCTAGCTCTCTCACTCGATGATTAGCTCGCCGCATGTCAAAGAGTAACACAACTTACTTGATCACATATCAAATAAAGAGAGCATGCTTAACATGAAGAAAACACAATTCGACATTTAAGCAATAAAACATTCTGCATTGAAGAAACGCGTTCGACAAAGAATACACCATTCACAACATATATTCAATCACATATCAAATACATACAAAAACCCAATCTCGACACCAATCAAGGAGTCCATACATAAATATAACAATAAAAATAAAGTCTTAATAATGCCTCAGAGGTGCCCTTACGCTAGCATACTAAGAAAGTAGTAATGTGAAGCATACTTACCGAACTCCAAGTTAATGCTTTGCCGACAATGACCTCGACATTTGTCTTCAAATGAGCTCGACAACGACTTCTCTTACTCGATCTCGACACTACTGTCTTCAACGAGCTCGACAACGACTTCGACACGCATCGCCCTCAATCGACCTCGACACGTACACTTCTCGATCGACCTCGACACGTCTGGCCTCGATCCGATTTCACGCTTCCACGTCCTCGGATTCGCTCTCCCGTACACCTTGATTCGGAAATCACTCGATCTCGGGAATCAGACTTCCTAAAACAAACACAACTCTCTCATCCCAAACTTAACCACAACCCAGAAATATAAAAACTCAAGAACTTAAATATATTTTTCCTCTAACACAAAGTTAGGGTTTTCTATCAAAAGTTCATGAAAAAGGTTATCTGATGCTTCAACAGATAGATCGACAACAACAACAACCAGAAGCAACAAACGAAAAACAAGAGATCGAAACAAACCGAAAATGAAGAGTTTCTGGGCACTGCCGATTGCAGAAAAACAGAGGAAGAAAATTTGTTTTACAAGCCCAATTAATCGGTTAGAAAGATAGGTAATATCGTGAAGAAGAAAACCCATCAGTTTGACATGATTTGGAAGCATAAAAACTAGCTAAAATGGAAGGAAGAAATAGCGCTAAACAGTAACATGAAGAAGAGAAAAATCTGTTTTTCATACCTCAATTGATGGTCGAGATGGTGAGATATAGGTCGAGAAGATGATGATGAACAAGATTGATGAAGAAAATTTGTGCAGAATCTCGATGGAACTCAAGGTTTCGTCGATGGAAGTTCTGGAGAAAAACAAGGAACTCAGAGCAGAAGGAAGGAAGAAGAAAGAAGAAAAGAGAAATGAGTATCTGAGGGAATCGGTCGTGGTATACAGCTGGTGAGAGAAGGGGTATAATCGTAACTTCAGCTATAAGATGCCAATCCCATCAATCATTCTACCCGTCTAATCGTTCCTCTCTCATAATTACCTCTACTCGCTTCGGTCAACGATCTAGACACGCGACGAGCAGCAAGCCGACAATATAATTATTACAAACAATATAATAATATAGCGAATAACGTTCGAAAGAATACGAGTTATCATCTCGACACGATGTCGACCAAGGGTGTTCGTGCAAGCGCACAAGGCTCTAACACGAGTTCGTGCACGCGGCCTCCTCAGTTCGACATGCGACCTCCTCGGCTCGGTACGCGACTTCATCAACTCGACACGCGACCTCCTCAGCTCAGCAGCTAGTGCACGCGGTCTCCTCAGCTCGGCAAATGACCTCGGCACGCGATCTTGGCACGGGATCTCGACACAAGGTCTTGGTCGAGGTCTCGATCCGACGTCCTAATACGATGTCGATCTCGTCTCGGGTGTTACAATCTCTCCCTCAAAAAATTTCGTCCTCGAAATTACAACCAAGATTCTTACCTCGGAAAAGTTCAGGGCACTGAGTCTTCATCTTCTCCTCCAGCTCCCAAGTCGCATCTCCCATCTTCTGATCCCACACAACTTTGACGAGTTGAATCTCTTTGTTCCGCGAATCGTTTGGCTTTAGATCAACGATCCTTGCTGGTGACGCTTCAAAGATAGGTCTTCCTTCGCTTGAATCACATCCGTTCGATGACATGAGAGGGTCGGAAACATACTTCCGCAATTGTGAGACATGGAAGACGTCGTGGATGTTCAACAAGAATGGTGGCAAGGCAATCGATATGCCACTGGACCAATCTGACGAAGAATCGATAAGGTCCAATAAATTTAGGGGTAAGTTTCTTGGATTTGATCGCTCGACCAACTCGATGAGTGGGGGTGACTCTAAGAAATACATGTTCTCCTTCCTCGAACTCGAGTGGTCGAAGTCGTTGGTCCGCATAACTCTTACATCGACTTTGAGATGTTCGCATCCGATCTCGATCAAGCGGATCTTCTCGGTAGTCTGCTGGATCATATCTGGTCCGACAATGTAGCGCTCGCCGTCCTGGTACCAACAAAGAGGCGTCGACATTTTCGTCCATACGATTGCTTCAAAAGGTGCCATTCCAATACTCGCATGGAAAGCTATTGTAGGTGAACTCCACCAATGGTAAGGCGTCGTCCCAACTTCCTCGGTGATCTAAGGTACAAGCTCGCAACAAATCTTCAAGTGATTGGATCGTTCTCTCGGTCGACCGTCGATCTGAGGATGATATCTTAGAGCTAAGCTGAGCTTTCGGTTCCCATCGCTCCTTGCAATTCCCTCCAAAATGAGGCGTGAACTTCGGATCTCGGTCCGACACGATCGAAGAGGTATACCATGAAGTCGTACTATCTCCGCGATGTAGATCTCGGTCGCCTTTTCCACGTTGTATGTCGACCTCACTGGTAAGAAATGAGCAGATTTGGTCAATCGGTCGACGATCACCCAAATCGAATCATTCTTCTTCTGCGTCTTCGCCAAGCCTACAACGAAATCCAAGCAAAAACTATCCCATTTCCATCTTTGATGCGTCAGCGATTGTAGCATTCCCGCAGTCGTTGGTGTTCCACCTTCGCTTCGACACGTTAAACACGGTTACGTACTCGGCCACTTGCTTCTTCATTCCGGACCACCAAAAATGCTTCTTCAAGTCTTGATACATCTTCGTAACTCCTGGATGAATACTAAAGTTGCTCTTATGCGCTTCGTCGAGAATCAACTTCCTCAGCTCGGATACGTTAGGTACGCACACTCGGCCATTGCACCTCAAGATGTCGTCCGCTCCGACGTGAAATTCTGTCGCCTTCCCTTGCGCTATCAACTGAATCTTCTCTTGCAGAAGCTCGTCATGAACTTGCTGGTCTCGGATCTCGTCCAACAATCTGTTAGAAATGGTAAGCATACCAAATCTCAGCTTCCCCGGTGAAACTTCGACACTCAACTTCAAGTCTCGGAACTTCTCGAGCATCTCCAACTCCTTGATCATCAATACCGAGGTTAAAACGCTCTTCCTGCTCAACGCATCTGCTACTACGTTAGCCTTCACGGATGGTATTCCAGCGTAAAGTCATAGTCCTTGAGAAATTTATCATCTACGCCGACGCATGTTGAGCTCTTTACGGTCGAGCAGTACTTCAAGCTCTTGTGATCGCTGAAAGCGATGAGAGTGCTCCCATAAAGGTAGTGTCTCCATATCTTGACGCCAAAAACTCTGCTGCCCGACTCCAAGTCGTGAGTAGGGTAGTTCTCTCGTGAATCTTAAGTCGTCTTGAAGCATACGCGACCACCTTCCGATGTTGCATCAAAGACGCATCCCGATCCCTGGTGTGACGCATCACAATACACCTCGAAAGGCTCTTCGGGTTGAGGCAAAATCAGACAGCGCCTGTCGTCAAAAGCTCCTTGATCTTTGAAAAGCGGCTTCACACTCCTCGGTCCAGGCAAAAGGTTGATCCTTCCTCGTCAGTCGTATAAGAGGCACGACAATCTTCGAGAAACCTTCAATGAATCTTCGGTAATATCCTGCTAAGCCGACAAAACTCCTGATCTCGGTAACCGTCTTCGGCTGTTCCCACGCTAACACAGCTTCAATCTTAGTTGGATCCACAGCTATCCCTTCTTTGGAAATCACGTGACCAAGAAAATTCACCTCTTCAAGCCAAAATTCACACTTCGACAGGTTGGCATAGAGTTGCTTATCTCGTAATATCTGTAGTACTCGACATAAGTGTTCTGCGTGCTCTTCTCGGTTCCTCGAGTAGATCAGTATGTCGTCGATGAACACTACAACAAACTGATCCAAGAACGAATGGAAAATCCTATTCATGTAGTCCATAAACACGGTGGCGCGTCGTCACTCAAACGGCATCACCAAGTACTCGTAGTGACCGTATCTAGTCCTGGAAGCTGTTTGGGAACATCTTCCTCCTTCACGCGAATCTGGTGGTAGCCCGAGCTTCAAGTCTATCTTGGAAAAGATAGCCGCTCCACGAGTTGATCCATCAAGTCGTCGCCAATACGTGGTAACGGATAATCGGTTCTTCCACGGTAACCTTGTTGAGCTCGCGATAGTCCACGCATACGACCTTGATCGTCCATCCTTCTTCTTAACCAACAACACCGAGCTCCCCACGGTGACACGCTCGGTCGTATGAATTGCTTCGACTCCAAGTGTTCGATCTGGGACTTGACTCTTTCATCTCGGCAGAGACATCCTGTATGGCGCTTTGGAAATCGGTCTGTTCCTGGAATCAGTCGATGGAGAACTTCGACCTCTCGTCTTGGTGGTAACCCTGGCTCGTCTTGAAAACGTCCTCAAAGTCACACACCACCGAACATTCTTCACGTCGATCTGTTTGGAAAACTTCCGAACTAGCCGATACATGTATTCCCTAGTTCCTTCTTTCAAAGAAACTCCGATACGTTCGTGAAAGATAATTGGAGACTCCAAGGTCTGGAAAAATTACAGTTTTACGGGCACAGTCCAAAAGGACATGGTGGTGTGACAACCAATCCATCCCGAGAATGACATCTAAGCCCTTAAGAGGCAAACAAACCAAATTGACCACAAACTTTCTACTCTGAATAACCACTACACAATTAAGACATGCAGTGTTTGTGACTAAGGTTTTAGCAGCTGGGGTTGTAACTACTAATTTAAACGGTAAAGCAGTCACAGTCAAGTTCAAATGGTTCACACAATCAGAAGAAATAAAGGAATGGGTTGCACCCGAATCAAAAAGAACGGATAAGGATTTACCCTCGATCTCACATTCACCTTGGATAAGATCTTCAGCTCGATCTGCTTCCTCGCCACTCATGCAGAAAACTCTGCCTTTAGCCACTTGACGCTTCCCTTTGGCCTTTGCCGCAAGCATCGTCGGTTCAACTTTAGGTGTAGGACAATCCTTGGCAAAATGTCCTGGCTTCTACGGTTGTAGCACACCCCTCGCCGAGTACGATTATTGGCGTAATGTCCCGTCTTTCCACAACGGAAACAAGTCACCTCGACACCGGTCTGTCCTCCGCTTCTCGGTACCTGGGTCATCGGACGATATTGTCCCCTGTTGTCGTTCCCCTGAGGTCGGTCGTAAGGCTTCTTCTGCGGTTGTTTCCCTTTCTGTGCAAATCTATGCCGCACTGCGGGTCTCACCGGTCCGCCTACAACAGTCTTCTTCTTGTGGCTCCTCACTCCTTCTACCTCGACACAGCGATCTATCAGCTCTTGGAGGTTTCGGATCCTCAACGACACCACTGACTTCTGAATGTCGAATCTCAATCCCCGTTGGAATCTCTCACTTAACCATCTTTGGTCAGTTCGATCACGAAATGGACTGAAATACCTCGCCAACGACTCGAACTTGGCCGCATACTCGGACAACTGCCGAGTTGCCTTCTTACAATTGAAGAAATTCTTGCTCCTTCTCGGCTCGTGCGATCTGGGAACTACTTGTCCAAGAGCCTTTCACGAAAAAGCTCCCAGGTCATCTCGCGACGTTCCGCTATAAACGTTTGCTTCACTCCTCTCCACCAATACTCTGCGTCTCCTAGCGATGAAGTAGGTGGCATAGTCGACCTTCACATTGTCCCGACGTGAAGTGCCTCAAAGATCTTCTCGATCTCTTGCATCCAAAGATCGACTTTATCTGGATTTGGCTCACCATAGAACTTCGATTGGATCATGCTTCCTAAAGTCGGCCAATCCTCTCGCTTGACATTTCGTTACGCTCGTTCTTTGTTCTTTGTAAGTTCTGGCTGAGTTAACGCCGCCGTCTGTTGAGCCATCGCATTGGCTTTGTTGAGTTGCGGCGGTGATTGTTGAGCCATGGCTGCCGCCATCTCGGTCATAAGCTTGAATTGCTCGTTCCATGTCGGCGTTCTCGGTTGCGGTATCGTATTTCTACGAGGTGGCATTAGATTCCACAAAGTTCAAAACCTGTCAGAATCTCACAACAAGGATGGGTTAAAACACACTGCTTCAATCAAGAAACAGTTGAAACAATTTTTCAAGCAATAAGTGCTTCACTTAATCAAACAAAGAATCAACATAATACAACTAGGTACCCACACACATAACCCGACACGGTGACGGTCAAATCTCCTATGCACGGCTCGGTCGAGAATCGAATCGCTCACGATACCAACAATGTAACGACCGTTTAGGACCGCTACCGAGCTCAATATACCGAGCTCGGGTTCTGAGCTCAACACACCGAGCTCAACTAAACTGTATGAGATGTGTTTTAAAGCGAAACTCTTGTGCCTTTTGAAAAGTACGGTCTATTTTTTTTTATAAAACTAGCTCGTGCACATCGAGTAATTCTGACTTTTGAAACATGGTGCAACTAAGACACAAGACTTAAATTCTAATAAAACATACATGCATAACATACATATATATATCACTCGAAATAATAATGTATACAAAATACAGAGTAGCAAATGTATAAAGAAAATACACCTAAGGTATGACGAGTTCAAAAGAGCAAACATACCACTGGGGGTACTTAGAACTCCCACGCAGGGGCCTGCTCCAAACGTAAGCCCACCAGTCTACCCTGTAGCAACAAAACAACACTGCCCAAACTGGTCACGACCTCGGAACACAAAAGAAAAACAAGTACAGTCATCAAAAGAAATACGTCGAACAAACATAATCAATCACGACAAGTAGAGGTCGTCACTCGGGTCCTCGTCGAACTCCTCCTCGGCATCATCTGTGCCGAAGTTCCTGCGCCCTCGACACCGCCTGGGTAATCACATGGATTGAAGGTACCACGGGAAAGGGTCAACTTCTCAATAATTCAAGATAAGCTCGACATAAAGAAATAAGCAACACAATAATGTATCTCAATCACCACACGTGACTCGACCATCTCACTCTAGACTCGACTCGACTCTTATTCCGGAATATCGTCAGCAGGTCCATCCCCAAACTGGCGGAATAGGGAAACGGCAGGTCCATCCCCAAACCGATACCATGCATTAATCGGCGAGTCCAACCCCAACTGATAATGCGACGCCTAGCCAATCCACCATAAACAAAAAGGGGACCTAGCACCCTCGATTATCCGGGTCCGGCTCAAAACGTCATACGACTCCTAGCTCTCACTTTCGATGATTAGCTCGCCGCATGTCAAAGAGTAACACAACTTACTTGATCACATATCAAATAAAGAGAGCATGCTTAACATGAAGAAAACGCACTGACATTTAAGCAATAAAACATTCTGCATGAAGAAACGCAATTCGACAGCAATACACCATTCACAACATATATTCAATCACATATCAAATACATGCAAAAACCCAATCTCGACACCAATCAAGGAGTCCATACATAAATATAACAATAAAAATAAAGTCTTAATAATGTCTAAGAGTTGCCCTTACGCTAGCATACTATGAAAGTATTAATGTGAAGCGCCCTTACCGAACTCCAAGTTAATGCTGCTCGACAACGACCTCGACACAGCTGTCTTCAAATGAGCTCGACAACGACTTCTCTTACTCGATCTCGACACGGCTGTCTTCAACGAGCTCGACAATGACTTCGACACGTACCGTCCTCAATCGACCTCGACACGTACACTTATCAGTCGACCTCGACACGTCTGATTCTCGATCCGATTCCATTGTTTCCACGTCCTCGGATTCGCTCTCCGTACACCTTGATTCGAAATCACTCGATCTCTGAATCAGACTTCCTAAAACAAACACAACTCAGTTCGATCTATGGGTTCTAATACACTTAGCTCTCATCCCAAACTTAACCACAACCCAGAAATATAAAAACTCAAGAACTTAAATATATTTTTCCTCTAACACAAAGTTAGGGTTTTCTATCAAAAGTTCATGAAAAAGGTTATCTGATGCTTCAACAGATAGATCGACAACAACAACAACCAGAAGCAACAAACGAAAAACAAGAGATCGAAACAAACTGAAAATGAAGAGTTTACGGCACCGCTGATGCGAGAAAAAGCGAGAGGAAGAAAATTTGTTTTACAAGCCCAATTAATCGGTTAGAAAGATAGGAAATATCGAGAAAAAGAAAGCCCATCAGTTTGACATGATTTGGAAGCAAAAAAACTAGATAAAATGGAAGGAAGAAATAGCGCTAAACAGTAACACGAAGAAGAGAAAATCTGTTTTTCCTTACCTCAGATGATGGTCGGCAAAGTAGATATAGGTCGAGAAGAGGATGATGAGCAAGATTGATGAAGAAAATTTGTGCAGAATCTTGATGGAACTCAAGGTTTCGTCGATGGAAGTTCTGGAGAAAAACAAGGAACTCAGAGCAGAAGGAAGGAAGAAGAAAGAAGAAAAGAGAAATGAGTATCTGAGGGAATCGGTCGTGGTATACAGCTGGTGAGAGAAGGGGTATAATCGTAACTCCAGCTATAAGATGCCAATCCCATCAATCATTCTACCCGTCTAATCGTTCCTCTCTCATAATTACCCTCTACTCTGTCGGTCAACGATCTAGACACGCGACGAGAACGGCAAGCCGACAATATAATTATTACAAACAATATAATAATAGCGCTGAATAACGTTCGAAAGAATACGAGTTATCATCTCGACACGATGTCGACCAAGGGTGCTCGTGCAAGCGCACAAGGCTCTAACACGAGTTCGTGCACGCGGCCTCCTCAGTTCGACATGCGACCTCCTCAGCTCGGTACGCGACTTCATCAACTCGACACGCGACCTCCTCAGCTCAGCAGCTAGTGCACGCGGTCTCCTCAGCTCGGCAAATGACCTCGACACGCGATCTTGGCACGGGATCTCGACACAAGGTCTTGGTCGAGGTCTCGATCCGACGTCCTAATACGATGTCGATCTCGTCCTCAGGTGTTACAGCAGACGCCCACTGCGCAATTTGAACACCAGTCGTGGCTTCGGGCTTCTACACCACCAGATGCCAACTGAGCAATTGAACACCAGCTGTGGCTTCAGGCTTCTACACCACCTCAGCCGTGGCAACGGGCTTCCACACCACCCTTAGTTGTTCGAGCCTGTAACGACCCGTTTCCGGACCGCTACCGAGCTCAATATACCGAGCTCGAGTTACCGAGCTCAACACACCGAGCTCAACTAAACCTGTATGAGATGTGTTTAAAAACGAAACTCTTGTGCCTTTTTAAAAAGTACGGTCTATTTTTTTTTTATAAAACCAACTCGTGCACATCAGAGTAATTACAGCTTTTCGAAACATGGTGCAACTAAGACACAAGACTTAAATTCTAATAAAACATACAAGCATAACATACATATATATATATCACTCGAAATAATAATGTATACAAAATACAGAGTAGCAAATGTATAAAGAAAATACACCTAAGGTATGACGACTTCAAAAGAGCAATCATACCCTGGGGGTACTTCCGACAGACTCCCACGCAGGGGGCTGCTCCAAAAGTAAGACCACCCCACCCTCAGCAGCAACAAAACAACACTGCCCAAACTGGTCACGACCTCGAACACAAAAGAAAAACAAGTACAGTCATCAAAAGAAATACGTCGAACAAACATAATCAATCACGACAAGTACAGGTCGTCACTCGGGTCCTCGTCGAGCTCCTCCTCGGCATCGTCTGCTGTCGAGTTCCCTGCGCCCTCGACACCGCCTGGGTAACCGTCATGGATTGAGGGCACCACGGAAAGGGTCAACTTCTCAACAATTCAAGATAAGCTCGACATAAAGAAATAAGCAACACAACAATGTATCTCAATCACCACACGTGTCTCGACCATCTCACTCTAGACTCGACTCGACTCTTATTCCGGAATATCGTCAGCAGGTCCATCCCCAAACTGACGTAATAGGTAAACGGCAGTCCAACCCCAAATCGATACCATGCATTAATCGGCAGGTCCAACCCCAAACCGATAATGCGACGCCTAGCCAATCCACCATAAACAAAAAGGGACCTAGCACCCTCGCTTATCCGGGTCCGGCTCAAAACGCCATACGACTCCCTAGCTCTCTCACTCGATGATTAGCTCGCCGCATGTCAAAGAGTAATACAACTTACTTGATCACATATCAAATAAAGAGAGCATGCTTAACATGAAGAAAACACAATTCGACATTTAAGCAATAAAACATTCTGCATGAAGAAACGCACTGACAAAGAATACACCATTCACAACATATATTCAATCACATATCAAATACATGCAAAAACCCAATCTCGACACCAATCAAGGAGTCCATACATAAATATAACAATAAAAATAAAGTCTTAATAATGTCTAAGAGTTGCCCTTACGCTAGCATACTATGAAAGTATTAATGTGAAGCGCCCTTACCGAACTCCAAGTTAATGCTGCTCGATAACGACCTCGACACAGCTGCCTTCAAATGAGCTCGACAACGACTTCTCTTACTCGATCTCGACACGGCTGTCTTCAACGAGCTCGACAACGACTTCGACACGTACCGTCCTCAATCGACCTCGACACGTACACTTCTCAGTCGACCTCGACACGTACAGTTCTCGATCTGGATTCCGCTGCTTCCACGTCCTCGGATTCGCTCTCCCGTACACCTTGATTCGGAAATCACTCGATCTCGGGAATCAGACTTCCTAAAACAAACACAACTCAGTTCGATCTATGGGTTCTAATACACTTAGCTCTCATCCCAAACTTAACCACAACCCAGAAATATAAAAACTCAAGAACTTAAATATATTTTTCCTCTAACACAAAGTTAGGGTTTTTGATCAAAAGTTCATGAAAAAGGTTATCTGATGCTTCAACAGATAGATCGACAACAACAACAACCAGAAGCAACAAACGAAAAACAAGAAATCGAAATAAACCAAAAATGAAGGGTTTCTGGGCACTGCCGATTGCAGAAAAACAGAGGAAGAAAATTTGTTTTACAAGCCCAATTAATCGGTTAGAAAGATAGGTAATATCGTGAAGAAGAAAACCCATCAATTTGACATGATTTGGGAGCATAAAAACTAGTTAAAAATGGAAGGAAGAAGTAGCGCTAAACAGTAACACGAAGAAGAGAAAATCTGTTTTTCCTTACCTCAGAGGATGGTCGAGCAGGCGAGATATAGGTCGAGAAGATGATGATGAACAAGATTGATGAAGAAAATTTGTGCAGAATCTCGATGGAACTCAAGGTTTCGTCGATGGAAGTTCTGGAGAAAAACAAGGAACTCAGAGCAGAAGGAAGGAAGAAGAAAGAAGAAAAGAGAAATGAGTATCTGAGGGAATCGGTCGTGGTATACAGCTGGTGAGAGAAGGGGTATAATCGTAACTTCAGCTATAAGATGCCAATCCCATCAATCATTCTACCCGTCTAATCGTTCCTCTCTCATAATTACCCTCTACTCTGTCGGTCAACGATCTAGACACGCGACGAGAACGGCAAGCCGACAATATAATTATTACAAACAATATAATAATAGCGCTGAATAACGTTCGAAAGAATACGAGTTATCATCTCGACACGATGTCGACCAAGGGTGCTCGTGCAAGCGCACAAGGCTCTAACACGAGTTCGTGCACGCGGCCTCCTCAGTTCGACATGCGACCTCCTCAGCTCGGTACGCGACTTCATCAACTCGACACGCGACCTCCTCAGCTCAGCAGCTAGTGCACGCGGTCTCCTCAGCTCGGCAAATGACCTCGGCACGCGATCTTGGCACGGGATCTCGACACAAGGTCTTGGTCGAGGTCTCGATCCGACGTCCTAATACGATGTCGATCTCGTCCTCAGGTGTTACAATCTCTCCCTCTAAAAAAATTTCGTCCTCGAAATTGCAAACAAGATTCTTACCTCGGAAAAGTTCAGGGTACTGAGTCTTCATCTTCTCCTCCAGCTCCCAAGTCGCATCTCCCGTCTTCTGATCCCACACAACTTTGACGAGTTGAATCTCTTTGTTCCGCGAATCGCTTGGCTTTCCGATCAACGATCCTTGCGGTGACGCTTCAAAAGATAAGTCGCCCTTCGCTTGAATCACATCCGGTTCGATGACATGAGAGGGTCGGAAACATACTTCCGCAATTGTGAGGCGTGGAAGACGTCGTGGATGTTCGACAAGAATGGTGGCAAGGCAATCGATATGCCACCGACCAATACGACGAAGAATCGATAAGGTCCAATAAATTTAGGGTAAGTTTCTTGGATTTGATCGCTCGACCAACTCGATGAGTGGGGTGACTCTAAGAAATACGTGTTCTCCTTCCTCGAACTCGAGTGGTCGACGTCGTTGGTCTGCATAACTCTTACGTCGACTTTGAGATGTTCGCATCCGATCTCTCGATCAAACGGATCTTCTCGATGTCTGCTGGATCATATCGGTCTTACAACGTAACGCCGCCGCCCTGGTACCAACAAAGAGGCGTCGACATTTCCGGCCCATACAAAGTGCTTCAAAAGGTGCCATTCCAATACTCGCATGGAAATGTTATTGTAGGTGAACTCCACCAATGGTAAGACGTCGTCCCAACTTCCTCGGTGATCTAAGGTACAAGCTCGCAACAAATCTTCAAGTGATTGGATCGTTCTTTCGGTCGGCCGTCGATCACGAGGATGATATGCCGAGCTAAGCTCGAGCTTCGGTTCCCATCGCTCCTTGCAATTCCCTCCAAAATGAGACGTGAACTTCGGATCTCGGTCCGACACGATCGAAGAGGGTATACCATGAAGTCGTACTATCTCCGCGATGTAGATCTCGGTCGGCTTTTCCACGTTGTATGTCGACCTCCTTTGGTAAGAAATGAGCTGATTTGGTCAATCGGTCGACGATCACCCAAATCGAATCATTCTTCTTCTGCGTCTTCGGCAAACCAACAACGAAATCCATGGAAATACTATCCCATTTCCATACTTTGATACGTCAGCGATTGTAGCATTCCCGCGGTCGTTGGTGTTCCACCTTCGCTTCGACACGTTAAACACGGCTTACGTGCTCGGCCACTTGCTTCTTCATTCCGGACCACCAAAATACTTCTTCAAGTCTTGATACATCTTCGTAACTCCTGGATGAATACTAAAGTTGCTCTTATGCGCGCTTCGCCGAGAATCAACTTCCTCGGCTCGGATCGTTAGGTACGCACACTCGGCCATTGCACCTCAAGATGTCGTCCGCCCCGACGTGAAATTCTGTCGCCTTCCCTTGCGCTATCAACTGAATCTTCTCTTGCAGAAGCTCGTCATGAACTTGCTGGTCTCGGATCTCGTCCAACAATCTGTTAGAAATGGTAAGCATACCAAATCTCAGCTTCCCCGGTGAAACTTCGACACTCAACTTCAAGTCTCGGAACTTCTCGAGCATCTCCAACTCCTTGATCATCAATACCGAGGTTAAAACGCTCTTCCTGCTCAACGCATCTGCTACCACGTTAGCCTTACCGGGATGGTATTCCAACGTAAAGTCGTAGTCCTTGAGAAATTCTGTCCATCTACGCTGACGCATGTTGAGTTCTTTCTGGTCGAACAGGTACTTCAAGCTCTTGTGATCGCTGAAAACAGTAAGAGTGCTCCCATAAAGGTAGTGTCTCCATATCTTCACAAGAAAAACTCTGCTGCCCGGCTCCAAGTCGTGAGTAGGGTAGTTCCTCTCGTGAATCTTAAGCTGTCTTGAAGCATACGCGACCACCTTCCGATGTTGCATCAGCACGCATCCCAATCCCTGGTGTGACGCATCACAATACACCTCGAAAGGCTCTTCGGGTTGAGGCAAAATCAGTACAGGCGCTGTCGTCAAAAGCTCCTTCAATCGTTGAAAACTGGATTCACACTCCTCGGTCCAGGCAAAAGGTTGATCCTTCCTCGTAAGTCGTGTAAGAGGCGCGACAATCTTCGAGAAACCTTCAATGAATCTTCGATAATATCCTCGCTAAGCCGACAAAACTCCCCGATCTCGGTAATCGCCTTCTACTGTTCCCACGCTAACACCGCCTCAATCTTAGTTGGATCCACAGCTATCCCTTCCTTGGAAATCACATGGCCAAGAAAATTCACCTCTTCAAGCCAAAATTCACACTTCGACAGGTTGGCATAGAGTTGTTTCTCTCGTAATATCTGCAGTACTCGACATAAGTGTTCTGCGTGCTCTTCTCGGTTCCTCGAGTAGATCAGTATGTCGTCGATGAACACTACAACAAACTGATCCAAGAACGAATGGAAAATCCTATTCATGTAGTCCATAAACACAGCTGGCGCATTCGTCACTCCAAACGGCATCACCAAGTACTCGTAGTGACCGTATCTAGTCCTGAAAGCTGTTTTGGGAACATCTTCCTCCTTCACGCGAATCTGGTGGTAGCCTGACTTCAAGTCTATCTTGGAAAAGATCGCCGCTCCACGAAGTTGATCCATCAAGTCGTCAATACGCGTGGTAACGGATAACGGTTCTTCCACGGTAACCTTGTTGAGCTCGCGATAGTCCACGCACGACCTTGATCGTCCATCCTTCTTCTTAACCAACAACACCGAGCTCCCCACGGTGACACGCTCGGTCGTATGAATTGCTTCGACTCCAAGTGTTCGATCACGGGACTTCACTCTTTCATCTCGGCAGAGACATCCCGTATGGCGCTTTGGAAATCGGTCTGTTCCTGGAATCAGTCGATGGAGAACTTCGACCTCTCGTCTTGGTGGTAACCACAGCACGTCTTGAAAACGTCCTCAAAGTCACACACCACCGAACATTCTTCACGTCGATCTGTTTGGAAAACTTCCGAACTAGCCAGATACATGTATTCCCTAGTTCCTTCTTTCAAAGAAACTCCGATCGTTCGTGAAAGATAATTGGAGACTCCAAGGTCCGGAAAAATTACGCTTTACGGGCACACCCAAAAGGACATGGTGGTGTGACAACCAATCCATCCCGAGAATGACATCTAAGCCCTTAAGAGGCAAACAAACCAAATTGACCACAAACTTTCTACTCTGAATAACCACTACACAATTAAGACATGCAGTGGTTGTGACTAAGGTTTTAGCATTTGGGGTTGTAACTACTAATTTAACCGGTAAAGCAGTCACAGTCAAGTTCAAATGGTTCACACAATCAGAAGAAATAAAGGAATGTGTTGCACCCGAATCAAAAAGAACGGATAAGGATTTACCCTCGATCTCACATTCACCTTGGATAAGATCTTCAGCTCGATCTGCTTCCTCGCCACTCATGCAGAAAACTCTGCCTTTAGCTACCTGACGCTTCCCTTTGGCCTTTGCGCAAGCATCGTCGGTTCGACTTTAGGTGTAGGACAATCCTTGGCAAAATGTCCTGGCTTCTTACGATTTGTAGCACACCCTCCTTACGAGTACGATTATTGGCGTAATGTCCGTCTTTCCACAACGGAAACAAGTCACCTCGACAGTCTGTCCTCCGCTTCTCGGTACACTGGGTCATCGGACGATATTGTCCCTGTTATCGTTCCCACGAGGTCGGTCGTAAGGCTTCTTCTGCGGTTGTTTCCGCTTTACGTGCAAATCTACGCCTCGCACTCTGGGTCTCACGGTCGCCTACAACAGTCTTCTTCTTGTGGCTCCTCACTCCTTCTACCTCGACACGGCGATCTATCGGCTCTTGGAGGTTTCGGATCCTCAACGACACCAACTTCTGAATGTCGAATCTCAATCCCGTTGGAATCTCTCACTTAACCATCTTTGGTCATTTCGATCCACGAAATGGACTGAAATACCTGCCAACGACTCGAACTTGGCGCATACTCGGACCTTTGTCGAGTTGCCTTCTTCTGATTGAAGAAATTCTTGCTCCTTCTCGGCTCGTGCAGTATCTGGGAAGTACTTGTCCAAGAACCTTTCACGAAAAAGCTCCCAGGTCATCTCGCGACGTTCCGCTATAAACGTTTGCTTCACTCCTCTCCACCAATACTCTGCGTCTCCTAGCACTAAGTAGGTGGCATAGTCGACCTTCACGTTGTCCGGGCAATGAAGTGCCCCAAAGATCTTCTCGATCTCTTGCATCCAAAGATCAGCTTTATCTGGATTTGGCTCACCATAGAACTTCGGTGGATCATGCTTCCTAAAGTCGGCCAATCGTCTCGCTTCAGCATTTCGTTCTGCTCGTTTCTGTTGCTGCAAGTTCTGCTAAGTTAACGCTGCCGTCTGTTGAGCCATCGTGTTAGCCTGTTGAGTTGCAGCAGCTGATTATTGAGCCATGGCTGCCGCCATCTCGGTCATAGCTTGAATTGCTCGTTCCATGTCGACGTTCTCGGTTGCGGTATCGTATCTCGACGAGGTGGCATTAGATTCCACAAAGTTCAAAACCTGTCCAATCTCACAACAAGGATGTGTTAAAACACCTTTGCTTCAATCAAGAAATAGTTCAAACACTTTCACAAGCAATAAGTGCTTCACTTAATCAAACAGCAATCAACATAATACAACTAGGTACCCAACACACATAACCCGACATAGTGACCAGTCCAAATTTCCTATGCACAGCTCGGTCGAACCGAATCGCTCGATACCAACAATGTAACGACCGTTTCGACCGCTACCAAGCTCAATATACCGAGCTCGAGTTAAAGCTCAACACACCGAGCTCAACTAAACCTGTATGAGATGTGTTTAAAAGCGAAACTCTTGTGCCTTTTTAAGAAAGTACGGTCTATTTTTTTTTATAAAACCAACTCGTGCACATCGAGTAATTCTACCTTTTCGAAACATGGTGCAACTAAGACACAAGACTTAAATTCTAATAAAACATACATGCATAACATACATATATATATATCACTCGAAATAATAATGTATACAAAATACAGAGTAGCAAATGTATAAAGAAAATACACCTAAGGTATGACGACTTCAAAAGAGCAATCATACCCTGGGGGTACTTCCGGCAGACTCCCACGCAGGGGGCTGCTCCAAAAGTAAGACCACCAGTCTACCCTGTAGCAACAAAACATAACCGGCCCAAACTGGTCACGACCTCCGAACACAAAAGAAAAACAAGTACAGTCATCAAAAGAAATACGTCGAACAAACATAATCAATCACGACAAGTAGAGGTCGTCACTCGGGTCCTCGTCGAGCTCCTCCTCGGCATCGTCTGCTGTCGAGTTCCCTGCGCCCTCGACACACTTTGGGTACCCGTCATGGATTGAAGGCACCACGGGAAAGGGTCAACTTCTCAACAATTCAAGATAAGCTCGACATAAAGAAATAAGCAACACAATAATGTATCTCAATCACCACACGTGACTCGACCATCTCACTCTAGACTCGACTCGACTCTTATTCCGGAATATCGTCAGCAGGTCCATCCCCAAACCGACGGAAAAGGTAAACGGCAGTCCAACCCCAAACCGATACCATGCATTAATCGGCGAGTCCACCCCCAACCTGATAATGCGACGCCTAGCCAATCCACCATAAACAAAAAGGGGACCTAGCACCCTCAGTTATCTGGGTCCGGCTCAAAAACGTCATACGACTCCCTAGCTCTCTCACTCGATGATTAGCTCGCCGCATGTCAAAGAGTAATACAACTTACTTGATCACATATCAAATAAAGAGAGCATGCTTAACATGAAGAAAACACAATTCGACATTTAAGCAATAAAACATTCTGCATGAAGAAACGCAATTCGACAGCAATACACCATTCACAACATATATTCAATCACATATCAAATACATGCAAAAACCCAATCTCGACACCAATCAAGGAGTCCATACATAAATATAACAATAAAAATAAAGTCTTAATAATGTCTAAGAGTTTCCCTTACGCTAGCATACTATGAAAGTATTAATGTGAAGCGCCCTTACCGAACTCCAAGTTAATGCTGCTCGACAACGACCTCGACACAGCTGTCTTCAAATGAGCTCGACAACGACTTCTCTTACTCGATCTCGACACGGCTGTCTTCAACGAGCTCGACAACGACTTCGACACGCATCTGATCCTCAATCGACCTCGACACGTGCACTTCTCGGTCGACCTCGACCGCGTCACTCCTCGATCTGGATTCCGCTGCTTCCACGTCCTCGGATTCGCTCTCCCGTACACCTTGATTCGGAAATCACTCGATCTCGGGAATCAGACTTCCTAAAACAAACACAACTCAGTTCGATCTATGGGTTCTAATACACTTAGCTCTCATCCCAAACTTAACCACAACCCAGAAATATAAAAACTCAAGAACTTAAATATATTTTTCCTCTAACACAAAGTTAGGGTTTTTGATCAAAAGTTCATGAAAAAGGTTATCTGATGCTTCAACAGATAGATCGACAACAACAACAACCAGAAGCAACAAACGAAAAACAAGAAATCGAAATAAACCAAAAATGAAGGGTTTACGGGCGCTGGGTGCGAGAAAAACAGAGGAAGAAAATTTGTTTTACAAGCCCAATTAATCGGTTAGAAAGATAGGTAATATCGTGAAGAAGAAAACCCATCAATTTGACATGATTTGGGAGCATAAAAACTAGTTAAAAATGGAAGGAAGAAGTAGCGCTAAACAGTAACACGAAGAAGAGAAAATCTGTTTTTCCTTACCTCAGATGATGGTCGGCAAAGTAGATATAGGTCGAAGATGATGATGAACAAGATTGATGAAGAAAATTTGTGCAGAATCTCGATGGAACTCAAGGTTTCGTCGATGGAAGTTCTGGAGAAAAACAAGGAACTTCAGGCGAAGGAAGGAAGAAGAAAGAAGAAAAGAGAAATGAGTATCGAGGGAATCGGTCGTGGTATACGGTGGTGAGAGAAGGGTATAATCGTAACCCGGCTATAAGATGCCAATCCCATCAATCATTCTACCCGTCTAATCGTTCCTCTCTCATAATTACCCTCTACTCGCCGGTCAGCGATCTAGACACGCAGCGAAACGGCAAGCCGACAATATAATTATTACAAACAATATAATAATAGCGCGAATAACGTTGAAAGAATACGAGTTATCATCTCGACACGATGTCGACCAAGGGTGCTCGTGCAAGCGCACAAGGCTCTAACACGAGTTCGTGCACGCGCGGCCTCCTCGATTCGACATGCGACCTCCTCGGCTCGATGCAGCGACTTCATCAACTCGACACGCGACCTCCTCAGCTCAGCAGCTAGTGCACGTGGTCTCCTCAGCTCGGCAAATGACCTCGGCACGCGATCTTGGCACGGGATCTCGACACAAGGTCTTGGTCGAGGTCTCGATCCGACGTCCTAATACGATGTCGATCTCGTCCTCAGGTGTTACAGAGCCACTGAACACCAGCTTCGGCTTTGGGCTTCTTCACCACCCAGCCGTAGCTTCGGACTTCTACACCGCCCTTGGCTGTTCAGATCGAAACTCCAAAACGTCACGACTAAACTCTCGCACTCCGATGAATAAATCGCCGCATACGAAATTCAAAAAGCGATTCGTAAGATTATTCGACCACATATCAAATAATAAGAGCATGCTTGATATGAAGAAACGCAATTCAACAATTTAAGCAATAAAAGCAGTTGCATGAAGATACGCAATTCAACAATTCAAACATCATAAACAATTCACAGCTCAATAACAACCGACAACAACCAACTCATGGAATTCATCCCTCTGCAACTCTATGGAGTTCACAAAGAGGAACAAACAAGTGTGGGGGGTTGGGGACATCTACCAACCACTTGCAGACAGGCCCACTAAATAATCAACATATATAAAAATAAAGCGAAGGGGTACAAGACCCTCACTTCGAACCCTTAGGTTCTCAGACTTCTTCGCATAAATGCTTGAAATTAAATTCTATCAATATCCAAGTTGCCATTACGCAGTGGCATACAAAAAAAAAATAAAACCTACGAATGTCTAGAAGTGCCCTTACCGAACTCCAAGCTACGCGTCCACGTGCTTCTCGATTTCCATGTCGCACGAACTGTTGGTGTAAGCCCTAGAGGCCAATGTTTTTCCTTTGGACTTATATTTTGTATCATGTAGTTTATTTATTATATGAGGCATTTTCAATTATTATGTTTGTTTCAACGTAATAAAGTCCTTGAGTAAAAGTTCATTTTCAATAGAACATCGAGTAGACGACTCGGTTGTGAGATACTAAAGAACTTACTCTAAATATCCGTAGTCGAGTATTATTATTATTAAGGACAATAATAATGCATCAAGACTATTATGTGGAGTGGGTGATAACCTCATCTCACGGGTTATAGATATGAGATATCAAGTCACCACATAGGTACACGTTAGGGTAATTGTGTCTTTGGATTGACCCGCCATGAGAATACTACATAGTGTGTTATGTAAGTGTCATGAGTTATTCTCATAGTGATAGTGGTGTATGCCACCCTCGGACTGAAACCACTATGGTCCCTACATGAGGAGTTGAGTGTTTTATTGCCGTCAAACATTATGCATGCAGGACAATTATAAAGTCGGTCAGCTGGGCACTCAACGAGTCATGCAAAGAGACATGAGTGACCTAGATGGGATTTGCCCCTCCTACATAACAGAGTAATATCTGTGGGCCCCTTGATAGAGTATGACCGTAAAATGCATGGCCATGCCGAAATAAGTCAATATGAGATATTGATCTTATTTGTTGTTACTAAGTCTACTCGGGCATCAAGGAATATAATATTGAACTATACAAGGGTGACACATACTATGCCTTGTGTTCAATATAGATATAAGGGCAAAAGGGTAATTATACACATGATCATTATCACGGAAAGGTTACGTCCACAACACCGACATTCTCGTTACTTGGGTAGCGATGATGTATTGCTAGACACCGCTCATCGTTTATAATATTAAATAGTGATTTAATATTATTGCCAACGTTACGAGGAACCTCTGAGGTCACACACACATGAGAACAAAGCTAATGGGAGATTAAATAAATGAGTGAGACTCATTTTATTCGGTGGTGCATTCTTACGATGCACCGACGAGTCAAGAAAGACGCAGAACACGATAAGTTACGGTGGCCGAGAGCACGGTAAGCTACGGCGCTAGGTCGATCTTAAGTGAAGTCTATAAATAGACTCGTTAAGACTGAAGTCAGAACACGGAATTAAAACCCTAGCCGTTCCAAAGATCGTGACTTGCATCGTGACTGGTTCCGTACGTCAGCTAGCACTGTGACGGAGACCGCTCCCATTCGAAGGCTGTTCGTGTGGACTACGTAGAGGCGTTGTTTTCTGTGCGACGCTTGTGCTCGATTCCAATTTTCGTCTGCAAACGATCTGCGCTACAATAGGTAATTCATATAACCCTAAGTCATGACCATTCGCAAGGATCCATGGAAGGGAAAGTTTAAATTTCCACTGCGTTTTTAAACTCTGTTATTGCGCTATTTCCCTACACGAACTCGGAATCTACGAGTCCTAACACCACAGTGAAACTTAGCACAATTCTTAAAGGCTTAATTCTAACACTTAGGCTCTCAAAACCTAACCCTTTTTTCCAACCAAACTCATACAAGCATTTAAATTATTAGCTACTTGAAAATAAATAAAGTTTTAAAATCAAAATACTTTTTGAAAGAGAATTTATCACATAACAATTTATAAACCTTAACTTGCTTGGAAAGAATAAGATTTTGACTCAAAAATCATTTTCTTGCAAAGTTAATACATAACACTTAACTCAAGAAAATGCTAATTTTTCAAGAACTCTATTCTTGAGACCTTAAGCATAGCACAAAATCAATTAAACACTTGAACACAAGGTTATACATCACAACTCAATTTTTTCATAGTTTCAAGAATAGGCAAACCTTAAATAACAATTTATTCATGCTCACTAAAAACTTTAACTCTAATATGCATCACACTCTTCCAAAATCAATTAAATCACCCCAACAATTTAATTAAACAATTCAAGGCAAAGACCCACAACTAGAACCCACATTTTTTTTTCTAGTTCAAGAATGAACATAAACCCAAATTTAATAACCTAAGCGTGCTCATTACAATACATAGTTAAGGCATAAACTAAAAGCAAATCAAAACAAGGGTTTCTAAAAATTCTTTCCCAACATTCTTTTCCAAAAATTTAAAGACTCAAGGCTAACTCATTTTTATTAATTCAAAGGTCATTTCATCAAAGTCAATAACCATGTCTAGTCCTCCATAACCCAATTTTTCATAAACCATAAGCTAGATTTTATACTAATTCCTACTCCCCTTGACCCCCGTCCGCTGACCGGGCAGCGGAAACCCCGTGCTGAATCTGCGAAGCGAGTTTTTTTTTTTTGAAAGTTTTAATTTTTAATTAATTGCTTTTAATCACTATTAATGACAAAATTAATAGTAATAAATGTGTATTATTATTATTGATTGTCATTTGTGATGCATGGTGAGTGGTTATGGCCTTAGTCCTTTTTATTTATTTTGGAATTTTAAAATATGGCCTGCGTGTCGTGCCTTTTGTTTGGATTAAAAAAATACGGCCTGCGTGTCGTGCCTCTCTTTTAATTCTGAATGTAAATTCTCTTCTCATCTCACTCCCTCGTATGTAAAACGAGTACTCTCATTAATGTAATGAAGGAGACAAGAAGGCAAAATCATAAGAGGGCTACATTGAAGGTCACACTTGGAGAAGTATGATCGTTTCTAGGTTTAGCTCAGATTCTCTCATTGGCTTGTGAGAATCAATGCGTTAGGGGGCCATAACCACATCACATGTATTTACTATATATGTATGAGATGCATGTATAAATATAGTAGGTTAAATAGTTTAACAAATTTTGTATGAGATGCATGTATAAATATTATAGGTTAAATAGTTTAACAAATGGTGAGATCAACTTTAATAAAAATCCCTCAAAAGAAATATTAAGTTTAAATGCCTTCCAAAGCTGGCACTCATCAAGGCTAATATAAAAAATGTGGGTTCGCCAAAGCAGAGTGCATTTTCCATACTAGTAAGATGCGATGGGATAAATGTAATATCCAACTGCTATCTTTGGGTCTAACTTAACTAAACCGAGTATAATAGGATTGAAAGGTTTAGAGGCAAGTGAGTTGGGAACCATCCATATGATGGATTAGAATAAATAGTTATTCACCCAACTATCCGAGAATTGTATAAGATACAATTGGAAGGAGTTCCTACCTAAATAACTGAATTTTAAGTGATCACCAAAGTGACTTAAAATAAAGTGAAATATGGATCTCGGCCCACTAGAAAATCTTCCAATGGGATTTTCGAATCAATGATGAGGGTCATTGGTTTGAGTAAAATAGTGGGGCGTATTTAATTAAAGACCTAATTAAATATGTTTATTGCATGATACTTATATTACATATTTTCTTAATGTAGATTACCATGGCATCAAACACTCACAATAACCTCTGCGATCAATCCTTGAGAAGGAAAAGTTATGCGGAACAAACTTTACGGGTGGCACCAAACTTGAGGATTGTCCTCAAGCAAGAGAAAAAGCTGTATATTCTTGAAGAGCCAATACCCCAAGAGCCACCTGCTGCTAATGCCCCTAGGGCTGAAAAAGATGCTTATAAGAAGCATCAAGATGATGCCCTAGAAGTTGCCTGCCTCATGCTAGCCACCATGAACTCTGAGCTTGAAGCAACATGAGCTCATGGAAGCGTTCGATATGATCGAACACCTCAAGATGCTCTATCAAGAGCAAGCAAGGCATGGCGGTATGAAGTTTCCAAAGCCCTTTTCCAAAGCAAATGGCGTAAGGATGCCCGGTAGGTCCTTATGTACTCAAAATGATTGGGTATATTGAGAACCTCGATCGATTGGGTTTTCCCTCGGCGTGAGCTTGCGATTGATCTGATCCTGCAATCGTTGCGGAGAGTTTCAATCAGTTTGTCATGAATTTCACTATGAATGACATGGACAAAACTCTGCCCAATTTGTTAAGCATGTTGAGAAGCTGCTGAACATAACATCAACAAAGGGAAAGGAAGGCCATTTTGATGGTCAATGGTGGAAAGGGCAAGAAGCGGTTCAAGAAGCCCATGAACAAGTATAAGGGCAAGGGCAAGGGAATTAATAAGCCCAAACTGCGACTTATGCTTTGAAGCCTAAGAGCGGTGTGGCTAAAGAAGGCAATTGCTTCCATCTGCGGTGTGTTGGACATTGGAAGAGGAAGCGCCCAAAGTACCTGGAAGAAAAGAAGAAGGAAGTGAGACTTCCACCTCGGGTATTTTTGTTATAGAAGTCAATTTATCTACTTCTGCATCATGGGTATTAGATACTGGATGTGGGTCTCACATTTGTACTAATGTGTAGGAGCTCAAAAGGAGTAGACCGTTAGCAAAGGGCGAAGGTGATCTTCGAGGTGGCAATGGAGCAAAAGTTCTTTGCTTTATCGGAACTTATGTATTAACTTTGCCTAGTGGGCTTATTTTTCGATTAGAGAACTGTTATTTTGTGCCTGCAATTAGCAGGAATATTATTTCCGTTTCTTGTTTGGACAAGTCTAGTTTTTCATTTATAATAAAGGACAAATGTTGCTCTATTTATTTAAATGATGTTTTCTATGCTAGCGCACAAATGAGTAATGGACTTTGTGTCCTTGATCTCGAAATGCCCATTTATAACATCGATACCAAAAGGATAAAACCAAATGAGTTGAATCCGACTTATCTTTGGCATTGTCGCTTAGGCCATATAAATGAGAAGCGCATTTCCAAACTTCATAAAGATGGATTCTTGGACTCTTTTGATTATGAATCATTTGAGACATGTGAGTCTTGTTTATTAGGAAAGATGACAAAAACCCCATTCACAGGAAAAGGTGAAAGGGCTAGTGATCTTTTGGGCCTCATACATCTTGATGTATGTGGACCACTAAACACATTAGCCGCAGGGGTTTTCGATGCTTCATTACATTTCTTGATGATTATAGTAGGTATGGATTTGTGTATCTCATGAAACACAAATCGGAATCTTTGAAAAGTTCAAAGAATTCAAGAATGAAGTACAAAACCAACTAGGTAAGAATATTAAGATCCTTCGATCGGATCGAGGTGGTGAATATTTGAGCCTTGAATTTGATGATCATCTGAAAGAGTGTGGGATCCTTTCCCAACTTACCCCTCTGGAACACCGCAATGGAATGGTGTTTACGAAAGGAGAAACCGAACCTTGTTGGACATGGTCCGGTCTATGATGAGTCATGCGGATCTTCCAAATTCATGCGGGGACATGCTCTATTAATCGCACTTTCACACTTAACCGTGTTCCATCCAAAGCTGTGGAAAAGACACCATATGAGATATGGGTGGCAAGAAACCCGAGATGTCTTTCATGAATATTTGGGGTGTGAAGTGTATGTGAAAAGACAAATTTCCACTAAGCTTGAGCCCAAATCGATAAATGCTTCTTTGTGGGGTATCCTAAAGAAACCAAGGGATACTACTTTTACAATCCTTACGAGGGCAAAGTGTTTGTCGCTCGAATCGGTGTATTCCTAGAAGGAATTCGTTTCCAAAGGAATTAGCGGGAGGAAAGTAGAACTTGAAGAAATTCAAGTATCACAGAGTAGTGACACATCTATGGAGGAACAAGAGCAGCTGCACAAGATGTTGTGACAAAACAACTGCTCAAGTAACACAAGACCAGCGTAGGTCTAGCGAGGATACGTCACCAACCCGAGAGATATGGATTTCTCATGACTCGGCGGGTGATGTATTTCTCATGGATCAAGATGAGCCTGTGACTTACCAGGAGGCCATTATCGCCCTGAATCGAGAAGTGGCTTGAGGCCATGAAATCTGAAATGGATTCCATGTACACTAACCAGGTATGGACCTTGGTAGAGCCACCTGAAGGGTTACTCCCATAGGGTGCAAGTGGGTCTTCAAGAAGAAGAATGACATGGATGGTAAGGTTCATACCTATAAGGCACGATCGTTGCTAAGGGTTTCAAGCAAATTCATGGTGTAGACTATGATGAAACCTTCTACTTGATTCACGATGCTTAAATCTGTTCGGATTTTACTTGCCATCGCTGCATACTATGACTATGAAATATGGCAAATGGATGTCAAAACTGCTTTCCTTAATGGAAATCTCCTTGAGGACGTGTACATGACACAACCTGAGGGCTTTGACACTTCAGATGATGCCAAGAAAGTATGCAAGTTGCAGCGATCAATTTATGGATTGAAGCAAGCTTCCAGAAGTTGGAATCTTCGTTTTGATGAAACTGTGAGACAGTTTGGATTCATTAAAAATGAAGATGAACCTTGTGTTTACAAGAAGGTTAGTGGGAGCATAGTTGTATTCCTGTTGTTATATGTAGATGACATATTACTCATCGGAAATGACGTCCCTACTTTGCAACAAGTTAAGACTTGGTTAGGGAATTGCTTTTCTATGAAAGATTTGGGTGAAGCTACCTACATATTAGGAATCAGGATCTATATGTAACACCCCGATTTCGGAGCGCTACTGTTCAACCCAACTAATGCTGAAAACATTTAATGCTTGTATGCTTTCAGTTAAAAAGTACTCTTATGTATTTCGCAATAGAAAAATAGGGGTAATTTTTTTCTTTTCATTTTCTTTCCTTGGAAATCTTTTTCAAAATGTGACATAGAGTACTACAGTTTTCTAAATGATGCCAATTCAAACTTTTGCAATTATCAGAGTATAGTGCATCACAAAATAACACTTCACATAACATAATCATTTCGCACTAAGGCGAGGTTCTCTGAAAAGAGTAATTACAAAACAACCAATACAAAATCCTAAGCTAAGCTGGCTAACAACTATAACTCTTACTGAGAAACAGCTCAGCAAGATCAAACACGAAGTACTCAGAGGAATCTTCCTCCACTGGCTCAATCTTCAATGCTCCTAAAAGATGAAGCTGCAACAGCTACCGAACTCCATCTGGAAGTGACATCCATAAGGACATCCAATCCAACAACAGTGCAAGGGTAAATCCTTTGTCCACGAGTTTATCATAGGCTATGTCGCATGCAAACGATATATACATATATAATACAACAACACTCTTTTATATACATATACATACTTAATAGACCGCACACAATCAGCATGGTATATCAAGCATGGCATGTGAGCAAACAAAACAACCAACAGATCAACAATCAAGTCACTACAATATCAACCATTGCATGTGAGCAGGCAAGTCTATCAACAGATAAGTGATCAAGTCATCACAATATCCAATTCATCAACAATTCCTCACATATCATAAATGCGGTTAGCTATGCATGTCAATGCAGTATGGCTAGTTTGTGTATACACCTGCAGCCTTAAACAAGGTCGGCGAGACGAGGAACTTTATTTCCCAACGCCCAAATCAACTCCCTACCAAGGGTATTGCCACAAAGGCTTGCCACACATTAGGCTTTACGCCACACGGGCATGCGGTGACAACTCGTCCTTTTGACGTCCTCACGACAATCAAACGCTCCGAGTGTCGATGCTCAATGGTCAGTATACATCCAAACAAATTCAACAACATGGCATGCTCACCGTAGGGAGCGCCCAAGTAATGTTTTAATTAATCAATGCGGATCGACGACACCTCAACTCACTCACTCTACTTAGTGAATTTTCATGCTTCCAATTCTTATATTACCTAGGTGAGGTTGTACCAAAATAAATAACTCATTTAGCTTTGGGTCATTGGAACCCGAGTTTCATCAAATTCTTTATCTAGCATGGTTCCATTTCTACTTATCTATAAGCTTAGGCTAGTCATACTACAATCCTCCTGCTTATTTTTAAGCCAAAATACCTTTAACAATTACTTAGAGTGCAAACACAGGACACAAAGTCCGGGTGTTCAATTGCGGAACGCTAGTCTTAATCTCATATCAGAACTCTAGGCACGTAATGCGGAACACTAGGCTCAACTTATAGGTTAAGGTACTAGGCACGCCATACGGAACACTAGGTCCAATCCTAAACAAAGAAAATGCGCACGCAAATAGGACATTAAATCCCAGCACAGGACACATAGTCCATATGCTCAATAGGAACACTAGGTTCCCTATGATTTAATCTTTCAAAAACTCGATCTTTGAACTCTCTTTCTCTATTCTTATATCACTCCTATGTATCTGAAAATACTCTTTTAGTTCTAGGTCGTTGAAACCCTAGTTGTGTTAAATAACACACTGGAAGAATTCCCAGGAAAGAGAGGTGGTGCGAACACTCTTAATTACCAAGTCTTTCCTAGCCGTAATTTCTCAGCGCATCATTTAACTCAACCTTTTGCAAATCGTACTATTTATTTCAATTTCCTTTCTTTACTATCATTCCCTTGAAATTTCCTTGCAAGCTTTGGCTAGTTATACTAAAACCTTCACGCTTACTTTTAAATCAAAATGCCCTTAACAATTTGCTTACGAAATCGAATTGACGTGGAATCGCATCAGTTACCGATGTAAATCGTCAACCAATAGCAGTCGATCAACGCATTATTAATTAATCCATCATCAACAACAATATTTTCATATTCCAAGTCAATACCAAATTCCATTTAAATCCTACTTGATTCATGGAAAACAACATCAATCATAATGCCTCACAGGGCCAACAACATGCTATAGCATTTCAACAGCATATAACAATTCAATAGGCTACAACATGCTCCACAGTTTCATCAACTTCAAGTCTAATCAAATCACTCAAACAAGATTTAAGTCACGCAATACAATTCAATTTGCCACGCAGGGCCAAAAGCATGCTACAACATTTCCAACAACACATAAAAGTACTACAAGTACTACCACACTATCAAACAATCAAACAAGCAACAAACAAGGCGAAAAGCCCAAACTCATTATATAAGAATTTCCCTTACCTTGGGCGCTTTAACAATCCTAGCAAGGTAATTCGGAACCATCGTCAAGTCGCAACTCATGGCACTCAAGCACGAACCTTAACAACGCAAACTTAATACAATTAGAACTAAAACTCAATTCTAATGCCCCTAGGGCAGCCACGGCTTAGACATCCTAAAGCCTAGGAATTACTTGACTTAATCCCTAATTGGTCCTATCTAGTCATACAACAAGGTACATATTCAAACCATGCAAGTTTTGAAACTTTTTCAAAAGCTAAGCACTTAGAAAATATCAAAACCCAAAACTTACCAATTGGAATAGTGTTTTTACCAAATGAATAGTGTTTTGCCAACTTTGAACCATTTTTCAAAGCTCTAAAACATGTCACAAAATTCTAGAAACAATTCTATTACAAGTTCAAAACAATTCTTGAAACATAAACTCAAACTTTTCCCAAAATCATACTTCTTTGAATTGTTTGCTAAATCAAATTCTTGGCCAATTCTTACACCATTTTAAGGACACAAATCAACTTAAAACAATGTTTAGAACTAGCATGAAGGCCACGGTTTTAGTTACTCAAAAACAAACCCAAACTTTTCAATTTTTCATTTCCAAAACAAAGCATTTCCTATCATTCAATTCCTACAACAATTAACCAACTTCCTTAACATCTAACATACTTTAAAAACAAGCTAAAACATCATCAAAAACTTGATCATAGCCACTGTTTTTAATAGGTATAAACAGCCCCAAATAAAATTGTTTTCAAACAATTTTTCAAAGTTTCAAACATAACAATCCTTATAGTTTTAAAGTCCCAATCAAAAACCAATTTTTTTACCACTTTAATACAATTAAAAACATGTTCAAACCCACTCAAATCATGCCTAAAAGGTACTGTTTTGATGGCCCTAAAACAGCCCCAAAAATCCATTTGTTTCAAACAATTTTTAAAAGCTTCACACATAGAAATCTTTATAGCTTTAAAGTTCTAACCAAAACCAACTTCTTAAACACTTTAATCACTTTGAAAACAATTTAAAACATCCCCTAAACCATGCTTAGGAGCCACGGTTCAGCCCCCCCCTTTTCACCAAATCAATTTTTCCAAAAACTTGTAAACATAGTTATATGACTAGGATCCAAACATACATACAACTACTAAACCTTCAAAACTAACACCAAATTGACAAGAACAAGCCAAGAACAAAGCTTGGGACAGCCCCATGGTTTCGGCCAGCAAAGGGGGTTAGGGTTTCCAAACTCAAAATACCAAAATCAAAGGGATTCATGGAAGAAAATAAGGGGTTATGAAACTATACATGCCATACTAGCCAAAACAAGCACTAAAATTCAAGAATAGTTCCTAAAACCTTCAAAACCCATATCATGGAACCCAAGAGAGATGAGGAAAGATTTATGGAGCTTACCAAGAGTGGAGATGAAGATTGAACAAGAGTGGAGATGAAAGGAAGCAAAGATGCACACTTGAATCTTCAAAACTCCCAAAATCACAACTTTCTTTCTCTAAGTTTTTCTTCAAGTTCTTCACAAATGGAAGAGGAAAATGGTGCTGGTGTGTAATGAGGATGAGGCCACGAAATTTCAGGGGTAGAATGGGAAGGAAAGGTTCATTTAGTTAGAAACTAACTCACTAAGTCATAAACCAACTAAACTAACTTCCTACCATTTACTAACCAACCAATCACACCTTGACACTTGTAAATGCCATCATTAAAAGCACATTCAGCTCCCCTAGTGGCTAGATACATCTCCCCTTAGCCCAAAATATCTTAGGGTCTCGCTATGGCGCGTTCTCGCTCAACCCAAGGGTCTTGTGGCGTTTCGCGTATATTAGGGTTTTAATAATAAAAACTCCAAAAATATTTCTAATTATAACCCCACACCCAAAAATCACAAATATTCCTCGTGGCATAAGAAAAGTATCTATGTATCTCGTTTTCTCGAAATGCGAACCGAAACGTCGCAATTAGGCAATCTCTGGCCATAGAAAATACACTAAATATTTTATGATGCCCAAAATTTCTAGAAAAATTACAATAAATCCTAAATATTGGAAAATGCTAAGATCTCAAATTTTATAAAATTTGGATCACGTTTCGGCATGTTTCAGTTAGAAACACACACAATAGCCTATCTACGGCAAAATTCAACGGAATTCTTGCAGCGTAATAAAAACTGTAAATTAGTGAGGATCACTAATTTCAATTTCTCTTATCATATAGATATTATTCAATCAATAAAATTATCAAAACAAAATCATTAAAATAATAGTCATATTAAATATGACATAAAACAGACGATTAATACTATAACTAAATAATAAAAATCCAAACTATGACTTAAAAATAACTATTAAGTCCTAAAATTATTTTTCATTCAATAAAATAATTTTCTTTAATCAAACAACAATATTTCACATTTTTCGATATTAATTCATATTAAAAGCGATAATCGTCTACACTGTCTCTTAATCTGAATTAATTGTTAAAACAGTAAATTGTTCACAATAAATCTTTGTTGTTCTTCATACTTTTAACAAACCATTGAGGTCATGACTCTCTACGATTTATTTTCAAGTAGTTGGAACTACAAAATAATTTTCATAAAAATTGGGATGTTACAATCTATAGAGATAGATCGCAAAGATTGCTTGGCCTAAGTCAGAGTACATACATAGATAAAGTGTTGAGACGCTTTAATATGCATGATTCCAAGAAAGGGTTCTTGCCCATGACACATGGCGTATGCCTATCAAAGGCACAATCCCCTTCAACTCAGGAAGAGAGGGATCGCATGAATAAGATTCCATATGCATCTGCAATTGGATCTATCATGTATGCCATGTTATGTACTCGACCAGATGTCTCGTATGCCTTGAGCACAACGGCGGTACCATCGATCCCTGATGGTCATTGGGTTGCTGTCAAGAATATCCTTAAGTATTTGAGAAGAACTAAGGATTCTTTCTTGGTGTATGGAGGTCAGGAAGAGCTCGCTGTAATAGGTTACACCGATGCTAGCTTCCAGACAGATAAAGATGATTCTAAATCACAATCTGGTTATGTGTTTTGCCTAAATGGTGGCGCTGTGAGTCGGAAGAGTTCAAAGCGAGGAAACGATCGCTGATTCTACTACGAGGCCGAGTATATTCCCTTCCAATGCAAAGAAAGGAGGCTGTTTGGATCAAGAAGTTCCTTACTGAACTTGGTACAGTTTCTAGCATTGTGAACCCCATTGATCTCTTTTGTGATAACAATGGTGCCATTGCACAAGCTAAGGAACCCAGATCTCACCAACGATCCAAACACATACTTAGGCGCTTCCATCTCATTCGAGAGATTATCGATAGAGGAGATGTCAAAATATGCAGGTACCAACACTTGACAATGTTCTTTGACCCACTTACAAAGCCTCTTACCCAGCGAAGCATGATGGTCATACTAGATCTATGGGTATTAGGTACATGCCTAATTGGCTCTAGTGCTAGTGGGAGATTGTTGGTGTAAGCCACAGAGGCCAATGTTTTTCCTTTGGACTTATATTTTGTATCATGTAGTTTATTTATTATATGAGGCATTTTCAATTATTATGTTTGTTTCAATGTAATAAAGTCCTTGAGTAAAGTTCATTTTCAATAGACCACCGAGTACACGACTCGGTTGTGAGATACTAAAGAACTTACTCTAAATATCCGTAGTCGAGTATTATTATTATTAAGGACAATAATAATGCATCAAGACTATTATGTGGGTGGACTGATAACCTCATCTCACAAAGTTATAGATATGAGATATCAAGTCACCACATAGGTACACGTTAGGGTAATTGTGTCTTTGGATTGACCCGCCATGAGAATACTACATAGTGTGTTATGTAAGTGTCATGAGTTATTCTCATAGTGATAGTGGTGTATGCCACCCTCGGACTGAAACCACTATGGTCCCTACATGAGGAGTTGAGTGTTTATTGCCGTCAAACATTGTGCATGCAGGACAATTATAAAGTCATCAACCGGGCACTCAACGAGTCATGCAAAGAGACATGAGTGACCTAGATGGGATTTGCCCCTCCTACATAACAGGAGTAATATCTGTGGGCCCCTTGATAGAGGATGACTGTAAAATGCATGGTCATGGTGAAAGAAGTCAATATGAGAAATTGATCTTATTTGTTGTTACTAAGTCTACTCGGGCATCAAGGAATATAATATTGAACTATACAAGGGTGATACATACTATACCTTGTGTTCAATATAGATATAAGGGCAAAAGGGTAATTATACACATGATCATTATCACGGAAAGGTTACGTCACAACACTGACATTCTCGTTACTTGGGTAGCAATGATGTATTGCTAGACACCGCTCATCGCTTATAATATTAAATAGTGATTTAATATTATTGCCAACGTTACGAACCTCTGGTCACACACATGAGAACAAAGCTAATGGGAGATTAAATAAATGAGTGAGACTCATTTTATTCTTGGTACATTCTTACGATACACCAGCGCGAGTCAAGAAAGACGCAGAACACGATAAGTTACGGTCTACCGAGAGCACACGGTAAGCTACTGGCGCTAGGTCAGTCTTAAGTGAAGTCTATAAATAGACTCGTTAAGATCAAGTCGAACACGGAATTAAAACCCTAGCCATTCCAAAGATCGTGACTTGCATCGTGACTGGTTCCGTACGTCAGCTAGCACTGTGACGGAGACCGCTCCCATTCGAAGGCTGTTCGTGTGGACTACGTAGAGGCGTTGTTTTCTGTGCGACGCTCGTGCTCGATTCCAATTTTCGTCTGCAAACGATCTGCGCTACAAGAGGTAATTCATATAACCCTGAGTCATGACCATTCGCAAGGATCCATGGAAGGGAAAGTTTAAATTTCCGCTGCGTTTTTAAACTCTGTTATTGCGCTATTTCCCTACACGAACTCGGAATCTACGAGTCCTAACACCACAGTGAAACTTAGCACAATTCTTAAAGTCTTAATTCTAACACTTAGGCTCTCAAAACCTAACCCTTTTTTCCAACCAAACTCATACAAGCATTTAAATTATTAGCTACTTGAAAATAAATAAAGTTTTAAAATCAAAATACTTTTTGAAAGAGAATTTATCACATAACAATTTATAAACCTTAACTTGCTTGGAAAGAATAAGATTTTGACTCAAAAATCATTTTCTTGCAAAGTTAATACATAACACTTAACTCAAGAAAATGCTAATTTTTCAAGAACTCTATTCTTGAGACCTTAAGCATAGCACAAAATCAATTAAACACTTGAACACAAGGTTATACATCACAACTCAATTTTTTCATAGTTTCAAGAATAGGCAAACCTTAAATAACAATTTATTCATGCTCACTAAAAACTTTAACTCTAATATGCATCACACTCTTCCAAAATCAATTAAATCACCCCAACAATTTAATTAAACAATTCAAGGCAAAGACCCACAACTAGAACCCACATTTTTTTTCTATTTCAAGAATGAACATAAACCCAAATTTAATAACCTAAGCGTGCTCATTACAATACATAGTTAAGGCATAAACTAAAAGCAAATCAAAACAAGGGTTTCTAAAAATTCTTTCCCAACATTCTTTTCCAAAAATTTAAAGACTCAAGGCTAACTCATTTTTATTAATTCAAAGGTCATTTCATCAAAGTCAATAACCATGTCTAGTCCTCCATAACCCAATTTTTCATAAACCATAAGCTAGATTTTATACTAATTCCTACAAATAAATTCTAACAACCTTAAAAATACTTCTAAACCCTTAATAAACCATCCAATACATAACCAAGCATCATAGCTACAAATAAACATGGTCCAAGAATTATAAAATATAACTAAACTACCATGTTACAACTATTTAATTTAAACTACACATTCAACTAACATCAAACAATTCCAATAGCTCCAAAACTATCCTAAACATGTTATCAAATACTTAAGCTCAAAATTTAACATCAAAGCCACTTATGTCTTAGGATTCAAGAATAGGCAAATTTCCAAAAAAAAACAACAATTCATTCATGCTTAATAAAAACTATCACTTAAACAAGCATCAAACAATCCCTAACAACACATTTAACTACTTAATTAGTTGACTCATCAAAGATCACACCATGACCCTCTTCTTCATACTTAGGGTTTTCACCCATATGTACCAAAGAGACATTAGAAGTGCTCATATCTTTAGATTCATCATCAACACTAACAAACAACCGCATAATCATCAATTAATTAACATTAAAAACAACAACTAGATCATCATGATGATGGGGCTGTTTAGCGCTAGTTTTAGGGTTCAAAAGAGGTGAGAAAATTCTGATTTTTAGCTCATACAAATGGTTAGAAAGATGGGTAGTAGGGTGAGGAAGATAACCTAGCAATTAATCCAAGTTTGGAAACAAAAAAAAACTAGTTAAAATGGGAGGCGAATGCCACGCCAACAGCAGCAAGGAGGGGAGGAAAAATCTGATTTCCTTACCTCAAATGATGATCAAGAGGATGGTCTAGGTAGAGGAGATGATTTGGAAGAACTTTGATGAAGGAAGTTAACTCAAAAACTCAAAGATGTGCAAGTTATTGGCAATGGAAGTCGAAACCCATTTTTTTTCTCAAGAGAAAAAAGAAAGAAGAAGATGAAGATGAAGGGAGAAGGTGAGGGAGGAGGCGTGAAAAGGGTGCTGAAAAATGGGGGTGGTTCACCCTTTTTACCTACTTAAATAAGCCAGCACATTATAGATAAAAAAAAATATAAAATAAGTAAAATAAAATTTTTTGAAATAAAATACACCTTATATGATACCTAACCATATCATCTAGTCTAACCCACCTAATCTCACATCCCTCATGGTTTCTCACTAATTCTAGAGTCTAGGGGTGTTTAAAACACGACGACGAAATACCGCGTTACCGATAAACTCGCGAAAATTAATTTAACGAGAAATTAATTCATCGCGTGAAAATATTTAATTATAAATAATAAAAATCATGTCAAATATTCAAAAATGGTCTCAATAAGTTACGATTCGATTTTCATCGAAATCGGAGTTCATTTATAATTTTATCTGCGGCGAAACCGCCCGGCGATTCGAAACGCGTCGAAACTTCGTTAGAATTTTTCGACGATTTTCAAACCGTGAATTAATATAAAATATTAATTCTCAAATATAATTTGATCTTGATTTAATTAATACACTTTCTTAGAGAACAAGAAATTGCTTTATTATAGCGTAAATACGACAAAATACAATAAATAACGTTAACTAACGTATCGTAAAATCTGGCGTGTTACAATACTCCCCCTCTAAAAATAGTTTAGTCCTCGAAACTACAGGTGAGATGCTTAGTGAAAAACTCTGAATCTGAAGTCTTCCGCTTCTCCTCCAACCCCATATTACGTCCCTGGTTTTACGATCCCATACAACTTGACAAACTATATCTCCTTGTTCCTCAATTGCTTGATCTTTACATTTTACAACCTTTGCAGGAAATACTTCAATAACAAGTTATCCTTTCACTAAATCACGCTTGACTCGCCACAGAATCCTCATCGTCCCGATACCAACCTAAAGGTATCTGATGCTCACGTCCATTCGGCGCTTCGTAAGGTGTCTTCCCCAAATCTTTAGTGCAAAGGCTACTGTAGTAAGTCCCAAATCATGCGCAGGATAATTTCTCTCGTGGATTCTTAAGCTGTCTCGAAGTATAGGCCACCACTTTCTGGTACTGTATCCACATGCATCCCAATCCTTGATGTGACGAAACCTCATAAGGTTCTTCCAGTGGAGGCAAAATCTGTTCAGGTGTCGTCGTTAGGAGTCTCTTCAGCCTCTGGAAATTGGATTCACATTCTTCAATCCACTGAAAAGGTTAATTCTTCCTCGTAGGTCATGTAAGTGGTACTACTATCTTCGAAAAACCTCCTATAAATCTCTGGTAGTAGCCTGTTAATCCAACAAAATTTTTGATATCCATCTCAGTCTTCGGCTGTTCTCATCTTGACACCACTCCAATCTTGGCTAGATCCACAGCCAACCCGTCTCTGAGGATTACATATCCGAGAAAATCCACCTCTTCAAGTTAGAATCCACACTTGGACTGGTAAACATAAAGTTGATCCTCTTATCGCATCTGCAGTACTTGGCGTAGATGCTCTTCGTGCTCCTCTCTACTCCTCGAATAGATCAGGATATCGTCCGTAGATACCGTCGTGACCTGGTACATTCTCCAACTTGGTCACTTGGAAACTTCTAAACTAGCAAGGGTATATAAAATCTTGAGCTCTCTCTTACAAGAATCTTCGATGGAATTAACAGAAAGATATTTGAAAACTCCAAAATTGGAAAAACTACGATTTTTGGGCACAATCCCAAAGGATATGGTGATTCGAAAACCAATCCAACCTGAGAATAATGGTAAGACTTTTAAAGATACGCGACTCGAATTGACAAGGACTTTCTACACTCGACAATCACTACACAACGAAGTCATGCAGTATTAGAAAGTAGAGTCTTAGCAGTTGAAGTAACCACTACTAAGCCAAAGATAAAACAGTCACAAGAAATTTTAGATCAGCTCACACAACCAAGAAAGCAAACAATGTGCGGCATTAGAATCGAAGAATATGAATAGAGAGTTACCCTTAATCTTGTAATTCCCCTGAGTTAGATCTCCTGATCGCTCTGCTGCATTGCCGCCCATGCAGAAGACTCTACCCTTGACCATCTGACGTTTCCCTTTAGCCTCCGCAGCATTTACCACTGATTCAGGCTTAGGAGCTTTGCAGTCTCTAGCCCTGTGTCCCGGTCTCCTGCAATTGAAGCACATGTTGTTCTTCTCTTCAGAGCAGTTGAATGCATAGTGCCCTGGTTTATCGCAACGATAACAAGTCACATCGGCGCTAGTCTGACTCTCGCATCTCGCATTCTGAGCCATCGGACGGTATTGTCCCTTGTCGTTGTTCCCTTGAGGTTGATTATACGGCTTTTCCTGCTGCTTTCCCTTCTGAGCAAACCTCTGCCCTGTGCTCTGGGGTCTCACTGGTCCGCCTGTACCACTCCTCTTCTTGGCGCTTCTCATAACTTCTACCTCAACACACCTGTCAATTAATTCTTGAAGGTTCCTGATTCTTAGAGATGTCACCGACTTCTGGATGTCGAACCTTAGGCCTCGCTGGAATCTCTCGCTCAACCATCCCTGGTCGGCTTGGTCACGGAATGGACTGAAATACCTAGCAAGTGATTCGAACTTAGCAGCATACTCTGACACCGTCATGCTACCTTGCTTTAGTCGAAGGAACTCTTGTTCTTTCTCAGCTCGTGCAGTATCAGGAAAATACTTGTCCAAGAATCTTCTGCGGAAAACTTCCCAAGTAATCTCACGATGCTCTGCTATCAAAGTCTGCTTCACACCCTTCCACCAGTACTCGGCATCTCCTAACAACAAGAAGGTCGCATAGTCCACCTTGACATTCTCCGGGTAATGAAGTGCCTCGAAGATCTTCTCTATCTCCTGTATCCATAAATCCGCCTTATCAGGGTCTGTCTCACCGTAGAATCTCGGTGGGTCGTGCTTGCAGAAATCTGCTAGTCCTCTTGCCTCAGTGATACATTCGCTCTCATTGTTGTTGCAGATTTTGTTGGATCAAAGCTGCAGTCTGCTGAGCCATAGCGTTAGACTGTTGAGTCACAGCAGCCGATTGCTGAGCCATAGCCGCTGCCATCTCCATCATCGCTTGAATCACTCTCTCCATCGTGGCGTTATCAGGCCCGGCTGTAGTATCTCTGCGAGGTGGCATTGGATTCCACAAAGTCCAAAACCTGACAAAACCTCACAATCAAATGTTGTGTTAACACACATTGCTTCAATTAAGAAACAATCCAAACAATAGGCAAGCAAAACTGCTTCACTCAACAAACAATGACAATACAACACAACAAATTACCCGACGCATAACCCGACACACGGTGACGACTTAAATACCCAACTCACGGTCCAGGATGAAACGAATCGCTCGATACCACCTTTGTAACGACCCGTTTCCGGACCGCTACTAAGCTAGAACAATTCTAAATGCAAGTAGGTTTTCGAAATAGTACTCTTTGTGTCTTTTGGAAAATGCAGTAAATTTTTTTTATTTATAAACAAGCGTCTTTTGTAACACACATTCAGAGTACGAGCAACGTTTTCGAAACATGATGGAATTATAAATGCAATCGACTACTACAACGAAATAAAGACACAAGACTATGTACTGGAACTCATACACAATATATATATAAGCACGACAGCCCTAACAGTACAAAACATATTTAGTGCATACAAAATAAAAGCGGTGCATAACTATGTGCAAGAAAATACACCTAAAGTATGAGAATCCTTGTGAAGACAATCATACCCTGGGGTACTCCTGGCAGACACCCACACAGGGGGCTGCTCCAAAAGTATACCACCAGTCTACCCTGCAATACACACAGAACAACACTAAAAACTTGACTGGTCACCACAACAACTGTATACTATAATCAAAATCCTACAGCCATCCGAAATACAAGCGTGCAATAGCCAATCACGATAATTAAAAGTCATTGCCCGGATTCTCGAAGGGGTCCTCCTCCTCATCGCCCACCATCGGGTCCTCCGCATCCTCGTCATCGCCTGGGTAACCATCATAGATTGAAAGCACCACGGGAAAGGGTCAACTTCTCAAATAATCATAGAAATAGCAAATCATAACACAAAGATAACAAGATGCACAATTCTCAAAACACCACTCATATCTCCTAAGACACTCTCGACAATTAGGAAAAAGTAACGTCAGTCCTTTTCGAATACCACCGTAACCTTGGGTTTCATCACCACCGGGTTATTCAGGTTAAGTTCCTTGACAACGCAGACGCCCACTGCGCAATTTGAACACCAGTCGTGGCTTCGGGCTTCTACACCACCAGATGCCAACTGAGCAATTGAACACCAGCCGTGGCTTCAGGCTTCTACACCACCTCAGCCGTGGCAACGGGCTTCCACACCACCCTTAGTTGTTCGGGCCACTGAACACCAGCTTTGGCTTTGGGCTTCTTCACCACCCAGCCGTAGCTTCGGACTTCTACACCGCCCTTGGCTGTTTAGATCGAAACTCCAAAACGTCACGACTAAACTCTCGCACTTCGATGAATAAATCACCGCATACGAAATTCAAAAAGCGATTCGTAAGATTATTCGACCACATATCAAATAATAAGAGCATGCTTAATATGAAGAAACGCAATTCAACAATATAAGCAATAAAAGCAGTTGCATGAAGATACGCAATTCAACAATACAAACAGCATAAACAATTCACAGCTCAATAACAACCGACAACAACCAACTCATGGAATTCATCCCTCTGCAACTCTATGGAGTTCACAAAGAGGAACAAACAAGTGTGGGGGGTTGGGGACAGCTACCAACCACTTGCAGACAGGCCCACTAAATAATCAACATATATAAAAATAAAGCGAAGGGGTACAAGACCCTCACTTCGAACCCTTAGGTTCTCACACTTCTTCGCATAAATGCTTGAAATTAAATTCTATCAATATCCAAGTTGCCATTACGCAGTGGCATACAAAAAAAAAATAAAACCTACGAATGTCTAGAAGTGCCCTTACCGAACTCCAAGCTACGCGTCCACGTGCTTCTCGATTTCCACGTCGCACGAACTCGGAATCTACGAGTCCTAACACCACAGTGAAACTTAGCACAATTCTTAAAGGCTTAATTCTAACACTTAGGCTCTCAAAACCTAACCCTTTTTTCCAACCAAACTCATACAAGCATTTAAATTATTAGCTACTTGAAAATAAATAAAGTTTTAAAATCAAAATACTTTTTGAAAGAGAATTTATCACATAACAATTTATAAACCTTAACTTGCTTGGAAAGAATAAGATTTTGACTCAAAAATCATTTTCTTGCAAAGTTAATACATAACACTTAACTCAAGAAAATGCTAATTTTTCAAGAACTCTATTCTTGAGACCTTAAGCATAGCACAAAATCAATTAAACACTTGAACACAAGGTTATACATCACAACTCAATTTTTTCATAGTTTCAAGAATTGGCAAACCTTAAATAACAATTTATTCATGCTCACTAAAAACTTTAACTCTAATATGCATCACACTCTTCCAAAATCAATTAAATCACCCCAACAATTTAATTAAACAATTTAAGGCAAAGACCCACAACTAGAACCCACATTTTTTTTTCTATTTCAAGAATGAACATAAACCCAAATTTAATAACCTAAGCGTGCTCATTACAATACATAGTTAAGGCATAAACTAAAAGCAAATCAAAACAAGGTTTTCTAAAAATTCTTTCCCAACATTCTTTTCCAAAAATTTAAAGACTCAAGGCTAACTCATTTTTATTAATTCAAAGGTCATTTCATCAAAGTCAATAACCATGTCTAGTCCTCCATAACCCAATTTTTCATAAACCATAAGCTAGATTTTATACTAATTCCTACAAATAAATTCTAACAACCTTAAAAATACTTCTAAACCCTTAATAAACCATCCAATACATAACCAAGCATCATAGCTACAAATAAACATGGTCCAAGAATTAAAAAATATAACTAAACTACCATGTTACAACTATTTAATTTAAACTACACATTCAACTAACATCAAACAATTCCAATAGCTCCAAAACTATCCTAAACATGTTATCAAATACTTAAGCTCAAAATTTAACATCAAAGCCACTTATGTCTTAGGATTCAAGAATAGGCAAATTTCCAAAAAAAACAACAATTCATTCATGCTTAATAAAAACTATCACTTAAACAAGCATCAAACAATCCCTAACAACACATTTAACTACTTAATTAGTTGACTCATCAAAGATCACACCATGACCCTCTTCTTCATACTTAGGGTTTTCACCCATATGTACCAAAGAGACATTAGAAGTGCTCATATCTTTAGATTCATCATCAACACTAACAAACAACCGCACAATCATCAATTAATTAACATTAAAAACAACAACTAGATCATCATGATGATGGGGCTGTTTAGCGCTAGTTTTAGGGTTCAAAAGAGGTGAGAAAATTCTGATTTTTAGCTCATACAAATGGTTAGAAAGATGGGTAGTAGGGTGAGGAAGATAACCTAGCAATTAATCCAAGTTTGGAAACAAAAAAAAACTAGTTAAAATGGGAGGGGAAAGCCACGCCAACAGCAGCAAGGAGGGGAGGAAAAATCTGATTTCCTTACCTCAAATGATGATCAAGAGGATGGTCTAGGTAGAGGAGATGATTTGGAAGAACTTTGATGAAGGAAGTTAACTCAAAAACTCAAAGATGTGCAAGTTATTGGCAATGGAAGTCGAAACCCATTTTTTTTCTCAAGAGAAAAAAAGAAAGAAGAAGATGAAGATGAAGGGAGAAGGTGAGGGAGGAGGCGTGAAAAGGGTGCTGAAAAATGGGGGTGGTTCACCCTTTTTACCTACTTAAATAAGCCAGCACATTATAGATAAAAAAAAATATAAAATAAGTAAAATAAAATTTTTTGAAATAAAATACACCTTATATGATACCTAACCATATCATCTAGTCTAACCCACCTAATCTCACATCCCTCATGGTTTCTCACTAATTCTAGAGTCTAGGGGTGTTTAAAACACGACGACGAAATACCGCGTTACCGATAAACTCGCGAAAATTAATTTAACGAGAAATTAATTCATCGCGTGAAAATATTTAATTATAAATAATAAAAATCATGTCAAATATTCAAAAATGGTCTCAATAAGTTACGATTCGATTTTCATCGAAATCGGAGTTCATTTATAATTTTATCTCATGAACCGCCTTGGCGATTCGAAACGCGTCGAAACTTCGTTAGAATTTTTCGACGATTTTCAAACCGTGAATTAATATAAAATATTAATTCTCAAATATAATTTGATCTTGATTTAATTAATACACTTTCTTAGAGAACAAGAAATTGCTTTATTATAGCGTAAATACGACAAAATACAATAAATAACGTTAACTAACGTATCGTAAAATACGCGTGTTACAATACTCCCCCTCTAAAAATAGTTTCGTCCTCGAAACTACAGGTGAGTTACGCACCGTGAAAAACTCTGGATACGAAGTCTTCCGCTTCTCCTCCAACCCCCATATTACGTCCCTGGTTTTCTGATCCCATACAACTTGACAAACTATATCTCCTTGTTCCTCAATTGCTTGATCTTTCTGTTTACAACCTTTGCAGGAAATACTTCAATAACAAGTTATCCTTTCACTAAATCACGCTTGACTCGCCACAGAATCCTCATCGTCCCGATACCAACCTAAAGGTATCTGATGCTCACGTCCATTCGGCGCTTCGTAAGGTGTCTTCCCCAAATCTTTAGTGCAAAGGCTACTGTAGTAAGTCCCAAATCATGCGCAGGATAATTTCTCTCGTGGATTCTTAAGCTGTCTCGAAGTATAGGCCACCACTTTCTGGTACTGTATCCACATGCATCCCAATCCTTGATGTGACGAAACCTCATAAGGTTCTTCCAGTGGAGGCAAAATCTGTTCAGGTGTCGTCGTTAGGAGTCTCTTCAGCCTCTGGAAATTGGATTCACATTCTTCAATCCACTGAAAAGGTTAATTCTTCCTCGTAGGTCATGTAAGTGGTACTACTATCTTCGAAAAACCTCCTATAAATCTCTGGTAGTAGCCTGTTAATCCAACAAAATTTTTGATATCCATCTCAGTCTTCGGCTGTTCTCATCTTGACACCACTCCAATCTTGGCTAGATCCACAGCCAACCCGTCTCTGAGGATTACATATCCGAGAAAATCCACCTCTTCAAGTTAGAATCCACACTTGGACTGGTAAACATAAAGTTGATCCTCTTATCGCATCTGCAGTACTTGGCGTAGATGCTCTTCGTGCTCCTCTCTACTCCTCGAATAGATCAGGATATCGTCCGTAGATACCGTCGCGAACTGGTACATTCTCCAACTTGGTCACTTGGAAACTTCTAAACTAGCAAGGGTATATAAAATCTTGAGCTCTCTCTTACAAGAATCTTCGATGGAATTAACAGAAAGATATTTGAAAACTCCAAAATTGGAAAAACTACGATTTTTGGGCACAATCCCAAAGGATATGGTGATTCGAAAACCAATCCAACCTGAGAATAATGGTAAGACTTTTAAAGATACGCGACTCGAATTGACAAGGACTTTCTACACTCGACAATCACTACACAACGAAGTCATGCAGTATTAGAAAGTAGAGTCTTAGCAGTTGAAGTAACCACTACTAAGCCAAAGATAAACAAATACAAGAAATTTTAGATCACCACACAACCAAGAAAGCAAACAATGTGCGGCATTAGAATCGAAGAATATGAATAGAGAGTTACCCTTAATCTTGTAATTCCCCTGAGTTAGATCTCCTGATCGCTCTGCTGCATTGCCGCCCATGCAGAAGACTCTACCCTTGACCATCTGACGTTTCCCTTTAGCCTCCGCAGCATTTACCACTGATTCAGGCTTAGGAGCTTTGCAGTCTCTAGCCCTGTGTCCCGGTCTCCTGCAATTGAAGCACATGTTGTTCTTCTCTTCAGAGCAGTTGAATGCATAGTGCCCTGGTTTATCGCAACGATAACAAGTCACATCGGCGCTAGTCTGACTCTCGCCTCTCGCATTCTGAGCCATCGGACGGTATTGTCCCTTGTCGTTGTTCCCTTGAGGTTGATTATACGGCTTTTCCGCCGCTTCCTTCCGAGCAAACCTCCGCCTGCGGCTCGGGTCTCACCGTCCGCCTGCACTCCTCTTCTTGGCGCTTCTCATAACTTCTACCTCAACACACCACACCATTAATTCTTGAAGGTTCCCGATTCTTAGAGATGTCACCGACTTACGGATGTCAAACCTTAGGCCTCGCTGGAATCTCTCGCCAACCATCCCCTGGTCGGCTTGGTCACGGAATGGATCAAATACCTAGCAAGTGATTCGAACTTAGCAAAGATACTCGACACCGCCATGCTACCTTGCTTTAGTCGAAGGAACTCTTGTTCTTTCTCACTGCGTGCGATCGTGAAAATACTTGTCCAAGAATCTTCTGCGGAAAACTTCCCAAGTAATCTCACGATGCTCGCTATCAAAGTCCGCTTCACACCCTTCCACCAAGATTTCGGCATCTCCTAACAACAAGAAGGTCGCATAGTCCACCTTGACATTCTCCGGGTAATGAAGTGCCTCAAGATCTTCTATCTCCTCAGTATCCATAAATCCGCCTTATCAGGGTCTGTCTCACCGTAGAATCTCGGTGGGTCGTGCTTGCAGAAATCTGCTAGTCCTCTTGCCTCCGTGATTCGCTCCGCCTCTCACGTTGTTGCGATTTTGTTGGATCAAAGCCGCGATCTGGCGAGCCATAGCGTTAGACTGTTGAGTCACAGCAGCCGATTGCTGAGCCATAGCGCTGCCATCTCCATCATCGCTGAATCACTCTCTCCATCGTGGCGTTTATCAGCCCGGGCTGTAGTATCTCTGCGAGGTGGCATTGGATTCCACAAAGTCCAAAACCTGACAAAACCTCACAATCAAATGTTGTGTTAACAAACATTGCTTCAATTAAGAATCAATCCAAACAATAGGCAAGCAAACTGCTTCACTCAGCAAACAATGACAATACAACACAGCTAATTACCCGACGCACATAACCCGATACGGTGACCAGCTTAAATACCCAACTCACAATCCGGATAGAATGTAATCGCTCGATACCACCTTTGTAACGACTCCGCTTCCTGACCGCTACTAAGCTAGAACAATTCTAAATGCAAGTAGGTTTTCAAATAGTCCTCTTTGTGTCTTTTGGAAAATGCAGTAAATTTTTTTTATTTATAAACAAGCGTCTTTTGTAACACACATTCAGAGTACGAGCAACGTTTTCGAAACATGATGGAATTATAAATGCAATCGACTACTACAACGAAATAAAGACACAAGACTATGTACTGGAACTCATACACAATATATATATAAGCACGACAAATTTCTAACAAGACAAAACATATTTAGTGCATACAAAATAAAAGCGGTGCATAACTATGTGCAAGAAAATACACCTAAAGTATGAGAATCCTTGTGAAGACAATCATACCTGGGTACTCTGGCGACACCCACACAGGGGCCGCTCCAAAAGTATACCACCGCCTACCCCGCAATACACGTAACAACACTAAAAACTTGACTGGTCACCACAACAATCAGATACTATAATCAAAATCCTACAACCATCCGAAATACAAGCGCAATAGCCAATCACGATAATTAAAAGTCATTGCCGGATTCTCGGCGGGTCCTCCGCCTCATCGCCCACCATCGGGTCCTCCGCATCCTCGCTATCGCCTGGGTAACCATCATAGATTGAAAGCACCACGGAAAGGGTCAACTTCTCAAATAATCATAGAAATAGCAAATCATAACACAAAGATAACAAGATGCACAATTCTCAAAACACCACTCATATCTCCTAAGACACTCTCGACAATTCCGGAAAGTAACGCTACCCTTTTATCAATACCACCGTAGCCTCGGGTTTCATCACCACCCGGTTATTCAGGTTAAGTTCCTTGACAACGCAGACGCCCATCGCGCAATTTGAACACCGCCGTGGCTTCGGCTTCTACACCACCAGATGCCAACCGAGCAATTGAACACCACCGTGGCTTCAGGCTTCTACACCACCTCACTGCGGGCAACGGGCTTCCACACCACCCTTAGTTGTTCAAGCCATCGAACACCAGCTTTGGCTTTGGGCTTCTTCACCACCCACCAGAAGTTTCGACTTCTACACCGCCTCTTGGTCGCTTAGATCGAAACTCCAAAACGCCACGACTAAACTCGCACTTCGATGAATAAATCACCGCATACCTAAATTCAAAAGCGATTCGTAACATTATTCGACCACATATCAAATAATAAGAGCATGCTTAATATGAAGAAACGCAATTCAACAATATAAGCAATAAAAGCAATGCATGAAGATACGCAATTCAACAATACAAACAAAGATAAACAATTCACACTCAATAACAACCGACAACAACCAACTCATGGAATTCATCCCTCTGCAACTCTATGGAGTTCACAAAGAGGAACAAACAAGTGTGGGGGTTGGGGACAGCTACCAACCACTTGCGACAGGCCCACTAAATAATCAACATATATAAAAATAAACCGAAGGGGTACAAGACCCTCACTTCGAACCCTTAGGTTCTCACACTTCTTCGCATAAATGCTTGAAAGTAAATTCTATCAATATCCAAGTTGCCATTACGCAGTGGCATACAAAAAAATAAAACCTACGAATGTCTAGAAGTGCCCTTATCAACTCCAAGCTACGCGTCCACGTGCTTCTCGATTTCCACGTCGCACGAACTCGGAATCTACGAGTCCTAACACCACAGTGAAACTTAGCACAATTCTTAAAGGCTTAATTCTAACACTTAGGCTCTCAAAACCTAACCCTTTTTTCCAACCAAACTCATACAAGCATTTAAATTATTAGCTACTTGAAAATAAATAAAGTTTTAAAATCAAAATACTTTTTGAAAGAGAATTTATCACATAACAATTTATAAACCTTAACTTGCTTGGAAAGAATAAGATTTTGACTCAAAAATCATTTTCTTGCAAAGTTAATACATAACACTTAACTCAAGAAAATGCTAATTTTTCAAGAACTCTATTCTTGAGACCTTAAGCATAGCACAAAATCAATTAAACACTTGAACACAAGGTTATACATCACAACTCAATTTTTTCATAGTTTCAAGAATTGGCAAACCTTAAATAACAATTTATTCATGCTCACTAAAAACTTTAACTCTAATATGCATCACACTCTTCCAAAATCAATTAAATCACCCCAACAATTTAATTAAACAATTTAAGGCAAAGACCCACAACTAGAACCCACATTTTTTTTTCTATTTCAAGAATGAACATAAACCCAAATTTAATAACCTAAGCGTGCTCATTACAATACATAGTTAAGGCATAAACTAAAAGCAAATCAAAACAAGGGTTTCTAAAAATTCTTTCCCAACATTCTTTTCCAAAAATTTAAAGACTCAAGGCTAACTCATTTTTATTAATTCAAAGGTCATTTCATCAAAGTCAATAACCATGTCTAGTCCTCCATAACCCAATTTTTCATAAACCATAAGCTAGATTTTATACTAATTCCTACAAATAAATTCTAACAACCTTAAAAATACTTCTAAACCCTTAATAAACCATCCAATACATAACCAAGCATCATAGCTACAAATAAACATGGTCCCAGAATTAAAAAATATAACTAAACTACCATGTTACAACTATTTAATTTAAACTACACATTCAACTAACATCAAACAATTCCAATAGCTCCAAAACTATCCTAAACATGTTATCAAATACTTAAGCTCAAAATTTAACATCAAAGCCACTTATGTCTTAGGATTCAAGAATAGGCAAATTTCCAAAAAACAACAATTCATTCATGCTTAATAAAAACTATCACTTAAACAAGCATCAAACAATCCCTAACAACACATTTAACTACTTAATTAGTTGACTCATCAAAGATCACACCATGACCCTCTTCTTCATACTTAGGGTTTTCACCCATATGTACCAAAGAGACATTAGAAGTGCTCATATCTTTAGATTCATCATCAACACTAACAAACAACCGCATAATCATCAATTAATTAACATTAAAAACAACAACTAGATCATCATGATGATGGGGCTGTTTAGCGCTAGTTTTAGGGTTCAAAAGAGGTGAGAAAATTCTGATTTTTAGCTCATACAAATGGTTAGAAAGATGGGTAGTAGGGTGAGGAAGATAACCTAGCAATTAATCCAAGTTTGGAAACAAAAAAAAACTAGTTAAAATGGGAGGGGAAAGCCACGCCAACAGCAGCAAGGAGGGGAGGAAAAATCTGATTTCCTTACCTCAAATGATGATCAAGAGGATGGTCTAGGTAGAGGAGATGATTTGGAAGAACTTTGATGAAGGAAGTTAACTCAAAAACTCAAAGATGTGCAAGTTATTGGCAATGGAAGTCGAAACCCATTTTTTTTCTCAAGAGAAAAAAAGAAAGAAGAAGATGAAGATGAAGGGAGAAGGTGAGGGAGGAGGCGTGAAAAGGGTGCTGAAAAATGGGGGTGGTTCACCCTTTTTACCTACTTAAATAAGCCAGCACATTATAGATAAAAAAAAATATAAAATAAGTAAAATAAAATTTTTTGAAATAAAATACACCTTATATGATACCTAACCATATCATCTAGTCTAACCCACCTAATCTCACATCCCTCATGGTTTCTCACTAATTCTAGAGTCTAGGGGTGTTTAAAACACGACGATTTAAATACCGCGTTATCGATAAACTCGTTAAAATTAATTTAACGAGTAATTAATTGAACGCGTGAAAATATTTAATTATAAATAATAAAAATCATGTCAAATATTCAAAAATGGTCTCAATAAGTTACGATTCGATTTTCATCGAAATCGGTGTTCATTTATAATTTTATCTCATGGCGAAATCTTACGATTCGAAACGCCGAAACTTCGTTAGAATTTTTCGACGATTTTCAAACCGTGAATTAATATAAAATATTAATTCTCAAATATAATTTGATCTTGATTTAATTAATACACTTTCTTAGAGAACAAGAAATTGCTTTATTATAGCGTAAATACGACAAAATACAATAAATAACGTTAACTAACGTATCGTAAAATACGCGTGTTACAATACTCCCCCTCTAAAAATAGTTTCGTCCTCGAAAATACAGGTGAGTTACGCACCGTGAAAAACTCTGGATACGAAGTCTTCCGCTTCTCCTCCAACCCCCATATTACGTCCCTGGTTTTCTGATCCCATACAACTTGACAAACTATATCTCCTTGTTCCTCAATTGCTTGATCTTTCTGTTTACAACCTTTGCAGGAAATACTTCAATAACAAGTTATCCTTTCACTAAATCACGCTTGACTCGCCACAGAATCCTCATCGTCCCGATACCAACCTAAAGGTATCTGATGCTCACGTCCATTCGGCGCTTCGTAAGGTGTCTTCCCCAAATCTTTAGTGCAAAGGCTACTGCAGTAAGTCCCAAATCATGCGCAGGATAATTTCTCTCGTGGATTCTTAAGCTGTCTCGAAGTATAGGCCACCACTTTCTGGTACTGTATCCACATGCATCCCAATCCTTGATGTGACGAAACCTCATAAGGTTCTTCCAGTGGAGGCAAAATCTGTTCAGGTGTCGTCGTTAGGAGTCTCTTCAGCCTCTGGAAATTGGATTCACATTCTTCAATCCATCAAAAGGTTAATTCTTCCTCGTAGGTCATGTAAGTGGTACTACTATCTTCAAAACCTCCTATAAATCTCTGGTAGTAGCCTGTTAATCCAACAAAATTTTTGATATCCATCTCGCCTTCTGTTCTCATCTTGACACCACTCCAATCTTGGCTAGATCCACACCAACCCGCTCTCGAGGATTACATATCCGAGAAAATCCACCTCTTCAAGTTAGAATCCACACTTGACCGTAAACATAAAGTTGATCCTCTTGTAGCATCTGCAGATTACTTGGCGTAGATGCTCTTCGTTCTCTCTACCTCCTCGAATAGATCAGATATCGTCCGTAGATACCGTCATGAATCGTACATTCTCCAACTTGGTCACTTGGAAACTTCTAAACTAGCAAGGGTATATAAAATCTTGAGCTCTCTTACAAGAATCTTCGATGGAATTAATGTAAAGATATTTGAAAACTCCAAAATTGGAAAAACTACGATTTTTGGGCACAATCCCAAAGGATATGGTGATTCAAAACCAATCCAACCCGAGAATAATGGTAAGACTTTTAAAGATACGCGACTAATTGACAAGGACTTTCTACACTCGACAATCACTACACAATGAAGTCATGCAAGATTAGAAACTAGAGTCTTAGCAATGAAGTAACCACTACTAAGCCAAAGATAAAACAAATACAAGAAATTTTAGATCACCACACAACCAAGAAAGCAAACAATGTGCGGCATTAGAATCAAGAATATGAATAGAGAGTTACCCTTAATCTTGTAATTCCCCGAGTTAGATCTCTGATCGCTTCACGCATTACGCCCATGCGTAAGACTCTACCTTGACCATCCGACGCTTCCCTTTAGCCTCCGCAAAGATTTACCATCGATTCAGCTTAGGAGCTTTGCGATCTAGCCCCGTGTCCCGGTCTCCCGCAATTGAAGCACATGTTGTTCTTCTCGTGAGCGCTTGAATGCATAGTGCCCTGGTTTATCGCAACGATAACAAGTCACATCGGCGCTTAGTCCGACTTCGCCTCGTGATTCTCGAGCCATCGGACGGTATTGTCCCTTGTCGTTGTTCCTCGAGGTTGATTATACGGCTTTTTCCGCCGCTTTCCCTTCCGAGCAAACCTCCGCCTGTGCTCGGGGTCTCACCGTCCGCCTGTACTCACTCCTCTTCTTGGCGCTTTCTCATAACTTCTACCTCAACACACTGTCAATTAATTCTTGAAGGTTCCTGATTCTTAGAGATGTCACCGACTTACGGATGTCGAACCTTAGGCCTCGCTGAATCTTCGCCAACCATCCCCTGGTCGGCTTGGTCACTGAATGGATCAAATACCTAGCAAGTGATTCGAACTTAGCAAAGATACTCGACACCGCTATGCTACCTTGCTTTAGTCGAAGGAACTCTTGTTCTTTCTCACTGCGTGCGATCGTGAAAATACTTGTCCAAGAATCTTCTGCGGAAAACTTCCCAAGTAATCTCACGATGCTCGCTATCAAAGTCCGCTTCACACCCTTCCACCAAGATTTCGGCATCTCCTAACAACAAGAAGGTCGCATAGTCCACCTTGACATTCTCCGTAATGAAGTGCCTCAAGATCTTCTATCTCCTCAGATCCATAAATCCGCTTTATCGTGGTCTGTCTCACCGTGAGAATCTCGGTGGGTGGGTGCTGCGAAATCTGCTAGTCCTCTTGCCTCCAGATTCGCTCCGCCTCCGCCGTTGTTGCAGATTTTGTTGGATCAAAGCCGCAGTCATAAGCCATAGCGTTAGATCGCTGAGTCACAAAGAATTGATTGCCGAGCCATAGCCGCCGCCATCTCCGCTATCGCTGAATCACTTTCCATCGTGGCGTTATCGTGCCCGGCCAGAGTATCTCTCGCGAGGTGGCATTGGATTCCACAAAGTCCAAAACTCGACAAAACCTCACAATCAAATGTTGTGTTAACACACATTGCTTCAATTAAGAAACAATCCAAACAATAGGCAAGCAAACCGCTTCACTCAACAAACAATGACAATACAACACAACAAATTACCCGACGCACATAACCCGACACGGTGACTACTTAAATACCCAACTCACGGTCCGGATAGAATGTAATCGCTCGATACCACCTTTGTAACGACTGCTTCCTGACCGCTACTAAGCTAGAACAATTCTAAATGCAAGTAGGTTTTCGAAATAGTACTCTTTGTGTCTTTTGGAAAATGCAGTAAATTTTTTTTATTTATAAACAAGCGTCTTTTGTAACTCACATTCAGAGTACGAGCAACGTTTTCGAAACATGATGGAATTATAAATGCAATCGACTACTACAACGAAATAAAGACACAAGACTATGTACTGGAACTCATACACAATATATATATAAGCACGACAGCCCTAACAGTACAAAACATATTTAGTGCATACAAAATAAAAGCGGTGCATAACTATGTGCAAGAAAATACACCTAAAGTATGAGAATCCTTGTGAAGACAATCATACCCTGGGGTACTCCTGGCAGACACCCACACAGGGTCGCTCCAAAAGTATACCATCGATACCCCCGCAATACACACGTAACAACACTAAAACTTGACTGTCACCACAACAATCAGATACTATAATCAAAATCCTACCATCCGAAATACAAGCGTAATAGCCAATCACGATAATTAAAAGTCATTGCCCGGATTCTCGAAGGGTCCTCCTCCTCATCGCCCACCATCGGGTCCTCCGCATCCTCGCTATCTCCTGGGTAACCATCATAGATTGAAAGCACCACGGAAAGGGTCAACTTCTCAAATAATCATAGAAATAGCAAATCATAACACAAAGATAACAAGATGCACAATTCTCAAAACACCACTCATATCTCCTAAGACACTCTCGACAATTCCGGAAAGTAACGCTACCCTTTTATCAATACCAGCCGTAGCCTTGGGTTTCATCACCACCCGGTTATTCAGGTTAAGTTCCTTGACAACGCAGACGCCCATCAAGCGCAATTTGAACACCAGTCGTGGCTTCGGGCTTCTACACCACCAGATGCCAACTGAGCAATTGAACACCAGCCGTGGCTTCAGGCTTCTACACCACCTCAGCCGTGGCAACGGGCTTCCACACCACCCTTAGTTGTTCGGGCCACTGAACACCACCTTTGGCTTTGGGCTTCTTCACCACCCACCAGTAGCGGACTTCTACACCGCCTCGTCAGTTAGATCGAAACTCGAAAACGTCACGACTAAACTCTCGCACTTCGATGAATAAATCACCGCATACGAAATTCAAAAAGCGATTCGTAAGATTATTCGACCACATATCAAATAATAAGAGCATGCTTAATATGAAGAAACGCAATTCAACAATATAAGCAATAAAAGCAGTTGCATGAAGATACGCAATTCAACAATACAAACAGCATAAACAATTCACAGCTCAATAACAACCGACAACAACCAACTCATGGAATTCATCCCTCTGCAACTCTATGGAGTTCACAAAGAGGAACAAACAAGTGTGGGGGGTTGGGGACAGCTACCAACCACTTGCAGACAGGCCCACTAAATAATCAACATATATAAAAATAAAGCGAAGGGGTCCAATGCCCTCACTTCGAACCCTTAGGTTCTCCCACTTCTTCGCATAAATGCTTGAAATTAAATTCTATCAATATCCAAGTTGCCATTACGCAGTGGCATACAAAAAAATAAAACCTACGAATGTCTAGAAGTGCCCTTACCGAACTCCAAGCTACACGTCCACGTGCTTCTCGATTTCCACGTCGCACTAACTCGGAATCTACGAGTCCTAACACCACAAAGTGAAACTTAGCACAATTCTTAAAGGCTTAATTCTAACACTTAGGCTCGCAAAACCTAACCCTTTTTCCAACCAAACTCATACAAGCATTTAAATTATTAGCTACTTGAAAATAAATAAAGTTTTAAAATCAAAATACTTTTGAAAGAGAATTTATCACATAACAATTTATAAACCTTAACTTGCTTGGAAAGAATAAGATTTTGACTCAAAAATCATTTTCTTGCAAAGTTAATACATAACACTTAACTCAAGAAAATGCTAATTTTTCAAGAACTCTATTCTTGAGACCTTAAGCATAGCACAAAATCAATTAAACACTTGAACACAAGGTTATACATCACAACTCAATTTTTTCATAGTTTCAAGAATAGGCAAACCTTAAATAACAATTTATTCATGCTCACTAAAAACTTTAACTCTAATATGCATCACACTCTTCCAAAATCAATTAAATCACCCCAACAATTTAATTAAACAATTCAAGGCAAAGACCCACAACTAGAACCCACATTTTTTTTTCTAGTTCAAGAATGAACATAAACCCAAATTTAATAACCTAAGCGTGCTCATTACAATACATAGTTAAGGCATAAACTAAAAGCAAATCAAAACAAGGGTTTCTAAAAATTCTTTCCCAACATTCTTTTCCAAAAATTTAAAGACTCAAGGCTAACTCATTTTTATTAATTCAAAGGTCATTTCATCAAAGTCAATAACCATGTCTAGTCCTCCATAACCCAATTTTTCATAAACCATAAGCTAGATTTTATACTAATTCCTACAAATAAATTCTAACAACCTTAAAAATACTTCTAAACCCTTAATAAACCATCCAATACATAACCAAGCATCATAGCTACAAATAAACATGGTCCAAGAATTAAAAATATAACTAAACTACCATGTTACAACTATTTAATTTAAACTACACATTCAACTAACATCAAACAATTCCAATAGCTCCAAAACTATCCTAAACATGTTATCAAATACTTAAGCTCAAAATTTAACATCAAAGCCACTTATGTCTTAGGATTCAAGAATAGGCAAATTTCCAAAAAACAACAATTCATTCATGCTTAATAAAAACTATCACTTAAACAAGCATCAAACAATCCCTAACAACACATTTAACTACTTAATTAGTTGACTCATCAAAGATCACACCATGACCCTCTTCTTCATACTTAGGGTTTTCACCCATATGTACCAAAGAGACATTAGAAGTGCTCATATCTTTAGATTCATCATCAACACTAACAAACAACCGCACAATCATCAATTAATTAACATTAAAAACAACAACTAGATCATCATGATGATGGGGCTGTTTAGCGCTAGTTTTAGGGTTCAAAAGAGGTGAGAAAATTCTGATTTTTAGCTCATACAAATGGTTAGAAAGATGGGTAGTAGGGTGAGGAAGATAACCTAGCAATTAATCCAAGTTTGGAAACAAAAAAAAACTAGTTAAAATGGGAGGGGAATGCCACGCCAACAGCAGCAAGGAGGGGAGGAAAAATCTGATTTCCTTACCTCAAATGATGATCAAGAGGATGGTCTAGGTAGAGGAGATGATTTGGAAGAACTTTGATGAAGGAAGTTAACTCAAAAACTCAAAGATGTGCAAGTTATTGGCAATGGAAGTCGAACCCATTTTTTCTCAAGAGAAAAAAGAAAGAAGAAGATGAAGATGAAGGGAGAAGGTGAGGGAGGAGGCGTGAAAAGGGTGCTGAAAAATGGGGTGGTTCACCCTTTACCTACTTAAATAAGCCAGCACATTATAGATAAAAAAATATAAAATAAGTAAAATAAAATTTTTGAAATAAAATACACCTTATATGATACCTAACCATATCATCTAGTCTAACCCACCTAATCTCACATCCCTCATGGTTTCTCACTAATTCTAGAGTCTAGGGGTGTTTAAAACACGACGACGAAATACCGCGTTACCGATAAACTCGCGAAAATTAATTTAACGAGAAATTAATTCATCGCGTGAAAATATTTAATTATAAATAATAAAAATCATGTCAAATATTCAAAAATGGTCTCAATAAGTTACGATTCGATTTTCATCGAAATCGGAGTTCATTTATAATTTTATCTGCGGCGAAACCGCCCGGCGATTCGAAACGCTGAAACTTTCGTTAGAATTTTTCGACGATTTTCAAACCGTGAATTAATATAAAATATTAATTCTCAAATATAATTTGATCTTGATTTAATTAATACACTTTCTTAGAGAACAAGAAATTGCTTTATTATAGCGTAAATACGACAAAATACAATAAATAACGTTAACTAACGTATCGTAAAATACGCGTGTTACAATACTCTCTAAAAATAGTTTCGTCCTCGAAACTACAGGTGAGTTACGCACCGTGAAAAACTCTGGATACGAAGTCTTCCGCTTCTCCTCCAACCCCCATATTACGTCCCTGGTTTTCTGATCCCATACAACTTGACAAACTATATCTCCTTGTTCCTCAATTGCTTGATCTTTCTGTTTACAACCTTTGCAGGAAATACTTCAATAACAAGTTATCCTTTCACTAAATCACGCTTGACTCGCCACAGAATCCTCATCGTCCCGATACCAACCTAAAGGTATCTGATGCTCACGTCCATTCGGCGCTTCGTAAGGTGTCTTCCCCAAATCTTTAGTGCAAAGGCTACTGCAGTAAGTCCCAAATCATGCGCAGGATAATTTCTCTCGTGGATTCTTAAGCTGTCTCGAAGTATAGGCCACCACTTTCTGGTACTGTATCCACATGCATCCCAATCCTTGATGTGACGAAACCTCATAAGGTTCTTCCAGTGGAGGCAAAATCTGCTCAGTGTCGCCGTTAGAGTCTCTTCACCTCCTGGAAATTGGATTCACATTCTTCAATCCATCGAAAGGTTAATTCTTCCTCGTAGGTCATGTAAGTGGTACTACTATCTTCGAAAAACCTCCTATAAATCTCTGGTAGTAGCCTGTTAATCCAACAAAATTTTTGATATCCATCTCAGTCTTCGGCTGTTCTCATCTTGACACCACTCCAATCTTGGCTAGATCCACAGCCAACCCGTCTCTGAGGATTACATATCCGAGAAAATCCACCTCTTCAAGTTAGAATCCACACTTGGACTGGTAAACATAAAGTTGATCCTCTTGTAGCATCTGCAGTACTTGGCGTAGATGCTCTTCGTGCTCCTCTCTACTCCTCGAATAGATCAGGATATCGTCCGTAGATACCGTCGCGAACTGGTACATTCTCCAACTTGGTCACTTGGAAACTTCTAAACTAGCAAGGGTATATAAAATCTTGAGCTCTCTCTTACAAGAATCTTCGATGGAATTAACAGAAAGATATTTGAAAACTCCAAAATTGGAAAAACTACGATTTTTGGGCACAATCCCAAAGGATATGGTGATTCGAAAACCAATCCAACCTGAGAATAATGGTAAGACTTTTAAAGATACGCGACTCGAATTGACAAGGACTTTCTACACTCGACAATCACTACACAACGAAGTCATGCAGTATTAGAAACTAGAGTCTTAGCAGTTGAAGTAACCACTACTAAGCCAAAGATAAAACAGTCACAAGAAATTTTAGATCAGCTCACACAACCAAGAAAGCAAACAATGTGCGGCATTAGAATCGAAGAATATGAATAGAGAGTTACCCTTAATCTTGTAATTCCCCTGAGTTAGATCTCCTGATCGCTCTGCGCATTACGCCATGCGTAAGACTCTACCCTTGACCATCTGACGTTTCCCTTTAGCCTCCGCAGCATTTACCACTGATTCAGGCTTAGGAGCTTTGCAGTCTCTAGCCCTGTGTCCCGGTCTCCTGCAATTGAAGCACATGTTGTTCTTCTCTTCAGAGCAGTTGAATGCATAGTGCCCTGGTTTATCGCAACGATAACAAGTCACATCGGCGCTAGTCTGACTCTCGCCTCTCGCATTCTGAGCCATCGGACGGTATTGTCCCTTGTCGTTGTTCCCTTGAGGTTGATTATACGGCTTTTCCTGCTGCTTTCCCTTCTGAGCAAACCTCTGCCCTGTGCTCTGGGGTCTCACTGGTCCTCCTGTACCACTCCTCTTCTTGGCGCTTCTCATAACTTCTACCTCAACACACCTGTCAATTAATTCTTGAAGGTTCCTGATTCTTAGAGATGTCACCGAATTCTGGATGTCGAACCTTAGGCCTCGCTGGAATCTCTCGCTCAACCATCCCTGGTCGGCTTGGTCACGGAATGGACTGAAATACCTAGCAAGTGATTCGAACTTAGCAAAGATACTCGACACCGCCATGCTACCTTGCTTTAGTCGAAGGAACTCTTGTTCTTTCTCACTCGTGCGATGTCGTGAAAATACTTGTCCAAGAATCTTCTCGCGGAAAACTTCCCAAGTAATCTCACGATGCTCGCTATCAAAGTCCGCTTCACACCCTTCCACCAAGATTTCGGCATCTCCTAACAACAAGAAGGTCGCATAGTCCACCTTGACATTCTCCGGGTAATGAAGTGCCTCGAAGATCTTCTCTATCTCCTGTATCCATAAATCCGCCTTATCAGGGTCTGTCTCACCGTAGAATCTCGGTGGGTCGTGCTTGCAGAAATCTGCTAGTCCTCTTGCCTCCGTATTCTGTTCCGCTCTCCGCTGTTGTTGCAGATTTTGTTGGATCAAAGCTGCAGTCTGCTGAGCCATAGCGTTAGACTGTTGAGGCACAAAGAACCGATTCTTTGAGCCATAGCCGCTGCCATCTCCGTCATCGCTTGAATCACTCTCTCCATCGTGGCGTTATCAGGCCCGGCTGTAGTATCTCTGCGAGGTGGCATTGGATTCCACAAAGTCCAAAACCTGACAAAACCTCACAATCAAATGTTGTGTTAACACACATTGCTTCAATTAAGAAACAATCCAAACAATAGGCAAGCAAAACTGCTTCACTCAACAAACAATGACAATACAACACAACAAATTACCCGACGCACATAACCCGACACGGTGACCAGCTTAAATACCCAACTCACAGTCCGGATAGAACAGAACTGCTCTGATCCCACCTTTGTAACGACCCGTTTCCGGACCGCTACTAAGCTAGAACAATTCTAAATGCAAGTAGGTTTTCGAAATAGTACTCTTTGTGTCTTTTGGAAAATGCAGTAAATTTTTTTTATTTATAAACAAGCGTCTTTTGTAACACACATTCAGAGTACGAGCAACGTTTTCGAAACATGATGGAATTATAAATGCAATCGACTACTACAACGAAATAAAGACATAAGACTATGTACCGGAACTCATACACAATATATATATAAGCACGACCTAATAAAGACAAAACATATTTAGTGCATACAAAATAAAAGCGGTGCATAACTATGTGCAAGAAAATACACCTAAAGTATGAGAATCCTTGTGAAGACAATCATACCCTGGGGGACTCCTGGCAGACACCCACACAGGGGGCTGCTCCAAAAGTATACCATCAGTCTACCCTCCAATACACACGTAACAACACTAAAAACTTGACCGTCACCACAACAACTGTATACTATAATCAAAATCCTACAGCCATCCGAAATACAAGCGTGCAATAGCCAATCACGATAATTAAAAGTCATTGCCCGGATTCTCGAAGGGGTCCTCCTCCTCATCGCCCACCATCGGGTCCTCCGCATCCTCGTCATCTCCTGGGTAACCATCATAGATTGAAAGCACCACGGGAAAGGGTCAACTTCTCAAATAATCATAGAAATAGCAAATCATAACACAAAGATAACAAGATGCACAATTCTCAAAACACCACTCATATCTCCTAAGACACTCTCGACAATTCCGGAAAAGTAACGTCAGTCCTTTTACTGAATACCAGCCGTAGCCTTGGGTTTCATCACCACCCGGGTTATTCAGGTTAAGTTCCTTGACAACGCAGACGCCCACTGCGCAATTTGAACACCAGTCGTGGCTTCGGGCTTCTACACCACCAGATGCCAACTGAGCAATTGAACACCAGCCGTGGCTTCAGGCTTCTACACCACCTCAGCCGTGGCAACGGGCTTCCACACCACCCTTAGTTGTTCGGGCCACTGAACACCAGCTTTGGCTTTGGGCTTCTTCACCACCCAGCCGTAGCTTCGGACTTCTACACGCCGCCTTGGTCATTTAGATCGAAACTCCAAAACGTCACGACTAAACTCTCGTGCCGATGAATAAATCACCGCATACGAAATTCAAAAAGCGATTCGTAAGATTATTCGACCACATATCAAATAATAAGAGCATGCTTAATATGAAGAAACGCAATTCAACAATATAAGCAATAAAAGCAGTTGCATGAAGATACGTAATTCAACAATACAAACAGCATAAACAATTCACAGCTCAATAACAACCGACAACAACCAACTCATGGAATTCATCCCTCTGCAACTCTATGGAGTTCACAAAGAGGAACAAACAAGTGTGGGGGGTTGGGGGACTACCAACCACTTGCAGACAGGCCCACTAAATAATCAACATATATAAAAATAAAGCGAAGGGGTACAAGACCCTCACTTCGAACCCTTAGGTTCTCAGACTTCTTCGCATAAATGCTTGAAATTAAATTCTATCAATATCCAAGTTGCCATTACGCAGTGGCATACAAAAAAATAAAACCTACGAATGTCTAGAAGTGCCCTTACCGAACTCCAAGCTACGCGTCCACGTGCTTCTCGATTTCCACATCGCACGAACTCGGAATCTACGAGTCCTAACACCACAGTGAAACTTAGCACAATTCTTAAAGGCTTAATTCTAACACTTAGGCTCTCAAAACCTAACCCTTTTTTCCAACCAAACTCATACAAGCATTTAAATTATTAGCTACTTGAAAATAAATAAAGTTTTAAAATCAAAATACTTTTTGAAAGAGAATTTATCACATAACAATTTATAAACCTTAACTTGCTTGGAAAGAATAAGATTTTGACTCAAAAATCATTTTCTTGCAAAGTTAATACATAACACTTAACTCAAGAAAATGCTAATTTTTCAAGAACTCTATTCTTGAGACCTTAAGCATAGCACAAAATCAATTAAACACTTGAACACAAGGTTATACATCACAACTCAATTTTTTCATAGTTTCAAGAATAGGCAAACCTTAAATAACAATTTATTCATGCTCACTAAAAACTTTAACTCTAATATGCATCACACTCTTCCAAAATCAATTAAATCACCCCAACAATTTAATTAAACAATTCAAGGCAAAGACCCACAACTAGAACCCACATTTTTTTTTTCTATTTCAAGAATGAACATAAACCCAAATTTAATAACCTAAGCGTGCTCATTACAATACATAGTTAAGGCATAAACTAAAAGCAAATCAAAACAAGGGTTTCTAAAAATTCTTTCCCAACATTCTTTTCCAAAAATTTAAAGACTCAAGGCTAACTCATTTTTATTAATTCAAAGGTCATTTCATCAAAGTCAATAACCATGTCTAGTCCTCCATAACCCAATTTTTCATAAACCATAAGCTAGATTTTATACTAATTCCTACAAATAAATTCTAACAACCTTAAAAATACTTCTAAACCCTTAATAAACCATCCAATACATAACCAAGCATCATAGCTACAAATAAACATGGTCCAAGAATTAAAAAATATAACTAAACTACCATGTTACAACTATTTAATTTAAACTACACATTCAACTAACATCAAACAATTCCAATAGCTCCAAAACTATCCTAAACATGTTATCAAATACTTAAGCTCAAAATTTAACATCAAAGCCACTTATGTCTTAGGATTCAAGAATAGGCAAATTTCCAAAAAACAACAATTCATTCATGCTTAATAAAAACTATCACTTAAACAAGCATCAAACAATCCCTAACAACACATTTAACTACTTAATTAGTTGACTCATCAAAGATCACACCATGACCCTCTTCTTCATACTTAGGGTTTTCACCCATATGTACCAAAGAGACATTAGAAGTGCTCATATCTTTAGATTCATCATCAACACTAACAAACAACCGCATAATCATCAATTAATTAACATTAAAAACAACAACTAGATCATCATGATGATGGGGCTGTTTAGCGCTAGTTTTAGGGTTCAAAAGTGGTGAGAAAATTCTGATTTTTAGCTCATACAAATGGTTAGAAAGATGGGTAGTAGGGTGAGGAAGATAACCTAGCAATTAATCCAAGTTTGGAAACAAAAAACTAGTTAAAATGGGAGGGAAAGCCACGCCAACAGCAGCAAGGAGGGAGGAAAAATCTGATTTCCTTACCTCAAATGATGATCAAGAGGATGGTCTAGGTAGAGGAGATGATTTGGAAGAACTTTGATGAAGGAAGTTAACTCAAAAACTCAAAGATGTGCAAGTTATTGGCAATGGAAGTCGAAACCCATTTTTTTTCTCAAGAGAAAAAAAGAAAGAAGAAGATGAAGATGAAGGGAGAAGGTGAGGGAGGAGGCGTGAAAAGGGTGCTGAAAAATGGGGGTGGTTCACCCTTTTTACCTACTTAAATAAGCCAGCACATTATAGATAAAAAAATATAAAATAAGTAAAATAAAATATTTTGGAATAAAATACACCTTATATGATACCTAACCATATCATCTAGTCTAACCCACCTAATCTCACATCCCTCATGGTTTCTCACTAATTCTAGAGTCTAGGGGTGTTTAAAACACGACGACGAAATACCGCGTTACCGATAAACTCGCGAAAATTAATTTAACGAGAAATTAATTCATCGCGTGAAAATATTTAATTATAAATAATAAAAATCATGTCAAATATTCAAAAATGGTCTCAATAAGTTACGATTCGATTTTCATCGAAATCGGAGTTCATTTATAATTTTATCTGCGGCGAAACCGCCCGGCGATTCGAAACGCGTCGAAACTTCGTTAGAATTTTTCGACGATTTTCAAACCGTGAATTAATATAAAATATTAATTCTCAAATATAATTTGATCTTGATTTAATTAATACACTTTCTTAGAGAACAAGAAATTGCTTTATTATAGCGTAAATACGACAAAATACAATAAATAACGTTAACTAGCACGATCGTAAAATACTGGCGTGTTACAATACTCCCCCTCTAAAAATAGTTTCGTCCTCGAAACTACAGGTGAGTTACGCACCGTGAAAAACTCTGGATACGAAGTCTTCCGCTTCTCCTCCAACCCCCATATTACGTCCCTGGTTTTCTGATCCCATACAACTTGACAAACTATATCTCCTTGTTCCTCAATTGCTTGATCTTTCTGTTTACAACCTTTGCAGGAAATACTTCAATAACAAGTTATCCTTTCACTAAATCACGCTTGACTCGCCACAGAATCCTCATCGTCCCGATACCAACCTAAAGGTATCTGATGCTCACGTCCATTCGGCGCTTCGTAAGGTGTCTTCCCCAAATCTTTAGTGCAAAGGCTACTGCGATGAAGTCCCAAATCATGCGCAGGATAATTTCTCTCGTGGATTCTTAAGCTGTCTCGAAGTATAGGCCACCACTTTCTGGTACTGTATCCACATGCATCCCAATCCTTGATGTGACGAAACCTCATAAGGTTCTTCCAGTGGAGGCAAAATCTGTTCAGGTGTCGTCGTTAGGAGTCTCTTCAGCCTCTGGAAATTGGATTCACATTCTTCAATCCACTGAAAAGGTTAATTCTTCCTCGTAGGTCATGTAAGTGGTACTACTATCTTCGAAAAACCTCCTATAAATCTCTGGTAGTAGCCTGTTAATCCAACAAAATTTTTGATATCCATCTCGCCTTGGTGTTCTCATCTTGACACCACTCCAATCTTGGCTAGATCCACACCAACCCGCCTCTCGAGGATTACATATCCGAGAAAATCCACCTCTTCAAGTTAGAATCCACACTTGACCGTAAACATAAAGTTGATCCTCTTGTAGCATCTGCGATTACTTGGCGTAGATGCTCTTCGTGCTCCTCTCTACTCCTCGAATAGATCAGATATCGTCCGTAGATACCGTCATGAATCGTACATTCTCCAACTTGGTCACTTGGAAACTTCTAAACTAGCAAGGGTATATAAAATCTTGAGCTCTCTCTTACAAGAATCTTCGATGGAATTAATGTAAAGATATTTGAAAACTCCAAAATTGGAAAAACTACGATTTTTGGGCACAATCCCAAAGGATATGGTGATTCGAAAACCAATCCAACCTGAGAATAATGGTAAGACTTTTAAAGATACGCGACTCGAATTGACAAGGACTTTCTACACTCTACAATCACTACACAACGAAGTCATGCAGGATTAGAAACTAGAGGCTTAGCAAAGAAGTAACCACTACTAAGCCAAAGATAAACAAATACAAGAAATTTTAGATCAGCTCACACAACCAAGAAAGCAAACAATGTGCGGCATTAGAATCGAAGAATATGAATAGAGAGTTACCCTTAATCTTGTAATTCCCCTGAGTTAGATCTCCTGATCGCTCTGCTGCATTGCCGCCCATGCAGAAGACTCTACCCTTGACCATCTGACGTTTCCCTTTAGCCTCCGCAGCATTTACCACTGATTCAGGCTTAGGACGCTTGCAGTCTCTAGCCCTGTGTCCCGGTCTCCTGCAATTGAAGCACATGTTGTTCTTCTCTTCAGAGCAGTTGAATGCATAGTGCCCTGGTTTATCGCAACGATAACAAGTCACATCGGCGCTAGTCTGACTCTCGCCTCTCGCATTCTGAGCCATCGGACGGTATTGTCCCTTGTCGTTGTTCCCTTGAGGTTGATTATACGGCTTTTCCTGCTGCTTTCCCTTCTGAGCAAACCTCTGCCCTGTGCTCTGGGGTCTCACTGGTCCGCCTGTACCACTCCTCTTCTTGGCGCTTCTCATAACTTCTACCTCAACACACCTGTCAATTAATTCTTGAAGGTTCCTGATTCTTAGAGATGTCACCGACTTCTGGATGTCGAACCTTAGGCCTCGCTGGAATCTCTCGCTCAACCATCCCTGGTCGGCTTGGTCACGGAATGGACTGAAATACCTAGCAAGTGATTCGAACTTAGCAGCATACTCTGACACCGTCATGCTACCTTGCTTTAGTCGAAGGAACTCTTGTTCTTTCTCAGCTCGTGCAGTATCAGGAAAATACTTGTCCAAGAATCTTCTGCGGAAAACTTCCCAAGTAATCTCACGATGCTCTGCTATCAAAGTCTGCTTCACACCCTTCCACCAGTACTCGGCATCTCCTAACAACAAGAAGGTCGCATAGTCCACCTTGACATTCTCCGGGTAATGAAGTGCCTCGAAGATCTTCTCTATCTCCTGTATCCATAAATCCGCCTTATCAGGGTCTGTCTCACCGTAGAATCTCGGTGGGTCGTGCTTGCAGAAATCTGCTAGTCCTCTTGCCTCCGTATTCTGTTCCGCTCTCCGCTGTTGTTGCAGATTTTGTTGGATCAAAGCTGCAGTCTGCTGAGCCATAGCGTTAGACTGTTGAGTCACAGCAGCCGATTGCTGAGCCATAGCCGCTGCCATCTCCGTCATCGCTTGAATCACTCTCTCCATCGTGGCGTTATCAGGCCCGGCTGTAGTATCTCTGCGAGGTGGCATTGGATTCCACAAAGTCCAAAACCTGACAAAACCTCACAATCAAATGTTGTGTTAACACACATTGCTTCAATTAAGAAACAATCCAAACAATAGGCAAGCAAAACTGCTTCACTCAACAAACAATGACAATACAACACAACAAATTACCCGACGCACATAACCCGACACGGTGACCAGCTTAAATACCCAACTCACAGTCCGGATAGAACAGAACTGCTCTGATACCACCTTTGTAACGACCCGTTTCCGGACCGCTACTAAGCTAGAACAATTCTAAATGCAAGTAGGTTTTCGAAATAGTACTCTTTGTGTCTTTTGGAAAATGCAGTAAATTTTTTTTATTTATAAACAAGCGTCTTTTGTAACACACATTCAGAGTACGAGCAACGTTTTCGAAACATGATGGAATTATAAATGCAATCGACTACTACAACGAAATAAAGACACAAGACTATGTACTGGAACTCATACACAATATATATATAAGCACGACAGCCCTAACAGTACAAAACATATTTAGTGCATACAAAATAAAAGCGGTGCATAACTATGTGCAAGAAAATACACCTAAAGTATGAGAATCCTTGTGAAGACAATCATACCCTGGGGTACTCCTGGCAGACACCCACACAGGGGGCTGCTCCAAAAGTATACCACCAGTCTACCCTGCAATACACACAGAACAACACTAAAAACTTGACTGGTCACCACAACAACTGTATACTATAATCAAAATCCTACAGCCATCCGAAATACAAGCGTGCAATAGCCAATCACGATAATTAAAAGTCATTGCCCGGATTCTCGAAGGGGTCCTCCTCCTCATCGCCCACCATCGGGTCCTCCGCATCCTCGTCATCGCCTGGGTAACCATCATAGATTGAAAGCACCACGGGAAAGGGTCAACTTCTCAAATAATCATAGAAATAGCAAATCATAACACAAAGATAACAAGATGCACAATTCTCAAAACACCACTCATATCTCCTAAGACACTCTCGACAATTCCGGAAAAGTAACGTCAGTCCTTTTACTGAATACCAGCCGTAGCCTTGGGTTTCATCACCACCCGGGTTATTCAGGTTAAGTTCCTTGACAACGCAGACGCCCACTGCGCAATTTGAACACCAGTCGTGGCTTCGGGCTTCTACACCACCAGATGCCAACTGAGCAATTGAACACCAGCCGTGGCTTCAGGCTTCTACACCACCTCGGTAGTGCAGCAAGCTTCCACACCACCCTTAGTTGTTCGGGCCACTGAACACCAGCTTTGGCTTTGGGCTTCTTCACCACCCAGCCGTAGCTTCGGACTTCTACACCGCCCTTGGCTGTTTAGATCGAAACTCCAAAACGTCACGACTAAACTCTCGCACTTCGATGAATAAATCACCGCATACGAAATTCAAAAAGCGATTCGTAAGATTATTCGACCACATATCAAATAATAAGAGCATGCTTAATATGAAGAAACGCAATTCAACAATATAAGCAATAAAAGCAGTTGCATGAAGATACGCAATTCAACAATACAAACAGCATAAACAATTCACAGCTCAATAACAACCGACAACAACCAACTCATGGAATTCATCCCTCTGCAACTCTATGGAGTTCACAAAGAGGAACAAACAAGTGTGGGGGGTTGGGGACAGCTACCAACCACTTGCAGACAGGCCCACTAAATAATCAACATATATAAAAATAAAGCGAAGGGGTACAAGACCCTCACTTCGAACCCTTAGGTTCTCACACTTCTTCGCATAAATGCTTGAAATTAAATTCTATCAATATCCAAGTTGCCATTACGCAGTGGCATACAAAAAAAAAATAAAACCTACGAATGTCTAGAAGTGCCCTTACCGAACTCCAAGCTACGCGTCCACGTGCTTCTCGATTTCCACGTCGCACGAACTCGGAATCTACGAGTCCTAACACCACAGTGAAACTTAGCACAATTCTTAAAGGCTTAATTCTAACACTTAGGCTCTCAAAACCTAACCCTTTTTTCCAACCAAACTCATACAAGCATTTAAATTATTAGCTACTTGAAAATAAATAAAGTTTTAAAATCAAAATACTTTTTGAAAGAGAATTTATCACATAACAATTTATAAACCTTAACTTGCTTGGAAAGAATAAGATTTTGACTCAAAAATCATTTTCTTGCAAAGTTAATACATAACACTTAATTCAAGAAAATGCTAATTTTTCAAGAACTCTATTCTTGTGACCTTAAGCATAGCACAAAATCAATTAAACACTTGAACACAAGGTTATACATCACAACTCAATTTTTTCATAGTTTCAAGAATAGGCAAACCTTAAATAACAATTTATTCATGCTCACTAAAAACTTTAACTCTAATATGCATCACACTCTTCCAAAATCAATTAAATCACCCCAACAATTTAATTAAACAATTCAAGGCAAAGACCCACAACTAGAACCCACATTTTTTTTTTCTAGTTCAAGAATGAACATAAACCCAAATTTAATAACCTAAGCGTGCTCATTACAATACATAGTTAAGGCATAAACTAAAAGCAAATCAAAACAAGGGTTTCTAAAAATTCTTTCCCAACATTCTTTTCCAAAAATTTAAAGACTCAAGGCTAACTCATTTTTATTAATTCAAAGGTCATTTCATCAAAGTCAATAACCATGTCTAGTCCTCCATAACCCAATTTTTCATAAACCATAAGCTAGATTTTATACTAATTCCTGCAAATAAATTCTAACAACCTTAAAAATACTTCTAAACCCTTAATAAACCATCCAATACATAACCAAGCATCATAGCTACAAATAAACATGGTCCAAGAATTAAAAAATATAACTAAACTACCATGTTACAACTATTTAATTTAAACTACACATTCAACTAACATCAAACAATTCCAATAGCTCCAAAACTATCCTAAACATGTTATCAAATACTTAAGCTCAAAATTTAACATCAAAGCCACTTATGTCTTAGGATTCAAGAATAGGCAAATTTCCAAAAAACAACAATTCATTCATGCTTAATAAAAACTATCACTTAAACAAGCATCAAACAATCCCTAACAACACATTTAACTACTTAATTAGTTGACTCATCAAAGATCACACCATGACCCTCTTCTTCATACGTAGGGTTTTCGCCCATATGTACCAAAGAGACATTAGAAGTGCTCATATCTTTAGATTCATCATCAACACTAACAAACAACCACATAATCATCAATTAATTAACATTAAAAACAACAACTAGATCATCATCATGATGGGGCTATTTAGCGCTAGTTTTAGGGTTCAAAAGAGGTGAGAAAATTCTGATTTTTAGCTCATACAAATGGTTAGAAAGATGGGTAGTAGGGTGAGGAAGATAACCTAGCAATTAATCCAAGTTTGGAAACAAAAAAAACTAGTTAAAATGGGAGGGGAAAGCCACGCCAACAGCAGCAAGGAGGGGAGGAAAAATCTGATTTCCTTACCTCAAATGATGATCAAGAGGATGGTCTAGGTAGACGAGATGATTTGGAAGAACTTTGATGAAGGAAGTTAACTCAAAAACTCAAAGATGTGCAAGTTATTGGCAATGGAAGTTGAAACCCATTTTTTTTCTCAAGAGAAAAAAAGAAAGAAGAAGATGAAGATGAAGGGAGAAGGTGAGGGAGGAGGGATGAAAAGGGTGGTGAAAAATGGGGGTGGGTCACCCCTTTTACCTACTTAAATAAGCCAGCACATTATAGATAAAAAAAAATATAAAATAAGTAAAATAAAATTTTTTGAAATAAAATACACCTTATATGACACCTAACCATATCATCTAGTCTAACCCACCTAATCTCACATCCCTCATGGTTTCTCACTAATTCTAGAGTGTAGGGGTGTTTAAAACACGACGACGAAATACCGCGTTACCGATAAACTCGCGAAAATTAATTTAACGAGAAATTAATTCATCGCGTGAAAATATTTAATTATAAATAATAAAAATCATGTCAAATATTCAAAAATGGTCTCAATAAGTTACGATTCGATTTTCATCGAAATCGGAGTTCATTTATAATTTTATCTGCGGCGAAACCGCCCGGCGATTCGAAACACGTCGAAACTTCGTTAGAATTTTTCGACGATTTTCAAACCGTGAATTAATATAAAATATTAATTCTCAAATATAATTTGATCTTGATTTAATTAATACACTTTCTTAGAGAACAAGAAATTGCTTTATTATAGCGTAAATACGACAAAATACAATAAATAACGTTAACTAACGTATCGTAAAATACGCGTGTTACAGCAAGCTTCTCCATGTAATCCTTTGGAGTGCAAAGGAGGGATCGAGAGGAGGAGGAACGATAGGACAAAGACGACGGCGGTCTACTTAGCCAGGTAAGGGGAAGATACCTTAATCTCTAGGAAAAATAGGTAGTAGAATAGCTAGTATGTGTAGGGGACCTTAACCCTACTAGGGGTTGATAGTAGCAACACCTCAGGAGAGGGGTTGTGGTGTACGGTGGCTAAGGATAGTCACCGTAGACCTATCAATCAACATAGGTTATCTTATGAGATTAGTAGACAGTCGCCTGTGCGACGCTAGGATTAAATTATATGTTGTTAAATATGATTAATGATGGTTCATGATATTCTGTTTTATGTTTGATATTTTTGAGTACTGGTTGTATATGATACATGTGAGTCTGATGCATAGTTCTAGAGTCAAGGATGATGCCTTCTAGTTAGAGGTTTACGAATCTCTAGACGGTAGTAGTATATGGGAAGACTGCCTAAAGGCAGAGAATTGACACTTGTATCACGACCAGTTGGGTCTTTTGTCGCCCCATATGGGTATAGGATTATACTTATACTTGTATGTGTAATAAACTTTGTATGTTATAATAATAAATAAAATGTGGGTTTACCTTAAACATGAACTACTATTGTTTAAATAAATAAAATGACGCCCTGTCTCAGCAAGGTGTTATACTCTACCATTCTAAAATTGCTCCTTTTTTTCACTTGCCTGATCAAGACATGGTTTTACATGACTTATTTCATTTTATTGTTTCTTAGGATATTAAGAAGTTGTAATATAAGTGGCACTACCTGCATATCGTGGAGACATAACTTTGAAATATTGCAAGTGCTAATTCTTTTGTCTTCCAATATGTATAGTTAATTCTATAACTTCCATTCTGCGTAATGTTGGAAAGGTTATTGTAATGAAATTAAGATAAGAAAAGTACCATAGAATTCAACATTAGTGATGCATCAGTTAGTCACATATTTAAAATCTCCTTTTGATGTAGTATTAGTCTGAGCTCCAAATAATGTATCAGTTAGTCATCGATTTCGAAACTCAATGTGATTTTATTCAGTAAATAGATCTTTGGGAGTTTCATTGTGTTGCTTTGTTTGGAAGATCGATAGATTGCACAAGGTTCTTAAATTTGTTAGTAATTTGCAAATCTATGTGATATCCCTGGCATGGAAGTTCTACTGGTGTTCAATCGAAAAGCATAAGCAAATAGAAATGACATGCTTGCTATGTTGAAGGCCCCTGTCAGAAAATATAAGCATGTTTATATGTATGCTAGGATGCTTCATATTAATTTTGGTAGCATTTGGATGATATTTGATGGGATTGCATTTGGATGATACTAAGGGTAGAAAATATAAGCATGTTTATCTCTTAAGTCAGTTTATTTATAAATAGCATGTTTTCTTCCTTTAAATCTGATTAATATTTAATATTAGTAAAATTTGTATTTTGTGCCAAAAGACAATCAATTAAAAAAATGATGCAGATTTTGGCATAAGATCCTGCTCAGTTTGTTAAACTTTAATTTTGGCATAATATTCAGTTGAACTTTAATTTTCTTCTACAGTTTAAGCTCTGTAAAATGACACAAATAAATTGATGTAATGTGTTGTTGTTTGTGTGCTTCATTTGGTCAATTGCCAATCTTTTTGACACTGCTATTGTATCCTCATGCAGTTGTTTGAGTGAGTAAATGGTGTCTTCAGTGTTGACATTCATACATTCTCTTACCTTCTAAATTACATTTCATGTATGTGTGTGTGTATATATATAGTTGTCTTTTATTTTTTAAACCAGTTCTTCCCCTTTTGAGATATGTAATACCAACCTAATTATTAAATAAATTCCTCTTTGTTTGTTTTTTGAGATATAGCATTCCAAACCTTTTTTTTTTTTTTTTGCAAATATTTTGTTTCCTTATCCATCTCTCGTGACTCAGGAAAACCATGTGATCTCAAATCCACCTCAATGGCATGCTTATCCAAGCAAAAGTTGTTTCTCTGCCGAATAGGTTAATTATGTTGTGGACCTTTCAAGTGCCTTGGGATCAATGTTGGGAGTTTATGAGGTTGATTTATTGATTAGCAAGTCTGGGCGATTGAGGTATATTTGAGTTATGTAGTATGTTATCTTTGTTGAACCCAAACAGTCATGAGTTCATTGTTCATTTAATGAATAAGTTTTTCAATTGGTGTTTTAAATCAATATGAGATGCCAATTTCGCTTTTGCTTGATTAAGTTGAATCCACTTTTAGAGGCATTTGGCAATGCAAGGACGATTATCAACTATAATTCAATGCCTCTATTAATTCAGGTGATTTCTTTGCTTTCTGTCAAAGGCTCTTATCTTCAGACTCTAATTTTTTACTCTCATCAAATCCTTCCTGAATATTTAATAGCTTTTAAATACATCGTTTTGTTATGCTATACTATCCAAAATACATAGTGTTGTTAGTTTGTCTTTGTTATATACAGTGTTCAAATCTGCAAAACGTTCGGATAATTCTTACTTCTTTGCTCTCAATAGTAAAAATTGATAATCTCTATTGTTTATGATTTGGTTACTCAATAATGAGTTTGATTTGGGGTTTTGAGTGTGGTTTAATCCTTATCTCTGATGTTTATTTTTACTTATTTATTTTCCTCTTGGTTTCTCTTATGCTTCAGCCTCCATAATGTGTTGCCTCCTCTTGGTTTCTCTCAAGTTTTTGCAAGTATATTTACAAAATGGAGCTATTTACAAAAATCAATTAGGCTTTTTGTGTTCATATATTGAACTGCCTTTAACCTTTTATGGTACTATTATTTGGATCATTTGGTTCTAAATGAGTTATAACACTATAGGAAATGGGCTCTTTTCCTTTGTGTGGTAAACTTTTGTGTTCGAATGTTCTTTGGCAATAGGTAATTGTGCTTCTTTTATGGTAGTATTATTTGGATCACTTGGGTCTAAATGAGTTCCAACACTATAGGAAATAGGCTCTTTTCCTTTGTGTGGTAAACTTTTTTGTTGGAATGTTCTTTGTCAATAGGTAATTTTGCTTTTGGGTTTCTATAATATCTGTTAAAACAACACGTGCTTTTATCCTCTGAAACTGAAGCTAGGTTACTTTTTCTTTTTCTTTCTCGATTTCTAATCCTTTAGTAGTTATTACATTAGATCTCATGGGAGTTTCTCATTGTAATATGTGTAATTCTAAATGTGTATTTTACACAAGGGTGTGGCCAGTGTCTGATAAGTTAATGCAAGAGGTGGTGAATTTTATAAGAACCAACAATGACCAACTTCAGAGCCTTTAGGTAATAAGGTGAACAACTTCAGAGGCATTTCTTTCAAGGGGGTTCAATGGGGTATTGACTTCTTTTTTGGGCTTTCAACATTAATGTGCTTATGTACTATATGTCTGACATGTTCAGATAGAAACAGAAAGAGGGTTGTAAAAATAAAAGTCAGATAATAAAGTTAAGAGTCATTGGAGATGGAAAAGTGGCTGATTTTGGCGTGTTGTTGGTGTTTTTGACATTATTTACCGATTGGAGGTATTGGCATTGAAGCACAAGTGTTAAGATTTCGGCAAGTGTAACGAATCGTACAAGTAATAAAGTGATAAGTGAGTTATCGTTCCCACAAGGATTGAGAGTTTTGATAATTAACGTAAATAAACTTGTAACTAATTGAACTATTGAACCAATATGGATGTGTTTGATGTAACGACCCGTTTCCGGACCGCTACTAAGCTAGAACAATTCTGAATGCAAGTAGGTTTTCGAAATAGTACTCTTCGTGTCTTTTGGAATATGCTGTAAATTTTTTTTTCTTTTTATAAACAAGCGTCTTTTGTAACACACATTCAGAGTACGAGCAATGTTTTGAAACATGATGGAATTATAAATGCAATCGACTACTGCAACTAAATAAAGACATACACACATGCTACCAAAAGATAATCCGTTGAAGAGTTTTACACACCGAAAGCAGTAAATGAATATGCATAAGCAAGAATATACCCTAAGTATGAAAACCCTACAATATTACTACCTGAGGTACTCTCGGCAGTTACTCACGCAGGGGGCTATTCCAAAAGCAAAACCTTGACACCTAAACAACAACTGTCACAAAGTCAAACAAATGACAGACTGGTCACCAACCCAAAACCATAAATAAAATAGTTAAACATTCTTAACTACACAACTACACCAATTTCCTGGCAGTCCTCCTCCGTCTGGTCATTCGCATCCTCGTCAGTTCCTCCACGCGAAGGTTTCTAACACGCCTTCAATACAAACATATCGGCCGAGAGTGGGGGTTTAACTCCAAGCCGAGGGAATCTCCATGCTCGGGTAGTCAGAAGCCACCTTCGGTGATGTCGTCGTCGCCGAAATCTTCACCACGTCTGTCATCGCCTGGGTTACCATCATTAATTGAAGGAACCACTGGCAAGGGTCAACTTCTCATCGTAAAAAGATATAGCAAATCACAAAGCGTTAAACAAACAACAACATACACATTTCTCAAGGCGTAACTCCAGACTCTCTCACGACTCACCTCACGACTCATCTCATGACTCATTCTCTCTCGACACTTCGACAACTTCCGGAACAACGAACAACGCCCTTGAATTCCGGCCTTAGCCTTGAGCTCTTCCACTACTCTAGGAGATTCAAGTCGAAGTTACCCAACGCCACGACAATGGACCACGCCCCTGAACATCCAGCCGAAGCTTTGAGCTCTTCCACTACTCTAGGATATTCGGGTCGAAGTCACCTACTACACGACAATAGTCAACGTCATTGAACATCCGACCGAAGCCTTGAGCTCTTCCACTACTCTAGGATATTCAAGTCGAAGTCACCCACTACACGACAATAGACAACGTCCTTGAACATCCGGCCGAAGCCTTGAGCTCTTCCACTACTCTAGGATATTCAAGTCGAAGTTCAAAAACGACACGACTAGCTCTCACACTCGATGAACAGTTCGCCGCATACAATATTCAAAGAGTGGTACGCAAGATTATTCGACCACATATCAAATAATAAGAGTATGCTTAATATGAAGAAACGCAATTCAACAACTTAAGCAATAAAAGCAGTTTGCATGAAGAAACGCAATCCAACAAGCAATACGCAATTTGCAGCATGCATTCAATCTCATATTAAATAATTGCACAGCTTAACAACAACAGTCGACAATCAAATCATAGAATCCATCCCTCTGCAACTCGATGGAGTTCACAAAGAGGAACAAACAAGTGTGGGGGGGTTGGGGACAGCTGCCAACCACTTGCAGACAGGCCCACTAAATGATCATAATAATGCTTAAACAATAAAACTAAGGGGTACGAGACCCTCACTTCAAACCCTGAGGTTCTCAGACTTCTTCGATGTAGAAACTGGAAATTAAATTCCTTAAAAATGTCTAAGAGTTGCCCTTACACAAGGACATACAACAATAAAAGCCTACAAATGTCTAGAAGTGCCCTTACCACGAACAGTCGCTAACGTCGCTCCGAAATCCTCAAGTCCGCGTCGCTCGGTCTTCGGAATCATGATTCCTATCACAACGAACAGCTTAGCAAAATCTATAAGTTCTAACTAACTTAAGCCCTTCGCTTAGCCCTTTTTCTAACCAAACTCACTTAAGCATTTTTAAATAATTAGCTACTAGAAAATAAATAAGGTTTTAAAATCAAGTACTTTTTGAAAGGGTAGCATAACACATAACAATTTAGAAATCTTAACTTACTTGAAAAAGATAAAGTTTTTGAAACTAAAATCTTTTCTTGAAAGCTTTAAGCAAACAACATGCAATTAACAACTTTCATAAATTTAAAGTCTAGAACACATACTCATGAAATTATTTAGACAAGTTCACAAATAAAATCTTCCTTGCCTTACCCTATTAGGCCTCTCGACCACACCCTTCTTTTCTTAAAGAAATAGCAAAAATCTCTTTTAAATATACAATCATTTCTATATATGATTCACAAGACTAACAATTTCGTGTAACAACTAGCTCACTTGCATATAACAATCAATACGTATAGAGAAATGTAAATCAAGTATCAAAACTATTTTCCAAATACTCATAACCAAAGGATTTTCACACAACTTCTTAACTAACATTTGAGTCCAAAACCTTTTTACCAAACAACTTCAATGGAAGACCACTTTCTAACCCAAGTCATGATAAGTATGCAAAACAATTTTTTCCTTTGATTCAAACCTTTTCAATCATGCCACTAACAATGCTAATAACTCAAGAACAAGATCCAAATCAATTTCATTTCAAAATTAATTTCCAAAACCAATTAGGAGAAAGTTACAAAATAGTTTTCCTCTCCTAATTTCCAACTAGGGCTCGCAGCCCTTACTCCCTTTCACTCCCAAAAATTTGCAAGTTTCCAAACCTTTGTCCAAAACATTTTTAAATCATACTCATGATGAAGCTAATTAATCAAGAACAAGTCAATTAAATTTTACATGCCATATTAGTCCTTCAAGAATCATTTTTTTTCACAAAACCTAAACTAACTCTCTACTAACTCATGCATAATCAATCCAATAACAATTAAGTCACTCAAGGCATGTTATTCATCAAGTAAACACATGGTTCAACAATTAAAATCTACATTTTCCCTTCTTAAAGAATAGGTACCAACCCTTAAATAACAAGTTAAGCATGCCAATTCCAAAACTACTACTCAACAATGATCAAACAACTTTCAATAATTCAATTAAACCTCTAATTACTTGATTCAAGTGAGGATCACACAATTTCCCTCTTTCCACCACTTAGGGTTTTTGCTCTAGAGCTCAAAGAAAGGGGTGAGAGTGTTTCATCTCCTCTTGATCATCATCAATCAACAAACAACACGAAACAAGCAAGAAATTAAGAATAGAAACAAGAAAAAGGGGAGGGGCGCTGTTTGGGGCTGATCAAGGGGGGAAGAAAATGGGTTTTCCACTTACTTAGATGGTTGGGATGGAGATGATGAAGTGGAAGAAGAACTAGGAGCAAGTTTGGTGGAGGTTGGAAACCAAAAACTCAAGAAATGGAAGGTTGGAAGCCATGGAACCTTGAAACCCTTTTCTCTCTCAAGAAGAGGAAATGAAGAAGATGAAATGAGAGTGATGAGGGAGGGTCACGAGAATGGGGGGCTGCATATAGCCCTTCTTTCATTTTTTTTTATATAAAAAAAACATAGTTAATAAGAATAGTTTAATAAAAAGGATTTTCAAATTAATCACACAACTAATGACACCTAGCAACTTTATGAGATGCTAATCACATCATCTAATTCTACCCATCTAATCTCACATCTCTCATGATTACCCACTAATCCTAGAGTGTAGGGGTTGTTAAAACACGGCGTCGAAAAAACCGCGTTACCGATGAACTCGCGAAAATTAATTTAACGAGAAATTAATTCATTGCGTGATAATATTTAATTATAAATAGTAAAAATCATGCCAAATACTCAAAAATAGTCTCAACAAGTTACGATTCGATTTTCATCGAAATCGGAGTTCATTTAGAATTTTATCTGTGGCGAAACTGCTCGGCGATTCGAAATGCGACGAAACTACGTTAGAATTTTTCGACGATATTCGAACCGTGAATTAATATAAAATATTAACTCTAAAATATAATTTGATATTGATTTAATTAATACACTTAATTAGGGAACAAGAAATTGCTTATTATAGCATAAATACGACAAAATACACTAAATAGCGCTAATTAACGCATCGTAAAAATATGCGTGTTACATTTGAAGTATTCGTGACTTGTGTCAAAAACAGAAACAGTAAATAACAAAACAAGTATTTGGATTTTAAGGAGAAATAAAAATGATTAGGGATAGAATCCTTTTGTTTCAACCTTAATGTTTTTGAATTCAAGTCCAATGCAAGTAACTTATGAATCATTTGAAGTTTAAATACACAAGTTTAGATTAATGAAAATTCATTTCCTATTAATCCCTTTGATTGAATCAACAAGTCCTAATTCCTTAGGTGCAAATTAATTAAATCAAGCACAAAGATTAAAGATTCATACAAACTCATACCAAAAGAATTATATTCCTATAACCCTATTAAGCATGTCCAATGATCCCAAAGCAAGTCTAAAACCCCAATTTTTCAATTGATGTTAAGACCCTAGTTCAATCAATAGTGATCAATTATCGAAATGCATTAAGAAAAGAGATAAAAGATTAAATAACATAAATTAGACTTGCATTGAAATTCTGAATAGTTACATAAAGATATCCATAAAATTCATCTTACCCTAGTCTAAGAGGTTTAGTTCCTCATGAAGGAAGAGAAACTGATCCATAAAGATGAGAAGGTTGCAAGAGACTCCATTGATTCTTCAATTCTTGTTCCCAAGGTTGAATCCTCTTTGGAGATGGCAAGGAATCAACCCCCCAGCAGCTCCTTGGCTCACCAACGGCGTTTTAGGTTTTCAACAGTGTCAAAAAAGTGCTTCTGTTTCTGAAAAACGCGATATTTAACTGATACAGCGCAATAGGTGTGCGCTAAGTGCGCGTTCCACGCCCGCTGAAATAGCAGGACATGATTTCCTGCTCTCCAAACGCACTCCAAATGATCTTCACGTGTGGACAGACAGAAACAGCAGTAATTTCGTGCCCAGGGTGCTCTTCTGGTGCTCTTCACGCGCACAGGAACATTTTTTTGAACAGAATCTTGGTGTATTGTGAAGGGTTTGCTCTTTTGGTCTTTGCTCCTTGACTTCATTCCTCTTGGCATTTTTGCTCAACGATCGTACTCTAATTCCTGTGCAAATAAAGATAAAAACTCGGCATAACACTGCACAATATAGATTAGGGAACAAACAAGGTGAACCAATGAATTTATCAGTTTAAGCACATAAATGACTTCAAAAGTTCTTCATTCATCATGCAAAAACTCAACTTTAGCTACCTAAATATTCATGTGATGAAGATTTATCACAACCCCAAACTTAGCTCTTTGCTTGTCCTCAAGCAAACTAAATTAAAAACGGGGGTCAGAGTGAAATTAATGGATGGATCTCCAATCTCCACTATCAACTCATGCTCAATCTATCTTTTTCTCTCACATTTTTCAGAAAGTGACCACTCAAGCATTCTTGAATCACTTTTTCCCCAATTTAGCTCTATAAGCAAACATGCAATCATCAATTATGCTCAACTTCTCTTAATATCCTCACCACAAGTATTGCTCTTCCACTCAAGTGTTTCTATGGTTATTCTCTCAGTCACATCACAATGCAACACCCTACCATAGGCTTGAAAAGGCTCTTGAAGAGACAAATGCAATGCAATGCAACAAACACACTTTAGAGGACTTTTGGGTTGTAATGGGGCTTAGGTAAGGGTAGGAATTCATTTGGATAGTGGGCTTTCATACTTGGAGTTAGACTCAAATCATTTCATACATGCATAACCCACTTCCCATATTGTTGAATCCAAAGTTTTCCAAGACACCTTCCAACACACTTGCATTACAAACAAAAGGGGTGCTCTATTTGCACAGTCTTTTTTTTTTAATTACAAAACAAAAAGGGAGTTATATAAATATTATTTTTTTTGTGTTTTGTTTTTTTTTTCTTTCTCTCCCTCTTGTTTGTTTTTCTTTTTCTAATATAAACCTCAAACTTAGTTCACATCCACCCCAAACTTAAAATTTTTGCTTGTCCTCGAGCAACCCCAAACTTAATCAATGTGCCAAGACATGTTACAAAATGACCCTTACCTAACTCCAAGTAGATGGGGACAATTGGTTTTTCGGTCTTAGGCTTGTAATAAGGTTGTATCACAAAGAATGGGTAAAACAGCTCAAAGGGGCTAGCAAAAGACAATATTATTCAGGTGGGCTATTTAGGCTCTAGCTGTTAATAAGAATTTGCCTCAGTGTGTAAGAACATGCAAGTAAATATTACTAAGAACCTAGTCAAGTTCTGACGAAAGTCACATGCAATGGAAACACAAAAGAAGAAAATCATCTATTTGGCCCAAAATTCTCACAGGCTATTGATCAGAGACAGTCAAGCACAAAAGAGTCATGCAGCGCAAAGTCACAGAAACATGCTTCTAAGAGTTTTAATTTAAGGGATTTTTTAGATCAATAAGAAGCATGGCGAGTCACAATCCAACCACTTGAATACCAATTCATGAGCATGCATATGATATAGAAGATGAAAACCACACCCAAAAGGAATCACTCATCAAAGCAACACTTCTCAGCCAAAAAAATTCAGTACAAAGATAGAAAAACTAAAATAAAATAAACAAGAAATACAAAAAGAAAAGTAGAGATAAGGAAATCAAAACCGAAGTGGTGAGCCGCCCGACTCAACCGCTGAGTGAAGTGAACAGGTGGGCCGCCAGACGCCACGCTAAGTGAACTGAAACAGGTGGGCCGCCCGACGCCACCGCTGAATGAACTGTAACAGGTGGGCCGCCAGACGCCACCGATGAAATCGCACCAAAGGGACTAAGGTTGCTGTCCCGAAGGTCCAGGTCTGGGAAACTACACCGGATAAATATCTGCCCCAGGATCCACCTGCTCTCCTCTATGAAATGTATGCATGGCTCTGTAGAGAGCCTGTATCCCACTCCGATGCTCCTGAGCTAACCTTTCCATACTATTTTGTTGCTCCTGAGCTAACCTTTCCATTCCCTCTTTGTGCTATATGGTAAGGGTATCAATCCTTGCTTCTAGCATCTGAAAGTCTGCCCTGATTGGCTGGAGATGAGCTGCAGAGGCATCAAAATCTTCTTCTGGATGGGCCTCTACTGCAGGTACCTGCTGGTGAGCCTGACCCTGGAAGGGTAATATGTTTGCTCTGATCCAGCCTCCAGTTATTATTTGTTTCTTTTTCATTTGTGTCTCTCCTTCTGATGCAAATACCCCGACTCTCGCACAAAGCTTGGCAACCAGACTAGCATGCTGCAGCCACCTTTGTTTCATGTCCGCATTTGCCATAGCAAACAACTCGGTGGCTAACATACTCCCGACATTGATAGGCTCCCTTAGTATGATGGAAGCTACCAAATCTACTCTCTGGAAGTTCAGCTCAGAAGAATTTGTGTATGGTATCAATGGGTGTAGAACAAAATTAGCCCACCCCCTGGCAAAAGGAGTAAGGGCGGCAGTCAACATTTTCCTGGGTGACTCATCCTGGTTCCAAAACCAATCCTTGTCAGGCATGCACAATGCATTTCTAATCTCAGTTCGATTTCCACTGTCTGTCTTTGGATTTCTCAGGAGTATGGCCGCATAACCGCAATTTGGTATGTTTGGTTGCCCAAACATGTCATTGATGGTCTCGGCATTAAACTGAACATACTCTCCCCTCACATAGCTGGTGTATGGTGACATGTTTACGGGCCTCTCCTCGTCGGGAGGTTGATATGCATTGGCAAAAAATTCTATTGCCAATTGTCTGCTTGCATTCTTCGGGTAAGATACCAAACTTTCCCACCTTCTAGCCCTGATGTTTTCTTGTATGTCAGGGAATTCGCCTGCTTCTACCACCAATGCTCTTTCTTTGACGAATTTTCTGTCTCCAGGAATTGAATCAAATCTTTTCTTGCACCCTAGAGAACAGAAGTAATGTATGTCATAACTCTGTGAAGACGAACCAGCAGTCTTCTTCCTCTTTCCTGATCTGCTTGCCATGTTCCCTACTTAAAAGCAATCAATAGTGTACAAAAATTTTCAAAGGTTAGCAGCAGCACAAACTCAATTGCCATGGTTTCCTCTTTATTAATTAAAACAGTGCAAACACCAAAGGAAACCATGACTTGGGAGGCAACAATTGTCAACACCCATCCAAACAACGAAATTCAAGGAATTAAGAAAAATCCCTTCAATAAGCATGAATGTTTGTCATTTGGGTTTGTATGTTGTCTCCAAATATTGGTGCTCACAAATTAATGAAACAAAAAAAAGTTCTTGAGCACCAACTTTGTCATTCCAACCATTCATCAACATATAGCATGCATGTAATGAACTATCCCTAATTCCTACTCCCGAATGCTTCACATGCATTTTAACAAACACTTAGTGTGCACAACTTTGCTAATTCATGGCAAGATGCAAATACAACTCTCACACACCCCAAACTTAAGTGCTCAACATCAAAGGGCCTAGAATGTAGCAAACTGATAACTCTTAGAAATAAGAGTTATTTATGCTTTTATGACTATGAATCATGCGAGTTTAAGAGTAATTTAGATCCTTTATTTATTAGATTTATGTAAATAATGAGATTTCCCTTGTTTGGAGCTGTTTAAGGTACTTTTGTGCTTTTGTGAGTATTTTGATGTGTTTTGACATTGTACAGGATTTTTATGAAAATTGCTCAGTGCCAAGTTTGGTGTCATGCCATGACACTGTGTTGTTAACAACCCCTGGAATTAAAGCAGCAACGTGTGATCTTTCATTTGAGCTAAACAAAGGACTCTGTCCTTATCTGTATTGCTGCAGGAAGCCTTTTTAGTGGTCCCCTCCTATCATACTACAATTTCTCTCAGCTCACTACAGGACAAAAGCTCTCATTTTTTGGCCCAAAGATAGCATCTTTATGGGGATCCACAATGTTAGCCCATTTAAAGAAGAGTCTGTATAAAGACAATGACCTAATTAAGAGAGGAGGCCGGTTCTGATTTTTCTCTACTAGGGCAGCATCTGTCCCTTCTAAAAGAAGCAGCCACATCTCTTCTCTTCCTTTTCAAACACCATTAATTCAAGCTTTTAGCTTTATCCATGGAGAGAAAGAACTTGTTCAGGACAGATTGAAGCAGATTCAGCAAGACATTGTTGTTTAAGGAGTGGTTCTCGAGCTCACAAAGCTGGGAGCAATTTCTGTTTACTGTTTTATTCCATAACTGTAATATTTTCTAAACTCTTACTCTAGTGCCATGGATTCTGTTTTTTGGCACCAGTTTCTGTTGTTTTATTTTTAGGCTCATTATGAGCTAATTTTCTTAAGTTAGGATGAAGTGATTTTGTATTGAAACCTGGTTGGTGAATGTCTATTTGTCTTTGCCTTTGTATCTTTGTCTCATGCAATTTCATTGCTTACATATTTAACTTGAGCCTGATCAACTTTAGTTAGGTACATGTATGTTAGGTTATGAAAGGTGGTAACATGCTGATTTCATGAGGCAATATAAGGGGTATCAATTTAAAGGACACTTTAATTGATTTTGATTAAACTAGACATAGGAAATCTGTCTTGTAGGGTGTTCTTGGCCACATTAACTAGACAAGGGGGCACATAATGGGGGCTTAGACATAAGGTACCCTTTACTTAACCCTGGTGAAAGTGCTGAAAGGCACACACATTAGTGCCATGCGCCCAGATGCCAAATGGCACTGACTTATGGCACTGAAACCAACCTGGTGGAAATATGAATGAACTGATTCCTAGCTGTCTTTACTCATATTTTACACAAATCACTTGCTTAATTCTGTTTTTTTCAGTTATTAAAACCACAAAAACTTGATGTTTATTTTCTATTTTTATTATTTACTCACTAACTCACTTACTATTGGAAAAACTTGTGAAATCAATTAATCAATCCTCGTGGAAACGATCTTGACTTACTCTTTACTACTTGTTGCGATTGTGTATACTTGCACAACTATGTTATTATTTCACACAACAAGTTTTTGGCGCCGTTGTCGGGGATTGAATTAGTTAAATTCACATAGTTTTGAATTTAGTAGGTTTGTTAGTTGAGATACTCTAATTCTTTTGGTGTTTGTGTTAGCAGTTAGTGCACACATCTGCACATGCACAGGCACACTGCACCTGAATACCAGTTGGATCCTAAAATTGATAGGACTTTCAGAAGGTTGTTAAGGGAGAGGCAAGATTTTTGTGCATTAGTGTCACGCAATCATGGCGACATCGTCCCTTTACTGAGGAAACAATTCCAGATGAGCGGAGTGTCCATTTTGAGTGCAGTCAACATAGCCACTACCAAGCTGCAGTGGTGAATGCTGATATCATAGGCATGGCCAATGATAGGGATAGACCAATGAGGGATTATGCTGTTTTTGATCCTCAAACTATGCATACTGGCATAGTTAGGCCTGAAATCACCACAAATCACTTCGAATTTAAGCCTATGATGTTCCAAATGCTGCAAACTGTGGGCCAATTTGGTGGCACCCCTCAAGAAGACCCTCACTTGCACTTGAAACTGTTCCTTGAAGTATGCAGTAATTTCAAAATTCCAGGAGTTTCAAATGATGCTTTCAGACTTAGGTTATTCTCATATTCCTTGAAAGATAGAGCCAAGGCTTGGCTAAATTCATTAGAGCCTAACTCTATTACTAACTGGAATGGAATAGCAGAAAAATTCCTCACCAAGTATTTCCCTCCAATCAAGAATGCTAGGATGAGGAATGAAATTACATCATTTAGGCAAACTGAAGAAGAATCACTGTTTGAGGCTTGGGAGAGATTTAAAGAGCTGCTCAGAAAATTCCCTCACCATGCATACCTATTTGCATTCAAATGGAAACATTTTATAATGGTCTTTCAGGAAGAACAAGAGGCATGCTTGATGCTTCTTCTGGTGGTGCCCTCTTGGCACAGTCATACAATGATGCTTATGAGAAAATTGAGACCATTGCTGCAAACAGTTATCAGTGGCCCATTGCCAGATTGAGTGCTACAAAGAAGGTTGCTGGAGTCCATGAAGTGAGTGAAATGACAGCCTTGTCTGCACAGGTGGCTGCAATTGCAAACATGTTGAAAAATCTTAATACTGCTGGTGTCAACACAGCACCTGTTAATTCTGCAGAATCTGCACCTACTCAAGCCAAGGCTATTTCTTGTGTGTATTGTGGAGGAAGTCATCTATATGAGGAGTGCCCTAGCAACCCTGTATCTGTCAATTATGTAGGGAATTTCAACAAAAACAATAATCCTTACTCCAATAGCTACAACCCTGGGTGGAAAAATCACCCAATTTTTTTTTGGAGCAAGAGTGTTCTTTGCGGTGCAGCTTGACACAAGACTGCGGTGCGAAACAAAGACTGCCGCAGAAAACTCATTGGAAGTCATGCTGAAGGCTTTCATGAATGAAACTAAAACCCAATACCAGAGCCAAGGAGCTTCTATTAGAACTTTAGAAACACAAATTGGGCAAATACCTACTGCTATCACTGAAAGGCACATTGGCTCCTTGCCCTCCACCATTGAACCTCCAAAGCAAGAGCAATTAAAGGCTATCTATTTGAGAAGTGGAATGAGCTTATCGATCCCTTAAAGAAGCATGAGGCTAACACCGGCAAGTTTATAAAAAGCGGGGACTTTATACCCCGAAACAACAATTGTTAATGAAGATTCTGCAGACACATTCTTTGGTGCCGTCCCAAAGACTGTTGCAGAATCAACATCAGCTACCTTGTACCCAAACTGATTCGGAATTACCACCTCCACCATTCCCTCGAGAGGTTGAAGAAGGCCCATCAAGAAAAACAATTTGGCAAGTTCATGGAGACTCAAGCAATCGTGATATCAACATTCCTTTGGTTGAAGCACTTCAAAAAATGCCAAATTACATTAAGTTTATGAAAGATGTTCTAACAAAGAAGAGGAGGTTGGGAGAATTCGAGACAGTAGCTATGACTAGGGAGTGCAGTATGCTGATGCAGAGCAAGATTCCACAGAAACTAAAAGATCCTGGTTGTTTTAACATTCCCTGCACTATTGGTGACACTTATTGTGAGAGAGCTCTATGTGACTTAGGGGCAAGCATTAATCTAATACCTAAGTCCATCTTCCAACAGCTTGGAATTGGTACGGCCAGGCCTACAACACTGACTCTGTAACTGGCAGACAGAACTCTAGCCTATCCAGAAGAAAAATCGAAGATGTGCTTGTTAAAGTTGACAAATTGGTATTTCCTACTGACTTTATTATTCTTGATTTTGAAGCTGATGTTGAGGTGCCTATTATTTTAGGTAGACCTTTCCTTGCCACAGGGAAAACATTGATTGATGTGCAGAAGGGTGAACTCACTATGAGAGTCAATGATCAAGAAATCAAATTTAATGTTCTTAATGCTCTCAAGTATCCTGCAGAAAATGTTGAGGAGTGTTCTTTTGTCAGAACCATTGATTCTTTGGTTCAACATTAGTTGTTGAGGGATAAAGATGTGTTAAAAGAAGAATTGACTGACATTGACAGTGGGATCAAGCAAGAAAGGGAATCAGAAAAGAAAGAAGTTGTGAATCAATTGTGGGCTAGAAAATATGAGTTATTGAGGCTCAATGATAAGAGTTTCTAAGCCTATGTGCCTTCTGTGGAAAAGCCTCCTGAATTAGAGTTGAAGCTGCTGCCTCCACACTTAAAGTATGCTCGTTTTGGAGAGGAAAACACACTTCCTGTAATCATGGCTGCTATCATTATGGTGGAGGATTGCATTCAAATTGTAAAGGATGAACAATTTGATCCACACAAATTCAAGAGAAAAAAAAAACTGTTGAAGAGGCTGTGATCACCATCACTGGTGATGAGGTGGATGAGCCCATTGCTAGCCTGCTGAGAACACCAAAGAGAAGGAGCTTAAGGCTCCAAGCAGGGATTTTCTCACCCTAATCTTTTATTATTTTTTTAGTAGTAAATATTTAGTATGTTTGTTTGTTTTGTGGTTTGCTGAAATTTGTTTTAGTTTGCTCATAGGTTGCTTAATTTGTTGTTTTTGTGTCAACCCTTCATCTAGCATAGAATTTTTGCAGTAGGGACACTGCAAGGTTTTGTGTTGGGGGGAGGGACAGTTTAGGTTTAGTGTTGTTGTTGTTGTAGCAGTGCTGTCCTATTTTGCTGTTAAAAAAAAATTTGGTTGACACATGGGCTGAACTTAATGAGGAAATTGTGCTTGATTGTGTTGGAACTTTGTGCTGATTGCAAATTGATAGGAACACTGACCTTTGACACAAAACCCTTAGCTTAAGAGAAAAGAATAGGTAGCCTATAAACTAGTTGATGTTGAACCCTTAGAATGGACTGAACCTTGTTGCCAAATTTGACCAATGAAGGAGGATTAGGTAAAAAGATAAGTTTGGGGGTATGCTCATTGTAAAGATTTAAAGAATAGGACGATGCACACATTAGTAATCAGAAAAAGCAAAAAATACATAAAAAAGAAAAGAAAAAAAAAGAAGTTTCTTTGTTGAGTAACCGGGTAACTTCATTACAATTGTTGTTATTCGCGTCAAAAGGCAAAGAGATGAAACATAGAAAAAGGCAAAAAGATTAAAAATTGAATGAGTGTGCATTGATCCCATGTTTTTTTAGTTTGTTTGTGATGTTTTGCTTATCATGTAGCCCCTAGTACCTACAATTGTAAGCCTAGTCCCCTTTGTTAGATTAGGAGGTGCAAGTTAGGAAAATTCTTGGGGGGAAAACTGAGATGAACTTGATGGATCTATACTAGCTTTTTGATTGAGCATAAGGGTGCACACACACACTTGAAATCAGTGGAACAAATCAAGGAAGCATGAAGCACAAAGGGGTTGCTTGACAAAGTGTTAGTCTGAAAGTGAAGCCATGTGGAAACCACTCAATCAAAATTTTGCTGTTTGAATTCACTTGTTCAGTGCTGCAGCATTTGTGACAATTTTTCTGTTTTCTACTGTTGTCCATGTGTCATTACTTGAGGACAAGCAATGGTTCAAGTTTGGGGGTGTGATAACTCTTAGAAATAAGAGTTATTTATGCTTTTATGACTATGAATCATGTGAGTTTAAGAGTAATTTAGATCCTTTATTTATTAGATTTATGTAAATAATGAGATTTCCCTTGTTTGGAGCTGTTTAAGGCACTTTTGTGCTTTTATGAGCATTTTGATGTGTTTTGACATTGTGCAGGATTTTTATGAAAATTGCTCAGTGCCAAGTTTGGTGCTATGCCACGGCACTGTGTTGTTAACAGCCCCTGGAATTAAAGCAGCAACGTGTGTGATCTTTCATTTGAGCTAAACAAAGGACTCTGTCCTTATCTGTATTGCTGCAGGATGCCTTTTTAGTGGTCCCCTCCTATTATACTACAATTTCTTCAGCTCACTACAGGACAAAAGCTCTCATTTTTGGGCCCAAAGACATCATCTTTATGGGGATCCACAATGTTAGCCCATTTAAGGAAGAGTCTATATAAAGACAAAGACCTAATTAAGAGAGGAGGCTGGTTCTGATTTTTCTCTGCTAGGGCAGCATCTGTCCCTTATAAAAGAAGCAGCCGCATCTCTTCTCTTCCTTTTCAAACACCATTAATACAAGCTTTTAGCTTTATCCATGGAGAGAAAGAACTTGTTCAGTACAGAGTGAAGCAGATTCAGCAAGACATTGCTGTTTAAGGAGTGGTTCTCGAGCTCACAAAGCTGGGAGCAATTTCTGTTTACTGTTTTATTCCATAACTGTAATAGTTTCTAAACTCTTACTCTACTTCCATGGATTCTGTTTTTGGCACCAGTTTCTGTTGTTTTAATTTTAGGCTCATTATGAGCTAATTTTCTTAAGTTAGGATGAAATGATTTTGTATTGAAACCTGGTTGGTGAATGTCTATTGTCTTTGCCTTTGTATCTTTGTCTCATGCAATTTCATTGCTTACATATTTAACTTGAGCCTGATCAACTTTAGTTAGGTACATGTATGTTAGGTTATGAAAGGTGGTAACATGCTGATTTCATGAGGCAATATAAGGGGTATCAATTTAAAGGACACTTTAATTGATTTTGATTAAACTAGACATAGGAAATCTGTCTTGTAGGGTGTTCTTGGCCACATTAACTAGACAAGGGGGCACATAATGGGGGCTTAGACATAAGGTACCCTTTACTTAACCCTGGTGAAAGTGCTGAAAGGCACACACATTAGTGCCATGCGCCCAGATGCCAAATGGCACTGACTTATGGCACTGAAACCAACCTGGTGGAAATATGAATGAACTGATTCCTAGCTGTCTTTACTCATATTTTACACAAATCACTTGCTTAATTCTGTTTTGTTCAGTTATTAAAACCACAAAAACTTGATGTTTATTTTCTGTTTTTATTATTTACTCACTAACTCACTTACTATTGGAAAAACTTGTGAAATCAATTAATCAATCCTCGTGGGAACGATCTTGACTTACTCTTTACTACTTGTTGCGATTGTGTATACTTGCACAACTGTGTTATTATTTCACACAACACAAACCCACGATCAGAATCATAAGATTTTCACAATCCACATCTATTTTTCGAAAATTTGTTCCAAATTTGAAAGAACCATGAAAAAAGAACAATGGACTGTGGAAGTGACTTACTTGATGAATGATGGAGTGGGGATGCACAAAAATATGAAGAATTAGCTCTTCAATGCAAAGGTTTTAGGTGTGATTGAGGTTTGTGAAGGATTGGGGTACCTAGGTCTTCTATTCGGTTGAGAAAGAGTGAGAGAGGAGATGAAGCGCAGCTGGTGCACAGGTACATGAACTCGCGAGTGCTCTTGCACGTGGATGGGGAACAGATGACGCGCAAAGAATCAGAACCCACTGACTTGGTGCGCGCAAGGTGCGCTTCTACTACGCGTCGGGTGAGTTCAGCACCTGATTAGTGATGCGCCTTCGTGCAAGCGCAGCTTGAGCGAGGATGGTGCACAGAGAAATAGAGACCTCTGATTTCTTGCGCATAGGATGCGCACCATGTGCGCGCCACGCGCACCCCACCACTTTTTTTTTTGCAATCTAAATTAAAGAAAAATGATACAAGCTTAGGTTGCCTCCCAAGAAGTGCTTCTTTAACGTCACTAGCTTGACGCATGATGGGATGCTCAAGGCTCGTGCAAGACTAGAGCAACCTTTGCCCTGTCAAGCTCTCCTCCCAAATAAGGCTTCAGTCGTTGACATTGACCTTAAAAGATCTTTGAGATGAAATGAGTCTTGGTTTAGATTCAACCTTGGTCATAAGATACTTAATTGCCGAGTGATCAGTGTACACCACAACTTTAGAACCAATCAAATAGGAGCGAAATTTTTCCAAAGCAAAAACTATAGCGAGCAACTCCTTCTCTGTGGTAGCATAGTTGATTTGGTTTTCATTAAGGACCTTACTAGCATAGTAAATGGCATGAAAGAATTTTTCTCTTCTCTGCCCCAAGACAACCCCCACTGCATAGTCACTCGCATCACACATTAGCTCAAATGGTGAATCCCAATCTGGTGCAAATATTACAGGAGCTGAACTAAGTTTCTCTTTTAATAACTCAAAAGCTCTTAAGCATTCTGGATCAAATTCAAATGAGGCATCATTGATAAGGAGATTGCAAAGTGGCTTTGCAACCTTGGAGAAGTCCTTGATAAATCGTCTATAAAAGCCGACATGCCCAAGGAAACTCCTCACTCCCTTCACATTCAACGGAAGAGGTAACTTCTCTATCACATCAATTTTCGCCTTGTCCACTTCTATACCTTTAGATGAGATTTTATGACCAAGCACAATTCCTTCTTTTACCATGAAATGGCATTTTTCCCAATTCAAAACTAAATTGGTCTCCATGCATCTTTTAAGAACATCCTCAAGGTTAGCCAATCAAGCATCAAAGGAAGTGCCAAAAATAGAAAAATCATCCATGAAAACCTCTATAGACCTTTCAATCATATCAGCAAAAAATAGAAAGCATACATCTCTGAAAGGTTGTAGGAGTATTGCAAAGGCCGAAGGGGATTCGTCTATAAGCAAAAACCCCAAATGGGCAAGTGAATGCAGTCTTTTCTTGGTCCTCAGGGTTGACAGAAATCTGATTATACCCGAAATAGCCATCAAGGAAACAATAGTAAGCTCGTCCGGCTAATCTCTCAAGCATCTGATCCATAAATGGAAGAGGGAAGTGGTCCTTGCGAGTGGCTTGGTTAAGCTTCTGGTAGTCAATGCATATTCGCCAACCTGTGACAGTTCTAGTAGGAATCAACTCATTTTTTTTCATTTTTTACCACTGTCATTCCTCCCTTCTTCGGAACCACATGTACTGGGCTCATCCATGCACTGTCAAAAATAGGATAGATCATTCCCGCCTCTAGAAGTTTCAATACCTCCTTCCTCACAATTTCTTTCATAGTCGGATTGAGACTTCTTTGCGGTTGAACCACTGGATTGAACTCTTGGACTAACCTTATCTTATGCATGCAAAAAGCTGGACTAATGCCCTTTAAATCTGAGATAGTCCATCCAATTGTCTATTTGTGTGTTCTAAGCACTCTCACAAGTTTCTCCTCTTCTAGCTTCGATAAGTAGCTACTAATGATCACCGAATTTAAAGCATCATCCCCAAGAAAAACATACTTCAAATGTGGGGGCAATTGCTTTAATTCCGGGCTAGCTTTCTTCTCTATCTCTCCACCCTGCAAGTCTTCTTTCTTTTTAACAATAGCATTTTCAACCTGTAGAGCTTCAAGTTACGTAAGACATCTTTCTATCTCATCTTCCATCTCTTCATCCACCTCCTCAATGGAATTCACTGTCACTTTCTCTAAGGGGTGTGAAGGTTGGTCTTGCTTAAGAAATTCCCCAACTGAGTCATCAATCAAATCAATTCTAGAATATTTTTCAGTATCATCAGGATGCCGCATGTGTAACACCCTGAAGTCCTATTCATGCTTTATTCTAATAATTAGCCTAACTCGCGTAATTAACGGATATAAAAAAATACAAAGGAATTAAAATCGCAACACGAATAAGACTACGACACGCTACGGTGAAATAATACTAAGTGTCTCACATGTAGGTATATAGATAAGTACTTACTATCAGAGTTCAAAGTGTGTAGTGTAGATAGTAATGATACAGTTATCCCAAAAAGAAAGTAAACCTGTGAGGTTAACCTACTGCCTCAACTAAACAAAATAGTAAAACATAGACATAACATAGTATCAAAACTCCTGGCCAACAAATAACCAAACACCTCAGCGAGGGGGAAACTGAGAGCTCTCACTCTGAGAACCCGCCCGCCTAGGAAACAAGCGCCGATAGTCATGAGTTGTCGGGTGGCGAGAAGGACCAGATGTCACTCCTCTCCCACGCCTCTGTCGTCCACGGTGGCTAGACTTGCTGTGATGGCTAATAGGTCGGACCGACATCGACTGAGGAGGCATCGGAGGATAACCTACGTAACCAAAGCCTGGTGGAAACCCTGGAGCCTGCCACAATGCTGAAATGATAGTCTCTGACATATCCGGAAGCCTCCTGAAAAGCTGGCTATAGGAAAACCCGGAATCCTGAAATAAATGGCGATGGTACCCGTATAGATCACTGCCTGACGCACATGGTCAATCTCCCACCCCATGCCATCAAAATCATGGTACTGAATCTCAAAATCACCCCATACGGGGACCCGTGAGGGAAGGAGCATCGACAGGTGTATCAGTGTAAATTGCTCCATCGGGTGCTGCTGCGGTTGCATCCTCCTCCTCAACAAAGTCTAACATACAATAATACATATACACACAGGCATACAAAGACAGGGAGGTAAGAATAACACAATCATCAAAAAGCGGGAAATGCATAGGTAGAATGAATGATTAACAAACCAAACAAACAAGCACATATAAACAAATATGACCTAGCTACCTACTTCCACTTACTCCCATGTCTCTCAATGAATAAATGAGTTATGCGCTTCGACATCTTTTCTTTCTATTGTCACTGTACTCCCCATTTTAGTTAGGAATACTTATTGGCGAACCCCCTTTCCGTTAGGTTATCGTCCCCCATTTTCGTTAGGGACTCCCATCTCCCTTTTTCGATAGAGCATGGGGCGACATTAGCCTAGTCCACGAGGTATTTCCCTTTTCCGTTAGGAATCCTCCTCCCCCTTTTCCGATAGGGATGTCTGTTTTGTCCTTTTCTGATAGGGAACGGAGTGGATCAAACCTACTAGGTGAGATATCCCCCATTTTCGTTAGGGATTCTCTCCATATCACATTCCCATCAAGAATGGAGTGGTCACTAATGCAATATCATGTGCATGCATCTCAACACCTCATAATCATATGTCTCGTATCAGATTATGCACACATTTCCAGATATACCCTTTTTATCATATTAATGCATATTAGAAACTATACTCAGGCATATAGTATGCTAAGGCAACGTACAACACATATTCCACATAGTACACCTTTAATCATGTCACCCTAAGCATGTCACTATTCACATAGAGCACATATGTCACATCTCACAGTTTAGCATATTATCAGACAATCACATTTAATAGTAAAATAATCCTAAGTTAATTGATGGGTCTACCATGCTTATCCTTAGAGGTGGCATACCGTAACCCCTATTCTTAGGTGTTACTGACATCAACCCCTAGTCGGGTTTAGGTCACCCTACACATGCCAAACAGTCATATCTACAATACAGAACCCAATAAAAGTGCATTCTTTCCCCCCACCTGGTAATAGAAGCACTTGGAAGAAAACTGAACACCTGGACGTAACCACAAACTCACCAACAAACACACCAACACTCCCGCACTATGATCTGGTTCAGCCAACAACAAGAAACAAGTTCAAAGTTACCAACAATGTTACCAAACAGTCCACAGTTAACCGGAAACACACAAACGCACTCGGATTAGAATTAGGGCAACTAATAAACTAATTAAAACACCAAGAAAGACCACGACCAGGGGATGGTCTTCCAGTTCCAAAACCATAACTTACCCAAAAATAACTCCAGACAAGCTTCCACAGTCAACCGGTATCCGTGCTATCGCCAAAACCCTAAAATACGAAGAACAGGTAATGAGGAACAATCCAAACAACCAAGGAATCCACGAAATCAGATTTAGGACATGAAGAACAGAGACTCCAATCTTAGTTTCATGATCCATGGAATCTCCTCTGGGAGTTTCGGCAAAACCCTAGCTTGTTCGGTACCCGCACGATCAAACCGGGGTCCAAAACATAGTCTGATTACGGTTAAGAACTAGAATCAATTCAAGATTAAGAAATTGCTAACTGAAACAGAGATGAATAATAGATGGGATTAGAATTTACCTCGACAAAATGGCGATCGAAGATAAGCCCTAACAAGCCCGAACGGTAACAGACGAGTTTATACCGTCGGATTGATAAACAGAGGATTGGAATGAGTTTGATGATGATCACCAAGCTCAAGAACCTTAACAATGGTGGAAACCTGATATGAAAGGCTCTCAGGTCGTGGAAGGGGTGAAAGAAGTGAAAAATCTGATTAAATGGATCAAAGGGCTTAAATAGCCAAGAAAAGTTACACTGGGCGCGCGCCGTGCGCAGCCCTTAGTGCATAGGGAGCACGCCACGCGCCCCTCACAATTACATTGTGTGCGTCACGCGTAACCCAAAGCACACCACACACATCTTTGTGCAACGTCTCTATTTCCATGCACATCACGTGCGCTTAAGCGCGCGCCACGCACACCATTTTGCTGAGATAACTTCGTCCAGATGTTGTTAGCTGCATGCGCGCCACGTGTCGCGTTCCTATTGGCTCACACGCCACGTGTCAAAGCTGACTCATGCTGCTGGCCCATTATGCACCAGTGCACGTCACGCGCATCCATAGGCACAACAGGCGCACGCCACGCGCTCCTGCGTGTACTTGCCCGTTTTTCACGTGATTTCTTTGATTCCGACTTCCGTGCGATCCTGAACTCGATACTCTAACACTTAAACATGATTCCTAACATAAGAGGACATCAAATGGACTTAAGAACAAAGGTTTTAAGCCTCATATACTTGTCCAAAAACTCTCACTCGCTCAAAGGTAGGAACACCTAAAAGCCCTAATCTCAACTCCGATCGTTCTCAAACATAACCAAGCTTCCATGACTCAAACCAAAACCTCATAACACACTATACCAAACTCAAATAACATATCAAACCTCCAAACATGCTTTCACACAACACAGAAAGCGAGCACACCGCCAAAAAGGCCAAGCATGCAGTCAAAACACACTAATCCCTACGTAGGGCACACAAATACGCTTAGTGTAATAACCCGTTTCCGGACCGCTACCGAGCTCAACATACCGAGCTCGAGTTACCGAGCTCAACACACCGAGCTCAAGATACCCTGTATGCGATGTGTTTTAAAATGATACTCTTGTGCCCTTTAGAAAAGTACGGTCTATTATTATTTATTTTTATAAGACCAGCTCGTGCACATCAGAGTAATTACAGCTTTTCGAAAACATGGTGCAACTAAGACACAAGACTTAAATTCTAAATAACAGTACGCAGGTATCAAGTACATACTTATATATACAAGATATAAAAAAGTGCATACAAAAGACAGAGTAATAATGTACAAAGAAAATACACCTAAGGTATGACGACTTCAAAAGAGCAATCATACCCTGGGGGTACTTCCGGCAGACACCCACGCAGGGGGCTGCTCCAAAAGTAAAACCACCAGTCTACCCTGTGCTCAAAATAACAAAACATCACCCATCCCAAACTGGTCACAGCCACTGTACACAAAATTCATATAACAGTTACCCCAAGAAACATAACATAAACAAAGCCAATCACGACAAATAGAGGTCGTCGCCCTGATCCTCGTCGAGCTCCTCCTCGCCATCATCTGGCCGCCGAGTTCCTCGCACTCGACATCGCCTGGGTAACCGTCATGGATTGAAGGTACCACGGGAAAGGGTCAACTTCTCAACAAGTCAAGATAATCCAGGCATAAAGAAATAAGTAAACAACAAATTATAACATTCACCAAACGTGACTCGACCATCTCACTCTAGACTCGACTCTTATTCCGGAATATCGCCAGCAGGTCCATCCCCAAACTGACGCAATAGGTAAGCGGCCGGTCCAACCCCAAACCGATACCATGCATTAATCAGCAGGTCCAACCCCAACCGATAATGCGACGCTTAGTCAATCTCCCGTAAACAAAAGGGGACCTAGCACCCTTAGTTATCCGGTCACGGCTCAAAACGTCATACGACTCGCCTAGCTCTCTCACTCGATGATTAGCTCGCGCGATCAAGGAGTGGCACATAAACTTACTTGATCACATATCACATAAAGAGAGCCTGCTTAACATGAAGAAAACGCAATTCAATCATTTAAGCAATAAAACAATCCTTACACAATAACATAAAAACAGAGTCCTAGAATGTTTGAACGCCGCTACGCATAAGCATATAAAATAAAGCCTTAATAATGTCTAAGAGTTGCCACTTATCAACTCCAAGCTAACGCCGCCGACAACGACCTCAACACGGTTGTCTTCAAACGAGCTCGACAACGACTTCTCTCTCACTCGATCTCGACACGCCACGGCTCTTAGTCGACCTTGGTTTCGTGATCTCGTACACCCTGATTTCCTTGCCGCACGATCTCAAAATCACACCGCCTAATCTGAGCACAACTTAGTTCTATCTATGGGTTCTAATAACACTTAGCTCTCATTATCCCAATCTTAACCACAACCCAAGTAAGCATTAAAACTTAAGAACATAAACAAATACAACCAGAATTCAAACATTACAAAATAACTCCTTTTCTCTAAAATCTTGTTAAAAACTTTTTTTCATACATCACCAGACAAAGCCATTTTTCCTAAGTACTAATTAAAGCTTAAAATCAAGTAATACCTTAAGCACAACTTAATCAAAATCTAAGTTTATATTTCTTAAAAATATTTTCGTCATGGTCCAGCAATTAAAATAAGACCATAACCACTTATGTTAAAATTTAAAACTCAAAAAGAAATCAATACAAGCCAAGTAGGGAGGGTTTTGGGCGCTACCTACTTGCAGAAAACAGAGGAAACAATTTGTTTTTCAAGCTCAAATAAATGGTTAGAAAGGTAGGTAATGTCATGAAGAAGAAAACCTATCAATATGATATGAGTTGAAAGCATAAAAACTAGCTAAAATAGAGAGAAGAAGTGGCGCTAACAGTAACATGAAAGGAAATAAAATTCTATTTTTCATACCTCAACAGATGGTCGAGATGGTGATATAGGTCGAGGAGATGATAAGGAACAAGGTTGATGATGAAAGTTTATGCAGAAGCTCAATGAACTCAATGTTCTTCAATGGAGGTTTGGAGAAGAGTAGGAAACTTGGAGAAGAAGAAATAAGGAAATAGAAAGTGAGGATTTGAGGCGGCTGATCGTGATATTTATGTACAGCTGGTGGAAACAGTTTGGTCTTATCTCCCTTAAACAAAAGTTAATTACAAGAAAACCATTTTAAAAGAATTTATCTTTCATAAAACCACAAATAAGCGACACCTGGATTTTAAAGTAAGATATTAATCCAAACAACAAGTCTAACCCATCTAATCTGTTCTCTCTCATAATCACAACAAAATATACTAACGCTAAGTAATATTCGTAAGAATACGAGTGTTATCATCTCGACACGATGTCGACCAGGGTGCTTGTGCAAGCGCACAAGGCTCTAACACGAGTTCGTGCACGTGGCCTCCTCAGTTCGACATGCGACCTCCTCAGCTCGGTACGCGACCTCATCAGCTCGACATATGACCTTGGCACACGACCTTGGCACGGGATCTCGTCACGAGGTCTTGGTACGAGGTCTCGATACGATGTCCTAATACGAGGTCGATCTCGTCCTCAGGTGTTACACTTAGTCACACATAAACACACATTAAGCAAGATTAGAAAAATGAGGATGTTACAGCATGGCTTCAAAAACATTAAAAGTCACCTTCTCATCTTGAAACCTCAAAATTAATTTACCTTGTTGGACATCAATCAAGGCTCTCCTAGTAGCTAGGAAAGGTCTTCCAAGAAGAAGAGGGACCTCTTTGTCCTCCTCCATATCAAGAATCACAAAATCAGCAGGAAAAAGAAATTTGTCAACTCTAACCAAAACATCCTCCAATATCCCATATGGGAACTTAACTGACGATCTGCCAACTGCAAAGACATTCTTGTAGGCTTGACTTCACCTCCTCCCAACCTTTTCAACATGGATAGGGGCATCAAATTGATACTAGCTCTCATGTCACACAGAGCTTTGCCAATATGCAAATTCCCAATGGTGCAAGGAATTGTGAAACTTCCTGGATCCTTCATCTTTGGAGGAAGTTCTCTTTGAATGATAGCACTGCACTCTTCAGTTAAAGCTACTGTCTCATCTTCTTTAAATCTTCTCTTCTTGGTCAACAATTCCTTCATGAACTTGGCATATGTGGGCATTTGCTCAAGAGCTTCTGCGAAAGGAATATTGATCTGTAGGCGCTTGAAGATATCCATAAACTTAGCAAACTGTTCATCCTTCTGGTTCTTCTTGTTCAGATGAGGATATGGCAGCTTCATGTATAGGGAGATCTCTTTGGGCTTCTCTTGTAACTGCAACTTGTCAGTTACAACTGTGTCTTCCTGACCCTCTTTTTTCCCTTCTTTTTCAATATTTTCTCTACTATCATTTTCAACTCTGTCTTTTTCTCTCTCTACTTCTTTTTCTACTTCCACTCTCTCTTTTTCAACTCCATCCACCTCACTTTTTTCACTCTTTTTCTTTCTCTCCACTTCAGACAACATATTTCCACTTCTCAAAGTAACAGCACTACAATTTTCATTCTTAGGATTATCAACTGTGCTAGCAGAAAACTTACCTTTGGATTGCTCCGTAAGTTGCTTTGAGAGTTGCCCAATTTGATTCTCCAGATTTTTGATAGAAGCCTTTTGGTTTTTGAAGTGAGACTCATGATTCTGGAAGTTGGATTGACTCATCTTCATGAACTGAGTAAGAGCTTCTTCTAAGTCACTTGGCTTCCCTTGCTGTTGAGGTTGAGAGGTTTGCTGGATGATGAGCTATCTTGCTGCTTCCAAGAGAAGTTGGGATGATTCTTCCACCCTGGATTATAGGTGTTAGAATACGGATTCCCTCCTTGCCTTTGAAAGTTACCCATGTAATTAGCTTGCTCATTTGAATCTCCCTTTGCATCACAACCTCCATTCTCATGAAACCCTTGACAAAAATCACATCTCAAGTTCTGATTCAACTGGTTCACTTGAGCGGAAGTAGAGGCTCCCATCTTTAGTGCTTTCAGCTCCTTTGTGATAGCCTCCAATTGTTGAGAGACCAATTTATTTTGAGCCAAGAGTGCATCTTGCGTTTCTAGCTCAATGACTTATTTCTACCTTGTGTTCCTCTATCATTTTGACACAACTGCTCATTGGAAGCCATTTGCTCCATTAAAGTTCTTGCTTCTGCAGCTGTCTTGCTGTTAATTGTACCTCCAGCTGAGGCATCCAGCATCATTCTTATGTTTGGTCTCAACCCATTACAAAACATTTGAATCTGATTAAATTCATCGTACCCATGGATATGACACCTCTTTAGAAGAAGCTTGAATCTCTCCCATGCCTCATACAGGTTTTCACTCTGGTTCTGCTATAACCCATGAATTTCACCTCTTCTTTTGATGAACTTGGAGGATGGAAAAAATTTGGTCATAAATTTATCCTCCAAATCATCCCAAGTAGTGATGCTTCCTGTAGGCAAAGTGTGTAGCCAATCTCTTGCTCTATCTCGCAGGGTGAAAAGGAAAAGCCTTAGTTTCTTGCCCCCCTCTGTCACTCCATTCAGCATGAAGGTGCCACAGATCTCATAGAAATTTACCAAGTGCTGATTTGGGTCTTCAATGTCATCCCCAGCGAATTGGTTTTGCTTGAGAGTGTTCAATAGGGATGGTTTGATCTCAAAATTAGCATTTGCCTCCACCTGTTGGTAGGCCATGATGGCCCTTGGATAGTTGTTCCTTCTCCCAAAATCACCCAAGGTGCGTGGTGGTGGTGGTTGGTCCCCCATCACAACTTGAGTTATGACTTGAGAAGTAGATGCAGAGGATTGTCTTTGTCGTTGTCTTGCTTCCTTTGTCTTCTTCCTATTAGCCTTTGCTGTCTTTTCGATTTCTGGGTCAAATAACAGCTCACCTGTTTGTTTAAGCACAAAACTAAAGGAAAAGGTAAGTAGCAAAGCAACAATTAAATTTTTTTTAACAGAAAATGAAAAACAATAAAAAAATGTTCAAAAAGTACTCGTTTGCCTTGTTAAAAATCAATTCAACAATCCCCGGCAACGGTGCCAAAAACTTGTTAAGATTTCGACAAGTGTACTGAATCGTACAAGTAATAAAGTGATAAGTGAGTTATCGTTCCCACGAGGATTGAGCGTTTTGATAATTAACGTAAAAAAACTTGTAACTAATTGAATTATTGAACCAATATGGATGCGTTTGAAGTATTCGTGACTTGTGTCAAAAACAGAAACAGTAAAAACAAAACAAGTATGTGGATTTTAAGGAGAAATAAAAATGACTAGGGATAAAATCCTTTTGTTTCAACCATAATGTTTTTGAATTTAAGTCCAATGCAAGTAACTATGAAATATTTGAAGTTTGAATCCACAAGTTTAGATTAATGAAAATTCCTTTCCTATTAATCCTTTTGGTTGAATCAACAAGTCCTAATTCCTTAGGTGTAAATTAATTAAATCAAGCACAAAGATTAAAGATTCATACAAACTCATACCACAAGAATTATATTCCTATAACCCTGTTAAGCATGTCCAATGTTCCCAAAGCAAGTCTTAAACCCCAATTTTCTAATTGATGTTATGACCTTAGTTCAATTCAATAGTGATCAATTATCGAAATGCATTAAGAAAAGAGATAAATGATCAAATAACATAAATTAGACTTGCATTGAAATTCTGAATCCGGTTACATAAAGATATCCACAAAATTTATCTTACCCTAGTCTAAAAGGTTTAGTTCCTCATGAAGGAAGAGAAACTAATCCACAAAGATGAGAAGGTTGCAAGAAACTCCATTGATTCTTCAATTCTTGTTCCCAAGGTTGAATCCTCTTTGGAGATGGCAAGGAATCAACCCCCCAACAGCTCCTTAGCTCACCAACGGCGTTTTAGGTTTTCAATAGTGTCAAAAAAGTGCTTCTGTTTCTGAAAAAACGCGATATTTAACTGATACGGCGTAACAGGTGCACGCCAAGTGCGCGCCATGCGCGTTCCATGCCCGCTGAAACAGCAGGACATGATTTCCTACTCTCCAAACGCGCTCCAAATGCTCTTCACGCGCGAACAGATAGAAACAGCAGTAATTTCGTGCGCAGGGTGCTCTTCTGGTGCTCTTCACGTGCACAAGAACATTTTTTTGAGCAGAATCTTGGTGTATTGTGAAGGGCTTTGCTCTTTTGATCTTTGCTCCTTGACTTCCTTCCTCTTGTCATTTTTACTCAACGATCGTGCTCTAATTCCTGTGCAAATAAAGATAAAAATCCGGCATAACATTGCACAATATAGATTCGGGAACAAACAAGGTGAACCAACGAATTTATCAATTTAAGCACATAAATGACTTCAAAAGTTCTTCATTCATCATGCAAAAACTCAACTTTAGATACCTAAATATTCATGTGATGAAGATTTATCAACAAGTCACGCATGATTTTTTTTTAGACACCTCAATGTTGTTACTTTTGACTTTTGATTACCATATGTACTTCAAACAAATGTCAAAAAAATTTTATTAGAGATGGGATGTCATCATGCTTTAGTAATTAGTTACAAGATGTATTGAAAGTCATGCAAAAGGCAATTTGATAGAGGAGAAAAATTGTATGGCCTATAGTGTAAGGTATATTGCTGAGTGCATGAAGAAAGGTATTGTAAGGTACTCTTTTCCTTTACATCAACTATAAGTCAGTTTGACTTAGAAAACTATCATTCAACTTAGAGTTGCCATAAGTATTCATGTTTATTGACATTTCAGGTTTTATTGATTACTTCATTAAGTTTATTTGGCCATCTACGAGCTGCTATTATTTTTGTCTATCAAGTTCATTAATAGATAGATAGTTTTTGGAAAATTTTAAGAGTAAGTGTTTGGGGTGCTTTTCTAGGAAATGTGGATTTGAAATTAGTTTCTTAGCTTTTTGTTCCTTTTTAAATGGTGTGTACATTATCTCCATATACTTTTTTCAGATCATTGAAAGGTTAAGTGATTTTTGACACATACCATATGGGCAGTCCAGTGACCTTCCCAAGTCCCACCCACTGATATCTTTTGACTTTTGTGTAGCAAGACCATGGAGGGTTAAGTGACTTTTGAGCACCAAGACCATGTTACTTTCTGCACTAGAACAAGAATGGCAGTTTTTAGAGGTTCCCAGGACAATGCATTATAATTGAAGAAACTGTTGGTCAGATAAAACCTAGGTTTTTGGTTTTTTTGGGTTTATATTTTGGGGTTTTCTATCAATTATAAGTGCATAAATGGTTATTTGTTTTCGTATTTTGTCGTTTTGGCATCACAACAATAACTTTCAGTACATATTCAACTACTATGTTTTGGTTTTCATATCACAAACAATATGTGGTGTAATTTTAAGGTTGTATGCGCAGTTACAGACATATTTTAGATGCTTATTATATATGCTACGACTTTGTGTTGGATTACTATGGAGCAATGCTTTAGTCATAGGCTGATGAAGTCATAACTTAATGTTACACAAATTGAATGCCTTGCATTACGTGTAGTGAAGACGGCAACAAATAGGACGATTGTGCAGTTTGTTTGAGGTTTATGTGGCATATTAATTAATTTGTTATGTTAATATGCCATACAATGTGAAATTTCAAATTTATATGAGTAGTTTACCAGATTGTTTGCAAGGAATAAACAAGTTCCAAAACATTCCTGTTACAATGCTTTCCACTAAAAGTAAGGTGATTTCGACATACTGTTGTCTCGTGCAGCGCACAGGTAGTAGTCTAGTTAACCAGTAAATGAAATATATTGACCACTTATGTGAACTCAATTAAACAGTTACTTTCCCAGCTGAAACCACCACTAATTTATTGAAGGTTGTGAATCGCATTTGGTTAATAGGGTTTATATAAGTGGCTCACACAGTGTAAAAAGTGGTTAATGGTGCAACTTGTTAGTATCGCACTAACCAGTAAATGAACTATGTTAACCGTACTTGAACAATATTAACTAGTTGCCTTCCCAACATTAACCACTATAGATTTATTGAAGGTTGTGAATTGCATTTGGTTAACAGGGTTTGTGTAAGTAGTTGACACAGTGTTGAAAGTGGTTAATAGGTGCAACTTGTTGCATCAAAGTATCCTATTAACCAGTAAATGAACTATATTAACCACTTATGTGAACACAATTAACCACATTTCTAATAAGTTGTGAATTATCATAGGATAGCCCATCAGCAAAGTTCATTTGAACATTATATAGAACTATTTACATAGGATTGTATATCTATATCTATATACACATGATAAATCATTCTGCATAGCAAAAAATAGCTCTAAATCCTTTACAAGTTAATGTCTGATTTGTGCTGCAAACATGTCATACAAAAAGAGACGAAAGTGATTTGCGTCCGACTAACCTGCACTGCCAGTAAATATTCATTAGTAAAGTACTGGTCCCTAAACAATACACGACGATATTAATGAGCACAACACAAGACTATAGAACACCATATTGTCATGTAAACATTATCTTCTTAATCTTCCAACCCGTATAAATATGTGACAAGCATTCACAAAATACATGTGTCACACATCAACACAAAAAATTCCAAAAAGTGCCAAATCGTCCAAGGTTTCCTCGATGATCAAATTGTCACCAATTTGTACTGAATTGCGAGGATCCTGTAAAGTCTATCTCGGACATTGTCAAGAGATCCATGAATGATAAATTACCTCTAACCTGGACAACACCATATAAGAATCTAAAATAAAAGAACAATATGAGACAATAAATTACACATAATTACATGCCTGTGTATAGAAAACGGGATAACTAATCAAATAAAGTTTTAGTTTATCCTCAACAAATAGTACATAAGTTATCTAGAAACTCTATGACACAACACATAAAACCATCAAATTATACAAATTTAACCCAGAGCACACAAAACCAAAAATTTTACACATTTAGCACAATCTTATAATGGACACGAACCACGGTACTTGCATCCAACAAATCTCTACAATCACGACCTTAACAGACGATTCTACACAGATATTGTTTGTGCTCTCATTACCCACGCTTCCAACATTGCCCTCATACACATTTGGACAAAAAATGTAAGATGCAATAATTCACAGAATATTACTGTTTAAAAGAATAAGTAACATAATAATAGTACATAGTACATGCGTTATTTAACTTGGTAATAAACTAACAGTTTCTGTAGTAAGCGGTTAACAGGATTAAAATTCTTGGTTAATACTGTGTTTTACATGGTTAACACAATTTATAGGGAAAAAAACATACCCTAGTAGTCTCTTGGTCATCACTTCGCTTGGTTCGCTTCCTCAACCTCTTAACAACTTTTTCAACTACAAATATTTTTCTGTTTGTTGGAGGACGACCTTTACTTTTGACTCACAATGGACTACGAATTTCAGTAATAAGATTATTATCCTTCCTGGTAATATTATTTGGATTCGAGTCATCATTTGAACTTCGGTTAACATTTTTCCTTGTAGCATCCTTGGAGGGCAGATTAGATTTAAATTCATGCAGATTATCGTGTAGCATCTTAGTTGCATCTTCAAACTCTGCAACCACTTCAGCAACCTCATAGAAATGCTTGCACAAATTCTCAAAGCTGTCCATTCGTGGCTTTAATTCCTTCATATTGTAGCTGCTCTTAATATATGAATGCTTCCTTTTAATATTTTTGCTCCATCTAGCTAAAACATACTTCAGTGGCACGTTTTTTACCCTTTCTTGAGTACACAAACATAGCATATGATGACACAAAATACCTCTAAACTCAAACAATGAGTATTCACAGCTGACATCATGATTGTCACGATTAAAAACAGCTTTACAAGTATGTTCTTTTGTTCTATCTCCAACTAACATATCTTCCAAGACATGGTAAGCAGTAAGGTTACCCTCCATAATCTTTAAGGATGCATCACAATTCATTTTACCTCTAAATTCAGCTTGAACCTCCTTAAACTTGGCATGAGTGTATTCGCCTTGGAATTGCTTTTTGATTGACGAGTTTGGCCAACAAGGAATTATTGTATCCAATGATCAAAAATCAGCTTCAAATTCCTTTTCTGCTCTACTTTTGAGGGTGTTATCATACTGCTTTACAAATTGATGTAGACTAGTAATGGAATTGATATATCCATCAAAGAAAGCATGCATGCTCTCACTTCGCTGTGTTGTCGACATACCTGCCTAAAAACATTTCTTCAGCATAATTGGTGCCCATCTATGACACTCCTTGTACAACCCACTCAACCAATCATTATTTCCCAGATCAAATTTGTTGACAAAAGGACACCACTTTTCTTCAAATTCAGCCGGTGTCAATGTATCATAAACCGCTTCTTTCATTGCACTCTTGATCTTTTCATATTCACCATGTCTATTTAACTTTTCAGGGATTTTTTTCATTATATGCCATAAACACCACCTATGTTGAGTGTTAGGGAAGACCAACTCAATGGCATTTTGCATAGCCTTACATTTGTTAGTCACAAAAACCATAGGGGCCTTTCCTAGCATATAACGAAGCCAAGATTGGAAAAGCCACACAAATAACTCTATGTCTTTAGCTGAAAGCAGACCACATCCAAGTAAAGTTGATTGGCCATGGTGATTCACACCAATAAATGCAGCAAAAGGCATGTCATATTTATTGGTCAAATATGTTGTGTCAAAGGTCACAACATCTCCAAAATATTCATATGCAGCCCTACTTCTTGCGTTAGCCCAAAACACGTTCTTTACATGAAAATCATCATCCAAATCTATGTCATAAAACAAACTTGTATTTTGTTCCCTCATTTGACAAAAATAGCTTATCAAGGCTTTGTCATCACCTTCTTTTCCAGTGGAACGCCTTTTCTTGTTAACATGATTCCTCACATCTCTTTCAGAAAATGTTACATTTTTATAGCCTTCAGCGTTTGTAACAAGAGACTGGAAAGTCTTGTTGATCCTCACCCCTGCATCATCATTGATTTGGATTGTTCTCTTTACATGCAAGTTCATATTTTTGTTAGCTATGAAGAACCTTGACTTTGTAGGGCTAATCTCGTGAGAGTGGTTAGGTTCAAACTTGTTAATGTACCACAGTCCATCTTTTGCCAACTTAGCTGTAATCTTTGCAGGACAATTTTTCACTTTGGTCGGAACTATCTTCAACGTACATGATATTTCTAACATACGATTTCTTTCTCTTGCGCATGATAGTATCATGTACATTATCTCCCCATCCTCTCCTTTTTTGATGTTCTGATCTTCCAGCCAAAACCCTTTATAGAAGCATACTTTGCATAAAATGATTTCATCTCATCTATAGAAGAAAAACACATCCCTGTTGTAGGCTCCCAGTTTGCATGTTCACCATTAAAGTCATCAACACCATTAGCTTCACCATCAATACCATCACAAGTATCCAAATCTACAATAGAAAAACGCATCATTGTTGTAGGCTCCTAACTTGCATGTTCACCATTAAAGCCATCAACTCCATTAGCTTCACCATCAATATCATCACAAGTATCCAAAATGTTTGAACTATCCATGAACTTTCAATTGGAGGTGCCACACCAAATCTACACAGAATACCCCAATCAAATCCTTCATAAGTTATGCCACAATTATAACATGGATTTATAACTAATATGGCAATCATGATAACTCATTAACCATATATTGAACTTTATTAACAATACTGTGTGTACAACATTAATCATGTTTGAAACAATTAGTCAAAACCTTTGTAAAAATTCCTTTCTACATCAATAATAATAGTTGCATCAACTAAGTAATAACAGTTGCAAAGAATAGAATATACAGCAAAACTACAACATATCACAAGTGGTAGATGAGCTTTTTACGCACCTTCAAACTTGGTTAACAGTGATCAAAATCATGGTTAATACTTAATAGTGTGTTAAAATTGGTTAATAGATTCATCAGCAGTAGATGGGTAACTCGTTAACCATTTATTGAACTTCATTAACCAACACAATTAACACAATTAACCACGTATGAAATAGTTGATGAATAAATGTTGCAAAAATTCCTTTACATCTCAACTCAGTAATAACAGTTCAAGTTCGTTTAATGGAGCTTAATGGAGAAGGGTACAATGAATTTTTCAGCTAAGATCATTATCTAAAGAAACATTCAAACCCTAACTCTAAAGTATTGTAAAAACTCACAATATTGGAGCAAACACAAGAATCCATGCAATACTAACCTCAAGGTACCAAATCCTCAACTACAAAATCTACAACTGGATACCCATCAATGATTCATGAGTTGCAAAAAAATAGAGATGCTTCATGGTGGGAACAAAGGTGCATAGAGTTGAAGAGAGTCACAACTATATGGGAGAATCAATTAGACGGATGAAGAAGGAGCAGGAATGTTGTTCTCTGTCGCATGGGAAAAATTAAAGGAGGAAAGAGAAATAACTTTTAATAAAATGAGAGGAAAGGAAGAGGGGGAAACCAATAAAACATTTTTTTTTGGGTCTTATTATACGGTGTGCATATGGTGGTGAAAAAATGGGTGCTCATATATCATTATTGAAACAAGAATGGCTTTCTCAATGTGCACAAGTATTTCACAACCAACATTGCTATTTAGTAAGAGCACCTTTAGTGAGGAGCAACTAAATAGGTTGCTTAACTTGCTTTTTGTGGGCCCAAATTGCCACATAAGATTTAAGCAATCCATAAGCAACCCAACTAATTTTTGCTCTAATGGTGGTTACATATAAGCAACTCGTCTTGACCTCACATATTTATATTATTTTATTCGCACTTAATTTTTTTATTCAAATTTTAATTTAATTCGCTTGGTCTTCATTCAATTGTCAAATTCATTCAACCGTAACATCCACTTGCATCCAGTTAGTTTTAATTCACTCATTTTTAATTATTTTTTCAACGGTAACATTCACTCATTTTTAATTCATTTTTTCATTATTTTTTAATCAATAAAATTGGTTTTTTCCACTCAAGTCACTCAATTGGTTTTTTCATTCATTTCTAGAACATTCATTTCTTCTCTGTCTCTCCTTCTCAACCCTCACTTGATCTCAAACGCTCACTTTGTCCCTCCTACCCCCACCTGACTCGATCTCAACACTCTCTCCCTCCCTCCCTCCCTCACCCGCCTCACCTCCCTTTTTTCAGCCGCCTCACCTCGCCTCACACTTGCCCTCTTCTCAGCCGCCTCACCTCCCTCTTCTCACCCTCATCTCATCATCCCATCCCTGTTCTCCCTCTTCAGCAGCCACCTCCCTCGTCTAGATCTTCTCCCTCGTCTCGACCTCTCTCTCCCTCTCACCACCACCCACAGAACCACCGCTCTGTCACCCACATGACCATCATCTTAGCAGATCCGGTCACCCAGCGTTTAGCAACAGAGATCGGCTCCAGATCATACTCCGACGACCAAATCTTCTCCGGCGAGTGTTCAGAAATTTAGATCGGCTCCAGATCTAGGAGATTCTTCATGATTCTGTTGTGGTGCTTCTGTTCATTTTAATTTTTTAATTTTTTTAATTTTTAATTTTATTTTTGGGAGATTCAGTTTCTGTTGTGGTGCTTCTTCTCTTCATGCTTCTGTTCTTCATTTTGGGAGATTCAGGTTTTTTTCCTGTGTTTAACGACATATCTGATGTCAATAAGAGAGAAAAAATGATTTAATACTATTTAGTTTACGTTAACTATCTACTGAACAACAACTAAAACTAGGGAACCCATTTTGCCACATATAACTCCTCCAACGGTGTTTTCTCGGAGTTGTCGGCATCTAAAATAAAACACGAGGAAGAAATGTGTTAAAGTTGCTCTAAGAGAAGAGATGCTTTCCAACGATACGGATGCAGACGTGTTGGGTTCTCAAGAACCCTGATCTCTATCTGGATATGAAAAGTCTCCACGTCATTCGTTAAATTTTGTTGCGTACTATTAAGTGTTTCCTTTAACAATACATAACACCCCATTTTATTGCAAACCTACCCCTTCATTTTTCAGAAAACTTCAATCGCAACCCCCTTTCTTCTCCTTTCTCGCTCATTCGCCAGCTAGCATACATTCTTCAGCCGTTAAAGCAGCCTATCAGTCACCGACGCCGGCGGATGCACCAACCCCACCCACTCTCTCTCTATAACATCTCTCCCTCTCTCTCTCCAATTGAACTTTGTGTTCAAGACTCAGATGAAGCATGTGATCTGTCATGCCCCAAAAGTACCGAATCAACATTCATGTTGAAGATATGAACGATTCCCTTGCCACGCGAGCCAGCAAATCACTGTGCAGTAAGAGACGGAAAAAACAATTTAGCTTTTATTTATCTTTTTTGGCTTTATCTCTCTGAGATCGAACCACTAATTTAGCGCTTCTTTCTTCATATTCGTTTGACTTTCGGTTCGAAAAGCCGCCGCCTCCGCTTCCCGCGACATTTCCTCTTTGCCGGAAGTCGAGAATTCTTCGTCGAGCAGGTGGCGCTCACGGTTCCGGTTCACTTTCCGTTCATGGACACTGGGAGCTCTCGCCTGTGTTCTCCTTTCATTCTTCAACCAGTTCTTCGGCTTCCACCGCGAGCCACTCTCCGCGACGAAAATCTGGGCGCAGATTGCAGTTTCCTGCTAGGACACTTGATGGCGTCAACCGTGACAAGCGAGTGTTCTTGAAGGGAGTGACGGAAGCATCGTGTTTCAGCGACGGAGGCCCCGGTGGAAACGTCAACGGTCGCCGGTCAGTGATTGAAGCGCAAGGGCGGCACTGGTGATACTGGGGTTAGGGATTTTAAATTTGTGGGGTAAATTCTATGATTTTTTGAGATTTTTAGGGATTCTTCTGCAAATATTTTTGGCTGAGATACCCTGCATCACATGTAAAGGTGAGACTCAGTAGAATCCGCCAACAAGAATAATTTATTAAGAATGATATAGCCGGCAAAAATGACGCGACGGATCCTTGTAAAAAAAAAAAAAATTGAAAATTAAACAAATAAAGTAATGCATTGTTTCTGTCTCGTGCCAAATGCAGCAGAGGTCACGCAGAGTTTCTCAAAGAGGGAAAAAAAAAAAAAGAAAAAAAAAAAGGAATATGCACACCATTATCCTTCTATTTATTGGTCCTCTCATTCTTGTCCAATTGATATCTGCCGCTAACCTTGACGATTTCTCACAAAAATTCAGAAACCCTCTCTTGTCTGGTCTGGTGAGTGTTCTTTGGCCATTATTTTTATTTTTCCATTTCATATTTAATTTCTTCAATTTTTATCCAAAATCTTTGCAAGTTGGCATATACTAGAAAAGAGAGAGAAAAACCACTGGAGAAATCGGCTTGTAACTCCAGTAGTGTGTTGTGTTAGTGGTAGCAAAATCTTTGCATACCTGTTTGTACTTAGATTTTAATTATGATTCACTGTAGGTTTGACATTATTATCTTCTAAACGTTAAATACAATATATACTTCTCATTTTTTTAATTTTTTTTTCCAATAATTACACCTATCAAAATTAAATTCTTTGTATTAATATTACGGTTCAAGGCAATTTAATTAGCATATGATGTATAAAAGCAACGAAATCTTCGTGTAGTACCATGGGTTGGAGATGTAGCTGTGTTGTCTTGGTTGCTCTAATGCTTCTGCCATTCATGGCTTCTTCGGGTTCTATTGTCAAGAAGCTGCCGGGCTATGATGGGGATCTTCCATTCAAGCTTGAAACTGGGTGAGTTTGTTTTTTTCTTTTATTGAATTGATTTGTATTATTTTTTTCTTTGATATAATCATATTTTACTATATTAGTGGTTGAACTATGGCTGTCTTCTTGTGGTTGAGTTATGATGGAAGTGGTTATAATATTATTTTTTTGAAAAGGCAAAAGAGTTTTATTAATAACAAGCTACTAAGCAAAAAGCTCAAGAAGTGCCAGAAGTTAGTAGCAACATAGTAGTACATATGAGTATCACCATATGAGTATCAACATAATGGTTATAATTAAATATATATTTTTTAAGATTATATAAAATATATAGTAATAAATTAATATTAAGTATTTTTTAAAAATAAGTCAAACCAAATTTTAAATTAATATATAATCTTTTTTTTTTTTTTTTGCTGAATTAATATATAATCTATGTTTGCTCAAAAAAGAATCTGTGTATGAGTTTTTATAAATTTACATTGGGATTTTATTTAGTTTGGAAGGTTTTTTTTTTTTTTTTGTTAAAGTTTGGAAGTGTTTTTTGCTTATAAGAAAAAGAAAATAAAATTAAGAAAATAAAAAACAGAAACTGACTGTTCAAATCAGCTTTTCACTGGTTTTAGACTAATTTGATCAACAGAGTGTATTTTTGTGCAAATGTATTAACTTAGCCAATTATAATTGTGTATTTTGTAGATACATAGGAGTGGGAGAAGGAGCAAAGGTGCAAATATTTTACTATTTTGTGGAGTCTCAGAGAAATCCCTTCATTGATCCAATTTTACTTTGGTTCGTTGGAGGTCCAGGATGCTCTGGCCTTTCAGCATTCTTTTTTGAAAATGGTAAATCATCTTATAAATAAATTTATTTAAAGAAATAATTAATAAGTTGCCTTTTTTTATTTACACTAAAGTTTTTCTAAGACTAAACTTCAAAACGTATTTATATAATATGAAACTAAACCACAGAGAGCTGCAAAAAACTAAACTGAAAGCAATTTAAACAAATATATAATGCGGCTTAACATGATCAGGATATAGTTTGTCCAAGGAGTTTTAAATTATCCTTCATATCAATATAGGATGAGCTTTATCAACATAGCTGAGATTCTTGCCGATCTCTTAGCTCACTAAAGTTTCTACTTCCCAAGGGAAAACATAACTGTATCACAAATCTACGAGCTAGGGTGGGAGATTTTCTCATCGAACACTATATTTGTTCTTGTATGGAACATAAGGGAGACCTCAAGATTAGGTTGGAGATGGTGGTTCCGCCGGACTCTCGTGGTGGTGCCGCCGGTGGGTGTACCTACAAGGCCACTCCAATGCCAAAGTTAGCCCCCATATGAGAAAGTGGTGAAATTAGGGTTAGAGAAGTTACCTTTGTCTTGTGGGATGTCTCCTTATATAAATGCTTATTGGGCCTTATGATGGGCCTTTACACTTTAGCCCCAAATGAGGAGTTAAGCAAGGGAGGCCGAGCCTATCAAGGATGGCTGACCGACTTGAATATGCACCTCGCTTCAGTCCTTGACACTCGGTCGAACATCTGTTGAGGCCGGCCTGGTACTCAGCCTATATCTTGTACGGTTCACGCCCTCTCAGCCCGAGCCTGCAAGCGGCGGTTTGTTCAACCGCCTACCGACCGACTTCAATCGCTCATGGCTTGCGGTCCACGCCTCTGGCCCGAGCCTGCAAGGGGAAAGCGGTTTGTTCACTCGGCCGGCCGACTGACTCCAACTGGCTCATGGCTTGCACGGTCCAGAGTCCCTCAAGTGCGGAGCTTGCAAGGCGAAAGCGTCGGTCGGACTCCACATCATCCCTTGGTCTTTCTCTGGACAACGATAGTGCTTTCAGTTGGTCTTTATTTTTCTTCTCGATCGTACTCATTATGGGACTTGTCCCTTTGAACACCCCTCGCCCACCTGAGAGTCGATGTACTCTCTTCCTGGAATATAAAAGAAACCAAAAGGCACAAATAATATCTTTACCTCTTTATTTTTCGAAACAATATTCTCGCTGGGATTCACATAGGTCTTACATATATTGCCGAAAACCGAGCTTTTTGGTGGTCCGGACTTACAGAGGTCGCTATGCCTTAAACCATAGCATGTCACTAGGATTTATAAAGGTCTTACATTGTTGCCTTAAACCTAGCTTTTGTGGTCCGGACTTACAGAGGTCGCTATGCCTCAAACCGTAGCACGTCACTAGGATTTATAAAGGTCTTACATTGTTGCCTTAAACCTAGCTTTTGTGGTCCGGACTTACAGAGGTCGCTATGCCACAAACTGTTGCATGTCACTAGGATTTATATAGGTCTTACATTGCTGCCTTAAACCTAGCTTTTGTCATGGATTCACATAGGTCTTCTATCGATTGCCTAATACCAGAGCTCATCGTCGTCCAGATTTACAGAGGTCGCTATGCCTCAGACCGAACTCTTCTTCTTTCTAAATATACCTGAAACACTTAATGCACATTATCAGTAATTTCAATAAGAATCCACACTCAGCCGGTTTAAAAATCGGCAAACCATTTTCTATTTCTTTTTTCTTTTGTTAGGTCATTCCTCCTTTAGAGGACATCTGAAAAATACAACTAGGCTCAAAACTCCAAATGTTGGGTGTTCAAACTCAGCCATCCAGAACTTAATACTCGGTCATCAATGGCAGTTCAACATTATGTCAATCCAAAAATCATTCACATATTACTCGGTCATCCATAAATTGAACACTCAAGCATGCATATTTAATTCTTGTTCGTCCACAGAAATTTGAAAACTCAATCATCCATAGAAATTTAAACCTCAACCATCCACAAATTTAATGCTCAATCATCAACTGAAATTTAACACTCAGCCGATCCGAAATTATTCACGTATACTCAGCCATCCACAAATTAAACGCTCAAAATAAACCACATAACAAACACGTAATCACGTATAATTCCAAGTAATCACAATTGCCATCAAATAGCATCATTTGAAACATTGTAATAGAAAAATCTAAAAGACCTCATAGAGAGAAAATCATCTTATCAGACAAAGAACACTTATGGAAGGCCGCAACATAATCACAAACTAGAATTGGCGACAATTGTATGAATTACTCAGATATAGTCATAGAAAACTCTCTTCATACTCATATCACTAATAGAGGATGCTAATACTTTGTTAAAGCATATAATCTATAGATTCCAGATATCATAAAAAATATGAACATGTCATACTATCATCATACTATTACTCTTTTTTTTTTTTTTAAATAATATTGTGTTCATTTCAAATTTGGTGCAGAATAAGCCTGAAAACTGAAAATGTCTAATATTTTGGACTTGAAAGCATGCAAAACATGGAACAAATAAACAATCTGAATGTCAGCAGAAAAATCTGAGCATTTCCATTCCCTGTACTTGTTCCATAAATAGGACATGAACAGGACATTAAGAAGAAACAATATTGATATTGAATTGCGATTTGCATTCATAAGCAAATTTCAAAGATGTTCTAAATTAAACACATAAAAGAAGCCTCATGAGAGGTCACGTGGGCTTTCAAGATTTCTGGAAGTAAGATTACACTAAAAAGCATAACAGGAAGTATGCACATAAATATATCATATATATTCTCTCAAATGCATTAATAACAGTCCACATAGCGCACAAAAAATCACATAACATTCCTCAAACCTATTGTACCAAATTTAATTGTCATTTCTTCAAATCAATTAATCATAGCTGAATCAGTCTTACCTCGTTTTTGGATATACATGTCTCAGTGTAGAACTAAAATTCATTCAACAGATTTGGAATACGTTCCTGGCCCTTTAAGCACTTTCAAGCCATGGAAGATGCAAACAAAAAAAAAAAAATCACAATTCATTGTTAAACCAAAAGATTGAATAATACGAGATATATAACAAAAATCCATAACAGTTTGTAATATAAAGCCTAGAAGACCATTGCATTGTGTGGCAATCCAAGCTATATTCTGGGCAGTAATAAAAGAAGCATATGGAGTGACCAACAACATAGTGTTGCTATCCATTAATGTTAAATCTAAACTTTAACTTGTTAGCCTACTGATCTTTCACAAAAGCAATTAAAACAATCTTGAGCATTTGACTCTGCCAAATCCATTACAGAAAATTAGCAAATATAGGCAATGGACTTTTAAAAAGAAAGAGGCTGTTCATGATAACAATAAAAGGACAGGACCAGTCGCAGTTATCAATAAAGGTTTGAAAATATAAAGATGATGTTCATGAATTACAAAATACATGAATGCAGTAGCACATCTCATTTAGCTGATGCAAGCAAATTTGAAACCAGTCGTGCAAGAAGATTGAAATCACGTTTCTTCTATGCGTCCCCATTTTGGAAATACAAGTTACAACATGAAACGAGTCACTGAAATGGGTTTCTCATGGGTATCAAGAAAGGTAAGATGAAAAACGTTGGCAAGGCATATAAATTAAATCAGATGCACATAGACAAGAGATAGACAAGAGGTATGTTAACCATTTTGTCTGAAATCAAATGACAGTGTGAGAAGCAAGGGTTTAGAGATACTTTTGAACCTAATAGAAATCCTTGAAAAGGGGGGAGAAGCGACCAAACCTCGTCGCAGCCATCATCGACTTCTCGATCTCTAAGGAGGTGTTGTCCTACTGCCAAACGATCTATCTATATCTCCTCCTTACTTAGCACAACTCTAGCGCTTACATGAAAGGGAAGAAGACAGATCAGTCGCAACAAGGTTCTCCGGTACGGTGGAGACAAACTCCGGCGCGGTGGTCGCCGACAAACATGGTTTAGAGATACTTTTGAACCTAATAGAAATCCTTGAAAAGGGGGGAGAAGCGACCAAACCTCGTCGCAGCCATCATCGACTTCTCGATCTCTAAGGAGGTGTTGTCCTACTGCCAAACGATCTATCTATATCTCCTCCTTACTTAGCACAACTCTAGCGCTTACATGAAAGGGAAGAAGACAGATCAGTCGCAACAAGGTTCTCCGGTACGGTGGAGACAAACTCCGGCGCGGTGGTCGCCGACAAACATGCACTGATCAGAGTTCTGGCTTAAGGGTTTTGTTGCGGGACTCTAGGGGAGCTCATCCATTAGTTTACTTTCTTGAAAGGAGGCGCGTGGTGGCCGGGATCTTGGCTAGAAGTTGTAGATCTAGGGTTTTCGGAATCAGTTTCTTCTTCACGAAATAGACATGGGTTTTGTAGAGCAGGTCGATAGCATCTCCATGGTTGTTTCGTTTTGCCGATCCGCGGCCTATGGTGGCTGGAATCGTGCCTGAGAAGCGAAAACGAAGAAGACGCAGCAGGGACAAGGAGGTGCTTCACGGTCTTGAGATAGGAAGGAAGGAGGAATCAAAGATGGAGGGGGGAGGAGAAATCACGCTCTGTTCCCTTGGGAGAGAGATCCCAAATGGATGAGGTCCTTGGTCAATGACTGGGCGTTCTCGGGTTAAAGGTTGGATTGGAGCTTGTATAGATGTGAACACCACCACAGAACGAAACCAACGGAACCAACCCAAGAGGAGATCAAATTTTTGCTCCGACTTTTCTGCGAGAAAGGTGTGTGGCCGGGGAAATATTTTACCGCGGCCCCACAGTGGGTGCCAATGTTCTTGTATGGAACATGAGGGAAGGGAGACCTTAAGAGAAGGTTGGAGATGGTGGTTCCGGCGGACTCTCGTGGTGGTGCCGCCGGTGGTGTACCTACAAGGCCACTCCAATGCCAAAGTTAGCCCCCCATATGAGAAAGTGGTGAAATTAGGGTTAGAGAAGTTACTTTTGTCTTACGGGATGTCTCCTTATATAAATGCTTATTGGGCCTTATGATGGGCCTTTACACTTTAGCCCCAAATGAGGAGTTAAGCAAGGGAGGCCGAGCCTATCAAGGACGGCTGACCGACTTGAATATGCAGTGGTCGGGGTGTGCTTCAGTCCTTGATACTCGGTCGGACATCTATTGAGGTCGGCCTGGTACTCGCCTATATCTTGTACGGTCCAATATTCTTCCACACAAGTACGGTTAGAGATCTCATGTATGTTGATATGAATAATTACTCTCACATTATAAACCCTTATTTGAGCATCAAAGTATCCTGCATATACATGATTAATCTTCATCATCATATCCAACCACGGCTAGCATTGCATAAGATACTCAACATTGAGTCATTTGAGGCAGATCATCACCATCCATTCACATAATATTGGATCTTGGATCATATCATTGGCATTGCCTGTCATGGTTTGGAAATTGTTGATTTGTTGTGCATGGCTCTTATCTGTAAAGGTGGGCAGATGCTCGAGCGTAGCGTAGCACAACGACGAGTCATGATGAATTATATATGATACAAACATAAATAAGTTTATGTCGCAACAGCTGCAATGCCCGCAATCACAATGACCACATTCACAACCACATTTGCAACCGCATTTCTGTTGGGAAACAACAATTACAGAACCTAAATAGAGAACAAAAAGAAAACAAGAACACACGAAATTTGTTAACGAGGTTCGGCAAGTGTGCTTAAGTCTGCAGGTTCGTCTAAATAAAGACAGGGGAAGAATGAAAGATAATTTATGTGAGGTCTTTGAAGCCTAGTATGGCCCGATGCAGCCTGCTTCAGTCCGATGCAGCCATTGCACCTATTGCATTGCAGTTGTTGTGATGTTACATTGCAAGTTTTCCTATGAATTTTAAGAACACCACAATTGCAGTATGATGCAGTTGAGGGCACTACCACAAGCGACATATTACAACTACAACATGCGATGCAGTCTGCAATTTTAAAATACCTAATAGGTAAACCTCACTCCTAACTTAAGCATGGTCAAGAGACCTTTGTAATCACTCAAAGACTTGCCCCTTTGTCATGTACTTGAAACATGTTAGGGCCAAACTCAGGAAATAGGAAACAATCTATGGTCCAAAATCAACCTTAGCAACAACTATGGTCTCTTGCCAATGATCAGTCTCGCCAACTTCAAGCTTTGCTAGACATTGCCTTGCCTGTCTAGCAAGTAGCAAGACGTAGACTTGGTCAAATTTCTCAGCCTCTTGGTCTTCAAAGACCTCTTCCTTATCATCTCCTTTTAGGATCTCCACCTATGTTGGAGCATTCAGCTCAATGGGATCATCTCCCCAACCTTTGAGAACTTAATTAACTACCCACCTTTGACAGTGTGGTAAGCATCTTTGCCTTTAGTGTTCAATCCCGAGGAGTTCAGGAGCTAATGTTGTAGCATAGCATTGCTGAAATAGTCTCTAAATAGGCGTCTCCAACTTGCCTTCTGATTAAAGATAAGTTTTATCATCATTGAGCTGAGCAATGTCTACATGAAGCTTTTTTTTTTTTTTTTTTTTTTAAGCAAAGACAATTATTGTTGGCCTTATTCTTCTTAGCAGGGGCAACCTTGTTATTGAGATCCTCTGTTTTTTTCTTTAGGCATCTACTTCTCAGCTTTTTCTTTGTACAATTTTTACTCAACGTAAGCTTTGTCGGCCGCAAACTATTTGGTCAGATCTACCTTATTGGCCTTAAGCAACTTCATTTTCTTCCTTAGGTTGAGAAACTAAATTATTTAGCGATTGACTCATTAAAGAAGACAATAGTTGATGCACCTCAAATGCACCATCCTCAACATGACCTCAATAATAAGCTTAGTCCTACACCTTGATTCCCATAAGTTCGAAGCATGAGTTAGCATCACGACCTAACTTATAGCAATTGGAGTATACCATTCTCTTGTCCCTATTCTAGTTTTTCCCTTATTCGTACTTAAATCACAAAAGCCACAAATTCATTCCGTTCTTTTTTCACTAGGGTGATGGTTCATACCTGCTTCTTCTGAGCTTGAATCTCTATGGCATATGCTCTATTTAGGGTTTGCAATGGTTTCATGCTCAAAATATTTATGTGCATCGTTCCGTATATTAATAATATATTGAGTCATTGACATGTTGGATATTGCTAATATCTTCTCAACTATTCCCAAACCATCTTGAGTTGACCGTATTAACTTACAATTGTCGTGCCTGTAGTCTGCCAACTCATATTTGAGTTTCTGAATTCATGATTTGTTCTCCATTGAGAACCGCTCTTTTATATCGTCCCAAGGATTCTTAGCAACCTCCATGTATATTATAGTTGAGCACAAGGTTGGCTCTATCACATTTAAGATCCATGACACAAGCATAAATTCATTGTCCACCCATCTTCTTGTTCTATGAAATCATTCAAAGGTTGCCTCCCTCAGACATTGATGAAACCAATCTTCTTCGTGGCATGTAATGTCGCTCTTATCACTCGAGTCCATTCGTCGTAGTTGGCATCTCTTAGCTAAACATGTGTGACAATATTTCTTGGATTATAACTGGTTGAAAGGTAGTAGGGTAATATCTTCCTTGATTGATCACCAAGTGACTCCTTCTCACCATTGCTACTATTGTTAATCACGTTACTATGCTTTGGTACCATGCTGAAAGGACTGTTAAAAGGTGTCTTATTCACTAAAGCTCTAAGCATGTACAAGAATATAGTCCTTCCTTTTTTGTCAGGATCCTCGGTATCCGAAGTCACAGTAGACCCGACTAATCTGAGTCGAGTCTTGTGAACCCAGTAAAGGGGCAAAACTCTCTCAGCACCTATTTTTTTCCATTTACAAGACTAGAACCCAAGATCTTGCTTAAGAGAAACAAATCTCCTCGCCACACAAGATAGCATAAAGATATATACAACAATTTGTTCCTGATTTTACAACTATTCTATTTCCTAATTTATAGCTAATCCCAACAAGTGCCAGTGGAGAGATCCTCAGCATTTAGTTATCATTTACACACATCAAAATATTGGATTAGATCGTATAATTTAACTCTACCCACTAAGTTTGTTATGAAATAATTATTTGGTGTTTATGGAACAAATATTATGATCAGATTGTGTTAGTAGAAAAGCAAATACTCACTCTACATTAAATTATTGTCTATTGGTTTAGATGAGAAATATCAAAAAATATAAAGATTGCTGTACAAAATACCAAGTAAAATGCAGAAATAAAAGAACAAATATTTGACATGATTTTCATTGTTTGTTGGTTAAATGTTTGCAGGGCCTTTAGTAATGGATCGCAATTATAGTGGGAACCTTCCAATGCTTGAATTGAACCCATATGGGTGGACACATGTGTTGAATATGATATACATAGATATGCCAGTAGGCACTGGATTTTCTTACTCAGAAACGCAAGAAGGCTACTATAGCAGTGACATACTGTGGGTGGAGCATACATATTCTTTTTTACAAAAGGTGAACCATTTTTCTACTTCTATTTTCCAAAACGTTTATGATTTTTATTTTTTATCAATGTAGAAGTTTAAACTACTATCCAACCTTGTATTAGTATATCATAAAAAGTGTTTGATTTCTCTGTTCTTAGTTGCTATCATAATTAAAATGTATTAATACATGACTATTAGCTGAAAGCTTGGTAAACTTTCTCAAACAATGAAGCAATGAATTTTAAATTTTATATATGAAAATAATAACAGGGACCAAATATTCCTTTAAATAGTATATGAGTGCATTTATGCCAGATTCAAGAGAAAAAACCTACAGTTCAAAATAATAAGATTTAAAACATGACAATGTTTTTGAATATAACGAAGTCCATATCTAATTACTTTTACAAGCACAGTTTTGCTATATCCAAGCATAGCTTGAAATTCGTAAAGATATTCGGATCACTGTTGGAACAATTTGGCATCTATGTTTTGGGGATTTTGCAACGAAATATTCTACTCTTGTAATGAGTTTCACTTTCAATGCAGTGGTTTATTGATCATCCAAAGTTTAGCTCGAATCCATTTTACATTGGTGGTGGCTCATATTCAGGATTAATTACTGGTCCTCTAGTTCAAAAAGTATATGAAGGTAAATACTAAGTCGTAACAAATGTTAATTTGATGACCTAAATTTGGCCTTAGCCTAAATGTTTGTTGTTTTTAATTTCTTCAATTCTTCCTCAAAGGGCAGGATACAAAGCAAGACATGCGCCACACATAAACATTAAAGTACGAAACGGCACAAAAACTTTTTTGGAAGTATTTTTCTATTTTGCTAAATATTTTCTAAACTACAATATATAATTAATTGTCTCATTTATCATCAGGGTTACGTGCTTGCAAGTCCAGCTGTTGACATGTATCGGAATATAAACATGCAAGTTTTATATGCATACCATATGAGTCTTATACCAGAAGAACTCTATGAGGTTATTTTTCCATCATTGTCTAATTATCTATTTGTTCAAAGAATAAATTTTTATAAAACAAAACTAATGTCATGGCTTTCTCTGTTATGCTTTCATATTTATGCGTGATTACCTTACATTTTATACTCAGAAACTGAAAAATATTGTTGCAGTCGTTGAAAGAAAATTGTAAGGGTAATTATATATACATTGATCCAGAAAACCCAAAGTGTGTCTCAGATTATGAAGCATATTCTGAGGTTAGTATTGTACTGCACGCACTCATAGTTATGCGTTTATTTGGTCTACATAGTGATTGAGTTCTGCATCACATGAAAAGTAATCAAGTAACCCTCTGATTTGCAGCTAATTCGTTATATAAACCCAAAACAAATTTTAGAACCTCTCTGTATTACTACACCTGGGGTGAACCAAGTAATTCAACAATCAGTTCAAGATCGTCCAGAATTTTGGTGTAGAGTTAAGAAAATCTCTCTCTCTGTCTCTCTTTCTATGTGTGCGTACGTGTTCCAAACCACCACCCCCACCCCCAAAAGAAAAAAAATATTGTGTGGCTCAAGTTGGTTAGATATGTTCTTTTTACAGGTACTTGTGTCATACACTATAGACAGACAAACCCAAAAAAAGGAAAACTCAAGGAGCTTGGGATGCAATATATGTGATAGAATATGCTTTATTATTAGATAAGAAATTAGGAATTGAAATCACACGTTACAATTATGGGTCTTATTCCGTGTCCTAATAAAAAAAAAAATGACATGTTAGTAAAAAATTAAAAATGATATCTCTGCTGTATGCGGTGGTAATATTCTCTTTTTTAGTTGTTGTTTTTATGTTTTATTTGGATTGAAGGGACAAAAAAAGGAGATATGAAAAGAGACAAGTGACATGAATCCATTAATTAGACAAATCCATTACATACTATATTATATCACTAGAAGGAGCCACAATTGTGTCTCAAAGGAGAAATCCTTACATCTTTCTTGTGGAGGATTTTTACTAGAAGGTCTTTGATGTTGAATTTATGTAGGTTTTTGAACAACTTCTATATATTATTGCTCAAGATTCTCCTGGAAAAAAAATTATTTTTCATGGAAGAATCTACCTACTCACTAATTATAATATTATTGTTCTTTTTAAATTAGAGTGCTTATTTGAATCTTATTCAGAGAAAAGTCCTGATTTAGAGAAACGGAAAAATATTTCTCATTCATGAGTTCAGATTGGGTAGCAGAGCTAACTTGATTAAATTATCAACTTTCTTTTAGAGTTATGATCACATTCTTATTGACATATGGGCAAACGATGATAATGTGAGGAAGGCCCTTCATGTAAGAGAGGTAATATGCTGCATTGTGTCATTTATATATTAATGATTACTTAATGAAATTTATTGGACTTTTCATGGAGCTAAGAAATTATTTCAATAATGCCATTTAAATAGGGAACAGGAGTTCTTGAGATGCAACAATACTTTGGTATACACCAAAAATCTACCCAATGTTGTAGAATATTATAGGAATCTCACCAATGCCAACCTCGAAGCTCTCGTTTACTGGTAACTTGTTAAATTTAAAATTTCGTGAGTGTTTCTTGGTATCTTTTCCTTTTTCTTCACAGTGTTACTTACTTTACGATTGCTCCAACCTATTAAATTACATTCGTTGAATCATTGTAAGATTTGAAAGTTGCATCTTTTTATCTGATCACACGCATTATTTAGCTGATAATTGCAGTTCTGATCTTGACATGTCTATACCACACCTGGGTACACAATATTGGATCAAGTCGTTGAACTTGAGCACGCATGACAAATGGCGCGCTTGGTTTGTTGAGGGTCAAGTGGCCGGGTAATTAAGTTGTAATTTCTGTTAGTAATTAAAATGCTAAGTAGTTTGGGTATGCACAGTAGGTATGATTGAGAAAAAAAAAGTAGGTATAATTGAGAAACTAATTAAATTATTCTTTGAAAAACATAATGTTAGTTATATTTTCTTTGAATAATTGAAATATGTTTGAATCACTAAAAATATGTACTTAATTATTTACTAAAGTGTCATTCTAAACGTAGGATTTACTTGGAGCACGAATTACATGCTTGAGTAAATAAAAATAAACCTTTAATGATTTTGTTAGCGGAGACCAACAATATATATAATGGTATTATCTGTCTGTAAGCATGTTTTGTAAGTATTTTGTGTGGATATAACCACCCGATTTTATATTGGTAAATCAGACTATATCATTTTTCACATTTTTCTCAGCTAATTTGGTGAAAGGAAACTATGTGCCGTTTTATTAATTACATGGTCCTTGGAATATTCCACACAGGTTCACAGAAATCTACAAAACGAAAGAAGACCACTACTTAACATATGTGTCCGTGAAGGCAAGTTCGATTATTATAATTCCTAAATTTGAGAATACTATTTTAATTTTTTTGTACCCATTCAATCAACAATTTCTTTTCGTGAAATGTAATAGCAATATTCTTTGTGTCACTTGATTATGACTTTTGTCATTCTAATGTAATGCAGGGTGCTGGGCATGTGGCTCAGACATTTAAGCCCAAGGAAGTTTATAATATGATCAAGAGGTGGTTTTCATTTTCTCTTATCTAATTAAGACTGCTTCGATTTGATGGAGTATTTTATTCTATTCATATGTAGACAAAATATTCAAGTTAATTTTAGCCATTGATGTTTTTCAAGTAGTTATTTATGATATGTAAATTCTAAAGCACTTAATTAAGGAGTGTTGGGTATTCGGATTTATTTTTCCATTCTTAGAAATTATGCTTCATGGAAAATCATATTTTCTGAGAACGTCTAAAATGTAATTGGTATATATAACAGTCATTTTAGAATGTTAATAACGTTTACAAGAAATTTCTCACCTTATTGAAAATTATGGATTCTCACTCCTCCCTGTGAGAATGTTATCAGAAAATATGATTAGAAAAATATTCCTGAGAATGTTAGTTTACACAAGGAGTATTTTTCAAAAAAAAAAAAAATTATATATACCAAACATGATAACGTAAGATTTTCAAATTAAGATTCCTGAATTTAAACCAAACAATCCCTTAATATGGAGATAACACGTTATTCTTAGCCCATTCTATTAAGTCGTTATTTATGTTGGTGAACCTCTCAGCACTAATGATAGCAGATTCCTTTCAATATATATGGAATTATAAAATTATTAGATAAGTAAAATGTTTAGATTTATTTGGCATCTAGTGTATAATACATATAAAATTTTTGAGACAAAAAATAAACAATCCACAAAAAGCATATAAATACTATTAACATCATGTTAGGTACCAAAAAAAATGATACAAAATGCATAACTAAGAGAAATCACATTGAAAAAAGCTCAAAATTGAAATCTAACAGGTAAAATACAAAAAAGGGTGTTGAATTTGTTTTTAAAACTTTTTTTTTTGGAAAAATCTTTGAAAACGTATTTGGAAAATTGACAGGCAGAAGCAGAAAGCAGAAGGATATAGAAAGCTATGTAAAACGGTTTATCATGAAAAGTAATTTAACTCCTTTTTAAAAGAAACAAAAATAAAGAGATCAAATGAAGGAGCAAAGACAGAGAAAAGAACACACATGAAGTTTTATACTAGTTCACCAATAAACTTGGTAGCTATGTCTAGTCCTTTCACTCCGGAAGGATTTTCACTATAATCAGAAGTTTACAACTTATGAGTATACTTCTGCCTAACTTGGCTATACTCACAATTTCTTGAAACAACATTGGCTAGTGCCTTCAAGGAACAAACCTATACCTAGGCAACCAAATGATAACAAGTAAATGCTTTGAAACGATTTAACTCTCAATAGGAAAAAATACAAATTTAAGTACTAGTAAATGAGATAACTTTCTTGAAGAAAGGATATGCAATTGGGAAAGTTGAGGGAGAATTTCAGAAGCGTTTTGGCTCTTTGAATACTTCGTATGCTTGTTGTTGCTTCTCTCACCTTCAAATGTATTTATAGACAGTCCCTCACAATACCGCTGTGACTCAACAATGATGTCTTCAAAAATATTCCTTTCTTTTGTCATTTTCTGAGTAGTACAAGGGTGGCAGTTGAAAGTTGTATTATTTTCTGCTCCAATCATTTGCCCTCAACAACGTGGAGAGAATTTCTAAATATCTTGTATCTTTTTGAAAGCGACATTAAAGGTGTGACCTTTAAAACCTTGTACGCAGAAGGTTGTGACAACAGATTCAGCGCTTAGAGACAGGCATTCCTTAGGCATATGCACCCTGACGTTGCTTGACCAGATGAATAGATACAACTTACGACTAAATGCAAACGCATAGCGTAGTTCATATGCAGACACACTCGTGTTTGGAAGCAGACGCAGAAAACCAAGTCCATTTGCAGCTTCTGCTTAGTCTTTCTTTTATCTAGCGTGTCAAACAGATGCATAATATATATATCCTGCACACTTAGAAATACTTCATACACATTTATAAGACAAATTATTCTTAGAGAAGTTATGTTACCAAAATTAATGAGAGACCAGATTTCTCAATCGTCTAAGTTCCAACAGAGATAACTTTTGTTTAAGGACATTGGAGGGAATGAGCCCATTGTAGAATCAAATCTTTAAATTGTTGAATTTAAAATTTGTTTAATGTGTTACATAGTTGTAACACCCCAACTTTCCTTAAGCCTAGTAATTAGAGACCCTGAGGAATTAAGGGAGTTAATGATTTAGAAGAATAGTTTTAATCTAGTAAGTTGACCCAAAGTTAAACTTAAGGGGTAAAATAGTAATTTTTTCCAAGGATTAAGCTAGATTAATACTCCATATGGTCTGAGTTATAAGCAAAAAAAACTATTTTACACTCGTTAAGAAAACTGGTTATTTTCATTTAATATTCTTAAAGTTATAAAAAAAAATAATTATATTTTCTAAAGTACCCTTGCTTTAAAGTAAAAAGTTTTACTGGAAAAGACAACCTCAATAAATTTAAGGGTATTTTTTGGAATAATATCATTAAATAGAGTAAAAGTAGTTAACATTTGCTTATAATTTAAACCATGAATAGTTGATTTTTTTGCTTATATTTCAGACCGGAGGGAGTATTGATAATTTATTATTGGAGGGGTTAATTTTAGAAGACTCAAGAATAGACCCAAAACCCTTATGCACTTATATTTGTGTGAATAAATAAAGAAGGGGGTTGTATTATGTAGAAGAGAGAGCGAGACAGAGAGGGAGCGAGACAGAGAGAGATAGAGAGTGAGAGACAGAGAGAAAGAAACATCGAGAGACAGAAAGGGAGAGATAGAAGAAGACGGAAGAGAATGAAGAATGGAAGAAGAAGAAGAAGAAGCTTGGAGGAGGAGATCCCATGGTGGATTTTGGGTACTCAAGCCCTAGAAATTGGGGGTTTTCATCCCAGAGCACTTAGGAGCAAAGGTAACATAGAATCCCCAATTAAAACCTCCCTTTAGGGTGTGCTTAGGTTTTTATGCCATTTCACATGCTTTGAAGAAAATCTCTATGTTATGATTATTTCATATGTGTTGGAATACTTCCTAAATGTTTGATGTGGGTTCTTTGAGTCTTGTTTGTTTGCCAAAGGGTGACCATAAATCCCTCAAGAACCTAGTAAATGTTCACTGTTTTGGATTGTTCTAGGGTTGTCCTAAATTGTATTGGAGGATGTGTGTAATTAAATTTGATGATTATGTGTTGTTTGGCCATAAGAATGTGAAGGGTGGAATATGCATGGCTGGAAATTTAAATTCACTTTTGATTACCTGATGGGGAGGAATTCTTGGCCATGTTGCGTCATATGAATTGTTGGGTTATTATTATGATGGGAATAAGCTACTGATTTGCGAACCTTTATGCATGCTAAATGTTTGAATTGTGGTTTGATAGAGTGAGATTAGTCAACGAATTCTTAGCAACTTCAAATTTAGTAGGCATAAGCTACTGGAATGTTTAAATTCACTTTTGATTACCTGATGGGGGGGAATTCTTGGCCATATTGTGTCATATGAATTGTTGGGTTATCATCATGATGGGAATAAGCTACTCATTTGCGAACCTTTATGCATGCTAAATGTTTGAATTGTGGTTTGCCAGAGTGAGATTAGTCAAGGAATTGTTAGCAACTTCAAATTTAGTAGGCATAAGCTACTGGAATGTTTGATTAGAAGTACACTTTATATGTAAATTGGTGTAAAAATTCTGCACAATATGTGACTAATTGGATAGAATGGATTTGCATATAAATATAGTGATAAAAGGAAACAATCGTGCATTGTGGCATTTGATGAGTACTTGGTTTGGAATAATATTTGCACATGTATTTAGTGATAAAATTCTGCAATCTTCTGCATAAGGACACGCCCTACATGGACTATAGTAAGACAAATTAATTAATTCTTGAAAAAATAATAATAACATAGAACACTATAACACTTGCTGATTCAAGTGAGAAAGGGCTTGATTCTCATTAAACAATGTATTGGGTTCAAGTCTTATGAATAAATATAAAAAAAAAAAGACAGATTTTCAGTCCCTTAAGTTTTTGAAGATAAGACTCCAGTCAATCCAATGAAATTAATTATCTTGAAAATCTTCAGTGGATGGGTCATGCATCACTTCACATTGAAAAATACGTTTTGCAAGATGGACACTGCAGAATAGGCTCTCTTTCTTGCATATTCTTTATCTTCCTTATATCAAACCCATGGGTTTCCTGATTCATTGTCACCATGTTGTTGCAAAACTCGACATAGGGACGATTGAGTAGCTTTCAATTGGAATTAACATACCAGTCAGTGCTGAAGTCAAATCAGCTCTGGTTGTCATATGCCATGTCTGTTTCTGGAAACCGCAAACTATATTTATCGCTTCTACTCGAGAGTAATCTCAAAGATGACACCTTCAAGATTCCTAATAATACATCTAGTTCCAGGCACTTCTTTCATCTGCATCCCAAGCTTAGAAGCTTCAGACATAATCATTGAATCCATGCTGCAGTGATAGAAATCTTGAGTAAGAAAACGCTTATACTTTTGACCAAATCATATCAAATGCCAACCAAATCAAAAGCTATTCAGACAGAATAAGCTATCGCGCTCTGAAAATCAGAAAATGCAATGCGTATGGTAAACAATTTGCTGGATATGAGACATGGTCAGAGAAAATTCAGACCATTGCTAGGGATAAAGCAAGACAGGAGAAGCTGCAGTCCATAGTATTACTAAAGCCCAAATACCAAAAAAGAATAGCCACATTCAGCGAAAATTCATGGAAGTTGTTTATACAAAGGTATTTTGAAATCGCCAATAGAAACCTTATAATGGCAAAATGTCAAAGGGTAAAAAGTTTTAGAAGGAAAAGGGACATTAGTGTGCGTCACAAGACAGAATTCAACATGAAGAAAGGTTTTAAAACTCACAGATGCAGCAACAGTGTTTTCAAAACTTGATATTAAAATTGGATTCTTTACCTTTACTGGTTTGACAAAATTGTAGCAACAGGTCCAATGTTGACCACTCAAATTTTGAAAAGAACAAATTCTTATTTAATCACTCCCAAGTCATAAAAATTTGCCGAGCTGTAGGTGCAATTAAAGTAGGTGGAAAACGAAATTTTGACTAAATAACAATAATTTAGAAGCAATGCAAATATGTAAAGATTTTTAAAAATGGCTTTAACGTAAACAAGTTCAAATTTTGCTTTGAGTCACCCCAACTGTATAAGTCATAACTGAATATAATCAAATCTATGGGCTGAGTATGTTGCCAATCAAAACAAGGTGGAAAAGCATATTCATTAAACCCAGAAAATAAACAAAAAAATTGAAGAATAATGAGCTAGGTTACATACGTCTTAGCTCTTGATACATAGGCTAGTATGAACTTGCATTTTCTGCCCTCTTTAACTTGCAGGAGCTGTCTAACACTATCAAACAGCGTAGGGATGCTTGACTGCTGAAAGCTTATGAATTGTCAAGGTTACTGAAATCAATTTTTCTTCAGAGAAAAAGAAGTATTATTACACAAAATCTTGATGAAATGCACATCTTTTAATTTCAAGTGTCTCGGAAATTCTCATTGTCTGTCATTTGATTCTCTAGTTCATTTCAGCAAAGAACTAGAATTAGTTCTCATAAAACTATGATGGAAATCCACCTTAATTGCAGTCCACACCTAGCCATCTTAACTTTGGGCTGCCTTCATAGCAGCCTCCAGCACCTTCGTTGTACTGGGTGTGAGAGGGTGTGTTTAGTCCCACATCGTCTAAATACATGGCCTAAGTAGTGTTTATAAGGCTTGGACAGTCCTCACCTTATAAGTTGGTTTTATGGGGTTGAGTTAGGCCCCCAAACACAAATTCTAAGACTATGACAACTAGCAAAGGCTTTGAAATAGGCAGGCAAGTGAAACAGTTTGAAACAGATGCAGGGTTAGCAATGAAGATAACATGCCATTATGTTGTTACAGTTCTGGAAACCAAATTTCATCTTCCAGAATACCTACTGATCTAAGCCTCACAAGAAAGATGACCAATTTAGAAAGAGATAACCTTCTTGTTGAAAATAAAGTATGATCGTGTATTTATTGTATAGGATTGTATAATTAGGAGTAGAATATCCTGTATTTATTTGTATTAATTGACTAAGTCTATATAAAGCAACTCCGATGTGTAGTTGTGACACACGGTTTCACAATCATGTCTCTCTTTTCTCTCTTTCAACATGGTATCTAGAGCCTAAAGAGAGACAATCATAAACTGTGTTTCCCCAATGGACCACTTCCATTGGTGTCAAATTTTTTTTCAGAAACCGTGTTTTGTTTCTGGTTTCTGCTCTCCACCGTCGTGTCACCGCATCCCGACATGTTTACAGCCCCCGCCACGGCCGTCCGCCACCACCGGAAAATTTTCCGGCGACCTTTTCCGGCGAAACTGCCACCAACAAGAGCGGAACATCCCGATCTACACGCTGCCCCAAGTTTCATCCTCATCGGCCCAGAAACGCGCCTACACGCGCCGTTTTCGTCCACTGCGTTTTCAACCACTTCCGGCAGCCGCACCGGCCCGTGACAGTGCGTCCAGCAAGATTTCCGGCCCATTCTTCCGGCGTACGACTCGCCTCCTGCTCCCGGTCCAAGATCTGCCCTTGGTTTTTCGTTTCACCCACTGATCAACCAATTTCTAGAGCAAACAGCACTCTCTCTCCTTTTTTGGGCGTGTTTTTCTCTCTATTGTGACTGCCCATGGCTGACGTTGGCTCTACAAATCCCTCTGGGGCCTCTCCGGCTGATTATGAAGATTTTCTCCAGTAGTTTGAGCATCGCCAGACCTTTGGCTCTACTGCTTTGGTCGCACACACTGGTAATTCATTTGCTTGCATAAGTCGGTCACCCTCCCTTGGTCCTTGGGTTCTTGATTCAGGTGCATCTGACCACATCTCTGGTAATAAGTCTCTTTTCTCGACTCTTTCTACATCTGGATATTTACCTTGTGTAATTTCAGCCAATAGATCCCAAACACAATCACAAAGGATTGGTACTGCCCACATCCATCCTTCCCTGTCAGTTGATTCTGTCCTTTATGTACTTGGGTGTCCATTTAATTTACTATATGTTAGTCGTTTGACTCGTTCTCATGATTGCATTGTTACCTTTACTAAAGACAAAATTATCTTGTAGGACTGGAGTTTAGGACGGAAATTGGCGTCGGTTGTGAATCTCATGGCCTTTACTATCTCTCCAACCCGCCTCGGGTGTGCTCTACCACAGATTCCCCTCTTACCATACATGCTCAGTTAGGTCATCCTGATCTTCCAAAACTTCAAAAGTTGGTACCCATCCTTTCTAAGCTATCTAGTTTACATTGTGAGTCATGTCAACTAGGGAAACACTCGTAGGCAGTTCCCCAATCGAATCAATAAACGAACTTCGTCCTCTTTTGCTTTAGTTCACTCCGATGTTTAGGATCCTTCTCGTACCACTTCTACTTTTGGGTCCAAATATTTTGTTACCTTTATTGATGATTATTCACATTGTACGTGGTTATTTTTTATGAAAAATAGGTCTGAATTGTTCTCGATTTTTGAAAAATTCTATCAGGAGATAAAAACACAGTTTGGGGTTTCCATTTGCTCTTTGCGTAGTGATAATGCCCGGGAATATTTGTCCCACCAGTTTCAAAATATTATGGCTTCTAATGGCATTCTTCACCAAACGTCTTGTGCCCATACACCTCAACAGAATGGGGTTGCCGAACGCAAGAATCGGCACCTCATTGAAACCACTCGGACCCTTCTTCTTCAAGGTAATGTCGCGTATCGGTTCTGGAGGGATGCTGTTTTAACGGCGTGCTATCTTATAAATCGCATGCCCTCTTCGGTCCTTGATGACCAAGTACCCCACTCGGTCCTTTTTCCCCATACCCCTCTTCACTCACTTCCACCACGTGTCTTCTGATCCACATGTTTTGTCCACAACCTCTCTTCTGGTATTGACAAACTCTTAGCTCGTTCACTCAAGTGTCTTTCTTGGTTATCATCAATCCCAAAAAGGCTATCATTGTTTTTTTCCCTACTCTTCAATGTTACCTTATATCGGCCGATGTTACCTTTTTCGAGTCAGTCCCTTACTTTGAGTCGACCCACTTGCCTCCTGAGCCACTTTCTGTAGTCATCCCTGTACCTCCTGTGATTGTTCCTCATGAGTTTGTCACACCAGAGACCCCACCTATGGACCCACCAGTTGTGCGGCCACTAAAGACATATCATCGTCGTCAGCCCCCATCTGTGGTGCATATCCCTATACCTATTCCTGCTGCTGAAGCCATGCCAGACTCTCCACCGATGCCACCTCCTTTACCAGATCCGGTCCCGCCACCTGAGTCTGACCTTCCCATTGCCCTTCGTAAAGGTATACGCTCTACTCGTAACCCATCCCCTCCTTACATTGCTTTGAGTTATCATCGTCTTTCTCCTATGCATTACACTGGTCTTTCCTCTTTGTCTTCTGTCTCTATTCTTAACTCTCCAAGTGAAGCTTTATCTCATCCCGAGTGGAGGCAAGCAATGATTGACGAGATGTGTGCTCTTCAAAGCAGTGGTACTTGGGAACTGGTTCCTCTACCTCCTGGAAAGTCTTTGGTTGGCTGTCGCTGGCTTTATATGGTTAAGGTTGGGCCTGATGGTAAGATTGATCGACTTAAGGCCCGTTTGGTGGCCAAAGGATACAATCAGATATTTGGGCTGGATTACATTGACACTTTCTCACCTGTGGCTAAGATGGCCTCTATTAGATTCCTACTCTCTATTGCAGCTATCCAACACTGGCCTCTTCACCAACTTGATATTAAAAATGCTTTTCTGCATGGTGATCTCGAAGAGGAAGTCTATATGGAGCAACCACCTGGGTTTGTTGCTCAGGGGAGTCTTCTAATATAGTTTGCAGGCTCCACAAGTCTCTCTATGGTCTCAAACAGTCTCCACGAGCTTGGTTTGGCAGATTCAGTTCTATAGTGCAGCAGTTTGGTATGATTTGTAGTAATGCTGATCACTCTGTTTTCTATCTTCATTTAGCTCGAGGATGTGTTTATCTGGTTGTGTATGTGGATGATATTGTGATAACTGGTAGTGATCAGCAGGGCATAATCCAGTTGAAGCAGTACCTCTCTCACAAGTTTCAGACTACGGACCTTGCTAAACACCGTTATTTTTTTGGGTATGGAGGTAGCTCAATCCAAGGATGGTCTAGTGATTTCACAGAGGAAATAAGCTATGGTTTTCTTGAGGAAACAGGTTTATTGAATGTCAAGCCAGTTGATACTCCTATGAACCCAAATGTCAAACTTCTGCCTAATCAGGGGAAGCCCCTTTCAGATCCAGGGAGATACAAGAAATTGGTTGGTAAATTAAATTATCTCACAGTCACCTGTCCAGATATTCCTTTTGCAGTTAGTGTGGTAAACCAATTCTTAAATTCTCCTTGTCAGGATCATTGGGATGCTATGATACGGATCCTGAAGTATATTAAAAGTGCTCCAGGAAAATGTCTCATTTATGAGGATAGAGGTCATACTTGAGCAGTTGGTTACTCAGATGCCGATTGGGCAGGCTCACCCAATGATAGGCGATCCACTACTAGGTATTGTGTACTAGTTGGAGGAAACTTGATATCCTGGAAAAGCAAAAAGCAGAATGTAGTAGCAAGATCTAGTGCTGAGGCTGAATACAGAACCTGGAATTAGTGACTTAAGAGCTCATGTGGTTGCAATCACTTCTCAAAGAACTTTAAGTTTGAAGAGGCTATGCCAATGACAGTAATATGTGATAATCAAGCGGCATTGCATATTGCCTCCAATCCCGTTTTTCATGAGAGGACTAAGCATATTGAGGTGAATTGTCATTACACCAGAGAGAAGATTGAATCAGGAGATATCACCACTAGCTTTGTCAATTCCAACGACCAATTGGCGGATGTCTTCACTAAATCTCTAAGAGGTCCTCGAATCAGTTATATATGTAACAAGCTCGGTGCATATGATTTATATGCCCCAGCTTGAGGGGAAGTGTTGAAAATAAAGTATGATCGTGTATTTATTGTATAGGATTGTATAATTAGGAGTAGAATAACCTGTATTTATTTGTATTAATTGACTTTAAGTCTATATATAAAGCGACTCCGATGTGTAATTGTGACACACGGTTTCACAATCATATGTCTCTCTCTTTTCTCTCTTTAAACACTTCCAAATAACTAATCCCATGTTGACCATAAGAAGCAAAAAAATTACCCAACTTTTTGAAAGAAACTAAAAAGATGGTTGGCTCATTGGCATGGGGTGAGAGATATGAAGAATCAGCTTTATTGGTAACTATGTATTTACCTATATTGTAAGCCATTAATCTTTTTAGCATTTATGCATCGTTCTAGAGTATGATAACAGCGGTATTAAATACATAAAGGATATAAATATCAGCTCCAAGAACAAAGTCGAAACCTCCAGGATGTTTTTGTAAAATATCTTTGATCTGATCAGTGTTTCCCCATTCTAGTTTCTCTGCTACTAATCCTGCATATATATAAAATTAAAATTCAGTGGATCAAAATATGTATCTTCCGTTGTTCCTCTAGGTATTTTACTCACCATGAGAAGTAGGACTAATATTTTCAGGACATGAATGCAGCTCTATATTTTTCTTTATGATCTGAGAGGGGATAGTATAATTAGCCCAGTTAGAAGATAATCAGAAAGGAGATATGTCACCATGTGTTATACAAATAGATTTTCAGAACCCTACCTTAAGCACTTCTTCATTATGGTCTGTCAACACAACTTTATTGCAGAATCTGCTGCAAAGTATTCCAGTAATGCCTGTGATTCAAAGCCATGTAAAACATGAGATCATAATATGAATTGTAAAATCTACCCAAAATACAATATTATACCACACATACAACAAAAAGATGGCATTTTCACACAAATACAACCAGAGCATAGAACAAAGCCCATAACAGATGACCAAAGAACAAAATAAAGCATACAAACTGGATAACTCATCAAACTATAAACCGGCAAGCCAATGAACTGTAAGCAGAAGCAGATTGAAGGAGAAAGAGGTCAAAGACGTATATGAAGAAGCAGCAGAGCAAGGTAGTCAAAATCGAGATTATATGCACAATCGGAAAGGGGATGTAAAATCGTAAATCGTGGGATCGTAACAATAATCGTAAGATTATACAAAATTCATAAAACACATATATATGCATATAAAACATATATACACACTTCAAATACTTGATTAATAAGTCATAACACAAAATATAAGTCATAACTCACGACTAATAAGTCCTAACTCATAAGTGATAAGTCACAATACAAAACACCAGGACATGAACACCTAAACCTCAATCAAAATAGATTGTCCAAATTGAAACCATAATCATTCAAGAATCTTCATTTCCTCCATCTTCTCCATCTCCTTCATTCTTTGAAGCAGAAACTAAACTGTGGTGCGAAACAGAATAAGTTCGAACAGAGGGAGGGTCGCACAGCGGGTCGAATAGAGGGAGGGTCCAACAAAGGTCGCACAAAGTATACTGACCTGAGGGAAACAGAACAGGTCGCACGAACAGAGGGAGGGAGACGACAGCACCTGCACGAAAGGGAGAAGCTTTGCCGCGAGAGAGACAGAAAGACGAGCAATCGACAATTAAAAAAAAAAAACCTAAAACTCTGCACGAGTTCGAACAGAGAAGCTCTGCTCTGCCATTCGTTTCTTCCCTGTCGCGAGAGGGCGAGGGCGAGAGAGAGGCAATCCACAGTAAAACCAAAAAAAAAAAAAACCCTAAAACCCATTTATTTTAAAAAAGGATCCCAACCGGGTCATTTGACCCGCGATTTAAAAAACAGGTCGCGAACATTAAACCCACAACCCGAGGCGGGTTAACCTAATGGGCTGCGAACCCGGCCCAAAGGTCATTGTCCCTGTCAAGCAAACACGCAGATAAACGCCGATCACAGCGATTTTATGATTTCCGGCGCCGATTCCACCATTTTCCGATTTTACTCAAGACCATAATCGCTGAGCACCTACAGAGTCGTAAAAACGCACGATTACACGATCAAAATCGCGATTTTGACTACCATGCAGCAGAGGTAGAAGACTTGAATTTTGGATGAGCTTGGGTTTTATTTCAGAAATGCATAACTTGGCCAGAACAGTAGCATTGCCAAAACCAATCCAACCACCTCCTCCACTTGATCCCATCTGATCTCACCAAAACTAGTTAGTGGCTGTGACGGTGATCAAGGCAGCATGCCAAAATTGTAATAGCATGTGATCCTACAACTCAAAGTGTGTTGACTACCTCGATAGGTATCCAGTTATACTTCAGAATACAATAAACTAGCTATAAAGATAAGTAAGTCATTTCCTAAAACAAAGTAATCTTGAGCAATGAGTGATTGCACGAAGAAAGTCACCCTTCAGTTTTTGTAAAACTAGGGACATCTTAAAGATGCATTGTTTCTATTACAATCATCAAAGAATCTAAACAAAAGCAATGGTAATTACTTTTAAAAGTGAATACATACCAACACCAGAACCTAATTCAATGACAGTGCAACCCTGAAACGTGTCAACATTTTTTGATAGATAATCATTCATCAACATGGCTCCAGGCCATACCAGCTGCCCTGTCAAATCAAAATCAGCTGATTCAAAAGAAAATTAGTATTAAGATCCAAACTACTAGAAGATACAGAACGCAAAAAAAAAAAAAAAAAAAAGGCACCAATTATAAGAACACAGAAAATTGTATGCACTCCAGTTTATGTAAAAGCTTCCAAGTTCCCTATTATGCATTGTTATATAACGTTTGACTCCAATTCTTTTTAATAGTGTTTTTCATCTGAGAGTATGTTTAGATGGAAGGTTTTGGAGGGGAGGGGAAAGGAGGAGTTATTTTTCTTTTTTAAATTACGGAAACTATAAAATATTTCTAAAAAAACAAAAGAAGTGTGTTATATGATCACGTATCATATTATTCCTTCAATTTTTTTTTAAATTTCAAATATACATCAACAAGTATTAGCCCTCAAACACCCTCCCTCCAAACATATCCTAAATTTACCGTTTGGCATCCTCTTTGAAGATTGAATCCAAAACAGTTAACCCATTCATATGCAATTTGCACCCTTTCATGATTATATCCAAAATATTTATAAATTAATTTAAAGAAATGAAAAATGAAGGTGAAAATAGGATTTTTAAAAATGAAATTAAAAAAAAGAAAAAAAAAAACACCTACTGGAAGCAGAATGTAGACAGAAGAGCTGAATATCTTGAGACCCAAACTTGAATTTCGTCAGCAGGTAACTTCAAATTCCGAAAAAGCTCCAACGTTACAACTGTGACAGTGAGAAGAAACGTGGTAGAGAAAGAAAGATAGAAGAGAGAGAAAGCGGAGTTACTTGTCATCGATGAAGAACGATTCATCTAAGCAAACAATTTCTTCTTCATCGTTACAATCTTGGTGGTTATTCTGCAATACTACGTTTCCTCTTTCTTCCATGTTCAATGTTACGACGTCGTTCTGGTTCGTTCTATGGCTGTCCACAAGTTTTGTTTTGCCAAGGAGACCATGAAACAGGGAAATGAAAACAAGTCATATTATATTGACGTTAATGCGACGTCGTTTGTTCCAAAACGTAATACTCCTATTTAATTTTGACTCAAACCCTTGACGTTTTGGATGAGAGAGATAGAAAGAGAATAAAGAGAAAAAAAAATATCATGAGTGATGTGATAAAAAATAAAAATAAAAATGAGATTTAAGATAGATATATAAATTAAGAGTTGTGTTACGGTATCTCCATACTATAACCGGGTTAGCTAATAAAACCTGATTAAGTTCTGCTAATTTCTATTAATTGTTGTTTGTTTCTCATTTCAGTTTTATTTTTGAGTGATATCACACTTTGTACATGCACATACGCTTTGCATCACCTTAGCGAGGTGTCATAGGAGAATGCCGTACAGGTAATTATTCCCTTGACCTGATTATAACTATCTCACACTTATATGCCATGTGGGCAATGAATAGAAACACTCATCATTTCACCCAACAAACTTTTTTCTCTCTAACAAACTCTCTCTGCTCTCTGTGCAAATTCCCTTCACCGAGCTCAATTCTACCATTAGAGCTCCTGATTGGAGTTAGGAATTTCTTCGGATCCTCCCTAGAAATCCAAATCGTCACAATTGGTATCAAAGCAGTCTTGGTGCTTGATCCATGGCTGCCAGAAAAAGATCAATGTCATCCATCTCCGACTTGGAAAAGAAATACGATGATAGACATGCAGAGCTCACTGCTCGTCTCGAGCAGATGAGCTTGGGAATGGAAGAGCTACGCTCGATGTTGTGCGAGCGACACAGCTTTGATGACACTTTTTCGAACAACCAGAATCACCGCTGCAATGCCTAAGAAGGAAACAACCATCGAACCCTTACTCCACTAGGATCCCCAAGGTCGAATTCCCAAAATTTGACGGTAAAAGGGTGAAAGAGTGGTTGTACCGCTGTGACTAGTTTTTCCTCCTCGACGGGACTCTGCCGGAATCCAGAGTCCGCCTAGCTTCGATCCATTTAGAGGGAATCGCACTCCAATGGCACTTGAACTACATTAAGGCGAAGTTCGACATTTACCCGATGTGGTCGCAGTACGTGGCAGATGTGATCTCGCGCTTCAGGGACATGTACGAGGACCCCGTTTTCCATTCTAATTCAGGTTAAGCAAACAGGCAAGGTCCAGGCATACATCGACAAATTTGAGCTCGCATTGACCTAGGTAACTCTCATCACAGAGCATTCTCTAAGCATTTTCCTAGCCGACCTAGAACACAATACCCAGATACACATTAGGATGTTCAACTCTACTACCTTTGCCCGCGCCGTGAACCTGGCGTGGGTGCACGAAGCTTCTAAGACTGCCAACTATAAGCCTAACTAGAGATTCACCCCAAACACTGTAACACCCCAACATTCTTAAGCTTAGTAATTAAATATACTAAGTGAAAAGAGAATTTAATTTCCTAAGGATTAATTAGGTTAACAATCTTTAATCTGGTGTTTTAACGCACAGTTAAGCCTAAGGGTTAAAATAGTAATTTTATCCAAGAATTTAGGAAATGTGGAACTAATTATTTATGAGTAGCTTAATTCATTAATTTATCTAAGGATAAATTAAGGAATTAAATGAGGGTTTGTTATCAAGATTTTAAATAAACTTATGAGTATGCCCCACCATGCACCACAATTCCTCTCCTTCCACACTAACACCCACTCACTCACCCTTTTACTCCCTCCAATCGCGATCTGAAATAGAAAAAAGAAAGGGAATAAGAAAAAAGGAAAAGAGAAAGAAAGAGAAGGGAAGAAAGAAGAAGGGGGTGCGACGGTGAAGGGGAAGGAAGGAGGAAGGGGCCGCGGTGGCCCTGGTGGCGGCGCGCGGTGAGGGAGGACAGAGACGCAAACCAAGAAATAGAGAGAGGAGCAGAGCGCAAAAGAGAGAGGAAGAAGGAGCTCGAGACAGAGAAAGAAGAAGAAGAAGAAGAAGAAGAAGAAGAAGAAGAAAAGAGAAATGGAAGAAAGGAAGAAGAAGGAAAGGGAAATGGAAGAGGAAGAAGGAGATGAAGAGCTTAGTTGGAGCTTCAATGGTGGATTTGGGTACCTAACCCTAGGATTTGGGGATTTCTTCTCCAAACATTTAAGGAACAAAGGTAACATAAAATCCCCTAATTTAAACCTCTCTTAGGGTGTGTTAGGATTATCGATTTCATTCTTGATTTTAAAGATTAATAAGTAGAAATTATGATATTTGAGTGGGTTTGGTTAAGAGTTGGATGGCTGCCCCCAACCCCCATAAACACTGCGTGATATTTGTCCCATTGCGAGTTCCACGGAGCTTCGAATAGGTATGTTTGGTCTTAGTTTTATCACATCGATCACCTATGTGAGAATTAATGTTGAAGGGTTTAGTGTTTGAGCTAGCCCATATTATGATCGTGGATGATTATCATATGAGTTTGTGTTGTCTTGATCATAAGATTAGTTAAAGATGCATGTTTTGGAAAATATGGTGTTCAATTATGTGTCAAGTTAGACTCCTTGATTTCTGTTGTAAATTTTATCGGAGTTAGGCTGGATAGTGAACGTGAACACAAGAAGGCGGGTTGAATTGTGTTGAAAACTTTTCGCAAACTTTAAGTTAAAAACACTTTAAAACACTGGATTTTGAATCTGTTTGAAATCGGATGCTGGAGTATGACCAGACAATGGAAATAAAGTTTATGAAAACTTGTTTTTATGCGCAGGATAAAAGTAAATGTAAAGCAGTAAAGCAAAAGACACAAAATTTATACTAGTTCACCATCAACCTGGTAGCTACGTCTAGTCCTTTCGTTCCTAAAGGATTTTCCACTATAATCAAATGATTACAAATTTCCTTAAGAGTATTCTACTGTCACAAACTTGACAATACTCTTAACTTCTCAAAACGACTCAGTACGTCCGAGCCTTTGAGGAACAAAGCCTTAACTAGGCAGAACAACTTTTACAAAGTAATATTCTTTTGAATACAATCAAATAACTCTCATTGAGAGGATGAAAAGATTAAGCAGAAAAACCAATAACTTTCTAAAAGGAAGAATATCAAACGATGAGGTTCAGTTCTTGGTGTCCAGAAACTTGGCACCAAACTTGATTGCTCACTTGAGTAATAGCTCTTTCAGAATATAGTTTCTAGCAGTTTTTGGCCACGTTCTTCAATGAATACCTTGGGGTATTTATAGGAGTCTCTGAGGGGTATTATCGTTGCAGTAAATTTCAGCTCCATACATTGAGTGAGGTAATTTGAAATGTTGTCCTTTTCTTCGTTTCTAGAGAATATCAGAATAGTACACATTACCTTTTTGTACTATCTGTTTTTTACAATTGCCTTGTACGAATTTTGTTTTATACCAAAGGTGTCACATTTGATACCTCGTACATCAAAATAAGAGAACAAAATCAAATTCGAATTTTGTTCCAAAACAGCTGAGGTAGAAGAGCACAAACGTGACCATCACGTGATTCATTAAAAGACCATATGCCCGCTCAGAACAGGAGACGGACGCTCGCAGCAATTGAATAATCCACGTGTCAAAGAATAACACTACCGGACGCTCGCTATACACAAGACGCTGGAGTGAATCGGATGCTGACACACATGGAATGTATTCAATACTTGTGATTTTCTTCTTCTTGCTTGAGTGAGATAATGTTGGAACCTAAACGATTGAGAAGTTTAGACCCTCATTAATTTTGATGATAACAAAGTATTTTCAAGAGAACAATTTATCTTCTAACATATCTTTGAGTGTACAGGTATCAAAGCTTCATATATATGTACAAAACACTCAAGAAAGGAGAAGAAATTTACAAGAGAATTGAAAACACTCCACTGATGCCAGCGTCTGAACTCACTCCAGCGTCTTGCTAACAGCGAGCGTCCGGTAGTGTTACTCTTTGACACGTGGAATACTTAATTGCTGCGAGCGTCCATCCTCTATTCTAAGCGAGCGTCTGATCTCTTTAATGTAGCACGTGATGATCACGTTTTTGCTCTTAACCTCAGAATGTTCTGAAACGGAATTCGAATTTGATTTTGTGCGCTCATTTTGATGTACGAGGAAGCAAAGGTGACACCTTTAGCATAAGACAAAAATCGTACAAGGCAATTGTGAAAAGCAGATAGTACGAAAATGGTAATATGTACTATTCTGATATTATCTGGAAAGGAAAAAAAGGACTACATTTCAAATTACCTCACTCAATGAAAATGAGCTATGTTTTTACTGCAAACGGTAATATCCCTGAAGTCTCCTATAAATACCCTAAGGTATTCATTGAAGAATGTAGCCAAAAAAAAACTGTGAAGAAACTTCATTCTGAAAGCAATATTACTCAAGTGAGCAATCAAGTTTCGTGCCAAGTTTCTGGTATACAAAGAACTGAACTCAGCGTCTTATACTTTCTTTTAGAAAGCTACTCTGTTTTGAGCTTAATCTTTTCATCCTCTCTGTGAGAGTTATTTTGATTGTATTCAAAAATATATTCTCTTTTGTAAACTGTATTTGGCCTAGTTAAGGCTTTGTTCCTCAAAGGCTCGATCGTACTGAGTTGTTTTGAGAAGTTAAGAGTATTGTCAAGTTTGTGACAGTAGAATACTCTTGAGGTAAATTGTAATTAGTTGATTATAGTGAAAAATCCTTCAAGATCGAAGGGACTAGACGTAGCTACCAGTTGGTGGTGAACTAGTATAAATCTATGTGCCTCTTACTTTACTGCTTTACATTTATCTTTACCTTGCTCAGTAAAACAAGTTTTCATAAACGGTTTATTTCCTGCATCCGGTTAGTCTCTCATCATCCGGTTAGTTTCTCAACGTCCGATAAACAAAGCTTTGAAAATCAGATTCTTAGTGCTTTTAACGTAAAGTTTGCGAAAAGTTTTTGGACACAATTTAACCCCCTTCTTGTGTTCATGTTCAGTTGGTACCAGAGCTCGGCCTCTTGGTTGAGCACTTAACAGTGTTAAGAGAAAAGATCTAATACTGTGAACCTGTCTACTGAAGGTGGTCATATGAACCGTCCTCCTCTATTCAATGGAGAAAAATTTGATTACTGGAAAGATAAGATAAAAGCTTTCTTTGAGATACAACAACTTGAGTTGTGGGATATAGTTCAAAGTGGTTACATTCCTCCCACTAATGCTCGCAGTGTTGCTATAGCCAAAGAAGATTGGAATGATGAGCAGAAAAAGAGATATCAAACCAATCAAAAAGCTAGATTCATTCTTATCTGTGCTATGACAGAAAAAGAATATGATAAATGTGGCAAATTTGATACTGCCAAAGAAATCTGGGACTCACTTGTTTTATCTTACGAAGGCTCTGCCCAAGTAAGAGAAACCAAAGCTAGCATGTTGGTTCGCCAATACGAGTTGTTCAAAATGGAAGATGGTGAAAACATTGAAACTATGTTTGGAAGATTCCAAACACTTGTTCATGGGTTACAGGCCCTTGGAAAAAGTTACACTACACCTGACCATGTTAAAAAGATCTTAAGAAGCTTGACTAAGCAGTGGAGACCCAAGGTCACTGCTATTCAAGAAGCAAAAGATCTAAATATCCTACGACTTGAAGATCTTATGAGTTCGTTGAAAGCTCATGAACTTGAGCTAAACGAAGAAGAACCTGTCAAAAAAGGCAAGTCTATTGTTTTGAAAGTCGCTCAACATAAAGCTAGTTCTTCCAAAGCCCTTCAGGATGAAGAAGAAAAATCAGAAGATGAGGCTTCAGAAGGAGAAGTTGATACATTAGAAGATGAGCTCGCATTTATATCCAGGAAGATACAAAGAATGTGGAAGAAGAGAAACTTCAGGAGGAAGTTTCAGAAGAAATATACTAAGGAGAAGAAGGAAAGCAAAGACAAGGACAAAGCTCAAGTCATTTACTATGAATGTAAAAAGCCTAGACATTTCAAGTCCGAATGTCCTAATCTTAAGGAGAAGCCCATAAGAAGTTCTTTCAAGAAAAAGAAGAAGAGCCTCATGGCTACATTGGAAGATCTAGACTTATCCTCATCTGAGTTAGATAATGAAGAAGAAGCAAATCTCGCTCTCATGGCAGACACTGATCTTGACTCAGAAGAAGAAGTTGAAGAGGTAATAGTATACGATTCCTACTCTGAACTTCAACTTGCATTCGATGATCTTCTTAAGGACTCTGCCACTCTCTTTGTTGAGTATAAGAATTTGAAAAAGAAATTTTTAAAATTATCACAAGACTTTCAAGCTTTAAACAAAGAAAAATTTGTACTCAATAAAGGGAACCTAAGTCGAAAATCGAAAATCAAGATTCGATGGATAACTCACGTCTGGCCGCTAACAAGCAACTGGTCGAGAGCTCTCGTCAAAGCTCTAAAGTTACAGGCAACCTTAAATGCAAATCAAATGATTATGAATATGCATTTCAAAAGTTTCTTGCAGAAAGTGTAACTCGAAGCAAGCAAGCGTCAATGATTTGGGGTGTCAGTAAAACGACAACTCATGGTCTTGGTTATATATTAGATGAACCTCCTTTAAAAAATGATTCAGCATCTAATAAATCCAATAATCATAGTAAATGCTTGCATTGTACTTACTGCAATAAACCTGGTCATTTGAAAAGTGCATGTACTGTTTTTAAAACTGTGAAGGATAAGCTTCCTTCAAGAACTAACAAAAAAGGACCCAAAAAGATATGGGTACCTAAAGATAAAATAGTTTATGTTGCAGACATGCTTAGCAACAAAGTCAACACACCTATCTTGGTACTTAGACAGTGGATGCTCTGTCACATGACGGAAGAAAATCATATGTTCCAAGAACTATGGCCTAAAGAAGCTGGATTCGTTGGTTTCGGAGGAAACCAGAAAGGTAAAATAGTTGGAATTGGTCGCATTGGTAAAAGCTCTCTTCCCTCTATTGATAATGTACTTTATGTTGAAGGACTTAAACATAACTTATTGAGCATAAGTCAATTATGTGACAATGGTTATGAAGTCATCTTTACAGAAACTGGATATCTAGTAAAAAGCAAGGAAGACGGCTCTATTTTCTTCACTGCTAAGAGGAAACAAAATATTTACAAAATTGATCTCTCTAAACTTGCAAAACAAGATGTCAAGTGTCTCATGTCTGTTGACGAAGAGCAATGGATTTGGCACAAGAGATTGGGTCATGCCAATTTGAGATTAATCTCAAAATTAAACAAGCACAGTCTTGTTAGAGGCTTACCAAATCTTAAGTATAAATCTGATGCTCTCTGTGAGGCATGTCAAATAGAAAACAAGTTAAAACTTCTTTTCATTCAAAAAATGTTGTTTCAACCTCTAGATCACTTGAGCTTTTGCATCTTGATATTTTTGGTCCAACAAGGACAACCTCTTTAACTGGAAAGAAATACGGGTTAGTCATTGTTGATGATTTTATTAGATGGACATGGGTTAGATTCCTTGCTCACAAAGATGAGTCATACAAGGTATTTACTGTATTATGCAAAACAGTTCAAAATAAAAAGGAATTTGTAATTCATCCATTAGAAGTGATCATGGGTGAGAATTTGAAAATGAAAGCTTTCAAAATTTTTGTGATGATAATGGCATCTCCCACAATTTCTCCTCTCCTAGAACACCTTAACAAAATGGTGTTGTAGAAAGGAAAAATAGGTCCCTCCAAGAAATGGCCAGGACCATGATCAATGAAGCTAATATTGCAAAACATTTTTTGGCAGAAGCAATAAACACAGCTTGTTACATTCAAAATAGAATTCTTATTAGACCTATTTTGAAGAAGACTCTATATGAACTGTGGAAAGGAAGAAAACCAAACATATCATATTTTCATTCATTTGGTTGTACTTGTTATATTTTGATTTCTAAGGATCAGCTTGGTAAGTTTGATTCAAAAGCTGACAAAGGAATCTTTTTGGGATATTCTGAAAGATCTAAAGCTTTTAGAATATACAATAAAGAAACTATGACAGTGGAAGAATCCATTCATGTCAAATTTGATGACAAGAAGCCTGACACAACCATGTCAGAGCTAGATGAATTATTTTCAGAATTAAATATAGGTGATACTACAAATTGTGAACCTATATCTTCATCGTCCGGTGGTAACCAGACGCAAGAATCTTCGGAAGCTGAAGCCAAAAAGAACTGGAAGTACAAAAGTAATCATCCTAAAGATCAAATCATAGGAGAACCTGGAGATAGAGTAAGAACAAGATCCTCTTTTAAAGAGCATGCAGATATGTCACTACTCTCAGAAATGGAACCTAAAACGATTGATCAAGCATTGGAAGATGAAGGTAGGATTCTAGCCATGCAAGAAGAGTTGAATCAGTTCCAAAGAAATGATGTATGGAAGCTAGTTACTCTACCAGAAGATAAGCAAGCTATTGGTACTAAATGGGTATTTAGAAACAAGCTTGATGAAGATGGAAAGGTTGTGAGAAACAAGGCAAGATTGGTTGCTCAAGGTTACTCACAGGAAGAAGGTATTGATTTTACTGAAACATTTGCACCTGTTGTAAGGTTAGAAGCTATACACATTTTACTTTCATTTGCTGCACACCATGATATAATTCTTTATCAAATGGATGTGAAAAGTGCTTTCTTGAATGGTTTTATAACTGAGGAAGTCTTTGTAAAACAACCTCCTGGATTCGAAGACATTGAATTTCCAGAACATGTCTTCAAGCTTAAAAAGGCCCTGTACGGTCTTAAGCAAGCTCCCAGAGCTTGGTATGAAAGACTGAATACATTTTTTATGAAAAATAGTTTTACCAGAGGTCTAGTAGACACTACTCTTTTTAGAAAAACATCAAACAAGCACTTTATAATTGTTCAAATATATGTTGATGACATTATTTTTGGAGCTACTAATGAAAGCCTTTGCAAATAATATTTTAAGCTAATGCAGGCTGAATTCGAGATGAGCATGATAGGTGAACTAAAACAAATATATCAAATCAAACAATGCAATGATGGTATCTATATACATCAAAGCAAATATATCAAATAATTGCTAAAGAAATTCAAAATGGTGGATTGTAAACCTGTGAGCACTCCTATGCATCCCACGTGCATTCTTGGTAAAGATGAAACTGATAAAAAGGTAGATCAGAAGATGTACAGAGGTATGATTGGATCTCTACTTTATCTTACAGCTTCAAGACCTGATATTATGTTCAGCGTCTGTCTGTGTGCTAGATTTCAATCAGATCCTAGAGAATCACACTTGAGTGCTGTTAAAATAATTTTTAGATATTTGCAAGGATCTACTAATCTTGGTTTGCTTTATAGGAAATCAAAAGATTACAAGTTAGTAAGTTTTTGTGATGCTAACTTTGCTGGAGACCGAATTGAAAGAAAAAGCACAAGTGGAGGCTGCTAATTCCTTGGAGCAAATCTTGTGTCTTGGTCAAGCAAAAGGCAAAGCACGATTGCACTCTCAACAGCAGAAGCTGAATATATTTCAGCAGCAAGTTGCAGCTCTCAACTTCTGTGGATGAAATATCAACTTGAAGATTATCTGATAAAAGAGAGTAACATTCCTATCTTTTGTGATAATACTTCTGCAATCTGTCTTACTAAAAATCCCATATTGCATTCACGAGCCAAGCACATTGAGATTAAGCATCATTTTATAAGAGACTATGTTCAGAAGGGTATTCTAGAAATAAAATTTGTAGACACTGATCATCAGTGGGCTGACATATTTACAAAACCCCTTGCTGAAGATAGATTCAATTTTATAAGAAGAAATTTAAATTTTCATCTTATAGAAAAATGATTAATCTCAGCGTCAGATGATATGCATCATCTCAACATCTGATATGACATAAGCATGTATATGTGTAAGCATTTTATTCGTCATGTGCATCATAACTCAGCGTCTGGTGAATCGGTTGCGTACATCCGAGCGTAAGACACATTTAATACCTCGTACATCAAAATAAGAGAACAAAATCAAATTCGAATTTTGTTCCAAAACAGCTGAGGTAGAAGAGCACAAACGTGACCATCACGTGATTCATTAAAAGACCATATGCCCGCTCAGAACAGGAGACGGACGCTTGCAGCAATTGAGTAATCCACGTGTCAAAGAATAACACTACCGGATGCTCGCTATACACAAGACGCTGGAGTGAATCGGATGCTGACACACATGGAATGTATTCAATACTTGTGATTTTCTTCTTCTTGCTTGAGTGAGATAATGTTGGAACCTAAACGATTGAGAAGTTTAGACCCTCATTAATTTTGATGATAACAAAGTATTTTCAAGAGAACAATTTATCTTCTAACATATATTTGAGTGTACAGGTATCAAAGCTTCATATATATGTACAAAACACTCAAGAAAGGAAAAGAAATTTACAAGAGAATTGAAAACACTCCACTGATGTCAGCGTCCGAACTCACTCCAGCGTCTTGCTAACAGCGGGCGTCCGGTAGTGTTACTCTTTGACACGTGGAATACTCAATTGCTGCGAGTGTCCATCCTCTATTCTGAGCGAGCGTCTGATCTCTTTAATGAAGCACGTGATGATCACGTTTTTGCTCTTAACCTCAGAATGTTCTGGAACAGAATTTGAATTTGATTTTGTGCGCTCATTTTGATGTACGAGGAAGCAAAGGTGACACCTTTAGCATAAGACAAAAATCGTACAAGGCAATTGTGAAGAGCATATAGTACGAAAACGGTAATATGTACTATTCTGATATTCTTTGGAAAGGAAGAAAAGGACTACATTTCAAATTACCTCACTCAATGAAAATGAGCTATGTTTTTACTGCAAACGGTAATATCCCTGAAGTCTCCTATAAATACCCTAAGGTATTCATTGAAGAATGTAGCCAAAAAAAATCTGTGAAGAAACTTCATTCTGAAAGCAATATTACTCAATTGAGCAATCAAGTTTCGTGCCAAGTTTCTGGTCTACAAAGAACTAAACTCAACGTCTTATACTTTCTTTTAGAAAGCTACTCTGTTTTGAGCTTAATCTTTTCATCCTCTCTGTGAGAGTTATTTTGATTGTATTCAAAAGTATATTCTCTTTTGTAAACTGTATTTGGCCTAGTTAAGGCTTTGTTCCTCAAAGGCTCGATCATACTGAGTCGTTTTAAGAAGTTGAGAGTATTGTCAAGTTTGTGACAGTAGAATACTCTTGAGGTAAATTGTAATCAGTTGATTATAGTGAAAAATCCTTCAGGATCGAAGGGACTAGGCGTAGCTACCAGTTGGTGGTGAACTAGTATAAATCTCTGTGCCTCTTACTTTACTGCTTTACATTTATCTTTACCTTGCTCAGTAAAACAAGTTTTCATAAATGGTTTATTTCCTGCATCCGGTTAGTCTCTCATCATCCAGTTAGTTTCTCAGCGTCCGATAAACAAACAGTTTTAAAAAATCTGTATTCTTAGTGCTTTTAACGTAAAGTTTGCGAAAAGTTTTTGGACACAATTCAACCCCCTTTCTTGTGTTCACGTTCAGATAAAACATAAGAGATTTTAATACCTGCACACTCAAGGACTTGTCAGAAGATTATTTGTTATCATCAAAATTAATGAGGGTCTAAACTTCTCAATCGTTTAGGTTCCAACAATATCCCCCTTTTTGATGATAACAAATATCCAAGGTTGATGAACAATTTAATTTCGAAAAATAATTTCAAGGGTCTCCTCCTGAGTTCAACAACTCAGATAAAATGAAATAATTCAGGTATTAGAGCGATTTTTAATAATCATATCATTTATTGTGATTACAAAAATACATAATAACATCAGAGCATATATTCAATTAGATGTGGGGATCAGATGCTGAAATCATTGTACTAATGATGAGTATACTCAGCAATCAGATGCTGAAATTCATTGTACCAATATAATAAACCAATAGATATTAATGATTATCAGAGTAGTAAATCTTATAGAGTATCAAAGCAATTTAGAGATGTGCTATGTATGATTTATGCATGAAATGTATGATACTTCAACGTGTCCATCGGACTTTCAACGTGTTCAATATAATAAACCAATAAATATTAATGATTATCAGAGCAGTAAATCTTATAAAGTATCAAAGCAATTTAGAGATGTGTTATGTATGATTTATGCATGAAATGTATGATACTTCATCGTGTCCATCGGACTTTCAACGTGTTCATCAGACCTTTCTTTTACTCCCTCTTTTGTCATCAGACAAAAAGAGTGTAAACCACATCATAGTCAAAATAGTAGGATATAATATGAGAAAAATTTGAAGATAAAAGGTCAGACCATAGAAATATAATAGTACCAAGTAAGCAGAATAATTATTCCAAAATGATACTAAGAGCAAAATATACTTGTACCAATTTTTTTTTATCACATAGTACCAAAAAATAAAAACAAAATGTTTAAGGATTTAGTGGAGGAGGAGGTAGGAGTTGATTGAAACGTTTCAAGACGAGGTTTACAGTGTTTTCCAGCTGGTACACCTTCTGATTTGTAGCCATGATAGCTTCAAACTCTGCTTTAGGCAAGATGACAACATCATCATCTGCAGCAGGAGGAGGAAAAGACTTCCAGTCTTGCAACCTCAGAGGTGAATGTTTTCAAATGCCATAGAGAAGGGTGATCATAAATGGAATGATAAACGTCTTCTCTAACAAACCTTGGTCTGTTAATGGCAGATACAAACTTCTTTGCTCTAGAAAAGGAGGTAGGTTTGTAAGTGAGGGTAAGTGGGAGAGGTGAAGTCTTCTTGATAGTGTAGTTTTTGGGCTTGTTTGGATGGATTTTGAAGAGAAGGTTGAAAGGGTGAGAGTGGAGTGATGAAATGTATGTAGTGAGTGATGTGTTTGATGAGGTAGAGATCTGTGGTGAGGGAAATGTAAGTGTTTTGGGTTTTGTGGTTAATTGGGAGGTTTGTGGTTCGATGGATGGAGGTTGTTGAGTGGTGAGGATAAGGGCTTGTGTTTTGGTTTTCTTGGCTAATGTTTTGATGAATGATGGTTGTATGGAGTGTGTTTGTGTTTGTGGTTGTGGTTTTGTTTGTGGTTGTGCAACAGACAATGGTGGTGCATGAATAGTATCATCAGACTCAAAGGTAGTTACATAATCATCAACTGTAAGATCAAGTACCATTGGGTTAAGCTCATAATGCTTAACGTGTCTTCTTCTTTTGCCTTGAGTGGCAACAACAGGAGGAGGTGGAGCTTGCTTCCTGAGACCAGACGCTGAAACAGGTTTTTCAGCTTCTGTCTTCTTCTTCTTCTTCTCCATTATTTTCTTGATGGGGACCAGATCTGTAACACTCGTATTTTTACGATACGTTATTTAGCGCTATAATAAGCAGCTCTTGTTTAATAAGTAAGTGATTTAAATAAATCAAGAGAAAATTAGAATTGAGAGTTAATATTTTATATTAACCCATGGTTCGAATATCGTCGAAAAATTCTAACGAAGTTTCGTCGCGTTTCGAATCACCGTGCAGTTTTGCCGCAGATAAAATTTTAAATGAACCCCGATTTCGATGAAAATTGAATCGTAACTTGTCGTAATTATTTTTAAGTAGTTGATATGGTTTTGATTATTTATAATAAAATATTATCAAGCGGTGAATTAATTTCTCGGTAAATTAATTTTCGTGAGTTTATCGGCGGGTAATTAATCGGTAACGCAGTTTTTCGACGTCGTATTTTAAGTACCCTAAGACTCTAGAATTATAGGGTAATCATGAGTGATGTGAGATTAGATGGGTAGGATTAGATGATGTGATTAGCATCACATAAAGTGGATAAGTATCAATATGTGTGTGATTAATTTGAAAATTACCTTTTTATTAACTTATCTTATTTTAAACTATGCCTAATTTATTTTTAAGCTAAATAAAAACGAAAGGAGCCCTATATTCAGCCCCTCCCCATCGTGACTGACTCTCTCAAACCCCATTTCATCTTCTTCTTCTTCACTTCTAGAGAAAGAAAGAGCTCCAAGTTCCATAGCCTCTAACCTTCACTTTCTTGCATTTTTAACCTTCAATCTCCACCATTCTTGCACCCAAGCTCAACAAGCACTTGATTCATCATCTTCCAACCATCCAAGCAAGAAGAAAAACTGATTTTCCTCCCCCATTTTACTGCTCAAAACCGCACCCTCCTCCTCTTCTTACTAGGTTGAATTTTCTTGCTTTCTAGCCTTAATTAATACTTGTTTTGGGTGTTGTTTTGTGTTTGATCATGATTAAATGATAGAGATGAACACATAAGTCCCTATTCTTGAAACCCTAGGCGCAAGTAAAAAGGAGAAAAGAAGGGTAGTGTGATCTTGATGAACAATCATGCAATTAATGGTTGATTCTATCTTGCTTGGTGATATTCTTGTTGTTGTAGTTAATGGTTTTGTGTTAGAAGCATGATTAGGTATTTTATTTAGAAATTTGAGGATCTTGAAATGTTTTATAGCATGCCTAGACTTGTTGATGATTGGTTTTTGGTGTTTAATTGTGATTTGATGAGGAAAAGAATCGATAAAAATTGGTGTGGTTGATGTAGAGTAAAGATTTGCAATTTTTTTGGAAAAATTGGAGAAGGGGCCGTGAGCCCTAGGAGAGGAATAGGAGAGAAAAATTGCTTTGTGCATCTTCCTTATAATTAGTATTGGAAATTGGTCTTTCATTGAATTTGATTTGGTGAAAAGGATTAGGATTCAAGTGTTAGTAAAGAAGTTATTTGAAAACCCTTTGTTAATGATATTGTGGAAATAGTTTTGATGTTTGATTTAAGTTTCCTTATGTGTGTTAATTGCTACATGATGCTATTTGAATTTGGGAATAATGTATGGAAATGGTTAATTACTTAAAAAAAGTTTTGCGATTTTTTTTGTATATAAGAAAAAGGGGTGTGGCCGAGAGGCCCTTGAAGTGTGTGGAAGGAAAATTTTGTTGGTAACTTGGATGTAATGCTAGAATGAGATATGTTTTTAGGCTTTAGAAGTTTATGAAAAAGTGGTTAATAGAATTGTGTTTACTTTAAAGTTTTCAAGAAAGTAAGGATATGTATTATGTTTAGTCTTTTCAAGAAAAGATTTTAGTTCCAAAACTTTATTCTTTTCAAGTAAAGTTGGTAATAAAATGCTTGAGTGAATACTTGGTTAGAAAAGGGTTAGGTTTGAGAGCCTAAGTTTTAGTTTAATTTATAGAATTGTGCTAAGTTCACTTGTGGTGATAGGAGTTGCGAATCCGGAGATCGTGCGACGTAGACGCGAGGCTTGCGGTACCACGCTAGCAACCAACTGTGGTAAGGGCAACTTTTAAATATGAATAAGATTTAAATTTTGTTTCGCATATCAAAGAAGTCTGAGAGCCTCAGGGTTCGAAGTGAGGGTCTAGTACCCCTTCGTTTTAGTATTTAAGCTTATGTTATTATCTAGTGGGCTTGTCTGCAAGTGGTTGGCAGTTGTCCCCAACCCCCCACACTTGTATGATTACCTCTTTGCCAACCCCACTGAGTTGCAGAGGGATGAACTGAGTTGTCAATGTCATTGCTTAACAAGATATAATTGATTGTGATGGATTGCTTATACTGTTGAACTGTGTTGCATTGTATTAAGTTTGGCGTGAATATTTATTTGATATGCGATTGAATACTTATTTGAATTGCTTCTCGAATTACCGTATGCGACGATTCATTCATTGGAGGGAGAAAGTTTAGTTGTGACGTTTTTGAGCTTCGATCCGACTAACCTAGGGTGCTAGGATCCCCTAAAAAGCTCCGGCTAGTTTTTCGGCAGCTTAGCTAGACGTCGTAGCGTCAAGGAAATTGATCTGAATATCCTAGGGTGGTCGTGGAGCCCAAGGCTAATAGCTGGAATTCAGCAGCTTGTTCGGCGTTACTTTCTGAAAAATTGTTGAAAGTGTCGCGAGAAAGAGTCTTAAGTTGCATCTTGAGAACTATACATATTGTTGTTTTGCCTATTGTTTATGATTTGTTATTCCCTGATTTATTGAGAAGTTGACCCTTTTGCCGTGGTGCCTTCAACTAATGATGGTTACCCTGGCGATGACGAAAAGCATGCTGATACCGGCGATGAGGACATCGCCGGAGATCATCTTTGATTTTCCAGACATAGAGATGCCTGCGGCATTGGAGTTCAACCCCATCTCCCGTCGCGTTGTTTATACTGGGGATGTTGTACAGAGCTTCCGAGAGGGTGGTATAGTAGTGAGACAAGAGAATTCACGGCGCACAGTGAGCTTCCCAATTCGAACGATGCAGGTAGTGGATGCCTAGCGTGCTAATCAGAGAGAGAGAGGACTATGTCAGCCTCATCTTCCTAGCCAGAGGGACCTCTCGAGATCCTGAGGCGCACTGCTTCCTGACTTGCTTCCCGAGGACGAGGACCCAGGGTTCAATGGACCGCTCGTAAGAGCGTGATTAAACGCGGGACTGCAGGAGTATCTACTTCCAAGGCAGCTGTTATTCAGAGTTCTCCAGCAGGATCTGAACCCTAGGCGGAGCCTGTCTCTCCCATTTTATTTAGGACCCCTACCCCACCGGGACACCTCTCACCTGTCTGCAGAGAGTGTGGTGAGGCTGGGTGTAGCGACGCAGGATTCTTGGAGGAGGCGGTGATAGCAGAAGACGTGCCAGAGGCTGTGCCTGCGATGACACATTTTATCGATTTGACTGGAGAGGACCTGATGGACGATGATGAGGAGGAGGATCCATCTGAGGATCCGGATAGTTATCTGTAGTCGTCGTGTTATCTGACTGTCTGTTTATATTATTTTGGACAACTGTAGTATTTGCTTTTGGTGTACAGTTTATTTTGGTGACCAGTCGGGCTTGGTGGATGTTTTTTGTATTATAGGATAGACTGGTGGTTTACTTTTGGAACAGCCCCCTGCGTGGGTGTCTTCTGGGAGTACCCCCGAGTTATGATTGCTCTCACGAAGGTCTTCATACCATAGGTGTATTCTCTTGTACATGTTTATACACTTTCTATTTGGTACGCACTGCCTATGGCTACTTGCTTATATATATGTATGTATTTCTAGAGCATGCGACTTGTGTCTTAGATTGCACCATGTTTCTAAAAGCTGTGACAACTCTGTGCATGCTTACGGATGTAATTGTTTAAGAAAAAAAAGATGTACCGCATTTTCTGAAAGACACAAGAATACCGTTTTAAAAACGCGTCGCATATAGGTTTAATTCAAGTTGAGTAGCGGTCCGAAAACGGGTCGTTACAAGATCCTCATCATCTTCTGCTTCAACATTCTCTTGAGGGGCAGGAGACACCTTCTGCTTCTTGCTTCTTGTCTCCCTAGCTGGAGACTCGCCAGTTCTCTTTACACGAGATACTGAGCTTCTGGTGGGTTCTGTTTCAGCTACTTCACCAACTGAAGTTTCTGTTCCTTCTCCTTGTTCCTTTTTAACCTTATTGATCATATCAGCATTGATCAATTTCATTCTCCCCAGGCTATTGACTCCAAAAACCTCAGGACAAACAATATCACCAATTCCAAAATACTTATCTCTTTCTTCTTTGTTTATCAAGGCACTCCATCCTTGACCATCATAGTAGTAAGAAGAACTCCATAGGGAATAACCTTGATAATGTTCTTCTTGTCAGCAGAACCTTTCCTTGAACCAACAAGCGCATTGGCAATATTGTTGAATATCAACCTAGGCAAGTTGATTTTGTGACTAGCCATATAATTTCTCATAATGAACTTCTGCTCATAGTTCACTATGTCGCTTGACCTAATCTTCAGAATAATGCTCTCAGCAATAACTTTGTGTAGAACTTTGTAATGGCTTTTCAGATTCTTGGCAGTAGGAGTTACATCATTTTCCTTCAACTGGCGATAGTTCTCGAACAGAGCCTCCTTGACGTTTTCCATTCCTCTGAAAGCGTCTTCCCAACACGCATAGTAACCAACGGCTTCACAGGGACACTTAATGGTATCAACGACGGTGTTTATGGTGAACACCAACTTGAAACCTCTGACATGAACTTCAACTATTCCACCTAGAAGCATATGAACTTTTCCTAGACTTCCTTGATAGCATTAACCATAACATCAACAGGTTCCCAAAGGAAGTACTTTTTTCCAGCCCAGATTCGTCAAACCTTCATCTAAATCAAACCTATAAAGCTTAAAACTTTTCAAGACGATTCTGTTCTCAGTTGGGACTTTTGCTTCTATCATGGTGTCGAAGATAGCAGAGTATTCTCTGACCTTAACATTAGTCATGGTTGCAGTTGGAGAGTAGGTGATGGAGGTTTAGGGTTTCACAGAGATCACAGAGAGAGAGAGAGAGAAAAACAGTTTTCGCAGACAAAAACAGAGTGTGGAGCGAAAGTGAAGGAGTAGTGGGAAAGTTTTGATAAATGGTACAATTACTTTTTGAAAAACTTTTCACATTTCCTATGAATAAAAATAATACAAAAAGAAAATAAAATAAAGATTCCCATTTTCATTAAATGCAGTTGCCAAAATGAAGATAAAAATCAAGAAAAAGATTTTATTGAAAACCTAAATAATCATGACTCAGATTAGGTGTGATGAGACACTTAAGTCCCACACGCGCGTGACACGTGTGTGCTCGGACGCACGCAAACTAATTCACTGGACGCTGAGTTCTGTGATGTGAATGACATATTGTATGTGTACACGTGTGAATGCTTATGTCATACCAGATGCTGAATGATGCATATCATAAGACGCTGAGATTAATCATTCTTCTATAAGATGAAAATTTAAGTTTCTTCTTATAAAATTGAATCTATCCTCAGCAAAGGGTTTTGTAAAGATGTCATCTCACTGATGATCAGTGTCTATAAATTTTATTTCAAGAATACCCTTCTGAACATAGTCTCTTATGAAGTGATATTTAATCTCAATGTGCTTTGCTCTAGAATGCAATATCGGATTCTTATTAAGACAAATTGTAGATGTATTATCATAAAAGATAGGAATGTTACTCTCTTTTATCAAGTAGTCTTCAAGTTGATATTTCATCCACAGAAGTTGAGAGCTACAACTTGCTGCTGAGATGTATTCAGCTTCTGTGAAGAAGATTTCCTTCTTAAACTTGGCTGGGTTTAGATGATGACAAGATTACTGATCAAAAAGAAGAAAAGCCTCCGTTAGATCAAGTCAAAGAAATCATTCTACAGAGACTTTTAATTATGTATTGTCAATTCTCTGTAAGTATGGTTTGTATCTTTGACATATTACAAGCTGTGATTATATAACTTAGATGTGCTCAAACAAATCATTCCTTAAGTTTAAAACTTAATCTAAGTTATTTTCAAAGTTAAGTGTTGAAGCAATCCTTTTGAAATCTCAAGAAAACACTTTTTCATTGTAATGTCGATTACCCCAAAGTCATGAATCGATTACCTAAAGTCTCGATAATGTGGATGTAATCGATTGCCTAAAATGTGTAATCGATTACATCAACTAAATTTTTGAATATCTGATTTTCAACGTACACATGTAATCGATTACAACGACGTAATCGATTAACACTGTTTCAAAATCAAATTTTCTGAAACGTTATGATTTCAAATGGTGTGTTTTGGCCCCTGGAAAGTTGCCAAACGATCACCTTGCTTCAGATATGATCTGATGGTTATATATATACCTTTCTTTTACATCAGAATATATAGAACTTTCATTCTTTCAATCATAAGAGTTCAATATCATTTTACAAGTTCTAAACCTTCAAAACTTTTTTTGCCTAGAACTTAGATACTACTTTCATATCGTGAAAAAGTTCTTGAGCACTAAGTTGTATAGTTACAAAGTGATATTGATCTGATACAGCCATATGCTTTACCATTCTTCACAATTATTAAACTCATCCTTGTGTTGGGTTTTGGTTTGAAAAGATAGTGGGGTGCTATCTTGTTGTATAGAGATTGTTAGGGAGCCTTGGGGTGAGGCTTGCTTGTAACAAGAATTTCTATCATAGTGAATTGCTCTGCAGTGTCAAGAACTGGATGTACCTAAGTGGTTAGGGAACCAGATAAATTCTTGTGTCTCAATCTTCTTCCTTATCTTTTACTTTTATTTATCAATCAAACTCCATCTATCTATCCATAAAACAAAAGAACGAAAAATCTCTAAAAGTCACTCGAAAATCGTTCAACCTAATTCACCCCCCCTCTTAGGTTGTATACCAGACTTACATTTGGTATCAGAGCAGGTTAAGGTAACCTGCTCCTTCGATCCATGGCTTCCGCAAGCAACAATCCTACTTTTAGAGATGGTGGCGCATAACAAGCCTCCATGTTTCGTTGGAGAACACTATGACTTCAAAGATTCGCATGCAATCCTATCTTAAAGCACAAGGAGAAGAAATATGGGATGCTGTAGAGAATGGTCCTTATGTGCCTACAACAGTCATCAACAATGAAGTGCAAGACAAAGTCAAAACATCATGGACGGATGATGACAAGAAGAGAGTACTCTCGACAAAAAGGCCAAGAACATTCTACAACAAGATTAGGTATGGATGAATTCTTTCAGATCTCACATTGTAAAAGCGCTAAAGAGATTTGGGATACTCTAGAAGTAACCCATGAAGGAACAGTAGAAGTAAAGAGATCTAAATTGAATACTTTATCACAAGAGTATGAAATGTTTAGAATGCAGCCCGGTGAATCAATACTTGATTTGCAAAAGAGATTCTCTCATTTGACAAATCACTTAATGGCTCTTGGAAAGACCTTTACCAATGATGAGTTGAATCTTAAAATTCTTCGATCATTGACTCGGCAATGGCAACCAAAGGTTACAGCAATTTCTGAAAAGAAAAGTCTGTCAAAAATGACTTCTGCGGCATTATTTGGAAAACTCCAAGAACATGAATTGGAACTTGGAAGATTGGAAGAGATTGAAGTCAAAGAGAAGAAGAACAAAAGCATTGCCTTAAAGGTTGAAACCAGAAAACAACATGAAGAAGAAAGCACTGATGAAGATGAGAACATCACCCTCCTGGTAAAAAGGTTTGGAAAATTTCTTAAGAAAGACCAAAATATTAAATTTGATAACAAAAAGAAATTTTTCAAGAAAGGGATACATCCACTTCAAATCGTAACTTCACATGTTTTGAATGCGGTAAGGAAGGACATATGAAAGCAGAATGTCCTAATCTGACAAAGAAGAAGTACTTCAAAGGGAAAAAGGAATTCAAATCCAAAAAGGCCTACATTGCATGGAATGACAATGAAGTAAGTACATCCTCCGATTCAGATAGTGGAGAATCTGAAGTCAAAGCACTAATGGCATCACATCACTCAGATGATGAACAAGAGGTTAGTTCTTCTATGACTAATGAAAAACCATCTTATATAGAATTACAGAATGCATTTCATGAGTTACATGAAGAATGTTTGATACTTTCTAGAACAATTTCGAAACAAAAGAAATTAATTTTAGAACTAGAAAGAAGTTCTAATGACACATGTGTGGAGTCAGAAAATGTCAAAAATTCTGTATGTAATAAATGTTTAAGATATGAATCTAAGATTGTTTGTCTAAACCAAGCGATCAAAAGATATGAAAAAGGTCAAATTGGTTTAGAAGAAGTGCTTAGTAGACAAAGGTATTCAAACAACAAACATGGTCTTGGTTTTTCAAATTTTCAAACACCAAGTCCTAACAAAACTATATTTGTCAAAGCAAGCACAACTACCAACAACTCAGAATCATCTAAATTGCGTATTGGAAACTCTTCTAAAGCAAACTCTAGAAATGAGGTTAAGAATGGAAATCATTCAATTTCTAGAAATGTAAAAAGAGACAAGCCTAGTAGTTCTATCACTAGTCATATTTATAAGAATTGTTATTACTGTATGTCAAAAGGCCATACCCCCAATGCTTGCTACATAAGAAACTTTGGAGTTCCTTATGGAGAATTCATATGGGTAAGGAAAGGCATTAACCCATCAGACCCAAATCACTTTGGGTACCTAACGACATTAAATCTGCTTTGTAGAAATGTCCTAACAAAGACCAGCAACACATGGTATCTTGATAGTGGTTGTTCTAGGCACATGACTGGTGATCGTACAAAGTTTACATCTCTGAAGCTGAAATCTAAAGGATATGTCACATATGGAGATAACAATAGAGGAAAGATTCTTGGGATTGGAAAGATTGGAGCTTCTCCCTTCACAACTATTGATGATGTCCTATATGTTGAAGGTTTGAAGCACAATTTGATTAGCATAAGTCAACTCTGCGATAAAGGATTCAGAGTAAACTTCATCAAGGAAAAATGTATCATTGAAAATGAAGCTTCTCCTGAAGAGAAGTTAGTGGGAAAGCTGAATTACTTTCTTGGACTTCAAATCCAGCAAACTAAGAATGGTATCTTCGTAAATCAATCAAAATACTGTAAAGAACTGTTAAAAAGGTTTGACATGGATAACTGCAAAGAGATTGCAACTCCTATGGGATCTGGTACTTATATTGATCAAGATGAGTCAGGTTTATCAGTAGACATCAAGAAATATCGAGGTATGATTGGTTCATTATTATACTTAATCGCCATCGTCTGACATTATGTTTAGTGTATGTCTCGTGCTCGATTTCAAGTCAATCCAAAAGAATCTCATCTTTCTTGATAAAGAGGATCATGAAGTATCTAAAAGGGACAACAAATGTTGGCCTATGGTATCCCAAAGGTAGTATATGTTCTTTAGTTGGCTACTCAGATTACGATTATGCGGGATGCAAACCGATCGAAAAAGTACTAGTGGCACATGCCATATCCTTGAAATGCCTTGATATCCTGGTCTTGCAAGAAACAAGCAAGCGTTGCTCAAAGACCGTGAAGCGAGAATATATTGCAGCTGGGAGTTGTTGTGCTCAAAGTCTTTGGCTAAAACAACAACTATGTGATTATGGAATCAATCATGGATGCATTCCTATAAGGTGTGACAATACAAGTGCTATAAATATTTCAAAGAATCCTGTTATGCACTCTCGTACCAAGCATATAGACATTCGACATCATTTTCTACGAGATCATGTTCTAAAAGGAGACGTGCAGATTACATTTGTTGATACTCATGCTCAATTAGCAGACATCTTCACAAAACCATTAGCCAAAGAACCCTTCTTCAAAATAAGAAGAGAACTTGGCATTTTGGATGAAAAGGATATGTGAGACCAACACATTTGGTGACAGGTTCTTTCATTTAACCTATATGTTTTTATTGTGCCATTCTAGTGTATGTATGTGTTTTTAATCATAAATCTATGTGATATGTAGGTTAAACATAGAATAGATACTCATACATTGCATGTTTTATCAATAATTTACCATGTGTAATCGATTCTGATCGTGGTAATCGATTACATGTTCAAAAGTTCAGTTTACTGCTTGACCGTCGTGTAATCGGTTACCACTTGGGTGTAATCGATTACATCCGCTAAAACTTGCGAAATCGATGCTTTTTCTCAAGATAAAATCAGTTTCTAAAACATTTCTTTCACTCTTGCAATCGGTTACCTCTCATCCTCTTTCAACCACCCACCTTCCAATCCTCATCTCTACCATTGTTGCTCAAATCCTTCACTTCTAATCCCTAATCCTACTCCCATTGGTGGCCCTCTTTTGGTTTTCTCCCCAAAATTTCGAACCCTAACTCTCTTTCCACACTATCATCACCATGGAACATTCAAGGAAGTTCAGAAGCAAGAATCCTTCTGTGGATCGATGCAAGGAGAGCGAATCCCAATCCTCTGGACTTATCAAGGCTGTTGGCTAACACTGATCAAAGAACTCGCTTCCAACAGTTCATTGGTAGGAAACTCATCACTCCAAAGTATGTGAGTCTTCTTGTCTTTGCTAGATTCAATTTTCCTTCATTGCTTGAAAGTCGAAGTGACACCACTTGCTATTGATTTTGGAACCTATTACCCGATCTTGTTAGAGTGTTCTATTGCAATTTAGAGGCTAAGGGTAGTGGTCCAGTTTCTTGGGTGAAAGGGTCCCTATTAAATTATCCTTGAAGCAAGTTGGAGAGTTTCTTGATATTCCATTTGAGGGAGAAAGGATTCATACTGATTTCTTATGTGATTGGGAGGAGTATGACAAGAGAGAATTCTATTTATCCATGTGTCGATATGATGAGACTGAAATTGCCAACAAAAGACAACGGTCTGGTGCAGCCTCCTCTGCTAGAAATATTCTCTCTGTAGGACACTTGAACGTTGATGATAGACTTCTTCATTATGTTCTCTGCTATGTCTTAGTACCTAAGGCCTCCAACTACTCTCAAATCAATGATTTTGAAATGCAAATCATGTATGCTATCAAGAATAATAAACCTATCAACTGGGCCTATATGGTTGTGAATCACATGTTGTCACCAAGCAATGAACTACAAGTTTGCCTTATGCTAGACAAATCTCCCGATTGTTGGAGTCTTTGCAATGTAGACACCAACAATGAGGTTTCTCTGGAAATGACACTGCTGAAAATGAAATCCATATGGATATCTTACCAACGATGGGTATAACGTGGGATGCTGCTGCACGAGTCTACAGGCATCGAAGCGATCTGCTACACCCTCCTGCACAAGAAGATGAAGAACCTCAAGATGGTGAGGTCACAAATCAAATGATTTTGGATGAGCTTAGGAGTGTCCGTGGCTACATGGTGAGAAGTTTGATCAATTGTCCGCCGCATGGACCGCCTTGAAGCTTTTAGAAATGACAATGAGGAGGATGAAGAGTAGCCTGATTTGCTTCATCATGCATGCATCATATTATCATTATGTCATACTTGTTTATGTTGGGTTTCCAAATCAAGTTATGTATTATTTCTTTAATTTTACTTTGATCTTTTTTGGACTTTACTAAGTAGGACCTTTGCAAAGTTTGTATGGATGTTTAATATTAAGTATTTAGGTTGTGTTTGAATGAGCTTGGTAAATATATGCGCTATATTGTATTTATGCTACTTTTTCTTCTTTTTGATGATGTCAAAGGGGAGAAAGGAGATATTATCTGTATATCTTGTATTTTACTAACTTTTCAGGTTTCCCAACTCCAATACAAAGGGGAGATATACAAGTCAGGGAGCTTTTCGTTCGCAAACCGTTAACAAGATTGGTGTTTGTCATCATCAAAAAGGGAGATTGTGAAGAAGATTTCCTTCTTAAACTTGGTGAGTTTAGATGATGACAAGATTCTTGATCAAAAAGAAGAAAAGCCTCAGTTAGATCAAGTCAAAGAAATCATTCTCTGAGACTTTTAATTATGTATTGTCAATTCTCTGTAAGTATGGTTTGTATCTTTGACATATTACAAGTCGTGATTATATAACTTAGATGTGCTCAAACAAATCATTCCTTAAGTTTAAAACTTAATCTAAGTTATTTTCAAAGTTAAGTGTTGAAGCAATCTTTTTGAAATCTCAAGAAAACACTTTTTTCATTGTAGTAATCGATTACCCCAAAGCTGTAATCGATTACCTAAAGGCTCGGGAATGTGGATGGAATCGATTGCCTAAAATGTGTAATCGATTACATCACCTAAATTTTGAATATCCGATTTTCAACGTACACATGTAATCGATTACCACAACGACGTGTCGATTAAACATGTTCAAAATCAAATTTTCTGAAAGCGTTATGATTCCAAATGGTGTGTTTCGCCCCCTGGAAAGTTCCCAAACGATCCCCTTGCTTCAGATATGATCTGATGGTTATATATATACCTTTCTCTTACATCAGAATATATAGAACTTTCATTCTTTCAATCATAAGAGTTCAATATCATTTTACAAGTTCTAAACCTTCAAAACTTTTTGCCTAGAACTTAGATACTACTTTCATATCCTGAAAAAGTTCTTGAGCACTAAGTTGTATAGTTACAAAGTGATATTGATCGATACTGACCATATGCTTTACCATTCTTCACAATTATTAAACTCATCCTTGTGTTGGGTTTTGGTTTGAAAAGATAGTGGTGCTATCTTGTTGTATAGAGATTGTTAGGGAGCCTTGGGGTGAGGCTTGCTTGTAACAAGAATTTCTATCATAGTGAATTGCTCTGCAGTGTCAAGAACTGGATGTACCCAAGTGGTTAGGGAACCAAAGTATAAATTCTTGTGTCTCACTCTTCTTCCTTATCTTTTTACTTTTGTTTATCAATCAAACTCCATCTATCTATCCATAAAACAAAAGAACGAAAAATCTCTAAAAGTCACTCGAAAATCGTTCAACCTAATTCACCCCCCCTCTTAGGTTGTATACCAGACTTACAGCTTCTACTGTTGAGAGTGCAATAGTGCTTTGTCTTTTGCTTGACCAAGACACAGGATTTGCTCCAAGGAATTGGTAGCCTCCACTTATGCTCTTTCTTTCAATTCGGTCTCCAGCAAAGTCAACATAACAGAAACCTACTAACTTATAATCTTTTGATTTCATATAAAGCAAACCAAGAATAGTAGATCCTTGTAAATATCTAAATATTCTTTTAACAGCACTCAAGTGTGATTCTCTAGGATCAGATTTAAATCTAGCACACAGGCAGACGCTGAACATAATATCGGGTCTTGAAGCAGTAAGATAAAGTAGAGATCCAATCATATCTCGTACATTTTATGATCTACCTTCTCACCAGTTTCATCTTTACTAAGAGTACATATAGGATGCATAGGTGTGCTTATTGGCTTGCAATCCACCGTCTTGAATTTCTTTAGCAATTCCTTGATGTGTTTGCTTTGATGTATATAGATACCATCATTGTATTGCTTGATTTGAATTCCAAGGAAAACCTTTAATTCTCCCATCATGCTCATTTCAAATTCATTCTGCATTAGCTTTGAAAATTCTTTGCAAAGGCTTTCATTAGTAGCTCCAAATATAATATCATCAACATAAATTTGAACAAGTATAAAATGCTTGTTTAATGATTTTTTAAATAGAGTAGTGTCTACTTGACCTCTGCTAAAACCATTTTTCAATAAAAAGGAACTCAATCTATCATACTAAGCTCGAGGAGCTTGCTTAAGACCATACAGAGCCTTTTTAAGCTTAAAAACATGTTTTAGAAATTCAATGTCTTCAAAACTAGGAGGTTGTTTCACATAGACTTTCTCAGTTATAAAACCATTTAAGAAAACACTTTTCACATCCATTTCATAAAGAATTATCTCAAGGTGTGCAGCAAATAAAAGTAAGATACAAATAGCTTCTAACCTTGCAACAGGTGCAAAAGTTTCTGTAAAATCAATACCTTCTTCTTGTTAGTAACCTTGAGCAACTAATCTTGTTTTGTTTCTCACTATCTTACTATCTTCATCAAGCTTGTTTCTAAATACCCATTTAGTACCAATAGCTTGCTTATCTTCTGGTAGAGTAACTAATTTCCACACATCATTTCTTTGAAATTGATTCAACTCTTCTTGCATAGCCAGAATCCAACCTTCATCTTCCAATGCTTGATCAATTGTCTTAGGTTCCATTTCAGAGAAAAGTGCAATATCTGCATACTCTTTGAAAGAGGATCTTGTTTTAACTCTATCTCTAGGTTCTCCTCTGATTTGATCCTTAGGATGATTGGTTTTGTATCTCCAACACTTGCTGGTTTCAACTTCTGCTTGAGTAGAATCCCGTGTCTGGTCACCACCAGATGCTGAAGATGCAGGTTCATTGTTTGTTGTACCACCAATATTTAAATCTAAAAATAATTCAGCTAGCTCTGACATGGCAGTGTCAGGCTTCTTGTCATCAAACTTATTATGAATGGATTCTTCCATTATCAAAGTTTCTTTATTGTATATTCTAAAAGCTTTAAATCTTTCAGAGTATCCCAAAAATATACCTTTGTCAGCTTTGGAATCAAACTTACCAAGTTGATCTTTAGTATTCAGAATATAACATATGCAACCAAAGGGATGAAAACAAGATATGTTTGGTTTTCTACATTTCCACAGTTCATATGGAGTCTTCTTCAAAATAGGTCTAATAAGAATTCTATTTTGAATATAGCAAGCTGTGTTTACTGCTTCTGCCCAAAAATATTTTGCAATATCAGCTTCATTGATCATGGTCCTGGCCATTTCTTGTAGGGACCTATTTTTCCTTCTACAACACCATTTTGTTGTGGTGTTCTAGGAGAGGAGAAATTGAGGGAGATGCCATTTTCTTCACAAAATTTTTGAAAGCTTTCATTTTCAAATTCTCCCCCATGATCACTTCTAATTGAAGAAATATAAATTTCTTTTTCATTTTCAATTGATTTGCAGAAAACAGTAAATACTTTGAATGATCATTCTTGTGGGCAAGGAATCTAACTCATGTCCATCTAGTAAAATCATCAACAATGACTAACCCATATTTCTTTCCAGTTAAAGAGGCTGTCCTAGTTAGACTAACTAGATCAAGATGCAAAAGCTCAAGTGGTCTAGAGGTTGAAACCGCATTTTTCGAATAAAAAGAAGTTTTAACTTGTTTTCCTCTTTGACATGCCTCACAGAGAGCATCAAATTGAAATTTAAAATTTGGTAAGCCCCTAATAAGACTGTGCTTGTTTAGTTTTGAGATTAATCTCAAACTGGCATGACCCAATCTTTTATGCTAAATTCATTGTTCATTTTCAACAGATATGAGACACTTGACATTTTGTTTTGTAAGTTCAGAAAGATCAATTTTATAAATATTTTGTTTCCTCTTAGCTGTAAAGAAAATAGAGCCATCTTTCTTGCTTTTTACTGAACATCCAGTTTCTGTAAAAATGACATCATAACGATTGTCGCATAATTGACTTATGCTCAATAAATTATGCTTTAGTCCTTCAACATAAAGTACATTATCAATCGAGGGAAGAGAGCCTTTACCAATACGACTAATTTCAACTATTTTACCTTTCTGGTTTCCTCCGAAACCAACAAATCCTTCTTCCCTAGGCTTTAGCTCTTGGAACATATGTTTTTTCCTGTCATGTGACGCGAACATCCACTGTCTAACTACCATGATAGGTGTGTTGACTTTGTTGCTAAGCATTTCTGCAACATAGACTATTTTATCTTTAGGTACCCATATCTTTTTGGGTCCTTTCAGGTTAGTTCTTGAAGGATGCTTGTCCTTCTTAGTCTTAAAAGCAGTACATGCACTTTTCAAATGACCAGGTTTGTTGCAGTAAGTACAATGCAAGCATTCACTGTGATCATTAGATTTATCAGATACAGGATTTTTATTTTCTAAAGAGGGTTCATCTGATATGTAACTAAGACCTTGAGTTGTCGTTTTACTGACACCCCAAATCATTGAAGCTTACTTGCTTTGAGTTACACTCTCTACAAGAAACATTTGAAAGACATATTCATAATCATTTGATTTACACTTAGGCTTGCCTTTAGTTTCAGAGCTTTCAGTTTGATAGCTCTCAGCTTCTGGTTCTCTTCACTAAGCTTTGAGTTTTCATTTTTCAAAACTCGAAAATCTTGTGATAATTTTGAAAATTTCTTTTTCAAAGCTTTGTACTCAGTGGAGAGAGTGGCAGAGTCTTTAAGAAGATTATCAAATGCAAGTTGAAGTTCAGAATAAGAATCATATATTATTACCTCTTCAACTTCTTCTTCAGAGTCTAAGTCAGTATTTGCTATGAGGGCAAGATTGGCTTCTTCATCATTATCTTCCTCAGACGATGATGAGTCCAGATCTTCCCATGTAGCCATGAGACTCTTTTTCTTTCCCTTGAAGGAACTTCTCGTGGGCTTCTTCTTAAGATTAGGACATTCAGATTTGAAGTGTCCAAGCTTTTTACATTCATAGCAGACAGCTTGGCTTTTGTCTTTGCTTTTCTTCTTGTCCTCGACATCTTTCTTGTGGAATTTCTTCTTGAAGTTTCTTTTCTTCCACATCCTTTGGATCTTCCTAGATATGAATGCGAGCTCATCATCCGACCCATCAACGTCTCCTTCTGAAGCTTCATCTTCTGATTCTTCTTCAGCCTGAAAGGCTTTAGAAGTACTGGCTTTATGTTTGTTGACTTTCAAAGCAATAAACTTGCTTTTCTTTACAGGTTCTTCCTCATTCAACTCAAGTTCATGAGCTTTCAGAGAACTCAAAAGATCTTCAAGTCTCAAGACATTTAAATCTTTTGCTTCTTGAATAGCAGTGTCTTTGGGTCTCCATTGCTTGGTCAAAATTCTCAGGATTTTTCTCACATGGTCAGGTGTGGTATAACTTTTTCCAAGGGCCTGTAACCCATGAACAAGTGTTTGGAACCTTCCAAACATAGATTCAATGTTTTCACCATCTTCCATTTTGAACAATTCATATTGGCGAACTAACATGCTAGCTTTAGTTTCTCTTACTTGGGCAGAGCCCTCATAAAACAAAACAAGAGAATCCCATATCTCTTTGGCAGTATCGAATTTGCCACATTTATCATATTCTTTTTTCTGACATAGCACATATAAGAATGAATCTAGCTTTTTGATTGATTTGATATCTCTTTTTCTGCTCGTGATTCCAATTTTCTCTGGCAATAGCAACACCAGCAGCATTAGTGGGAATAAGGTAACCACTTTCAACAATATCCCATAGCTCAAGTTGTTGTGTCTCAAAGAAAGCTTTTATCTTATCTTTTCAGTAGTCAAATTTTTCCCCACTAAATAGAGGAGGACGATTCATGTGACCACCTTCTGTAGACATGTTCACAGTATATGATCTTTTCTCTTAACACTGTTAAGTGCTCAACTAAGAGGTCGGGCTTTGGTACCAACTGAACGTGAACACAAGAAGGGGGTTGAATTGTTTTGAAAACTTTTCGCAAACTTTAAGTTAAAAACACTTTAGAACAATAGATTTTGAATCTGTTTGAAATCGGATGCTGGAGTGTGACCAGACGCTGGAAATAAAGTTTATGAAAACTTGTTTTTATACGCAGGATAAAAGTAAATGTAAAGCAGTAAAGCAAGAGACACAGAGATTTATACTAGTTCACCACCAACCTGGTAGCTACGTCTAGTCCCTTCGATCCTGAAGGATTTTCCACTATAATCAACTGATTACAAATTTCCTTAAGAGTAATCTACTGTCACAAACTTGACAATACTCTTAACTTCTCAAAACGACTCAGTACGTCCGAGCCTTTGAGGAACAAAGCCTAAACTAGGCAGAACAACTTTTACAAAGTAATATTCTTTTGAATACAATCAAATAACTCTCACGGAGAGGATGAAAAGATTAAGCACAAAAACAAATAACTTTCTAAAAGGAAGAACATCAGACGATGAGGTTTAGTTCTTGGTGTCCAGAAACTTGGCACCAAACTTGATTGCTCACTTGAGTAATAGCTCTTCAGAATATAGTTTCTAGCAGTTTTTGGCCACGTTCTTCAATGAATACCTTGGGGTATTTATAGGAGTCTCTGAGGGGTATTATCGTTGCAGTAAATTTCAGCTCCATATCATTGAGTGAGGTAATTTGGAATGTTGTCATTTTCTTCGTTTCCAGAGAATATCAGAATAGTACACATTACCGTTTTTGTACTATCTGTTTTTTACAATTGCCTTGTACGGATTTTGTCTTATACCAAAGGTGTCACCTTTGACACCTCGTACATCAAAATGAGAGAACAAAATCAAATTCGAATTCCGTTCCAAAAAAGCTGATGTAGAAGAGCAAACACGTGACCATCACGTGATTCATTAAAAGACCATATGCCCGCTCAGAACAGGAGACAGACGCTTGCAGCAATTGAGTAATCCACATGTCAAAGAATAACACTACCGAACCTCGATGTACAGAAGACGCTAGAGTGAATCGGATGCTGACACACATGGAATGTATTCAATACTTGTGATTTTTGTAACATCCCAATTTTTTAAGAAAAATTGTTTAAGCGATAAAATCCTAAATAGTTGAATGTAAGTCGTAAAGATTGATCACCTCAATGATTTACTGAGTACAAGGAATTATTTTGATTGATTTTGAATAATTTATTTCTTATAAATAATTATCATTCATGATGTCAATTCAAATTAATAGGCAGCGTAGACGTATGCTGCTTTAATGTGAATTCATCCATTTAAGTATTATATAAGTTTTTTGTGTAACGCGTTGACATGTATTTTTGTTGACTAAGAAATTGATTGAATTAAATCAAGATGAAATTAAATTTAAGAGTTAATATTTTATATTAATTCATGGTTCGAATATCGTCGAAAATTTCTAACGAAGTTTCGTTGCGTTTCGAATCACCGGGCAGTTTTGCCGCAGATAAAATTTTAAACGGACTCAGATTTCGATGAAAATCAAATCGTAAATTGTTATGATTATTTTTGAATGTTTTCACTTGTTTTATTATTTATGATAGTTCAATAGGAGTTATTTGATTTATTTTAATAAATCATGGCCTGTGCTCCACCGTGCACCACACTTATCCACACCCCACCTTAACACCCTCTCATCTCCCAATTTACTCCCTTCCAGCATGAGGGATACGCAGGAAAAAAAAGAGAGCAAAACAGGGGAAGAGAAGAAAAGAAGAAGGAAAGAGAAGAGAATGGGAAGAAGGAAAGAAAGGACGCGATGGTGGAGGAGAAAGGGGAGGGCGCGGCGACCTGTGCGTGGCATACCGCCGTAGGAGAGAAGAGAAGGGAGAACGGGCAGAGAGCACGGGAGAAAGAGAGAGAAATCGCGAGAGAGAGAGAGAGAGAGGAAGAGAGACAGTGCGAGAGAGAGAGGTAGAGAAGAAGAGGAAGCCGAATAAGAGGAAGAAGAGTGGGAAGAAGATTGGAGCCAAGTTCTTGAGTTTAAGGTTGAAAATCAAAGTTCTTCCCCTTTGTTTTTTTTGTGCTGAACCGTGGCCTTTGTTGGGAATTAGGAGAGGATTTTTTTGCTTAATTTCTTGTTTAATGTTTTTATTATGTGTTGGTTATGATCATGAGCAAAGGGATCAAAGTTTCTCCCATTTTTTTTGGGGACCCTAGGGCGCTTTACCTAAGGGAAAGGGGCTTTGTGATTTCTCAAGTGAATCATCTAATTGATTTGTGTTTCTTAGTTCTTAATTATTGCTATTGTTGTTATTGTTGTCAATTTTAATTTAAATCAAAGGAGTTAGTAGATTTCATGAAAAACCCTATTCTTGAAGAGCATGATTTGAGTAATTTGATTTGGATTATGTCTATGTTTTGATGTTGTGTTGTTGTTTTGAGAAAAGATTAAATTATAGAATGATGTTAAATTAGTTTGAAAACTTGCAAATTTATTTGGGAGAAAAAGGGTGATGGCACGAGCTTTAGGGGCCATGGGGAAAGAAAAGTTATTTTGTGTTCTAGTTCATATTAGTTGATTTGAATTAATGAAATTGTAAAACCTTTGAGGTTTTGGAAAAACCTTGATTGGGTATTTGAATTGGATAGCGTTTTTGTTTCCTTGCTTCTAGTTTCTTGATGCTAGTTTAGGGTGTTCAAAGGTTAATTTTTCCTTCCCTTTGAGCTCCTTAGAGCCATGACATAAAGAGGATTTTTGGGGAAAGTTTAACTGGAATCACTTGTTGTTTTGATTGTTATTTTAGTTGTGTTTGTTGTTAATGTTTTGGCCAAGAAATAATTTTGATTGGAAGTTGTTTGGAATATTATGGGCAATGAAAATACTTAAGGCAAAAAGGGATTCCTTGTAATCCTAGAAACCAAGTGGAGCCTTGATTTAAGCCTCTTAGAAAATGATTTTGGTAGCTTTGATTTATATTAGCTATGGTTAAGAATTATTGTATAAGTTTTGGATAGTAGTTTAATTGAATTAGGAGTATTTGATTTTCAAAGACGATGAAACACCTAAGGCAAGGGATTCCTTGTGATCCAATGGCCAAAGTGGAGTCTTATTTCAAGTTGAAGTGAAAAGTATTAAATTTAGCATTTAATTATGTTTCAAGTTTGAAGAAAGAGAGAATTTAGTCTTTAAAACCTTATTTTTCAACTTTGTATATTATTTCAAGTAAATTTTAAGTGTCTAAAAACATTTAATTTCAATTGGTGTGTTATTTCAAGTGTAGGTGTTCTATTATAGATATTTTTGGGGATTGAGAGTCTTGGGGTTAGAATTGAATCTAAGCCTGGGGAATCATTTTTGGGTGAACTAGAGTTATACTAAGGTTTGGTGTGTTGTTTAGGTTATTTGAGCGTTGCTCGTGCTGAGTAAGTTGCGATGTGCTTGGACACGTGAGCGGTATATCTTTCGGTAAGGGCACTTCACATTTCATACTTGTATAGTATGTTAGCATAATGACAACTCTAGATATTGATAGGAATTTAATTTTCGGTATATATGCGAAGAAGTCTGAGAACCTTAGGGTTCGAAGTGAGGGTCTTGTACCCCTTTGTTTTACTGCTTTTTGATATATTGATTATTTAGTGGGCTTGTTTACAAGTGGTTGGCAGCTGTTCCCAACCCCCCACACTTGTTTGATTGCCTCTCTACCAAATCCATTGAGCTGTAGATGGACGAACTGAGTTGTTTGACTGTCGTTGTTTGTTGAGTTATGATTGTTGAGATGAATTGCTTATATTGTTGAACTGTTCGCACTGTTTTGAGCTTGGCGTGAATATCATTTGATATGCGGTCTAATAATTATTCAATTGTTTCCTGAATTATCGTATGCGGCGATTTATTCATTGGAGTGCGAAAGTTTAGTTGAGTCATCGAGTGTCGTGACGTTTTTGAGCTTTGATCCGATTAACCTAGGGTGCTAGGATCCCCTAAACGGCTCCGGCTGGTTTTTGGGCAGATTAGCTAGGTGTCGTAGCGTCAAGGAACCTGAGCTGAATGTTCTAGGGTGAGCGGAGAGCCCAAGGCTACGGCTGACGTTCAGTGGATGGATTGGCATTACATTCCAGAAAATTGTCAAGTGTCATGAGAATATGAGTCTTGAGTTGAGTCTTTTGAGAGTCTTGAGTTGCGTCTTGAGTACTATGCATATAGTTGTTTTGCCTATTGTTATGATTTGTTATTCCCTGATTTATTGAGAAGTTGACCCTTGCCAGTGGTTCTTTCAATTAATGAACGTAACCCAGACGGCGGAGCGAGCGGAGAATTTGGGACTGCAGAGAGGAGTAGCTGAGGATAGTCGTCCAGCCTTCTACCTATGTTATGTTGCAAAACTTACTAGTAGTCTAGTGAGGAGTATATCTTGTCGATCAGCTATAGGATATTTGTAGTTCACTTCAGTGTTGTAATAAAATTCCTATTGTGTTTTCAAACATGTATTATCGTTTATGAAATGATGGAATAACTTGATGATTATGGTTAATGTGGTTTATTTGGTGTCTTGAATTATTCACCGCCATGTTTCTAAAAGTCGTTGTGATACTCTAGCTACTCTTTGAAAGAGGAGTTTTCAAAAAAAAATAGTAGGACCACATTTTTCAAAAACCCTACGAGCAGAGTATTCCACATTTCAGAAACATGTCAACTATTGTCAGAATATTAGTTTAGTAGCGCTCCGGGAATGGGGTATTACAAAGTGGTATCAGAGCGTTCGGTTCTAACCGGACTGTGAGCTGGGAAACTATTACTGGTCAAGTGTTGGGTGGTGTAGAGAATAGACTGTGAGGGGTCAAATTGTGCTTTGGTGTTCCGTCTGTTCCTCAAGTGGAGTAATTCTACTTGTAATTATTTGAAATTGTTTCTTAATTGAAAATCATGTGTGCTGAGACATACAAATTGTTGCGGGATTCTGACTAGGTTGAAAAACCTTATGGAAATCCAATATCGCTGAGACGAGCAATTTTCCTACCGAAGCGGATAGTTCAAGAACTAGATTAGAGACTTCAGATAGCCAAGCTGAGGCAGGGATAGCAGGTGCTGTTGCTCAACAGACTGCTACGGAAAAACCAATGTGAACTGCTAGGACAGTAGGGATAAAAGCCAGCTGTAGAGACCAAAGGAACGGTTGACTTCCGTCACCACGACCCTCTTAGGTCCTGCGGGGAATAAGATATGAGATTTCGGGATTGCTGCAGGCAACGCTGTTATTATTATTATTAAATATTATTGCTCAATGTGACCTTTGAAATATTAGTGGTTCTAGAGATAAACCACAAAGCTTGATGTTTGAATTATTTTGATACATACTAAATTTGAAAATCAAAACTATTTCGTGACTTTCTGAGTGTGACATGTTTGCTACTAACATCTGTGATTTTTCAATAGTTTACCTTTGTCCTACTGTGAGTATATGTGATTGATTATGTGATTGTTATTTATTACGAGCCTATTAATATTTTTCATTGGAAATATTATGCGCAATTATTTCCTAGCAAGCGTTACTTAAATGTTCTGCGACAATTTAATTTATGTGAAACCCATTTGACCCAGTTAAATGGAATCTAGGGGTTTAGTGGGAGTCTCGGGTAATAGTTTTAGTACGTGGCAAGTTATGTAGCTAGCATTGGGTAGTACCCAAATTTTTTTATCCAAACTTGTCCTGATTTTTCATACCTTAGGAGATTTCCTTTAGGTAAGAACCAAGTATAGTGGGATGACTCATTTTCCTCCCTTAATTGATTGGTTGCTTGTTCATGATAACAATAGGTGGAGGAGAGAATATTGCAACAATAGGTGGGAAAAAATATTGCATTAATTTTAGTGTGGTTTAGTGGGGGACGAGTTGTCTAACTATTATGGGGTAGTACCTAAGATTTCACTAAGTCTTATCTTCACCTTACCTTAAGGAATAACCTTTTTTTTCCTTGAATTGAAACCAACCAGACAAAACTTGGAGGAATCAATGCCCTCCTTTCCTTCTCTTTGGCCGATCACCTCAAAAAGAAAGTGTAAGAGAATAGTTAGTTGCATTATTAGCTTTAGTGGTGGGGTGAGAGAACCTAGTTCTCTTTCTTTTCCTTCCCTTATGCACGGTGTGACATTCTTACTCAAGGGATTCTCATTCTTGTCCAATCCTTCCCCTAGATAAGTCATGTAGTGGTGAGAAGTGGGGGAGATCTTACAAAATTTAGAGAGAAAGTGACAACCCTGGATTCTTTCCTTCTTTTCCTCATATGCGCTTTGGACAAATTCTGTTAAGAGACCCCCATGATTATCCAACCATTCCCTCAAGTATTACTAGACTGTGTAGCGTTTGAAGTGTGTGAGAAATTTGGAATTTGTGTCCTTTCATTCCTTTGGTTAAGCTGAAACTTTGAGAGATGTCGAGTGAGGACTGTTCTTTATATCCTCTGTACCCTTGGGTGATGCTGTGGGCGATTTTATGGTTGGTGATCATAGCAATCCTTCTGTCTCTTCCTGTTTTCAGACTGTGGGTCGCTGGAAGATTTTAGATGAGTGTCCTAGTTCTTTTGTTTTCAATGCTTGTATCCTTGTTAACGATCTTGTTGACGATAGTTTTAAGTTTTTAAAATGATTTTTGTTAAATTATTATTTTATTTTTATCTTGTATTGGTTGTTATTGATTTTGTTGAAAAAGTTCCAAGTTTTAGATGATTTTGTTAAATCATAGTTTAGTAGTAAAAGCTTGAAAATGGTTTTGTTTTCTCTTGTGTAAAAGATAATAGTTTTGGTGTGTTCAAAAGTCCATGTATGAGTAAGAATGGTTTTGAGAAAGGTTTTTGGAGAAGAGTTTAGAAATAAATAAATAAATAAATAAATAAATAAATAAATAAATAAAAAATTTGTGATTTCCAACTTGCTTCTTTCATAGTTTAGTTAGTGTCACAGTTTACGAGTTTGAAAAATTTGATTGTGTTAGAATTTTGTAAATTGTTATCTTAGTATTTCAAGACAATGAAACACTAAGGTTGAAGAGAATCTTTGTATTCCTAACCTAAAGTGGAGCCTCGACCATTTAGTATCAAAGAGTATTTGAGGTTGTATTGTTATCTCATGTTCGATTTAGGAAAGAATTGATTTCGTAATCGTTGAACCTGAATCAGGTTATGATGGGAAAATAATTTAAGACTTAAAGTTTGAGCTAGTTTTTTAAAGGTTTTAGTATATTGTTGTTTGGTTGATTTGTATTTTAAAGCCATGAAACACCCAATGTTTAGAGGAATTCTTAGGGTTCTTGAACAAGGTGGAGCCTTGGAAAATATTTATTTTTGAAAACCTTTTAATTTTAGTATGAGTTTTATTGCTGGAAAAGATTTGAAAATTTGGATGTAAAACCTTTATTTGTGTACTAGCTTTATTAAACCTGTGAGGGTGATTAGTAATTTGAATTGTTGATCTAAGTTTTGCTTGCTTGATGTTCTAGAGCTTGTTAATTAGCTATTTTAAAAGTTTCATAATTGCTTGGTTCTGCAAGAGAAATGATTTTCTAGTGTTTTAAAGTTAAAAGATTTGTTATTAAATTCTTGGGCAAGTGTGTAATTTTTATAGTGCTTTGAGAAGAGAAAAATGATTTCGAGTTCTGAGTACGTAGTTATTGGTGTGTGAAATTTTATGTAGGAAAAGCTTTGATTTAAAAGGGATTTTATAGATAAGCGAGTTATTAATTTGGTTTATTAATTTGGTTTTAACCTTTGAACCGAAGCGTGTGCAATGATTTTGAGACAATGAGAACCTAATCTCAAAGGAACTTAAGTGTCCATGAGAATGGTTGAGTCTTCAGAAAATGAAATTGTGATTCATTTGTTCCTTGTAGTGGTGTATTCCTAAAAAAAAAAAAAAAGTAAAAGCGTGTTTGATTCGAGAATTTTTTTTTTTTAAAACCATATTGGAGGTTTTAAGTGACTCTTGGTATCTATGATATGTGTAACCATGGGTGCATGTGAACAAGGTAGTATTATGATTACTCTCTAATTCTAGAGTTTAAGGGTTGCTAAAACACGACGTCGAGTAATCGCGTTACCGATTAATTTCCCGCCGATTAATTCGCGAAAATTAATTTACCGAGAAATTAATTCACCGCGTGAAAATAAATTATCATACATAATAAAAACAATCTAAAGCACTCACAAATAATCACAACAAGTCACGATTAGATTTTCATTGAAATTGGAGTTCGTTTAAAATTTTATCTGCGGCAAAACTGCCCGGTGAATCGAAACGCGACGAAACTTCGCTAGAATTTTTTGACGATATTCAAACCATGAATTAATATAAAATATTAATTCTCAAATTCAATTTGATCTTGATTTAATTAAATCACTTGCTTAGCGAACAAGAAACTGCTTATTATAGCATAATTACAACCAAAAATACTAAAATAACGCTAAATAACGTATCGTAAAAATACGGGTGTTACAATACTCCCCCTCTAAAAATAGTTTCGTCCTCGAAACTACAGGTAAGATACATACCAAGAAAAAGTTCTGGATACTGGTTCTTCATCTTCTCTTCCAACTCCCACGTTGCATCGCCTGTCTTCTGATTCCACACGACCTTGACAAGTTGAATTTTTTATTTCTTAACTGCTTAATCTTTCGATCCACAATCCTTGCAGGTGATACTTCAAACGATAAGTCATCCTTTAGTTGTGAATCACATCCTATTCGATAATGTGAGAAGGGTCGGAGACATATTTTCGCAACTGTGAGACGTGAAAGACGTCGTGAATATTTGACAAGAAAGGTGGCAAGGCAATCTGATATGCCATTGGACCAATACGACAAAGAATCTGGTAGGGTCCAATGAACTTGGGAGTAAGCTTTTTGGATTTGATCGCTCGACTAACTCCAGTAGTAGGTGTAACTCGGAGGAATACGTGCTCTCCTTCTTCAAACTCTAGCGGTCAGCGACACTGGTCCGCATAACTCTTCTGTCGACTCTGGGACGTTCGCATCCTTTCTCTGATCAGTCGTATCTTCTCGGTAGTCTGCCGAATCATGTTCGATCCCACAAAAGAACTCTCACCATCCTGATACCAATAAAGAGGCGCCTGACACTTACGTCCATACAATGCTTCATAAGGTGCCATACCAATGCTTGCATGATAACTGTTGTTGTAGGTGAACTCCACTAGCAGTAACACGTCATCCCAACTCCCTCTGTGATCCAATATACACGCCCTTAGCAAATCTTTGAGTGATTGAATCGTCCTCTCGGTCTGACCATCGGTCTGAGGGTAATATCCCGAGCTAAGCTTTAGCTTGGTTCCCATCGCTTCTTGTAATGCCCTCCAAAAGTGAGATGTAAACTTCAGATCTTGATCAAAAACAATAAAAGAAGGCATGCCATGCATTCGTACAATCTTTGCAATGTAGATCTCTGTCAGCTTCTCCACGTTGTAAGTCGATCTCACCGCCAAGAAATGAGCAGATTTGGTCAATCGGTCAACGATCACCCAAATCAAATCATGCTTCTTTGGCGTCCTTGGCAAACCCACAATGAAATCCATAGAAATACTATCCCACTTCCACACAGGTAAGTCAAGTGATTGTAACATCCCCGCTGGTCACTGATGTTCCACTTTCGCCTTCTGGCAAGTCAGACAGGAAGCCACATAGTCTGCCACTTGTTTCTTCATCCCAGGCCACCAAAAGTGCTTCTTCAAATCATGGTACATCTTTGTGACTCCTGGATGAATGCTCAATCTGCTTTTGTGCCTTCGTCGAGAATCAACTTCCTCAGCTCAGCCACATCAGGTACACAAACGCGTCCGTTGCATCTCAGAATATTGTCCGTTCTAACCTTGAATTTCGTCGCTTTCCCTTGTGCTACCAGCTCAACCTTCTCTTGCAGTAGCTTGTCATGAGCTTGCTGTTCTCTAATCTCCTCCAACAGTCCATTAGAAATGGTGAGCATACCAAACTTCAGCTTTCCTGGCGACACTTCCACGTTCAGCTTCAAATCTCGGAACTTCTCCAGCATCTCCAATTCCTTAATCATCATTACTGAGGCTAACACACTCTTCCTACTCAATGCATCTGCTACCACGTTCGCTTTCCCTGGATGGTAACGTGAAGTCGTAGTCCTTCAGAAATTTCGTCCATCTCCGCTGTCGCATGTTGAGCTCCTTCTGATCGAACAAGTACTTCAGGCTCTTGTGGTCGCTGTAAACAGTGAACGTGCTCCCATACAGGTAGTGCCTCCAAATCTTCAATGCAAAAACCACCGCAACAAGCTCCAAATCATGCGTAGGATAGTTCCTCTAGTGAATCTTAAGCTGTCTCGAAGCATAAGCCACAACTTTCCTATGTTGCATCAGCACGCATCCTAAACCCTGGTGTGAAGCATCGCAGTAGACCTCGTAAGGTTCTTCTAGTTGAGGCAAAACTAACACAAGCGCTATCGTCAAAAGCTCTTTCAACCTCTGAAAACGGGATTCACACTCTTTTGTCCAAGCAAAAGGTTGATCCTTTCTCGTGAGTCGTGTAAGCAGTGCTACAATCTTCGAGAAACCTTCGATAAATCTCCGGTAGTAGCCTGCTAAACCAACAAAACCTCCGATATCTGTCACAGTCTTCGGGTGTTCCCATGCTAACACGGCTTCAATCTTGGCTGGAGCCACAACTATGTCTGTAACACCTGTATTTTCACGATGCGTTATTTAGCGTTATTATGGTATGTTTTGACGTATTTATGCTATAATAAGCAGTTTCTTGTGCTCTAAGTAAGTGATTTAAATAAATCAAGATCAAATTAAATTTGAGAGTTAATATTTAATATTAATTCATGGTTCGAAGATCGTCGAAAAATTCTAACAAAGTTTTGTCACGTTTCGAATCACCGGGTAGTTTTACCGCAGATAAAATTTTAAATGAACCCTGATTTCGATGAAAATCGAATCGTAACTTGTCGTGATTATTTTTGAACGTTTGATCTGATTTTTATTATGTATAATAAAATATTATCACGCGGTGAATTAATTTCTCGCTAAATTAATTTTCGCGATTTTATCGGCGGGTAATTAATCGGTAACGCGATTATTCGACGCCGTGTTTTAGCAACCCTTAGACTCTAGAATTAGAGGGTAATCATGAGAGATGTGAGATTATATAGGTAGGATTAGATGATGTGATTAGCATATTTGCTTTATTGCTAGGTGTCATATTATGTGTGATTAATTTGAAATTACTTTTTATTAAACCATTTTTAGCCTAGTTTTATTTTAAGTGATAAAACAAAAATCCCACCCCCTTATTTCAGCCCCAAGGCCAACCCCTCCCTCTCTCTCTACACTCATCACCTTCATCTTCTTCAACTTAGAAAGAGAAGCTCCAAAAATCCTCCATGGTTCCAAGCTTTTTCAAGCTCCATTTCACTTCCATTCTTCCATAATTCTTGCTAGCTTTTTCTTCTACTCTCCATCACCCTCTACTCCTCCATTCAAGCAAGGTTGAGATCACATTTTCTCCTCCCAAAACAGCCCTTGGCCGCGAGCTTGAGGAAGAAGAGGTGGTGGCTTCTTTCATTTTTTTCCTTGTTCTTATAGCTTGTTTTTGTGTTGTTTATTGTTTGATCATGATTAAATGATGGAGATGAACATATAAACCCCAATCTTGAAACCTTAGGCGTAAGAAAAAAGGGGAAAAGGAGGGTAGTGTGATCTTGATGAACAATCATGAAATTAATTGTTGTTTCTATCTTAATTGGTGATGTTCTTGTTGTTGTAGTAGATGGTTTTGTGTTAGAAATTTAAGGCTCTTGAAATGTGGTATAGCATGCCTAAGCTTGTTGATGATTAGTTTTTGATGTTGGATTGTGATTTGATGAAGGAAAAGAATTGATTAAAATGGTGTTGTTGATGTTGGGTGAGGATTTGCAAAATTTTTAAAAAAAGGGGGTTAAGGCTGTGAGCCTTAGGAGAGAAATAGGAGAGGAAAAATTATTTTGAAACTTTCTTTTAATTGGTATTGAAAATTTGGTCTTTCATTGAATTTGATTTGGTGAAAAGGATTAGGACTCAAGTGTTAGTTAGAAGTTATTTGAAAATCTTTTGGTTATGAGAATTGAGAAAATAATTTGTTGTTTGATATAAGTTTTCTTATGTGTACTAAATGCTACTTGATGTTATTTGAGTTGGAAATGATGTATGGAAATGGTTACCTATTTAAAAGAAGTTTTGCAAATTTTTATAAGAAAAAGGGGTGTGGCTGAGAGGCCCTTAAAGATGTGGAAGGAAAGTTTTGTTTGTAACTTGGAAATAATGCTTGCATGAAATGTGTTTTAGGCTTTTGGAAGTGTATGAAAAAAATGGTTAATTGAAGTATGCTTATTTTAAGGTTTTCAAGGAATTAAAGATATGTGTTATGTTAACCTTTTAAGAAATGATTTTGATTTTAAAACCTATTTCTTTCAAGTAGCTAGTAATTAAATGCTTGAGTGAATACTTGGTTAGAAAAGGGTTTGGTTTTAAGAGCCTAAGTTTCTAGTTAGTTCTTAGAATTATGCTAAGTTTACTTGTGGTGATAGAGTTACGAATTCGGAAATCGTGCAACGTGGACTCGAGGCGTGCGATGCCACGCTAGCAACTAACTGTGGTAAGGGCAACTTTAGATATTGATAGGAATTTAATTTTCAGCCTTATACGAAGAAGTCTGAGAACCTCAGGGTTCGAAGTGAGGGTCTCGTACCCCTTCGACTTTTATTTCTTAAAATTGTAATTATGATTATTTAGTGGGCTTGTCTGCAAGTGGTTGGCAGCTGTCCCCAACCCCCCACACTTGTTTGATTTCCTCTTTGTCAACTCCACTTAGTTGCAGAGGGATGAACTGAATTGTCAATTTGCGTTGTTTGCTGAGTTGTTATTGGTTGAAATGAATTGCTTATACTGCTAAACTGTTTCGCACTATATTGACCTTGGCATGAATATTATTTGATATGCGGTTAAATAATTATTCAATTTGCTTCGTGAATTATCGTATGCGGTGACCTATTCATTGGAGTGCGAGAGTTTAGTCAAGTCGTTGAGTTGTCGTGACATTTTTGATCTTCGATCCAATTAACCTAGGGTGCTAGGATCCCCTAAACGGCTCCGACTGGTTCTTCGGCAACTTAGCTAGACATCGTAGCGTCAAGGAACCTGAGCTGAATGTCCTAGGGTGAGCGGAGAGCCCAAGGCTACGGCTGATATTCAGTGGATGGATCGGCGTTACTTTCCGGAAATTGTCAAGTGTCGTGAGAATATGAGTCTTGAGTTGAGTCTTGTGAGAGTCTTGAGTTGCGTCTTGACTAGTGTGCATATAGTTGTTTTTGCCTATTGTTATGATTGTTATTCCCTGATTTATTGAGAAGTTGACCCTTTCCCGTGGTGCCTTCAACCAATGATGGCGACCCAGGCGATGATGAAGAGCGTGCTGATACCGGCGATGAGGACATCGTCGGAGATCATCTTTGATTTTCCAGACATTGAGATGCCCACGGCGATGGATTTCGACCCCATCTCCCGTCGCGTTTTTTTTACAGGGGATGTTGTACAGAGCTTTCGAGAGGGTGGTATGGTAGTGAGACAGGAGACTTTGCGGCGCACAATGAGCTTTCTGATTCAGACGATGTAGGTAGTGGATGCCTGGCATGCTATTCAGAAAGAGAGGACTATGCCAGCATCATCTTCCTCACCAGAGGGACCCCTCGAGATCCCGAGGCGTACTGCTTCCCGACTTGCTTCCCGAGGACGAGGACCGAGGGTTCGATGGACCGCTCGTAAGAGCATGATCAGACGTGGGGCTGCAGAAGCTTCTACTTCCAGGGCGGCTGTTACTCCGAGTTCTTTGGCAGAGCCTGAGCCAGAGCCAGCTGCAAAGCCAGCCTCCCACATGCCTGGTAGGACCCCTACCCCGCCGGTGGACCCTCCTTATGTGTGTAGTGTATGCGGAGAGGTGGGTTGTAGCGGTGCAGGTGCTGCAGAGGATGTGCTAGTAGGAGAGGATGTGCCGGAGGACGTACCAGCGGCTGTACCTTTTATTGATTTGACTGGCGAGGACGAGGAGGAGGAGGAGGATCTGTTTAAGGATCCAGACAGCTATCTGTAGTTTCCGTGATTGTCTGACTATTTGGTATATTATTTTGGATGACTGTGGTATATGCTCTTAGTGTACAGTTTGTTTTAGTGACCAGTCGGGCTTGGTGAATTGTCTTTTGTGACTGGTGGCATACTTTTGGAGCATCCCCTGCGTGGGTGTCTGCCGGGAGTACCTGGGGTATGATTGCTCTCATGAGGGTCTTCATACCATAGGTGTATTCTTTCGTACATTTTCATGCACTGCTTTATTTTGTACGTACTGTTTATGCAGACTTGGTTATGTATATATGTATGTATTTCCAGTGCTTGAGTCTTGTGTCTTAGTTTGCACCATGTTTCGAAACGCTGTGGCAACTCTATGTGTACTTTGCGGATGTGACTTTAAAAAAAAAATAGACCACATTTTCTAAAGGACACAAGAGCACTATTTTAAAAATGCATCGCATACAGGTTTAGTTCTAGTTTAGTAGCGGTCCAGAAACGGGTTGTTACAATGTCGTCCTTGGTGATTACATGTCCAAGAAAATTCACCTTTTCAAGCCAAAACTCACACTTGGAAAGGTTAGCGTAGAGTTGCTTCTCTCGCAGAATCTGCAACACTTGGCGTAGATACTCTTCATGTTCATCTCTGCTTCGCGAATAGATCAGGATATCGTCTATGAACACCACCACGAACTGGTCCAAAAATGGGTGAAAAATCCTGTTCATGTAGTCCATAAACACCGTTGGCACGTTCGTCACTCCAAATGGCATCACTAGGTACTCGTAGTGACCATACCTCGTCCTGAATGTTGTCTTGGGAATATCCTCTTCCTTCACTCGAATTTGATGGTAGCCAGTCTTCAAGTTAATCTTAGAAAATATCGCGGCTCCTCGTAATTGATCCATCAAATCATCAATACGCGGTAACAAATACCGATTCTTGACAGTAACTTTGTTGAGTTGACGATAATCCACGCACAGTCTTGATTGTCCATCCTTCTTCTTCACCAATAGCACTGGAGCTCCCCATGGTGACATGCTCTGTCGTATGAATTGTTTCGGCTCCAAGTGCTCAATCTGAGACTTTAGCTCTTTCCCTCACTAGTGGTAGACCTGACACGTCCTCAGGAAAAACATCTGAGAAGTCACACACCATTGGAACATCCTTCAACTCGATCTCTTGAGAAACTCCTATGCTAGCCAGATACATGTATTCCCTAGTCCCCTCTTTCAAGGAAACTCTGATATGTTTGGCAGAAAGATAATTGGAGACTCCAAGGTCTGGAAAAATCACTGTTTTTCGGGCACAGTCCAAGAGGACATGGTGGTGAGACAACCAATCCATCCCGAGGGTAATATCTAGATCCTTTAGTGGCAAACATACCTAATTAATCACAAATTTTCTACCCTGAATAACCACCACACAATCAAGGCATGCAGTGTTGGTAACCAAAGTTTTAGCAGCTGGGGTAGTAACTACTAGTTTGAATGGTAAAGCATTCACAGTCAATTTTAAATGTTCTACGCAATCCGAGGAAATAAAAGAGTGGGTTGCACCAGAATCAAAAAGGACGGATAAGGGTTTACCCTCAATCTCACAGTCTACCTGAATGAGATCATCAGCCTGCTCTGCCTCTTCACCGCTCATGCAGAAGACTCTACCCTCAGCCATCTAACACTTCCCCTTAGCCTTTGCTGCTGCATTGCCGGTTCAGCCTTAAGTGCTTGACAGTCCTTAGCGAAGTGCCCCGGCTTCTTGCAGTTGAAGCACACACCATCCTTCTAGTGCAGTTGCTCGCATAGTGGCCTGGCTTGCCACAACGGTAACAAATTACTCTGTCGCTAGTCTGACTCCCGCCTCTTGCATTCTGAGTCATCGGACGGTACTATCTCTTGTTGTTATTCCCTTGAGGTCGATTGTACGGCTTCTTCTGCTGCTTTCCCTTCTGATCAAACCTCTGTCCTGTGCTCTAGGGTCTCACTGGTCCTCCTGTACCACTCCTCTTCTTGTGGTTTCTCACTCCTTCCACTTCGATACACCTGTCAATCAAGTCTTGAAGATTCCTGATCCTCAATGACACCACTGACTTTTGGATATCAAACCTCAGGCTTTGTTGAAATCTCTCGCTTAACCATCCCTGGTTAGCTCGGTCACGAAAAGGACTAAAGTACCTTGAGAGTGATTCGAACTTAGCAGCATATTCCGACACCGTCATGCTACCTTGCTGTAGTCAGAGGAACTCTTGCTCTTTTTCCACTCGTGCAGTATCAGGAAAATACTTGTCCAAAAATCTCCTATGAAAAACTTCCCAAGTAATCTCACGACGCTCTGCCGTCAAAATCTGCTTCATTCCCTTCCACCAGTACTCAGCATCTCCCAACAACAAGTAGGTTGCATAGTCCACATTGACATTCTCCGAACAGTGGAGTGCCTCGAAGATCTTCTCTATCTCCTGTATCCATAGGTCTGCCTTATCCGGATTTAGCTCGCCATAGAACTTCGGAGGGTCGTGCTTACGGAAATCCGCTAGTCCTCTCGCCTCCACATTCCGTTCCGCTCTCTACTGTTGTTGCTAATTTTGCTCGGTCAAAGTCGCGGTCTGCTGAGCCATAGCATTAGATTGTTGAGTCGCAGCAGCCGATTGTTGAGCCATAGCCGCCACCATCTCCATCATCACTTGAATCGCTCTCTCCATGGTAGGGTTATCAGGTCCGGCTGTAGTATCTCTATGAGGTGGCATTAGATTCCTACAAAGTCCAAAACTTTTCAGAACCTCACAAACAAGTGTTGTGCTAACACACATTGCTTCAGATAAGAAACAATCCACACAATTGACAAGCAAAACTGCTTCACTCAGCAACAATTATAGTACAACACAACTAGGTATCTGCCAAACAAAACCCGACACGGTGACCAGCTCCACATTTCCTATGCACAGTCCAGTTAAAACCGAACTGCTCTGATACCACTATTGTAACCACCCGTTTCCAGACCGCTACTAAACTAGAACCAAACCTACATGCGACACACTTTTAAAATATTACTCTTGTGTCCTTTAGAAAATACGGTACATTTTTTTTTAAACAACAATACTCGCAAGCACACTCAGAGTAGCCACAGCGTTTAGAAACATGATGCAATCTAGACACAAGACAAATGCACAGAAAATACATACATATGTGTATAAACAAGGTAGTCGTAAGTAGTGCATACAAAAGAAAAGTAGTGCGCAAATATGTACAAGAGAATACACCTAAAGTATGAGAATCCTCGCGAGAATAATCATACCCCGGGGGTACTCCCGGTAGATACCCACATAGGGGCTGCTCCAAAAGTATACCACCAGTCTACCTTGCAGTACACAAAAGACATCCACCAAGCCCGACTGGTAACAAACTGTACACCATAAACAAATCCTACAGTCATCCAAAATATAAACAAGCAGTAAGACAATCACAACATCTACAGATAGCTATCCGGATCCTCAGACGGATCCTCCTCCTCATCCATCAGGTCTGCCACGTCCTCGCTGGTCAAGTCAATGAAAGGTTTCGTAGCAGGTACACCCTCAGGCATGTCCTCCTCTATCAACGCCTCATCCAGAAATCCTGCGCAGCTGCACCCTACCTCACCGCACTCTCCGCAGACGGGTGAAAAGTGTCCCAGTGGGGTAGGGGTCCAGACTAACACGGGGGAAACTGGCTCTGCCTCAGGCTCAGATCTTACCAAAGAACTCGTAATGGCAGCCGCCCTGGAAGTAGAAGCTCCTGCAGTCCCACGTCTGATCACACTCCTCCGAGCGGTCCACCGAATCCTCGGTCCACTAGCTCGGGAAGCAGTACGCCTCGGAATCTTAAGAGGTCCCTCTGGCGAAGAAGATGATACTGGCTTCGCCCGCTCTCTCTCTGAATGCTACGCCAAGCATCCACCACCTGCATCGTCTGGATCGGAAAGATAACTGTATGTCTAGACGTCTCCTGTCTCACCACTAGTCCATCCACTCGAAAACTCTGTACAACGTCCCCTGTATATACAACACGACGGGAAATAGGGTCGAACTCCATCGCCGAAGGTGCCTCGATGTCTGGGAAATCAAACAAGATCACTGGCGATGTCGTCATCGCCAGTATCACAAGTGTCTTTGCCATCGCCTGGGTTGCCATCATCGGTTGAAGGAACCACGGGAAAGGGTCAACTTCTCAAATAATCATAGAAATAGTAAAACATATAACAAGAGATAACAAAATGCACAAATGCCCTATAATGCAACTCTAGACTCTCTCCCAAAACATTCTCTGAAATTTCCGAAAAGTAACGCCGATCCATCCACTGAATACCAGCTGTAGCCTTGGGCTATCCTCTCACCCTAGGACATTCAGCTCAGGTTCCTTGATGCTACGACACCTAGCTAATCTACCGAAAAACTAGCCGGAGCTTTTTAGGGGATCCTAGTACCCTAGGTTAATTGGTTCAAAGCTCATAAACGTCACGACGAAACTCTCATAACCCCAATGAATAAATCGACTCATACAATGATTCAAAGAAGCAAACTCGAATAAATATTCAACCTCATATTATATAATTATTCACACAGAACTCATCATGATATAACGCAGTTCAGCAATTCATAGCAAGACAATGCAACCAAGTCATATCGTAAACAATCAGAATATAATTCATCCCTCTGCAACTCAGTAGAATTAACAAAGAGGAAAACAAACAAGTGTGGGGGGTTGGGGACAGCTGCCAACCTCTTGCAGACAAGCCCACTAAATAATTAGTATAGATATCAGACAATAAAACAAAACGAAAGGGTACGAGACCCTCACTTCGAACCCTGAGGTTCTTAGACTTCTTTGCTTAAAGGCTTAAAATTAAATCCTATGCAATATCTAAAGTTGCCCTTACCGACCTCCAAGCCATGCATCCACGTACTCCTCGATTCTACGCCACACGGTCTCGGATCACTCAAGCCTATTACACAAAGTAAACTTAGCACAACTCTAAAAACTTAGTTCTATAACCTTAGGTTCTCAAACTTAACCCTTTTGCTAACCAACAATTTCACTTAGAAACTTAGTTCAAAATTTAAAGAATCATTTTCTTGAAACATAAAGCACAAGCACAATCAATTAACTACTTTTCTCAAATACCAATTAAGGCTCCACTTGGTTTCTTGGGTCTCAAGGAACCTAACTTACCTTTGTGTTTCATAGCCTTAGAATTCCAATTCAAGTCCAAATCTTTCCTAAAATTATTCCAAAGCTCAAAAACATATCAATCAATCATTTAAATCAAATTCACAAAATAATTTTCCTTCCATGCCTCCCTTGAGCTCTCGGCCATCCCCCCTTTTTTTAAAAATTTTGCAAGACTTCCTTTTAAATTAGTAAGCCACAATTCAAGACCAATTTCAGCTAAGATCCAAAACTATTTTCAAAATACTCAAGAGTAAGGCTTTCAAGGAAATATTTCCAATTCTTTTGATCCAAATCATTTCAACTGTGGCAACAACAATGCTAATAACTAAAGAACAAATCTAATCAAGTTCCAACATGATTTTTAAATCCCTCAAGAACAAATTTCCATAAGTAACTCATTAACTCTCCCACTTTTACATTTCCAACAAATCCAATAACAATTATACCAAACAAAACATAATATCCATCAATTTATTACATGCCTCATCAATTAAATTCTACCATTTCCCTCTTTTCAAGAATAGGTCCAAACCATAAAAAAATGACTAAATCAACAAGCTAGTTCCAACAATTACTCCAAATGACAATAACAACACAAAATAGACTCAATTAACCATCTAATGGCTTGATTCACCAAGGATCACATACTTTTCCTCTTTTTCCCCCTTAGGGTTTCGCCCTTGGGTTCCAAGAAATGGGAATGAAAGTGCTCATCTCCTCTTGATCACAACCAAGTACAAAACAACACAAAACAAGCATAAAAAATGAAGAAGAAAAAGAAAAGAGCACCACCTCTTCTTCTCCTAGAGCTCGCGACCAAGGGGCTAATTTAGGGGGAAGGAAATGTGTTCTCTTAACCTTGCTTGGTGATGAAATAGATGAGGTTGGAGAATAGAAGAAATAGGTGACAAAAGAGGTGAAGAACTAGAGGTGAAGTGGTTCCAAAATGATGAAGGAAGCCATGGAAGTTTTGGAGAGCTTCTCTCACTAGGAAATGAAGAAGATGAGTAAAAATGAGGGTTGAGAGAGAGGGGTCGCGGGTGGGGCTGATTAGAGGGGAGGGGTATTTTAATATTTTTCACTTAATACTAATACTTGGTCAAAAATGGGTTAAATAAAGGTAATTTCAAACTAATTACACATTATGTGACATTTATCCAAAAGCCAAAGATGCTAATCACCTCAACTAATCTATCCCATCTAATCTCACATATCTCATGATTAGCCTCTAATCTAGAGTCTAAGGGTTGCTAAAACACGGCGTCGAGTAATCGCGTTACCAATTTATTTCCCGCCGATTAATTCGCGAAAATTAATTTACCGAGAAATTAATTCACCGCGTGAAAATAAATTATCATACATAATAAAAACAATCTAAAGCACTCACAAATAATCACAATAAGTCACGATTCGATTTTCATCGAAATTGGAGTTCGTTTAAAATTTTATCTGTGGCAAAACTGCCCGGTGATTCGAAACGCGACGAAACTTCGCTAGAATTTTTCGATGATATTCGAACCATGAATTAATATAAAATATAATAATTCTCAAATTCAATTTGATCTCGATTTAATTAAATCACTTGCTTAGCGAACAAGAAACTGCTTATTATAGCATAATTACAACAAAAAATACTAAAATAATGCTAAATAACGTATCGTAAAAATACGGGTGTTACATGTGCAAGGTTTCTGATAAACTCTTATCTAATTGTTTGACTCCGGGGCTACTCATTCTTTTATTTTGCATGGTTGTGTAGATCATTTGAAATTATATGTTTCTACTTTTCCCTATAAACTAGTAGTTTCTAATCGTACTAGTAAACCTTTGACTACTACTTCTGTGTGTTTAAACTGTTCAATCATTATAGAAAATAGGGAATTTCTTGCAAACCCTGTGTGTCTTCTTTTATAGGAATTAGATGTTATTTTGGGTATGGATTGGCTTGCTGCCAACCATGTGTTACTGAATAGTGCTATTAAGAGTCTTTTTTTTTCTTTTTTTTCCTGATCAACCCAGTGTGGTATCTGCCAATGATAGCAAGGATAAACTTAGTGGTTATTCTCAGAAATATGTGATGTTATTTTCTATGGATGGTAAGGATACTTCTAGTTTAGACTCTATCCCTATAGTGAGAGGTGAGAGAGTTTCCTGAAGTATTTCCGGATGATGTGTTAGGATTGCCACCTGACAGAGTGATAGAATTTGCCATAGATTTGATCCTGGGTACTGGCCTTATATCTATAGCACCCTATAGGATGTCTCTGAATGATTTAGCAGAGCTGAAGAATCAATTGGATGACATGCTAAAGAAAGAATTTGTTAGACCTAGTGTGTCACCGTGGGGAGCTCTAGTGTTATTTGTTAAGAAGAAGGATGGTTCATCTAGGTTGTGCGTGGATTATAGACAATTGAATAAGGGGACCATTAAGAATAAATATTCATTGCCTAGGATAGATGATCTAATGGATCAATTGAAGGGAGCAACTGTGTTCTCTAAGATTGATTTGAAATCTGATTACCATTAGATTTGAGTGAAGAAAGAAGATGTACCCAAGACTGCCTTTAGATCCAGGTATAGGCATTATGAATATTTGGTTATGCCTTTTGGTGTAACTAATGCTCCTGTGGTGTTCATGGACTACATGAACAGGATCTTTAGACCATTGTTTGATGAGTTTGTGGTGCTGTTTAATAATGATATTCTAATCTACTCTTCGAGTAGGAAAGATCATGAGGAACATCTTAGAGTTGTACTTCAGATCTTGAGAGACCGTCAATTATATACCAAGTTCTCCAAGTGTGAATTTTGGCTAGAGGAAGTATAATTTTTAGGACATATGATTAATTAGGAAGTATAATTTTCGCTGTAGATCCTTCTACAGTCGAAGCAGTAATTCGATGGGAGAGACCTAAGACCCTCAATGAGATTAGAAGTTTCCTTGGGTTAACAGGGTATTATAGGAGGTTTATAGAAGGGTTTTCTAAGATAGCCTTACCCATGACCCAGCTGACTAGAAAAGGTACGCGTTTTGTGTGGTCACAGAAATGTGAGAAGAGTTTCTAAGAGTTGAAAAAGAGACTGAACACTTCACCTGTTCTAGTTTTACCTAATCCTTTGGGAGATTTTGAAGTGTATTGTGATGCTTCCTATGAGGGGTTAGGTTGTGTTTTGATGCGGGGAGCTAGAGTAGTGGCCTTTGCTTCTAGAGTAGTGGCCTATGCTTCTAGACAGTTGAGAATTCATAAAAGGAATTACCCTACTCATGATCTAGAGCTAGTTGCCATAGTTTTTGCTTTGAGGATTTGGAGGCACTATCTTTATGGTGCTCAGTTCACAGTATTCAGTGATCATAAGAGTTTAAGGTATTTGTTTGATCAGAAGGAGTTGAACATAAGGCAGAGAAGGTGGATGAAATTTCTTAAGGATTATGAGTTTGAATTGCAATACCATCCAGGGAAAGCTAACGTGGTAGCTGATGCTTTGAGTAGGAAATCCCTACATGTATCAACATGATGATCAAGGAGTTTGTACTAGTGGAGCAGTTTAGAGATTTTGGTCTCGGAGTGCAGTTATATAAGTATAGGATATGCTTGGGGAAGATTATCATGACTAGAAAATTCTTAAAGTTAATAAAGGAGAAACAAGAGACTGACGCACATTTGCATGAGATGAAGGCGTTGATGCATAATGGGAAAGTTCCAGAGTTTTAGATGGGAAATGATGGTGTTCTGAGGCTTAAAGAGAGGGTTGCATGCCTAGTGATACTGAGATTAGAAAGATGATTCTTGAAGAAGCCCATAAGAGTAAGCTTAGTTTTCATCCAGGTTCTACCAAGACGTACCAAGATTTGAAAAAGATGTTTTGGTGGCCTAGTATGAAGATGGATATAGCTAACTATGTTCTGTCTTGTTTGGTATGTCAGAAGGCTAAGATAGAACATAGGAAACCAACAAGATTGTTACAATCATTTGATATTTCCGAATGGAAATGGGATGGAATAACAATGGACCTCGTGGTAGGATTAACCAGAACTCCTAAGAAATGTGATTTGATTTAGGTAATCATTAAAAGATTGACTAAGATGATCAATTCATTTCTATCGGAGAAAGACACCCTTTGGAGAAATTAGCTCAGATTTATATTAAGGAGGTAGTGAGGCTACATGGTGTTCCTTTAAGCATCATTAGTGATAGAGACCCTAGATTTACCTCTAAATTTTGGAATGAGTTGCATCAGGCTTTAGGGACTAAATTAAGATTAAGTTCAGCTTATCATCCTCAAACAGATGGTCATTCGGAAAGAGCAATCCAATCTCTAGAAGACCTGTTGAGAACATGCGTGTCGGAACACGTAAGGAGTTAGGATAAGTTTCTGCCTTTAGTGGAGTTTACCTATAACAATAACTTCCACTTGTGTATAGGTATAACACCATTTGAGGCATTGTATGGGAGGAAATGTAGGACCCCTTTGTGCTAGTTTGAGATCGGAGATAGCCAAGTGTTAGGTCCTGAAATGTTGCAACAGACATCAGAGCAAGTTAAAAAGATTAGGGAGAAGATGAAAGCAGCTCATTATAGGCAGAAGAGTTATAGTGATAAAGGAAGAAAACATCTAGAATTCTAAGATGGATATCATGTTTTTTGGAGAGTAACTCCTAGAACTGGAATTGGTAGAGCCATCAAGTCTAGAAAATTAACTCCTCGATTTATTGGTGCATTCCAAATTCTTCATCGGATTGGCCCGGTAGCCTATTGTATTGCCTTACTGCTAAATCTTTCCAATCTGCATGATGTGTTTTATGTATCCCAGTTACGTAAATATTACCCTAATCCATCTCATGTCATAGACCCCGAGTAAATATCGTTAATAGATAATTTAGAATATGAGGCATTACATGTGACGATCATGGATCGAAAGATCAAGGAACTTCGTGGTAAACACATTCCTTTGGTCAAGGTTGTTTGGGATGAGACTACATATGACATGACTTGGGAGTGTGAAGAAGAGATGCGACAACAATTTCCGCATCTATTTTCAGGTACGTGATTTCGGGGACAAAATCTATTTTTAAGGGGTGGTAATGTAACATCCTCAATTTTCTAACCTTGCTTAATGCGTGATTGTAACATACTGGCTACCCTCTCGTGCTACCAATCTATCCTCACGGCCTTCTCCACCCCCCATGTAGATTTTTTTCCTTCTGCAAGGTTGAACCCTTGACCTGGGGCTTAAGTAACCCAAAAGCACCTTGCCATTACCAACTGAGCTAGTAGCTCAGTTGGTAATGTCAAGGTGCTTCCGGGTTACTTAACCCCCAGGTCGCGATTCGAACCTTGCATAAGGAAAAAATTCCACATGGGGTTGGAAAAGCCCTATGAGCGGCACTCTAGGGAAAGCCACCTGACACAAGGCCACTAGTGGATAGCCCTGGGTGTTACAGTGATCATGTGTGAATAAGTATATTTATGTGGGTCTAGGTGTGTTACCTTGGGTTTGACAGTGTACTTGAGTGTTAGGTCGTGTATTTGTTTTCTATGCCACTGCGTATATGCATGTATGAGTGTGTGAGGTTTTGAAGGCTAGATAGAGGTAGAGAAGTACTTGTTAGGGTTTTAAAATAAGTCTAAGCCTTGCAAAATTTGAAAGCAATCGGAGTTGGAACGAGGGTTTTCGAGCAATCTTAACCTAAAAGCGAGTGTGAACTTTCGAACGTGTGATTAGGGTTTAAGACCTTAATCCTAAGGTTGATTAGGTATTCTTGATGATTGGAATGATGCTTGAATCGCAGGAAATCAAGCTATGGAAGGTAAAAGCTTTAGGTTCGAAGAAATCGCGAGAACTCATATATTTTTCTCTAGGTTGTGAACGTGACAAAAACACAAGAAAAGGGGGTTTGAATTGGGTTTTAGAAATAAGAAGTAGTAAAAAGAAGAGAAAGAGCAGGACACAATGATTTATACTAGTTCACTACTACCTGGTAGTGACGTCTAGTCCCTTCACCACACTGAAGGATTTCTCCACTATAATTAACTGATTACACTTAAGAGTATACTACTGCCAAACTGCTATACTCTTAACTTCTTAGAACAACTTAGTACAGTCAAGCCTCTAAGAAAATACAACCACTACTAGGCTAAATAGAAGTGTTCAAAAAATACTTTGAAACATAATAATCAAACTCTCACAAGAGAGGATTTACAATGAAAGCTTTAAGCACAAAGATGACTTTCTAAAAGAAAGGATAAAACTTTTGAGTGTTGTTCACTTGGTCTCAGAGACTTGGAAAATTTCATGATTGCTCACTGTCTCGTAAGAATGATTTACTTTGTTTCGTTAACCTTCTTCAGTGATTTGAATAAGGTATATATAGCTAGGGTTCCAAATAGTGCCGTTGTGACCTAGGCAGGTTCTTCACCAATAGGCAAAACTTGAGATTCGCTTTTTGTATGTTTTAGTAAGTCATGTCATTTTCAACTTTCCTTCTGTACATTGACATAATTGTCTAAAGTATTATCTATCCTTTTGTGATCCATTTAGAGTTTGTGATCCTTTCAGAGCAAGACATATCTGATGATTATATCCGTTGACATTCCATTCAGCCTTTGATTCCTTGTACATTAAAAGATCATCAATGAGGTTTCTTTAATGCTTGAAATAGTCTTTAATGCTTCACTTAGTCTGGTTTCTAACCAGAGGCATCTTTTGCCTGATGATGCTTGTTACTGAGATACTCTGCTTATCAAAGTAAGCTTGTACTAGAGTTAGGGTCTTCAGAGCGTAGCTTGACTCGGGCTTCCACATACCAGAGGCATGTAGTACCAGACGTAGGATTCCTACCAGAGTGTAGTCCTACCAGAGCTTCGTCTTACCAGAGCATGGTCTACCAGAGGGTTGACTACCAGAGCCTGGACTACCAGAGCTAAGCTATTAGATGCTGACATCATCAGCTCTTATGAGACGATCAATGCCAGATGTAACACCCCGTTTTCGGAGCGCTACTGTGCAACCCAATCTAATGCTGAAAACAATTGATGCTTGTATGCTTTCAGTTAAAAAGTACTCTTATGTATTTTGCAATGGAAAATAGGAGTAGTTGGATTTTAGGTTGTTGACTGTTGACTTTTTGACTTTTGGAACTTTTAGGTGGAGAGGTAGTTTTTGTACCCTTGAGGGCTTTTGACACAGATGTATATTATTCTTTTGGTGGTTCCGAGATTGGAACCCTTGTATGTAAATACAACTTTGATGTATAATATATATAATGAAAAGTTTCTTGTTTTTCTTCTTGATTTCTATTATAACTATTATTATGCGCAATTGTGGGATAATAATAATATAAATAAAATAAGGGCATCAAATTTATGGTATCAGAGCCAGGTTGGTCCTAACCGGACTGTGAGTTATGGAGTCTAACCTGTATTTTAGTTGGAGTTCCCACCGAACACCAACTCTAAAGGGGAATGAGTGAGAGATCGATTAGCAATTATCTTATCTGAGTGAATGGATATAGATGATTTCTACTGGATTCATAAGTTTTATCTTATGAATGAATTCCAGATTTTCAGGAGAAACCAGGTGCGAACTAGAAACATGAATGGATGATCTGTTGAATCTACCAACTCCGGGCCAGCTACATCAAGAGTTCGGAGAGCTGGGCAAGAACAAGGAAATTCGGAGGCTAGAATCCTTCAAGATCTAGCTAGGGCTATGTTACAACAAACGCAATAGAATGCGGAGTTAATTTGAATGACATCACGATCACAGAGGGACAATGAAACCGATCAAGGATTAGTGACTTTTCTTAAAGGAAATACATCCCAATTCAAAGGAGAATATGATCCAGAAGGTACTGAAAAATGGATTCAAGAAATGGAAAAGATTTTCGCAGTAATGAGATGTAGAGAGGAGCGAAAAGAAGATTATGCTACATTTCAGCTGTCTGGGGAAGCAAAAAGTTGGTGGCAGATTAAGAAGAGGGTATTGGAAGCTGAAGGTAGAGCTATTACTTGGGAATGTTTCCTCGAAAAATATTTTCCAAGTATTATACGACAATAGAAGGATCGGGAATTTGGGTCATTAACCCAAGGGAGTAAGACGGTGGGAGAATATGTTATGAGATTTGAAGCTCTTGTCAAGTATTCTGAATATTATCAATTAAATCCTAGTAAGGAATGGATGTGTCGTCGATTTGTCAATGGACTTAAGGTGGAACTTCAAAAGTCAATTTTACCTTTGAAGTTGACAAATTTCTTTGAAATGGTAGAAAGGTGCATAGAGTTAGAAAGTGTGGAGCCATGAAAAGAACAACCTAAGAGTGGAGGACCATTCAGAAATAATAAAGGATAAGGAAATTTGGGAAATCGGGAAAATCCATATACCCGACCTGGAAAGGAACAGGTTCCCAGACAATTTGATGGACCTCCATACTGTTATCGATGTAGAGGAAATCATCTAGTACGGGATTGTCCACAGGCAGATCCAAGGGTTTGTTTTAGGTGTGGAAAGCCTGGACATGTCATCAAGGATTGCAGAGTGAATCTATACCCAACATCTACAGGTACAACTAATGAGAAGGGATCAAATCAGAAGCAGGAAAGATAGATGGCAGGAAGAACTGGAGGAGGAAGGCAGTCAAGGGGACAGTCTGATAAATCTGCCACTGGCAGGGTGTTTACAGTGCAAGGAGCAGAGTTGTCTGACATGATTCAAGGTATGTGCCTTGTATCTAGACATCTTCTGTCTGTACTATTTGACTCAGGTACTACACATTCTTTTATCTCCAATGATTGTGTTGAACATCTCAAACTTCCCGTGTCATCCTTACCACGTACCTTGATTGTTTCAATCCCCACCAATGATTCTTTTCGCACTACCACTGTGTGCCGTCAATGTCCTATTAAAATTGAAAACCATGATTTCCTAGTAGATCTAGTCTGCTTACCTTTACAACAACTAGATATAATCTTGGGAATGGATTGGTTATCAGCTAACCATGTTATCTTAGATTGTGCTTGAAAAACTTTGACCTTTTCTGAGGAGTCTGCTAAAGCTAGGACTAGAAGAGAAAAAGAGAATTCCTAGACATACATGATGCTATGCTTAATGGAAGGAAAAGATTCTCCAGCTTTAGAAAACATACCAATAGTAAATGAATATCCTGAAGTTTTCCCTAATGATATTCCTGGATTACCACCAGAAAGGGAGATAGAATTTGCTATTAACCTTATCCTGTAACATCCCAATTTTTAAGAAAAGTAATTTTAGCGATAAAATCCTGAATACTTGAAAATAAGTCATAGAGATTGATCACCTCAATGATTTACTGAGAGTACGTGGAATTATTTTGACTTATTTTGAATAATTTATTTATTATAAATCATTATTATTCATGATGTCAATTCGAATTAATTGATAGCGTAGACGTATGCTGCTTTTAAAGAGAATTCATCAATTATACTTATTCTAAGTTTTCTGCGTGACGCGGTAACGCGTATTTTTGTTGACTAAGAAAGTGAATGAATTAAATCAAGATAAAATTAAATTTAAGAGTTAATATTTAATATTAATTCATGGTTCAAAAATCGTCGAAAAACTCTAACGAAGTTTCGCCGCGTTTTTGAAACATCGGGTAAATTTTATCCGCATTAAAATTTAAAACGAACTCCGATTTCGATGAAAATCGAATCGTAACTTGTTGAGAATATTTTTGAGTGTTTTATATTGTTTTTATTATTTATGATAATATTTTATCACGCGATGAATTAATTTTTCGGTAAATTAATTTTCGCGAATTAATCGGCGGAAGAATAAATCGGTAACGTGGTTATTTGACGCTGTGTTTTTAGCACGCTTTAGACCCTAGGATTAGAGGATAATCATGAGAGAAGAGAGATTTAGTGGGTTAGACTTGTTGATGGGATTAGGATCTAGCTTTTAGATAGGAAGTGTCATGTTTTTATTGGGTTAGGAATAAATATCTTGGGTTAGTGATATGCGACAAGTTTTTAGTGGTCATTAGATAAATATCTACTTAATCTTATCCACTAATTTTTTTAATTGGATTAATTTTTTTTTATCCCTTCCCCTATTCTTTAAGATCAGGCCGAAGCCCTTCCCACACCCTCACTTCATTTTGTTTCATTTCTCTAAATTGCAATTGTTAGTGTGTGGTGTTTGAAGAGAAAAGCTTTCACCCCCTTCCTTTTCTAGCCGAAGCCATAGACAGCCTCCCTCTTTCACTTAATTCTTCGCTTCATTTTCTTTTAGTTTAGCATAAGTGTTGGTGAAAAGGAAACAAGTTCATTCCCTTTCTTTTTCTGCCTCCAAGTCGTGGCTTTAAGCTAAGAAAACACCACCATCACTTTCTTTTTTTTTCCTTGTCCAGATCGTAGCCTCCTTCTTTAATGCCCAATTTTTACTTTGTTTCATCCATTTTACAAGAATGTCTGTGTGTGATATTTAGAAGAAACAAAGCCAAGTACAGCTTTCTTCAATTTTTCTCAAATTTTGACAAGTGAGAGCCGTAACCCTCCTACTCATTCTCTCCCATTTTTATTTCTTCTTCCTTCCAGATTTTCCAGTGTTGGTGAGGAAAAAGAAAAGCCAAGCTCACTCCTTTCTTTCTTTCACTTCGAGCCGTGGCCTTCCTTCCTACTTAAACACCACCATTTATTTCATTTTCTACCTCATTTTAGTGATAGTGTCATGATCAGATGAGCAAGGGTTGGAAGCCAAAATCTGTCCCCTTTTCTTCTTGCCAAACCGTGGCCACCATGAGGGTTTGGATATGGTTTTGTTAATTTTTCTTTGTTCATTTATTTTGTATGATTATGATAATGATCCAGGAACAAGATAACAAATTTTTCCCTCATTTTGTTGAGCTCTAAGCCTAAAAAAAGGAATGGATTGTTCTTGTGATTCTAGCCTTTTATTTTTGTTTTAGTTGTTCTTGTTGTTGTTTTATGATTGATCAAGAAAAAGGTTTAATGTTTATACTCCTTGAACTTGAATCAAGTTATGATAGGAAAAGCATTTTTAGGGATTTAAAGTTTTGGGTTAACTTATCTAAAGTTGTAAGAAAATGTTTTAGTATGATTGTTGCTAAGTGTTGGTTGAGTTGAGAAAGACTATGAAACACTTAGTGTTAAAGAAATCTTGTGTTTCTTAAACAAAATGGAGTCTTAGAATTTCTAGTATTTAAACCCTTTTATTTTTAGTGCTAGTTTTATTGATTTGAAAGTTGGAAAAATTTTAGGTGTTGGTTGGTTTGTTAAAACCGAGGGAGTATTGTGTTATGATGTGGCTTTTAAAATTTTTCCTTGATTAATAAGTTAGGAGTTGATTATTAAATATTTTAGTAGTTTAATTTTTGCTTTAGTTTTGAAAGAAAATGATTTTCTTGTGTTTTTAAAGTTAAAGGTTTAGTTATAAAGATTTTGAGTAAGCTGTAAAGTGTTTAAAGATATTATTTTAACTATGTTTTAGCATCTTTTAAGTGTAAAGAATTACTAAAAGGATTTTTGGGGGAGTAACCTAGGGTTTTAGGATTAAACCATAACCTAGGGATTTCTTTGGGTGAATTAGAAATTGTTCTAAGTTTCAGTGTGTGAGGTTTAGGATCTTGGGGACATGAAGACGTGCTGATGAGAGCTGTAACGTGTTTTGACATGTGGACCGATATTTTGGTAAGGGCACTTCTAGACATTGTAGGCTTTTACTATTGTATGTCCTTGTGTAAGGGCAACTTTTAGATATGATAGGAATTTAATTTCAAGTGTTTATGCGAAGAAGTCTGAGAACCTAAGGGTTCGAAGTGAGGGTCTTGTACCCCTTCGCTTTATTTTTGTGATATATTGATTATTTAGTGGGCTTGTCTGCAAGTGGTTGGCAGCTGTCCCCAACCCCCCACACTTGTTTGTTCCTCTCTGGGAACTCCATCGAGTTGCAGAGGGATGAATTATATGAGTTGATTGACGTCTGTTGTTGTTGAGCTGTGCAATTATTTAATATGCGGTTGAATAATGCTGTGAATTGCTTATGCTGTTTGTATTGTTGAATTGCGTTTCTTCATGCAAGCTGCTTTTATTGCTAAGTTGTTGAATTGCGTTTCTTCATATTAAACATGCTCTTATTATTTGATATGCGGTCGAATAATCTTGCGTATAACTCTTTGAATATCGTATGCGGAGAATTGTTCATCAAGACGTTTTTGAGCTGTGAGCCGGACAACTGAGGGTGCTAGGTCCCCTTGGTTCACGGTGGATTAGCTAGGCGTCGCAGCGTAGGAACCGGGGCTGCTTACCTAGGGAGAAGCGAAAGATCCCAAGGCTACGGCTGGTATGTCAGTTGATGGATCTGCATCTGCTTTCCGGAATAATTGTCGAGTCGAGAGAAAATGAGTCGTGAGCTGAGTCTTGAGTTGCGTTTTGAGAACTGTGTATACCGTTGGTTGCCTATTGTCATGATTGCTAATTCCTGTAATATGCCATGTTATTTTATGTTTTGTTGCCGAGTGTGTGCCGAATATGTGTATCTTCTCTTTATTTTAAGAAGTTGACCCTTGCCAGTGGTTCTGTCTATTGATGATTGTAACCCAGATGGCGGAGCAAGCAGAGGATTGGAACTGCAAGAAGGAGCAGCTGTAGAGGGTTATCTAGCTTGACTTGTACTATGTTGTAGAGTCTACTAGCAGTCTAGTAAGGAATGTATTGTGCCGACCAGCTATAGAATAATTGTCGTTGTTCAGTATTGTAATAAATGTCTGTCATGTTTCAAGATATGTATTGTTAGATGCGAATTGATGGAACAATTGAATGTGGTCATGTAACGTCTTAAATCATTTTCCGTCATGTTTCTAAAAGCCACTGTGATGCTCTGACTGCTTCTTTAAAGAATTTTAAAAAAAAAATATAAGACCACATTTCTCGAAAACCCTACGAGCAGAGCATTCGACCTTTCGGAAACATGTCAACTTCTGTCAGAATGTTCACTTAGTAGCACTCCAGATTTAGGGTGTTACAATGGTGGTATCAGAGCAGTTCGGTTCTACCGGACTGTGAGTCAGGAATTTATAGCTAGTCAAGTGTCGGGTTTTATAAAGAACAATTGTTAGAGGTCAAACCTTGTCTTGTTATGAGTCAAACCATGCTTGTACGCTTGTTCCTCAAGTAGAGTAACTCCACTTGTAATTGTTTGAAATTGTTTCTTAATTGAAAACAATATGTGCTGAGGCACAAAATTGTTGTGGGGTTCTGACTAGGTTGTAAGACCTTGTGGGAATCCAGTATCTCAGAGACGAATGATCTTTTGTTAAAGTTGAGAGTTCAGGAGATGGATCAGAAGATTCAGGTAGCCGAAAAAGTGGTAGGGATAGCAGTTGTTGCTCAACGGACTACTACGAAGAATCAATGTGAACTGCTAGGACAACAGTGAGAAGAGTAAGTTGCAGAGACCATGAGATTTGTTGACCTCCGTCACCACGACTCCCTTATGTCCTTCGGGAAATAAGAAATGAGATTCTGGGATTGTGCAGGAGACGCTGTTATTATATTTATGATCATTATTGATATTATTGCTCAGTGTGATCTTTGAAATATTAGTGATCCTAGATATAGATCATGAAAATGATTGATGTTTGAAGTATTTTGATATGTATTTTATTTGAAAATCAAAAGTATTTTATGAATTTGTGAGTGTGACATGTTTGCCACTAACATTTGTGTTCCCGTAATAGCCTATTCTTGCACTGCTGCGAATATGTGTGATTGATTGTGTGATTGTTATTTGTGTAAGCGTATTCTTATTTTCCAATGAAAATATTAAACGCGATTATTTTCTTCCTAGCAAGCCTTAATTAAATGCCTTATGATAATTTAATTCGGGTGAGATCCATTTGACCTAGTTAAATGGAATCTAGAGGGATGGTGGGAATTGCCGGTAGTAACGTAGTGCGTGACGACTTGTCCATCTAGTAATGGGTAGTACCAAACATTTTTACTAAACCCTATCCTTATTCTTTTGAGTCATGGGAGATTATTCTATAAGATGAGCCAAGCATAGTGGGATGACTCATTTTCCACTCCTCTTCCTTACGTGACCGGTTACTCGTCCACAATAGGTGGAGCAGAGCATATTCCATTTAGCCTTAATGTTAGTGGGTGATCCTCTTATTGCCCTGTCGGCCACGAACGAAAAGAAAAATAGTGGGGGAATATTTGGTCTAGTGGGGAGCGATTGAGTAGAAAGAAAACTGATTCCCTATATCCTTCCCTTTGGGTGCGTTGCAAGCCACTCATGCTCCAGAAGCCTATTTTCTTCAACCCTCCTCATAAATATACAAAACCGTGTGGTGGTGGGTAGTGTGAGTGATATTGAGAGGCTTAGAGAGTTGCATTTTCTTCTACTTCCCTCTTAGAAAACCGAGAGCCTTATGATGATTTGGGAGGAAGATCCCCTCTTCGTTTCCTGTTACTTGTTGATGTGGGAGCTGTTGTTAATGTTGATAATACTGAGGGTGTTGATGTTCTGCTTCTGTTAATGTCTTAGCACCGCGAGTTCTTGGAGGAGCTCTAGGTAAGTATTTTAATTTTTGTTTCAATTCCTATATTGTTGTTAATGATCTTGTTAAGAACGATTCTTAGTTTTAGACAATTTTGTTAAATTATAATTTTGTGGTAAAAGTTTAGGAAGGTTTTGTCTCCTTTTACAGTAAAAGATAATTTCCAAAATTTCTAGTCAATCTCGGGTTTAGGAATGTCTTCTACCTTATTTTTATCTTGTTTTGTTAGGAAATGTACCTGATCTTATTTTTTTTTGGAAAAAAAAAGGAAGTTTTGGTGTGTATTATCGGAAGTATAAACCTGTGACCACATATACTATGTGTGAGGTTTAATTTCAAATTTTTCTAACTAAATTCTTGGAAGTTTTGTGTTAGTCATAATATAGGAATGGTAGAGAAAGGTTTTATTATCAATCCTTTGTTAAAACGCTATGTGGAATTGGTTGTTGTTTTATGTTTCATCAAGAAAAATCTTTAGTATTGTTATCTTGTGTTCGATTTAGAAAAGAGCTGTTTTGTAATCCTTTTACTTGAACTGAGTGATGATGGAAAGATAACCTTAGGGATTTGAAATTTTGGGTTGATTTATTTAAATTGTAGGAAAACGGCTTCAGCATAATTGTTGTTAATTTGACCTGGTATTTTAAGGCCATGAAACACCTGCTGTTTAAAGAAATTCTTGTGGTTCTTGAACAAGGTGGAGCCTTGGAAAATGTTTAGTTTTGAAACGTTTTAATTTTAGTATGAGTTTTGTTGCTAGAAAGGATTTGGAAATTATGTGCAAAACCTTTATTTGTGTCGTTGAGGTTCATTAAACCCGTGAGAGTGAATAGTAATTTTAATTGTTAATCTAAGTTTTACTCGGTTAATATGTTAGTTCTTGATAAATTGTTGTTTTAGAAGCTTAATACTTGTGCTAAGTTTTTGGAAGAGAATAATTTCCTATTGTTTAGGTTAAGAGTTTGTTTCTAAAGATTTTGAGTAAGTTGTAACGTGTCTAGAGATGTTATTTCAATCTTTTTCAGCATCTTTCAACTGTAAAGTATTACTAAATAGATTTTTCAGTTTTACCACTTAATAGTTAGTAATTTCATTGATAAAGATGTATACTTTTTAGAACGTTGATCTAAAAGGATATTAGAGAGAATGAGTTGTTGATTTAAAATCAAGAGTACCTTAGTCCTTAATTGAAATTTGAGTGATGATTTTGAGATGATGAGGACCTAATCTCAAAGGAACTTTGTTGTCCATGAGAATGGTTGAGTCTTAAGTAAAATTTTGTTCCATCAACCTTTGTTTTAGTGATTTTCCAGAGGTGGAGAAATTTTCTTAGGAAAAACATGTGATTTAAGGAAGGGATTTTAACCTTTTTGGAAGCTTAAGTGGTCTTTTATATTCTTGCTATGTGTAACCATGATTGCATGTGAATATGATAGTATTATTTTCGTAGTAATGGCGTGTAGCCGTAGTCGAGTTCGTAATCGTGTTCGTGTTTGTGCTCGAGTTCAGGTTCGTGACCGTTAATGGGCAGAGATCGTGGCTCTGGAATAAAGCGCCAGTCAATCGTGAGGATTTTTTCGTCCACTAACTACGCTTACTTTCTGGTGTGCTATATGTATATATGCTTAGTGACTTCGAGTATGACTGTTATTATTGCATGCTATACTATGTAGCTATAAATATTATAGTACTACGTACAATAATAAGTATTGTGAATGCTTATGTGTGCAAATTATTTTACGGTTTTGAGTAAAGTAATTTTTTCGTATTTTACTATCCGTGTAGTTTCGAGGACAAAACTATTTTAAGGGGGTGGTATTGTAACATCCCAATTTTTAAGAAAAGTAATTTTAGCGATAAAATCCTGAATACTTGAAAATAAGTCATAGAGATTGATCACCTCAATGATTTACTGAGAGTACGTGGAATTATTTTGACTTATTTTGAATAATTTATTTATTATAAATCATTATTATTCATGATGTCAATTCGAATTAATTGACAGCGTAGACGTATGCTGCTTTTAAAGAGAATTCATCAATTATACTTATTCTAAGTTTTTACTGCGTGTGATAGCAGCGTATTTTTGTTGACTAAGAAAGTGAATGAATTAAATCAAGATAAAATTAAATTTAAGAGTTAATATTTAATATTAATTCATGGTTCGAAAATCGTCGAAAAACTCTAACGAAGTTTTGCCACGTTTTTGAAACATTGGGTAAATTTTATCCGCATTAAAATTTAAAACGAACTCCGATTTCGATGAAAATCGAATCGTAACTTGTTGCGAATATTTTTGAGTGTTTTATATTGTTTTTATTATTTATGATAATATTTTATCACGCGATGAATTAATTTTTCGGTAAATTAATTTTCGCGAATTAATCGGCGGAAGAATAAATCGGTAACGTGGTTATTTGACGCTGTGTTTTTAGCACGCTTTAGACCCTAGGATTAGAGGATAATCATGAGAGAAGAGAGATTTAGTGGGTTAGACTTGTTGATGGGATTAGAATCTAGTTTTTAGATAAGAAGTGTCATGTTTTTATTGGGTTAGGAATAAATATCTTGGGTTAGTGATATGTGACAAGTTTTTAGTGGTCATTAGATAAATATCTACTTAATCGTATCCACTAATTTTTTTAATTGGATTAATTTTTTTTTATCCCTTCCCCTATTCTTTAAGATCAGGCCGAAGCCCTTCCCACACCCTCACTTCATTTTGTTTCATTTCTCTAAATTGCAATTGTTAGTGTGTGGTGTTTGAAGAGAAAAGCTTTCACCCCCTTCCTTTTCTAGCCGAAGCCATAGACAGCCTCCCTCTTTCACTTAATTCTTCACTTCATTTTCTTTTAGTTTAGCATAAGTGTTGGTGAAAAGGAAACAAGTTCACTCCCTTTCTTTTTCTGCCTCCAAGTCGTGACTTTAATGCCCAATTTTTACTTTGTTTCATCCATTTTACAAGAATGTCTGTGTGTGATATTTAGAAGAAACAAAGCCAAGTACAGCTTTCTTCAATTTTTCTCAAATTTTGACAAGTGAGAGCCGTAACCCTCCTACTCATTCTCTCCCATTTTTATTTCTTCTTCCTTCCAGATTTTCCAGTGTTGGTGAGGAAAAAGAAAAGCCAAGCTCACTCCTTTCTTTCTTTCACTTCGAGCCGTGGCCTTCCTTCCTACTTAAACACCACCATTTATTTCATTTTCTACCTCATTTTAGTGATAGTGTCATGATCAGATGAGCAAGGGTTGGAAGCCAAAATCTGTCCCCTTTTCTTCTTGCCAAACCGTGGCCACCATGAGGGTTTGGATATGGTTTTGTTAATTTTTCTTTGTTCATTTATTTTGTATGTTTATGATAATGATCCAGGAACAAGATAACAAATTTTTCCCTCATTTTGTTGAGCTCTAAGCCTAAAAAAAGGAATGAATTATTCTTGTGATTCTAGCCTTTTATTTTTGTTTTAGTTGTTCTTGTTGTTGTTTTATGATTGATCAAGAAAAAGGTTTAATTTTTATACTCCTTGAACTTGAATCAAGTTATGATAGGAAAAGCATTTTTAGGGATTTAAAGTTTTGGGTTAACTTATCTAAAGTTGTAAGAAAATGTTTTAGTATGATTGTTGCTAAGTGTTGATTGAGTTGAGAAAGACTATGAAACACCTAGTGTTAAAAAAATCTTGTGTTTCTTAAACAAGATGGAGTTTTAGAATTTCTAGTATTTAAACCCTTTTATTTTTAGTGCTAGTTTTATTGATTTGAAAGTTGGAAAAATTTTAGGTGTTGGTTGGTTTGTTAAAACCGAGGGAGTATTGTGTTATGAGTGGCTTTTAAAATTTTTACTTGATTAATAAGTTAGGAGTTGATTATTAAATATTTTAGTAGTTTAATTTTTTGCTTTAGTTTTGAAAGAAAATGATTTTCTTGTGTTTTTAAAGTTAAAGGTTTAGTTATAAAGATTTTGAGTAAGCTGTAAAGTGTTTAAAGATATTATTTTAACTATGTTTTAGCATCTTTTAAGTGTAAAGAATTACTAAAAGGATTTTTGGGGGAGTAACCTAGGGGTTTAGGATTAAACCATAACCTAGGGATTTCTTTGGGTGAATTAGAAATTGTTCTAAGTTTCAGTGTGTGAGGTTTAGGATCTTGGGGACATGAAGACGTGCTGATGAGAGCTGTAACGTGTTTTGACATGTGGACCGATATTTTGGTAAGGGCACTTCTAGACATTGTAGGCTTTTACTATTGTATGTCCTTGTGTAAGGGCAACTTTTAGATACGATAGGAATTTAATTTCAAGTGTTTATGCGAAGAAGTCTGAGAACCTAAGGGTTCGAAGTGAGGGTCTTGTACCACTTCGCTTTATTTTTGTGATATATTGATTATTTAGTGGGCTTGTCTGCAAGTGGTTGGCAGCTGTCCCCAACCCCCCACACTTGTTTGTTCCTCTCTGTGAACTCCATCGAGTTGCAGAGGGATGAATTCTATGAGTTGATTGCCGTCTGTTGTTGTTGAGCTGTGCAATTATTTAATATGCGGTTGAATAATGCTGTGAATTGCTTATGCTGTTTGTATTGTTGAATTGCGTTTCTTCATGCAAGCTGCTTTTATTGCTTAAGTTGTTGAATTGCATTTCTTCATATTAAGCATGCTCTTATTATTTGATATGCGGTCTTATAATCTTGCGTATAACTCTTTGAATATCGTGATCTGGCTAATTGTTCATCGAAGTCACGAGAGCATTGTCGAGTCGTCGAGACGTTTTTGAGCTGTGAGCCGGACAACTGAGGGTGCTAGGCCCCCTTCGTTCACGGTGGATTAGCTAGGTGTCGCAGCGTAGGAACCGGGGCTGCTTACCTAGGGAGAAGCGAAAGATCCCAATGCTACGGCTGGTATGTCAGTTGATGGATCTGCGTCTGCTTTCCGGAATAATTGTCGAGTCGAGAGAAAATGAGTCGTGAGCTGAGTCTTGAGTTGCGTTTTGAGAACTGTGTATACCGTTGGTTGCCTATTGTCATAATTGATAATTCCTGTAATATGCCATGTTATTTTATGTTTTGTTGCCGAGTGTGTGCCGAATATGTGTATCTGCTCTTTATTTTTAAGAAGTTGACCCTTGCCAGTGGTTCTGTCTATTGATGATTGTAACCCAGATGGCGGAGCAAGCAGAGGATTGGAACTGCAAGAAGGAGCAGCTGTAGAGGGTTATCTAGCTTGACTTGTACTATGTTGTAGAGTCTACTAGCAGTCTAGTAAGGAATGTATTGTGCCGACCAGCTATAGAATAATTGTCGTTGTTCAGTATTGTAATAAATGTCTATCATGTTTCAAGATATGTATTGTTAGACGCGAATTGATGGAACAATTGAATGTGGTCATGTAACGTCTTAAATCATTTTCCGTCATGTTTCTAAAAGCCGCTGTGATGCTCTGATTGCTTCTTTAAAGAATTTAAAAAAAAATATATAGGACCACATTTCTCGAAAACCCTACGAGCAGAGTATTCCACCTTTCGGAAACATGTCAACTTTTGTCAGAATGTTCACTTAGTAGCACTCCAGATTCAGGGTGTTATATATCCCAGGAACGGGACCTACTTCCATGGCCCCTTATAGAATGTCACCTTTAGAATTAGCAGAATTAAAGAAACAGTTAGATGAGTTATTAGGTAAAGGATTTATCTGACCTAGTGTTTCACCTTGGGGTGCACAAGTTCTGTTCGTAAAGAAGAAAGACAGAACTTATAGGTTATGTGTTGATTATAGGCAACTGAATAAAGTTACTATCAAGAACAAGTATCTATTACCTAGGATAGATGATCTGATGGATCAATTAAAAGGAGCTTCTATTTTTTCTAAGATAGACTTAAGGTCAGGATATAATCAGATTAGAGTTAAGAGAGAGAATATTCCTAAGACTGCTTTTAGAACTAGATATCGACACTATGAATATTTAGTAATGCCATTTGGAGTTGTTACCAAGTGACTTCAAACACAAGAGGGGGGTGAATTGTGATAGCGGTGCTTAAAAAAAATTACAGATAAATTACTGAATTAAAAAAAAACTTGAAAGAAATAACTTGCGAAAAGATAAATAACTTGAAGAATAAATTGCAATAAATAAATGACAGAAAATAAATGATCGAAAAATAAATAAAGAATAAAAATAAATAAAGTGCTTGAATGATAAAGAGACAGAGAGCAAAGAAGAGCACGCAGCAAATTATACAGGTTCGGCCACCAAACACCCCTGTGGCCTACGTCCTGTCCCCAAAGCAAAACACTATGGGATTTTCACTAAATCACTAGCTTTTAAATCAGGTTCAGCTAGAAACCTTTACAACTCTATACCAGAGCAATACGTTCAAGAGATATCACCTCTCTATGAACACCTTGGGATTCCTACCCAAAAAGAAATAATTTTCGCAAATAAAATGAGATGAGAAAGATACACTCAATAGTGCAGATATAACAAATTGAAGCTCAAATAATACAACTCAAATTATGTAGAATAAAAAAGACTCTCAAAAATTGTGCTCAAATAAGTGTGAGTGATGGAGAATATTTGACAGAGTTTTAGCACAAAAATTAAGCACTTGTGTTATGTTGAAAACAATGCTCATGGTGCAGTGCTTTTATAGGCACTGAGAGGAGCGTCGAAATGTCCGTTGCAGGATTTGTCCGTTGCAGCATTTGTCCGTTGCGTGGATTTGTCCGTTGCGTTTTGAATATGAAAGAATTGAAAACACGGGGACGGAAAAGATTCTCGGACACCACTTGGTGTTCGACATCGTATTTCCATACGACCTCTCTCCAGCTCGGCATACGACCTCCTCAGCTCGGCATACGACCTCTTCACAGCTCGGCACAGACACGACCTCCTCACAGCTCGGCACGCGACCTCCTCACAGCTCGGCACGCGACCTCCTCACAGCTCGGCACGCGACCTCTCCACACAGCTCGACATACGACCTCTCCACACAGCTCGGCACGAGACCTCAGCTCGGCACACGACTTCCTCACAGCTCGGCACGCGACCTCATCTCGGCACGCGACTTCCTCACAGCTCGACACGGAGAATATTTTTCAAAGAAAACTTGAAATATTTTCCAAACAATATTTTGAGCACAACTTAAGAATTTTTCAAAATACTTTGTACCTAAAAATAATTTAAGAAAAATTATCATAAAATCAATTTTAGAATAAAAATCATTTTGTGAGTGTGTGATTTTATTTTAATTGAGAGCTTTTTATTACTAGTTACAAATAGTCTTAATAAAAATAAATAAATACCCAAAACCCAAAGACTTGAGAAACTATCATTCTTGATACGCGTCTTGGTATTCTTTTCCACTTTTTGCACGGTTGGCTATTTGCAAAGCTCCCTTTTGTCAATCATCAAAACCATCCTGTCAAGGCATGTATTCACAGACTCCCCCTTTTTGATGATGACAAACATCTCATGGAGGGAATTTAGTAAAATATAATCATGATATAGCAATGAGATATAAGCATTGTTTTTCATAAAAGATATCAGAGTTTAAGCACAATATTTAGAAAAACTCCCGCTCACAATATGCATAATATAATTTACTCCGCCTGAATCATAAAACTCTCCCCCTTTTGTCAACATCAAAAAGCGGAAAAGATTAGAGAGAAAGGCATGTAAAACGTATGCATATACGTGTAACTAGATGGCGAAAAATAATAGAGTATCAGGGGTTCAATGAAGCATAAGAATAAGAGTTACTAGTCCTCGTTCAACTCATTCTCATCATCAATTGTTTCCTCATCTTCACTGATATTAAGCGCATAATTGTTTGCAGTTAACATAACCTGCACAAACTTTTATTTTAACGATTAAAGGAAGGACGGTTGCATTTCTCCACTTTTAGTCTTGGTAACGGAACCTGCATAAAAATGTTAGCACACTCCAACGCCCAAGTTAGAACTTATTCATAATAAAATGCACTCACACGCAGTCATTCAATGCATGATTGATCTAAAATTCCTAACTCGGTTCTTATAAAAAAGAAGTTTTCTTTAGGCAAAGGTTTAGTAAAAATATCTGCGAGTTGTTTAGATGTTTCCACAAACTCAGTCACACAATCTCCTTTTTGAACATGATCTCTAATAAAATGGTGCCTAATTTCTATGTGTTTGGTCCGGGAGTGATAAACCGGATTTTTCGTGAGGTTTATGGCACTAGTATTGTCGCACTTAATTGGAGCAGTTTTGATTGATTCCATAATCATTCAACCGTTGTTTCATCCAAATGATCTGTGCACAACAACTACCCGCCGCAATGTATTCCGCTTCAAAGAAAGGGACAAAGCCACACTGGCTTGTTTCTTACTATGCCATGAAACCAAGGCATTCCCAAGTAAGTGACATGTCCCACTAGTGTTTTTTCGGTCCATTTTGCAACCCGCAAAATCCGAATCCGAGTACCCAATAAGTGTGCGATCGGCACCTTTGGGGTACCATAAACCCATAGTTTGTGTGCGGTGAGATATCTCATGATGCGTTTTACCGCTAAGAGATGTGATTCCTTAGGATTTGTTTGAAAACGTGCACACATACAAACACTAGACATAATATCCGGACGACTTACAGTGAGATAGAGAAGAGATCCTATCATACCTCGATACTTACTTACTTCGACCGACTTACCACCTTCATCTTTGTCAAGATAGCATGATGTGCTCATTGGAGTTGAGATTTCTTTGGCGTTGCTCATTCCAAATCTTTTAAGCAACTCCTTGCAATATTTGGATTGATTTATAAAAATTCCTTCTGTTGTTTGTTTGATTTGAAGACCAAGGAAGTAGTTGAGCTCTCCCATCATGGACATTTCAAACTCACTTTGCATGATTTTGGAAAAATCTTCACACAAGGACTCATTAGTAGCACCAAAGATGATATCGTCAACATAAATTTGAACAAGTAAAATGTCATGATTTTTGTGTTTAATGAAAAGAGTGGTATCAACTTTTCCTCTTTCAAAACCTTTTTCAAGTAAATATTTGCTCAACCTCTCGTACCAAGCTCTCGGAGCTTGTTTTAAACCATATAAAGCCTTTTTCAATTTGAAAACATGATTTGGAAATTCAAAATTTTCAAAACCGGGAGGTTGATCAACATATACTTCTTCTTGAATAAAGCCATTAAGAAATGCACTTTTAACATCCATTTGAAAAAGTTTGAAATCCATGATGCATGCAAATGCGAGAAGCATACGAATAGCTTCTAATCTAGCCACGGGTGCATAGGTTTCATCGAAATCTATGCCCTCTTGTTGGTTATAGCCTTTTGCAACAAGTCTAGCTTTATTTTTAACAATGATACCGTTTTCATCAAGCTTATTGCGAAAGACCCATTTGGTCCCAATGACTAGGTGATCTTTAGGCCTAGGGACAAGTTCCCAAACATCATTTCTCTCAAATTGATTTAATTCCTCTTGCATAGCAAGGGTCCAATGCTCATCAAAGATGGCTTCATTGACGTCATTTGGTTCAATTTGAGAGACAAAGGCCATATGATGACATGCATGATTAAGAGAGTTTCGAGTCATTACCCCTTTTGAGATATCACCTATTATGTTGTCAAGAGGATGGTTCTTTGAGACTCTCCATTCCTTTGGAAGATTTGAGTGAGAGAGTTCTTGAGAGAGTTGAGGCAAGGACTCTTGATCCTCCTTTTGAACTTTTGATCTCTCTTGTTCCTCTAAATAGGTATCTCCTAACACTTCTGCAAGATCATCAACACTTTCTTCTACTGAAGATTTGGGGTTAGATTCATCAAAAGAAACATGCACAGATTCTTCAACAGTTAAAGTACGTTTATTAAAAATTCGAAAGGCTTTACTAGAAGTGGAATATCCAAGAAATAAACCTTCATCAACTTTAGCATCAAATTTACCAAGGTTATCTTTACCGTTATTTAGAACAAAGCCCTTACATCCAAATACGTGAAGGTGGGAAATGTTGGGCTTCCTTCCTTGTAAATTTCATAGGCGTTTGTTTTAGAATAGGTCTTATGAGGACTCTATTCATTACATAACATGCGGTGCTTACTGCGTCTGCGAAAATACTTAGGAAGGTGGTCTCATTGAGCATCGTCCTCGCAAGCTCTTCAAGAGACCGATTTTTCCTTTCCACCACTCCATTCTGCCGTGGTGTTCTAGGTGCGGAAAAATTATGCTCAATTCCATTTTCAGTACAAAAAGCCTCAAATGCCTCATTTTTGAATTCCCCACGTGATCACTTGGATGGATACTATGTTCATTCCTTTTTCATTTTGGATAACTTTAGCAAGTTTTGAAAGGCGAAAAGTGTCATATTTATGAGAAAGAAATAGAGTCCATGTATAGCGAGAATAGTCATCCACAATAACAAGGGCATAGTAATTTCCACCAAAGCTTTTAGTTCTAGATGGTCCAAATAAGTCCATGTGTAAAAGTTGTAAAGGCCGGTTTGTGGAAACAATATTTTTTGATTTGAAAGAGGCCTTTACTTGTTTTCCTTTTTGACAGGTATCACATAATTTATCTTTTTCAAAACGAAGCTTTGGTAAGCCAATTACTAAGTCCTTTTGAACCAACTTATTAAGATGATCCATGTGAATATGAGTCATTCTCCTATGCCATAGCCAAGATTCATCCTCTTTACTAATAAGACAACATGCATCATTTGAAGGTATTTTATCTAAATCAAGCATATAGATATTTCCAATTCTAGGTCCAATAACAATAACATTTTCATTTATAGAATCCATGACCATGCATTTTGAAGAATCGAAAACCACTTTGTTTCCTTTATCACAAAGTTGACTAATGCTTAGCAAATTATGCTTCAAACCATCCACATACAAAACATTTTCAATAGTGGGATTAGGACTCTTACCAATAGAACTAATCCCAAGAATTTTACCTTTGTTGTTGTCACCATACCGGACATAACCACTATTCTTAGGTACCAATGAGGAGAACTTGCTTTTGTCTCCTGTCATGTGCTTTGAACAGCCGCTATCAAGATACCAATTTAAGTCCTTGGCTTTCAAGCACACCTACAACAACAGATTAATTTTTAACCTTTGGTACCCAAACTAAGTTGGGTCCAGATGAGTTAGTTTTTGGCAAAGTACCCTTTGGAATCCATATCTTTTTGCCAACCACATTCTTGTTCTTTCTAATATTGCAAATGGAGGCAGTGTGACCATTTCTACCACAGTGAAAGCATTTAATGAAAGGGCTGCTTGAAGTGTTGTTGTGATTAACAAATTTAAAGGATTTTTCATGCGTTTGTGGATTATAACCCAAACCGGCTTTTCCAAAAGTACCCTTTTGTTTTCCCAATAGAATGTTTAAGTTATCCCTTCCCATGGTAAATTTGGCAAGGGTGTTTTCCAAATCTTCAATCTTGTTTTTCAAAACATTGCATTCATCACACTTGAAAGTATCAATCTTTTGGTTTTCACAAAGGTGCAAGTAGAAACTTCACACACAACAACTTGTTTTTCCTTAAAAACTTCCATCTCTTGGTTTAAGAAAATAATTTTAGATTCAAGAGAAGAGATGGTTTTCTTAGAAGAAGAAATAATTTTTCGAAGTCTAGTCGTTTCATTATTTAATTCTTCACAAGTAATAAGCGACTCATCATAAGTTAAAGGAGATTCGAGTTCAAGAGCATTTACCTCATCCTCCTCGTGTTTTGCCATGAGACATAAGTTGGCCTCCTCATTTTACGATTCATCAGACGAGTCCATATCATTGTCATCCCAGGCAATGTAGGCTCTTCTTCCTTTTGATTCCTTTTGTGGTCTTCTATCAAATTTTTCGCTTTTCTTGACCATGAGGCGGTCGGGTTTTATATGTCCCTTTGACCACACTTGTAGCAAGTTGGATTAAAAGAAGTTCCTTCCTCATTTTTCTTTTGAGGATTTTGTACCTTGCCGTTCTCCCCTTTTGCCTCATGAACCTTTTGAACCTTGAACCATCGGACTTATGTCTTCCTCATTCTCATCTAGACTATCATTGTTGTCGATTCCTCTTTTTCATTTACGATTGCTTTGAGAGCAATTCCTTTCTTTCTTATCACTTTCTTCACTCTCGGTGAGTCGATTTAGTTCAAGTTCATGTTCCTGCAATTTTCCAAACAAGGTTGCCAATGATATAGTAGATAAATCTTTAGATTCAGATATAGCAAGAACCTTGGGTTGCGATTTCTATTTAAACATCTAAGAACTTTATTAATTAAATCTTCATTCTTCAAGACTTTCCCAAGAGCTCTGAGATGGTTTATTATATGGATGAACCTTTTTTGCATATCTTGTATGTTTTCACTTGGTTTCATCCTAAATAACTCATACTCATGGGTTAATGTGTTCATTCGAGCCCTCTTGACCTCGGTAGTACCTTCATGGGTCAATAGAAGGGTGTCCCACATTTCTTTAGCAGTCTTGCAATTTGAGACCCTATAGAACTCATCGTAGCTTAAAGCAGAAGTGATGATGCTCTTAGCTTTCAAATTGTATTGGACCTTTTTCTTATCATCTTCGGTCCAAAGTGATCTTGGTTTGTCTACCACTGCATCATTAATTGATTGAGTGGGGACAAATGGACCATTTTCCACAGCATCCCAAATATCAAGATCAACACCCTCAAGAAAGATTTGCATTCTATCCTTCCAATAACCATACCCCTCACCATTGAAAAATGGGGGTCTGTTCATGGAGGTTCCCTCGTTATTGTTTGAAGTCATTCTCTTGAGACGGTTAAGTCCTTTATACAAGAGTCTAGCTCTGATGCAACTTATTACCAAGTGACTTCAAACACAAGAGGGGGGTGAATTGTGATAGCGGTGCTTAAAAAAATTACAGATAAATTACTGAATTAAAAAAAAATTGAAAGAAATAACTTGCGAAAAGATAAATAACTTGAAGAATAAATTGCAATAAATAAATGACAGAAAATAAATGATCGAAAAATAAATAAAGAACAAAAATAAATAAAGTGCTTGAATGATAAAGAGACAGAGAGCAAAGAAGAGCACGCAGAAATTATACGTGTTCGGCCACCAAACACCCACCTGTGGCCTACGTCCGTCCCCAAAGCAAAGCACTATGGGATTTTCACTAAATCACTAGCTTTTAAATCAGGTTCAGCTAGAAACCTTTACAACTCTATACCAGAGCAATACGTTCAAGAGATATCACCTCTCTATGAACACCTTGGGATTCCTACCCAAAAAGAAATGATTTTTGCAAATAAAATGAGATGAGAAAGATACACTCAATAGTGCAGATATAACAAATTGAAGCTCAAATAATACAACTCAAATTATGTAGAAAAAAAAGACTCTCAAAAATTGTGCTCAAATAAGTGTGAGTGATGGAGAATATTTGACAGAGTTTTAGCACAAAAATTAAGCACTTGTGTTATGTTGAAAACAATGCTCATGGTGCAGTGCTTTTATAGGCACTGAGAGAAGCGTCGAAATGTCCGTTGCAGGATTTGTCCGTTGCAGCATTTGTCCGTTGCGTGGATTTGTCCGTTGCGTTTTGAATATGAAAGAATTGAAAACACGGGGACGGAAAAGATTCTCGGACACCACTTGGTGTTCGACATCGTATTTCCATACGACCTCTCTCCAGCTCGGCATACGACCTCCTCAGCTCGGCATACGACCTCTTCACAGCTCGACACAGACACGACCTCCTCACAGCTCGGCACACGACCTCCTCACAGCTCGGCACACGACCTCTCCACACAGCTCGACATACGACCTCTCCACACAGCTCGGCACGAGACCTCAGCTCGGCACACGACTTCCTCACAGCTCGGCACGCGACTTCCTCACAGCTCGACACAGAGAATATTTTCCAAAGAAAACTTGAAATATTTTCCAAACAATATTTTGAGCACAACTTTAGAATTTTTCAAAATACTTTGTGCCTAAAAATAATTTAAGAAAAATTATCATAAAATCAATTTTAGAATAAAAATCATTTTGTGAGTGTGTGATTTTATTTTAATTGAGAGCTTTTTATTACTACTTACAAATAGTCTTAATAAAAATAAATAAATACCCAAAACCCAAAGACTTGAGAAACTATCATTCTTGATACGCGTCTTGGTATTCTTTTCCACTTTTTGCACGGTTGACTATTTGCAAAGCTCCCTTTTGTCAATCATCAAAACCATCCTGTCAAGGCATGTATTCACAGGAGTAACCAATGCCCCCGCAGTATTTATGGATTACATGAATAGGATATTTCGACCATACTTAGATAAATTTATAGTGATTTTTATAGATGATATATTAATATATTCACGAACCCAAGAGGAACACGTAGAATACCTATGGTTAGTATTACAAATTCTTAAGGATAGACAACTCTATGCTAAGTTATCCAAATGTGAGTTTTGGTTAGAAGAAGTTCAATTTCTAGGACATATCATAAATAAAGAAGGAATAGCAGTAGACCCAACTAAAGTTCAAGCTGTGTTGCAATGGGATAGACCTACCACTGTTAGTGAAGTAAGGAGTTTCTTAGGGTTAGCTGGATATTATCGAATGTTTATAGAAGGATTTTATAAGATAGCCTTACCCTAACCCAGTTAACTAGAAAGGTATTCACCTTTGAATGGACAGAAAAATGTGAGAGAAGTTTTCAAGAGTTAAATAGTAGATTAACCACTTCTCCAGTTTTAGTTTTACCTAACCCTTCAAAAGACTTTGAGGTTTATTGTGATGCTTCTTATCAAGGGTTAGGATGTGTGTTGATGCAAGAAGGAAGAGTAGTAGCCTATTCCCCTAAACAACTTAGGATTCATGAAAGAAATTACCCTACCCACGATCTAGAGTTAGCAACTATAGTATTTTCCCTGAAAATATGGAGACGTTATTTGTATGGAGCAAAGTTCTGTGTCTATAGTGATCACAAGAGTTTGAAATATTTGTTTGATAAAAAAGAATTAAATATGTGACAAAGGAGGTGGATGGAATTCATAAAGGATTATGAGTTTGATTTACATTACCATCCAGGGAAGGCTAACGTAGTAGCAGATGCCCTTAGCAGAATATCCTTGCATGTATCCGCTATGATGATTAGAGAATTAGATTTGATAGAACAATTTAGAAATTTAAGTCTTCAAATGGATTACAGAAAGAGAGATTGTACTTAGGGAAAGTCACTATCACTAATGATTTCATAGAATTTCTTAAGAAGAAACAAGAGACAAATGAATATCTTAAGTGTTGGAACCTAAACGATTGAGAAGTTTAGACCCTCATTGATTTTGATGATAACAAAGTATTTTTTAAGAGAATAATTTATCTTCTAACACATCTTTGAGTGTACAGGTATCAAAACTTCATATATATGTACAAAACACTCAAGGAAGAAGAAGATATTTACAAAAGAATTGAATACAATCCACTAGTGTCAGCGTCCGAACTCACTCCAGCGTCTTGCTAACAGCAAGTGTCCAGTAGTGTTACTCTTGGACACGTGGAATACTCAATTGCTGAGAGCGTCCGTCCTCTGTTCTGAGCGAGCGTCTGATCTCTTTAATGAAGCACGTGATGATCACGTTTTTGCTCTTAGCCTCAGACTGTTCTGGAACGGAATTCAAATTTGATTTTATGCGCTCATTTTGATGTACGAGGAAGCAAAGGTGACACCTTTAGCATAAGACAAAAATCGTACAAGGCAATTGCAAATAGAAGATAGTACGAAAACGGTAATGTGTACTATTCTGACATTCTCTGGAAAGGAAGAAAAGGACTACATTTCAAATTACCTCACTCAATAGAAATGAGCTATTTTTTACTGCAACGGTAATACTCTTGAAGACTCCTATAAATACCCCAAGGTATTCATTGAAGATGTGAGCCAAAAACTGTGAAGAAACTTCATTCTGAAAGCAACATTACTCAAGTGAGCAATCAAGTTTCGTGCCAAGTTTCTTGTCTACAAAGAACTGAACTCAGCGTCTTATACTTTCTTTTAGAAAGCTATTCTGTTTTGAGCTTAATCTTTTCATCCTCTCTGTGAGAGATATTTTGATTGTATTCAAAAGTATAATCTCATTTGTAAACTGTATTTGGCCTAGTTAAGGCTTTGTTCCTCAAAGGCTCGATCGTACTGAGTCGTTTTGAGAAGTTGAGAGTATTGTCAAGTTTGTGACAGTATAATACTCTTGAGGAAAATTGTAATCAGTTGATTATAGTGAAAAATCCTTCAGGATCGAAGGGACTAGACGTAGCTACCAGTTGGTGGTGAACTAGTATAAATCTATATGTCCCCTCTTTTATTGCTTTACATTTATCTTTACACTGCTCAGTAAAACAAGTTTTCATAAACGGTTTCATTTTCTGTATCCGGTTAGTTTCTCAGCATCCGATAAACAAACAGTTTAAAAATTCTCTGTTCGTAGTGTTTTTACGTAAAGTTTGCGAAAAGTTTTTAACACAATTCAAACCCCCCTTTCTTGTGTTCACGTTCAGTTGGTACCAGAGCTCGGCCTCTTGGTTGAGCACTTAAAAGTGTTAAGAGAAAAGATCATATACTGTGAACATGTCTACTGAAGGTGTGTAACACCCCGTTTCCGGAGCGCTACTAAACTACATATTAATCTCGACAGTCCAAAGTACTTCCGAAAATGGAATACGCTGTTGCATGGTTTCTAAAAATGTGAGTCTATTTTTTTTTCGTGTTCAAACTCCCTTAAGTAAGTATTTGACACCCTATAGCTGGTCGGAGCACTACTACACTTACTAGGCCCCCTGGTAAATTCACCATGCGACTACGCAAGGTAAATAGCCATGTAGGACTATCCTCATTTCACGCCGGCGATAGTCTCGAACAATCCATGATCTCCATCATCTTGGTTACATTCATTGAATTGAAAGAACCACGGGCAAGGGTCATCTTCTTAACAAAACATATAACGCTAACAACATGTATACTAATCACATCATACCAATGATTTATACATGAACACAGTATAGCATAATATAAGAAACATAACACTTCAACATGTAGTTCAACAACATCATAAATGCATCTAGTCAGTATGCGGATGTAGTCAGCGTGAATTATTACGGCTTAATTCCTATACCAATAGGATAAAAGGCAACCTGCCACAACAACTTTTGTATACCCATACCAATGGGAGATGTGACACCGGGACGACCAACGCCTCCTCAGATACACGCCTCTACAATGGACCTTAAGTTCGTAATCGCCTTTAGGCCGGGGCCAACGCGAATACCCTGACACTAGGAAACAACCATCTAGTGACACTAGGAAACAACCATCTAGTTTAGGGTAAACGATATCTTATGATCGTATGCTTACACAAAATCCAACTATCCTCGGATGCACTTGCAAGAAGTGTCCGTGATTTAATGCCACAACTTATATGATCGTAATTGATGTATTGACAACCACTTCCTCCCTAATCTCATTTTCTTGAAAACTCTCCGCGTGATTACTTGAAACACCCCCCTTTCTTTTTCTTTTTACTAGAAACCACCCTTGCTAAGAATCTAGTGTCATCTTTTTATTTTGTTGATTTTATTGGAACTTAGCTATTCATTCATTTAGTTATTTATTTTGAAAACCCCTTTTTCTTTCTTGAAAATTCTTTGAGTTGAAAACATAATTCCTTTTTTTTTATTGAAAATCTCAACCTTGCTACGAGGCTTCGTTGGAGAGCCTTTTTTAATTACCGCATTCAAAACCTACATACTCTAGTTTCGCAAATCGTATTTGTTTCCAAGAAAATGCATCGGAGTAGCGTGTCATCTGTACATCAATTACATCGTTCAAATTGTGCATCATCACTACATGCATACATACAACTTAATCACAACAATACAATTAGCCAAATCCATCCAATACAACAACATGTAACTCAAAGATGCTTACACTCATTGGAGGGAATTTCCTTACTAAGGGTTATACAAATCATAAACACAAATCACATGTACTAATCAAACAAGATATCAAGAAGAAGCACTTTCATAAGCATACAATGGCAATTATACATCACCTAAACAATATCTAGAAGATGCCCTTACCTAAAGGCTTTCCTTCCACGTCGAAATCGTATACTCGAACTCTACCGCAAATCCGATCACGATCCTAACCAAACAATTTTCTTAGGGCTTAGTAAACAAACTAAAACCTTAAACCCCTAGAAACAGCCAAGCTTTCTACATCCTACCCCTAAGCAAAATACTCCAAGTCCTAACTCATTACCCACACTCAACAAGGTAGAACAGGGTTTGAAGGTACCAAACGCTTTTTAGAAAACTTTAAATATTTAAACACCAAATGTTTATGAAAGAAACTTCATCTATCTTTCTAAGGATTCAAGCCTTATACTTGTTCCTTATCATTAAGATCCAAAATGAAAACAATTTTATCAAAAACCTTAGCATAAACTCAAATACATGCAAACGCCAAATCTGTCCCCTAACTTCGTCGATTTTATTGATATAGCAAACGGCGTCGGATTTGAGCAAATGACCACTCCCTGGAAAGCTTGGAGTGTCTAGTTTTTGGAAATGAATTTTAATTTAACATTCCATTAGCCATTTGATACAGTTTAATAAAAATATTTTCGGGTGTACAGAAAAGGACAGCTTCTGTTTGCCAAATTGTAACGTATTTTAAATTATCAATACTCAACCAAATTCAGTAAAGTTTGTGTGAAAAATGTAGAGAAATGAGTCTAGTTTCCAGAACATCAAGAATCAACGAAAAAGCGTATTTGAGGAAAACTTTATGACCAAAATACTAAACATATGTCAGTGCTGTTTTTGTTTTTCAACAAGATTAAAACCAACACCCTTTTCTTGACTCAATCTTTTCTTGGAAACACTTAGGTTTTCTCAAGTTGAAGATTCTCATTGTCAAGGGGTTTTAAATAACATTTTCTAGGGAAAAATCTTCTTCCAATCATGGCATAAATCAAGCTCATGTAGGAGAGATCATGACATGCAAATCACTAAAACTTAAGATAACAACAAAATACCCACATGCAAGACTACATATTTTTCCTTTACCACAAAAATAACTTAGAGCTTGGCTTGTGATCTTTTCATCAAGTATATCCACACCAAAAACAAGGCTCACATATTATTCATAGCCTAAAATATATTTTTTTGAAGGAAAGAAGAAATCTTTATGTTTCATAGAAGGAAAGAATATCATTTTTTTTTGAAACAACTATATCATGCCATTAACACTTAGGTGACAAAATAGATCATTCCTTTTTGTGGTTCTTGAGTCCATCACCTCTTCAACAAGGAAGAGGGGAGTATGGAGGCTTTCCCTCCACCTCTTGAATGTCTCAAAACACTTACCAAAAAGAAAGATCAAGGAAGAAACACTAGGAAAACAAGTTAAGAAAAATGTAGTAGAATGAAAGTTTTCAACTTGTTTCAAAGGAACACCAAATGACATGCATAACCATGATAAGAATCAAGAAGAGATGAGCATATTACCCTCACTAAGGTGCTAAAAAGTGGCAAAAATGCAAGGGAAGAAAAGAGATGAAAATGTCTTGTACATTTGCTTGCAAGGTGTGCTAGTTTCCTCACTACTTCTCTCTCTATTTATTTTCCCCCTTTTCTCTCTACTTTGCCACAACACACAAGATGAGAAATGACGTGAATGAAGCTCCCTTCTAGTCCTAAATTTCGACCCACACATGCACTAAGGGAAGAGAAAAAGTAGCTTGCTCACCCATTGGCCAAAAACAAGTCTTACAAACTATACTAGTCTTTGAAATCATTCCACCTACCTTGCCCCTTAGCCTATGCATGTACAACCCTCAACACTTGTCCAATTGCATGTTAAGACACATGACCTTGTTTGCATGAAATGCAAGTGTCCAAATGCATGCAAGTCTCATGACAAGTGGCACTTAACTTGTTGCATGTGAGGCACATGGCAAATTGCATGCAATCCACACAACAAGTGGCACTAGACTTGTTGCATGCCAAACACTTGTCTTATTGCATGCACTTCCCTTAGGTGGCACCTAGGGTCTCTGCCCCCAAGGGTCTCGCGCTCGCTCGTTCGCGCATTCGGTTCTACGCGTCTCGCGTCTTAACCGAGTAGAAAATACGGTATTATAAAATTTCGTCCAAAAATTACCAAACCACTCTCAATAAATCTAAAATAATATAAAACACTCAAATCCCAAATATTAAAATATTCGGGTCGAATTAAAGTCTTCTGTCGGGTGAAATCTTACCCGGGTAGTCCAAAACTTGACCGAAAAACGGTGGAATTTTAAACTGAAAATTTTACTGTGACTTAATAAAATATATTGAGTCCCAAATATAATTTTATCTTGATTTAATTCAATCACTTTCTTAGTCAACAAAATTACGCGTCGCCGCGTCAAGCGAAACTTATATAAGTTTAAATTGATGAATTCACATTAACGCAGCATACGTCTACGCTGTCCATTAATTTGAATTTACATCATGAATAATAATTATTTATAATAAATAAATTATTTCAAAATAACTCAAATAATTTCCCATACTCTCAGTAAATCATCGAGGTGATCAATCTCTCTGACTTATTTTCAAGTAATCGGGATTTTAACGCTAAAATCTCTTTCCATAAAAATTGGGGTGTTACAAGGTGGTCATATGAACCGTCCTCCTCTATTCGATGGAGAAAAATTTGATTACTGGAAAGATAAGATAAAAGCTTTCTTTGAGACACAACAACTTGAGTTGTGGGATATAGTTCAAAGTGGTTACATTCCTCCCACTAATCCTCGTGGTGTTGCTATAGCCAGAGAAGATTGGAATGATGAGCAGAAAAAGAGATATCAAATCAATCAAAAAGCTAGATTCATTCTTATCTGTGCTATGACAGAAAAAGAATATGATAAATGTGGTAAATTTGATACTGCCAAGGAAATCTGGGACTCACTCGTTTTATCTTACGAAGGCTCTGCCCAAGTAAGAGAAACCAAAGCTAGCATGTTGGTTCGCCAATACGAGTTGTTCAAAATGGAAGATGGTGAAAGCATTGAAACTATGTTTGGAAGATTCCAAACACTTGTTCATGGGTTCTGAGGCCCTTGGAAAAAGTTCCACTACACCTGACCATGTTAGAAAGATCTTAAGAAGCTTGACTAAGCAGTGGAGACCCAATGTCACTGCTATTCAGGAAGCAAAAGATCTAAATGTCCTACGACTTGAAGATCTTATGAGTTCGTTGAAAGCTCAAGAACTTGAGCTAAACGAAGAAGAACCTGTCAAAAAAGGCAAGTCTATTGCTTTGAAAGTCGCTCAACATAAAGCTAGTTCTTCCAAAGCCCTTCAGACTGAAGAAGAAGAATCAGAAGATGAAGCTTCAGAAGGAGATGTTGACACATCAGAAGATGAGCTCGCGTTTATATTCAGGAAGATACAAAGAATGTGGAAGAAGAGAAACTTCAGGAGGAAGTTTCAGAAGAGAGATATTAAGGACAAGAAGGAAAGCAAGGACAAGGAAAAAGCTCAAGTCATTTGCTATGAATGTAAAAAGCCTGGACATTTCAAGTCCGAATGTCCTAATCTTAAGGAGAAGCCCACAAGAAGTTCTTTCAAGAAAAAGAAGAAGGGCCTCATGGCAACATGGGAAGATCTAGACTTATCCTCATCTGAGGAAGACAATGAAGTAGAAGCAAATCTCGCTCTCATGGCAGACACTGATCTTCATTCAGAAGAAGAAGTTGAAGAGGTAATAGTATATGATTCCTTCTCTGAACTTCAACTTGCATTCGATGATCTTCTTAAGGACTCTGCCACTCTCTCTGTTGAGTATAAGAATTTGAAAAAGAAATTTTCAAAATTATCACAAGACTTTCAAGCTTTAAACAAAGAAAAATATGTACTCAATAAAAAGAACCAGAAGCTGAAAACTGAAAATCAGCATCTGATGGATAACCAGCGTCTGACCGCTAACAAGCAACCAGAAGCTGAGAGCTCTCAAGCTTAAAGCTCTAAAGTTACAGGCAATCCTAAATGCAAATCAAATGATTATGAATATGCATTTCAAAATTTTCTTGCAGAGAGTGTAACTCGAAGCAAGCAAGTTTCAATGATTTGGGGCGTCTGTAAAACGACAACTCATGGTCTTGGTTATATATCAGATGAACCTCTTTTAGAAAATGATTCAGCATATGATAAATCCAATAATCATAGTAAATGCTTGCATTGTACTTACTGCAATAAACCTGGTCATTTGAAAAGTGCATGTACTGTTTTAAAAACTATGAAGGATAAGCTTCCTTCAAGAACTAACAAGAAAGGACCCAAAAAGATATGGGTACCTAAAGATAAAATAGTCTATGTTGCAGACATGCTTAGCAACAAAGTCAACACACCTATCTTGGTACTTAGACAGTGGATGCTCGCGTCACATGACGGGAGAAAAGCATATGTTCCAAGAACTAAGGCCTAAAGAAGCTGGATTCGTTGGTTTCAGAGGAAATTAGAAAGGTAAAATAGTTGGAATTGGTCAAATTGGTAAAGGCTCTCTTCCCTCTATTGATAATGTACTCTATGTTGAAGGACTTAAACATAACTTATTGAGCATAAGTCAATTATGTGACAATGGTTATGAAGTCATCTTTACAGAAACTGAATGTCTAGTAAAAAGCAAGAAAGACAGCTCTATTTTCTTTACTCCTAAGAGGAAACAAAATATTTACAAAATTGATCTCTCTGAACTTGTAAAACAAGATGTCAAGTGTCTCATGAACAATGGATTTGGCACAAGAGATTGGGTCATGCCAATTTGAGATTAATCTCATAATTAAATAAGCACAGTCTTGTCAGAGGCTTACCAAATCTTAAGTATCAATCCGATGCTCTCTGTGAGGCATGTCAAAGAGGAAAACAAGTTAAAACTTCTTTTCATTCAAAAAATGTTGTTTCAACCTCTAGACCACTTGAGCTTTTGCATTTTAATCTTTTTGGTCCAACAAGGACAGCCTCTTTAACTGGAAAGAAATTTGGGTTAGTCATTGTTGATGATTTTACTAGATGAACATGGGTTAGATTCCTTGCTCACAAAGATGAGTCATACAAGGTATTTACTGTATTCTGCAAAACAGTTCAAAATGAAAAAGGAATTTGTATTTCTTCTATTAGAAGTGATCATGGGGGAGAATTTGAAAATGAAAGCTTTCAAAAATTTTGTGATGATAACGGCATCTCCCACAATTTCTCCTCTCCTAGAACACCTCAACAAAATGGAGTTGTAGAAAGGAAGAATAGGTCCCTCCAAGAAATGGCCAGGACCATGATCAATGAGGCTAACATTGCAAAACATTTTTGAAGCGAAGCGATAAACACAGCTTGTTACATTCAAAATAGAATTTTTATTAGACCTATTTTGAAGAAGACTCCATATGAACTGTGGAAAAGAAGGAAACCAAACATATTATATTTTCATTCATTTGGTTGTATGTGTTATATTTTAAATACTAAGGATCAGCTTGGTAAGTTTGATTCAAAAGCTGACAAAGGAATCTTTTTGGGATATTCTGAAAGATTTAAAGCTTTTAGAATATACAATAAAGAAACTGTGACAGTGGAAGAATCCATTCATGTCAGAGCTAGATGAATTATTTTTAGAATTAAATATAGGTAATACTACAAATAGTGAACCTACATCTTCATCGTCCAGTGGTGACCAGACACAAGAATCTTCAGAAGCTGAAGTCAGAAAGAGCTGGAAGTACAAAGCCAATCATCCTAAAGATCAAATCATAGGAAAACCTGTAGATAGAATAAGAACCAGATCCTCTTTTAAAGAGCATGCAGATATGGCATTACTCTCAGAAATGGAACCTAAAACGATTGATCAAGCATTGGAAGATGAAGGTTGGATTCTGGCCATGCAAGAAGAGTTGAATCAGTTCCAAAGAAATGATGTATGGAACCTAGTTACTCTACCGGAAGATAAGCAAGCTATTGGTACTAAATGGGTATTTAGAAACAAGCTTGATGAAGATGGAAAGGTTGTGAGAAACAAGGCAAGATTGGTTGCTCAAGGTTACTCACAGGAAGAAGGTATTGATTTTACTGAAACATTTGCACCTGTTGCAAGGTTAGAAGCTATACACATTTTACTTTCATTTGCTGCACATCATGATATAATTCTTTATCAAATGGATGTGAAAAGTGCCTTCTTGAATGGTTTTATAACTGAGGAAGTCTTCGTAAAACAAGCTCCTGGATTCGAAGACATTGAATTTCCAGAACATGTCTTCAAGCTTAAAAAGGCCTTGTATGGTCTTAAGCAAGCTCCCAGAGTTTGGTATGAAAGACTGAGTACATTTTTGATGAAAAATGGCTTTACCAGAGGTCTAGTAGACACTACTCTTTTTAGAAAAACATCAAACAAGCACTTTATAATTTTTCAAATATATGTTGATGACATTATTTTTGGAGCTACTAATGAAAGCCTTTGCAAAGAATTTTCTAAGCTAATGCAGGCTGAATTCGAGATGAGCATGATGGGTGAACTGAAGTTCTTCCCTGGAATTCAAATCAAACAATGCAATGATGGTATCTATATACATCAAAGCAAATATATCAAGGAATTGCTAAAGAAATTCAAAATGGTGGATTGCAAACCTATGTGTACTCCTATGCATCCCACATGCATTCTTGGTAAAGATGAAACTAGTAAAAAGGTAGATCAGAAGATGTACAGAGGTATGATTGGATCTCTACTTTATCTTACAGCTTCAAGACCTGATATTATGTTCAGCGTATGTCTGTGTGCTAGATTTCAATCAGATCCTAAAGAATCACACTTGAGTGCTGTTAAAAGAATCTTTAGATATTTGGAAGGATCTACTAATCTTGGTTTGCTTTATAAGAAATCAAAAGATTACAAGTTAGTAGGTTTCTATGATGCTGACTTTGCTGGAGACCGAATTGAAAGAAAAAGCACAAGTGGAGGCTGCCAATTCCTTGGAGCAAATCTTGTGTCTTGGTCAAGTAAAAGGCAAAGCACGATTGCACTCTCAACAGCAGAAGCTGAATATATTTCAGCAGCAAGTTGCAGCTCTCAACTTCTGTGGATGAAATATCAACTTGAAGACTACCTGATAAAAGAGAGTAATATTCCTATCTTTTGTGATAACACTTTTGCAATCTGTCTTACTAAAAATCCCATATTGCATTCACGAGCCAAACACATTGAGATTAAACATCGCTTTATTAAAGACTATGTTCAGAAGGGTATTCTCGAAATAAAATTTGTAGACACTGATCATCAGTGGGCTGACATATTTACAAAACCCCTTGCTGAAGATAGATTCAATTTTATAAGAAGAAATTTAAATTTTCATCTCATAGAAGAATGATTAATCTCAGCGTCAGATGATATGCATCATCTCAGCATCTGGTATGACATAAGCATGTATACTTGAAAGCATTTTATTTGTCATGTGCATCATAACTCAACGTCTGGTGAATCGGTTGCGTGCGTCCGAGCGCACACACACGTGTCACACGTGTAAAGGACTTAAGCGTCTCATCACATCTACTGAGTCATGATTATTTATGTCTTTCGATAAAATCTTTTTACTTGATCTTACTTTTCTTTTGGCGTTTTCATTTAATGAAAAGGCAAATCTTCATGTTCTTTTCTTTTTTGATTTAATTTTTGTTTGGAAATACAAAGCGGTTTTTGGAAAAGGAGTGTACCATTTTCTATCAACTTTCCCACTACTCCACATTTTTCGCTCCATCACTTCACTCTGCATCTACTTGCAAAAATTTCTCTCTCTCTCTCTGTGTGTGTGTGTGTGATTTCAAACCCTAAAACCTCTATTACCCTCTCTGCAACTACTACTATGGCCGATAGAAAGGTTGGACAATATACTGCTGCCTTCGATGTCTTCTCTGAGGCAAAACTCATGAATAAGAACAAAATTGATTTTGAGAACTTCAAGCTCTATGGTTTTGATTTTGAAGAAGGTTTGGAGAAACTAGGCTGGAAAAATTACTTTATCTAGGAACCAGTTGATATACTGAGCTATGCTATAAAGGAGTTATGGGGGAACGCTTACCTACTTCCGGGAGAAATTATGGAAGGACACATCAGAGGCTTCAAGTTACGCTTCACCACCAACTCTATCGCTCAGACCATCAAGTGCCCTTGTGAAGGAATCAGTTACCATGCTAACTGGGTTGACGCTTACAAAGGACTGGAAAACGTCAACGAAGCCCTATTCGAAAACTATCGTGAGTTGAAGAAGAAGAAGAACATAACTCCCACTGCCAAAGACTTGAAAAGCCACTACAGAGTATTGCACAAAATCATCGCTAAGAGCGTAATTCTGAAGGCTGGTTCAAGCGACATAGTGAACTACGAGCAAAAGTTCATTATGAGAAACTATATGGATGGGAAGAAAATCAACCTGCCAAGGTTGATTATCAATATTCTTATAAATGCTCTTGTCTTCTCAAGGAAGAGTGTCGATAAAAAGAATATCGTCAAGGTTATCCCTTATGGAGTTCTTCTCTCTATTATGATGATTAAAGATGGTGTTGTGAGAAAGATGGTTGACTCTACCAACAAAGAAGAAAAAGAAAAATACTTTGGTGTTAGCGCTATTGTTCGTCCTGAAGTTTTTGGAGTCAACAGTCTAGTCAGAATGCAGTTGATAACTGGCTCTATGATTAAGAAGATGAAATTAGAGCAACAAGAAGGAGAAGCTGAAAAGAAAACCACCGTGCTCAATAGTGGTGTGAAGAGACGTCTGTGAATCTCCTTTAAGGAGACAAGAAGAATGAAACAGAAGGTGGCTCGCACCTCTTTGTTGAGGAACCAGAAGATGAGGATAGAATTCCTATCAGAAAGGTCTTGGAGAAAAAGAATAAGCCAACAGCTGAAAAAGATGCTTCAGCGTCCGGTCAAGGGAAGCAAGTTCCTCCTCCTCCTCCTCCTACCGTTGTTGCCCCTAGAGGAACAAAAAGAAGGTTGGTACTCGACTTTACTTCTGATGAGTCAGTATCTATCTTTGATTCTCATGATGTTATTCCTGCACCCCCTTTGTCTGTTTCACAACCACAAACCCAGAAAACCAGAATGTGCCTCCGACAAACCTCTACCCTCATCCTCTCTGTAACACCTGAGGACGAGATCGACCTCGTATTAAGACCTCGTACCAAGACCTCGTGTCGAGATCCCGTGCCAAGATCGCGTGCCGAGGTCATATGTCGAGCTGATGAGGTCGCGTACCGAGCTGAGGAGGCCGCGTGCAAGAACTCGTGTTGGAGCCTTGTGCGCTTGCACAAGCACCCTGATCGACCTCGTGTCGAGACTCGTATTTTTACGAACGTTATTTAGCGTTGATGATTATATTGTTTGTAATATTTATAAATTTGTATTATCGGTTTGCAGTTCTCGTCGTTGTGTCTTTAGATCTTTAACCTATAGATTAGAGGGTAATCATGAGAAAGGAGAGATTAGATGGGTAGAATGATTGATGGGATTAGCATCTCATAACAGTAGTTACACGTCACTTATTTGTGTTTTTTTTAAAAAAGAAAAATTCATTTAAATGGTTCTTTACCAGCTGTATATCACGATCAGCCCCTCACAACCCTCACTTTCTCTTTTCTTCTTTCTTCTTCTCTAAGTTTCCTCTTCCTCTCCAAACTTCCATTGAAGAACCTTGAGTTTCATTGAGCTTCTGCACAAACTTTCTTCATCAATCTTGTTCCTCATCATCTTCTCGACATATATCACCATCTCGACCATCATTTGAGGTATGAAAAACAGAATTTTCTCTTCCTTCATGCTACTGTTAGCGCCACTTCTTCTCTCCATTTTAGCTAGTTTTTATGCTTCCAAATCAGGTCATATCGATAGGTTTTCTTCTTCATGATGAAAATATTTTTCAGAAAACATAAACTTAGATTTTGATTAATTTGTGCTTAATATGCTACTTGATTTTAAGCTTGAGTTAATACTTAGGAAAAATGGCTTTGTCTGATGATATGTATGAAAGAAGTTTTAATAAAATTATTAGAGAAAAGGAGTTTTAATATTTACTTGGGTTGTAGTTAAGATTGGGGTAATGAGAGCTAAGTGCTATTAGAACCCATAGATGGAACTAAGTTGTGCTCGTATTAGGCAGTGTGAGTTCCGAGATCGTGCTGCAAGGAGATTAGGGTGTACGAGGACACGAAACCGAGGTTGACTGAGAGCCGTACGTGTCGAGATCGAGTGAGAGAGGTCGTTGTCGAGCTCGTTTGAAGACAGCCGTGTTGAGGTCGTTGTCAAGCAGCGTTAGCTTGGAGTTCGGTAAGGGCACTTCTAGACATTCTAGGATTTTTATTGTTATATTCCGATGTATGGATTCCTTGATTTGTGTCGAGCTTGAAGTGTTGTGATATGATTGAATATATGCCACGAATTGTGTATTGCTGTTGAATTGCGTTTCTTCATGTTAAGCCTGCTCTTTTTATTTGACATGCGGTTGAATATCTTGCGTATAACTCTTTGAATATCGTATGCGAATTGTTCATTGAGTGAGAGAGCTTAGCGAGTCGTTGGCGTTTGAAGTTGCGACCGGATAAGCGGAGAGGGTGCTAGGTCCCTTTTCCGCTTATGGGGACTTCTAAGCGTTGCCACGCTATGGGACCTGAGTTGGTATCCTAGGGAGAGCGAAGATCCCAAGGCTTGACTGGACTTTCCGGATACTGATGCAGCGTGTGCATTCCGGAAAAAGTGTCGAGTCGAGAGGAAATGGATAGCGAGTTGAGTCGAGTCTAGAGTGAGATGGTTGAGTCACGTTTGGTGAATGTTATACCTTGTTGTGTTGCTTATTTCTTTATGCCGTGTTTATCTTGAATTGTTGAGAAGTTGACCCTTTCCCGTGGTGCCTTCAATCCATGATGGTTACCCAGGCGAGGTCGAGGGCGCAGGGAACTCGACAGCAGATGATGGCGAGGAGGAGCTCGACGAGGATCAGGGCGACGACCTATATTTGTCGTGATTTGCTTTGTCTATGTTTTTGTGTATAGTGGTTGTGACCAGTTGGGCCGGTTGTGTTTTGTTATTACAGGGTAGACTGGTGGTTTTACTTTTGGAGCAGCCCCCTGCGTGGGTGTCTGCCGGAAGTACCCCCAGGGTATGATTGCTCTCTTGAAGTCGTCATACCTTAGGTGTATTTTCTTCGTACATTATTACTCTGTCTTTTTGTATGCACTTTTTATATCTTGTATATATAAGTATGTACTTGTTATACCTACGTGTTGTCATTTAGGACTTAAGTCTTGTGTCTTAGTTGCACCATGTTTCGAAAAACTGTAATTACTCTGATGTGCACGAGCTGGTCTTATAAAAAATAATAATAATAATAATAGACCGTACTTTTCTAAAGGGCACAAGAGTATCGTTTTAAAACACATCGCATACAGGGTAACTTGAGCTCGATGTGTTGAGCTCGGTAACTCGAGCTCGGTATGTTGAGCTCGGTAGCGGTCCGGAAACGGGTCGTTACAATGTTGGTATCAGAGCAGTTCGGTTCTGACCGGGCTGTGTATAGGAATTTGGACTGGTCACTGTGTCGGGATATATATATATGTGTTGGGTACCTAATTGTACTATGTTGATTGCTGTTTGATTAAGTGAAGCACTTATTGCTTGAAAAATTGTTTGAACTGTTTCTTGATTGAAGCAGTGTGTTTTAACACATCCTTGTTGTGAGATTCTGACAGGGTTTTGAACTTTGTGGAATCTAATGCCACCTCGTAGGGATACGACAATTGCATCTGAGAACGCCGACATGGAACGAGCAATTCAAGCTATGGCCGAGATGGCGGCACTATGGCTCAGAATCACCGTGCAGCAACTCAACAGTTAACGCGATGGCTCAACAGACGGCAGCGTTAACCCACGAAACTTACAAAGAACAACAATGGCAGAGCGAGTCCGAGGCGGAGGATTAGCAGACTTTAGGAAGCATGATCCACCGAAGTTTTACGGTGAGCCAAACCCAGATAAAGCTGATCTTTGGATGCAAGAGATCGAGAAGATCTTCGAGGCACTCCATTGCCCAAACAACGTGAAGGTAGACTACGCCACCTACTTGCTGCTAGGAGACGCAGAGTATTGGTGGAAGGGAGTGAAGCAAGCACCGATAAGCGGAACGTCGCGAGATAACTCAGGAGCTTTTTCGTGGAAGGTTCTTGGACAAATACTTCCCAGATACTGCACGAGCTGAGAAGGAGCAAGAGTTTCTTCAACTACAACAAGGCGCATGACAAAGGTTCGAGTATGCGACCAAGTTTGAGTCAAGCGAGGTATTTCAGTCCATTTCGTGATCGAGCTGACCAAGGATGGTTAAGTGAGAGGTTCCAACGGGGATTAAGATTTGACATTCAGAAGTCGGTGGTGTCACTGAGGATCAGGAATCTACAAGAGCTGATAGATCGTTGTGTTGAGGTAGAGGGTGTAAGAAGCCACAAGAAGAAAACTGTTGTAGGCGGACCGGTGAGACCCCAGAGTGCGGGGCAGAGGTTTACACAGAAGGAGAAACAACTGCAGAAGAAGCCTTACAACCGACCTCAGGGGAACAACAACAGGGGACAATATCGTCCGATGACCCAGGGAGCGAGAAGCGGAGGTCAGACCGGTGCCGAGGTGACTTGCTATCGTTGTGGAAGGCCAGGACATTATGCAAGTGATCGCACTCGTAAGGAGGAGGTATGTTTCAATTGTAAGAAGCCAGGGCATTTTGCCAAGGATTGTCCCACACCTAAAGCTGAACCCGCAATGCCTGCGGCAAAGGCCAAAGGGAAGCGTCAGGTAGCTAAAGGCAGAGTCTTCTGCATGAGCGGTGAGGAAGCAGAGCGAGCTGATGATCTTATTCAAGGTGAATGTGAGATTGAGGGTAAATCCTTATCCGTTCTCTTTGATCCGGGTGCAACCCATTCCTTTATTTCCTCTGATTGTGTGAACCATTTGAACTTGACTGTGATCGCTACCATTCAAATTGGTAGTTACAACCCCAGCTGCTAAAACCTTAGTCACAAACACTGCATGTCTTAATTGTGTAGTGGTTATTCAGAGTAGAAAGTTTGTGGTCAATTTGGTTTGTTTGCCTCTTAAGGGCTTAGATGTCATCCTCGGGATGGATTGGTTGTCACACCACCATGTCCTCTTGGACTGTGCCCGTAAAACTGTAATTTTCCCAGACCTTGGAGTCTCCAATTATCTTTCTACTGAACGTATTGGAGTTTCTTTGAAAGAAGGAACTAGAGAATACATGTATCTGGCTAGTTCAGAAGTTTTCCAGCAGATCGAAGTGAAGAATGTACCAGTGGTGTGTGACTTTGTGGACGTTTTTCCCGAAGACGTGCCAGGGTTACCACCAGTGCGAGAGGTCGAGTTCTCCATCGAGTTGATTCCAGGAACAGGACCGATTTCCAAAGCGCCATACAGGATGTCTCCTGCCGAGATGAAAGAACTGAAGTCCCAGATCGAACACTTGGAGTCAAAGCAATTCATACGACCGAGCGTGTCACCGTGGGGAGCTCCAGTGTTGTTGGTTAAGAAGAAGGATGGACGATCAAGGCTGTGCGTGGACTACCGCGAGCTCAACAAGGTTACTGTGAAGAACCGGTATCCGTTACCCCGTATTGACGACTTGATGGATCAACTTCGTGGAGCGGCGATCTTTTCCAAGATAGATTTGAAGTCTGGTTATCATCAGATTCGCGTGAAGGAGGAAGATGTCCCCAAAACAGCTTTCAGGACTAGGTATGGTCACTACGAGTATTTGGTGATGCCGTTTGGAGTGACAAATGCGCCAGCTGTGTTTATGGACTATATGAACAGGATTTTCCATTCGTTCTTGGATCAGTTTGTAGTAGTGTTCATCGACGACATCCTGATCTACTCGAGAACGTAAAAGAGCATGGAGGACCCCTACGCCGAGTATTGCAGATATTACGAGAGAACCAACTCTATGCCAACCTGTCGAAGTGTGAATTTTGGCTCGAAGAGGTGAATTTTCTTGGTCATGTGATTTCCAAAGAAGGGATAGCTGTGGATCCAACTAAGATTGAGGTCAGTGTTAGCGTGGGAACACCAAGACTAAGCACGAGATCGGGAGTTTTGTTGGCTTAGCAGGCTATTATCGAAGATTCATTGAAGGTTTCTCGAAGATTGTCGCGCCTCTTACACGACTACGAGGAAGGATCAACCTTTGCCTGGGTGAGGAGTGCGAATCCAGTTTTCAAAGACTCAAGGAGCTCTTGGCGGCAAATACTGTGTTGATTTTGCCTCAACCGTAAGAGCCTTACGAGGTTTATTGCGATGCGTCACACCAGGGTTTGGGATGCGTCTTTGATGCAACTTCGGAAAGTGGTAGCGTATGCTTCAAGACAGCTTAAGATTCACGAGAGAAACTACCCTACTCACGATTTGGAGTTGGCAGCGGTGGTTTTTGCGCTGAAGATATGGAGACACTACCTTTATGGGAGCACTCTTACTGTTTTCAGCGATCACAAGAGCTTGAAGTACCTGTTCGATCAGAAAGAGCTCAACATGCGTCAGCGAAGATGGACAGAATTTCTCAAGGACTACGACTTTACGTTGGAATACCATCCCGGTAAGGCTAATATAGTAGCAGATGCGTTGAGTAGGAAGAGCGTTCTAGCTTCCGCAATGATGATCAAGGAGTTGGAGATGCTCGAGAAGTTTCGAGACTTGAAGTTGAATGTGGAAGTTTCACCAGGGAAGCTGAGATTTGGTATGCTTACCATTTCTAACAGATTGTTGGACGAGATCCGAGACCAGCAGGTTCATGACGAGCTCCTGCAAGAGAAGGTCCAGTTGATAGCGCAAGGGAAGGCGACAGAATTCCAAGTCGGAGCGGACAACATTTTAAGGTGCAATGGCCGAGTATGTGTACCTAACGTAGTGGAGCTGAGAAAGTTAATACTTGACGAAGCGCATAAGAGCAACTTTAGTATTCATCCAGGAGTTACGAAGATGTATCAAGACTTGAAGAAGAATGATTCGATTTGGGTGATCGTCGACCGATTGACCAAATCTGCTCATTTCTTACCAGTGAGGTCGACATACAACGTGGAAAAGCTGACCGAGATCTACATCGCGGAGATAGTGCGACTTCATGGTATACCCTCTTCAATCGTGTCGGACCGAGATCCGAAGTTCACGTCTCATTTTTGGAGGGAATTACAAGAAGCGATGGGAACCGAGCTCAGGCTTAGCTCGGCATATCATCCCCAAACTGACGGTCAGACTGAGAGAACGATCCAATCGCTTGAAGATTTGTTGCGAGCGTGTACCTTAGATCACCGAGGAAGTTGGGACGACGTCTTACCATTGGTGGAGTTCACCTACAATAACAGTTTCCATGCGAGTATTGGAATGGCACCTTTTGAAGCACTGTATGGACGGAAGTGTCAGACGCCTCTTTGTTGGTACCAGGATGGCGAGAGTTCTGTTGTAGGACCAGATATGATCCAGCAGACTACTGAGAAGATCCGTTTGATCAGAGATAGGATGCGAACGTCTCAAAGTCGACAGAAGAGTTATGCAGACCAAAGACGTCGACCACTCGAGTTCGAAGAAGGAGAACATGTATTTCTTAGAGTTACCCCCACTACTGGAGTTGGTCGAGCGATCAAATCCAAGAAACTTACCCCTAAATTTATTGGACCTTATCAGATCCTTCGTCGTATTGGTCCAGTGGCATATCAGATTGCCCTGCCACCCTTCTTGTCAAACATTCATGACGTCTTCCACGTCTCACAATTGCGGAGATATATTTCCGACCCTTCTCATGTTATCGAACCGGATATGATTCAACTGAAGGACGACCTATCTTTCGAAGCATCACCAGCAAGAATTGTTGACCGGAAAGCCAAACAGTTGCGGAACAAAGAGATCCAACTTGTCAAAGTTGTGTGGGATCAGAAGACCGGAGATGCGACTTGGGAGCTGGAAGAGAAGATGAAGACTCAGTACCCTGAACTCTTTCATGGTAAGTAACTTATTTGCAATTTCGAGGACGAAATTTTTTTTAGAGGGAGAGATTGTAACACCTGAGGACGAGATCGACCTCGTATTAAGACCTCGTACCAAGACCTCGTGTCGAGATCCCGTGCCAAGATCGCGTGCCGAGGTCATATGTCGAGCTGATGAGGTCGCGTACCGAGCTGAGGAGGCCGCGTGCACGAACTCGTGTTGGAGCCTTGTGCGCTTGCACAAGCACCCTGATCGACCTCGTGTCGAGACTCGTATTTTTACGAACGTTATTTAGCGTTAATGATTATATTGTTTGTAATATTTATATTATCGGTTTGCAGTCCTCGTCGTTGTGTCTTTAGATCTGTAACCTATAGATTAGAGGGTAATCATGAGAAAGGAGAGATTAGATGGGTAGAATGATTGATGGGATTAGCATCTCATAACAGTAGTTACACGTCACTTATTTGTGTTTTTTTTAAAAAGGAAAATTCATTTAAATGGTTCTTTACCAGCTGTATATCACGATCAGCCCCTCACAACCCTCACTTTCTCTTTTCTTCTTTCTTCTTCTCTAAGTTTCCTCTTCCTCTCCAAACTTCCATTGAAGAACCTTGAGTTTCATTGAGCTTCTGCACAAACTTTCTTCATCCATCTTGTTCCTCATCATCTTCTCGACATATATCACCATCTCGACCATCATTTGAGGTATGAAAAACAGAATTTTCTCTTCCTTCATGCTACTGTTAGCGCCACTTCTTCTCTCCATTTTAGCTAGTTTTTATGCTTCCAAATCAGGTCATATCGATAGGTTTTCTTCTTCATGATGAAAATATTTTTCAGAAAACATAAACTTAGATTTTGATTAATTTGTGCTTAATATGCTACTTGATTTTAAGCTTGAGTTAATACTTAGGAAAAATGGCTTTGTCTGATGATATGTATGAAAGAAGTTTTAATAAAATTATTAGAGAAAAGGAGTTTTAATATTTACTTGGGTTGTAGTTAAGATTGGGGTAATGAGAGCTAAGTGCTATTAGAACCCATAGATGGAACTAAGTTGTGCTCGTATTAGGCAGTGTGAGTTCCGAGATCGTGCTGCAAGGAAATCAGGGTGTACGAGGACACGAAACCGAGGTTGACTGAGAGCCGTACGTGTCGAGATCGAGTGAGAGAGGTCGTTGTCGAGCTCGTTTGAAGACAGCCGTGTTGAGGTCGTTGTCAAGCAGCGTTAGCTTGGAGTTCGGTAAGGGCACTTCTAGACATTCTAGGATTTTTATTGTTATATTCCGATGTATGGATTCCTTGATTTGTGTCGAGCTTGAAGTGTTGTGATATGATTGAATATATGCCACGAATTGTGTATTGCTGTTGAATTGCGTTTCTTCATGTTGAGCCTGCTCTTTTTATTTGACATGCGGTTGAATATCTTGCGTATAACTCTTTGAATATCGTATGCGGCGAATTGTTCATTGAGTGAGAGAGCTTAGCGAGTCGTTGGCGTTTGAAGTTGCGACCCGGATAGCGGAGAGGGTGCTAGGTCCCCTTTTCCGTTTATGGGGACTTCTAAGCGTTGCCACGCTATGGGACCTGAGTTGACTGTCCTAGGGAGAGCGAAGATCCCAAGGCTTCGGCTGGACTTTCCAGCATACGGTACGGCGTGTGCATTCCGGAAAAAGTGTCGAGTCGAGAGGAAATGGATAGCGAGTTGAGTCGAGTCTAGAGTGAGATGGTTGAGTCACGTTTGGTGAATGTTATACCTTGTTGTGTTGCTTATTTCTTTATGCCGTGTTTATCTTGAATTGTTGAGAAGTTGACCCTTTCCCGTGGTACCTTCAATCCATGATGGTTACCCAGGCGATGTCGAGGGTGCAGGGAACTCGACAGCAGATGATGGCGAGGAGGAGCTCGACGAGAATCGTATGACGACCTATATTTGTCGTGATTTGCTTTGTCTATGTTTTTGTGTATAGTGGTTGTGACCACTTGGGCGGGTTATGTTTTGTTATTACAGCGTAGAGTGGCGGGTTTACTTTTGGAGCAGCCCCCTGCGTGGGTGTTCTGCTTAAGTACCCCAGGGTATGATTGCTCTCTTGAAGTCGTCATACCTTAGGTGTATTTTCTTCGTACATTATTACTCTGTCTTTTTGTATGCACTTTTTATATCTTGTATATATAAGTATGTACTTGTTATACCTGCGTGTTGTCATTTAGGACTTAAGTCTTGTGTCTTAGTTGCACCATGTTTCGAAAAACTGTAATTACTCTGATGTGCACGAGCTGGTCTTATAAAAAAAAAATAATAATAATAATAGACCGTACTTTTCTAAAGGGCACAAGAGTATCGTTTTAAAACACATCGCATACAGGGTAACTTGAGCTCGATGTGTTGAGCTCGGTAACTCGAGCTCGGTATGTTGAGCTCGGTAGCGGTCCGGAAACGGGTCGTTACACTCTCAAAATCTACCCAAACACCATCCAATACACTCAACCTTAACCTACCACAAATTTCCTCAAATACCTCACTTACCACATACATTTCCAAACTTCACTCTCACCCCTTCATCCTATTATTCAAAGTACCTCCCATTAATCCTTTCAAACCCTACACACCTAAAACCTATACAATCACCAAAACCACTCCCACTTCACTCACCATTACCCATAAACCTACAGACTTCGGTGGAAGGAAGAATGTCTCGTGCATTAACAAACCTCGGTTTGTTAAGTATGAGTCATATCACGGCATCTACAATCGTCACTCTACATGGAATTTGAAAACCTTCACCTCTGGAGTTGCCAGACTGGAAATTCCCTCTCCAATGAATTTTACTTTCAAGGATGGAGAAGACCATTTTCAGATGTCATTCAAAGGAAGATTGAGACCAGAAACCGGTAGCAAAGCAATTCCTTTCTTTGTTGACCTTCCTAAATCCCTACCTTAAACTGAACCTCTCACACTGAAGGAGTGTGGAAGGTGGATCACGGATGAAGAAGCTGCCTTTATGGCACACTGTCTTGAGATGAAAAAAATTGAAGTTATCAGACAGTTCAGGGATCCTTCTTCTGTATCCGCAAAGATTGTGCCAGATAGACAAAGGTGGCTACCTTGGTCTATCCCTGGGAAGAGGAAAGAACCTGCTCCTGGCAAGCTTCCATTCAGCAAGATCGGACTCATAGAGTATGAGAAGGCTCCAAAGCAGTATAACCTTAAAGAATTCTCTAAGCTTCCGATTGCCAAAATCACTGAGGACCATGCCAGAAGGTTTTACCTTAGTTCTCTGAAGGAAGATGAATGGAGAACTGGCTCCTCAAACTGCTGCAATGCCGAGAAAGCCACTATTCCCACAGTTGGCACTATCAGCAAAGTTACTGACACCAATCTGGGAACTACCTACTTTGATGATACGTTCAGGTGTTCAGTAATCAGGCCTCTTGACTGCATGAAGATATATGTCCAATGGGCTGCTGTGACCAAGCACTTCGACATTGGATTTACTTGGAGTCAATGGTCTGAGTCTTGGAAAGACAAAGCCTTGTTACCATGCCTCGTCCCCCTAGCGCTTGAAGAAAATGACAGGGAAAATCTGCGAAGAGTATACTTGGCAGAAAATGAAGCACTCTCTTTCGCTTTTGAAGCATTGAGTGTCTTTATCAAGAGAATATGGGGAGAAGATGCTGGAAACAGGTTTGATGCTTTCACTGCTGATGTGCTTCTGCATAGAGAAAACATCTTCATGGATTTGCTGTATCCAGAAGAGGTGGAGAAAAGGAGAAAAATTCAGGCAGAATCTGAGCAGAGGAAACTTGGAAGTCTCATCAAATGGTTTATACCAAATGATGCATTCTTTCAAAAAGCTCAACAAAAGAAGGAATTGAGACTAAAGCTATCTAATTGGGTGCTAGCAGAGCATCAGAAGATGAAACATGCACCAGTATCAGAAGCTGGACCTTCTACTTCTACTCCTGCAGTTGAAATGGTCACTATTCCCAAAGCAGAGTTTGAAGAAATGAAGGCCACAAACCTAAAAGTTACTCAGCTGGAGAATGCCCTGAAGTTATTATATGAACGTCTCAACATCTGTAATATCCCAAAATCCCTAAGCCTAATTATTAGGAGTCCTAAGTGAAAATGAATTTAATCTCTAAGGATTAAAAATAGTTCGAAGCCCTAATTTCGTAATTTAAAACCAATTAGGAACTAAGGGGTAAAATAGTAATTGTGCCCAATGATTTAGGAATTATGGGACTAATTAATTAGGAGTAGTTTTAATTGATTAAAATTACTCAAGAGGGTATTAGAAATCAAAGATTAGAATAAGAGGTTGATAGGGACTTGTTTGCAAGTTTTTAATTAAAATTAGACCTAAGGATCACCGTGCACCACATTCCACTTAAATCTACTCTAGTCCACCCCTCATCTCACCCTTTTACTCTCCTCTCATCACAAGACATGGATTTGCGAAGCGGGAAAAGCAGAAAATCAGAAAAGGAAAGAATAAGAAAGGAAAGAAAGAAAGGAAGAAGAGGAAGAGAGAAAGAGAGAAGGTGGTGCGATCGTGAATGAGAAGGAGGAAGAAGGGGCGCGCCCAAGAGGAGCTGCGCAAGGCGGCGGGAAAAGAGGAAAGAAGAAGCGGTCGCGACCAAACGAGAGAGAGAACCGAGAGAGGAAGAGGCGATCGATGGGGAGAAGGATGAAGGGTGGTGGTTGGTGGTCAGCTGGTGGTGGCGGCGGTGTGTGGAGGTGGCGCCCACTGCTCATGACCGAGAGAGGAGGACGAGCAGAGAGAGAGGCCGAGAATTAGAGAGAGAAATCGAGAGAAAGAGAGAGATTCAAAGAAAGGATAGCTCGAAAATGATGGTTCAGAATGAAGAAGAAGGTGAAATTGAAGCTTGAAGGAAGAAGATGGAAGCTTGAAGCTTCAAGAAAATGCTCCAATGGAGGTTGGGTTTCTGAACAACAAGGAAAATGACGTGCATGTGGATTCTAAGCGAAGGAGAAGATGATTCTGAGCTTAGAACTTTGAAAGAAGAAGAATTAGGATTTTTGGAACTGAAATCCCTAACTTGGGATTACTCAGGTAACATAGACTTCCCCCAAAACCTCCCTTAGAGTGTGCTAGGTTTTATTATTAATTTTATTAGTTCAATAATTAGCTTATTAGTCATACTGAATGGTCTTGTATTGGGTTTGACTGAAATAGGGTTGGACGGCCTCCCAACCCCTAAACCAATCGCTTGATGTTTGTTCTGTTGTGAGCTCCATCGAGCCTCACTCAGATTATTTATGTGATTGTGATGTTTGCTGAAATGTAAGTTGAATGTGTTGGTGTTTAGAAAATTGCTATAAAACTGTGCTAAATGTTACTTAATTCTGGTATTTCGTGGTGCATTACCTAAAATAATGTTTGTAACGTATTTATGGTTGATTGATGATAGAATAGTGTTAATTTGGTTGTGATAACTGGTTTGGTCATTTGCATGGTTGATAGTTCAATTAAAAAGGTTAGTGAATGACCTAAGAAAACTTAAAGAGGACTTGTTAATGAAGATTTTGTTCTAAATGGTTGTTATTGAAAACATGGTTGGGTATGACTTTTGATAGATTAGAAAATGGCGTCGATGACCCATGTAGTTGACTTCACCTAGTGCACTAAGGCTTGGTTGCAGTTGTTGATGGTAATGATGCTGATATTGGGCAAACTAAAGTTTGGCTGATCTATGAATAAATGTCGTAACAAAAATAGGAAAAGGAAATACTAAAGTTTCCATTGAAATGCAACCTAGCAGAATTTAAATAATAATCCTCAACCTTGTGTATATTTTTACTATGGATATTAACAATAGAAGGGAAATAAATTCACTTATGAATACGCATCTTTAATGTGAAGTACTGCTTTTGCCTTGAGATTTAGTTAATCTGTATGAAATGCAATTGTTTGGCAACTATGATTTTTGGATTCCTTGGTTTGACTTTGATTTTTCTATAGTCTTGGAATTATGATTTGATTCTCCTATCCATTTGTGAAGGATGAAGTAATCGCTTACATTATAACATAGCATCCAAATCTTAGGATAGTCTATGTCTGGAGAAATACCATGTTTTCCGTTAAAGGCTAGCTATCATGGGCCACATATATGTGGGTGAGACCCAAACTGTTTTAGTAAGTCCTTTCTATTGAAAGGCTAGGATACGGTATTAGCGGTTTAAAGAGACGCCTAACCGTGGTCACCGAGCTCTGACTGCCGTATCAAAATTTTTAAACTAGTGTGGTTAAGTTTCTCACGCTTAACAACCTAGTGAGTTTTCTTAAAAGATTGAGGATGCCTATGCTATGATGTATGACGAATAAAGTTTAATATCATGTATTACGACTTACGTGATGTGGCATTGCGGGCTCACCAAAGGGTAAGCCACTGGGCTGGACAATAAAGTCCAGTAACCCGGGTGTTGCGATAAAAGACTTATAGAGAGGCCCATTATGTTTGATTTGAATTATGTGATTGTATGTTATGTGTATGAATTATGTTACTTTGCAACTGAATGCTCTTGAAGCAAGTTATGTTTGAGTTTGACTGAATGAATGAAGATGATGTTAAGATTTGGCCATAGTATTAGTATATGTTAAGTATATGTTGTCAGGGAGGATTTTCCATACGTAGCACACGCGTATGGCTGGAAACAACGGTAAAAGCATTTTTTCTTCTAAGTCTATGTTACTGAGTTTTATAAACTCACCGTTGGGGCGTTGTTTTCAGGTATACTTGATGGAGGAGGTTTAGAGCACGAAGCGTGTTCGGTCTCGCCCTCGGCAAGACATTGAGTCACCGGATCACGAGTCAGAGTCCTTATCTCTAGGATGAGTCCTTTGTAATTAGAAAATAATGTATAGATTATATTTGTTTTATCTTGTGGTCATTTTCTAAAAAGTGATGTAAATGATAAAGTTATTCCACTTTTAAAACTCTGATAGATATATGTGTCATGTTTGGGACTTTGAAATATTTCCTTCCAAGTCAACAGGTCTTTTGAACGAGGTTTATTTATGTTCTTAATGTTGTTATATTTGAGAAAATTTTCCAGGTGAAGTTTCAAACTTTAATCAGTAAGTAATCCCCTAATTAGAGTTAGGGTGTTACAACATCCCTCCACCACCTCCACCAAACCCTTAATTTTATATAATTTTTCTTATTTTTTGTGATATAAAATATTATTTTTGATACTCTTATATATATTCATTGTTTTTGCTCCAACTATCTGTTTATATATATATATACCTATATCTGATTATCTGTTTATATATATTCAAATTTGTCTAAGTCTTATTTTGACTATGATGTGCTTTACACTCTTTTTGTCTGATGACAAAATGGGGAGTAAAAGAAAGATTTGATGAACACGTGAAAGTCTGATTGACCGTCCGATGTTCAAACTCCGATGGATACACTGAAACAGAAGTATCATGCATATCATTTCATACATAACATTTGTGTGGTTATTCATTGCTCTAATATCTATTAATGCGTTGATATTCATTAATCCAGTACTCTAATAATGATCAATAAATTTGGTACAATGAAAATCTTTTTGATAAAATGAAAATCAGCATCCGATCTCACTTTATTAAATATATGCTGTAAGATATCTACGTATTTTTTTGCGATCACTCAAATGAATTTGTTTATCAACAAATCGCCCTAATACCTGAATTGTTCATATATATCTAAATGGTTAAACTCAGGGGGAGACCCTTGATATTATCTTGAAATTAAATTGTTCATCAACCTTGGATATTTGTCATAATAAAAAAAGGGGAGATTGTTGGAACCTAAACGATTGAGAAGTTTAGACCCTCATTGATTTTGATGATAACAAAGTATTTTTTAAGAGAACAATTTATCTTCTAACATATCTTTGAGTGTACAGGTATCAAGACTTCATATATATGTACAAAACACTCAAGGAAGAAGAAGATATTTACAAAAGAATTGAATACAATCCACTAGTGTCAGCGTCTGAACTCACTCCAAATGCCTTGCTATCAAAGAAGCGCCCAAGAGTGTTACTCTTGGACACGTGGAATACTCAATTGCCGAGAGCGCTCGCCCTTCTGCTCGAGCGAGCTGCCTGATCTCTTTAATGAAGCACGTGATGATCACGCTTTTCTCTTAGCCTCGCATCGCTCGAACTAATTCGAATTTGATTTTATGCGCTCATTTTGATGTACGAGGAAGCAAAGGTGACACCTTTAGCATAAGACAAAAATAGTACAAGGCAATTGCAAATAGCAGATAGTACGAAAACGGTAATGTGTACTATTCTGACATTCTCTGGAAAGGAAGAAAAGGACTACATTTCAAATTACCTCACTCAACGGAAATGAGCTATTTTTTACTGCAACGGTAATACCCTTGAAGACTCCTGTAAATACCCCAAGGTATTCATTGAAGATGTGAGCCAAAAACTGTGAAGAAACTTCATTCTGAAAGCAACATTACTCAAGTGAGCAATCAAGTTTCGTGCCAAGTTTCTGGTCTACAAAGAACTGAACTCAGCGTCTTATACTTTCTTTTAGAAAGCTATTCTGTTTTGAGCTTAATCTTTTCATCCTCTCTGTGAGAGATATTTTGATTGTATTCAAAAGTATAATCTCATTTGTAAACTGTATTTGGCCTAGTTAAGGCTTTGTTCCTTAAAGGCTCGATCGTACTGAGTCGTTTTGAGAAGTTGAGAGTATTGTCAAGTTTGTGACAGTAGAATACTCTTGAGGAAAATTGTAATCAGTTGATTATAGTGAAAAATCCTTCAGGATCGAAGGGACTAGACGTAGCTACCAGTTGGTGGTGAACTAGTATAAATCTCTGTGTCCCCTCCTTTACTGCTTTACATTTATCTTTACACTGCTCAGTAAAACAAGTTTTCATAAACGGTTTCATTTTCTGCATCCGGTTAGTTTCTCAGCATCCGATAAACAAACAATTTAAAAATTCTCTGTTCGTAGTGTTTTTACGTAAAGTTTACAAAAAGTTTTTAACACAATTCAAACCCCTCCCTTTCTTGTGTTCACGTTCGTTAAGAAGATGAGAGTATTGGTTGAATAAGGGAAAAACTCAGAATTCAATATAGGGACGGATGAAGCGTTAAAATTTAAGACTAGGATATGTGTTCCTGAGGACATAGAGATTAGAAGAACAATCTTAGATGAGGCACATAAAAGTAGGTTAAGTATCCATCCTGGAACTACCAAAATGTATCAGGATCTTAAGAAATTATTTTGGTGGCCAGGGATGAAGAAAGAAATAGCAACTTTTGTCTTATCATGTTTAGTCTGTCAAAAAGCTAAGAATGAACATAAAAAGCCTGTAGGAACCCTCCAGTCTTTAACGGTTCCTGAGTGGAAATGGGATAGTATAGCTATGGATTTTGTAGTAGGATTACCTAGAACTCAGAAGAGATATGATACTATCTGGGTTATCATAGATAGATTAACGAAGAGTGCTCATTTTCTAACCATTAATGGAAGCTATTCATTAGAAAGATTGACCCAACTTTCCATCAATGAAATAGTGAGCATACATGGTGTCCCTATTATTATTATATCCGATAGAGATCCTAGGTTTGCCTCAAGACTTTGGAGAAAAGTGCACCAAGCTATGGGTACTAAACTAAGTATGAGTTCAGCATACCATCCTCAAACTGATGGTCAATCCGAACGAACTATCCAATCCTTAGAAGATCTATAAAGAGTATGTACTCTTGAGAAAATGGGAAGCTAGGATGAACTGTTACCTTTAATAGAATTTACTTATAATAACAGTTATCATTCCAGTATTGGGATGGCTCCTTTTGAAGCCTTATATGGTCGAAAATGTCAAACACCTCTTTATTGGTTTGAAACAGGAGAAAACCTAATCTTAGGACCATAATTAATTCAACAAACCTCAGAACAAATTAAAATGATTAGGGAAAAGATGAAAACAGCCCAAGACCGACAGAAAAGTTACCATAATAAAAGAAGTCGACCCTTAGAATTTGAAGCAGTGGATCATGTGTTTCTGAGAGTATCTCCTAGAACTGGTATCTCTAAAAAGTTACCTCCTCGATTCATTGGACCATTTCAAATTCTCCGAAGAGTTGGACTTGTCGCCTATCATATTGCTTTACCTCCTAATCTGTCAAATCTACACGATGTTTTCCATGTATATCAACTTCGAAAGTATCATCCCGACCCATATCATATTATTGAGCCTGAGTTGATACAACTCAGAGATAATCTAGAATACGAAGCAATGCCTTGCAAGATTGTCGATCGAAGAATAAAAGAATTTAGAGGTAAACAAATTCCTTTGGTACGGGTTGTATGGGATACTACTTGGGAGCGAGAAGCTGATATGAAGATACAATATCCTCATGTTTTCATAGGTATGCTATTAGCAATTTTTGAGGAAATTTTTTTTTTAAGGGGGTAGTAATGTGACATCCTGAGAAAATTAAGTGAACAAATAAAGTAAAGTATTTTTATGAGGTTAAGAATATTGTAGAAAAACACTAGAATTCAAAGAAAATAAAGATTTTCTATAATGCATCCATCGTGACGCGATGGAGAAAAGGAAGGAACCTTTAACATTAGTATTTTTGCGATGCGTTATTTAACGTTATTCTAGTATAAATTGCCGTATTTATGCTATAATAAGCAATTTCTTGTTCTATAAATAAGTGATTTAAATAAATCAAGATCAAATTAGAATTGAGAGTTAATATTTTATATTAATTCATGGTTCAAATATCGTCGAAAAATTCTAACGAAGTTTCGTCGTGTTTTGAATCATCGGGCAGTCTTGTCGCAGATAAAATTTTAAATGAACCTCGAATTCAATGAAAATCGAATCGTAACTTGTTGAGATTATTTTTGAGTGTTAATATGATTTTTATTATTTATAATAAATTATTATCACGCGGTGAATTAATTTCTCGCTAAATTAATTTTCGCAAATTTAGCGGTGGAGAATAAATCAGTAGCGCATTTATTCGACGCTGTGTTTTAGTACCCATAGACTCTAGAATTAGAGGGTAATCATGAGTGATGTGAGATTAGATGGGTAGGATTAGATGATGTGATTAGCATCTCATAAAGTGGATTAGGTGTCACATTGTGTGTGATTAATTTGAAAATTACCTTTTTACTTAATTATATTATAATTAACTAAGTTTTAATTATTTTTAAGTAAAATAAAGGAGAGGAGGACCCCTAATCAGCCCATTTTCGTGACCCCTCCCTCTCTCTAACTTCATATCATCTTCTTCCTCATTTTTTAGAAAGAGAAGCTCTCCAAGAAAAACCTCCATGGAAGCTTCATGAAACCTTGAGTTACTTCAACTTTCTACCTCCATTTCTTTGCTATTTCTTCTACTACAACCTCATCCCTACCTAGCTCACCATCAAGCTCTCGGAGAAGGATTTTCCTCCCCCATTTTGCTGTCAAAACTGCACCCCCATCCTCTTGCTCTAGGTTGTATTTTCTTGCTTCCTAGTCTTGATTCATGCTTAGTTAAGTGTTGTTTTGTGCTTGTTTATGATTGAATGAAAGGGATGAGCATGTAAGTCCCTATTCTTGAAAACCCTAGGCGCAAGTCAAAGGGGAAAAGACGGGTAATGTGATCTTGAAGTTCAATCTTGCAACTAGTTGTTTAATTGAATTTAATTTGTGTTGTTGATTGTTATTTGGAGTAGTAGTTTGGAACTAGCATGTTAAAGTAGTTGCTTTAGGGTTTGAACCCATTCTTTAAGAGGTGAAAATGTGGGTTTTGGTGGTTAAGACATGTAATTAGTGGTTGATCCTATCTTGCTATGTGTTAATCTTGTTGTTGTAGTTGAAAGTTTTGTGTTAGAAACATGATTAGGTATTTTATTTGGAAAATTGAGACTCTTGAAGTGTGGTAAAGCATGCCTAGACTTGTTAGTAATTGGTTTCAAGGTGTTTCATTGTGGTTTGATGAGGAAATAATTGATAGAAATGGGTGTTGTGAATTTTGGGTGAAGAATTGCAAATTTTTGAAAAATTTGGAGAAGGGGCCGTGAGCCCTAGGTGAGAAGTAGGAGAGAAAAAAATTATTTTGAAACTTTCTTTTAATTGGTATTGAAAATTTGGTCTTTCGTTGAGTTTGATTTGGTGAAAAGGATTGGGACTCAAGTGTTAGTTAGAAGTTATTTGAAAATCTTTTGGTGATGAGAATTGAGAAAATAGTTTGTTGTTTGATATAAGTTTTCTTATGTGTACTAAATGCTACTTGATGTTATTTGAGTTTGGAAATGATGTATGGAAATGGTTACCTATCTAAAAGAAGTTTTACAAATTTTTTTATAAGAAAAAGGGGTGTGGCTGAGAGGCCCTTAAAGGATGTGGAAGGAGAGTTTTGGTTGTAACTTGGAAATAATGCTTGCAAGAAGTGTGTTTTAGGCTTTTGGAAATTTATGAAAAAGTGGTTAATCGAAATATGCTTACATTAAGGTTTTCAAGAAAGTAAGGATATGTGTTATGTTAGCTTTTTAAGAAAATGTTTTAGTTTCAAAACCTTATTCTTTCCTAGTAGCTAGTAATAAAAATGGTTGAGTGAATGCTTGGTTAGGAAAAGGGATAGGATGAGAGCCTAAGGTTTTAAGCTAAGTTGTAGAATTGTGCTAAGCTTACCTTGTGGTGGTAGGATTTGCGAATTCTGAGATCGTGCGACGCGGGATCGAGGCGAGCGGTACCACACTAACAAACAACTGTGGTAAGGGCAACTTTTAAATATGAATAAGATTTAAATTTTGTTTTGCATATCGAAGAAGTCTGAGAGCCTCAGGGTTCGAAGTGAAGGTCTCGTACCTCTTCGTTTTAGTATTTAAGTTTATGTTATTATCTAGTGGGCTTGTCTGCAAGTGGTTGGCAGCTGTCCCCAACCCCCACACTTGTATAATTACCTCTCTGCCAACCCCACTGAGTTGCAGAGGGATGAACTGAGTTGTCAATGTCGTTGCTTGATGAGATATGATTGATCGTGATGGATTGCTTACACTGTTGAACTGTGTTGCATTGTATTAAGCTTGGGGTGAATATTTATTTGATATGCGGTTGAATACTTATTCGAATTGCTTCTCGAATTATCGTATGCGGCGATTTATTCATTGGAGGGTGAAAGTTTAGTCGTGACATTTTTGAGCTTCAATCCGATTAACTAGGGTTCTAGGATCCCCTAAAAAGCTCCAGCTGGTTTTTCGGTAGCTTAGCTAGACTTCATAGCGTCAAGGAACTTGATCTAAATATCCTAGGGTGGTCATGGAGCCCAAGGCTAATGGCTGGAATTCAGCAGCTTGTTCGGCGTTAGTCTTCGGAAAATTGTCGAAAGTGTCGCAAGAGAGAGTCTTGAGTTGCGTCTTAAGAACTGTGCATTTTTGTTGCCTCTTAAGAACTTTATGATTTGTTACCCAAGCGATGACAAAGACCCTGCTGATACCGGCGATGGCGATATCGTCGGAGATCGTATTTGACTTTCCAGACATTGAGATGCCAGCGGCGATGGAGTTCGATTCCATATCCCGTCGCGTTGTTTATACAGGGGCCATTATACAGAGCTTTTGAGTGGATGGTGTGGTCGTGAGACAGACAGAAGACGTCGAGACGCACAGTTAGCTTTCCGATCCGGACGATTCAGGTGGTGGACACCTGGCGTAGCATCCAGAGGGAGCGGGCGATGCCAGCATCATCTTCCTCGCCAGAGGGACCTCTCGAGATCCCGAGGTGCACTGCTTCCCGACTTGCTTCCCGAGGACGAGGACGAGGACCGAGGGTTCGATGGACCACTCGTAAGAGCGTGATTAGACGCAGGACTGCAGGAGCATCTACTTCCAGGGTAGCTGTTATTCAGAGTTCTCCAGCAGGATCTGAGCCCGAGGCGGAGCCAGCCTCTCCCATGTTATTCAGGACCCCTACCCCACCGGGACACCTCTCACCTGTCTGCAGAGAGTGTGGTGAGGCTGGGTGTAGCGGCGCGAGATTCTTGGAGGAGGCGGTGATAGCAGAGGACGTACCGGAGGGTGTGCCTACGACAGCACCTTTTATTGATTTGACTGGAGAAGACCCGATGGACAATAATGAGGAGGAAGATCCATCTGAGGATCCGGATAGTTATCTGTAGTCGTCGTGTTGTCTGACTGTCTGTTTATATTATTTTGGATGACTGTAGTATTTGCTTTTGGTGTACAATTGTTTTGGTGACCAGTTGGGCTTGGTGGATGTCTTTTGTGTACTGCAGGGTAGACTGGTGGCATACTTTTGGAGCAGCCCCCTGCGTGGGTGTCTGCCAGGAGTACCCCCGGGGTATGATTGCTCTCACGAGGGTCTTCATACCATAGGTGTATTCTCTTGTACATGTTTATGCACTTTCTATTTGGTACGCACTGCCTATGGCTACTTGCTTATATATATGTATGTATTTCTAGAGCATGCGTCTTGTGTCTTAGATTGCACCATGTTTCTAAAAGCTGTGACAACTCTGTGTATGCTTGCGGATGTAATTGTTTTTTTTAAAAAAAAATAGACCGCATTCTCCAAAGGACAGAAGAGTACTATTTTAAAAAAAAAGTGTGTTGCATATAGGGTTGGTTTTAACGGGTCGTTACAGAACCCATCGCGACGCGAGAGAACGCGGGTGAAGTAAGGCGGTGCAAGACAGAACAGGAACGTTCTGGACTGCGCTCGTTGCGATGCGATGGTTTTGTCGTCGCAACGCGATCCAAGTCACTACTGAAACATCGGGCTCTCTGTAACGCCCCAAATTCTCTAAGCTAAGTTGAGAATAAGTTGTAAGAAGTGGTGTGATTGTATTCAAGCTTAATTTGGGTTCAAATTGAGTTAATATGGTTACACAAAGCTTTAATTTGAAAGTTATTGATTTTGAGCTGAATTTGGTTGTCAAGTGATTGGAAGTATGGAGCAAGGAATCAATGGGAGAAGGTTTAAGTTGAAATTCCAAGATTTGGTGTTAGAAATTCAGTTTTTCTACTTTTAGCAGTGAGTGAATCGATTAGCTCACGCCTGAATTGATTCACAAAGAGCTCCCAGGCCATTCTGGTGATTCTGTGAATCGAATAGGGAAGCTGTGAATCGATTCACGAATTCGATTCACCAGATACGCTACAGTTTTCTTCACTGCTTGAATCGATTCACAGCTTAAGTGTGAATCGATTCATATACTTTAACATACTTAAAAACACTGCAGAACGAGCAGAAACGCGAGAAAGAGGAAAAAGGGAAAGGAAAGAAGGAAAAGGGAAGAGAGAAAAGGGGGAAAATGTTAGAGTTTCAACATCCTATGAGAGATTTGTGAGATTCTTGCTAGATTACTTCAATTTCTAGCTTGAATAGAGAATTAAAGAGTTGATATTTGAGTTTTTATGAAAGTTGGAAAAACCCAAACCAAGAAGAAGAAGAAGAATGAATTGAAGAAGAAGAATGGGAAGAAGACCAAGCTCCTTCCAGGATGGCTCGAATTCTTGGACTAAAGAAGAAGATTGAAGGTTGTAGCTCAAGATTTGAGGAGTATTTGAAAAAGCCCTAAGTTGAGCAAAGTAGGAAAACTTGAAGAAGTGCAAGGAGGCCAAAGTTTTACCATTCTAGCTCAAGGTCTTGAAGAATCATGGTGAGTTCTTCATCCCTTAGGTGATGGGCAACCAATAAGTCCCATTTATAGGAATTTTATTTCCTTAAGTAATATGTGAACCCTAGGTTCAAGTTAGGGATTTTGAATATCCACATGAAGTAGAGTTTATTATTATTATTATTATTATTATTATTATTATTATTATTATTATTATTATTATTATTATCAATTGATAGTGGGTTTGACTGCAAGAGGTTGGCTGACTGCCCCTAACCCCCCACAGTTGAATGTATGTTTGATGTTTGCTCTCTTGTAAACTCCATCGAGTTTCAAGGGATATGTTTAATGTATGTGTTGTCGATTAATTTGGTTAGTTGGGAGGCTTGTCAATGAGCCCTAAGTGTATGTCAATGGTGTCAATGAAAGGACCCTAGGAAAGTATGTGATAGGGGAATGTTTGAAGTAGATATTCATGATTTGGTATGTGTCTTATTATGAATCTAGTATGTTTTAATCTCTAAGTGAGTAAGTTAGTCAATAATGTATGTTGTTATTGTTAAATTAGATTCAGTGAATTGATTGTGAATTCCCTTGAATAGTTGAATGAGGATAATGATTGATAATCCTAGCTAGTTAAGTCTACATTTTCAAACATGCATTAAAGAATGAAAGAATTAAGTAAAGTCCATGGCAAGACTCCTCTATTTAAAGGAGAAGATCGGTTTGGTTAGCCTCGTGAGACGCCACTTGGACGGTTGAGATGTCTAACCACCTTACCGAAAGCGTGTGATTAGGGTCTATGGACCAAAGCATATGACAACTATCCAATGATACAAAGCAAAGAAGGACTAAATTTCCTTAGTTAAAAAGATGCATTGCATTGCCTCATATTATCTATCTTCTTGTGAATGGTATAATATGTGAAGTAAAGTCAAGGTTTTATGAATGTGAAGAAATCCTCATGTATATCATTGGAATTAGCTTAGTTAAGCAAAGAATATTATGGTTTGTAATTCCTTAGTTGCTAGAGTACTATAGTAACAATGCATAGAAGTAATGAGAGTTGTGACTAGATCACTTAAAGGATAAGCAAGCTAGGTTGATTGGGGTTTGTGGTATAAAGCATAAGGCAAAGTCCAATAGCATAAAGAAAAGCAAAGATGTGTTAAGCACGAAGTGAGTAAGTAAGAACAATATGTTCTTAGTTAATAAAGTTGCAATTTACATTGTATTGAGGTTAGCCGTGCTAAGCATAGGTTAAAAAATGTATGTTTATAAGATTGATGTGGGTTTGCTATACATTTATATGTTTAGTTTAATCTCAAGTTGATAAGTGGTATATTGGATCTAGGATTACCCTATTTTATAATATACTAAGTTTTTAGTTCAAGCTAGTGCTTTCTAAGGCATCTTAGCTTAGGGAGATCAATCTTTCAAGTCATGTCCTTATGGTACATAGGGAGAGTATGTTTAGGTTTGAAATGCCTAAGTTAGTCTTTTCAGGCTAGAATGTTCCGAGGAGAGAATGGTGAGGAGTCCGTGAAGGGCTCATTGAGATTTATAATCTCACCCTGCTCCTTTTATTTGTTTTTCAGATAAACAGGTAGCGAAGATTGATGAGGCGGAGCTCCAGACTTGGGACTCATAGACTAGTTTAAGTTATAATGGAATTTGTCATTCCAAGTATTGTATAAGTTGTAATCTATGTATTAGATTAATGATTTATGTTTTAATTTATGACTTGGATTACTACAATCAAGTTTGTAGATTTAGTAGTAATTCCTGTACTTTAATGTAATTGTCGTACTTTCAATGTATATTGAGGTATGGGTGTTACATTATGGTATCAGAGCAGTTTGATATGATCGGACTGTGAGTCACGAGTTTAATAGTGACTCAGTTTAGGAAGTGTTAGTTTTGTCCTTATAGGACTGTGGTCAGTTAACTGGAACTTTCCTTTGTTCGAGAACTTTTCTCTGTATTCTTATACCTAGTACGAAATATTAAGCTTGATCAACTTAATACTTCGTATCGTGTATATAGAATAGAGTAGACGAAGTTGGCAAACGAGGGAGAGGACAGAATAAGAATGCGAACTCTGATAAAGCTTAATGGATAAGGTTGATGCAGAAAAGAAGGAATGAATGCAAGAGCTCTCAATAAGTGAGAATCTTCAGAAAATACGGATAGAGGGAAACAAGCTTCCACCTCTTCGAAACTAAGAATCAAGGAATATTTTAAGTGTGGTCAGAACCACAGAGGTGAAAGTTCGGCTGGAAGAATCGTGTCCTACAGGTGCCGTCAACCGGGATGCTCTGGAAGTAATTATGAACAACGAGCAAGTAAGGGTTTTAAATTGTAAGGTTTCAATCGACTTAGGATGGGCATTTATAATCGGTTAGGGTTCGACAACTGTTGATTTATCAGGTTGTTTAGGCTAATCCATTATGAGTGGATCCTAGAATGATTGAGATTCTATGATAATACCTATGTGGTCCATAGTGTTCTAAGTGGTTTGTAGTAAGGATAGGAAGTAAGATCAAGATAAGTCACTCACTTCGGTGCCTAAATGGTAGTGAGGAACCTCGAGGGAGAGTAAGCCCTAGAGAAGCAGAAAGAAACCCTAGGTCTTTTAGGTATATTGACTCTTGTTGAGTAGCTCGCCTAGAAGGAGAATTTGACTATAGTCTTTGAACTATAAGAGTTATAAGCAAAAGTTAAATCGGCAGAAATTCGAAGTTATCAATGTTTGCATTCAATCCAATTGATCGGTAAAAGAAGTGAATTCATCTGACCAATTATAGACTTTATCTTAGCCAAATAAGAACATTATTTAGAGTGAGACTTAGTCTATAATCGGGTAATGAAATCACAAAATTCTCAGGACAATTAGTTCCTCTGCAGAGATTAATTCCTTCCTGGGTTTCCAATGATTTAGAAGGAGTAGTGAAGGTAGATCCAGTTAAGAGAGATAGATTGTTCCCAAGGATCGCAAGGATTCAACTTCTCGATACTAGTTGGTCCATTAGATACTAAACCCGGCGACGGGCATGCCAATCTCCGTTGCTATTAGATATGGCAGCGTGGACTTCTGGGTTAGATTCTAATTGAACCAAGATAGGGGAATTAGTCCCTCAAGTTGAAGAGAGTAGTAGCAAGTTTAGCTAAGAGTGCAACAGTATGGACGCAATTTAATCGATGAATGCCCAAGGTTATAAGCTATAGCAAGTAAATTCGTTGGGTTATGTCGAATGTGATTCTAACTAGATATTTACACTCTGCGCCTCCAACCGAGTGAGACCTAGACCTCGGGTGAGACCTACTTTGCAAACAATTAGTGAAAATCAGGTCAGTCTAACCAACGGACACCTCCCAGGAGTTGAGCAACCTTAGAGTTTAACTTTTTTCCTAGACCAAGTGTAGTGGTAAGAGAGATGAGTACCAATTCTCTAAGTCACAGAAAAGGTCTCTGAGGAAAGAATTTCCATTAGTAACATAAGAATGAACGTCACGAATGGAAATCTTTCAAGGTACGTATTAGTTACCTCTAGGTGACAATCTTATTTTGATAAGTTAGTTGACCAATGAAGAGTCACGAAACCACAAACGGTAGTATGGGATGTTGTTTTAGGCAAACTCCCAAAGGAGTATTCGAAGGAAGGTATTTTTCCTAGAAGACTAAGGTGATAGAAGAAGCAAAGATCCACTCGTTTGACATAAAGAGGCACGTCCATAGGGGGGTATGTAGCCAAATTTGTAGAATTGTCCACATACTTAACCTACCTTCAACGTGTATAAGATGATGAGTAAGAGACTCATTAGATGAGCTAAGAACTTGAATCGAGTTAAGTAATGTCGTGTGTCAATATGAGAAAGATGGCTATGCGAGACTGTGGGTTACTACAGAAATGCTGAGGAAGCACAGACTGCCTTAATAGTAGAACATCTAGACAAGTAGCAGACGATGTAGAGCAAACGTAAGAATTTCCAACAGTCAAGAACAACTGAATAAGAGAGCAGCGACAGAGTTAAATTCTCCGATTGCAAGTAAGGTATTCCATTTGATGGAAATAAGACGAAAGAAGTTTACCTATTTGAAAAGACATGGGATCGGAGTTAATAGCAGAAGCACTGAAAGCCAATTCTACAGAAGAATGAGATAAGAAGGTAAGGCAATGTTTGGGGACGAAATTTCATAAAGGTAAATTTCTGTTCTCACCCCACGCTGACATTGCTATGAGGTTACTGCACATTTCGCTCCATAGAGGGAGTCTGGAAGTGAAACCTATTTCATGGGAAGGATTGAAAGTTTACAAGGAAGTAAGTTGCCACCAAATCGGTGGATACCTAAAGTTATTCACGATTACAAGTATTCGTCGATTAGTGTTTAGAGTGATTACACTTAACCAGTTGCAAACTATGCCCTAACAGGTCAAGCAATATTTCTCAGTTAAGGTCTAGTCTGGGACCGGTTAATGTTGTCACGATTAATCTAATTGATTGATGCCTTGTAAGGATGAAGCACCTTTAGGTTTTCCAATTAATGGATATTGGCTATGAGGAAGTTGTAGTTGAAGTTCCAATGTAAGACGTAGCAATTTTCAAGGACGAAATTTTTTAAAAGGTGGGTAGTAATGTAATGCCCCAAATTCTTTAAGCTAAGTTGAGAATAAGTTGTGAGAAGTGGTGTGATTGTATTCAAGCATAATTTGGGTTCAAATTGAGTAAATATGATTACACAAAGCTTTAATTTGTAAGTTATTGATTTTGAGCTGAATTTGGTAGTCAAGTGATTGGAAGTATGGAGCAAGGAATCAATGGCAGAAGGTTTAAGTTGAAATACCAAGATTTGGTGTTAGAAATTCAGTTTTTCTGCTTTTAGCAGTGAGTGAATCGATTCACTCAAGCCTGAATCGATTCACAAAGAGCTCCCAGGCCATTATGGTGATTCTGTGAATCGAATTGGGAAGCTGTGAATCGATTCACCAATTCGATTCACCAGACGCGCTACAGTTTTCTTCACTGCATGAATCGATTCACAGCTTAAGTGTGAATCGATTCATACACTTTAAAATACTTAAAAACACTGCAGAACGAGCAAAAACGCGAGAAAGAGGAAAAAGGGAAAGAAAAGAAGGAAAATGGAAGAGAGAAAAGGGGAAAAATGCTAGGGTGTCAACATCCTATAAGAGATTTGTGAGATTCTTGCTAGATTACTTCAATTTCATGCTTGAATAGAGAATTAGAGAGTTGAGATTTAAGTTATTATGGAAGTTGGAGAAACCTTAACCAAGAAGAAGAAGAAGAACGAATTGAAGAAGAAGAACAGGAAGAAGACCAAGCTCCTTGCAAGATGGCTCGAATTCTTGGACTAAAGAAGAAGATTGAAGGTTGTAGCCGAAGATTTGAGGAGTGTTTGAAGAAGCCCTAAGTTGAGAAGAGTGGGAAAAGTTGAAGAAAAGCAAGGAGGCCAAAGTTTCACCATTCTAGCTCAAGGTCTTGAAGAATCATGGTGAGTTCTTTATCCCTTAGGTGATGGGCAACCAATAAGTCCCACATATAGGAATTTTATTTCCTTAAGTAATATGTGAACCCTAGGTTCAAGTTAGGGATTTTGAATATCCACATAAAGGAGAGTTTATTATTATTATTATTATTATTATTATTATTATTATTATTATTATTATTATTATTATTATGAATTGATAATGGGTTTGACTGCAAGAGGTTGGCTGACTGCCCCCAACCCCCCACACTTGAATGTATGTTTGATGTTTGCTCCCTTGTAAACTCCATAGAGTTTCAAGGGATATGTTTGATGCAAGTGTTGTCCATTAATTTCGTCAGTTGGGAGGCTTATCAATGAGCCCTAAGTGTATGTCAATGGTGTCAATGAAATGACCCTAGGAAAGTATGTGATAGGGTAATGTTTGAAGTAGATATTCATGATTTGGTATGAGTCTTATTATGAATCTAGTATGTTTTAATCTCTAAGTGAGTAAGTTAGTCAATAATGTATGTTATTATTGTTAAATTAGATTCAGTGAATTGATTGTTAATTCCCTTTAATAGTTGAATGATGGTAATGATTGATAATGCTAGCAAGTTAAGTCTGTATTTTCAAACATGCATTAAAGAATTAAAGATTTAAGTAAAGACCATGCCAAGAATCCTCTATTTAAAGGAGAAGATCAGTTTGGTTAGTCTCGTGGGACGCCTCTTGGATGGTTAAGACGACTAACCACCTTACCGAAAGCGTGTCATTGGGGTCTATGGACCAAAGCCTGTGACAACTACCCAATGACACAGAGTAAAGAAGGACTAAATGTCCTTAGTTAAAAAGATGCATTGCATAACCTCATATTATCTATCTCTTTGTGAATGGTATAATATGTGAATTAAAGTCAAGGTTTTACAAATGTGAAGAATTCCTTATGTATATCATTGGAATTAGCTTAGTTACGCAAAGGATATTATGGTTTGTAATTCCTTAGTCTACTATAGTAACAATGCATAGAAGTAATCAGAGCTGTGACTAGATCACTTAAAGGATAAGCAAGCTAGGTTGATTGGGGTTTGTGGTATAAAGCATAAGGCAAAGTCCAATAGCATAAAGAAAAGCAAAGATATGTTAAGCACAAAGTGAGAAGTAAGAACAATACGTTCTTAGTTAATAAAGTTGCAATTTACATTGTAATGAGGTTAGCCGTGCTAAGCATAGGTTAAAGAATGGATGTTTATAAGATTGATGTGGGTTCGCTATACATTCATATGTTTAGTTTAATCTCAAGTTGATAAGTGGTATATTGGATCAAGGATTACCCTATTTTATAATATACTGAGTTTTTAATTCAAGCTAACGCTTTCTAAGGCATCTTAGCTTTGGGAGATTAAGATGTTTCAAGTCAAGTCCTTATGGTACATAGGGAGAGTATGTCTAGGTTTGAAATGCCTAAGTTAGTCTTTTCAGGCTAGAATGTTCCGAAGAGAGAATGGTGAGGAGTCCGTGAAGGGCTCACTGAGATTTATAATCTTACCCCGTTCCTTTTATTTGTTTTTCAGATAAACAGGTACCGAAGATTGATGAGGTGGAGCTCCAGGCTTGGGTCTCATAGACTATTTTATGTTATAATGGAATTTTTCATTCCAAGTATTGTATAACTTATAATCTATGTATTAGATTAATGATTTAAGTTTTAATTTATGACTTGGATTACTGCATTCAAGTTTGTAAATTTAGTAGTAATTCCTAAACTTTAATGTAATTGTCGTACTTTCAATGTATATTGAGGTATGAGTGTTACACTCTCCACCATGCCTATAAATAGACCCCCACTCCTCATTTTTCACCATCTTCTTCCAAGGAACCATTGGGAGAACGTGGAGGAGCTCCAGGAGCACGACGGGATGCGGGCAACGGCAATCTTCTAAGCTAGGTATGGAAGATCTGAACTCTATACACTAGGGATAGTAGGAATATGATAGGTGTAGAATATGAAAGACGGGTGGCCCAAGCCCTACGTGGGGTTGATGCCACAACACCCTAGGAGGGGTGTTGTGACTATGATTGCTAAGGATAGTAGTCAATAGTCCATCAATCATAGGTACAGTGTTGTGTGAAAACCTTAGGGTGGAGAACTTATAATTGTTTGATGATTGTGTATATTGTTTGGTGATGTGTTAGTAGTATGTCGCTTGAGCGACGCTAGGATTAATTTATGTGTTGATAATTACTGTGTAAAGTTTGTTATTTAACTGTTTAATTATCGCTGAAATATTATATACTTATGTTAATGGTGTGGGGAAAATAAATAAATTATTGGCAGAAATAATAAATAAGAGGCTGATGGGCTGGGGTGATAAGTGTTGATGAGCTGTGAGGTGTTGAATAATAAGTAATCATATATATAGCCGTGTTGTAATCCACTGCCATATACATAGACTGTGTGCGAGGCCAGGTGCCAGAGTGCGGGCACGATGCAATCGGTATAGGACACGCTGGTCCTTGAGGATAGTCCGGGTCCGGCAAGTCTACATCTGTCAGATGGCTAGCTATCATCCTGTCGGGACGTTGGGTAGCCTGGTCATCCTGATGGGGTACTGTTGAATCACTGTCTATAGTGTCGATCCCGAGTGTCACCCTGACACCAGTTCCTATCGAGGAGCAGAGATGCACTCTTAGGGGTGTGATGAGCAGGATAGGGGGATGGACAACTGGTTTAGTCTAGTCATTGTAATCTATCAAGGCAAAGTAGCTAAGGTGGGGCTCCTTCTGTCATAATTAAGTTGTGTGGCCACGTAGGCATATAGATCCAAACTGCATGGACATGGGTAGTTTGGTGATAATCTTAACAGTTGATTTGGAGATGTGTGACTTATTCTTTCACATATTCTATTCTTCTACTTTCCCACTTTGTTTAGTGTATAGTATTCTTATCTCCTATGTTTTGTCTGTTGTTTGTTTTCTTTTCTATGTTTTATATATTTAGACCCTGAAGACTCACGAGAGAGTGAAAATGTCCCATTACTTCCATTCGTCGATGCTACAGGAGCCGAGCATCCCAGTGTGGGGTGATTTTGAAGGATATTATCATGACATAGACGGTGACTATTGGGAGACTGACTACAACCATCATGTCGTTATTTACACAGGACTAGTTAGTGTCTTCTTTCGTATTTTGGGATCACCGAGGGCCTCTTTCGTAGCCGATTTCAGGATTGCACAGCGGTTACCATTCAACAGCATGTGGCGTGAACCTAGGCAACACTACCCTACTACTCCATCGTCATCTGGGTCTTTTAGTGTAGTAAGGGATAGTGTTGAAGTTAGGGAAATGCGTCGATCAGAGTCGACTATTCTCTCATGTTCCAGAGACCCAATGAGGGCTTACCAGTCTAGGTTCCAGGGACATCCTCATACAGGGGATTCCCGTCTTCGCCATAATTTTATATTAGGATTCCTAGACCAGGTCAGATGTAGGAGGTTTCTTGGTGGACTGTTGGACTTTAGGTTGTTGACTGTTGACTTTTTGAATTTTGGAACTTTTAGTTGGAGAGATAGTTTTTGTACCATTGAGGGCTTTTGACACAAATGTATATTATTCTTTTGGTGGTTCCAAGGTTGGAACCCTTGTATGTAAATACAACTTTGATGTAATATATATAATGAAAAGTTTCTTTTTTTTCTTGATTTGTTTCTATTATAACTATTATTATGCGCAATTATGGGATAATAATAATATAAATAAAATAAGGCATCACAACTGTCCTTTATATTGAGAACAAAGCAGTCACAATCAAATTGATGAACATATGAAATGTTTGGTTTTCTCTTTTTCCACAATTCATAAGGAGTCTTATTCAAAATAGGTCTAATGTAGATTCTATTTTGAATGTAACATGCAGTGTTTACTGCTTCTGCCTAAAAGTATTTCACAATGTTTATTTCGTGAATCATGGTTCTGGCCATCTCTTGAAGAGATCTATTTTTTCTTTCTACAACACCATTTTGTTGTGGTGTTCTAGGAGAAGAAAAATTCTGAGAAATGCCATGTTCTTCACAAAATTTTTGAAATAGTTCATTTTCAAATTCACCACAATGATCACTTCGAATGGTTGTAATGCAAAAGCCTTTTTCATTTTGTATTTGTTTGCAGAAGACAAAAACATCTTAAAAGACTCATTCTTGTGTGCAAGAAATTTTACCCATATCCATCTAGCATAGTCATAAACAATAACAAGACCATATTTCTTACCACACGATGAGATAGTTCTAGTTGGACCAAATAAATCCAAATGTAAAAGTTCAAGTGGTCTTGAAGTGGAAACTGTAACACCTCGTTTCCGGAGTGCTACGAAGCCAGTATCTTGACAACAGTTAACATATTTCTGAAAGGTGGAATACTCTGCTCGTAGGGTTTTCGAGAAATGTGGTCCTATTTTTTTTTTTTTTAAAAGGTTCTTTAAAGAAGCAGTCAGAGCATCACAGCGACTTTTAGAAACATGGCGGAAAGTAATTCAAAACATCACAAAACCACATTCAATTATTCCATCAATTCACGTTTAACAATACATGTCTTGAAACATAACAAATATTTATTACAATACTAACAACGACGATTATTCTATAGCCGGTCGGCACAATACGTTCCTCACTAGACTACCAGTAGACTCTACATACAGCCAAGCTAGTTAACCATCTACAGCTGCTCCTCCTTGCGCCCCGATCCTCTGCTTGTCCCGCCATCCGGGTTACAATCATTAATTGACGTAACCACCGGCAGGGTCAACTTCTCAACAGATCATGATAACCAAAGCATAAAGCAATAAGCAACCACAATTTATACAATTCACCAGCAATAAGCAACAACAATGCATATCATTCACAGAACGTGACTCAACTCTCTCACTCTAGACTCGACTCAACTCGCTACTCATTTTCTCTCGACTCGACAATTATTCCGGAAAGCAGACGCAGATCCATCAACTGACATACCAGCCGTAGCCTTGGGATCTTTCGCTTCTCCCTAGGTAAGCAGTCCCGGTCCCTACGCTGCGACGCCTAGTCAATCTCCCGTAAACAAAAGGGGACCTAGCACCCTTAGTTATCCGGGTCACGGCTCAAAAACGTCATACGACTCGCCTAGCTCTCTCACTCGATGAACAGCTCGCCGCTTACGATAGTCAAAGAGTGACGCATAAAATTACTTGACCGCATATCAAATAAAGAGAGCATGCTTAATATGAAGAAAACGCAATTCGACATTTTAAGCAATAAAAACACCCTGCATGAAGAAACGCAATTCAACAGAAACACGCAATTCGTGGCATATATTCAATCTCATATCAAATAATGCATAACTCAATCATATCACAACATTACATGCTTGACACGCAAATCAAGGAATCCATCCCTCTGCAACTCGATGGAGTTAACAGAGAGGTACACAAATGTGGGGGGTTGGGTTCAGGAGACCAACCACAAAGTTTTCACCCACGAATGACTCGGAATATGTTTGACCGCACGACAACAATAAACGAAGGGGTTCAAAACCCTAACTTCGAACTCGTAGAGTTCTCAGACTTCTTCGTATTTAAATAAAGCAATTTAATTAACAAAACAATAGCTTAAGCATATCCAAAGTTGTCCTTACACAGGGACATAAAATGAATCCTAAATGTCTAGAAGTGCCCTTACCGAACTCCAAGATGCGCGTATTCACGTATTCCCTGATTTCCGCACTGCACGATCCCAAATTTACTCAAAGCCTAACAAAATAAATAACTTAGCACAATTCTTAGCTAACTTAAGCTCTCAAGCCTAACCCTTTTTCTAACCAAAAGCAAGCATTTAAACTACTAGCTAATTGAAAAGAATAAGACCTTTGAAAATAAAAAGCTTCTTTGCATTTTAAGTAACACCAAACCATTTCCATAAGTTTTCAAAACCTTAACACATATTCATTTAGAGCACTATCTTACTTCTTGAAACTTTAAGCATAAGCATAGAAATTAATCATTTTTCATAAAATTTCTAAGGCATAAAACCTATCACATACAAGTATTAAATCTAAGTCCACAAAATAGTTTTTCCTTCCAAAACCTCCTCTTAGGCTCTCGGCCATCTCCCTTTTTCCTTAAAAAAAATTTGCAAAACCTTTCCTTTTAAATGTGACAAACCATTTCCAAATCATTTTCAAGTCCCATTTTCATACTTCAAGCATTAAAACAACAACCATAACTAAGACATACTCAAACACATTCAAAGTTATGTTTCTAAAATAATTGCCAAAACAATGTAGCACCATTTTCATAGCCTTCTCTTTCAAAAACAAATCATTTTCAAAACTAGTTCACAAGTCAACTAACTCAACTAAATTTTCACAACTTGTTTTCAAAACATTTCAAGACAACAAGGCAAAACACCATAACCAACACATAGTCCAACATAGATCGAATGTTTTCCAAAAACAAGGGTTTTGAGAATTCTTTTCAAAGCAATCATTTCCAGAACACTAGAATTATAACCATAATCATTGCCAAAAATTAAAGAATCATCCCACCAATTTTTATATAACATTCTAGTCCTCCAAAAACTACATTTGCATAAAACATAACCCACAATCATACTAACTCATGCATATCTATCTTACTAGCCTTAATATTATTCTAAGCATATTATCTAATATCTAAGCACATAATTTAACATCAAGACCTCATGCTTCTCATGTTTCAAGAATAGGAAAAATTCCAAAACAACATGTTACACATACTTACACAAAACTATAACCTAAATCATGTCATAATCATGTTAGAAATTTAAAGAACCTCTTGATCAACTCCTACATGTCATTCTAGTCCCTCAAGAATCAAATTTTGCATAAACATCAACTAACACCTATGCTACTTCATGCATATTCATTCCAACAACCTTAAAATTAACCAAGACATATAACTTAACACCTAGATACATGCTTCAACATCATTTAATCAATTCCTTTCCTTCATTAACCAACAATTTAAAACATAATTCATGGCTAATCTTAAATTCAAGAATCAATGGTTTCAATAAAATTACTCAACCCAAGTCCTAATTCAAAACTAACAATTAAACTAGCAACAAAAGCACCTCATAAGCATGAAACAACAACTAATTTAATTGATTCACACAAGGATCACACAACCCCTCTTTTTCCTTAGGATTAGCGCCTAGGGTTCCAAGATTTTGGGGATGGAGTGTTCATCTCCTCTATTGATCAAAATCAAGCATTAATCAAGTCATAAAAACAAGAACCAAAACAAGAAATATGCAGACAAAGCAATAAATAGAACCAAAAATTAAAAGGAACCCTTACCCAACTCATGAGGAGGTCACGGTTTTGAGGCTTGAAAGAGAAGGAGAATGTTGGCTCAAGTTCCTACTTACCACCTCATGGAAATAATACTAAAATGGAAGAAGAAATTGAAGGGAATGGTGGTGTTCATGGAGGAAAATCACGTCCAGCAGGAGAAAAAGAAAAAGATGGATCTTGATCTTCCCTTGCTTACCAACACTTGTACACTTAAGGAAGAAGAATAAAACAAGTGTGGATGGAGGTGGGGTGCTTCGGCTGCATCAAGGGGTAGAAGAAAAATGGAGAAAACAAAATATATGGAGGTGGGAGGAAGTTACGATGCTGTACAAGAAGGAGAAGGAAAGGAGGAAGCAAAAACAAATGGGGTTAGGTGGAGGGGAGGTCACGCTAGTTGTTAGAAGTAGAAAGAAGAGAAAAAATGAAATGGGATATGGGGGAAGGGGAAATCACGCTGCAGGAGAAGAGAAAAAGGGGAATGGATTTTGGTTCCCTTGGCTGATTCCCTCCCTTGTAAATGAATAAAGAAGAAAATGAAATAAGATAGAAATTGTGAGTGAAAAAGAAGGGAATTCACGCTGGACAAAAGGGGAAGGGGAAGAAGAAGAAAAAATGAAATTTAGTAAAATGAAGGTGGGCGTGGTGTGGCCAGCTGGGAAGCAAAAAGAAAAGGGATTAATTTCCTTTCTCTTAAAAAAAATAATACTAGGCTAATAATGGTTTAAGTAAAGTGATAAAATTTTAATCACACAAAAAGTGACACCTATCATAAAAGTAAGATACAAAACACATCAATTAGTCTAACCCATCTAATCTTTCACCTCTCATAATTACCCTCTAATTCTAGAGTCTTAGGGTACTAAAACACGGCGTCGAATAGTCGCGTTACCGATAAACTCGCGAAAATTAATTTAGCGAGAAATTAATTCGTCGCGTGATAATATTTAATTATATATAGTAAAAACAATATCAAACACTCAAAAATGATCACAAGAAGTTACGTTTCGATTTTCATCGAAATCGGAGTTCGTTTTACATTTTAATGCGGATAAAAATTACCCGGTGATTCGAAACGCGACGAAACTTTGTCAGAGTTTTTTCGACGATTTTCGAACCATGAATTAATATAAAATATTAATTCTTAAATTTAATTTCATCTTGATTTAATTCAATCATTTTCTCAGTCAACAAAAATACGCGTTACCGCGTCACACCGAAAACTTACATAAAGTTTAAATTGACGAATTCGCATTAACGCAGCATACGTCTACGCTGTCTATTAATTTGAATTAACATCACGAATAATAATTATTTATAATAAATAAATTATTCAAAATAACTCAAAATAATTTCCCGTACTCTCAGTAAACCATTGAGGTGATTAATCTCCATGACTTATCTTCAAGTATTCAGGATTTTACCGTCAAAATTAATGTTCTTAAAAATTGGGATGTTACAGAAACAACATTTTTAGATTGAAATGAAGATTTTGTTTGTTTTGCTTTTTGGCAAGCTTCACAAAGAGCATCAGATTAATATTTGAGGTTTAGTAAACCTTTAACTAGTTCCTTCTTATTAAGCTTTGAGATTAACCTCAAGCTGGCATGACCTAATCTCTTATGTCAAGTCCATTGTTTTTCATCAAGTGACAAAAAGCACTTGATATTTTGATTGGCCAATTCAAAGAGCTTAATATTATAAATATTTTTTTCCTTTTTGCAGTAAAGAAAATAGAGCCATCTTTCTTGTTTTTGACTATACAGGCATTATCACTAAAGCCAACATCATAACCACTATCACATAACTGACTTATGCTAAGTAAGTTATGCTTAAGGCCATCAATAAGTAAAACATTATCAATAGAAGGTAGAAGTTTCTCACCAACGCTTCCAATGCCAATGATTTTACCTTTCTGGTTTCCATCGAAACCAACTGTTTCACTTTCTTTATATTGCAGCTCTTGGAACATACGCCTTTCTCCCGTCATGTTTCGTGAGCACCCATTTTCCAAGTACCAGGACTGGTGTCTCAAATCTGTTGCTAAGCAAATCCACAACATAGATAATCTTATCCTTAGGTACCCAAATCTTTTTGGGTCCTCTCTTGTTAGTCTTAGAAGGGAACTTGTCCTTCTTGTTTTTCAAAGCATAACAGTTATTTCATATGTGACCTTTCTTATTACAATAGGTACAAAGCAGACAGTCACTATGATCATTAGTATCATCAGACTTTAGATTCATGTTTTGAAAGGTGGGTTCCTCTGGTTTATAACCAAGACATTTTTTGCCATTTTGGCTGACACCCTAGATCATAGATGCCTGTTTGGTACGTGTCACACACTCAGCAAGAAATCTTTGAAATCCCTCTTCATATTTTGAAGAGTTTCACTCAAGCTTTTCTTCAGTCTTAGAGCTGGCATTCACTAGATGGTGATTTTCAGCTTTGAGTTTCTCGTTGTCTTCATTGAGCATTAAAAATTCTTTTGAAAGTTTTGAGAATTTTCTTTTCAATGCTTTATACTCAATGGAGAGCTTGGAAGACTCATCTAAGAGTTCATCAAAATCTTTTTGAACATCAGAGGATGAGTTAGAATTTTCCTCTTCTTCATCTTCTTCACTGTCTGATCCAATAGTAGCCATCAGAGCCATGTTAGCATGTTCTTCATCATCATCAAACGATGATGAGTCAGAGTCATCCCATGTTGCCATGAGACTCTTCTTTTTGCCTTTGAAACCACTTCTCTTTGGTTTTTCTTTTTCATGTAGTGGACATTCTGACTTAAAGTGTCCTGGCTTCTTGCACTCGTAGCACACTACTTGGCTCTTGTCTTTGTATTCTTTCTTTTCCCTTGTATCCTTCTTCTGGATTTGCTTCCTGAACCTTCCTTTCTTCTTCCACATACGTTGAATCTTTCTTGATATAAAAGAAAGTTCATCGTCTGTTTTATCACTACTCTCACTAGACGATCATTCATCTGTTTCTTGTTTAACTTGCAGAGCCTTAGAGGAGGAAGCTTTGTTAGTAGATTTCAAAGCTATAGACGTAGATTTCTTTGGAGGTTCTTCTTCATTCAGCTCAAGTTCATGAGCTCTCAAGGAAATGAGAAGATCTTCAAGACGCAAGGCATTTAGGTCATTGGCTTCTTGTATAGCTGTGACCTTAGATCTCCATTGCTTACGTGATCAGCAGTAGTGTAGCTTTTATCAAGAACTTTTAGACCATTAACCAATGTTTGAAATCTCCCAAACATTGTTTCAATGTCTTCTCCCTCTTCCATCTTGAAGAGTTCGTATTGTCTAACAAGCATGTTAGCCTTTGTTTCTCTCACTTGGGCAGTACCCTCATAAGACAGAGCCAATGAGTCCCAAATATCCTTAGTAGTGGCATTCTTTCCACATTTCTCATATTCTTTTTCAGAAATAGGACAGATAAGGAAATATCTTGCTTTCTGATTCAGTTGATATTCTTTCTTTTGTTTAGTTTCCCACTTATCCCTAGGAATTGGGATTCCCTTAGCATCAACTGGTTCGGTATATGATTTTTTAACCGTATCCCAAAGTTCAAATTGTTGTGACTCAAAAAAGGTTTTAACTTTATCTTTCCAATAGTCATAGTTTCTTCCAGTGAACAAAGGAGGACGGTTAACATGACCACCAGCTTCATTGTTTGCCATAGATAAAGTGTAGGATCTTTTCTTCACCAAGAGGCCGAGCTCTGGTACTAATTGAACGTGACAAAAATACAAGAAAGAGGGGTTTGAATTGGGTTTTAGAAATCTTTTCCATATAATTATGTTTTTGAAAACCTTTCTCAAAACAACTCTTTAAACAAAGATAAAAATAAGAAGCAATAAAGAGAAGAGAAAGAGCATGACATAGTGATTTATACTAGTTCACTACCACCTGATAGCTATGTCTAGTCCCTTCATCACACTTAAGAGTATACTACTGCCAAACTGGCTATACTCTTAACTTCTTTGAACGACTTAGTACAGCAAAGCCTCTAAGGAAATACAGCCACTACTGGACTAAATACAAGTGTTCAAAAAATACTTAGGGCAAGAGAGGATTTACAGTGAAATCTTTAAGCACAAAGATGACTTTCTAAAAGAAAGGATCAAACTTGTGAGTGCTGTTCACTTGGTCTCAGAGACTTGAAAAATTTCTTGATTGCTCACTGTCTCGTAAGAATGATTCACTTCGTTTTGTTAACCTTCTTTAGTGATTTGAATAAGGTATATTTAGCTAGGGTTTCAAATTGTGCCATTGTGACCTAGGCAGGTCCTTCACCAATGGACAAAACTTGAGTTCTGCTTTTTGTGGCTTTTAGTAAGCCATGTCATTTTAAACTTTCCTTTTGTACACTAACATAGTTGTCTATAGCAATATCTGTCCTTTTGTGATCCTTTTTGAGTTTGTGATCCTTTTAGAGCAAGACATATCTGATGATTATATCCATTGACATTCCATTTGACCTTTGATTCCTCCTACATTAAAAGATCATCAATGAGGTTTCTTTAATGCTTGAAATAGTCTTTGATGCTCCACTTAGTCTGGTTTCCAACCAAAGGCATCTTCTACTAGATGATGCTTGTTACTGAGATACTCTTCTTACCGGAGTAAGCTTATATTAGAGTCAGGGTCTTCAAAGTGTAGTTTCACTCAGGCTTCCACATATTAGAGGCATGTAGTACCTGTAACACGCGTATTTTCACGATGCGTTAATTAGCGTTATTTAATGTATTTTCTCGTATTTACGCTATAATAAAACAAATTCTTGTTCCCTAAGTAAGTGAATCAATTAAATCAAGATCAAACTATACTTGAGAATTAATATTTTATATTAATTCACAGTTCGAGTATTGTCGAAAAATTCTAACGAAGTTTCGTCGCGCTTCGAATCGCCGGGCAGTTTCTGCCACAGATAACATTTAAAATGAGCCCCGATTTCGATAAAAATCGAATCGCAACTTGTTATGACTATTTTTGAGTGTTTGACATGATTTTTATTATTTATAATTAAATATTATCACGCGATGAATTAATTTCTCGTTAAATTAATTTTCTCGAGTTTATCGGTAACGCGGGTATTTCGACGTCGTGTTTTAACAACCCCTAGACTCTAGAATTAGTGGGTAATCATGAGAGATGTAAGATTAGATGGGTAGAATTAGATGATGTGATTAGCATCTCTTAAAGGTGATAGGTGTCACAAAGTGTGTGATTTATTTCAAAAAAAATTTACTTTTACTTATTTTAAATTATTATTAATGATGTACTAAATTATTTTAAGTGAATAAAAGATGGAGACCCCCCTCCCCATTTCAGCCCCAAACCCAAACCCCCTCCCCTCACTTTCTCCTCTCATCTTCTTCATCTCCTTCTTGAGAAAGCAAGCTTCCATGGTCTTGTACCTTCCTTTTCTTGAGTTCTAAGCTTCCAACCTTCATCAATCTTGATCATAGGCTCCATCTACCTCTAGTTCTTCATTCCTCATCATCCAAGTAAGGAGAAAATTTCATTTTTCCTCCCCCTTGGACTGTAGCAAACCGTGCCCCCTCCCCTTTGTGTAGTTTTGATTTTTCTTGTTTCTAATCTTGATTTCTTGCTTATTTGTTGTTGTTTGTTGCTTGGTTATGATCAAGAGGAGATGAAACACTCTCAACCCCTTTTCTTGAGCTCAAGGGCGAAACCCTAAGGGGTGAAAAGAGGGAAGTTGTGTGATCCTCACTTGAATCAAGCATTTGGTTGTTTCATTGAGTTATTAGAAGTTGTTTGATGATTGTTTGGGTAATAACTTTGTGATAGCATGCCTAACTTGTTGTTTCATGGTTTTTGCCTATTCTTTAAATTGGGAATAAGTGAGTTTATGGTGTTGAATCATGCATTGAGATGTTGGATTAAATGTTTTATGTGGTTTAATTGCTAATGGAGTAGTTATGCATGAGCTAGCATAAGTGTTAGGTTATGTTTTGTGCAAAATTGATACTTGGAGGACTAGATTGACATGTGAAGCATGATTAGGTTGTTCCTTAATTTTTAGTTTGACATGAACATAATTCTTAGCATGATTATGACCATGAATGCAATGATTTTGGAAATTTTTAAATTGGCCTTGTATTGTAATTGATTTAGTGAAATGATTTAGGCCAAAGAAGTTCTGGAAAAACTCTTGTTATTGGTATTGTGAAGATAATTTCTTTGATGCTTGATTAAGTTTCAAAATGTGCTTAAGTTATGCTTGATGTTGTCTTGATGTTTTGATGCTTGAAGTGTATTTGAAAATGACTTGGAATTGTGTAGTTATGAAAAGGAGTTTTACAAATTTTTTTGAAAGGAAAAGAGGTTGAGGCCGTGAGGCCATAGGAGGAATTGGAAAGGGAATTTTGGTTTGTTAACTTGTATAAATGCTTGTATGAATATGTGTTTAGACCTTGAAATTTATGAAAATAGTTATTTGCATGATCTTGCTTTGAGGTTCAAGAAAGACTTTTAGCTTCAAAAACTTTACTTTTGGATGTGATCCTGGCAGCCCTCAAGAAATTGCAACAACAATAAAAGGATTCTTCTTTAAGTTATGTTTATTTGCTTTGAATAAAGATTGTAATAAGTCTATTGGGCTGCATTACTTGGGTTTTGCATATTGGCCCAATTGAACTTCTTATTTTCGTTTTTATTTTGTAGTTTATTTTAAGTTAGCTGAATTAGTTTTATTTAAATTAATTAACAAAAAATGGACAGCAGCTAATGGCTATTGAAATGCTCCATTTAGGAGTTGTTAGGAAGTGTAACTGACACTTTAATACACTAGTTAATGGACAATTGAAGTGCAGCCATTAATATGATCAAGTAGTCATTCAATTGACATTACTAATGTGTCTAGGAAGAGGGAGAGAGAAGCTGATTTTGCTGTCCTATATATGTAATACGAATTTTATGAATGAAAGCAGAATTTTGCTTTGAGAAAAACTTGTGTTTATCACATTTTGAGAGTCATGCACTCTTGGGTTCTGGATTGATCCAAAAATTGAACTTATCAAGAAGTAACCTTCTTGTGGCGTTCTTCGATTTGCTTATCAATTCCTTAGGGAATTGTGGTGCTTCCATCCCTCATCTTTATCCATTTCTTTTTATTTTATTTAAAAACAATTCTGTTATGAATATAATTTCAACCGAAGACCGAATTTATCAAAAAGACTACGCACATCAAAGTGGTTGTCATTAAGTGGTACCAAAGCTCAGGTTGAGGTTGAAATTTCTATTTGTTTTTCCTTTCATCTTTTCAGTTTCTATTCACTTCTTCTTCTTCATTCTATTTCAGTTTTTCCCTTTTTTTAAAAAAATTCGAAACTAAAAAAAAAGAAAAAAAGTGCAGACCCTTTCTTGTTTTTTGGACAATTCTCTTTTGTGCGTTCCTTTGTTTCTTTGACAAACTCACTTCTCAAATTATGTTTTTGTCACAAGTTTGTTGCTTGCTTGTTTTATTTGTATTTGACCCTCTAAAGAACTCAAAGAGAGCATTTGCGAGAGAGAGTGAAACATTTGGCAAGTAGAGAAGTCTTTTCTTATTTATCCTTATTATTTACTCTAACTTGATTCTTTGCAACATGTTGAGATCTTCTAGAAATGAATTTGTTGTGGAAGGATATCAGGTTGGTATGTGGATGAAAAGAAATTGTGAGAGGTTAGACAGAGAAAAGGAGGCAGCAAGAAGAGAAAAAGAGAGGTTAGATAGAGAGAAGGAGGCAAGCAAAGAAAAAGAAAGAAGGCATAGAGAAAAGGAGAGGGAGGATAAGGAACGACATAGAAAAAAAGAGCACGAAAAGATCAACAGTGCCTTTGAGAAAATTTGTGAAGAGTTTAATAAGGAGTTGAAAAACATACAGAGAGAATATTTGAGAGAAAAGAAGGCAGTGGAAGAGAAAGAAAAACAACAAAGTGAAATCAATGTTGAGAAAAGAAAAGAGGGTGAGAGAGAAGAAAGAGTTGCAGAGGAAGTCATCTTGGAAACTTGTTTTTATCCTAACCTTTTGCCAAGTTCTGTTGATTCTATTATGCAGGAGGTTGAAGATGAAATTCCAAAGGAACAATGTAGTGCATCAAATGAAGTTAAATTGCAAGAGGAATTTAGGGATGTGTCTCCAAAGGAAGTACGTTGCATCTTTTTGCCAGACATGAGAATGAGGCATCAAGTAGACATCATTCCAAGTGCACCATTACTCACTAGGCCAGCTTTTCAAATTCATGAAGAAGTATCTCCAAAGGAAATTGAAGATACAAAAATATTTTTTGATGTTGAAAACAAAGGGGAAGCAAGTGAGGAAAATGTTCAAATTGAGAGTGTCCTTATCATAGAAATTAAGGTGGAGAGAGCATCATTGGCAGGGAAACTTAAGTATATCTTTTTATCTAAAGATGCTTGCTTTACTACTAACGCTAATTTTTTGCATGGTGGTACTGATTCCCTTTTCAAGGCACATATCTTCATAGTTCCCAGAGAAGAACCCCATGGATTCAAAAGATTTATGTTTGATCCCGGAGGATGAAGAGGATTTCTTAAGTCAATAAATTCGAGGACGAATTCCCTCGAAGAAGGAGGGTATGATGTGATCCTGGCAGCCCTCAAGCAATTGCAACAACAATAAAAGGATTCTTCTTTAAGTTATGTTTATTTGCTTTGAATAAAGATTGTAATAAGTCTATTGGGCTGCATTACTTGGGTTTTGCATATTGGCCCAATTGAACTTCTTATTTTCGTTTTTATTTTGTAGTTTATTTTAAGTTAGCTGAATTAGTTTTATTTAAATTAATTAACAAAAAATGGACAGCAGCTAATGGCTATTGAAATGCTCCATTTAGGAGTTGTTAGGAAGTGTAACTGACACTTTAATACACTAGTTAATGGACAATTGAAGTGCAGCCATTAATATGATCAAGTAGGCATTCAATTGACATTACTAATGTGTCTAAGAAGAGAGAGAGAAGCTGATTTTGCTGTCCTATATATGTAATATGAATTTTATGAATGAAAGCAGAATTTTGCTTTGAGAAAAACTTGTGTTTATCACATTTTGAGAGTCATGCACTCTTGGGTTCTGGATTGAGCCAAAAATTGAACTTATCAAGAAGTAACCTTCTTGTGGCGTTCTTCGATTTGCTTATCAATTCCTTAGGGAATTGTGGTGCTTCTATCCCTCATCTTTATCCATTTCTTTTTATTTTATTTAAAAACAATTCTATTCTGAATATAATTTCAACCGAAGATCGAATTTATCAAAAAGACTACCCACATCAAAGTGGTTGTCATTAAGTGGTACCAAAGCTCAGGTTGAGGTTGAAATTTCTATTTGTTTTTCCTTTCATCTTTTCAGTTTCTATTCACTTCTTCTTCTTCATTCTATTTCAGTTTTTCCCTTTTTTTAAAAAAATTCAAAACTAAAAAAAAAAGAAAAAAAGTGCAGACCTTTTCTTGTTTTTTGGACAATTCTCTTTTGTGCGTTCCTTTGTTTCTTTGACAAACTCACTTCTCAAATTCTGTTTTTGTCACAAGTTTGTTGCTTGCTTGTTTTGTTTGTATTTGACCCTCTAAAGAACTCAAAGAGAGCATTTGCGAGAGAGAGTGAAACATTTGGCAAATAGAGAAGTCTTTTCTTATTTATCCTTATTATTTACTCTAACTTGATTCTTTGCAACATGTTGAGATCTTCTAGAAATGAATTTGTTGTGGAAGGATATCAGGTTGGTATGTGGATGAAAAGAAATTGTGAGAGGTTAGACAGAGAAAAGGAGGTAGCAAGAAGAGAAAAAGAGAGGTTAGATAGAGAGAAGGAGGCAAGCAAAGAAAAAGAAAGAAGGCATAGAGAAAAGGAGAGGGAGGATAAGGAACGACATAGAAAAAAAAAGCACGAAAAGATCAACAGTGCCTTTGAGAAAATTTGTGAAGAGTTTAATAAGGAGTTGAAAAACATACAGAGAGATCAACATGGCAGCTGTCCCCAACCCCCCACACTTGTTTGTTCCCTCTGACAACTCCATCGAGTTACAGAGGGATGGATTCCTTGATGTGAACGTTGACTATTGTTTCGAGCCATGTAATTATTTAATATGCGATTGAATAATGTTGTGAGTTGCTTAAGTTATTGAATTGCATTTCAATATGCGAATTACTTATACTGTTGGATTGCGTTTTCACCGTATTAAGCTTGCTTTAAATTATTTGTTATGCGGTCGAATGATTTTACGAATTGCTCTTTGAATTTCGTATGCGGTGAATTATTCATCGAGTCTAAGAGCTTAGTCGAGTCGTCAAGATGTTTTTGAGCTGTGAGTCGGACAACTGTGGGTGCTAGGTCCCCTTCGTTCATGGTGGATTAGCTAGGCATCGCAGCGTTAAGGAACCGGAGCTGAATGTCCTAGGGAGAGCGAAGATCCCAAAGCTACGGCTGGTATTCAGTGGATGGATCGGCGTCTGCTTTCCGGAAAAATTGTCGAGTCGAAAGAAAATGAGTCGTGAGTCGAGCCTTGAGTTAGAATTTTGAGCTGAGCCTTGTGAACTGTATACAATGTTGTTTGCTTATTGCTTTGTGAATTGTTATATTTTGATTTGTTGAGAAGTTGACCCTTTCCCGTGGTATCTTCGATTCATGATGGCTACCCAGGTGATGGCGAATAGAATACTGATTCCGGCGATGCGGACATCACCGGAGATCATCTTTGATTTCCCCGACATCGAGCAGCCCACGGCGATGGAGTTTGATCGCATCTCTTGCTGTGTTGTATATATAGGGGATATTGTACAGAATTTCAGAGAGGATGGTGTTGTTGTGAGGCAGGAGGTGTCGCGACGTACAGTGAGTTTCCCTATTCGGACTATGAAGGTGGTTGATGCTTGGAGGACTACCCAGTGTTAAGGGGCTATGCCGACCTCTTCTTCGTCTCCAGAGGGACTGATTGAGATTCCTAGAGCTACGGTTTCCAGGATTTTGTCACGAGGACGTGGTCGAGGACTGAGGGTGAGATGGACCACTCGTAAGAGCGTGATTAGACGAGGATCTGCAGGAGCGTCTACCTCGAGGGCAACTGTGTTCAGAGTTTTCCTGTAGGACCGACTTCTCTTTCTGTTGTTAGGATCCCCACCCCACCAGTGGATCCACCCCTGTTTACACGGTGTGCGGAGAGGCGGACTGTCTAGGTGCACGGCCTGATGATGATGTGACTGCAGGAGAGTACGTGCCGAGTGACGTGCCAGAGGATGTGCCAGCTACGGCACCTTTCATCGATTTGACAGGCGAGGATCTGATGGAGGACGAGGAGGAGGAGGATCCATCAGAGGATCTGGATAGTGATTTGTAGATGCTGCGTTGTCTGACTGCTGTTATGTTTCTTTTTGGGATGACTGTAGTATATATCTTTTGTGAACAGTTAGTTGGTGACCAGTCGGGCTAGTGATGTTTTGCTGATTCAGGGTAGACTGGTGGTTCTACTTTTGGAGTAGCCCCCGGCGTGGGTGTCTGCCGGGAGTACCCCCAGGGTATGATTACTCTCGCGAGGGTCTTCATATCATAGGTGTATTCTCTCATACATTACTACTCTGTTTTATTTTGTACGTACTGTGTATGTTGACTGTATATGTTTATGCGTGTATGCATTTCCAGTACGTAACTTGTGTCCTAGTTGCACCATGTTTCGAAACGCTGTAAGTACTCTGTGTGTGCTTTGCGAGCACTATTGTTTAAAAAAAAAATATACCGCATTTTATGAAGGACACAAGAGTACCGTTTTTAAAAATCCATCGCATACAGGTTTAGTTTTAGTTCAGTAGCGGTCCAAAAACGGGTCGTTACAGTACCAGACGCAGGATTCCTACCATAGTGTAGTCCTACCAGAGCTTGGTCTTACCAGAGCATGGTCTACCAAAGGGTTGACAACCAGAGCCATGACTACTAGAGCTAAGCTATCAGATGCTAACGTCATCAGCTCTTACCAGATGATCAATGCCAGACTTAAAGGAATAGGCCAGAGGGTGAAATGCGCACAGAGCCAATGCTTTCTGTGAAGTTCCATCTGATGAATAGTGACTTACTCACATTTTTTCTGCACACTAACAAACACATCAGAGGATAAATTGTTATTTTCATCATTTGTTATCATCAAAACAATTAAGGGTCATTGTTTCTGAATCCACTTGATTCCAACCGGTTGCGCTCCAAGCACTTGGGCTAGCGCTTCCAGCACACGACATAGCGCTTCTAATGCTAGGGTAAGCGCTTCCAGCGCAATCGACCTTCAGAAACTCAACCAGACCGTGATATGTAGTGTCCTGTGAGTGGACCAAATGTTGGTCCAATGAGATGTTGACACGTGGCAACACGTGATTGGACTGTTTGGGCTGAGGATCCTTCTCGATGAAGCAAATGGTGGGGCACCACTTGGAGGGCACTGGAAGCACAGGCCATAGCGCTGGAAGCGCTTGGGTCAGCACAGGAAGCACCCAAGCTGCGATGGAAGCGCCGCTTCAAGCGCATTTCCTAGCAGATTTGGTAAATAAGTCCCATTTCACTTTCACCATTGATTTTTCACTTTTCCCTCAAATTAACGATGACCCTAAACCTCCGGAGAAGATCAAAAACTCCATGGATGAGTTGTTCTAAACATTGACGTGGTTCCATCCTACCGATTCGTTGGTTCGATCCTACTGATTCGTCTGTTGTTGTTCGTGCGTTCTAGGGTTTATCTCTGATCGTAGTTTCGTTGAGGTTAACCTAAATACCTTTGGTGATATAATAGTGTCCTTGAATCTAATTCAACAATCTTATATCACATTTTAGTTTCTAACCCTAATCAGACTGTGTTTTGGACCCGTGTTGGGTCATAAGAGTACCGAACGAGCTAGGGTTTTGTCAAAAAATTTCGAGGCTTTTTCTTGAGCCACGAAACATAGGAATGAGCCTCTGATTTCTAGTTTAATTTGTAACACCCCAATTCTTCTAAGCTAAATTGATTAATGGCCAAAATTAAATGAAGGATTTGATTTCTAAGGATTAACGATGTTAATAGCCTTTAATTTAGAAATTAATAAGAAATTAAGCTTCAGGGTAAAATAGTAATTTTACCAAAGGATAATGTTAGGCTAGTATTAATTTATTTAGTACTAATGGGAATAATGCTAGAAACTAGAGGAGGTGCAATTAGTAGGAGTAATAGACATAATGGTAGATCTTTCCATCCTTAAGGGCTATATGGTAAACCACTTACTTAAGGGTATAACCGTCATTTAGGAATAAGATAGCACTGTAACAACCCTCATTTTTTTCTTTTCTTGTGATAATTATTTTAATTATGCGTAGCGTATATGGATGATTAAATTATTATTTTTTATTGTAATTATTAGTGTAATTACCTTAAATCTTATTTAGTATAATTATGAGTGCGATGGGACTCTGAAAAAAAAATAAAAGGGGCGCCCAGGAAAGGGGGTAGATGGCGCCTACAGTTTATACAACCAAAGGTAATTGCACAGAATTGTTTTTAGCTGTTGAGCTTAGTGTTACGGGTTTTCTCTAACCCAACCCAATTAGCTACATTAGTAACCCAACACTATTAGCCTAAGCAACCAAAACCCTACTCCTTCAATTAAATTTTATGCTTCCCTCCTTCCTCCCTTCTCTCTCAAAATAGCGCCCCACCAAGGAAGAAGAGGCACACCATTTCGCCTCTACTTATTCTTCCATCACGCCAACGCAAGGCTAGCCGCGTATTCCCGCCGTATTAGAGAGTGTTCGCTATCCATTAAAGTGGACTCTTCCCCATAGATCGAATTGAACTCTGTCATCATCCCTCTCCTATTGGAAGGTTGTGCTACTGCTCAAGGTAAGGGGGAGCTATTGTGGCTAGGGATAGTTAAGGGAATGGGTGAAGAGGTTGTCCTTGAACCCCATTATTTGATAGTTGATTTAAAGAAATTCTGTTTTGAATGTTTATAAACGATATAATCATTGTTTTGAATGAATTATGTGGCTGCCACGACTGTTTATAAATGTTATAAGTGTTTAAAAAATTATGTTTTGTGGCCTAGAATGTTATTGAATTGTTAGAGCACTAAATTCATATGTCCATTAATGATTAAAATGATGAATTGTGAAGTTTAAGATTATATAAATGATTAAAATGGATGTTGTTTTTATGGCTATTGTTAATTGAAATATTAGAATAATTTGACTTGCCATGTTTACATATAATTCGTAGCGTTTCATTGTAAGGATATGCTGTTTTTGCTACGATGCTGTTTCTGTTTCTGTGTGCAGTTTACTGTTGCAAAAATTGATGTTTTTCTACAGAATTTTGTAGTTGTTGTTTCTGTTTTAGTATGCAGAATACTGTTGCAAAATTGCAGTTTTTTGTAGAATTTTGTAGTTGCTGTTTCTGTTCCTGTATCCAAATTAATGTTGTAAAAATTGCTATTTTTCTACAAAATTCTGTAGTTGCTGTTTTTGTTTATATTTTGCAGATTTCTGTTGTATAGGTTTATGTTATATAGAATTTCTATAGCTGCTGTTTCTGTTTTTCTACAAAAATATGCGAAACACGTTTTAAAGCGCAACGTTACTGTTGATGTTTTCTGAATATTTTAATTACATGACTAATTACATGTTGTTGCTATCTTTATGCTGTCCCTGTAATTTATTCTGTAATCTGCTTGTTAATTTGTGACGATGATTGTGAAAAGTCCACGTTTGTGGCAACGACCTTGAATGGATAAATGACCTTGTGTGCAAGTCACCTAGCTGTAAGTAGCCATAATGGGACTTGAGTCATTCATTGTGAGATGATCCTAGCCAAATGGGCCATGGTGGATTGTCGATGAAAAATTGAATTGTAATGTTCGGAGGAATCCCGACCTTGCGTGTATGATTGACATACCAAACCTTGTGATAGGATGGGGAAAGCATCATTGAAATGAATGGTGGAGGCCAACAAGAGTGAGCCTGTGTGGCAATATCTTGGCCTAGGGGGTGAGAAGCTCGAGTTTGTGGTCCCCGATAGTTTGAGTGTCGCGCCTTGGGTTAGGGGCCACTTATCACACTTAGCAACCCCGACCGTCACCGGACATTATCGCTCCTAGCCGAGAGTATGCGGTAACAGAGTAATCACCGCTGTAGTGACTTTCTCTAATAAACTAAATATATACTCCTAGGCGACTTCCTAAAGTAGTAGATGGTACCACATGCATATGAAGTAGTGTTGCTTGTATATGCATTTTTCTTGAGATAGCTATGTGACTCTGAGAATGGTGAATTTTATCTGTGAGTGCTTATGGTTTTAAATGTGAGAGTTGTATAAAGTGCATGTAACGTGGTGCATATTTATATGAGTTTGGGTTTCCATAATTATAAATATATATATATATATATATATATATGTGTGTATATATATATATGTATACTATTTTATTCATTTATTTTCTCTAAATATCACCACAACTCAACTACAACGTACTCACCCCTCTTTGTTTGTATGTCTCTTTGTATTTTTCTTGTTTAATTGCAGATACTTCTAATCCTGGAGTTAGTGGCTAAACTGAAGAACTTGAGTGTCTGCTGAATTTTATTTAATGATGTCGTTTTTATTTTCTGCTGTGAAGTACGAATTTTCTTTTATTCAACTTGGGTTATGTATTAGCTCTGAGACAATGTGACAAAAATGTTTTCGGGGATTTATTTAGCTTTATCGGATTTGTTTCTAAATAAATACTTATTTTATTTATTTAATCAAAATGACTTGGAGTTTTTTTTTTTGAAATGTGATACTCTTGTAAGTTTAGGTGAATTAAGTTTTGTTACGTCGAATATATTTGTTTAAATTTTTACGCTATTTCCGCACGGTGCTATTTTAAACAAATAATTATTTCAAAATCAAATATGTATTAACTTTTATTTAAACAATTTTATTTTATTTCAAGGGTTAAAGGTGTCACACTAAGTGGTATCGGAGCCAGGTTGGGTCTTACCGGACTGTGTATGTGTCTGTTATATTTCTCTGTGTGAACTCTGTGCATTGTTTGATTTTTATTGATTTAGTTTATGGGTTGACGTTGCTTGTTGCATCCAATTTTGGTTCTTGATTGGTGCATGAAGTAATGGCGGGCAAGAATGATAGAGCTTTAGCGGATGCACTCATTGCCATGGCTCGGGCCGTGCAAGGAGTCCAGAATAGGAATACTGATGCTGGAGTAGCCAAATTTAGGGGATTGGAACACTTCCAAAAGAATGATCTGCCTACCTTTATGGGTGGACATGACCTCGACGGTGCCCAGAACTGGATACAGGAGATGGAAAAGATCTTCTGTGTTGTGGCTTGTACAGATGCTCAGAAAGTGGATTTTGGCACCTTTAAGCTCGCTGAAGAGGCAGAATATTGGTGGGAGAGCAACCGTCCTCGTGTGGAAGCCGCACCTGGAGGAGTCACTTGGGAAGCCTTCAAAGAGATTTTCTTGGAGAAGTACTTTCCCGAGGACATCCGCAACCGGAAGGAAGCTAAATTCCTAAAACTGAAGCAGGGTAATATATCCGTAGCTGAGTATATCACTAAGTTTCAGGAGCTGTCTAGGTACTATTACCCATATGTGGGAGAAGCTAGTGAATGTTCTAAGTGTGTGAAGTTCATCAACAGACTATGACCTGAAATCAAGCTAGCCATCAACTACTAAAGGGTTTGACAGTTTCCTGAATTGATTCACTGCTGCAGGATGTGGGATGAGGGAAAAAAAGCTAAAGCAGCACACTACATGTCCATTGGCCCTCAAAAAGATAAGAAGAAAGACTTCTAGAATCGGGGAAAACCATACCCAGCTCCGACGGGACGATTTGGATTGAACCGTAATGGTAACCACAATCAGTCTTTCAACAAACCTGCGATAGAGAAGTTTGGTGGAGGTGGAGGGGGTTCTCTGACCCCTCTACGCTGCATGAAGTGTGGCAAGTTTGGACATATGTACCATGATTGTTCTGAGAAACAAGTGATCAATTTCAGCTGTGGGAATTTAGGATATATCGGTAGAGAATGCCCAAATCCGAAGAGAGAACCAAACGGGAATGGAGGACAGAAATCACAATCCAACCGACCCGAGTCAACGGGATGAGTCTTGCTCTCAATGTGACTGAAGCCTCTATGTCGAAATCTTATCCAAGGTACGTGCTTCATACATGGAAATCCTTTATTAGTACTTTTTGACTCTGGTGCTACGCACTCCTTTGTGTCATGTGATTGTGTGAAAAATCTAAATTTTCCTGTTTCATCCCTACCATGTGAGCTTGAGGTTGAGACACTAGCTAATGGTAAATTCCGAACCTCTCTTGCCTGTTTGAACTGTCCTTCATCCATAGGTGATAAGGAATTTGTGATTGATTTGGTATGTTTGCCTTTGAGTCAACTTGATGTAATCCTTGGCATGAATTTGTTAGCTACTAACCAAGTCATCTTGAATTGTTTTGAAAAGAACGTTTGGATTCCTAAATCTATTGAGCCCAAAGATCATCGACTCTTAACCGCTAACCAAGTACATGCATGTTTGAAGGAAGATGCCCAAGTATAAATGATGATAGCCTCTCTAAAAATCGAAGACCAAGTCAGGATAGATAGTATGCCTATAGTGAGTGAGTACCCCGATGTGTTTTAGGAAGTGCAAGAGTTGCCTCCTGAGAGAGAGACAGAGTTTACCGTAGACTTAGTACCAGGTACCGGGCCCATATCCATAGCTCCTTATAGGATTTTCCCCATAGAACTAGCTGAGCTTAAGAAGCAGTTGGAGGAGATGTTAGAAAAATAGTTCGTGAAGCCAAGTGTATCCCCATGGGGTGCACCAATGTTGTTAGTCAAGAAAAAGGATGGGAGTATGAGGTTATGTGTAGATTACCGCCAGTTGAACAAGGTAACTATTAAGAACAAGTATCCTTTGCCTAGGATAGACGATCTCATGGATCAGTTGATTGGAGCCTGTGTGTTTTCTAAGATAGATCTTAGATCAGGATACCACAGATCCCTGTTAAGTCTGAGGACATTCCAAAGACTTCATTCAGAACCCTTTAAGGGCACTACGAGTATCTAGTTATGCCATTTGGTGTAACCAATGCTCCTGCCGTGTTCATGGACTACATGAACTGAGTCTTCCACCCATACCTTGATAAATTTGTAGTGGTCTTCATAGATGATATCCTAGTGTACTCTAAGAGTAAGGACGAGCATATTGAACATTTGGGAATAGTATTACAGACCATTAAGGAGAAGCGGCTTTATGCCAAGCTATCTAAGTGTGAGTTTTGGTTAGAGGAAGTGAGTTTTCTAGGACATGTGATCTTTGAAGGGGGAGTAGCAGTAGACCCATCCAAGGTTGAAACAGTGTTGAAATGGGAAGCACCTAAGTCAATGACTGAGATTAGGAGTTTCTTAGGCCTAGCAAGCTATTACCGTAGATTCATAGAGGAATTCTCTAAGTTAGCCTTACCCTTGACAATGTTGACTAGAAAAGGAAAAGCTTTTGTCTGGGATGCTCAGTGTGAGAATGGATTCCAGGAGTTAAAGAAGAGGCTGACTTCTGCCCCAGTTTTAGTGCTAACTAATCCGAGCGAACCTGTTGAAGTGTATTATGATGCATCTAAGTTAGGACTCAGAGGTGTGCTTATGCAAAATGGACAGGTAGTGGCTTATGCCTCTAGCCAGTTGAAAACCCATGAAAGGAACTACCCCACTCATGATTTAGAGTTAGCCGCTGTGGTGTTTGTGCTGAAAATATGGAGACATTACTTGTATGGTTCTAGTTTTGAAGTGTTTAGTGACTGTAAGAGCCTTACGTATCTCTTTGACCTGAAAGAATTGAATATGAGGTAGCAAAGGTGGATAGAGTTTTTTAAGGATTATGATTTTGGGCTTAATTATCACCCTGGCAAAGCCAATGTAGTGGTCGATGCTTTGAGTAGGAAGTCCCTACACCTTTCAGCTATGATGGTTAGAGAGATGAGTTTGATAGAGGAGTTTAGAGATCTGAGCTTAGTTTTTGAGGTCACTTCTAAGAGTGTGAAACTAGGGATGTTGAGAGTCACTAGTGGATTGTGGGAGCAGATCAAGGAAGGTTAGAAGACTGGTCAACATCTTTTAGATCAGAAGGAGCTTATCACTCAAGGTAGGGACATAGGTTTTAGTGAAAGGACCAATGGAATTTTGAGATTTCAAGGTAGGATTTGTGTACCTAATGTTCCTGAGCCTAAGAGAATGATTTTAGAAGAAGGGCATAAGAGTAGCCTAAGTGTTCACCCTGGAGCCACTAAGATGTACCAAGACCTTAAGGGAATTTTCTGGTGGCCTGTAATGAAGAAGGAGGTAGTGGAAGTTGTACAAGCCCGTCTGACTTGTCAGAAGGCCAAGATAGAGCACCAAAAGCCATCTGAGTTCTTATAACCCTTAAGTATTCCTGAATGGAAATGGGATAATATAGCCAAGGACTTTGTATCAGGACTCCCTAAGATTTCCACTGGAGTAGATGCCATTTGAGTTGTGGTGGAAAAATTGAGAAAGTCTACACATTTCATCACCGTGACTATGGAATACCCCTTATAAAAGTTGACCAGGTTGTACATTAAGGAAGTAGTGAGGTTACATGGTGTACCTTCTAGTATCGTGTTTGACAGAGACCGCAAGTTTAGCTCTAGATTTTGGGGAAGTTTACATAAGGCTTTAGGAACCAATCTCAAGATGAGCTCTGCTTAACATCATCACACTGACGGTCAGTCTAAGGGAACCATCCAATCTTTAGGGGACTTGTTGAGAGCTTGTGTCTTAGAACAAACTGGTAGTTGGGATACCTTTTTACCTCCCATTGAGTTTATCTACAACAATAGCTACCACTCCAGTATTAGGATGGCATCCTATGAATCCTTGTATGGTAGGAAGTATAGGACTCCCTTGTGTTGGTATGAGACCGGTGAGAACCTTGTGTTAGGCCCTGAGATAGTTCAACAAACCACTGAACAGATTAACATGATTCAAGATAAGATGAGGGCCACTCAAAGTAAGTAGAACAGCTATCATGACAAGCAAAGAAAAGATTTGAGATTTGAGATTTGAGGAGTGCGATCATGTATTCTTAAGAGTCGCTCCTAAGGCTGGGGTGGTCATGTAATGAAGTCGAAAAAAACTTACCCCTCATTTTATTGGTCCCTACCAAATTTCGAAAAAGATTGGGGAAGTTGCTTACCAAATTGCTTTACCACCTTTCCTTTCAAACCCTCATAATGTCTTCCATGTGTCTCAACTCCACAAATATGTCCATAACCCTACTCATATAACTGAGCTTGATGAGGTACCATTGAAAGAGAATCTTACCTATGAGGTACTACCAAGGAGGATTAAGGATTGATAGGTTAAGCAATTGAGAGGGAAGGAGGTCCCATTGGTCAAGGTCATTTAGGGAGAAGCCAATGAAGAGAGTGCTACTTGGGTGCTTTAGAGTCTGATGTAAGCATCTCATCCACACTTGTTTGACCATGGAAAGTTTTGAGGACGAAACTTCTTGTAAGGGAGGATGTAACAACCCTCATTTTTTTCTTTTCTTATGATAATTATTTTAATTGTGCGTGTAACACCCCGAATTTACCACTGGGCTTTACCACTTTGGGATTTACCGCTGGGATTTACCGAGTATGCAACGCATAGGACTTCTCCACACCCCTTTTGGTGGAGTTTTTGCCTCCCCAAGGATTCGAGCCATGTACTCTCAAGCCTTAAGTACAAGGTTTTCGAACCCCTGGTACCAGGGGTTCAAAAACCTTGTACTTAAGGCCCCAGAGTACATGGCTCGAATCCTTGGGGAGGCAAAAACTCCACCAAAAGGGGTGTGGAGAAGTCCTATGCGTGATAGCAGCTGGCACTGGCAGCCCAAAGTGGGACCCAGGGTATTACAATAAAAGGCGCCTTTTATTATAACACCCCAGATTTACCACTAGGCTTTACTACTTTGGGATTGTAACACCATGGTGATACCAGGCGTTCAAAAACCAAGTACTTAAGGCCCCAGAGTACATGGCTCGAATCCTTGGGGAGGCAAAAACTCCACCAAAAGGGGTGTGGAGAAGTCCTATGCGTGACAGCAGCTGGCACTGGCAGCCCAAAGTGGGACCCAATAGGCCGTGTAGCATATGTGGATGATTAAATTATTATTTTTTTATTGTAATTATTAGTACAATTACTTTGAATCTTATTTATTATAATTATGACGTGCGACAGGATTCTAAAAAAAATAAAAGGGGCTGTTAAAAAAGGCGATAGATGGCGTCTAGAGTTTATACAGCCTAAGGTAATTGCACATAATTTTTTTTAACAGTCGGGCTTAGTGTTACGGGTTTTCTCCAACTAAAACCCTACTCCTTCAATCAGATTTTATTTTTCTCTCCTTCCTCCCTTCTCTCTCAAAATAGCGCCCCACCAAGGAAGAAGAGACACACTACCTCTGCTCATTCTTCCATCACGCCAAAGCAAGGCCAGCCGCATATTCCCATCGTATTAGAGAGTGTTCGCTGTCCATTAAAGTGAACTCTTCTCGTTAGGATCGAATCAAACTCCATCATCATCCCTCTCCCATTGAAACGTTGCGCTACTGCTCAAGGTAAGGGGGAGCTATTTTGGTTGCGGATATTTGAGGGAATAGGTGAACAAATTGTCCTTGAACCCCGTTGTTTGATAGTTAATTTAAAGAAATTCTGTATTGATTGTTTATAAACAATATAATCATTGTTTTGAATGAATTATGTGGCTGCAAGAAAGTTTATAGATGTTATAAGTGTTTAAAAAATTATGTTTTGAGGCCTAAAATTTTATTGAATTTTTAGAGCCCTAAATTCATATGTCCGTTAATGATTAAAATGATGAATTGTGAATTTTAAGATTATATAAATGATTAAAATGGATGTTGTTTTTATGGCTATTGTTAATTGAAATATTAGAATAATTTAACTTGCCTCGTTTACATTTAATTCGTAGCGTTTCGTTGTAAGGATATGTTGTTTTCGTCATTATACTGTTTCTGTTTCTGTGTACAGTTTACTATTGCAAAAATTGTTATTTTTCTGCTGAATTTTGTAGTTGCTGTTTCTGTATGTAGATTAATGTTGCAAAAATTGCTATTTTTTGTAGAATTCTGTAGTTGTTGTTTTTGTTTCTAATTTGCAGATTTATGTTGTATATGTTTATGTTACGTAGAATTTCAATAGATGTTGTTTCTGTTTTTCTGCAAAAATATATGAAACACGTTTGAAAACGCAGCGTTACTATTGATGTTTTCTGGATATTTTAATTACATGACTTATTACATGTTGTTGCTATTTTTATGTTGTCCCTGTTATTTATTCTGTAATCTACTTGTTATTTTGTGCTGATGATTGTGAAAAGTCCACGTTTGTGGCAATGACCTTGAATGGATAAATGACCATGTGTGTGTAACACCCTGTTTCCTGAGCGCTACTGTGCAACCAATCTAATGCTGAAAAACATTTAATGCTTATATGCTTTCAGTAAAAAGTATTCTTCTGTATTTCGCAATGGAAAATAGGAGTAATTTTTTTCTTCTTTTTCGTCCCTTTGAAACCCTTCTAAAAGTTGAGACATAAATAGTATTGTAACTTTCTAAATGATGCCAAATCAGTCTTTTGTAAATATCAGAGTATATCACATCACAATTAATACTTTAGATCACATAAGACATAACATCATCATTTTGCACTGAGGCGAGTTTTTCGAAGAGCGTAATTAAAAGCAATAAGTAATTACGCAAATAATCAAAACAAAACCCTAAGCTAAACTGGCCAACAACTATAACTCTTACTGATAAACCGTTCGGCAAGATCAAGACATAAAGCACTCAGAGGAATCTTCCTCCATTAACTTATTTTTCAATGCTCCTGGAAAGACGAAACAGTAGCAGCTATGGAACTCCATCTGGAAGTGACATTCATAAGAATGTCCAATCCAACAACAGTGCAAGGGTCAATTCTTTGTCCACGAGATTATCATAGGATATATATATATATATAGGGGGTCGTAAGCAGAAGAGGAAAATTAAAGGGAAAAACTGAATGGAAAGTAGGAAGCAGACGGACTACTCAAAACATAAACAAGAGTATGAACAGAAATAGACTGCAAGAAACTTAAAGACAGAAATTAAAAATGCATGAGCCAAGGGTAGGCGCACTCTTTCTTGGAGAAATTTAAAGATGCATGAATGAACTGAAAAATAAAAGACAGGAAAAGAAACTGAAACTCGAAACTTAGATTGAAAGATTGCAAGTACAGAGTGTCTCTCACTAACCTCTCTTTAGAACATGAGAAAATAAAACTGGAATTTTAAACGGTACCTAACAATGAAACCTATGTACCATATTTATAGGAAAATAAAAATTACTATTCCGCTACAGTAAAAACACTTTTACTATTCCGATGCAGTAAAGTACTACAGTACCGTCAGACTTTTTTTTATTTGCTGTAAAAGTACTTTTACTATTCTGTTGCAGTAAAGTGCTACAGTAACCATCAGACTTTTCTTCTTTTTTTTTTTTTGAAATTGAGCAACGTAATATTACTACAAAGTTTGGACAATTGCAAGTAGTCTGATCGTCAGTCTATTGTTTGGTAGCTGGATTGATGGAAAGATAGATTCCAAGATAGTGTGTTGCCATTTTTTATGGCTCCATCCTGTTTTGGAGATTGTGAAGTTCAACGTCGTCGAAGTCATTTTCTTCCACTGAGTCTTCTTCAAAATATTCTTGATATTTGATATCTTCAAATAATGAAGAATAGGTATTTGGGAAAGGCATAGTAATCTCTGTCGAAAGACATTGATTAAATGTCCATAACTTGTAAATAGGAGATTCTCCTATAAGCTTCAGATTGGTCCATCCTATGGGTGGGAGAAATACTTTTTCAATTAATTCTTTTCTTAACCAGAAAGAATTAATAAATGCTCTGCTTTGTACTGGCCAATTGAGATGTGGAATGAAGGGGGCAGTACTAGCAATAAAATGATGATTTGCTTGTATTGGAAAAAGACCATTGTTGGATGGAAGTGATGACTTAACTTTGAAAGTAACCCTTCCAGCTCTTTGGATGATTGTTGATGCAAACAAGTAGAGTTTTTCTGGACCAAAAACTAGATGACCAGAATCGTTAGTCCAAAACTGATCTAACATTCCTAAATCTAACCAAGTCCAAATTGTATAAACTTTTCTCTAATATTGAATTGGAGAATAAGACAAAAGACTGATTCTGGCTTTTAGAATTCCAGTAAAGGCATGTTGTTTTTCTTCACCATCTTCTGGTTGATTGGAAGGGAGTTTGACATGTCCCATGGGTTGGCAAACATAGATTCCTTGGGCCTAAGTATTTCCTTCAAAGATATCCCAAAGACAATTTTGGGCATCAATAAAATCTTAGAAAATTGAGTCGTGTAGTTTCTTCTGGATTAAAATATTAACTTGAAAATTCCCATGATTTGTTAATTGTCTGATGATTAAAGAAGTCTGTAGGATAAACTTCTTCTTCAAGTCTTCATGATTGTTGCAAAAATTCCTCAATTTGTTGAACTCTTTAAGCAAAATTGAATATTTTTTAGTTAAACACTCATTCTCTCTGGACAGTGTTTGATTGATGGTTTCAAGTGTTTGAATTCTCTCGGAACTCTTATCACTCAAATGATTCACATATTCTGAAGAGTTTATATTTTCCTCAGGATGGTAAATGACCTTATCCTTGAGTTTGAGATTTTAAAAATTCTTTTGTTGAAATTGTGGATCAATAAAGAAATTAGATCCAACCTTTTGTATTAAATGATTTAAAGCATGATTATAATTGTAAAAACCTTTGAAAATAGGGTTTTCAAAATTTGTAATTTGCCTTTTTATATCATTAAAATTATGATATAAACCAGGACTTGGACCTTTAGTCAAAGCGTAGCAAGAAAATGCTTTTCCTAAAGGTTTTTGCTCAATTTTTGAAAAATAAACTGCAAGAGAGTTTAGGCTGTTGAATTTACCTTCTGTATCTCTAGATATCCAAATGTTATCTAGAATACAATTTTGGATCGGGTCAAGATTTATTCCCTTAGGAGGAATAAAACCTTTATTAGAATCTGCTGGAAGTATCGGAAGTTCATATCTTCCAAACTTCATTCTTGAATTGATAACCTGCAAATCAGAACTCAAATCTTCTTTTGCTGGGTTAGTATAACTAATAGGATTGATATCAAAATTTCTGATAATGGGAGTTTTCAAAAATTTGAAAATAACAGATTGTCCCATGTGCTGGGTAATAATCCCATCCTCAGTGGTTTGATAAGGGAAAAGTGATCTAATGAACGGTGTTCCCAAGATTACTTTATTATTTATATTTTTAACCAGTAAGAAAGAGGTTTCAATCTTAAGACCCTGGTTTTCAATTGTAACAGAAGATAATTTGTAATTTATTTTTAACTTAGAGCCATTAGCAGTACTGAGTTGTTCAGAGGTTTTTTCAAAATACTTAGTGGGAATTAACCCTTCTAAGATACAATTTGAGTCAGCTCCGGTATCAAATAGGGCTGTGGTCTTAAGAACAAATTCTCCAATAAGAATTTTAATGTAAATATAAAATTTTTGAATTTTAACATAGTTGATTATTCCTAAAAAATCATCAACTATGTCAATTTATAAAGGGTTTTCTTTTTCTTGAGAATTGAAAACAGAAGCTTCAGATTGGGCTTCCACAGAAGAAGACTTGGCAGTATTTTGATCATCGTTATCAGACTCAAACCAACTATTTTTCCAGTGATCTAAGACTAATTGATGTTCAGATTGCTTTTGTTTCAATTCTTTGATTTCAAATTTTAAATTATCGATATCAAATTGAAGGTCTTGGATAGTAACCAGCTTAGCACTAGTTTTTTCTAGTCTCTTAAAAGTATCTTTGAGATTGAACTTATTAGTGACCAAAGGATTCTTGGAAGGTTTAGTCACTAAAGAAGATTTTAATTTTTCAAGATACTTCATTTTTTCTTGAGGGTCAGGGATAGCATTAATGGCTTCGAAAAGGAGATCTTGCTCTTTAGTTAAGACATTAACCTGACTAGATGATTAATATAAATCATCATCGTGAATTTGGTTGAGGTTTTCAGAGAATTGATCAGAAGATTCTTCAGTGGAGTAATCTTCTTGAGAGGACCCAATTAATAAATTATTAATCTTATCCTCAATATCTTGGTCAAGGTTTAAGGCTTTGATTTTTCCCTCTAACCTACAATATCTACTAATGTGACCTGATTTGCCACATTTGTAACAAACAATTTTATTCTTAGGTTTGGTATGAGAATTGTTTTTCTCGTAATTGTTCTTAACAAATGTGTCATGAGATTTTGGTTTTGTTTTAACAAAACGCTCTTTCTTATAATATTGAGGTTTGGGAAGACCATAATGGTGTTTTGGTTTGGGCTTAGGTCTGGGATTTTTAGCATAGGGCAACCCAAATTGTTCACAGAAAGTACCCAAGTCCCTACGGGTCTGGGCTTTCTCTTTTTCTAGTTGCTGTTGGATTTTGTCATCTTGACAGATCTTGAGTGCGACCTTTTGGATTATGGCAATTAGTTTTCCATAACTTAATTACTCATAGGGAATTTCTGAATTGGGGTTTTGGCTCCTAAGTTTTTCTCTAACTTTGTCGCCAAGGGATTTGGGATGACCGGCTATGAATTTTTCTTTCCAGAAAGCTTGTTGGCTGTCTTCTCTAGTGTAAACTCTGGTTAAGAAAGTATCTTTATACCATCTAAAATCTCCTAAAGATTTACACCTAAGATTGGATAATAGCTCTGCAGATCGATCTTTAATTAAGGAGGGATCTCCAATGAAATGTTGAGCTATTGTAAAGATCAAAGTATTGACAGCATCTGGGATAGTTGCTTCATTTTCTAAAATTGGAGTACCATCATAATCTACTTTGATAGCGCTAAGAATTGAATGTTTTTCATTTTCAGTGAGATAGTTATCCCACCATCCTTTGAGTTGGCCACAGAAACCTGCAACAAGTATTTCTACTATCATAGTTTCTGGACAATCATTTGAAGTTTCATATGTCGTAGCTACCATGGTCATATGTTGGAGGATTTTGGTTATGCCATACTCATTTTCACCATCTATGTTCCATTCATAGACGTTGTTGGCACTAAAACTCTTAAAATTGGACTCTTTTCCTTCTTCTAAAAGGAGATCAGGAGCAGTGGCTCTAGGATAGTAGAGTTTAGTTGGGTTTTTCCAATTGAGTTTGGGACCAGTTATAACTGGGTTGATGTTAATCTTTTGATCATCATCGGTATTGATTTCTTCAGAACCAACAGACGGAGATTGTCTTATCATATTGACAGCTTTAGTGGATGAAGTTATAGAGGGTGGAATTTTAGGTGATTCAGGAATAACTAACTTGTACATATTTAATTGCTGATTGATCTTGGTAAGAAGCTCATCACTGGCTTCTTTAATTTCCTTCTTGATTTGTTTCCTAGGATTGGAAGCTTGTAAGTTTTTCTTGAGCTGTTTTGAAATCCTATAGGGATTAAACAAAGGTTTTTCTATTTGGTTGGAAGATGATGGCTTATCATCTTTGGAGGAGTCTAGAGGGGCTTTACCCTTCTGCTTCTCTCTTCCTTTGATTTCTCCTAAGATTTCTCCTAAAGTTTTGAGATACTTATTGGTTTCCATGAGATCTTTGATATCTCTGGCATAAACAGGACCTTCATCATTTCTGGTTTTGAAAGGAGAGGCCATACCAGGATTATTTTGATCTTTACTCTTAAGAGTAAAAGTTCCTTTAGGAGGAAGATCAGAATGGACTACTTGTCCTTCTTTTAAATGCCATGCCGTGATGACATCTAAGGTCTTACTACCTATCAATTGATTTTTGAAAGGGTATTTGATTTTCTTCTTAATAGCATAGGCATTGAACCAATCAAAGAAAGGGACGTTGAATTGGACTTGCTCTAGGAAAAAATAAAAATTTTCTTGAATTTCCTTTCTTTTGGTTCCTTGATAATGCTTGAAGAACCATTTTCTATGAGGAAACCACTCTTCAGATTTCATCTCTTTTCTAAGAGCTTCTTTATCAATAATAAACTCAGATGATATTACTTAATATCATAAGGTTCATTAAGGGAGAATGTTGGAGATTGGATGGTTCATTGGTCTTCTTCATCCTTTTGGTATGAAGTTCTTACAGGGGTTGTGGTTTCAAATCCTTGTAAGTGAATTGTTGATCCTTCATGGGAAGGTTCAGATTGATTTATATGGATTGATCTAGGAATAGATCTAAAGGCTGAAAGAGATCTCCTAGACCTGGCTGATTGGAAATCATTAGCAGAACTAACAGACCTAGAAAGAGAGAAAGAATTTCTCCTATCGAAGACTAAGTCTACTTGACCTGTTTGATGTTGGATTAAATCTTGAAATTCTGGGGTTATCCTAGGTAAGGCTGGAGTTGCCTTTTCTAAGACCCATTTGTCTGGGAGTGTGATATCACTCCACTGAATAGTCTTAGGCACAATAATATTGGCCTTACTATTGTTGGTCAGAAACAAAGTTATTTCTCTGTGTTTGTCACAATTGGTTTTAAGGAAATTGGACCTAATGGAGTTCATAACCTTATATTGAATTCTATAGATCAGGGTAATGGGTATAGATCCTTCCTTCATATCATACCCATGTAGTTTGACATTTAAATACAAAACATCGAGAATATTTTTGTCATCCAGACTTACTGTTAAATCCGGAAAGCAATTAAAGAATATTGGACCATGATTTAGGCTAGATTCAACTGTACCTAAGAGAGAGTCTTGAAAATGATTATGTCTTTTATCCCTTAGGCAGAAAAGAACTGCGACATCTAGAGATTCTCTAGTAAGGGGTTTCATACCAACTTGTACGCTTCCTATGTGTAAATAATTGTAATTTTTGGCTTGGTGTTCTTTGATGCTTTTATTAGAAAGCAGATGAATTTCTTCATCATCTTGTTGAATTTTGTATTTTTGTTCAACAGTTTTAATAACATAATTAGATTGTTTATGCCAAAAACTACCTTTTGTTTTGTAAAGATCTTCATCTTTAATTTTAGGAATATCCCAATCGTCTAAATCTTGATTGATATCTTCAAAACGAATTTCTTCTTTGAAGACTTTTTTGGAAAAATTGTGAGGTTGATAATCAGAAAGAGAGGAGGATGAGGGTTGAGAAGACTTGAAAGAAAGGCGAGAAGAAAGTGAACGTAACATGGTAAAATAAATAAACAAGTTCGCAAAGATAAACAAGTCTTCCTCACCCATTAGTATCATCACCATCACCTGGTACGTTAGAAATATAAATATTAACCTTGAATTAATAATTATTCTCTAAATTACTCATATAGGTTTAATCATACATATTTGTACCAGATCTAATAAAAGCTACCTCAATAATCTTCTTCAATAAAATAAGAACTTATTAAATTCTTTTAGATCTAATTCAAAGTCATCTCAAATCATATTGTTCATAAACCAAGGACAATTACCATTATTTAGATCTATCAAAAGCCACTCAAAAAATACTTATTTTTTACCAAGGTCTAGTAAAACCCTTTCAGATCTACAAAGTCTTTTTGATGATTAGGCCTATCACTATCCATCGGGACTTACAGCCTTATGTAAATGCAGTCTTACATAGATCTGAAAAATTTCTTTTTTGTCATTTTGGTAAAAAATAATATTAACATGAGCACTACCTACAGATCATAAATAATTTTAATTCCTTTTAATAATAATTTTAATAAACAATTTTTTAGTTTAGAACAATAAATGAGTTCTTAACAATAGATCCAGAAGAGATAATTTTCCTTTTATAAAACAATAAACACAAATAATCATTTCAGAAGAATATTGTGAGTACTACCAGCAGATCTGTACTTTAGTATGATTATACGTAACCAGTAACTCAGATAAGTAACACATGATTCAAGATCAATATCATATTCCTACTTCCCCATCAGGCTCTGATACTAAAAGGGGTCGGAAGCAGAAGAGGAAAATTACAGGGAAAAACTGAATGGGGAAGTAGGAATGTGATATTGATCTTGAATCATGTGTTATTTATCTGAATTACTGGTTACGTATAATCATACTAAAGTACAGATCTGCTGGTAGTACTCATAATATTCTTCTGAAATGAATATTTGCGTTTATTGTTTTATAAAAAGAAAATTATCTCTTCTGGATCTATTGTTAAGTACTAATTTATTGTTCTAAACTAAAAAATTGTTTATTAAAATTATTATTAAAAGGAATTAAAATTATTTATGATCTGTATGCAGTGCTCATGTTAATATTATTTTTTACCAAAATGACAAAAAAGAAATCTTTCAGATCTATGTAAGACTGTACGACGCAAGGCGGTAAGTCCCGACGGATAGGGCAGATAGGCCTAATTACTGTGCAGCACTTTGTAGATCTGAAAGGGTTTTACTAGACCTTGGTGAAAAATAAGTATTTTCTGAGTGCTTGACAGATCTGAATAATGGTAATTGTCCTTGGTTTATGAACAATATGATTTGAGATGACTTTGAATTAGATCTAAAAGAATTTAATAAGTCCTTATTTTATTGAAGAAGATTATTGAGGTAGCTTTTGTTAGATCTGGTACAAATATGTATGATTAAACCTATATGAGTAATTTAGAGAATAATTATTAATTCAAGGTTAATATTTATATTTCTAACGAACCAGGTGATGGTGATGATACTTACGGGTGAGGAAGACTTGTTTATTTTTGAATAAATTATTGTTTATTTTCTGTAATCATGTTTCGTTCAAGTTCTACCTGCTTTTCTCCTAACAAGTCCTCTCAATCCTCATCCTCTTCTCTTTCTAGTAATCAATCTCACAATTTTTCCAAAAAAGTCTTCAAAGAAGAAATTCGATTTGAAGATATCAATCAAGATTTGGATAATTGGGATATTCCCAAGATTAAAGATGAAGATATTTACAAAACCAAAAATGATTTCAATTTCAAAAGCCTTTGGCATAATCAATCTGATTATATTATCAAAACCGTTGAACAAAAATACAAAATTGAAAAAGATGATGAAGAAATTCATCTGCTTTCTGACAAAAGTATCGAAGAACACAAAGCAAAAAATTACAATTATTTACATATCGGTAGTGTTCAAGTTGGTATGAAACCCCTTACTAGAGAATCTCTAGATATTGCAGTTCTTTTCTGTTTAAGGGACAAAAGACACAATCGTTTTCAAGACTCTCTCTTAGGAACAGTTGAATCTAGCCTAAGCCGCGGTCCAATATTCTTCAATTGCTTTCCAGATTTAACTGTTAGTCTGGATGATAAAAATATTCTTGATATTTTATATTTAAATGTCAAACTCCATGGGTATGATATGAAGGAAGGATCCATACCCATTACCCTGATCTATAGAGTTCAATACAAGGTCATGAACTCTGTTAGGTCCAATTTTCTCAAAACCAATTGTAACAAACGCGAACAAACAACTTTATTTCTGACCGACAATAGTAAGGCCAATATTATTGTGCCTAAAACTATTCAGTGGAGTGATATTACACTCCCAGACAAATGGATCTTAGAAAAGGCAACCTCAACCTCACCCAGAATTACTCCAAAATTTCAAGATTAAATTCTACATCAAACAGGTCAAGTAGACTTAGTCTTTGATAGAAGAAATTCTTTCTCTCTTTCTAGGTCTGTTAGATCCACTAATGATTTTCAATCAGCCTTATCTAGGAGATCTTTTTCAGCCTCTAGATCCTCTAGATCTATTCCTAGATCCATCCATATGAATCAATCTGAACCTTCCCATGAATGATCAACAATTCACTTACAAGGGTTTGAAACCACAACCCATGTTAGAACTTCATACCAAAAGGATGAAGAAGACCAAAGATTCAATCTCCAACCTATTCCTCCGTTAATGAACCTTATGATATTAATGTAATATCATCTTAGTTTGTTATTGATAAAGAATCTCTTAGAAAAGAGATGAAATCTGAAGAATGGTCTTCTCACAGAGAATGGTTCTTCAAACATTATCAAGGATCCAAAAGGAAGGAAATCCAAGAAAAATTCTATCAATTCCTTGAACGTGTCCAATCCAATATTCCTTTCTTTGACTGGTTCAATGCCTATGCCATTAAACATAAGATCAAATACCCTTTCAAAGACAAGCTTATAGGACGTAAATTTTTAAGTGACATTACGACATGGCAATTAAGAGAGAGACAAGTTATCCAATCTGACCTTCCACCCAAAGCACCCTTTGCTCTCACGAGTAAAGAAAAAGAGAAGGATGTGGAAGGAATTCATGGTGAATTCCTTGAAAATATCAATAGAAATCAATCTATCAATATGATAGGGCAACTATCTTTACCTAGTGTTAAGAAAGTCAGACCCAAACCAAAACACTATTATGGTCCTCCTAAGCCTCATTATAGGAAAATTTGCAATTCCAATGATCAATTAGCTAATAAAACTCTTGAGAATTATGACTCTCATAAAAAACCTAAAACTAAAATTATTTGCTACACTTGTGGTAAACTTAGTCATAAGTATAGATTTTGTAGGATAGAAAGAAAAATTAAAACCTTTTACCTCAATCAAATCCAAAAAGATATTAACAATTTGTTAATAAATCCTTTTCAAGAAAATATAACTATCAATGAATCTTCTCAAAATAACAATCAGATCCATGATGATAATCTATCTGAATCTTCTAATCAGGTTAATATTTTAACTAAGGAACAAGATCTCCTTTTTAAAGCCATTAATGCCATACCTGATCCTCAGGAGAAAATAAAATATCTCGTAAAACTAAATTTTTCTAAGAATTCTTTAGTTTCTAACAAGCTCAGTCTCAAAGACAAATATAGTACCAAGTCTATTACCATTCAAGATCTCCAATTTGAAATCAATAATTTGAAAAAGGAGATTAAAAATTTGAAACAAAACAAATCTGAAGCTGAGACTTCAACCTCCAAAAAAGATGATAACTCCTTTCAATTAAACATAGTTGACGACTTTTAGGATTAATCAATTATGTTAAAATTCAAAAGTTTTATATTAACATTAGAATTCTAGTAGGAGAATTTGTCCTTGAAACTACAGCTCTCTTTGACACTGGAGCTGACTCAAACTGTATCTTAGAAGGGTTAATTCCCACTAAGTATTTTGAGAAAACTTCAGAGCAACTTAGTACTGCTAATGGTTCTAAGTTAAAAATCAATTACAAATTTTCTTCTGCTATAATTGAAAACCATGGTCTTAGGATAGAAACATCTTTCCTCTTGGTTAAAAATCTTAGGAACAAAGTGATTTTAGGAACACCATTTATCAGATTGCTTTTTCCTTATCAGACCACTGAAGATGGGATTATTACTCAACATTTGGGTCAATCTATTATTTTTAAATTCTTGGAAAAACCCATCATCAGAGATTTAAATCCAATTTCCTATAAAGAAAATCAAATCCATTTTCTTAAAGAAGAAATTTCTTTTAGAAATATAGAAAATCAATTACAACAATCTGGTACTCAACAAAAAATCAAATATCTTTTGGAACAAATTCAAACTTCCATTTGTTCGGATTTACCTAATGCTTTTTGGGAAAGGAAACAACACATTGTTGAACTTCATTATGAAAAAGATTTTCAAGAAAAACAGATCCCAACCAAAGCTAGGCCAATTCAAATGAATGAAGAACTCCTTCAATTTTGCCAGAAAGAAATCAAGGATTTATTGGAAAAATGCCTAATTCGCAAAAGTAAAAGTCCTTGGTCTTGTTCTGCATTTTATGTCAATAAACAAGCTAAAATTGAACGTGGAACACCTCGCCTTGTTATCAATTACAAACCGCTTAATCAAGCACTTTGCTGGATTAGGTATCCAATCCCCAATAAAAAAGACCTTTTAAATAGGTTACATAATGCTAAGATTTTCTCAAAATTTGACATGAAATCTGGATTTTGGCAAATCCAAGTCAAAGAAGAAGACAGGTATAAAACTGCCTTTACTGTTCGCTTTGGTTAGTATGAATGGAAAGTTATACTATTCGGTTTAAAAAACGCTCCTTCTGAATTCCAAAGAATAATGAATGACATTTTCATTCCTTATTCTAAATTTGTCATTGTTTATATTGATGATGTTTTAATATATTCCCAATCTATTGATCAACACTTCAAACATATCAGTATCTTTATCTCAGTGATAAAAAGAAATGGACTTGCTGTTTCTAAAACAAAAATTAATTTGTTTCAGACTAAAATCAGGTTTCTTGGTCATAACATTTATCAAGGGACCATTGTTCCTATCAATCGGGCTATTGAGTTTTCGAACAAGTTTCCTAATCAAATCATTGATAAAACTCAGTTACAAAGATTTCTAGGGTGTTTAAATTATGTCTCAGATTTCTTTCCACAACTTAGCAGTCTTATCAAACCTCTCCATGATCGTCTTAAAAAGGATCCTCCTCCTTGGACAGATGTTCATACTGATGTTGTCAAACAAATAAAAACTCAGGTCAAGAATCTTCCATGTCTTTATTTGCCTAATCCTCAAGCCTTTAAAATTGTTGAAACTGATGCCTCTGACATAGGTTATGGTGGCATTCTTAAACAAAGAATTTCTGACAAGGATCAAGTAATTGCCTTTACTTCTAAACATTGGAATCCAACATAATAAAAATATTCCACAGTTAAAAAAGAAGTTTTAGCAATTGTTTTATCTATTTCAAAATTCCAATCTGATTTATTAAATCAAAATTTTTTAGTTCGTGTTGATTGTAAATCTGCAAAAGACATTTTACAAAAAGATGTTAAAAATCTTGCATCAAAACATATTTTTGCCAGATGGCAAGCAATTTTGAGCATTTTTTATTTTGATATTGAATATCTTAAAGGCTCAGCAAATGCTCTCCCTGACTATCTCACTCGTGAATACTTACAGGGAAAAGAATAACATGTCCTCCAGGGTTTCTTCCTCTCGGGGAAGAGGTGGCAGAGGTAGAGGTAAGAATGATTTAAATGCTTTAGCTCCATCTTTTATTTCTAACCAAACTGGGTCTCCTACCCAAAATCAATCTGGATCTTCGATCCAAGCTCAATTTATTGGGTCATCAACCCAAAACGAAGCAATCCAGAAAAGTTCAGACCAATCCTCAAAACAAACTACCAAGCAAACCAAACAAGACTATGCCTTCCCAATTCAAACTCTCCTAGCCTTCCAAGAACAAGGCTTGACCAATTTACCTAAAAAGACTTGGGCCAGTATGGCTGAAGCAAACAGTGACCAAGATCTTCCATCTTTGGATCTCATGATCCAAAACCAAAAAACCCAAATTGTCCAAGCTAATCCAAAACCAATTCAGTTTAAATCTGCCAGTACTTCCAAAACACAATACATTCCAAAACCCAAATTCTATCCAGTTATAAGATTAGAACCTGAAAGCTGGGATGAAAACCCAATCAAAATTCCATCCAAAATATTTCCTCCCGGATTCCAATTTATTCCTATGGTTCATAATAAAACACAATTATTCTTTGAAAAAATTCTCGTGGATTCTGACTCGGTAGCCATCAAACACTACAAAGATCCTAGAGATGAGTCAATTACCACCCATTCTACCCTTCAAATCCTGAAAGTTCTTACACCTTCAGCTTGGGGACAGAATCCTAGTAAACCCAAAAAAATTTCAGATTTTTATGATCCAATTGGTTACACCTACTGGGATTACATCAAGGCCTGGGATTTCATGATTCTAAGTTTACAAAATAATTCATTCAAACATTCCTGGTTAATCTACTTTAAAACAGGAAACAAGTACTCTTTTCCAAATTGGTTCCTCCAATGGTGGAATTTCTTTGGCCCAATACCTGATATCTTTCCTACTGAAGTTCAAGAAGGATTCCAATTATTTGACAAAAAATTTACTAGTGAGTTTGATAATCTGCCAATTTTATTAAACTTTTTTCTCAAATTCTCTTTGTCATGGGTATTTTCCTGGCAATACAAGTTGGTGGGTAGTTGAATCCCAGAAATTATGGCACTACTCCAGAAGCAAGCCTTCGTCAAATGGTGGTCCAACTTTGATGGATCAAAAGCATCTCAAGACAATGTAAAAATTTGGTTTAAAAATAATCCAAAATTTTTGAAGTTTGCAGAACTAAGCACCTGTCTTCTTCTCAATCAAAAGGCACATATTGCGGCTGCACTTGCTGCCTCATCATCGGAAGAAGATGTTTTACACAACCTTCAAAACATTGTCCAATTTTTACAAAAGAAATCCTCAGACCAAGAAAAGGGTAAGCAAGACTTACCATCATCTTCGTCCAATCAACCAAAAAAGAAGGGAAAGAAAAAGAAACAAGTCCTTCCCTCTTCTTCTGAATTGTCTACAGAAGACCCATTTTACAAAAATGAAGACAACTGTTTTGGAATCTATTCTCCGATTAATTCTGATGAATAGCAACCTGTCAGAAATCAATCATAATGTCAGAAGACTCAAATTTTCAATTATTGTAACTTTACTATTTGGTACTGCAGCATTTTTTACTTTTTACTGTAGCCAATAGTTCAATTTGATTCCGGTAACTTACCGGAACTGTTCAAACAGTTCAATTTTCAATTCTATAAATAGGGTGCGTAGGTTTCATTGTTAGGCACCATTTAAAATTCCAGTTTTATTTTCTCATGTTCTAGAGAGAGGTTAGTGAGAGACACCCTGTGCTTTCCTCTGTTCTTCAATCTTTGTACTTGCAATCTTCCAATCTAAGTTTCAAGTTTCAGTTTCTTTTCCTGTCTTTTATTTTGCAGTTCATTCATGCATCTTTAAATTTCTGCAAGAAAGAGTGCGCCTACCCTTGGCTCATGCATATTTAATTTCCGTCATTTACTTTCACTTTTTTACTTTTCTGCAAACACACACACACTTATGCATATTTAATTTCTGCAAGAAAGAGTGCGTCTACCCTTGGCTCATGCATTTTTAATTTCTGTCTTTAAGTTTCCTGCAGTCTATTTCTGTTCATACTCTTGTTTATGTTTTGAGCAGTCCGTCTGCTTCCTTTTTTCCATTCAGTTTTTCCCTTTAATTTTCCTCTTCTGCTTCCGGCCCTATTGGTATCAGAGCCTATAAAGTGGCAAGGAACTCTCACTCCTGTAAAGTAGGAAGGGAGGCTCTCCGACTTACCCGACGTTGTACATGTTGGCTAGCTGATAGGTGCCTTGAGGCTGCCACGGGCAAGCGCTTTGTCCGGCAGTGAACCAGGGGTAATGTCCTGGGCTCCTGTCGTGAATGGGTGGCTCCCCGCTTACACTCAATGATATATATATATATATATATATATATATATATATAATACAACAACATGCCTTTATATACATATACATATTTAATAGACCGCATGCATCATCATGGTATATCAAGCATTTGCATGTGAACAGAAAAATCAGACAATAGATCAACGATCCAATCATCACATAACAGATTCATCAACAATTCATCACATGTCATAAATATGGTTAGTGTAACACCCCGAAGTCCTATTCATGCTTTATTCTAATAATTAGCCAAACTCGCGTAATTAACGGGTATAAAAAAATACGAAGGAATTAAAATTGCAACATGAATAAGACTACGACGCGCTACGGTGAAATAATACTAAGTGTTTCACATGCAGGTATATAGATAAGTACTTACTATCAGAGTGCAAAATGCGTAGTGTAGATAGTAATGATACAGTTATCCTAAAAAGAAGTAAACCTGGGAGGCTAACCTGATGCCTCAACTAAACAAAACAGTAAAACATAGACATAACATAGTATCAAAACTCCTGGCCAACAAATAACCAAACACCTCAGCGAGGGAGAAACTGAGAGCTCCCACTTTGAGAACCCGCCCGCCTAGGAAACAAGCACCGATAGTCATGAGCTGTCGGGTGGCGAGAAGGACCAGATGTCGCTCCACTCCCACGCCTCGATCGTCCACGGCGGCTAGACTCGCTGTGATGGCTAACAAGTCGCACCGGCATTGACTGAGGAGGTATCGGAGGATAACCTCCGTAACCAAAGCCTGGTGGAAACCCTGGAGCCTGCCACATATGCTGAAGTGGTAGTCTCTGACATATCTGGAAGTCTCCTGAAAAGCTGGCTATAGGAAAACCTGGAATCCTGAAATAGATGGAGATGGTACCCGTATAGATCACTGTCTGACGCACATGGTCAATCTCCCACCCCATGCCGTCGAAATCATGGTACTGAATCTCAAAATCACCCCATACGGGGATCCGTGGGGGAAGGAGCATCGACGGGTGCATCAGTGTAAACTGCTCCATCGGGTGCTGCTGCGATTGCATCCTCCTCCTCAACAAATTCTAACATACAATAATACATATACACACAGACATACAAAGACAGGGAGGTAAGAATAACACAATCATTAAAAAGCGGGAAATGCATAGGTAGAATGAATGATTGACAAACTAGACAAACAAGCACATATAAACAAATATGACCTAGCTACCCACTTACACTTACTCCCATGTCTCTCAATGAATAAATGAGTTGTGCGCTTCGGCATCTTTTCTTTCTATTGTCACTGTACTCTCCATTTCCGTTAGGAATACTTATTGGCGAACCTTCTTTCTGTTAGGTTTCCGTCCCCTATTTCCGTTAGGGACTCCCGTCTCCCTTTTTCGATAGAGCACGGGGCGACACTAGCCTAGTCCACGAGGTATTCCCCTTTTCTGTTAGGAATCGTCCTCCCTCTTTTCTGATAGGGATGTCCGTTTCCCCCTTTTTCCGATAGGGAACGGAGTGGATCAAACCTACTAGGTGAGATATCCCCCATTTCCGTTAGGGATTCTCTCCACATCACATTCCCGTCAAGAATGGAGTGGTTACTAATGCAATATCATGTGCATGCATCTCAACACATCATAATCATATGTCTCACATCAGATTATGCACACATTCACAGATATACCCTTTTTATCATATTAATGCATATTAGAAACTATACTCAGGCATATAGTATGCTAAGGCAACATACAACACATATTCCACATAATACACCTTTAATCATGTCACCCTAAGCATGTCACTATTCACATAGAGCACATATGCCACATCTCACAGTTTAGCATATTATCAGACAATCAAATTTAATAGTAAAATAATCCTAAGTTAGTTGATAGGTCTACCACGCCTATCCTTAGAGGTGGCATACCGTAACCCCTATCCTTAGGTGTTACTGACATCAACCCCTAGGAGGGTTTAGGTCACCCTACACATGCCAAACAGTCATATCTACAATACAGAACCCAATAAAAGTGCATTCTTTCCCCCCACCTGGTAATAAAAGCACTTGGAAGAAGACTGAACACCGGGACGTAACCATGAACTCACCAACAAACACACCAACACTCCCGCACTATGATCTGGTTCAGCCAACAACAAGAAACAAGTTCAGAGTTACCAACAATGTTACCAAACAGTCCAGAACATCCACAGCTAACCTGAAACACACAAACGCACTCGGATTAGAATTAGGGCAACTAATGAACTAATTAAAACACCAAGAAAGAACACGGCCAGGGGCTGGTCTTCCAGTTCCAGAACCATAACTTACCCAAAAATAACTCCAGACAAGCTTCCACAGTCAACTGGTACCCGTACTATTGCCAAAACCGTAAAATATGAAGAATAGGTAATGAGGGACCATTCAAACTAACAAGTCTACCACGAAAACAGAGCTGGGACATGAAGAACAGAGACTCCTATCTCTGTTTCGTGACCCATGGAATCTCCTCGGGGAGTTCCGGTAAAACCCTAGCTCGTTCGGTACCCGCACGGTCAAACCGGGGTCCAAACCACAGTCAGATTAGGGTTAAGAACAAGAATCAATCTAAGATTAAGAATTGGCAAACTGAAATAGAGGTGATCAGAGGACAAGTTTAGAGTTTACCTCGATGAAACGGAGATCGGAGATAAGCGCTAACAAGCTCGAACGGCAACAGACGAATTAGCACCGCCGGATTGAAGAACGAATGAACAAGATTGCTTTGGATGGATCACCAAAAATTGGAAACCCTAAAAAATGCAGGTCTCAGGTTGAAAGTGATGCTCTGGACGTAAAAATGAAGAAGGAGTTGAAAAAACTGATCTGGGGGGTTAATTGCCTTAAACAGGAAAATTTCCCTACACAGGTGCGCGCCACGCGCATTCCCCAGCGTCTCGGGTGCGCGTCGTGCGCATCGTTACAAACAGCTTCTGTCTCCTCGCGCGTCACGCGCGCTTGAGCGCGCGCCACGCGCACCGTTCAGAGGAAACTTCGTCCAGAAGTTTGCTGCTGCATGCGCGCTGCGTGTCACGCTGACTCAGCTGCTGGCCCATGGTGCACCAGCGCGCGTCACGCGCATTCGTAGGCATAGCAGGCGCGCGTCACGCGCTCCTGCACACACTTGTCCGTTTTCGCGCGATTTCTTCGATTCCGACTTCCGTGCAATCCTGAACTTGATACCCTAACACTTAAACATGATTCCTAACACAAGAGGATATCAAATGGACTTAAGAACAAAGGTTTTAAGCCTCATATACTCGTCTGAAAACTCTCACTCGCTCAAAGGTACGAACACCTAAAAGCCCTAATCTCAACTCCGATCGTTCTCAAACTTAACCAAGGTTTCATGACTCAAACCAAAACCTCATAACACACTATACCAAACTCAAATAACGTATCAAACCTCAAAACATCCTTTCACACAACACAGAAAGCGAGCATACCGCCAAAAGGCCAAACATGCAGTCAAAACACACTAATCCCTACCTAGGGCACACAAATACACTTAGTCACACATAAACACACATTAAGCAAGATTAGAAAAATGAGGATCTTATATTACCACCCCCCCTTAAAAGAGATTTCGTCCCCAAGATCACGCACCTGAAATTAAATGAGGATACTGCTGACGGATCCCACTTTCACGCTCCCAAGTCATGTCACCTGTCACCTCATCCCACAGAACCTTAACCAAAGGAATAACTTTACCATGAAGTTCCTTCATCCTCCTATCTAAAATCCGAAACAGGCAACGCTTCATACTCTAAGTTCTCTTTCAATTGTATTGACTCGGGTCCAAGTATATGGGATGGATCGAAAAAATATTTGCGAAGTTGTGAAACATGAAAAACATCATGAAGTCTGGAAAGATTAGGTGGTAAGGCCATATGATAAGCTACTGGGCCAATCTTACAGAGAATTTGAAAAGGTCCAATGAATCTAAGGGTTAGCTTTCTAGATTTGATGGCTCTGCCAATTCCAGTTCTTGGTGTCACTCTCAGAAAAACATGGTCTCCTTCCTGGAATTCTAAAGGTCTCATCCTTTTGTCGCTATAACTCTTCTACCTATCTTGTGATGCTTTCATCTTCTCTCTAATCTTCCTAACTTGTTTCGTGGTTTGTTGTACCAACTCTGATCCTAATACTTGTGTATCTCCTCTCTCAAACCAACACAAAGGGGTCCTACACTTCCTTCCATACAGTGCCTCAAAAGGTGCCATACCTATACTTGAGTGAAAACTGTTGTTATAGGTAAACTCTACTAATGGCAAGAATTCATCCCAACTTCCTACGTGCTCCAACACACAAGCTCTCAACAAATCTTCTAGGGATTGGATTGTTCGTTCCGACTGACCATCCGTTTGAGGATGATAAGCTGAATTCAATCTTAATTTGGTTCCTAAAGCTCCTTGCAACTCATTCCAGAACCTTGAGGTAAATCTAGGATCTCTATCACTGATGATGCTCAAAGGAACCCCATGCAATCTCACAACCTCATTAATGTATATCTGAGCCAATCTCTCCAAAGGGTACTCCTCTCCGATCGGAATAAAATGAGCACTCTTGGTCAACCGATCAATAATTACCCAAATTGCATTGAACTTCTTAGGCGTCCTTGGTAATCCTACTACGAAATCCATTGCTATTCCATCCCACTTCCACACGGGAATATCCAATGATTGCAACAATCTTGCCGGCATCCTATGTTTAGTCTTTGCCTTCTGACACACTAGACAAGACATGACAAAGTTTGCTATGTCTTTCTTCATACCAGGCCACCAAAACATCTTCTTCAAATCCTGATACATCTTAGTAGTGCCTAGATGAAAACTAAGCTTGCTCTTATGGGCTTCTTCTAGAATCGTTCTCCGTAGTTCCGAGTCATGCGGAACACAAACTCGGTCTCCAAACCTCATCACTCCATCTTCCGAAGTCTCACCGTCCTTCATGGAATCTTTAATCTTTATCAGTTGATCATCAAGTCCTTGCTTCTCCTTTAACTCTAGTAGAAACTCATTGGTCACAACTATCTGCCCCAAGCATATCTTGTCCTTATACAGTTGCACTCCCAAATTCAAATCTCTGAATTGTTCCACCAACTCCAACTCCTTCACCATCAAAGCTGACACATGTAGGGATTTCCTACTTAAAGCATCAGCTACAACATTTGCTTTTCCTGGATGATATTGCAGTTTAAACTCATAATCCTTAATAAACTCCATCCACCGCCGTTGCCTCATATTTAGCTCCTTTTGGTCAAACAGGTATTTCAAGCTCTTATGATCACTGAATACCGTGAACTTAGCTCCGTAAAGGTAATGTCTCCAAATCTTCAATGCAAAAACTATAGCTGCAAGTTCAAGGTCATGGGTAAGGTAGTTCCTTTCGTGAATCCTTAATTGTCTTGATGTGTAGGCCACTACACTACCTCTTTGCATAAGAACACATCCTAACCCTTGATATGATGCATCGCATTACACTTTGAATCCTCCTGAGGGATCAGGTAAAACCAACACAGGTGATGTGGTCAGCCTTTTCTTCAGCTCTTGAAAACTCTCTTCACACTTATCTGACCATACAAAAGGGTTCTCCTTCCTCGTCAACTGGGTTATAGGTAAGGCTATCTTCGAGAATCCTTCTATAAATCTCCTATAATACCCAGCCAAACCCAAAAAGCTTCTAATCTCACTCACTGACTTAGGTATCTCCCATTCGGTCACAGCTTCCACCTTCGAGGGATCTATAGCAATTCCATCCCTATTAATCACATGTCCGAGAAATTGCACCTCTTCAAGCCAAAATTCACACTTTGACAGTTTAGCATAAAGTTGTCTCTCCTTCAAAATCCGAAGTACAGTTCTCAGATGCTCCACATGCTCTTCTTCCGTTCGCGAATAAATCAGTATGTCATCAATGAAGACGACTACAAATTTATCTAAGAATGGTCTAAAGATCTGATTCATATAATCCATGAACACTGCAGGAGCATTAGTCACACCAAATGGCATAACCAGATACTCATAATGTCCATATCTAGATCTAATGGCAGTCTTAAGGATATCTTCTTTCTTGATCCTAATCTGATGATAACCAGATCTCAGATCAATTTTGGAAAATATTGCCGCTCCCTTCACTTGATCCATCAAATCGTCTATTCTAGGCAAAGGATACTTGTTCTTAATTGTGACCCGATTAAGTTGTCTATAATCAATACACATCCATGCAGATCCATCCTTCTTCTTCACAAATAACACCAGTGCTCCCCACGGTGAAACACTGGGTCTAATGAATCCTTTCTTGATTAAATCATCTAACTGGGATTTCAACTCTGCTAGTTCTGCTGAGGACATTCTGTAGGGTGCTATGGATATAGGTCCAGTTCCAGGGATAAGGTCTATTGCGAATTCTATCTCTCTTTCCGGGGGCAATCTTGGAACATCATCAGGAAATACTTCTGGGAATTCTCTTACTACCGGCAAAGAGTCCATGCTATCCTTAGCTTCCATTGAAAATAACATCATATACTTCGGAGAGTTACCACTAGCGGCAAATTGACTATCATTGGCAGATACCATACTGGGTTGTTTAGGAAAAGTAAGGGTCTTATGGGAACAGTTTAGTAACACACGGTTGGCTGCAAGCCAGTCCATTCCTAAGATAACATCTAGGTCTTGCATTGGTAGGCAAACAAGGTCTACTAAGAAATTCCTATTCTCTATGGTGACTTGACATTCAAGGCAAACTGATGAAGTAGTCAGGGGATCACTAGTAGGAGTAGAAACTACCAGTTTACAAGGTAAAGAAGAAACAGTCAATTTCAAATGATCCACACATGCAAGTAAAATGAAAGAATGTGTAGCCCCAGAGTCAGACAATACAGATAAGAGTTAACCAAGGAACAAGCACACACCTTGTATTAGATCAGGCGATTGAGAAGATTCAGCTCCCCTCACGGTAAACGCTTTCCCCGAAGTTTGAAGTCTGCCTGCACCAGCTCCATCTCCTCATCATGCACCACCTTGTCCTATACCATTTCCATTTCCTCTTCCTCCACGTCCTCCTGCAACAGGTCTGTTTGCAGCTCTCTATCCACCCCAACAATCCTTCGCTAAGTGACAAGTCCGTCCGCACTGATAACACTGTTTTGATTCTCCTCCACCAGCTGGCACTGTACAATCCTTGATAAGATGCGGACCTCCACACCTATAACATCCCTGAGCTCTCCCTATAGCTCCAGCACCTTCAGTAGCATCAGGCTGTGCCAGTCTAGAGTAGGGTCCGACTTTGCCCCTCTGAAACCTACCTCCTCCATGTCTACCACCTCCTCTATGCGTATAGCCTCTCGTGCCACCCCCACTCCTGATGGGACCGCCACTCCTCTGTTGATCTCTCTCTATCCATATTTTCCAACTCCATACTCTGTTCTACTAGATCTGGAAACCTCATCAATTTCAAAGGACTCACCGTTCGTCATATCTCATACTTCAGTCCATCCTGAAACCTCTGGCACATCCACAGCTCACTAGGATGCAAGCGATAGAACTCTGAGTACTTCAGTAAGGCCTCAAACTGTGTAGCATAATCACCTATAGTCATATTTCCCTGTTTCAAACTCTCAAACTCCTTTTCCTTCTCCTTGCGGTTCAACCTTGAAAAGAACTTCTTTAGAAAACTCTCTTTAAACAACTCCCAGTTCACTACACTTCCCTGCTCTTCCAACAACCTTTTCTTACCCCTCCACCAAGACTCAACATTGCCAATCAACATAAAAGAATAAAAGGATACCTTTCTCTCCTCTCGGGTGTTCATAGCCACGAAGATCTTCTCAATCTCCTGAATCCACTTCTCAGCTCTTTCAGGGTTAAACTCCCCGTTAAACTTTGGAGGATTAGCCTTCAGAAAAACTGACATCCCATTATCATCACTCCTCTCTTCCCTTCTAGTCTGAGCAGCCTGCAGAAACTGGGCATTCTACTGTGCCTGCTGAAACATGGCAGTGGTCAACTCCCTAACAGATCGCAAGGTCTCATCAGAGGCATGACCTCCTCTAACTCCTGAGGTCTCTCCATTTCTTGCTTCGTTCACTTTCTCACGCGTACCTCTGCCAAGACGAGCCATGAAGTCCTGAAAAAGAAATCATTAGCTCGAGGTCCATAAGATATAAAGAATCATAGAAATATATGTCGTATATCTTATGAATTGATAACTGGTCACCTTTATTTAAGGCAATAAACATAACGCGGACATTTTACCCAACTTCTAAAGATAGTCGTATTCGGTGGGAATACTACTAGACTCAGCCAAAATTAACATCCTAAATGACCTCACAGTCCGGTTAGGGCCGAATAGCTCTGATACCACAAATGTAACACCCCGGAGTCCTATTCATGCTTTACTCTAATAATTAGCCTAACTCGCGTAATTAACGGGTATAAAAAAATACGAAGGAATTAAAATCGCAACACGAATAAGACTACAACGCGCTACGGTGAAATAATACTAAGTGTCTCACATGCAGGTATATAGATAAGTACTTACTATCAGAGTGCAAAATGTGTAGTGTAGATAGTAATGATACAATTATCCCAAAAAAAAAAAAAGTAAACTTGTGAGGCTAACCTGCTGCCTCAACTAAACAAAACAGTAAAACATAGACATAACATAGTATCAAAACTCCTGGCCAACAAATAACCAAACACCTCAGCGAGGGGGAAACTGAGAGCTCCCACTCTGAGAACCCGCCCGCCCAGGAAACAAGCGCCGATAGTCATGAGTTGTCGGGTGGCGAGAAGGACCAAATGTCACTCCTCTCCCACGCCTCTGTCGTCCACGGTGGCTAGACTCGCTGTGATGGCTAACAAGTCGCACCGGCATCGGCTGAGGAGGCATCGGAGGATAACCTCTATAACCAAAGCCTGGTGGAAACCCTGAAGCCTGCCACATCTGCTGAAATGGTAGTCTCTGACATATCCGGAAGTCTCCTGAAAAGCTGGCTATAGGAAAACATGGAATCCTGAAATATATGGAGATGGTACCCGTATAGATCACTTCCTGACGCACATGGTCAATCTCCCACCCCATGCCGTCGAAATCATGGTACTGAATCTCAAAATCACCCCATACGGGGATCCGTGGGGGAAGCAGCATTGACGGGTGCATCAGTGTAAACTGCTCCATTGGGTGCTGCTGCGGTTGTATCCTCCTCCTCAACAAAGTCTAACATACAATAATACATATACACACAGGCATACAAAGACAGGGAGGTAAGAATAACACAATCATCAAAAAGCAAGAAATGCATAGGTAGAATGAATGATTGACAAACCAGACAAACAAGCACATATAGCTAGCCACTTCCACTTACTCCCATGTCTCTCAATGAATAAACGAGTTGTGCGCTTCGACATCTTTTCTTTCTATTGTCACTGTACTCCCCATTTCCGTTAGGGGTACTTATTGGCGAACCCCATTCTGTTAGGTTGCCATCCCCCATTTCTGTTAGGGACTCCCATCTCGCTTTTCCGATAGAGCACGGGGTGACACTAGCCTGGTCCACGAGGTATTCCCCTTTTCCGTTAAGAATCCTCCTCCCCCTTTTCCGATAGGGACGTCCGTTTCCCCCTTTTTCGATAGCGAACGGAGTAGATCAAACCTACTAGGTGAGATATCCCCCATTTTCGTTAGGGATTCTCTCCACATCACATTCTCATCAAGAATGGAGTGGTTACTAATGCAATATCATGTGCATGCATCTCAACACCTCATAATCATATTTCTCACATCAGATTATGCACACATTCCCAAATATACCCTTTTTATCATATTAATGCATATTAGAAACTATACTCAGGCATATAGTATGCTAAGGCAACGTACAACACATATTCCACATAATACACCTTTAATCATGTCACCCTAAGCATGTCACTATTCACATAGAGCACATATGCCACATCTCACAGTTTAGCATATTATCAGACAATCATATTTAATAGTAAAATAATCCTAAGTTAGTTGATAGGTCTACCACGCCTATCCTTAGAGGTGGCATACCGTAACCCCTATCCTTAGGTGTTACTGACATCAACCCCTAGTAGGGTTTAGGTCACCCTACACATGCCAAACAGTCATATCTACAATACAGAACCCAATAAAAGTGCATTCTTTCCCCCCATCTGGTAATAGAAGCACTTGGAAGAAGACTGAACATCGGGACGTAACCACGAACTCACCAACAAACACACCAACACTCCCGCACTATGATCCAGTTCAGCCAACAACAAGGAACAAGTTCAGAGTTACCAGCAATGTTACCAAACAGTCCAGAACAGTCCACAGCTTACCGGAAACACACAAACGCACTCGGATTAGAATTAGGGCAACTAATGAACTAATTAAAACACCAAGAAAGACCATGGCCAGGGGCTGGTCTTCCAGTTCCAGAAGCATAACTTACCCAAAAATAACTCCAGACAAGCTTCCACAGTCAACTGGTACCCGTACTATTGCCAAAACCCTAAAATACGAAGAACAGGTAATGAGGGACCATTCAAACTAACAAGTCTACCACGAAAACAGAGCTGGTACATGAAGAACAGAGACTCCTATCTCTATTTCGTGACCCATGGAATATCCTCTGGGAGTTCCGGTAAAACCCTAGCTCGTTCCGTATCCGCACGGTCAAACCGGGGTCCAAAACACAGTCTGATTAGGGTTAAAAACAAGAATCAATCTAAGATTAAGAATTGGCAAACTGATATAGAGGTGATCAGAGGACAAGTTTAGAGTTTACCTCAACGAAACGGTGATCGGAGATAAGCCCTAACAAGCTCGAACAGTAACAGACGAATTAGCACCACCGGATTGAAGAACAGATGAACAAGATTGCTTTGGACCAAAGCTTGGAAACCCTAAAAAATGGAGGTCTCAGGTTGAAGGGAATGCTCTGGACGTAAAAATGAAGAAGGAGGTGAAAAAACTGATCTGAGGGGTTAATTGCCTTAAATAGGCAAAATTCCCTACACAGGTGCGCGCCTCACGCATTCCCCAGCGTCTCGGGTGCGCGCCGCGCGCATCGTTGCAAACAGCTTCTGTCTCCTCGTGCGTCATGCGCGCTTGAGCGCGCGCCACGCACACCGTTCAGAGGAAACTTCGTCCAGAAGTTTACTGCTGCATGCGCCCCGTGTGTCACGCTGACTTAGCTGCTGGCCCATGGTACACCAGCGTGCGTCACGCGCATTCGTAGGCATAGCAGGCGCGCGTCACGCGCTCCTACACACACTTGTCCGTGCGATCCTGAACTCGATACCCTAACACTTAAACATGATTCCTAACACAAGAGGACATCAAATGGACTTAAGAACAAAGGTTTTAAGCCTCATATACTCATCCGAAAACTCTCACTCGCTCAAAGATACGAACACCTAAAAGCCGTAATCTCAACTCCGATTGTTCTCAAACTTAACCAAGCTTCCATGGCTCAAACCAAAACCTCATAACACACTATACCAAACTTAAATAACATATCAAACCTCCAAACATGCTTTCACACAACACAGAAAGCGAGCACACCGCCAAAAGGTCAAACATGCAGTCAAAACACTCTAATCCCTACATAGGGCACACAAATACACTTAGTCACACATAAACACACATTAAGCAAGATTAGAAAAATGAGGATGTTACAGTTAGCCATGTATGCCAATGCATTATGAAAGAGTTTGTGTATACACCTGCAGCCTTAATAGGTCAGTAGTGGACAAGGAATTTTCCCAACGTCCGAACAATATAGCCACACAATAGGCTTGCCACGCATTAGGCAATGAAGTGACAACTCGTCTTTTGAAGTCTTTAAGACAATCAAACGCTCCAAATGTCGATGCTCAATGGTTAGTGCGTATCCAAACAAATTCTTTAATATGGCTTGCTCACCATAAGGAGCACCCGAGTAATGTTTAATTAATCAATGGGGATCAACGATACCTCAACTCACTCAGTTTAGTGAATTTCAAATCCCAATTTACTTAGAGTTCAAGCACAGGACAAAAGGTCCAGGTGTTCAATTACGGAACGCTAGTCTCAATCTTAGATCAGAACTCTAGGCACGTAATGCAGAACACTAGGCTCAATTTTTAGGTTGAGATACTAGGCATGTCATACGGAACACTAGGTCCAATCCTTATTACGCAAGTAGGATGTCAAGTCCCAGCACAGGACACACGGCCCATATGCTCAATAGGAACACTAGGTTCCCTACATTTTATTCTTTAGAAATCTGGGTCTTTGAAATCTTTGAAATCTCTTTCTCAGTTCTGGTGTCTCTTTTATGAACTATTGTATCTGAAAATACTTTTTAGCTCTAGGTCATTGAAACCCTAGTTGTGCTAAATAATGCATTAGGGAAAATTCCCAGGAAAAAGAGGCGGTGCGAACACACTTAATAACCAAGTCTTTCCTAGCCAGAATTTTTTAGACGCATCATTTAACTCAACTGTTTTCGCAAATCACATTGTTTACTCAAGTTCTTTTTCCTATTATTGATTCATTGAAAATTCTTTGCAAGCTTTGACTAGTTATACTAAAACCCTCATGCTTACTTTTAAGTCAAAATGCCCTTAATAATTTACTTAAGAGATCATAACTCTGATCCATAAAGCGTGTTTGTACGTCGACTTATTTTAGAAAGATGCCTTTAGTTTACCTTGAAAACATTTCTTGGCTCATGGAATCACATCAGACTTACCGTTGTAAGTCGTCAAACCAATAGCAGTCGATCAACGCATTATTAATTAATCCATTATCATCAACAATATTTTTCATATTCCAAATCAATTCCAAATTCCAATTAAATCCAACATGATTCAAGGAAGACAATTCAAACCATAATGCCACACAGGGCGAAGAACATGTTACAGCATTTCAGACAGCTTATAACAATTCAGTATGCTACAACATGCTACCGCATTTCAGACAACATATAGTAATACTACAAGTACTACCACACAGTTAATCGAACAATCAAACAATCAAACCAAACAACACACAAGGTGAAAAGCCCAAACTCATTATATAAGAATTTCTCTTACCTTGGGCACTTTAACAATCCAAGCAAGGTAATTCCAAACAATCGTCAAGTTGTACCTCGTACTATCCTTAACAACGCAAGTTCAATCAATTAGAACTAAAAACTCAAGTTCAAAGCCCCTAGGGCAACCACGTGTTTAGGGTTCTCTAAACCTAGGAATTATTCAACTTAATCCCTATTTGATCACACCTAGTCATATGTCATGAAACAAGTTTAAACCATGCAAGTTTTGAAACTTTTCCAAACACTACGTAGTTAGAAAAATTCCTAACCCAAAATTTACCAATTGGAATAGTGTTTTACCACTTTGAATAGTGTTTTCCAACTTTGAACCATTTTTCAAACACTAAAACGTGTCACAAAATTTTAGAAACAATTTTAATACAAGTTCAAAACAATTCTTGAAACATATTTCCCAAAATCATGCTTCTTTGAAAAGCTTTACTAAATCAAATCATCAACCACTTTTTACAACTATTTTAGGCATAGAAACAAGTCAATATCATTTCCCAAAAACACTTTGGAGGCCACGGTTTCAAACTTCAAAACAACTTCAAGATTTTCAAACATTAACTTCTAAATCTTACAACTTTGTTAGATCCAAAACATCCTATCATAAAACAATTTCTTTACCACTTTAATACACTTAAAAACAAGTCAAAACTCATTCTAAAACATGCTAAAAATTTTGTTTTAAAACAGCCTCATCAAATAATTTTTCAATTATATAAAACAACTTTTTTTCAACATAAACAACAAGATTTAACCATCTATATTTTAATCAAGTTTTCACAACCACTTTGTACTAAAACAAGTCACATCTTTTCCCCAAATACAAGTTAAAATTAACTCAAATCATGCTCATAAATTACTGTTTTGAAAGCCCCAAAACAGCCCCACATTTATTTGATTTTAAACCATTTTCAAAGCTTTAAACATACCAATCTTTATAGATCTAAAGTCCTAACCAAAAACCAGCTTCTTAATCACATTTATACACCTTAGAACAATTTAAAACATCATCAAAATCATGTACATAGGCCACGGTTTCCAGCCCCAAAATTCAACCAAATTAATTTCTCAAAACTTGTTAAACATGCATACACGACTAGATTTAAGTGTATAAGGCAAAACCCCCAAATATCTAACTCCAAAACCACTAAAATCAAGTCAAGATCAAGCCCCCTAATAGCCCAATGGATTCATCCTGAACAACAGTTATGGTTACCTAATTTTTAAATTGATCAAACAAGCTTAATCAAGTAGGAAATTGATGTATCTAAATATTAATCATGCTATTCTAGCAAAAACTGACACTTTTACCCAAAAACAACTCCTAAATCCTTCAAAACCCAAATCATAGAACTAAAGAGAGATGAGGGAAGGATCATGGAGCTTACCAATAGATTAGATGATGATTGAACAAGGATTGAAAGGAAGGAATAAAAAATGCAAGCATAAACACTTAATCCCTCAAAAACCCACACTTTCTCTTTGTAATTTTTTTCTCAAGTTTTTCTCTCTAATGAAGGAATTAATGGGCTGATCTTGGGTAAGCAAGAAGGCCACGAAATCAGGTGGGACAAGGAGGGAACAAATTTGTTCATTTAAGTTGAAACTTAACATGGAAGCTTCCAAGCATCAATTTCAGCTCCTATAGTTGCTGGATTCATTGCCCCTCAGCCCAAAATATCAAGATATTTCGTTTCGTCGCGTTCTCGCTCAATCGGGTGCGCAACGTTACGTGTACATTAGGGTTTTTGTACGAAAAACTCCAAAAATATATCTAATAAATTATTCGATAATAAAAAATTATTAATCAACCAAAATGTCCCTAAAAATATTAGAATTATTTCTATGAATGTCGCTTTCTCGATTTACGAGTTAAAACGCTATCGTTAGGCAGTTGCTAGGCGTAGAAAATACCCTATATTTTTCTAATGCCCAAAAATTCTAGAAAAATTCCAATAAATCCTAGATATTTGAAAATGGTAAGATCTCAATTTTAAAAATTTTGGATCTCGTTTGGCTAGTTTTTAGCTAGAAACTGACCCAATAGCCTAGCTACGACAAAATTCAATAGAATTCTCGTAGCATAATAAAAACTATAAATTAGTGAGGATCACTAATTTCAATTTCTCTTATCATCTAAATATTATTCAAACAATAAAATTATCAAGAAAAAATCATTAGAATAAAAGTCATATTAATTACGACTTAGAACAACAATTTAACAATCCTCTAAATATTGAAAATCTAAACTGTGACTTAAAAATATCTATTAAATCCTAAAAATTATTTCTCAGTCAATAAAATAACTTTCTTTAATCAAACAACAATTTTTCACATTTTTCAGGATTAATTCACATTAAAAACAGTATACGTCTACACTGTCTATTAATCTGAATTAATTATCAAAATTGCGAATTGTTTACGACAAATCTTTGCAGTTCTTCGTACTTTTAACAAACCATTGAGGTGATCAATCTCTATAATTTATTTTGAAGTAGTAGGAAACTGTAAAATAATTTTCATACAAAATTGGGATGTTACAGTGTGCAAGTCACCTACCTATAAGTAGCCATAATGGGACTTGAGTTATTCCTTGTGATATGATCCTAGCCATATGGGCCATGATGGATTGTCGATGAAAAATTGAATTGTGATGTTCGGAGGAATCCCGACCATGCGTCTATGATTGAAATACCAAACCTTGTGATAGGATGGGGGGAAGCGTTGTTGAAATGAACGGTGGAGGCCACCAAGAGTGAGCCTGCATGACAATATCTCAGCCTAGGGGGTGAGAAGCCTGGGTTTGTGGTCCCCGATAGTTTGAATGTCACGCCTTGTGCTGGAGGCCACTTATCAGACTTAGCTACCTTGACCGTCACCGGACATTATCATTCCTAGTCGAGAGTATGCAGTAACAGAGTAATCACCACTGCGGTGACTTTCTCTAATAGACTAAATCTGTATCCCTAGGAAACTTCCCAGAGTAGCAGATGGTACCACATGCATATGAAGTAGTGTTGCTAGTATCTGTATTTTTCTTGAGATAGCTATGTGACTCTGAGAAATGGTGAATTTTATCTGTGTGTGCTTATGGTTTTAAATGTGAGAGTTGTATAATATGTATGTAACGTGGTGTATATTTATATGAGTTTGTGTTGTCATAATTATATATATATATATATATATAAGTATACTATTTTATTCATTTATTCTCTCTAAATAACACCACAACTCAACTACAATGTACTCACCCCTCTTTGTTTATATGTCTCTTTGTATGTTTTATGTTTAATTGCAGATACTTTTAATCCTGGAGTTGGTGGCTAAACTGAAGAACTTGAGTGTCTGCTGAATTTTAATTAATGATGTCGTTTTTATTTTCAGCTGTGAACTACGAATTTTCTTTTGTTCAACTTGGGTTATGTATTAGCTTTGAGACAATGTGACAAAAATATTTCCGAGGATTTATTTAGCTTTATCGGATTTATTTCTAAATAGATACTTCGTTTTATTTACTTAGTCAAATTGACTTGGATTTTTTTTTTTGAAATGTGATACTCTTGTACCACAAGAAGTTTAGGTGAATTAAGTTTTGTTACTTTAATTTTATTTGTTTAAATTTTTACGCTATTTCTACACGGTGCTATTTTAAACAAATAATTATTTGAAAATGAAATATGTATTATCTTTTATGTAAACAATTTTATTTTATTTCAAAATGGGGTTAAGGGTGTCGTAAGCACCTTATACCCTTCTTTCCCTTCATTTGGTCGACACCCTCGTCGTTAAACATACACATTCACTTCATCCTCTTCTACTACATGCAAAGAGGGAAGAAATGGAAGAAGAGTAGAGCTCCCAAAGCCTTGCTCTAAAAGTCTTCCATGTGGGAGGTTAACCATCCCCAATTAATTCCTTTAACATCCTACCTTCTTTTACTTTCATCCATGGAAGAAAAGAGAAAAGATATGAGTGAAAGAGAAAGGGTAACCATTGAAAAGAGAGGAGAAGGGAAAGGGAAGAGAACTCCCAAATGCTTAACCATTTGCGTGTGAGTTTCTTTTAAAAGAGGAGAAGGAATCAAGGTTTAGATTAATGGGTGATTGAAGAAAGCAAGAATGAGCTGAAGATGGAGCTTAGAAGAAGCTTCAATGGGGGAAGGAATAGGATCCAAGTCAAGTGTAGAACGCCAAGCCCAAATTGGAAGATTTCATCACCATCTCCTTCAAAACCCCAAGGAAACATAGAAATTCCCCTGTAAAAACCTCTCATTATAGGGTGTGCTAGGTGTTGGAACCTAAACGATTGAGAAGTCTAGACCTCATTAATTTTGATGATAACAAAGTATTCTGCAAGTAAACAATTTATCTTCTAATAAGTCTTGAAGTGTGCAGGTATTAAAATCACTTATGTTTTATAAGTCACTCAAGCATGAAGAAGAAATTCACAAGAGTTTGAATACATTCCATGTGTGTTTGCATCCGGTTCACTCCAGCGTCTTGTGTATAGTGAGCGTTCGGAAGTGTTATCTTATGACACGTGGTTTTCAATTGCTGTGAGCGTCCGTCTTGACTTCTGAGCGAGCATCTGGTCTTATTAATGAAGCACGTGATAGTCACGTTTATGCTCTTTTACCTCAGCTATTTTGGAACGAAATTCGAATTTGATTTTGTACGCTCATTCTTATGTACGAGGTATCGAAGGAGACACCTTTAGAATAAGAAAAAATTCGTACAAGGAAATTGTGAAAAGCAGATAGTACCATAACGGAAATGTATAGTATTCTGATATTCTCTGGAAAGGAAGGAAAGGACATGCTTTTTCAAAATACATCACCCAATGATTTGGAGCCAAAATTATCTACAACGGTAATACCCTCAAGAACTCCTATAAATACCCTAAGGTATTCATTGAAGAAGGTTTCTAGAAACTACATTCTGCTAAGGCTATTCTCAAGTGAGCAATCAAGTTTCATGCCAAGTTTCTGGAAACCAAAGAACTAAACTTCAACGTCTTATACTCTTTCTTTTAGAAAGCTATTGTTTTGAGCTTAATCTTTTCATCCTCTTTGTGAGAGTTATTTGATTGTATTCAAAAGAAAATACTTTGTGAAAGTTGTATTACCTAGTTACAAGCTTAGTTCCTCAAAGGCTCGAACGTACTGAGTCGTTTTGAGAAGTTAAGAGTATTGTCAAGTTTGTGATAGTAGAATACTCTTAAGGAAATTTGTAATCAGTTGATTATAGTGGAAAATCCTTCAGGAACGAAGGGACTAGACGTAGCTACCAGGTTGGTGGTGAACTGGTATAAATTGTTGTGTCTCTTGCTTTACTACTTTACATTTATTCTTATCTTGCTAAGAAAAACAAGTTTTCATAAACTGTATTTCCAGCCTCTAGTCATACTCCAGCATCCAATAACAAACAGATTTAAAATCAAGTGTTCAAAATTGTTTTTAACTTAAAGTTTGCGAAAAGTTTTGAACACAATTCAACCCCTCTTCTAGTGTTCATGTTCACTAGGGTTTTATGTTCGTTATTTGATTGATTGAGTTTCATGTTCATGATGAGTTCATATGGAAGTAGGAATGCATGCCTAATGCTTGGTTTATGTCCTATGAAAAAAGAATGATATTAAAATCCTTATAAGTATACATGCATTTGTGTAATTGATGAGGTTGTAGCTAATGTGATATGGTTCCTTAACTATGTTTGATTTTATGGTAAATGGTGATTAAGGTGTTTAATGCATGATGCTTGTCAATTGTTCTCATGGTCTAAGTGTATACACTTAGATTGATTGCATGTTAATTTTTACGAAGCACTGTATATATCATCAAGGAAATCTTGTGATAGCTGTGTTTAGACCCTTGTCTTTTAGTTTGTATGTGATTTAGAAGTTGTATAAAGTGTTTGACTGCAGAATGATGGTTTGGTTAGGTCAGATTGTGGTTTTTGAGCTAAAAGAGACAAGAGTGAGGTGTTGTCCCTCAACCCGAATTGATACCCTATTGGTGTTTTGCTCATAACCTTCTCTATAGAGATGGTTTTTAGCTTATTTTTATGCCTTTGAAAAGTAGACAAAATTCCCTTCATAATGGGCACTGAAATAGTGAATTTTCATTAAGTATTGTGGGAGAAATCCTAGTTACAATTTGGGGGACAGTAGCTATTTAGTTTTCATACATCAGTGTCTTCTTTTGTTAAACTGCAACTATTTGGAGAATTATTTTGTGAAATAAAAATTATATTATAAACTAGACATTTTCCTAAGCATTCTAACGAGTGGTCATTTTCCCAAATCCGATATCGTTTGGTATTTTAATAAAATCCCCAAAATTGATGTATATCTACAGAAAATTCTGCAAAGGGGCGCGCGACACGCCCAAACAGAATCAAATGGTGACAAATGCGTGCGACGCGCGTCCGGGGGCGCTGGAGCGCGTACCCATGTGCAGAAATGTGTTTTCTCGCACCAAAACACTCGTGGGGCCTTTCCTAACATATAGATACCTTCCCCTATTCATATGATTGAATTAGAACTCATGTTTAAGCATGACAAATCCATAGGAATGGTTTAACTTGCCTTGAGAGATGATGCTCTTAGTGTGGTAAGGTCAAGGTACCTTGTGTAGAATCCAAGTCAAGGCTTGAAAGCCTTAAGAAAAGTCTAGTATGTTCACCAAGACCTTGTTTAGATACTAAGAATGAGGTGGAGTTTTTACTCTTAGTCTAGAAGACGAATAACCGTAAGTGTGCATAAGAGCAAGGTAATTAGTTGCATCGCGTAACACCCCGATTTTCAGAGCACTATTAATCAAATACAACATCTAAATGTGGAATGCTTTTGGAAATAATACTCCTCTTGCATGGTTTTTGCAAAAATGTGGGTCTATATATATATATATATATATATATATATATATATATATATATATATATATATATATATCTATTTTGCTATTTACTTTCAAAATAACAATCAGAGTATCACAACATTTTCGAAAATCCGATGTACAACTTAAACACAATTCCCATGCAATTAAATACATATACACATAATTATTCGCACGAAGGCGATCCAGGTTTTTCGAAAAAATTACAATATGCATAATACAACTCAAAAGAATACTCAAATAGAAACACCTATATCTGGTCAGCCCTACAATGGTTACTGTGTCCCACAACAAGTCTCATACACTATGACTTCAAGGAGTGTTCGGATGGAGTCCTCCTCCACACCGCTTGCCGACCTCGAGTAACTACTACTCTCCAGCTCGTACCATCATCTGGGGCTGACATCCATGTTTTGGAAAGGGTCATCTTCCCAAAACAATCATATAAAAGCAATAGCATATGCACAAATCATATCATACTAATATATTGTCAATAAGCACAAGATGGCATGGCATAAGAAACACTCAAACAATCAGCCCAATAAAGATACACCTCAAATCCCTATTGGTTAGTCTAAATTCTAATGCACATGATTCCGGAATATCGCCACACCATCCTCACAAGGGTATTAATGACACTGGTCGGACTCTCAGTTTCCAGGTCTGACTCTGGTCGGACTCCCGATTATTAGGTCTAGAATTGGTCGGACTCTCGATTTCTATGCCAAAGTTGGTCAGACACCCGATTTGTGACACCTTCTACCCCATCATGTCATTATAACAACGTGAAGAGAAGAGAACACAAAATAAAATTTTGATCCAAGTAAAAGCTTTTCATTTCAAATAAGGTAAGGCTGTCACTCTCAACTTACGGAAAACAAACTTAGTAAGGGAGGGGAATCATCAAAAGGAAGTAAAACCAAAGTTCCCGATGTCACAATAATTCAGAGCTCTTCCCCTAACTATTACACCAAAGAAAATACAAAGACTTAAACAAGTAAACACAAGTCTTCTATCTATCCCAACGAGCTATCGTGATTACTCGTCGGCATTCACATCCTCCACTCCTGTAGTCTCAACATCTACACATACCCGGTGGGATATGCATAGCCACAAGAGGGGTTAGTCATCATAACCTCAAATAGTGCATACAGTGTAGGAAATTAATGAACAATGCGCAATATACAACAATTCAAATGAAAGCATCTAATCACCAGTACTACAACATCAACCACGACATAAAGATGTTACCACAACAATTAAATATCACATGCCACAACATCAACCACAACATTAAAGTACACCACCCAAAACTAAACAACCAGGCACGTTATCATGTAAAATGATGTATTTCTAGGACCATAACTATATGCATGTGGATCCAATTATAACGAGGTTGGGATACCTTGCCCGTTTCGGAATACCTTGTCCGTAATGCCCCAATAACAACAGGACCGGGATACCACGCCCGTCACGGGATACCTTGCCCGATTCGCCCCATTAACCGTAGGACTGGGAAACCTCGCCCGTCACGGGATACCTTGCCCGATACGCCCTACTAACAACAACAACAACAATGCCGACACCAGGATGCATGAACATGACCAAATGCGGTGTCTAACCATAATATCCTCTATCGGAATATCTTCGATGGAGTAGCAACAACAACAACAACAGAACACAAATTCATAAGTTAGCCAGTGCCTTCAACCAATAACATAAACATTCAATGTTCTTAGCAACTTCGATTAAGCACATGACATCCAAGTGAAGCTTTGGAATAGAAAGATTAGTTCTCTCAAATTATCACACTAATAAATCCTTAGGCATCATATATGAACTTTAGACATCCTACCAAGGCTTTACAATATCAACCTAATTACGGAACCCTAAGGGAACACGACGAAACAACAAGAGTGCAGGCTGTCACTGGGCGCCTGGCGCCTGAGATCGTGGGCGCCTGGCGCCCTGCCACTGTCATCCAATTCGCACACAGAGGGTTCATACCCGTTCGGGGATCTAATGCCTCACCATTACGTCCCTCATAACTTAGTTGAACATGGTCTAGAGTTCTTTGATCCATGCTTAGTGATTACACAGTCATAGAGTCTAAAACTTACCTTTTAGCTATTTAAATTCCTTACCCTATCATTTGGTAGCAAACAATTTCTGCACAACCTAACTTATCCCTACTGTTGACTCTCAATTCTCTTGTTAAAACTTCAAAGTCTCTATCAAGGCATGGTTTATTCATATGTCAATTATTCTAAATAATTAATCCTAACTTGATTCACCTTTTGTTCCATTTTAACCTCTCCAGCATTCTGTGTTTAAAACATCATCACCGCTAATTCTTGCAACAAAAATAGTGGTTTAGGCAATTCAACACTTTTAAATACTGACCATATCAGTATCTAGGCACACAACACGAATAATATAGCATGTCATCAAGTCTTGTAGGAGTTCATACAATAGCAATTTAAAGTCGGCAACAACCAAGATTTTCACCTCTCTGAACAATAAAAGAATAGTCAAGAGTAACAAGCATGTAAACAATCAAGACTCAATCACCACACCAAATTCATCAATCCAATGAAATTATCACATCACGTTACAGTAAATATCACCAGTCAAGAATAATAATTGAGGAGTTCGAATGTCTCCCTATCACGGTGGTGATAGTGCTCGTTTATCGTTACCGCGCGAGGCATAGGGGTCGTGGGACACCCCTATTGTTCACACATGTTCCATACACTCACTAGAAGAGACCAACTACCCCTTACCTCAAGTGAATTTCGTACTCCTAGGATGGTATGAGGGAACACCAAGTTTTTCCTTTCCTAGCGAAGCTTTCTTCAGCAAAAACGCAGGAGCAAGGGTTTAGGAATGGAAAAATCATAGGTTAGAACCCTAACATTGATCTTAAAGACAAAGTTATCATTAGAAGGCTTACCACTTTCTATTCCTCACAGTGAGGCTGTAAGAATTACAGTAACGCTGCTCCCTAGTCGAGTTCCCTAGCGTAGTTTTGAGTTCAGAGCCTTTGACAGCATCAAATTGGAGAAAGGGGGGAGAAGAACTTTTCTCTATTTTAATTGGTCTAATGAGTAGCTCCTAATCATGTTTAGGGTTTTAGAACTGATGCTTAGTGGCTAGGTTAAGTGTAGGGGTCGTGGTTGCTTCTACGGGTCGAGAATGGGTCACACGGGGTCACAGAACCGGCCCAAAACGAGTTAAAACGCAAAAAACGCACAGCCACTTATCAGCTGTGGGCGCCCTGCGCCAGCACTCCCTGGGCGTCCGAGCTTCAGTCTGGGCGCCCTGCGCCTGAGTCTGGGCGCTCTGTGCCACTGTTTTGGTCGTATCTGGAGCTATAGATGTCCGATTGAGGCGTTCTTGGTGTCGTTGGAAAGCTAAGAGAATTTCCTACAATTTTCTCTCTAATAGGCTTACGCAAATTCGGACTCTAACGGGATCAAACATGCAGTTGAAAAATAATATAATATTCCTAGGTGTTACGCTTGCGTTGTGTTGACTCCAGAGAGTATATCTAGAGTTGTAGGTATCGAAATCGAGTCGAACTAAAGCCAACTAAAAGATAAGAGATAACGTTACAACTTTACTGAAGGGATGGTAAAACATATGAAACCCATCCCAAGCAACTATAAGCATCTTCTAATACCCTAAGACATATCCTAATCTTGAAGGATGAAAAATTTGGGCTGTTACAATTCTACCCCCCTTAAAAGAATTTCGTCCTCGAAATTCCGACAAATGTTAAGGACCTAATCTCCTATCCTAGCGTCTTCAAGGTTATTAAGGCAACTTCCCTATTAGTCCTTCCGAACGTCTCTAGGGTTATCATGGTAAGGTAACTAACCCCTACTTGTAAGTATATCCATCTAACTATGATAGTCTACACCACTAATCTTATTTATCCATGTCGATCACCTTTGCTTCGGTCACTGGCGATAAGTTATTGGGTGGCCATCCCTCCTACTTGTCTAGTCGAGTAACCAGAGCAACGACAATCAGACATATCATTTACTAGCACTTCTATAAGGATCTATGATAGGGGCTTGAGCGTAAAAATGTTGGTACCTCACAGTTACCCTCAAGCTCTATTAAAGTTCCTCCCTATTTGTTATTACCATAATTCCGCTGCGCTACTCTGATAATCTACCTTGTATCTAACAGTACTACCCATATCAACCACCCACTATCTACTATCATAGTACATCCCCGAAGCTTACTCTCGTGGCCTATCGCCTAATCTAAAATGAGGGATCTAACGCATCTAACGTAACAATCTAGTTCATACTCAGTGTTAATAGTCAACTATGGTTTACCCCACACTTCTACCTATCACAACCCAAGAACAAACGTTCAAAGCAAATGGGGCAAGAAACAATTGGGCAACTGGAAATTCTCTCAATGCGACATATACCTTGAATGAGGCTCTCTAACTCGGTGTTTACCTCTGCGAGGGTGAAGACTCGACCGATGGACTTTATCTGGTTAGCTTAGGGCATCCGAGGCGTACTCCCACTAGGTGGTTCGGGCTTAACTCCCCTTACAGCTGCGACTATGGCCCGGCTTATGGCACTTGCAACCTATGACTTTAGTTTCCTGGCACTCGCTAATGTAGTGACCCTTGCTACCCTTCAGACTAGAAAACACTTCTCCAAAGAAAATCTTCCATTGAACAGCTTCCAGCTGATAGCAACTTTAGCTTTTCCAAGCGTTAGTAAGTGTCATCCCACCAATGTTCAGCTTCGTTGGTCAATTTGAATGTAGCGAATGCCACCTTTGGAGCATCCGTGCAAGTCATCCCTCAGAACAATTTTCTCCATCCCACAAATCCAATGTGGTGCTCATCCCGAGTCGAACGTCTCTTCACATCAATCAAGCTTCCAACAACATCGAGGACAACATGGTTACTCTCGCCCTTCATCCCTTCTAACTTAGACAGTCAAGAAATGAATCAGTCAGTAAGTGAAGTCCAAAAATCTCATATCATCATCTATTCTAACATAGACAATCATACAAGAGTACACAGAGATTACATGATAGACACATACCACGACCTGAAGAACAAGCCGAGCTCTGATACCACTAAATATGACACCCTCTACCCCATCATGTCATTATAACAACGTGAAGAGAAGAGAACACAAAATAAAATTTTGATCCAAGTAAAAGCTTTTCATTTCAAATAAGGTAAGGCTGTCACTCTCAACTTGCGGAAAACAAACTTAGTAAGGGAGGGGAATCATCAAAAGGAAGTAAAACCAAAGTTCCCGATGTCACAATAATTCAGAGCTCTTCCCCTAACTATTACACCAAAGAAAATACAAAGACTTAAACAAGTAAACACAAGTATTCTATCTATCCTAACGAGCTATCGTGATTACTCGCTGGCATTCACATCCTCCACACCTGCAGTCTCAACATCTACACATACCCGGTGGGATATGCATAGCCACAAGAGGGGTTAGTCATCATAACCTCAAATAGTGCATACAGCGTAGGAAATTAATGAACAATGCGCAATATACATCAATTCCAATGAAAGCATCTAATCACCAGTACTACAACATCAACCACGACATAAAGATGTTACCACAACAATTAAATATCACATGCCACAACATCAACCACAACATTAAAGTACACCACCCAAAACTAAACAACCAGGCACGTTATCATGTAAAATGATGTATTTCTAGGACCATAACTATATGCATGTGGATCTAATTATAACGAGGCCGAGATACCTTGCCCGTTTCGGAATACCATGTCCGTAATGCCCCAATAACAACAGGACCGGGATACCACGCCCGTCACAGGATACCTTGCCCGATTCGCCCCATTAACCGTAGGACCGGGAAACCTCGCCCGTCACGGGATACCTTGCCCGATACGCCCTACTAACAACAACAACAACAATGCCGACACCAGGATGCATGAACATGACCAAATGCGGTGTCTAACCATAATATCCTCTATCGGAATATCTTCGATGGAGTAGCAACAACAACAACAACAGAACACAAATTCATAAGTCAGCCAGTGCCTTCAACCAATAACATAAACATTCAATGTTCTTAGCAACTTCGATTAAGCACATGACATCCAAGTGAAGCTTTGGAATAGAAAGATTAGTTCTCTCAAATTATCACACTAATAAATCCTTAGGCATCATAAATGAACTTTAGACATCCTACCTAGGCTTTACAATATCAACCTTATTACGGAACCCTAAGGGAACACGACAAAACAACAAGAGTGCAGGCTGTCACTGGGCGCCAGGCGCCTCTGTCATCCAATTCGCACACAGAGGGTTCATACCCGTTCGGGGATCTAATGCCTCACCATTACGTCCCTCATAACTTAGTTGAACATGGTCTAGAATTCTTTGATCCATGCTTAGTGATTACACAGTCATAGAGTCTAAAACTTACCTTTTAGCTATTTAAATTCCTTACCCTATCATTTGGTAGCAAACAATTTCTGCACAACCTAACTTATCCCTACCGTTGACTCTCAATTCTCTTGTTAAAACTTCAAAGTCTCTATCAAGGCATGGTTTATTCATATGTCAATTATTCTAAATAATTAATCCTAACTTGATTCACCTTTTGTTCCATTTTAACCTCTCCAGCATTCTGTTTTTAAAACATCATCACCGCTAATTCTTGCAACAAAACTAGTGGTTTAGGCAATTCAACACTTTTAAATACTGACCATATCAGTATCTAGGCACACAACACGAATAATATAGCATGTCATCAAGTCTTGTAGGAGTTCATACAATAGCAATTTAAAGTCGGCAACAACCAAGATTTTCACCTCTCTGAACAATAAAAGAATAGTCAAGAGTAACAAGCATGTAAACAATCAAGACTCAATCACCACACCAAATTCATCAATCCAATGAAATTATCACATCACGTTACAGTAAATATCACCAGTCAAGAATAATAATTGAGGAGTTCGAATGTCTCCCTATCACGGTGGTGATAGTGCTCGTTTTTCGTTACCGCGCGAGGCATAGGGGTCGTGGGACACCCCTATTGTTCACACATGTTCCATACACTCACTAGAAGAGAACAACTACCCCTTACCTCAAGTGAATTTCGTACTCCTAGGATGGTATGAGGGAACACCAAGTTTTTCCTTTCCTAGCGAAGCTTTCTTCAGCAAAAACGCAGGAGCAAGGGTTTAGGAATGGAAAAATCATAGGTTAGAACCCTAACATTGATCTTAAAGACAAAGTTATCATTAGAAGGCTTAATACTTTCTATTCCTCACAATGAGGCTGTAAGAATTACAGTAACGCTGCTCCCTAGTCGAGTTCCCTAGCGTAGTTTTGAGTTCAGAGTCTTTGACAGCATCAAATTGGAGAAAGGGGGAAGAAGAACTTTTCTCTATTTTAATTGGTCTAATGAGCAGCTCCTAATCATGTTTAGGGTTTTAGAACTGATGCTTAGTGGCTAGGTTAAGTGTAGGGGTCGTGGTTGCTTCTACGGGTCGAGAATGGGTCACACGGGGTCACAGAACCGGCCCAAAGCGAGTTAAAACGCGAAAAACGCACAGCCACGTATCAGTGTGGCGCCAAGCGCCCGACTCCTGGCGCCCGAAGCTTGATCTGGGCGCCCTGCGCCTGAGTCTGGGCGCTCTGTGCCACTGTTTTGGTCGTATCTGGAGCTATAGATGTCTGATTGAGGCGTTCTTGGTGTCGTTGGAAATCTACGAGAATTTCCTACAATTTTCTCTCCAATAGGCTTACCCAAATTCGGACTCTAACGGGATCAAACATGCAGTTGAAAAATACTATAATATTCCTAGGTGTTACGCTTGCGTTGTGTTGACTCCAGAAAGTATATCTAGAGTTGTAGGTATCGAAATCGAGTCGAACTAAAGCCAACTAAAAGATAAGAGATAACGCTACAACTTTACTGAAGGGATGGTAAAACATATGAAACCCATCCCAAGCAACTATAAGCATCTTCTAATACCCTAAGACATATCCTAATCTTGAAGGATAAAAAATTTGGGCTGTTACACGATTCCCAACTCACCTCGTAGTCGAACTCCCGATTCCAAGGTTCACTTCTGATCGGACACCCGATTTCCGGATTTCACTTCCTAGTCAAACTCCCGATTCCTGGGTCAAGCGTCAACGTATGCATGGAAATGCACCACCACAGTTAGTCTCCGCAACTGGATCACTCACGCAGAGTGTCCAAGATAATACTCAATTCTCACTCTAGACTCACCTAGTCTAGTACTCTGCTTCATCGTCTTAAACATCTCTTTGTATCATTGAAGTCCTCATTCTTGTCAAAACTCTTATTAGTTGTAAAACTTGGTATTTGAAAATTTCGCTATTAGTTCGAAAATAATTATTTTAATTATTCTAACACCCACTTTTTTCTTTTTAAGAAAAAGTGGTTAATCCAATACTAATTTAGGGTTCTTAGAAAAATCCACATTAAAGTGTCTTGTTGATTTTAACTAAAAATACCTTTAGGTTTAGTCAAAAAACTTAACAATCTCCACGACATAGATTATCACCCACTTGTTCTCAGTAATCTCTTATCACACTCTGGTTATTGAACATACACACATAATATTTTCAATAACATAGCAACAACAATATAGAACTCATAATTCACAATTACCAATGTCAACTCTGCAAGAAACACCATCTCCAAATCAAAAACACCACATCATCATCAACTATCAACTCAAACGTTCATCCAAAACATAACATAAGCAAAGCACAAAGTTGGAAGATGCCCTGACCTTATCTACCGGTATTGTCAATGAACAAATCATATCTCACCCACAACACAATCATTAGAACCTTAATCAACAAACACTAAAGTTTAGAAACAACTCTAAGCAACTAATACCACTTATTAGGGCCACGGCTCAAAGGCCAAAGCTAGGGTAACACCACTCTAAAATCTCTAGCTTGCTACCCACACTCCAACTAGTTAAACAAAGTTCAAAACAAAGGTTTTAGAAACTCAACACCTAACACAAAAGCATCACTTTAAAGTGTTCAATCACTTAAGTTAGTATGTAAAGAATTGAAACTTGTCAATCCCACTAATGGAAAGTTCACAACTTGATCCTTTTTGGATAATTCTTTGTTTCAAATTTTTTTAACACATACTAGACTCATCTATTATGGAATTCATAGCCCAAAACCTTGAGCCACTAAGTTATAAAAATAAACCTTGAATCTCACATAAAATGCTAACTTTCTTTCTAACTTTCAAAGATTATAAACTCTAGGTTTATATCTCATCATCAAACACTAGAATACAAGTAAAGAAATGAAATTTGGCTTCCCACAATTATATTGGCCTCGTGGCCTAGTCCTTTAAAAAGGAAGGGAAAAGCTTTTTATTTTATTTTCTTTATATCTAGCTTCCTAATGGATCAAAAACATAGGATCACTAAGATTTCTCTTAGTTCATTTCCAAAATAACAATTTACTAAAATTCATTTAACAAACTTCAAGATCGTCATATCTTTAATGCTAAAGATCAAATCTTGTTTCCAATACAAGTTTGAAACCTTATTATCAAAATCATTTCTTTTTCTAACAAAGTCATTGATCTAATCTTTAAAGCTTGTAGTCTCTAAACTATTAAAACTTTGATCAAATAAAAATTGTAAAATCATTATCAAAAACCATAACACACCTAACAGTTTTTAAGCAAAAGATTAACCCAAAATTTTGACATCATTCAAAAGTAAGACAAAGGAAAAGACTTGATCATAAGAATTTCTCAAGACTCCACCTTCTTTAGTAATACAAGGATTCCTTCAAGATCTAGGTGTTCATTGTCTTAAAACATCAAAACATATCTTGAACAAAGATTAAAACTTAGATCTACACTAAATCAACCAAAATCACTATGTTTTGGAAAATCTTTTAGATCAAACTTTCTCTAAAACTCTTATTAAACAACAACAACAACAACAACAACAACAACAACAACAACAAAATCATCAAGGATCTAAGTTAGAAAAAGTTTGAATCATCTTCCTCCCTTACTTGTTTTAGATTCGGTCTTCATAAACCAAAAGGAAATAAAAACTTCAAACTTTTACTACTTGATCTAGCTAACATACAAGGAAGAAAATGGAAGAAAATAAACTAGAAAATCTTCCCCCAAAATTGTTACAAGGCCACAGTTTTACAATGTGGTGTGGCTTAGGCAAGTGCACCTAATTGTAACTCGTAATAAAAGTGGAGTATATTTAAGACTCCGAATGTCGAACCCTAAGGGAATGTGCGAGTACCAATGTAGTAAAGACTCTATATTATTTAGGCTAACGAAGGTTGTAAATAGAGAATTGCAAGAATTGTCACGCAAATAAAATAGCAATTAGACGATGTGCAAGAACGGGTTAAGATTATTATGGGAGGCCTAGGGGAACCGAATTCACCAATACTTAGCTCTTAAATTTACTAATTAATTATTATGAGATCTATTTTCCGATTGAAAGCTAATCACTCACTCTAAAATTACTAACACCCTTTGGTCATGCAATGTTAATAGTCTTCTTACTAAATAACTACCCAGTTTGGTCATGCAAAGCAATTAAAGGATAGAGCATTAAGAATATGTGAGTTTGTTAATCTAATAACCGATTAGAAACAAGCAATAACCTTGTCCGGGCATGCAAAGCGAGTTCTTTTATTCCTAGAGATCTGTTAACTAACTGTGGTATGATCGCCAACTAATTAAGTCAACTAATTAAGCATGTTAGGGATAAAACAATCAATCAAAATAATAGAAACTCATAAAACGAATTAGATAAATATCAAGAGCATTGTAATGGATCCCCCATCAACCCTCGTGACGGGTTTAGCTACTCATGTCTAATGATACTAACATAAACTCAAACATAAAGCCATAGAAATCCATAATAAAGAGTATAAGTCTAAACCGGGACACCCTTTCGGTATGACGACGGTCCTTAAGCACGTTCTTCACGTCCTCACGAGCTCCGATAGCAAAACAGGATTGGCACCAAGCTACAAGGAAACAAAGATCAATGGAAAATCAAGGGAATTGTGAGAAACTCTCACAAAGGGGGCTGAGAAACTAGCAATTTGTCCAAAGGTCTGGAGTCTAGGCTAAGAGTGCCTATTTATAGGTTGGGATGTGGATTAGGTCATCTGGCTTCAAATCTGCACAATCTGGGACAGTGTACGGCTGTACCAGATATTTACACGGTCGTACCAGACTTTAATTGCAATGTTGGCCCGTACTTGTGTACTCTGCACTCCCTGACATCAATTGTGTACAACCGTACTGCCTTTGGCATGACCGTACTGAACTTTTTCATCAGCGCCAGCTGTATTGACCAAGGGGGTATGCCCCTACTACTTCTTTGATATAGGTACAGCCGTACTGACTGACTGTCAGGCTGTACTGCATGTCCAAAAGTTCTAAAACTCTCTAAAACTTGCCAGTTTTCAGTTCATTCTTGCATCTATTGCTCTGAGTGGTGTCTTTATGGATTTTCTGTAAAATAGGACATAAGTGAGTACTTTTATACTTTAAATAGTGCAAAATGATATAATTTAGGTTAAATTACAAAATTGGTCCTCTATGTTTATTTTAGGTTTCAATTTGGTCCTCTATGTTTTATTTATTTCGTTTTGGTCCCTTACGTTTTAAAAGTTACAACAGGTTGGTCCTTTCCGTCACTAAAAGCCAATTGTCCGTAGCTAAAAGCTAAATAACATTTTGGAAAATGGACTTCTAGCTACGGACAATTGACTTTTAGTGACGGAAAGGACCAAATTGAAAACTAAAATAAAACGTAGAGGACCAAAACGAAACAAATAAAACGTAGAGGACCAAATTGAAACCTAAAATAAACTTAGAGGACCAATTTTTAATTTAGCCTATAATTAAATACTAAAAATGCCCTATAAAAGTAGACAATTTAGTGTGATAACACAAGGGAGAAAAGAAGAAGGGATTATCTCTCAATTTTTCCTCACAAACCTTAGCTATTTCTCTCCAAAGTTACCAACACTTTTCTCACCAAAATTCTCTTGATTTCTCCTAAGTTTTCACTAGCTTTCTCTAAAGAAATGAAACAACTAAGATGGATGAAAAAGGGGGCTTATGGCTGCGGCCTCACAAGGGAAGAAGAAGAAGAAGGAATTTTGGTTAAAACATAGGTTATATGACAAGGCTACTCTAATACCATGACTCACCACATTTCCCATGCTTTAGGTTTAACACTTCACAACCCTAAACCATGAATCACCACCCTACTCCATGATTTACTCACCTACAAAATCCACCTTGTTGACTCTTAGTCAAATGGATCTCGGAGTTGCAAAATCGCAGCGTCGGACGATTGCATTACCAATTGTTCGTTTGACGATTAATCACATAAATTAATTCAACGATAAATTAATTCAACGCGTGACTAAGAAGTTATTCTCGAACAATTTCTTCACCAATGAATCATAAAATCATAAACTTGCTCTAATAAAATCACATTTAATCACACCAAGCCACGATTCGAATTTCATCGAAATCTAAATTCGTTAGAATTTTCTATCGGGTAAAATTACCCGGCGGCTCAAAATGCAAAGAAACCTCGTTAGAATTTTTCGACGAGATTTGAATCGTGAATTAATAATAAATATTAATTCTCAAATATAGTTTCATCTTGATAAATTTCATTAACTTGATTAACAACAAAAATACGCGTCACCGTGTCAACTAGAAAACTTACAGAAAAATCTGCCGGTGATTTCACATTAAAAGCAGCATACGTCTAGGCTGTCTATTAATCTGTATTGTCACCAAAAATAGAAATCATTGAAAATAAATTTGCACAGTTCCTCATACTCTCATAAAATCATCGAGATGATCAGTCTCTACGACTTTTCTTTAAGTATTCAGGACTATATTTATAAAACAATTTTTTTTTAAAAATTGGGGTGTTACACATCGGCTCTTAGAAATTGTTCTAATAGTTTGAATTCTTGTGTATCTTAAGGAAGTATGTTAGAATTGATGTATTCTTGTATATTATACATACTAGATTGATGTTGATGATTGTATCGCTGTTGAGAGGAGTTTTCCATACTTAGCACACCAAGTATGGCTGAAAAAACGGTAAAGTGTTTTATTTTAAATTCTATGTTACTGAGTTTTATAACTCAATACGTTTGGGGCGTTGTTTTTAGGTAATTACAGATTATGAAGGATTTTGAGAGCGTGACTTGATGCTCTGTCTTGCTTTCACGAGAGATTTCTTTATGTGTCGGAATCGGATCACGAGTCGAGTTATATTTATTATGAGTCATTTGTACTACATTGTCTTTTATTGTAAATTCTTGATAAAAATCTTTTATTAGTGAACTTGTTTTATAATACCAATATGTATCCAAATATTTCATTAAGCCAAAGTATTCTATTTCAAAATTTTAGCCTTCTACCGTCTAGTATTCGAATCGAGAATTTTCATACATTAAATCTTAATTTCTTCTAAAGTCTTTAAGTAATACTCTGATAAAAAAGTCAGGGTGTTACATAATTCATGGCAAATTCGTGACCCTTTTATGGTAACATCAGTCCATGATTAACTGTTCTTCGTGTTCTAGCATTTTGGTGCAAGTTGAGATATCGAACGTGCATGAAATCTTCTCGAAAATTAGAGTTGGGTACGAACTTGGTCCCTGGCCCTTAGGACAATGGACGGCCGAGACATTCATGGTATTTTTACAATTACGTAGTTTGCCCTAATTCTAATCTGAGTGCGTTTTTGTGTTTCTAGTGAAGTATGGGTCGTGTCGGTGTGCTTGGTGGAATTTTTTGGCAATTATAGATATTTTAATTTACATGTACAGAACTTGACCTTGGAAAGGAAAGGTGGTTGATTTTCTTTGGAGTTCGTGGATGAGGCTGTAAGAGTTCATGGGGCTCGGAGTGATTGCATTGGAATCCAAGTGGGAGAAACAATGCATTTTTACCGGGATTGCTAGCGTATAATAATATACATTGTATGCCTATGGTGACCTAAACCCTACTAGAGATTGACGTCAGTAACACCTAAGGATAGGGATTACGGTCTATGATATTTGAGGACAGGTGTCGTGGATCCATCAACCAACATAGGATTGATCATGTGTGACTCGAGATGTATGTTTAACATATTTAGTGTGTAGGCATGAGTTTGTATGTTATGTGTGCTCATATAAACATTCTTAGGAATATGTGGTATATGTTATGTGATATGTGATAACATGCTTTAGTGCTATAATGCCTGAGTCTTATATGTTATTCTAGGTGCTGTGGTAATGTTTAATGATTATATAATTTTGACTGAATGTGACTGCGACCGCGGTAGGGACATAATATGCATGATTTGAGATTAGCTTAAAATTAATAAAGTGTGAATATATATAGTGATATGTGAGTGGTGAGGATTCATATAGTGGTGGTATTGGTGCTATATTCTGGGGTGAATATAAACATAGTGACATGAGATACTCGAGCACGAGTATGAACTAACAGTGTAGGTCGTGTAGACCTTGGGGTTTTATTTTCTGGGGACCGGTATATTCCACAAGAGGCCATAGTTTGGCCGCTATTGTGTCGTGATTCCGGGAGTGAGCCCATTTACCCCGACGAGTACTGTGTGCTTCACTTCCTTGTTGAATGATCACTGAACCAGATACCCGATCTTGAGTGATAGGGGGTGCGGAGATGTGCTCTTATAGGTCACGATGAGCGGGAAATGTGCATGGATCCATCAACCAACATAGGAATGATCCTGTGTGACTCGAGATGTATGTTTAACATGTTTAGTGTGTAGGCGTGAGTTTGTATGTTATGTGTGCTCATAGAAACATTCTTAGGAATATGTGGTATATGTTATGTGATATGTGATGGCATGCTTTAGTGATATAATGCCTGAGTCTTATATGTTATTCTTGGTGCTGTGGTTATGTTTGATGATTATATAATATTGACTGAATGTGATTGCGACCGATGTGGGGACATAATATGCATGATTTAAGATGAGCTTAATATTAATAAAGTGTGAATATATATAGTGACATGTGAGTGGTGAGGATTCATTTAGTGGTAGTGTTGGTGCTATATTCTGGGGTGAATATAAACATAGTGAAAGGAAATACTCGAGCACGAGTACGAAGTAATAGTGCAGGTCGTGTGGACCTTGGGGGTGTATATTCTGGGAACCAGTATATTCCACAAGAGGCCAGTAGTTTGGCCGCTATTGTGTCGTGGTTCTGGGAGTGAATCCGTTTACACCGGCGAGTACTGTGTGTTTCACGTCCTTAGTGAATGATCCCTGACCCAAATACCCGATCTTGAGTGATAGGGAGTGTGGGGATGTGCTCTTATAGGTCACGATGAGTGGGAAACATGCTTGGACAGCTGACTGTTACTCTGAGTGGTGACCAGTACATTGTGACATTAGTACGGTAAGCCATAAATGATTGGTGGCCACGAGACTATTACTCTGAGTGGTGATGAGTACATTGTGACATAGCTAGGGTTTATCTGAGAGTATGACTTTAGGATGATGTGTTTATGGTATACTATGTATTGCATCCTATTATTCTTATCTCCCTGTATATGTGTTTTGATTGTACATTCTATATATGTTAGACATAGGTTTTGAGGAATACTACTGAGGATGACACAGTTCATGCATCCAATGTTGGGGACGGAGTACAGGATCCCCCGTTTGGGAGGATTTTGAGCTGCAGTTCCATGAATGGGACGATGCGGGTTGGGAGATCGACTTCTCCTGACATACCGTGGTGTATACGGGTTTGGTGACCATATACTTTCGTCTGTTTGGATCACTATTAACTAGCCTAGTTGTAGATTTTTAGATTTGCCAGAGGTTACCATTTCACCATATGTGGTCATATCCACCTGGATACTTTCTTGGGCATGGGCAGATGTGGCAACCCTATGTTCCTACCCAACTAGCCGCCAGGTCCATGGGTAATCATCGCCAGGGAAGTAGTCAGGGGAGTAGGGTTAGGCACAGGGAGGAGGACAAGCCTGGACCTTCTCGACCCATGACGGCGAGACATTACCGTTGACTCTTTGCCAGGCCTTTAGGATGGCAGAGTGGGAGTTCCCGTTATCATGCTTAACTAGGAGTTGTCTGATGGCGGGGGTTGTTTTACCTTTTTGTCTGTATGGCCAGGAGTCTTTGGTTTTGAGTTGTGTTGACCTTTTAGGTGAGGCGTGTGTTAGCCTCCTAAATGTATTCTAATGACTGTATATATTGCTATACATCTTTTTTTTTTTAGCTACTCTAATGTATGTGAGCCCTTAGAGGGGCCACAAACTCTACACCGATGCATATAGTGTACGTTATATGTGTTTTAAAGTTTTAAATTTCTACATACTTTTCCATTGACTTTATTAACGCCAATATATATGATTAAGGCTAATTAATTAATGGTTACTTTAATAGGACGAGGGGTGCCATATTGACTTGAAGTCATGAGCGTTTAGATGTGTTCCACGTGTCTTAATCTTGAGATACCAGACGCTCGCTAAGAGCTAGTACCAGATGCAAGCTTACAACCAGGAGCTTGATTTCACTTGTAACTTCCTTCTTCTTGCTTGAGTAGTGTTCTTGATATTTGTAAATACTTAGAAAATTGAGTCCTACACACTTCAAGACTTACTAGAAAATAAATTTATAACACACTCAATTTTACCGTCAGCTTATTCTGTACGTTTTCTGATTGACTCAAATACGCGTATTTTTGTTTCCAATCAAGTGAATGAATTGAACAAAACTAAAATGTTATTCGAGATTTAATATATCGTATCAAGTCATGCTTCGGATCACAATTCAAAACTCCACCGAAGTTCGGTCGCATTTTGAGCTACACGGGTAAGCTTTTACCCGATATAAAACCCTAACTCTACCCGAATATTAAAATATTTGGGATTATGACGTGTTGTATTATGTTTGATTTTGTGAAATTGAATTGTTGATTTTTAGTTGAAAGAAAATATAATAGTATATTTTCTATGTGTTATTTTGAAAATCGTAGAGAAACCGAACTCGCAACGGGAACTAGGAACGCGAGAGTCTTGGAGCGTGGTGAATAGATATTTGCTGGAGGGAATCTTATGGGAAAAGTGAAGAGTATGAGCGATGTAACATAAAGTGAATGAAGTTGACAGGATGACGACTCGATTTGACATAATGTACATTTTGCAACATAAAGTTTATGTGCATCATAAGATTTGACATATGCTTTATGCTTTTGAAGATAGCACTCGAGTGCCTTGGGATATGGTGTGATTTGTTTAGGACTTTCATTCAACTTGTTTAATAGTATATTTTTCTATAACGCGATATAAAACCAAACACGCGACCAAAGTGGGGACGGTGATCATTAGAAAACGCGAGGGCTAAGGAGTTGATTAATAAATTGGGTTGATTTAAGACTTTAATCTCAAGACTAAGGTTGGATTGTCAGATGTCAAGAAGAGATGATGATGAGAACAGTGTTAGCTCTAGGCATGAATCATTCATGAAGACAAATTCAAGTTTGGATTTTAATGCAGTATATGATTCTAGGATAGAGTTGTTTAGATGCAAAGTGGTCATGTTTGAGTAAGTTATAGTTTGTGTGTCATGTTTGAGTAAGTTATAGGATAGAGTTGTTGAGACGCAAAGTGGTCGAGAATGGATCATAAGAGTTTAAATATCTGGTAGTAAGATGAGAAGCCAAATTGAGAAATTGTATGTCATGTTTGAGTAAGTTGTTTATATGTATTCATGCATCGTAGGGAAGTTATAGTTTGTGTGTAATAACCCTCATTTTTTCTTCTTGTTATAATTATTTTAATTATGCGTAGTGTATGTGAATGATTAAATTATTTCTTTTATTGTGATTATTAGAGTAATTACCTTGAATTTTGAGCCCAAGTGTAGCTTTTGGAATGCTTGAGTAAACATACACTGACCTTTTGACCCATATAGAATCTGATTCTGACCATGATCGTTAGAGAGACATTTGTAGGAAATTGGCCTAGCTTTCCAACGCAACAAAGAACGCCTAAATCGGACATCTATAGATCAAGATATTGTAAAATTAGTAATGCAGTGTCGGAGCACCTATTTATTGCGTTTAACGCTTTTTGGGCTGACTTATTGGACCCACCTTGACCCTTTTTGAATAACCACGGCCTAGGAGAGTTAACCTAGTCTATCAGTCATCATTATACACTCTAAACATGTTCACAATCCCACTTAGAAAATGTAACACCCCAATTTTTAAGAAAATTATTTTACAGTTTTTGACTACTTGAAAATAAATCATGGAGATTGATCACCTCAATGGTTTGTGAAAAGTACGAAGAACTGCAAAGATTATTGCAAACAATTCAGAATTTTGATAATTAATTTAGATTAACAGACAGTGTAGGCGTATATTGTTTTTAATATGAATTAATCCTAAAAAATGTGAAAAATTGTTGTTTGATTAAAGAAAATTATTTTATTGAAGGAGAAATAATTTCTAGGATTTAATAAGTATTTTTAAGTCACAGTTTGAATTTTTGACGTTTAATTGTTGATTAATTATAGGTTTTGTGTTGTAATTAATAGGACTTTTATTTTAATGATTTTGTCTTGATAATTTTATTGTTTGAATAATATTTAGATGATAAGAGAAATTGAAATTAGTGAATTTATAGTTTATATAACGCTGCAAGAATTCTATTGAATTCTGTCGTAACTATGCTATTGGGTCAGTTTCTAACTGAAACCTGCCCAAACGAGATCCAAAATTTTTAAAATTTGAGATCTTAGCATTTTCAAATATTTAGGATTTATTGGAATTTTTATGGAATTTTTGGGCATCAGAAAATATTTAGTGTATTGTCTACGCCCGAACTGCATTATGGTAGCGTTTTAGCTCATAAATCGAGAAAGCGACATTCATATAAATACTTCTAATATTTTTAGGGACATTTTGGTTGATTAATAATTTTTGATTATATAGTTTATTAGATTTATTTTTGCAGTTTTTGGATCCTAAAACCATAATGTACGCGTAATGTCGCGCACCCGATTGAGCGAGAACGCGATGAAACAAAATATCTTGATATTTTGGGCTCAGGGGCGATGGATCCAGAAACTAGGGGAGCTGAATCTCATCCTTAGAAGGTTATAAGACAAGTGTTGCAAGGTGATTGGGTTGTTAGTAAATAGTAGTTAGTTAACTTAGTTAGTTTAGGACTAAATTGGTTAGTTTCCAACTAAATGAACAAATTCCTTCCATCCTTGTCCCAAAATTTTCGTGGCTCCTTCTTCATTTGGCTGCCCCATTTCAGTTTTCTTCCATTCATGACTTGGAGAGAAAAAAAAATTAGTGAGAGAAAGCTTTGATTTCTTGAAAGAAGTTAGTGATTAAGGCTTCTAATCTTAATCATTTCTTCTTCTTCCTTGATCTATCATCTCCATCCTTGTGGTAAGATTTATAACTCACTTTCCTTTTCTCCATGGCTGTCATGGATGAGTTTTTATGGTTTTAATGTTGTTTTCTTTGATTAATTACTTAGATCTTGATGATTAAGCTTAATACCTCTTAGATCTACTATTACCTTCTTGATTAAATGGGTTTTGTGAATTTTAAAATTGTGGAACCCTAACTTTTTGGGGAGGCCGAATCATAGGGGCTGTTTATGGGTTATTTTTGGCTTGATTTAATTGTTTGGAAGGTGGATCTTGGAAGGATTAATGATTAAAAGTGTGGATCTAGCCATAAACAAGCATATTCATGGAGTTTTTAAAATTAAAATTTAATTTGCTTCTAGTTCTTTGAAACAGCAACTTATTTGATTGTTGAAGAGCCATATGAGTTGGTTTTTGTTGTCTAAAGGAAGTGTAATTAGTAGATCTTGGCTTGTATGTTTAGTACCTAAACTAGTTTGCATGATTTAGTCTTAAAAGTGAAGTTGTAAACAAAAACTTTTACACCACTTTTATGTTTTGAAAAACAGCAACTTATCTAGTTTTAAACAAGTAATATGAACTTGTTTTTGTGGTCTAAAAGTGGTGTTAATGTTAGCTTTTGACTTTGGGTATGAACATGTAAAGATTTGTATGTTTAAAGCTTTGAAAATGGTTTAAAATAAAATGAATTTGGGGGCTGTTTTGTGGGTCTTAAAACAGTGGCTTATCAACAAGATTTGAGTGAGTTTTAACTTGGTTTTAATTGTATTAAAGTGGCATAGAATTTGTCTTATGGTTAAAGAATTTAGGTGTGTTAAATTTTTATGATTTGGAAGTGAAAAGTTTGAAAAATTTGAGTTTGTTTTTAGGGCACAAAACCGTGACCCTTATGTTAGTTTAGAAAATTGTCTTAAGTTGTTTTATGTCTTAATTATGTTGCAAAAGTTGATTACGGATTTGGTTTAGCAAAACATTTCAAAGAAGCTTGATTTTAGGAAAGGATTTGGTTTATGTTTCAAGAATTGTTTTGGTACTTGTAATAACATAGTTTCTAAAATTTTGTGACATGTTTTAGTGTTTTGAAAAATGGTTCAAAGTTGGGAAAACACTATTCAAAAAGGTAAAACACTATTCAATTGGAAAATTTTGGGTTAGGCATTTTTCTAAGTGTGTAATGTTTGGAGAAGTTTCAAAATTTGCATAGTTTGAATATGTGTCATGGCATATGGCTAGATAGAACCAATTAGGGATTAAGTTGAGTAATTCCTAGGCTTTAGGAAGCCCTAACCCGTGGCTGCCCTCGGGGCTTTGGACTTGAGTTTTAGTTCTAATTGATTGAACTTGCATTGTTAAGGTTCGTGAGAGGAACGATTTGACAATAGTGTAGAATTACCTTGCTTGGATTGTTAAAGTGCCTAAGGTAAGGGAAATTCTTACATAACGAGTTTGGGCTTTTCGCTTTGTGTGTTGTTTGGTTTGATTGACTGATTGTGTGGTAGTACTTGTAGTATTAATATATGCTGTTTGAAATGTTGTAGCATACTGAATTGTTATATGCTGCCTGAAATGTTGTAGCATGTTCTTGGCCCTACGTGACATTATGATTTGTATTGTTTTCCTTGAATCATTTTGGATTTAATAGGAACTTGGAATTGATTTGGAATATGAAAAATATTGTTGATGACAATGGATTAATTAATAATGCATTGATCGACTATTTTTGGTTTGACGATTTACTACGGTAAATCTGATGCGATTTCACAAGCTGAATTCTGATTTCATAAATAAATTATTAAGGGCATTTTGATTTAAAAGTAAGCGTGAGGGTTTTAGTATAACTAGCAAAAGCTTGCAAGGAATTTTCAATGGAACAATAGTAGGAAAATAACTTGAGTAAACATTGCAAATTGCAAAAACGGTTGAGTTAAATAATGTGTTTAAAAAAATTCTGGCTAGGAAAGACTTAGTTATTAAGAGTGTTTGCACTACCTCTCTTTCTTGGGAATTATCCTAGCATATTATTTAGCACAACTATGGTTTCAACGACCTGGAGCTAAAAAGTATTTTCAGATACATAGGAGTGACACAAGAACTGATAAAGAGATTTCAAAGATCGAGATTTCGAAAGAATAAAATGTAGGGAACCTAGTGTTCCTATTGAGCATATGGGCCATGTGTCCTGTGCTGGGACTTAATGTCTTACTTGCGTGCGCATTTTTTTGATTAAGAATTGGACCTAGTGTTCCGTATGGCGTGCCTAGTATCTCAACCTAAAAATTGAGCCTAGTGTTCCGTATTACGTGCCTAGAGTTTTGATCTAAGATTAAGACTAGCGTTCTGTAGTTGAACACCTGGACCTAGTATCTTGTGTTTGAACTCTAAGGGGTATTTCTCAGAATCTCAGTTTACTGTGTGATGAAGAATAACCGAGCGTTACTTAAGTAGTATGGGATGCTCATTGTAATGCTCAAACTTTGAGTTCCCTCCACCTTTTAGAATGTGAAACATAGTTGATTGTCGATCCGCATTGATTAATTAAACATTACTCGGGCGCTCCTTACGGTGAGTAAGCCATAATGAAGAATTTGTTTGGATGCATACTGATCGTTGAGCATGGACACTCGGAGCATTTGATTGTCTTAAAGACTTCAAAAGACGAGTTGTCACTTCATTGCCTAATGCGTGGCTATATTGTTCGGACGTTGGGAAAATTCCTCGTCTACTGCTGACCTATTTAAGGCTGCAGGTGTATACACAAACTTGTTCATAATGCATTGGCATGCATGGCTAACCACATATTGACATGTGATGAATTGTTGATGAATTTGTTATGTTATGACTTAATCATTGATCTGTTGATAGAATTGTCTGCTCACATGCAATTGTTTGATACTGTGGTGGCTTGATTGTTGATCTGTTGGTTGATTTGTTTGCTCACATGCAATGCTTGATATACCATAATGATGCGTGCGATCTATTAAGTATGTATATGTATATAAAGCCATGTTGTTGTATTATATATATATATATTGTTTGCATGTGACAAAGAATGAGCCATGAGTGTAATATATATATATATATAAACTCGTGGACAAAGAATTTACCTTTGCACTGTTGTTGGATTGGACATTCTTATGAATATCACTTCCAAATGGAGTTCCATAGGCGCTGCAGTTTCGTCTTTCCAGGAATGTTGAAGAATGAGCCAGTGGAGGAAGATTCCTCTGAGTGCTTTATGTCTTGATCTTGCTGAACGGTTTATCAGTAAGAGTTATAGTTGTTAACCAGCTTAGCTTAGGGTTTTGTTTAGATTATTTGCGTAATTACTTATTGCCTTGTAATTACACTCTTCGAAAAACTCGCCTGTAATAGCCAAGACTATTGACCAGTGGCCTTGTGCCACGTGGCTACCCGTACTGCCACTCATAGGACTTTATTCCCCCTTAAGGAATATTTTTTGCATCATGGAGGTTTCGAATCCACACCCAAAGGGATAAAGGTAATAGGAACCCACACCAGAGGGCTTAAGTACCACAGGAACACCTTGTTATTACCAACTGAGCTAGCGCCTTTTACTATAACACCCCGGGTTTTAATTCCTGAGCGTATTACTCATAAGACTTCTCCTTCTCTCTAAGGGAATTTTTGCCTTTCGCTTGGCTCGAACCCGGGACCAGAGGGCTTAAGTACCACAGGAACACCTTGCTATTACCAACTGACTAGCAAGGTTTCCCGTGTTACTTAAGCCCTCTGGTCCCGGGTTCGAGCCAAGTGAAAGGCAAAAACTCCCTTAAAGGGAGGAGAAGTCCTATGAGTAATACGCTCGGGAATTAAAACTCGGGGTTTTACATTATGGTCTGTGGTGTCTAAGGATAGGTGTCATAGGTCCATCAACCAACATAGGCTTTATTTATTATTAAACATGATTGTCTGATAAATATGCTTAATTTTTGATTTGTGTTGTATAGGCACTACAACAGATTTCTATAAAAATGGTGCCCCCTTAACTAGCATTATCCACTGAACGCACTAGCGAAAAAAATTTGGAACTCATCGCTAGCGCTTCTTTAGAAAAATGCTAGCTTTAGTCAACTAAATAGCTAGTGCTTTTCCTAAAAACCGCTGGTGATTGTATAATGGCACCTTCGCTGGCGCTTTTTCAGAATAGCACTGTCTATGTTTCTTCTTCGCTAGCGCTTTCCCAGGAAAGCGCTGTCTTGGTTGCATCATCGCTAGCGCTTTTGGAAAAAAGCGCTACCTATTCTCTGAATTAAAATCCTGTATATCCTCCCATTACAATTCATTTCTCTTACACGCGACATGTCTTCCCTCTCTTTTGTCTAAAGAGCAGAATAGTGCCTCTATCATCTCTATCTCATCTCCATTTTTGTCTATCCTTCGTCGCTATATCGCACCTCCGTCTTCATCCCTCAGTGCCCCTGCTCCCTCCCTCTCGACCCATTGTGCAAGTTCATCAGCATTTAAGGTTCTCCACCGCGTCGTTCCTCCTTCTTCGTCGTAGTGGTGGCGCTTAAAGGTTCTCCACCGCACCATTCCTTCTTCTTCGTCGTCACCACTGTGCGGTCGCACCCCATCTCTTCTTCCCCGTTAAGTTGCATCTCAGGTAAATCTTTTTCCCACTTTGCTCTCTCAACCCTAACTTTATTGCTTCCCTTTCTCTTTCGCTTTGCTACAAGAGTTTTCAGTTTTTACTGCTAAATACCTAAATGCTAACGCATATATGGGATTGAGTTCCTAGTCTAGTTTGTGCATTGACTTTCTTGGTTTCAGTTTTGGGGTTGAACTTGTTAGATTGAGCAGAGATTGTGATGGTTAATTAGAACTTGTTAGATTATTAGTTTTGGTTTGTTGCTCAATCCTAGTTTTTGGTTTATGCATTAACTTCATTGTGCATTTTCATTGTGAATGACCGGATGACATTTATACTGATGATAAAAAACAAGTGCGTCTCAACTCAAGCATGCTTTGTTTCTCCACACATCCTAAGCCTAATTTTTTTTTTCATTGCCATTAATTATTAAGCTTTTTTTAGGTAATACTAGTTTTTGTTCTGTGGCCTATAACAATCTTGCTGAAACCTGAAACTTATTCAAATGTTGCGAGATCCTTACTGCTACTATGCACTATTTCTTCTGGTTTGGTTGTGTTTTGAGCTTGCTGTGATACATATGTGCATGAATCTGATTAGATAACAATTGGAAAGTGGGTAATTACTGAAAATACAAATAGGTAATGGCAAAATTTTGATAAAATATGTAAAAATTGCAGATACATGGCTAATTCCGGATATGATAGTGATGCTCATGAGAGTGATGCCGCAGCAACCCAAACTGTGAACCGCCGTCCCCGTGGACCGACATACAAAAGGAATATCATCCGAGCTAGGAGTAGAGGAGAGATACAAGCGGTAAGATAGTTACTAATTAATATAATTAGTTGTTTTTATCTATTTATTATCTAATGTTGTACACTTAATTTTTTTTTTTTATGTTTCATGGAATGCTAGAGGTCAACCCATAGGCAAAGGTGGCAGAGATTTGAAAAGTTTCATTAGAACTCAAGTGCGAATGACGATTCCATGTACATTTAATCGTTGGTTACAGAAAAATAATGTAGTTTTGGATAGATGCAAAGAGGAGCTTTGGGCTGAGATAAAGGTATATAAATTAACATTGATCATTTGTATTTCTTCTCAGTTGTGGAAATATACTTACCCTACCATTTTGTTTATAATGTATTTGCAGAAAACATTTGATGTCGACGACACCCGTAAGGACATCATAATGAAGATTGCCAAAAAATCTCATCGGACTTTTCGAGCATGGTTTTATAAGCGAGTGACAGATGAAAAATGGAATATTAGACCTAATCCTCCATCATTATATGCATCAGTCATAGGTGTGGACGTCTGGAGTGATTTTGTATGGTATACTTATACATGTCCCTACTTGTATACCTATATATGTATTTCAATACTTGTATATTTAATTATTGTCATTCCTAATCACATTTATATGTTTGTTTATATAGAGAACAAGTAACGCAAATCGGCAGAGAGCATCAAATCCTCCTTACCCATATAGAGGAGGGTTAAGGGGTATTAGGGCATTGAGCAAGATCTGGTATGCAGAGTAACCTTAAATTATATGTACAACTAGTGAATTTGAGCATGTCTGCAGAGTAACGTAATTAACACTAATGAATTTCACTTTTTTTTAATACGTATAGATGAAGCAAGCAGGAGAAGAGGATTATGCAACCTCAAAATCAATCAATCTCCAAGTCTTGTGGATAGAAGCTCGCCGAAACAAGGATGGTGATATTGAAGACCCCCCAACTGTGGGAGTGTATGAAAAAATTGTAAGTATGATAGATTAAATAACATTTTCATTTACAATTTTCTTATGAAAGTGACAATACTTATTTGTGAAAAATATTTGTGTCTCAGGATGCCCTAAAATAGGAGGGTATGTCACAGGAGGTGACACAAACATCCTTTCCCAAGTCATCCCCATAAAAGAGTATCCAGGACGTGTAAGGGGGGTAGGATAGGGGTCCCATAGAAAGCTACCTTTAGTCCACCGAAGCGCGCAAGAAAAGATGAAAATGAAGACTTGAGGCGGATGGTAGCCAAACTCTATCAGGAGGTCCAAGAATTGAAAAAGGGGCAACATCAGGACAAGGGACCGGTAGGGGAGCATCAGGACAAGGGACCGATAGGGGAGCATCAGGATGATAGCGCCAAAGATAGTTGCACTCTAAAGTCACATAAGGTTAATTAAATTACTTCAAAGGCAGAGTTTGGTAGATTAATTGGTATTTGTGAATTGTTAATTAGTATTACATGGAAACTTGTATATCTTGAAATTGAAACTTGCATCATGCATGCAAAACTTTTGCATATATAATTTGGTGTTAGAGTAGATCATGACTTGTATAGTGACTTGTGTTGGCTGATATATGGTAATTTTTTGTTGTTACATGTATTAGATAAATTTTGGAATGTCCATATTTTAGGGGAGACTCTGCCAAAATTTTGTTAGAAATTCAAATTGAAGTATTCAAATATTCTAATTTAATATAATTGTGGATCTTGATTATTTAACGAACCGGTGGAGGTAATGGAACAGGTGGAGGTGCACGAGCCTAGTTTACCTATGGATGGATGCACTCTTAAGTCACCCGAGGTAATAAATCATTAGAAATTGTCGTTACTTGTATGTATTGCATCAATGGTTTATCATATTAATATTTTGTTTATCATTGGTTTAAGACTTCAAAGAGTGTACGCTATATTTGTCAAGCCCATCTCGTACGGTTGGTAAAGGGATTTGCTTCACTGATTTAAGTGCCACATTGCACAATCATCCATTACCTATCCATTATTGCAAGGTTAGAGTTGACTTTGCAATTGAAGAGGATGCACCATTGCCTGTACCACTCGAGGGGACAAATATCATGACAGTGGGACAGGCAATAGGTACTTTTGTGGCATTGTAAGTGACATGTTATTTTTTAATAAACATGATTCGTTATCATAATCATAATATATTTATAAAACTATGTGGTCACTAACTCATGCAAAATATATAGAAACCCATAAAATCTGAAGCCAATGCAAGGAGAAGGAGAAGGAAAAGGGCAAGCAGCAAACATTTGATTCTTGTACATCCCCAGTAAGGCCTGTGGACAAATCTCAGCATTCCCTCTCTTGAAGCAAAATTCTTTAATTATCTGAAAGTTCATGCTGAAACAAGGATGACAATAACCATAGAAAAAATCGAAATTACAATGAAAAAAATATTTTCAGTTATGAATCTCTATTATTTCTCAGTACTAAGGATGAACTGGCAGAAGTTTTTACTGATGGAGCGTGGGTCAGTCAAACTGTAGTTAGTGTATATATCAGGTACAACATCCAACTTTAAAGTATACGTTTTTTTTATTCTTTCACCTAATATTGAAGTTATTGTTAATCCATTAATTTGTATACGTTTTAATTATATTCAAGGTGCTTGTATGATGCGATACTGATCCCAGAAGAACGGACCGAGAGGTTTGTGTTCTTATGCCCAGAGAAAACAAATCTTCGATATAAATCTGAGAATATGGTAGACTATGTATCCGAACACTTGGCAGAAGCGACGAAGCCAGGTGTTGACACCTTGTTTTTGTCACCGATTAACCTAGGGTGAGCCATTTATTTAATTTAATCATATATATACACACACACACACATATAACGATACTAAATTTTGTGAAATGTGATTACCTGCTAATCAGGATTTCCTTATTCAACATTTTTTTAGGGCCCATTGGTTATTATTAGCGATCAATCCCCAGGAAGACACGGTGTACTATTTGTGTTCTTTACGTACTCCTTTGAGCAACCGCAAAGAAATGATGGATACGTTCAATCAGTAAGTATATATATATATATATATATGCATGTATTGGAACGAGTTCTGAATGTAAAATTGTAACATCCCAATTTTTATGAAAATTATTTTGTAGTTCCAACTACTTGAAAATAAATCGTAGAGAGTCATGACCTCAATGGTTTGTTAAAAGTATGAAGAACAACAAAGATTTATTGTGAACAATTTACTGTTTTAACAATTCATTCAGATTAAGAGACAGTGTAGACGTATACTGTTTTTAATATGAATTAATATCGAAAAATGTGAAAGATTGTTGTTTGATTAAAGAAAATTATTTTATTGAATGAAAAATAATTTTAGGACTTAATAGTTATTTTTAAGTCATAGTTTGGATTTTTATTATTTAGTTATAGTATTAATCGTCTGTTTTATGTCATATTTAATATGACTATTATTTTAATGATTTTGTTTTGATAATTTTATTGATTGAATAATATCTATATGATAAGAGAAATTGAAATTAGTGATCCTCACTAATTTACGCTTTTATTACGCCGCGAGAATTACATTGAATTTCGCCAGTAGATAGGCTATTGTGTGTGTTTCTAACTGAAACATGCCAAAACGTGATCTAAATTTTATAAAATTTGAGATCTTAGCATTTTCCAATATTTAGGATTTATTGTAATTTTTCTAGAATTTTTGGGCATCAGAAAATATTTAGTGTATTTTCTATGGCCAGAGACTGCCTAATTGCGGCGTTTCGGTTCGCATTTCGAGAAAACGAGATACATAGATACTTTTCTTATGCCACGAGGAATATTTGTGATTTTGGGTGTGGGGTTATAATTAGAAATATTTTTGGAGTTTTTATTATTAAAACCTATTATACGCGTAACGCCACAAGACCCTATTGAGCAAGAACGCGCAAAACGTGATTTAAACGAAACCTCAGGGCCAAGGGGGATGTATGGCAGCTGCACATGTGCTAGGGGAGCTGAACATGGACCTTTAGAAGCTTCCTTGACAAGTGTAAGCTTAGGATTGGATGATGATTAAATGGTAGGTAGTTAAGGTGGTTACTTTGTAACTATGTAGTCATGATCCAACTAAATGAACTTTTCCTTTCCATTCTTGCCCTCAAAAATTTCGTGGCCTTCTCCCTTGCTCAAGATCAGATCCATCCATTCTTTCATTGTTGAAGGTTTGAGAAAAAAAAATTCTTGAGAGAGAAAGTTCAAGATCTTGGAGAAACTTGAAGTTTTAGTCCTTAATCCTTGATTCCTTCCATCCTTTCTTCTTCCTTCATGATCAATCATCATCATCTTGGTTGGTAAGAGTCCTAACCCATTTCCTTTTCTTCTTGGCTGCCATGAATGGGTTTGGTTGGTTTTAGGAATCATTTTTGCTTAAAGGTGTTAGATTTTGCTAGATTAGCATGACTAGTTCCTTAACCCCTTATTTTCCACCTAGATTAGGCTTGTTCTTGGTTTTAAAAAAATTGTGAAAACCTAGGTTTTGGGGCTGAACGAAATTAGGGGCTGTTCAAGGTTGTTTTGGTTTGATTTTGTTGGATTTAGAGTTAGTTCTTTGATGGGTTTTAAGTGGTATGCTTGAAACTAGTCTTATATGCAAAACAAGCAAGTTTTGTAAAATCAAATTGGTGAACTTTGGGGCTGGTAACCGTGGCAATTAAGGGCTGTTTATGTTTGTTTTTAATAAAGCTTTGTTGCTTAAAATTTATGATTAACTTGTGTTAAGATGTAGTAATGATATTTAGCATTTTAGCAACTTGTGTGGTTTGAAATAAAATGAATTTAGGGGCTGTTTTGGGACTCCAAAAATCGTGATTTAAGAGCAAGTTTTTGATGATGTTTTAACTTGTATTTAGAGGAAAGATGTGACTTGTTTTAGTGCAAAGTGGTTGTGAAAAACTTGTTTAAATTATAGATGGTTAGACTTTGATGTTTACTTGGAAAACAAGTTGTTTTATAAAGTTGAAAACAATTAGATTTTTGGGGCTGTTTATAGTTCCTAAAAACAGTAGCTTTTAGGCATGATTTAAGTGAGTTTGGACTTGTTTTTAATTGTATTAAAGTGGTATGGAAATTGGGTTATGATAGGTAGTTTTGATTAAACAAAAGTTGTAATGATTTAGGAGTTAAAAGTTTGAAAACCTTGAGTTTGTTATTGTGGTCTTAAAACCGTGACCTATGAGAAGAGTTAGGGTATGATTTTAATTTGATTTCAACCTAAAAGATGTTGTGAAAAGTGGGTAGTGATTTGATTTAGCAAAACAATTCAAAGAAGTATGATTTTGGGAAAAGATTTGGTTTATGTCTTAAGAATTGTTTTGAACTTGTATTGAATTTATTTCTAAAATTTTGTGACATGTTTTAGTGTTTTAAAAAGTGGTTTAAGTTTGGAAAAACACTATTCATTTGGTAAAACACTATTCCAATTGGTAAGTTTTGGGTTTTGATATTTTCTAAGTGCTTAGCTTTTGAAAAAGTTTCAAAACTTGCATGGTTTGAATATGTACCTTGGCATATGGCTAGATAGCACCAATTAGGGATTAAGTCAAGTAATTCCTAGGCTTTAGGATGCCTAAGCCGTGGCTGCCCTAGGGCATTAGGACTAAGTTTTAGTTCTAATTTAGTTAAGTTTGTGTTGTTAAGGTTAGGTGCTTAAGGTACGTGCAGTGTGACTTGACGATTATTTCGGATTACCTTGCTTGGATTGTTAAAGCGCCCAAGGTAAGGGAAATTCTTATATAATGAGTTTGGGCTTTTCGCCTTGTTTGTTGCTTGTTTGATTGTTTGATAGTGTGGTAGTACTTGTAGTACTTTTATGTGTTGTTGGAAATGTTGTAGCATGCTTTTGGCCCTGCGTGACAAATTGAATTGTATTGCGTGACTTAAATCTTGTTTGAGTGATTTGATTAGACTTGAAGTTGATGAAATTGTGGAGCATGTTGTAGCCTATTGAATTGTTATATGCTGTTGAAATGCTATAGCATGTCTTTGGCCCTGTGAGGCATTATGATTGATGTTGTTTTCCTTGAATCATGTTGGATTTATTGGAACTTGGAATTGATTGGAATTTGGATAATATTGTTGAGGATAATGGGTTAATTAATAATGCGTTGATCGACTGTTATTGGTTGACGATTTACATCGGTAAATCTGATGCGATTTCACAAGCCGAATTCTGATTTCGTAAGCAAATTGTTAAGGGCATTTGAGTTAAAAGTAAGCGTGAGGGTTTTAGTATAACTAGCCAAAGCTTGCAAGGAAATTTCAATGGAATGATAGTAGAGAAAAGAATTTGAAATAAATAGTACGATTTGCAAAAACGGTTGAGTTAAATGATGCGCCTGGGAAATTCTGGCTAGGAAAGACTTGGTAATTAAGAGTGTTCGCACCACCTCTCTTTCTGGGAATTCTTCCAAAGGTGTTATTTAACACAACTAGGGTTTCAACGACCTAGAACTAAAAAGTATTTTCAGATACATAGGAGTGATATAAGAATAGTGAAAGAGAGTTCAAAGATCGAGGTTTTGAAAGATTAGAACATAGGGGACCTAGTGTTCCTATTGAGGATATGGACTAGGTGTCTGTCTTTGGGACTTAATGTCCTACTTTGCGTGCGCATTTTCTTAGTTTAGGATTGGACCTAGTGTTCGTATGGCGTGCCTAGTATCTCAATCTAAAAATTGAGCCTAGTGTTCCGCATTACGTGCCTAGAGTTCTGATCTGAGATTAAGACTAGCGTTCCGCAATTGAACACCCGGACTTTGTGTCCTGTGTTTGCACTCTAAGTAATTGTTAAAGGTATTTTGGCTTAAAAATAAGCAGGAGGATTGTAGTATGACTAGCCTAAGCTTATAGATAAGTAGAAATGGAACCATGCTAGATAAAGAATTTGATGAAACTCGGGTTCCAATGACCCAAAGCTAAATGAGTGATTTATTTTGGTACAACCTCACCTAGGAAATATAAGAATTGGAAGCATGAAAATTCACTAAGTAGAGTGAGTGAGTTAAGGTGTCGTCGATCCGCATTGATTAATTAAAACATTACTCGGGCGCTCCCTACGGTGAGCATGCCATGTTGTTGAATTTGTTTGGATGTATACTGACCATTGAGCATCGACACTCGGAGCGTTTGATTGTCTTGAGGACTTCAAAAGGACGAGTTGTCACCGCATGCCGTGTGGCGAAAGCCTAATGTGTGGCAAGCCTTTGTGGCAATACCCTTGGTAGGGAGTTGATTTGGGCGTTGGGAAATAAAGTTCCTCGTCTCTGCCGACCTTGTTTAAAGGCTGCAGTGTATACACAAACTAGCCATACTTGCATTGACATGCATAGCTAACCGCATTTATGATATGTGAGGAATTGTTGATGAATTGGATATTGTGATGACTTGATCACTTATCTGTTGATAGACTTGCTGCTCACATGCAATGGTTGATATTGTAGTGACTTGATTGTTGATCTGTTGGTTGTTTTGTTTGCTCACATGCCATGCTTGATATACCATGCCGATTGTGTGCGGTCTATTAAGTATGTATATGTATATAAAAGCATGTTGTTGTACTATATATGTATATATTGTTTGCATGCGACATAGCCTATGATAAACTCGTGGACAAAGGATTTACCCTTGCACTGTTGTTGGATTGGATGTCCTTATGGATGTCACTTCCAGATGGCGTTCGGTAGCTGTTGCTGCTTTGCCTTTCAGGAGCATTGAAGATTGAGCCGGTGGAGGAAGATTCCTCTGAGTACTTCGTGTTTGATCTTCTTGAATGTTTCTCAAGAAGAGTTATAGTTGTCGGCCAATTTAGCTTAGGTTTTTGTATTGGTTGTTTTGTAATTAGTCTTTTCAGAAAATCTCGCCTTAGTGCGAATTTGTTATGTGAAGTATTATTTTGTGATGCATTATACTCTGATAATTGTAAAAGTTTGAATTGGCATCATTTAGAAAACTATAGTACTCTATGTCTCATTTTGAAAAGGGTTTCAAAGGAAAGAATATGAAAAGAAAAAAAAATTACTCCTATTTTTCCATTGCGAAATTCATAAGAGTACTCCTTAAATGAAAGCATACAAGCAATAAATGTTTTCAGCATTAGATTGGGTTGCACAGTAGCGCCTCGGAAACGGGGTGTTACAGAAATTGAGGCTGAAAATTTATGCACTAATTAATATATCTAATTGTGTGTTACTATGACTCAGGGTTTTGGCAATTCATCAAGGACATCAGACACTACACAAGTCCCAATTTTCTAAATCATCCAAGACAACGACTAAGTGGATTCCTATAGAGGTATTATCAAAATTGTTATGCAATTATTTAGTTTAAAAAATTAAAATTATTTATTTCTAATATTTTTGGTTTTTTAGTGCCCCCACCAACCAAACTCCAATGATTGTGGCTATTACGTTATGAAGTTTATGAAGGATATTGTTGTTCATAACCAAATACAAATCCCAAAGAAGGTATGTAATTTCTGTTCTAATTTATATAAAATACTTACTCTTTTATTTGACCATTTGCGTACTTAAGCTTTAATGTGATTTATTTATCATTTCGCGGTATATTCTTGAATGTAAATACGATTCGTATTCTGATGTTCAAATTGCTCAACTCAAGGAAGAGTGGTGCAAATATGTGGCTGAGAAGTTTGTTTTAAGTATATGATCATTGTGTATACACATTATTATAGTATTAGTTAGATGCATGTTGTTAGCCCATGTAAGGCATTAATTTAGGTTGGCATTGTTTGTTGTATTGTTAGTTGGCATTGTTGTATTGCTTATTTTGGTTTGCATCATTGTAAAATACTGCAACTGTAAAAAAAGAAAAAAAAATAGAATAGTTAGCGCTTCCTTGAAAAAGCGCTAGCTATTGTTGATAATAGCTAGCGCTTTTTCAAGGAAGCGCTATCTACACTACTAATAATAGATAGCGCTTTCTAGAAAAAGCGCTATCTATTATCAAATGTAGATAGCGCTTTCTCAAAGAAGTGCTAGCGATTCCAGTTATCACTAGCGCTTTTAAAACGTTGTCTTTAAGAACCCTGATCACTAGTGGCTGAATAGGTAATGCTTTTAAGTGCTAGCGAAGGCCAAAATTAAGCGCTATCTATTTCATTTTATGTTGTAGTGAGGCCATATATGAGTGATAGCATGCTTAGAATAACTTTATAAATTATATGCATTGATGTGATACTATGATAACATGCATAATAGGATGCCTGTAAGATGTTGTGTGAAATGCTATATGAAGTGTTGTAGCATTACCTTATGTTAGATATTATGTAGCAATGTTGCATGAAGTGCTGTAGCACCTGATAAATGATATGATGCATAACATGATATTAATTATTTAAGTATAGGTATGTGAGCATAACATGATGTGAGGCATTAGATAAAAAGACGTTGGATGCATGAGCATGATACATTCGTAACCACTCTATTCTTGTTGGGAATGTGAGCGGAGAGGATCCCTAATGGGAAAGGGGATACCTCGTTTAGTAGGTTAGATCCACTACATCCCGATCGGGAACGGATGTCCATATCGGGAAAGGGGGAGGAGGACCCCTATTGGGAAAGGGGGATACCTTGTGGACTAGGCTAGTGTCGCCCCGTCTCTATCGGAAAAGGGGGCAGGTGTCCCCATCGGGAAAGGGGGACGATAACCCTAACGAAAAAGGGGGTTCGCCAAAGTATTCTTATCGAAAATGGGGAGTATAGTGACAATAGTGAAGAAAAGATGCATAAATTCGTAGAGAGGCATGGGGTAAATAGAAGAGGGTAGTTAAGTGCAATATGTGATTCTCAGTTGTATTGCTTTGGACTGTCATACTTTCGTTCTACTTTTACATTTCCCGCTTTATAATGGATGTGTTGTTCTTACCTCCCTGTGTTTGCATGCTTGTGTGTATATATTGTTTCTGTTTTAGACTTTGTTGAGGAAGATCATGCAGCCACAGCCACACCCGATGGAGCATTTCCTTTTGATGCATCCTGCGATGATGCGGCCCTCGAGGATCCCTGTTTGGGGGAATTTTGAGATGCAGGCGAGCTGAATTCTAGAGTGGGAGCTCTCAGCATCCACCTCGCTGATGGTTTTCAGTATCTTTGAACATGAGTCTTTTGCTGATGTTTTGCTTGGTTTTGGTATGTTTAGATGAGGTGCAGGTTAGCCCCATAGGATATGTACTCATATTTTGGATTACTGTACGACATACAAAAGGAATATCATCCGAGCTAGGAGTAGAGGAGAGATACAAGCGGTAAGATAGTTACTAATTAATATAATTAGTTGTTTTTATCTATTTATTATCTAATGTTGTACACTTAATTTTTTTTTTATGTTTCATGGAATGCTAGAGGTCAACCCATAGGCAAAGGTGGCAGAGATTTGAAAAGTTTCATTAGAACTCAAGTGCGAATGACGATTCCATGTACATTTAATCGTTGGTTACAGAAAAATAATGTATTTTTGGATAGATGCAAAGAGGAGCTTTGGGCTAAGGTAAAGGTATATAAATTAACATTGATCATTTGTATTTCTTCTCAGTTGTGTAAATATACTTACCCTACCATTTTGTTTATAATGTATTTGCAGAAAACATTTGATGTCGACGACACCCGTAAGGACATCATAATGAAGATTGCCGAAAAATCTCATCGGACTTTTCGAGCATGGTTGTCTAAGCGAGTGACAGATGAAAAATGGAATATTAGACCTAATCCTCCATCATTATATGCATCAGTCATAGGTGTGGACGTCTGGTGTGATTTTGTAGTAAAACACACAAGAGATACTGAATTTCTGGTATACTTATACATGTCCCTACTTGTATACCTATATATGTATGTCAATACTTGTATATTTAATTGTTGTCATTCCTAATCACATTTATATGTTTGTTTATATAGAGAACAAGTAACGCAAATCGGCAGAGAGCATCAAATCCCCCTTACCCATATAGAGGAGGGTTAAGGGGTATTAGGGCATTGAGAAAGATCTGGTATGCAGAGTAACCTTAAATTATATGTACAACTAGTGAATTTGAGCATGTCTACAGAGTAACGTAATTAACACTGATGAATTTCACTTTTTTTTAATATGTATAGATGAAGCAAGCAGGAGAAGAGGATTATGCAACCTCAAAATCAATCAATCGCCATGTCTTGTGGATAGAAGCTCGCCGAAACAAGGATGGTGAGATTGAAGACCCCCCAACTGTGGGAGTGTATGAAAAAATTGTAAGTATGATAGATTAAATAACATTTTCATTTACAATTTTCTTATGAAAGTGACAATACTTAACAATCTTTGTGAAAAATATTTGTGTCTCAGGATGCCCTAAAATAGGAGGGTATGTCACAGGAGGTGACACAAACATCCTTTCCCAAGTCATCCCCATAAAAGAGTATCCAGGACGTGTAAGAGGTGTGGGATAGGGGTCCCATAGAAAGCTATCTTTAGTCCACCAAAGCGCGCAAGAAAAGATGAAAATGAAGACTTGAGGCGGATGGTAGCCAAACTCTATCAGGAGGTCCAAGAATTGAAAAAGGGGCAACATCAGGACAAGGGACCGGTAGGGGAGCATCAGGACAAGGGACCGATAGGGGAGCATCAGGATGATAGCGCCAAAGATAGTTGCACTCTAAAGTCACATAAGGCTAATTAAATTACTTCAAAGGCAGAGTTTGGTAGATTAATTGGTATTTGTGAATTGTTAATTAGTATTACATGGAAACTTGTATATCTTGAAATTGAAACTTGCGTCATGCATGCAAAACTTTTGCATATATAATTTGGTGTTAGAGTAGATCATGACTTGTATAGTGACTTGTGTTGGCTGGTATATGGTAATTTTTTGTTGTTACAAGTATTAGATAAATTTTGGAATGTCCATATTTTAGGGGAGACTCTGCCAAAATTTTGTTAGAAATTCAAATTGAAGTATTCAAATATTCTAATTTAATATTATTGTGGATCTTGATTATTTAAGGAACCGGTGGAGGTAATGGAACAGGTGGAGGTGCCCGAGCCTAGTTTACCTATGGATGGATGCACTCTTAAGTCACCCGAGGTAATAAATCATTAGAAATTGTCATTACTTGTATGCATTGTATCCATGGTTTATCATATTAATATTTTGTTTATCATTGGTTTAAGACTTCAAAGAGTGTACGCTATATTTGTCAAACACATCTCGTGCGGTTGGTAAAGGGATTTGCTTCACTGATTTAAGTGCCACATTGCACAATCGTCCATTACCTATCCATTATTGCAAGGTTAGAGTTAACTTTGCAATTGAAGAGGATGCACCATTGCTTGTACCACTCGAGGGGACAAATATCATGACAGTGGGACAGGCAATAGGTACTTTTGTGGCATTGTAAGTGACATGTTATTTTTTAATAAACATGATTCGTTATCATAATCATAATATATTTATAAAACTATGTGGTCACTAACTCATGCAAAATATATAGAAACCCATAAAATCTAAAGCCAATGCAAGGAGAAGGAGAAGGAAAAGGGCAAGCAGCAAACATTTGGGTCTCGTACATCCCCAGTAAAGCATGTGGACAAATCTCAGCATTCCCCTCTTGAAGCAAAATTCTTTAATTATCTGAAAGTTCATGCTGAAACAAGGATGACAATAACCGTAGAAAAAATCCAAATTACAATGAAAAAAATATTTTCAGTTATGAATCTCTATTATTTCTCAGTACTAAGGATGAACTGGCAGAAGTTTTTACTGATGGAGCGTGGGTCAGTCAAACTGTAGTTAGTGTATATATCAGGTACAACATCCAACTTTAAAGAATACGTTTTTTTTATTCTTTCACCTAATATTGAAGTTATTGTTAATCCATTAATTTGTATACGTTTTAATTATATTCAAGGTACTTGTATGATGCGATATTGATCCCAGAAGAACGGACCGAGAGGTTTGTGTTCTTATGCCCAGAGAAAACAAATCTTCGATATAAAGCTGAGAATATGGTAGACTATATATCCGAACACTTGGCAGAAGCGACGAAGCCAGGTGTTGACACCTTGTTTTCGTCACCGATTAACCTAGGGTGAGCCATTTTTTTAATTTAATCATATATATACACACACACACACACACATATAACGATGCTAAATTTTATGAAATTTGATTACCTGCTAATCAGGATTTCCTTATTCAACTTTTTTTTAGGGCCCATTGGGTATTATTAGCGATCAATCCCCAGGAAGACACGGTGTACTATTTGTGTTCTTTACGTACTCCTTTGAGCAACCGCAAAGAAATGACGGATACGTTCAATCAGTAAGTATATATATATATATGCATGTATTGGAACGAGTTCTGAATGTGAAATTGAGGCTGAAAAATTATGCACTAATTAATATATCTAATTGTGTGTTATTATGACTCAGGGTTTTGGCAATTCATCAAGGACATCAGACACTACACAAGTCCCAATTTTCTAAATCATCCAAGACAACGACTAAGTGGATTCCTATAGAGGTATTATCAAAATTGTTATGCAATTATTTAGTTTAAAAAATTAAAATTATTTATTTCTAATATTTTTGGTTTTTTAGTGCCCCCACCAACCAAATTCCAATGATTGTGGCTATTACGTTATGAAGTTTATGAAGGATATTGTTGTTCATAACCAAATACAAATCCCAAAGAAGGTATGTAATTTCTGTTCTAATTTATATAAAATACTTACTCTTTTATTTGACCATTTGCGTACTTAAGCTTTAATGTGATTTATTTATCATTTCGCAGTATATTCCTGAATGTAAATACGATTCGTATTCTGATGTTCAAATTGCTCAACTCAAGGAAGAGTGGTGCAAATATGTGGCTGAGAAGTTTGTTTTAAGTATATGATCATTGTGTTAGCCCATGTAAGGCATTAATTTAGGTTGGCATTGTTTGTTGTATTGTTAGTTGGCATTGTTGTATTGCTTATTTTGGTTTGCATCATTGTAAAATACTGCAACTTTAAAAAAAGAAAAGAAAAAAAAAGAGAATAGCTAGCGCTTTCTTGAAAAAGCGCTAGCTATTGTTGATAATAGCTAGCGCTTTTTCAAGGAAGCGCTATCTACACTACTAATAATAGATAGCGCTTTCTAGAAAAAGCGCTATCTATTATCAAACGTAGATAGCGCTTTCTCAAAGAAGTGCTAGCGATTCCATTTATCACTAGCGCTTTTAAAACGTTATCTTTAAGAACCCTGATCACTAGCGGCTGAATAGGTAATGCTTTTAAGTGCTAGCGAAGGCCAAAATTAAGCGCTATCTATTTCGTTTTATGTTGTAGTGAGGCAATATATCAGTGATAACATGCTTAGAATAACTTTATAAATTATATGCATTGATGTGATACTATGATAACATGCGTAATAGGATGCCTGTAAGATGTTGTGTGAAATGCTATATGAAGTGTTGTAGCATTACCTTATGTTAGATATTATGTAGCAATGTTGCATGAAGTGCTGTAGCACCTGATAAATGATATGATGCATAACATGATATTAATTATTTAAGTATAGGTATGTGAGCATAACATGATGTGAGGCATTAGATAAAAAGACGTTGGATTCATGAGCATGATACATTCGTAACCACTCTATTCTTGTTGGGAATGTGAGCGGAGAGGATCCCTAATGGGAAATGGGATACCTCGTTTAGTAGGTTAGATCCACTACGTCCCGATCGGGAACGGATGTCCATATCGGGAAAGGGGGAGGAGGACCCCTATTGGGAAAGGGGGATACCTTGTGGACTAGGCTAGTGTCGCCCCGTCTCTATCGGAAAAGGGGGCAGGTGTCCCCATCGGGAAAGGGGGACGACAACCCTATCGAAAAAGGGGGTTTGCCAAAGTATTCTTATCGAAAATGGGGAGTATAGTGACAATAGTGAAGAAAAGATTCATAAATTCGTAGAGAGGCATGGGGTAAATAGAAGAGGGTAGTTAAGTGCAATATGTGATTCTCAGTTGTATTGCTTTGGACTGTCATACTTTCGTTCTACTTTTACATTTCCCGCTTTATAATGGATGTGTTATTCTTACCTCCCTGTGTTTGCATGCTTGTGTGTATATATTGTTTCTGTTTTAGACTTTGTTGAGGAAGATCATGCAGCCACAGCCACACCCGATGGAGCATTTCCTTTTGATCCATCCTGCGATGATGCGGCCCTCAAGGATCCCTGTTTGGGGGAATTTTGAGATGCAGGCGAGCTGAATTCTAGAGTGGGAGCTCTTAGCATCCACCTCGCTGATGGTTTTCAGTATCTTTGAACATGAGTCTTTTGCTGATGTTTTGCTTGGTTTTGGTATGTTTAGATGAGGTGCAGGTTAGCCCCATAGGATATGTACTCATATTTTGGATTACTGTACGACACTTATACACTACGCTTACTTTTGCACTCTGATGATCTAAGCCATACTGATGAGGCCATCTTTTGAGAACACATATATTTATATTTTATAACACTTAGTTTACTTTACCGTGACACATCGTTGTCTTATTTATGCTTTCAGTTTTTGTTCCTTCACTCTTTTATTTTATTATACCCGCATATCTGATAAATTAAGGGACTTAGGTTAAGTAATTTATGATAAAGCTTAGATAGGACCGCGGGGTATTATAAAATACTTGTCTTTTGTACTAAATTACTTAGAACAGTTACATGATTAAATACACAAAAGCAAAGAAGATTTTGCCTCCAAACCTCCTCAATCTTCCTTGACAACCTGCTTGTCTGGAATAATGAAGATAAAGAGTGAGATAAAATCTCAGTGAGTCCTTCACGGACTCCTCACTATCTCCAACCGTAATATAGCGCGTTGAGGATAATAATAAACTTGAAATATAATCCAACTTCATACAAGAGAACATAAACATTCATTCATTTGTATTTAACACGGCAGCTATATTCCCTTAGTCGTATCGTTATTAGACCGGGAATTTACATCGCCGGATTCGGTCGAATGATTAAATCATAGACCTCGATCAATGTAACTATGGTATGGATGGTTAGACGTCTACAACCCGTAAGTGGCGTCCCATATGCTTAACCATACCGTCATTTCCTTTTATGAGGAATCTTACATTAAGTCTTATACATTTCTTAATCATAAACTTCTAAACTATCTTGTATTGCATTAAATCATGAATAAGGCTAGCAAGCATATTTACACATAACCAAAACCATTTCTCAAATACCTTACATGTATAACATTCAATTTTTGAGAAAAATTGTTTTAGCAATAAAATCTCCAATACTTGAAGGTAAGTCGTAGAGACTGATCAACTCAATGACTTACTGAGAATACGAGGAATTGTGTTGATGCATTTTCAATAATTATTATTTACGACGTCAATTCAGATTAATATACAGCATAAACATATGCTGCTTTTAATGTGAACTCATTAAAAGATTACTCTACGAGCTTTTTGAGTTACACGGTGACGCATATTTTTAACTGTACGTTATTAACGTTACGGTATTGTAAATTTGCTATATTTATGCAATGAATATGCAATTTTTTCCTGTTAATTAAGGGATTGAATTAAATAAGATAAAACTAAATTTGAGAATTAATATTTAATATTAGTTCATGGTTCAAATTTCGTCGAAAAATTCTAAATGAAGTTTCCCCATATTTTGAATCACCGGGTAATTTTTACCCGAGAGAAAATTCTAACGAATTCCAAATTTGACAAAATTCGAATTTGACTTGGTGTGATTGTATGTGATTTATTTAGAGCGAGTTTACAATTTATTGGTGAATAAATTATTCGTGAATGATTTCTTAGTCACGCGGTAAATTAGTTTTTCGGTAAATTAATTTACGCGACGAAGCAGAAATGCGATGCTTGGAATTTTCTAATCGGAACACCTAATATCATGACGTGTGTGTCTAAAATGATTAAGGTGATGAGTCATAAAACATGTGGTTAAGAATAAAGATTAGGGTGGTGGAGGTGCCTTAACATAATTGGTTGTTTATTTGATTAAAGAATGATATTTTCCCTTAAATCATTCTTGGCCAAGTACTTTTTCTCATTTCTTTTGCTCTTAGCCGGTTCACAAAAGGGAAAAAGGGAGGGATAAATCTCTATTTTTTTTTACATGCCTTGTATTGCTTAGAATTAGAAGAAAGAAAAAGGCACCTTCCTTGAAGCTCAAAACCGTGAGCTTGTCCTCAAAAAGATACCACCATTTTCTTTGATTTCTTACTCCTAATTAGTGTGAACATCTTGAACTTCTGAGTGAGGATTTGAATCAACAATTTCCCCTTGATTTGGAACCCTAAAACCGTGAGCTCTAGGTGTGTATTTTGGGTAAGAATTCTTTGATTTTACTCCTAAATTTTGGGTGTAGTGTTGTTGATGGTTTTAAGTGATTAAGTGGTGAAATTTTTCTTCTCCTTTGAGCCTTTGTTAGGCCATGACCTAGAGGAGAATTTTGGGAAAAATTGAACTTGAATCACTTAATTAATTTGTTGTTGTTTTGTTGTTGTTGTTTTGATTAAGAAGAAAATTGAAAATTTTCCCTCATTTTTAGCCCTAGAGGCCGTGAGCTAGAGGATGAAAAAGGAAGAAGATTTTGGGGTTTTAAAAGCTTGTTTCATACATGATTTAGTTGTTGTTGTTGTTTAGAAAGTTTTGGAAAAGATTGATTTAGTAAAAGTTTGATTTAAGTGTTGTTCTTGAAGATTCAAGACTATGAACACCTAAGTTTAAAGGAATCTTTGATTTCTTTAAAGAGGTGGAGTCTTAGAAATTTTATGCCAAAAAATCTTTAAGTTTTGATGTTGATTTTGTTGTTGGAAATGTTTGAAAGTAAGAAAATTTTGGGGTTGCTTCTAATTGAAGAAACCGTGAGGTTTCTTAGGATTTGAAGTTGAGTTTTACACTTTTACTTGAGTTAAATGTTAGTAGTTTGATAATTAGGTGTTTTGGGAGTTAAATCCTTAGTTTTGTTTAAAAAGAATTGATTTTGGTTAATTTAAAAATTAAAAGTTTCTTGATGCTAAAGTTGTGAAAATTTTTGAGTAAGTTGTTTAATTTTAAAACATTGTTTTTAGATAGCCTTTAAAATTTTGTCAGGGACTTCGGATGACGGCTCTGCTAGGGTTTCGTGCTTAACACACAAGGGTTTGCTTGGCTTCCATGGCCGACATGGTGGTTTGCCCTTGGGCCTTTCTCGCCCCACCCCATCTGTTGTGCCTGTGCCTCCTCCTTCTCTGCAACATGAAGCAATTGTCCCTCCTCAAGTTATGAAGAAGACTTTTGCTCAGGTGGTCAATAACTCTTTTGACATTCCTCTAAGTCAACTTCCGAAGCCATGGTTGAAAAGAGAAGCTCTCACGATCAAGATCTCTGAGGATGAATATTTGGCCGGGGTTGTCGAGTGCAAGAACATCCTATATGGTCATTTATTGCTCTCAAAGGGTGACTCTCCCATCAAGATGAATGACTTGCATTCCAAGCTATCGAATCATTGGCAAACCTCTGGCCCCTGGATAATGGTGTCGCTTGGCAACGCATATTATGAATTCAGTTCCTCCAATGTTGAAGACTTGAAAAAGGTTCGATCTAATGGCTCTTGGAATTTGAATCCTGGTGTGATCCGTATATCTTCTTGGACTCCCGATTTTAACCTTCATCTGATTCGCAACACTACTGCTCAATGTTGGGTTCGAGTCTATAGGATTGCGAGAGAGTATTGGAGACCCAAAATTCTGTTTGAAATTGCCGGTGGGATTGGTGTTCCCATTGCATTGGATGAGGCCACAATGAAGAGGACCTTTGGTCACTTTGCTCGAATCCTTATTGAAATTGATTTGTCTACCAAGCTTCATGATCATATTCTGGTTGAGAGAGATGATCATGATGTCTTTGTGAATGTAGACTATGAAAGGCTTCCCCAATTTTGCTCCTCCTCCAAGACAATCGGACATTCTTTAGACGCTTGTAAAAATAACATGAACCGGGTGCCCAAGACTGCAACTGAGCCAAAGGTTGCCCCTAAGAATGCTGCAGCACCTCAGCAGCATCACAAACACAATTTAAAATATATCTCCAAAGCTCCTTTATGTGATGCTCAAGTAGTAACCAACAACAACAAAGGCAATGGAGTTGATACTGCTGAGATAATCAATGAAACATTAGCTGTGCATGAGCACATTGGACCATCAAACATGGTTTTAGTGGATAAGGTAACTCCTAACCATAATGATTTATTTGGTATTAATAATGTCCTTTTTTTTATTGCAGACCTGTAGAATGACCTTGATCCTTTGTTGGGATTTGTTAATCAAGGCCTTGAAGTTGCTAGGGAGGCAGATTGCATTGTGCAACAGAATCCAAATAACGGCCCTGACATTGAGCTTGAATCAACTACTGATGTTGCTCCAAAAGACATTAGTGGCCTGAATCAAAATATGCCTGAGAATGTTTGTGACACAATTGTGAAGGACTCACTTGTTCAATCTGGCTTTATTGCTGATTCTGTTGAAGTAATTGAAAACTCCATTGCCAATGACACTATTAATGGTGCTAATTATGCTACTCCTACAGTGTCTAATCATATGCCACATGCTAATTTGGGTGCTTCAGTGAATCCAGTAGATCATTTTACTAATTCTAATGTTGCTCATGACATGCAATTAGTTGGAAGACTTTGGAGTGATGAGGTGGAAAATAACACTGATAATGAAGAGGCAGATGAGGAAATTGAAATGGAGTCTCCTGCAATTGTCTCTAACCATTTGTTTGGCTCAACATCTAAGTACTTGGTGGAGGCAGAATGTGCTGAAATCCCTCAGTTCACACCAGTTCTGTCTAAATCCAAGAAAAAGAAATTGCAGAAAAAAATGAAACAAGCTGCTTAGGTTGGAAATTATCAAACCCGATCTAGGGGTGGTCCTAGGAACTTTGCTTAATGAAGTTCATATACTGGAATTGTAAGGGATTTGCTAACCTGGATACTAGATTTGTCCTAAAGAAATTTTGTAACATCCATAAACCCGATTTACTTTTTATTGCTGAGCCTTGGATTTCCATCAATGATGTGCCTCCTTCCTTTTGGAGACATATGCAATTGAAGCCTTTTATGCTAAACAACAGAAACTCTTCTCTTCCTAATATTTGGTGTCTTTGTTCTGATCAACTTAATCCCATTGTCATTAGTGACACTTCTCAGCAAGTCTCTATTCTCTGAATGTGGATGGGCAGTCTATTTTTGTTTGTGCAGTCTATGCTAGCACTTCTTACCTTACTAGAAGAAGGCTATGGACTGGGCTTATTTCTCTGCAAGCTGCCAATCCTGGTCCTTGGAGCTACATTGGTGATTTCAATTCTATTTTGGGTGCTCATGAAGTGAAGGGATCTAGTCTTCCAGTTAAAATTGCTTGTGATGATTTCAACAATTTCACTGATTGCTGTCACTTGACTCACATTCTCACTAGAGGTGCTCAATTTACTTGGAGCAATGGTAGGAGGGGTAATGCTCATACTAAAAAAAAGGCTTGATAGGAGTATGTGTAATAATGATTGGCTTGGCTTTTGGTCCTCCACAACCTATAGCACTCTTATTAGAAGCACCTCTGATCAATTTCCTTTGCTTTTGGTGATGAAAAGGGGTAACATGCGTGTGCAGGCATCCTTTAAATTTCATAAAATGTGGCTGCAACATGATGATTGCAGCAGGCTAGTCAAGAGTATCTAGAGTAAAACCCTGGTGGGCTATCCAATGTTCATTCTCTCCCAAAAATTGAAAGCTTTGAAGAAGGAGCTCAAGATTGGAACAAGTTGGTTTTTGGCAATGTTCATGTGAGAGTGGACAATGCCCTTGCTGCTGTGGAGTCTGCCCAGCAATTAATTGCCTCGGCTGGTCCCACTGATTCTCTTTTGGAGCAAGAAAGTCTTGCTCAAATGGAGCTCCACCAAGCTGTTAGTTTTGAAGAAGAATTTTGGAAGGAAAAATCTAAAATTAAGTAGCATTGTCATGGTGATCAGAATACTAATTTCTTCCACAAGGTTGCCAAACTCATGTTTGCTTTTAAAGCAATGAATATTTTGAAAAATGGAGATGATATTTTAGATGATCCTGATGGCATTGCTGCCCATGTGCTTAATTATTATACTTCTCTTTACGCTAGTCTAAATGCATGTATTTCTAATGATTTAATTAGCCAAGTGGTGCCTTCTATTGTTTCTCCTCTTGATAATGCTTCCTTGACTGCCATTCCTTCTGCTAAGGAAGTTAAGAATGTTGCCTTCTCCCTAAATGAGGATGGTGCTCCAGGTCCGGATGGCTTTGGTGGCTGTTTCTACAAGGCTTTTTGGGACGTAGTTGGGACTGATGTGTACAATTCTGTTAAGCAATTCTTCACTCAAGGATGGCTCTTGCCTAATATGAACTCTAATTTAGTTATCCTGATTCCAAAGTCCATTGGGGCAGATAGAATTGAAGACTTCAGACCCATAGCTCTGGCCAATTTTCAGCTCAAGGTTATTACTAAAGTCCTTGCAGATAGGCTTGCTCTTATAGCTCCTAAGATAATTTCTCCTCAACAGAGGGGTTTCCTGAGAGATAGGCACATCCATGAATGTATTTGTATTGCTTCTGAAGTTGTCAATTTACTGGATTACAAAACATTTGGAGGCAATATTGCACACAAGATGGATATCAAAAAGGCCTTTGACACTCTTGACTGGGATTTTTTATTGTCTATGCTTCATGCTTTTGGTTTTCATGAAACCTTCTGTAAGTGGGTTGAGGTCATTCTACACTCAGCTAAGCTTTTTTTTTCTATTAATGGCCGGCCTGTGGGGTTCTTCTCTTGTAAGAGGGAAGTGGGGCAGGGTGACCCTCTATCCCCCTTCTTTTTTGTCTTATTAAGGATGTTCTTAGTAGGGGTATTACTAATTTGCTGTCAACTGGTTCCCTCAAACCTTTTTCAAGTCCTAATAATTTTGCTATCCCTAGTCATGTTCTCTTTGCAGATGATGTGCTGGTTTTTTGCAAGGGTACCAAGAAAAATCTGGAGAATTTAATGACCTTGGTGCATTCTTATGGTCAAGCTTCTGGTCAATTTCTTAATTTGAATAAATGTAGGTTCTATGCTAGCAATGCCTCCTCTTCTAAAATTGCTAATCTCTCCGATTTGCTGGGGTTTCAAGTTGGTCATCTTCCTTTTAACTACTTGGGTGTCCCTCTTTTTAAGGGTAAACCAAGGAAAGTGCATCCTCAACCTATTGCCGATAGAATTGTTTCTAAGCTTGCCACTTGGAAAGGTTCCATGCTTTCCATTATAGGTAGAGTTGAGCTAGCTAAATCGGTTATTCAAAGCATGCTTTTGTATAGCTTCCACATATATGCTTGCCCTGTATCTCTGCTTAATTCGTTGGACCAATCTATCAGGAATTTCATTTGGGCAGGTGACACCAAAATCAGGAAAATTGTGATGGTTGCTTGGGACACTCTGTGCTCTTCTGCCCAAGAAGGGGGCCTTAAGGTCAAGTCCCTAAGAACTCTCAACGAAGCCTCTTTGTTAAAGCTCAGTTGGGACATGCTATCCTCTAATAAGGAGTGGGCTATTTTTTACCGAGCCAGATTTCTCAAAAACAAGAAGCCCATTCTCAGATACATTAAATCTTCCATTTGGCCAGGGGTTAAATCTCATATCAATGCTGTTTTGGCTCATTCTATTTGGCAATTGGGAGATGGTAAGCAAATAAATTTCTGGTTGATAATTGGCTTTCCGCGCCTCTAGTTCAGATTTTACAAATTCCGGAGAATCTGCATGATCAATTCATTGCTTCGGTTGTAGACTTCATTCATGATAATTCTTGGCACATTCCTAGGCGCATTTTACTTGCCGCCCCTCAGGTCGCTGCCGAGATTGAGAAGGTTCATGTGCCTCATTTTCTTGATGATGATAAGTTGCATTGGAGGGACTCCAGCTCCGGTTTGCTATTTGCTAAGGATGCCTATCTGCATCTTAAACACTCCAAACCGATTGTCTCGTGGCACAAGATGATTCAGGATGCCTCTATTCCACCTTCCAAGTATTTTGTGACTTGGAGGTTGCTGCACAATCGCATGCCTACTGAGGAAAACTTAAAAGCTAGGGGCTGTGTGTGTGTCTCAATCTGTAGTTTATGTTATGCAGCTGAGGAAACCTCCACCCATTTATTTTTTCAGTGCAGTTTTGCTAAAGCTCTTTGGGATTGTATTGCTTCGGTCATCAATACCATTGTGGACACTTCCTCCACTCGTGACATGCTAAAGGTCTGTAATTTGAATCGGAGTCCACAAACCAAGGTTATTGTTTCAACTGCTCTCATCAATATTGTGTGGGTCATCTAGTTCTGTATAAATAAGCTGATGTTTGATGGCAAAAGAATATCTATTCGGACTGCTAAGAACTTAGTTGTGGGATCTACTTCATTATCTGGCAACATGACTCCTGGTTATATGTTTTCCTCCCATCAGGAGTTCCTGATTCGTAAAGAGTTTGGCATTCGGATTCATGCTCCTAAGGCACCTGTTATTACTCAAGTTAATTGGATCCCTCCGCCCTGTGGTTGGGTTAAAGTCAACACTGATGGGGCTGCTCGGGGATCTCCGGGCCTTACTGGGGGTGGTGGTATCTTCAGGGATTGTAGTGGGGCCGTTCTGGGTTATTTTGTGGATTATTTTGGAATTACTTTCTCTCTAGATGCCGAGCATTTAGCTGCCATGTTCGCCATTGAAGAGGCTGCTCGTAAGGGTTGGGTTTGTCTTTGGCTGGAGTGTGACTCCTCCTTAGTTGTCCATGCCTTCAATTGCCCTAACCTGGTTTTGGCACCTTCGCATCAGGTTGAAGAATTGCATCTTCATCACTTCTTCTATATCTTTTAAAATTTCTCATATTTTTAGGGAAGGAAACCATTCTGCGGATAAGTTGGCCTCGTTTGGTGTCACTTCTAGGTGCTATTCGTGGTGGAATTCAATTCCTCCTTTTATTAGGACGGATTGCTTTAGGAATAAGTTTGGGCTCCCCAATTTTAGATTCAAATAGTTCTCTGTGCTGCTTCATGGGCATAGTTTTTTCCTTCCCTTGTTGCATTTTTTTTTGTTCTTGGTGTGCTGCAAAGGATTGTTAATGCCTTTGGTGCCAACATTGTTGGGATGAGAGGCATTATTGTGATGCTTTTGCATGGCAGTACGGTTTTTATTATTGATTTTAGATTTGTCCTTTCTCATGGGTTTTGGTCTAGTCCCCCCATGTTTACTTGTTTTCATTTTTATTTTTTCAATAAAATTTAGGGGTAGGTACTCTTTTTCCTTCTCGATGTTTTCCCTAAGGAGGGTTTTGCATCAGAAGGTTTTAATGAGGCCCCTAGGGTTTGGTTGTGAAACCGTAGCCTAGGTGTTATTTTAGGAGTTTAGGAATTGTTTCTAAACCTTAGTGTTATTGTCTTAGGGTTGTAGAGATCATGGTTGTATATGTGAGCGAGTGTGTGACTGTATTTTTGACGTTAACAAGGGAGAAAAGCTTGGTGGTAAGGGCATCTTCCAATACTTACTTTAATTAAGTGTGATTTTGGTATGAAATTTTTTATTTGATGATTGTTGAGTTGTTTAAGTGGTGTTGTGATTTGGTGATCCATATATGCTTAAATTTGTTTGAGATATATGTTGCTAAGTTTTGTGTTGAATGATTTATTGGTGATTTATTTATTGGGAATATTGAAATATCATGTGTTGGTAAATTTAATAAAATGTGATGATGCATTGACAAGCATACATAGTGATGTTGACCTGAATAAATCCTATGTGTGGATGGATCCTATGTGTGGAGTTCAGTGTCAATAATTCCTACGGGAAAATGAAATACCGGACTGTTGTATCCTATGTGTGGATCAGCTGATGAGCCCATTGGTATGGGTATTTGTGAAATTCCGAAATCATGTGCACTGGCATATAGAATACATTAATAGGGGATTGTGTTTATTTCTTATTGTGTTTATTACTGATTGTTGGATAATAATATGATTTTTGTATGTGTATATGCATTTGTTGTTTTTATATGTTTTACCCAAATGATCACATTTGCCTGTGGTTCTCCAATTTCAATGGATATAACCCAAATGATGAAGACTGTAGTAACACCCCGTTTCCGGAGCGCTACTAAACTAGAACTTAACTCTAAATGCAACGAGCTTTTTTTTTTAAATAATACTCTTTTGCCCTTTGGAAAATATGGTATATTTTTTCTTTTGTTAAAAACAAACGTCTTTCGCAAAGCACAAACAGAGTATCCACAGCGTTTTAGAAACATGATGGAATCTAACATACACAAGACAGACATAACTGAAAATACATGCATATATAAACATTTTTCCAAAACCATATGACTAGTCTGTACAAAATGCAAGTAACTAGATATACACGAGTCAAGAGGAATACACCTAAGATATGAAAACCCTGTCTAGAGGAATCATATCCCTGGGGTACTCCTGGCAGTTACCCGTGCAGGGGGCTACTCCAAAAGTAAACCACCAGATCTACACACCAAAACTCTAGCAAGTCCAACGAACTGACTGATCACCACCCAGAACTATCTATAGCAAAACAGACCTCACAGATAACCAAAACTATACACAAAACAGACAGACAACATCAGTTATACATCGCTACCCAAGTCCTCGGATGGGTCCTCCTCGTCCTCCTCCATCAGATCATCCTCATCCTCACTAGTCAAATCTATAAAAGGTGCAGACGCAGGTACACCATCGGGTTTAACCTCCTCAACCAAAACATCCTCAATCCACCCTGCTCCACTGCAACCTAACTCTCCACACTCCGCACAGACAGGAGGGGGATCCACAGGTGGGGTCAGGGTCTTGAAATTCAAAGGAGGGGTCGACACCGCCTCTGGCTCTGGCTCCGCCATGGGGCTCGATGTGTCTGCCACTGCACGAGAAGTCGAAGCTCCTATTGTCCAACGCCTAACTCCCACGCTCTTCCGAGCGGTCCTCCTAATCTTAGCACCTCTAGGCCTGGGTGCATAGCGAGTCGTGGTCCATCTAGGAATCTCAAAGGACTCCTCTGGAGAAGTAGAAGAAGAAGCCTGTAACATTCGATCCCAGTGAGTGCTACGCCATCTGTCAACAATCTACATCATCCTCATTGGGAAGCTCACGGTCCGTCTCGAGGTCTCCTGTCGCAGTGCTAGTCCGTCTGCTAGGAAGGTCTGAACTACGTCCCCGGTATACACAACTCGACTGAAGGTGGGGTCAAACTCCATAGTTGAGGGGGTCTCTATATCTGGAAAGTCAAACACCATCTCCAGCGATATCGCCATCGCCGAAATCACTACCGTCTTCACCATCGTCTAGGTTACCATCATCAATTGAAGGAACCACAGGAATTGGTCAACTTCTTAAAATAAGGTAGATAACACAAAATAGCATATATGACAGCTAATCATATTATACAGACACAATATATAATATAAAACCACATTCTATAACACATATAGACAATCATATCAATAGCATATAGAACACTCAATAAGGATGCACCCATATCCTATTGATGCAACTATATGCCAGTATCATTTTAATTCCGGAATCCATGCGCTACGGTCAGGCCGCTCCATACATACAAGAGATGATACTTTTCCATGTGATGGTAAATTTTAATGACGTTCCTGAATTCCTTTGGCTATGGGCAATTCCATTACCCAGGATAGATAGGTCGAAGTTACCACAGGACACGACAAATGCCTTCCACCACCCCAATGAACATATCACCACATTTGATATTTCACTTATTGCATAATCAATTAAATATCAATTATCCAATACCAATTCCACAGCACATATCTTAACACAATTTAAGCATACATGCAACCACATCATGTTATCACATACAATGTCACAACAATTCAGTTTCGACAACAATTCCACAATCCACAACAATTCACATAACAATAATCATCAACATAGATAGGCAACAATTTGTCCCTTTGAAGCTTCGTGGAACTAGCAAAGAGGTAACATAACATACAAGTGTGGGGGGTTGGGGGCAGTCGCCAACCTCTTGTAGACAAACCCTCTAATTAATCATATATTAAGCTTTAAAATCAAAGGGGTAACAAAACCCTCACTTTGAACCCAAAGGTTCTCAGACTTCTTTGATAGAAAAAAATAAAAACGTAAGTGGGACTTATGGCTGCCCAACACCTAATCATCACTAGAAGTAGCCCTTACCAAAGTCGGCAGGTCGCGTTCAAAGCACGTCCTGATCGCACACAGCACGAACTCGGATTTCTCAAGTCCTAACATCACAACATAAACTTAGCACAGTCCTAGGCATAAATTAATCCTAACTCCCTAGGCTCTCAACCCCAAAAATCTATTAGATAACAAACACTCACACTTGAAAAACTAACAAACAATTAAAAAAAGTAAGGTTTTAAAGACTAAGAATTATTTTCTTTCAAACTTAAAACATGAAACAACACCATTATCAAATTCTTTTTCTCAAAAACATAATCAAGGCTCCACTTGGTTTTTAGGATCACATGGAATCCAACTCACCTTATGTGTTTCATAGCCTTAAAGATTCAAAACAACTTTCAAACTAATCAAACCATTTCCAAATCTTTCCAAAGCTTAAACTCACTCCAAAACAACTATTATAAACCAAAGAACACAAAAATATTCTCCTCCAAGCTCATAGGAGCTCATGGCCATCCCTTCATCCTTTTAAAAAAATTTGCAAAATTTCTAAGTAACTAAAACAACACCATTTAATCATCTAGTTTTCTTTCACAAAACAATAATATTCTCCAAAACATAGGCATTAATCAAATCCAATCCCAATTCATGCCTCTTCAAGAACAAGGGTTTTCATAAAATTTATCAATCCTTTGATCCAAATCAAAATTAACAACTACAACAACAATAACCATTATTAAGGACCAAGAACCCCTAATCAATTAGATGATTCACATGGAAAATCACATAACACAATACCCTTGTACCATTCGACCTAGGGTTCAATAAAATTGGGGGAAAATATGTTCATCTCTTCCATGATCACAATCAGAAAATACACAAAGCATAGAACAAGAAATGAAGCAATAAAATCATCTCCTACTCCTAAAAATGGGGCCACGGTTTTGGGGCTGAAATGAGGGGAGGAAAGTTTGGTTTTCAAGCTTACTTACAAGGCATGGAAGATGGAATCAAGTAGAAGAAGAATCTAGGATCCAGTTTGGTTGAAGATTGGAGATGAGAATGAGCCAAAATGATGAAGAATGGAGGGTGCCATGGAAGACAACTTGGAGCTTCTCTCTCAAGACAAGTAAAAAATGAAAATGAGAGTGAAAATGGGGGTGGTGGTCGCGGCCAGCTGCTCCTAAAAAGGGGAGGGATTAAAAAAATTTAATTAAAAGATAAAACACTTGGTTATTAGAGGTTTAGGAAAAGATACCACTAATAAAACATCACATCAAAGACACCTAGCACGTAAAGTAAGATGCTAATCTAATCAACAAGTCTAAACTTCTAATCCCTCTCTTCTCATGATTACCCTCTAATCCTAGAGTCTTAAGTGTACTAAAAAAAAGACGGCGTCGAATAATCGCGTTACCGATTAATTCTTTCGCCGATTAAATCGTGAAAATTAATTTACTTAGAAATTAATTCACCACATGATAATAATTTATCATAAATAATAAAAACAATTGAAAACACTTAATCATAGTCACAACAAGTTACGATTCGATTTTCATCGAAATCGGAGTTCGTTTAAAATTTTATTCGCGGATAAAAACTATCCGGCGATTCAAAACACGACAAAACTTCGTTAGAATTTTTTGATGATATTGGAACCATGAATTAATATAAAATATAAATTCTCAAATTTAATTTAATCTTGATTTAATTCAATCACTTGCTTAACGAACAAGAAACTGCTTATTATAGCAAAATTACGACAATTTATACCAAAAAAACGTTAAATGACGCATTATGAAAATACGGGTGTTACAACTGTAGAGAGGTTGAGACTACTGACGAGTGTTGCTGAGGAGGTTACTACCCGATTGTAATTTTGGTGGTGTTATATTTGTGGTAAGCTTACTAAAGATTTCAGTAAGTGTCGTAGTGTGCTGACCAGCTGTAGAAGATTTTATAGTTCCAATTGTATTTTTATTGGAATTGTTTTTCAATTGTATTCATATTTTTGAAACATGATCGCCTTCGTGCGAAAACTTTTATAAATAATATATTTCAGCTGCATGGTCATTAATCAGTCATTTCGTGATAATGTGTTTTTATTGTACATCACGTTTTGCAAAAGTTGTCTTACTCTGACTTGCTATTTTGAAAATAGCTTTTTATTTTAAATAGAAAAAGAAAATTTTATTTGTATATTTTCGAAAACCATGCAAAAGGAGTACTTTTGATTAAAGTCACATCCACATTTAGAGTAGAGTTTAGAGAAGTGACGCTCTAGGAAACAGGGTGTTACAACATGCAACTTCAAGCAAGTAAATACAACACATGTTCACACTCATTTCAGAGAATGATCACAGCATCATATAGCATGCAAGCACATTGTATTTATGCTAAAAACATTTAACCTCAAAATCCCAAGTTCCCAACATGTTAACTAGAACCAAGAAATAGAGGAAAAATGGAGCTTTTGTATAACACACCCTAGAGCCAAAGAAACTTTCATTTACATTATCGAGAACTTTAACACCGTTGGAACCTAAACGATTGACAAGTTTATACCCTCAATAATTTTGATGATAACAAAGTATCTGTTTTAGAACAATTTACCTTCTGATAAATCTTGAAGTGTGTAGGAATTAAAATCATTCATATTTCATAACATCACTCAAGCAAGAAGAAGAAGTTTACAAGAAGATGAATACATATATGTTGTGTCTGCATCTGGTTGGCCCTTAGCATCTGGTATATGCAATCAAGCAAGCTTTCAGATAAGACACGTGGAACTCAATTTACAGCGAGTGTCTTATGCATTTGAGCGAGCATCTGGTTGTTTAATGAAGCACGTGCAAGTCACGTTTATCCTTTCAGCTCAATACCTCAGCATATCTTGAAATAAATTCAAATTCAATTTATTCGATCAATTTTATGTACGGGGAATCAAGGTGACACCTTTGGGATAAGATAAAATGCGTACACTGTGTGTCAGGCTGCAAATGATTGAAAAGCAAATACTACAAACTGTCATAAAGTGTAATATTCTGATATTCTCTGAAAAGGGAATAAAGATATTTTCAAATTACCTCACTCAATGATTTGGAGCTGATTTCTACTGCAACGGTAATATTCTTGAAGAAGTCTATAAATACTCCAAGCTCTCCATTAAAGAGCCGGCTAGACAGAATTTACTACAAGTGATCAACCTATAATTCTATGCCAAGAACTCTATGAATCTGAAAGTGAATCTCAGCATCTTATGCTTTCTTTTAGAAAGTTATTTACATTGTGCTTAAAGTTTTTCATCCTCTCTTGTTGAGGGTTATTTTGATTGTATTCAAATCTACTTTGTGAAACTTGTATTGCCTTGTAATAGGCTGTTTTCTCAAAGGCTCGAACGTACTGAGTCATTTTGAGAAGTTAAGAGTAATGTCAAGTTTATGACAGTAGAATACTCTTAAGGAAAAATTGTAATTTGTGTGATTATAGTGGAAAATCCTTCAGGAACGAAGGGACTAGACGTAGCTACTAGGTTGGTGGTGAACTAGTATAAATCTCTGTGTCACTTTCTCTAAAGCCTTATCTTTACTTCTGTCTTGCAAAGAAAAACTTGTTTACTCAATTTTCATTTCAGCGTCCGGTACCTCTTCAGCATCCGGTTACTATCGTTTTCAAAAGAACTTGTTTTTAAGTTGTTTTTAACTTAACGTTTGCGAAAAGTTTTCAACACAATTCAACCCTCCTTCTTGTCTTCACGTTCAGTTGGTACCAGAGCTCGGCCTCTTGGTTGAGCACTTAACAGTGTGAGAGGAAAAGATCCTATCTTTACAAACATGTCTACAGAATGTGGCCACATGAACCGTCCTCCTCTATTTACTGGAGAAAAATTTGATTACTGGAAGGATAAGATAAAATCATTCTTTGAATCCCAACAACTAGAGTTGTGGGATGTGGTTGAAAATGGGTACATTATTCCTACTACTGCTACTAGTGCTATCTTATCTAGAGAAGAATGGAATGAAGACCAGAAAAAGAGATATCAGCTGAATCAAAAAGCTAGATATATTCTTATATATGCTATGGCAGAAAAAGAACATGAAAAATGTGGTAAATTTGAGACTACCAAGGAAATCAGGGATTCCCTTGTTTTGTCTTACGAAGGCTCTTCCCAAGTAAGAGAAACAAAGGCTAGCATGTTGGTTCGCTAATATGAGTTATTCAAGATGGAAGAAGGTGAAAACATTGAGATAATGTTTGGAAGATTCCAAACTCTTGTTCATGGGTTAAAAGCCCTTGGAAAAAGTTATACAACACCTGATCATGTGAGAAAAATCCTGAGAAGTTTGACCAAGCAATGGAGACCTAAAGTCACTGTTATACAATAAGCTAAAGATCTTAACACTTTACGTCTTAAAGATCTTCTAAGCTCTTTAAAGGCTCACGAAATGGAGCTAAATGAGGAAGAACCTGTGAAGAAAATCAAATCTATTGCTTTAAAAGTAAACAAGCACAAAGCCAGTTCTTTAAAGCTTTTCAAGCTGACGAAGAATCAGAAGATGAAGTCTCTTAAGAAGACAGTGAAGGATCAGACGATGAGCTCTCATTCATATCAAGGAAGATCCAACGTGTAACACCCCAACTCCCTAGAGCTTAGTAATTAGAGACTCTAATGAAAAAGGAGATTTAATTCCTAAGGAATTAAAGGGGTTACTGACCTAGAAGAATAGTTTAATTTAGTAAATTGACCCAAAGTTAAGCCTAAGGGGTAAAATAGTAATTTTACCCAAGAATTTAGGAACTGTGGGACTAATTATTTATGAGTAGTTTAATTTGTTAATTTATCTAAGGATGAATTAAGGACCAGAGGATAAATTAAGAAATAAAATGAGGATTTGATAGTTAAAATTTTAATCAAATCATGTATGATGTCCCGCCATACACTGCATTCCCATGCACTCCACCTTAGCACCCCCATTCCCTCTTTTCTTTCTCCCTGTGTGAGTTTGAAGCAGAAGAGAGAAAGAGAGAAAAAACAAAAGAAAGGGAGTAAAGAAGAGAAAGAAAGAAAAGAAGGAAGAAGAGAAAGAGACAGAAGGAGAGGCTCGCGACGGGGAAAAAGAAGGGGCCGACACTGATGGCTGCGGAGCGCGGTGGTGCTTGTTGGAACCTAAACGATTGAGAAGTTTAGACCCACATTAATTTTGATGATAACAAAGTATTTTCAAGATAACAATTTATCTTCTAACATATCTTTGAGTGTACAGGTATCAAAGCTTCATATATATGTACAAAACACTCAAGAAAGAAGAAGAAAATTTACAAGAGAATTGAATACACTCCACTAATGTCAGCGTCCGAACTCACTCCAGCATCTTGCTAACAGCAAGCGTCCAGTAGTGTTACTCTTTGACACATGGAATACTCTATTGCTGCGAGCATCCGTCCTCAATTCTGAGCAAGCGTCTGATCTCTTTAATGAAGCACGTGATGATCACGTTTCTGTTCTAAACCTCAGAATGTTCTGGAACGGAATTCGAATTTGATTTTATGCGCTCATTTTGATGTACGAGGAAGCAAAGGTGTCACCTTTAGCAAAAGACAAAAATCGTACAAGGCAATTGTGAAAAGCAGATAGTACGAAAACAGTAATATGTACTATTCTGATATTCTCTGGAAAGGAAGAAAAGGACTATATTTCAAATTACCTCACTCAATGAAAAAGATCTATGTTTTTACTGCAAATGGTAATATCCCTGAAGACTCCTATAAATACCCCAAGGTATTCATTGAAGACAAGTTGGAAAAAATGTGAAGAAACTTCATTCTGAAAGCAATATTACTCAAGTGAGCAATCAAGTTTCGTGCCAAGTTTCTGGTCTACAAAGAACTGAACTCGGCGTCTTATACTTTCTTTTAGAAAGCTACTCTGTTTTGAGCTTAATCTTTTCATCCTCTCTGTGAGAGTTATTTTGATAGTATTCAAAAGTATATTCTCTTTTGTAAACTGTTTTTGGCCTAGTTAAGGCTTTGTTCCTCAAAGGCTCGATCGTACTGAGTCATTTTGAGAAGTTGAGAGTATTGTCAAGTTTGTGACAGTAGAATACTCTTAAGGTAAATTGTAATCAGTTGATTATAGTGAAAAATCCTTCAGGATCGAAGGGACTAGACGTAGCTACCAGTTGGTGGTGAACAAGTATAAATCTCTGTGCCTCTTTCTTTACTGCTTTACATTTATCTTTGCCTTGCTCAGTAAAACAAGTTTTCATACACGGTTTATTTCCTGCATCCGGTTAGTCTCTCAGCGTCCGATAAACAAACAGTTTTGAAAAATCTGTATTCTTAGTGCTTTTAACATATAGTTTACGAAGAGTTTTTGGACACAATTCAACCCCCTTCTTGTGTTCACGTTCAGTTGGTACCAGAGCTCGGCCTCTTGGTTGAGCACTTAACAGTGTTAAGAGAAAAGATCCTATACTGTGAACATGTCTACTGAAGGTGGTCATATGAATCGTCCTCCTCTATTCGATGGAGAAAAATTTGATTACTGAAAAGATAAGATAAAAGTTTTCTTTGAGACACAACAACTTGAGTTGTGGGATATAGTTCAAAGTGTTGGAACCTAAACGATTGAGAAGTTTAGACCCTCATTGATTTTGATGATAACAAATTATTTTTAAGAGAACAATTTATCTTCTAACATATCTTTGAGTGTACAGGTATCAAAGCTTCATATATATGTACAAAACACTCAAGGAAGAAGAAGAAATTTACAAAAAGAATTGAATACAATCCACTAGTGTCAGCATCCGAACTCACTTCAGCATCTTTCTAACAGCAAGCGTCTAGTAGTGTTACTCTTGGACACGTGGAATACTCAATTGTTGCGAGCGCCTGTCCTCTGTTCTGAGCGAGCGTCTGATCTCTTTAATGAAGCACGTCATGATCACATTTTTGCTCTTAGCCTCATACTGTTCTGGAACGGAATTCGAATTTGATTTTTTGCGCTCATTTTAATGTACGAGGAAGCTAAGGTGAAACCTTTAGCATAAGACAAAAATTGTACAAGGAAATTGCAAATAGCAGATAGTACGAAAACGGTAATGTGTACTATTTTGATATTCTCTGGAAAGGAAGAAAATGACTACATTTCAAATCACCTCACTCAATGGAAAAGAGCTATTTTTTCTGCAACGGTAATACCCTTGAAGACTCCTATAAATACCCCAAGGTATTCATTAAAGAGTTGTTGGAAATACTGTGAAGAAACTTCATTCCAAAAGCAATATTACTCAAGTGAGCAATCAAGTTTTGTGCCAAGTTTCTGGTCTACACAGAACTGAACTCAGCATCTTATACTTTCTTTGAGAAAGCTATTCTGTTTTGAGCTTAATCTTTTCATCCTCTCTGTGAGAGATATTTTGATTGTATTCAAAAGTATAATCTCTTTTGTAAACTGTATTTTGGCCTAGTTAAAGCTTTGTTCCTCAAAGGCTCGACTGCACTGAGTCGTTTTGTGAAGTTGAGAGTATTGTCAAGTTTGTGACAGTAGAATACTCTTAAGGAAGATTGTAATCAGTTGATTATAGTGAAAAATCCTTCAGGAAAGAAGGGACTAGACGTAGCTACCAGTTGGTGGTGAACTAGTATAAATCTCTGCGTCTCTTCCTTTACTGCTTTACATTTATCTTTACCTTGCTCAGTAAAACAAGTTTTCATAAGCGGTTAATTTCTCTGCATCCGATATACAAACAGTTTTGAAAAATCTGTGTTCGAAGTGTTTTTTTTTTTTGTAAAGTTTGTGAAAAGGTTTTAACACAATTCAACCCCCCTTCTTGTGTTCACGTTCACAAAGTGGTTACATTCCTCCCACTAATCCTCGTGGTGTTGCAATAGCCAGAGAAGATTGGAATGATGAGCAGAAAAAGAGATATCAAACCAATCAAAAAGCTAGATTCATTCTTATCTGTGCTATGACAGAAAAAGAATATGATAAATGTGGCAAATTTGATACTGCCAAAGAAATCTGGGACTCACTTGTTTTATCTTACGAAGACTCTGCCCAAGTAAGAGAAACCAAAGCTAGCATGTTGGTTCGCCAATACGAGTTGTTCAAAATAGAAGATGGTGAAAACATTGAACCTATGTTTGGAAGATTCCAAACACTTGTTCATGGGTTACAGGCCCTTGGAAAATGTTACACTACACTTGACATGTTAGAAAGATCTTAAGAAGCTTGACTAAGCAGTGGAGACCCAAGGTCACTGCTATTCAAGAAGCAAAAGATCTAAATGTCCTACGACTTGAAGATCTTATGAGTTCGTTGAAAGCTCACGAACTTGAGCTAAACGAAGAAGAACCTGTCAGAAAGGGCAAGTCTATTGCTTTGAAAGTCGCTCAACATAAAGCTAGTTCTTCCAAAGCCCTTCTGGCTAAAGGAGAATAATCAGAAGATGAAGCTTCAAAAGGAGATGTTGATACATCAGAAGATGAGCTCGCATTTATATCCAGGAAGATACAAAGGATGTGGAAGAAGAGAAACTTCAGGAGGAAGTTTCAGAAGAAAGATACTAAGGACAAGAAGGAAAGCAAAGACAATGACAAAAATCAAGTCATTTGCTATGAATGTAAAAAGCCTGGACATTTCAAGTCTGAATGTCCTAATCTTAAGGAGAAGCCCAAAAGAAGTTCTTTCAAGAAAAAGAAGAAAAGCCTCATGGCTACATGGGAAGATCTAGACTTATCATCATCTGAGGAAGATAATGAAGAAGAAGCAAATCTCGCTCTCATGGCAAACACTGATCTTGACTCAGATGAAGAAGTTAAAGAGAAGTTAAAGAGACATGCTTAGCAACAAAGTCAACACACCTATCTTGGTACTTAGACAGTGGATGCTCGCATCACATGACGGGAGAAAAGCATATGTTCCAAGAACTAAGGCCTAAAGAAGCTGGATTCGTTGGTTTCGAAGGAAACCAGAAAGGTAAAATAGTTGGAATTGGTCGCATTGGTAAAGGCTCTCTTCCCTCTATTGATAATGTACTTTATGTTGAAGGACTTAAACATAACTTATTGAGCATAAGTCAATTATGTGACAATGGTTATGAAGTCATCTATACAGAAACTAGATGTCTAGTAAAAAGCAAGAAAGACGGCTCTATTTTCTTCACTGCTAAGAGGAAACAAAATATTTACAAAATTGATCTCTCTGAACTTGCAAAACAAGATGTCAAGTGTCTCATGTCTGTTGACGAAGAACAATGGATTTGGCACAAGAGATTGGGTCATGCCAATTTGAGATTAATCTCAAAATTAAACAAGCACAGTCTTGTCAGAGGCTTACCAAATCTTAAGTACCAATCTGATGCTCTTTGTGAGGCATGTCAAAGAGGAAAACAAGTTAAAACTTCTTTTCATTCAAAAAATGTTGTTTCAACCTCTAGACCACTTGAGCTTTTGCATCTTGATCTTTTTAGTCCAACAAGGACAGCCTCTTTAACTAGAAAGAAATATGGGTTAGTCATTGTTGATGATTTTACTAGATGGACATGGGTTAGATTCCTTGCTCACAAAGATGAGTCATATAAGGTATTTACTGTATTCTGTAAAACAGTTCAAAATGAAAAAGGAATTTGTATTTCATCCATTAGAAGTGATCATGAGGGAGAATTTGAAAATGAAATCTTTCAAAAATTTTGTAATGATAATGGCATCTCCCACAATTTCTCCTCTCCTAGAACACCTCAACAAAATGGTGTTGTAGAAAGGAAAAATAGGCCCCTCCAAGAAATGGCCAGGACCATGATCAATGAAGCTAACATTGCAAAACATTTTTAGGCAGAAGCAGTAAACACAGCTTGTTACATTCAAAATAGAATTTTTATTAGACCTATTTTGAAGAAGACTCCATATGAACTGTGGAAAGGAAGAAAACCAAACATATCATATTTTCATTCATTTGGTTGTACGAGTTACATTTTGATTACTAAAGATCAGCTTGGTAAGTTTGATTCAAAAGCTGACAAATGAATCTTTTTGGGATATTCTGAAAGATCTAAAGCTTTTAGAATATACAATAAAGAAACTATGATAGTGGAAGAATCCATTCATGTCAAATTTGATGACAAGAAGCCTGACACAGCCATGTCAGAGCTAGATGAATTATTTTCAGAATTAAATATAGGTGATACTACAAATAGTGAACCTACATCTTCATCGTCCGGTGGTGATCAGACACTAGAATCTTCAGATGTTGAAGCTAGAAAAAGTTGGAAGTACAAAACTAATCATCCTAAAGATCAAATCATAGGAAAACCTGGAGATAGAGTAAGAACCAGATCCTCTTTTAAAGAGCATGCAGATATGGCATTACTCTCAGAAATGGAACCTAAAACGATTGATCAAGCATTGGAAGATGAAGGTTGGATTCTGGCCATGCAAGAAGAGTTGAATCAGTTCCAAAGAAATGATGTATGGAAGCTAGTTAATCTACCAGAAGATAAGCAAGCTATTGGTACTAAATGGGTATTTAGAAACAAGCTTGATGAAGATGGAAAGGTTGTGAGAAACAAGGCAAGATTGGTTGCTCAAGGTTACTCACAGGAAGAAGGTATTAATTTTACTGAAACATTTGCACCTGTTGCAAGGTTAGAAGCTATACACATTTTACTTTCATTTGATGCACACCATGATATAATTCTTTATCAAATGGATGTGAAAAGTGCTTTCTTGAATGGTTTTATAACTGAGGAAGTCTTTGTAAAACAACCTCCTGGATTCGAAGACATTGAATTTCCAGAACATGTCTTCAAGCTTAAAAAGGCCCTGTACAGTCTTAAGCAAGCTCCCAAAGCTTGGTATGAAAGACTGAGTACATTTTTTATGAAAAATGGTTTTACCAGAGGTCTAGTAGACACTACTCTTTTTAGAAAAACATCAAACAAGCACTTTATAATTGTTCAAATATATGTTGATGACATTATTTTTGGAGCTACTAATGAAAGCTTTTGTAGAGAATTTTCTAAGCTAATGTAGGCTGAATTCGAGATGAGCATGATGGGTGAACTAAAGTTCTTCCTTGGAATTCAAATCAAACAATGCAATGATGGTATCTATATACATCAAAGCAAATATATCAAGGAATTGCTAAAGAAATTCAAAATGGTGGATTGCAAACCTATGTGCACTCCTATGCATCCCACGTGCATTCTTGGTAAAGATGAAACTGATAAAAAGGTAGATCAGAAGATGTACAGAGGTATGATTGGATCTCTACTTTATCTTACAGCTTCAAGACCTGATATTATGTTCAGTGTCTAGCTGTGTGCTAGATTTCAATCAGATCCTAGAGAATCACACTTGAGTGCTGTTAAAAGAATTTTTAGATATTTGCTAGGATCTACTAATCTTGGTTTGCTTTATAAGAAATCAAAAGATTACAGGTTAGTAGGTTTCTGTGATGCTGACTTTGCTGGAGACCGAATTGAAAGAAAAAGCACAAGTGGAGGCTGCCAATTCCTTGGAGCAAATCTTGTGTCTTGGTCAAGCAAAAGGCAAAGCACGATTGCATTCTCAACAGCAGAAGCTGAATATATTTCAGCAGCAAGTTGCAGCTCTCAACTTCTGAGGATGAAATATCAACTTGAAGATTATCTGATAAAAGAGAGTAACATTCCTATCTTTTGTGATAATACTTCTGCAATCTGTCTTACTAAAAATCCCGTATTGCATTCACGAGACAAGCACATTGAGATTAAGCATCATTTTATAAGTGGCTATGTTCAGAAGGGTATTCTCGAAATAAAATTTGTAGATACTAATCATCAGTGGGCTGACATATTTACAAAACCCCTTGCTGATGATAGATTCAATTTTTTAAGAAGAAATTAAAATTTTCATCTTATATAAGAATGATTAATCTCAGCGTCAGATGATATGCATCATCTCAGCATCTGGTATGACATAAGCATGTATACGTGTAAGCATTTTATTCGTCATGTGCATCATAACTCAGCGTCTGGTGAATCGGTTGCGTGCATCCGAGCGCGCACACACGTGTCACACGTGTAAAGGACTTAAGCGTCTCATCACATCTCACTGAGTCATGATTATTTATGTTTTTCGAAAAAATCTTTTTACATAATTTTACTTTTCCTTTGGCGTCTTCATTTAATGAAAAGGGGAATCTTCATTTTCCTTTCTTTTTTATTTAATTTATTTTGGAAATACGAAACGGTTTTTGAAAAAGGACTGTACCATTTTCTATCAACTTTCCCACTACTCCACATTTTTCGCTCCATCACTTCGCTCTGTTTCTACTTGCAAAATTGTTGTCTCTCTCTCTGTGTGTGTGTGACTTCAAACCCTAAAACCTCCATTACCCTCTCTGCAACTGCTACCATGGCCGATAGAAAGGTTGGACAATATACTGCTGCCTACGATGTCTTCTCAGAAGCAAAACTTATGAATGAAAACAGAATTGATTTTGAGAACTTCAAGCTCTATGGTTTTGTTTTCGAAGAAGGTTTGGAGAAACTGGGAAGGAAAAATTACTTTATCTGGGAACCAGTTGATGTGTTGAGCTATGCTATAAAGGAATTTTGGGGGAACGCCTATCTACTTCCGGGTGAAATCATTGAAGGACATATCAAAGGTTTCAAGTTATGTTTCACCATAAACTCTATCGCTCAGACCATCAAGTGCACTTGTGAAGGAATCAGTTACCATGCTAACTGGGTTGACGCTTACAGAGGTTTGGAAAACGTCAATGAAGCTCTGTTTGAAAACTATCGTGAGTTGAAGAAGAAGAACATAACTCCCACTGCCAAAGATTTGAAAAGCCACTACAAAGTATTGCACAAAATCATCTCTAAGAGCGTGATTCTGAAGGCTGGTTCAAGCGACATAGTGAACTATGAGCAAAAGTTCATTATGAGGAACTATATGGATAGAAAGAAAATCAACCTGCCAAGGTTGATTATCAATAATCTTGTCAATGCTCTCGTATTCTCAAGGAAAAGTGTTGATAAAAAGAATATTGTCAAGGTTATCCCTTATGGAGTTCTTCTTTCCATTATGATGATAAAAGATGGTATTGTGAGAAAGCTTGTTGATTCTACCAACAAAGAAGAAAAAGATAAATACTTTGGTGTTGGTGCTGTTGTTAGATCACGAAGTTTTGGGGCCAGCGATGCAGTCGAATGCAGTTGATAACTGGCTCTATGATTAAGAAGGTGAAACTAGAGCAACAAGAAGGAGAAACTACTGCGAATGTTGGAGAAGCTGAAAAGAAACCCACCAGAAGCTCAATGGCTGGTGTGAAGAGACCTGCTGAATCTCCTATAAGGGAGACAAGAAGAATGAAACAGAAGGTGGCTCCTGCACCTACTGTTGAGGAACCAGAAGATGAGGACAGAATTTCCATCCGAAAGATCTTGGAGAATAAGAATAAGCCAATAGCTGAAAAAGATGCTTCAGCGTCTGGTCAAGGGGAGCAAGTCCCTCCTCCTCCTCCGACCGTTGTTGCCTCTAGAGGAACAAAGAGAAGATTGTTTAAGTCTTCTGAACTTCAATCAAAGGTACTTGACTTTACTGTTGATGAGTCAGTATCTATTTTTGATTCTCATGATGTTATTCCTGCACCTCCATTGTCTGTTTCACAACCACAAACCCAAACACAAACCAAGAAAACCAGAATGAGCCTACGACAAACCTCTACCCTCATTCCCTCAAAACCTACCCAAACACCATCCAATACACTCAACCTTGACCTACCACAAATCTCCTCAAATACCTCACTTACTACATACATTTCCAAACTTCATTCTCATCCCTTCAACCTATTATTCAAAGTACCTCCCATCAATCCATTCAAACCCTACACACCTAAAATCTATACAATCACCAAAACCACTCCCACTTCACTCACCCTTACCTACAAACCTACAGACTTCAGTGGAAGGAAGAATGTCTCGCACATTAACAAACCTCGGTTTGTTAAGTATGAGTCATACCACAGCATCTACAATCACCCTTCTACTTGGCACTTGAAAACCTTCACCTCTGGAGTTGCCAGACTAGAGATTGCCTCTCCAATGAATACTACCTTCAAGGATGGAGAAGACCGTTTTGAGATGTCATTCAAAGGGAGATTGAGACCGGAACCTGGTAGCAGGGCAATTCCTTTCTCTGTTGACCTTCCGAAGTTCCTTCCTCAAACTAAACCTCTCACACTGGAGGAATGTGGAAGATGGATCACAGATGAAGAAGCTGCCTTCATGGCACACTGTCATGAGATGAAGATACTTGAAGTTATCAGACAGTTCAGAGATCCTTCTTCTGTATCCGTAAAGATTGTTCCAGTTAGACAAAGGTGGCTACCTTGGTCTATCCCCGGGAAGAGGAAAGAACCTGCTCCTGGCAAGTTGCCATACAGCAAAATCGGACTCAAAGAGTATGAGAAGGCTCCTAAGAAGTTTAATCTTAAAGGATTCTCAGAGCTTCCGATTGCTAAGATCACTGAGGACCATGTCAGAAGGTTTTACCTTAGTTCACTGAAGGAAGATGAATGGAGAACCGGCTCCTCAAATTGCTGGAATGCTGGGAAAGCCACAATCCCCACAGTTGGTACTATCAGAAAAGCTACTGTCACCAATCTGGGAACTGCATACTTTGATGATACGTTCAGGTGTTCAGTAATCAGGCCTCTTGACTGCATAAAGATATATGTTAAATGGGCTGCTGTGACCAAGCACTTTGACATTGGATTTACTTGGAATCAATGGTCTGAGTCTTGGAAAGACAAAGCCATGTTACCATGCCTCGTCCCCCTAGTGCTTGAAGAAGATGACAGGAAAAATCTGCGAAGAGTATACCTTGCAGAAAATGAAGGACTCTCTTTCGTTGTTGAAGCATTGAGTGTCTTTATCAGAAGAGTATGGGGAGAAGATGCTGGAAACAGGTTTGATGCCTTCACTGCTGATGTGTTTCTACACAGAGAAATCATCTTTATGGATTTGCTGTATCCAGAAGATGTGAAGAATAGAGAGGAAATTTAGGCAGAATCTGAGCAGACAAAACTTGGAAACCTCATCAAATGGTTTATACCAAATGATGCATTCTTTCAAAGAGCTCAACAAAAGAAGGAATTGAGACTAGAGCTATCTAACTCGGTGCTAGCAGAGCATCAGAAGATGAAACCTGTACCAGTATCAGAAGCTGGAGCTTCTACTTCTACTTCTACTCCTGCAGTTGAGATGGTCACTATTCCCAAAGCAGAGTTTGAAGAAATGAAGGCCACAAACCTGAAAGTTACTCAGCTGGAGAATGCCCTGAAATTACTATATGAACATCTCAACATTCCTCCACCACCTCCACTAAACCCTTGAATTTTTTTTTTGTGTGATATAAAATATTTTTTTTTGGTACTCTTATATATATATATATATATATAATTTTGCTCTGATTATCTGTTTATATATATCTCTATCTCACTTATATTCAAATTTTTCTAAGTCTTATTTTGACTATGATGTGCTTTATACTCTTTTTGTCTGATGACAAAAGGGGGAGTAAAAGGAAGGTTTGATGAACACGTGAAAGTTTAATTGACTAATTCACCGTCCAATGTTCAAACTCCGATGGATACGCTGAAATTGAAGTATCATGCATAGCATTTCATACATAGCATTTGTGTGGTTATTTATTGCTCTAATACCTATAATGCTTTGATATTTATTGATCCAGTTCTCTAATAATGATCAATAAATTTGGTACAATGAAAATCTTTTTGATAAAATGAAACCAGCATCCGATCTCATTTTATTAAATGAACATATGCTCTGAGACATCTACGTATTTTTGCGATCACTTAAATGAATTTGTTTATCAACAATCGCCTTAATACCTGAATTGTTCATATCTATCTAAATGGTTGAATTCAGGGGGAGACCCTTGATATTATTTTGAAATTAAATTGTTCATCAACCTTGGATATTTGTCATCATCAAAAAGGGGGAGATTATTGGAACCTAAACGATTGAGAAGTTTAGACCCTCATTAATTTTGATGATAACAAAGTATTTTCAAGAGAACAATTTATCTTCTAACATATCTTTGAGTGTACAGGTATCAAAGCTTCATATATATGTACAAAACACTCAAGAAAGAAGAAAATTTATAAGAGAATTGAATACACTCCACTAATATCAGCGTCCGAACTCACTCCAATGTCTTGCTAATAGCAAGTGTCCATTAGTGTTACTCTTTGACACGTGGAATACTCTATTGCTGCGAGCATTCGTCCTCTATTCTGAGCGAGCGTCTGATCTCTTTAATGAAGCACGTGATGATCACGTTTCTGCTCTAAACCTCATAATGTTCTGGAACGGAATTCGAATTTGATTTTATGCGCTCATTTTGATGTACGAGGAAGCAAAGGTGACACCTTTAGCAAAAGACAAAAGTCGTACAAGGCAATTGTGAAAAGCAGATAGTACGAAAACGGTAATATGTACTATTATGATATTCTCTGGAAAGGAAGAAAACGACTACATTTCAAATTACCTCACTCAATGAAAAGGAGCTATGTTTTTACTGCAAACGGTAATATCCCTGAAGACTCCTATAAATACCCCAAGGTATTCATTAAAGACAAGTTGGAAAAACTGTGAATAAACTTCATTCTGAAAGCAATATTACTCAAGTGAGCAATCAAGTTTCGTGTCAAGTTTCTGGTCTACAAAGAACTGAACTCAGCGTCTTATACTTTCTTTTAGAAAGCTACTCTGTTTTGAGCTTAATCTTTTCATCCTCTCTGTGAGAGTTATTTTGATAGTATTCAAAAGTATATTCTCTTTTGTAAACTGTTTTTGGCCTAGTTAAGGCATTGTTCCTCAAAGGCTCGATCGTACTGAGTCGTTTTGAGAAGTTGAGAGTATTGTCAAGTTTGTGACAGTAGCATACTCTTGAGATAAATTGTAATCAGTTGATTATAGTGAAAAATCCTTCAGGATCGAAGGGAATAGACGTAGCTACCAGTTAGTGGTGAACTAGTATAAACTCTGTGCCTCTTTCTTTACTGCTTTACATTTATCTTTGCCTTGCTCAGTAAAACAAGTTTTCATACACGGTTTATTTCCTGCATCCGGTTAGTCTCTCAGCATCCGATAAACAAACAGTTTTGAAATATCTGTATTCTTAGTGCTTTTAACGTATAGTTTGCGAAAAGTTTTTGGACACAATTCAACCCCCCTTCTTATGTTCACATTCAGTGTTGACGAGAGAGAGATCACGAGAGAGAGAGCTCGAAAATGGAAGAATGAAGAGGAAAAGAAAAGAAGAAGGAGGTCCTACCTCCATTGAAGCTCAAGGAAGAAGAAGGAGCCAAGATTAAAGCTTGAAACCAAAGGAGGAAAACGGAGCTCAAGCCCTAGAAATTGGGGATTTATCCGCAATTTTATCAAAGCCCTAAGGTAACATAGAATCCTCTAATTTAAAGTCTCTCTTAGGGTGTGCTAGGATTAATTATTTTAATTCTTGAGCCAAGAGATATGAAGGAGTTGCAAGCATGAGGTGCAGGGCTCAGATCCTTGCCACTAACAAAATCCCCCTCCCCTCTAACAAACTAACCACTAACATTTGCTTGTCAAAAAAATTCTTGAGTTTGAATGTCTTTTGAGTAGAAATAGTGATATTTGAGTGGGTTTGGTTAAGGGTTAGATGGCTGCCCCCAACTCCCCACAAAGATTTGTGTGATGTTTGCCCCATTGTGAGTTCCACAGAGCTCCAGTGGGAATGTTTGATTCAAGTTAGAGTTTTGAAAAGCATGAGAAATAAATGAGTTTAGTGATGTTTGAGTTTATGTTTGTTGATGATTTTCACATGAGCTTGTATTGGCTTGGTCATATGATTGCTCAAAGATGCATGTTTTGGATATGTAGTGCTCAATTACATGTAAAGCTTGATTCCTTGATTTTGTTATACATCTCATTGGAGTTGTGTTTTCAATTGAATTCATGAAAGTTGTGAAATGAGTGGATTTTCAAAGTATTGTATGTAGTGTTTGATTGGAAGTGGTTGGAAGTGATAAGTGGGAGTTAATTGGGTTGCTGGAAATGTTATTGAGTTGTTAAAAGTATATTTTTCAGCATAAGTGGTGAATCGATTCACATCACCATGAATCGATTCACACTCAGTTTTCTACAAAATTTTGAGTTTTCTGAAACAAGTTTTTGAAACATCATAAAAGTTATGTTCTAGGGTTTTCACAACCACAACTCTCACATCCTTTGAACCCAATAAAGAGTAGTATTAATTAAAGATCCTTAAGTTTCCACACTTCCAATCAATTCCTTAATCAACCTAGCAAAATGTATTGAATGACATAAAAGAATGATGTTGTTTATGAATGGATATTGTATTTTCATACTCTATGCCATAGTATAAGTATACTACTAATGTTGCTTGAGAATGATTGAGTTATACTTGTATATTTCCTTTCATTATGTGAATGCCTTGAGATTGCATAAGTTTAAGTATGTACATGCATAGACAATGCATAAGTTATGAGTAAGTTACTTAAAAGACACACAAGATTCCTCATAAGAGGAGAGATCAGTATGGTTAATCTCGTGGGACGCCACTTGAATGGCTAATGACGTCTAACCACCATATCGTTAGTTATGTTGATTGGGATCTATGGACCAAAGCATATGACAAAACCCAATAACATAGAAGAATAGTAAGTTGTGCTAAGCACAAAGTAAAGAAGAACAATATGTTCTTAGTTAAGTTGTATTGCATTTATGACTCATTCATCTTCTTGGATGTAGTAAGTCATGAGGAGTTGAATAATATGTTCCTATGCTAATTGTTCTTGCAAATGTGTTTATGTTTGTATGAGAAATAGTGTTTTGGTTTAAATGCCTCAATTATGTTTACCATAATAGTATGATTTGAGGAGAGGAGTTTTCCATACATAGCACACCACGTATGGCTAAATTATGTTTACCATAATAGTATGATTTGAGGAGAGGAGTTTTCCACACCTAGCACACCATGTAATGTTTTAAGTTTCAGTTCTATGTTACTGAGTTTTCTAAACTCATATATTTGGGGCATTGTTTTCAGGTACAAGCACATAGAAGGAGTTAGAGCACGAAGTAGTGCTCGGTCTTGCCTTCACAGTGAGACATTTCGAGTTCAACCGGATACGAGTCGTTCATAATGTAATAAGTTTCATTTTCGAGTCGAGTTGTTTTAATTATGAGTCTTTTGTAATTGTTTGAAGTTGGTTATGATTTTCTGTAAAAAGTCATGTGATTAGCGAATTTTATTTTAAGTCCTCTACATAATAGCGTATCCCAAAAATTTATTTAACCAGGGTATCATTTTACAACAGGATTTACATTATAAAATTTATTATGTAAAGTGAGAAATTTTTCAACATTTAGCCACAATGCTTGATTAATTAGTAAGTAACACTCTGATTAGAGTCAGGGCATTACACAACGCATGTGGAAAAAGAAAGGGAACTTCAGGAGACAGTTCCAAAAGAAAGGTTTCAAGGATAAAAAGGAAAGCAAAGACAAGAGTCAAATCATTTGCTATGAGTGCAAAACACCAGGGCACTTCATATCTGAATGTCCAAATCTCAAGGAGAAGCCTAAGAAGAGTTCTTTCAAGGGAAAGAAGAAGGGTCTTATGGAAATATAGGAAGACCTAGACTCATCCTCCACTGAAGATTATGAGAATGAAGAAGAAGCAAATGATGCCCTCATGGCAAACACTGAATTAGATTCTGAAGAAAAAACTGAAGAGGTAATATGATTCTTACTCTGAACGTCAAAATACATTTGATGAACTTCTTAAGGATTCCTCCACTCCATTGAGTACAAAGCTTTGAAAAAGAAGTTTTCAAAATTATCAAAAGAATTTTAGATTTTGAACAATGAAAATTCAAAACTCAATGAAGAGAACCAGAAGCTGAAATTTGAAAATCAGCATCTGGTAGCTAATCAGCATCCGGTAGCTGAAAGCTCACAAGATGAAGGCAATCCTAAATACAAATCAAATGAATATGAATATGCCTTTCAAAAGTTTCTTGCAGAGAGTGTAACTCATAGTAAACAAGCCTCAATGATTTGGGGTGTCAGTAAGAAAGACAAGTATCCTTCAAGAACTAACAAGAAAGGACCCAAGAAGATTTAGGTACCTAAAGATAAAATAGTTTATGTTGCAGATATGCTTAACAACAAGATCAATGTAATCCCCAATTTTTAAGAAAAGTAATTTTAGCAATAAAATCCTGAATACTCGAAAAATAAGTCTGAGAGATTGATCACCTCGATGATTTACTGAGAGTACGGGAAATTATTTTGAGTATTTTGAACAATTTATTTATTATAAATAAATATTATTCATGATGTTAATTTAAATTAATAGACAGCGTAGACGTATGCTGCGTTAATGCGAATTCATCAATTTATACCTTGTATAAGTTTTCTGCATGACGCGGCAACGCGTATTTTGTGCTAACTGGAAACTGAGTGAAATAAATCAAGAGCAAATATAATTAAGAATTAATATTGTTATGTTAATTCATGGTTTGAAGATCGTCGAAAAACTCTAACGAAGTTTCGGCGCGTTTCAAATCGTAGGCGATTCTATAGTAAATAAAATTTAAAATGAGCCCCGATTTCGATGAAAATCGAATCGTAACCTGTTTTAATTATTTTTGAGTGAATTATGTTGTTTTATTATTTATGAAATAGTATTATCACGCGAAGAATTAATTTCTCAGGAATTAATTTTTCCGGGATTTTTCCGGCGAGAAATTAATGGTTTTTCGGTTTTTCGTCGCCGTGTTTTTAGATCTCAAGACTTTAGATTAGAGGGTAATCATGAGAGATGTGAGATTAGATGGGTAAGATTAGGTGATATGTTTAACATCTCATAAAATTGCTAGGTGCCATTAGTTGTGTGATTTGTTAAAAAAAAATCTTTTATTCAACTACTCCTACTAACTATGCCTATTTTTACTATTATAAAAGAAAGGAAATGAAGGCTATGTCACGCCTCCTTCCTCCCAAAGAAAACCTTCATCTCCTTCTTTTTTTTCCTCTCCTTGAACAAGACAAAGCCATTGAAGCTACCTCCATTTCCTTTGAGTTTTTGAGCGAGGTTCCTTCATCAAAGTTGCTCCAAATCTTCTCCTCTACCTAGTTCCTCATCATCTTCATCATTTAAGTAAGAGGAAAATCAGATTTTCTCCCCCCATTTTACTGTTGAAAATCGTGATTCCCTCCCCCATTTTACTTCTTGTGATTTTGCTTCCATACTTGATTCCTTGCTAGGTTATCTTCTCTACTTCATTACCTATGCTTCTAACCATTTGAATGAGAAGAAAAATCAAAATTTTCCTTCCCCAAGAACAGCCCTAAACAGCGCCTAACCCTCCCCCATTTTGGATTAATTGGTTTGTTTGTTTTTAGATTAATTAATTGTTGATTATGTGTTGTTTTGATGGTTTGGTTTGTTCTAAGGAGATGAGACACTTACAACCCCTTCCTTGAGCTCTAGGGTTTTCGCCCTAAGAGGTAAGAAGAGGGTTTTTGTGTAGCTCACACTTAAATCAAGCAATTGAGGGGTTATATGTGTTGTTGAAAGTTGTAGGATGCTTGCTAGTAAGATAGTTTGTAATAAGCATGTATAACTTGTTATTTTAGAAATTTTCCCTATTCTTGAACTAAAAGAAAAGTGTGTTTTGAAGTTTGATTATGTGTATAAGTGTTGAATAGCATGTTAAAGGTGATTTTAAAGTTGTTGGAATAGATTTGCATGAATTAGCTTAAGTGTTAGTTTGTGTTTTATGCATAGTTTGGTATTTGGAGGTTAGAATAACATGTAAGGAAATGATCCCTTATTTTTTAAGTTCTTGACATGATAATGGCATGATTTAATTGCTAAAGGATGTTTGGAATTAGACAAATTGATTGAACCCTTGTTTTTGGAACTAATTTTGAGTAAGTGGCCTATAAAGCTTTATGAACTAGTCTTGAAAATAAATTGTTTTGAAAGAAAAGGCTAGGAAAATGGTATTTCATTGTGTAGTAATTATTTTAGAAACAAAGCCTCGAATGAGCATGAGTATGTCTTAGATATGGATTGTTGTTTTAATACTTGTAACATGTTGAAGTGGATTTGGAATGGCTATTGTTATGGAAGGAAAAGTTTTGCAAATATTTTGGAAAAGAAAAAGGTAGAGGCCGTGAGGCCTAGGGATATTTTTGAAAAGAAATTTAGTTATTAACTTGCTTGAATTCTTGACGAATAGGTGTTAAGATTTTGGAACTTGAAAGTGCTTAAGTTGTGTTTAATGTGTTGCTTGGAAGTGATGCTTGAATTGGTATTTGAAAAATGATTTGGGATGGTTGCATGCATGGAAAGGAATTTTAACAAAGTTTTGAGAAAAAGTAGTTGTTGGTTTATTTGTGTATTGTATGAAAATGTGTTTAATTGATTATGTTTATGCTTTAAGTTCCAGAAAGTAAGTGTTATGTGTTATAAAACTTTCAATAAGATGATTTTGGTTCTAAACTCTATTTCTTTTCAAATAAGTTAGCATTTTTCTAAAGTAAGGGTTATGTGTTACTTTTCAAGTTGGTAATTTATTTTTCGAATTAAGTTATATGGGTAAACTATTCTTTGAAACAAGCCTTTCAGGCATATGTTAGTATTTTAAATTAAATTCTAGTAAAAGGGGTTAGTTAGGAAAGGGTTAAGTTTGAGTGCCTAAGATTGTAGAACTAAGTTTTTAGAATTGCGCTAAGTTGTTTTATGTGTTAGGCTCGAGTAACCCGAGACAGTGCGGTGTGGAAATCGAGAAGCACGTGGACGCGTAGCTTGGAGTTCGGTAAGGGCAACTCTTAGATATCTCTAAGGCTTTATTTTATAAGTCCTTATGTAAGGGCACTTCATATTCTACGTGTTTATGTTAGCGTAAGGGCAATTCTAGACATTTTTAGGATTTTATTTTTATGTCCCTGTGTAAGGACAACTTTTAGATATGCTTAAGTTCTTGTTTTGTTATTTAAATGCTTATTTAAATACGAAGAAGTCTGAGAACTCTACTAGTTCGAAGTTAGGGTGTTCGAACCCCTTCGTTTATTTTTGTCGTGCGGTCGAACATATTCCGAGTCATTGTGGGTGAAAAATTGTGCGGTTGGTCTTCTGAACCCAACCCCCCACTTGTTTGTACCTCTCTATTAATTCCATCGAGTTGCAGAGGGATGGATTCCTAGATTTGCGTGTCAAGCATGTGATGTTGTAATATGATCGAGTTATGCAATATTTAATATGAGATTGAACATATGCTGCGAACTGCGTATTGCTTGTTGAATTGCGTTTCTTCATGCGGATTGCTTTATTGCTTAAATTGTTGAATTGCGTTTCTTCATATTAAGCATGCTCTCTTTATTTGATATGCGGTCAAGTAATTTTGCGTACCACTCTTTGACTATTAAGAAGAGAGCTGTTCATCGAGTGAGAGAGCTAGGCGAGTCGTCGTGACGTTTTTGAGCCGTGACCCGGATAACTGAGGGTGCTAGGTCCCCTTTTGTTTACGGGAGATTGACTAGGCGTCGCAGCGTAGGAACCGGGGCTGCTTACCTAGGGAGAAGCGAAAGATCCCAAGGCTACGGCTGGTATGTCAGTTGATGGATCTGCGTCTGCTTTCCGGAATAATTGTCGTGTCAAGAGAAAATGAGTCGAGTCTAGAGAGAGAAAATCTTGAGTCTGCATTGTGTCTTGAGAACTGTGCATGTTGTTGTTGCTTATTGCTATGATTTTCTATTTCCTATAACATGTTGCATTATTATATGCTTTGTTGCCATTGTCGAATAAGTGTAACAGACTCTTTATTTTAAGAAGTTGACCCTTGCCAGTGGTTCTGTCAATTAATGATTGTAACCCAGATGGCGGAGCAAGCAGAGGATTTGGAAATGCAAGGAGAAGCAGCTGGGGATGGTTGTTTAGCTTTCCACTTATGTTGTGGTTGCGGAACCTACTAGTAGTCTTGCGAGGAGCTTGTTGTGTCGACCAGCTATAAGACGCTTGAATTTATTTCTGTATTGTAATAAATGTCGATTATGTTTCAAGGCACATGCTGTTATGTGTGAGTTGATGTAATAATTGAATGTGGTAATGTGGTGTCTCTAAATAATTCCGCCATGTTTCTAAAGTCGCTGCAATACTCTGACAGCCATTTTGAAAAAGAAGTTTTAAAAAAAAATATATAGAACCACATTTTTGGAAAACGTGCAAGGCAGAGTATTTCGCCTTTCGGAAATATGTAAATTGTTGTCAAGATACTGACTTAGTAGCGTTTCGGAAAACGGGTCGTTACAATCAACACACCAGTCTTGGTACTTAGACAGTGGATGCTTGCGTCACATGACGGGAGAAAAGCATATGTTCTAAGAGCTAAGACCTAAAGAAGATGGATTTGTTGGTTTCGGTGGAAACCAAAATGGTAAAATAGTTGGAATTGGACATAATGTAAAAAGGTAATAAGGTAGTGACTCTCTTCCCTCTGTTGATAATGTTCTTTATGTTGAAGGCCTAAGACATAACTTACTTAGCATAAGTCAATTATGTGACAGTGTTTATGATGTCATCTTCACAGAAAAAGGCTGTGTAGTAAAAAGTAAGAATGATGACTCTGTATTCTTTACTACAAAGAGGAAACAAAATATTTGTAAAGTTGATCTTTCTGAACTTGCAAAACAAGATGTCAAGTGTCTTATGTCTGTCGATGATGAGCAATGGATTTGGCATAAAAGATTCGGCCATGCCAACTTAAGATTAATCTCAAAGCTAAACAAGCATGGTGTAATACCCTGACTCCCATCAGAGGCTACTGTAACTTTTGACAGATTTTCTGAAAAATCAGAAGAAGAAAATTTGAAACTAAAGGTGATTTAAAGAAAAACTCAGAGTTTACAAATACAACCTCCTTAATAATTTCATAACAAAATACAAAATACAATGACTCAATTATAAGATAAAGACTCAATGTGATCCAACAATGAAACAATTAAAACGAAGGGGTGAGATATAGAAATCTCAGTGAGTTCTCCTTGAACTCATCCCCCTACATACCTCATACGAAGAATTACATGATCAAAATTCTGGATAATATAAATGATATGCGAATATAACAAAATACATCAATTTCATTCAATGCTTTTAATGAGTGGAAATCTAACTGACACGTAACATCCTTTAATATTTTTCTTTGAAAACATAATTGATAGGCTTCTGGTGAGTCTAACTCAAAAGACACTAACAATTAATTAAGAGTTGATATGGCAATCAGAGCTCTATGACACAAACCCAAGCATCCCTATGATTTGCTATTACCATATCCTGGCCAACGCGAATAGAAGGCTAATTAAAACTTATTCCATTACCAATGAATGAGATATTGATAGTTCATTCAGTTTAGGAACCTTGTGTTCCACTGAACGTAATCTACCTTAATCTTGAATGTTACATATCAATCATTTCTCACTCATTACTTACCTACCTTTCGAATGATACGTTTCTCAAATGCAAGAACTAAGTTAAATTGTAATTAACACGGTTCATGTACATCATTGTTTGATAATTTCAAACATGATATACCCATACGTAATCATTCTAACCAACGGTTTAAACTTACTTTAACACGAAAGGTATTAAAGCATTACTGGGCTAAAACAAAAGCCCTCATTCAGTATTGCACATCATTTTAATCATGTAAGCAAAGTATCAAACACCTATCCCAATCTCATTGGACATTTATCACAACAGCATAGATATACATATGTATCAGAAACTTTAATGAATTTATAAAAATATCTCCAAGCCTAGGAAAATTATAAATAGATTACAGGCCATCAAAAAACATGTTAAGACCCTAGAAGTAATTTTTCTTACTCAGAAACAACTTACTTAGCCCTCAAACAAAATTCAAAACCAATACATGTTCAAAAGGGGCAGAATTTGACAATTTTTACGCTATTTAAAGTAACCATTTTTCTACCATATCAAACGAACTCCGTTTCTTTAAAAAAAAATTATATAAGTCATTGACATGCGATTCATCAACATATTTTTATTTTGTCAAAAATAATTACCAATAAGTGCATAAAAATCATTAAATTTTCGGATTCTACCTACTCTTTATTCGGCAGCACTGTTTTGAATACATGGTGTCATAGAAATACCAAAACTCATCCAAAAATTACCAAATTGTATAGGAAGAGTCCTAACATACATATAAATTATCTCCAAGTGGTCCCATGTCAAAACCATAACCCAATAATTCTCAGTAAAATTAAACAGAAACTGGTTTTTCAAGGAAAATACCAAATTACACAAATTTTCACTTTCTAACAATTAAACCCTTTTCCCATCATATTATCATTCCCTTCCCTTCTTTATAACATGATGAAACTCTCACACTACCAAACATTCAAGAGCATCAGAATGCCACATCATATATTTATCAAGTAATCCAACAAAAATCACAAACAAGCAACAAAGGAAACTCACAAGGTTAAGTTTATGAACATCTTCAATCAAATCAAGCACATGGAAAGTAAGAATGTGTATTTACTCATGCATCTCATACTCACCCACACTTAGGACTTAGGGTTGCCCACAAACAAGAAAAGGGAACTCACATGTGAAGTAGAATTTGTAAAGATGATTTTCATATTGGAATAATACCCAATTTGGTACCTGGAATTGGGAAAAAAATTCAGTTTGGTCCCTCACTTTATCAATATTCCAAATTAGTCCTTGTATTTTGAAAACGTGTATCAATTACGTCCCTCCGTCAATTTAACAGAGACCAAATTGACACTAAGTTATAAATCACAAGGACCAAATTGACATTAATTTATAAATCACAGGGACCTGTTTGCTAATAAGTGACTAAATTGAAGGACTGTTTTGGAATTTGTTAACAGACAAAATTGACGGAGGGACATAACTGATTAACGTTTTCAAATTCCAAGGACTATTTAGTAATTTTGATAAAGTTGGGGTCCAAGTTGATACGAGTGACAAAATTCAGGGACCAAATTGGTATTCCTTTCTTCTTGGTCTTGGCCAATTTGATATTCCTTTCTTCTTGGTCTTGGCCAATTTCCCCCTTCGTATTCACCAATTTTCTTCATTTTTCTAGTCCTTAAAGTAGTAAAAATGAAGCCTCCTTAGTTTCCTCAACAGCTCGTTATTGAAGCTTGAATAGAAGGAATTCTCTTCTAGGTGGTCTTGTCCTCAATCGCCAAGTTTGGAGAGTGAAGGGAGGTGTTTTGCATGTGTGTTTTGGTTTGGATTTTGTAGACAATGAGTAGTTATATGAGAAGAGTGTAAGATATGGAGAAGATTGATGTAAGTTTCATGGTGGCTATGGTGTTGTGATGAAAATTTTCATGGTCGAAGGGATGGGTGGTGGTGACCAAGTAGGGAGAGGGAAGAGGAAGAAGAAAGCCCTTTGTTTCTAGCTCAAAAGAAATGAAAAAAATGGTCAGCTCCCCATCCCTAATGCTGGCCGAATTTAGAGAGAGAATTGGGAGGGATTGGTTGGTTCTTGCTTGATGCTTTGCATGTGTAACTATTGGTCCCTTTGGATTTCCATAGATAAGATTTTGATAAACTAAAAAAATGTGTATTAGTGTGAGTGTGAGTGTGTGTGTAAGTGCCGTGTGGGATTACGAGGAAAAGTGTGGGGGAATTAAATTTTCATACACTCCTAATAATTCTAAATTAAGGAGAGGTAAGATCCTATGATTGAATTTTAGGCTAATTTATATTAGTCTAATAAAAGGTCAACTAATTCCCACTCTAACCTTAAGAAAAATTATCATATAATCTTACAAGGCACAATCATAGATTTTAATTAAATTAAACTTAACAAAGCTAAGTACTATAATATAAGAAATTACAATCATGGTAAAATGACAAAAATGTAAAATTTAGTTATAGTACCCTAGGCCATAATTTAGTAACCATTCATTTAATCCTATCTATAAATACAATTTAGAAATCAATCCTACTTATGCATACTAAAATACATACTTAACTAAATAATAGAGTATAACCATAATTAGGATAAAATGACTAAGATACCCTTAAAGAGGATGTTACACATGGTCTTGTTAGAGGTTGTCAAATCTTAGATATCAATCTGATGCTCTTTGTGAGGCATGTCAAAGAGGAAAACAAGTTAAAACTTCTTATCATTCTAAAAATATTGTTTCAACCTCTAGACCACTTGAGCTTCTGCATCTTGATCTTTTTTGTCCTACAAGGACAGCCTCTTTGACAGGAAAGAAATATGGTTTAGTCATTGTTGATGACTATACTAGATGGACATGGGTAAGATTCCTTGCCCATAAGGATGAGTCATTTAAAGTGTTCACTGTTTTCTGCAAAACTGTTCAAAATGAAAAAGGTATTTGTATTTCTTCAATTAGAATTAATCATGCGGGAGAATTTGAAAATGAAAGCTTTCAAAAATTTTGTAAAGAAAATGGTATCTCCCACAATTTCTCCTCTCCTAGAACACCACAACAAAATGGTGCTGTAGAAAGGAAAAATTGGTCCCTCCAAGAAATGGCCAGGACCATGATCAATGAACATGACATTGCAAAACATTTTTGCGCAAAAGCAATAAACACAGCTTGTTATATTTAGAATAGAGTATATATAAGACCTATTTTGAAAAAGACTCCATATAAATTGTGGAAGGGTAGAAAACCCAACATTTCGTACTTTCATCCCTTTGGTAGTATATGTTATATTTTGAACACTAAGGATTAACTTGGTAAGTTTGATTCCAAAGCTGACAAAGGTATCTTTTTGGGATACTCTGAAAGATCAAAATCTTTTAGAGTATACAATAAAGAATCCATGATAGTGGAAGAATCCATTCATGTCAAGTTTGTTGACAAAAAGCCTGATACTGAAATGTCAGAGCTGGATGAGTTATTTTCAGGTTTAGACATTGGTGAAACAGACAGTGAACCTACAAACTCAGCATCTGGTGGTGACAACCAGACACTGGATTCAACACAATTAGAAACTAAAGCCAAAAAGAGTTGAAAATTAAAAACTCATCATCCAAAAGATCAAATCATAGGAGAACCTGGAGATAAAGTGAGAACAATATCCTCTTTCAAGGAGCACACAGATCTTGCACTACTCTCAGAAATGGAACCTAAAACGATTGATGAAGCATTAGAAGATGAAGGTTGGATTCTAGCCAAGCAAGAAAACATAATGATGTTTAGAAGCTAGTTAATCCACCAGAAGATAAACAAGCTATTGGCACTAAATGGGTATTTAGGAATAAGCTTAATGAAGATGGAAAAGTGGTAAGGAACAAAGCAAGGTTAGTTACTCAAGATAATTCACAAAAAGAAGGTATAGACTTCACTAAAACCTTTGCACCTATTGCAAGGTTAGAAGCAATACGCATTTTACTTTCTTTTGCTGCACATCATGAGATAATTCTTTATCAAATGGATGTCAAAAGTGCTTTCTTGAATGGTTTCATAACTGAGGAAGTCTATGTGAAACAACCTCCTGATTTTGAAGATGTTGAATTTCCTGAACATGACTTCAAAATTAAAAAGGCACTATATGGTCTTAAGCAAGCTCCCAGAGCTTGATACGATAGACCAAGTTCCTTTTTAATGGAAAATGGTTATACAAGAGGTCAGGTAGACACCACTCTGTTTAGAAAAACTTCAAACAAGCATTTTATACTTGTACAAATATATGTTGACGACATTATCTTTGGTGCTACTAATAAAAGCCTTTGCAAAGAATTTTCTAAGTTAATGCAGGCTGAATTTGAGATAAGCATCATGGGAGAATTGAAATTCTTCCTTAGGATTCAAATCAAGCAATATAATAATGGTATTTACATCCATCAAAGCAAATATATCAAGGAGCTGCTCAAGAAATTGAAGATGGTTGATTGTAAGCCAATGTGCACTCCTATGCATCCCACTTGCATCTTATGCAAAGATGAAAATGGTAAGTAGGTAGATCAAAAGCTTTACAGAGGTATAATTGGCTCTCTACTCTATCTTACTGCTTCAAGACCTATTATTATGTTCAGCGTCTGCTTGTGTGCAAGGTTTCAATCTGATCCTAGATAATCACACTTGAGTGCTGTAAAAAGAATCTTTAAATATTTACAAGGAACTACTAATCTTCGTTTGCTTTATAAGAAATCAAAAGATTACAAGTTAGTAGGTTTCTGTGATGCTGATTTTGCTGGAGACCGTAATGAAAGAAAGAGCACAAGTGGAGGCTACCAATTCCTTGGAGCAAATCTTGTGTCCTCGTCAAGCAAAACACAAAGCACTATCGCACTCTCAATAGCAAAAGCTGAATACATCTCAGCAGCAAGTTGCAGTTCTCAACTTCTGTTGATAAAATATAAACTTGAAGACTACTTAATCAAAGAGAGTAACATCCCTATCTTTTATGATAATACCTCTGTCATATGTCTTACAAAAAATCTCATATTGTATTCACGAGCAAATCATATTGAGATTAAACATCATTTTATAAGAGACTATGCTTAGAAGGGAGTACTTGAAATAAAATTTGTTGACACTGATCACCGGCAGACTGATATTTTTACAAAACCCTTGCTGAAGATAGATTCAATTTTATAAGAAGAAATTTAAACTTTTATCTTATAAAAGAATGATTAGATAATCTCAGCATCTTATGCATCATGCATCTTATTGTTTGCATCTTGTATGATCTCTGCATCGCATCTTACGTGTCATTCACTTTGCGTCATTCAGCATGGTAAATATATGTTAGCATCTGGTCACACACGTGTCTAATGCATGCGTACTGAAGCGTCCCTTCCTTACCTACTGAGTCATGATTTATTTACACTTTTAATAAAGTTTTTACTGCGTAACTTTTGATTTTAGCAACTACGCATTAAATGAAAGGAATCTTTGTATTTTATTTTATTTTTTGATTTATTTTTCCTTTGAAAATTGAAACGGTTTTACATAATCACTTGTACAATTTTGTTCAAAATCTTTCCCACTACACCACTACCTCTCCCACTACTTTCGTACTGTACCTTCCCTCTGTTTCTTTTGCAAACTGCTCTCTCTCCCCCCTAAAACCCTTAAACCTCCATCAAGCTCCTCTACTCTGCTGCTATGACGAATGTTTCCTTGTATGAGACAACGGCCATGTTCAACACCATGACGGATGGAAGAGTTCTTGTTGAGAATAGGGTTGATTTAAACTACTTGGCAAGATTTGGTTTTGACTTCAAAGATAGATTGAGTCGCATGGGCTGGAGATATTACTTTTAATGGGAAGCAAGGGAAATCAACGCTTTTAGAGAATCCTAGGGGAATGCTAGACTACACGCTGGAAGCCTCCTTAAGGGTTATATTACAGGATTTGAGTTGGTGGTAACTCCAAAGGCCATTGCTGAACTCATTGAATGCCCTGATGAAGGGTTAAACTATTATGAACGCTGGGAAACACAATTTGGAGGTCCACAAGCTGTGGATGAAGAATTGTTCGACGACTATCGTGCTCTTAAGGCTTCGAAAAAGCCCATAAATATTGTCTACTTGAAGGCTAAATAGAGAGTGCTTCACAAGCTTATCCCCAAGTGTGTTATATTGAAGGCCGGTTCATCTGTTATACTGAATCGTGAACAAAATTTCATCATGAGCCACTACAAAGCGGGTAATAAAATCAACCTGGCAAGGTTGATAATGACCACACTGAAGTATGCTATCGAATCTTCAAGGATTGGATACTTTGAAGAGAAACAGATCTACAAAACTATTCCCTATGCTGTTCTTCTCTCTGAACTCATGAAGAAACAAAGAATTGTGGAAAAACTGGTAACTTTGACAAGAGATGATAAAGAAAAATACTTTGGAAAGAAGGCAATGGCTCTTGCTGATGTGTTTGGGAAACAAAACCTAGTTAGAATGGGTTTGTGTTCTTCCCAGTTGATTCGGAGAATCAAGGAAGAAGATGAAGCTGCTATTGCTACTGGTGATACCCAGGCACTTGTTCCAGTTGTTGAGACTCAAAAGCAACCCACCAGAAGCTCACCAAAAAGCTCTGTTTCTGGTGTGAAAAGGCATGCTAAGCCTCTGGTCAAGATGACCAGAAGCAAGGGACAGAAAAAGCTGCCTACTGTGCCTGTACTAGACAATGATGATGATGATTATTATTATTATGACAAAGCTCCTATTAGGATAATACTTAAGAAAAGGAAAGCAGAAGCTGTCCGACCAACTTCTACATCTGGTCCTCAGAAGTAAGGTCCGGCTCCACCTCCTGTTATGACCCAACAAAGTCAATCCAAGTGTAGGAGATTATCAAGCTCTCTGAGAAGCTAAAGGTACTTGACTTTCCTGATGACTCTGTTGTTACATATAATAGAGATGACCCTATCAATGCACTGCCTCTATCTGTTTCATCACCACAAATCTCACCTACCAAACCACCAACACCACAACCTCCACGCAAAACCATTAAGAAGAAACCGCATCCACTTTCTGGTACTTTAATAGTATCAAAGTTCAAAACACTGTCCACTCCCGCTCCCACTCCAAAACAACTCATTCCACCTCAACAAACTTCATCACCATCTCATCCTTAATCCATCAAACCTGTTGCTACCTCATCAGGAATTTCCTGGAATTTAGCAAACCAAACACCCAAACCTACCATTACCACCTCTTCATCGCCACATCTGAAACCCTAACCATATACAAACCTCAATCTACTCTTCTTCTATCACCTCCCTCACCTCAGAAATTGCCTCATCCCTCTCTCACCTTTTCAATCAACTTTACAGATTCCCAACCATTCACAGAAACACGACAATCACTCCCACTTCCATTTCCACTTCCACATCATCATCAACACCCTGCAAAACAGATACTACCTACTTTGGTCCTTCAAGGATTAGACTAAAGCCTGAATGACCTGTTCCCATTAGAGAAGAGGAGTATCATTTTGTTTATGATCACCCCTCCTTATGGCATCTCAAGACTTTTACTTCTGGAGTTGCAAGGTTGGAGATTCCTCCATTTAGCTACAATGATATCATCAAGATGTCCTTTGGTGGAAGACTCAGGCTTCCTCTAAACCGTGGAATTATCCCTTTGTCATTTGACCTACCTGTGTCACTTCCACAGAATGAACCACTGACTCTTGAAGAATGTGGAAGGTGGATATCAAATGATGAAAGAGCATTTCTGCTTCAGTGCATAAAGATGAAGCGTTATGAAATAACTCTGCTTCATAGAGATCCTTCTTTGGTCTCTGTGAATATTGTACCTCACAGGCAAAGATGGTTGCCTTGGTTGATTCTAGAGAAAAGGAAAGCCAAAGTTCCTCAGAGACTTCCAAGAATGTTCACTTTGGAAGATTTTAAAAAGGCACCAAGAAAATATCAGACCAAGTACTTTCATCTTGCACCTGTTCAAGAGAGAAATGAAAGGCATGCAATGAAAGTCTACTTGACCAAAATCAAAGTAGATTACAAAGATACTGGTTCATCTGGTCTTTCCAACGTTGAGAAGGCAGAGATTGAGAATACTGGCTCAATCAAACAAATTTGGAACACCAACTTGGCCATTCAACATTTTGATGATTTGCTGTAATGCTCTGTGATTAGACCTCCCTCTACGTTGAAGATGAAGTTAGAACAAGAGGAAATCAACTATGTAGTTGAGTTGCTCATGATTAGGAAGTTATGGCTCTCAAGAGAAGAAGCAGAAAAAGTTAAAACTGTCTCAAGGAGTTCTCATGGAACACATCAAGAATTCTACTCAGAGATGGCAAAAGGCTATCTCTTAGCCTAGACCTGCACCACCTTCTCCTCCTGCTGTATGGATTCTAGAACCTCCTCCTCCTCTTGACAAAGATGAACCTGTCATGATCTCTATATCCCGATTCAATCACTTTGTGGAAGCCACTAGAAGAGTTGAGTGTCTTGACAGTATTGTACAAACCCTTTGGGAGCGTCTTAACCAAACCTAAGCACCTCCTTAGTTTTTCTTTTGAAAAACTTATTTTATTTTGAATGGCTCTGATACTTTGAATTTTTATATAAATCGTTGATTTTGACTTCAAATTTTTCTCACTCCTTTATTTTGTTTTGACTGTGATGTGTTTTACACTCTTTTTATCTGATGACAAAAGGGGGAGTAAAAGATAAGGATTGATGAACACCAAAGTAACACGTATCATAACACGTATCATACATTACATAGTATCATTAACCATGCTCTGTTACATATTGTATATTCTTGAGTAAGCATCTGGTAAATACTACTATCCCCTGATACACACCATTTATATTAAGCATCTGCTCTCTGAGACTCGTATATCTTATTAATGCTCTGATACTTGGAAATGCTGTAATACATGGATATATATTTTTGGAATACAAATGCTCTGATACATGGATTTTTTTTAAATACATATTCATACTTGGCTGTTGAACTCAGGGGGGAGACCCTTGTAGTTATTTTCAAAAATAAATTGTTCATCAATCTTGGATATTTGTCATCATCAAAACGGGGGAGATTGTTGGAACCTAAACGATTGATAAGTTTAGACTCTCAGTAATTTTGACGATAACAAAGTATCTGTGTGAGATCAATTTATCTTCTAATAAATCTTGAATGGTGTAAGAATTAAAATCATTCATATTTCTTTTTCTTTTTTTTTTAAAGAAAGGAATGGAGCCTCGTAAATACCTTCGATGTAAAACCCTTCTTAGGAAAAAAAATCTAGAAGGAAAAAGAGTACTCCCCTCTAAATTTTATTAATAAAAAAGTGAAAAAAGATAAACTAACAAACATAGGGGGACTAGGCCAAAACCCATGAAAAAAAACAATATTGAAACCAATAGGAAGGAAAACCAAACCTATAATAAAGAAACTAGATCTAAGAAAAGCAATAATAACATGAAAAAGCATCATTATAATGACTTTCATCCCAACTATCTTGGCACCAAAGACATTATCAATCATTTGCAGCACACCAAAAATAGAAATCAAAGAGAAAACAAAGAGAATCTAACATGTGTGGAAATTCAACAACCCCATGGAAACATCAACTAAACCTATAACTAGGCTGACCTAGCTTATTTCTAAAAAAATCCTCAGCAACAAAACTAAGGATTATCTCCCACCAAACAAAACCACTGATGCTAGTTCCATAACCAGCAAGCTTATCAGCGCAAGCATTACCCTCTCTATAAATGTGAGTTCAAATGAAGGTCATTTGTCTAGTCAAATAGAGACAATTATTCCATCTATTTCTTAGCTTCCAAGGAACTATCTTGCAATTCTTGAAAGCAGAAACCACTAACTGAGAATCACACTCCAGCCCCAAAAACTTCCAACCTTTATCAAAAGCAATTTCTATAGCCAACATGGCCCCAATTAGCTCAGCAAGAAGCGCATAGCTGATGCCAATGTAATCAGAAAAGCAACCAAGGATAGCAGTACTTTTATCTCTAAAAATACCACCACAAGTAGTTGGGTCAAGACAACCTTTGGCAGCCCCGTCAGTATTGCACTTAACCATATAAGGAGCTAGGGGAATCCAAGTAACCTCTTTGATATTCGAAGAACTTCGATAATTACCAGTGGCATTGAAAGCCTTTATAATCATAAAATCAGCAATAGAGGAGGACATTAAAGAATTAGAAGCATTTCCTGCTAAAGTCACATTGGAAAGAATTAAGTTAATAACCGAGCATAATGGGACAACTTTATTATCAAATCTAGCCTTGTTCCTGCAGTGCCAAATTGCCCAACAAGCAGTAACAATAACAACAGAGACAATATCACACAATTGAGGGCTCTAACCATGAGAAGGCAAGGCTAAAATGTTCTGAAAAGAGGAACTATCAATAGAAATGTTCAAAATACCTCCAAGCCAGTTCCAAATATATTTAGCAAAAGAGCAGTCAAGGAAAAGGTGATGAGGAGACTCTGAAGCACTACCGCAAAGACTACAAATAGAAACAACAGTACAACCTCTATTCCAAAGTTGATCATCCGTTGGCATGTTATTATGAAGGATGCTCCAAAGAATAAAGGATTTAGAAGGCGGAATCAAATTCTTCCAAACTATTTTGGTCCAAGGAACCACCTGACCCACAGGGTTGTGGAAAAGGAAAGCATCTTTAAAAGCCAAGTCCCCAAAAACAAAATTATTCCACATCAACTGATCATCCACCGGAATAGTGGGAATAACTACTTCCTGGATTTCAGAGTGGAGCTGAGGGAAATGAATGATAAGATCAGCAGGGATAGACCATCTACCATTAACAATAAAGTCACTCAGAGAGCTTTAAAATCCCTGTGCAAATTCGAAGGTATACCTATAACATCCACAATCGGCCTAGAAAGCCAAGTATCAGTCCAGAAATTAATATTGACACCATTACCAAGCTTCCAAGTAGAGTGCTCCAAAACCACAGAAATGCAAGATTTAATCCCAGGCCAAATAGAAGAGGAGACATGATAATTCACAGGATTATTATTTCTATAGACTCTTGCTTTCATTAAAAGAGCTCATTGTAAATCAGAAGAAATGAAATTCCACCCAAGCTTTAATATTCCAGCATTATTAATAGCTTTGATAGATTTCAATCCCAATCCACCTTCTTGAAACAGCTTGCACACCATACTCCAAGCCACAGTAACAATTTTCCAGGTATTAATATCACCTGACTACACAAAATTTCTAATTCAAGTGTCAACAGAATTGAGAAAATTAGTAGGCCAAAATAATAGAATTCACAAGTTGTACTCTACCCATGATAGATAATAAGAAACCTTTCCAGGAGGATAACTTAGCCTTTATTTTATCTGCAATAGGCAATAAATGAACTCTCCGAGGCTTCCCTTTAAACAAAGGGACCCCGAGATAAGTAAAAGGGATAGTACCTATAGAAAAACTAAGCATATCCGAGATGGCATTAACTCGAGATTGAGAAATGTTACCAGTGTAAAATTTAGATTTCTCTTTGCTAAAAACCTGGCCAGAGACTTGCTCATAAGAAGCAAAAAGACCCAACAAACTGGATAAGCTCTTTTTAGTAGCTCTGCAAAAAATCATAATATCGTCAGCATATAAAACATGACTAGGCATACGGAAACCACTGGGGCCTATCATAAGCTGGAGCTGACCGTCATCTACTAGCTTAGAAATACCTCTGCTTAAAATATCTTCCGCCAGACAAAAAAGGAGAGGGGACAAGGGATCTCCTTGTCTAACCCCGCTCTTGCAGCCAAAGAAACCAACTGCAGCACCATTAACAAAAAAAAAGAGCTTAGCAAAGTGAAGAATAATATTTATCTAGAAGCAGAATTTATCATTGAAACCAAAAGCTTTCAGGACCTAAATTAAGAAGTTCCAATCTATAGTATCAAAAGCCTTCTTGATGACAATTTTCAATGATAATTGACCACCAAAAGCCTTTTTCTGAAGTAGATTAATATATTCTGAAGCAGTGCAAATACAATCAGAAATGTTTCTACCTTTCATAAAACTCCTCTGATTATCAGAAATAATATTAGGAGCCAGCAAAGCAAGTCTATCAGCTATAACTTTAGTAATAATCTTAAATTTAAAATTAGCTAAAGCTATAGGTCTATACTGCTCAATCTTATCAGCTCTTTCCGTTTTGGGAATCAAAGCTACAACATTAGAGTTAAAATTTGGGAGCAACCAACCTTGTTGAAAAAATTGCAGGACAGTATTATAAACATCTTGAGCAACAATATCCCAGTAATGATGGAAGAAAAACCTCCAAAACCATCAGGGCCAGGAGCGCTATCCCCATTGAGAGAAAAAACTGCAGCTTTAACCTCCTCAAGAGAGGGTAACTAGTAAGTGTAACATTATCTTGATTCGAAACTAAAGAAGGAATAACCTTACTGATAAGACCATTAGAACGACAATCATTATTAACAGAAAACAAATTCTGATAATAGCTCAAAATATTGTTCTCTATATCAGTGGCCTTTGAGGGAATAGGATCACCATCCTTCATAACAGAAATTCTCTTAGTAACAATCCTGATCTTGGTCATTTTGTGAAAAAATGTTGTATTTCTATCCTCAAAAGCATGCCAATTGACTCTAGATTTCTCCTTCCATTAAGCTTCTTCATAATTTAAAGCAATCTGCAAATTTGTTTGAGCCTCCTTCTCAAGAGAGAGTAAGTTATCAGAACCTCTGAGATTATTAATCTGCTCCTAGATATTATCAAGCTTGGCTAAAGCTTCTGTAACATTAGAAAAAAAAACATTACCGAAAACAGAAGCATTCCATTCTTTAAGCTTAGCCTTCAAGATTTTCAATTTCTGAGATAAAACAAGCATAATGTAACCAACAATAGAACTCTACCAAACCTCAGAGATAACCCTCTTACAATCAGGGTGTTGAGCCCACATCTTTATAAATTTAAAAGAAGAACGTTTTTTAAAAGCATCTTTTTTCATAAGCAAAAGAAGTGGGTATTGATCCGACTTACTTCTGGTAAGGGTGCAACAATTAACACTGTCCCAAAAATTTATCCAGTTCTCGTTACAGATGGATTTATCTAGTCTCTTCTCAGTATAATTGTTACCAACTCTACCATTAGACCAAGTAAACTGAGATCCCCTCGTAATAATATGGATCAAATGATTCAATTCAGACCAATTAACAAAATCATTACAAGAAATAACTGAAGGAAGCCCCTTACCTCTGTGCTCATAAGCACCCATAATTGCATTAAAATCACCAATAAAATCCCAAGGTGCTGGATAAGCCTGCTGCAAATTATTCAAATCACTCCAAAGCTGCCTCCTAGCAATGTAATCGATAGACGCATAAACAGCTGAGAAATAAAGAGTCTGATTCTCCACAGCTAAAGAGAAAGCCACCTGCTGATTAGTAGAAGAAATGACTGTTGGACTGAAAGCGTCAGTACAAAAGCACCAAAGATTAAAGGAAAAGGAATCTCTTTTATTCTCTGTAAACAACTTCAAATGTATCTTAGAAAAAAATTAGAAAGGATTTGATGTAAACTAACCGAAGACTCAGATATGAACAAAAAATAGGCTTGTGCAACTTACAAAGCTTTTTTAATACTACTCTTGTGTCATGATTACCAATGCCCCTGACATTTCAGTAAATCACTTTTAACATTGAGAGGAATGTTGGATACTAACCTTAGATCGGGTCATATAACCTACCTTTTTTGGACTTGTAATTGCTTCTTTCGCAATTTTTTCTTCTTAGATTTTGACAAAACCTCCGTAAAATTAGCATTATTATTATCAGCTAAATACATAGATGACACCACCTGGGAATCACCATCTTTCGAAACCTGATCATCCTCAGTTTAACAAACAGAGTCACTCCAAAATCTACTAGCAATTTGCATATCTTTAACAACCTTAGCATTAGAATGATAAATTGGAGTATCTATATTGCAACCACTAACTGTATCAGAGGCGGAAGAATTAAAAACCTAAATAGAGCTGTCCTGTGCTGCAGCCTGTGTAGCAGAAGCGTTCTTAGTGGCCAAGTTCTGAATCGAATCCGAAGACTGCTCCTGATGCTGCGTAACCGCCTGCAATTTCTGTATCCCAACCAGAAAATTATCCTCATGCGAAGCTAAGGAATCCTAAACAACTTGGTCTGATTCTGGTTCTCAAGTAGAGTGCATAACAACAGCTCTAGTCGCACCTCCTGGAGCTTCTCCAGACTGCATTTTCAAACCGAAATCCTGCTGACTGGTGTTGGAATTGATCACGCCATTCTGTGGGTCAGTTTGCTGGGCATGTGTTGGCTCAATAAATCTCATTAAAGGATTTGTTTTCAACCCATCCCAAGGGACATTATTTACACCTTTAAATGAATCCTTATCCACATGGGTTTGAACATTAATTACCTGAGCTTGCTGCCTTGAAGAAGAACCCAATTCCAAATTCTTAGCTGAATTATTGTTCCCCACAGTACCATGTTCCTCACTATTGATTGCAACCTCTTTGCCTTTGTCATGCACCACGTCCTTATTGACTTTAACAGCTTGGTCAAGGATTCTCCCAGCTGCCTTTGGAACGTACCTAGCTTTAGAAGTCTTATATTCCCTTCTCTGTTGTGGGTCAGAGTGATGTAGTTGCTTGTACTTCTCCACATAATGTCCAAAGAGTTGACAATAAGAACAAAAAGGTGGGATTTTCTCATACTACACATCAACATAGAAGGCATAGTCCTTTCTCTCCCCTAATAAACGATTTCTCAACTCTAAATTCAAGTCCACATCAACTAACACTCTAGCAAAATGGCCTAGAGTCCTCTTCATGGTGGGTTCATCGAGCGTAAGAGGGACCCCCAAAGCACATGCTATTTCAAAAAGAATTTTGGGACGCCAATATTTGCGAGATAATCCATGAAACCGAATCGAAACTTAGGCACTGGTTTGCCAGATTAAATTAGGATTAAAATCCGGAGTCCAGGCCAACAAACAAAGCACCCCCAGATTCAAGTTCCATGAGCCAATGGATCTAACCGTTTTGAGATCATTCATAAAAGAGAAAGCAAATTCATAATAGCCTTTCCCAAGGGAGACCATGGACCATGATTCCTGTTTGCGCCACAGCTGTGAAATTTTGGATCGCAAGTCATTCATCCTCAAAGGAACAGTGCCTTTAGTCATGGTGTATCTTCCATGAAGGATGTTGCTGCAACCTTCAACACCGGCGAGATACTCCGCTTCAGAAATCGTGATAGATAAGTCATCTCCTTTCAAGCAAGGTTTAGGTAATTGGCTTGTTGGGATAGCACAAGAATTGTTAAGAGCTGCCTTGAAAGATTTAGTGATTGGCGTGGAAGAAATCGCATGCGAAGGAGGAGGAGAAGAAGCGGCTGCAGCATGAGAAGGAGAAGCGTGTGCAGGAGGGAGGGGGCTGAGACAAGGCCATGCACAGACTGGAAGGCCAGCCATGATCGTGGCACTCATGCAGTTAACGTGAGGGACGCTACGTGAGGGACCCGTGATTTAATTGCCTAGTGAAATCTGATCTGAGTTACGCTAATTAATTGCACCTGCCTTGATTTTGATTGACCAAGAATTCCACCTCATGCACACTCGTGAATCAGCTAATGAAATTCCAATTGCTAGCAAATTCCAAGAGATTAAACCAGCCCGCCAATTAAATTAGCCGTGAAAACCCGATCTGATTGGCTGTGAAATTAATTCTCAATGATTCGTGCAATGAAGGAAACCTAACCGTCAAATTGGCAACCAATTTGATTATCCAGATTGTCAATGAAATTGAAGAACACAGCCGTCATCGGCATCCCTAAGGTTTTTTCTCGAGCTAAAAAGGATTTAAAATTATAAATGGAAGAAAAATTGGGCTAGGATGTACAGCCCATGTGACCACATCCTTCTCATTTACACACGTCCCTGTTCCACTTAAAAATCACTATTCATCATCTCTTTGATTTCATTGCACACATAGACGAAAGAAAAACACAACCGCTGTCTCTAACACCCCAATTTTCTACTAGAATTGTTTTGTCATTATAGTCCTAAATACTTGAAGATAAGTTGTAGAGATTGATCACCTCAATGACTTGCTGACAGTACGAGGAACTATGTAGATTTATTTTCAACGATTTCAATTTCAGTGTCAATTCAGATTAATAGACAGCATAGACGTATGCTACCTTTAATGTAGAAATCACCAACATATTTTCTGTAAGTTTTTCGGTTTGACGCGGTAACGCGTACTTTTATTGTTAATCAAGTGAATGAAATTCATCGAGATGAAATTATATTTGAGAATTAATACTTATTATTAATTCATGGTTCAAATCTCGTCGAAAAATTCTAACGGAGTTTCGTCTTGTTTTGAGCCGCCAGGTAAATTTTATCCGAGAGAAAATTCTAACGAATTCCCATTTCGACGAAATTCGAGTCTAGCTTGGTGTGATTATACATTACTGTATTATAGCGAGTTTATGATTTATCGGTGAAGAAATTATATGCAAATAATTTCTTAGTCACGCGTTGAATTAATTTCATGTTAAATTAATTTACGCGATTAATTGGCGAGCAAACAATCGGTAACAGATGTGCCAAATCCGCAAGTACACGGAGTTGTCGTCAAGTAAGAAAATATCGATCCCACAGGGACTGCTTTTATGCTAATTAAATTAATTCAAGAAATAGAATTTATTGTTGTAACAGAAATAAAATAAATTAAGAACAATGTAATTGATGATTTTAATAATATGGAAAAGCTTCTAGGACCAGGAGTACCACAATGATTCTCTGAAATCATAAATGTCTACTCTCTTATTAACGAATGAATTAAATTGAAGGTAAGCTATCCGAAATTAGTAAAAGTTCCCTATCAGGATACAAAAATCGTGCCGAAACGATACAACTCCTACTCTCGTGATAATTGATATCGAATTAAACCCATTAAGAAATGTGATAGCTTGTTTTATCCTCGAAGGATTAAAAACTACTCTCTTGATTTTAATCCTAAGTCCCGTTCTTATAGTTCCGACAACTAGGTTCACCTCTCAGTTCATCCCTAGAAATCTAACGTATATGAACAAGTGCGCACCGAATTCATAAGAAATATTAACAACAATAAAAACGGAATCAAATTGCATTCAAAGTAATAAGAGTGTATTTCAAATAATCATTCAAGAGACATCAAAAGGCATAGCCCCAAATCCTAGAATAAAGGAAACTACTCTAACATGGTTGTTACAATAAAATCCATGCATTATCCAAATCAAACAAAATGCATAAATAACATGAATTAAAATGGCTAAAAAGAATAAGATGCATACAAAAACTAATACTAAACTACATGCTATTTCAAGCACATCAGATAACCCCAAGCTTAGAATTTTCCTAGTCCTCAAGCAATTGTTGTGGCCAAAGATCGAATGGGAAATAAGAGATACAATAGATAAGGAACCTGAGATAAAAGCAAGATCAAGCAATAGGCTAAAGGCTAACAAAGACAATAGAGACAATCAAAATAAGGTCCAAGTAGAAACTTAGGCTCTCTGAAATCATGTCTCTCACTGATAGGGGCGCTCTCCTTACCACTCTCCAAGTGTTTAAAGGTTAAGATAATTCGCTCATATCCATCAATGAAAGTGCTCTACCATAGGCTTGACTATTAACCAAATATCAGCAAATAATTAATGAAAACACATAAGAATCAAAAGGTCTTAAAAAAGTTGTAACGTGGCCATGGGATTTTACTTGCAAAGTGGGATAAAAACAAGAAAGGGGAAATTCAAAGGCTATAAACATGACCAATTAAAGCAACGCTTTTAAAAGCAGAATAAGTAGAGCAATCCATTTTCCCTTTTTGCTTTCAAAACCTTTTTCTTTTGCTCTTCTTCTGTTGCTTTTTCCTTCTCTATTTTTTTTATTCTCCCTCATTTGAGATTTTTCAATAATTATTGGGGAGGAACTAAACAACAGAAGAGATCTCAAGATCAAGCATCAACATTCAAACAAGATCAAGCATCCAATTGCTCCTTTAAACATACTCTAAAAGGTACCATAAAGATTTGACAAAAGCATGGGTACCAAGAAAATTTATTTCAGCTAAGGCTCAAAAGGGACAACTAAAGGAAGCTTTGATTCAAAAGTCAGAGGCTTGAAACAAAATTCCTAAAATGCCTTAATCACTTCCAAGTGTGTTGTAACACCTGAGGACGAGATCGACATCGTATTAGGACGACGTATCGAGACCTCGACCAAGACCTTGTGTCGAGATCCCGTGCCAAGATCGTTTGCCGAGGTCATTTGCTGAGCTGAGGAGGTCGCATGTCGAACTGAGGAGGCCGTGTGCACGAACTCGTGTTAGAGCCTTGTGCGCTTGCACGAGCACCCTTGTCGACATCGTGTCGAGATGATAACTCGTATTCTTTCGAACGTTATTCAGCGCTATTATTATATTGTTTGTAATAATTATATTGTCGGCTTGCCGTTCTCGTCGCGTGTCTAGACCGTTGACCGACAGAGTAGAGGGTAATTATGAGAGGAACGATTAGACGGGTAGATTGATTGATGGGATTGGCATCTTATAGCTGAAGTTACGATTATACCCTTTTCTCACCAGCTGTATACCACGACCGATTCCCTCAGATACTCATTTCTCTTTTCTTCTTTCTTCTTCCTTCCTTCTGCTCTGAGTTCCTTGTTTTTCTCCAGAACTTCCATCGACGAAACCTTGAGTTCCATCGAGATTCTGCACAAATTTTCTTCATCAATCTTGTTCATCATCATCTTCTCGACCTATATCTCACCATCTCGACCATCATCATCTGAGGTAAGGAAAAACAGATTTTTCTCTTCCTCTGTGCTACTGTTTAGCGCTACTTTTCCTTCCATTTTTAGCCAGTTTTATGCTTCCAAATCATGTCAAACTGATGGGTTTTCTTCTTCACGATATTACCTATCTTTCTAACCGATTAATTGGGCTTGTAAAACAAATTTTCTTCCTCTGTTTTTCTGCAATCGGCAGTGCCCAGAAACCCCCCATTTTTGGTTTATTTCGATTTCTTGTTTTTCGTTTGTTGCTTCTGGTTGTTGTTGTTGTCGATCTATCTGTTGAAGCATCAGATAACCTTTTTCATGAACTTTTGACCAAAAACCCTAACTTTGTGTTAGAGGAAAAATATATTTAAGTTCTTGAGTTTTTATATTTCTGGGTTGTGGTTAAGTTTGGGATGAGAGCTAAGTGTATTAGAACCCATAGATCGAACTGAGTTGTGCTTGTTTTAGGAAGTCTGATTCCCGAGATCGTGTGATTTCCGAATAAAGGTGTACGGGAGAGCGAATCCGAGGACGTGGAAGCAGCGGAATCCAGATCGAGAACTGTACGTGTCGAGGTCGACTGAGAAGCGTACGTGTCGAGGTCGATTGAGGACGGTACGTGTCGAAGTCGTTGTCGAGCTCGTTGAAGACAGCCGTGTCGAGATCGAGTAAGAGAAGTCGTTGTCGAGCTCATTTGAAGACAGCTGTGTCGAGGTCGTTGTCGAGCAGCATTAACTTGGAGTTCGGTAAGGGCGCTTCACATTAATACTTTCATAGTATGCTAGTGTAAGGGCACTTCATATTCTACGTGGTTATGTTATTGTGTATGGATTTCTTGATCTGTGTCGAGCATGAAATGTTGTGATATGATTGAGTTTTTGCATGTATTTAATATGTGATTGAATATATGTTGTGAATGGTGTACTGCATGTTGAATTGCGTTTCTTCATGTCGAGCTTGCTCTTTTTATTTGACATGCGGTTGAATATCTTGTGTTTAACTCTTTGAATATCGTATGCGGCGAATTGTTCATCGAGTGAGCGAGCTAGGTGAGTCGTATGACGTTTTTGAGCCGTGACCGGATAACTAAAGTGTTAGGTCCCCTTTGTTTACGGGAGATTGACTAGACGCCGCCACGCTATGGGACCTGAGTTGGTATCCTAGGGAGAGCGAGGATCCCAAGGCTTTGGCTGGACTTTCCGACATACTGATGCAGCGTGTGCATTCCGGAAAAATTGTCGAGTCGAGAGAAAATGGATTTGCGAGTTGTGTCGAGTTAGAGTGAGATGGTCGAGTCACGTCGGTGAATGTTATACTTTCTTGTTTGCTTATATCCTTTATGTCGAGCTTATCTTGAATTGTTGAGAAGTTGACTCTTTCCGTGGTGCCTTCAATTCATGACGGTTACCCAGGCGATGTCGAGGGCGTAGAGGAACTCGGCGATGAGATGATGCCGAGGAGGAGCTCGAGGAGGACCGAGTGACGACCTCTACTTGTCGTGATTGATTATGTTGTTGGATGTTTGTTTTTACGATGGTGTACTTGTTTTTCTTTTGTGTTCGGAGGTCGTGACCAGTTTGGGCGGTTATGTTTTGTTGCTCTGAGGTAGACTGGTGGTCTTACTTTTGGAGCAACCTGCGTGGGAGTCTGCCGGAAGTACCCCCAGGGTATGATTGCTCTTTTGAAGTCGTCATACCTTAGGTGTATTTTCTTTATACATTGCTACTCTGTATTTTGTATACATTATTATTTCGAGTGATATATATATGTATGTTATGCATGGATGTTTTATTAGAATGTAAGTCTTGTGTCGGAGTTGGACCATGTTTGAAAAAAGTCAGAATTACTCTGATGTGCCCGAGTTGGTTTTATAAAAAATATATCGTATTTTTAAAAGGCACAAGAGTTTCGTTTTAAAACACATCTCATATAGGTTTATGTTGAGCTCGGTGTGTTGAGCTCGGTAACTCGAGCTCGGTATATTGAGCTCGGTAGCGGTCCGAAAACGGGTCGTTACATTGTTGGTATCAGAGCCTAGTTCGGTTCGGCCAGAAATGCATAGGAGATTTGGGTGGTCACTGTGTCGGGTTATGTGTGTTGGGTACCTAGTTGTATTATGTTGATTGCTGTTTGATTAAGTGAAGCACTTATTGCTTGAGAAATTGTTTGAACTATTTCTTGATTGAAGCAGTGTGTTTTAACACATCCTTGTTGTGAGATTCTCAGCGGGGTTTTGAACTTTGTGGAATCTAATGCCACCTCGTAGGAATACGACAACAGCAACCGAGAACGTCGACATGGAGCGAGCAATTCAAGCTATGGCCGAGATGGCGGCGACCATGGCTCAACAATCACCTTTGCAACTCAACAGGCTAACGCGATGGCTCAACAGGCGGCGGCGTTAACTCAGCAGAACTTGCGACAGCGACAGCGAAGCGAGCGAAATCTTTGAAGCGAGAGGATTGGCGGACTTCGTGAAGCATGATCCACGAAGTTCTATGGTGAGCCAAATCCAGATAAAGGCGATCTTTGGATGCAAGAGATCGAGAAGATCTTTGAGGCACTTCATTGCCCGGACAACGTGAAGGTCGACTATGCCACCTACTTACTGCTAGGAGACGCAGAGTATTGGTGGAGAGGAGTGAAGCAAACATTTATAGCGGAACGTCGCGAGATGACCTGGGAGCTTTTTCGTGAAAGGTTCTTGGACAAGTACTTCCCAGATACTGCACGAGCCGAGGAGGAGCAAGAATTTCTTCAATCAAGCAAAGGCAACTCGGCGGTGTCCGAGTATGCAGCCAAGTTCGAGTCGTTGGCGAGGTATTTCAGTCCATTCCGTGATCGAGTTGACCAGAGATGGTTGAGTGAGAGATTCCAACGGGGATTGAGATTCGACATTCAGAAGTCAGTGGTGTCGTTGAGGATCCGAAACCTCCAAGAACTGATTGATCGATGTGTCGAGGTAGAAGGAGTGAGGAGCCACAAGAAGAAGACTGTTGTAGGCGGACCTGTGAGACCCCAGAGTGCGGGCGGATTTACACGTAAAGGAAAACAACCGCGAAGAAGCCTTACGACCGACCTCGGGAACGACAACGAGGCGATGTCGTCCGATGACCCAGGGAGCGAGGAGTGGAGGTCAGACCGGTGTCGAGGTGACTTGCTATCGATGTGGAAAGCGGGACATTACGCGAGTAATCAGACTCGAGGAGGAGGTGTGTTTCAACCGCAAGAAGCCAGGGCATTTTGCCAAGGATTGTCCTACACCCAAAGTCAACCGACGATGCTTGCGGCAGAGCCAAAGGAAAGCGTCAGGTAACTAAAGGCGTAGTTTTACGCATGAGTGGCGAGGAAGCAGATCGAGCTGAAGATCTTATCCAAGGTGAATGTGAGATCGAGGGTAAATCCTTATCCGTTCTTTTTGATTCGGGTGCAACCCATTCCTTTATTTCTTCTGATTGTGTGAACCATTTGAACTTGTCTGTGACTGCTTTACCGTTTAAATTAGTAGTTACATCCCCAGCTGCTAAAACCTTAGTCACAAACACTGCATGTCTTAATTGTGTAGTGGTTATTCAGAGTAGAAAGTTTGTGGTCAATTTGGTTTGTTTGCCTCTTAAGGGCTTAGATGTCATTCTCGGGATGGATTGGTTGTCACACCACCATGTCCTTTTGGGTGTGCCGTAAAGCGTAATTTTTCCGGACCTTGAGTCTCCAATTATCTTTCTGCCGAACGATCGGAGTTTCTTTGAAAGAAGGAACTAGGGAATACATGTATCTAGCTAGTTCGGAAGTTTTCCAGCAGATCGACGTGAAGAATGTTCGGTGGTGTGTGACTTTGAGGAAGTTTTTCCGAAGACGTGCCAAGGTTACCACCGGTCACGAGAGGTCGAGTTCTCCATCGACCGATTCCAGGGACAGGACGATTTCCAAAGCGCCATACGGGATGTCTCCTGCCGAGATGAAAGAGTCAAGTCCCGGATCGAACACTTGGAGTCAAGCAATTCATACGACCGAGCGTGTCACCGTGGGGAGCTCCAAAGGTCTTTGTTGGTTAAGAAGAAGGATGGGACGATCAAGATCGTGCGTAGATTACGCGCGAGCTCAACAAGGTTACCGTGAAGAACCGTTATCCGTTACCACGTATTGACGACTTGATGGATCAACTTCGTGGGCGGCGATCTTTTCAAGATAGACTTGAAGTCGGGCTACCATCAGTTCGGCGTGAAGGAGGAAGATGTTGCCAAAAGCGACTTCCAGGACTAGATACGGTCACTACGAGTACTTGGTGATGCCGTTTGGAGTGACGAATGCGCCAGCTGTGTTTATGGACTACATGAACTGGATTTTCCATTCGTTTTTGGATCAGTTTGTTGTAGTGTTCATCGATGACATACTGATCTACTCGAGGAACCGAGAAGAGCACGAAGAACACTTATGTCGAGTACTACAGATATTACGAGATAAGCAACTCTATGCCAACCTGTTGAAGTGTGAATTTTGGCTTAAAGAGGTGAATTTTCTTGGTCACGTGATTTCCAAAGAAGGGATAGCTGTGGATCCAACTAAGATTGAAGCTGTGATAGCGTGGGAACAGTAGAAGACTGATTCTGAGATCGATGAGTTTTGTCGGCTTAGCGAGGATATTACCGAAGATTCATTGAAGGTTTCTCGAAGATTGTCGCGCCTCTTTACACGGTAGCGAGGAAGGATCAACCTTTTGCCTGGGCCAGGAGTGCGAAGCCGATTTTCAAAGGCGAAGGAGCTTTTGGCGGCGCTGTGCTGATTTTGCCTCAACCTCAAGAGCCTTACGAGGTGTATTGTGATGCGTCACACCAGGGATTGGGATGCGTCGATGCAACATCGGAAGGTGGTCGCGTATGCTTCAAGACGACTTAAGATTCACGAGAGGAACTACCCTACTCACGACTTGGAGTGGCGGCGATGGTTTTTCTTGGCGAAGATATGGAGACACTACCTTTATGGGAGCACTCTTACTGTTTTCAGCGATCACAAGAGCTTGAAGTACCTGTTCGACCAGAAAGAGCTCAACATGCGTCAGCGTAGATGGACAGAATTTCTCAAGGACTACGACTTTATGTTGGAATACCATCCCGGTAAGGCTAACGTAGTAGTAGATGCGTTGAGCAGGAAGAGCGTTTTAACCTCGGTATTGATGATCAAGGAGTTGGAGATGCTCGAGAAGTTCCGAGACTTGAAGTTGAGTGTCGAAGTTTCACCGGGGAAGCTGAGATTTGGTATGCTTACCATCTCTAACAGATTGTTGGACGAGATCCGAGACCAGCAAGTTCATGACGAGCTCGCAAGAGAAGATTCGATTGATAAGCGCAAGGAAAGCGGCGAATTTCACGTCGGGCGGGCGACATCTTGAGGTGCAATGGCCGAGTATGCGTACCCTAACGATCCGAAGCCGAGAAAGTTGATTCTCGGCCAAGCGCATAAGAGCAACTTTAGTATTCATCCAGGAGTTACGAAGATGTATCAAGACTTGAAGAAGCATTTTTGGTGGTCCTGAATGAAGAAGCAAGTGGCGTCACGTAGCCGTGTTTAACGTGTCGAAGCGAAGGTGGAGCACCAACGACCTGCGGGAATGCTACAATCGCTGACGTGCGGATGGAAATGGGATAGTATTTCCATGGATTTCGTTGTAGGTTTGCGAAGACGCAAGAAGAATGATTCGATTTGGGTGATCGTCGACCGATTGACCAAATCTGCTCATTCTTGCCGGTGAGGTCGACATACAACGTGGAAAAGTCGACCGAGATCTACATCGCGGAGATAGTACGACTTCATGGAATACCTCTTCGATCGTGTCGGACCGAGATCCGGTTCACGTCTCATTTTTGGAGGGAATTGCAAGGAGCGATGGGAACCGAGCTCGAGCTTAGCTCGGCATATCATCCACGCAGGCGACGGTCGGTGAGAGAACGATCCAATCACTTGAAGATTTGTTGCGAGCTTATGCGTTAGATCACCGAGGAAGTTGGGACGACGTCTTACCATTGGTGGAGTTCACCTACAATAACTTTTCCATGCGAGTATTGGAATGGCACCTTTTGAAGCGTTGTATGGGCGTAAATGTCGACGCCTCTTTGTTGGTACCAGGACGGCGAGCCGAATCGTCAGAGGACCAGATATGATCTAGCAGACTACTGAGAAGATCCGTTTGATCAGAGATCGGATGCGAACATCTCAAAGTCGACAGAAGAGTTATGCAGACCAACGACGTCGACCACTCGAGTTCGAGGAAGGAGAACATGTATTTCTTAGAGTCACCCCCACTACTGGAGTTGGTCGAGCGATCAAATCCAAGAAACTTACCCCTAAATTTATTGGACCTTATCAGATTCTTCGTCGTATTGGTCCAGTGGCATATCAGATTACCTTGCCACCATTCTTGTCGAACATCCACGACGTCTTCCATGTCTCACAGTTGCGGAAGTATGTTTCCGACCCCTCTCATGTCATCGAACCGGATGTGATTCAACTGAAGGACGACTTATCTTTTGAAGCATTACCAGCAAGGATCGTTGATCGGAAAGCCAAACAGTTGCGGAACAAAGAGATTCAACTCGTCAAAGTTGTGTGGGATCAGAAGACGGGAGATGCGACTTGGGAGCTGGAGGAGAAGATGAAGATTCAGTACCCTGAACTTTTCCGAGGTAAGAACCTTATTTGCAATTTCGAGGACGAAATTTTTTTTAGAGGGAGAGATTGTAACACCTGAGGACGAGATCGACATCGTATTAGGACGACGTATCGAGACCTCGACCAAGACCTTGTGTCGAGATCCCGTGCCAAGATCGTTTGCCGAGGTCATTTCTTTGGTGAGGAGGTCGCATGTCGAACTGAGGAGGCCGTGTGCACGAACTCGTGTTAGAGCCTTGTGCGCTTGCACGAGCACCCTTGTCGACATCGTGTCGAGATGATAACTCGTATTCTTTCGAACGTTATTCAGCGCTATTATTATATTGTTTGTAATAATTATATTGTCGGCTTGCCGTTCGTTCGCGATGTCTAGACCGTTGGCCAAGCGAGTAGAGGTAATTATGAGAGAGAGCGATTAGGCGGGTAGATTGATTGATGGGATTGGCATCTTATAGCTGGAGTTACGATTATACCCTTCTCTCACCAAAGTATACCACGACCGATTCCCTCAGATACTCATTTCTCTTTTCTTCTTTCTTCTTCCTTCCTTCTGCTCTGAGTTCCTTGTTTTTCTCCAAAATTTCCATCGAAGAAACCTTGAGTTCCATCGAGATTCTGCACAAACTTTCTTCATCAATCTTGTTCATCATCATCTTCTCGACCTATATCTCACCATCTCGACCATCATCTGAGGTAAGGAAAAACAGATTTTCTCTTCCTCTGTGCTACTGTTTAGCGCTACTTTTCCTTCCATTTTTAGCCAGTTTTATGCTTCCAAATCATGTCAAACTGATGGGTTTTCTTCTTCACGATATTACCTATCTTTCTAACCGATTAATTGGGCTTGTAAAACAAATTTTCTTCCTCTGTTTTTCTGCAATCGGCAGTGCCCAGAAACCCCCCATTTTTGGTTTATTTCGATTTCTTGTTTTTCGTTTGTTGCTTCTGGTTGTTGTTGTTGTCGATCTATCTGTTGAAGCATCAGATAACCTTTTTCATGAACTTTTGACCAAAAACCCTAACTTTGTGTTAGAGGAAAAATATATTTAAGTTCTTGAGTTTTTATATTTCTGGGTTGTGGTTAAGTTTGGGATGAGAGCTAAGTGTATTAGAACCCATAGATCGAACTGAGTTGTGCTTGTTTTAGGAAGTCTGATTCCCGAGATCGTGTGATTTCCGAATAAAGGTGTACGGGAGAGCGAATCAGGGGCGTGGAAGCAGCGGAATCCGGATCGAGAATCATGCGTGTCGAGGTCGGCGAGAAGCGTACGTGTCGAGGTCGATTGAGGACGGTACGTGTCGAAGTCGTTGTCGAGCTCGTTGAAGACAGCCGTGTCGAGATCGAGTAAGAGAAGTCGTTGTCGAGCTCATTTGAAGACAGCTGTGTCAAGGTCGTTGTCGAGCAGCATTAACTTGGAGTTCGGTAAGGGCACTTCACATTAATACTTTCATAGTATGCTAGTGTATGGGCACTTCATATTCTACGTGGTTATGTTATTGTGTATGGATTTCTTGATCTGTGTCGAGCATGAAATGTTGTGATATGATTGAGTTTTTGCATGTATTTAATATGTGATTGAATATATGTTGTGAATGGTGTACTGCATGTTGAATTGCGTTTCTTCATGTCGAGCTTGCTCTTTTTATTTGACATGCGGTTGAATATCTTGTGTTTAACTCTTTGAATATCGTATCGTGGCTAATTGTTCATCGAGTAGGGGAGCTAGGTGAGTCGTATGCCGTTTTTGAGCCGTGACCCGGATAACTAAGGGTGTTAGGTCCCCTTTTGTTTACGGGAGATTGACTAGACGCCGCCACGCTATGGGACCTGAGTTGACTGTCCTAGGGAGAGCGAGGATCCCAAGGCTTCGGCTGGACTTTCCGACATACGGTACGGCGTGTGCATTCCGGAAAAATTGTCGAGTCGAGAGAAAATGGATTTCCTGAGTTGTGTCGAGTTAGAGTGAGATGGTCGAGTCACGTCGGTGAATGTTATACTTTGCTGTTTGCTTATATCCTTTATGTCGAGCTTATCTTGAATTGTTGAGAAGTTGACCCTTTCCCGTGGTGCCTTCAATTCATGACGGTTACCCAGGCGATGTCGAGGGCGTAGGGAACTCGACAGTAGATGATGCCGAGGAGGAGCTCGACGAGGACCCGAGTGACGACCTCTACTTGTCGTGATTGATTATGTTGTTGGATGTTTGTTTTTCTGATGACTGTACTTGTTTTTCTTTTGTGTTCGGAGGTCGTGACCAGTTTGGGCCGGTTATGTTTTGTTGCTCTGAGGTAGACGGTGGTCTTACTTTTGGAGCAGCCCTGCGTGGGAGTCTGCTTGGAAGTACCCAGGTATGATTGCTCTTTTGAAGTCGTCATACCTTAGGTGTATTTTCTTTATACATTGCTACTCTGTATTTTGTATACATTATTATTTAGAGTGATATATATATGTATGTTATGCATGTATGTTTTATTAGAATTTAAGTCTTGTGTCTTAGTTGCACCATGTTTAAAGTCATAATTACTACGATGTGCACGAGTTGGTTTTATAAAAAAAAAAAATATATCGTATTTTTAAAAGGCACAAGAGTTTCGTTTTAAAACACATCTCATATAGGTTTATGTTGAGCTCGGTGTGTTGAGCTCGGTAACTCGAGCTCGGTATATTGAGCTCGGTAGCGGTCCGGAAACGGGTCGTTACATGTGTAAACAAAAAAATTTCAAGTTTTGAAAAGGTTTCAAATCAAGTTCTAGAGAGCACAATCAAGAGGAACACACTCATACAAGGAGAAAGGGGCAATCAAAACATAATGAAGTAGAATCCCCAATACAAGCCCAAATCTCACATTTAGAAGTTAAAATTAGTGAAAAACATCAAATCAGAGTGCCACATGCTAATTCTCAACTTTTCAAAAGATTGTCTCTATGTACATTAAGAACACTGCCTTTAAGCCTATCACAAGATAAAATAATTGGGTTCCAAATCATAGCAATCTTCAAATTTCAACAAAACTGTGGCACACATTAACAGCATATGAGGATAGCAGGACCATTGGGGGATAAAATGATGTATGCAAAAATTAAAATGCAAAAACTAAAATGAGATGCAAAACTAAATGCAAAAATTAAAATGAAAACCCCTTACCCCAAGCTTAAAAGCTTACATTGTCCCTATGTAAGGAATTAAGTTGAAGCAAGGATGTGAAGAAAAGAACTCACTGTAAACTTGGGTTGCCTCTCAAGAAGCGCTTGTTTAAATTCACTAGCTTGACCCTTGTAAGTGCTCAACCCGGTTCCAACTTGGGGGTGGCACTCTCCTTCACCTTCCAAACTTTAAGGATTCTTGGCCCCTTCACCATCCCCTTCATATCAGGGATTTTACCTTTAGCATCAAGTGGCCAAGGAGGTTTTGATGGAAGTAGCTTCCTACGAGCACACTTCCCAACTTTGCTCTTGGCCTTTTTCTTCTCTTTGTCAGTCACCTTTGACTGTTGGGAAGTATCATTGACGACATGTGGAGGTGAAGTGTTCTCGACGCAAGGTTCCTTGGGAAGAGCCTTGATAGGATCCTCTTTCACATCTTTAGGCACTATATCAACCCTGTAACAAGAAATCTCAAAAGAAGGTTCTTCAACAGATTTAAACAAATCAAATTCAACATTTTCATCCCCCACAGTCAAAGATAATTTTCCATTCTTGACATCGATTATGGCACCAACGGTGGCCAAGAATGGTCTGCCAAGAATAATGGGGATTTGCTTATCGTTAGCCATATCAAGAACAACAAAATCAACAGGCACAAAGAATTTCCCCACTCTAATAGGAACATCCTCCAAGATGCCAGTGGAGTATTTGACGGATTGATCCGCCAAAGTCAGTGAAAGTCTTGTAGGCTTTAATTCGCCTAGGCCCAATTTTTCACAAATAGAGAGGGGCATGAGACTCACACTGGCTCCTAAATCACAAAGAGCCTTTTCAAAATTAGTGTTGCCTATAGAAAAAGGGATAGTGAAACTACCCGGATCTTTTAGTTTAGGAGGAAACTTATTCTGAATTACAGCACTACATTCCTCGGTCAAAGGCACAATCTCATCTTCCTCTAGCCTTCTTTTCTCAGACAAAATATCTTTCAAAAATTTGGCATAAGCAGGCATTTGTTGCAAAGCTTCAGTGAATGGGGTATTAAGATGCAGCTTATTTATTATTTCCAAAAAATTCCCATATTGCTTATCAAGTTTGGCTTTGACGAACCTTTGAGGGAAAGAGATCGGAGGTTAATAAGGCTTTAGGGGAACATATGTAGACACCGCTTCTTTTTCTTTTTCTTTCAAATTTGGTGTCTTAGCAGTTTCTACATCTATATCCCCTTCTACCTTATCACTCTCCTTCCTAGGCTTGGGGTCTTTTGTTTGCCTACCACTTCTAGTTGTTATGGCATTAACTTGCTCATTTGGGTTGACTTCGGGCTTACCGAGAAGTTTGCCTTGAGGAGCACTAGAGGAGCTAGCTAATTGGGCAATTTGGGTTTATAAAATCTTTCTATGAATAGCCAAATTGTCTACCTTAGATGTTAATTCCTTAATAGCTCTAGTTACAATCTGCCCATGTTGCCTAAACTCCTCATTTTGCTTCATTTGGGATTCCACAAAATTTTCCAAAAGAGATTCAAGTTTAGATTTGTGTACCTGAGGTTGACCTGTAGAAGGTCTACCACTACCTTGTCCAGCTTGGTCTTATTTGTTCCAGTAAGAAAAATTTGTGTGATTTCTCCAACCGGGATTGTACGCTGAGGAATAGGGATCATTCTGCTTCCCTTGACAAAATCTGCTGACAGCATTCACTTGCCTCTCGGGTTGCTCAGTCTCAAATTGACAATTCTAGGTAGAATGTTCAAGCTTACCACAAAATTCACACATAACATTGGAGGCACTAACTGCATTAATACTGGTCTTACCCTTCTCAAGCTTAACAAAGCGTTGGTTCAAAGCATCAAATTTGGCCATTATCAAGTCAACCCCTTCAACTTCAAATTTGCCCCCCCACAATCTTTTTCGGGTTATTGCTTCTTTCACTGCCCCATTGAGAATGGTTAGTGGCAATGTTTTCTATTATTGCAGAGGCTTCGTTGAGTGACTTGTTCATGAAAGCTCCATCTGCAGTGGAGTCCAAAGTCACCTTTGCAGGATATGTCAGGCCATTGTAGAAGGTGTGGACTGTTGGTGTAAGCCCTAGTGGCCAATCTAGTTTTAGTAGATTATCATTTGTGTCATGACTTTGATTATATATATTTGATATATATATATGAGGCATTTCATTTATTGTGTTATTTATTTTATAGCATAATAAAGTCCTTAGAATAGACTGTTCGTTTAATGGAACATCAAGTGTGACTTGATCGTGAGACCCCATTGAACATATAGAACGTTATTCTTAAAGCGTCCGTAGTCGAGTATTATTGTTAATTAGAACGACAATAATGCATAGAGACTATTGTGTGAGTAGACTGATGACCACATCTCATGGGTCATAGATATGCGATATCAAGTCGGCACACAGATATAAATATTAGGAGTAATATTTATATTGGACTGACCCACTATGAGGACGCTTCATAATAGTTATGTAAGTGTCATAGGCGCTCCTCATGGCGACCATAGTGAAGTAGTCCTTTGACTTGAAGTCACTGCGATTCCTACATGTGGAGTTGTAGGCTTTAATGCTATCAAACGTCATCCGTAACAGGATGATCATAAAGATAGTAATTGGGCATTCAATGAATCATGTTGAGGGGTTCGAGTGATGTAGACAGGATTCGTCCCTCCTACATAACAGGAGTAATGTCTTGGGCCTCTCGATAGAGTGAGACGTGAAATATGTGTGGCCACGCGGAAGTGGGTCAATATATGATATTGGGCCCGCTTGTGATTACACGTCCATTCTGGTATCGAGGAACATATGATTGGACTTAACGAGGATGACGCATTTATGCCTCGTGTTCAATTAGGACACATGGACGAAGGTACATTGACTTCACAGTAATCTTGGTCGCGGTAAGGTTAAAATCAGATCACCGGTTTTTCCCCGTTAATTGGGTAGCAATGATGCATTGCTAGATGCCGCTCATTGTTTATAATATTTAATATTATTTTAATATTTAATATTATTGCCAACTTAATGGGAACCTATAGGGTCACACGATAGAACAGTTTAATCGGAATCAGATTATTTAATTAAATAATGATTTAATTAAATAAGAAGGAAATGGGCTCATATTGTATGAGGCCCATTAGGGCAACATAATGAAAGGAAGGGAGTATATAAGCTTAATGCTCCAACCCTAGTCTAAGCTTCTTAGACCTTTCTGTGCCTCCTTCCTATTGCCGTCAACTAGCAAGACGCATTCCGAGACTACCGTTCGTGTGGACTGAGTAGAGACACTACAAGATCGTGGTGTTGGTGATCGATCTCCTCTACGCTTCAAGAGGTAAACACTACAAACTATCATGTTATTTGTGATTCATGAGCAATGCGTGATCCATGGGTACAGGGATTTTTTCGCTTGAGAGTGTTTTTGAAAGAAATTTTAAAAAAAGTCAATCTCTCAAATCTCCAACAGTGGTATCAGAGCATTGGTCGTTATTGCCTTGAATTCCTTTGTTTGTTTGCCATGATTGAAAGCGTGTTTTAATTTCATATATGATATGATCATGTGAAGCATGCTTGTTTTGGTTAAAGGTTTGATTTTTATCCTGTTTTATTTCTATGACTGGGCATGAACTGAATTTAGGAAACCATAAAATGTTTTCAATTGGGTTTTCCGTTTGCTGACCATACGACTTGGCTGCTTGTTTTTACCGATGTGTTTTTTGTTTTAAGAATGCACTGTTCATTTGCATTCAAAATCATGAACAGTGCAAAGTTTGCACAACTTTTGGTCAAATACTATTAATTGGCACATTAAAATTTCGTTCATTCTATTTTGATGATGCATCGGTTTTTCCTTTTTATATTCACGTTGATCATGTATTGGAAAGTGGAATGCTTTGGGTTGTTTAACTTGTGATTTGCGTAAATATAGAAATTGGTTCTATTAGTATTTTGATATTTGTTTTTCAAAAAGGGTATACACGAATTTGCTACTTGTGATAATAATTGGTATAATGATAAGTTTTCACTTTTCATTGGTCCATTTTATTTCACAATTTGAATTCATGCGCTGGTCATAAGCTTTTCGGCTCGGTTTTACGATTGCAAATGCGCAACACTATTTGCGTTTTGTTCACTTCATGTGTGTGATAAAATGTGAGTACTGACGTTTAAGTGTTGTTATTTTGGTGTTTAAAATATTTTATTAATATAAATGATGGTAATAATAATAAAAGGTTTATTATTATTGTTTGTTATTAGATATTTTAAGCACATGGTTTATGGTTATGGCCCTAGTTTATGGTGTTATTTATTTTAATAAATACGACCTGCGTGTCGTGACTTATTTTAAATTAAATACGACCTACGTGTCGTGCCTTTTATTTTATTTATTTATTTTTAAATAAATATTTATTTACTTCAAAGAGTTAAAGAGGAGGCAACACCATATGGAGGAGCTTGAGAAGCTTAAAAAATTGTAATAGTTTAGCTTTTTTTTCTTTCTTAGAAGGCCATAACTATAATATCATATCTCGTTTTATATTTACGCGAGTGTTGCATGAAATATATTATCTGAATGTTTTAAATATGTATGAGCATGTATGTCTTGTATGTTTTGTATGTTAGATGAATGTACATAGGCATGTGTGACATGTATGCTAAGAGCAAAATGCCTTGTATGTTAATACAACGCCGGTGAGATCATTTACAATAAAATTCCCTCAAAGAAAATATTAAGTCGAAATGCCTTCCGATGTGTGGCACTCGTCAAGGCCAGGATAGAGTAAGTGTGGGTCATGCCAAATGTAACACCTGAGGACGAGATCGACCTCGTATTAGGACATCGTATCGAGACCTCGCGTCGAGACCTCCTGTCGAGACCTCGTACCAAGACCTCGTGTCGAGATCCCGTGCCAGATCGCGTGTCGAGGTCATATGTCGAACTGAGGAGGCCGCGTGCACGAACTCGTGTTAGAGCCTTGTGCGCTTGCACAAGCACCCTGATCGACCTCGTGTCGAGACTGTAACACTCGTATTTTACGAACGTTATTTAGCGTTAATGATTATATTGTTTGTGATATTTATGAATTTATATTATCGGTTTTGCGATTCTCGTCATTTGTGTTTTTAGATCTTTAACCTATAGATTAGAGGGTAATCATGAGAGAGGAGAGATTAGATGGGTAGAATGATTGATGGGATTAGCATCTCATAACAGTAGTTACACGTCACTTATTTGTGTTTTGTTTTTTTTAAAAGAAAAATTCATTTAAATGGTTTCTTTACCAGCTGTATATCACGATCAGCCCCCTCACAACCCTCACTTTCTCTTTTCTTCTTTCTTCTTCTCTGAGTTTCCTCTTCCTCTCCAAACTTCCATCGAAGAACCTTGGATTTTATTGAGTCTTTGCACAAACCTTCTTCATCAACCTTGTTTCTTATCATCTTCTCGACATATATCACCATCTCGACCATCATTTGAGGTATGAAAAATAGAATTTTAGTTCTCTTCATGTTACTGTTAGCGCCACTTCTTCTCTCCATTTTAGCTAGTTTTTATGCTTCCAAATCATGTCGTATTGATAGATTTTCTTCTTCATGATGAAAATATTTTTCAGAAAACATAAACTTAGATTTTGATTAATTTGTGCTTAATATGCTACTTGATTTTAAGCTTGAGTTAATACTTAGGAAAAATGGCTTTGTCTGATGATATGTATGAAAGAAGTTTTAAAAAAATTATTAGAGGAAAGGAGTTAATTTGTAATGCTTGAATTCTTGTTGTATTTGTTTAAGTTCTTGAGTTTAATATTTACTTGGGTTGTAGTTAAGATTGGGGTAATGAGAGCTAAGTGCTATTAGAACCCATAGATGGAACTAAGTTGTGCTTGTATTAGGAAGTCTGATTCCCGAGATCGTGTGATTTCCGAATCGAGGTGTACGGGAGAGCGAACCCGAGGACGTGGGAGCAGTGGGATCCAGATTGAGGGCCAGTGCGTGTCGAGGTCGTTGTCGAGCTCGATTGAGGGCGGCGATATCTGGCGTAGCTTGGAGTTCGGTAAGGGCACTTCTAGACATTCTAGGTTTTTTATTGTTATATTCCTATGTATGGATTCCTTGATTGTGTCGAGCTTGAAGTGTTGTGATATAATTGAATATATGCCACGAATTGTGTATTGCTGTTGAATTGCGTTTCTTCATGTTGAGCCTGCTCTTTTTATTTGACATGCGGTTGAATATCTTGCGTGTAACTCTTTGAATATCGTATGCGGCGAATTGTTCATTGAGTGAGAGAGCTTAGCGAGTCGTTGGCGTTTGAAGTTGCGACCTGGATAGCGGAGAGGGTGCTAGGTCCCCTTTTCCGTTTATGGGGACTTCTAAGCGTTGCCACGCTATGGGACCTGAGTTGACTGTCCTAGGGAGAGCGAAGATCCCAAGGCTTCGGCTGGACTTTCCAGCATACGGTACGACGTGTGCATTCCGGAATAATTGTCGAGTCGAGAGAAATGGATAGCGAGTTGAGTCGAGTCTAGAGTGAGATGGTTGAGTCACGTTTGGTGAATGTTATACTTTGTTGTTTACTTATTTCTTTATGCCTGGATTATCTTGATTTGTTGAGAAGTTGACCCTTTCCCGTGGTGCCTTCAATCCATGATGGTTACCCAGGCGAGGTCGAGGGCGCAGGAAACTCGACAGCAGATGATGGCGAGGAGGATTTCGACGAGGATCCGGGCGACGACCTCTACTTGTCGTGATTTGCTTTGTCTATGTTTTTGTGTATAGTGGTTGTGACCAGTTGGGCCGGTTATGTTTTGTTATTACAGGTAGATCGGCGGTTTACTTTGGAGTAGCCTCGTGGGAGTCTGCTTAAGTACCCCCAGGGTATGATTGCTTTCTTGAAGTCGTCATATCTTAGGTGTATTTTCTTTGTACATTATTACTCTGTCTTTTTGTATGCACTTTTTATATCTTGTATATATAAGTATGTACTTGTTATACCTGCGTGTTGTCATTTAGGACTTAAGTCTTGTATCTTAGTTGCACCATGTTTCGAAAAGCTGTAATTACTCTGATGTGCACGAGCTGGTCTTATAAAAAAATAAATGAAAAAAAATAGACCGTAATTTTTTAAAAGGCACAAGAGTACTGTTTTAAAACGCATCGCATACAGGTTTAGTTGAGCTCGGTAAGTTGAGCTCGGTAGCGGTCCGGAAACGGGTCGTTACAATGTTGGTATCAGAGCAGTTCGGTTCTGACCGAGCTGTGCATAGGAAATTTGGACTGGTCACTGTGTCGGGATATATATATATATGTGTTGGGTACCTAATTGTACTATGTTGATTGCTGTTTGATTAAGTGAAGCACTTATTGCTTGAAAAATTGTTTGAACTGTTTCTTGATTGAAGCAGTGTGTTTTAACACATCCTTGTTGTGAGATTCTGACAGGGTTTTGAACTTTGTGGAATCTAATGCCACCTCGTAGGGATCTGACGGTATGCGAGAACATCGACATGGAACGAGCAATTCAAGCTATGGCCGAGATGGCGGTAGCCATGGCTCAAAGAATCGATTGTCGCAACTCAACAGCTAACGCGATGGCTCAACAGACGGCGGCGTTAACCCAAAGAAACTTACGAACAACAATGAGCAGAGCGAGTGTCGAGGCGAGAGGATTAGCGGACTTTAGGAAGCATGATCCACCAAGTTTTACTGATGAGCCAAACCCGATAAAGTCGATCTTTGGATGCAAGAGATCGAGAAGATCTTCGAGGCACTCCATTGCCTAAACAACGTGAAGGTAGACTACGCCACCTACTTGCCGCTAGAGACGCAGAGTATTGGTGGAAGGGAGTGAAGCAAGCACCGATAAGCGAACGTCGCGAGATAACAGGAGCTTTTTCGTGGAAGGTTCTTGGACAAATACTTCCCAGATCGCACGAGCCGAGAAGGAGCAAGAGTTTCTTCAACTACAACAAGGCGATGACAAAGGTTCGAGTATGCGACCAAGTTTGAGTCACTGGCGAGGTATTTCAGTCCATTTCGTGATCGAGCTGACCAAGGATGGTTAAGTGAGAGGTTCCAACGGGGATTAAGATTTGACATTCAGAAGTCGGTGGTGACATTGAGGATCAGGAATCTACAAGAGCTGATAGATCGTTGTGTTGAGGTAGAGGTGTAAGAAGCCACAAGAAGAAAAGCGTTGTAGGCGGTAGGTGAGACCCCAGTGCGGGCGAGGTTTACACGAAGGAAACAACTGCAGAAGAAGCCTTACAACCGACCTCAGGGGAACAACAACAGGGGACAATATCGTCCGATGACCCAGGGAGCGGGAAGCGGAGGGCAGACCGGTGCCGAGGGGAGTTGCGATCGTTGTGGAAGGGCAGGACATTATGCGAGGGGCTGCACTCAGAAGGAGGAGGTATTTTCAACTGTAAGAAGCCAGGGCATTTTGCCAAGGATTGTCCCACACCTAAAGCTGAACCGGCAATGCTTGCGGCAAAGGCCAAAGGGAAGCGTCAGGTAGCTAAAGGCAGAGTCTTCTGCATGAGCGGTGAGGAAGCAGAGCGAGCTGATGATCTTATTCAAGGTGAATGTGAGATTGAGGGTAAATCCTTATCCGTCCTCTTTGATTCGGGTGCAACCCATTCCTTTATTTCTTCTGATTGTGTGAACCATTTGAATCTGAATGTGACTGCTTTACCGTTCCAATTGGTAGTTACGACCCCAGCTGCTAAAACCTTAGTCACAAACACTGCATGTCTTAATTGTGTAGTGGTTATTCAGAGTAGAAAGTTTGTGGTCAATTTGGTTTGTTTGCCTCTTAAGGGCTTAGATGTCATCCTCGGGATGGATTGGTTGTCATACCACCATGTCCTCTTGGACTGTGCCCGTAAAACTGTAATTTTCCCAGACCTTGGAGTCTCCAATTATCTTTCTACTGAACATATTGGAGTTTCTTTGCAAGAAGGAACTAGAGAATACATGTATCTGGCTAGTTCAGAAGTTTTCCAGCAGATCGAAGTGAAGAATGTACCAGTGGTGTGTGACTTTGTGGACGTTTGTGAACTAGAGAATACATGTGTACCTAACGTAGTGGAGCTGAGAAAGTTAATACTTGACGAAGCGCATAAGAGCAATTTTAGTATTCACCCAGGAGTTACGAAGATGTATCAAGACTTGAAGAAGCATTTTTGGTGGTCCGGAATGAAGAAGCAAGTGGCTGAGTACGTAGCTTCGTGTTTAACGTGTCGAGGCGAAGGTGGAGCACCAACGACTGCGGGAATGCTACAATCGCTGACGCATCAAAGATGGAAATGGGATAGTATTTCCATGGATTTCGTTGTAGGTTTACCGAAGACGCAGAAGAAGAATGATTCGATTTGGGTGATCGTCGACCGATTGACCAAATCGCTCATTTCTTACCAAAGGAGGTCGACATACAACGTGGAAAAGCGGCCGAGATCTACATCACGGAGATAGTACGACTACATGGTATACCCTCTTCAATCGTGTCGGACCGAGATCCGAGTTCACGCCTCATTTTTGGAGGGAATTGCAAGAAGCGATGGGAACCGAGCTCAAGCTTAGCTCGGCATATCATCCCCGCATCGACGGTCAAACCGAGAGAACGATACAATCGCTTGAAGATTTGTTGCGAGCATGTACGTTAGATCACCGAGGAAGTTGGGACAATGTCTTACCATTGGTGGAGTTCACCTATAATACGCTTTCCATGCAAGTATTGGAATGGTACCTTTTGAAGCAATCAGTATGGACCGGGTGTCGACGCCTCTTTGTTGGTATCGGGATGGCGAGAGTTCGGTAGGACCAGATATGATCCAGCAGACTACTGAGAAGATCCGTTTGATCAGAGATAGGATGCGAACGTCTCAAAGTCGACAGAAGAGTTATGCAGACCAAAGACGTCGACCACTCGAGTTTGAGGAAGGAGAGCATGTATTTCTTAGAGTTACCCCCACTACTGGAGTTGGTCGAGCGATCAAATCCAAGAAACTTACCCCTAAATTTATTGGACCTTATCAGATTCTTCGTCGTATTGGTCCAGTGGCATATCAGATTGCTTTGCCACCCTTCTTGTCGAACATACATGATGTCTTTCACGTCTCTCAGTTGCGAAAGTATATTTCCGACCCTTCTCATGTTATCGAACCGGATATGATTCAACTGAAGGACGACCTACCTTTCGAAGCATCGCCAGCAAGAATTGTTGATCGGAAAGTCAGAATGTCGCGGAACAAAGAGATCCAACTTGTCAAAGTTGTGTGGGATCAGAAGACCGGAGATGCGACTTGGGAGCTGGAAGAGAAGATGAAGACTCAGTACCCTGAACTCTTTCATGGTAAGTAACTTATTTGCAATTTCGAGGACGAAATTTTTTTAGAGAGAGAGATTGTAACACCTGAGGACGAGATCGACCTCGTATTAGGACATCGTATCGAGACCTCGCGTCGAGACCTCCTGTCTAGACATCGTATCAAGACCTCGTGTCGAGATCCCGTGCCAGATCGCGTGTCGAGGTCATATGTCGAACTGAGGAGGCCGCGTGCACGAACTCGTGTTAGAGCCTTGTGCGCTTGCACAAGCACCCTGATCGACCTCGTGTCGAGACTGTAACACTCGTATTTTACGAACGTTATTTAGCGTTAATGATTATATTGTTTGTGATATTTATGAATTTATATTATCGGTTTGCAGTTCTCGTCGCTGTGTTTTTAGATCTTTAACCTATAAATTAGAGGGTAATCATGAGAGAGGAGAGATTAGATGGGTAGAATGATTGATGGGATTAGCATCTCATAACAGTAGTTACACGTCACTTATTTGTGTTTTGTTTTTTTTAAAAGAAAAATTCATTTAAATGGTTTCTTTACCAGCTGTATATCACGATCAGCCCCCTCACAACCCTCACTTTCTCTTTTCTTCTTTCTTCTTCTCTGAGTTTCCTCTTCCTCTCCAAACTTCCATCGAAGAACCTTGGATTTTATTGAGTCTTTGCACAAACCTTCTTCATCAACCTTGTTTCTTATCATCTTCTCGACATATATCACCATCTCGACCATCATTTGAGGTATGAAAAATAGAATTTTAGTTCTCTTCATGTTACTGTTAGCGCCATTTCTTCTCTCCATTTTAGCTAGTTTTTATGCTTCCAAATCATGTCGTATTGATAGATTTTCTTCTTCATGATGAAAATATTTTTCAGAAAACATAAACTTAGATTTTGATTAATTTGTGCTTAATATGCTACTTGATTTTAAGCTTGAGTTAATACTTAGGAAAAATGGCTTTGTCTGATGATATGTATGAAAGAAGTTTTAAAAAAATTATTAGAGGAAAGGAGTTAATTTGTAATGCTTGAATTCTTGTTGTATTTGTTTAAGTTCTTGAGTTTAATATTTACTTGGGTTGTAGTTAAGATTGGGGTAATGAGAGCTAAGTGCTATTAGAACCCATAGATGGAACTAAGTTGTGCTTGTATTAGGAAGTCTGATTCCCGAGATCGTGTGATTTCCGAATCGAGGTGTACGGGAGAGCGAACCCGAGGACGTGGGAGCAGTGGGATCCAGATTGAGGACGGTACGTGTCGAGGTCGTTGTCGAGCTCGATTGAGGACAGCGTAGACGCGTAGCTTGGAGTTCGGTAAGGGCACTTCTAGACATTCTAGGATTTTTATTGTTATATTCCTATGTATGGATTCCTTGATTGTGTCGAGCTTGAAGTGTTGTGATATAATTGAATATATGCCACAAATTGTGTATTGCTGTTGAATTGCGTTTCTTCATGTTGAGCCTGCTCTTTTTATTTGACATGCGGTTGAATATCTTGCGTATAACTCTTTGAATATCGTATGCGGCGAATTGTTCATTGAGTGAGAGAGCTTAGCGAGTCGTTGGCGTTTGAAGTTGCGACCCGGATAGCGGAGAGGTGCTAGGTCCCCTTTTCCGTTTATGGGGACTTCTAAGCGTTGCCACGCTATGGGACCTGAGTTAACTGTCCTAGGGAGAGCGAAGATCCCAAGGCTTCTACTGGACTTTCCAAAGATACCTGATACGTGTGCATTCCGGAATAATTGTCGAGTCGAGAGAAATGGATAGCGAGTTGAGTCGAGTCTAGAGTGAGATGGTTGAGTCACGTTTGGTGAATGTTATACTTTGTTGTTTACTTATTTCTTTATGCCTGGATTATCTTGATTTGTTGAGAAGTTGACCCTTTCCCGTGGTGCCTTCAATCCATGATGGTTACCCAGGCGAGGTCGAGGGCACAGGGAACTCGACAGCAGATGATGGCGAGGAGGATCTCGACGAGGATCCGGGCGACGACCTCTACTTGTCGTGATTTGCGTTGTCTATGTTTTTGTGTATAGTGGTTGTGACCAGTTGGGCCGGTTATGTTTTGTTATTACAGGGTAGACTGGCGGTTTACTTTTGGAGTAGCCCCCTGCGTGGGAGTCTGCCGGAAGTACCCCCAGGGTATGATTGCTCTCTTGAAGTCGTCATATCTTAGGTGTATTTTCTTTGTACATTATTACTCTGTCTTTTTGTATGCACTTTTTATATCTTGTATATATAAGTATGTACTTGTTATACCTGCGTGTTGTCATTTAGGACTTAAGTCTTGTATCTTAGTTGCACCATGTTTCGAAAAGCTGTAATTACTCTGATGTGCACGAGCTGTGTAACACCTGAGGACGAGATCGACCTCGTATTAGGACGTCGGATCGAGACCTCGCGTCGAGATCTCGTGTCGAGACCTCGTACCAAGACCTTGTGTCGAGATTCCGTGCCAAGATCGCGTGCCGAGGTCATTTGCCGAGCTGAGGAGACCGCGTGCACTAGCTGCTGAGCTGAGGAGATCGCGTGCATTAGCTGCCGAGGTCGCGTCCGAGCTGAGGAGGTCGCATGTCGAACTGAGGAGGCCGCGTGCACGAACTCGTGTTAGAGCCTTGTGCGCTTGCACGAGCACCCTGGTCGACATCGTGTTGAGATGTAACACTCGTATTCTTACGAACGTTATTCAGCGTTATAACTATTGTTTGTAATAATTATATTGTCGGCGTGCAGTTCTCGTCGCCGTGTATAGATCTCTGACCTATAGAGTAGAGGGTAATCATGAGAGAGGGGAGATTAGACGGGTAGAATGACTGATGGGATTGGCATCTCATAGCTGGAGTTACGATTATGCCCTTCTCTCACCAGCTGTATATCACGATCAGTTTTCTCAAAACACTCACTTTCTCTTTTCTTCTTTCTTCTTCCTTTCTTCTCTGAGTTCCTCTTTCTCTCCAAACTTCCATCGAAGAACCTTGAGTTCCATCGAGCTTCTGCACAAACTTTCTTCATCAAACTTGTTCATCATCATCTTCTCGACATATCTCACCATCTCGACCATCATCTGAGGTATGGAAAAACAGATTTTCTCTTCATGCTACTGTTTAGCGCCATTTCTTCCTTCCATTTTAGCTAGTTTTTATGCTTCCAAATCATGTCAAACTGATGGGTTTTCTTCTTCATGATATTACCTCCCTTTCTAACCGATTATTTGGGCTTGTAAAACAAATTTCTTCCTCTGTTTTCTGCAACAGGCAGTGCCCAAAAACCCTTTCTTTTTGGTTCGTTTTGATTTCTTGTCTTAGGTCGTTGTACGTTGCTTCTTGTTGTTGTTGTTGTCGATTTACCTGTTGTAGCATCAGATAATCTTTGTCATGAACTTTTGATCGAAAACCCTAACTTTGTGGTTAAGATTGGGATGAGAGCTAAGTGTTATTAGAACCCATAGATGGAACTAAGTTGTGCTTGTTTTAGGAAGTCTGATTCCCGAGATCGTGTGATTTCCGAATCGAGGTGTACGGGAGAGCGAATCCGAGGACGTGGAAGCAGTGGGATCCAGATCGAGAACTGTACGTGTCGAGGTCGACTGAGAAGCGTACGTGTCGAGATCGAGTAAGAGAAGTCGTTGTCGAACTCGTTTGAAGACAGCCGTGTCGAGGTCGTTGTCGGCGAGATTAGCTTGGAGTTCGGTAAGGGCAACTTTTAGACATTATTAAGACTTTATTTTATATGTTATTGTGTATGGATTCCTTGATTGGTGTCAAGCTTGAAATGTTGTGAATTGTGAATTGCTGTTGATTTGCGTTCTTCATGCAGAATGTTTTTATTGCTTAAATGTCGAATTGCGTTTTCTTCATGTTAAGCATGATCTCCTTATTTGATATGTGATCAAGTAATGTTATGTGTCACTCTTTGACTGCGGCGAGCTAATCATCGAGTGAGAGAGCTAGGGAGTCGTATGACGTTTTTGAGCCGGACCCAGATAACTGAGGGTGCTAGGTCCCCTTTTTGTTTATGGTGGATTGGCTAGGCGTTGCATTATCAGTTTGGGGATGGACCTGCTGTTAATGTATGGAATTCGGTTTGGGGATGGACCTGCCGTTTACCTATTGCGTCAGTTCGGGGATGGACCAGCTGACGATATTCCGGAATAAAGGGTTGAGTTTAGAGTGAGAGGGTTGAGTCACGTTGGTGAATGATATACATGTTGCTTGCTTATTTCTTTATGCCTTGTTTATCTTGAATTGTTGAGAAGTTGACCCTTTCCCGTGGTGCCTTCAATCCATGACGGTTACCCAGGCGATGTCGAGGGCGCAGGGAACTCGACAGCAGATGATGCCGAGGAGGAGCTCGACGAGGATCAGGGCGACGACCTCTACTTGTCGTGATTGTTTATGTTTGATGGATGTTTTTTGGGACGATTGTACCTTGTTTTTCTCTGTGTTCAGAGGTCGTGACCAGTTGGGCCGGTTATGTTGTGTCGTTTCAGGGTAGACTGGTGGTTTTACTTTTGGAGCAGCCCCCTGCGTGGGTGTCTGCCGGGAGTACCCCCAGGGTATGATTGCTCTCTTGAAGTCGTCATACCTTAGGTGTATTTTCTTTGCACATTATTACTCTGTATTTTGTATACATTATTATTTCGAGTGGTATATATGCATGTATGTTTTATTAGAATTTATGTCTTGTGTCTTAGTTGCACCATGTTTTCAAAAAGCTGTAATTACTCTGATGTGCACGAGCTGGTTTTATAAAAAAAAAAAAATAGATCGTACTTTTTAAAAGGCACAAGAGTATCGTTTTAAAACGCATCGCATACAGGTTTAGTTGAGCTCGGTGTGTTGAGCTTGGTAACTCGAGCTCGGTATGTTGAGCTCGGTAGCGGTCCGGAAACGGGTCGTTACATTGTTGGTATCAGAGCGCTTCGGTCGACCGAGCCGCATAGGAAATTTTGACCGTCACCGTGGTTTCGATATGTGTGTCGGGTACATGGTTGTACTATGTTGATTGTTGTTTGATTAAGTGAAGCACTTATTGCTTGAAAAATTGTTTGAACTGTTTCTTGATTGAAGCAGTGTGTTTTAACACTTCCTTGTTGTGAGATTCTGACAGGGTTTTGAACTTTGTGGAATCTAATGCCACCTCGTAGGGATACGACAGCTGCAACCGAGAACGTCGGCATGGAACGAGCAATTCAAGCTATGACCGAGATGGTGGCAGCCATGGCTCGTGAATCACCGCCGCAACTCAACAGTTAACGCGATGGCTCAACAGACGGCGGCGTTAACTCAAATAACTTGCAACAACAAAGAACGAGCAGAGCGAAATGTCAAGCTAGAGGATTGCCGGACTTCAGAAGCATAATCCAATCGTTCTATGGTGAGCCAAATCCAGATAAAGCTGATCTTTGGATGCAAGAGATCGAGAAGATCTTCGAGGCACTCCATTGCCCGGACAACGTGAAGGTCGACTACGCCACCTACTTACTGCTAGGAGATGCAGAGTATTGGTGGAAAGGAGTGAAGCAAACATTTATAGTAGAACGTCGCGAGATGACCTGGGAGCTTTTCCGTGAAAGGTTATTGGACAAGTACTTTCCAGATACTGCACGAGCCGAGAAGGAGCAAGAGTTTCTTCAATTGCAGCAAGGCGGTATGACAGTGTCCGAGTATGCAGCCAAGTTCGAGTCGCTTGCGAGGTGTTTCAGTCTGTTTCGTGATCGAGCTGACCAAAGATGGTTAAGTGAGAGATTCCAACGAGGTCTGAGATTTAACATTCAGAAGTCGGTGGTGTCATTGAGGATTCGAAATCTACAAGAGCTGATAGATCGCTGTGTCGAGGTAGAAGGTGTAAGAAGCCACAAGAAGAAGACTGTTGTGGACGGACCGGTGAGACCCCAGAGTGCGGGGCAGAGATTTGCATAGAAAGGGAAACAACTGCAGAAGAAGCCTTACGACCGACCTCAGGGGAACGACAATAGAGGACAGTATCGTCCGATGACCCAGGGAGCGAGGAGTGGAGGTCAGACCGGTGTCGAGGTGACTTGTTTTCGTTGTGGGAAGCCCGGACATTATGCGAGTAATCAGACTCGTAAGGAGGAGGTGTGTTTCAATCAGAAGAAGCCAGGGCATTTTGCCAAGGATTGTCCCACACCTAAAGTCGAATCGACGATGCTTGCGGCCAAAGGAAAGCGTCAGTGGCTAAAGGCGTAGTTTTCTGCATGAGCGGTGAGGAAGCGAGCGAGTGAAGATCTTATTCAAGGTGAATGTGAGATGTGGGTAAATCCTTATCCGCCCTTCTTTGATTCGTGCAACCCATTCCTTTATTTCTTCTCGATTGTGTGAACCATTTGAACTTGATTGTGATCGCTTACCGCTCAAATTGGTAGTTACAACCCCGCCGCTAAAACCTTAGTCACAAACACCGTATGTCTTAATTGTGTAGTGGTTATTCGTGAGTAGAAAGTTTGTGGTCAATTTGGTTTGTTTGCCTCTTAAAGGCTTAGATGTCATCCTCGGGATGGATTGGTTGTCACACCACCATGTCCTCTTGGACTGTGCCCGTAAATCTGTAATTTTTCCGCACTCGAGTCTCCCATTATCTTTCACGAACGTATTGGGGTTTCTTTGAAAGAAGGAACTAGGGAATACATGTATCCGCTAGTTCTAAGTTTTCCAGCAGATCGACGTGAAGAATGTACCGGTGGTGTGTGACTTTGAGGGCGTTTTCAAGACGTGCCAGGTTACCACCGGCAGAGGTCGAGTTCTCCATCGACCTGATTCCAGGGACAGGACCGATTTCCAAAGCGCCATACAGGATGTCTCCTGCCGAGATGAAAGAACTGAAGTCCCAGATCGAACACTTGGAGTCAAAACAATTCATACGACCGAGCGTGTCACCGTGGGGAGCTCCAGTGTTGTTGGTTAAGAAGAAGGATGGACGATCAAGGCTGTGCGTGGACTACCGCGAGCTCAACAAGGTTACTGTGAAGAACCGTTATCCGTTACCTCGTATTGACGACTTGATGGATCAACTTCGTGGAGCGGCGATCTTTTCCAAGATAGACTTGAAGTCGGGCTACCATCAGATTCGCGTGAGGGAGGGAGATGTCCCCAAAACAGCTTTCAGGACCAGATACGGTCACTACGAGTACTTGGTGATGCCGTTTGGAGTGACAAATGCGCCAGCTGTGTTTATGGACTACATGAATAGGATTTTCCATTCGTTCTTGGATCAGTTTGTTGTAGTGTTCATCGACGACATCCTGATCTACTCGAGGAACCGAGAAGAGCATGAAGAACACTTATGTCGAGTACTGCAGATATTACGAGAGAAGCAACTCTATGCCAACCTGTCGAAGTGTGAGTTTTGGCTCGAAGAGGTGAATTTTCTTGGTCAAGTGATTTCCAAAGAAGGGATAGCTGTGGATCCAACTAAGATTAAAGCTATGCTAGCGTGGGAACAGCCGAAGACGGTTACCGAGGTTAGAAGTTTTGTTGGCTTAGCAGGCTATTATCGAAGATTTATTGAAAGTTTCTCGAAGATTGTCGCGCCTCTTACACGGCTTACGAGGAAGGATCAACCTTTTGCCTGGACCGAGGAGTGCAAAACCAGTTTTCAAAGACTGAAGGAGCTCTTGACGACAGCGCCCGTGTTGATTTTGCCCCAACCAGAAGAGCCTTACGAGGTGTATTGTGATGCGTCACATCAGGGATTGGGATGCGTGCTGATGCAACATCGGAAGGTGGTCGCGTATGCTTCAAGACAACTTAAGATTCACGAGAGGAACTACCCTACTCACGACTTGGAGCCGGGCGGCAGAGTTTTTCCGTGAAGATATGGAGACACTACCTTTATGGGAGCACTCTTCGCTTTCACGATCACAAGAGCTTGAAGTTCCCGTCGACCGTAAAGAGCTCAACATGCGTCAGCGTAGATGGACGGAATTCCTCAAGGACTACGACTTTACGTTGGAATACCATCCCGGTAAGGCTAACGTTGTAGCAGATGCATTGAGCAGGAAGAGCGTTCTAGTTTCCTCAATGATGATCAAGGAGTTGGAGATGCTCGAGAAGTTCCGAGACTTGAAGTTGAGTGTCGAAGTTTCACCGGGAAAGCTGAGATTTGGTATGCTTACCATTTCTAACAGATTGTTGGACGAGATCCGAGACCAGCAAGTTCATGACGAGCTCCTGCAAGAGAAGGTTCAGTTGATAGCGCAAGGGAAGGCGACAGAATTCAAAGTCGAAACGGACGACATCTTAAGATGCAATGGCCGAGTGTGTGTACCTAACGTAGCCGAGCTGAGAAAGTTAATACTCGACGAAGCGCATAAGAGCAACTTTAGTATTCATCCAGGAGTTACGAAGATGTATCAAGACTTGAAGAAGCATTTTTGGTGGTCCGGAATGAAGAAGCAAGTGGCTGAGTACGTAGCTTCGTGTTTAACGTGTCAGAAAGCGAAGGTGGAGCACCAACGACCTGCGGGAATGCTACAATCGCTGACGCATCAAAGATGGAAATGGGATAGTATTTCCATGGATTTCGTTGTAGGTTTGCCGAAGACGCAGAAGAAGAATGATTCGATTTGGGTGATCGTCGACCGATTGACCAAATCGCTCATTTCTTACCAAAGGAGGTCGACATACAACGTGGAAAAGCTGACCGAGATCTACATCGCGGAGATAGTACGACTTCATGGTATACCCTCTTCGATCGTGTCGGACCGAGATCCGAAGTTCACGTCTCATTTTTGGAGGGAATTGCAAGAAGCAATGGGAACCGAGCTCAGGCTTAGCTCGGCATACCATCCCCAGACTGACGGTCAGACTGAGAGAACGATCCAATCGCTTGAAGATTTGTTGCGAGCTTGTACGTTAGATCACCGAGGAAGTTGGGACGACGTCTTACCATTGGTGGAGTTCACCTACAATAACAGTTTCCATGCGAGTATTGGAATGGCACCTTTTGAAGCACTGTATGGACGGAAATGTCAGACGCCTCTTTGTTGGTACCAGGACGGTGAGCATTCTGTTGTAGGACCAGATATGATCCAGAGACTACTGAGAAGATCCGTTTGATCAGAGATAGGATGCGAACGTCTCAAAGTCGACAGAAGAGTTATGCAGACCAACGACGTCGACCACTCGAGTTCGAGGAAGGAGAACATGTATTTCTTAGAGTCACCCCCACTACTGGAGTTGGTCGAGCGATCAAATCCAAGAAACTTACCCCTAAATTCATTGGACCTTACCAGATTCTTCGTTGTATCGGTCCAGTGGCATATCAGATTGCCCTGCCACCCTTCTTGTCAAACATTCACGATGTCTTCCACGTCTCACAATTGCGAAAGTATATTTCCGACCCCTCTCATGTCATCGAACCGGATGTGATACAACTAAGGGACGACTTATCCTTCGAAGCATCACCAGCAAGGATCGTTGATCGGAAAGCCAAACAGTTGCGGAACAAAGAGATTTAACTCGTCAAAGTTGTGTGGGATCAGAAGACGGGAGATGCGACTTGGGAGCTGGAGGAGAAGATGAAGACTCAGTACCCTGAACTTTTCCGAGGTAAGAATCTTATTTACAATTTCGAGGACGAAATTTTTTTAGAGGGAGAGATTGTAACACCTGAGGACGAGATCGACCTTGTATTAGGACGTCGGATTGAGACCTCGCGTCGAGATCTCGTGTCGAGACCTCGTACCAAGACCTTGTGTCGAGATTCCGTGCCAAGATCGCGTGCCGAGGTCATTTGCCGAGCTGAGGAGACCGCGTGCACTAGCTGCTGAGCTGAGGAGATCGCGTGCATTAGCTGCCGAGGTCGCGTACCGAGCTGAGGAGGTCGCATGTCCAACTGAGGAGGCCGCGTGCACGAACTCGTGTTAGAGCCTTGTGCGCTTGCACGAGCACCCTGGTCGACATCTTGTTGAGATGTAACACTCGTATTCTTACGAACGTTATTCAGCGTTATAACTATTGTTTGTAATAATTATATTGTCGGCGTGCAGTTCTCGTCGCCGTGTATAGATCTCTGACCTATAGAGTAGAGGGTAATCATGAGAGAGAGGAGATTAGACGGGTAGAATGACTGATGGGATTGGCATCTCATAGCTGGAGTTACGATTATGCCCTTCTCTCACTAGCTGTATATCACGATCAGTTTTCTCAAAACACTCACTTTCTCTTTTCTTCTTTCTTCTTCCTTTCTTCTCTGAGTTCCTCTTTCTCTCCAAACTTCCATCGAAGAACCTTGAGTTCCATCGAGCTTCTGCACAAACTTTCTTCATTAAACTTGTTCATCATCATCTTCTCGACATATCTCACCATCTCGACCATCATCTGAGGTATGGAAAAACAGATTTTCTCTTCATGCTACTGTTTAGCGCCATTTCTTCCTTCCATTTTAGCTAGTTTTTATGCTTCCAAATCATGTCAAACTGATGGGTTTTCTTCTTCATGATATTACCTCCCTTTCTAACCGATTATTTGGGCTTGTAAAACAAATTTCTTCCTCTGTTTTCTGCAACAGGCAGTGCCCAAAAACCCTTTCTTTTTGGTTTGTTTTGATTTCTTGTCTTAGGTCGTTGTACGTTGCTTCTTGTTGTTGTTGTTGTCGATTTACCTGTTGTAGCATCAGATAATCTTTGTCATGAACTTTTGATCGAAAACCCTAACTTTGTGGTTAAGATTGGGATGAGAGCTAAGTGTTATTAGAACCCATAGATGGAACTAAGTTGTGCTTGTTTTAGGAAGTCTGATTCCCGAGATCGTGTGATTTCCGAATCGAGGTGTACGGGAGAGCGAATCCGAGGACGTGGAAGCAGTGGGATCCAGATCGAGAACTGTACGTGTCGAGGTCGACTGAGAAGCGTACGTGTCGAGATCGAGTAAGAGAAGTCGTTGTCGAACTCGTTTGAAGACAAATTGTCGAGGTCGTTGTCGAGCAAAGATTAGCTTGGAGTTCGGTAAGGGCAACTTTTAGACATTATTAAGACTTTATTTTATATGTTATTGTGTATGGATTCCTTGATTGGTGTCGAGCTTGAAATGTTATGAATTGTGAATTCTTTGTTGAATTGCGTTCTTCATGCAATGTTTTTATCGCTAAATGTCGAATTGCGTTTTCTTCATGTTAAGCATGCTCTCCTTATTTGATATGTGATCAAGTAATGTTATGTGTCACTCTTTGACCGCGCGAGCTAATCATCGAGTGAGAGAGCTAGGAGTCGTATGACGCTTGAGCCGGACCCAGATAATCGAGGGTGCTAGGTCCCCTTTTTGTTTATGGTGGATTGGCTAGGCGTTGCATTATCGGTTTGGGGATGGACTGCCGTTAATGTATGGAATTGATTTGGGGATGGACCTGCCGTTTACCTATTGCGTCAGTTCGGGGATGGACCAGCTGACGATATTCCGGAATAAAGGGTTGAGTTTAGAGTGAGAGGGTTGAGTCACGTTGGTGAATGATATACATGTTGCTTGCTTATTTCTTTATGCCTTGTTTATCTTGAATTGTTGAGAAGTTGACCCTTTCCCGTGGTGCCTTCAATCCATGACGGTTACCCAGGCGAGGTCGAGGGCGCAGGGAACTCGACAGCAGATGATGCCGAGGAGGAGCTCGACGAGGATCAGGGCGACGACCTCTACTTGTCGTGATTGTTTATGTTTGATGGATGTTTTTTGGGACGATTGTACCTTGTTTTTCTCTGTGTTCAGAGGTCGTGACCAGTTGGGCCGGTTATGTTGTGTCATTTCAGGGTAGACTGGTGGTTTTACTTTTGGAGCAGCCCCCTGCGTAGGTGTCTGCCGGAAGAACCCCCAGGGTATGATTGCTCTCTTGAAGTCGTCATACCTTAGGTGTATTTTCTTTGCACATTATTACTCTGTATTTTGTATACATTATTATTTCGAGTGGTATATATGCATGTATGTTTTATTAGAATTTATGTCTTGTGTCTTAGTTGCACCATGTTTTCGAAAAGCTGTAATTACTCTGATGTGCACGAGCTGGTTTTATAAAAAAAAAAATAATAGATCGTACTTTTTAAAAGGCACAAGAGTATCGTTTTAAAACGCATCGCATACAGGTTTAGTTGAGCTCGGTGTGTTGAGCTCGGTAACTCGAGCTCGGTATGTTGAGCTCGGTAGCGGTCCGGAAACGGGTCGTTACAAGCTGGTCTTATAAAAAAATAAATGAAAAAAATAGACCGTAATTTTTTAAAAGGCACAAGAGTACCGTTTTAAAACGTATCGCATACAGGTTTAGTTGAGCTCGGTAAGTTGAGCTCGGTAGCGGTCCGGAAACGGGTCGTTACACCAAAGATGAGCACCTTATTTTATCTTGGTGAGACGCGATAGGTGAAATATCCAACTGCCAACCATCGGGTTTGACTTAACTGGGCCGAATTCAATAAGAAAGGAAATGGGCCTAGAGGCAAGAGTTGGGCTTTAATTCATAAGATGAATTAGAATAAAGGGTTATTCACCCAGCTGATCCAAGAGTTGCATATAGATGCAATTGGAAATAGTTTCCTACCTAAATAGCCGAGTTCTGGGCGATCAACCAAAGCTGACTCAGGACGTGACGAAATATGGATCTTGGCCCACTAGAAAATCTTCCAACGGGATTTTCCGAGCCAATGAGGAGGGTCATTGGTTTAAGTAAAATAGTGGGAGCGTATTTAATAAAAGTCCTTATTAAATATGTTATTGTCATGATACTTATCTCTGCATGTTTATTTTGTTTTAGATTACCATGTCTGGTAACACCGCTAATACCATGTCATTGCGATCTGTCCTTGAGAAGGACAAGCTGTCTGGAAGCAACTTTCTTGACTGGCAGCGAAACTTGAGAATTATTCTCAAGCAAGAGAGGAAGTTGTATGCACTTGATGAGCCAAAGGTCGATGCACCCGCAGCCTATCGCTTTAAGGTCGAGAGGATGCTTACGTAAGCACCTCAACGACGCCATAGATGTTGGATGTCTCATGCTAGCTACCATGACTTTGGAGTTGCAAAGGCAACACGAGAACGTGGAGGCGTTTGATATGATCGAACACCTCAAGATGCTTTTTCAAGGGCAAGCTAGGCAGGAGAGATTTGACACCTCCAGGGCCCTTTTCCATTGCAGGCTGGCTGAAGGAAACCCAGTAAGGCCTCATGTACTTAAGATGATTGGGTACACTGAGAGTCTCGAGAGGCTGGGATTTCCTTTGGGCCTAGAGCTGGCAACAGACCTTATCCTGCAATCGTTGCCAAATAACTTTAGCCATTTCGTCATGCAGTATAACATGAACGATTTTGCTAAACCGTTGCCAGAGCTTGCAAGTATGTTGAGAACTGCTGAGCAAAATATTAACAAGGGAAAGGGAAAGGCCATTATGATGGTCAACTCTGGAAAGGGGAAGGGCAAGAGGCCCGCTTCTTGGGCTACAAAGGACAAGGGCAAGAAATAGTTCAAGCGAAGTTCTTCTAGCCAGAAGCTAGTAGGCGGGGTTGCTAAGGATGCTTCCTGCTTCCATTGTGGAAAACCTGGACATTGGAGGAGGAACTGTCCAAAATACCTAGAAGAGTGCAAGAAGAAGAAAGGAAGTGAGACTTCCACTTGTGTATTTATGTTATTGAGGTTAATTTATCTACTTCAGATCATGGGTATTAGATCTGGGATGTGGTTCTCACATTTGTACTAATGTGCAGGGACTAAGAAGGAGTAAGACTTTGACCAAGGGCGAAGTGGACCTACGAGTTGGAAATGGAGCAAAGGTTGCTGCATTAGCTGTAGGGTCTTATGTTTTGACTTTACCCTCTGGGCTTATTTTGGAATTGGATAATTGTTATTTTGTTCCAGCAATTAGCAGAAACATTATCTCTATTTCTTGTTTGGACAAGAAAGGTTTTAATATTATTATTAAGGACAAATGTTGTTCGCTTTATTTGGATGATGTTTTCTACGCTAGTGCACCTATGAGTAATGGGCTTTATGTCCTTGATCTTGATATGCCTATTTTTAATATAAATGCGAAAAAGGTCAAACCAAATGATTTGAACCCGACATACCTTTGGCAATCGCTGCTTAGGCCATATAGGTGAGAAGCGTATTTCCAAACTCCATAAAGATGGACTCTTGGACTCATTTGATTATGAATCATTTGAGGTATGCGAATCTTGCTTATTGGGAAAGATGACCAAGGTCCCGTTCACTGGACAAGTTGAAAGGGCTAGTGATCTTTTGGGCTTAATACATAGTGATGTATGTGGTCCACTAAGCAAAACTGCTATAGGTGGTTTTCCCTACTTCGTTACATTTACTGATGATTTCAGTAGATATGGGTTTGTGTATCTAATGAAACACTAGTCTGAAACCTTTGAAAAGTTCAAAGAATTCAAGAACGAAGTGGAGAACCAACTTAGTAAAAGTATTAAGGCCATACGATCAGATCGTGGTGGTGAGTACTTAAGCCAGGAGTTTGATGACTATCTGAAGGAGTGTGGGATAGTATCCCAACTCACACCACGTGGAACATCACAATGGAATGGTGTTTCCGAAAGGAGGAATCGTACCTTGTTAGACATGGTTCGATCTATGATGAGTCAGTCAGACCTCCATGACTCTTTCTGGGGATATGCTTTACTTACAGCTGCTTTCACCCTTAAGCGTGTTCCATCTAAGGCGGTTGAAAAGACACCATATGAGATATGGACGGGCCGAAGACCTAGTATGTCCTTTCTAAAGATTTGGGGCTGCCATGTTTATGTGAAACGTATGATTTCGGATAAACTTGGACCTAAATCAGATAAATGTATATTTGTGGGGTACCCTAAGGAAACTAAGGGATACTATTTCTACAACACCTCCGAGGACAAAGTGTTTGTTGCAAGGACTGGAGTGTTCCTTGAGAAGGAATACATCTCTAAAAGAGCCAGCGGGAGAATGTAGAACTTGGAGAAATCCAAGACCCACAAAATACTAAACCACCTGTAATGGAACAAGAACCAGTACCACAAAGTGTTGTGGTTCAACCAATGGTTCAAGTAGCACAAGATCCGCGTAGGTCTAGCAGGCCACGTCGCCAACCTGAGAGATATGGACTTCTCCTAACTCAAGAAGGTGATGTGCTGCTCATGGATCAAGATGAGCCTGTGACTTACCAGGAGGCCGTAATTGGCCCAGAATCTGAGAAGTGGCTAGATGTAACACCTGAGGACGAGATCGACATCGCATTAGGACGACGTATCGAGACCTCGACCAAGACCTTGTGTCGAGATCCCGTGACTAGATCGTTTGTCGAGATCATTGTCGAGCTGATGAGACCACGTACTAGCCGGCCGAAATTTGAGGTCGCGCGGTCGAGATGATGAAGTCGCTGCATCGAAATGGCGAGGACGCAAGTCGAGCCGAGGAGACCGCGTTTCACGAACTCGTGTTAGAACCTTGTACGCTGCACGAGCACTCTTGTCGACATCGCGTCGAGATGACACCTCGTATTCTTTTCAACGTTATTCAGCTGCTATTATTATATTGTTTGTAATTATTACATTGTCGGCTTGCCGCTGACCGACAAAGGCAGAGGGTAATTACGAGAGGAACGATTTAACGGGTAGATGATTCGATGGGATTGGCATCTTATAGCCGAGTTACGCTTATACCCCTTTTTCGCCACCAGATACCACGATCGATTCTCACGCCATTCTTTCTCTTCTTCTTTCTTCTTCCTTCCTTCTCGCCTGTTTCGCTGTTTTCTTCAAAATCTCCATCGACGAAACCGTGAGTTCCATCGAGATTCCGGCAGCTTTCTTCATCAATTTTGTTCATCATCAACTTCGACCCATATCTCGCCTGATCGACCATCACCGGGCTGAGGTATGAAGAATGTATTTTCTTTCATCTGCGCTACTCGCTTAGCGCTAATTCTTCTTCCATTTTTAACCGCTTTATGCTTCCAAATCATGTCAAATTGATGGGTTTTCTTATTCACGATATTACCTATCTTTTAACCGGTTAATCGGGCTTGTAAAACAAATTTCTTTCTCTCGCTTTTTCTCGATCGGGCAGCGCTCCGTAAACCTCCATTTTTGGTTCGCTTTCGATTTGTTTTTCATTCGTTTCTAGTTATTGTCATTGTTGTCGATCTATCTGCTGAAGCATCGATAACTTTTCATGAAATTTTGATCGAAATCCCTAACTTTGTGTTAGAGGAAAATATCTTCGCTTCTGAGTTTTATATTTTTTCCGGGTCAGGTTTGAGCTCAAAGAGAGAGCTAGATGTATTGGAACCCATAGATCGATCCGAAGTTGTGTTTGTTTTAGGAAGTCCGATTCCGAGATCGAGTGATTTCAATCAAGGGTACGGAAAGCGAATCCAAGGACGCCGAAGCGTGAATCCAGATCGAGGATCAGACGCGGTCGAGGTCGACCAGCGCACGCGGTCGGGTGCCGTTGTCGAAGTTCAAGTGAAGACACCAGGTCGAGATCGAGTAAGAGAAGTCGCGGTTTCGAGCTCTTAGAAGACAAAGGTCGAGGTCGCGTTGTCGGCAAGATTAACTTGAGTTCGTAAGTATGCCTACATTAATATTTTCGTGAGTATGCTAGCCGTAAGCGGCATTTATATTCTATGTGGTTATGTTATTGTGTATGAATTTCCCGATTTCGTGTCGAAATAAAATGTTGTGATATGATTGAGTTTTTGCATGTATTTAATATGTGATTGAATATATGTCGGAATTGTGTATTGCATGTTGAATTTCGCTTCTTCATGTCGAGCTTGTTTCTTTATTTGACATGCGGTTGAATATCTTGTGTTTAACTCTTTGAATATCGATGCTGCTTAATTGTTCATCGAAAGTGAGCGAGCTAGGTGAGTCGTGATGACGCTTTTGAGCCGTGACCCGGATAATCGAGGGTGCTAGGTCCCCTTTTTGTTTACGGAGATTGACTAGACGCCGCCACGCCACGGACCTGGAAGCCGATCGGCCCTAGTGGAGAGCGAGATCCTGGCAAGCTTCGGCTGGACTTTCCGACATACCTATGCACGGCGTGGTGCATTCGAAAATTGTCGAGTCGAGAGAAATGGATTGCGGAGTTGTGTCGAAGCTTTAGAGTGAGATGGTCGAGTCACGCCGGTGAATGTTATATACTTTGTCGCTTGCTTATATTTTATGTCGAGCTTATCTTGAATTTGCTGAGAAGTTTCGATTCTTTCCCGTGGTGCCTTCAATCCATGACGACGCTACCTGTGCGATGTCGAGGGCGCAGTGAACTCGACAAAGAGACGATGCCGAGGGAGGAACTCGGACGAGGACCCGGCGACGACCTCTATCCGCTGCGTGATTGTTTATTTGTTGGATGTTTGTTTTTCCGAGGACTGTGATTTTGTTTTTCTTTTGTGTTCGAGGTCGTGACCGCCAGTTTCGTGCTGTTGTTGTTAGCTGGTAGACCTGGTCTTACTTTTTGGAGCAATGTGGGAGTTCCGGCTCTAAGTACCCCTGGTATGATGGCTCTTGAAGTTGTCGCATCTTAGGTGTATTTTCTTTGCACATTTGCTACTCGTATTTTGTATACATTATTATTTCAGTGATATATATGTGTATGTTATGCATGTATGTTTCATTAGAATTTAAGTCTTGTGTCTTAGTTGCACCATGTTTCAAAGTCAGAATTACTCCTGATGTGCACGAGTTGGTTTTATAAAAAAAAATATATATCGTATTTTTAAAAGGCACAAGAGTTTTGTTTTTAAAACACATCTCATATAGGTTTATGTTGAGCTTGGTGTGTTGAGCTCGGTAACTCGAGCTCGGTATATTGAGCTCGGTAGCGGTCCGGAAACGGGTCGTTACACTAGAGGCCATGGGATCTGAGATGGAGTCCATGTACACTAACCAGGTATGGACCTTGGTTGAGCCACCCAAAGGGATAAAACCCATAGGGTGCAAGTGGGTCTTCAAGAAGAAGACTGACATGGATGGTAAGGTGAATACCTTCAAGGCACGATTGGTGGCGAAAGGGTTCAAGCAAATTCATGGAATAGACTACGATGAAACCTTCTCCCCAGTCGCAATGCTTAAATCCGTCCGGATCCTACTTGCCATTGCTGCATACCATGACTATGAGATCTGGCAGATGGATGTCAAGACTGCATTTCTTAATGGGAATCTTCTCGAGGATGTGTACATGACACAACCCGAGGGTTTTGTCGATCCAAAAAATGCTGAAAAGGTATGCAAGTTACAAAGGTCCATTTATGGATTAAAGCAAGCTTCTAGAAGTTGGAATCTTCGTTTTGATGAAACTGTAAGACAGTTTGGATTCATCAAGAACGAAGATGAGCCTTGTGTCTACAAGAAGGTTAATGGGAGTATAATTGTTTTTCTGGTATTGTATGTGGATGACATACTACTCATCGGAAATGATGTCCCTACACTGCAAAATGTGAAAACATGGTTATGGAAATGTTTCTCGATGAAAGACTTAGGCGAGGCATCCTACGTGCTAGGAATCAGGATCTATAGAGATAGATCACTGAGGCTACTCGGCCTTAGTCGGAGTACATATGTTGACAAAGTGCTTAGGCGCTTTAATATGCAAGATTCCAAGAAAGGTCTCTTGCCTATGTCACATGGCATGTATTTGTCCAAGGGACAATGCCCTACCTCATCAGATGAAAGGGAACGCATGAGTAAAGTTCCATATGCTTCGGCAATTGGTTCTATCATGTACGCTGTGATGTGTACTAGACCAGATATCTCGTATGCTTTAAGCGTAACGAGTAGATATCAATCTGACCCTGGTGAAGGCCATTGGACAGCTATCAAGAACATCCTTAAGTACTTGAGAAAGACTAAGGATTCGTTCTTGGTTTATGGCAGTGAGGAAGAGCTTGCTGTAAAGGGTTACACTGATGCTAGCTTCCAAACCGACATGGATGATTCCCGATCGCAATCAGGGTTTGTGTTTTGCCTAAATGGCGGAGCTGTTAGCTGGAAGAGTTCAAAGCAAGAGACAGTTGCTGATTCTACTACAGAGGCTGAGTATATAGCTGCCTCTAATGCAGCCAAAGAGGCCGTTTGGATCAGGAAGCTCATTAGTGAACTTGGCGTTGTTCCTAGCATTTCAGACTCGATTGACCTCTTTTGTGATAACAATGGAGCAATCGCGCAAGCCAAGGAACCTAGATCTCACCAACGATCTAAACATATACTTAGGCGTTTCCATCTCATTCGAGAGATCATCGATAGAGGAGATGTAAAGATATGTAGAGTACCTACACTGGACAATGTTGCAGACCCACTGACGAAGCCTCTTGCTCGTGCCAAGCATGATGCTCACACTAGATCGATGGGTATTAGATTGATGCCCGATTGGCTCTAGTGCTAGTGGGAGATTGTTGGTGTAAGCCCTAGTGGCCAATCTAGTTTTAGTAGATTATCATTTGTGTCATGACTTTGATTATATATATTTGATATATATATGAGGCATTTCATTTATTGTGTTATTTATTTTATAGCATAATAAAGTCCTTAGAATAAACTGTTCGTTTAATGGAACATCAAGTGTGACTTGATCGTGAGACCCCATTGAACATATAGAACGTTATTCTTAAAGCGTCCGCAGTCGAGTATTATTGTTAATTAGGACGACAATAATGCATAGAGACTATTGTGTGAGTAGACTGATGACCACATCTCATGGGTCATAGATATGCGATATCAAGTCGGCACACAGATATAAATATTAGGAGTAATTTTTATATTGGACTGACCCACTATGAAGACGCTTCATAATAGTTATGTAAGTGTCATAGGCGCTCCTCATGGCAACCATAGTGAAGTAGTCCTTTGACTTGAAGTCACTGCGATTCCTACATGTGGAGTTGTAGGCTTTAATGCTATCAAACATCATCCGTAACAGGATGATCATAAAGATAGTAATTGGGCATTCAATGAATCATGTTGAGGGGTGCGAGTGATGTAGACAGGATTCGTCTCTCCTACATAACAGGAGTAATGTATTGGGCCTCTCGATAGAGTGAGACGTGAAATATGCGTGGCCACGCCGAAGTGGGTCAATATATGATATTGGGCCCGCTTGTGATTACACGTCCATTCTGGTATCGAGGAACATATGATTGGACTTAACGAGGATGACGCATTTATGCCTCGTGTTCAATTAGGACACATGGACGAAGGGACATCGACTTCACAGTAATCTTGGTCGCGGTAAGGTTAAAATCGGATCACCGGTTTTTCCCCGTTAATTGGGTAGCAATGATGCATTGCTAGATGCCGCTCATTGTTTATAATATTTAATATTATTTTAATATTTAATATTATTGCCAACTTAATGGGAACCTATAGGGTCACACGATAGAACAGTTTAATCGGAATCAGATTATTTAATTAAATAATGATTTAATTAAATAAGAAGGAAATGGGCTCATATTGTATGAGGCCCATTAGGGCAACATAATGAAAGGAAGGGAGTATATAAGCTTAATGCTCCAACCCTAGTCTAAGCTTCTTAGACCTTTCTGTGCCTCCTTCCTATTGCCGTCAACTAGCAAGACGTATTTCGAGACTACCGTTCGTGTGGACTGAGTAGAGACACTACATGATCGTGGTGTTGGTGATCGATCTCCTCTACGCTTCAAGAGGTAAACACTACAAACTATCATGTTATTTGTGATTCATGAGCAATGCGTGATCCATGGGTACAGGGATTTTTTCGCTTGAGAGTGTTTTTGAAAGAAATTTTAAAAAAGTCAATCTCTCAAATCCCCAACATGGACAAGCAACCACTTAGGGAGTCCATGATGGGGACACACCTCCATATATGCCTTGTACCTTTCCCATCCTTTCGACAAGGATTCCCCCTCTTTTTGAGTGAAGGAGGCAATCTGAGCTCTGAGATGGGCTGTCTTGGAAGGTGGAAAGAACTTGTCAAGAAAGGCTTGTTCCAGCTGAGCCCATGTAGTAATTGTCTTGGAAGGTGGAAAGAACCTGTTCTTGGCTGTAATTTCAGGCCTTGCAATCCCTGACTGCAGGCCTCTAGCTGTAGGTGCTGCAAATTCTTTAAGGGGCCTGTTATCTTCATTGGCTGCCATGGTTGTAGCTTGTTGCTCTATTTCAACTCTTCTTTGCCTTTGTTCTCTTCTTAGAATGCGAAGGGTCCTTTCAATTTCAGGGTCAACTTCAATGATGTTTTCACTACTTCGAATTCTTCACATTCAAGGATAAAAGTAACTAAAGACAAGAAAGCAAACAGATCAAAGCATCAAAATAAAAGAAAAACAAAAATAAATAAAAATCAAAGCAGTAACTATTTTTTTTTCTTTTTTTTTTATATATTAATAGGAATTAATTTAAAAAGCAATAAGACGCAGTCCCCGGCAATGGTGCCAAAAACTTGGTATGCCAAAACCGCAAGTGCACGGAGTTGTCGTCAAGTAATAAAACATCGATCCCACATGGACTGCTTTTACGCTAATTAAATTAATTCAAGAAATAGAATCTGTTGTTGTAACAGAAATAAAATAAACTTAGAACAAGAACAATACAATTGGTGATTTTAATATATAGGAAAAGCTTCTAGGATCTGGGGGTACCACAATGACGTTCTGAAATCCCAATTGACTACTCTCTTATTAACGAATGAATTCAATTAAAGGCAAGCTATCCTAAATTAGTAAAAGTTCCCTCTCAGGATACAGAAACCGTGTTTAAGCGATACAAGTCCTACTCTCGTGGTAATTGAAATCGAATTAAACCCATTAAGAAATATGATAGCTTGTTTTATCCTCGAAGGACTAAACACTACTCTCGTGATTTTAGTCCTAAGTTCCATTCTTATAGTTTCGATTACTAGGTTCACCTCTCAGTTCATCCCTAGGAATTAACACATCCGAACATGTGGCCATTGAATTCATAAGAAATATTAATAACATTAAAAACGGAATCAAATTGCATTCAAAGTAATAAAAGAGTATTTCAAATATTCATTCAAGAGACATCAAAGGGCATAGCCCCAAATCCTAGAACAAGAGAAACTACTCTAACATGATAGATAGAATAGAATCCATGGAGAAAGAATATCCAAACCAGAAATTCATAGAGGAAAGAGGAAGAGATTCAATCCTATCCTTCACCACGCCTCCAAAATATCTAAGTTTCAACCCTAGGCAAGTCCTTAAAATGTTTATTTATAGTCTAGGTCAAAAAAAGGGTGAAAAACCAAGCTGAAACGAGTAAAAACGCGAATTTACGAATCAGGTCGCGCCCGCAACACGGCCGTGCTGCCCAACACGGGCTAGCCTTGCTGCATTACAGATATGCGCACAAAGACATTTCGCGAGGCACGGACCGTGCTGGGTGACACGACCTGGTCGTGGTTCGTTCGGTTTCTCGCGCTGAACACCAAAAACTAAGCCACGGCCGTGCTGGATCACATGGGCAAGCCATGCTTCCTCTTTTCTTGTCCAAATTTAGTATTTTGGCCTCCGAGTTGATCCCAACGCCCGTCCAAGTGATTTTTCTCCTTTTTCTAAGGCCAAATACCTTCCTTTAAGCACAAAAGAGCAAAGATCAAGTGCATTATCCAAATCAAACAAAATGCATAAATAACATGAATTAAAATGGCTAAAAAGACTAAGATGCATGCAAAAACTAATACTAAACTACATGATATTTCAAGCACATCAGTAATGCGATCACCCGACGTCACGATATTACAACGGCGAGACCTATTTGACCAAGGGTCAACTAAGGAATCTAGTGGTTGGAAGTGTGGGTGAGGAAAGCATGGTGTAGGCATGGCTTAAAGCATGGATAATGGTGAGTCATAACCCTAGGTGGCTTGTTATAAAAAAAATTGGAAAAAAAAAATTCCTTTCCTTCTTCTTCCTTTAAGGCCGTAGCCTATCCGTCCCTTTTCCTCCATTTTATTTGCTTACTTTCTTCTAAAAACTAGTGAGAACTTAGGGAGAAAACAAAAGAGTTTTGGAGAAAAAGTGTTGGTGATTGGAGCCATTTTCCTTCTCCTTCTTCCTCATCAAAACCATGCCATTGTGGGGTTCTTAAGTAAGGTTTTCTAACTTGTTTCCTTCCATTTCTTTTCTTTTATGATTAGCTAAATCAAGTAGAAAAAGATTGAAGTTTTTCTCCCCTTTTTACTCCCAAAAAACCGAACCTAGTATAAGTAAGGGAGGAAGATGATTCAAACTTTTTCTAACCTAGATCCTTGATGATTTTTTTTTGTTGTTGTTGGAGGAGTTGTTGTGAAAGTTTTGATCCAAGAGATTTTCAAAAAAGAAGTGATTATGTTGATTTAGCTGTAGATCTAGTTTTGGTCTTTGTTAAAAATGTATTTTGATGTTTTTAAGACAACAAGAACCTAATCTTGATGAAATCTTAGTATTTCAAAAAGAAGGTTGAGTCTTAGGAGAAAAAACTTTTATTTTCTATACAAACTATTATACAAACTAGTTCTTTTGCTTTTGTGTTGTTTCTTAGAAGTTGGATGTTGTAAAAGAAAAAAATTTCGGTCTTGATCTTTCCATTCCAAATCGTGGGTGTGTATGTGTGTATTGGTGATGTTCTTAACAAATTTTCCTTGCTAAAAGTGTTTGGATTCAAAGGTTTTTAAAGTATAAGTTTAGATCTTGGTTTGGATCATGAAGAAAAGTAATTTTGGTTGAATCTTTCTAGAGTTAATGTCAGTGAAGGTTTAATAGCTTTAGATCTTCACAAGAATCATGATAAAAAAAATGAGTTTGGAGTCAAAAAGCTTTGGCCTTACTCTTGTCATGTGTAGGCCGAATGTTATGTGTGTGTATAGGATGTTTTAAAATTTTTAAAGTGCTTAAAGTGGTGTAGTCTTGGAACTACAAGCTTTAAGGACTAGATTCATGAGTTTAATAAATAAATAAAAAGAAGAAAGGGTTTTATTTAGAAAAGATTTGATTTTTTTTTTTGAAGTTTAAAGTGATGATTTTTTTCTAAAACAGTTTACTATTTTAAAAACTTGATTCTCGAACCTTGTTTACCTAGTTAGAGTGTGGGTAGCAAGATGGGAATTTTAGAGTGAATTACCCTAGTTTTGGCCTAGGAGCCGTGGCCCTAATAGTGGTATTAGTGGCTTAGAGTTGTTTGTAAACCTTAATGTTTGTTGATTAAGGTTCTAGTGATCGTGTTGTGGGCGAGATCGTGATTTGTTCGTTGATGATACCAGTAGATAAGCTTGTGAGCAAAGCGCCTAAGGTCAGGGCATCTTCCAATTTATTGCTTTGAATGTGTTATGTTTTGTGTGGATGCTTGAGTTGATGATGATGTTTTCTGGAGATTTGAGATAGTGATATGTTGTGATTCCTATGTGGTTATGCTTTGATTGGTTGATTAATTGTTGTTGCTATGTTGTGAATATTGAATGTACTATGTGTATGTATGTTCAACCAACGGAGGGTAATCAGAAATTACTGAGAACAAGTGGGTGATGAACTAGGTTGTTGATATGGTTAAGTGTTTCTCGAATAAAAACCTAAGGATTTTTATTTAAAATTAATGAGACGTTCAATGTGGACTTTTCTAAAAAACCTCAATTAGTAAAGGATTAACCACTTTTTTTAAAAAGAATAAAGTGAGTGTTAGAATAACTAAAAATAATTATTTTCGAACTAACAGTGGAATTTTCAAATATCGATATTTTTCAGCTAATAAGGATTTCTAAAAGATTAAGAGGACTTCTAAGGAGTTCAAGGCGAGAATAAGAGGCGGTGATGTGGGGTTCTAAACTAAGGAAGTTTAGGACATAAACCAAACAAATCTCGGACACTCAGCGTGAGTGATCCTGTTGCATTGAACTACCAGTGGTGATGCATTTGATGCATTTCATCTAGTGTTGGACTAATGTCAAGTAATCGTGAGTGAGACAGATTTACATATGACTACTGTGTTGGGGTCATGAGGCTACATACGTATACTGTGTTGGGGGAAGTGTTGACCTGACTACTGAGTTGGTCAGTGTCATTTTTATCCCATTAGTATGGGAATATCTGGCTACTGAGTTAGGGCCAGTGTCTGGTGATCTGATTGTTGAATTACTTACTGATGGAATTTAGGGCTGATTGTTTTGAATGTTCTTATGCCATATTACTCTGTGTTTAATTATACTTTGTTACTATAATATGATCTGTGTATATATTGTTGCTATTATATGATTGTTTTGGGAAGATGACCCTTTCTATTATCGAGCATTCTCATGCATGTCACCCCCAGACGTTGGTGCAAGCTAGAGAGATGTAGTCACTCGAGGTCGGCAAGCGATGCTGAGGAGTGTAACATCCCAATTTTTGTGAAAATTATTTTACAATTCCGACTACTTGGAAATAAATCATAGAGATTGATCACCTTGATGATTTATGAAAAGTACAAAGAGCTGCTACATTTGTTGTAAACATTGTTTTAGTAATTAATTCAGATTAAGAGACAATGTAGACTTATACTGTTTTTAATATGAATTAATCTTTAAAAATGTGAAAAATTGTTGTTTGATTAAAGAAAATTATTTTATTGAATGAGAAATATTTTTCAGGATTTAATAAGTATTTTTAAGTCACAGTTTAAATTTTTGACATTGAGCTATTTTATTAATTGTTGGTTTTATATCGTATTTAAGGTGACTTTTATTTTAATAATTTTGTATTGATGCTTTTATTGTTTGAATAATATTTATTTGATAAGAGAAATTGAAATTAGTTATCGTCACTAATTTACAGTTTTTATTACGCTGCGAGAATTCTATTGAATTCTACCGTAACTAAGCTATTGGGCGAGTTGAGTTTCTAACTGAAACATGCCCAAACGTGATCCAAATTTTATAACATTTGAGATCTTAGCATTTTCCAATATTTATGATTTATTGGAATTTTTTATGGAATTTTTGGGCATCAGAAAAATATAGGGTATTTTCTACGCGCAGAACTGCATTACGGTCGCGTTTTAGCTCGTAAATCGAGAAAGCGATATTCATTGAAATACTTCTAATATTTTTAGGGAAATTTTATTTGATTAATAATTTTTGATTATAGAATAATTTATTTGATTTATTTTTGGAGTTTTTGATATAAAAACCCTAATATACGCGTAACGCTGCGCACCCGATTGAGCGAAAACGCGACGAAACGAAATATCTAGATATTTTGGGGCAAGTGGCGACTGAGATAAGGGCTAGAGGAGCTGAACATCATCCTTTAGAACCTTACTTGACAAGTGTTGCAAGATGATTGGTTAAGTTGTAATTGTAGTTAGTTTGTAACTAGTTTGGTTAGTTTCCTAACTAAATGAACAAATTCATTCCATCCTTGTCCCCAAAATTTTCGTGGCTCCCTAGCTGAACTAGACTTAATTCTTTCACTTCTTCCATTGTTGGAAGGCTTGGAAAAAAATTCTAGAAAGAGAAAGTTGATTTAGGTGCTTAATCTTGTGATTTTGGAAGCTAAATCCTAATCCTTTCTCCTTCCTTCTTGTTCAATCATCTCCATCATTGTGGTAAGCTTATTTTCCTTTTCTTCATGGCTGCCATGGTTGGGTTTTCATGGTATTAGTGTTGTTCCTCATGATTTTAGTGTTGATTCTTGAAGGAAATTGGTTTTTAAGCTTACAACTTTCAATCCTTGTTCTTAATCCTTGATCCATCATCTCAAATCTTGTTGGTAAGTGTTCTTAATCACTTTCCTCTTCTCATGGCTTTCATGGATGAGATCTCAATGATTTTGGAGTTGTTTTGCTTAGAATTTGTTAAATCTTGATGTATTAGCTTGTATATTTCATAGATCCTTCATTTTCCACCTAGATTAAGCTTGTTCTTGATGTTGAACATTTGAAACCCTAACTCTTGATTTCTGGCCGAACCTAGGGGCTGTTAGGGGGGCTTGATCTTGACTTGTTTTTGTGGTTTTGGAGTTGGTTCTTGGAGGGTTTTGAGTAGTATGTTTGCAACTAGTCTTTTATGCATGTTTTACAAAGTTTTGAGAAATTAATTTGGTTAATTTTTGGGGCTGGAACCGTGGCTTATTTGTATGGTTTTGATAATGTTTTAATTTGTTTTTAAAGTGTGTTAAGTGTTGAAGAAGTTGGTTTTTGATTAGGACTTTAAATCTATAAGGATTTTTAAGTTTAAAGCTTTGGAAATGGTTTAAAACAAAATAAATTTGGGGCTGTTTTGAGATTGCAAAATCAGTGGCTTATGAACATTATTTGGGTGAGTTTTAACTTAGTTTTAATTGTATTAAAGTGGCAAAGAAGTTGTCTTATGATAAGAGTTTCGATCAAGCAAAGTTTGTAAGATTTTAATGTTTAAATATTTGGAAACTTGGAGTTGTTTTTGGAAGCTTGAAACCGTGGGCCTTATGGTGTTTTGGAACATGATATTTAATTTGTTTTAGGCCAAAAATAGTTGTAAAAGTGGTTGATGATTTGATTTAGCAAAGCTTTTCAAAGAAACATGATTTTGGGAAAAGATTTGGGTTATGTTTCAAGAATTGTTTTGGACTTGTAATAAAATTGTTTCTAAAATTTTGTGACATGTTTTAGTGTTTTAAAAAGTGATTCAAAGTTGGCAAAACACTATTCATTTGGTAAAAACACTATTCCAATTGGTAAATTTTGGTTTAGGTATTTTCTAAGTGTGTAGAATTAGTAAAAGTTTGAAAACTTGCATGACTTGAACTTGTATCATGTTATGTTACTAGATGTGAACCATATGGGATTAAGTGAGTAATTCTTAGGCCTTTTAGGGACCTAAAACCATGGCTGTCCTGGGGGTCTAGGATTTGTATTTTTTGGGTCTAATTGTATTAAGTTTGTGTTGTTAAGGTTTGTGCATAAGGTACGTGCGAGGTGTAACTTGACGATAGTTTCGAATTACCTAGCGTGGATTGTTAAAGCGCCCAAGGTAAGGGAAATTCTTATATAACGAGTTTGGGCTTTTCGCCTTGTGTGTTGGTTGGTTTGTTGTTTGGTTAAATTGTGTGGTAGTACTTGTAGTATTACTATGTGTTGTTGAGATGTTGTAGCATGAATTATTGTGTATTGATTTGGCCCTGTGTGGCAAGACTGAACAGTATTGTGTGACTTAAATCATGTTTGATTGATTTGATTGGACTTGAAATTGGGGAAAGTATGTAGCAGGTTGTAGCTTACTGAATTGTTATGTGTTGTATGAAATGTTGTAGCATGTTCTTGGCCCTGCGTGGCATTATGAATTGTGTTGTTTTCCTTGAATCATGTTGGATTTAAATGGAACTTGATATTGATTGGAATATGCAAGATATTGTTGATGATAATGGATTAATTAATAATGCGTTGATCGACTGTTATTGGTTTGACGACTCACAACGGTAAGTCTGATGTAATTCCATGAGCCGAGAAATGTTTTCATGGTAAACTAAAGGTATCTTCTAAAATAAGTCAGGTACAAACACGCTTTATGGATCAGAGGGTTAGAAGTTGTTTAAGAGGTTCTTTTAAAAAGAAAACATTGTAAATTTTGAAAACGGTTGAGTTAAGTAATGTGTTTGAGAATTATCCTAGCATATTATTTAGCACAACTAGGGTTTCAACGACCTAGAGCTAAAAAGTATTTTCAAATACATAGGAGTGATACAAGAACTGAGAAAGAGATTTCAAATATCGAGATTACGAAAGAATAAAATATAGGGAACTGATCAATGCATTTTAATACATCTTTTATAGCTTTGCACTTAGTGTTCTTCATTGTGTGTTTTTCCCAACAACTACTTTTTAACATGGTTTTATATCTTTGGGTCTTGATTGGGCTTTAGAGAAATTATTTGCTAATTTTCGGATTTTGTTACATCTTGACCCATGTCGCTTCTAAAGGCCATAACTTGGGCTATACATGTCCGATTTCAGTGCTCTTTGTGGCGTTGGAAAGCTAAGAAGCAGAGCTACAATTCTTATGCTGGCACCGAAGCCCAGTTCTACCATTTTGAAGGTCGAAAATCCACTTTACTGCTGCAGGCGAGGTTCACTACGAGTTTTGGATAAATTACTCATGTGATTAGTTGTTATTGGGCTAATTAATCTCTTTTGGGCCCTTCTCTTTGGTCATAAACTTCAGGTTACCTAGGTTAACCTAAGGAGACATTATAAATAGGATTTTTAGAGTCTTAGGATTTACCTTTTGATTACTTTTGAATATTTTACCGTTTTTTAGTCTTAGCAATCTTTTCTCCTTCTCCCCTTCTTAATTTCGTTTTTGTCAAATCCTTCTATGGAAGGCTAAGACCTTAGATTAATTCACTAGTTAGGGAGTTTTTATAAGGATCTTGAGGTTTGATTATTATTGTTAATTTCGATTTTTGTGTTTCTATTTCTTTTCCTTTTCATCTTTCATCTATTTGATTTCTGTTTGCAAATTCGTTTTGGGTATTGATGTTTAATCATATCAACTTCATTTTTGCTCTCTGATTTGAGATTATTTGAATTAAATTGAACGCTTGCTTTAGTTTATTTCGAATAGAGATTATTATGATCTATAACGCTTAGTTGTAGGTTTGATTGAATTCGGTTATTAGATTAATTGTGTTCTTGTGACGCTTATTCCTTGTTCATGATTAATTGAATTCTGTGATGCTTAATCCAGTAGGAATTCTTATAGAATTAATTGACGCTTGATTGGTTAATTTTATGGTCAAACAAGAATAGAATCACGAAATAGAATAATCATTTGAAACCCGTGATAGATCCAAGTATTAATTACCTTGAACCAGTGGATTAGTCGTTTTTATATATTGATATTTGCATCTTTTATAACCTGTTTCTTGAATCGAAATCCCCCCAACTTTATTTCTTTGCGTGTTCTTGTTATTGGTTATTGTTAATTAGAGATCCCTGTGAGACGACCAAGATTAACTGCCTTGTTACTACATTCTTATTTTATTTATTTTGACCCGTGCGCGACAGCGGATCAAATTGGCGCCGTTGCCGGGGATCTCTGATCAATAATTGCCAATTCAAGGACCGTACTAACATCTCTAACAATTGGTTTTGTGTTTTTGGTTGTGTTTCAGGTCTTAACATCGGATTTGGCATTGATTAGTAAAAAATATCGGTAAAAATCGGTTTTCGATCAACTTGCTTGGATTGCTCCGAAATTTGGCCAGAAAATCCGAAACAAATCAAGGATCCAAAGTCCCATATCAGGGACTGATATAGGGAGTAGAGGCTAAAAATCCAAAATTCCATCGTTTAGACCACTTTTTTATTTATTTTATTTTTTCTTTTTTTCAAAAAATCCAAAAAAAAAATAGTGTAATCTTTATTTGATTTTTAGAGATTTTTGGTACTGTTTTTTGATTTTTTTTAGATTTTATTTGATAGGGTTTCTCGATTTCTTTAGTGTTTTAGCAATTAGGACATTGTTGGTATTTTCTGATTTGTTAGTTTATGATCCATGACTAGTAATAACATAGGTAGAGATCATATAGGTGATAGTGATAGTTATAGCTTATTTAGTCATACTCTCTTTGATTCTAATTTTGATTCTGATTTTGATTCTGATACAATGGCTACTAGAACATTACGGGAACTTACTGCACCTGATGTCACTTATAATGATTTATGCATTGAATACCCTGATGTTGAGGTGCCTTTTGAGCTTAAATTTGGCTTAATACATTTGCTTCCTAAGTTTCATGGTCTTGCAGGTGAAGATCCTCACAAACATCTTAAGGAGTTCCATATTGTATGCTCCACCATGAAACCTCAAGGTGTCCCAGAAGACCACATCAAGCTGAGGGCTTTCCCATTCTCATTGCAAGACACTGCCAAGGACTGGTTGTACTACCTTCAACCAGGTTCTGTGACAAGCTGGAATGAATTGAAGAAGTTGTTTATGGAGAAATTCTTCCCTGCCTCTAGAGTTGCTTCGATCAGAAAGGAAATATGTGGCATCAGGCAGATTGCGAATGAATCTTTGCATGAATACTGGGAGAGATTCAAAAAGTTGTGTGCAAGCTGCCCTCACCATCAGATTTCTGAACAGCTGCTCATCCAGTATTTTTATGAAGGCTTGCTACCTATGGACCGAAACATAATGGATGCTGCTAGCAGAGGAGCACTTGTGGATAAAACCCCAGCAGATGCAAGAAGCCTGATTGAGAACATGTCCATTAATTCTCAGCAGTTCACTACCAGAAACAATTCAGTGGTGCTGACAAAATGAGTCAATGAGATCCAGGCTGCTGAACACAAGAACTTAGAGACCAGGCTTGATAAACTTGTTTCATTGGTGGAAAAGTTAGCTGTAACTAAAACTCAGGCAACGAGAGTTTATGGTATTTGCACCTCTGCAGAGTACCCTACAGAAGCATGTCCTACATTGCAGGATAGTGACAATGCTAATACTCCTCAGGCCTATGCAACAATTATATTCAATGACAGGCCCCAGCCCAATTATGATCTGTCTTCCAATAGGTACAACCCCAATTGGAGAAACCATCCAAACCTGATATGGGGAGATGCCTCTACACAGCAGCCCAGGTCGCAACCTGCCCCACTGCTAGCCCAGCAGAATTCTAAACCTTCATTGAAAGACCTTGTTAAACAGATGGCAGTCCAGAATCTCCAATTCCAACAGTGAACAGATTCAACCATTCAGAATTTGGAGGCAAAAATTGGACAGCTAGCAACTTCCATTAATCAGATACATTCCCAGGGGTCGGACAAACTGCTTGCCCATCCAGTACCAAATCCAAATGTCAGTGCAAATGTCAGTGCAATTACTCTCAGGTCTGGCAAAGCTGTTGACACTCTAGAACCTCCTCCAGCAGAAAATGCAAGTGGCAGCAGCAGAAAAAAAGATAAGCCGCCTTCTGCACCTACCTCTACTGATGATGATGATGCACAGCCTATACCACTTCCCTTTCCCCAAAGGGCTGTGATAACTAAGAAGATGGATGAGGCAGACAAAGATAAGGAAATCTTGGACACATTTAGGAAGGTTGAAGTTAATATACCTCTCCTTGAGGCGATTAAGTAGATTCCAAGATATGCTAAGTTCCTTAAAGAGCTATGCACACACAAAAGGGGCGAAGGCTGAAGGGAAATGAAAATGTCAACATGAGTCGCAATGTTTCTGCACTCATGCAACCCATGATGCCCAAAAAGTGCAAGGATCTAGGAATTTTTACTATTTCGGGTACCATAGGCGAGAGTAAATTTGAAAATGCCATGCTGGATTTAGGTGCCTCCATTAATGTGATGCCTACATCCATCTTTAACTCTCTGGCTCTTGGACCCTTGCAGAGTACAGGTGTTGTTATTCAGTTGGCAAACAGGAGCAATGCTCACCCTGCTGGACTTGTGGAGGATGTGCTTGTTAAAGTTAATGACTTGATTTTTCCTGCAGATTTTTACATTCTGGACATGGAGGGAGAGACACAATCCAGCAGAGCACCTATCATCCTAGGCAGACCATTCCTCTGACAAAGAAGAACCAAGATTGATGTCCATGCCGAACACTCTCCATGGAATTTGGGGATAGCATAGTTAAATTTAACATCTTTAATCTTTGTTGAAGCATCCCATGGAAGAGCCTTCTCTTTTTCAAATAGAAGTACTTGCTGACTTAGTTGAAGATACTCATTCTGATGTTACAAATTGCATGGTTGTGCCTGTTAATGTTACAAATGATGTTGTTACACTGCAAGCTTCTGATGTAACTCCATCCACCAAGATACTTCCCTCCATTGAGCAGAAAAAGGATGTTGTGAAGAAGAAGAAAATCAAACACTTCCATGAGTTCCATTCTCGCCTTAAAATCATGGCGGGTAAGCTTCGATCCAAGTGGATTGGCCCTTTTGTTGCAACTAGCACTTTTCCTTATGATGCAAAGGGAATAAAAAGTGAAGCCACCAGTAAAGTCTTCAAAGACAATGGACACCGCCTCAAGCTTTTCCATGAGAGCCCCGCACTTGAAGAGGAGACTGTAGAAGAGCTCCACTTGAAAAAGCCACCTTAAAGAGGGAGTTTTCTTTCCTCCCCCTTACTCTTATTTTATGCTTGTTGTTTTCATTGAGGACAATGTTTGATTTAAGTGTGAGGGGGATCTTTTAGCGTAGTTTTGTTTTCGTTTTTTTGTTTTGAGTTTTTTTTTATTTCAAAAAAAAAAGAAATTTGCATGCCTTTTCATTGGATTTCTTGGTTTGTATGAGTTGGGAGTGATTTCACTATTCTAGGACTATAGATCTTGTGGTATGATATGGATGACTTCGTTGCATTCTTAGTATGATAAGTTGGATTTGAATACTAAATTGTGCATCATTTGTGATAGATCATTGTCCTTGGTGAAATTTGGGCCTTATAATGGATGGAATACATTTTTCCCATTCTCTTTCTTTCTTGTGTGATTTCACTCACGATTGTTGGTTACTCTAGAACTTGACTTGACTCTTGTTGAAACTCTTGTTCACATGCATGCATTGAAATGATCTAGGCAATTTTTGTTCTTTTTAGCCACTAGCCAAATAAGCCTGCCTACCATGCAATTATCTCTTTGTTTAGCCCCTTTGAGCCTATTTATCCCATTCTTTGTTTTATAGCTCATTACAAGCCTAAAAGTGAAAAACCATGATATGACCCAATCTTAGGGGATAAAGGAGCTTTGAAAAAAAAATGAGAATAAATTTTACATAAGTGTGGGGGGGCTCAAAAATGTGGTAGTGATAGAATATCTAATGTAATGTTGTGCTTCATTGGGATTTTGGCAAGTTTAAAAAAAAAAATATAGTGGAGCACAACATTTGGTAAAAAAAAAAAAAAAGAGAAAAGAAAAAGAAGAAAAGTGTGAAAGTGGAAAATGGATTGAAATTTGATTAAATTTCCCCCCATGATAATTTGGCAAGTGTTTTCCATTGCTCCTCTATCCTCTTTGATTTTATAGCCTAGTTACCCTTTCAATTATCCCACCTTGACCTTAGCCCCATTATAACCTTAATAAAGACCTTTTGATCTTTGTGTGCATGTGTTTCAAGTATGGATGTTAGAGTCTTGTCAAGCCTATGGTAGTGCTAGCTTTCATGATGTGATTTGAGTGTAAACATTAGCCTAGACACTTGAGAGTTTGAGAGAAATATTTTTCTGTGAGGATTCTATCACTTTTGACGCATTCCTTGGTTATTCTATCCTCTTGTTTGCTTTGAAAGTAATAAGATGTTGTTCATGATTGCCATGAGTCCTCGAAACCTTGAATGAGCATTTTGCTTGCCACTATGCATCATTGGGATTCATTGGAAATGCATCTTTGCTTTGTTTTGACCATGAGTTTTGCTCGGAGTACAAAAGCTTAAGTGTGGGGAAATTTGATCAATGCATTTTAATGCATCTTTTATAGCTTTGCACTTGGTGTTCTTAATTGTGTGTTTTTCCCAACAACTACTTTTTAACATGGTTTTATATCTTTGGGTCTTGATTGGGCTTTAGTGGAATTATTTGCTAATTTTTGGATTTTGTTACATCCTGACCCATGTCGGTTCTACAGGTCATAACTTGGGATATACTTGTCTGATTTCAGTGCTCTTTGTGGCATTGGAAAGCTAAGAAGCAGAGCTACAATTCTTATGTTGGCACCGAAGCCCAGTTCTACCGTTTTGAAGGTCGAAAATCCACTTTACTGCTGCAGGCGAGGTTCACTGCGAGTTTTGGATAAATTACTCATGTGATTAGTTGTTATTGGGCTAATTAATCTCTTTTGGGCCCTTCTCTTTGGTCATAAACTTCAGGTTACCTAGGTTAACCTAAGGAGACATTATAAATAGGATTTTTAGAGTCTTAGGATTTACCTTTTGATTACTTTTGAATATTTTGCCGTTTTTTAGTTTTAGCAATCTTTTCTCCTTCTCCCCTTCTTAATTTCATTTTTGTCAAATCCTTCTATGGAAGGCTAAGACCTTAGATTAATTCACTGGTTAGGGAGTTTTTATAAGGATCTTGAGGTTTGATTATTATTGTTAATTTCGAATTTTGTGTTTCTATTTCTTTTCCTTTTGATCTTTCATCTCTTTGATTTCTGTTTCCAAATTCGTTTTGGGTATTGATGTTTAATCATATCAACTTCATTTTTGCTCTCTGATTTGAGATTATTTGAATTAAATTGAACGCTTGCTTTAGTTTATTTCGAATAGAGATTATTAGGATCTATAACGCTTAGTTGTAGGTTTGATTGAATTCGGTTATTAGATTAATTGTGTTCTTGTGACGCTTATTCCTTGTTCATGATTAATTGAATTCTGTGATGCTTAATCCAGTAGGAATTCTTATAGAATTAATTGACGATTGATTGGTTAATTTTATGGTCAAACAAGAATAGAATCACGAAATAGAATAATCATTTGAAACCCGTGATAGATCCAAGTATTAATTACCTTGAACCAGTGGATTAATCGTTTTTATATATTGATATTTTCATCTTTTATAACCTGTTTCTTGAATCAAAATCCCCCCAACTTTATTTCTTTACGTGTTCTTGTTATTGGTTATTGTTAATTAGAGATCCCTGTGAGACGACCAAGGTTAACTGCCTTGTTACTACATTCTTATTTTATTTATTTTGACCCGTGCGCGACAGCGGATCAGGAACCTAGTGTTCCTATTGAGCATATGGGCCATGTGTCCTGTGCTGGGACATAATGTCCTGCTTGCGTGCGTATTTTCTTGATTAAGGATTGGACCTAATGTTTCGTATGTCGTGCCTAGTAACTCAACCTAAAAATTAAGCCTAGTGTTTCGTATTACGTGCCTAGAGTTTTGATCTAAGATTAAGATTAGCGTTCCGCAGTTGAACACCTGGACCTAGTGTCCTGTGTTTGAACTCTAAGGGGTTTTTCTCATTATCTCAGTTCACTACGTGATGAAGAATACCTAGGCATTACTTGAGTAGTATGGGATGCTCATTGTAGTGCTTAAACTTTGAGTTCCCTCCACCTTTTTGAATGTGAAACATAGTTGAAGTTTGTCGATCCGTATTGATTAATTAAAACATTACTCGGGCGCTCCCTACAGTGAGCATGCCATATTGATGAATTTGTTTAGATGACCATTGAGCATCGACACTCGAAGCGTTTGAATTGTCTTAAAGAATTCAAAAGAAAAGTTGTCATTACACTTGGAGCGTTTGATTGGTCTTAAAGACTTCAAAAGACGAGTTGTCACTGCATTGCCTAATGTATGGCAAGCCTAAATTGAGGCAAGCCTAATGTGTGGCTATCTTGTTCGGACATTGGGAAATGAATTCCTCGTCATACTGCTGACCTATTAAGGCTGCAGGTGTATACACAAACTAGTCATACTGCATTGACATGCATAGCTAACCACATTTATGATATGTGATGACTTGATCGTTGATCTGTTGATAGAATTGTTGTTCACATGCAATTATTGGATATTGTGGTGACTTGATTGTTGATTCATTTGGTTGATTTGTTTGCTCACATGCAATTATTTGATATTGTGGTGACTTGATTGTTGATCTGCTGGTTGAGTTGTCTGCTCACATGCAATGCTTGATATACCATGATGATGAGTGCAGTCTATTAAGTATATATATGTATATAAAAGCATGTTGTTGTATTATATATGTATACATTGCTTGCATGCGACATAGCCTATGATAAACTCGTGGACAAAGAATTTACCCTTGCACTGTTGTTGGATTGGATATCCCTATGGATGTCACTTCCAGATGGAGCTCCATAACTGCTGCAGTTTCGTCTTTCCAAGAGCGTTAAAGATCAAGCCAGTGGGGGAATATTCCTCTGAATATTTCATGTTTTGATCTTGCTGAACTGTTTCTCAGTAAGAGTTATAGTTGTTGGCCAGCTTAGCTTAGGATTTTGTCTTTGTTGTTTTGTGACTACTCTATTTCAGAAAACCTCGCCTCAGTGCAAAACGATTATGTTATGCTTTATGTTATGAGAAGTATTGATTGTGATGCGTTATACTCTAATATTTATGAAAGAATGATTTTGCATTATTTTGAAAATTGCAGTACTCTTTATGTCTTATTTTTTAAAAGGGTTTCAAAGGGAAAAAAAGAAAAAAAAATTACTCCTAGTTTCCATTGCAAAAGACAGAAGAGTACTCTTTATTGAAAGCATACAAGCATTAAATGTTTTCAGCATTAGATTGGGTTGCACAGCAGCGCTCCAAAAACGGTGTGTTACAAGGAGGACTCCATCCGCATGTTCCTTTTGATTTATGGTTTATTAAACCTATTGCAGAACATAGCAAGCGTTGTAGGGCTGACCAGCTATAGGTGTCTCTAATGTATTCTTTTTGGGTTGTATTATGCATTTTGTATTTTCAAAAACCCTGGATCGCCTTCGTGCGAATGTTTATAAATATATGTGTGTGTGTGTGTCTATATATATATTCAGTTGCATGGTTATTGTATTGTTAGCTGCACATCATGTTTCGAAAAACGCTGGGATACTCTGATTGCTATTTTGAAAAAGGTTTAAAAAGAAAAAATAATAGACCCACATTTTTGTGAAAACCATGCAAGGGGAGTATTTTCACTAAAAGCATTATAACATTTAGAGGTTGTATTAGATCAGTAGCGCTCCGAAAATCGGGGTGTTACACTGTCAAACTTCTGTCTTCTCGTTGTCACTACGCAAGCCACGAAAAATTGCCAAATTTCACCCTTCCACTCGAAATCAGCCAGTGAATCAATTTTTGGCCTTATCTCAGTTATCTGAGACCAAAACCGTGCAGTATTTTCATCAGGGGCGAACTGTGTTTTGGCGACTCCTACCAAAGGTGTTGGTAGAGCTCTAAAAGCCAAAAAGTTAAATCCTCGGTTCATCGGTCCTTTCCAAATCCTCAGTCGAGTTGGTCCTGTTGCTTACCAAATTGCTTTGCCTCCATCTTTGTCAAATCTACATAATCTCTATCATGTGTCTCAGCTCAAAAAGTGTATTCCTGATCCATTCCAGCCTTCGGATCCTGAATCAGTGCAACTTAGATTAGATTTGACATATCAATCTATGCCGGTTCAAGTAGTGGACCACAATTTTAAGACGCTCAGGAATAAGACCATTCCTCTGTTTAAGATCATCTGGGAAGGGTCTACTCTTGAAGAAGTCACATAGGAACTAGAGGAGAAAATGCGAGACAAGTATCCCAACTTGTTTGAATAGGTAAGTATCACTACAAAAAAACACGGGATTACCGACGGCCTAAAGCCGTCGGTAAGCTATAAAAGCCGTCGGTAACCCAATTTTACCGACGGATAACCGACGGCCTAAAACCCGTCGGAAATATGGTCGTCGCAAAGGATTATCGACGGACTCTTCTTTGCCGTCGGTAATACCGACGGTTATACCCGTCGGTAAATGACGTCGATTACCGACGGGCAAAGCCGTTTTATACTAATACCGACTGTTACACCCGTCGGTAAATGACGTCGACACGACGGCAAAGCCGTCGTTAAATTTCCGACGGACGTGACCGTCGATCAATCTGAAAGCGTTCCGACGGCTTAGGCCGCTTGCAGAATCAATTTTTTTAAATAAATTTTATTAATATATTAATTTTAATTAATAACCAAATTAATTTTATTCTTTAATTAATTTAATTATTTATTTGTTTAATTATAAAAATAATTTACTCTCATATTAAAAATATTTATTTATTAATTTAATTAAAAATTACTTGTAATTTAATTTAATTTAATTATTAATTGATTTTCCATATATAAAAATGTGATAACGTAAACTAAAAAGCAAATTAAAAAAGAAAACATAATAAATAAAAAAATTCAACGAATAAAAATCGCATTACCTAATATCCAAAGCGAAAAAGTGATATCCAAAAATATGAAACAATATAAGTACAAATAGAACTAATAGTCCTGGTACTCGATCATGATCGAGATCCTCTACATCATCGGATCATCGACATGACCATGAGTACGCCGGAGGCGAGGCGGAGGCGAGGCGAGGCCGAGGCCGAGGCGAGTAAAGGTGGCCGGCGAGCCTAGCAATCGTACATCCGCTCTGTCGCCGCGCCAAAGACCGAGTCAAAAGCTCTGCCTTTGGGCCACGGTCCGCTTCAACTCGACTATCTCCTGGTCATCCGCGGCGAGCGACCGGTGGCGGCACTACTACTCGACGACTCTCCGGTGTGGCGGCGGGCCCCTTTGTAGTTCTTTGGCAAGGTCGCCAGCACCATATAGGCGGCCCTTCTTCTTTCCGCCAACCACTTCTGCCCAAACCCTCAGCGGTGTAGATAGATCGTCAGGGCTCTGAGATGGAGAACATGATGAGCTCTGAGATCTAAGCTGAGACATCCTCGCCTCAAACTCCTCCTGTTAAACAAACAAATAAATCAAATCTTTTTTTTTTAACAAAACAATATAAACATTATTAAAAAAATATTTATTATATTTTATAATTACCTGAGTCCGCCTCGAACGCTCATCAACGAAATCACCAGTACTCCTCTTCGTATGAGTTGCAAGATGAAGCTCGTGCAACTGAACTTCTCTCCCCAACCTCCTCGACTGAGATTGTATTAATAAAAAAATTTAAATAAATAATAATAATAATAATAATAATAATAAAATAATAATAATAACAATTTTATAACACGTACAAGTCTAACTGCGTGCTGCGCCTGACTGACACTGCCTCCAGTGTGCAAGCTGCCACCCTTCTCAGAGGCCCTATTCTTCTTGGCCTTCGCGCTGGTCGCCTGGAACTCAGGGGAGTTCCAGTGCGCTACCAGCTGCTGCCAGAGCTCGTCCCCTATCCAACTGGGCTGGCGATCCCTGATGCGGGCATCTCGAAGCATGTCAGAAAGGCGGTGGGAGGCCTTCATATGAAAATTCTTCTCCATCAGCTCCTCATCTTTTTCCTCCCAAGCAACCCTCGTCTGTATCAATATAAGACATTATTAAACATAATTGAAATTTACAAAAATAAAATAATATGCAATAAAATAAAAATTGCAGCTTACTCTGAAAGAATTAAACATATGGTCCCGCTCAAAATCCTTCAGTGTCCCCCAGGTGGGCCAAAACTCCTGGTAATTCTCCTCAATTGTTGCTGTGATAGCTAACGCAGCAGGCTTTGAGGGAAGAAACCTGAACAATAAAAACATGTTAAATAAAAAAAATATATATATATATATACATGTAAATTATTAATAACTCGAAAAAATTGCAAATACTTACCCTCTGCGGATGGCACGATAAGAACCGAGCCATCATACAACATCTCAAGAGTGTCGGGCTCTGGCCCTCCCCTGCTCAAGAACCTCCTCTGCTGAACCTCCTGCTTCCTCCTCGTCACACCCAACATCGGTGTCATCAGGTGTATGGCCCGTGATTATAATCATGGTCGGACTGATGAGCATCGACCCACCGGATCGTGCACAACATGGGAACTCGAGCGCCATGTGGTCGCTGGAACCCCGGGTGGGGATCATGTCAATGTGAGGCAAAGGTGCCGAACGTGTCCCAGTCCTGTGTCGCTGGTGTCGAATGTGCCTGAGTGCGTGTAGGTGGTGCGAGAAAGGCCGTCTAGGTGCAGAGGTGTATCAGTCGTCTCGGCGTAGATGTACTAGGACGGCGTGTAGATGACAACGTCGAAAACCCGATGAGGTCACGCCTAATGATGGTCGGCCTCGACGACAAGGGGTCGAGGGCGATCCTCTTCCCCTTCCATTTACCACCACCGGGTGGTGCAGAAGTCTGCTCCTGAACACTCCCGATGCCATATCTGTCTATAGAGCAATTGAATAATAACTTGTCATGAAATATTATATTTAAACATAACAATATTACAAATGAATTCCATAAAAATAAACAAGTTATGAAAATAATCGACAAATTAAAATATATTGTTACACATTAATTTCTCAAATTGTAAAAAGTTAAACAATTTCAATCGCCCATTCTCGCCCACTCAATTTCGGCATCGTCTTCGAGATCCTGATGGTTCTCGCCACTTCTTCATTTAATTCCTCATCCCCATCTACATCTTCATATGTGATTGGATTGTCACGTAGTCGAGTAATGGGTTCCACTTCATTTACTACATTGACATGAGACATCTCATCCACTTGATAAGCCACTTCTTCCTCTGTATCATCCGCTTCAATGCGACCCGAGTGGTTTTATCTTTATTGCGACACACCAACCTTGTTTGTCCCTTCGAGTTGATGGATAAGGGACATAATACACTTGTCTTACATGTTGTGCCATGATAAGCGGATCAAACATTTGGTATCTTACGCTCATGTGTATGTCAACAATGATATATTTTCGATCCAATCTTGTGCCTCTATTTGACTGGATCAAACCAATTACAATAAAATAACACTATTTTTTAGTATAGTCTAAAGTATTGTACGTCGGTTCATATATATGTTGAATCACGCCAGTAAAGTCATCTTCACCTCCATCTGTGGCACCTTTACATAAACCCCGCCGTTAATCGCTTTTTTTCCCCTCTGTTTTTGGTGGGTTTGGAATTTGTATCCATTTACAAAGAATGTGTGCCATTCTTTTACACGTGATTTAGGACCATGAGATAAATTTCTCAAGTGTTGGATTTTAGGGGATTCTGCCTCGCTATACACCTGTGTACACACCATGTGCAAACAAATTATGGTTCCTATTTTCAAACAATATTTTTGTATTTTCAAACAATAAATAATAATAATAATATATATATGACGACTCAAAAAACATACCTGGTTCCTAAACCACGTTGGGAAATATTCATGAATATAGGCAGAAGAGTCTTGTACGCTTGTGGGCTTAGTTAACAAGAATGCCCTGACCAAGTCATTATCAAACAAATGATCAAGAGCAATTGTGGATTAAAGAAATTGAAAGTGGTCAAAATGATACATACGTTAGATACGGTGATACTTCTGCACAGTTGATCAACACGTGAACGTGGGCTGACTTCCACACTTCGCCCGTTATCCAATTATCCACCTCCTTTCCACCATGACTAGGAAGGCAAAATCTTGATAAAGGCAAGCGGGTGTCTTTCACTTTCAATTTCTACTGTTCCTACTATTTGTTGGTGTCAACATGAAGTTCGTAAAATAATGGGAACAGAAATGGATTGTCTCACGGTGTAAGTAAGTTGCACAAATAGATCCTTCAACCCTGGCCTTATTTTTCACCGACCGTTTTGAGTCACCCATAAATCTACAAAATAACAACGTTGATGATAAAATTTGATACATTTAACCCTTCAAATAAATATTTATTTTAGAGAATACTTTATTATAGTACCTTTCGAATGGATACATCCATCTGTATTGAACCGGTCCACCAAGCCTAGCTTCATGTGCAAGATGCACTGCTAGATGCTCCATAGAATCAAAGAAAGCAGGGGAAATATTCTCTCCAACTTACAAAGAATGATCGTATGTTCTGCTCCATCCTTATGAGATCATCCTCTCTCAATGTCGCAGAACACAAATCTTTAAAGAATTGGCCGAGTTCGGTCGGATGGATTTAAAATATTTGACGCAAGGAACTAAATGCAATAGGAAGTAAACACTCCATGAATACATGACAATCATGGCTTTTCATCCCAATCATGGTTCCTTTGTTCACATCGGCACATCTTGCCAAATTAGAAGAATAACCATCGGCATCAAGTTCTTTTATCCACCGATGATCGACTTGGCTTCCTCAAAGAAGCTTAAAGAGTAACAGGCTTTGGGTTTCGTGGTCTTCCCATCCGACCGATTAAATCAAATGCAAGTCCTTTCGCCTCTGATAAAGTGGTAAGTCTAGTCTGGCCTTCTCATTGTCTTTTGTTTTTCCTCTGACGTTCATCACTGTGAGAAAAACATTGTCAAAAAAGTTCTTCTCAATGTGCATAACATCAAGGTTGTGTCTCAATAAATTATCTCTCCAGTATGGCAGATCCCAAAATACTTCTTTTTGTCCAATTATGCCATTGTCCATATCCTTCAAATCGATCCAATTTGCCAAAATCTGATTTTGGGCGATTCCATAACCCTTTCCCAGATCTGTTCTGGTGTCAACCTTGGGGGCGGGCCATCTAATTCAACTTCCCCCTTCTTGAAAGCGTTCTTATTCCGTCTAAATGCATGATCATCGGGTAAAAACCTGCGATGTGAGTCAAACCAAGAACTCTTCCCCCCAAATTTCAAGGTAAAGGCCTTTGTATGCTCCATGCAATGCGGACATGCCATTTTACCATGAGTACCCCAACCAGACAACATGCCATATGCAGGGAAGTCATTAATGGTCCACATCAGTAACGCCTCATTGTAAAATTCCTCTTTCGTGCAACATCGTGACGTCACAACACCATTCCACAACCTTTTGAGATCGTCGATAAGAGGCTCTAAATAGATGTCAATACCATCTGTCGGATTATCTGGACCCGGTATAACACAAGTCAAGAACATATAAGGCTTAGACATGCACATTTCGGGAGGAAGATTGTATGGGGTAACGATAACTGGCCAGCAAGAATAAGGTTTCGCCGTGGATTGAACATACGGGGTAAAACCATCAGAGCATAAGCCAAGTCGTACATTACGTGGATCTGCTGCAAAATCAGGATGCACACGATCAAAGTGCTTCCAAGCTTCACCATCAGAAGGGTGGCGCAACATACCTGTAGTGCTTTTATTCTCATAGTGCCATGTCATTTTGTCTGCGATGCGTGGTGATGCAAACATTCTCTGCGACCTTGGAATAATTGGCAAATAAAACATTGCCTTCACTGGAACTAGTTTTTGTCTACCCGTCCGATTATTAGTATGTGACATATACCTAGGCTCACCACAAAATTTGCATTCAACTAGCGCACCATCGTTTTTACCAAATTCATTGTCGTAATACAACATACACCCTCTCACACAACAATCAATCCTTTTAGATTCCAGCCCCAACTTGGACACTAAGCTTTTAGCCTCGTAATAACTTTTTGGCAAACCATCTCTGATAGGTGATGAGTCCAACATCATTTTCGTTACGAGATCCAAGCACACTTCGGTAGCACCACAGTTGGACTTAAGAGCTAAGAGCCTCACACACATTGATAACTTAGAGTCTGTAGACCCATCAAACAACGGCTTGTTTGTTTCTAACAATAGATTATAAAATTTTTGTCTTTGTCTCATTTGGAAGTTCATCTGTGTCATCATCTTTGTTGCTCCTCGAATAACACGTTCACCCCCAAGGCATCACAAACCATATCTTTGCATCAATTCAATCTGCTCACCGCATCCGAGATCTACGTGTCGCCAAGCACCTTCGCACTATCACCAACCCCTAAATCAACGTGAGGCAACTTTTTCACCATGTGTAGTCCAAATCCGAGTAATTAAGCCTAAATCCAACTGAATACAGGTGGTGCGTGACCTCACTTGGGCTCTTAATCCTTCTGCAATCGCAATTAAAGCACGGACATCTAATCCCTCCACTAGTTTTGAAATCTTTATGTCTTTGTTGCGACTTGGACAAAATCGCAACCCAGTATAAAAATCTGGTTTCAAACCCCTCTCCCCGGATACAACCTATCGTACATCCAACTACGACTCGAAAGAAAATATTCCATCTTCTGCATGTCAAAAAAAATGACAATTTCAGCAGCACGACGTTCTTACAACCGCTCTCTTTCTTTAAATGGTATGACCCTATCCCATTCGAGAAAAAACTTTTTGAACTTCGTATAATAATCATTCCTTAATTCTCGTATCTTATACTTGACAAAATTTATTGACATTTCCCATTGGTCTCTGAGTACACAAAATGAACGCAGCTTATGAACACCGCAATCAAGTATGCACCAGAGAACAAAAGGAAATGAATCGAACCGAAATTTCATCAAATATAAAGATCTGAGAATTAAGCAACAACTATTATACGAGTAAAGAAAAAGTTTTTCCAAAAGCGTCCGAGCTTGGACAATTCAAGGTTCAATATACAATGAGCACATGGTACCCTAAAAGAGTATATGAACTCAATAATATATTAAACCTCAAACGGGAAGCTAAGGCTTCTCTCCGATACTAATAACAAATATCAAACATCCATTCGATCAATGATTAACATAACAATTAGACAAGCAGAAGTGACAAGGGTAGAATTAGTTTTATTATATATATATATATAATAAAAAGTATTTTATTTTCCTTTTTCATTTAATTTCTTATATGATAATTTTTAATGTTGTTATTTTTTATTTCTTTTTATTGAAATTTTTTTAATTCTTCTCTTCTTGAGATCTTTTTCATTTTTGTTATATCATATTTTTAACGATTGTTTCCCTTGTTTCTCTTTTTTAATTCTGCTCATCTCTTAATTATTTTTTCAATTACTTTTTGAATCCTTCTAATTTTTAATTATGTTCTTTTTCAATTCTATCTAATTTCGTTTTGTTATTCTCTTCTTTCTTTTTTAAAATCTGCTTTTTTATTCTATTGTTCTTAAAAATTCTGCTTTTTAATTATTTTTTATCTTTAAATCTATTTTTTAATTCTATTATTATTTGTCCTTTCCAATTCAAATCTGTCTTGTTTCTTTGAGCAATAGTCCATTTACTGTGTGTGTAGTTTTGTTAATCATTTAGTTGCCACTATGCCATCCGCCATATATAAAATAAAATATTTTATTTTTCAATAAATAATAATTATTAACAATTCAATCAATATTGCAATTTTAATTTATATATTTTATTTTCTTAAAACGGAAGAGCTACTTATTCATTCAAGGTTTATTTAAACTTATTTTACATCACTTAAAATAAATGCTGATATTAATATTCAAATATATCAACATAAAACATATTCATATACTCTCTTCATTTTATTTTAATAAGCCTCTAAAGTAATTTATGAATAAATAATCACTTAAATTTCTAAAAATAGCTCATTAAATAAATATTTTATTATGTCATTTCAGATTTTGTGCTGAACGTTAAATATTATATGTCACTTTTTAATATATAATTTTATAATTTTATTTATTTCACCGCTATTTAGCTTACGCTATCTGCCGCTTATTTTACGCTATCCTACCAATTTTCGCTATTTTTCGCGATCCTCGATTAACAACACTGAATTAGAAAATCGACTTGGTCATTTAAAGATGATAGAATTAGACAAGCGAAGTGGCAAAGGAAAGAAATGCAGAGATGTGCAAAGCAAATTGCAGCCAAGCAACATCACCAATATCCATATCCATGAATGAAATGGCAAGCATAACTTAAAATTCCACTCTTTACTCACAAGCATTGTGCGTGATGAGTGATAGCAGAACTGGCAGACAATTACACAGTACATATCATTTAGACAATTACACAATACACTTCAAAATCTCCTCTGTGGAGAGAACTATGAACGAAAACAAATAAACATGTCGGTGTGGGGGTCAACAGACAACCCTTTTTCCACCCAATGAGTTAACCGACATGAGTTAGAGTGCATACCTAGTGGTACAAGTGATTTAACTGGTGGAGGTGGCGAACTCAGAGGCCTATGAAGCGAGCTTTTTGTGTTAGCAGAAACTAATAAAATATAAACAAGAATATCAAAACCACACCATTAAAATTAAAAACTAAGAACAATCATATTAAGAACATATATAAATAATAACACAGATTTAAGTCCACACCTTCGAATACAATCAGCCACTTTTGGAGGCAAACTCTAAAATTTCAACTCAAGCTTGTTATAAATTCTCATAGTGAAATCTTCCCCAAACAACAACATTATGCGGCAAACTATCATTTTGAAGATAAGCATTCGGATATTACTTTTTGATTGTCCAAGATCATGAAATTCTTGTTAATATTAGTGATTGTTCTTATCATGGTCAAATTTATATGTTCTTATAGCTTGGATCTTTCTTCTCAATACAAATAACATTTCTGAATATTACATTTGGATATTCCTAATGTTTCATATCAAGCTGATTTGATTCCAAAATCTATTTGTTCCAAACTTGAGCAAATTATCAAAGGATTCATTTAGAAAGTGTTACCTGGTCATAGAATGTGGCACGCTTGGTTTTTCTACCCTAAGTTGCAAGGTACCCACTTCCTTTATTTGCGGCTACAACGAAGATAATAGTATATAAAGACTTCTCTATTCTCAAACCGGAAGTTTGACTATAGATTTTTGGGTTAGCTAACTAGTTGATATGGCTGTTTTGAGTCTACATTTTTCACTGTTGTCTTAAAAAAATTGTACATGTTTAATTGCTTGTAAAGATAAAAAAATTCTAAAATTATTGCCGTGGTCTACAAATGTGTTACTAAAATTATTGCCAACACGTTAAAACTTATCCTGCCTGATATCATAGACCCCAATCAAAGTGCCTTTGTTCTGGGGAGAGGTATTACTGATAACATCTTATTGGCACATGAGCTTGCTCAGGGCTACATCGCGTACTTATAATCTTATATAGAGTGATGAGTCTTAAGACTCAAACTAGCTGCACTGACAGAAAACTATTATGTTGGCTCAACATATATTCAAATGCAACCACTATATTGGAATGAGACTCCAATAAACTGAAAATGTATGCAAATAAATTTCAGACCTAGAACAAATAAATGATGAAAAACACACCAGTCATGCAGTGCCAGTAGCCATTGGTGGTGAAGGTTTGTAATTTTGTTTTATTTTGAGCATGATCCATGTCAAATAACTAACAGTAACTCAGTATATATCTGTCAAATAACTAACACTTACTCTCCTGGCACATTTATTTTTACTGCTCAGTCCCCTCTTTCAATTTTCAAATGTTTTGTATGTTCATATAATATGGAGAATGAGGTACATGAACTTGTAAATATTGATTAGGACTTACTTGTTGCACCAGATATGTTGTAGAAGTTCTCCAAAGGCTTGCTTCTTAACTTGAATCAAATTCTGCTTTTGGTTCTGCAAGAAGTGTCACAAAATGAATGGCCTTAGATTTCTTATATTGTAATAATATATAGTATACATATACATGAATAAATGTACCAACCATCGTAGTAGCGAAGTCGAGAAAGAAGGAAAAGGTGAAAGGACACAGAATTGATAAAATATCATATATCATAAAAATTAAGTCACCACAGAATTGAAGCAAGAATTAATGCAGCTTTTGGTTAATAACATTGATAAAGTAGCTCCTAATTATTTACTGTGGCTCCTCAATGTTTTACAAACTGAAGTTGCATTTGTTGATGTAGTTTTTTCCTCACGTAAACAAATCAATTTTGTCTAAATTTTCTTGCAAAACTTTAATATCTACATAACCAAAATACTTGAAGTTTCATTAGAGAACTTCATCAAGACAAATAGCAACACAATGTCTAGAATGACAAATATGAAAGGCAGCACATATAGATGAATTACTAACGGAGTTCAGGAGCTACCGCACAAAATCTCTAAGAGTAACGCTGTTTGAACAAGAAATAGCATATACATAGGCAACGAGTTTTAACAATTATGCCTGGCTTTTCAATGTGGATTAAACATATAGGATAGAATCAATAAAATAATTTTACATGGATGATCAAAATCATCCATACACCACGGGATGAAGGTCATGCAAATGATGTAAAAGGGAAAATTCAAACAAATTAAGCCAAAGATCTTGAGGAGAAATATACATGGTTAGTTTCCAACAACACAACAACAAGCTTGAAAATGATTCATTGGAAGGAGATAGTCATGCAAGTGACATAAACATGGAAAATCAAATGCATCCAATAGTGAAGGTAAGATGTTCAGAGAAAGCTACGGAGTCCGCTTCGAAGATACAAGCTGAACTTGGAGAAGTTTCAAGGCAAGAAGAAAGTCATGGAGATGATGCGAAAGAGGATGGTTGACTCGAATAAAAATATCAGCCAAGCAGTATTAAAAAAACTTGTTTTGCTATAATGAAAGGGAAGGGAAAAGGCACAAATCTCACGAAGGTAAAGGACAAGCAAAGCTATACCAAACAGGACATCATATAACATCAAATTGCAAAACCAATAGTTGTTGGATTACCAAGTGATGCGGCCTAGTAATTGGGAATCATAATAAAGGCATACTGATGCAATGAGACTGGTTTGGCAAGTTAACATACTACAAAAATGAGAGGCAGCATCCATCTAATTTAATAAGTTGCTGCTATTAAATGCAATGCTTATACAAATGAATGAGAATTGATGATATGTTTTATTTGTTAAATCTTAAATATAAAAGTAACTAGTGAAGATTGTTAAAAAGTACCACATGTGGGTTGTGGCTGAGATATTTTCAGTTCAAATCGATTAACATTTATTTTGGTTAGAAACAAAATCGACATAATGTAAATAAATGCCTAGAATGTAATTGCAATTCAGCTTATAAGATCATAATCAAGTTCACATCCACCACAACAACAAGATAAGCTAATCTCAATTTGAATTAATTACCTTAAAGATAAGCTAATTAGATACTCGCCTTAGCTAAAGGGTGCCACACACACGATTCCTTCTCATCAACAAGATTTATCCACCGATCGAGATAACCTCGAGCAATTAACTTGAAACCACCATCTCCATATGAAATATATGATAAGGGCGACCAATTAGGCAAAAATAAGATATGGAGTACTTGAACAAAGATGACTACAAATCAAATTTATTTTTAGGGTTCGACCACAGACCTACCACATCCACAAGTTGACAAATTTTTAAACCATCCAAACATCAAACGAGACGAGTCCCACACCAACAAACAAATCATAAAAAAATAAAAAAAGCTGCGGTGACGGCGGATACAAAAACAAACTTACCTAAGGAGGGACGAACGGCGGTGGTGGCGGCGGCTTGAAGGAGGAGGCGACCTCGACCGCTACTGCGGAAAACGGCAGCGAGCACAAACGATGGAGAAGTCGGCGGTGGCTCCAAGCTTCAAGCTCCAAGCTGAAGCTTCTCGAATCTTCAAGCTTCAATCTCCAAGCTTCAGCTTCAAGCTCCAATCACGTGGTTCTTGCAACCGACGGTGGCTCCAAGCTTGTGGTTCCAAGCTTCTCGAATGTCTTGCGAAGCCGTGACAAGAGAGGAGAAATGCGACGACTGAAGATGAAGAAGGGAGGCGGAGAGGCTGCGGCGGAGATGAAGAAGAAGGGTAGAAGGATGAAGAAGCGATCTACGCAGCGGAGATGAATGAAGAAGAAGGATTACCTCGCCAAATAAAGAGCTTACCGACGGCCATTTTAAAATTACCGACGGGTATGACCGTCGGTAAACGACACGGGATTACCGACGGACCAACCCGTCGGAAAAACTCCCCATTACCGACGGTCAACAACCGTCGGTATTCAAAAATAAGCGGGAATTTTCCAAAATTCACGGTTTACCGACGGACATTAACCGACGGTATGTGTCCATCTCTAAAAAGCGGTTTTCCGACGGCTTAACCCGTCGGTAATATACAGAATACGACGGGTCGTGTTTTCCGACGGGTAAGACCGTCGGAAATCCCGGTTTTTTAGCGACGGACTAAGGCCGTCGGTGAATGTCCGTCGGTATGTTAACTATTTCTTGTAGTGTATTATGCCTAATTTTTTAGGACAAAAATTTTTAAAAGGTGGGGAGTAATGTAACAACCCACCTAGCCTATTATTTACATGTTTGTAAGTGTTATTTTAAAGTATGTAAGGAATGCTTATTTAAATATTTAATATAGAACTCTTGTCATATTTTAAGAAGTTACAAGAAGAACAATACGCGAGACTCTGTTTGCATCTTATTCTGCTTCTGCATCTGGTACTGGTGAGCGTCTGGTCGATAGTAGATCGTCTGGTCGATAGCTACCCTCTGGTCGATAGTAAATCATCTGGTCGATAGCTACCCTCTGGTCTATAGCGATCGTCTGGTGATAGCGATTGTAACACCCCGCATTTCTCGTACATTTTATATTTTTAAATGTATTTATTTCATTAATTATGACGATTTGTAAATGTAGTTATTCTGATTTTCCTAGGTGTGTTTAAATTGTTGAAAATTGTTAAAGTTGTATTTATTTGTATTTTTAGAAAATATTAGTAATTTGTTATTTAATCATTTTACCTTTATAAAATGTTAGTATTTGAAAGGTCAATTATTTGAAAAAAATATTTTGACTTAAAGAAGTGTTAAAAATGAGTTTGATGGGTTAAAAGGTTTTAAAGGTATATAAAAATGAGTTTTTCTTGATTTCTTGTGTACACCTGCTCTTTCTTGTACCCTCATTCTCATAGACTATCTCATTCTCATTTTTATTTATTATGTGTTAATTAAATTTTAATTATGTGTTATATGTGTGAATATAATTACAGGAGTCTAGAAATGATTCTAGTTGTTTTTCCTTAATTTCTATAATTATTTAATTAGATGCTTATGTGCAATGCCTCAATTAAATAAGTGATGATGTGATACCTTGTGTGACTTTGAATTTATTCTTGATTAATGCTCTTAGGCCTTAGTCTATGTGCCATGGGCTATTAAGAAATGATTTAAGATAGTTTAGAATTGTTACGTTGTTATTGGGCCTAGAGGATTAGTGCTTAAGTGATCCACTTACCTAAAAACCTAGCTAGAGAAAACCTAAGGAGTAAGACAAGCTCTCATTCTTGCCTCCACTAAAAAGTGGCGCCTCTTATCTCCCTCTCACCCTCTCATACGCTTTCTCTCTTTCTCTCCTTCACAAACACCCTCATCACCAAACACCCTCCCACCATTGAAGGAGCAAAGGGTTGAGAATGGAGGAGCCACCCAAGTGTCAACTCTAGGACCATGAAAGGAATCATAAGCATCTCTCTTGTTTGGTAAGGTTCCTAGGAAGCTCTCTCGTTGTCCCTCATTTTAAGTTTTTGAGAAGCAAACCTTTAATCCCATCTTCTACCCTTATCCTTGTTAGCGGGACCAAGAAGGAAGCCAAGGACACCCACCCTCTCTAAAGGTTGCAAATTCTACATTAAAGGTAAGGGGGGGAGATTATTGAAATTGGGGATATTTGAGGGAATAGGTGAAGGGGTTGTCCTTGAACCCCGTTGTTTGATAATTAATCGAAAAAAATTCTGGTTTACCTGCTTATAGACACTATAACTATGGTTTTAATAAATTATGTGGCTGCCATGGTTGTTCATATATGTTTTAAGTGTTAGAAAAATTTACATTTTGATGCCTAGGGCGTGGTTGAATTATTAGAGCACCAAATTGATATGTTCGTTAATTTGGAGATGAACTTCAATGTTGGAATGGGTGAATTGCGCTTGAGACTATCTAAATGATTAAAATAGATGCTGTTTTATGGATATTGTTAATGGAAAATTTTAGAATAATTTAACTTGTTGCGTTCATATTTTAATTCGTATTATTTTCCTTGTAATAATGTTGCCGTAACTATTTTGAAATTCGAGAACCGGGTTAGAGCTTTAAGAATTACTCCTAAATACTAATTAAGATTTTTCCCTAAGTGTTAGTCTTAATTGTGATGTTCCTAAATATTTAGAATTGAAGAAAAATAGGCGAAAACGTTTTTAAGACAGCAAAGTAGCGCTGCTGTTTTCGGTTTCGCTGCTGTTTCTGTTTTTCGCTGCTGTTACTGTTTTTGCTGCTGTTTCTGTTTTTGCTGCGTTGTTGCGGTGCTTGTTGCGTTGCTACAGATTTTAATTACATGATCAAGAAATAATTATTCTTAAGACAAGTCGTGGATTTCTTATGATTTATTCTTTGATCCGTTTATTATTTTGTGATGATGGTTGTGAAAAGTCCACACTTGTGGCAATAACCTTGAAAGGATAAATGACCTTTTGTGCAAGTCACCTAGCTATTAGTAGCCATAATGGGACTTGAGTCATTCCTTGTGAGATGATCCTAGCCATATGGGCCATGATGGATTGTCGATGAAAAATTGAACTATGACGTTCGGAGGAAACCCGACCTTGTGTGTTTGTTTGTCATACAACCCTTGTAACAGGATGGGGGGAAGCACTATTGAAATGAAAGGTGGAGGCCAATATGAGTGAGCACGGTGGCAATACCTCGGCCCGCAGGGTGAGAAAGCGAGTTTGTGTTCCCTAATAGTTTGAGTGTCGCGCCTTGGACTGGGGACCACTTATCAGACTTAGCTACCCTGGCCGTCACCGGACATTATCATCCCTAGTTGAGAGGATGGGGTAATAGAGTAAAACACCCGCGAGGTGATCTCTAAGAAACCAAATATGTACTCTAGGAGACTTCCCGAGTAGTAGATGGTACCACATGCATAAGAAGTAGTGTCGTTAGCATCTGCATTATTTTCTTTTGATAATTATGTGACTATGAGGAATAATGAAATTTTCTGCGTGTACTCGTGGATGATACGAGATGTTGTTGCTACTTTATGTGAATTGATTTTTATAGTGTGGTGTGAAAATACATATATATATATCTGTATACGTATATAAATATATTATTTATTTGTTCACCTTTTTCTCTCTAAATATCACTATAACTCGATTTCAACGTACTCACCCCTCTATGGTTGTTTGTCTCTTGTTCTTCCATGTTCGATTGCAGACACTACTAATACCAGGACACGTAGCTAGTGGTGAAGGCCTCTTATGGAGAATTTTTATAGTTTTATTTCGAACATTTTCTTAGTGAGACGTCGAATCTTTTATGTATTTCGTTGCTGTTGTGTAAGCTGGGTTAAGTAAAGCTCTGAGGCTATGTGACACAGGTTTTCTTTTCTTTGGGGGTTCGTATGTCGTTTGGTTTTATTTTTTTTTTCACAATTTCAAATAAGACCTTTGAAAGAAAAATACTTACTATGCTTGTTATTACTAAATACTTGCAAACTGAATGATATCTGAAATTGATTTATTCGTCGAGTTATCCGTTGATCTTTTTTTTATTTGATTTATTTTATTTAACGATTTTCGAAACGGGGATTAGAGTGTCACAGCGATCGTCTGGTGAAAGCGTGCGTCTGGTAATAACGAGCCTCTGGTAGATCAATAGATATAACTCCAAGATAGAATAAGTAAATACTAAAATCATTAAGGGCAAGAAAGTAAACTCCTTTATTAGTTGAGGGGTATTATGGTCCATTTGGAAAAGAAAACACCACTTTTTTCTCTATTAGATGATCAGATCGACCACCCCCTATCTCATTTTCATCTTCTGCCGCTTTACGAAACCCTAGAGGAGGTAAAGGAAAGAGAGAGAGCACATGAGGGATTGAGAGAAAATGAGTTTTGAGTGAGGAAACTAGAGGAAACAAAAAGGAAAGTCAGAGTAGGATCTGGGCATTGAAGAATCGAGGAAAGATTGGGAAACATTTGAAGTGGACGAAAGAAGAAGAAGAAGAAGAAGGAAAAATCGAATTCAAGGAAGGAAAAGTGTTTACTGTTTTTCTTCTAAGTTTTTGAGCTTAAATACTTCATCTTAGGTGAGGTTCTTTTTCTTGTTTAGTGGGCATTCATAAGTCCCATGTGTGGGTGAGTTTGAAAGTGAATACAAGAAAGGAGGTTGAATTGTGTTGAAAACTTTTCGCAAACATTAAGTTAACAACAACTTAAAAACAAGTTCTTTTGAAAATGATAGTAACTGTAACGACTCGTTTCCGGACCGCTACTAAGCTAGAACAATTCTGAATGCAAGTAGGTTTTTGAAATAGTGCTCTTCGTGTCTTTTGGAAAATGCGGTAATTTTTTTTTCCTTTTTATAACAAGCGTCTTTTGTAACACACCTTCAGAGTACGAGCAATGTTTTCGAAACATGATGGAATTATAAATGCAATCGACTACTACAACTAAATAAAGACATACACATATGCTACCAAAAGATAATCCGTTGAAGAGTTTTACACACCAGAAGCAGTAATTGAATATTCATAAGCAAGAATATACCCTAAGTATGAAAACCCTACAATGTTATTACATGAGGTATTCTCGGCAGTTACCCACGCAGGGGGCTGCTCCAAAAGCAAAACCTTGACACCTAAATAACAACTGTCACAAAGCCAAACAAAATGACAGACTGGTCACCAACCCAAAACCATAAATAAAATAGTTAAACATTCTTAACTACACAACTACACCAATTTCCTGGCAGTTCTCCTCCGTCTGGTCAGTCGTATCCTCGTCAGTTCCTCCACGCGAGGGTTTCTAACACGCCTTCTATACAAACATATCGGCCGAGAGTGGTACTTCAAGTAAAAGGGAGAGAATTGAATTTATAATAAAACAAATATTTAAAAGGTTTACTTGGCTCTTTTTTTTTTCCTTAATAATATAAGAAAGAAAAATGAAGAATTAGGTAGAATGAGGGGGGTGGCTCACGCTGGGGCTGATTAGAGGGTGGGTTTATTTCCTTTCTCTTTAAAAAAAATAATACTAAGTTAGTAATAGTTTAGGAAAAATAATTAAAAGTATTCACACATAAAGTGACACCTAATCCACTTTATGAGATGTTAAACACATCACCTAATCCTACCCATCTAATCTCACATCACTCATGATTACCCTCTAGTTCTAGAGTCTTAGCGTACTAAAACACGGCGTCGAATAATCGCGTTACCGATTAATTACCCGCCGATAAAATCGCGAAAATTAATTTAGCGAGAAATTAATTCACCGCGTGATATTATCTTATCATAAATAATAAAAACAATATCAAACACTCAAAAATAATCATGACAAGTTACGTTTCGATTTTTATCGAAATCGGGATTCATTTAAAATTTTATCTGCGGCAGAAACTGCCCGGTGATTCGAAACGCGACGAAACTTCGTTAGAATTTTTCGACGATATTCGAACCATGGGTTAATATAAAATATTAACTCTCAAATTTAATTTGATCTTGATTTAATTAATACACTTACTTAGAGAACAAGAAATTGCTTTATTATAGCGTAAATACGACCAAATACACTAAATAGCGCTAATTAACGCATCGTAAAAATACGCGTGTTACAGTAACCGGATGCTGAAAAGGTACCGGACGCTGAAATGAAAACTAAGTACCGACACGGGGATCAGTATACTATGAGGATTACGAAGACGAGGATCGCGATCCTCAATCCTCACAAAGCTAGCTCGTTACTCCCTCGCAGTCATCATCGGCTTGCCAATAGACGAACGTGACCTCCTCGAAGCTATCCGAGTATGACAGCCCCCACGACCAAGGTTTTCCTCTAAAGACATTGTCTGTTGTCAAAATAGGAATAAAAAAAAGGAGCAATTTTATCATTAGGAGAATCATCAAAACAGGAAAAAAAAAAGGAGCAATTTCATCACTAGGAGTACCATCAACGCAGTAAAATAACTTAGTAAATAAAACCTAAAATCCAAGGAGATGGAAACAAATATGCATGCAAAGTACTTCTTTTTTTTAAGGACATGGAATCAACTACAAAAAGCATATAATATCATCAAGTTCATCACAAAACGAAGAAACATTGGTAAATGAAATCCAAAAATAAAAAAATAAAACAAGAAGCAAGTTCATTAACTTCATCAACAATAATAACAAATCGACAATAAGAGTTTTCTAGAAACAACATACCTGCCAAATGAGAACGGCGGTGACAGTAAAGGAGATGAAAATAGCGGCGACGGTAACTGCTGCGTAAATGAGAACAAAAACGGCGACGGAAATGAGAACACCAAAAAAAACGAGAGAAAGGAGAAGGAGAACGAAAACGAGAAATGGATCTTTACCAGGGAAAGAGAACGGAAGAATGACTGTCGGAGGAAGGTGGTGGTGGTGGTTCTTCATGAGAGTGAGAGAATGGAGGAGGTGCTTTATCGTGAGAGCGACAGTGTAAGGGTTTCTGGAAGAAGAGGGAGAAAGAAATGTTATCTCTGTCTCGCGAATAAAAAGGTGGAAAACAAAATTTTTACACCGGTTTTTAACAACAACCGGTATAAAAAGTTATAAAATTTAAATTTTAAAACTTTTACACTGGTTTTATAAATAACCAATGTAAAATGTTTAGAAAATATCACCAGTTAATTATAAAATTGCCACCACGTTTACATTTCACACTGGTTGTTTAAATAACCGGTGTAACATGTTACGCGTAAATTATCTAACTCACGTATTAATTATAAAATTGCCACCGTGTTCATATTTTACACCTGTTATATAAGAAACCGATGTAATGTGGTTAATTCTTATGCGTTTCGTGTACGAGTGGATAAAGCTATAGAGAAAGTGACACAGAAATTTATACAGGTTCACCAACCTGGTATCTACGTCCAGTCCCTTCGTTCCTAAAGGATTTTCCACTACAATTTTTCCTTAAGAGTATTCTACAGTCACAAACTTGACAATACTCTTAACTTCTCAAAATGACTCAGTACATTCGAGCCTTTTAGGAAATAGCATATTACAAGGCAATACAAGTTTCTTTTTTTTTTAAGCAAAAGAAAGGAAATGAGCCTCGTTAAAACCTTCTGATGCAAAACCCTCCTTAGGAAAAAAACATCTAGAAGGAAAAAGAGTACTCCCCCCTAAATTTTATTAATAAAAAGGAAAAAATAGAACAAGTAAACATGGGGGACTAGGCCAATACCCATGGACAAAAATAATAACAAATAGAGTAGTAATGGTATGCAAAGGCATCACTATAATGAATTTAATCCCAACTATATTGGTACCAAAGACATTAACAATCATTTAAGGCAATACAAGTTTCACAAAGAAGATTTGAATACAATCAAAATAACTCTCAACAAGAGAGGGTGAAAAACTTTAAGCACAATGTAAATAACTTTCTAAAAGAAAGAATAAGACGCTGAGGTTCACTTTCAGGTTCACAGAGTTCTTGGCACAGAATTGTAGGTTGATCACTTGTAGTAAATTCTGTCTAGCCGCCTCTTCAATGAAGTGCTTGGAGTATTTATAGGCTTCTTCAAGAATATTACCGTTGTAGTAGAAATCAGCTCCAAATTACTGAGTAAGGTAATTTGAAAATATCCTTTATTCCCTTTTCAGAGAATATCATAATAGTACACTTTATGACCGTTTGTACTATTTGCTTTTCAATCATTTGCAGCCTGGCACACAGTGTACAAATTTTGTCTTATCCCAAAGGTGTCACCTTGATTCCTCATACATAAAATTGAGCGTACAAATTGAATTTGAATTTATTTCAGGATATGCTGCGGTATTGAGCAGAAAGGATAAACGTGACTTGCACGTGCTTCATTAAACAACCATATGCTCGCTCAAATGCATAAGATGCTCACTGCAGATTGAGTTCCACGTGTCTTAATCTTAGATAACCGGAAGCTCGCTTGATTGCATATACCAGATGCTAAGGGCCAACTGGATGCTGACACAGCATATATGTATTCATCTACTTGTACACTTCTTCTTCTTGCTTGAGTGATGTTACGAAATATGAATGATTTTACTTGGCCCCTTGAAGTGGAGAAAAACCCTTAGGGATGCCAATGACGGCTGTGTTCTTCAATTTCATTGACGATCTGGATAATCAAATTGGTTGGCAATTTGACGGTTAGGTTTCCTTCATTGCATGAATCATTGAGTATTAATTTCACAGCAAATCAGATTGGGTTTTTCACGGCTAATTCAATTGGTGGACTGGTTTAGTCTCTTGAAATTTGCTAGCAATTGGAATTTCATTAAGTGATTCACGTGTGCATGAGGTGGAATTCTTGGTCAATCAAAATCAAGGCATGTGCAATTAATTAGCGTAACTCAGATCAGATTTCATTGGGCAATTAAATCACGGGTCCCTCACGTAGGCCTTCCAGTCTGTGCATGGCCTTGTCTCGGCCCCCTCTTTCCCTCACAAGCTTCTCCTTCTCATACTGCAGCTGCTTCTTCTCCTCCTCCTTCGCCTGCGATTTATAACACCCTGTTTCCAGAGCGCTACTGTGCAACCCAATCTAATGCTGAAAACATTTAATGCTTGTATGCTTTCAACAAAGAGTACTCTTCTGTCTTTTGCAATGGAAAATAGGAGTAATTTCTTTTTCTTTTTCTTTCCTTTGAAACCCTTTTCAAAAATAAGACATAAAGAGTACTACAATTTTCTAAATAATGCAAAATTAGTCTTTTACAAATATCAGAGTATAAAGCATCACAATCAATACTTCTCATAACATAAAACATAACATAGTCGTTTTGCACTGAGGCGAGATTTTCTGGATAGAGTAATTACAAAACAACAAAGACAAAACCCTAAGCTAAGCTGGCCAACAACTATAACTCTTACTGAGAAACAGTTCAGCAAGATCAAAACATGAAACATTCAGAGGAATCTTCCTCCACTGGCTCAATCTTCAACGCTCCTGGAAAGACGAAATTGCAGTAGCTATAGAGCTCCATCTGGAAGTGACATCCATAGGGATATCCAATCCAACAACAGTGCAAGGGTAAATTCTTTGTCCACGAGTTTATCGTAGGCTATGTCGCATGCAAACAATATATACATATATAATACAACAACATGCTCTTATATACATATACATACTTAATAGACTACACGCATTATCATGGTATATCAAGCATTGCATGTGAGCAGACAACTCAACCTGCAGATCAACAATCAACTCACCACAATATCAAATAATTGCATATGATCAAACAAATCAACCAATAGATCAACAATCAAGTCACCACAATATCCAACAATTGCATGTGAACAACAATTCTATCAACAGATCAACGATCAAGTCATCACATATCATAAATGTGGTTAGCTATGCATGTCAATGCAGCATGACTAGTTTGTGTATACACCAGCAGCCTTAAACAAGGTCAGCAGTATGACGAGGAATTTTCCCAACGTCCGAACAATATAGCCACACATTAGGCAATACAATGTCAACTCGTCTTTTGAAGTCTTTAAGACAAATCAAACGCTCTGAGTGACATGACAACTCGTCTTTTGAAGTCTTTAAGACAAATCAAACGCTCCGAGTGTCTATGCTCAATGGTCAGTACACATCCAAACAAATTCTTCAATATGGCATGCTCACCGTAGGGAGCGCCTGAGTAATATTTTAACGAATCAATAATATTTTTTATATTCTAAATCAATACCAAGTTCCAATTGAATCCAACATGATTCAAGGAAAATAAGACAATTCATAATGCCACGCAGGGCCAAGAACATGCTACGGCATTTCATATAGCACATAACAATTCAGTAAGCTATAACATGCTACATACTTTCATCAATGTCAAGTCCAATTAAATCAATCAAACATGATTTAAGTCACACAATACTATTCAGTCTTGCCACACAGATCCAAATCAATACACAATAATTAATGCTACAACATCTCAACAACACATAGTAATACTACAAGTACTACCACACAATTTAATCCAACATCAAACCAACCAACACACAAGGCGAAAAGCCCAAACTCATTATATAAGAATTTCCCTTACCTTGAGCTCTTTAACAATCCATGCTAGGTAATTCAAAACTATCGTCAAGTCGCACCTCGTGCGTACCTTAAGCACGAACCTTAACAACACAAACGTAATACAATTAGACCCCAAAAATACAAATCCTAGACCCCTAGGATAGCCACGGTTTTAGGTCCCTAAATGGCCTAAGAATTACTCACTTAATCCCATATGGTTCACATCTAGTCATATAACATGATACAAGTTCAAGTCATGCAAGTTTTCAAACTTTTACTAACTCTACACACTTAGAAAATACCTAAACCAAAATTTACCAATTAGAATAGTGTTTTTACCAAATGAATAGTGTTTTGTCAACTTTGAATCACTTTTTAAAACACTAAAGCATGTCATTAAATTTTAGAAACAACTTCATTACAAGTTCAAAACAATTCTTGAAGCACAACCCAAATCATTTACTAAAATCAAGCTTCTTTGAAATGTCTTGCTAAATCAAGTTCTTAATCAACTTTTACAACATTTTTAAGTTATAAAACCACTCAAGACAATGTTCTAAACCAACATAAGGGTCACAGTTTTGTGCCCTAAAAATAAACTCAAATCTTTCAAACTTTTCACTTCCAAAACATACAAATTTGTTAGATCCAAAACTTTCTATCATAAACTAATTTCTTTACCACTTTAATACAACTAAAAACAAGTTGAAACTCACTCAAATCATGCTTATAAGTTACTGTTTTTAAGACCCACAAAACAGCTCCCAAATTCATTTTATTTCAATCCATTTTTCAAAGTTTTAAACTTGCAAATCTCTATAGATTTAAAGTCCTAACCAAGAACCAATTTCTTAAACACTTAACACACTTTAAAAACAATTTAAAACATCATCAAAACCATGTAAAATTGCCACGGTCTCCAGCCCCAAAAATCCCCAAATTAATTTCACAAATCTTTGTTCAACATGCATATAAGACTATTTTAAGCATACTAAACCAAAACCCTCAAAGATCTAACTCTAAAACAACAAAATCAAGCCAAGAACAAGCCCTTGAACAGTCCCTATGGTTTCGCCCAGAGTAAGGTTAGGGTTTTCCAATTTTTAAATACTCTAACATGCTTAATCATGAAAGAAATTAAGGGATCAAGGAACTAATCATGCTAATCTAACAAAATCTAACAACTTCTAAGCAAAAATAACTCTAAAACCAACCAAACCCATTTCATGAAACTCAAGAGAGAGGAGGGATGGATCATGGAGCTTACCTAGAGATTAGATGATGATTGAACAAGGATTGAGAAGGAAGGAAGCAAAGATGCAAGCATAAACACTTAATCCCTCAAAAATCCACACTTTCTCTTTCTAAAATTTTTCTCAAGTTTTCAACAATGGAGGAAATGAATGGGCTGAAGCCAATATGGAGAAAGCAGCCACGAAATTTTGAGGGACAAGGATGGAAGAAGAAAGGATCAAGGATTAAGAAGAAACGAATAAGATCAAAGGCTAAACTTTCTTCAAAAACTCCACTTTCTCTCACTAAAGTTTTTCTTGGTTCTTACTAACAATGGAGGATGAATGAAGGTGATCAAAAGAGGGCTGGACAGCCACGAAATTGATGAGGACAAGGAGGGAAAGAATTTGTTGTAATTAGTTAGGAATTAACCAAACTAGTTAGGTTTTAACCATACTAACTACCCACCATTTACAACCTAACCAATCATAAGCTAACACTTGTCAAGGAAGGTTCTAAAGGATGATGTTCAGCTCCCCTAGCCCTTATCTCAATCGCCACTTGCCCCAAAATATCTAGATATTTCGTTTCGTCGCGTTACCATTTCGATCGGTCTTGTGGCGTTAAGCGTATATTAGGGTTTTTATACCAAAAACTCCAAAAATAAATCAAATAAATTATTCTATAATCAAAAATTATTAATCAACCAAAATTTCCCTAAAAATATTAGAAGTATTTTTATGAATGTCGCTTTCTCGATTCTGAGCTAAAAGCATGGCAATGTAATGCGATTCTGTAGCGTAGAAAACACCCTATATTTTTCTGACGCCCAAAAATCCCATAAAAATTCCAATAAATCATAAATATTGGAAAATACTAAGATCTCAAATTTTATAAAATTTGGATCACATTTGGGCATGTTTCAGTTAGAAACTCGCCCAATAGCCTAGTTACGGCAGAATTCAATAGAATTCTCGCAGCGTAATAAAAATTGTAAATTAGTGAGGATCACTAATTTCAATTTCTCTTATCAACTAAATATTATTCAAACAATAAAATCATCAATCCAAAATTATTAAAATAAAAGTCACCTTAAATACGACATAAAACCAACAATTAATAAAATAGTTTAACGTCAAAAATATAAACTATGACTTAATAATACTTATTAAATCCTGAAAATTATTTCTTATTCAATAAAATGATTTTCTTTAATCAAACAACAATTTTTCACATTTTTCAAGATTAATTCATATTAAAAACAGTATAAGTCTACGCTGTCTCTTAATCTGAATTAATTACTAAAACAGTAAATTGTTTACAACAAATGTAGCAGCTCTTTGTACTTTTCATAAATCATCAAGGTGATCAATCTCTATGATTTATTTCCAAGTAGTCGGAACTGTAAAATAATTTTCACAAAAATTGGGATGTTACATTACCACCCTCCTTAAAAAAAAATTTGTCCCCGAAAATTCATTTATAGCCTAAAACAAAATCAGGAAATCTGAAAAATCATAACTTAACACTAAAAGCATATCATAAACTTTGGACTTTGAAAACTAATACAACTTGAAAGTTATTACATTCAAGCAGGCAGCATCAAAGCATACATTCCATTCATACATCATAACAAGTTAAAACACTACATCTATTAACTTAAACGTCTACAAATACAATACTTCGCGTCCATGTCGAAGAAGTCCTCGCGAACGACGCCTTATTCCAACTACGATCTCTACTCCATCACGATCATGAACACGGTCACAGCAACACTGAGTCGCGGCTACATGCTAATAACAATAAACCCGCACTAACACAAATACACCTATACAACCACGTTTTCAAAACAAAACCTAAGGTCAAATTTCTCTTATTTTTAGAAGTCTAACTTCTAAAATAACTTAAAGCAAGAATTACTTTTCTTAAAACCCATTTGATCTATTCAAGACTCAACCATTCTCAAGAACACTATGGTTCTTTTGAGATTAGGTTTTTCATTGCCTTAAAATCATCAAGACATATTTAATCAAAACTGAAACTTAAATCAAAATTAAAGTCATCAAAATACACTTGGATCAAAATTAACACTTTTCCTAAAAGCTTTTAAACATCAACAACAACAAAATCACTAAGTACCTATTATTGGAACTTGAAATCCTTTTCGTTTTCTCAAAGAGCCTCACGGCTTACACACACATACACTCAAATCCATTTCTCAAAATCATTCTACTCACACTCAAAAGTTTTTTTTTGTTTTTTTTTTTTTAACAAAAGATCAACGCAAAAATTTTCTCTACAACTCCTAAATCACAATAAACAGCAAATCATCAAAAGTTTAAGTTGGAAAAACTTGAAATCCAACCTCACACGTATAAATGTGGTCACGGGTTCATGCTTCCAATTTAACATTAAATATTTTAATTTTCACTTCAACAGCACACACACATAAACTTGGTTTTCCAACAATACAAGATCAACAGTATTTTTCTAATATCAATCTTCTCAACAACAATTCTGACAAAAGATCTTCAAAAAAAACTTAAAATCATCAACATTTTCTTTTATATACAACCATAAGGAAGGAAAACCTTTGTTTATTAAATCATATTCTACAAGATCATCTACAATGACACAAGAATTGAAAGCAAAAGAACTAAAATACTCACCTAAAATCTCCTAGGAACCCGCAGTTTGTAGACAAAACAAGAAAGAAGGATTTGCACAATCACTAAACACAAAATCACCCATAACATCAACCAGCATAAATGCCAAATGGTATCTTCCTTTAAAACCATCTTAATGCTCACTGCTTGCAAGAAGAAGAAGATGAAGGTTTGGTTTTTCTCACACTAAAACTCACTAACACTCCACACTAAATGGAAGAAAATTCCTCCCCCTAAATGTATTAAAAGGAACCGGCCAAGAGGTTAAAAGGAAGGAAAAGACTCACATGAAAACAAGAAAGGAATCTTATGTTTTCTCTCCACTAACATCAACACCAATAATAGACCTATACTCTCCCATTATTATCGAGAAGGAATTGGTAAGAAAGAAAGGAAGAAAAATGACCCCCACCTAAAGTTTCCACTTAGCTATCCATGTGTGTGAAGACAAAGAAAAGGTTGAATAGGATTTTGTAAAAATGTCTAACCAATAATCATCATGCTCTATACTCCCTCCACTAACTCTCACCTACTCCAAAATGCTCTCTTGACTTAGCCCCCACGGTCTCTACATCCCACTAATTTGCTGTGTCAGGTGGTCGCGTAATCAGTTGCTCGATTAGCGACAAATCACGTAAATTAAATCACCATGAGGAATATAGTTCGACGCGCACTAAAAATATTCGCATATAATAATACGCTCACAAAAATAATAATAACATATATCGTAATACCAAAAGTTTGTTAAAATTTGGACTTTGGAATCTAATATAACAATAAAATACGTCACAGAGTCAAAGCACTTATGTGGTCTATACTTAGAACCACGCACACACCATAATACATATAATATGATAATTATAGCGTCTCCCACTAATAATCTCTCTTGTAAATCTCAGTCCGCTCATAACTCTGTTGTGTCGCGTTTCCTGAGATGAAGTCTTCAGATGATGAGTTCTCCGCTCCGTTTAGTGTGTAAACACGTTCCTTAGTGGTTGATCTTGCAGCCCCAACATTGTTGACAGCAGACTCAGCTCGTGGTACTTTACAGTCTCTAGACAGATATCCTGATTCCTTGCAGTTAAAGCATAACCTTTCCTTGGTTGGTTACTGTTAATGTTGTTCTCTTCATCCTCACCGTTGAAGTAATGCGTCTTCAGCTATCAATGCTTGTGATTCCCTCTTCTGCCCATCATGTAGACATATCCTCCAGTAGTTGGGCACGCAACCTCTGCAGCGTTTACAGTTGATCCACCTTTGGTAACTGAAAGTCCTTAGAAAAGTGTCCTGGCTTCTTGCAGTTACAACATAGTCGGTCCTTCAATAAGCATTTATCTGACAAGTGTTCCTTGCTTCCACATTGGTAACAATGCAACTTCTTCTTCTGGCTATTCCCAATAGCCTACGCCATAGGACGATCCTAATTGTGGTCTTTTCTTGAGGATGGAAATAAGATGTTCCTTGTTGTTGTCTTCCACTTTGCCCTTGGTTCCAATAATCTAGCCTAACTGACCCTCCAATAGCTCGCTTTGTTTTCTTAGCAAATCGTGTTGATTCTCCATGGCAATCTATTGTGCAATAGTAGTTGCTATCCCGGATATTACTCGGATTCCGTGATTCACGTCTAACTTACTAGCTCTAGCAGAAAGACTCGTTCGTCTCTAAGGCATCGAATTTCTACAAATTAAACAAACTAGAAGCCCACAACAAAATCAATCATCTGGGATGATTGCACACAATTTCACATAATGTCACGCCTGTTTCAACAAGGAAACATTACAGACAATCACAAACAAAGTTCACATAACCTAGGCATAACAAACTTATACCCGACAATTCCAAACAATCAAGGCCAGCTTAGACAAAGTGGTCCAGTTAGAACCGAACTGCTCTGATACCACTACTATAACACCCCGATTCCGGAGCGCTACTGTGCAACCCAATCTAATACTGAAAACATTTAATGCTTGTATGCTTTCAACAAAGAGTACTCTTCTGTCTTTTGCAATGGAAAATAGGAGTAATTTTTTTTCTTTTTTTTCCTTTGAAACCCTTTTCAAAAATAAGACATAAAGAGTACTACAATTTTCTAAATAATGCAAAATCAGAGTATAATGCATCACAATCAATACTTCTCATAACATAAAACATAACATAATCGTTTTGCACTGAGGCGAGGTTTTCTGGATAGAGTAATTACAAAACAACAAAGACAAAACCCTAAGCAAAGCTGGCCAATAACTATAACTCTTATTGAGAAACAGTTCAGTAAGATCAAAACAAGAAACATTCAGAGGAATCTTCCTCCACTGGCTCAATCTTCAATGCTCCTGGAAAGACGAAAGTGCAGCAGCTATAGAGCTCCATCTGGAAGTGACATCCATAGGGATATCCAATCCAACAATAGTGCAAGGGTAAATTCTTTGTCCACGAGTTTATCAAAGGCTATGGCGCATGCAAACAATATATACATTATAATACAACAACATGCTCTTATATACATATACATACTTAATAGACTGCACGCATCATCATGGTATATCAAGTATTGCATGTGAGCAGACAACTCAACCAGCAGATCAACAATCAAGTCACCACAATATCAAATAATTGCATGTGAACAAACAAATCAACGAATAGATCAACAATCAAGTCACCACAATATCTAACAATTGTATGTGAACAATAATTCTATCAACAGATCAACGATCAAGTCATCACATATCAAAAATGTGGTTAGCTACGCATATCAATTTAGTATGACTAGTTTGTGTATACACCTACAGCCTTAAACAAGGTCAGCAGCATGACGAGGAATTTTCCCAACGTTCGAACAATATAGCCACACATTAGGCTTGCCTCAAGTTAGGCTTGCCACACATTAGGCAATGCAGTGTCAACTCGTCTTTTGAAGTCTTTAAGACAAATCAAACGCTCCGAGTGTCTATGCTCAATGGTCAGTACACATCCAAACAAATTCTTCAATATGGCATGCTCACCGTAGGGAGCGCCTGAGTAATGTTTTAACTAATCAATAATATTCTAAATAAATACCAAGTTCCAATTGAATCCAACATGATTCAAGGAAAACAATACAATTCATAATGCCACGCAGGGCCAAGAACATGCTACAGCATTTCATACAGCACATAACAATTCAGTAAGCTACAACATGCTACATACTTTCATCAATGTCAAGTCCAATTAAATCAATCAAACATGATTTAAGTCACACAATACTATTCAGTCTTGCCACACAGATCCAAATCAATACAAAATAATTAATGCTACAACATCTCAACAACACATAGTAATACTACAAGTACTACCACACAATTTAATCAAACATCAAACCAACCAACACACAAGGCGAAAAGCCCAAACTCATTATATAAGAATTTCCCTTACCTTGGGTGCATTAACAATACACGTTAGGTAATTCGAAACTATCGTCAAGTCGCACCTCGCGCGTACCTTAAGCACGAACCTTAACAACACAAACTTAATACAATTAGACCCCAAAAATACAAATCCTAGACCCCTAGGATAGCCATGGTTTTAGGTCCCAAAAAGGCCTAAGAATTACTCACTTAATCCCATATGGTTAAGAAGAAACGAATAAGATCAAAGGCTAAACTTTCTTCAAAAACTCCACTTTCTCTCACTAAAGTTTTTCTTGGTTCTTACTAACAACGGAGGATGAATGAAGGTGATCAAAAGAGGGCTGGACAGCCACGAAATTGATGAGGACAAGGAGGGAAAGAATTTGTTGTAATTAGATAGGAATTAACCAAACTAGTTAGGTTTTAACGATACTAACTACCCACCATTTACAACCTAACCAATCATAAGCTAACACTTGTCAAGGAAGGTTCTAAAGGATGATGTTCAGCTCCCCTAGCCCTTATCTCAATCGCCACTTGCCCCAAAATATCTAGATATTTTGTTTCGTCGCGTTCTCGCTCAATCGGGTGCGCGGCGTTAAGCGTATATTAGGGTTTTTATACCAAAAACTCCAAAAATAAATCAAATAAATTATTCTATAATCAAAAATTATTAATCAACCAAAATTTGCCTAAAAATATTAGAAGTATTTCTATGAATGTCGCTTTCTCGATTTACGAGCTAAAACGCAACCGTAATGCAGTTCTGCGCGTAGAAAAGACCCTATATTTTTCTGATGCCCAAAAATTCCATAAAAATTCCAATAAATCATAAATATTGGAAAATGCTAAGATCTCAGATTTTATAAAATTTGGATCACGTTTGGGCATGTTTCAGTTAGAAACTCGCCCAATAGCCTAGTTACGGCAGAATTCAATAGAATTCTCACAGCGTAATAAAAACTATAAATTAGTGAGGATCACTAATTTCAATTTCTCTTATCAACTAAATATTACTCAAACAATAAAATCATCAATACAAAATTATTAAAATAAAAGTCACCGTAAATACGACATAAAACCAACAATTAATAAAATAGCTCAACGTCAAAAATTTAAACTGTGACTTAAAAATACTTATTAAATCCTGAAAATTATTTCTCATTCAATAAAACAATTTTCTTTAATCAAAATACAATTTTTCACATTTTTCAAGATTAATTCATATTAAAAACTGTATATGTCTACACTGTCTGTTAATCTGAATTAATTACTAAAACAGTAAATTGTTTACAACAAATGTAGCAGCTCTTTGTACTTTTCATAAATCACCAAGGTGATCAATCTCTATGATTTATTTCCAAGTAATCCAAACTATAAAATAATTTTCACAAAAATTGGGATGTTACACGATTCCTTCCATGCCAATCACTAAATCTTTCAAGGCAGCTCTTAATAATTCTTGTGCTATCCCAACAAGCCAATTACCTAAACCTTGCTTGAAAGGAGATGACTTATCTATCACGATTTCTGAAGTGGAGTATCTCGCCTGTGTTGAAGGTTGCAGCAACGTCCTTCATGGAAGATACACCATGACTAAAGGCACTATTCCTTTGAGGATGAATGACTTGCGATCCAAGATTTCACAGCTGTGGCACACAGAGGAATCATGGACCATGGTCTCCCTTGGGAAAGGCTATTATGAATTTGCTTTCTCTTCTATGAATGATCTCAAAACGGTTAGATCCATTGGCTCGTGGCACTTGAATCTGGGGGTGCTTCGTTTGTTCACCTGGACTCCGAATTTTAATCCTAATTTAATCTGGAAAACCAGTGCCCAAGTTTGGATTAGGTTTCATGGATTATCTCACGAATATTGGCGTCCCAAAATTCTTTTTGAAATAGCAGGTGCTTTGGGGGTCCCTCTTAGGCTCGATGAACCCACCATGAAGAGGACTCTAGGCCATTTTGCTAGAGTGTTAGTTGATGTGGACTTGAATTCATTGTTGAGAAATCGTTTATTGGTGGAGAGAAAGGACTATGCCTTCTATGTTGAAGTGGAGTATGAGAAAATCCCACCTTTTTGTTCTTATTGTCAACTCATTGGACATTATGTGGAGAAGTGCAAGCAACTACATCACTCTGACCCACAGTAGAAAAGGGAATATAAGACTTCTAAAGCTAGGTACATTCCAAAAGCAGCTGGGAGCATCCTTGACCAAGCTATTAAAGTCAATAAGGATGTGGTGCAATACAAAGGCAAAGAGGTTGCAGCCAATAATGAGGAACATGGTATTGTGGGGAGCAACAATTCAGCTAAGAATTTGGAAATGGGTTCTTCTTCAAGGTAGCAAGTTCAGGTAATTAATATTCAAACCCATGTGGATAAGGATGCATTTAAAGGTGTCAATTATGTCCCTTGGGATGGGTTGAAAACAAATCCTTTAATTGGATTTATTGACCCAACACATGCCCAGTAAACTGACCCGCACAATGGCGTGATCAATACCAACTCAAGTCAGCAGGATTTCGATTTGATAATGTAGTCTGGGGAAGCTCCAGGAAGTACGACTAGAGCTGCTATTATGCACTCTACTAGAGAACCAGAATCTGACCAAGTTTTTCAGGATTCCTTAGCTTCGCATGAGGATAATTTTCTGGTTGATATGCAGAAATCGCCTGTGGTTAAGCAACATCAGGAGTAGTCTTTGGATTTGATTCAGAACTTGGCCACTGAGAACGCTTCTGCTACACAGGCTGCAGCACAGGACAGCTCTATTCAGGTTTTTAATTCTTTCGCCTCTGATATAGCTAGTGGTTGCAATATAGATACTCCAATTGATCATTCTAATGCTAAGGTTGTTAAAGATATGAAAATTGCTTGTAGATTTTGGAGTGATTCTATTGGTGAAATTGAGGATGATCAGGTTTCGGAAGGTGATTCCTAGGTGGTGTCAAAATCTAAGATGAAAAAAATTGTGAAAGAAGCAATTACAAGTCCAAAAAAAGGCAGGTTATATGACCCGATCTAAGGGTAATATCCAACATTCCTCTCAATGTTAAAAGTGATTTACAAGAATGTCATGGGCATTGGTAATCCTGACACAAAAGTAGTGTTAAAAAAGCTTTATAAGTTGCACAAGCCTAATTTTTTGTTCATATATGAGCCTTTGGTTAGTTTACATCAAATCCCTCTAATTGTTTTTCTAAGTTACATTTGAAGTTGTTTGCAGAGAATAATAGAGGTTCCTTTTCCTCTAATTTTTGGTGCTTTTGCACTGACGCTGTCAATTCATCAGTCATTTCTTCTACTAATCAGCAAGTGGCTTTCTCCTTAGTTGTGGAGAATCAGACTCTTTATTTCTCAGTTGTTTATGCATCTAGCAATTACATGCTAGGAGACAGCTTTGGAGTGATTTGAATAATTTGCAGCAGGCTTATCCAGCCCCTTGGGGTTTTATTGGTGATTTTAATGCAGTTATGATGCTCATGAGCATAGAGTTAAGGGGCTTCCTTCAGTTATTTATTGTAGTGATTTTGTTAATTGGTCTGAATTGAATCATTTGATCCATATTAATACGAGGGCATCTTATTATGAAGGATCCTCCAAAGAATAAAGGATTTAGAAGGCGTAACAAAATTCTTCCAAATTGTTTTGTTCCAAGGAACCACCTGATCCACAGGGTTGTGGAAGAGGAAAGCATCTTTAAAAGTCAAGTCCCCTAAAACAGAATTATTCCACATCAACTGATCATCCACCGAAATAGTAGGAATAACTACTTCCTAGATTTCAGAGTGGAGCTGAGGGAAATGAATGATAAGATCAGCAGGGATGGACCATCTACTATTAAACTGAGAAGAGACTGGATAGATCTATCTGTAACGAGAACTGGATAAAATTTTGGGACAGTGTTGATTGTTGCACCCTCACTAGAAGTAAGTCGGACCATTACCCACTTCTTTTGCTTATGAAAAAGGATGCTTTTCAGAAACGTTCTTTTTTTAAATTTATGAAGATGTGGGCTCAACACCCTGATTGTAAGAGGGTTGTCTCTGAGGTTTGGCAGAGTTCAATTGCTGGTTGCCCTATGCTTGTTTTATCTCAGAAATTGAAAATCTTGAAGGCTAAGCTTAAAGAATGGAATGCTTCTGTTTTTGGTATATATTTTTTTCTAATGTTACAGAAGCTTTAGCCAAGCTTGATAATATCCAGGAGCAGATTAATAATCTCAGAGGTTCTGATAATTTACCCTCTCTTGAGAAGGAGGCTCAAACTAATTTGCTGATTGCTTTAAATTATAAAGAAGGTTATTGGAAGGAGAAATCTAGAGTTAATTGGCAAGCTTTTGGAGATAGAAATACAGCATTTTTTCATAAAATGACCAAGATCAGGAATGTTACTAAGAGAATTTTTGTTATGAAGGATGGTGATCGTATTCTCTCAAAGGCCACTGATATAGAGAACCATATTTTGAGCTATTATCAGAATTTGTTTTCTGTTAATAGTGATTGTTGTTCTAATGGTCTTATCAGTGAGGTTATTCCTTCTTTAGTATCGAATCAAGGCAATGTTATACTTACTAGTTTACCCTCTCTTGAGGAGGTTAAAGCTGCAGTTTTTTTCCTCTCAATGGGGATAGAACTCGTGGCCCTGATGGTTTTGGAGGTTTCTTCTTCCATCATTACTGGGATATTGTTGCTCAAGACATTTATAATGTTGTCCTGCAATTTTTTCAACAAGGTTGGTTGCTCCCAAATTTTAACTCTAATGTTGTAGCTTTGATTCCCAAAAAAGAAGGAGTTGATAAGATTGAGCAGTATAGACCTATAGCTTTAGCTAATTTTAAATTTAAGATTTTTACTAAAGTTATAGCTGATAGACTTGCTTTGGTGGTTCCTAATATTATTTCTGATAATCAGAGGGGTTTTGTAAAAGGTAGAAACATTTCTGATTGTATTTGCACTGCTTCAGAATCTATTAATCTGCTTTAGAAAAAGGCTTTTGGTGGTCAATTAGCATTGAAAATTGACATTAGGAAGGCTTTTGATACTATAGATTAGAATTTCTTAATTTAGGTCCTAAAAGCTTTTGGTTTCAATGATAAATTCTGCTCCTGGATAAATATTATTCGTCACTCTACTAAGCTCTCTTTTTCTGTTAATGGTGCTGCTGTTGATTTCTTTGGCTGCAAGAGGGGGGGTTAGACAAGGAGATCCCTTGTCTCCTCTCCTTTTTTGTCTGGCGGAAGATGTTTTAAGCAGAGGTATTTAAAAGCTAGTAGATGACGATCAGCTCCAGCTTATGATAGGCCCCAGAGGTTTCCGTATGCCCAGTCATGTTTTATATGCTAATGATATTATGATTTTTTGCAGAGCTACTAAAAAGAGCTTATCCAGTTTGTTGGATCTTTTTGCTTCTTATGAGCAAGTCTCTGGCCAGGTTTTTAGTAAGAGAAATCTAAATTTTACACTGGTAACATTTCTCAATCTCGAGTTAATGCCATCTCGGATATGCTTGGTTTTTCTATAGGTATTATCTCTTTTACTTTTCTCGGGGTCCTTTTGTTTAAAGGGAAGCCTCGAAGAGTTCATTTATTGCCTATTACAGATAGAATAAAGGCTAAGTTATCCTCTTGGAAAGGTTCCTTATTATCTATCATGGGTAGAGTAAAACTTGTGAATTCTATTATTCTCAGCATGTTGGTTTACAGCTTTCACATTTATGCTTGGCCTGCTAATGTTCTCAATTCTGTTGACACTTGGATTAGAAATTTTGTGTGGTCAGGTGATATTAATACCAGGAAAATTGTTACTGTGGCTTGGAGTAAGGTGTGCAAGCCATTTCAGGAAGGTGGATTAGGATTGAGATCTATCAAAGCTATCAATAATGTCGGAATGTTAAAGCTTGGGTGGAATTTCATTTCTTCTGATTTACAATGGGCTCTTTTAATGAAAGCAAGAGTCTATAGAAATAATAATCCTGTGAATTATCATGTCTCCTCTTCTATTTGGCCTGGGATTAAATCTTGCATTTATGTGGTTTTGGAGCACTCTACTTGGAAGCTTGGTAATGGTGTCAATATTAATTTCTGGACTGATAATTGGCTTTCTAGGTCAATTGTGGATGTTATAGGTATACCTTCTAATTAGCATAGGGATTTTTAAGCTACTCTAAGTGACTTTATTGTTAATGGAAGATGGTTCATCCCTGCTGATCTTATCATTCATTTCCCTCAGCTCCACTCCGAAATCCAGGAAGTAGTTATTCCTACTATTCCGGTGGATGATCAGTAGATGAGGAATAATTCTGTTTCAGGAGACTTGACTTTTAAATATGCTTTCCTCTTCCACAACCCTGTGGATCAGGTGGTTCCTTGGACCAAAACAGTTTGGAAGAATTTTATTCCGCCTTCTAAATCCTTTATTCTTTGGAGGATCCTTCATAATAACATGCCAACGGATGGTCAACTTTGGAATAGATGTTGCACTGTTGTTTCTGTTTGTAGTCTTTACGGTAGTGCTTCAGAGTTTCTCATAACCTTTTCCTTGACTGCTCTTTTGCTAAATATATTTGAAACTAGCTTGGAGGTATTCTAAACATTTCTATTGATAGTTCCTCTTTTTAGAACATTTTAGCCTTGCCTTCTCATGGTTGGAGCCCTCAGTTGTGTGATATTGTCTCTGCTGTTATTGTTAATGCTTGTTGGAAAATTTGGCACTGCAGGAACAAGGTTAGATTTGATAATAAAGTTGTCCCCTTAAACTTAGTTATTAACTTAATTCTTTCCAATGTGACTTTAGCAGGAAATGCTTCTAATTCTATAATGTCCTCCTCTATTGCTAATTTTATGATTATAAAGGCTTTCAATGCCACTGGTAATTACCGAAAGTTCTCTGAATATCAAAGAGGTTACTTAGATTCCCCCAGCTCCTTATATGGTTAAGTGAAATACTGACGGGGCTGCCAAAGGTTGTCCTGGCCCAACTGCTTGTGGTGGTATTTTTAGAGATAAAAGTGCTGTTGTCCTTGGTTGCTTTTCTGATTACATAGGCATCAACTATGCACTACATGTTGAGCTAATTGAGGCCATGTTGGCTATAAAAATTGCTTTTGATAAAGGTTGGAAGTTTTTGTGGCTGGACTGTGATTCTCAGTTATTGGTTTCTGCTTTCAAGAATTGCAAGATAGTTCCTTGGAAGCTCAGAAATAGATGGAATAATTGTCTCTATTTGACTAGACAGATGACTTTCATTTGCTCTCACATTTATAGAGAGGGTAATGTTTGCGCAGATAAGATTGCTGGTTATGGAACTAGCATCAGTGGTTTTGTTTGGTGGGACCTAATCCCTAGTTTCATTGCTGAGGATTTTTTTTTCAAAAATAGGCTAGGTCTGCCTAGTTATAGGTTTAGTTGATGTTTCCATGGGGTTGGTGAATTTCCACACATATTGGATTCTTTCTGTTTTCTCTTTGATTTCTGATTTTGGTGTGTTGTAAATGATTGATAATGTCTTTGGTGCCAACATAGTTGGATGAAAGTCATTATAGTGATGCTTTTGCATGCCATTATTGCTTTTCTTAGATCTAGTTTCTTTATTATAGGTTTTGTTTTCCTTCCTATTAGTTTCAATATTGTTTTTGTTCATGGGTTTTGGCCTAGTCCCCCATGTTTGTTTGTTTATCTTTTTTCACTTTTTTATTAATAAAATTTAGAAAGAAGTACTATTTTTCCTTCTAGATGTTTTTTCCCTAAGGAGTGTTTTGCAAAAGAAGTTTTAACGAGGCTCTTTTCCTTTCTTTAAAAAAAATCCTTTTTAACTCAAAAAAAACATTTCTACACTCTTAAAAAATAATTAATTATTTTAAAAGATAATAATAATTCATTGCTAATATTTGATAAAATTGAAAATAATACAATATCTTTAAAATATACTAATTACTAAGACAACACATTTAAATGAACAAATCACACACTAACATATTAAACAGATATTCAAACATAATCATGTATTATCACACACAATATTCTACAGTAGCACACAAGAACTTATACTCACATACTAATATAATTAATCACATATCAATTTAGATAAGATCACATATTAATACAAATGGTGAGTATTATTATAAAAATAATATAAACATGAATATGGACAATCTCATATTAATACAAAATCATGCATTAATATAGACATAATTAATATCTGTAAATTACTTTTTGTATATAAAAATTTGTAATCACCTTTTAATATAATAACACGCTTGGAACAACTATATTATCACTTAAAACATATATTCACACACACACACACATAAATATATAAGGATACTGCAACATCGTAAACCAACACGCTATCAATAATAATAATAATAATAATAATAATAATACGAAAATCGGGTTGCTACAATTCTCTCCCCCAAAAAAAAATTTTGTCCTCGAAATTCCAGAGTGTTCTAAGAAAACAAGGAGGGCCTAACTCTCTACCCAACTATCTTTACAAATTCCTTAAGAGCAACAACTTCTTGTACTAAACTTAATTCTTGACTCTACGGGTCTTAAACTCTATGCTCCCACAACGATTACTGCAATCTACTCAAAAGGTAACTAGTCTATACTTGTAACTACATCTAAGCAACTAAGATAGCCAAAACAACTAATTGCTTCGTTCACCAGTGACAAGTTATTGGGCTGCAGTCCCTCCTACTCGTTTATCCAGGTAATCCAAGCAGCAATAATTATAATATAATCTATGGAGTTTTTTTTTCCTACAAGAATCTTTGCTAGGGACTTGAGCGTAAAAACATTGGTAACAAATGGTTACCCTCAGGCTCTATTAGAGATCCTTCCTATAGCATTACTATCATGTTTCCACTACGCTACTTTGATAAACTATCCCATAACTAGTAGTACTACCCTTCTTAGATCAAGTTAGCTAAATCTCCTCATTAAGCTAGTAACCTGCTTGTCTATCCCAAAATTCCTATAAGGTGATGACTAAAGGTCTTGTGTCTCATAAGCAGCAACTAAATGTTGGTCAATCATAATCAACAAACCAAGCCATAAGTCAAAATGGAATACTAGCAAATATTGACCTTTAATAATTACTAATCTAAGGCTAATGGTTAATAAAGCAAGCAAGTCTCATTACAAAACTATCAGTTCTACTATTCTATGAGTTCTACTACTTAAAAGCCGACTAACTAAACAACAAACATAATTCAGGAAAGTAATGCATGTAACTCTACTCAGAGTCCACGTACTAAAGCACAATAGACCACACACAGAGGCCGGTTAGGACCGAACTACTCTGATAGCACTTAGTGTGACACCCTCTACCCCAAATGTTGATATTAAAAATAAATTCAATGGAATTGATATAAATAAAATTTTAGACCAAATAAAAATATTTCAAATAAAAGGGTAAAGCTATCACACTCATACTATATCATGCGGAAAGAAAACGTAGTTAGAAACATTTACAATCTGTAACACCCTGGTTCAAGAGCGCTACTGTGTAACCCAATCTAATGCTGAAAACATTTGATGCTTGTATGCTTTCAGTTAAAAAGTACTCTTGTGTATTTCGCAATGGAAAAGGAGTAATTTGTTTCTTCTGTTTCTTCTCTTTGAAACCTTTTTCAAAAATGAGACATAAAGAGTACTACAATTTTCTAAATAATGCAAAATCAGTCTTTTGCAAATATCAAAGTATAATGCATGACAATCAATACTTCACATAACATAATCATTTCGCACTGAGGCGAGGTTTTCTGAATAGAGTAATTACAAAACAACAAGGACAAAACCCTAAGCTAAGTTAGCCAACAATCAGAACTCTTCTTGAGAAAGCAAAGAAGATCAACACACGAAGCACTCAGAGGAATCTTCCTCCACTGGCTCAATCTTCAACGCTCCTGGAAAGACGAAACTACAGCAGCTGTGGAACTCCATCTAGAAGTGACATCCATAAGGATGTCCAATCCAACAACAGTGCAAGGGTAAATCCTTTGTCCACAAGTTTATCATAGGCTATGTCGCATGCAAACAATATATATATATATATACACATATAATGCAACAACATGCCTTTATATACATATACATACTTAATAGTCTGCATGCATCATCATGGTATATCAAGCATTGCATGTGAATAAACAAATCAACCAACAGGTCAACAATTAAGTCACCACAATATCAAACAATTACATGTGAGCAGGCAATTCTATAAGCAGATCAATGATCACGTCAGTGCAATATCAAGCATTTGCATGTGAACAAACAATTCAATCAGTAAATTAACCATCAATCATCACCTGTTAAAATGTGGCCAGTATGCATGCCAGTGCATATGAAAACCTTGTGTATACACATTACAGCCCAACTTGGGGAACCAATAAGGCATCGGAGAAAACTTCCGGCATCGGAGAAAACTTTCGACAATACATTAATATCGATGCTCCATGGTTAGTATGCATCAATCCAAACATTTCAGGTCATCGGAGAAAACTTTCGGCAACAGATCATCGGAGAAAACTTCCAGTAATATGACATCGGAGAAAACTTCCGGCAATATTTCTTTTAATATGGCTTGCTCACCGTAGGGAGCGCCTGAGTAATGTTTAATTAATCAATGCGAATCAAATAAACCTCAACTCACACAATTTAGTGAATTTTAAACCCCAATTTACTAAGAGTTCAAACACAGGACAAAGGTCCGGATGTTCAATTGCGAAACGCGAGTCTCAATCTCAGATCAGAACTCTAGGCACATAATGCGAAATGCTAGGCTCAATTTTTAGGTTGAGATACTAGACACGCCATACGGAACACTAGGTCCAACCCTAAATCAAGAAAATGCGCACGCAAGCAGGACATTAAGTCCCCGCACAGGACACATGGCCCATATGCTCAATAGGAACACTAAGTTCCCTATATCTACTTCTTTAGAAATCTGGATATTTGGTATCTTTGAAAATCTCTTTATTAGTTCTTGTGTATCTATTATGCACTACTGTATCAAAAAAATACTTTTTAGCTCTAGGTCGTTGAAACCCTAATTGTGCTAAAGAATACACTAGGATAATTCCCAACCACATTACTTAACTCAACCATTTTCAAAATTTACAATGTTTTCTTTTTAAAAGAACCTCTTAAACAACTTATAACCCTCCGATCCATAAAGCATGTTTATACACCAACTTATTTTAGAAGATACCTTTAGTTTACCTCAAAAACATTTCTCGGCTCATGGAATCGCATCAGACTTACCGTTGTAAGTCGTCAAACCAATAACAGTCGATCAACACATTATTAATTAATCCATTATCATCAACAATATTTTTCATATTCCAGATCAATTCCAAGTTTCAATTAAATCCAACATGATTTAAGGAAAACAACACAAATCATAATGCCACACAGGGCCAAGAACATGCTACAGCATTTCAGACAGCATATAACAATTCAGTATGCTACAATATGCTACAGTATTTCAAACAGCATATAGTAATTATACAAGTACTAACACGCAATCAATCAAACAATCAAACAACACACAAGGTGAAAAGGCCAAACTCATTATGTAAGAATTTCCCTTACCTTGGGCGCTTTAACAATCCAAGCAAGGTAATTCCAAACAATCATCAAGTCGTTCCTCGCACAAACCTTAGCAACGCAAGTTTAATCAATTAGAACTAAAAAACTCAAGTCCTAATACCCCTAGGGCAGCCACGGGTTTAGGGTTCCCTAAACCTAGGAATCCCTAATAGGTTCTATCTAGCCATATGCCATGACACATATTCAAATCATGCAAGTTTCGAAACTTTTCCAAACGCTACACACTTAGGAAAATGTCTAACCCAAAATTACCAATTGGAATAGTGTTTTACCACTTTGAATAGTATTTTCCCAACTTTGAACCATTTTTCAAAACACTAAAACATGTCACAAAATTTTAGAAACAATTTCAATACAAGTTCAAAACAATTCTTGAAACATAAACCAAATATTTTCCCAAAATCATGCTTCTTTTAAAAGCTTTGCCAAATCAAATTAACAACCACTTTTTTACAACTATTTTAGCATAAATACAAGCTAAGAACATTTTCTAAAACACCATGGAGGCCACGGTTTTGATGTCCCAAAAACAACCTCAAATTCTCAAACTTTAACATAAAATCACATAATTTGTTAGATCCAAAACTTCCTATCATAAACCAATTTCTTTACCACTTTAATACAATTAGAAACAAGTTAAAACTCACCCAAATCTTGTTGACAAGTCACTGTTTTAAGAACCACAAAACACCCCCAAAATTTATTTCATTTTAAACCATTTCCAAAGCTTTAAACATAGCAATCTTTATAGATCTAAAGCCTTAACCAAAAACCAACTTTTTTACACACTTTAACACACTTGAAAACAAATTAGAACATCATCAAATCCATTCAAAATAGCCACGGTTTCCAGCCACAAAGACCAAACCATTTGATTTCTCAAAACTTGTTAAAACATGCATATATGACTACTTCCAAACATAACATCAAAAACCCTCCAAGAACTAACTCTAACTCAACAAAAACAAGTCAAGATCGAGCCCCCACAATAGCCCATGAATTCGGCCAGGGTCAAGGGTTAGGGTTTCCCAAATTTTAAAAACTCTAATCATGCTTAATCATGGAAGAAAATAAAGGATCAAAAGGCTAAACATGCTAATCTAGCAAAATCTAACACTTTCTAAAGAAAACAACACTAAAATTATGGAGGACTCATCCATGGCAGCCATGAGAAGAGGAAAGTGAGTTAGAACACTTACTAACAAGATTGATGATGGTTGATCGAGGATTAAGAACAAGGATTGAAGGTTGCAAGCTTAAACACCAATTTCCTTCAAGAATCAACACTAAAATCATGAGGAACAACACTAATACCATGCAAATCCAACCATGGCAGCTATGAAGAAAAGGAAAATAAGCTTACCACAATGATGGAGATGATTGAACAAGAAGGAAGGAGAAAGGATTAAGGTTTAGCTTCCAAAATCACAAGATTAAGCACCTAAATCAACTTTCTTTTTTCTAGAATTTTTTTCTCAAGCTTTCATCAATGGAGGAAATGAGAATGATGAATGCCAATATGGAGAGGTAGCCACGAAAATTTGGGGATGAGGAAGGAACAAAAATTGTTCATTTAGTTAGGAATTAACCAAACTAGTTACAAACTAACTAAACTAACTAACTACAATTACAAAACCACCAATCCTATGCCTACACTTGTCATGGAACCTTCTAAGGATGAGATTCAGCTCCCCTAGTTGCTGGATGCATCTCCCCACAGCCAAAATATCAAGATATTTCGTTTCGTCGCGTTCTCGCTCAATCGCGTGTGCGGCGTTACGTGTATATTAGGGTTTTAATACCAAAAATTTCAAAAATAAATCTAATAAATTATTCTATAATCAAAAATTATTAATCAACAAAAATTTCCCTAAAAATATTAGAAGCATTTCTATGAATGCCGCTTTCTCGATTTACGAGCTAAAACGCTACCGTAATGCAGTTCTGGGCGTAGACAATACAGTAAATATTTTCTGATGCCCAAAAATCCCAAAAACATTCCAATAAATCATAAATATTGGAAAATGCTAAGATCTCAAATTTTATAAAATTTGGATCACGTTTGGCCATGTTTCAGTTAGAAACTCGCCCAATAGCCTAGTTGCGGCAGAACTCAATAGAATTCTCGTAGCGTAATAAAAACTGTAAATTAGTGAGGGTCACTAATTCCAATTTCTCTTATCATCTAAATATTATTCAAACAATAAAATTATCAAGGATATTTTTTAAAAATAAAAGTCATATTAAATATGACATAAAACAGACAATTTAACAAATAACTAATCGAAAATCCAAACTGTGACTTAAAAATATCTATTAAATCCTGAAAAATATTTCTCTTTCAATAAAATAATTTTATTTAATCAAACAACAATTTTTTACATTTTTCAAGATTAATTCATATTAAAAAAATATATGTCTACACTGTCTCTTAATCTGAATTAATTACTAAAACATTAAATTTTTTACAATAAATCTTTGTAGTTCTTCGTACTTTTAACAAACCATTGAGGTGATCAATCTCCATGATTTATTTTCAAGTAGTCGGAAACTATAATATTATTTTCATAAAATTTGGAATGTTACACAATCAAAGTCTTAGTAAGCCAAATACCCCGGTGTCACAAGTATCTCAGAGCTGACCGTTAAGTAATTACATTAGTAATCAATAGCTAGTATAATTAATTCAACCAACAATGAACAGAAGTCCTAATCTACGTGATGATCGCATTTAGCTAATCACTCCTCAGCTACAACATCGTCCTTACCTATAAGGTTCTAAACATAAACAATGGTGTATGAGTAGCCACATCAAAGGGGTTAGAAATCACATACAAGAATAGTACTTAACAGTAGAGGAATTAACTTAAGCAATGCACATGACTAATCATCAACCATTAAATAACATACATCACGCACGACAAGAATGCATGACTCCATGAGTACATATGCAATCCTAAGACCAATGCCTACTTCAAAATGCGTGTGGATCCAACTAACTCAGGCAAGCGAGTGAGGGTGCTCCCGTCATTCTTGAGTACGAATACTGTATGTCAGGATAAGTCGGCTTATCAACATGGGACGCCCCAGCAAGGATAGCTATCCACTGCCTTTACATAAGACCCTCCTACCAAACTCGATCTGCGAGGCCGGGTACCTTGCCCATTATGGTCGTCACTAAAATCGTATTCACATTGGTCATCGCCAACAACAACACTACACCTTATGATGCATGAACACAAAAGCAAACAAGGTGTCTATCAACAACACCAACTAACTTAGCAAGTGGTCCACAATAACAACATCAACAAGATACTACTTGTCAGTACGTCTACAAGCTTCCCCTAATGCCAATCAACTTATTGGGTGATTGGTGTTAACAACATTAACACAGTACCACTCTTCAGTACGTCGACAAGCTTCCCGCAACCTTGGAACAAGTCCAAGTGATCATCCTGCCTCACCACACTAAGGTTTTTAAGCTAATGTCCATAACTCCTAATCCTTTTTCTCAAGTGATTAATTCCAATTAAATTCATATATGTTGAAACATCTCTTTTATTACCCTCTTGAACCTCAAATACCCTTAAAATACTAGGTAGGACACTGCCCTAGGCCGTACAATGAACCAACACGCGAAAAACCAAGCACCACAGGTCGTGTAACATCCCAATTTCCATGTCTTGTTTAGCATTTGAATGTGTGCTTGATTACATGCTTTATTGAGTTATTAGGATAGGCATTACACTAGGGTTTCAGGGGTCGTGCGATAAAATGAAGAAATTTTGAACCAGGCAGCACGCTTAAGTGTGCCATGTTGGTCGCTTAAGCGTGGCAACGCTTAATCGTGAGTTTTCCCATGCTTAAACGTGACCTTCTGGGAGGATCAATAGGAGTCATACACGTGGCAGCCTGTGATTGGATCGTGTTCTGAGAAGGCTTCGTAGTGAAGTAACTACTCGGGTTGCACGCTTAAGCGTGAGTTTTCCCACACTTAAGCATGGCGACCAAAACTTATCTTTTTTATAAATAGGCTCCTTTAGTAATTTTTACCCCCTCCTTCAACAATTACACGACCAGAGAGAGTTAAATCACAGAACATCCATTGTTGAGTGTCTTTGAGCTTTGGAGCTTGGATTCTAAGCGATCCAGGTCGCACCGTCCAATACCGATTGTACCGTTGAGTTCGTGGTTCTTCGTTCTTCGACCAATTGTCTTCTGATTGTTGTTATGGCATGGTAAGTTGATATGCCGGTAACGACCTAAATTGTCATTTCGTATGGTTTTGCTCCATACTTCCTTCATTCTAATTCCTGGCCTCAATCTGTCGATGTTTTAGGTTCCTAAACGGCGAAACAAGTACCGAACGAGTTAGGATTTGACCTGGAACTCTTGAACCCTCTTTGTTCCTCACGTGACCAATGAGTATCACCTCTGTTCTTAATTCCATTTCGTGATGCATGTTGCTAATAGTTGGTCCTTTTGGTTCCTTAATTGTTGTTCTTCGTATTTTAGGGTTTTGGTGCAAGTTGAGATACCGTTCGTGCGAGAAACCACCCAAGACCTTTATTTTTGTCGCTGTCAGTGTACTAACCTCTGAAATAGAACCTCCTTGTTATTTTCTTTGAATTATTCGTGATTCATTTGTTGCCCAAATTTTGATCTGTGTTCACTTTTGTGTTTCCGGTAAAATATGGGTCTTAACGGTGTGCTCAGTAAAATTTTTGGATAATCCCTGGCCTATTCGTTGGTGTTGGCCGAACCAGTTCATAGAAAGGGAAGTGTTCATTTGTGTGTTTGTGAGCTTGTAAGTGAGGCTATTCGTCCGTTGGTGGTTCCAGTACTTCATATTTCAGGTGGGAGAAAGAATGCACTTTCATTGGGTTATGTTTAGTAGAATAGATTCTTTGGCATGTGCAGGGTGACCTAAGCCCTACTAGGGGTTAATGTCAGTGACACCTAAGGATAGGAGTTACGGTCTACGTCACCAAAGGATACGCGTCATAGCCCATCAACCAATATAGGTTTTATTTATTATTACATGTGATTGCCAGATAACGTGCTAATTGTGGATTATGTTATATATGCCATTGGTGGGGTAGTAACATGCTTAGGGTAACATGTTTTAAATGTACAATGTGTGGATTTGTGTTATATGTTGCCATAGCATGTTAATATGTATAAGTATGATTCTTGATATGATCTAATATGATTAACGAGATATTTTGTGGTATGTGTGTATAACATGTTGTGAGCATATGAGAATGAGGTGTTGGATGCATGAGCAAGATATATTAGTAACCACCCCATTCTTAATGGGAATGTCAGGTGGACAAGATCCCTAATGGGTAACATGCTTAGGGTAACATGTTTTAAATGTACAATGTGTGGATTTGTGTTATATGTTGCCATAGCATGTTAATATGTATAAGTATGATTCTTGACATGATCTAATATGATTAACGAGATATTTTGTGGTATGTGTGTATAACATGTTGTGAGCATATGAGAATGAGGTGTTGGATGCATGAGCAAGATATATTAGTAACCACCCCATTCTTAATAGGAATGTCAGGTGGACAAGATCCCTAATGGGAAAGGGGAATACCTCGCTTAACAGGTTAGATCCACTCTGTTCCTATCGGGAACAGGGGAACAGACGTCCCTATCGGGAAAGGGGGAGGAGGATCCCTATCGAGAAAGCGGGATACCTTGTGGACTAGGCTAGTGTCGCCCTGTCTCAATCGGGAAAGGGAGGCGGGTGTCCCTATTGGGAAAAGGGGACAGCAACTGTAATGAAAAAGGGGGTTCGCCAACGTATTCCTATTAGAAATGGGGAGTACAGTGACAATAGTAAGAAATATGCATAAACTCATAGAGAGGCATGGGATAAGTGGAAGAGGGTAGTTCGGTCAAATTTGTAATATATGTGATTATTTGTATGGAATGTCTTACTCTCATTCTACTTTTACATTTCCCGCTATATAATGGATGTGTTGTTCTTACCTCCCTGTGTTTGCATACTTGTGTGTATATATTGTTTCTGTGTTAGACTTTGTTGAGGAAGATCATGTAGCCACAGCCACACCCGATGGAGTAGTTCCTTTTGATGCATCCTTCGATGATGCAGCCGCCGAGGATCCCCGTCTAGGGGGACTTTGAGATTTACTACCACGATTTCGACGGCATGGGTTGGGAGGTTGACCATGCTTGTCAGGCAGTCATATATACTGGCACAATCTCCATTTATTTTTGTATTCCTAGTTTTCCTATTACTAGCTTTGCAGCAGACTTCTGCATCTGCCAAAGGCTTCCATGTGCACGTATATGGCAGGCACCAGATATTCCTCCCTGATTTGTTTACGGCAGGTATCCTCTGATGACTCCGCATCCAATGTCGATGCCTTCTGCCAGCCACCCGAGCGGGTCGAGCCACAGGGGGAGACACCGACCTAGGGGTGGAGCGATACCTGGACCATCCCGTCACATGACTGCCCATGATTATCGCCGTTTGTTTTGTAGGCGAGCAGGATCTCAAAGCGGGAGCTCTCAGTATCCCCCTTGCTGAGGATGTTTGGTTGCTTTAGCCAGGAGTCTTGTTGTGATGTTTGTTTCTTTTGTTTGGTTTAGATGAGGCGCAGGTTAGCCTCCTAGGTTTATATATTTTGGGATGACTGTACTTGACTTATGCACTACACTACTTGCTTACTCTGATGATCTAGGCCTTAGTGAGAAGGCTACTTTTTGCTGTCACGTATGTAGTTATATATTATGACACTCATTTTTACTCTATCATAACATGTCGTTGTCTTATTTATGTTTTAGTTTTAATTCCTTCGTATTTTTACTTAAGCGTATTCACGTAAATTAAGCGACTTAGGTTAGGTTATAATAAAGCATAGATAGGATGGTGGGGTGTTACAAGCCGCCCAGAGGGCACCTGGCGCTAGCAGTGGTGGGCGTCCTGCTCCCCAATGCTGTCTTATAGACTTTGCGTAATTTTATAAATGTGGTCCCCGCGTTTTCGTGGACGACCGGACATACCATACAACTCCTAAATAATTATAAAACACTAATCCAAAGGGTTTCGGTCATTATCTAACTCCTATGGAATTTAAAAATTCAATTAGTGATTCTTTCAGTTTTTCTTCCAACACTTAGTCATTTTCCCTAATGGTTTTTCTGCATAAAATTTCTCTAAGTCATCCAACTCCACTTGTTCCTACTCTTGCACACTCAAAAAGTTACCATATGAAAGCCATCATCAATTCTATTAATTAAGACTCATTTTAGACCATAACTTAGCCACTTTTAATCCTACCATCACCTTAAAAAATATTCCGCATAATTAAATTACAACTCATGAACAATATGGATCAATCTTACAACCAACATGTCTACTAAACCATGACAACAACCAACACATCAACATTGATCATCGAAATAACACATAACCGGCTCCTGAGGTGCCCGTGGTAGCACTTAAGGTTACTCCTCCCCTTTTCTACACTCGCTGCCCGCACTGCTCCTATCCCTCAGCTCCTGTACCGACGGAGGGAGATCCTATAAATTGGCGTAGGACCACTATGGAATGGTCGCACAAGGATGTGATCGTGATTGAGAGTGACGAGGAGGAGGAGGAGGAGGAGGAGGAGAAGGAGGACCGCTCTGAGGCTACCAATTCTAATAGTTCCGAGTTTGAGTCCTTTCTTGTGAGGTTTCCACCCCGTAAGCGGTTCAGGTTTGGGCCAGTTTAGGAGTCTGCCTGTCGGAGATGGTCTTTAGTTTTTTAGGTCATATTTTATACTACATGTTATTTTGGATGCAGTCCCTAGTGAGGATTTGTTGTTGTTAAGTCTCCTTTAGTGTGTGTGTCTTGACCAGCACCTTATCTTTGGTTATATGTATGTAGACTTGTTGTGTTGTATTTATAGATTAGAGGTTTACGACCTCGACTTATAGTTATACTTTGATATTTGTATGTAAAGTTTTGTGAATTCTTCATGTGATAATATATGTGTTTAAAGTTTTTCAATAGTCTGTATTTTTTATACTAAGCGTATTATTAGAGTTAGGTATTACACCACTAATCCATATTAATCTTTGTCATTGAGTGTATTGACATGGTGGTCGTTGTGGTTTAGTCACTTTTTACGGTCGTTACGAAAGATCCGATGATTCCATTTTTAATATATGAGATGTGAACCAGATTGATTAAGTGGAAGTCTAAAGATAAATAGCATACAGATTAATCAACTGTTTTCCAGCATTTCTTTGAAGGTTGGTGAATATTTATCTCAGAGGTAAAAAAAAATCTTATTTCGCATAGATCACGTTGGTAAATATATTTATACTGTGATGAGGAGCACATTAAAATATATCGTGCTTAGTACGGAAGTCAAAATTTGTTGAGGTGGCATTGGAGAAGTGAAGACTTGATGCTATGTTTTTTGTGGATTAGATATGACAAGAAATCTTTTAAATAATTAAATTGTGAAATTATTAAATAATTTTATTTTAAGTGTTCTACATGTAACCTGTGAATATATATCACCCATGCATTGCACCCATGAAGACTCGACAAAAAATGTTGTCTATAAAGAAGTATTTGAAAATTTATGAATGGTCTACCAGATCAGGTAAAATATAATACTTTTTCATCAATTCTTGCAACAAATATGCTTATTACCATATCTTCATTGAGTACTATGTCATGCATAAACTATGCTTGATGTCTTATCAATTAACATTTATTAACAAACATGGTATTGCGTTTGTTAGGGAAATTTCATTGCTAAAAATCTTGATAGAAATACTGCAAATATTGCATCATTCAGCAAATTAACATATTTTGATAATGACTGAAATGAGGGTAAAACTTCAATTGGTTGAACTGCAATTTGTATTAGCAACTAGCAAGGCTTATTTACACTTTGAAATTTTGTCCTTGATATTTACAAATTAGTTAATATTTTAGATCATTTTTTTTTTTACTCAACCAAGTGGTTGATAACAGTGTTACTGACACCTACTTGATGGATGTTGTTGTGAAATTGATGCAAGGTTGAACTTTTGTTAGATTTTAGCATAAAGAGGTCTCTCAATTTAGCATTCATATTCTGTTAAAATCTCCTTGCATCTTTTGTGTTCTGTTAAATGGGATGTATGTTCATAGAGCTATGCTAACATAATGGCTGTGAAATTTGTGCTTCTAATTGTTGATTACATTGTGTGCATCTATAGTTTTTTGAGCAACCGGGAGCAATCTCATATTGGCTTGCTTTGCTTGAATGTCGGCCAGTTTGGGCTTCAAATTGGGGGTGAAAGAAGAATGCAAGAAGCCATTTGGTGTGAATGACAATCATTGTTTTTCTGCTGTTTAGCTTTGAGCTTATTTTTCTTGAAGTCTGGAAGTATTTTTTGTATCTTTTATTTCTCATTCAAGAATATTTTGGCATCAGTGGTTTTTCAAAAGTCATATAGGAATTTATGTTTGTTTTTGTTTGTAGGAATTGATGTTTGTTTTTGTTTTTAGTAAATGGGTTGTTGGATCTAATGATATTTGGTTTTGTTTTTAGTGTTAATTCTATGATAACTATCCAATATATTTCAACACGTGTTGCCTATTGTCATACAACATACACAATTTCATAAACAGTTAATTATGTCATGTGGGTTGCCTATTGTTATCACAAAATCAATTTGAATAAATTTATAACAAACCTGTGCATTGCACGGGTAATGTTACTAGTAGCATGCAGATTCGCGCCTAATGAATTGTGGTGTAATTGTTACAATATGTATCTAGGCGGGAGATTGTGGGAATTTTATATTCCAATAATTAATGTAAAAAAATGTTATGAACAATTATATTAGTTATTTATCACTAAGGAGCTTTACTTTGTGGTTAAAATTAAGTGAGCTCATTAGATTACCAAATAAACTGATATGGGCTTTAAACGCAACTAGAATCCTTAACCTCCAGAGTAGAAGGAATAAACTTTACCGTTGTGCCAAGATTCTCCTTCTCAAATACTGTTTGAACATATCAAGATAAAATTATGATTTCTCAATCTCAAAAAAGCTTAAAAGAATCAAGTGGGTTGAAATGCAGAATCTCCGATGAATGCACTTGGTGTCAACACAATTTAAGCATTACTTTTCAAATAAATGAGACAGCAGGACAATGCTTCAATGGACACCCAACTATTATCATCGACTTGCAGAGATAAAGCAAACATATTCTTAATCATAAAATTTAACAGAAATCAAACCAACAATTCCTTCCAGAGAAACTTCCCTTACCTCAAATCTTGAGAAATCTCATCACATTAGAATGATAAATGTGCTATATACAAACTTAAAATGCACAAACAAACAAATAAATACAGTATACCAAGAAATGTAGTTAAACTGTAAAAGAAGAAAGATCAAAATCAATTTTGCTTATGCAACCATAAATGCCTTCAAAGTTATAACCCTCTAGATATTAATCCAGCAAGCTCAATGATTTACTTGATGGACAATACCTTCTAATCTTAACAATTTTCTGATAGCCAAAAGCCAGTATCTAAGCTATCTATTTTCTCACCAACTAGAAAAGCATGCACTTGGTCTCCAATTTGAACCCAACTACAACCAGGATTTTTCTTAGCACCCCTGGACTTCATCAATTCCCTGACCCTGTTTGCCTCATCCCATCTTTCTGCTTCTGCATACATATTTGAGAGGAGTATGTAGTACCCACAGTGGTGAGGCTTTAATTTAAACAGATGCTCAGCTGCCCAATGCCCCAGTTCGACATTCCCGTATATCCGGCAAGCGCCAAGTAGTGCACCCCAAACGTTAGCATCCGGTTCAATAGATATGCCTCTAATAAGGTCTGCAGCTTCTTCAAGTTGGCCTGCCCTTCCAAGGAGATCAACCATACAAGCATAGTGCATATGTTTTGGCTCAATATTAAAATCCTGCATCTTCTTAAAGTATTTCCTCCCCTTTTCAATTAGCCCTCCATGACTACATGCCGACAAAACTGCAATAAATGAAACTGAATCATATTCCACACCATCTTCCTTCATTGCTTCAAAGAGGTTGATTGCAATGTCCAACTCACCAAGCATACCATAGCCTAGAATCATAGTATTCCAAGAGGCTACATCCTTGTCTTGAATACAGTCAAAGACCTTAGTAGCAATATCAATTCGACCGCACTTGGTGTACAAATCCAAAAGGGAATTTGCTGCATAAAGATGGGTGTGAAAAAGCTTTCTTACCAGCAGCCCATGAATCTCCTTACCTTGCTTTATGGAAGCCAGATTTGCACAAGCTGATATGACGCCCATGAACGAAACAATGTCAGGCATCATGCCGGAGAGTCTCATTTCTGAAAACAAATTTAGAGACTCTGAGCAGCTACTTGTTTGAGAATAGCCTATAATTAGTATATTGTAGGAGACTTTATCCTTGATGGAAATATTAAAAACATTTCGAGCAAGGTTTAAGCATCCACATTTTGAATACATGTCTGTCAAAGCATTAGAGACAAACAAATCAAAGGTAAATCCAACCCGAATTATCCTGGCATGAATTTCTTTTCCAACATTCAGGAAACCTAATCTTGCACAAGCTGGGAGAACATTTGTGAAGGTTACATTGTTGGGGGTTTCTCCATGAGCTTGCATTTTCCTCACTAATTCTACAGCTTCAAACTCAAGCCTGTTCTGAGCAAAATTTGCAACCATAGCATTCCATGACACAACGTTTCTATCTCCCATTTTGCTGAATATAGTGGACGCCATGAGTGAAGATCCCGATTTCGCATACATATCTATCAATGAATTAGCAATAAAAATATCAGACTCAATACCCATCCTTAAACTAAACCCATGGACTTCCATTCCCAACTTAAAAAGTCCTAATTCTCCTAATACAGGCAGCATACTTGAAACGGTTACAGAGTTCGGTCTCATTCCTGCATCGATCATCAATCTAAATACATCTAAAGCATCCATATAGTGCCCTCTAAAAGAAAAACTAGTAATAATAGCATTCCAGGAAACCTCATTTCTTTCATCCATTTCATCAAAAACTTTCCTGGAAGCCTTCTCACTCCCACATTTCCCATAAACATCAATCAATGCATTTCCAACCTTTACATGTCCCACCAAACCAACCTTCAAAACATAACCGTGCACAACTCTCGCCATCACCACATCCTCACTGTCCGCGCACACCGGCAACACACTAACAACAGTAACCAAATCCGGCCTAACCACCGGCACAGCCGCAACCATTTCTCTGAAAAAACCAAGTGCCTCCTCATAAAATCCCTGAACAGAACTCAAACCAATAACAGTATTCCAAGACACCTTATCCCTCTCACGCATTTCATCAAACACCTTCATTGCATCAGCAAAAAACCCACAATTACCATATAACATTAAAAGGGTGTTCCCAACAAAGACATCCCTATCAAAACCAACCTTAAACACAGCACCATGAACCTCCCTACCCTTATCAACCTCCAAAGAATCAGAACAACCCTTAAGGACAAAAGGGTAGGTGTGATCATCAGGCATAACACCAGCACGAACCATGGTGTTATAGGTGGTGAACCCATCAAAGACCCCTGCAATGGAGTAAGCGCGGATGAGGGTGTTCCACAAGAAGGCACTGCGGGAATATGCAACACTGTTTTGGAAGAGAAGAAGGGAAGTTGTGGGGTGTCCAAAGGTAGCGTATTGGAGAATGAGAGAGGCACAGAGGGAGACACTGTGTGGGAGGAAGCCATGGAGGATGACGAAGGCGTGAAGTTGTTTAGTTTGTGAAAGGGTGTGGGAAAGGGTGCAGAGTTGGAGAAGGTTTGGGTGAGTGTGAGTGTGAGTGTGAGTGTGAGTGTTTGAAGAGGAAGAGAACGAAGAGAAAAAGTGAGTGTTTTTGGTGAGTGTTAGTGGTTTGAGTTTGAATTTGAATTTGTTGAGAAGATGGGAATGGAATATCATGGAACAATGCCAAGTTTGGGGTTTGCCTCACCAGCAAACAACGACTACCAGCTGTCTCGCGTAGTAGTAGCATAGTCTGTTTGTTTGAGATTGAAATCACTGGTCACTGCTCAACTCCCCTTTATAGTTTCTCCAGTGGTTAACTATCTTCAGCTTATAATGGTCTCCGGTTTGGTCTAAGTATAAAAATATCTTTTTGGCTAAATTATACTTTTAGTCCCTTATGTTTATTTTAGATTTTAATTTGGTCTCTTATGTATTAAAAGTTCTGAATTGGTCTCTTATGTATTAATTGTAATCCCTATTTTTTTTCCCGAAATGGTCTCTTATGTTACAAAAATTATACCAATATGGTCTCTTTTTTGTCCCTTGTTTTGCAAAAAAAAAAAATGGACCACACTGGTATAATTTTTGTAACATAAGGGACCACTTTGAAATAGAGGGACCACATTAGTGTAATCTCTAGATATAAGGGACTAATTCGAAACAAATAATACATAACGGACCAAACTGAAATTTAAAATAAACATAAGGGACTAAAAGTATAATTTAGCCTATTTTTTTCATCTTAATGTCATGAAATAGGTCGCGTCTAGGGTGCACTACTTGCAAAGGGGTGCACCAATGAACCAGAGGGTAAAAGTGGAATCCGCCCTTGCAACGATGGTCCATTCTCCACCGACACTCTCTCTTCTTCCTAAACAATCCCCATCATCAAGGCCACCACCGCTTCAGTGCTCAAATTCCCTAACACTACTTCCACCGTCCTCCGCCGCACGTCCTCCCTCTTCTGCCATACGGGTACTTTCCGATCTAGCTGGAAACCAGATTAACATTATAGGGAAACTGACATCTTTTCCTCTATACTCTCCAATCAAGTTTACTCCAGAGAGATAGCGGATTCCTAGTCATAACTAAAATTCATGTTCAACTTAGCAGTAATAACTAATAATTAATACATAAGCTAGCCTCCGGTTAAATGCCATTTGATAGGGTAGTCCTACAATTCCATCCTCAAAACTGCTGTAACACCCCAAATTTTATGAAAGTTTTTCATTTATGATTTTAGTTTCGACTACTTGAGGATAAGTGGTAGAGACTGATCACCTCGATGATTTACTAAGAGTACAAAGAACTGTGACGATTTATTATTATCGATTTGTAAATTCGGTATCAATTCAGATTAATAGACAGCGTAGACGTATGCTGCTTTTAATGTGAAATCACTGACGATTTTCTATGTGTTTTCTATTTGACGCGATAACTCGTATTTTTATTGTTAATAAAGTGATTGAATTTCACCAAGAAAAAATATACTCTAGACTTAATAAATATTGTTAAGTCGTGGTTCAAATCTCATCGAAAAATTCCAACAAAGTTTTGCAGTGATTTAAGCCGCCGGGTAAATTTTACCCAATACAAAATTCAAACGAATTCTGATTTCGAGGAAATTCGAATCATAGCTTGTTATGATTGTATATGATTGAATTAGAACGAGTTTACAATTTTTCGATGAAGAAAATATAATAGAATATTTTCTTAGCACTTTAGAACGCAATGCGACAGAAAACCGAACGCGCAACGAGAACCGGGATCGTGAGAAGCAATGACCGTGAGGACGAGATATTTCTATAGGTATCTTAAGAGATAAGATCAAGCGCAAGGATATGACTCGAGTGTGACATAAAGGTGTTTTAAAAAGGTGATTTGATACAAGTATGACTCGATTTGATATAAAGCAACTTTTTGGTGACATAAAGTTAATGTGCGTCATGTGACGTCAGATGTCCTTTATGCTTTTGTGTGTGACTTATTAAAGTATTATTTTCCAGTACGCGTTGGTTTTACTTTTCGCGATAATTCGATATTCGTGATTAATCGTTCGTGCGATTAATCGGTAACGCATTAAATCGTCAACGAGACAATTTATACTGATATAAGCTAGAGACAAGAGTGACATGAAGTGACTAGAGGCATAAAGTAGATTTTGCAAAAAGGTGAATCTTCAAAAAGGTGATTTTGTAAGATTTTCTTAGGCCCCGTTCGGGATGGTCGCTAGTTTTTGGTTTTCAAATGTATATTTAAAAACAAAATGTGTTCGATAAAATAGGAACTGAAGTGGTTTTTAACCCATTTTCAAAACACTCTTAGAACAGTTTCTAAAACCATAAAAAAAATGATTTTGGAATTGAGTTTTTAGTTTTAAAAATATGACTATTCCATCGTGCCTTATTCGTAGAGGTGTCAATTCGGGCTGACCCAGTCCACAACGAGCCAACACATTTTCGGGTGGAGCCGAGTTGGGCCAAATTAATTACGGGCTACTAATTTGTTAGCCCAGCCCAGCTCAGCCCATCACGATAAAAATATTTATTTATAAGCAACATTTATAATATGATATAATTATATAACGTCTCAAAAAAAAAGTTTTTACTATAAAGTTACCGTGATTTTTATATCGGGTCAAACAGGTCGGACCCATTTTGATAGCTCTACATATTCTCGTATCTCCTTCTCCTCCATCGTGACTTCCCTAGCCCTACTCTTTTTCTCTTATGTTTTCATAATCAACCAAGAAAATTGAAGGACTCTATCATCCTTCTTCTCGACAGACAGAGGCGCTGGACGCGGCAGCATCACAACTTGTCTATTATTATTATTATTATTATTATTATTATTATTATTATTTACGGTTATTATTATTTTCTGGAAGAATTATTGTTGTTAATAACTTTTAAAGGAGAAATTATAATGTCTATAACAATTTTTTAAAATTGAAAAACCATAAAAAACTGAAACTTAAAACTAAAAACTGAAAAAGCAGTTTTAGTTTTTTTAAATTTGAAAACTTAAAATTAAAGACCACCTTGAACGGGACCTTAGGTTTTAATGATTATGTTTTGTAACCATGGTTAGGATTTAATGAAACCAAGCCTAACTAAGCCTAACCAAGTGAGATTTAGTTGGATTTGGACCAAATTTCCTTCCCTCCCTTGAGCTAAAACTGTGGTGCCCTCCCCCTATAAATACCCTCCATTAGTTTCATTCCATCACTTTACAAACTCTTGGAAAATTTGAGTGAGAGCAAGGTGTTGGTGGTGCGACAGTTGGAAGCATTTTCTCTCTTATCTTTCCTCCCCAAAACCGTGACATTGTGAGTGTTGGTGAGTAAGATCTTCATATTTTTTTTTCCATTTCCTTGTGCTTTCCCAAGTGTTAGTGTTGATGAAGATTTGGAAACTCTTCCCTTCCCTTTGCTAGCAAAAACCATGGGTTTCCATAGATGAGGAGAGGAGTATTTCAAATTTTTCACAACATATTTTGTAGACCTTGTTCTTGATGTTGTTGGAAGGAGATGTTCGTGGAAAATGTTTTCTATTTTCTTGTCTTTTGAAAAAGAAGTGGCTAGAATAGGTTGTTGTTGGATCTTGTGATTTTTGGGTTCAAAATGTTTCTAAAATCTTTTGATGATGAGAATCTCAAGTTTAGCAAACCAAAAGTGTTCCAAAGAAGGGATTGAGTCAAGAATGTTAAAAAGGTTTAAACTTTATGCTAGAGCTTGGTAGTACAATGCTTTGATCATGATTTCCCCACTAAATCCATTGTTTCTAAGACAAAAAGTTTTGATCTTGGTCTATGGCTCTAGGCCATGACCTTAAGAGCAAAAAGTGGAAAGAATCAAGCTTTGATCTTGTGTCTTTAATGATTAAAATGGTTTATGTTGATGATCTAAATGTTTTTGAAAGAAAGTTCCAAGCTTTATGCCTAAAGTTTAATGGTTGTTGTTTTTGGAAGTGAACTAAGGTAGATCGTAGTGATCCATGAAGTTTAACTCTTTAAAGGCTAGATCCAAAGGAAAAGAGATGAAAGAGCTTTTCCCTCCTTCTAAAGGACTAGGCCGTGAGGCCTATGTGTTTGTGGGAAGCCAAAATTTCATTTCTTTGCTTGTGTTCTAGTGCTTGATGATGAGGTATAATCCTATGGCTTAGTATCTTTGAAAGTTAGCATTTTTATGGAAGATTCAAGTTGATTCCGATGCTTAGTGTCTTAAAAGTCCTTGGGCTATGAATTCCTTAAACGGATGAGCCTAGTATGTACTAAGAGAAGTTGAAACAAAGACTTATTCAAAAAGGAATCAAGTCGTGAGCTTTCCATTAATGGGATCAACTAGTTTCAAATCTCTGCATACTAACCTATGCGATTGAGTGCACTAAGTAAATTCTTGGGTGCGTGATTTAAAAGAAAAATGAGTTGTATTTCATTGGGTTTAGAGCCTCAAAACTGTGGCCCTATATTTGGTTTAGGATTCCTTAGCCTTGAAGTTCTAAGCCTAGATTTGTGTCGTGAAGGTGTAAGCGGCATAGATCGAGTCGTTCTTAAGTTCGCGACGAGTACTTTTAGGAAGGAAAGCATTGAGAGTAAGGGCATCCTTCCCCTTTACTTCCTTAATATGTGAATATGTTTAAGAATGCTTTATGTGGTTGTTGATTGATGAACTGTTGATTTGAAATATTCGTTCAATATTTATGATGATTTATTTGAGTGGCCTTGTTATCTTATAATCGCTTATGCTTTTGTCGTTAAATGCATGAATGTGATGTGTATGTTAACGAATGTTGGGAAATGAGAGATTACCAGTGGTAAGTGAGCCATGGGTAAATGTCGGTAAGTTAACAAACACTTTTCTCAATAAAACTTAAAGGAAATTTTGATTAAAATCAACTCGACGCTTCAGCAAAGATTTTCTAAAGATTCTAAAAATTGTAAAGGACTAACCACCTTTCTAAAAGAAATCAAATGAGTGTTAGAATCTTAGTCAAGAACCACTTTTGAACTGCTAGTTGGATTTTCCACTGATATGCCTTTCAAAGAAATTTCCAACTAATAGGAATTTCTAAAAATAGAACTTTAGGAACCTAATGTGAGAGTACGAAACGATGACGTGGGGTTCAAAACTAAGGAGTTTAGTAGAAAACAGGCAGTGTGATGCGACTACGTATCGACAGTCTAGTAGAAAATGGGCAGTGTGACTCAGGATCCAAAGTAAGTGTAGGACTGGGAACAAAGGTGAAGTGACCCAGGTATCCAAAGTAAGTGTAGGATCGTGCATAAGCAGGACCTGGTATCCAAAGTAAGTGTAGGACCAGTGTCTTTAAAACCTATGACCTGGTATCTAAAGTAAGTGTAGGACCAATGTCTTTGATACCCTTGTGAGGGTGGTGTTGCGAAAATTTCAGAATTCATGTGCATTGGCATATAGACTAACCAATAGGGATTTGTGGTGCATCCTTATCGTACTGATTGAGTTGAAGATCATTTGTTGTGTGTTTATATGCCATGATATCTCTTGCCTAATTATGATCTGTTAGTATGATATGTTTTGCGTACATATATACATATAGCTGCTATTATATGATTGTTTACGGAAGATGACCCCCGCGTATTGTGTCGGACATTCTCATGGATGTCACCCCAGACAATATTAGATCAAGACCACTAACGAGTAAAGTGAAAGCAGATCCCATCCGACATTTTCCTTGGATGGCAGAGTACCGGTAGACTTATCAAAGGGCCCAGTCAATATCGTAAGTACTGACCAGCTATAGGAGTCATCTTTCTTATTCGGAGAATTTTGTCTCCACATGTTTTAAATAGAAATTTGAGCAGCCGCCTTGTAGGGGTTGTCGGGAGTGTGAGTCAGTCCTAGATGTAGGCGTGTGTATATTTCGGATGTATTTCTATTCGAGTTACATTATGCATGTTGCATTCTGAAAATGTGTATCGCCTTCGTGTAAAAGTTTATAAATATATTCAATGTAAAGTTGTGGTGTTGTAGTAAGCATGCATGTTTTCGAAAAAGCTGCCATACTCTGATTTGTGATTTTGAAAAGAGGTCTTAAAAAAATATGTATATATAGCCACATTTTTGTGAAACTCCTGCAACCAGAGTATTTTCCTTAAAAACACAATGACATTCAGAGTTGGCATTAGATCAGTAGCGCTCCGAAAATCGGGGTGTTACAACTGCCATCGCGGATGCTTGTGAACTGGGGGTGCCTGCTTGGCAAATCCCTAACAGTGATGAGATTCCGCCTCTAGATCCAATAGCCCTGGTGTTGTCCTTGGTGATACTCAATGCTTGAAGAGCGATGCAGGCTTTCTCTATCACCAATCCACTCCCAGAGTCGAGAATCCTCAGCAAGTGATTCAACAGCAACAACTCGTCCGCGATGAGGAGTTCTTGCCACTGTCCACGGTGGAGAATTTGGAAATGGCGGCGATGGTTTTCTCCTTTATGTCGGAGGAGGAATCGAGTAGACGAACAAGGACGGGAACCACACCCTAAGCCACGGCTATGGTGACGTTCTTGTCATCCTCGTGGAGAAGGGCGAGGAGCGAGTCCATCACGGAGGCTCTAGATTCAGGCGACCCGATTTGCAAATGGGCGATGAGGTTTCTGGATTGGGATCGAACGGCCTCTCTTTTGGAAAAGTCGGTAGTGTTACAATTTTACCTCTGAAGCAATGTTTCAATCTTGGCCGGCGATAAATAAGAAATTTAAAAAATATCAGATCCAACGGTGTTGACTATCTAGTGTACAAGTGCACCACTTTGCAAGTAGTGCACCCTAGATGCGTCCCATTATGTTACAATTGATTTTCATTGTTTTGTCTTAGTCTTTCTAATGTAATTGTTTCTTTATTTTAGTTTGTGTAATATTTTTTTTTCGTTTTATTCTTTATCATTCAAGGACTAGTTAAACATAATCAAATATTACAAAGACAAAAACGAACAAGAGAGTATATTATAGGAATTAAAATAAATCAACAAATACCATCTGTAACACATTTCAAGATAATAAAGACGAAAAAGATATTTTTTAAACTTTAGAGACTAAAATCGAATATTAAAACAAAATTAACTCGTTCTCTAAAGTCCAATTTTGTCCCAAATTTACATTATCTCTCTTATTTCAAGTAGTCTCTAACGTTTTGTTACACTCGTCTTGTTAATTCTTATTGTTATATATTGATAAAACAAAACACTAGAGCTAACGAGATATATTTACTAAAACATCATGGACTAATTATTAATTTCATTTACTTAACTCTAAAAGATATTTATTTTAAAAATATTTTTTTAAAAAAATATTTTATGATACTAAAAAATGACGATTTATCTTTTTTTTTCTATTACTTTTTTCTCATAAAAAAAGATAAATCGTTATTTTTTATTATCTTAAAATATTTTTAAAAAAGAAAAGCTTAAACAAGCAGATATATTTATTTGTCTTATTTATGACAAATTATATAATCATTTAAATCTTATGTTTTTGTCCATTGAATAACATATAGGAGGCGCATGACATCCCCTTAATGCACCTGGAGTCTCGGAGAGTAACTGTAGGGTTTAGCTTTGAAGAAATGTCCTCTCTCATCATGTATATCGAGGTCAATAAGGATTTCCAGTTCACCGAGGCTTTGTGCAACCTGCAAAGAAGGTTTCATGAATTGCCAATAGTTTTCTTCTATTTTATTTGCATTAACTAAAATATCAAAAAGAAAAAACAAAAAAACGCATACAGCCAGTAACACCAAACGAGGTATTTTAGAGTAGGAATTGCTTGCAGGTTACCCAGGCCTTAACAGTTCCAACTAACGATACTCAAGAGTCTTGGCAGGCTTGAATACTAGGTTCTGCCAATAAAAAATGCTCATTGTAGATGGGTTGGTGTGGATGGATAAGTTTTCTTCACTATCTAGGATTCCTTGATGCATGGCTATTCCAAGAATGACCTCATTGTTTTTTGTCCCAATCATTCTTGGCATATCCTGTCTCTCCTTCTCTTCTTAGGATTAGCTTGATTGTCGGTTTCCTTAATTGGATAATCAATGGTCAAAGCATTAACACATGTTGACTCATGCAGAGACAAAGTTGACACAGCGATAGCGGTCGAAATCGTAATTCCCTTTTTTTTTTTTTTTGCGTATTTATTGTCACTTATTCCTAATTGCGCCCACTTGCCTTTGAAAAGAAAAATTGCCTTCTTTTCATCATTAAAACCTGCTGATTTTGAAGGATAATCATGCCTAGCTTTTGCACATAGCCCCTAATTTGTGCGCTTGTAATTATCACCTTCCATTTTTTGGTTCCCGCTCTACGCCTCCATCATCCCTCAGCCAACAGTTGGTACTACCACCGGCAGGCCAGTAGGCTCAGCTTCCGAGGTTTCACTCCACTCAATCGTTATCTTCTTCTAGAAAGAAAAGCAAAAATTGACCAGTGTGGTCCATTAGACCACACATGAAACAAAAAACACCAAGGCGCTCGTACTTGAAGTGCACTATTTCCGCTTTCCTCCAGCCATTCACATCTTCCAGTCTTTCTTCACCGGTTTGTTAACGTCGGCCCTAAGTTGTTCTTCTCATCGTACTCAACAAACTCACCCATGTATTTACTTACATGCTTTCCTACTGCCTCCGTCATGAAACCCACTGGAAGATCAAATACCTGCACCTTGCACCTATATGTCTACATAGTCAAGAGGGATATTGCTCACAGAATCCCCCGGTTGAACTCTATTAAGCAGCATAACCTAGTTGTCAAACTACCATGGCCCCTCTTTGAGGATCCTTTCCAGATCCAACTTCTCGCTCTATTTCATTAATCATGACTCCTTTTCCCAACCGCTAGATGCTCGACATGCAGTCCTTCATGATTTGAGTTATCTCTCCATCAAACACAAATGTAACTCGTACGTGAAGGAGTGATTTTGTTTCAATGCAATGTTTTGAAAATCGGACCGGTTATTGAACAGTAAAGGTAATGGTTTAAGATTTAGTGGTTTGACCGGGGATGGACCAGGGTTCAACCATTAGTAATTAAGTAATTTTTTCAAAAATTTAATATAATAATAATTATATATATAGCGTACATATTAATTGAAAGCTTGTTTTTCAATTTTATTTGTTAAAATTCATAGAAGATAGCCTATATATATATATAATAAGATCCACTTATACACCAACTCGTTTGGCTTAGTGGTCTCCACTGCTTTTGATGGTGTTGTGCAGGCAGAAAGGCAAGGCTTGAATCTTGCTGATGTCTCTTTCTTACTTTTCCTTATAATTACCCTCAAATTGCCAAACCAGAACCAGACTGGTTATTACCGAATATCACAGTTCAGTAGCGGTTCACCCCGGTTTCCTACCGGTTCTGCTACAGGATGGTTCGTAGCATGGACCAAACTGGTCATGAACTCGGTTCACGGTTGAACCGGGTCAACCGGCTAGTTCGGTCGAGTTTTCAGAACAGTGGTGCCCTCCATCCCCTCCTCCATGGTGTTCTCCTTATAATCATATACTTACTATTTGAGACGTAAAACTTTGTTAATCATATACTATTTACACAATTCAGTAATAATGTAAAAACAGACCCTAAAAATAAATCCAATTGTCTCGTAACATGCACTTCTCTAACTATTAACATTGCTCTTACTTTATAACATTTTTTCTCCACTTGGAAAATCTCTTCAACACTTGTAATAATTTTCAAGTTCAGATCTTATGAAACTAAAAATTATATAATTTATGAATCTAATAGCAGATACTCATATCACGTGAACTATATAAGCACCGGGCTGTCCTTGTGAAGACACATAATAATTGAAATTGTGATGTGATCAACAAAAGGTTATATAGATTAAAGTCATAAAATTAACCTCTTGTAAATACAAAGTAAAACTAGCTACATTAAAGTCACAATAAATCTGCCTCTTCTACAGATCCCACTCACAACACTAAGTTGCAAAACATGCTTTGCACTCACATTACATGCTGCTATGTATACACAAACATTCACTTACGAATGTACAAGGAATTAGGTGCTGAAGCACCTTGTCATTCCATAAATCTTATCCCGTCTCCATTCAGGTTTAGTTTATATACAGGACAGAATGTAACAACCTAAACTGGGGATACTACAAATGCTAAGATGAAAGAATTCAAAGATCTGTTTATCTACGTTAAGCCCGCAATCGTTTCAGCAACCACTTTTTTCTCAATCTCTCATCTAATTTCAAAAACATCAACGCCCTCTTCTCATCGAAACATAGATATTCACAAGCTTCGATGATGAGATCATCGTCAAAGCCAGGAATATTTTGCACCTTTTCAACCACTTCCTCCAAGCACACAGTTTTGTTACTTTCAGTCAATGCATCGGCTATCCGACCGATATCTGCAGCCATAACACTCATCATTTGTAGCATAACATCACCAGTACGTCTCTTTTTCGATGGTTGCTTTGAATGTGATGATGAAGGTCTTGCCCCTGTTTGCTCAGATGAACCCTGTACTTCGTCGCTTGCATTATCATGGCTCATCTCTTCATTAGCTAACATCAGTGTTGGAGTTTCAGCATGCTCTTCAAAGTTAGGAGTAAGATTAGCCTGCTCTTCAAAGTTAGGAGGAAGATTTACGTCAAACCTCTCACCATCTTCCGACCAATTTCCACTTGCTTCTTCATTGCCAACAATCAAACCTAATTCATTGTAGTTCACTATTCGTGTGGCTCGCAAACGCCTAGCATCTGGATGTCTCTGAATATACACAGACCAATGATGAATCAGGAATATATAGGAACACATACATACATATAGAGAAACATTATTTGAACACCAATTTGGGACACCTAAATTCGACAAATTTTTTAATGGTTAACACAGTTCAGACACGTGGTTAATGAAGTGTTGAATTTGGTTAATGATTATATCATGTGACGCAACTCAATCATCAACTGAACATCATTAACCCCGAATTTGAACATTATTTACCACGATTTTCAAGTGTTCAACTACATGTAGATTTGAACACCTGGAAATCGTGGTTAATCACATTCAAATTTGTGGTTAATGAAGTTCAGTAGATGATTAATGAATTGCGACACCTGATATATCTATTAACCAAATCCAACACTTCATTAACCACGTGTGTGAACTGCGTTAACCATTTAAAAAATTGTAGAATTTAGGTGTCCCAAATTGGTGTTCAAATAACGGGACCTTACATATATGCATGTGTGTGTGTGTGTGTGTGTGTGTCTGTGCAAGCGCGTGCATGTCTACACTCTTGAGCACTGCAATAGGACAAAGGTTCAAAATGTGGTTGTGGCTGCAGTTGAAAGCAACTGAACCAAAAAGAAAACAAACAAATAAAAAGGAGAGAAACATGACGCCTACGAAGACAATCTTTGGTGTATTTTGGTAGTTATTCTAATAATAGGTCTTTGATCAAATTTTAAACAGTCTGAGGAGAAGATAACAAGTGGTTAAAGATTATCACCAGATCACTCGGGTTAATGACCTATTCTTGACATCCATTACGAGCTTGCTAAAGTACTACAATAGCAAATAAATGTGAGAATCATAAATTACTTATGAAACTAAAATTAATAAGTAAGACTCAATATACCTTCATATATTCATTCCATTTTGAGTCAGTCGCAACAACCATCTTACGTTCCTCATCCCATTCAAATCCTCCTTGAGAAAGCATTTGCTTCACATGGTGATACTGTTTCCTCCATGTTTTCAACCGACCTTTAATGTTTTCTATTGTTAAATTGAGGCCAAATCTCTCATTTATAACTGCTAGAGTAGCTATGTAAGCTGAGGTTTTGAAATTTTTCTCAAGCTTGTTTCCCAACATTACTTGCTTGACTAGCAGCTCTGTCAAGCAATAATCCATCTCATCTGTCCATGTCACTACACACTTCCCTTTTTCCGCTGTATTATCAGTTCCCTGGTAATTTGTCTCTTGAGCTTCCATAACATCATCATCTGTAGTCATACCCACATTAGCACCAGCAGTGTTCATATCTGGTGGATCAATGTGACCAATGATTATGCACAGTTCCTCATAGTTTCTGATAACTCGTCCTTTAAGAAGCCGAGCATCAGGATTTATCTGCTCCAAAAAGGTATATTTATATAAGCTCTACAATGATATCATTATGCTATAACAAATGCCAGATAAAAATTTAAAGTAGGTATATATGTACCTTAATATATTCATTCCATATGGAGTCATCAGCAATGACCATTTTTCGGTTCTCATCCCATTCAAAGCCTCTCTGTTCCAGAACTTCTTTCAGAATATCATACTGTTTCTTCCATGTTTTAAGACGATTTTTAATATGATCTTTCAACATATAAAGCTTAAACTTTTCATTAATAGCCAGCACAGCTGCTTCCAATGCAGCAGGTTTTAATTTGTAGTCATATTTGCTTCTGTTACCAAGCTTGATTTGCTGGACGAGAACTTCACTTAAACAGCTGTCCATATCACTTGTCCACCTAAATACCTTTGATGTATCATAGTTAACTGGACAGGCACTTGCAAACTCCACTGACTCATCACAAGGCATGGAGTCATTACAATGCAAAAGCTCATTAAAATGGCCAAAGATAGTGCAGAACTGCTCATAGTTCTCAAGAACTTTAGCACGGAAACTCCTTGCATCTGGATGTGTCTGAAATGATAGGAAGAATGAGGAACAAGAAATTATGCTGATAGGCACTGATTTTATAGTAAGACAAATACAGGGGAACGACTAGGAGCCAGCTCCAAACAGTTATAAATGAAAAACACTGAAATAAGAAAGTATGTCATAAACGAAAGAAGATATCAGAGAATCGAGAATGTTTTCTCTGCCCTATGGCTTCAGGCCTTCAGCCAACTGCAGCCTGCTCATTACCCTAACGATCCAATAACCCCATCTCACCTTTTTTTCACATGATATTCCCCCTCCCTCTCCCAAAGCTTCCGATATCCCTTCTCCAATGTCTCGCTGCCACCTGTCCATTCTGTTACACTCTTCCCTTTTTTTCCTAACAGACTTCAGCAGACAATTCTAATTCTTGCCCCTTCCCTTATTTCCCACGTGGTTTAACATGAGTTTCTAACATTTGCAAAATCAATAACTAACTTTGAAATGTCAAATAGTGTGATGCGATCTGTATTCATAACAAATGGTCTTTCAGACCAAGAGAATTAGTAGTTTGACATATCTGAATCAAAAATGAATCAAAATTATAATAAAAATGAAATCCAAATGTTATATATTGAGACACCATGAATCTTGAAAAAGAGATATCATTTAATAGATTACACATCTGCTTAAAAAAATACCACACCAACTTTTGATCTTATCCTTTTCAATTTTATTAAAATTATCACCTAAAGGTTAGAACTATTAGAAGCAGTAAAATGTACATCACACGGATACACCACAATAGATTACTGAAATACAGTAAAACAAAGATAAATTACTCTGGATTCTTGTTACATAACCAGTTTAAATGTGTTTGATTTAAAAAATAAAAAATAAAAATAAAAAAACTGTCAGCCAAACAGGTGACTGAAATGAGGGAACCACCACCTTGAAACTGCCCCATGCTATTTTGCAAAGTCAAACACACTTCAGTAAGCATTGATGAGATACGCCCTATTAGCTGTCTTTGTTGGTGTGAACTATCAGTTCTCTTTAGTTTTCTCTTATTTTTATAAATCCTATTGATCATTAAAAAAGAGATTCCTTTTTTGTGCGTGTCATCCTTGCGCAGGGGCCATGCTAATCTTCTCTGTATCGCTCAATATTTCAATATATAACCAAATTCCTGTTTAAACCATTGTAAACATATTAATGACTGTTGAATATATTGTGTGATAGGCCCACTATTATTATTAGGCGCATTATTAATGTGGGGGGGGAGGAAATAACAGATTTGACAGCTGGCAGGACATGATTGGAGGAGGAAGGTTGGAATCATTGAAGGAGAGAGAGAAGAGGTATTTAGAGGAGGGTAACCGAATGGAAGGGGCACCTGATGCGTGAAGTGAGAATTCGTGGGTGCCGGGTGTAGGATCATTCCTATCTCAGTAAGAGAGGTACTCTCAGTAAGAGTTACCATTTTTATTTCTTCAAGGAGATCGTCTTCATTGTGGTTTTATACAAAATACACAGTTTCTTACCTGTTGGTTCTATCAATGTGGTTCCCAGTACATCAATAAATATTAAAATGAGAGTTGAGATGTTCCCTATGCATATGATGTAATGATGTGCACACAATTTCTAGATTGAGAAAAAGTGAAAGAAGGTGAGAGAAAATGATAAACCAAATAGAGAGAAATCTAGAGTCTCTGTTGATTGAAAAAGATGAATGGCTTGCTTGTTATCGAAGAAATGTTGAAGAAAGAGTAAGCTGAGAGAGAACTTGAGCAGAGATTGAGAACTACTGTTGTTTGGTTAGCAAAGAAATGAAGAGAGACACAATTTCAGTGGGACCCACGTCCTTTTTGTTTCTCTGCTGGATTGCGAAGAAAGAGCGAAGAAATATCCTCTCATATTTTCACTTGCCTGTTATACCATTCATTCTTCCTTTGTTTACTTTGTTTACTTCATACGCCATTACAGTGAAGTCCGTGACTGTTCAGATAGCTTCAAAAGTGGTTTGGTTTTGGTTTTCTTGGCTATGTGCTTTTGGAAAGTAGTTTTGTTGGCTATGTAGTTTAAAATTTAAATGGAATATTAAATTAAATCAATTGAATTAAATTAATCAATTGTTTAATTAAATTATATTAAGAATTCAATTTAATTAATATTATATTAATTATATGAAACTAATAAATTTGATTATTTAAATTAATTTAAATCAATTAAATTAATTTAAATTTCATTATTTAAATTAAATTAATTAATAAAAATAAAATATTTGTATATTGGTTTTTTCATTTAATGGCATTTTTGTCTTTTCAATAATAATTACATTTCTCACTTTTTATCCAACCAAACAAAGCGCGGGAGAGAGAGAGAGAGAGAACACACTTCTTTCACTTCGATTCTTCTCTCTTTCTCTTGTACCAAACAATACATCAAATCTACTCTATTTATCATTTTTTTTCTCTCTTCTCATACTCTTTCTCACCTCCTTCTCTCTTCTCTATTTCTTCTCGCAACCAATCAAAGCAGAAATGATTCACTTAAGCTTTCAGTAAGGTACACAGTCTACTTAGATAGAGGTTGAGCCTTAAGTAAGTCAAGGTAACTAAATCAAAACTAAAGTCTCACCAAATGCCCCCTTTAGGAGAGGAATCACCTCTAAAAAAACGTCTCTATAGATAAGATTATTAATTACTATGTCTACAGTTACATATTCAACAAAAAGAAATTATCTGCCATGATTCCTTAATAATTCTTTGAGCACTTTTTGTCCATTCATGACTTAATTATTCAGGATAAAACATTCTGATTTAAATGTTCATGACGTAATGATCAGGGCCTGCACACATTAATTTTGAACTTAAAGACCTCAAAATCTAAACTCGATAAAGAGCTAGGTAGCTGTAAATTGACAAGGTAGACAAATTGTTGAAAGAGAGAAAATAGAGACAGGAGATGCTAAAACCGTGTATTTAATTGAGAATAACTTGATACTAACTTGATGATAACTTGAAACAAAAGATTAAACACTAACTCATTTATCGTGTTACAAGACTCCTAATCCTAAATAAATAGGGAAATCAGGAAACAAATCATGATAATAACTACGTAATATGGAAACTAATTTTAGGAGATAATCTAAGATATGAGATAATTCAAGATATGCAAACATAATATCGAGATATTATGAGATATTTCATATATTCTAACACAAGTGAATTTTCTTTATATTAAATTATAATTGATATTTGCTACTATAGTTCATTGTGGCTATTTTATTACCCTTTTTTTCAGGCAATATAAAATGATTGTAAAGGGGATGTCAAGTAAAAGGTGGGATTAGTCACTTGATTACAAAATTGAAGCAATATGCAATCAACTTGCTATCCAATTATTTTATCCCTCCCCACTCCAAAAAAACTGTTATCCAATCAAATAAAAAAACAGCTAACATGTTATGCAACATGTAAAGTAACAGAAAACATAACAGATGTACCCAAAAAATGATGTAAAACATAATGGTATCAATCTTGACAAAGACACCTGATTTCCTTAATTACTTCATCTAAATAGCATGTATTTGAAAATCTCATAACTCAATTACCTTAAAGCCTTAAAAATAATAGAAAGAAGTAATGTACAAATATTTATTGTCATAAAGGTGCCTTCTTAGCAATACACAGCAAGTCAATTCAAAAATGTCACCCATACATCCCAAATGTCATCCAGAATTAATTACATCTGCGAGATTTTGCTACTGCAGAAAGGTTTCTCTCTAGCAAAAGAAAAGAGAAGGGAATAACCATTCAAATGACTTTTTGTCGGTCAGAAGATATATACAAAAGTAAGCCATTGCTATTTAACAGTTCTAAAGGTCCTTTTGGAGAAAACATACCCGGATGTAGTCATTCCATGTAGTATCATTTGCAATGATCAATTTCTTTGTTTCATCCCACTTAAATCCAGCATGTGACAAAAGTTTCTTGACTATTTCATACTGTTTCTTCCATGTTTTAAGACGATTTTTAATGTTCAATTTTGTTAGATGAAGCCCAAATTTTGCATTCAAGGCTGAAACAGTGTTGTCATATGCTTCTGTCTGCAAAGCATTATCAATTTTAAGCCCTTTCCTCACTTGATCTACGAGTATCTTTCCAAGCCAATGGTCCATTTCCTCTGTCCACCTGAGGCTCTTGGTCAGGTTTCCATCAGTTTGTATTTCGGACAAAATGACAAGATCTGGATCTCCATTATCAACTGTGAAGTTAACATCAATTTCTGTAACATTGTCAGAAGAGCTTGCAAGTGATTGATCATTTCCAAGAATAATACATAATTTATCGTAGTTTTGAACGGTCTTTGCTCGAAAAATCCTCGCATCAGGGTGTTCCTGCAGGTAACATAAGAATATCAGACAACCAGCATAAAACTGCAAACTGATGGAGTGCATACTGTATCACAGGTAACAATATTACCCTAATGTAGTCATTCCAAACAGAATCGTTAGCAACAACCATCTTTTGTGTCTTATTCCAAACAAATCCCCTATGAGCAAGGAGTTCCTTCAAAACCCCAAACTGCTTCCTCCATGTCTTCAGCCGATTTTTTATGTGTCCTTTTGTCAAATGCATACCAAACTTTTCATTCAATGCTTTCAGTGCAGCTGCAAATGCTGCAGGCTTCAAGGCATTATCAACTTTATTCCTCTTTTCAACTTGCTCCACAAGCACCTCTGCGAGGCAATTGTCCATTTCACTAGTCCAAACGATGTTTTTTCCCCTGTCTATGGCATTAGAGCTACGAGTCTTGTATACTTTTGGAAGCATCCCTGAAAATCCATATAATTTGCTATGATTCTCTTGCTTCTTGTGCACCAAGATGAACAAACATAGAAGTGTCACACTGGGTTTGTGTAAGGAAAAAGAAGGGCATTGCAATAGGGTTTTAAATTCAGTCTTATTAATAAATAGAAATCAATCAACACAAATGGGAAGGAAACTTGGTATATGGAAAACCAACCCCTCATGGAATGTGAAAAGGTCTACAATAAATCAGGTTTAGTTATGCTAGTAGCTGAAATTCAGTAGTTGTTCAGTATTTTAGCAGAAAATAAATGGAATTTTCACAAAACCATATTATATATGGTTTCTTTTGGTAAGAGAAATTAGAGACTCACACCAAATGAACCACATATACATGTGATGTCAAAAAATAGTACAAATACAGGCACTTCAAATACTACCAAAGGCATTGGCGGATCATCATTTTACAAAGAACAAAGTGCTGTACCTGTACTGCATATCGTAACAAATATAGGCTTATGCATCGAATTCTCCATTTCTCATATTCAAAATTTTTTGAAATTACCATTCACCAATCATTCATATCTATCCCAGGAATAAAAATATGGTTGACATCTTAAACTTTTTATTCTTCATCATTAGATTCATTAAATCTTAACTCTACTATCGACGAAAGCACAATTTGCTAGTGGAGTTAGAATCGCATGAATCGTACAATTCGAAATGCATTTCGTTACCAATTAGAGGAAGAATCATTTTTGACCGTGAATCCCAACTTGAATCGTGCAATCGCACATGTATTGGATGAACATCGAATAGTGCAATTCTGAGTTCAAGGGCTGCACATAGCAAAAGAATCGGGTCGCGGGACCAGGTTCTGAATTGGCGTTTTAAAGTCCCTTTCCGCAATGATGCACAGACACGATACGAGTATCAGATACGATACGAATCCGATACGGCGATACGTCGTTTCTTGAAAAATATACGATACGATACGTCTAAGATACGTATATAAAAATTATAAATAATGTATTAACGACTAATATATTTTTAAAAATTCATACATATTTTTCTAAATTAATGTAATTTTAAATTAAGAAAATCAAAGAATAAATTATATGGGCTACAATAATTTAATTAAAAATCATTCATAAATATAATTAAATAATTAATAAGGTTCAATGTTTAAAATTTATTATTATTATTATTATTATTATAGTTTGATTCTATTACAATACTGGAGACCCAAAAGAGTTCATTGGATTCCTTTATTAAGCCTGCTCAATACTTTTTTTCTTGTTACAAAAAAAAACTTGTTTTTATTGGGCTCAATACTAGTAACAACTTGCAAAAGCAAAAAAGGGACAACTAAAATAATAGCAGAAACAAATAGAAGGGTCTGGAACATCAACATGCTCTCTTGGAAATAGAAGGGGACGCAGCGCCACTGGAGAAATGAAATTGATCATCTCAACAAATGACTGTTTCAAAATGGCAGAAAAGGGAAATCAAAGACGAAGGATAGCAGCGCTCAAAGCAGAGCTTTTCTATTCACCGTCACCCACTCACCACTTTCTTTTTCTCCCTCATCTTCCTCTGTCTTCTGGTTATATGTTCTCAGAATATGCGAAGTCACGGTCCGGCATATCAACCACGTACTGAAGGCGTACTCACAGCGTATCCAACTATTTTTAATTTAAAAAAAATAAAAATAATTTTCGATACTCCTGTGATACGTATTCATCCCATATGCTTTTAGTTAAGTGCAAGTATTGTTCGCATAATTGTTGGGGTGGTGTTGCAAGGATGAAGCATTAACTTGGTGGAAAAAATGAGATTGTTAGTGCTCCTGATGAGGTTAGAAAGATATTTTTGAAGCTGTTTGAAGACAAAGGTAAAGCCAAAGACGCAAATTGTCGAGAGGAACAATGGAGTAATTTGCTAGAAAGTGGAAACAAGGAACTTCAACATCTATGAAGCAAAAGATAATGAATGAGGTGCTGAAAGATACAGAGTTGGTGATCCAGGACACTTGCAAATGAGTCATCTATGGCAAAAGCTTTGCCATTTAATTTGGTAAGAAGTTCCTTATTTGTCCAAATGCTAAAATCCGTAAGTGAATATGGAAGGTGTTTAAAAACCTCCTACTTATCAACAGGTGAGAGTATCTTACTTGAAAAGTGCAGTTGACAACATCGAAGCAAGTTTGGAGCAATACAAGATTGAATGGAGAAAATGGGGCTGCACTTTGATGTGTGATAGTTGGATGGATGGAAAAGGAAGGTCACTTGCCAAATTTGTGGTTAATAGTCCAAGTGGGACTGTTTTCTTAAAATCTGTCACACTAGTGTGAGAATAAGATCATGTTAATCATTAATCATGAACTTGCTATTCATAATAAAATTCGATTCACAATTTGGAAAATAAGGCTTTCGATTCACGATAATAAAATTTGGAAAATAGCTTACTATTCATAATAAAATTCAATTCACAATTTGCAATATGCCAATATGGTTGACATACATATTCATAATGTTCACCATCTGACTTTCACAGATGAAACATGACACCAACACCTTTCAATTGTTTGATAATATGAAACTATCCAATGTTCTTCCAACATAGTTTGGAGTCAATGCTACCTCCAAAAATTACTCTAAGCAAAGCTCTTAAGCTTTATAACCAAGTCGTCTATGTGTATTTTGGTTAAAATCAAATCACATTAAGGATCATAATAATATGGTAGCGAGAACTAGTCAATTCAGTGTGTGCTTGGATACACGGTGTTGGTGAGCAATGTCAAAAGTGATTTTCTTTCATATATATTAGATTAATTAGATTAAAAATTTATGGTACGTGCTTTCAGAGAAAATATTTAAAGCAATGTTGTCAATGGCAGATGCCCAAAATTCCGTCATATAAATGTGGAATTGCGACCTATGATGCCACTATGACGAGTGGCGCTTCACAAATTGCCTATGGCGGCTAGCACGAAATCCGCCATGGCACCGCTATTTAACAACACTGGTCTAAAGATAAATCACTTGATTTCAAACTAAATTTTACAATATCAATTTGTTTCAAAATCACGTTCAACCCTCCCCCCCAAATACACTCAATAGTCAACATCTGACTAAACTACCACTTTAGTCCACGAAACTAGCAAGTGTTGCCAAGTTAGTCCGAGTAAACTACCACTTTAGTCCATGAAACTAGCAAGTGTTGCCAAGTTAGTCCCTAGAATCAATGAAACTAAAATCAAATCCCCTAAATTGCTTTTTGCCGGTTACGTTAGTCCAAAACGTTACCTCTGTCTATTAACACCTCTAACAATGCTGATTTGGCACATTAAGTGTCATGCAGGCTCCAATTGTACCTCCACATATGTGCCAACTCGCACGGACTGAAATGGATAATTTTTAACACTTGAATATAGAAGTGCAAGACCCTCGGTTTCCTTCTAAAATATCACAGTGCTTGCTTTCCTGCTTGAGAAACCCCTTCACCCACCACGCCTACCATCACGTGCCACCTCGTCTGCCACCACATCTGCCTCTGCTTCCGCCACCGGCTTGTACAATAGTTAATACCTATGTAGTCGATGGCGGATAGCAGTATGGCGGCTACATCGAAGTCTTAGGAAACAATACAAGCAATTTATACCATGCACATAAAAGCTCAAAAATAGAAGAATGCACAAAATTAAACACACATGCATAACTAATAATCAAAGTTCATAGTTACTAATATTCAAACATTGAAAACAGAGCAGTTGTTGGGACTGGACTGATGTCATAGCAGTGGCAGAACAGTGAAAACAGAGAACAAATGGCAGAAGGAACAGAGGAACAAAGAAGAGGAACAATGCAGAAAAGCGAAAATAGAAGAGGAACAAAGGCACAGGGCTACGCCGCCTCAGTTGCAGGGCCGTGCCGGAGTAGCAGAGGGCGCTTGAGTTAAGAGACGCATCGAAGTCGCGGAGAGAAGAGAATGAATAAAATTGCATCCTTTTCATTCACGATTTTAGGGCTAAAATTGACCAGAAACCCCAAAAAAGAAGAGAGAACAGCTAGACATGATGGCAAAATAGGATTTTTAATGAAACTTCACCGCAGCGGCCGCTATGGCCGCTATTTTGCAGCGCTACGGCTGCTACTCGAAACCACAACGCAATGGCAAATCGCATAGCGCCTAGGGGCCTCTACGCAACACTACAGCGGCCGTTACAGCCACTATTGACTACAGACTTAATATAGATATATTGCCTACTTGTCTGCTTCAGAACACTAAATCCCTTTCTTGATAAGGATGGAAAGCCCTTAACTGGGTTTGTCTATTCATGGCATCATATTCGAAGAATAATAGACAACTTGGAGACATTAAATAATCATGCGAGCTAAAGGAACCCTTTATTTTATTTTTTTTACCACTTCTCACTGAGAACAAACATTGTTACAGGGTAAACATCCACTTCAAAAGATATCCAAGTACTTCACTTTTCTCCATACCTTACTGCGTCAGCTTAAATTATAATAACACTCTCATTATGCAAGATCTAATCTAGTTTTGTGACCAAGAGTTTATTACAAATTGACCGATAAGCATAAGCTGTCAGGATCATAACAATAAAATAGTTTGGGTGTTCATTGATTTTATTCATCTAAGCCACCTTACTGTCATCATTGCATACATCCAACCGATATTTCATCTATAATTGCCACCACAAAAAGAATATCCAAGATTAAACAATAAGTGTTAACTTCATACATTTTGCAAAACAGAAAAAAAACTAACTCATTAAGTTGGTATCTGGATATGATCACTTTTCATAGTTTCAAAGTTTGGCAAGACATAAATTTTGGATTCTCATGCACACAAAAGTCACGGGTTTAGAGATGTGTTCTAAAGACAAGATATTCCATTTGCTAGTTTGACACCTTACCATTTGCTACAAATAACCACGACAAGAAGCTCCTCAATATTAATAATCAACAGAAAATATATATCAACCATTCCAATAAAAGGACAACATTAACTACATCCAAATAATTTCATTTGGAAGTTGCTAATTACCTTCTAGTAAACATGACAGCACGACATTGATTGCAAAAACATCTTACGCGATTTCTTTATGTGTTTTGTCATTTGGTAAAAATAGATAGACCCTTCATCCTCATCAGTTTGTGGAGCATATACTTTTTTTCTGGAGGGGGTGTAAACTCTTATTGGTTTATATTGATATATAACTTGCTAACCAAACCTAAACTCAGACATTGGACACCTACAGAATTAACACTACAATTTGCAAACTTAAAGGTCGAGTACGTCGAATACAATAGCTTCTTTAATGTTACTTTTCTGATGCTAAAGTGTAATAAATGACTAGTGGATGCTCATTCTTTAGTAAATAAAACAAGGGAAAGTTCAAATAAGGATGGTCAGCTAGGATTAGTTGACTACCGATTGCTTAACAAGTGGCAAATAACAATAAAAAGTTTGACTAATTTGCAGGTTTGAATTCAACCATCCTGGAGTTACTGAGTTGGATTCAAGAGCCTTCACTCTCATTGGTTAAACGTTAAATAGATGTAAAAATCACTAGCAGTGAGTATTACCAGTTCATGCGTGAATGTGGAAAGTTTTTTGGGCCCCTAAAGAAGAAGTCCACTCACAGTGCAACTACTGTACATGCAGGTGGTGGATGCAGGGTAGACGCGGTGGCAGGTGTGGTAGGTGAAAGGGTCTCTCAGGCGGGATAGCAATTTAGTTAGGGCACTGTGATATTTTAAGAGGGCGGGGGGAACTGAGGGATCTTACACTTTTATAATTGAGAGTTAAAACTTACTCAATTTAGTCCCGATTGAGTTAGCACACACATGGAAGTACATCTGGTATATGTGTGGCACTTAACGTGCCAATCAGCACAGTTGGAGGTGTCCCAGTGAGGTAGCTCACTTGGTTTGAGCTAAGGGACAAAGGTGTTCGAACCCCCCTAACAACTAAACATTAACCACTAACAATTTGCCATTCAAACATTAACTGATAGAGGTAGCGTTCTGGACTAACATTGCGACACACATGGAAGTACATCTGGTGCCTGTGTGACACTTGACGTGCCAAATCAACACAACTAGAGGCGTTAACTCACGAAGGTAACGGTTTGGACTAACATGACCAACAGGAAGCAAACTGGGAGAGGCGGATTCTACCGTGAACAAGTGTGATAGGTAGTACCACGGTGCACAAGTAAATAATACCATTAGATCAAGTCGTCTACCAAACCTTACCATGATCCATCCACACCATATCACCCACTCTATCTCCTTTCTCCCTCGCACCGTCCTTTCTCCCTCGCCAAGTTTCAGTTTTTGGTCTCCATTGTCGTGTCCTCATTCCGGCAGCTATCTCCACATGCGATCACACACGCGATTATAGCTTCGAGTTCTTCTTCCATGTGTGTCGCTTCCATCCAAGCATGGGGTACAACCACTGCCTGAGTCGTCCCACTGCCCCCATCAGATCTGCCTTTCTTTCTTCTTCTCTGGCAACAAACACAACCTTTAGCCGGAATGCGAGCTCCACCAGGCCACTCAACAACATCCCTTCTCGTCAAAATCGCACCTCCACGGCAACCTCCACCACGAATGCGAGCTCCTCTGCCTTGAGTTGTATTGCCATCCCAACGAAACAAATCCAACTGAGAATGACCCTAGCTCACACCTATACCTGCATTCATGAGACACGAAATTCTTTTCGAATCAAAGATCATACATGAACTGCCAATTGGCAATGAATTGTCATTATTCAAAGCTCTGATTCAACAAATCGCGAAATGAATTCGAAGCACCGAGATTGGTCCTCCAACGATAAAAACCCTAGTGGTTGTCTTCCACTTCAGAGGATCTGAGCGCAGAGAAGAGAAAGACGGAACATTGTGTCTCTCGACCCTTCCATCGCTGGTCGCAACGGAGTAGCCATTTCGGAGAACACCGCAGTGGTTGGTGGCGCAGTGGCGTAAAGTGTTTCTGGAAGAAGGAAGGGGAGAAGAACCGGGGAAATATTGGGTGTTGATGATCCACGATAAGATTCAGTGGAACTACAGGAAAGGGATTAATCAGATGGTCAAAACTACTTGTTCCTTTCGAATCAAAGATCATACATGAACTGCCAATTGGCAATGAATTGTCATTATTCAAAGCTCTGATTCAACAAATCGCGAAATGAATTCGAAGCACCGAGATTGGTCCTCCAACGATAAAAACCCTAGTGGTTGTCTTCCACTTCAGAGGATCTGAGCGCAGAGAAGAGAAAGACGGAACATTGTGTCTCTCGACCCTTCCACTGTTGGCTGCAACGGAGTAGCCATTTCGGAGAACACCGCAGTGGTTGGTGGCGCAGTGGCGTAAAGTGTTTCTGGAAGAAGGAAGGGGAGAAGAACCGGGGAAATATTGGGTGTTGATGATCCACGATAAGATTCAGTGGAACTACAGGAAAGGGATTAATCAGATGGTCAAAACTACTTGTGCACCGTGGTACCACCTATTAAACTGGTCCACGGTGGAACTTGCCATCTGGGAGATCCATTTTTTGTTTCATTTATTCTAGGGACTAACTAGACTGCGCTTGCAAGTTTAAAGGACTAAAGTGGTGGTTAACTCATCAACACTTAGAATAAATAGGTGCTTCACACATACAGAACAAAATGCAGCTGAATGTAATTGTAAATCCCAAGTGAAAGAAAAAAGAACGCACTAAAGAAGACACAACAATGAGTATCAAGACCAGAACTCCGAAGTACTGTACTTAATTAACCTTAATTAAAGAATTAAAAACACAATTTAAAAAAAAAACTTGCAGTTCAGACTAAAAATGATGATTCCAAAAACCCAAAAAAAAAAAAAGTAAATTGAAAAAGAGAACCTCAGCTAGCAACAAAAGCGGAAAAAAAATTGAGAACAAAATAAAAAAGAAAACCCCAAAAGCGAGTTCTGCAGAAGCTCAATTTTTGGAGTGGCTACAATTTCAATCGGTGCATCGAAAATGAGACTAAAGAAGGAGAAGGGAATGACCTGTCATGGTTGCCGGAATTTGTTATCCGGCAACTGTCGCGTTTCAACGGCGGAGGGCAGAGGCACTTTTGCTTGTAGATTGGAATAATCGGAAAGGCATGGGCAAGTAGGTTAAGTTTATGAAAGCAGCAATTCCTCTTTTTTTTTTTTTCCAGAAAAAACTCTTCAATTCTTTAAAAACACGATTCTCAAAAAAAAAAAAAAAAAAAAACTTAGGCACGTCCGAAAATATTTTTTATATTTTGTTTAAAGTATACAGATATCATTCACCCAAAAAAAAAGTATACATATTTATTATTATTATTATTATCTGTTTTTAGAGTTTTTATTTAGAAACAATGAAAAAAAATTATTAGTTTCGCTTTTCTTGTGTAAAATATTGAAAATAAAAATAAAATGATATTTTTGTAATTGAAATTGACATCAATAAAAGAATAAGAAATGAAAATGATAACAAAACATGTCTTATTCTTAAAAATATAAAACTAACACTCTAATTATTACAAATGTCAATCATGTTAATATTATCAAATACGTTAAACCAATCCAGAAATGTTATTTGAGCACCCAAAAATCGACACTTGGGCGATACCTGGTTAATGACGTGCAAAAGTTTAGTTAATACAGTTCAATAGATGGTTAACAATGAATTGTATCCATTAATGAAATATTTGCATTATTAATCATCCACTGATTAATCATCTGTTGAACTGCATTAACCAAACTTTTACACGTCATTAACAGGTCTCGCCCAGGTGTCGATTTTTAGGTGTTCAAATAACATTTTTGAAACCAATATTTGTAGATACTCAAACTAAGATGTGTTCTAAGTGCTCAAATGAGGTTGAGACCTTTGTCCATTCAGTTGGAATTTTCCTCAATAAGGCGCTTCTAGAATCGCATATGCTTTACTCGCTCTAGTTTTTGGCAATAGATGGATTCATATACTTGGCTAAAAGAAGGGAGTTTTTATACAAAGGTTGATCTTTTATTGGTATGTTGATGGCGGGCATGGAAGGCAAGGAACATGCAGTGTATAAGAAGGGAAAATTTACCCCTTCACAAGCTACTCCGTCTACCTAAAATCTTGTTGATTCAACATCCCAATTTTCCTAGTTAGGTAAATGGGATTACCCAATAGAATAGAAGAGATTATTAACTAAGAGATTGAGGAACTTGGTTGATAGGAGTGAGTGGTTGAGTTTGAAAATGATAGAAAGGTTGATATTATACCATTTATCACAAGGGGTGTAGTTAGTGGAATAAGGGTGTAACTAGTAATCTCCTATTAAAAGAAAAGAAAAGAAAAGAAAAATAGAAATAAGGAAATGGAAAAAGAAGAGGAGGGAGGCATGAGAAAAGGGGAAAAGGAAAAGAAAGAGGAAAAGGAAGAAATAGAAAGATGAGATGGGAGAGAGAGATCACAAGAGAGAGGAAAAGAAAAGGAAGGGCAAGAATTGAAGAAGGAAAAGACCAACAGGAGGAGGAGGAGGAGACCAATGAGTCAAAGGAAGAGAGAAAGTAGAGTTTAGGAGGAGGAGGAGGAAAAGCACCTAGAGTTTATACATGCATGTTGCCAAGTTACACAAAGGTAAGTATAGTCTCTTTCATGTGCCATTATTGAAATGTTTCTGAGTTTGAATGTTTGGGTTGTTGTTTTTTATGTTGCATGTGTGTTATATTGATGCTTTTGAACTGTTTTTGGATCATGGATTGTATATTAGGGATTAGGAATCGAAATAGGGTGAATTCTTGCACATTTTTGTAGAAATCATCAGTTATAATCGATTATATATGAGTTATAATCGATTAAGTCGTGTTTCTTACCCAATTTAGGCTCTTGAGCACCATTTTGATGAGATTAGAATGATCCTAACAAGGTCTATAGGATAAGTAAAACCCAAAGACTTGGAATGTCGAAGCAAGGGTCCATTACACCCATGAACTTCAAATCCAACCTAATAGCTAAAAGGGGTACACACAAGATGTAGTATTACCTTCTAGAAAATACACAAAGGATAAGATGTATATGACTTGATACCATTAAAATCATGGACGAGACCTAAGCTACATAACTATGACACATGTAGTCTAGTTGTTAGAGGGAATAAATAGGTGACCTATGTGCCTAGTTGTTGAATAAGTGGCTTAATGCCATAGAGATCACATAGTGGCCTAGTGTCAAAAGGATTTATGATGATAGTCAAATGCATGAACATATAGTATGTGATGTTGTAGTTATTGCACAACAAAAAGAATGTGTTAAGTATGATCTTAAATGAGTAAGTTAATATCCTTCCCCCTAGCAAAAAGGAGTTAACATAAAAGATTTAGTTAAAGACCTTTTCTATTCTTAAGGCAATATTATTAAGGAGTCTCCCATAAGCCTGGAGACAATATTATTAAAGAGTCTCCCATCAGCCTAGAGACAACAGAGATATGGTCTGGCTAATTATCCGTTCCGTAATAGGAGTCTCCCATTAGCCTGGAGACAATATTATTAAGGAGTCTCCCATCATCCTGGAGACAATAGACATGTAGTCTAGCTAATTACCCACTCTGTAAGACGAGTCTCTCGTCAGGCTGGGGTCAGTATTATTAAGGAGTCTCTCATCAATCTGGAGATAGTATTGTTAAGGAATCTCCATCTGAGCTTGGAGATAGTATTACTAAGTGTCTCCCTTAAGCCTATAGTCGATTTCACTTATAATATTACAAGTTTTGATTCTAGTCCCTACTTGTGAGTGTAGTCTGTGATTGGAGTCACTGAGATTTTTATCTTACCCTTTTCATTTCTTATTTTCAAATGAGCAGGCATGCATCAAAAGATGAAAGACATTTACAGGATGCTTGACAGCAGATTCTAGTGTTAGAGAGTTTTATAGTAGTCTACGCCGGATCAGAGTCTTATATTAAGTTTACATATTTTGTATATTAGTATATATGTAATCTTTTCATAAAAGTTTTTCTAAGCCAAAAGGTTGTTCTTAATGTAGTAACTTCTATTTGATTTGGCACCAAATTATGTTTAAGAAAAGACCAAACATTAGTTCCGCTCACACAAACAACTTGGTTTTAAATTATTGGATCAACTTTGCAACATGATTTTATTGAAAGTATTGTTATGGTAGGAATCAGGGTGTTATAGTTGATGTTTTTCTTAATAGAGAAAGTAAAGGCAAAGAGTTGAGAGATATAGTAGACGCAAAGATTTATATTAGTTTATCACCAACTGGTAGCTACGTCTAGTCCCTTTGTTCCTGAAGGATTTTTTTACTATAATCACACTAATTACAAAAACCTTGAGAGTATATTACTGTCACAAACTTGACTATACTCTTAACTTCTCAAAACAACTCAGTACGGTCAAACCTTTGAGGAATTAGTCTGTAATGCCTAGTACTAGCCTCTAAAAGCTAATATCAGACATTAGCATAATCCAGACTCTCAAAAGATAGATTAAACATAGAGGGTTCACATCCCTATTTAAAACGGAAAATAATACATAGTCTTGGTCCGACGATGAATACATAATACATAGTACGTAATCCTTGATTAACAAGAAATTTAAGGTTCAGTACTTAAACAGCACCACTACTTTCAAAATACATAATTTAAAAATAGATGGAAGGAACTTTTAAGAGCCAAATCCAAGTCTAGCAGCTAAGTCTTCTTATCATCTGAAACAATAAGGAAAAATAGTGAGAATAAATCTCAATGAGTTCTAACCATCAATCAAAATATGCCAATCAAGACATATAATAAAACTGGGTTAACATCATAGCATAGGCATCCTCAATCTTTTAAGAAAACTCACTAGGTAGTTAAGTGTGAGAAACTTAACCACACCAGTTTAAAAATTTTGATACGGCAGTCAGAGCTCGGTGACCACGGTTAGACGTCTCTTTAAACCGTGAGTACCGTATCCTAGCCTTTCAAATAGAAAGGACTTACCAAAACAATTTGGGTCTCACCCACATATATGTGGCCCATGATAGCTAGCCTTTACAGGGAAACATGGTATTTCTCCAAACATAGACTATCCTAAGATTTGGATGCTATGTTATAATGTAAGCGATTCCTTCATCCTTCACAAATGGTTAGGAGAATCAGATCATAATTTCAAGACCATAGAAAAATCAAAGTCAAGCCAAGGAATAGACAAGCACATCATAACTAAGCATTCATAAGCAACCAAATTGCATTTATATTTCGCACATAATTTTAATTACAACTTATCCATATTCAGTCTAAGTACGATTCTGTCCGGAATTCAAACAGAGCTCTCGAGTTTGATTCTACATGGATTCAAGTGGTCCTAGTGGCTAAAATTTAGAGAATTTTGTCTAGTTTAAGTGGCCACAAGAATCACTCAATTCCAGTAAATACACATTGAGTTATGTACATTTTAATAACAGGGGTTCAGGTGGGCTAACTTTATTCAACCTGCCACTTGTGACCCTAGGAGTCATATCGTTTCTCAGTCAATTTGAGTGCTCCCAGTGGAAAGAGTGTAGAGATTTAAGTCTAGTTTCCATATTCACGAGAACCATTCAATTCCGACACCCGTACAATGAGCAGTAGCCAAAATAGTGACAGGGGTTTAGGGTAAACTGACGTTAACCAGTCTGCCACTTACACTCTGTTTATTAAGGTTATTTCTCTCCCATAAGGGCATCAAATTGAGTGCTTCCAGTGACTATGGTATAGAGAAAAATGTCTCGTTTCTAATGCCACAAGAACCAATCAAATCCAGTCTCTATACATTGAGAAACAAAACAATCAATCCCATAGGATCAGGGTAAAGTGATAAGTTTAACCTGCTACTTAAAACCCAATTATCTAATTCAATACTTACTCAAATAACATGATTCTTGTGCCCAAATTGGAGCAAATTTTGTCTAATTTCTAATGAAACTAGAATCAAGTCGAAACGACCTCTATGGAGGAAATTAGGATAAAAACATCACTCGGGTGTCCAGGTGGGTTGGAGACAGCAATACAACTCTTTCAACATTAACAGAAAATTTTGTAATTACACATAACTAAATTAAGAGCCATTCCACATAAACACACTAGAGACTCCAAATAACAGAATCATGGCTGTATGAACATCAAATCTAAACAATAACAACTCATTTTCCAAGCACAACACAGAGAAAAATTCAGCAACAACTATACATACATAGTTCACCTCTTTTAAAATTCTATTCCCTTAATAAACCCCACATGCAATAGAAACAGAACCCAACCCTTGATTTAATCCCTAAAACAGAATATCTAAATTGATTTTTCATGAGGTTGAATGGGACTTATGGGTGCCCTTGAGCAAACAAGGTAGAACTCACAAGAATGTGTAGGAATGATGATGAAATGCAAGGGTTCTCTTCTCTCCTTCAAGTTACTCGCCCTCTCCTCTCCTTCTTCTACCCAAACAGTTTCAAATCCTCTTCTTCTCAAGTGTTGAAGCCCTATTCTTGGAGTTCCTCCATGAGCCTAGCCAAACTCCCTTAGTTTTCCCTAGTTTTCCATGGAATCCGATTTTTGAGGGGTGGATTTTTAGGGCTTGCAAGTTGATTTTTGGTGAGGAAGGAATGTAGAATAGGATAGATTTGATATGGTTCTGGTGTTGCTATGAAACATGGGCTGGTTTACGTGGGTGTTTTTGAAGGAAAAAGTGGTGAGGTGTGGTGTTTGTTGGAATGGCCGATGGGTGGAGGAGGAAAGAATGAGGGAAGCATATTTTTTTTTGTCTAGATGAGAAGATGAAATGAAAGCTTCAGCTCTCTTTCTCCTTTCTTGGTTGAAAGGATTAGAGAAAGAAGGTGAGGGATTGGCTTATTTTGAAAAGAAATCCTTGCATGTGTTTTGATTGGGTAAAAGGGGAGGTGATTTTTTGGATAAGAATTCTTCTTAATTAAATGGTGTAGTGTGTGTGAAAAGTGTGTGTGTGTGTGTCGTGAGTGTAGGGAGGGAGAGGAAAAAAATCTGAATATTTACTAAATGTTCAACACATAGCAAATGAGTGTGACTAATTAGGTGTCATATTGTAGAAAAAAAAATACAAATGATGTATTAATTTTACTACATCTTAGGATTTATTTTAGGAGGAAACTAATTCTCCAAATTTCAATTTTAATAACAAGGAAATTTAAAATTGTCTCATTGATAGTCACATCTTAATTAAACATTAAGAAATAAAAATATACATCCATCATCAAATAAAGTGGTAATAAAAAAAAACTATCCTTACTCGCGCCTATATTTAAATAATAAAGAAAGAAAAAGAAATCATTAATTTTTGTTACCCAACATAATACCTCATTTAAACTGGGATATTACATAGTCTTTCACAAGGCTAAACAAATTACAATGAAATGGTTTGGAAATAGATTAATTCTCAACAAGAGAGAATACAAAATATAAGCTCAAAATGAAATAACTTTCACAAAGAAAGAATAAGACGCGGAGACTTATTCAATATTGGTCCATAGAGGGCTTGGCACAAAATTCTTGATTGCTCACTTGATTTCTCTAGCAGTTCTTCAATCTCGGTGATGGAGTATTTATAGAGATCTTCTATGTTACTATTGAGAGGTCAACTCCAAACTTTGAGTGAGACATTTTAGGAGAAATATCTGCATTTCCTTTTCTGAGGAATATTTGTATAATAGTACAGCTTTTACCATTGTACGATTTGTTTTTTTCAATCATTTGAATCGTTGCAGCCTAACACAAATTGAAAAGTGTACGATTTGCTTGTCTTTTTGCTAAAAGTGACACCTTTAATACCTCATACTACCAAATTGAGCGCAAAGAAATATTTGGAATTGAATGCGCAAGATTCACTAGACAAGATGCTGAGTAGAGCGTGCTTCCCACGTGCTTCTATAATGGACCAGATGCTCGCTAAGATGTAAGACAGATGCTGAGAATCACCGGATGCTTACTTGAAGTCATGATCGTTTAGATGCGTTCCACATGTCTTAATCTTGAGATACCAAAATCTCGCTAAGATCTAGTACCAGATGTTATAGCTTTTAGTGCTTGATTTCACTTGTAACTTCCTTCTTCTTGCTTGAGTAGTGTTCTTGGTTTTTATAAATACTTAGAAAATAGAGTCATCCACACTTCAAGACTTATTAGAAGATAAATTGTTCTTACTTAGATATTTTGTTATCATCAAAATTATTGAGGGTTTATATTTCTCAATCGTTTAGGTTCCAACAATCTCTCCCTTTTTAATGATGACAAACATCTATAGTTGATGAACAATTTATTTTAGAAAATAATTTCAATGGCCTCCCCCAGAGTTCAATATTCATATAGGCGTATATTTTCTAAAAATTAGAGCTAAGAATCAGAGCATGGTTTATAGCACTATTAGACATATAAATGTACACATAATATGATGAATATTATGCATGTTTATGAGTTACTTAGCATTCATCAATCCTTACCTTCTACTCCCCCTTTTGTCATCAGGCAAAAAGAAAGTAGAATAAACAACATCATAGTCAAACTAAATAAATAAATAAATAAGATGTTGTTGAAAGCTAATTTTATTGAAGACAAAATAGAATTAATTGTTTGACACAGGAGAGGATTTGGTTCAAAAAGAAAAGAGATAAAGATGGTGGAGTGTTTTGGCAGCTCAATAAGGTCATGATCAAATTCTCTAGTCTCTCAACCTTCTGATATGACTCTATAAGCTTGTTGTACTCAGCCCTTGTTAAAATCACTGGTTCATCACCAGATGCAGAAGTAGATGCAGAGGCAAAGGCATGGACTTCGTCCTTTATCCATTCAACATTCTCAGAATCTGTTGTAGGTTTAGGCCAAGACATAGCCTTTATCCATCTGTTCACTGGCAGCTTGATATGCTCTAGGAGAACCCCTTGAGCCAATTGCAGCTGCTTCTGCCACTTCTCTTTTGCAGCTAGTAAGACATCACCTTCTGGTAAACACCATTTGATGAGCCTTCCTAGTCTACGCTGCTCAAAATCCTTCTTCAATTGTTCTTCAATTTCCAGATCAAGAGGATCAGAGAGGGCCAACCTCTGTGCTACTCTGGCCTTGAAAAAGGCATCAAAAGTGAGATCAAACATAGAAAGTGTTTCCAGTGAGGAGGCTTCCTTTAGCTCAGCTTCTGCTTCAGCAAGACAGATGCCGATAATATCCTATTCTAGCTCAAAACACCTCTTGTTATCCTTTCTCTCTTCTTCAACACTGAGTGTTGCATCTAGCCATTTGAAACTATCCTCTTCCAACTAGTTGTGCAAAACTTGTCTTCCAAGAGCAAGATCTCTTTCCCAGAGAATGTCTTCTTGTTCTTGGGCTCTTCTTTCTTGTTCCTCAACAGACATGGGTCTATGAACTAGGCAATGCAGCATATCATCAAAATGTTGAATTTGTAGGTCAGAATCCCAATTTCTTCTCAGTTTTCCAGATTGTCATACAGAAGGCTATCAACAGCTTGTACTCCTCCAAATTGATTTTCCCAACCATCAGAATACCGTAAACCTTCATCCAGACACCTTATTAACTCAGAGACCATTGGAGGAGAGACGGTTAACTCAAAACCAGCGACATATCCTTTCAAGGTTCTTCTAGAGAATAACCTTGCCGAAGCCCAAAATTTCTTAATGGCAGTAATATAGACTTGCTTCTCTTTAGGACAGAAATACTCTCTCCAACCCATTAGCGTCAAACCTCTCTTGAAGTCGAAATCAAACTGAGCAAGTTTGTCTAAGTCCACACGGTGTTCAATCAAAACCTTCCCTTCAGCCATGGTGTCATAAGCAGCAGATTGAGCGATATCTTTGAACGACATGGTTGCGGATAAAGAAAGCTTCGAGTAAAAGTTTAGGGATTTTGAAAGAAAGAGGTTTTGCAAATACAGAGAGAGTAGGGTAGTGGAAAGAGGAAAGTGAGGTAGTGGGGGGTTTTTATAAAACCGTACCAAATTCATTTAAAATATAATTAAAAAAACTTTTTCAAAATCCGGCAGCTGCCAAAAAAGAGGGTTACCGCTGTAAAAATTTGTCTTGAAAACATAAAGTTAATCATGACTCCGTAGGCATAGGATTGAGACATTTCAGTATGCACGCAATTGACACGTGTATTAGAAACAGAAGCTAAGTTACACAAGATGTAACATGATATCAGATGCAAAATATGATCAGATGCTAATGATATTGGATGCACACTAAGTCAGATGCTCATTTAACTAGATGCATATTATCATCAGATCCACGAAGTGTACCAGATGCTGAAATTAAACACTTATTCATTTATAAGATGAAAATTTAAATTCCTTCTTATAAATTTAAATCTATCTTCAATAAGGGGTTTTGTAAAGATATAAGCCCATTGATGATTTGTATCAATAAATTTAATTTCAAGTACACCCTTCTGAATATAATCCCCTTTTAAATGATGTTTAATTTCAGTATGCTTTGCACGAGAATGCAAGATGGGATTCTTTATAAGACAGATAGCAGAAGTATTATCACAGAAGATAGGAATGTTACTCTCTTTTATCAGATAATTTTTAAGTTGATATTTCATGCACAGAATTTGACAACTGCAACTTGCTGCAGAAATGTATTCAGCTTCTATTGTTGAGAATGCTATAGCGCTTTGCCTTTTGCTTGACCAAGACACAAGATTTGCTCCAAGAAATTGGCAGTCTCCACTTGTGCTTTTTCTTTCAATACGATCTCCAACAAAGTCAGCATCACAGAAACCTACTAATTTGTAATCCTTTGATTTCTTATAAAACAAACTGAGATTAGTAGTTCCTTGTAAATATCTAAAAATTCTATTACCAGCACTCAAGTGTGATGCTCTAGGTTCAGATTGAAACCTAGCACCACTACAAAAAAACTGCTTTAGTGACTGAAAAATCGGTCGCTAAACTCAAAAAATCGGTCACTAAATCAATTAGCGATCGATTTAGTGACCAACTTAAATCAGGAGCTAAACCGCTAGTCGCTAATTTTTAGTGACCAATTTAGCGACCGATTTAGAGACCGGTTTTAGAGACCGATTTGGTGACCGTTTTTAGAGACTGAATTTGTGACCGCGTGTTAGAGACCGATTTAGTGACCGCTTTTAGAGACCGAAATAGTGACCGATTTTTGCGACCGATTTAGTGACCAATTTTATAAAATTTTCAAAAAAAAAAAGATCACTAATTCGGTCACTACTTCTATTTTTTTAAAAAAAATAAAATTAGAAATCAGCATCATATGACTCATTTCGTCCCAAGTAAAGCTTCTTAAGTTCTCTTTACACAATTATTTCAAATAAGCATTATATGACTCCTTTCTAGCCCTGAATATGTCTTGAAAAACTGGAAAATTGAAGTTCATTCATAATTGAAGCTAAAGTGAATACATTGCTGAATATTTATACATACCAGATTATATGTACAAATACCACCATCAATAAAAAGAAAATAGAAAATCCATTATTTGTCAAGCATAAGAAGCAAAACAATAAGCCCACAAAGGCTAATCGAACAACTTCATTATGCACACCACAAGCTGCACCTCTAGATGAGCACAACAAAGCACCTTTGATCACAACAAAGCTGCAGGAAAAAACACGACCTCTTCAGTCCCACTTGTAGGATCTGTGAAAGACACAACAATGGAGCTAAGAGTAAGAAGACAAAGTAAAAATATGTAAAACTAAAATTTATTCACCAGCTTTAAAAACCAAAAATGCTAGGAACTGAGATTTTCTCCATACCAAGTCCAAACAAACCGTTGGGAGCAGCAACATCTAAGAATAATCCACTCTGAACTTGTCCACAACTGCAATACATGTATTGAATAAACAAAAGCCATAAAGCATAAAGATCTCAGAAAAGCACAATATTCATAAGTTTAAGTGATTTAATAAGGAAACTAACCCAAATATGACATTTGCTTCAACAAGGTCATGGTGATTACCTTCTTTGGTCCCTAGCTAAACGGTTGTATAATGCAAACTGTATGATTCTCCACATAAAAAAAAAAAGAAAAAACAGAACGAGTTGAAGAAAGAAAATTAAGGAGCAAATTCAAAGAAGACAACAACAAATCTTTGCCTCCTCCTTCTCCCACCTTCTTCCTCTGCTCTCTCTCTCTCTCGCTCCCTCTCTCTTGCTCTCTCTATCTCTTTTTTCCCCTTCTTCGTCACCACACCCAGCTCCTTCCTCCCTCCCAACACAGATCTCAGCCCCCACCTCCTTCGCCCTCTCACCTTCTTTCTCTGCTCTCGCTCTCGCTCCCTCCCTCTCTTTCTTCCCCTTTCTAGATCTGCAATTTCAGAGGTTCGTTGGAGATATTGATGGATCTGATTCCGTTCTTGGGGTATGATTGGGTTGATTTGGGGATAAAACCTCCAAGATTCAGTTTTTTTTAAAAAGGGAAAAATAGAAGATTGGGGTAGGAAGCCGAGAGAAAGGGAGAAGAATGGGGAGATACGGTGCAAGGGTCTTGGTTATGGGAGATGGAGGAAGAAAGAAGAAAGGAAGAGAAGAGAGGGAAAAGAGGGGTTTGGAGGTGGAGGTCGTGGAAGATTTTAGGGCTTGAGAGAATGAGAGAAGATAGAAGGATAGAGGGAGAAGTGGGGGAGAGGGGAGTGGTGCTGCCGTGGGATCAAAAGGGGGACTGAATGAGTTTAGGGGCTTTTTTAGAATAGGGTTAAGGGTTAGGCCAGATCTGGGCTGCGTGAGTAGACTGGGGAGGTAGCGCGTAATGGATTTTAAATTAGTGACCGGTTTAGCGACTGATCTTTAGAGACTGATATGTTGGTCGCAAATAATCGGTCTCTAAATTGGTCGCTAAAATTAAAATATATTTTTGAAATTTTTTATAGCGAATAAAAGTCCGGTTTAGAGACCGATATTTCGGTCGCTAATTATCGGTCACTAAAATTGGCAAATATTTTTTAAATTTATTTATTGTGAATAAAAATCCGGTTTAGAGACCGATATTTCGGTCGCTAATTATTGGTCTCTAAATCGGTCGCTAAAATATTTTTTGTGATCGATTTAGCGACCACACTTTTTTGATCAATAATTCTAATAATTCGGTCTCTAAATCGGTCTCTATTGTGACAAATTTTTTTGGTCTCTAAATCGGTCACTAAATAGCTAATTTCTAGTAGTGCACACATGCAGACGCTAAACATAATATCAGGCATTGAAGCAGTAAGATAGAGAAGTGAATGAATCATACCTCTGTAAAGCTTCTGGTCTACCTTCTTACCATTTTCATCGTTGCATAATGTGCAAGTAGGATGCATTAGTGTACTCATTGTCCTGCAGTCCACTATATTGAACTTTTTAAGCAATTCCTTGATGTGTTTGCTTTGATGAATGTAAATATCATCATTGCATTGCTTTATTTGGATTCCAAGGAAGAATTTCAATTCTCCCATCATGCTCATTTCAAATTCAGCCTGCATCAGCTTAGAAAATTCTTTGCAAAGATTTTTATTTGTGGCACCAAATATGATATCATCAACATAAATTTGCATAAGTATAAAATGCTTGTTTGAAGTTTTTCTAAAAAGAGTAGTGTCCACCTGTCCCCTTGTTGTGTAATTGTTATTGTGCGTGTCTATCGTAGTATACTGCTTTATGTCTCTTATATAGTTGGAATATGCTTTCTCACGTATACACAATTTTTAAATTGGATGTCAGGTGTCATCGAGGCAGTCAACTATGATCATACAGTAGCGGAGGCATGGTCACTACAGATCACCCTGTGACTAGTTGTAGTATAGTCTTTCTTGATGTTATTATTGTATAATGTTTTTTTATTAAAGGGATAATTGCTCTGATTATGTGACAACATGATTCAGCTTAAATTTGTAATATTGTTCTGAAGTTATTTTCTAAAGTATTAATATTTATTTTACCCTCTTATGTGAATTGTTTTAATTACCAATTTGCAATGATTTCTTGGATTGTAAAATTCGGTGAATGAGTGATATTATTTACTTGTGAAAAGTATTTCGAAAACCCTCATTAATTTGTATTTCGAAAACAAAGTTACTTATATTTCCTTACTTTTCTTTATTAAATGCCTTCAGAGTAAAGGATATCACATTATACCTATTTTATGGTAGGATTTTTCTAGTATTTGTTTCTCAAGGAGAGTTTTAATTTAGTTTCTTGGCCTCACAACCTCCATAAAAAAAACTTCAAAAATATTTACTAACTAAACTTATTTTCAGCATTAATATTAATTTTTTATATCTTTAATTTATTGCCCTAATTTATAATACTAGTTTTTTTGACCCGTACGATGCACGGGGTAAACAAAATTTGTCATATCACTTCTGCGCTTTTTTGTTCAAAGAATATATTTTGTATCTTTTGTAACACGATGAGTCACCTTAACGAAAAATCTCAGATTAAAAAAATGAAAAACAAATTAAATTTGGTTTATAGCATGAAAACAATCAAGTTCTTTCAAAATGAGAGAAAATAATGTCATAATTTTCTTAAATGTAATTATAAACATATAAAATGGTACACCCCGTTTAAGTACCTGTAATACTCGTATTTTTACGATGCGTTATTTGGCGTTATTTATTGTATTTTATCGTATTTATGCTATAATAAGCAATTTCTTGTTCCCTAAGTAAGTGAATTAGTTAAATCAAGATCAAATTATATTTGAGAGTTAATATTTTATATTAATTCACGGTTCAAATATCGTCGAAAAATTCCAACGGTTTAAATCGCGTTGAATCGCCGCGATTCGCCATGAGATAAAATTCTAAATGAATCCCGATTTCGATGAAAATCGAAACGTAACTTGTTGAGGCTATTTTTGAGTGTTTGACATGATTTGTATTATTTATAATTAAATATTATCACGCGATGAATTAATTTTTCGTTAAATTAATTTTCGCGAATTTATTGGTAACACGGGTTTTTCGACGCCGTGTTTTCACAACCCTTAGACTCTAGAATTAGAGGGTAATCATGAGAAATGTGAGATTAGATGGGTTGGATTAGTTGATGGGATTAACGTCTTTACTTTATTGCTAGGTGTCATTATATGTGTGATTAATTTGAAAAATTCGTTTTTACTAAACTATTTTATATTAACTATGCTTATTTATTTTTTTTAAGTAAAATAAATGAAAGGAGGGAGCTATATGCAGCCCCATTTTCATGACCCTCCCTCTCTCTACCCTTCATATCGTCTTCTTCTTCCGTTTCTAGAGAAAGAAAGGGTTTGGAGATCCATAGTCTTCAACCTTCATCTTCTTGAGTTTTTGACCTCCAATCTCCACCATTCTTGCACCCAAGTTCTTCCTCCACTTGATCCTTCATCTTCCAACCATCCAAGCAAGAATAAAAAGTGATTTTCCTCCCCTATTTTTCTGCATAAACAGTGCCTCCCTCCTCCTCCTTACTAGGTTGATTTCTTTGCTTTCCTTTCTTGATTTTCATGCTTGTTTTGTGTTTGATTCTACTTGGTTGTGATCTATGATGGATGTGAGCATCATACCCCCAAATCCATGGAACCCTAGGCGTGGCCTAAGGGGAGAAAAAGGGAAAAAAGATGTGATCCTAGTGAATCAAGAATTAATTGGTTGAATGGGTCTCTTTGATGATGTTGTTGTTGTCTTAGTTGTTAATTTTGGATTGTATGCATGATTAGGAATTTATTTTGGAATTTTAGATTCTTGAATGTTGTAAGAACATGCCTAGCTTTGATGAGGATTTGTTTGAGTGTTTTAAGTGTGGTTTGATGAAGTAGAAGAATTGATAAAATTGGTGTTGGTGAGGTTGTATGAAAAAATGTAATTTTTCTTTGAAAAAGGGAGTAGGGCCGTGAGCCCTAGGAGGAAATTAGAAGGGAAAAATTGTTTTGCATCTTCCTTTTAATTAGTGAATCATGTATTTAATTGATGAATAATATGTCTTGATTGATTTAATGACTATTGGATGTGTTATGCATGCTTAAGTAAGAGAATTAGTAAGTGACTTGTGAAAAATTGGTTCTTGAGGGACTAGAGTAGCATGTGGAACTTGTTTGGGTTGTTCTCTAATTATTAGCATTGTTGTGGCCATGATTAAAATGTTTTAGAATCAAAAGAATTGGAAGGACTCTTTGAAACTTCTACTTTTTGAGATGTTTTTGTAAATGAATTATGAAACTTGGTGAATTTGGTCTTGATCATGACTTGTTATTTGAAAGAAAAAAAATGCTATGTGAAATGATGCTAATCTAAGATTTGGAAACTTTGCTCTTGAAGTAATTAGAAATGGTTTTGGAATATGTTTGAGATGTGCTTTGAATTATGTCTTGTGTATGTCTTGATGTTTTGATGTCTTGGAGTATAGGTAAATGATTTGGAAATGGGTTGTTAGATTGTAAAAAGAAGTTTTGCAAATCTTTTGTATAGAATAAGGGTGGTGGCCGAGAGGCCATAAGGGAGGTTGGAAGGAAAATTATTTTGTGTGAATTTGTTTAAATGATTGTATGGATGTATTTCTAGGCTTAAGAGAATTATGAAAAGAGTGGTTAATTGGAATTGTTTTCATTTCAAAGTCTTCAAAGAATTAAATATGTGTTATGTTTAGGTTTTTTTTTCAAGAAAAGATTTTAGTTCCAAAACCTCTTTCTTTCAAGTTGTAGTGATTAAATGAATTGTGTTACTTTAAAGGTTTTCAAGAATATTAGAAAATGTATTATGTTTGGTTTTCTTAAGAAATGATTTTGGTTCCAAAACCTTATTATTTTCAAGTAGTTGGTGACTAAATGTTTGGTGTGAATGCTTGGTTAGAAAAGGGTTATGTTGAGAGCCTAGGTTCCTAAGTTGAGTTTATAGAATTGTGCTAAGTTTACTTGTGGTGATAGGAGCTCTGAACTCGGAGATCGTGCAGCGTGGATGCAAAGCTTACGGTGCTACGCTAGTTAGCATTTGCGGTAAGGGCAACTTTAGATATTGATAGGAATTTAAATTCAAGTATTTATGCGAAGAAGTCTGAGAACCTCAGGGTTCAAAGTGAGAGTCTTGTACCCCTTCGTTTTACTACTTTGTGATATTATGATTATTTAGTGGGCTTGTCTGCAAGTGGTTGGCAGCTGTCCCCAACCCCCCACACTTGTTTGATTGCCTCTCTGCCAACACCATTGAGTTGCAGAGGGATGAACTGAGTTGTTTGACTGTCGTTGTTTGCTGAGTTATGATTGTTGAGATGAATTGCTTATACTGATGAACTGTTCGCACTATTTTGAGTTTGGCATGAATATTATTTGATATGCGGTCTAATAATTATTCAATTGTTTCCTGAATTATCTTATGCGGCGATTTATTCATTGGAGTGCGAGAATTTAGTCGAGTCATTGAGTGTCGTGACGTTTTTGAGCTTTGATCCGATTAACCTAGGGTGCTAGGATCCCCTAAACGGCTCCGACTGGTTTTTCGGCAGATTAGCTAAGCGTCGTAGCGTCAAGGAACCTGAGCTAAATGTTCTAGGGTGAGCGGAGAGCCCAAGGCTACGGCTGACGTTCAGTGGATGGATTGGCGTTACATTCCGGAAAATTGTCAAGTGTCGAGAGAATATGAGAATTGAATCGAGTCTTGTGAGAGTTTGAGTTGCGTCTCGAATACTGTGCATATACTTGTTTTGCCCATTGTTATGCTTGTTATTTCCTGATTTATTGAGAAGTTGACCCTTTCTCGTGGTACCTTCGATTCATGATGGTTACCCAGGTGATGGCGAAGAGTGTATCGATTCCGGCGATGAGGACGTCGCTGGAGATCTTCTTTGATTTCCCAGACTTGGAGCTACCCGAGGCGATGGAGTTCGACCCCATCTCCCGTCGCGTTGTATATACCGGGGATGTTGTTCAGAGTTTCAGAGAGGATGGCGTTGTGGTAAGATAGGGGATTTCACGACGTACGGTGAGCTTTTCGATCCGAATGCTGTAGATAGTGGACGCCTGGCGTACTATGGAGAGAGAGATGATTGCACCAGCTTCGTCTTCCTCACCAGAGGGACCTCCCTGGGTCCCGAGGCATACTACTTCCTATTTTGCTTCCCGAGGCCAAGGACGAGGGTTGAGCATTAGAGTGACCGCTCGCAAGAGCGCAATTCAACGTGGGTCTGCAGGAGCGTCTACTTCCAGAGTTGCGGCTATCCTGACTCCTCCAGTAGAGCCAGCTTCCCCTCCTGTTGTTAGGACCTCCACTCCACTAGCGGATCCATCTCCCGTCTGTAGGGTGTGCGATGAGGCTGATTGTCTTGGGGCGAGATCTGATGAGGATGATATGGCCGGAGAGTATGTGCCTAGTGATGTACCCGAGGATGTGCCTGCTACGGCACCTTTTATCGACTTGACTGGAGAGGACTCGATGGATGAGGAGGAGGATCCATCTGAGGATCTGGGTAGTTATCTATAGTTGTCGTGTTGTCTGACTGTTGTTTATGTTATTTTGGATTACTGTAGTATTTACTTTTGGTGTACAGTTAGTTTGGTGACCAGTCGGGCTCGAGATTTTTTTTGTACTACAGGGTAGACTGGCGGTTTACTTTTGGAGCAGCCCCCTGTGTGGGTGTCTGCTGGGAGTACCCCCGGGGTATGACTACTCTTACGAGGGTCTTCATACCATAGGCGTATTCTCTGTTCATTTCTGCACTGTTTTATTTTGCACGTACTGTATCTGATGACTTGTCTATATATGCATGTATGTATTCCCAGTGCATGTGTCTTGTGTCCTAGATTGCACCATGTTTCGAAACGCTGTAGCTACTCTGTGCGTGCTTGCAGATGATGTTGTTTTATAAAAAAAAGTACCGCATTTTCCGAAGGACACAAGAGTACCGTTTTTAAAAAATGCGTCGCATATAGGTTTATTTCTAGTCGAGTAGCGGTCCGAAAACGGGTCGTTACAGTACCCAAAAAAACATATATACTCATAAATAATAATTATATTTTTTCTACAAAAGTAAATAATAATCATATAAAGATAAGCATTAGGCAACATATATAATATTATAAAAAGTAACATTATTTCTCACACCAAGTTAATATGCAGACTATCAAAAATTTATTGGCACGTTCGGTATAACGCCCGTACTCCAATAATAATTCAAAATGAGACAATTACATCAAAGCACAAATGTTACCGTAAATTTACAGAATTTGTCCAATAATCGCAAGTGGTAAATTTAAACAGTAGTCATAAATCTAAGAATTTAGATTACAACATCCATAAATACACAACTTGGAATTCAAAATATAATTAGAGTTTTCCAAGAGTACAAGATTGTAAGTGTAACATCCTAATTTTTAAGAAAAGTGATTTTAGCAATAAAATCCTGAATACTCGAAAAATAAGTCATAGAGATTGATCACCTCAATGATTTATTGAGATTATGGAAATTATTTTGAGTTATTTTGATTAATTTATTTATTATAAATAATTATTATTCATGATGTCAATTTGAATTAATTGACAGCATAGACGTATGCTGTTTTTAAAAGAAAATTCATCAATTATATTTATTATAAGTTTTCTGCGTGACGCAATAACGCATATTTTTGTTGACTAAGAAATAGATTGAATTAAATCAAGATGAAACTAAAATTAAGAATTAATATTTTATATTAATTCATGGTTCGAATATCGTCGAAATATTCTAATGAAGTTTCGTCGCGGTTGAATCACCGAAGAGTTTTTATCCGCTAATAAAATTTAAAACAAACTCCGATTTCGATGAAAATCGAAACGTAATTTGTTGAGATTATTTTTGAGTATTTTCACTTGTTTTATTATTTAGGATAGTTAAATAGGAGTTAATTGGTTTATTTTTTAATAAATCATGGTCTGTACTCCACCATACACCACACTTATATGTTTTCCACCCTAGCACTCTCCCTATTCCCTTTTATCCCTTCCCTGCGTGAAGAGCAAGCAGGAAAAAAAAGAGAAAGGAAAACGAAGAACAGAGGAGAAAGAAAGAAAAAGGAAGAGAAGGAGGGAGGCGCGCGATGGAGGAAGGGGGAAACGTGGACGAAACCGCGGCAGCCTGAGGGCGGAGGTTCGTGGTGGTGGCACCAGGAAGCAGAACCGCGAGCGAGAGAGGAGGAAGAAGAAGCAGGACAGACCGAGAGAGAAAGAGAGAAAGAGACCGCGAGAGAGGGAGAGAGAGAGGCAGCTTGAGAGAGAGATAGAGAAGGAAGGGGGGCCGAATCAGAGGAAGAAGATTGGAGCTAAGTTCTTGAATGAGAGGTTTGAACCAAATCATTTTTTCCCCTTTGTTCTTTCTCAGCAGAACCGTGGCCTTTTTGAAGGAATTAGGAGATGATTTGTTTGTTTGATTCTCTTGTTAAATGCATTATGTTGTGGTTGATTGTGATCAATGAGAGAAATGAGCACTTAAATCCCCAAATTATTGAAAAACCCTAACCTAAGGGAAAGAGGGGTGGTGTGATCTTGAGGTGAATCAACTCAATTAGTGGGTGATTCTTGCTTGTTAGATGTTATTATTACTATTTTGGTTACTAGTTTTAAATTGAAACTTGGATTGAGTAGTTTTTGCTGAAAACCTTGTTCTTGAAATAGGTTTGGAAAGTGATTAGTTCTGATAAGGCTTTATTTTTGTGGAGATTGATTATTGATTGTGAAACTTGGCATAAGAATTTTTTTGCAAACTTGATTATAATGGTTGAGATTGATTAATGACTATGTTTTGGGCATTAATTGTTGTTTTGTAGAAAAATTGAAATGTGGAATGATGTGGTTTAGTAATTAGAAGGTTGCAAATTGTTTTTGGAAAAGGAGCTTTGTGATTTCTCAAGTAAATCACTTAACTGATTTGTGCCTCTCACTTCTTATAAATTGCCATTATTGTAGTAGTTATTAATTTTGAATTGGATCAAAGGAATGGTTAGTTTTGCAAAAACCCTTGTCATTGATGGTGTCTTAATTTGGTATTGGACTTGAATAATATTTATTTTGAAATACATTGTTGTTTTATGAAGAGAAATCAAGGAGTGAAAGATGTTGTTTAATTGGTTGGAATGGTTGTAAACTTTTGGAGAAAAGAAGAGTGTTGGCCGCAAGCTCTCATGAGTTTGGAAGGGATAATTATTTTGTGTTCTTAGTTGATATTAGTAGTATTAAATTATGTGTAAGTCTTGGGAAAATTTTAGAAAAAGAATTTGGTTTGTTTGGAAGTTGTTTTGATTGTGAAAGGCAATGAAGCACATAAAGTAAATGGGGCTCCTTGAGACCCAAGAAAACCAAGTGGAGCATTGATTGAGTATTTGAGAAAGTAGTGAGTAATTGAGGTTGTTTCTTGCCTTTAGCTATCAAGAAATAATGATGTACTATGTTTTAGTCTTTTTCAAGAAATGGTTCTAGTTTTGGAAATTTACTCTTTAAATTAGTTAGTAAAATATGTTCCATGAGTATGCAATTTATTAAAGACTAGTATTCTAAATTATGTTTCTAAGTGTGTGTGTTTTGGGTAGGAAAGGGTCTTACGTTTCAAGAGCCAAAGGATATAGAACTAAGTCTTTAGATTAGGCTAAGCTTGCTTTTGTAATAGGCTTGAGTGATCCGAGACCGTGCGGCGTAGAATCACGAAGTACGTGGGCGCGTGGCTTGGAGTTCGGTAAGGGCACTTCATATTTTTCGTATTTATGTTTTGTGCATAAGGGCAACTTTAGATATTGATAGGAATTTAAATTCAAGTATTTATGCGAAGAAGTCAGAAAACATCAGGGTTCAAAGTGAGGGTCTTGTACCCCTTCGTTTTACTGCTTTTTGATATACTGATTATTAGTGGGCTTGTCTGCAAGTGAGTTGTTTGACTGTCGTTGTTTGCTGAGTTATGATTATTGAGATGAATTGCTTATACTGCTGAACTGTTCGCACTGTTTTGAGCTTGGCGTGAATAATATTTGATATGCGGTCTAATAATTATACAATTATTTCCTGAATTATCGTATGCGGCGATTTATTCATTGGAGTGCGAGAGTTTAGTCGAGTCGTCGAGTGTCGTGACGTTTTTGAGCTTTGATCCGATTAACCTAGGGTGCTAGGATCCCCTAAACGGCTCCGGCTGGTTTTTTGGCAGATTAGCTAGGTGTCGTAGCGTCAAGGAACCTGAGCTGAATGTCCTAGGGTGAGCGGAGAGCCCAAGGCTACGGCTGGTATTCAGTGGATGAATCGGCGTTTCTTTCCGGAAATTGTCAAGTGTCGTGAGAATATGAGTCTTGAGTTGAGTCTTGTGAGAGTCTTGAGTTGCGTCTTGAGAACTGTGCATATTGTTGTGTTGCCTCTTGTTTATGATTTGTTATTTCCTGTATTATGTTGTTTTACTACGTGTCTCGTTGTCGATTATGTTATCGTATTTGTATCTATCTCTTTATTTTTAAGAAGTTGACCCTTGCCAGTGGTTCTTTCAATTAATGAATGTAACCCAGATGGCGAAGCAAGCGGAGAATTTGGGACTGCAGAGAGGAGCAGCTGAGGATAGTCGTCCAAGATTCTACATGTGTTATGTTATGGAACTTACTAGTAGTCTAGTAAGGAGTATAGCTTGTCGATCAACTATATGATATTTGTAGTACATTTCAGTGTTGTAATAAAATGCCTATTATGTTCCCGACATGTATTGTCATACATGATTTGATATAATAAATGAATATGGTTAATGTGGTTTATTTGGTGTCTTTAATTATTCACCGCCATGTTTCTAAATGTCGCTGCAATACCCTGACTGCTCTCTTAAAGAATTTTAAAAATAAATAAATAAAACCACATTTTTGGAAAACGTGCAAAGCAGAGTATTCGACATTTCGGAAACATGTCAACTTTTGTCATAGTACTAGTTTAGTAGTGCTCCAGAAACGGGGTGTTACAATAGTGGTATCAGAGCGGTTCGGTTCTAACGGAACTGTGAGTTGGGAAACTATAGCTGGTCAAGTGTCGGGTTTTGTAGAGAACAGGTTGTGAGGGGTCAAATTGTGCTTTTGTGTTCCGTCTGTTCCTCAAGTGGAGTAATTCTACTTGTAATTGTTTGAAATTGTTTCTTAATTGAAAACAATGTGTGCAGAGACATACAAATTGTTATGGGATTCTGACTAGGTTGAAAAACCTTGTGGAAATCCACTATCGTTGAGACGAGCAATTTCCCTACCGAAGCAGATAGTTCAAGAACTGGATTAGAAACTTCAGATAGCCAAGCTGAGGCACGGATAGTAGGTGTTGTTGCTCAACAGGCTGTTACAGAAAACCAATGTGAACTGCTAGGACAGCAGGGATAGAAGCCAGCGGCAGAGACCAAAGGATTAGTTGACCTCCGTCACCACGACTCTCTTAGGTCCTGCGGGGAGTAAGATATGAGATTCTTGGATTGCTGCAAGCGACGCTGTTATTATTATTATTAAATATTATTGCTCAATGAGACCTTTGAAATATTAGTGGTTCTAGATATAAACCACGAAGTTTAATGTTTGAATTATTTTGATATATACTAAATTTGAAAATCAAAACTATTTCATGACTTTCTGAGTGTGACATGTTTGCCACTAACATCTGTGCTTTTGCAGTAGTCTACCCATGTACTACTGTGAATATATGTGATTGATTGTACGATTATTTAAATATTTTGAGCGTATTAATATTTTCCCAATAAAGATATTTTACGCATTTATATTCTAGCACCCGTTAATCAGTTGTCGTATGATAATTTAATTTACGCAAGATTCATTTGACTCAGTCAAATGGAAGCTAGAGTTGTTGGTAGGAATATAGTGGGGTTAGTGCGTGACGGGTTGTCTAGCTAGCTTTGGGTAGTACCTAAATTTTTACCAAAACCCCATCTTGAATTTTTAGATTATCGAATATTTTCTTTAAAGGAGAGCCAAGTATAGATGGATGACTAATTTTTCCACAAATTCCTTTCTTACTTTGCCGACCACTCACTTATAAAAGGGTGCAGGAGAAAATATTCCATTGTAGTGGAAAGAAGGATGATGAGAACTTGGACCAACCTTTTTGGGAGACTATTCATTCCTTTCTTGATTCTCTGATCGGCCACTAAAAATAAAAATAAAAATAAAAATTTAGCCAACCTTTTACTATTTTGTCGGTCAGACATAAAAAGAAAAGGGATTGAGATAAGTCTTACATTATTTGGGTAGTGTTAGTGGAGAGAGAGAGAGAATCCGGTTTCCTCCCCTTTTCTCCTCCTTGTGCGTTGCGAGCGAGTACAACTCCACATACCTCATTTTTTTTCCCTTCAATTCCCCTTTAGGAAATACCAAATCTTGTGGTGATTGGAGTATATGAGAAACCTTAAGAATTTGGAGAGTTTGAGAGTTGCATTTCCTTCTACCTCCTCCTCAAGAAACCGCGAACCTTAGGATGATTTTGGAGGAGGATTACCTTTTCTTTTCTTGTTATTTGTTGATGTGGGTGCTGCTGTTAATGTTGAAAATATTGAGAGTGTTGATGTTCTGCTTTTGTTAATGTCTTAGCACCGCGAGTTCTTGGAGGAGCTCTAGGTGAGTATTTTAATTCTTGTTTTCAATTCCTGTATTGTTTGTTAATGATCTTGTTGAAAATGGTCCTAAGTTTTTAGATGATTTTGTTAAATCATGATTTAGTAGTAAAAGTTTGAAAATGGTTTTGTTCTCTTTTGTTGTAAAAGATAATTTCAAGGTTTCTAGTCAATCTTGGGTTCAAGAATGTTTTTATTTTATCTTGTCTTGTTGGGAAATGTTCTTGGCCTTATTTTCTTTTAGAGGAACTAAGTTCTTATGTGTGTGTATTGTTGGAGAAAATTTTTACAAGTTGTTGTTAAATTGAAGCTGAACCCGTGACCACATATTTTTAGTGTGAGGTTTGATTTCAAATTTTTATAACTTAAGTTCTTGAAGATTTTGTGTCTTAAACTTGAATTATGTATAATTAGTTGTTGTTTTATGTATTGATCAAGAACAATATTTAGTTTTGTTATCCTTGAGCTTGATCCAGGCTATGATTTGGGGAAGAGTTTTATAAAACTTTATTTTTAAATTTCTTGCTCGAATTTTTAGGATTTTATAAGTGAGTTTTTAGTATTTTGCTGTTTAAGTTTGTTGGAAGAAAATTGAACATTCTCTCTAACATCATTTCTATGAGGCCGTGAGCTTTAAGAGGGTAAAAGGAGAAAATTTTTGTGTTTTAAACTTCGATCCTTTCATATTTTGATTGTTGTTCAAGTTTAGTAGTTCTAGAAGAAGAAAACAATTTAGATTTGAGTTAAAATTGTTTTAAGTGTTGCCAAGTTTGGAAAAAGAGTTGATTTTGAAATCCTTGAACTTGAATCAAATTATGATAGGAAATTAATTTTTGGGCTTTAAAGTTTGGGCTAGCGATTTAAAGGTTTTAGTATATCTGTTGTTTTATTGATTTGTGTTTTAAGGCCATGAAACACCTAACGTTTGAGGGAATCTCTGTGGTTCCTAAACAAGGTGGAGTCTTAGAAAATTAAGTGTTTAAAATTCTTGATTCTTAGTGCGAGTTTTATGATTGCAAAAACTTTGAAAAAGGAAAATGATTTTCTAGTGTTTTAAGTTAAAAGTTTAGTTATAAAATTTTGAGTGAGTGTGTAATTTTTTTTTATATAGTTCTCTGAGAAGGGGGAAAAATGATTTCGAGTTTTGAGCACTTAGTTCTTGGTGTGTGAAATATTTTGTTTAGAAAAAGCTTTGGTTTAAAAGGATTTTAAAAATAAGGGAGAGTTATTAATTTGGTTTTAACCTTTGAACTGAAGTGTGTGTAATGATTTTGAGACAATGAGTCTCAAAAGAACTTTAGTGTCCATGAGAATGATAGAGTCTTAAGAGAGAAATTGTATTCTTATCAGTTCTATGTTTTGGTGATGTTCTTGAGGAATTGGTATTTTTTTTTAGAAAAAAAAACATTCAATTCGAGAAAAGAATTTTAATCTTTTTGAAGTTTTAAGTGGTTTTTGTATTCTTGATATGTGTAATCGTGATTGCATGTGAATAGGTTAGTATCATTTTCTTAGTAATGGTGCGTAGCTGTAGACGAGTTCGTGTTCGCATTCGTGTTTGTGTTCGTGCTCGTGCTCGTGCTCGTGATCGTGAATAAGTAGAGGTTGTAGCTGAGGAATAAAGCATCAGTGGATCGTAAGGACTCTTACGTCTAATGAATTCTATTACGTGCGTAATTCTGTGTGCTATAAATATATTTAGTGTTATTGAATGTGAGTGTCATTGTTGCATGTTATACTGTGACTGTAATATTATGTATGTAGCTATAAATATTGTAGTACTGCTTATATTTATGTATATTGTGAATGCCTATGTGTGCGTGCAAATTATTTTACAGTTTTGAGTAATGTAATTTTTCGTATTTTACTGTCCTTATAGTTTCGAGGACGAAACTATTTTAAGGGAGGTGATATTGTAACATCCCAATTTTTAAGAAAAGTGATTTTAGCAATAAAATCCTGAATACTCGAAAAATAAGTCATAGAGATTGATCACCTCAATGATTTATTGAGATTACGGGAAATTATTTTGAGTTATTTTGAATAATTTATTTATTATAAATAATTACTATTCATGATATCAATTCGAATTAATTTACAGCGTAGACATATGCTATTTTAAAAAGAGAATTCATCAATTATACTTATTATAAGTTTTCTGCGTGACGCGGTAACACATATTTTTGTTGACTAAGAAATTGATTGAATTAAATCAAGATGAAACTAAAATTAAGAATTAATATTTTATATTAATTCATGGTTCGAATATCGTCGAAATATTCTAATGAAGTTTCGTCGCAGTTGAATCACCGGAGAGTTTTTATCCGCTAATAAAATTTAAAACGAACTCCGATTTCGATGAAAATCGAAACGTAATTTGTTGAGATTATTTTTGAGTGTTTTCCCTTGTTTTATTATTTAGGATAGTTAAATAGGAGTTAATTGGTTTATTTTTTAATAAATCATGGTCTGTACTCCACCATACACCACACTTATATGTTTTCCACCCTAGCACTCTCCCTATTCCCTTTTATCCCTTCCCTGCGTGAAGAGCAAGCAGGAAAAAAAAGAGAAAGGAAAACGAAGAACAGAGGAGAAAGAAAGAAAAAGGAAGAGAAGGAGGGAGGCGCGCGATGGAGGAAGGGGGAAGCAGGGACGAAACCACGGCGGCCTGAGGGCGGAGGTTCATGGTGGTGGCGCCAGGAAGCAGAACCGCGAGCGAGATAAGAGGATGAAGAAGCAGGGCAGACCGAGAGAGAGAGAGAGAGAGAGCTCGGGAGAGAGAGACCGTGAGAGAGGGAGAGAGAGGCAGCTTGAGAGAGAGACAGAGAAGGAAGGGGGCCAATCAGAGGAAGAAGATTAGAGCTAAGTTCTTGAATGAGAGGTTTGAACCAAATCATTTTTCCCCTTTGTTCTTTCTCAGCAGAACCGTGGCCTTTTTGAAGGAATGAGGAGATGATTTGTTTATTTGATTCTCTCGTTAAATGCATTATGTTGTGGTTGATTGTGATCAATGAGAGAAATGAGCACTTAAATCCCCAAATTATTGAAAAACCCTAACCTAAGGGAAAGAGGGGTGGTGTGATCTTGAGGTGAATCAACTCAATTAGTGGGTGATTCTTGCTTGTTAGATGTTATTATTACTATTTTGGTTATTAGTTTTAAATTGAAACTTGGATTGAGTAGTTTTTGCTGAAAACCTTGTTCTTGAAATAGGTTTGGAAAGTGATTAGTTCTGATAAGGCTTTATTTTTGTGGATATTGATTATTGGTTGTGAAACTTGGCATAGGAAATTTTTTGCAAACTTGATTATAATGGTTGAGATTGATTAATGACTATGTTTTGGGCATTAATTGTTGTTTTGTAGAAAAATTGAAATGTGGAATGATGTGGTTTAGTAATTAGAAGGTTGCAAATTGTTTTTGGAAAAGGAGCTTTGTGATTTCTCAAGTAAATCACTTAACTGATTTGTGCCTCTCACTTCTTATAAATTGCCATTATTGTAGTAGTTATTAATTTTGAATTGGATCAAAGGAATGGTTAGTTTTGCAAAAACCCTTGTCCTTGATGGTGTCTTAATTTGGTATTGGACTTTCTATAATATTTATTTTGAAATACATTGTTGTTTTATGAAGGGAAATCAAGGAGTGAAAGATGTTGTTTAATTGGTTGGAATGGTTGCAAACTTTTTGAGAAATAAAGAGTGTCCGCCGAAAGCTCTCATGAGTTTGGAAGGGATAATTATTTTGTGTTCTTAGTTGTTATTCATAGTATTAAATTATGTGTAAGTGTTGGGAAAATTTTAGAAAAAGAATTTGGTTTGTTTGGAAGTTGTTTTGATTGTGAAAGGCAATGAAGCACATAAGGTAAATGGGGCTCCTTGAAACCCAAGAAAACCAAGTGGAGCCTTGATTGAGTATTTGAGAAAGTAGTGAGTAATTGAGGTTGTTTCTTGCCTTTAGCTATCAAGAAATAATGATGTACTATGTTTTAGTCTTTTTCAAGAAATGGTTCTAGTTTTAGAAATTTACTCTTTAAATTAATTAGTAAAATATGTTCCATGAGTATGCAATTTATTAAAGACTAGTATTCTAAATTATGTTTCTAAGTGTGAGTGTTTTGGGTAGGAAAGGGTCTTAGGTTTCAAGAGCCTAAGGATATAGAACTAAGTCTTTAGATTATGCTAAGCTTGCTTTGTGTAATAGGCTTGAGTGATCCGACACCGTGCGGCGTAGAATCGCGGAGTACGTGGGTGCGTGGCTTGGAGTTCGGTAAGGGCACTTCATATTCTACGTGTTTATGTTTTGTGCATAAGGGCAACTTTAGTAGTTCGGTAAGGGCACTTCATATTCTACGTGTTTATGTTTTGTGCATAAGGGCAACTTTAGATATTGATAGGAATTTAAATTCAAGTATTTATGCGAAGAAGTCTGAGAACCTTAGGGTTCAAAGTGAGGGTCTTGTACCCCTTCGTTTTACTGCTTTTTGATATACTGATTATTAGTGGGCTTGTCTGCAAGTGGTTGGCAGCTGTCCCCAACCTCCCACACTTGTTTGATTGCCTCTCTGCTAACTCCATTGAGTTGCAGAGGGATGAACTGAGATGTTTGACTGTCGTTGTTTACTGAGTTATGATTGTTGAGATGAATTGCTTATACTACTGAACTGTTCGCACTGTTTTGAGCTTGGTGTGAATATTATTTGATATGCGGTCTAATAATTATTCAATTATTTCCTGAACTATCGTATGCGGCGATTTATTCATTGGAGTGCGAGAGTTTAGTCGAGTCGTCGAGTGTCGTGACGTTTTTGAGCTTTGATCCGATTAACCTAAGGTGCTAGGATCCCCTAAACGGCTCCGGCTGGTTTTTCGGCAGATTAGCTAGGCGTCGTAACGTCAAGGAACTTGAGCTGAATATCCTAGGGTGAGCAGAGAGCCCAAGGCTACGGCTAGTATTCAGTGGATGGATCAGCGTTACTTTCCAGAAATTGTCAAGTGTCGTGAGAATATTAGTCTTGAGTTGCGTCTTGAGAACTGTGCATATTGTTGTGTTGCCTCTTGTTTATGATTTGCTATTTCCTGTATTATGTTGTGTTACTGGATGTCTCGTTGCCGATTATGTTTTCGTATTTGTATCTATCTCTTTATTTTTAAGAAGTTCACCCTTGCCAGTGGTTCTTTTAATTAATGAATGTAACCCAGATGGCGGAGCAAGCGCAGAATTTGGGACTGCAGAAAGGAGTAGCTGAGGATAGTCGTCCAGCCTTCTACCTGTGTTATGTTGTGGAACTTACTAGTAGTCTAGTAAGGAGTATAGCTTGTCGATCAACTATATGATATTTGTAGTACATTTCAGTATTGTAATAAAATGCCTATTATGTTCCCGACATGTATTGTCATACATGATTTGATATAATAAATGAATATGGTTAATGTGGTTTATTTGGTGTCTTTCACCGCCATGTTTCTAAAAGTCGCTGCAATACCCTGACTGCTCTCTTAAAGAATTTTAAAAATAAATAAATAAAACCACATTTTTGGAAAACGTGCAAAGCAGAGTATTCGACATTTCGAAAACATGTCAACTTTTGTCAGAGTACTAGTTTAGTAGCGCTCCGGAAACGGGGTGTTACAATAGTGGTATCTGAGCGGTTCGGTTCTAACTGGACTGTGAGTTGGGAAACTATAGCTGGTCAAGTGTCGGGTTTTGTAGAGAACAGGTTGTGAGGGGTCAAATTGTGCTTTTGTGTTCCGTCTGTTCCTCAAGTGGAGTAATTCTACTTGTAATTGTTTGAAATTGTTTCTTAATTGAAAACAATGTTTGCTGAGACATACAAATTGTTATGGGATTCTGACTAGGTTGAAAAACCTTGTGGAAATCCAATATCGTTGAGACGAGCAATTTTCCTACCGAAGCGGATAGTTCAAGAACTGGATTAGAAACTTCAGATAGCCAAGCTGAGGCAGGGATAGTAGGTGTTGTTGCTCAACAAGCTGCTACAGAAAACCAATGTGAACTGCTAGGACAGCAGGGATAGAAGCCAGCTGCAGAGACCAAAGGATTGGTTGACCTCCGTCACCACGACTCTCTTAGGTCCTGCGGGGAATAAGATATGAGATTCCGGGATTGCTGCAGGCGACGCTGTTATTATTATTATTATTAAATATTATTGCTCAATGTGACCTTTGAAATATTAGTGGTTCTAGATATAAACTCCAAAGTTTGATGTTTGAATTATTTTGATACATACTAAATTTGAAAATCAAAACTATTTCATGACTTTCTAAGTGTGACATGTTTCCCACTAACATATGTGCTTTTGCAGTAGTCTACCCTTGTACTACTGTGAATATATGTGATCGATTGTACGATTATTTAAATATTTTGAGGGTATTAATATTTTCCCAATAAAGATATTTTACGCATTTATATTCTAGCACGCGTTAATTAGATGTCTTATGATAATTTAATTTACGCAAGATTCATTTGACTCAGTCAAATGGAAGCTAGAGTTGTTGGTAGGAATATAGTGGGGTTAGTGCGTGACGAGTTGTCTAGCTAGCTTTGGGTAGTTCCTAAATTTTTACCAAAACCCCATCTTGAATTTTTAGATTATCGAATATTTTCTTTAAAGGAGAGCCAAGTATAGATGGATGACTAATTTTTCCATAAATTCCTTTCTTACTTTGCCGACCACTCACTTATAAAAGGGTGCAGGAGAAAATATTCCATTGTAGTGGAAAGAAGGATGATGAGAACTTGGACCAACCTTTTTGGGAGACTATTCATTCCTTTCTTTATTCTCTGATCGGCCACTAAATATTAAAAAAAAATAAAAAATTTAGCCAACCTTTTACTATTTTTTCGGTCAGACATAAAAAGAAAAGGGATTGAGATAAGTCTTACATTATTTGGGTAGTGTTAGTGGAGAGAGAGAGAGAGAATCCGGTTTCCTCCCCTTTTCTCCTCCTTGTGCGTTGCGAGCGAGTACAACTCCACATACCTCATTTTTTTCCCTTCAATTCCCCTTTAGGAAATACCAAATCTTGTGGTGATTAGAGTGTGTGAGAAACCTTAAGAATTTGGAGAGTTTGAGAGTTGCATTTCCTGCTACCTCCTCCTCGAGAAACCATGAACCTTAGGATGATTTTGGAGGAGGATTCCCTTTTCTTTTCTTGTTATTTGTTGATGTGGGTGCTGCTGTTAATGTTGATAATATTGAGAGTGTTGATGTTCTGCTTCTGTTAATGTTTTAGCACCGCGAGTTCTTGGAGGAGCTCTAGGTAAGTATTTTAATTATTGTTTTCAATTCCTGTATTATTTATTAATGATCTTGTTGAAAATGGTCCTAAGTTTTTAGATGATTTTGTTAAATCTTGATTTAGTAGTAAAAGTTTGAAAATGGTTTTGTTCTCTTTTGTTGTAAAAGATAATTTCAAGGTTTCTAGTTAATCTTGGGTTCAAGAATGTTTTTATTTTATCTTGTCTTGTTGGGAAATGTTCTTGGCCTTATTTTCTTTTAGAGGAACCAAGTTCTTATGTGTGTGTATTGTTGGAGAAAAATTTTACAAGTTGTTGTTAAATTGAAGCTGAACCCGTGACCACATATTTTTAGTGTGAGGTTTGATTTCAATTTTTTATAACTTAAGTTCTTGAAGATTTTGTGTCTTAAACTTGAATTATGTATAATTAGTTGTTGTTTTATGTATTGATCAAGAACAATATTTAGTTTTGTTCTCCTTGAGCTTGATCCAGGCTATGATTTGGAGAAGAGTTTTATCAAACTTTATTTTTAAAATTCTTGCTCGAATTTTTAGGATTTTATAAGTGAGTTTTTAGTATTTTGCTGTTTAAGTTTGTTGGAAGAAAATTGAACATTCTCTCTAACATCATTTCTATGAGGCCGTGAGCTTTAAGAGGGTAAAAGGAGAAAATTTTTGTGTTTTAAACTTCGATCCTTTCATAGTTTGATTGTTGTTCAAGTTTAATAGTTCTAGAAGAAGAAAAAATTTAGATTTGAGTTAAAATTGTTTTAAGTGTTGCCAAGTTTGGAAAAAGAGTTGATTTTGAAATCCTTGAACTTGAATCAAATTATGATAGGAAATTAATTTTTGGGCTTTAAAGTTTGGGCTAGCGATTTAAAGGTTTTAGTATATCTGTTGTTTTGTTGATTTGTGTTTTAAGGCCATGAAACACCTAACGTTTGAGGGAATCTCTGTGGTTCTTAAACAAGGTGGAGTCTTAGAAAATTAAGTGTTTAAAATTCTTGATTCTTAGTGCGAGTTTTATAATTGCAAAAACTTTGAAAAAGGAAAATGATTTTCTAGTGTTTTAAGTTAAAAGTTTAGTTATAAAATTTTGAGTGAGTGTGTAATTTTTTTTTATATAGTTCTCTGAGAAGGGGGAAAAATGATTTCGAGTTTTGAGCACTTAGTTCTTGGTGTGTGAAATATTTTGTTTAGAAAAAGCTTTGGTTTAAAAGGATTTTAAAAATAAGGGAGAGTTATTAATTTGGTTTTAACCTTTGAACTGAAGTGTGTGTAATGATTTTGAGACAATGAGAACCTAATCTCAAAAGAACTTTAGTGTCCATGAGAATGGTTGAGTCTTAAGAGAGAAATTGTGTTCTTATCAGTTCTATGTTTTGGTGATGTTCTTGAGGAATTGGTATATTTTTTTTTTAAAAAAAAAATTCGATTCGAGAAAAGAATTTTAATCTTTTTGAAGTTTTAAGTGGTTTTTGTATTCTTGATATGTGTAATCGTGATTGCATGTGAATAGGTTAGTATCATTTTCTTAGTAATGGTGCATAGTTGTAGACGAGTTCGTGTTCGCATTCGTGTTTGTGTTCGTGCTCGTGATCATGATCGTGAATAAGTAGAGGTTGTAGCTGGGGTATAAAGCGTCAGTGGATCGTAAGGACTCTTACGTCTAATGAATTCTATTACGTGCGTAATTCTTTGTGCTATAAATATATTTAGTGTTATTGAATGTGAGTGTCATTGTTGCATGTTATACTGTGACTGTAATATTATGTATTTAGCTATAAATATTATAGTACTACTTATATTAATGTATACTGTGAATGACTATGTGTGCGTGCAAATTATTTTACAGTTTTGAGTAAAGTAATTTTTCGTATTTTACTATCCGTGTAGTTTCGAGGATGAAACTATTTTAAGGGAGGTGATATTATAACATCCCAATTTTTAAGAAAAGTGATTTTAGCAATAAAATCCTGAATACTCGAAAAATAAGTCATAGAGATTGATCACCTCAATAATTTACTGAGATTACGGAAAATTATTTTGAGTTATTTTGAATAATTTATTTATTATAAATAATTATTATTCATGATGTCAATTCGAATTAATTGACAGCGTAGACGTATGCTGTTTTTAAAAGAGAATTCATCAATTATACTTATTATAAGTTCTTGAATGAGAGGTTTGAACCAAATCATTTTTTCCCTTTGTTCTTTCTCAGCAGAACCGCGGCCTTTTTGAAGGAATTAGGAGATGATTTGTTTGTTTGATTCTCTTGTTAAATGCATTATGTTGTGGTTGATTGTGATCAATGAGAGAAATGAGCACTTAAATCCCCAAATTATTGAAAAACCCTAACCTAAGGGAAAGAGGGGTGGTGTGATCTTGAGGTGAATCAACTCAATTAGTGGGTGATTCTTGCTTGTTAGATGTTATTATTACTATTTTGGTTATTAGTTTTAAAATGAAACTTGGATTGAGTAGTTTTTGCTGAAAACCTTGTTCTTGAGATAGGTTTGGAAAGTGATTAGTTCTGATAAGGCTTTATTTTTGTGGAGATTGATTATTGGTTGTGAAACTTGGCATAGGAAATTGTTTTGCAAACTTGATTATAATGGTTGAGATTGATTAATGACTATGTTTTGGGCATTAATTGTTGTTTTGTGGAAAAATTGAAATATGGAATGATATGGTTTAGTAATTAGAAGGTTGTAAATTGTTTTTAGAAAATGAGCTTTGTGATTTCTCAAGTAAATCACTTAATTGATTTGTGCCTCTCACTTCTTATAAATTGCCATTATTGTAGTAGTTATTAATTTTGAATTGGATCAAAGGAATGGTTAGTTTTGCAAAAATCCTTGTCCTTGATGGTGTCTTAATTTGGTATTGGACTTGAATAATATTTATTTTGAAATACATTGTTGTTTTATGAAGGGAAATCAAGGAGTGAAAGATGTTGTTTAATTGGTTGGAATGGTTGCAAACTTTTGGAGAAAAGAAGAGTGTTGGCCGTAAGCTCTCATGAGTTTGGAAGGGATAATTATTTTGTGTTCTTAGTTGATATTAGTAGTATTAAATTATGTGTAAGTGTTGGGAAAATTTTAGAAAAAGAATTTGGTTTGTTTGGAAGTTGTTTTGATTGTGAAAGCTAATGAAGCACATAAGGTAAATGGGGCTCCTTGAAACCCAAGAAAACCAAGTAGAGCATTGATTGAGTATTTGAGAAAGTAGTGAATAATTGAGGTTGTTTCTTGCCTTTAGCTATCAAGAAATAATGATGTACTATGTTTTAGTCTTTTTCAAGAAATGGTTCTAGTTTTGGAAATTTACTCTTTAAATTAGTTAGTAAAATATGTTCCATGAGTATGCAATTTATTAAAGACTAGTATTCCAAATTATGTTTCTAAGTGTGTGTGTGTTTTGGGTAGGAAAGGGTCTTAGGTTTCAAGAGCCAAAGGATATAGAACTAAGTCTTTAGATTATGCTAAGCTTGCTTTTGTAATAGGCTTGAGTGATCCGAGACCGTGCGGCGTAGAATCGCAGAGTACGTGGGCGCGTGGCTTGGAGTTCAGTAAGGGCACTTCATATTCTACGTGTTTATGTTTTATGCATAAGGGCAACTTTAGATATTGATAGGAATTTAAATTCAAGTATTTATGCGAAGAAGTCTGAGAACCTCAGGGTTCAAAGTGAGGGTCTTGTACCCCTTCGTTTTACTGCTTTTTGATATACTGATTATTAGTGGACTTGTCTGCAAGTGGTTGGCAGTTGTCCCCAAACCCCTACACTTGTTTGATTGCCTCTCTGCTAACTCCATTGAGTTGCAGAGGGATGAACTGAGTTGTTTGACTGTTGTTGTTGTTTGCTGAGTTATGATTGTTGAGATGAATTGTTTATACTTCTGAACTGTTCGTACTGTTTTGAGCTTGGCGTGAATATTATTTGATATGCGGTCTAATAATTAATCAATTATTTCCTGAATTATCGTATGCGAAGATTTATTCATTGGAGTGCGAGAGTTTTGTCGAGTCGTCGAGTTTCGTGACGTTTTTGAGCTTTGATCCGATTAACCTAGGGTGCTAGGATCCCCTAAACGGCTCCAGCTGGTTTTTCGGCGGATTAGCTAGGCGTCGTAGCGTCAAGGAACCTGAGCTGAATGTCCTAGGGTGAGCGGAGAGCCCAAGGCTACGGCTGGTATTCAGTGGATGGATCGGCGTTACTTTCCGGAAATTGTCAAGTGTCGTGAGAATATGAGTCTTGAGTTGAGTCTTGTGAGAGTCTTAAGTTGCATCTTGAGAACTGTGCATATTGTTGTGTTGCCTCTTGTTTATGATTTGCTATTTCCTGTATTATGTTGTGTTACTACATGTCTCGTTGCCGATTATGTTATCGTATTTGTATCTATCTCTTTATTTTTAAGAAGTTGACCCTTGCCAGTGGTTCTTTCAATTAATGAATGTAACCCAGATGGCAGAGCAAGCAGAGAATTTGGGAATGCAGAGAGGAGCAGTTGAGGATAGTCGTCCAGCCTTTTACCTGTGTTATGTTGTGGAACTTACTAGTAGTCTAGTAAGGAGTATAGCTTGTCGATCAACTATATGATATTTGTAGTACATTTCAGTATTGTAATAAAATGCCTATTATGTTCCCGACATGTATTGTCATACATGATTTGATATAATAAATGAATATGGTTAATGTGGTTTATTTGGTGTCTTTCACCGCCATGTTTCTAAAAGTCGCTGCAATACTCTGACTGCTCTCTTAAAGAATTTTAAAAATAAATAAATAAACCACATTTTTGGAAAACGTGCAAAGCAGAGTATTCGACATTTCGAAAACATGTCAACTTTTGTCAGAGTACTAGTTTAGTAGCGCTCCGGAAACGGGGTGTTACAGTAAGCAAAGCTACGACTTCAAAATAAACTCCTAAGTTAAGGGAACTAGGCCTCTATCTTCGCCTAATCATCATTTGATACTTGCTTATCTGAAAAACAATAAGAAAGCGGTGTGATAAAATCTCAGTGAGTCCTTTACGGACCCCTCACCAGTACTAACCTCAAATACAATTTAATAAAAAATTTTGAAACAGCAATAATAATTAAAACCAATTTTATCCTAAGACTTAACCCTAATCTATCCCTAATTCTAATCCTAATCTATCCCTAAATGCAAGCTTGGATGTATCCTCCTAGGGGCCAATGCTAATTGAACCGGATCCACGCAGCTGGATCTTATCGTTCACCGGACTGACGCACCTGCCGCCGGGTCTTATCGTTCACCGGACTGAAAAACACCATAATATTCTAATCTATATGATCTAACTACTAATGATGTATTCCCTTAAAGTATAAATTGACTTTCTTAGGAATCCATGCCGCCGGGTCTTATCGATCACCAGACCGACGCGTCTTCTATTGGCTCTTATCGTTCACCAGACCGGCAACCATTATACCGTAAACATTTAGACAACCATTAATGTAATTATAGCATTGCATTGGGCTGAATTAGGTAGATATCACAAGAAATCAGTGAAAATCTTAAAAACATACTACATAATCGATTATGCTAGAAATTGAATCGCAAGAATAAAATTTGGGTGTTCACAATCGATTACATAATCGATTATGGTTGGAATTTAAATAGCAGAAGAGAAACAGAGTGTTCATAATCGATTATGGGGGGTTCCATAATCGATTATGACACTGAAAATATGCAGATTTTCCTGTAGAGTTCTCATTTCCAACCCCAATACATCACCGACATTTCATACTCATCACTTCCAACATTCAAAAACTGTTTTCAACATGATTCATGTAACACCCCTAGATTTGGGCCCCTTACAGCTATGACTATTCACCCTTTGGGCTACCCGTACTGCAGGTAGTCCGATCCAGCGAATGCTACTCATAGGACTTTATTCCCCCCTTAAGGAATATTTTTGCCTTATGGAGCTTTCGAACCCACACCAAAAGGGATAAAGGTAATAAGAATCCACCTCCCATCACTAATTCAATAGTTGAGTTAGTGATGGGAGGTAGATTCCTATTACCTTTATCCCTTTTGGTGTGGGTTCAAAACCCCCATAAGACAAAAATATTCCTTAAAGGGGGAATAAAGTCCTATGAGTAGCAGTACGGGTAGCCACGTGGCACAAGGCCACTGGTCAATAGTCCCGGGTGTTACAAAAAAAGACGTCTTTTATTGTAACACCACTGGATTTGGGCCCCTTACAGCCGGGACTATTCACCCTTTGGGCTACCTGTACTGCAGGTAGTCTGATCCAGTGAATGCTACTCATAGGACTTTATCCCCCCCTTAAGGAATATTTTTGCCTTATGGAGATTTCAAACCCACACCCAAAGGGATAAAGGAATCCACCTCCTATCACCATTATCTTTATCCCTTTGGGTGGATTCCTATTACCTTTATCCCTTTGGGTGTGGGTTCGAAACTTCCATAAGGCAAAAATATTCCTTAAGGGGGGAATAAAGTCCTATGAGTAGCATTCACTGGATCGGACTACCTGTAGTACGGGTAGCCCAAAGGGTGAATAGTTCCTGCTGTAAGGGACCCAAATCCAAGGGTGTTACAATTCACAACCAAGAATCACAATGCAATTTAATCCAAAAATTTGAAAATCATAATCAAGTTAGAAACAAATCACATAATCACATATACCCCAAAACCCATTTCATAATTCTCCATAACCCACAATTAGAAGTCATGAAAGACACAAAAATGAAGGGAAAGGGGAATCCTAAATGTAGGTCTTATGGGTGCCCAACCACTAAGTAAGAAGAACTCACTTGAAACTCAAAGAAGTAGAGGCAAAAGTGAAGAAGCTTAATCCTCTTCCTCTTCTTCTTCTCCTTCACGTTTTCCCTCTTCTCACCACTTAGGGCACACCAAGTCTTCCTCCAAATGCCAAATAGTCAGCTCCAATCTTCTTATTTGGGCAAGGATTGAAGAAATCACATGAGTTTCTCTCTATTCTCTCTCAAAATCCCTAAACCCTAACCCTTTTTTTCCTTCTTTCTTCTTTCTTCCTTCTTCTTCTCTTTTATTTCTTTTCTTCAAAAACAAAAATGAGAGGGAGAGGAGTGAGGGAGCTGAGCGAGAGAGAGAGTGAAGGAAAAAGGGAAGAAAAATGGGTTTCTCCCACTTGGGACCATTTTGTCCCTAAGTGGCTTAGAGGTTTTACCACTTTGTCCTTCCTTTTTCTCAAATTTTCATAATGTCATTACTATTTACACCCCTTAAATTAATAAATACCCCCAATTTAATTAACTCAACAATCAATATAAACATAATATAGTCTAAATTAATAAAGCTAATTAATTAAATTAGACAGGGTGTTACATTCGGCAAATAGAACACATAACCATTAAATTCCAATCAAAGAATGCAAAATGTAAATAAGATAGAGTTATGTATATTTCAAAAGTTGAGGAAATAATGTTAACCCAAATCATCTAAGCTAAATTTTGAAAAACTTTTCTATAAACTACACTTGAAGTGATGGTTATCACATATCCTTGTTGTTACATATGAGTATTTTCAAACCACTGCGTGATGTAACTCTTGATATTGTAATACATAGTTGACCATGGGAAAAATCTGATTGCGGAAGATAGACTCCCACATGATTCAAATATTGCCCCCAGAATTTTATTTATAGTCACTGCAAAAGAAGCAATTAGTGGATATTGATTGCACTGAAATTTAAAGGGAATTCTTGGATCAGATGAGATCAATAACAATCTATGAATAAAAACTTTTTCTCCTACTTTGCTGCCAGAGATAATCTTTACCTCCAACACATGATTGCCAAGTTGGGTAACTATGAGCCGAGTGCCATTGCACAATTCTGACAACTGATCTATAATTCTCAATAACATGATGGGAATACCAATCTTTAACTTCAATTAATTTAGTAAAAAAAACTTCAATTGATGATTAAGAAGTCCAAATGCAGAAATTGTATTAAAAAATTATGGAGTATGTATATCACCTCGTCTATCAAAATTTCCATAAACCAAACATGGGCTATCAAAACTTAGGTGAGTTTTTGTTTCTCCAGGCATCAATGACAGAATGTACTCATTCAACTGATTTACAACATCATTTGTGAGTGTTAAAATAGCTCTATAATAAAAGAATGATGGGTCTCTCATATTTTCTAAAATAGATGGGTATGTGCTATTAACAATAGCAGCAAGAGGATCACATGAATTTTCAATGAGCATATCAACTATTGCATCTGCATCATTTATTTTACCAATAGTTCCATTTCCAACACACAACACCCAATCTGAAAATTCCTTCAATTGCCATACTTCTTCTTTTGAAGACCCACCTTGAAGCCCTATGTTTTTTTTAATATAAGCACCTTACGTAATGGCCAAAGGTATGACGAATTAATGCTAGCATGAACAACATCTTGACTCATTCCCTTCGGTATGACTGGAAGTATTTGCCTAAAATCACAACCAAGAACTACTACTTTTCCTCCAAACGACAAATTTTTATTTTCACTATTAGAAAATTGAAGTATATCCTTGAAGGTTCTATCAACTACTTCAAAACAATGTCTGTGAGTCATTGGAACTTCATCCCAAATTATAAATTTAGCCTTGATTATCAATTCTACCAAAGGACTACATTTGTTTATGTTACAAATGGAATCCTCATTCACATTTATAGGAATTTAGACCCTAGAATGTGTTGTCTTACCACCTGGAATCGACAAAGCAGCTATTCCACTAGATGCAACAGTCAAAACAATTTCACCTTTAGATCTGAGAGCTGTAGAAATGACCCTCCAAAGAAAAGTTTTACCTCTTCCTCCATAGCCACAAAGAAAAAATAATCTCCCGCGATTTTTAGACACATTAAGCATGATTGTGTCATGTATCTTACGTTGCTCAGCAATCACTGTGGATAATAATTGTTCAAGTTCATCTGCAAGTGATTGCCTATCATAGTTCAACTCATCATAAATGAGTTGATTTTAAGACTCAGGAATCAGATTCATGTTAGGCTGAGGCATGGGTGGAAAATCAGATAAACTTCTATTATTACTTTGTAACAATGTCTCCAATTCAGCGAGTGTTATATTTTTTAACTCTTCATCTGTCAACATTAAATCTGTCATTGAATCAAAAAAAGGAATTAGGTCTTTATTGTGTAATAAATTGCTGGAATATAGTTAAATATAATGTTGAAAATAACACTGATAATTATTGGAGAAGAAGTAGTAAAAATAACCGTTGACTTGAAGAAGCACTCTTTGTTTGTGCAATATATCATCACTTAAAAACTTCCAAGTCTTTTGCCAAAGAAATTTTGACCTAGATGGCTGGTTTGACAAAAGTATGGTAGCAAACAATTTTCTCAAATGATTTCCTGAGCTCCAATGACTTGCCCTAATGATAGCATCAACATATTCTCGATCGTCATCTAACAGGCCTAATGCATAGCAAACATCCTTAATTTAACATATTGTGGCCCCCTTGCGTAATTCATTAGAATTCTCAAATAATACAGCTCTTCGGTTCCCAGAGGAACGAAATGTAATCTTACGACAGTTGATCTTCTTTGTCTAGGACACCACTAACGTTCACACTGCTTCCAAACAAATTTTGAGGGAAACTGAGCATATAACAGATTCTTCACTTCAGGGTGAATTTTATTTACATCCATCCATGCCAAAAATTTAGTTGCTTTTTGGTTTTTGAAGAACATCTTCGTCAAACAAAACATTATTTTCATTAGGAAAATGGAATGGTAACCTCTCAACTAAAGGTTCTCTGTAGTAAATGTCAAATGCAAAAATTCTCCAGGCTACTTCACAGGACGTCAAACACCTGTAATCATAATACATTTTTTATCTCATCCACACTCAGTCTGTCCGACAACACTATCATAAAAGGCTGCAGTTATTCGATCATGACCTTTGTTCACGTACTTGAATAGATACTTGATAGAATGCAATTGATTACACCACCCAACATTTATATGTGCATTTTATTTCAATAACATATTTCTATTGTAAGGGCCCACAAACCTATTATTATTTAAACAATCTCCCTTTTGAATGACATTGTCATTGTCCCTCCTTCTGCACAAAGGATATTCGTCAGCATTAAAGGTTATCTTATTAACAAACTTTTTCAGAAAATACCTTGTGTAACATCCTCAATTTTCTAAGCCTTGATTAGTAATTGATTGTGTGTGTGATTATATGCTTAATTGAATACTTGAAATAGGATCAGGATTAGGGCTTTGGGACAGAAGCAAAAGAATGAAGGTTTTAGGGTTCAGACAGCACGCTTAAGCGTGCCAGCTTGGACGCTCAAGCGTGGGTCTTGGAACAGGATCACCTAATGAAGGCCACATGGTGCGCTTTGATTGAACCGCTTCTGTAGAGATTGCTTCACGGCGAAGATCATGTCGGGGCTCCACGCTCAAGCGCGGGGATCCCAACGCTTAAGCATGGAGGCTTAAGTAAAAAAATTTATAAATTTCACCTCCTTCATTTAACCAACCTTTTTTTCATTTTATCATGACCAGAACCTCTATGAGAGTACTAGGAACTCCATTTTTGAGGCTTCCAAGGTTTTGAGACCAAGTTCCAAGGTTATCTAGGTGTCAGTTCGTCGATTCGATCGTACCGATTCGTGTGTTGTCGTTCGTGCTTTCTAGGGTTTATCTCCTAGCAAGGTTTTGCCAAGGTAAACCTAAGCACCTTAATGCTTTGTTAATCAGTTCTTTTTTAATTTTAGACTAGTAGTTCAAGGTTCTCAATCTTAACCCTAATCAGACTATGTTTTGGACCCCCGGTTGAGCCATACGGGTACCAAACGAGCTAGGTTTTGCCGAAACTCCCAGAGGAGGTTCCATATACCACGAAATAGAGGGAAAAACCCTTGTTTTCAGTGGATATGTTTGAGAACTCGTGGTTCATGATTGATGTTCATAGCCCTCAATTAACTGCTCTTCGTATTTTAGGGTTTTGGTGCAAGTGCGAGTACCGAACGTCCGTGAAACCTTTTCAGGAGTTGGAATTGGGCAAGTTGAATTCTTTGGAACCTCTGGACAGAGGCTGGCTGAACCACATATTTTATTTTTGCAACTCCATAGTTTGCTCTAATTCTAATCAGAGTGCATTTTTGTATTTCCGGTGAAATACGGATTGTGTAGGTGTGCTCGGTGGAATTTTTGGATAACTCTTGATAATTTAATCATGAGGGATAGGACCTGGACTTAGGGGGGAAGGATTAAAGTGCTTGTGTTTTCGTGAGTGAGGCTATAGGAGTTCGAGGGACTCAGATTAATCGCTTTGGAATCTAGGTGGGAGAAAGAATACATTTTTACCGGGATTGCTAGTGTAGAATAATATACATTGTATGTGTAGGGTACCTAAGCCCTACTAGAGGTTGATGTCAGTAACACCTAAGGATAGGGGTTACGGTTTACGATATTTGAGGATAGGTGTCGTGAACCTATCAACTAATATAGAAACAATATTGTGTGCTTCGAGTCATATGTTTGACATGCTTAGGGTATGATAGTGAGTTTATGTGTTATGTGTGATAGTAGGAACATGTGTAGGAATGTGTGATACGTGCTTACGTGATGAAATGTCAAGTGTGATATTCTATGTGTATAATATGCTACATTAAGTGTTGTGACACTGCTAAATGATTAAGTGATTGAGAATATGACTAATGTGAGCTGTAACATGCATAATGTGAAAAGTGAATGAAGTGAATAAAAGTGAATCTCAGTGCAAAGTAAAATGTGAGTAGTGTGATAAAGTGAATGTGTTGGTGCTATGCCAAAATCGTGTGTGGTGCACGAGGTCAGAAGATACTCGAGCGCGAGTACAAGGTAATAGTGCAGGTTGCATAGACCTTAGGGGTGCATACCATGGGGGCCAGTAAATTCCACAGGAGGCCGATAGACTGGCCGCTATTGTGTTGTGGTGCGATATTGTGCCCATTTACCCCGACGAGTGTAGTAAACTTCACGTCCATGGTGAATAATCCCGAGTGTAGGCCTAGATATTCGACCCTGAGTGATAGGGGGTTCGAAGATGTGCTCTTATTGGTCACGATGACCGGGGTTTGTTGCTTAGACAACTGACTGATACTCTGAGTGGAGACCACTACATTGTGATATAGGGTTGTACTCTGAGTGGTGAGGAGTACAGCAAGCCGGTGTAGTTAGTGGCCACGAGTCTATAATTAGGTAACCAGAGTGTAATAAATAATTAGTGTCTAATTAAAAGTGTGAATTATGATATATATGATTATATGCATGCGGTGTACTCTTTATTGCCTTCTACTGCTACTTTCCCATTTTATGGTGATCATGTTGTTCTTATCTCCCTGTATATGTGTTTTGTGTGTATATGTTGTATATGACAGATACAGATGTTGAGGAGACTGTTATCGAGGATGTCTCAGTTCATGCATCCATGGATGGGGATGGAGCCGAGGATCCTCATCTGGGCGGATTTTGAGTTACAGTTCCATGACTAAGACGACGCGGGTTGGGAGATAGATTTCTCTCGACACACTGTGTTGTATATAGGATTGGTGACTGTATACTTTCGTCTGCTTAGATCACCATCTGCTAGTTTGGTCAGAGAATTCTGTATCTGTTTGAGGCTACCATTTCACCACATGTGGTTGCCTCCACCTGAATACTACCCTAGGTATATGGTCAGACGTGGCAGCCATACGTTCCTACCCAGACGGCTATGAGACCTATGGGTAACTATTTTCAGGGTGGTAGTCAGGGGAGTAGGGTCAGGCGTAGAGAGGAGGACACGCCGGGACCTTCTCGACCCATGACGGCGAGGCAATATCGTCGACTCTTCACCAAGCGTTCAAAATCGCGTAGTGGGAGTTCCCATTATCTTGCTTGCTGAGGAGTGCCTTGTTGGCGAAGGTTTCCTTTATGTTTTCTTTTGTTTATGGATAAGGGTCTGTTTGTAGGTCTGACTGATATTTTGGAGAGACGTGTTAGCCTCCGAGTCTTTTGTGGATGACTGTACCACTTTTTGCTACGCTTCCATATTGTATTTTCTTTTGTTCTGAAAAACTTGTTAGTATAAGCCCTTGTGGCCAATCTATTTTGTATAGATTATTATTTGTATCATGACTTTAGTCATATATTTAATATATGTAAATGCATCATTTATTATGTTATTAGTGTATAGCATAATAAAGTCCTTAGATTAGACAGTGCGTTAAATGGAACATCAAATATGATTTGATTGGCAGACTCCATTAAACTATAGAGCACTATTCTTAAAGTATCCGTAGTCGAAGTATTATTGTTAACTAGGACGACAATAATACATAGAGACTATTATGTGAGTAGACTGATGACCACATCTCACGGGTCATGAATATGCGATATCAAGTCAGCACACAGGTATAAATATTAGGAGTAATATTTAAACTGGATTGACCCACTATGAGGACACTTCATAATAGTTATGTAAGTGTTATAGGCGCTCCTCATGACGACCATAGTGAAGTAGTCCTTCGACTTGAAGTCACTACGATTCCTACAAGAGGAGTTGTAGGTTTTAATGCTATCAAATGTCATCCGTAACAGGATGACCATAAAGGTAGTATTTGAGCCTACAATGAATCATGTTGAGGGGTACGAGTGATATAGACAGGATTCGTCCCTCTTACATAACAGGTTTAGTGTCTCGGGTCTCTCGATAGAGTATGACGTGAAAATATGTGTGGTCACACCGAGATAGGTCAATATGGGATATTGGGCTCATTTCGTGATTACACGTCTACTTGGAAATCGAGGAACATATGATTGGACTTAACGAGGATGACACATTTATGTCTTGTGTTCAATCAAGACATATGGACGAAGGGACACGAACTTCACAATTAAATATGGCAGCAACAAGGTTCTTATCGTATCACCGATATTTCTACAGGCTGGTTGACAGTGACGTATTGCTAGATGCCAATCATTGTCGATAATATTTAATATCATGGTCAGTCTAGTGGGAACCTATGAGGGTCACACACATAGAGTGATTTATCGGAGCACTTGGTAATTGACTAAATTAAATAGGATTTAATTTATTTCAATAGCTGATTAAATTAAATATGATTTTGTTTAAGTCAACTATTAATTGAATTAAATAAGATTTAATTTAATTAACACAAAGATTTAACTAAATAAGATTTAATTAAATGGGCAAGGTTATTGGGCTTGCCCAATAAGGCTTAGGTCCTCACTTATTTAAGGGAAATGAGAGCACTAGCTCATAAGGTCATGTGGAGGCTAATTTCCCTAAAAAAATGAGAAGGAAGAGGCTAAGGCACCTTGGAGAGGCCAACTAGCATTGGCACGCCGGCTCCGGTAGATGCTCGCGTGGACTGAGTAGAGGTGCTGCTCCTTTGTGGTACTAGTGATCGTTGCTCACGCTTCAAGAGGTAAACACAACATCCTGTGATTCTTGTAGTTCTAAGCGATCTTGGCAACGGGATTTTCCGCTCTTGAGATTGATTTTAATTTTTTTTTTAAAAGTCTATCTCTTGATTCCCCAACAGTGGTATCAGAACCTTGGTCTTAATTATATTGAATCCTATGTGGTTGTTTGCCTTGTTTGATAACATGATTTATTGCTTTTGAATATGATGCAGTCCAAATCCATGTTGTCCTGTGAGCACATGATGATTCTTGTGAGGTCAGCCGATTATTAAAGAGTTTAGCCGATATGGATAAAGGAAATACCCGATTATTATGGGCTCATCGGCTGAGCTATTGTTAATTAATATAGAGTTTTGAAGCTCGACCAAGGGTTAAGTATGTGAAAGTCATGGACTTTGGCGCCAAAATGACTAAAACTAGCTCTTGAAGGTCTTCAATGCATTTAACACGTGATAAATCGTTTGCCCAGCTGATGGGAGAGCGGTTAACCCACGATACGCATGAGGAAGCAGTTGGGGGACACCCACGACCACTCGTTGTCAGCCATGAACGTGCGGGACGCATAATGGCCGATAGGGGGCGGTTACATTTTTGTTTTTCTTTTGTATATATATACCTTCGCTGAGAAATGTAAAGGAGACACCGAATCAATCAAACAACTATTTCTTTCGCAATTTATCAGCTTTTTATAGCATTTATCTTAGTCAATTCCATGTATCTTAGCCTTAGCCTTAGCATAGCGTAGATTCACCATACTCAACGCTTTCTGGAGCAGTTGGGGAACCCATAATCGAGAATCAGAGTTCCGTTCTCGGTGTAATCGCTTAAACAGGAATCAATTTGTCGGCTGGACGTTAGCCGAATCCCTCGGCTGATTTTTCCACGCAAACAAGTTTGCTTGCGCGGTGGGACCATAGGTGAATTGAAGGACAGGTTTGATTCTCCAGGGCAGGATCACGCTTGGCGCATGAACCTGAGGTCCGGAAAGAAACTCAACAACAACATGGAGTCGAGTTCAAATCCCAAAAGAACCCCATCACGCAAGAACAACGAGTCAGCATACACCTTGGGTATGCCCATAGTAGTTGAAGACATTCCAGTCTCCGTACCAGCCTCTGCGGAAATGAATAACCCAGAGAATACCGAAGCTCCAGTGGTCATGACCACTTCTTTCATCAGGCAGCAGATTGATATGGGGATTCATGACATTATGTACCAAGTGTCAAGGCAGTTGGCAGATATTGTCAGACCCATGGTGCATAACGAGGTTCAGCAGGCGAGAGACATGGAGAGCAGCCGAGGACAGCAAGGTGAACACTAAGCTAGTTCTGCGTTGGCAAGGGGGAACGGGCAAACCCAGCATGCACAAGGCGCCAAACAGCAGCCTCAGCCGAATGTGGTTCAAACTGGGCCTTTTCAGGCACAACCAATACCACTACCGGTAGGGCCACCAACCCAGACGTGCGGTGATCAGCAGAATACATGGGTACCACCCCATGCTGGGGGGCAAGTGATGCCACCTGATCAAGCGAATCTGCAGTATGGGCAGATCAACATGGCCCGGAGGCCAATTAACACGGTTGGACATATCGGTCTGCCGCCAGTAATGTCGTATGCTCCAACGCATGGCCCTACTGTGCAGGCAAACTCATATGGACAGCCGAATTGGCAGCCGATGGCCCCTGGTTATGGTTCAGGGAAGCTATCTGGTGATTGGAATGCCAACAATCCACCATTCTGCCAACCGCAACCAGTCCCCACGCCATACCCTCCAGTAAGTTCAAATATACTACGAACGGCTGGCAACTATGGGGGAGAGCAGACATGGAACACTGTTCCACCTTTACCCCAGAATGCATCGGCTGTTCCAGGGACTCAGGTCGGAGGTTTTGGGGAATATGGTCCAGAGCAGCAATGGAATACTAATCCACCTCTAGGCAATGTTCCACCAAATACCTTCAACCTTCAGAATTCGTTCCAACAGGCTTCACCCTGGAGACCTGTGGGTCAGAGTGCGCCCCAGCTGAATCCACAAGATAATTGGCAGGGAGCTTCCCATTTGATAGACCCAGAAATGATTGCAAATACCATCAAGAAGTATTTTGGGATACAGCTAAAGCCGTTGGACCGTCCTGTTTACAGGAAACCGTACCCTGAATGGGTGGACCGGATGGTTCCTCTCCCTAGGGGAATCAAAACTCCAGATTTCACCATATTCTCAGGGGAAGATGGCAAGTCTACCATGGAGCACATAGGGTGCTTCACAGCACAGTGTGGTGAAAGCAGCCAGAATGAGTATCATAAGCTTCAACTTTTCCCATTATCACTCACTGGGACAGCGTTCACCTGGTATTCCTCTCTGCCTCTAAACTCGATGCATCAGCCGACATGGAGAGGTGTTTCCATGATAGATTTTATCGGCCTCAACCTCAAGTTACGATGAATCGATCTAACTAGTCTCGGGCAACAAGTTGATGAGTCGAGGCGATTATATTGAAAGATTGAGAAAAGCGGAAATGCTGCGCAATTCCTGAAACAGAATACACCTCCATAGTAATTAACAACATGCACCTGCAGTTGAAGGAGAAATTAGTAGGACAAGCCTGCACAGATTTAAATCAACTGGCAGAAAGGGCTATTCGAGTTGAACAATATATCCAGGAAAAGGAAAAGCGAAGCGCTAGCCGAGGAAAGGGCCCCCATTTAGTCTCCATTATAGAGGCAGAGGAATCGACTCGGCGGTGACCTCACTGGCGATATGATGGTAGCCGAAATAGTCAAAGGAAGAGCTATTCGCCAAAGATTGAAGGCCGCTAAGGCCAAAGAAACTGAGTCAACAGAGGATAGGGCAGGGTACTCCTTTGACATAACCAAGGCAGACCAGATTTTCGATTACTTGCTCAAGGACAAGCAAATTCGGTTGCTAGAGGGGCATCGGATTCCACCTCCTGAAGAATTGATGAACAAGAAATACTGTAAGTGGCACAATTCTTATAACCATTCTATAGCTAACTGTGTAGTTTTCAGAAAGGCCATACAAAAGGCTATCAAGGAGGGTAGGTTCAAGCTAGCCGATAAGAGCATAGCCGAGATGTCAGTAGACACCAATCCATTCCCAGCTGTAACCATGGCCATGGTGTCTTTCTCAAGGCCTGATCAACCCAGGCCAATAAGAAGGGAACAATCCATCAGGAGTGTTTGGATGCCCAAAGAAGAATCCAAAAGAAACCAAGAGGTCACCAGGGGATCTGTGTTTGACAGATTGGGAAACCCACCAGTGTTACCAAAAAACGCTGGGGGCCAACCATCTTCGAGCCGATTCCATGGTAAACCTCCCAGACCTGGACGTTTGACTAACGAGTTGATCACCCAGTACCGCAACATGCACTCAAAGACTGAGAGAACGCAGCATGCTTAGGAGACTGGGGGGCAAAATCAACTGGGAACCTCAGCTGAAGCCCAGCCGATTATGCCCAGGATTACTGAGGACCCTCTCCCAAAGTCTAAGAGAAGGGTGGTGGAGTTCAATGTCGAAGGGGGAATGTCCTCTCTTCGTATAACCGTAAGGAATGATGATGAACTCAAACCACAGAGGATGATCAAGCCAGCTGCAAATGTCAAAGAAGGGAAGTGGGTGGTTAATCAACCTCCGAAGAAGAAAGAGTTCAAGCCAGCCACACTGACTAGAACGCAGAAGAGAAGGCTGTAGAGGGCTAGATCTTTGCAAAGAATGAAACAAACCCTGCAGATGATAGCCGATGCCAAGGCAGCCGATAAGAATGAGATCCCGAAAGCTAAAGTGGCAGAAGCCATTGACAGGGCTTTTGGACCTTGCGGGTTGGAGCCTGACAAAGTTGAAACTGATCAAGCCAAGGAGGCCCCAACGACAATCCCGGTTGCCGAGGTAGACATAGGACAGCCTGAAGAAGAAAAAGGGGAACCTGATAAAGGGGAAGGGCACATTCACACATACACAAACTGCTTGAATGGTAATGACGAGCCGATCTTAGAGTCTGGTTACCGAGAAGATTCAATTTTGGATTATCTCTCAGATGAGAGTGAAGCCAGATTGATGGCCGCCATTGAGGTCGTTAGCCTGATCCCAAGTGAGTTTTGGGCTGGTTATCCCCAGATCGAACACTTAGAAGGAGACGTATGTGTGGAAGAAGCAGAATGGGCAACTTTAGCCGATGACAAGGCAAAAGATGCTTTGAGTACTGTATTTGGTAAGCCAACTGAAGACATGATGAAGCACTTGAAGCCCTTGTATGTGAGAGCCTACATCAATGGCAAGGCCTTCAGTCGAGTGTTCGTTGATAATAGGGCGGTATTGAACGTGATGCCAGTGGCCACCTTGAGGAGCCTGAACAAGTCTGAAGAAGAGCTGATCCCAACTAACATGAAAATGGCTAGCTTCATGGGAGAGGCTTTGTCTGCCTTGGGAATCCTGATAATGAGATTCTTGTTGGCCCCAAGAGCATCAAGTCAGCTTTCTTCGTGATTGATGGCAAACCATCTTATGCAGTCCTGCTAGGGAGAGATTGGATTCACACCAACCAGTGCTTACCTTCCACCATGCATCAGAAGCTCATTTTTTGGGAAGGGGATAAGATTGAAATAGTCCCAGCTGATGACAATCCATTCCCAGCTGAGGTACAAAATCTAGAAGCTTTATTCTACTCTCCCTCTGTGGCTCCCATAGCTGTTACTGAGGAATATGAGGAAGGATCCTGGGAATCTTGTAACTTGACACCCCAGGGGTTCAAGATCGAGCAATTAGCCGAAGCACGGCTAGCCACGGAGGTTTGTTATGTTTAAAGACACCCAAGTGGTGCAGGACTTATGGGACCGGCTAGAGGCTTTCAGGATTAAATCTCACATAGCTGAATCCTTGCTGATAGACAAACAACAAGGTGATGGCCTCACATCGGCAGACGAGATCACGGAGTTGCCGATGGAGTTTGAATCACCTATTCGGAGGACTTTGCCAACCTTTGAATCACAAGACCCCTTGGAGGACCTCAATTTAGGAACTCCAGAAGAGCCTCGGCTAACGCAAATCAACGGGTTGCTGGGGGAAGAGGATAAGAAAGAGGTGGTAGCCCTGCTGAAAGAATATAAAGACTGCTTTACATGGGATTATCATGAGATGCCTGGGCTAGCACGAGAATTGGTGGAACACAGGCTACCGATTAAGGAGGGATTCAAACCACATAAGCAGCCACCTAGAAGATAACATCCCCAGCTGATACCACAAATCAAAGCAGAAATCGAGCATTTGCTCAATGCTGGGTTCATCAGAACAGCCAGGTACGTAGAGTAGTTAGCTAACATAGTCCCTGTGAAGAAGAAGAATGGCAAGATTCGAGTTTGCATTGATTATAGAGACTTGAATTTAGCCACTCCAAAGGACGAATATGTGATGCCTGTGGCGGACATGTTAGTCGATGCAGCTGCCACGCATGGTATTTTAACCTTCATGGACGGGTACTTGGGCTATAATCAAATACTTGTAGCTGAGGAGGACACTCACAAGACTGCATTCAGATGCCCAGGGGCACTGGGAATTTATGAATGGTTGGTGATGCCATTCGGCTTGAAGAATGCTGGGACCACCTACCAGAGAGCGATGAATGCTATCTTCCATGATCTAATCGACAAGACTATGGAAGTATACATAGACGATGTGGTGGTAAAATCCAAAGACTTCAAAGCCCACTTAGCCGATTTGGAACAGGCTTTGCAGAGGATGAGGGTACATAACTTGAAGATGAATCCTGCAAAGTGCATGTTTGGTGTATCGGCTGGCAACTTCCTTGGTTTCTTGGTGCATCAAAAGGGTTGAAATAGACTAAAACAAAGCCAAGGCAGTGATGGAGGCTAGACCACCCAGGAACAAAAAGGAGTTATAGAGCTTGCTGGGCAAAATCAACTTTTTGAGAAAATTCATAGCTAATTCGGCGGTTAAGATGAAGGCTTTTTCCCCTTTGCTGAAGCTCAAGAACGCTGAGGAGATGGTGTGGGGTCCTGAACAGTAAGAGGCCTTTGGACAAATAAAGAAGGCTTTAGCTAGTCCACCAGTTTTGGTGCCCCCCATGCCAGGGAAGCCTTTGAAACTTTACATTGCAGCTGCTGAAGAGTCTATCGGCTGCCTGTTAGCACAGGATGCTGAAGATGGAACTGAAAGAGCGGTGTACTACCTTAGCCAAAGTCTCAATGATGCTGAGACCAGGTATACTCCATTGGAGAAGTTCTGCCTGTCTTTGTTCTACGCTTGTACAAAACTTGAGTATTATTTAATGCCACATGAAATATTAGTTTTATGTAAAATTGACATTGTTAGGTACTTGCTTAATAGGCCTGTCTTACAAGGTCGCTTGATGAAGTGGGCCATTAAGCTCACTGCCTTCGCGTTGAAATACGTCCCCGTTAAGAATTTGTCGAGGTCAGGCCCTTGCCGATTTCTTGGCAGAACATCCCTGCGTGGAAGTGGATGACCCTTGGGTACCTCCAATTACTTGCATAAACCTATTGCCTTGGGTCCTAACTTTTGATGGGTCCAAAACCCAGAAAGGAGTCGGGGCCGGAGTGACAATTACCAACCCAAATGGGAAGATGTGGAGGTTTGCGTATCGGCTAAACCCAGATTTAACTAATAACCAAGCCGAGTATGATGCCATGATCATAGGGTTAAAGCTGTTAGCCATGATGGGCGCTGAGTACATTCATGTAAAGGGCGACTCCCAGTTGGTGGTCAGACAACTAACCAAAGAATATGGGTGCAACAACCCAAATCTGTTGGCGCGTTATGCAACGGCTGACAGATTGATTCACCAATTTATTGATGCAAAGGTGTCATACATCCCCAGATGAGCTAATATGGAGGCTAACGATCTGGCCCAAGAGGCCTCCGGATATAGGAACTCTTTGCTGACTTTAGAGTGCGACGAATTACCAGCCGAGGTAATGGTCGCAAACCAAATCGATTCATGGAGGAACGAGTTGATCGAGTACTTACAATATCCTTCTAAGTGCACTAACCCCAAAGTTAGGAGACGAGCTCTAAGGTATGTGCTTCTTGATGATGAATTGTATAAGAGAAGCATGAATGGGGTATTGTTGAAGTGCTTAGATAAAAATGAAGCCCTAAGGGTTATGGGTGAAGTTCACGAAGGCATATGCGGCTCGCATAGGGATGGGCCTGTTATGAAATGGTTGATTTATCTCCATGGCTATTATTGGCCTACCATCACAGCCGATTGCTTTCAGTACGCCAAAGGATGCGAAGAATGCCAGTTGCATGGTCCCATTCAAAGGGTACCAGCTGAATTGATGCATCCGGTGGTGAAACCTTGGCCATTTAGAGGCTGGGCCATGGATTTGATCGGCAAAATCCATCCACCATCTTCCAAAGGACACAATTTCATTATTGTGGCAACCGATTACTTTACTAAGTGGGTGGAGGCTCAGCCGATGGTCAAGGTACAGTAAGATGACGTTATCCGATTCATTCAACACCAGATCATATACAGGTTTGGGATTCCAGATACCATTACCATGGATCAGGGAACTATGTTCACTGGAGATAAGGTGGTTGCCTTTGCTCAGCAGTTTGGGATTAAATTGATACATTCATCCCCATATTATGCACAGGCCAATGGGCAAGCCGAGGCGACCAACAAGATTATCGTGGACCTGATAAAAAAGAATTTGGAAAACAAGTCCAGAAAATGGCATTTAACTCTGGATGAGGCCTTATGGGCCATAAGGAATTCCAAATCAACGGCCACTGGCACAACTCCATATCGGCTGACTTACGGCCAAGATGCGGTTTTGCCTTTGGAAATCAATGTCACTTCTCTAAGAGTGGCGAAACAAAATTCCTTAAGCCTAAAAGAGTATCAGCAAGCCATGCTTATGGAGCTGGATCAGTTGGATGAAGATCGGTTAATGGCTTTAGAAAGAATTGAGGCAAGCAAGCGCAAAATGGCCAGTGCCTACAACAAACATGTTAAGTTGAAGAAGTTTGTTGAGGGTGACCTAGTTTGGAAAACTATTTTACCAATAGGAGTCAAGGACCCTAAATTCGGTAAGTGGTCACCAAATTGGGAAGGTCCATTCACTGTTAGTCAAGTGTTCGCAGGAAACGCGTATCGGCTAGTTAACATGCAAGGCGAAGAAATGAACAGAAGCATAAATGGCAAGTATCTGAAGAAATACTACCCCACGGTTTGGCAAAGCATACTAGAACAATAAAGGAGCTATTTATAGACAAAAAAAGGAAATTTTTCTGGTGACCACAGGCCGGCCACCTAGCCAACAAAAATACTTAAAGACAACCAAAAATAACTAGTCTGTTGGGTCAAGGGTGGCTGCAACTGGGGAATCGGCAACCATAGCAGGATCGGCTGCTTCAACTTGGTTAGAATGCCGTGGGCTCATTGCCTCTTGAGGATCAACCTTTTCCATAGGATCGGCCACCTCTTGTTGGTTGGAGGCTTCAACTGGTGCAGTCTGCACTTCTACAGCTACTGCACTAACAATCTCAGCTGCATCTACAGCCATGTCTTCCGGCCCAGGAGGAAGAATAGCAGTCGGCCCACTGGTAGCCGGTGCTTCAGTGGCCACCACATCGGCAGGGACGCTTTCCAAAGCAGCACTAGCCGATTCCTCAGCCTAAACCGTGCACTGCCGGTGACGGTGTCGGAGATTGTTCCTTCGCCTGATTCAGAAAGAGCCAGTTCATCCCACTGATGGTTCGCCGAGTCTATGCCTTCTCTGCCCTTCTGCATATCCTGTTCCAGACCATCTTTTTGGGTGGTGAGTCGTAAAATGTCAGGGTCCAGAGAGGAAGCCTGAACATATAAGCTGAAACGCCTCTCCGTGTGGGTTTCCAGTCTCGCGTCAAGTTGCTCAAGTTGGGGTGTTAGCTCTTTGATTTCGTTTTGAATCCGAGTCAGCTCCGAATTCAGCTGAGCTAACCGGTCTTTGAGTTCACCTTTCCTAGCTAGGTCGGCCTGCCAATCTCTGTCGAATGCCTGATAAGAGGACAAGAAAGAGGACCTTTGACCTTGGAGATCCCGGAGGCGTTGCAGGTCTTGAGTGGCATGGTCATAATTCTTCTTGCACAGCCGATATACCGCAGAGATGTCATTCACTTGTAGCGCCATTTGACGGTACAATTTTCGGCTGGTGGAGGGAACATCAGGAGAGTCGGATAGTTTGAAAAGGGAAGCCCTCAAATCGGCCACCTTACCTTTATCTGTGGGGATCTCTCCCATCAAGGCCTCGTCCACCTTTTCCAGGTGACTAGAGGAGGGTGAGGAGACCTTTTGCAACGGGTCAGCCGAAGCAAAATACTGCTGCAGTTCTTCCTCTGAAACCTGGATAGATGAAGTCGACTGACGAGGAGGAGTCCTATAGGCAATAGGGGATTCATTCCTAACCGACTGCAGTGCAAAGCACAAAAAAGTTAGGGCCAAACCAACATAGAATGAGCAATCACAATGAAAGAGATAAAAGGGGATACCTGTATTGGGCTGTGAGCCTTGGCTGTTGGAGAAGCAGGAGCTGGCCGGTGGGCTGCCTCGGATTGAGGACCAGCCGAAGAAACCCCTCGCGCCCTTGGAGATTGGGAGGGGGTAACCTTGTGAGGAGGCGACCATGGAGCCGAAGTACGCTGTTTCTCTGATCAAAGCAGTAGGGTCAGAATTATGACAAAGCTTTGAAGAAACAGTAAAAAACAGAGGTACTTACCTTTATCTGTTTACCCTTGCCAGCGGATACCGTCTTGGTTTTCCTAGAGATAGGGGTTGCAGCAGAGGGTTCGTCAAGACGAATTCCCCCAGATCTTGTTCTTTTCTTCTTGCTCGGAGGAGGAGAGTCGTCTATAATGACAACTCTAGGGGTTGGATTGGCTGTCAAGAAAGCAGTTAATTGGCCGATGCGTTTGCAAAATAGAAGGAAGGAGAAGCAAAATGAGATAAGAATACTCACCCTTCATGGCAGCAGAAACCCTAGTCTTGGGCGTCAGCTCCGGCCTTACCATCTTCAGAGGGGGAACAGTCACCGCCTCATCTTCATCATCATCCTCATCACTTTCGTCATCGGGACTGCTGTCGAGAGGCAGGGCGAGCCTTATGAAATAATTAGACAAAGAGCCTTGAAACATCTTATCCTTAGCCGAAGGCCACCAATTAGCAAAGGCAGAGGTTTCCCCGGCCGACGGGTTAAATGAGGCCCATTGGAAGCTGTTCAGTTTTTCCAAGTTGAAAGCTGCCAAGGTCTTCACTTCTTCAGCCGATAGGCTAGTTCTCCCTATTGTTGGTACTTTGTTAAGGTATGGCCAAGGGACATGCTGTAATAACCCAAACTGGCGGGCCACGCAGTTAGGGTGATAAAATTCGGCTGTGGTCTTGTTATTCCTGGAACTGGGCTTTAGCCCACCAAGGATGTCTCTAGCGGTCAAAACACGGCTCCAATTGAGAACCATAGTTCCATGCGCTTCCCGAGAAACGCTTTGGTTAGCCGTGGTGAATATCCAATCCGGGCCGATTCGTCATTCAAAGATCGGCTGCCAATCTTGAGAAATTCTCGTCAAGACATGTACTTTCTCCACCACGTCAAAGGGAGTTACCTGCTTAAGTGGAGTCAGCCGCAAATGCTCGGCTAACGTTTGCGCCCCGGCGGGAAGAGTGAATCTTTGAAAGAAGGTTCAACGAACTTCGGGAAATAAAGGGTAATCCATAGTTGCAGGAACCATAAAGGACCTGAAGTGTTCTTCAAGTCGATACCTTGGTGCAACCGATCCAGCATATTGAACAAAGCCCTATAAAGGTAGCAGAGGAAGAGTGATCCCCAAGCAACCTGCCTACCCGATACAGCTTGGGCCACGTACACTTGAAGTTCTTGAACGACTGCGACAGAGCCGGTACAAACGAAGTACTTACTAAACCAATACAAGAGGAAGGCACAATGCTCAGCATCAGAAACCGCGGTGCCTCTCCCCTTTTGATTGGCTAGAATGAAGGCAGAATAGCTGGAGTTGTTCCGATCATGAACAATCTTGATGTTGGAGGTTGAAATGTCATACAGATTCGGGGCTTCTTGACCAGCCAGAGGTAAACCTGTAACGGCCGCCACGTCAAGAAGAGTAGGGGTGGCCATTCCCCAAGGGAACACAAAGGTATTGGTGGTAACGGACCAATAGCCGAGAAAGCCGAATATCAGACTGATGTTGAGTTGAAGGTCCTTAGCCAACAGCATGATGGCATCGTAAAGACCCATTCTTTTCCATTCCTCGCCTTTTGCCTCAGCCATCCTAGAGTGCCAACTCAGGTAATCGGCAGTGGTGCGGGGCCAGGGCCTTATGTCGGCTGGGCACCGTTTAATGGTAAACCAATCGCAAACGATTGGTAAACCATATGTGTCAGGGGAGAGATATTCTCTAAGATACATGGCGCCACCCTGCAGGTTGGTGGACGGTCGCAAGGTGAGAGAACCTTGAATCGGATAGAGAGGAGGTATGATGCCTTCGGCTGACCCGACCGTCTCTTGAGTTGAGGAGTGAGAGTCGGTTGAATGAGAAGACTCGTCCAGGGAGTCATGGCCGCTGTAGCTATGTTCACGATTTTGAGAATCGGACGCTGAAGACATTGTCGCAAGAAGAGGATGTGCAGAAAGGAAGCTAGGGTTTAAGGGTTCAAAAGAGTTCAAAATGCCTGAGTAATAAGAAGAACGAATAGAGCTAGCTATTTAAAGAGAAATCATGCGCACGGTCAACGATAAAAGTTATTGAGATATTATCGGATAGCGGCCGATCGCCGAATGTGGGAAAAGTAGCCGTTCAGGTCATAATGGGTGACATTAAATGCATATAAAGTGACTAGCGATTGACGTTTTCAGAGACTCGAATCTTATCCGATACATCAATCCAGCATTTACAGCTGAAATGATGTAGGGGGCAATTGTTATCACCAGAAAATATCAGCCACAGCCGATGAAGGGAATAGCCGATGCGTGGGATAAGCCGATCAGATTAGTAGCCGAAAATTGGTCCCATTGAACCGAGGTTAGAAAGGAAAATGTTAGAAGTTCAGGGAGCATCGTGAGGTCAGCCGATTATTAAAGAGTTTAGCCGATGTGGATAAAGGAAATACCCGATTATTATGGGCTCATCGGCTGAGCTATTGTTAATTAATATAGAGCTTTGAAGCTCGACCAAGGGTTAAGTATGTGAAAGTCATGGACTTTGGCGCCAAAATGACTAAAACTAGCTCTTGAAGGTCTTCAACGCATTTAACACGTGATAAATCGTTTGCCCAGCCGATGGGAGAGCGGTTAACCCACGATACGCATGAGGAAGCAGTTGAGGGACACCCACGACCGCTCGTTGTCAGCCATGAACGTGCGGGACGCATAATGGCCGATAGGGGGCGGTTACATTTCTGTTTTTCTTTTGTATATATATACCTTCGCTGAGAAATGTAAAGGAGACACCGAATCAATCAAACAACTATTTCTTTCGCAATTTATCAGCTTTTTATAGCATTTATCTTAGCCGATTCCATGTATCTTAGCCTTAGCCTTAGCATAGCGTAGATTCACCATACTCAACGCTTTCTGGAGCAGTTGGGGAACCCATAATCGAGAATCAGAGTTCCGTTCTCGGTGTAATCGCTTAAACAGGAATCAATTTGTCGGCTGGACGTTAGCCGAATCCCTCGGCTGATTTTTCCACGCAAACAGGCAGCATGTAATATTTTCCCGTTGAGACTTAGATGTGAAATAATTATTTATGAAATTATACCGACAGCATGTAATGTTACCCCATTAGGACATAAAAGCAAAATAATCATTTATTATTTATAAATAATAAAGACATTGATAAAGATTAAATATAAAAAAAACATTAGCAAAAAAAGAAATATAAATATAAGGAAAATAAAAAAAATTAAGAAGTAAACAAAATTTCCCATAGGGACTGAAAAATTAAATAATTATTTATCAATAATAAATTTTTATAAATTTTATTTTGATATGAGCTCAAAGACAATGAAATTATATCGATAACATGTAATATTTCCCGTCAAGAAGCAAAATGAAAACAATAATTTATACCGACATGTAATGTTTCCCTATCGAGAATCGAAAGTAAAATAATCATTTATAAATAATAAATACATTTATAAATTTGATACATGATGAAATATGATGAAATTATAGCTACAATATCTAATGTTTTCCCGTTAGGACTTAAATGCATAATAATCATTTATGAAATTATATCGACAACATGTAATGTTACCCTGTTAGGACTTAAAAGCAAAACAATCATTTATAAATAATAAAGACATTTGTAAAATAATCAAAAGTAAGAAATAAGAAATATAAATTTAAAAAAATAAACAAAATTAAGATATAAAAAAATCCTCTTATGGAATCAAAAGTAAAATAATCATTTATAAATAATAAAATATTTATGAAATTTAATTTTCATAAGCGCTCGAAGACAATGAAATTATACTGACAATATGTAATGTTTTTCCGTCGGGACACAAAAAAAAAACTAATCATTTATATGAACATGTAAAGTTTTTTTGTTGAGAAGTAAAATAATCATTCATAAATAATAAAGACATCTATAAATTTTGATACGTGATAAAAGAAGATGAAATTGTAATGACAACATGTAATTTTCCGTTAGGATTTAAATAAAAATAACTATTTACTATTTATAATTAACAAATACATTTATAAAGATGAAATATGTCCATGGGGTGTCAGCTCGGTAGGAGTTTGACCTTGTAACCCCAAGAGACATGGTTCAAAATCCCCTCGAGGACAGTTGTAACATGGCTATTAGTGTCACTGAAATAATAATATATCATCTTTTCCTACACCCTTTAAATATAAATATATATTATATAAAGAAATAAAAACATTAAGGAAAAAAGAAAAGAAAATAATAAATATAAAGATAAAATAATCAACTATAAATAATAGAGATATTTATAGATTTTAATATGTAATCAAAGACAATGAAATTATACCGACAACTTGTAATGCTCCGTCGGGACGAAAAAGAAAAGTAATCATTTTTTCCGACATGTAATGTTTTCCTGTAGAAAACAAAAGTAAAAATAATTATTTATAGATAATAAATACATTTATAGATCTTGATATATGATCAAAGATAATGACAGTATACCGAAAACATGTAATGTTTTCCAGTTAGGATTTAAAAGAAAAATAATTATTTATCATTTATAAATAATAATAATGACATCTGTAAAGATGAAATTAAAAAAAAATTTAAAATCTAAAGAAATAAAAAAAACATTAGGTAAAAATTAAAAAAAAAAAGCTTAAATACCATTTTGGTCCCTTAACTTATTTTTGATGTTCAATTTGGTCATTTAACTATTTTTTCGGTCAACTTAAAAACTTATAGAACCTATTTGGCCCAATTTAAAAACTTAAAGGACTTATTTGGCCAAACCTAAAAATTTAAATGACTTATTTGGCCGAAAAGGAATTGTTTGGCCCAAACTTAAAAAGTTATAGTACCTATTTGGCCCAACTTAAAAACTTATAGGACCTATTTGTCCCAACTTAAAAACTTAAATGATTTATTTGGCTCAACTTAAAAACTTAAAGGACTTGTTTGGCCCAACTTAAAAACTTAAACGACTTATTTGGCCGAAAAAGAATTATTTGGCCCAAATTTAAAAACTTATAAGACCTATTTGGTCCAACTTAAAAACTTATAGGACTTATTTGGCCCAACATAAAATCTTAAATGACTTATTTGGCCGAAAATGACTTATTTGGTTTAACTTAAAAAGTTATAGTACCTATTTGGCCCAACTTAAAAACTTATAGAACCTATTTATCCTAACTTAAAACTTAAAGGATTTATTTGGCCCAATTTAAAAACTTAAAGGATTTATTTGGCTAAAAAGAACTTATTTGACCCAACTTCAAAACTTATAGGACTTATTTGGTCTATCTTAAAAACTTAAATGATTTATTTGACCCAACTAAAAAACTTATAGTACCAATTTAGCCCAACTTTAAAACTTAAAGCACTTATTTGACCCAACTTAAAAACTTATAGTACCTATTTGACCCAACTTAAAAACTTATCGGACTTATTTGGTCTAACTTAAAAACTTAAATGATTTATTTGGCCTAACTAAAAAACTTATAGTAGCTATTTGACCCAACTTAAAAACTTAAAGCACTTATTTGACCCAACTTAAAAACTTATAGGACTTATTTGGCCGAAAAGGATTTATTTGGCCCAACTTAAAAACTTATAGTACCTATCTGACCCAACTTAAAAACTTATAAGACTTATTTTGTAACACCCAAAATTTTCTAAGTTAAGTTGAGAATAAGTATGAGAAGTTTTGTGTGATTGTGTTCAAGCTTAATTTGGTTTCAAATTGAGTGAATATGATTACACAAAGTTTTAATGGGTAAGTTGTTAATTTTGAGTTAAGAAATAAGTTGGATTTAATCCTAAGATGATTGGAAGTGTTAATTAGGAGTTAATTGATGAAGATTTGATGTTAGAAATGAAGTTTTCTACATTTAGGAGTCCATGAATCGATTCATGCATGCCTTGAATCGATTCATATGCAAATACAGGCCCCGAGGTTGCTTCTGTGAATCGAAGTGGGAAGGGGTGAATCGATTCACCAATTCGATTCACCAAACACACTGTTTTGTTCTGACTGCATGAATCGATTCACAGCTTAAGTGTGAATCGATTCACACCTATTAAAAATGCTTAAAAACGCTGCAGAACGAGCTGAAACGCGAAAATGGAGAAAAATGGGAAGAAAAAAAGGAAATGGGAAGAGAGAAAAGGGGAAAGTGAGCTAAGGTTTCACCCTTTGAGAAGGATTGAAGAGATTCATGTGGGATTTCTTCAATCACTTGCTTAAATGGAGAGTTTGAGAGTTGAAGATGGGTTTTAATGGAAGTTTGAGGAACCCTAACCTAGAGAAGAAGAAGAAGCACGAATTGGAGAAGAAGAAGAAGAAGAAGAAGAAGAAGATAACCGAGCTCCTTCCAAGATGGCTCAAGTTCTTGGATTTAAGGAAGAAGATTAAAGGTTGTAGCTCAAGATTGGAAGTATTTGAAGAAGCCCTAAGTTGAGCAAAGAGGGAAAATCTTGAAGAAGAATAAGGAGGCCAAAGTTCAACCCTTCTAGCTCAAGGTCTTGAAGAATCATGGTGAGTTCTTCATCCCTTAGGTGATGGGCAACCAATAAGACCCACATATAGGAATTTTCTCAAAGAAGTCTTTGAACCCCAAAGGGTTCAAATTTAGGGTTGTGAACCCCTTTGATTTGAAGTTTAATTTTAAGGTTATTGTTATGAGAACTATATGGAGTTTGATTGAAATAGGGTTGGATGCTGCCCCCAACCCCCTAATTATTATTTGATGTTTGGACCTTTGGTTGCTCCATAGAGCTCCAAATGGGAATATGTTTTTGGTTTGAATGAACTTGAATTTAAGATTTATGTTAGGTCTCATATGAACTTGTGATTGTCTTGTTTATATGATTTGCTTAAGTTATATGTTAATGTGGGCCAAATATACAATGATGTTAATTTCCCTTAAAGTAAAGCATACATTTATGTCATGATAATTGTGATTTAATTATGTTAGATTTCATATGAACTTGAAATTGTCTTGATTATATGGATAAGTGAATGGGTATGTTTGAAAAACTTAGGCTTCAATGCATGCTAAATTGAATTCTTTGATGTTCTATCCAATGTCTTGGAAAAATTAAAGAATGTATGAGTTCAAGAGGCTTAATTGTTTAGAAAGACGGAGTAAATGACACTTTAGAATTTATTCCACTACTATATGTGTTAGTAATGTATGAAGGGTGATTAAATCAATGTTAAGACAAATAAGAGTTAAGTAAATAGAAATGTTTGAGCTCCATAGGAACTTGAATTTATCTCATCATATGGTCATCAAGTTTCCATGATTCGCAAAGTATTGTTCAATTATATGTATGTGTGATTCCTTTATTTTGTAATAAACTTCTTGGGAGTCGTTAAATGATTATGGGGATTTAGAATCCTACTTTGATGTTTTACTAGATTGCAATATGCATAATCATGTTCAAGCATCTTAAAAGACACCAAGATTCCTCATAAGAGGAGAGGTCGGTATGGTTAGCCTCATGGGACGCCACTTGGAGGGTAAAGACATCTAACCACCATATCAAAAGCTGTGTTGAGCGGGGTCTATGGAATTAAGCATATGACCAAATCCGACAACATAGAAAATAATATTTGTATGATGCATAGTTATTTTGAGTGGCAGTACGGGTAGCCATCTAGTAGCCACTTGGCACAAGGCCAGTGGTCAATAGTCCAGTGGTGAATAGTCCCTACTGTTACCATAAGTCTTGTGGGTGACGTAGCAGGTAAGCCACATGGTTGAACAAGGCCAGTGGTGATAATATAATCCCTGTGCGTTACAATAAAAGCAACATAGAAAAGAATGTTCATATGATGTTGTGTATTTGCGATATATGTTTATGTCTAGTTTTATCACAAGTTGTCACTATGAATATTGGACTGGGATTATTATAACTAGCCACATTCCAAGCTAAAGTTTAAGGTTTAAGTTTAAGTCCAAGGTAGTGCATCCTAGAGTTTCAAGTCTAAGGTGCTTAACAAGTTCTATGCTTTTCAAGCTAGTTTTGATTAGAGATAGAAATGAAGGAATGAGTCTTAGTCGGTAAAGCTTAGTAGTCTTATCAGGCTAGGGAGATTCGAAGAGGGAATGGTGAGGAGTCTGTGAATGGCTCATTGAGATTTTTAATCTCACCCCGTTCCTTTTATGTTTTTCAGATAAGCAGGTATCGATGACTGACGAGGCGAAGCTCCAGGCTTGACATCCTGATTTTAGTTTTATTTATTCATTAAGGTTGTAATCTATTTATTAGATTATGTATTGAGTTTTAATTTATGACTTGGATTAGTGTAAACAAGTTTATAAATTTTAGTAATTCTTGTACTTTAATATAATTTAATCGTACTTTCAAATTACTGGAGGTATGGGTGTTACATTATGGTATCGGAGCAGTTCGATCTTATCGGACTGTGAGTCACGAGTTTAGTAGTGACTCAATTAGAAAGTGTCAGTTTAGTCCTTGTTGGACTGTAGTTAGTTAGCTGGAATTTTCTTTTGTTCGAGAACTTCTCTCTATATTTTTATGCTTAGTATGGAATATTAAGCCTGATCAACTTAATACTCCATACCATGTACGAAGAATGTAGTAGATGGAGCTGGCGGACGAGGGAGAGGACCGAATAGGAGCGCAACTCTGAGAAAGTTTAATGGATAAGGATGATACTGATAAGGAAGGACCGACTGCAAGAGCTCTCAATAAGTAAGAATCTTCGAAAAATACGGATAGAGGGAAACAAGTTTTGACCTTTCCGGAACCAAGAGTTAAGGAATGTTTCAAGAGTTGTTGGAACCACAGATGCGAGTGTTCGGCAAGACAAGCGTGTATTACCTGTACCGTCAACCAGGATGCTCTGGAAGTAATTAGGAACAACACGTAAGTAAGGGATTTTTATTGTAAGGTTTCAATCGACTTAGGATGGGCGTTTATAATAGGTTCGGGTTCGACAGTTGTTAGTTTACCATGTTGTTTAGCCTAATATATTATGAATGGATCCAAGATTGATTGAAATCCTATGTGATACCTAGGTGATTCTTAGTGTTCTAAGTGATTAGTAGTCAGAATAGGAAGTAAGTTGTGGATAAGCCACTCAAGTCAATGCCTAACGGTAGTAAGGAACCTCGAGGGAGAGTAAGCCCTAGAGAAGCAGATAGAAACCCTAAGCCTTTCAGGTATAGTGACCCTGGTCGAGTAGTTAGCTTAGAAGGAGAAGTGGACTATAGTCTTTGAACTATAGGAGTTATAAGCAAAGTTTGGTCGGCGGAAATTCGAAGTTGTTAATGTTTGCATTCGATCTAATTGATCGGTAAATGAAGTGAATTCATCTGAGCAATTATAGACTTTATCTTAGCCAACTAATAATAGTATTTGGAATGAGACTTAGTTTATAATCAGGTAATGAAATCACCAAATCCTCAGGGCAATTAATTTCATTGCAGAGATTAATTCCTTCCGGAGTTCTAATGATCTAGAAGTAGTAGTGAAGGTCGATTAGGATAAGTGAGATAGATTGTTTCCAAGAATCTCAAGGATTTATTTTCTTGACATTAGTTAGTTCATTGGTTATTAGACGCGTCGATCCACATCGCTATCAGATAGGGCCGCGTGGATTTCCGGTTTAATTCCAGTAGAACCAAGAAGGGGAGTTAATCCAACAAGTTAATGAGAGTAGTAGTAAAGTTCAACTAAGAGTGAAATGTTTTGGACACGAGTTAATCGGTGGACATCTGAGATTATAAGTTACTGCGAGTAAAGTCGTTAGGTTGGGTCTGATGTGATTCTAACTAGCCACTTGCAAGCTGAGTCTCCAACCAAGTGAGGCTTAGACCTCGTGTGAGACAAAGTTTGTAATCAACTAGTGAAAAATCAAGTCAGTCTAACCAACGGATACCTCCCAAGAGTTGAGCAACCCTAGAATTTCAGGTTGCCTAGGCCAAGTCGGTTGTAAGACCAAGTATAGTGAGCTAGAGATGAATACCAACTCCTTGAATTGCGGAAAAGGTCTCTAAGGAAGGATTTCCTTTGGTAACATAAGAGTGAATGTCGCGAATGGAAAGTTGTTCAAGGTGTGTATTGTTGCCTCAGGGTGACAATCTTATTTTGATAAGTTAGTTGGCCAACGAAGAAGTCACGAAACCACCAACAGTAGTATGAGATGTTGTTTTGGATGAATTTCCAAAGAGTATTCGAGGGAAAGTATTTTCCAAAGAGTCTAAGGAGATAGAAGAAGCAAAGATCCACTCATTTGACACCAAGAGGCACGTCTGTAGGGGAGTGTGTAGTAGAATTCGAAGAATTTTCCACATACTCAACCTACCCTCAACGTGTAAAAGATGATGAGTAAGAGACTCTCCAGATGAAGCAAGAGCTCAAACCGAGTCAAGTAAGGTCGTGTGTCAAATTGAGGAGGATGACTATGTGAGACTGTAGGTTACTACAGGACTGCGGAGGAAGTACAGACTGCTTTAATAGCAGAACGTCTAAACAAGTAGTAGATGATGCAGAACAAACATAAGAATGTCCAACAGTTAAGAGCAACAGTTTGAGAGAGCAGCAACAGAGTTAAATTCTCCTATTGTAAGTAAGGTATTCCATTTGATGGAAATGAGACGAAAGGAGTTTACCTATCTGAAAAGACAAGATATCACAGTTCGCAGCGGAAGCACCGAAAGCCAATCCTACAGGAGGATGAGATAAGAAGGTAAGGCGGAGTTTTGGGACAAAATTCCATAAAGGTGAATTTCTGTCTTCACCCCATGCTAATGTTATTACGAAGTTTCAATAAAGATGTAGTAATATTCGAGGACGAAATTTTTTAAAAGGTGGGTAGTAGTGTAACACCCCAAATTCTCTAAGTTAAGTTGAGAATAAGTATGAGAAGTTTTGTGTGATTGTGTTCAAGCTTAATTTGGTTTCAAATTGAGTGAATATGATTACACAAAGCTTTAATGGGTAAGTTGTTGATTTGGAGTTAAGAAATAAGTTGGATTTAATCCTAAGATGATTGGAAGTGTTAATTAAGAGTTAATTGATGAAGATTTGATGTTAGAAATGAAGTTTTCTACATTTAGGAGTCCATGAATCGGTTCATGCATGCCTTGAATCGATTCATATGCGAATACAGGCCCACAGGTTGCTTCTGTGAATCGAAGTGGGAAGGGGTGACTCGATTCACCAATTCGGTTCACCAGACACGCTGTTTTGTTCTGACTGCATGAATCAATTCACAGCTTAAGTGTGAATCGATTCACACCTGTTAAAAATGCATAAAAACGCTGCAAAACGAGCTGAAACGCAAAAATGGGGAAAAATGGGAAGAAAAGAAGGAAAAGGGAAGAGAGAAAAGGGGAAAGTGAGCTAGGGTTTCACCCTTTGAGAAGGATTAAAGAGATTCATGTGGGATTTCTTCAATCACTTGCTTAAATGGAGAGTTTGGGAGTTGAAGATGGGTTTTAAGGGAAGTTTGAGGAACCCTAACCTAGAGAAGAAGAAGAAGCACGAATTGGAGAAGAAGATGACCGAGCTCCTTCCAAGATGGCTCAAGTTCTTGGATTTGGGGAAGAAGATTGAAGGTTGTAGCTCAAGATTGGAAGTATTTGAAGAAGCTCTAAGTTAAGCAAAGAGGGAAAAGCTTGAAGAAGAGCAAGGAGGCCAAAGTTCAACCCTTCTAGCTCAAGGTCTTGAAGAATCATGGTGAGTTCTTCATCCCTTAGGTGATGGGCAACCAATAAGACCCACATATAGGAATTTTCTCAAAGAAGTCTTTGAACCCCAAAGGGTTCAAAGTTAGGGTTGTGAACCCCTTTGATTTGAAGTTTAATTTTAAGGTTATTGTTATGAGAACTATATGGGGTTTGACTGAAATAGGGTTGGATGCTGTCCCCAACCCCCCTAATTATTATTTGATGTTTGGACCTTTGGTTGCTCCATAGAGCTCCAAATGGGAATATGTTTTTGGTTTGAATGAACTTGAATTTAAGATTTATGTTGGGTCTCATATGAACTTATGATTGTCTTGTTTATATAATTTGCTTAAGTTATATGTTAATGTGGGTCAAATATACGATAATGTTAATTTCCCTTAAAGTAAAGCATGCATCTATGTCATGATAATTGTGATTTAATTATGTTAGATTTCATATGAACTTGCAATTGTCTTTATTATATGGATAAGTGAATGGGTATGTTTGAAAAACTTAGGCTTCAATGCATGCTAAATTGAATTCTTTGATGTTCTATCCAACGTCTTGGAAAAAGTAAAGAATGTATGAGTTCAAGAGGCTTAATTGTTTAGAAAGACGGAGTAAATGACACTTTAGAATTTATTCCACTACTATATGTGTTAGTAATGCATGAAGTGTGATTAAATCAATGTTAAGACAAATAAGAGTTAAGTAGATAGAAATGTTTGAGCTCCATAGGAACTTGAATTTAACTGATTCATATGGTCATCAAGTTTCCATGATTTGCAAAGTATTGTTCAATTATATGTATGTGTGATTCCTTTATTTTGTAGTAAACTTCTTGGGAGTCGTTAAATGATTATGGGGATTTAGAATCCTACTTTGATGTTTTACTAGATTGCAATATGCATAATCATGTTCAAGCATCTTAAAAGACACCAAGATTCCTCATAAGAGGAGAGGTCGGTATGGTTAGCCTCGTAAGACGCCACTTGGAGGGTTAAGACGTCTAACCACCATATTGAAAGTTGTGTTGAGCGGGGTCTATGGAATTAAGCATATGACCAAATCCGACAATATAGAAAAGAATATTTGTATGATGCATAGTTATGTTGAGTGGCAGTACGGGTAGCCATCTGGTAGCCACTTGGCACAAGGCCAGTGGTCAATAGTCCAGTGGTGAATAGTCCCTACTGTTACCATAAGTCCTATGGGTGACGTAGCAGGTAAGCCATGTGGTTGAACAAGGCTAGTGGTGATAACATAATCCCTGTGCGTTACAATAAAAGCAACATAGAAAAGAATGTTCGTATGATGTTGTGTGTTTGCGATATATGTTTATGTCTAGTTTTATCACAAGTTGTCACTATGAATATTGGACTGGGATTATTACAACCAGCAACATTCCAAGCTAAAGTTTAAGGTTTAAGTTTAAGTCCAAGGTAGTGCATCCTAGAGTTTCAAGTCTAAGGTGCTTAACAAGTTCTATGTTTTTCAAGCTAGTTTTGATTAGAGATAGAAATGAAGGAATGAGTCTTAGTCGGTAAAGCTTAGTAGTCTTATCAGGCTAGGAAGATTCGAAGAGGGAATGGTGAGGAGTCCGTGAAGGGCTCAATGAGATTTTTAATCTCACCCCGTTCCTTTTATGTTTTTCAAATAAGCAGGTATCGATAACTGACAAGGCGAAGCTCCAGGCTTGACATCCAGATTTTAGTTTTATTTATTCATTAAGGTTGTAATCTATTTATTAGATTATGTATTGAGTTTTAATTTATGACTTGAATTACTGTAAACAAGTTTATAACTTTTAGTAATTCATGTGCTTTAATGTAATTTAATCGTACTTTCAAATTACTGGAGGTATGGGTGTTACATATTTGATCTAACTTAAAAACTTAAATTAGTTATTTGGCCCAACTAATATAGTACCAATTTGGCCCAACTTAAAAACTTAGAGCACTTATTTGACCCAACTTAAAAACTTATAGGACTTATTTGGCCGAAAAAGATTTATTTGACCCAACTTAAAAACTTATAGTACCTATTTGACCCAATTTAAAAACTTAAAGTACTTATTTGGCCCAACTTAAAAACTCATAAGACCTATTTGGCCCAACTTAAAAACTTAAATGGCTTATTTAACCCAATTTATTTGACTAAAATAGATAAAAAGATAAAAAAAAAAAAAGGAGAAAGGGGGAGCCGCGCATAAATAGGGAAAAGAAATTTGAAAAAAAAAAAAAAAGAAAGAAGAAAAGTGGGAGACGGGGGACTGCATTGAAATAAATAAATAAAATCAGGAGGATGAGGCGCGGCGGGCAATAAGTTTCCCCTTTATATAGAGAAGAAGAGAAGATATGTCAGTCCGTCTAAGTATGTTAATCATGCTGCAAGAGTTGCATTTTACGCTGTAAGGGTACATACTACATACGCTACTGGCTTTTGATTTCAATCGGTTTAATGATTCAAAAGAGATACTGTTAATTTGGGAAGCAAATAATTCTCTTTTGTTTCAACGCGTACGAGATAGTAATTTGATTTTATTGGCTTTATTGTATTTCTTTTCGAACTTAATAAAGTGTTGAGTCCAGTACGGGTCCTTAGGGATATGGCTTTTGATTTCATATGTTTTTTATAAAAAAAAAAAATGAATTCAAAACAACGCGAGTACATGAAGGTTATTAGACCAGTATTTTACATATAAGAAATAAGAAATGAAAAAAACGAGAAGTTATTATCAAAAATAGGAAACCCAAGAAATTGAACCGACAGTAAACACGATAAACTTTACTCGTGAAGGTTCGTTTTCCGAATTCTCCAACTTTAAATAATACTAAATAATAACAAATAATCTATTACTAATAATAAAACAACGTTTTCTTAACACACGTGTCAATTTTGCATCTAAACGCATAACCCTTAAAATGAAACGCAAATCAGCTCCTTCTAATCAACTAAAACACACCAAATGCTAAATTTCAAATTTTGAAACTCAATCTCAAAGTTTCAGTCTCTCACGAACTCCCTCGTCTTCTCCCTCTGTTCTCCATCTGCCTCCGTCTGCTCCCTCCGTCTTCTACCTCCTCCCTCTGATCTCCATCTCGATCTCAATCTTCTCTCTCTCGACAATCTTCTCTCTCTCGACCTGCCTCTTCTGATTCATCTTTTTCCCTCCCCCTCTTTTTTTTTTGAAAGGAATGTTTTCCTCTTCTGATTCATCTCCTTCTCTCTATAATTTTTCCCTCTTCATTTTCCAGAAAATCAGTCCTCTCTCCTGCACACATGGTTGCACGTTTATGGGACTTCTACCGTGTTTCCAAACATGCTATTAGTGGCGGTGCTGCACTTGGATTCTTCCTCTTGAAATCCATCTTCGTCCTTCTGTTTACTGCTCAGCATCACTTATTTGGTTAGGGTTTTGGGAATTTACCAAGGGCAACAAATAAATGGTAAATATTTCATTCTTTTTGCTGTTAAAATTTTTCAGTTCTCATATTATTTCTTCTGATTTTGTGGTATCGCATATCAGTTTAGGGTTTTCCATTTTTCATTTTTATTTCATTTCATTTTTGTTTTGTATTTTTTGATATTTTTGGGTTTTGAATCTTGCAGTTTGACATGTTTGTAGCTCAAAATACAATTTCCCGACAGACAACTTTCGTTAGGCTACAGGCACTCTCTCAACAATGCTGAATATTGTTTTTGTGTTGTGATTTTAAGAACTACTAATCTCATTCTGACTTCTGAGCAAGCAAGGCCAACACTTTTTTGTTTTGTTTATTTTATTAAGAAAAAATAAAACTTTTTAATAAATTTTGAGTTGATGAAATAGATTTTGTTATATCCTTACTCAATGTTAGTGTAATGTTTATTTGGTGATGGTATTATCCCAAATACCACAGTGGTGAATGCAAAATATGAGGTTGTGAAGCTTAGGGTTGCAGCTCCAAAGCACATTTCATAAGTGAATTATTGTTTCAGAAGGGACTCAGGGGATGAAGATATGATGCCTTCAACAGATTGGATATGAGTTTCTTCATGATCTTAGTTTTCTATTGATGAAGTTGGCATTTTAGCGTTTGAGGTTGCAAACACTATTGTCAATGGTTTTAGTCTTATGGAATCTCTTTCAACAAAAAGTATTTGATTACTTGAAAGATCAGGTGCTTACATTAGAGGGTGTGCAAGATTTAGTATCAAAGGATATGAATAAGCTTATAAGAATTGTTGCCGCAAATAAGAGGTAATGGATTGAGTCATTTATGTTCCTAAAATTATTCATGCTGAACATTAAATCAAATTTATTTTCCAAGTTCGTGTGGTGGTGTTTTGTGTGATTATTTTTCCAAGTTCATGTCGTAGATGTCTCTTATAAAAACTTATATGGTAATGCAGTGCTTACAGATTTTACCAACTCTTTCTTCTTGGGTATGATTATAACAATGAATGTCTTATTTGCAATTTGGATTTGTTGATGCTGGAATTGGTAGGTGTTGATGTCGGAATTGGCGAGGTTCTCTTCCTCCTCGGGACTGGGCGCTTTCTCTTTCAGGGTCCGACGACCTGGGTGGTGGTACCTGCGAAAACACTCCGACGCCTAAGTTAGGTAGGGATTTGGAGGGGAAGCGGCGCAGGATGTATTAGGGTTTAGGGTAAATAGAGCGTGTCAAACCTGGGGGGTCTAGCCCCCTTTATATAGTGGAGTTGCTTGGAAGGAGGGAAACCTCCGATCCGATTTCTGCGCCCGGTAATCCCTCCCTGACAATTCGGGATTTAGCTGATCTCTTCCTGATATTTCGCCGACCTGGTGCAGATTAGCTCGCCCCTTCCTTAGCTCAACGTCATCATCGGGAAAATTGTACCGGAAGTCGGGTCTGGCGGGTCTCAGGTCGGTGGCAATTCGTCGAGCTCGGGTAAGAAGGAACCGAGCTGATCTGCACCAGGTCGGCGAGCGACTAGGACTCGGCTCGGGACCGGTCCATAACACAAGCCCCCTAGACTCTTCGCACGAAAGGGCGGAGGGTCTATCCAATGTCCTTGGGTCGGTATCCGAGTCGAGTCACCAAGGTCGGGGGGATGTCCTAGAAGCTTGTTTGTCTGAGATGACCTATGAGGTCTGATTTCTGAGGTCCGAGCTTGTGAGAGGTACTGGACCTCGACTGATCGCGTAGTCTTCCTTGGTTCATGTGCTACATGTGTCAGGCATTAACCTTATTTCCTGTCTTTACAAGGGGACGTAAGCCCCCGATTGTTTAACTGCGTCGCGGTTGCACTTATTCCAGCATCCTCGTTTTTCCTCCAGGATGGTCGGTCATGGTCGAGCTTATTCGATCTGGGCTCGCTGTGGCCGAGCAGGTTGTAACCGAACTTGTGAGAGCTACATGAGGCACTTGGAGGACCAAAAAGAGTGGCAAAATGAGAGAGATCTCTTGGCTTTCGACCTTGCGTTTGCGAAGGAGAAATCCTCGACCGAAGCTGTTCGGGCGGAGGAGTATAAGAGTTTTTATGCTCTACAGTTCAAGGAGGCCTTTGATAATGCCTTTGCCCAAATCAGGGTGGTTGCCCCCGATTTGGATATCTCAGAGTTTAACTTCACCAAGACTGCGAAGGATGGCAAGATTGTGGAGGAGGAGGATGAAGCCGAAAAGACCAACCAGGGTGATCCCGATGAAGCAAGGGAGAAGCCGGTTGCTGCGAACATAGAGAATTATTGCCGATGGTGGCCTAAGTGGAGCAGCAGTAGATCTCGACAGGTCTTCGAGCTGACTTGATGATTTAGACCATAGAGGTGTTTCTTTAGGTCGAGTTATCACCTTCCGAGCTGCTTTAGAGCTCGCCAGGCCTCTTTGCTGACCTGAAATCTTTGGAACCGCAGGGGTTAGTCTTTGTCGCGCTGTGTTTGAGCTCGGCACGTCTTTATGCTGACATGGTGTCTTTGAAACCACAATGGTCTTGTTTAGCTCGACAGGCGACCTTAGCCGAGCTGCTTTAGAGCTTGTAGGCCTTTGTGCCGACCTAATGTCTTCGAAACCACAGGGGATGTTTTAGGCCGACTGGCGACCTTCCGAGCTGCTTTTGAGCCAGGCCTCTATGCTGACCTGGAATCTCTGGAACCGCAGGGGTCGAGCTGCGAGTGAGCTCACCAAGCCTTTATGCTGACTTGGGTTTAGGACCACGGGGGTCGAGCTGCGAGTGAGCTCACCAAGCCTTTATGCTGACTTGGGTTTAGGACCAAGCCTTTATGCTGACTTGGGTTTAGGACCACGGGGGTCGAGCTGCGAGTGAGCCCACCAAGCCTTTATGCTGACTTGGGTTTAGGACCACGGGGGTCGAGCTGCGGATGAGCCCACCAAGCCTTTATGCTGACTTGGGTTTAGGACCACGGGGGTCGAGCTGCGAGTAAGCCCACCAAGCCTTTATGCTGACTTGGGTTTAGGACCACGGGGGTCGAGCTGCGGATGAGCCCACCAAGCCTTTATGCTGACTTGGGTTTAGGACCACAGGGGTCTGTTGCTCGGTCAAGACCTTCCGAGCTTGGGGCTCGATGACTTAGTTAAAACACCCTGAATGCAATGTTAAAACACCCTGAATGCAATGGGGATTGACTTATATTAAATGGGGAAGAAAGAGAAAGAAGGATGCGCCTCGTTAAAACCTTTCCAAACCAAAAACCCAGTGGGAAAAAGGGTTTGCAAAGGAAAGAGTACGTCATCCGTTTACAATTGTTTAACTAAAGTAGAGCTTGAGGTGCGTGGCATTCCAGGTCCTCGGTATTGCCTTTCCGGATAATTCTTCTAGCCCATATGCGCCGTGTAGGTGTTCTGATCTGATGCGGTATGGCCCTTCCCATGTCGGCCCTAGTTTGCCCCTGCCTTACATCTTTTACGGCCGATTCGACTTTACGGAGGACCAGGTCTCCTACCTTGAAAGTTATTGGTCGGACTCTGGAGTTGTAGTGCTTGGCGGCCATTTGTTTAGTTGCAAAGTTTTGCACACGCAAGTTCCCGAAGTTTCTTCCAGGAGATCGAGCTCGACTCTTGCTTCCTCTGGCGTCGATTCGAGCGTGTTCTCTTCGCCGATGTGGAACCGAGCTCTACCGGCACCATGGCCTCCATCCCATACGTTAGCGGAAGGTGTTTCATTTGTAGCCGACCGGGTGGTGTGGTATGCCCACAAAGACTCGCAGAGTTCATCCGCCCCGCCTCTTTGTCCTCTCCGGTAGCTTGCGGAGGCCATTGAGGATAATCTCGCTTGCGGCCTCGACCGACCATTGGTTTGTGGATGCTCGACCGAGGCGTAGACGATTCGGATTCCTAGACCTTGCGAAGTCTTTGAACGCTGTCTTTGGTGAAGCGTGTGCCGTTATCTGTGATGATGGTGTGGGCGAGCCATGGCGTGAACCAGGCTTTTCCAGACAAATTTTTTGACCCTCTCGGAAGTGATGGTTGCCAGCGGACACGCCTCTATCCACTTGGAGAAGTAGTCTATGGCGACTATGATGAACTTGAGTTGGCCCGGTGCGAGGGGAAAGGGGCCAAGTATGTCAAGCCCCCAGGTATTGAAAGGCCAAGGGGCGACGACTCCGTGCAGGACTTCCGGTGGAAGATGGTCTCGTTTGGCGAATCTCTGGCACTTGTCGCACTTCCTTACGTATTCTAGGCAATCCGACCTGAGCGTCGGCCAGTAGTAGCCTGCTCGTAGGATTTTAGCTGCCAGGGTCCTAGTTCCGCAGTGGTTCCCGCAAATACCCTCATGTAGTTCTCTCATGACGTACTCGGAATCTGACTTTTCTACGCAGGTGAGTAGTGGCTGCGAGAAACCTCTCCTGTAAAGTCTGTCTCCGATTAGAGTGTAGTCTTGTGGATCGCCGTTGGACCCTGCGTGATTCTGCTTGGTCTTCGGGCAATCTTCCCTGTTTCAAGTACTCGACGATGTTCTTCATCCAAGAATCCGAGCTGATCACTGCGTAGTTTCCGGCTGTCGCGATGCTTGGTGCCTCTAAAGTTTAGACGACCACCGTATGGAGCTGTCCCTCGGTCTTCATACTAGCCAATTTTGCCAGCAGATCTGCCTTGTTGTTTTGTTCTCGAGGGATGTGCTCGAGTTGGACCTCTTGGAAGTTCTGAATCATGGCATGGACTTTCTGAGCGTACTGGGCAAGTATGTCGTCTCGACACTGGTACTCGCCCTTGACCTGGTTGATCATCAGTTGGGAGTCGCTCTTGATTCGGAGCGTCTGGGCTCCCAGCTCCCATGCGAGCTTGAGACCGAGTAATAAAGCCTCATACTCGGCTTGGTTGTTGCTAGCTTTGAATAGGAACCTGAGTGCCTGCTCGATGCTGATTCCAGCAGGGCTTTCAACGATGATTCCTGCTCCGCTGCCTTTGGAATTGGAGGAGCCGTCCACATATAGCGTCCAGTACTCGACCTCAGGGGTCGGTGTTAGCTCTGCAATAAAGTCAGCTAAAACTTGTGATTTGATGGGTCCTCTGGGCTCATACCTGATTTGGAATTCGGAGAGTTCTACCGACCATGCCACCATTCGCCCTGAGAGTTCGGGCTTCTGCAGGATCCTTTTGATTGGGTAGTCCGTTTTGATTACCACCGTGTGTGATTGAAAGTAAGGCCTCAATCTCCTCGCGGAGGTCACTATCAGGAGCGCCAGTTTCTCCACCTTCCGGTACCTTAGCTCCGCCCCGTGGAGGACTTTGCTCACGAAATAAACTGGGCGCTGCTCGGCTTCTCTCTCTTCTATTAAGGCCGAGCTGATCGAGGTGTCGGTGGCCGCCAGGTAGAGGAGGAGAGGGGCTCCTTTGGTGGGCTGTGTAAGGACCGGTGGTGACGCCAAAAACTCCTTGAGCTTTTGGAAAGCCGTTTCACAGTCGTCGGTCCATTCGAACCGGGTCGGTTTCCTGAGTACCTGGTAGAAGGGAAGCGATTTGTCGTGAGCAATTACGAACCTGGAAAGGGCCGCGATCTGACCGCGAGTCTTTGCACTTCCTTGATAGAGCTCGGGCCGCGATTTCCAACACCGCTCGGCACTTGCCGGGGTTGGCCTCAATGCCTCTGTGGGTGATCATGAACCCCAGAATTTGCCTCCGAGCACCCGAACGAGCAACTTCTCGGGTTTAGCCTGATGTCATATTTTCTCATAATGTCAAATACTTCTGGAGGTCCCGTGAGTGTGCCTCGAAGGCTGGAGGTTTGACCACCATGTCGCCCATATACACCTCGATCGTCTTCCCGATCCGCTTGGCGAAGACCTCATCCACCATCCTCTGGTAAGTTGACCCTGTTCTTCAGACCAAAGGGCATAGTGACGTTGTAGAAGTTGGAGGTCTCCGTCATGAAAGCCGTCTTTGGCGCGTCGAGCGGGTGCATCTTGATCTGATTGTACCCGGAGTACGCGTCCATGAAACTGAGCACCTGGTACCCCGACGTGCCGTCCACCAGAGCATCGATGCTAGGAAGAGGGTATGGATCTTTAGGGCAGACTTTGTTTAGGTCGGTGAAGTCCGTGCACATCCTCCACTTACCGTTGCTCTTCTTGACCAGTACGACGTTGGAAAGCCAAGTTGGGTACTTGATTTCCTTGATAAACCCGGCTTTCAAGAGCTTTGATGTCTCTTCTCTGCCTGCCTGCTTCTTTTCCCCTGCGAGTCTTCTTTTGCGCTGAGCAACGGGGCGAGCGCCGTGCTCTATGGCTAGCTTGTGGCAGGCCACTCTGAGGTCTATTCCGGGCATGTCCTCCGGGCCCCATGCAAACAGATTCGCGTTGTCAAGCACGACCTTCGTCAGGGACTGCTCGCTCTGCGGGGGCAGTTGCGTCCCAATTCGTATGCTCTTGCCCGGTCCTCTTACTTCGATCTCTTTGATGTCATCGACCGGCACCGGCCGGAAATCACTCTCCCCCCTCGGGTCGAGCTCAATCATGCAGTTCGACTTGGGCTGACCTCTTCTCCTGTCATCCCTTAGGCTGTTGACATAACACTGTCTCGCCTCCTTCTGGTCGGCGTGTATCGTAGCAATCTGCCCATCGGATAGGGGGAACTTCATCACCAAATGGGGGGTGGAGACAATGGCCCTGATCCCATTGATGGCGATTCTACCGATATCATATTGTAGGCGGTGTCCGCGCCGAATCGGCTTCTACCACCAGGAGGTGGGCTTCGATCGTCTTGACCCGACGTCCGCTTTGAAGGTGAGCAACACGTCAAGTACCCGAGTCACCCGAGCTTTAGCACCTGAAAAACCGACTAACGCACTCGATAGGGCACGATAATCGAGCTCGGTAACTGAGTCGGTCGAACGCTTCTTTCTAGATCACGTCTCCGCACCTTCCTTGGTCGACCACTACTCTCCTGGCCTTAAATCCCGCGACGTGCACCGTGATCACCATTGGCTCGTCTTGGCATCGATCTATTCCCACGATAATCCTCTCCGAGAAGGTTATGGTTGGTAAGGCCTCAAGCGGGCCGCTGACGTCAGCCGCTGACGGATCTCAGGTGCCTCCTCCGACCGTTGCTAGATTCGCCCCACCGCAAAACCACCAAAGAATTAAATTGAGTGAGGGTACCTTCATCTCGACCCTTCTGCGTTGACGGCGGGTGAACATCTTTCTCGCCTCTCCGAAGCCGGCGATCGGTTGCGCTCAAGGCCGGCGAACGGGATCTTCTACGATTTGTTTCGTTCTCCTGGGTTGCCCCATTCCCTTTGTCCACGTGCCGCTAAATGTCCTTCCTGTATGAGTTTTTCAATTTTTATCTTCAGCGCTTGACATTCATTGGTGGTGTGCCCAGATCCGGTGGTATTCGCAGATCTCTGGCGATCCGCATCTGGTGGGAGCCCTTCCGAGGGGGCAAGGTTATGAGGTTGCCGTGTAGGCCTCCTTCAAGACTCGGTCCTACCCACGGTCAAGGGAGTGAACCGCCCTCCGTAGTATTGCCGCCTCGCCTCGTTCCTATCCGCCTTCTCTCGGCGGATCCCTACTCTGTCTTGCCGATTCGGGTTTCCCTTTTGGCGGCAAAGAACCTCTTCCATGTTGATATACCCCATCGCTCGGCGTCTCGGCTCGTCAAAGATCCTGCAGTCGGCGAGCGAGGGAGTCGAGAAGGGACCAGGTTTTAGTCGCGACACTATGGCGTGGAGCGCCACATCGGTCTTGAGATTTCTGATTTGAGCCATTTCGTTGTTGAAAGCGCTCATGAAGGACTTCAGTCTCGTCCGACCTCTGTTTGAGTCAGACCAGGCAAGTGGAATTTTTCCGGAAGGCTCGGCTCGTGGTGAACCTGGCCACGAATTGCTCGGCGAGTTACTGAATGAGTGGATCGAGCGTTGTGGGAGGTTAGAGAACCACATCATGGCCGGTCCGCCAGGTGCGAGGAAAGGTCCGACATTTCAAGCCCTCGGATCGTCGATCGGTAGCATCCGCGCGTTGAAAGGAGGTAATGTGCTCTTGGCGTCGGTCTTGCCCTCGTGGCGTCCATGTTGGGGATTTGGAACCGCTTCGGGACCAGGTCGGCCATAACCCTCTCGTCAAAGGGGAGCAAGGTTAGCCCGATTTCGGAGGGTCGGTTCTCTCGCTGCGGCGCCTGCCGGATGTGACCCTCTCGCCTTGGGCTCTCCGTGGCGCTGGATGCGTTCGACCTGGACGAGTCTTGGCCATCTCTTCTAGTCCGCGAGGGTGTCTCGTGGCCTTGTCTTTCCTCGCGATCGCGGGCTTCCGCGATCTGGCGTCTTAACTCCTCGTTTTCCGCCCTGAGAAGCTCCAAAGCGGGGTCTGGTGATGGGTGTTCGTTCGGGCCGGCCGAGTGATGACTTCGCGGTGGCGATCTGTGATTTGCCGTGCTCCTGGTGCGCGCCATCCAGCTAGGGGTTTTCTTGAGGCCTGGGTTAGTTTTACCGGGCCCCACGGTGGGCGCCAATGTTGATGCTGGAATTGGTAGGTGTTGATGCCGGAATTGGCGAGGTTCTCTTCCTCCTCGGGACTGGGCGCTTTTTCTTTCAGGGTCCGACGACCTGGGTGGTGGTACCTGCGAAAACACTCCGACGCCTAAGTTAGGTAGGGATTTGGAGGGGAAGCGGCGCAGGATGTATTAGGGTTTAGGGTAAATAGAGCGTGTCAAACCTGGGGGGTCTAGCCCCCTTTATATAGTGGAGTTGCTTGGAAGGAGGGAAACCTCCGATCCGATTTCTGCGCCCGGTAATCCCTCCCTGACAATTCGGGATTTAGCTGATCTCTTCCTGATATTTCGCCGACCTGGTGCAGATTAGCTCGCCCCTTCCTTAGCTCGACGTCATCATCGGGAAAATTGTACCGGAAGTCGGGTCTGGCGGGTCTCAGGTCGGTGGCAATTCGTCGAGCTCGGGTAAGAAGGAACCGAGCTGATCTGCACCAGGTCGGCGAGCGACTAGGACTCGGCTCGGGACCGGTCCATAACAGGATTAATCTTCATTAATCAATTGTTGTATAGTTTCGTTATTTTGAAGGAGTCTTAGCTCATGTGAATAGTTGATAGTAGCCAAGAATGGTGGCATAGATGGGGGAGATGTATTTTTCAATATCTGCCTTTTCAAATTTCAGCACCTAGCAGTTGTTTATTCTTTCGATTGCGATATATTATTGTGGTTTAAGATCAGAACCAACTCGACAACGAGCAGAACCAACCAACTCGACAACGAGCTTGAACCAATCTCGGCAACGAGCAGATCCAACCAACTCGGCAACGAGCAGATCCAACCAACTCGGCATCGAGCAGAACCAACCAACTCGGCTTCGAGCAGAACCAACCAACTCGACTTCGAGCAGAACCAAACTTCTCGACAACGAGCTTGGACCAATCTCGACAACGAGCAGAACTAAACCAACCAACTCGACATCGAGCAGATCCAATGAACCAATCTCGACATCGAGCAGAACTAAACCAACCAACTCGACATCGAGCAGATCCAACCAACTCGACATCGAGCAGAAATAACCAACTCGACAACGAGCAGAACCAACCAACTCGACAACGAGCAGAACCAACCAACTCGACAACGAGCTTGAACCAATCTCGACATCGAGCAGAACTTAACCAACCAACTCGACATCGAGCAGATCCAACCAACACGACATCGAGCAGAACCAACCAACTCGACAACGAGCAGAACCAACCAACTCGACAACGAGCTTGAACCAATCTCGACATCGAGCAGAACTTAACCAACCAACTCGACAACGAGCAGAACCAACCAACTCGACAACGAGCGTAACTAACCAACTCGACAACGAAGCTTGAACCAATCTCGACAACGAGCAGAACTAAACTCGACAATGAACAGGCCCAACTCGACAAGGTCCAATATGATTTGGATTATATCACAATATTTTCTACCTCCTTCTCTTTCTTTTCATGATGAGTGAGTTTTGAAAACCTATTATCTCTACTCGACAGTGAACCAACTCGACAACGAGCAGAACCAACCAACTCGACAACGAGCTTGAACCAATTTCGGCAACGAGCAGATCCAACCAACTCGGCATCGAGCAGATCCAACCAACTCGGCATCGAGCAGGACCAACCAACTCGACTTCGAGCAGAACCAACCAATTCGACTTCGAGCAGAACCAAACTTCTCGACAACGAGCTGGGACCAATCTCGACAACGAGCAGAACTAAACCAACCAACTCGACATCGAGCAGATCCAACCAACTCGACATCGAGCAGAACCAACCAACTCGACATCGAGCAGAACCAACTAACTCGACATCGAGCAGAACCAACCAACTCGACAACGAGCAGAACCAAACAACTCGACAACGAGCTTGAACCAATCTCGACATCGAGCAGAACTAACTAACTCGACATCGAGCAGATCCAACCAACACGACATCGAGCAGAACCAACCAACTCGACAACGAGCTTGAACCAATCTCGACATCGAGCAGAACTTAACCAACCAACTCGACATCGAGCAGAACCAACCAACTCGACAACGAGCAGAACCAACCAACTCGACAACGAGCTTGAACCAATCTCGACAACGAGCAGAACTAAACTCGACAATGAACAGGCCCAACTCGACAAGGCCCAATATGATTTGGATTATATCACAATATTTTCTACCTCCTTCTCTTTCTTTTCATGATGAGTGAGTTTTGAAAACCTATTATCTCTACTCGACAGTGAACCAGCTCGACAACGAGCACAACCAACCAACTCGACAACGAGCTTGAACCAATCTCGAAAACGAGCAGAACTAAACCAACCAACTCGACAACGAGCAGAACCAACCCTATTATCTCTACTTGACAGTGAACCAACTCGAATTCACTATTGAGTTTGTTGGTGAGTTATTCTATTTTCTCTGTTGAGTTTGTTGGTGAGTTATTTGATATATAGAGTTATTACTTGCTTATTTAATGTATTGATTGATCTTGATTTGTTTTTTATGGTTCAAATTTGTTCTAATTTTTTGTTTCTAATTGTCTATAACTTGAAAGAGACTGTGTTATCATGTAATCACAGTTTTTTTAATATCTTATTATTAAAAGTAAAAACAGAATTTGAGGATGGTTTTTTTTTGGGTGAATGGGGATTAGAACTGCCTTATGATGCATCTAAACTTATGTACATAATCATTGCATACTTGACAGTAAACAAAGGAACAAACCATATTTTATTATGTTGTCTTAGCATTTTACCATACGTAGACAAGGAAGGAACTAGAGAATAAATTAAATTATTTATTTGTATCCTATTATTTCTCCTTTGATGTCCTACTGTTTGGATATGCAACTTTTGTGGGTGTGTCTTGAAAATATGATGTTTCTATTACCTACTGCTCTAGGTAGGTTATTCCTGGAAAACCATGGTTAGTTTGAGCCTCAAATTATATGTTGGTGACATTGGCGGGCTTCTTTTCTTATTTGAGGATTCTTCCTCTACCTCCCTGGACATTTCTTGGCTTTGGTGTAGTAACTCCTGACTATGGTAACTCCTTTTTTGTCTTTCTTATATTTATTCAGCTTTTTGCACATTTTCACCGATTTATCTTTAGTATTTTTGTGAATTTCTGATGTAAATCTATAATGTTGTAAATGTTGTTGGGAATAAAACAAGAACAATGCTCTATTATGCTCAAAATTTTTGTGCAAGATCTTACCATTATCGGTGGCCATCTTCTTTGGTGATAGAAACAGTTTAACAACAAGGTATTGAAGTAAGCTATTCTTGAGCTAGGTAGGTGTTTTTACATTAAAGTTCAAGTTTTTATTAAGCAAGTATTGGTACAAAGATTAAAGTTTAATTTATGGGCCATGTACAGGTTTGATTGCTCTTTGCTATATAAAATATTAAATTGAACTTTAATTTACGGGCCATATGCCACCTATCTTTAATACATGCCTACTATCTAAAAAATCTACATGCTTGATGAAAATATTATATTGATAGGTCTTAAATGATTTGAGTGGATTATATCAACACCAACTCATATTGTTTATCATTGTTAGCTACTCCATGTTGGTATGGATATACCTTTTTTATTTATTTGATTTGGTCTTCATTGCAATCATTATTATACAGAGAATTCATGAGTGGTTTGGCTGGGGAAAGAAAGCAAGGTCATTGCAGGGGAAAGAAAGCAAGGTCATTGTTTTTTTTTCATTTTTTTCTTCTCCAATATATCTCTCTTAGTGAAGCCATTTGCTAAAAGTTTTAATTGAGTTTGGCTTTCATGATTCTATAGGAAAGGGACATTATTAGGCATGTATCACTGTTCATGAAAGCAATTGTCAGGCATGTATCAATGTACATGTATATTCTTATTTGTTAAATGTTGATATGTTAGCAAACCTCGTGTCGGTTCTAGATTTTGGTATGTTAAATGTTGGTATTCTCATGTCAGGTATATTCTCACATTCATCCATCCTTATACTGATTATATGAATGTCTTATGCAGATGGGAATTTCATCAGGGACTGCTGCATAAAGGGAGGAGAATAGCTTGATTTGAACACATTGGTACCTTGATTTGAACACATTTGGCTCAGTTTGATAGCTTGCTTTGTTTCATTTAACTTTATTAGCTTCCCTTTTCATCACTTATTTTTTAGGCTCTCATAGTTCTAAAGGAAGGAGAAGTTCGACAGATAAAAACAACTGCACGGGGAAATCACAGTCAAGATGAATGTTGTAACACCTGAGGACGAGATCGACATCGTATTAGGACGACGTATCGAGACCTCGACCAAGACCTTGTGTCGAGATTCCGTGCCAAGATCGTTTGCCGAGCTGATGAGACCGCGTGCACTAGCTGTTTAGCTGCCGAGGTCGGGTGTCGAGTTGATGAAGTCGCGTACCGAGCTGATGAGGACGCATGTCGAGCTGAGGAGGCCGCGTTCACGAACTCGTGTTAGAACCTTGTACGCTTGCACGAGCACCCTAGTCGACATCGTGTCGAGATGATACCTCGTATTCTTTCGAACGTTATTCAGTGCTATTATTATATTGTTTGTAATAATTATTTTGTCGGCTTGCCGTTCTCGTCGTGTGTCTAGACCGTTGACCGACAGAGTAGAGAGTAATTATGAGAGGAACGATTAGACGGGTAGAATGATTGATGGGATTGGCATCTTATAGCTGGAGTTACGATTATACCCTTCTCTCACCAGCTGTATACCACGACCGATTCCCTCAGATACTCATTTCTCTTTTCTTCTTTCTTCTTCCTTCCTTCTGCTCTGAGTTTCGTTGTTTTCTTCAGAACTTCCATCGACGAAACCTTGAGTTCCATCGAGATTCTGCACAAGCTTTCTTCATCAATCTTGTTCATCATCATCTTCTCGACATATCTACTTTGCCGACCATCACCATTGAGGTATGAAGAATGTATTTTTCTTTTCCTCGTACTCTGTTTAGCGCTACTTTTCCTTCCATTTTTAGCCAGTTTTATGCTTCCAAATCATGTCAAATTGATGGGTTTTCTTCTTCACGATATTACCTATCTTTCTAACCGATTAATTGGGCTTGTGAAACAAATTTTCTTCCTCTGTTTTTCTGCAATCGGCAGTGCCCAGAAACCCCATTTTTGGTTTGTTTCGATTTCTTGTTTTTCGTTGTTGCTTCTGGTTATTGTTGTTGTCGATCTATCTGTGGAAGCATCAGATAACCTTTTTCACGAACTTTTGATCGAAATCCCTAACTTTGTGTTGGAGAAAAAATATATTTCAGTTCTTGAGTTTTATATTTTCTGGGTTGTGGTTAAGTTTGGGAAGAGAGCTAAGTGTATTAGAACCCATAGATCGAACTGAGTTGTGTTTGTTTTAGGAAGTCTGATTCCCGAGATCGTGTGATTTCGAATCGAGGTGTGCAGGAAAGCGAATCCAAGGGCGTGGAAGCGATGGGATCCGGCCCGAAGCGTGCGTGTTGAGGTCGATTGAGGACGGTACGTGTCGAAGTCGTTGTCAAGCTCGTTGAAGACAGCTGTGTCGAGGTCGTTGTCGAGCAGCATTAACTTGGAGTTCGGTAAGGGCAACTCCTAGATATCTCTAAGACTTTATTTTTATTGTTATATTTATGTATGGACTCCTTGATTGGTGTCGAGATTGGAATGTTGTAATATGATTGAGTTTTGCATGTATTTAATATGTGATTGAATATATGTCGTGAATTGTGTATTGCATGTTGAATTGCGTTTCTTCATGTCGAGCTTGCTCTTTTTATTTGACATGCGGTTGAATATCTTGTGTTTAACTCTTTGAATATCGTATGCGAATTTTTCATCGAGTGAAGCGAGCTAGGTGAGTCGTATGACGTTTTTGAGCCGTGACCGGATAAGCGAGGGTGCTAGGTCCCCTTTTGTTTACGGAGATTGACTAGACGTCGCCACGCTATGGGACCTGAGTTGGACCGTCCTAGGGAGAGCGAGGATCCCAAGGCTTTGGCTGGACTTTCCGACATACGATGCAGCGTGTGCATTCGGAAAAATTGTCGAGTCGAGAAAATGGATTTGCGAGTTGTGTCGAGTTAGAGTGAGATGGTCGAGTCACGTCGGTGAATGTTATACTTTCTTTGTTTGCTTATATCCTTTATGTCGAGCTTATCTTGAATTGTTGAGAAGTTGACCACTTTCCCGTGGTGCCTTCAATCCATGACGGTTACCCAGCGATGTCGAGCGCGAGGAACTCGGCGATAGATGATGCCGAGGAGGAGCTCGACGAGGACCCGAGTGACGACCTGTACTTGTCGTGATTGATTGTTTGTTCGACGTATTTCTTTTGATGACTGTACCTTGTTTTCTTTTGGAGTAGTATGTCGTGACCAGTTTGGGCAGTGTTGTTTTGTTGATACAGGGTAGACTGGTGGTCTTACTTTTGGAGCAGCCCCCTGCGTGGGAGTCTGCCGGAAGTACCCCCAGGGTATGATTGCTCTTTTGAAGTCGTCGTACCTTAGGTGTATGTTCTTTGCACATTTGCTACTCTGTATTTTGTATACATCATTATTTCGAGTGATATATATATGTATGTTATGCATGTATGTTTTATTAGAATTTAAGTCTTGTGTCTTAGTTGCACCATGTTTCGAAAAGCTGTAATTACTCTGATGTGCACGAGTTGGTTTTAAAAAAAAAATATATCGTATTTTTAAAAGGCACAAGAGTTTCGTTTTTAAAACACATCTCATACTGAGTTTATTTTGAGCTCGGTGTGTTGAGCTTCGGTAACTCGAGCTCGGTATATTGAGCTCGGTAGCGGTCCAAGCGGTCGTTACCTTTGTTGGTATCGAGCGATTCGGTTCGACCAGAAGTGTGCATAGAGATTTGGGATCAGCGTGTCGGGTTATGTGTGTGGGTACCTAGTTGTATTATGTTGATTCTTTGTTTGATTAAGTGAAGCACTTATTGCTTGAGAAATTGTTTGAACTGTTTCTTGATTGAAGCGGTGTGTTTTAACACATCCTTGTTGTGAGATTCGACGGGGTTTTGAACTTTGTGGAATCTAATGCCACCTCGTAGGAATACGATACCGCAATCGAGAACGTCGACATGGAACGAGCAATTCAAGCTATGACCGAGATGGCGGCAGCCATGGCTCAACAATCACCGCTGCAACTCAACAGCTAACGCGATGGCCCAACAGACGGCAGCGTTAACTCGGCAGAACTTGCGGCCAAAGAACGAAAGCGAGCGAAATGTCAAGCTAGAGGATTGGCAAACTTTAGGAAGCATGATCCACCGATGTTCTATGGTGAGCCAAATCCAGATAAAGCTGATCTTTGGATGCAAGAGATCGAGAAGATCTTTGAGGCACTCCATTGCCCGGACAACGTGAAGGTCGACTATGCCACCTACTTCTACCGCTAGGAGACGCAGAGTATTGGTGGAGAGGAGTGAAGCAAACATTTATAGCGGAACGTCGCGAGATGACCTAGGAGCTTTTTCGTGAAAGGTTCTTGGACAAGTACTTCCCAGATACTGCACGAGCCGAGAAGGAGCAAGAATTTCTTCAATTGCGGCAAAGGCAACTCGGCGATGTCCGAGTATGCGGCCAAGTTCGAAGTCGTTGGCGAGGTATTTCAGTCCATTTCGTGATCGAGTTGACCAGAGATGGTTAAGTGAGAGATTCCAACGGAGGATTGAGATTCGACATTCAAGTCGATGGTGTCGTTGAGGATCCGAAATCTCCAAGAGCTGATTGATCGATGTGTCGAGGTAGAAGGAGTAAGGAGCCACAAGAAGAAGATTATTGTGGGCGGACCGGTGAAACCCCAGAGTGCGGGGCAGAGATTTGCACAGAAAGGAAAACAACCGCAGAAGAAGCCTTACGACCGACCTCGGAGGAACGACAACAGGGGGATGATCGTCCGATGACCCAGGGAGCGAGTGGAGTGGAGGTCGACCGGTGTCGAGGTGACTTGCTATCGATGTGGAAAGCGGGACATTACGCGAGTAATCGTACTCGTAAGGAGGAGGTGTGTTTCAACCGCAAGAAGCTAGGGCATTTTGCCAAGGATTGTCCTACACCTAAAGTGAGCAAGCGATGCTTGCGGCGAGGGCCAAAGGAGCGTCAAGTGGCTAAAAGCGAGTTTTCTGCATGAGTGGCGAGGAAGCGAGCGAGCCGATGATCTTATCCAAGGTGAATGTGAGATCGAGGGTAAATCCTTATCTGTTCTCTTTGATTCTGCAACACATTCCTTTATTTCTTGATTGTGTGAACCATTTGAACTTATTTGTGATCGCTTTACCGTTTAAATTAGTAGTTACAACCCAATTTGCTAAAACCTTAGTCACAAACACCGCATGTCTTAATTGTGTAGTGGTTATTGAGTAGAAAGTTTGTGGTCAATTTGGTTTGTTTGCCTCTTGGGGCTTAGATGTCATCCTCGGGATGGATTGGTTGTCACACCACCATGTCCTTTTGGACTGTGCCCGTAAAGCGTAATTTTTCCGGACCTTGGAGTCTCCAATTATCTTTCTGCCGAGCGTATTGGAGTTTCTTTGAAAGAAGGAACTAGGGAATACATGTATCCGCTAGTTCGGAAGTTTTCCAGCGGTCGGCGTGAAGAATGTTCGGTGGTGTGTGACTTTGAGGGCGTTTTCCCGAAGGCGTGCCAGGGTTACCACCCGATGCGAGAGGTCGAGTTCTCCATCGACTGATTCGAGAGCAGGCCGATTTCCAAAGCGCCATACAGGATGTCTCTGCCGAGATGAAAGAGTGAAGTCCCGGATCGAACACTTGGAGTCGAAGCGATTCATACGACCAGCGTGTCACCGTGGGGAGCTCGGTGTTGTTGGTTAAGAAGAAGGATGGACGATCAAGGCGTGCGTAGATTATCGCGAACTCAACAAGGTTCTTGTGAAGAACCGTTATCCGTTACCACGTATTGACGACTTGATGGATCAACCGTGGAGCGGCGATCTTTTCAAGATAGACTTGAAGTCGGGCTACCATCGATTCGCGTGAAGGAGGAAGATGTCGCCAAAACAGCTTTCAGGACTAGATACGGTCACTACGAGTACTTGGTGATGCCGTTTGGAGTGACGAATCGCCCGGTGTGTTTATGGACTACATGAGCAGGATTTTCCATTCATTTTTGGATCGATTCGTTGTAGTGTTCATCGGCGACATATTGATCTACTCGAGGAACCGAGAAGAGCACGCAGAACACTTATGTCGAGTCATCGCAGATATTACGAGATAAGCAACTCTATGCCAACCTGTCGAAGTGTGAATTTTGGCTTGAAGAGGTGAATTTTCTTGGTCACGTGATTTCCAAAGAAGGGATAGTTGTGGATCCAACTAAGATTGAAGGCTGTGCTAGCGTGGGAACAGTAGAAGGCGATTCTGAGATCGGGAGTTTTGTCGGCTTAGCGAGGATACTACCGAAGATTCATTGAAGGTTTCTCGAAGATTGTCGCGCCTCTTTACGGTCGACGAGGAAGGATCAACCTTTTTCTGGGCCGAGGAGTGCGGCCGCTTTCAAAGATCAAGGAGCTTTTGACGACAGCGCTGTCTTGATTTTGCCTCGGCGAAGAGCCTTTCGAGGTGTATTGTGATGCGTCACACCAGGGATTGGGATGCGTCTTTGATGCAACATCGGAAGGTGGTCGCGTATGCTTCAAGACGACTTAAGATTCACGAGAGGAACTACCCTACTCACGACTTGGAGCCGGGCGAGAGTTTTTGGCGAAGATATGGAGACACTACCTTTACGGGAGCACTCTTCTTGTTTTCAGCGATCACAAGAGCTTGAAGTACTGTTCGACCGAGAAAGAGCTCAACATGCGTCGGCCAGATGGACGAAATTTCTCAAGGACTACGACTTTACGTTGGAATACCATCCGGTAAGGCTAACGTAGTAGCGATGCGTTGAGCGGGAAGAGCGTTTTAACCTCGGCGATGATGATCAAGGAGTTGGAGATGCTCGAGAAGTTCCGAGACTTGAAGTTGAGTGTCGAAGTTTCACCGGAAGTGAGATTTGGTATGCTTACCATTTCTAACAGTTGTTGGGCGAGACCCGAGACCAAGCAAGTTCATGACGAGCTTCGCAAGAAGATTCGATTGATAAGCGCAAGGGAAGGCGACAGAATTTCACGTCGGAGCGGACGACATCTTAAGGTGCAATGGCCGAGTGTGCGTACCTAACGTATCCGAGCTGAGAAAGTTGATTCTCGACGAAGCGCACAAGAGCAACTTTAGTATTCACCCAGGAGTTACGAAGATGTATCAAGACTTGAAGAAGCATTTTTGGTGGTCCGGAATGAAGAAGCAAGTGGCGAAATGCGTAGCCGTGTTTAACATGTCGAAGCGAAGGTGGAACACCAACGACTGCGGGAATGCTACAATCGCTGACGTACCAGTATGGAAATGGAATAGTATTTCCATGGATTTCGTTGTAGGTTTGCGAAGACGCGAGAAGAAGAATGATTCGATTTGGGTGATCGTCGGCCGATTGACCAAATCGCTCATTTCTTGCCAAAGTGAGGTCGACATACAACGTGGAAAAGGCGACCGAGATCTACATCGCGGAGATAGTACGACTTCATGGAATACCCTCTTCGATCGTGTCGGACCGAGATCCAGTTCACGTCTCATTTTGGAGGGAATTGCAAGGAGCGATGGGAACCGAAGCTCGAGCTTAGCTTCGGCATATCATCCTCGGTAGCGGTCGGCCGAGAGAACGATCCAATCACTTGAAGATTTGTTGCGAGCTTATGCGTTAGATCACCGAGGAAGTTGGGACGACGTCTTACCATTGGTGGAGTTCACCTACAATAACAGTTTCCATGCGAGTATTGGAATGGCACCTTTGAAGCGCTGTATGGGCGTAAATGTCGACGCCTCTTTGTTGGTACCAGGGCGGCGAGCTGTCGTAGGACCAGATATGATCCAGCGGACTCGAGAAGATCCGTTTGATCGAGAGATCGGATGCGAACATCTCAAAGTCGACGTAAGAGTTATGCGGACCAACGGCGTCGACCACTCGAGTTCGAGGAAGGAGAACATGTATTTCTTAGAGTCACCCCACTCTTTGGAGTTGGTCGAGCGATCAAATCCAAGAAACTTACCCTAAATTCATTGGACCTTACCGATTCTTCGTCGTATTGGTCGATGGCATATCGGTGCCTTGCCACCATTCTTGTCGAACATTCACAACGTCTTCCACGTCTCACAATTGCGGAAGTATATTTCCGACCCTCTCATGTCATCGAACCGGATGTGATTCAACCGAAGGGCGACCTATCTTTTGAAGCATTACAGCAAGGATCGTTGATCGGAAAGCCAAACAATTCGCGAACAAAGAGATTCAACTTGTCAAAGTTGTGTGGGATCAGAAGACGGGAGATGCGACTTGGGAGCTGGAGGAGAAGATGAAGACTCAGTACCCTGAACTTTTCCGAGGTAAGAATCTTATTTGCAATTTCGAGGACCAAATTTTTTTTTTAGAGGGAGAGATTGTAACACCTGAGGACGAGATCGACATCGTATTAGGACGACGTATCGAGACCTCGACCAAGACCTTGTGTCGAGATTCCGTGCCAAGATCATTTGCCGAGCTGATGAGACCACGTGCACTAGCTGTTTAGCTGCCGAGCGGGTGTCGAGTTGATGAAGTCGCGTACCGAGCTGATGAGGACGCATGTCGAGCTGAGGAGGCCGCGTTCACGAACTCGTGTTAGAACCTTGTACGCTTGCACGAGCACCCTAGTCGACATCGTGTCGAGATGATACCTCGTATTCTTTCGAACGTTATTCAGTGCTATTATTATATTGTTTGTAATAATTATTTTGTCGGCTTGCCGTTCTCGTCGTGTGTCTAGGCGGATTGGCCAAGCGAGTAGAGAGTAATTATGAGAGGAACGATTAGACGGGTAGAATGATTGATGGGATTGGCATCTTATAGCTGGAGTTACGATTATACCCTTCTCTCACCAGTTGTATACCACGACCGATTCCCTCAGATACTCATTTCTCTTTTCTTCTTTCTTCTTCCTTCCTTCTGCTCTGAGTTTCGTTGTTTTCTTCAGAACTTCCATCGACGAAACCTTGAGTTCCATCGAGATTCTGCACAAGCTTTCTTCATCAATCTTGTTCATCATCATCTTCTCGACATATCTCGCCTGCTCGACCATCACCATTGAGGTATGAAGAACAGATTTTTCTTTTCCTCTGTGCTACTGTTTAGCGCTACTTTTCCTTCCATTTTTAGCCAGTTTTATGCTTCCAAATCATGTCAAATTGATGGGTTTTCTTCTTCACGATATTACCTATCTTTCTAACCGATTAATTGGGCTTGTGAAACAAATTTTCTTCCTCTGTTTTTCTGCAATCGGCAGTGCCCAGAAACCCCATTTTTGGTTTGTTTCGATTTCTTGTTTTTCGTTGTTGCTTCTGGTTATTGTTGTTGTCGATCTATCTGTGGAAGCATCAGATAACCTTTTTCACGAACTTTTGATCGAAATCCCTAACTTTGTGTTGGAGAAAAAATATATTTCAGTTCTTGAGTTTTATATTTTCTGGGTTGTGGTTAAGTTTGGGAAGAGAGCTAAGTGTATTAGAACCCATAGATCGAACTGAGTTGTGTTTGTTTTAGGAAGTCTGATTCCCGAGATCGTGTGATTTCCGAATCGAGGTGTACGGGAAAGCGAATCCAAGGACGTGGAAGCAGTGGGATCCAGACTGAGAAGCGTACGTGTCGAGGTCGATTGAGGACGGTACGTGTCGAAGTCGTTGTCAAGCTCGTTGAAGACAGCTGTGTCGAGGTCGTTGTCGAGCAGCATTAACTTGGAGTTCGGTAAGGGCAACTCCTAGATATCTCTAAGACTTTATTTTTATTGTTATATTTATGTATGGACTCCTTGATTGGTGTCGAGATTGGAATGTTGTAATATGATTGAGTTTTGCATGTATTTAATATGTGATTGAATATATGTCGTGAATTGTGTATTGCATGTTGAATTGCGTTTCTTCATGTCGAGCTTGCTCTTTTTATTTGACATGCGGTTGAATATCTTGTGTTTAACTCTTTGAATATCGTATGCGAATTGTTCATCGAGTGAGCGAGCTAGGTGAGTCGTATGACGTTTTGAGCCGTGACCGGATAAGCGAGGGTGCTAGGTCCCTTTGTTTACGGAGATTGACTAGACGCCGCCACGCTATGGGACCTGAGTTGACCGTCCTAGGGAGCGAGGATCCCAAGGCTTCGGCTGGACTTTTCGACATACCTGATGCAGCGTGTGCATTCGGAAAAATTGTCGAGTCGAGAGAAAATGGATTTGCGAGTTGTGTCGAGTTAGAGTGAGATGGTCGAGTCACGTCGGTGAATGTTATACTTTCTTTGTTTGCTTATATCCTTTATGTCGAGCTTATCTTGAATTGTTGAGAAGTTGACCGCTTTCCGTGGTGCCTTCAATCCATAGCGGTTACCCGAGGCGATGTCGAGCGCGCAGGAACTCGGCGATGGATGATGCCGAGGAGGAGCTCGACGAGGACCCGAGTGACGACCTGTACTTGTCATGATTGATTGTTTGTTCGACGTATTTCTTTTGATGACTGTACCTTGTTTTCTTTTGGAGTAGTATGTCGTGACCAGTTTGGGCAGTGTTGTTTTGTTGATACAGGGGAGACTAGTGGTCTTACTTTTGGAGCAGCCCCCTGCGTGGGAGTCTGCCGGAAGTACCCCCAGGGTATGATTGCTCTTTTGAAGTCGTCGTACCTTAGGTGTATGTTCTTTGCACATTTGCTACTCTGTATTTTGTATACATCATTATTTCGAGTGATATATATATGTATGTTATGCATGTATGTTTTATTAGAATTTAAGTCTTGTGTCTTAGTTGCACCATGTTTCGAAAAGCTGTAATTACTCTGATGTGCACGAGTTGGTTTTAAAAAAAAATATATCGTATTTTTAAAAGGCACAAGAGTTTCGTTTTTAAAACACATCTCATACAGGTTTATTTTGAGCTCGGTGTGTTGAGCTCGGTAACTCGAGCTCGGTATATTGAGCTCGGTAGCGGTCCGGAAACGGGTCGTTACAAATGTCGACACGGTATGAACATTTGGAGCTGTGCATATTAGAACAAGGATTTAGGATTCAAGTGACCAACTACGGTACTTTACTGTTGAGGTATGACAAAAAATGTTTCCTGTTCATTGACTACTGCATAAATATTACTGCATCAATTACCCACCAAGCATCACAGAAACAATATTATACTAAGTGAATGTAGTTGGTGTTTTTGCTAAGTGAACATTTTGTTTAGGCATTAGTTTCAACAGTGCTGATCCTTTTAATAGAATGAAATATTCATTTCTTACGAACTTATATTATGTCATATGTCTTGCTGAGTTATATTTGTTCACTTGCATATATTTTTCTTTCTTTTAAGGACTGATTTTCAATTTTTAATCATGTGAGTATCGGCATCTATTTTAGTGAGATTAAGCCATTCAATTAACACAATATTTATACGGATAAGTCTTTTGGTGATGAGCCTAGCCAAACTACCTGTTCCATTAATGTTAAACAACTTTTTGTTCAAACTTTCAATTCATTCTTCAATTGCGAACGACTTGCAATTGCATCTTTGAAATTAAATACTTCTTAATTATGTTAGTGTCTTCACAAAATATTGAACTTCTAATGTACTTGACAAATAGAAAAGATATTCCCTCTATATCACATCTATAATACCTGTATTGCACATAAATTAATATGTAAAGAATAACAATCAACGAAAATAAATTAGAAGATTTTACTTGAAACTTTTGTTGTCTTGTACTATTGTGCAGATCAGATTTTGTGTATCACCCTTTACTATTGTGCATATCAGATTTTCAATCTCATTTCAAATATGTAAGCTGATTTGACTTGATTGCTATCACTAATATGCGATTTCAATTGTATTGTAATTTTAAGTCACCAAAACTTTGTGGTTACTCATTTTGCAGATGTGTTCACCAAGTTTGTTCATTACACATGACCATGGATTGGAGAAAGTCATGGTTATCCACAAAGAAGCATCAAACTGTTACATATTAGATCGATATTTTGATATTTTGAAAACTTCTTACTATGCAACTTTCATTACGTCACTTGATTCCTCATTATCTAAACAATGCACATGGTTCATTATCCGACTTAAGAATGTTTTTCTATATTTCATGATTCATGTTTGACCAAGAAAAGATATTGGACATGATCTATGGTTTCTATTGGCTTTATAAGACTTTGAATGACCTAAGAAATTTGTGTTTGCAGTTCATTTGATGGTTTAAATGGGGTGAAAAATATTGAAAATTTGTTATCTTGCATGCATTTTGTGAAATTTAGAAATATGGACATATTAATGTGTGTGTTAGAAAGTTTAATTTTAAACTGTACTTTTCTATGATGCTTTCTTGAAATACTAAAATATAGACATGTTTATATGTATGTTGGGATGTTTCATATTAAATTTGGTAGCATTTGAATCATGTTCGATGGATCAAGTAATTTTTAGGACACTTTCGCTCATCATGCTCTAGATGCCGATTTTTACACATGCATTATGGTCAAAGGAGTTATTTTATATACCTTCTTTTATTCTGACTTTTTCTTTAAAATCTAAATTTTGTTGTTCTTTGATCTTTCATTCGTTAGTTTTTGGTTTCAGATACAATGTTTAACTTTTAGTAAAGATAAGCGACAAAGCGGATGACCTTCTCGAATCCGAATGGCGGGGAGGTGTAATGAGCTTCAAATATTATTTCTATTTAAGCTTCTATTATTTAGCATTTTCTTGTGGGGTGGATCAAGCTCTAATCACGGCTCTTTTACTTGGTCAATTTCTTTGCAGCAGATTTATATTACCTTGATTTTTTGTAAACTTTCATTGTGATAAACTCTGTCATGGAAGGAGATCTACTCTTATTCCAGCTTTAGGAATTAAATTGGAATGAAAGGTTATTTACTCTTCCATGAAATAGATGGAGATAAATTAAGACAACTAATAAATAGAGGTTGTATTTTAAAGTTATATTTTGATCTAAGTCTTCTCGATTACATGAGTGTTAACTTTAACTATCTTTTTCTATTTCCAGGTGTAATGAAGGGGCATAAATTTAAGGGAATGCCATCATCCCACATCATTATTACATAGAAGTCTTGGTTCTACAGACAAAGGGATGCTTCAGAAAGGTAAGATGGAGTCCTTTAGATTAGTATTCTTTCTTAATTGTATCAATGGTTGTTATGCTTTGGTTCTAATCCCTTCTATCAAATCATGAGTAGTTATAATACGAATGAAATTTACCCTGTGCATCGACGATATTTCCACAATGTAGCTCTGGGAATGCAATTAACTAGAAGCCTAGAAGCATATAAATAGTTGCACTTAATTGTTTTTATTGATACTAAGCGGCAACACGGGCCATCTAAGGCATGACTTGGCCAATATTTTCACAATGTATCTCACTTTATATGTATGCATCTTTTTTCTCTTATGCATTATATTTGTTTGCATTTTTCTCTACATATGTTAGTACAGTCTTGATGTACATATGTAGTTTTCACTCAATCACCCCTAGAACTTAATGGGAAAATAGATTCAAAGGTTGTTTGTACTTTTCATACTTTTGCATCTACGCTCAAAATGTGTTCATGTGTACAGTGGAGTCGGCCTACAAAATTGGGGAAACTAAATGTGATTCAAATAATTTTTCATGTACACAAATTGCACATTAATGAATTCTTTGATACGATAATGAATTCTTTCAAATCCGGCTCAATTCTTTGATATTGTACATTAATGAATCTTTTCAAATCCTTGCAGTTATCCATTTATGAATTTTTTCAATTATCCGATAATGCACATTAATGAATCCTTTCTTATTTTGATGCATTTCCTCATTCCCCATTCTCTATTTTTTCCCTGCATGCTTTCTTCTTTGGCATTTCATTTCCATTTCTCTCTTTTCAAACTTTCCCTTTTCTTGAAAAATAAAATTATGAAACAACCTCAAGTGAAATGGTTTCCAACTATGAGATTTTATAACATGTATTGTGTGAGACCATCAAAAGTTGTGCTCTTTCTCAACATATTTTCCCTCTTTCTTTTATTTAAAAATGTTTTGATATCTATCGACTTAAGTATCGGCTTTTGTTTATCTTTTTATAATCCCCATTGCTGATTCTCAGAACTAAGTTAACTTGATGCTAAATATGTGTGAAGGAATTGATTGGTAGCTCCTCTTTTTCAGGGTAGTTCCATATATTACTTATAGTGGATTGGTATTGTGATTGACTGTGAAGGATTTGATGAGTATCTCTTCTCTTTTATTTCTAGATTTTTGCATTTTAGCAAATTTGTCTTTTTATTCGTGAGAAGGAATCTTTGAGTTGGTGTCTCAAGGGTATTCTCTTAGTGCTTAGTATTTTAGTTTACGGAGATCCAATGTTATCTTATTCTCGAAAGATCTTTTATTGCAATGTAAGGAAACACTTGGAGAAGAATCCTTTCTCCTATTCTCAATCTTTCAATAAAATTGTTCTTTTCTTTTAGTTATCTTTGTCAAAATGAAAGGTTACATTTTTGTGGTATTATTTAATTTGCTTCTCTTTCGTTATCATTAAGAATGTAGAGATATACTTCTCTTATGCCATTTCCTCCTAATGTCCAAAGAAATTGTAGTCTTAAGGACACATTTAATATAGATAGATGATTTGTTTTTCTTTTATTTGTAATATAATTCCCTCGCTCTACGTTTTTCGTGGCAGGTTTTTATTACATGACCATTTTATTGTAGACAACAATAAAATACAAAAAGTAGACAATATTTTATTGTTTATGAATTTTTTTACAATTTCTTGTGCCAAGCAGCGCAATCGACCCGTGCGAATGCACGGGTCATATTACTAGTTAATAAAGAAAAAGAAGATTCAATTTCAAGGACGCGTCACACCAATAAAAAAAATATCACCTTCTTCTGTGAAAGTGACCCGTCCAGATCGGTGTTACTCTTTCCCGCTCTTTCATCTCCGCGTATATGACAGTTCTGTGCTTGGAAGTATAAGTTCGCTTCCGTAATAAAAACACAGTTCAGTTCAGAACTTGGAAGCCCAGTGCACCGGAGCAACGGAGCTGTTCGATGCAGTTCAAGGTACACACAAAACAGTTATGTTCGGTTCAACTGAACTATTTTCTGGTTCAGTTCAGTTTGGTTCGGTTTTTTTCTCTGAACTGAACCATGGCTGTACATCCATTACCAGATGCGGATTCTAAGGAAAGTAAATATATTTGTTTCTCAAATTATTTATGAATTCATAAATGAAAAGTTATTATTTTTGAATTCACAAAATATTTGAATTCATGTCATTAAATTGGATCAGTACGTGACATCCGTAAATTGGGATATTGTTTTCTTTTTTTTTGACCAAAATAAATTGGGATATTGTTCTGCATTGTTATCTTTGGGATATTCGTAAGAATAAAGTCAAAAACAATTTTGATATTGATTTTATTATTTGATATTTGTTACGTGACATTTGTTCGGTGAGATGATATTATTATCAAGTACGTGACATTCGTAACAATAAAATCAATTTTTTTATAATTCAAATATTTTATGTTTAAAATTATTTAAAGATAATAAATAATAACAAAAGGTTATTATTATTTATAGTTAAATAATTTTAAATGTTTGGTGTATGGTTATGGCCTTAGTTTATGGTATTATTTATTTTTGATAAATACGACATGCGTGTCGTGATTTATTTAATTTTTAAATACGACCTGCATGTCGTGCCATGGCCATTTTATTTATTTATTTATTTGTACTTTCATTTAAATAAATGTTATTCTTCAAAGAGTTGAAGATGAGATAACGCCAAATGAGAATGCTGGTGGGAGAAGCTTGCGAAGTTTGCTCGCGGGTCAAATGATTGTAATAAAATAGTTTCTTTAATTCTTAGGTGTTAGGAGGCCATAACTGTACCACCACGTCTTGCATGATTTATGTATGTGATGCATGATGCGTATGTGATGTATGTTTAACATGTTTTGAATGTATGAGATACATGTATATATGCTTTATGTGATTGGATGTATGGGATGCATGTTTTATATGAAGTGTATGCATGTATGTTTGTATGTTGTGCATGTTTGAGAGACGCGTTTGTATGTGATACAAAAGCCGGTGAGATCACTTAACAAAATTCCCTCAATTTAAATATTAAGTCATAAATGCCTTCCGATGCGTGACACTCGTCAAGGCCAGGATCGATTAGGTGTGGGTCATGTCAAAGCTGGGCACCTTAGTCTATCTTGGTGAGGCACGATAGGTGAATTATCCAACTGCCAACCATTGGGTTTGATTTAACTTAGTAGATTCAATAGGATTGAAATGACTTAGAGGCAAGGAGTTAGGCATCAATTTATATGCTAAATTGGAATAAGGAGTTATTCACCCAACTGATCCAAGAGTTGCATGGGGATGCAATTGGAAAGGAGTTTCCTACCTAAATAACTTAGTTCTGGGCGATCAGCCAAAATTGACTCGGGACGATGTGAAATATGGATCTTGGTCTTACTAGAAAATCTTCCAATGGGATTTTTTGAGTCAATGCTGAGGGCCCTTGATTTGAGTAAAATAGTGGGAGCGTATTTAATAAAAGTCCTTATTAAATGTATTTTTCATGATACATATATTTTACATATTTCTGTAAATAGAATTACCATGACATCAAACACTATTTTTATTACTGCGATTTGTCCTTAAGAAGGACATGAAATCCAGATTTAATTTTCTAGATTGGTACATCAATTTGAGGAGTGTCCTCAAGCACGAGAAAGAGCTGTATGTTCTCAAGCAGACAATTCCGAAGCAACCTTCTCCTACTAGGATCGAAAAGGATGCTTATGAGAAGCATTAAGTAGATGCCTTGGATGTAGGATACGTCATGCTTACGATCATGCAGGCGTATGACATGATCATTCACCTCATGATACTCTACTAAGAGCATGAAAGTCATGAAAGGTTTGAGGTTTCCTATTCATTTTTCTGCTGCAAGCTGGTAGTGGATAACTCAGTGGCTTCTCATGTGCTTCATACTATTGAGTACAATGAAAACCAAGAAAAGTCAGGATTTCCTTTTTGCCAAGAGATGGCTACTGACTTAATTATGCAAAAGTCGCTAGATGGTTAGAGTCGAAAAGAATAGGCCATGTTGATGGTCATGGAAGGGAAAGGTCTGATGGTTGCTATCAAGGAGTAACACATGGGCAAGAAAAAGTTCATGCCCATTACTTCTACCTTGAAGCTGACATACAAAGGTTGCTGAGGAGGGCACTTGTAGCTTCCAATATGGTTGGACCAGATGTTGGAAGGAGAATTGCCACATGAACTAGAAAGAGTATAAATTGAAGAAAAGAAGATGGACTTCCTCTTCGGGTATTTTGTCATAGAGGACTAGGGGCTTGCATTGGAACTAAATAAGTGTTATTAAGTTCCAACTATTGATAGAAACATCACTTCCATTTCTTGAGTGGACAAGAAAGGATTTTATGTTGTAATAAAAGGACAATTGTTGTTCCATTTATTCAACTGATGTTTTCAATGTTGGAGATCTTGAAAGACACGTACCACGTATCATTGATCTCAAGTTTCCCATCTATGACATAAATGCGAATAAGGTCAAATCAAGTGATCTGATTTTTCCATACCTAGGCATTAATGTTTAGGCCAAATAAGTAAGAAACATAATTCTAAGTTCCATTACGATGGATTCTCGGACTCATTCGATTGTGAATCATTTGAGGTCTATAATTCTTGCTTATTGGAAAAGACGACTAAGCTCCAATCACCAATCGTGGTGAAAGGACTAGTAATCTTTTGGCATGATACATGATATGTATATGGGCCACTAAACAAGTTTGCAAAATGTAGGTTTCCGAACTTCATTTGGTTTACTGTTGACTACAATTACTAATGATCTGTGTATCTTATGAAACACAAATCGGGAATCTTTGAAGAGTTCAAAGAGTCCAAGGATGAAGTGCAGAACCACATTGACAAGAGTATTAAGACCATATGATTGGATCGTGATGGTAAATACTAAAGCCAAGAGTTCGATGACTATCTAAATCGCACCTTGTCAGACATGGTCTGGTCAATGATGAGTCAGTCAAACTTTATGACTCTTTTTGGAGTATGCTTTATATACAACTGTTTCTCGCCCTTAACTATATTCCATCTGAGGCAGTAAAAGGGCTCCATATGAGATATCAAAGGGCTTGAAAGCTAGGTGTGACATTTATGAAGATTTGGCTTATCAAGATTATTTGATAAACTTGAACTCAAAATGAATAAATGTACTTTATGGAGTATCCTTAGGAAACTAAGGGATACTGTTTCTACAATGTCTCCAAGGATAAAGAGTTTGTTGCGGAAACTGGACTTAAAGAAGTTCATCTCCAAGGGAACCAGTGAGAGAAATGTAGAACTTTGCTTGCCTATTATGGACATGAATCGGTTCCACAATTGCTGTGGATGAGCCACCGATTCAAGTTACACAAGATCTATGTAGATCTAACAGGTCACATCACCGACCTGAGAGACATGTACTTCTCCTGACTCAAGGAGGTGATGTGCTGCTCATGGATCAAAATGAGCATGTGACCTACCTAGATGCCATAGTTAGCCCAGATTCTGAGAGGTGGCTTGGAGCCATAGAATCTAAGATGGAGTCCATGTGAACCAACAAGGTTGGACCTTAATGGAGTCACCCCAATGGGTAAAACCCATAGGGTGCTAGTGGCTCTTTAATAGAAGACTGACATGGATGGTATTGTGAATACCTTTAAGGCGTTATTTGTCATGAAAGGTTTCTTGCAAATCCATAGTATAGACTGTGGTGAGACCTTCTCCTAATCACGATGCTTAAATCCATTAAGATTCTACTAGTTGAAGATCTTTTATGGATTTGAGCAAGCTTTCAGAAACTAGAATCTTCATTTTGATGAGACTGTTGGACAGTGGGATTCATGAAGAACGAAAATGAGCTTGTGTATACACAATGGTTAGTGGGAGTATTATTGATTTCTAGTCCTATATGTGGATAACATACTGCTTATCAGAAATGATTTCCCTACAAAGCGTAAAAGCATAGTTGGGAAATGTTTCTTGATGAAGGACTTAGGCGAGATTTCCTAAGTGTTAGGAATCAGGATCTATAGAGATAGATTGCTGAAGTTATTTGGCCTAAGGTCGAAGTACATGTATGCATTGATATGTACTCGACTAGATGTCTTGTATGCTTTGAGCATGATAAACATGTACCAATCTGATCCCAGTGAAGGTCACTGGACCACAGTCAATAATATCTTTGAGTACCTAAGAAAGACTAAGGACATTTTCTTGACAGATGACGGTAAGGAAGAGATCGTTGTATGTTGTTACACTGATGCTACTTCCAAACCAATAAAAGTAATTCTAAGTCGCAGTATGGATTTGTGTTTTGCCTATATGGTGGCACTGTGAGCTAGAAGAGTTCTAGGTCGGGGACAGTGTCTATTTCTCTTACAGAGGTCGAGTATGTAGCCGCCTCTAATGTGATTAGAAAGTTGTTTGGATCAAGAAGTTCGTTTGAACTTGGCGAAGTTCCTAACTATGCGACCTCCATTGATCTCATTATGATGATGATGGAGTAATCGTCTAAGCCAAGGAAACTTGATCTCACCAGTTATCCGAACATCTACATAGGCGCTTCCATCTCATTTGATAGATGATAGAGGAGATGTGAAGATGTGCAGATTGATAACACAAAACAATCCGCTAAATGAGCCTCTTGCTCAATAGTAGCTTGACACTCACACTAGTTTGATGAGTGTTGAACTGATGCTCGATTGGCACTAGTGCTAGTGGGAGATTGTTTGTGTAAGCCCCAGTGGCCAATCTATTTTGTATAGATTATTATTTGTATCATGACTTTAGTCATATATTTAATATATGTAAAGACATCATTTATTATGTTATTAGTGTATAGCATAATAAAGTCCTTAGATTAGATAGTTCGTTCAATAGAACATCAAATATGATTTGATCGTGAGACTCCATTAAACTATAGAATATTATTCTTAAAGTATCCAAAGTCGAAGTATTATTTTTAACCAGGACGACAATAATACATAAAGACTATTATGTGAGCAGACTGATGACCACATCTCACGGGTCATGAATATGCAATATCAAGTCAGCACACATGTATAAATATTAAGAGTAATATTTATACAGGATTGACCCACTATAAGGACGCTTCATAATAGTTACGTAAGTGTCATAGGCGCTCCTCATGACGACCATAGTGAAGTAGTCCTTCGACTTGAAGTCACTACGATTCCTACAAGAGGAGTTGTAGGTTTTAATGCTATTAAACGTCATCCATAACAGGGTGACCGTAAAGGTAGTACTTGGGCCTACAATGAATCATGTTGAAGGGTGTGAGTGATGTAGACAAGATTCGTCCCTCCTTCATAACAGGTTTAGTGTCTCAGGCCTCTTGATAGAGTATGACGTAAAAATATGTGTGGCCACGCCGAGATGGGTCAATATGGGATATTGGACTTAACAAGGATGACACATTTATGTCTCGTGTTCAATCAAGACATATCGACGAAGGGACACGAACTTCACTGAATGTGAACACAAGAAGGGGGGTTGAATTGTGTTGAAAACTTTTCGCAAACTTTAAGTTAAAAACACTTAGAACACATGTTTTTCAAAACAGTTTGTGTATCGGATGCTGGAAATAAACCGGACGCTGGAAAAGCAGTTTGTGAAAACTTGTTTTTAACAGAACAAGATAAAGATAAATAGAAAGCAGTAAAGCAAGAGACACAGAGATTTATACTAGTTCACTACCAAACTGGTAGCTATGTCTAGTCCATTCGTTCCTGAAGGATTTTCCACTATAATCAACTGATTACAAAACCTTAAGAGTGTTCTATTGTCACAACCTTGACAATACTCTCAACTTCTCAAAACGACTCAGTACATTCGAGCCTTTGAGGATACAGCCTTAACTAGGCTAAAACAACTTTTACAAGTAAGTTGAATACAAATAGAAATAACTCTCACAAAGAGGATAAAAGATTAAGCTCAATATAGAAATACTTTCTAAAAGAAAGTGTCGGACGCTGAGTTCAGTTCTTGTAGTCCAGAGACTTGGCACGAAACTTGATTGCTCACAGAAGCAGTGCTTTCAGAGTATTGACTCTTTGTAGTGTATAGCAACAGTGCTTGTTCTTAGTAAATTAAGCAATATTCTCTTGTAGAGTTTCGACAGTTTCTTCAACGGATACCATGGGGCATTTATAGGAGTTCTAAAGGATATTACCGTTACAGTAAAAATGGCTCCTTTCCATTGAGTGAGATAATTTCAAAAAGCTGTCTCTTTCTTCCTTTCCAGAGAATATCTCAGTAGTACACAATACCATTTTCGTACTACCTTGCTTTTCACAAATGCTTGTACGATTTTTGTCTTTAGCTAAAGGTGTCACCTTTGATACCTCGTACAACAATTTGAGCGCATAAGATCAAATTCGAAATCCGTTCCAGAAGCTTCTGAGAGGAAGAGCAACTACGTGACCATCACGTGATTTAAAATGAAGTTCAGACGCTCGCTCAGAACAAGAAGGTCGGACGCTCCTAGCAAATGTATAAACCTTGTGTCACATAAAAGATAATTCCAGACGCTCACGAAGACAGTATACTAGGATGAGCCGGATGCTGACACATGGAGTGTATCCTTCTCTTGTGAACTTCTTCCTTCTTACTTAAGTGGCTTAGAAGTATATGTAATATTAGTATCTGCACACTTCAAGAATTGTTAGAACATAAATTGTTCTTTTGTGAATACTTTGTTATCATCAAAATTAATGAGGGTCTAAACTTCTCAATCGTTTAGGTTCCAACAATCTCCCCCTTTTTGATGATGACAAATATCCAAGGTTGATGAACAATTTTAAGTTTCAAATAAGAGTTTTAAGGGTCTCCCCCTGAGTTCAACAACTTAGATAAGTATAGCAATAAAAGACGCTGAGATCGGATGCTGAAATGATGTTATGGATGATTGATTAGCATGTATATCTATCTATCTATCCTTAGCGTTCATCAAGCCTTTCTTAGCATGTGTATCTATCCATCTATCCTTAGCGTGTTTATCTTAGCGTTCATCAAGCCTTTCTTTTACTCCCCCTTTTGTCATCAGACAAAAAGAGTGTAAAAACACATCATAGTCAAAAAAACAAAATAGAAGAAAAATTTGAGTAATAAAGTCACAATATAATTGTACAAAAAATTAAGAAATATCACTCAGTACCAAAAAAAATAAATAAAAAATTAAAACAAAACAAAGTTTAAGGGTTTTGAGGTAGCAGGTTGATTCGTTCCATGATGAGTTTCAGCTGCATTTCAAGCTCAGGAACTTTCAAACAGGTTGCCTTCATGGTTTCAAATTCCTCCTTAGGAATTGTAACCATTTCCACTGAAGATGTGGAGGGAGCAGATTCAGCTTCTGGCACACTAGCAACACCTGCAGCTTCTGAATTCATCTTCTTATGGATTTCAAGAACAGTTTGAGACAATTCAGATTTTATCTTATTCATATCCTTTGCCCATTGGAAATAATTATCTCCTGGTGGAAACCATTTGATAATAGTTCCAAGTTTTCTTCTTTCAGACTCATATAGGGCTTCATTTCTTTGCTCAACAAGATCAGGAAACAGCAGATAATTGAAGATCATTTCTCTGTGTTGAAGAATGTCTCTGGCATACCCATCAAATTGTTCAGCAGCGGCTTCTCCAAACACATTGCCTAAGAAGACACTTAGGGCATCAAAGGAAAAGTTGAGGCCTTCATTTTCAGCAATAAATAGTCTTCTCAAAATTTCTCTGTCATCTTTGTCAATGGTCAGGGGCTCAAAACAAGGCATAATGGCTTTGTCTTTCCAAGACGCAGACCATTGCATCTAGCCAAATCCAATGTAAAAGTGTTTCCAGACAAGATCCCATGGAGCATATACCTTCACCAAGTTGAGCGGTCTAATCACAGAACACATGAACATATCATCAAAATGAGCAGTTCCATGATTGGATTCAGGTACCTTCTCGATGATGCCAACAGTAGGGATTGTTGCCTTCTCTGTATTACAGCAGTTGGAGGATCCAGTTCTCCATTGATCTTTCTTCAGAGCACTCAGATAATACCTTCTGGCATGATCTTCAAAAATTTTCTTTACCGGAAGCTGGGTGAACTCCTTGACCTTGTAGTCTGTGGGAGCTTTCTCATATTCCTTAGGGCCTATCTTACTGAATGACATTTTTCCAGGTGCAGCTTCCTTTCTTTTTCCAGGAATAGACCAAGGTAACCACCTTTGCCTATCTGGAACAATCTTTATAGAGACAGATGATGGGTCTCTATATTCTCCAATGACTTCAAGCCTTTTCTGCTCATAGCAATGAGCCATCATACAGGCTTCAGCTTCTGTGATCCATCTACCACATTCCTCTAATGTAAGAGGTTCATTCTAGGGCAGGAACCTTGGTACATCAACAGAAAAAGGAATAGCCCTGCTGTTTGGTTTGGGTCTCAGCCTTCCTTTAAAGGACATCTCAACATTGTCTCTGCCATCCTTGAAGACAGCATTCATTGGAGGGGGTATCTCCAGTCTTGAAACTCCAGAGGTGAAGATCTTCAAGTGCCATAAAGACGGGTGATTGTAGATAGAGTTATATGACTCATATCTAACAAATTTTGGTCTAATGTCAAGAGGGACAGGTTTCTTTGGAATTAGGGCAGTAGTTTTTGGTGTCACTACTGTGATATTGTACTTAGGAGTAATGTAGGGTTTGAAAGGATTAAATGGAGGGACTTTGAAAAGGAGGTTAAAAGGATGAGAATGAAGGTTGGAAATGTATGGAGGGAGGGAGGGAGATGTGGAGGTGTGAGGTGAGGAGATGGTGAGTGTATTGGTCTGTGTTTGGGTAGGTTGTTTGAGGGCTATGGAAGTGGTTGTGTTTCTGGCTTTCTGTGCACGGGTTTGAATGGTTGATGGTTGTGCAAATGTATATAGGTGGAGCAGAATGGTATTATCGGTTTCAAAAGCGTCTGAGAATCATCGAGAATTCAAGACCTTTGGTTCAAGCTCAGACTGCCTGACCAATCTCTTCAGCGTCTATCTAGGGGCAGCAGCTGGAGGCAGATGTTGAATTGCCTTCTTTTGTGCACCGGACGCTAAAACTTGTTTCCCGACTACGGCTTGCTTCTTTTCATCGGGACCGACCGATGGGAACACGGTCCTCATCTTGATTCGCCTTTCTTTGGGTGCGTAAGCCACCTTCGCTTCTTGCTTCTTGTCTCCTCTCTTTGGAGAATCATAAGTCCTTTTCACACCGCCATTCTTGAAGCTTCTGGTGGTTTTGTCAGTAGTAGACTTCTTGCTAAGAGAGGGACCAGATTTTATTCCCTATTCCTTTTTCACCTTCTTCATTTGTTCACCAGTGATCAATTTCATTCTGACCAAGCTGTTAACTCCAAAGGTGTTAGGAATCACAACACTTTCAGTGCCAAAATACTTCTCCTTTTCTTGATCTGGCAAAGTAGTCAGCTTGTTTACAACCAGATTCTTGGCCATCATTTTAGTGAGCAGAACACCATAAGGAATACACTTGTAGGTGTTTTTCTTGTCAGCAACTCCTTTTCTCGAATTAACCAGTGCATTAATCAGGTTGTTGTAGATCAATCTTGGTAGGTTTACCTTGTGACCAGCCATGTAGTGCCTCATAATGAACTTCTGTTCATAGTTGACTATGTCACTAGAGCCAGCCTTCAACCAGACGCTCTTGGTGATTATCTTGTGAAGAACTCTGTAATGACTCTTCAAATGCTTTGCAGTAGGAGTTTCACCAGATTCTTTCAACTGTTTATAGTTCTCAAACAAATCCTCATTGACCTTCTCAAGGCCATGAAATGCATCAGCCCAATCTGTGTAGTAAACGATACCTTCACAGGGACAACCAGTGACTTCAGAGATGTTGGTAACGGTAAAAATGAACTTGTAACCTCTCACAGTTCCTTCAAAGATACCACATTGGTGTAAACGACCGTTACCCCAAAATTCCTTGATAGCAGTAACTAGAACCTCAACCTGTTTTCAAAAGAAGTAGTGTTCCCAACCCATTGCCTTGAAACCACTGTAGAAATCGAAGCCATAGAGTTTGAAGTTCTCTAAATCAACTCGATTTTCCAACAAAACCTTTCTTTTAGCCATGGTGTCGTAAATAGCAGTATACTCGGAGGTTGTTACACCAGACATGATTGCAGTTGAGAGATAGAGAAATGGAGGTTTAGGGTTTCAGGACAGTCACGAAGAGAAGAGAAGGAAAACTGCTTTTTGATCGAAACAGAGAGAGTGATTGTGGAGCGAAAAAGAAGGAGTAGTAGGAAGGTTTTGTAATTGGTACTGTTACCTTTCAAAAACCTCTTCATTATCCGAGTATTAAAAATAAATTTTAAAAAGAAATTAAAATAAAGATACATTTTTTCATTAAATGCAGTTGCCAAAATAAAGTAAAAGATTTTATTGAAAACGTAAATAATCATGACTCAGATTAGGTGTGATGAGACGCTTAAGTTCCACACGAGCTTACCACGTGTGTGTTTCGGATGCTCATAGCTGATTCATCGGATGCTGAGTTATGATGCAGTTGGCATATAAAAATGCTTATTCGTGTGATGATAATGTCATACCAGATGCTCAAATGATATCTATCATAAGACGCTGAGATTAATCATTCTTTTATAAGATGGAAATTTAAATTTCTTCTTATAAAATTGAATCTATCTTCAGCAAGGGGTTTTGTAAGAATATCATCCCACTGGCGATCAGTGTCTACAAATTTGATTTCAAGTGTCCCCTTCTGAACATAGTCTCTTATAAAATGATGTTTAATCTCAATGTGCTTTGCTCTAGAATGCAATATAGGATTTTTAGTAAGACATATGGCAGATGTATTATCACAGAAGATAGGAATGTTACTCTCTTTTATCAAGTAGTCTTCAAGTTGATACTTCATCCACAGAAGTTGAGAACTGCAACTTGTCACGAGATGTATTCAAACCTTTGTTGAGAGTGCAATAGTGCTTTGTCTTTTGCTTAACCAAGACACAAGATTAGCTCCAAGGAACTGGCAGCCTCCACTTGTGCTCTTTCTTTCAATTCGGTCTCCAAAGAAAGTCGGCATCACGAAACCTACTAATTTGTAATCTTTTGATTTCTTATAAAGCAAACCAAGATTAGTAGTTCCTTGCAAATATCTCAATATTCTTTTAACAAAGACTCAGGTGTGATTCTCTAGGATCCGATTGAAATCTAGCACACAAAGTGCAGACGAACATAATGTCAGTCTTGAAGCCGTAAGATAAAGTAGAGATCCAATCATACCTCAGTACATTTTCTCGATCTACCTTCTTACCAATTTCATCTTTACTAAGAGTGTAGGTAGGATGCATAGGTGTACACATAGGCTTGCAATCCAAAGATCTTGAATTTCTTCAATAATTCTTTGATATATTTGCTTTGATGTATATAGATACCATCACTGCATTGCTTGATTTGTATTCCAAGGAAAAACTTTAGTTCTCCCATCATGCTCATCTCAAATTCAGCCTGCATAAGCTTAGAAAATTCTCTGCAAAGACTTTCATTAGTGGCTCCAAAAATGATATCATCAACATAGATTTGAACAAGTATGAAATGCTTGTTAGAAGATTTTCTGAAAAGAGTAGTGTCAACTAGACCTCTTGTAAATCCATTTTCCATTAAAAAGGAACTTAGTCTATCATACCATGCTCTGGGAGCTTGCTTAAGACCATATAGAGCCTTTTTAAGTTTAAAAACATGTTCTGAAAATTCAATATCTTCAAAACCAGGAGGTTGTTTAACATAAACTTCCTCAGTTATAAAACCATTTAGAAAAGCACTTTTCACATCCATTTGATATAGAGTTATCTCATGATGTGCTGCAAATGAAAGTAAAATGCGAATAGCTTCTAGTCTTGCAACAGGTGCAAAAGTTTCAGTGAAATCAATACCTTCTTCTTGTGAGTAACCTTGCGCAACTAACCTTGCTTTATTCCTCACAACTTTACCATCTTCATCAAGCTTATTTCTAAATACTCATTTAGTACCAATAGCTTGCTTATCTTCTAGTAGAGTGACTAGCTTCCATACATCATTTCTTTGGAACTGATTTAGCTCATCTTGCATTGCTAGAATCCACCCTTCATCTTCCAATGCTTGATCAATCGTCTTAGGTTCCATTTCAGAGAGAAGTGCAAAATCAACATGCTCCTTGAAAAAGGATCTGGTTCGTACTTTATCACCAGGTTCTCCTATGATTTGATCTTTTGGATGATTGGTTTTGTACTTCCAGCTTTTTCTTGCTTCAGCTTCTGCTTGAGTAGAATTCTTCGTCTTGTCACCACCGGATGATGAAGATGCACGTTCACCGTCTGACTTGTCACCGAGGTTTAATTCTGAAAATAAATCATCTAGCTCTGACATAGCTGTGTCAGGCTTCTTATCATCAAACTTGACATGAATGGACTCTTCAACTGTCAAAGTTTCTTTGTTGTATATTCTAAAAGCTTTAGATCTTTTAGAGTATCCCAAAAAGATTCCTTTGTCAGCCTTGGAATCAAACTTACCAAGCTGATCTTTAGTATTCAAAATATAACAAATACAACCAAAAGGATGAAAGTAAGAAATGTTTGGTTTTCTACCTTTCCACAATTCATAAGGAGTCTTATTCAAAATAGGTCTTATAAGAATTCTATTTTGAATATAACAAGTTGTATTTATCGCTTCGCCAAAAATGTTTATAATATCGACTTCATTGATCATGGTCCTGGCCATTTCCTGGAGGGACCTATTTTTCCTTTCTACAACACCATTTTGTTGAGGTGTTCTAGGAGAGGAGAAATTGTGGGAGATGCCATTTTCTTCACAAAATTTTTGAAAGTTTTCATTTTCAAATTCTCCCCCATGATCACTTCTAGTAGAAGAAATACATATGCCTTTTTTATTTTGAACTGATTTGCAGAATACAGTAATTACCTTAAAAGACTCATCCTTGTGGGCAAGGAATTTAACCCATGTCCATCTAGTAAAATCATCAACAATGACTAATCCTTATTTCTTTCCAGTTAAAGAGGCTGTCCTCGTGGGACCAAAAAGATCAAGATGTAAGAGTTCAAGTGGTCTAGAGGTTGAAACAACATTTTTTAAATGAAAGGAAGTTTTAACTTGTTTTCCACTTTGACAAGCTTCACACAGGGCATCAGATTGGAACTTAAGATTTGGTAAGCCTCTAACAAGATTGTGCTTGTTTAATTTTGAGATTAACCTCAAATTGGCATGACCCAATCTTTTGTGCCAAATCCATTGCTCATCTTCAACAGACATAAGACACTTGACATCTTGTTTTGCAAGTTCAGAAAGATCAACTTTATAAATGTTTTGTTTCCTCTTTGCTGTAAAGAATATAGATCCATCATTTTTGCTTTTTACTAAACATCCATTTTCTCAGAAGACAACATTATAACCATTGTCACATAATTGACTTATGCTCAATAGATTATGTTTCAGTCCTTCAACATATAAAACATTATCAATAGAAGGAAGAGAGCCTTTACCTATGCGACCAATTCCAACTATTTTACCTTTCTGGTTTCCTCCGAAACCAACGAATCCAGCTTCTCTAGGTCTTAGTTCTTGGAACATATGCTTTTCTCCCGTCATGTGAAGCGAGCATCCACTGTCTAAGTACCAAGATAGGTGTGTTGACTTTGTTGCTAAGCAAGTCTGCAACATAGACTATTTTATCTTTAGGTACCCATATCTTTTTGGGTCCTTTCTTGTTAGTTCTTGAAGGATACTTGTCATTCTTAGTTGTAAACACAGTACACACATTTTTCAAATGACCAGATTTATTACAGTAAGTACAATGCAAGCATTCACTATGATCATTGGTGTCATCAGATGTTGAATCATTTTCTAAAGGAAGTTTATCTAATATATAACCAAGACCATGAGTTGTCGTTTTATTGACACCCCAAATCATAGAAGATTGCTTGCTTTGAGTTACACTCTCTGCAAGAAACTTTTGAAATGCATGTTCATAGTCATTTGATTTGCAGTTAGGATTGCCTGTAACTACAGAGCTTTTAATTTGAGAGCTCTCAGCTTCTGGTTGCTTGTTAGCTTCCAAACGCTGGTTATCCACCAGACGCTGATTTTCAGTTTTCAGCTTTTGGTTCTCTTCATTGAGTATAGAGTTTTCATTGTGTAAAGAATGAAAATCTTGTGATAGTTTTGAAAATTTCTTTTTCAAATTCTTATACTCAATAGAGAGAGTGGCAGAGTCCTTTAACAGATCATCAAATGCAAGTTGAAGTTCAGAATAAGAATCATATATTATTACCTTTTCAACTTCTTCTTTTGAATCAAGATCAGTGTCTGCCATGAGGGCAATGTGAGCTTCTTATTCTTTATCTTCCTCAGAGGAGGATAAGTCAAGATCTTCCCATGTTGCCATGAGACTTTTCTTCTTTTTCTTGAAGGAGCTTCTTGTGGACTTTTCCTTAAGATTAGGACACTCGGACTTGAAATGTCCAGGCTTCTTACATTCATAGCAAATGACTTGGGCTTTGTCCTTGTCTTTGCTTTCCTTCTTGTCCTTTGTATCTTTCTTCTGAAACCTCCTTCTGAAGTTTCTCTTCTTCCACATTCTCTGGATCTTCTTAGATATGAAAGTTAGCTCATCGTCTGATCCATCATAATCTCCTTCTGAAGCTTCATCATCTGATTCTTCTTCTTCAGCCTGAAAAGCTTTAGAAGTACTAGGTTTATGTTGATTAACTTTTAAAGCAACAGACTTACTCTTCTTGGTAGGTTCTTCTTCATTTAGCTCAAGTTCATGAGCTTTCAAAGAACTCATAAGATCTTGGCCAGAAGGACATTTAGTTCTTTTGCTTCTTGAATAGCAGTGACTTTGGGTCTCCACTGCTTAGTCAAACTTCTTAAGATCTTTCTCACATGGTCAGGTGTAGTATAACTTTTTCCAAGAGCCTGCAACCCATGAACAAGTGTTTGGAACCTTCCAAACATAGTTTCAATGTTTTCTCCATCTTCCATTTTGAATAGCTCATGCTGGTGAACCATCATGCTAGCCTTTGTTTCTCTTACTTGGGCAAAACCCTCATAAGACAAAACAAAAGAATCCCAGATTTCTTTGGCAGTATCAAACTTACCACATTTATCATATTCTCTTTCTGTCATAGCACAGATGAGGATAAATCTAGCCTTCTGATTGGTTTGATATCTCTTTTTCTGATCATCAGTCCAGTTTTCCCTAGGTATTGCAACACCAAGGGCATCAGTGGGAGAAATGTATCCACTTTCAACTATATCCCACAAATCAAGATTTTGTGCCTCAAAGAATGCTTTTATCTTATCTTTCCAATAATCAAATTTTTCTCCATTGAATAATGGAGGACGGTTCATATGACCACCTTCAGCAGACATGTTCACAGTAGGATCTTTACTCTTAACACTGTTAAGTGCTCAACCAAGAGGCCGAGCTCTGGTACCAACTGAACGTGAACACAAGAAGGGGGGTTGAATTGTGTTGAAAACTTTTCGCAAACTTTAAGTTAAAAACACTTAGAACACAGGTTTTTCAAAACAGTTTGTGTATCGGACGCTGGAAATAAACCGGACGCTGGAAAAACAGTTTGTGAAAACTTGTTTTTAACAGAACAAGATAAAGATAAATAGAAAGCAGTAAAGCAAGAGACACAGATATTTATACTAGTTCACTACCAAACTGGTAGCTACGTCTAGTCCCTTCGTTCCTGAAGGATTTTCCACTATAATCAACTGATTACAAAACCTTAAGAGTATTATACTGTCACAACCTTGACAATACTCTCAACTTCTCAAAACGACTCAGTACATTCGAGCCTTTGAGGATACAGCCTTAACTAGGCCAAAACAACTTTTACAAGTAAGTTGAATACAAACAGAAATAACTCTCACAGAGAGGATAAAAGATTAAACTCAATATAGAAATACTTTCTAAAAGAAAGTGTCGGACGCTGAGTTCAGTTCTTGTAGTCCAGAGACTTGGCACGAAACTTGATTGCTCATAGAAGCAGTGCTTTCAGAGTATTGACTCTTTATAGTGTATAGCAACAGTGCTTGTTCTCAGTAAATTAAGCAATATTCTCTTGTAGAGTTTCAGCAGTTTCTTCAATGGATACCATGGGGCATTTATAGGAGTTCTTAAGGATATTACCGTTATAGTAAAAATGGCTCCTTTCCATTGAGTGAGATAATTTCAAAAAGCTGTCTCTTTCTTCCTTTCCAGAGAATATCTCAGTAGTACACAATACCGTTTTCGTACTACCTTGCTTTTCACAAATGCTTGTACGATTTTTGTCTTTAGCTAAAGGTGTCACCTTTGATACCTCGTACAACAATTTGAGCGCATAAGATCAAATTCGAAATCCGTTCCAGAAGCTTCTGAGAGGAAGAGCAACTACGTGACCATCACGTGATTTAAAATGAAGTTCAGACGCTCGCTCAGAACAGGAAGGTCGGACGCTCGTAGCAAATGTATAAACCTTGTGTCACATAAAAGATAATTCCAGACGCTCACGAAGACAGTATACTAGGATGAGCCGGATGCTGACACATGGAGTGTATCATTCTCTTGTGAACTTCTTCCTTCTTACTTAAGTGGCTTAGAAGTATATGTAATATTAGTATCTGCACACTTCAAGAATTGTTAGAACATAAATTGTTCTTTTGTGAATACTTTGTTATCATCAAAATTAATGAGGGTCTAAACTTCTCAATCGTTTAGGTTCCAACATTCACAATTAAATAGGGCAGCAACAAGGTTCTTATTGTATCACCGATATTTCTATAGGCTGGGTGACAGTGACGTATTACTAGATTCCAATCACTATCGATGATATTTAATATCATGGTCAGTCTAGTGGGAGCCTATGAGGGTCACACACATAGAGTGATTTATCGGAGCACTTGGTAATTGATTAAATTAAATAGTATTTAATTTATTTCAATAGCTGATTAAATTAAATATGATTTAGTTGAAGTCAACATGTTAATTGAATTAAATAAGATTTAATTTAATTAACACCAAAATTTAACTAAATAAGATTTAATTAAATGTGCAAGGTTATTGGGCTTAGCCCAATAAGGCTTTTGTCCTGACTTATTTAAGGGAAATGAGAGCACTAGCTCATAAGGTCATGTGGACCCTAAAAAATGAGAAAGAGAAGGCTAAGACACCTTGGAGAGGCCAACTAGCATTGGCACCCCGACTCCAGTAGATGCTCGCATGGACTGAGTAGAGGTGCTGCTCCTTTGTGGTACTGGTGATCGTTGCTCACGCTTCAAGAGGTAAACATAACATCTTGTGATTCTCGTAGTTCTAAGCGATCTTGGCAATAGGATTTTCCGCTCTTGAGATTGGTTTTGAAATAATTTTTAAAAGTCTATATCTTGATTCCCTAACAAAACTCTGATATAGGTGAGCCTTTGGAGAGGCCACTGGACCTTATACCGATGCATATAGTGTATATTATGTTGGCTTTATCCCGCTGTGTATTTAAGATTAAAGTTGTACGTGTTTTCTACTGTATTTATTAATGATAAGTTAAACGATTAAGGTTAATTAATTTGAGGTTACCTTAATGGGACAAGGGGTGTCTTACCTTGTACATTTTCCATTATGCATGTACGAAGATCTCCTATTTTGGACTCCACATGGTCCATGAATCATTACTGTCGCTACAATTTTATACAGATCAGGATCAGTTCCTTGATCTAGTATTTCAGCAAATATGATTTTGTCTATATTAGCAGGATTGTGATATCTATATTGAGGTTGTAGGAAAACCAATATGTGTGCATGCGGTAATCCTCTTTTCTAAAACTCAATTGTGTATATCATCGCATCATAATGTCACAACCGCTCAATAATTAATAGTAAGTAAATAATTATGCTATTAGTAATAAGTCATTAAGGATTGAGTTGTGATACATACCTGCATTAATTTTTCCAAAGACATTTCCCTGCTTTATCTCTGCTTCCAGTTGATCAAACTTGACTTTGAAAACTCTGCAGATCAAGTCCAGACTATCTTTAGATTTTAGAGCTTTTTTTGAAGAAGTCTACACAATTACAACCATTTTTTGTTGCAAGTAAATGTTATGAATAAATCAGGATATCCTACCCAAAAACAGATTGCCTTTGCATCTTGATAATTCTAAAACATATAACGTGCACCACCTGTAAAACTTGACAATAAAACAATTATTTTCTATAGCTAGAGGATTATTTTCTCCCCTTAATATTTTTTCTGTAAGACTTTTGTACATCTCAGCCCTAGCTCTTTTTGGTGAGTTCTAACATACTGCAGTCTAGAGGACTCTATCATACTATATGCATCAACTAAAAACTATCAAAACAAACGTTTAGAAAATAATATAGATGACTGCTCTATCATTCTATCTTGTATTCTGAAAGCAAAAAACTCCCTCAGTGGGACATTCTTCCTTTTGTATGGTGATGTGGTTGAATCATCATTTAATGGAATATCACCTGAGTATCCATCCTCTCCTTTAGGAAATAGAAATGGATATTGCAATGATAGATAAGATTTGCTTACAACAGATACACGCTTTAAAGTTCCTGATCCGGTTTCAACAATTAAGTCCTGTTCAGACCTGATGAACCAACGTCACCAATTATTAGAGCATCAACTTCTGATACAGAAGGGACATTGTGTGTCCTTCCCTCACGTCCTCGTCTTTAACTCTGTCGCGAATCGTTTTATACATTTTGACGTATCTGTTAGACTAATCAAGGGAATTCCTTATATCCCTAACTATTGACTCTTGTAATGGAGAGCAATCTCTATCCATCCTACATTAGAAAAAAATAACTTTAACATATTATAACTGATATTACTTTAAACAGCAAGCACGGCAAGGGAAAGTATAAATGCTTTTGGAAGGAAATTTGTTAATAAAAACGTACCCGACAACAGACATTCTATTAGATATTTCATTGTCAGTATCATATATATAGAAGTTGTGCCTGCATGAGGAGAAAGAAAAAAAATAGATTCATTGTTGATGAACACAAATATATATTGAATGCAACTTATATAAAATCACACTGGCCAAAAAAATATATATTGACTCCATCTTCCAAAAATTCTGTTATTTCTGAAGTTAAGGAACTGATCCTCACCAAAAGACAATAACACTTGACCATCTTTGCATTTTTTGTTGGTAGTTTCAGCCATAGTTGTTATGCACTGAATTGTAGTTGCTACATATATGCTACTGCTGGACCCAAATTGACTTTTGCAATGTGAATGACGGAACAATGGAATGTACCCGTGATGAGTTTTGATGAATGTTGTTCTCCTCTTGATTTTGATTATGACATTTTACTTACTAAAAAGAACAACCAACTATTATTCTAGTAACACGATTAATGATATATGATTCTTTTCATAAAAATACAAAATAAAATAACTTTTAATTATTGCTTAATGACATGCGATTTCTTCTCTTAATATGGTGTGTGCATATATATATATATATTTGTTTGTTGATATTTTGATGTTATCTGATTATATATTTCCATATTTAATGGTCTACCTCTAATATATAGACTAAATAAATCATCATTAATATAACACAAATAACGCAAATTTATTTTGATTCTAAGCAATAAATTCGAATTAATTTTATTTATTAAAAAGAACAACCAACCATTATTATAGTAACATGATTAATGATATACAATTCTTTTCATAAAAAGCAAATAAAAATAACTTTTTATTATTGCTTAATGACATGTGATTTCTTCCCTTAATATGCGATATATATATATATATATATATATGGTTTCCTATTTTGATGTTATTTGATTATATGTTACCATATTTAATGGTCAACCTCTAATATGTAGATTAAATAAATCATCATAATTAAAACAAATAACGCATTTTTTTTTATTCTAAGCAATAAATTCGAATTAATTTTACTTATTAAAGAAAATAGCCAACCATTATTATAGTAACATGATTAATGGTATGCGATTTTTTTTATAAAAATGCAAATAAAAATAACTTTTTATTATTGTTTAATGACATACGATTCTTTTCCTTAATATGTGATTTCTATATATATGGTTACCTATTTTGATGTTATCTGATTATATGTTACCACATTTAATGGTCTACCTCTAATATATAGACTAAATCATCATTAATAATACAAATAACGCGAATTTATTTTGATTCTATGCAATAAATTTGAATTAGTTTTACTTATAAAAATAACAGTCAACTATTATTCTAGTAATATGATTAATGATATGCGATTCTTTTCATAAAAATGCACTTGTGTACCGCAAAAAAAACTCATATGTATACTAATTAAGTTTTAGTATAAACATAAACACAATTCGAAATTTTCAAAGATTTAAATGAAATCTATATAATTATAGTAATTCTTAGTACCGTTTATTCAAATAAGTTTTTATTAATTCTTACCATTTTTTTGGTAACATTAATTCTTACCATTTATTGGTAGATAATTGGGTGACTAAGTCAATTTATTTGACCATATCAATTTGACCTATTGAATAAAGGAAACAATTTGAATCTAAATGTTCTATATGCTGAATGCAAATAATGGCTAGTGGAGGATTTTTCTCCTAGTTACGCGTAAAAAATCAAGTATGAGATTGCAACTTATAATTTTGAGATTGAGTTTTTGTCCTAGTTTCGGGTCAAAGACACATTATATTTCCTCCAAAAAATACACACAGTTCATATAATATCAAAACTGCTTATTTATAATTTAAAAAAAAAGGTACGGGGTTGCTTCTTCCAGAAAGTATTTGAGAAAATATCGTTGGATCAAGTTGTGTCTAAACAATCATATAGCTTTATGATTTCTCATTGATTATTTTTTCATATTTCAAATAAATATAATTGATAAACGAAGAATTTTTTCAACTTTTAAATTTGATTACCACGTTATTAAATGATAAGATTCCTCTCTCCTTTATTTTAAAAAGATTTTTTTAATTATTAAATGATAAAATCTCTTTTATTTTACAATAAATCTTTTTAATTTTAAATTAAATCTTTAATATTATTAATTACTAGAATGCTGTTATAAGATATTATTGTAATGATTTTACCAAATTACCGAATGTAATGTTATTATTGATCAATTACATAAAAAAAAAATTTATTGATCAATTATTAGATATGAATAGTTGTTGTTGACTTGTTGCCAATTGGAATAACCTTCGGTTCACCAGCAAAAAAAAAATTGGAATAACTTTGACTATTACCTAAATAAATTTCACAATTAAATTATGATTGTAAAATACATTATCCCCAACAAACCTCTGCCAGATCCCGTCGCACACAGCTCCCTTGACTGCTTGCTGCATGGATGCGCCTCTGCAGTGCTTAGGAGAAACCATCCTTCAACAAGGATTAGCCTTCAATTGGTGGGTAACTAGCTTAGATAATAGATAATTTCCTTCTAAAAACCGTTTCCCGTTTTCAATTTGATTGCTATTGATTCATTCTTTTTTTTTTAAATATATATATCTTGACTTTGCGGTTTCGTTGCAGAAAAAAAAAATCAAATCCTGGAGTTTCTTCCAAGTGCACGGCTCGCAGGTTAGTGAATTATTCTTTTTCATACAGTGATCTAACTTTTTTTTTTATTCTTTTTATTTGTTAATCTAGTGCATTGCTCATTGGCTGAATCCATTGGGGTTTTGAATTTGATCAATTTATTTTCCGTATTATATTAAAATTAAAAGTAAATTTCACTAATTTAGGACCAGATTCTATTATTTTCAAGTCACCAAACTGTATGAAGAAACCAAAAAGCAATAGAATTGTTTCAGCATTTTGAAAATTGAACGGATTAAATCCACTGTCTGTTATAAAAATCTTGTGGTGAATCATGAAAAATGGTTGTGGCTCTGCCGATTCGTGGATGTATGCAGAGAGCATAGATTACAGCTTATTAGGCTGAAACGTGTTTTCATTTCAGAGTTCATATTTTATGAAGTTGTTTTCATTTCAGAGTTCAGATTTTGTGAAGTAAATCGTGTGTAAGATCAAAGGTAACATAAATTATCAACTGGTGAATGGGAGTACCTTCTATTCAAATGTCATCATCAATTTGACCAGACATGTTCATGTTGATGAATCATCAAATGCTGAACATTAAGCTAAGCTGAAATCGAGCTGTCCTTCATTATATCGAAGGGGCCTTCTGTTTTATTTTGATCTTTTGTATTTTATAGGTTGTTTGATGTTGACATTATAACTTGAAATGTCATCAGTTTGACCAGACATTTTTTGTGCTGATGAATCATCAAATGCTGAACATCAAGTTAAGCTGAAAGCAAGCTGCCCTTCCCTCCCTATATCGAATGATCTATGCATATTTTTATTATGATGCGACCTTTTGTTTATTTTGTTCTTTTGTATTTTATAGGTTGTTTGATGTTGATTGACAACTATAGGAGGCTGTAATCAATCTGTAGGATGGACTGCTGGACTCAGCTGCTTTAATCATTGAGGGAAGAACAGGCTTCGAAGAACACCGGATATTCGATCCATCAGCATATTATCAGATCTTCTGGTAGAAAATGGCTGCTGAAGATAATAAGGATCTTATTGAAATCTTGGAAAACCAAAACTCAGTAGACATTGCTAGATATATGAATTTTGTCAGTGCCCCACAAGCTGGTGCTATAGCTACATTTTCAGGCACAACCCGCGACACTTTTGAAGGCAAAACAGTCTTGGAGTTGAGATACGAAGCTTACATTCCAATGGCAATACGTTGCATCAAGTCTGTCTGTTCATCTGCTAGAGAATCCTGGAATCTACATTCCATTGCCGTTGCTCATCGGCTAGGCACAGTACCTGTAGGAGAAACGAGCGTCTTTGTCGCGGTCTCATCTGTCCACAGGGCTGATGCACTTGAGGCGTGTAGATATTTGATAGATGAGATAAAAGCAACAGTTCCTATTTGGAAAAAGGAGGTTTATTCAAATGGAGAGGTCTGGAAGGAGAACACTGAGTTCTTGGAGAGGAGGTCTGAGCTTGGTAAAAAGGATGTAGCCTGCTGTGGGAAAAAGGCAGAAATTAAGGAGCATGAAAAAAAGCGCTGCTGTGGGACTAAGGTTCGGGTTGATAACGAATATAGCTAGGACTAATGTCAACATTGGGGATCAGCTATACAAGAGGGTGATTGCAATAATGTAACATTAGTTTGCCGAATCTCCCCCTCTTCCACCATTCCCTTTTCCTGATCTGTTAACAAGATTGTATTTAAGCTTTGGAGTCAATAAACCTGCCCATATCTTGAAACATAATATTATCAATCTTGTTATTTTTCTTCTCTCATTGCAAGGTGATTCCCAGAATCAGAAAAATATTGAATTTGTGAGAGGAGTGGGGAGGGCAGAGGGGGAGAATGTTGAGGGAGAATATAGAATACATGCAAGATATTTCAGTCTGCAAATTTAGTTTTTTTTTTTTTTTTTTTTTTTTTGGAGCAAAGGCGATGATGAAAGCAAGAATTTAGTATTACATTGTTCCAACTTCCAATGTATGTGATGTAAATCGTAATTTTCTATGGGTCTTGCACTAAAGTAGGAAAAGGAGTTGGAGCATATCGAAAGATATCAGCTGCCAAATTTGTAGATTTGAAAAAGATAGACTACTAATTCACTTGTTGATTTGAAGGTGGAGAAGTGAAAAACAAAATCTGTCTTTTGCCAACTAGCTCCTAATCAACGCCAAAATTCTTCATCAATCGAAACGAACATTATTGATACAAAAAAAGATAAAGACATCTCCATCTTTAGAAAAGGCTTTTAATACGCAAGCTAGAAAGACTCTTAATTATGAAATTGCAAGAATTTTTTTTTGGCTTAAATGCATTTTGGTCTCTTAGTTTTTTCAATTTGGCGATTTTAGCACCAATTTTATTTTTTGCGATTTTGGTCCCTAATTTTCTCAATTTGCCGATTTTGGTCTCTATGTTTTTTAATTGCACTTTTTGTTATCTAAAAATTGTGACTTGTGCACTTTTGATCCCTCCACTTTCTCAAAATCCAATATTTTTGGGACTAAAAGTGCAAAAAATCTATGATTTTGAGGGACCAAAAGTACAATTAAAAAATATGGGGACCAAATCGCCAAATTGAGAAAATTGGGGACCAAAATTGCCAAAAATAAAATAGAGACCAAAATTGTCAAATTGAGAAAATTAGGGACGAAAGACGTAAGTAACCCAATTTTTTTTCCTTTAGTGCTGCCATCTTACTTAGCAGCAAATATTCACTATAGGAAAGCATTTTTCTATGCTGCTTGCATTTTCTTATAGGACTTAATAAAATTAGTATAAATTTTGTTATATGAATCCATCAAATAAATATTTAAAATGAAAACTTCAAAATTTTATAAACAATAAATAAAATTTGAATCAACTAGTCAGTTCCAAAAACTTAAATAAAATAACATTTTTAAATATTAATCAACTATACATACAAAAATAAATTATAAAAATTAAGTAATGTATATGATTGTATAAGTTTAGACAACATAAATTTTTTGAGCCAAAAAAAATTTAGACAACATAAATTTAACATTTTTGCAGTACTCTCTTTAAAAGTCCATTTTTTAAGACTATTTTTTAAAAAATTACTTGTTTTAAAACATAATTACCTTTTAGGATTTTCTTTATATTTATTTCAGCTTTTGGAAATCATAAAAAAAAATCTGATTATAATGAAAATATTTTTTAATACTATTTGAAAAATAATATGATTTTAGTGAGTATATTTGATGAGAGAGAATGTTAAAAAGATAATTGTCAAGATTATAAACAAACATTAGTTAGCTTCTATTTTATATAGGATAGGATCTCAAAAAAATAATTATTAATTATTTTCTATATTTTTTAATATTAAACTTACGGACTGTAAATTTGGTATTTCTATTCGACTTAGATTTTATATTACTTTTATAATTTTTTGTATGCAAAAATATTATTATTTTTAAGTATACAAGGGTTCATGAGTTTTTTCAAATAATTTATGGACATTTATCACCCAAAAAAAAGTACAACATAAGGAATAAGGAATTTACTAAATTTATGGACAGGGCAGCAATTGAGGGGGAAAAAAATAGAAATCCCAATCCTCAATGAACATAGGAAACAATTATTTTATCAAAAAAAAAAAAGAAAAGAAAACAATTACATTGCTAAATAAATAAAAAAAGAAAACAATTATAAAACCTAAACCTAAACCCCATCCTTCTTCGCTGTTCGTGCGGAAACTCTTCCTCCCTTCACACTTTGCATCGCCGTGTTTCCCAATCACTCGCAAATACTTTCTCCGGTTTTCTCCGCATCTCTAAACACCAGGTACGGTTCTCCCTCTCTCCCTCACAACTGCTTCATATCTACTGTTTCGGATGTTTGTCAGATGTTTTTTTTTTGCTGTTCTGTGAGATAAATTTGTTATATTATTAGTAGCATATGTTGGACGAACTCAACGAAGTCGCAAATTAAGGCTACATCAGCCACGTTTGACCGCGATTTTCCGTAATATTAAGTGTCGCTATTGTGATTTAAAACCTTGCCGTATATGCCTCTCACCTCTCCGGGAAGATTTGAGAGCTCCCTAATACTCTCCGACTTCCTCTGTACAAGTTTTCACACCTCTACCGTTTCTCTGGTTCCCCTTATATACCTTCCCCATTCCTAACTATCATTCATTTTAGTCATATTAGCGTATAGCTATTTCTCCTAACTACTGAATTGACTATTAGCAATTATAAGAGTACAAGTGGGTAGTATTATCCCCTATTTCCCATCCCATTCTTCCTAACATACACCCTCTTTATCAATGGTCTTGTATCAAATTTCTTCTTCTTAGCCTCCTTGCTGCATTTCTGAGGTTTTATTTACGCCCCATCGTCCAAAATTTTCTTTGTTGTATGCTATGTAGTCAATAGCACCGCAATCGCGGAGTGGAAACGGCCTCTGCTGCGACACGAAACTTAGCTGTGGCGCATAATTCGGGAGCGGCCTTCACGGCTGCTACAGGGGAGGAGGAAAGAAAAAATAAGGGAGGAGGAAAGAAAACACAAGATGAAAAGGAGTTTCCGGCTACAATCTGCCTTGCAGCACACAGCCCTTGTCTGGCCATGACCAAGGCCACAACCCGCCGACCGAACCATGCCGACAAGTCTCCTCATCACCGCGGCACTGTGCTGCTGTCAAGGGCTTTTAATGAGTCGAATGATGGGAGACACCCCTTTTTCTGCCCACCCCCATTTATTATGAAAAGACTAAAATACCTCTAACCTCACCTCTTCTCCTCCTCTTTTCTTTCTTCGCCCCATCTTCTCCTTCTCCTACTCCTCTTTGCAATAGCGGCTATCCCGCTATCCTAGTTTTGGGGTTGGCTGCTCTGCGATTGACTACATAGGCTGTATGTAGAGTGTCTTTATGATGTATCACACTTGAGTTTCATAGGGCGTCTTTTTGTGGTATACATGGAATTGCATGGAATTTGAAGGGTTTTGTTATGTTGTGTGGCTAGTGTTTTTTAATGGTTCTGACTTTCTGTTTTGGGTATATGGGAATGACATTCAGCATTAATGAAACTTTTTTACTCTTTTTGATATTTGATGCTTAATATGAATTTATTTCTGAACTAAGTCTTGAGTGTATCCAATTTTAAGTGTAGACTTGGTCCAACAGTGGGTTAATTTCAGTTCTAAATAGTTTTAATATTATAAACAATGATCCTCTTTAATGTAATGATTATGTGCTGGAAAGCAAGAATTGAAGCTTATTAGATTTACAAGTATAGAATCTTTATATAGACCAAACTTATTGCTGCTGATGTTTGGTCCTGTGGTGTGAGTGTGTGACTCTTTATGTCATGTTAGTTGGTGCATACCCATTTGAAGATCCCAAAAATTTCAGAAAGACTATTGGTGTGAGCTCTTATTTAACTCAAAGTTCCATTATGATTAATATTAGATAGCAGGAAATTTTAGTAAGTGCACATGACAGCATCCTCATAACTGATTAAAGAAATTTCTTGGGGACCACTCCATCCTTCTTTTACGTTCTAGGTAATTTTTCATCCAATGTTTTCCACAGGTTGCAGCAATTGTTGCCCTTTGTTCCTCAAAAGTAAAGTTATCATTATTCAGAGGTGTTAGAAAATATCTTGTGGATTTGTGCATGCATGAATACAGTTAATGAGTGCTCTAACGAAATAGTGATTTCAGGAGTGCTTACTTGCGTAATGATTGTAACTAATACCTTTATACAACACTTTTAAACAAATGTCCTTTCCATTTGTTACCAATACCTTATAATGGAAGCACTTCTATATGAAAATAGATGTTTAATATGATCAGCATGTATTTTTGGTATTGTTTTATTTCGTGATCATTTTGAATGTTTTATAACTGCATTCTGCACACACACACACACGCAACTTTTGGAGCGGACTGGCCCATAGAATGGGCTTGGCCAACTTATTTAATAGCGAATAAGGTTTTTTTTAAATATTTTTCTATGTGGGGGATTTTTTGGCCATAACCCACGTAGGCCAGGGCTGAGTGGGGTGAGATGGCCTAAATTGACAGCTAAATCGATCCCTAAGTTGTTCTATAAAAAGGAGAGGAGGAAAAACTTAGAAGCTCAATTCACATATAGTCTCAAACATAAAATGTGCAATTCTGCCAATGCACGTCAAGACGCTTGTAAATTTATTGCCTTTTTTTTTTTTGATAATTTGCTGCGAGATTTTGAAAGAACTAATTAATTTTTTTCCTGAAAGTAATCTTTCCCAAACACTGGCTGAATCATTAATGAATTTGGATTGGCAGAATCAACATAGATGTTTTCTTATTGAGTCCATTAGGGAAAGCTAGTCTCAGCACTGCAACATGGTGTTTAAGTTACCATACGTTGTTAGTGTGTCCTGTATTGCTTGTATAATTTTTCTTCTATGTCAATCACATCGTGAATGTGGGTTGCAGAAAGATTTTGCAGCTTCAAAGTTTGTTCTGTCCTACTCTAACTCTAACAGTTGCCTCGATATACAGTTGTTGTTTACCTTTTATCTATCACATGGATCTATCTATATTAGTATCTGTATCCGTATATTTAGTTGCTTATTCCTTTTTTTTTTTTTTTTTTTTTTTTTGACAAAACTTATTCTGTTAGAAACCCCACCAGTAAATCCACACAAATGATAAAACAGTGAAGAAAACACTCAGCAAATAGAAACTGAGTGTGAGATTGTGTGTTGATTGAGCAAAAATGGAATGGAGCAATGCTCCTTACAAGATGGAGATATGCAGGAAACCTATAACCTGCTGAGTAGAGCACAATGCTCTCTCTCAGACTAACCAACCAGAAATTGCGCAATACCAAAGATGATTCTCCCCTATTCTCTTTCCACTCAAATACCCCATCATACTTCTCTCACTCCTGCTACCCAAATCTCTCCTCACCACTCACCACAAGCCACGTGGCCATTCTGTTATTTCCCTTCACTCACTCCCACGCCCTCCTTCTTATTCTCTGCTCCTTCTATAATCATTCCCTTATTCCCATGATCAGCCTTCTCTCCTTCCACCACGTGTCCTTTCTTTCTTTTCCTCCTATAGACACTCACAATTGGAGGCCTAACATATTCCTATTGAGTTGGGATGATTATAATTTTGTAATTGTATGAAGAGACCCAAGCTTTTAGAACTGTTTGCTCTCTGATTTTGTTTGTAGTTTCAAATTTTGCTGTAATTTGTGGCTTTTTTCCCTTAAATCTTTTCTTTCTTTTAATTTTTCAAGCAGTGATGGGAAAGATGTTCAAGAAGAAGAAACAAGTTGATGGACATGGACCTCCAAGAGAACCTACCAACATGCAGGAAGAAGAAATGGACATAAGGAAGATTATGAAAGACGTTGAGAATTTCAGTAATTTCTAAACTTTTTTCATCGAGTTTATTTTCCCTTTAATGCTGTCTTTATGTTATTGAATTTGCTTTCTGTTGTTAATGCACTTAGAATATACGTTCAATGATAAATTTTTTTGTTGAAAAAATACACTGCATTATGATTTTGCATGTGAGATGTTTAAATGAGAAGAAAAGATTTGAATGGGATGCTTGAATGATAAGAAAAGTATTTGTCCCTTTTGTTAATTTAATCTGGGGCTGTTGGAGGTAAATTATTTTTGGTAAACATACTTAATTCACCTGGTTTGATGACCTTTTCACTATGTCCATCAGATATCATAGTGCAGTTGCTTCTTATAATGGCTGCTAATTACAATATTATTTAGGCCACTCACATATGACATGGAAAGAACGGAAAAAGATCGAAGATAGGAAGGTTGTTTCTCTTGGTGGAAAGGTGAGGTCTATTTGTTGATGCTCTATTTTCTACATCATGTGACATTGCAAATGGTATTACCAGGATGTTTAGGACACAATTTTCATTGCTGTTTCATTTGCCCATATGTAGCCCCCCAAGAATCAGAGATTACCTTTAAGTGTGGCACGACCAATGATGAAGAAGCAAAAGGAGAGAGAACAAAAAATGCTCCAAGAGGTAATTAACTTCTATCATTCCCCTTTTTTTATGGAAATTATTAAATACACCACTAGTTTTGCTAGCATACACCGGAGATCCGGGAATATATTTCCGGAGGGCATAATTTGTCCGGAAATATATTTCTGGATCCCCGGTGTATGCTAGCAAAACTGAGGGGTGTATTTAATAATTCCGTTTCTTTTATTTGTTTGTGTAACTCTTACTTACCTTATTATTCCTATTTTGTACCACTTGTGGCTTTTAGTGTATGATTCTTGGACGATTTGGGGGAAAGCTTGGTGGTAGCAGTAAAAAATCAGGTGGAAAGCACAAGCCTGAGAACAGGGGTCTGAAGTTGAGTGAAGGTCGTTTTAGAAATGGCATACTCGATGTGAAGCATTTGTTAAATTCAGCACCCTCAAGAGATCATGGCACTGGAACCAGTAAGTTCAATACAGGGAAAAGAAATGGAGGTAACATGAAACATGGTAAAAAGGGTGCCGGTAAGAAGCACCATTGAGTGCATCCTTGTGGATAGTGTTTTAAGAAAATTGAGATGAGTCATTTGTCAATGTGTATGACCTTTATTAATCTAGCATGAACCAACTATCATCCTTAATATAATCGTTTTTATGTGTAGCTGTGCATCGGATGAGTCACTAATGATGAGTTTTCAATCGTAAGCTTGCCAATAGAAGAGTTTTTGGTTAGGACAGTGGAAATATATTCTGTATATATTAGTATTTCCAAAATACCCCCTTTCTTGTGCTGCCTGTTTGTTAATTCAATATTGAGTTATGAATTAACAATATTGTGATGGATTAACAATCTCCGAAGTTTCAATCTTTCCACAAGGCATTGCCACTAGCCTCTTCGGCTTTGCTCCAAAGGTCTTTGAGTTGAGGGATTTTGTCCCCGATTAGGGCGAGAGAGGCGACAATCGCTGCTTGTTTTACCACCAGCGACTGGTAGTTACCTCCATCAACAAAACTCGAGGAACCCAAAGTGGAGCGAATCCAACAGCGTTGAGACATTGGTACCATATATTTTCCAGTGAAAATGCAACTTGTTTGGTTGTCGAGAAAAAGAATGAAAAACAGAAACAAGACCAGAAAAGAAAAATTACAAAATAATGCTTGGTAATTTTTGAGGCACTCACGAACTTTTCCTCTTTTTTTTTTTTTTTTTTGCTGAATTGACACCGTTTAAGTCACAGTCTTAGTCGTGTGGATGTCGAGGACCGTGAGCTTTTACATATGAGAGGAAACATCGGTCGCTATTAGAGTTTTGAGCTATTTTCAAATATCAGTCTATTGTAGACCACATGGTACACTGTCTCGCCCTAGCTATTGCCCCAAATAATTGCAATATTCAAACAAATTTGGTCAATCAGTTCACTTGACATCTGAAAGCAAACAAAGATCCTACGTGGATGCGATGTTGACATGATTCTTGACATACTTGATGACACTGTTGTTTATGTGATTATGTGAAAAAATGAGAAGAAAAAAAAAAGCTTAACATAGATATTGAACCTATGACATATGGGTATGTAAAAAACTTAGCTCCACACTGAGTCGAATGACTTCTTAAGTCAAATTGTAATTTTAATGTATGTTTAAATGATTTATTTATTATATATAACATTTTTAAATTACAATTGGGATTCAATAAAATTCAAAATTGCGTCAGTTGAGGTTCAAACACAAAACCAATAAGTTAATTATTATAATAAATTCACTATTATTAAATAACACAAACAATATATAAATATATAGGTTTTAATATTTTATATAAATCTATTATTTTATATATGATTAATAAGATTAATTATTTATTATATGTGAAATGTATTTCAAATAATATATTAAATATGTTTAACAAAATATTGAAGTATTTAAAATATATCTAAAATTATTATTTTTATATAATACAGTAATTTGAATAATAATTTCATAATATTTTAAATATATATATACACACACACACACACCCCCACACACCCACCCCCCTTAAGGTGTAACTTGCTAACTTACACTAACTAAAACATGGGATTTGCTAACTTACACCCCCCTGAACGTGAACACAAGAAGGAGGGTTGAATTGTGTTAAAAACTTTTCACAAACTTCAAGTTAAAAACACTTTAGAACACTAGATTTTGAATCTGTTTGAAATCGGATGTTGGAGTAAGGCCAGACGCCGGAAATAAAGTTTATGAAAACTTGTTTTTATGCGCAAGATAAACGTAAGTATAAAACAGTAAAGCAAGAGACACAAAGATTTATATTAGTTCACCACCAACCTGGTAGCTACGTCTAGTCCCTTCGTTCCTGAAGGATTTTACACTATAATCAACTGATTACAAATTTCCTCAAGAGTATTCTACTGTCACAAACTTGACAATACTCTTAACTTCTCAAAACGACTCAGTACGTTCGAGCCTTTGAGGAACAAAGCCTTAACTAGGCAATACAACTTTCACAAAGATAGCTTTGAATACAATCAAAATAACTCTCATAGAGAGGATGAAAAGATTAAGCTAAAAAACAAATAGCTTTCTAAAACGAAAGTATCGTATTTGAGGTTCGATTTTGTTGTCCGTAAACTTCGGCCGAAACTTGATTGCTCGCTTGAGTAATAGCTCTTTCAGAATGTAGTTTCTAGCAGTTTTTGGCAACCTTCTTCAATGAATACCTTAGGGTATTTATAGGAGTCTCTGAGGGGTATTACCGTTGCAGTAAATTTCAGCTCCATATCATTGAGTGAGGTAATTTGAAAAGCTGTCATTTTCTTCCTTTCCAGAGAATATCAGAATAGTACATATTACCGTTTTTGTACTATTTGCTTTTCACAATTGCCTTGTATGAATTTTGTCTTATACCAAAGGTGTCACCTTTGATACCTCGTACATCAAAATGAGCGCACAAAATCAAATTCGAATTCCGTTCCAAATAGCTGAGGTAGAAGAGCACAAACGTGAGCATCACGTGATTCATTAAAGACCATATGCTCGCTCAGAACAGGAGACGGACGCTCGCAGCAATTGAGTAATCTACATGTCAAAGAATAACACTACCGGACGCTCGCTATACACAAGACGCTGGAGTGAATCGGATGCTGACACACATGGAATGTATTCAATACTTGTGAGTTTCTTCTTCTTGTTTGAGTGAGATAAAGCATAAGATATTTTAATACCTGCACACTCAAAGACTTATTAGAAGATACTTTGTTATCATCAAAATTAGTGAGGGTATAAACTTCTCAATCGTTTAGGTTCCAACAATCTCCCACTTTTTGATGATGACAAATATCCAAGGTTGATAAACAATTTAATTTCGAAAAATAATTTCAAGGGCTCCCCCTGAGTTCAACAACTCAGATAAAATTAAATAATTCAGGTATTAGAGTGATTTTTAATAATCATATCATTTATTGTGATCGCAAAAATACATAATAACATCAGAGCATATATTCAATTAGACGTGGGGATCGGATGCTGAAATAATTATACCAATGATGAGTATACTCAGCAAACAGATGCTGAAATTCATTGTACCAATATAATAAACCAATAGATATTAATGATTATCAGAGCAGTAAATCTTATAAAGTATCAAAGCAATTTAGAACTGCGTTATGTATGATTTATGCATGAAATGTATGATACTTCAACGTGTCCATCGGACTATCAACGTGTTCATCAGACCTTTTTTTTACTCCCCCTTTTGTCATCAGACAAAAAGAGTGTAAATCACATCATAGTCAAAATAGTAAGATATAATACTAGAAAAATTTGAAGACGAAAGATCAGACCATAGAAATATAATAGTACCAAGTAAGCAGAATAATTGTTTCAAAATGATACTAAGTGTAAAATATACTTATACAAAAAAAAAAAAGATTTTATCACACAGTACCAAATAAAAAAAAATAAAAACAAAGTGTTTAAGGATTTGGTGGAGGAGGAGGAGGAAGTAGTTGATTGAATCATTCCAACAGAAGATTTACAGTGCTTTCCAACTGGTACACCTTCTGATTTGTAGCCATGATAGCTTCAAATTCAGCTTTAGCCAAGATGACAACATCATCATCTGCAACAGGAGGAGCAGAAGAAGGTTAAGCTTCTGGAACAGGTTCAACACTTTCTGGTTTCAGCTTCTAATGCTCTGCTAGCACCCAGTTGGACAACTTCAATCTTATCTCTTTCTTTTCCTTTGCCTTCTGGAGGAAGTTATCATTTGGTAAGAACCACTTGATAAAACTTCCCAGCTTTTGTTTGTCAACTTCTATAGCCACTTACCATTTCTGCACATTCTCTTCAGGATACAACAGACTCATGAAGATAATTTCCCTGTGCTTGATCAGATCTTCAACAAAAGCATCAAATTTCATAGCAGCAACTTCTCCAAAAATTCTTCTAACAAAGATTCCCATTGCTTCAAAAATGAAGTTGAGTCCTTCATTTTTAGCAAGATACAATCTTCACAGATTCTCCATATCATCATCTTCAATATCCAGAGGCACAAAATGAGGCAAAATGGCTTTGTCTTTCCAAGATGCAGTCATTTGACTCCAAGTGAAACCAATAACAAAATGTTTACAAACAGCAGCCCATTGGTCATAAAACTTCATAGCATTCAAAGGCCTGATCACATAACACATAAATATATCATCGAAATACAGTGTTCTAAGATTAGTGTCAGGTACCCTGGTGATAGAGCTGACTGTAGGAATCTTTGATTTTTCTGTATCACAGCAGCCAGAGGAGCCAGTTCTCCATTCATCTATCTTTAGAGAATTCATGTAGAATCTCCTAGCATGGTCTTCACACAACTCCTTAAGCTCAGAGAATCCTTTGAGATCATATCTCCGAGGAGCCTTCTCATATTCCTTCAGTCCAACTTTACAGAACGGCATTTTTCCAAGAGTTGGTTCCTTCCTTTTTCCAGGAATAGACCAAGGCAACCACCTTTCCCTATCAGGGACAATCTTGACAGACGCTGAAGCAGGGTTTCTATATTGACAAATAAGCTCAAGCCTTTTCATCTCCAGGCAATGAGTCATAAGGGCCACTTCTTCATCTGTTATTCACCTTCCATATTCCTCAAGAGTAAGAGGTTCATTCTATGGTAGGAACCTGGGAAGATCAACAGAGAAAGGAATAATTCTGCTATTTGATTGAGGTCTCGATCTTCCTTTGAAGGACATATCAACTTTCTCATCTCCTTCTTTGAATACAACTCTTAATGGAGAGGCAACTTCCAGTCTTGTAACCCCAGAGGTGAATGTTTTCAAATGCCATAGAGAAGGGTGATCATAATGAAATGATACACGTCTTCTCTAACAAATCTTGGTCTGTTAATGGCAGATACAAACTTCTTTGCACCAGAAAAGGAGGTAGGTTTGTAAGTGAAGGTAAGTAGGAGAGGTGAAGTCTTCTTGACAGTGTAGTTTTTGGGCTTGTTTGGATGGATTTTGAAGAGAAGGTTGAAAGGGTGAGAGTGAAGTGATGAAATGTATATGGAGAGGGATGTGTATGAGGAGGTATAGGTTTGTGATGAGGAAAAAATGATTGTTCTAGGTCTTGTGGTTAATTTGGTTAATTGGGGAGTTTCTGTAGGTATTAGGGCAATGGTTTGTTGTTTGGTTTATGGTTGTGGTTTTGTTTGTGGTTGTGCAACAGACAATGGTGGTGCAGGAATAGTATCTTCAGACTCAAAGGTAGTTACAGAATCATCAACTATAAAATCAAGTACCTTTGGGTTAAGCTCAGAATGCTTAACAAGTCTTCTTCTTTTGCCTTGAGTGGCAATATCAGGAGGAGGAGGAGGAGCTTGCTTCTTAAGACCAGACGCTGAAACAGGTTTTTCAGCTTCTGTCTTCTTCTTCTTCTTCTTCTTCTCCATTATTTTCTTGATAGGGACCAGATCCTCATCATCTTCTGCTTCAATATTCTCTTGAGGGGCAGGAGGCACCTTCTGCTTCTTGTCTTCCTAGCTGGAGACTCAACAATTCTCTTCACACCAGATGCTGAACTTCTGGTGGGTTTCTTCACAATTTCACCAATAGAAGCACCTGCTTCTTCTTGTTGTTCCTGTTTCACTTTCTTGATTATATCAGCGTTGATCAATTTCATTCTTACCAAGCTATATATGCCAAAGATATCAGGGCGAACAATAGCACCAACTCCAAAGTATTTTTCCCTTTCTTCTTTGTTTGTCAAGGCAGCAAGCCTTCTCGGAATACCATCCTTGATCATCATAGTAGTAAGAAGAACTTTATAAGGAATAACCTTGATAATGTTCTTTTTGTCAGCAGAACCCTTCCTTAAACCAATAAGAGCATTGACAATATTGTTGAAGATCAACCTAGGCAAGTTGATTTTGTGACCAGCCATATAATTTCTCATAATGAACTTCTGCTCGTAGTTCACTATGTCACTTGACCCAGTCTTCAGAATGACGCTCTTAGCAATAACTTTGTGTAGAACTCTGTAATGACTTTTCAAATTCTTGGCAGTAAGAGTTACATCGTCTTTCTTCAACTAGCGAAAGTTCTCGAACAGAGCTTCGTTGACGTTCTCCATTCCTCTGAAAGCATCTTCCCAGCTAACATAGTAACTAATGCCTTCACAGGGGCACTTAATCGTTTTAGCAATGGTGTTTATAGTGAACACCAACTTGAAGCCTCTGACATGACCTTCAACTATTCCACCCGAAAGCATATGAACATTTCCCCAAAATTCCTTGATAGCATAAGCCATAACTTCAACTGGTTCCCAAAAGAAGAAGTTTTTCCAACCCAGATTGTTCAAACCTTCATCGAAGTTAAAACCATAGAGCTTGAACTTTTCCAAATCAATTATGTTCTCATTCAGGACCTTTGCTTCTTTCTCGGTATCGTAGATAGCAATGAAGTCATCGACTTTAACATCAGTCATGGTAGCAGTTGGAAAGTGATTTGATGGAGGTTTAGGATTTTAGAGAAATTTATACACAGAGAGAGAGAGAGAAAACAGTTTTCGCAGACAAAAACAGAGTGTGGAGCAAAAGCGAAGGAGTAATGGGAAAGTTTTGATAAATGGTACAGTTACTTTCTGAAAAACTCTTCACATTTCCTCTGAATAAAGATAATTCAAAAAGAAAATAAAATAAAGATTCCCCTTTTTCATTAAATGCAGTTGCCAAAATGAAGATAAAATCAAGAAAAAGATTTTATTGAAAACCTAAATAATCATGACTCAGATTAGGTGTGATGAGACGCTTAAGTCCCACACGCGCGTGACACGTGTGTGCTCGGACTCACGCAAACGAATTCACCTGACGTTGAGTTATGCATTATGAATGACATATCTTGTGTGTACACGTGTGAATGCTTATGTCATACCAGATGCTGAATGATGCATATCATAAGACGCTGAGATTAATCATTCTTCTATAAGATGAACATTTAAATTTCTTCTTATAAAATTGAATTTATATTCAGTAAGGGTTTTGTAAAAATATCAGCCCACTGATGATCAGTGTCTACAAATTTTATTTCAAGAACACCCTTTTGAACATAGTCTCTTATGAAGTGATGCTTAATCTCAATGTGCTTTGCTTTAGAATGCAATATTGGATCTTAGTAAGACAAATTGCAGATGTATTATCACAAAAGATAGGAATGTTACTCTCTTTTATCAAGTAGTTTTCAAGTTGATATTTCATCCACAGAAGTTGAGAACTGCAACTTGCTGCTGAGATGTATTCAGCTTCTGCTGTTGAGAGTGCAATAGTGCTTTGTCTTTTGCTTGACCAAGACACAAGATTTGCTCCAAGGAATTGGCAGCCTCCACTTGTGCTTTTTCTTTTAATTCGGTCTCCAGCAAAGTCAGCATCACAGAAACCTACTAACTTGTAATCTTTTGATTTCTTATAAAGCAAACCAAGATTAGTAGATCCTTGCAAATATCTAAATATTCTTTTAACAGCACTCAAGTGTGATTCTCTAGAATCAGATTGAAATCTAGCACATAGGAAGACGCTGAACATAATATGAGGTCTTGAAGCAGTAAGATAAAGTAGAGATCCAATCATACCTCTGTACATTTTCTGATCTACCTTCTTACCAGTTTCATTTTACTAAGAGTACATGTAGGATGCATAGGTATGCTCATTGGCTTGCAATCCACCATCTTGAATTTCTTTAGCAATTCCTTGATGCATTTGCTTTGATGTATATAGATACCATCACTGCATTGCTTGATTTGAATTCCAAGGAAAAACTTTAATTCTCCCATCATGCTCATTTCAAATTCAGCATGCATTAGCTTAGAAAATTCTTTGCAAAGGCTTTCATTAGTAGGTTTGATTATAATATCATCAACATAAATTTGAACAAGTATAAAGTGCTTGTTTGATGATTTTCTAAATAGAGTAGCGTCTACTATACCTCTGGTAAAGCCATTTCCCATTAAAAAGGAACTTAGTCTATCATACCAAGCTCTAGGAGTTTGCTTAAGACCATACAGAGCCTTTTTAAGTTTAAAAACATGTTCTGGAAATTCATTATCTTAAAAACCAGGAGGTTGTTTCACATAGACTTCCTCAGTTATAAAACCATTCAAGAAAGTACTTTTCACATCCATTTGATAAAGAATTATCTCATGGTGTGCAACAAATGAAAGCAAAATACGAATAGCTTCTAACCTTGCAACAGGTGCAAAAGTTTCTGTAAAATCTATACCTTCTTCCTGTGAGTAACCTTGAGTAACTAATCTTGCTTTGTTTCTCTCAACCTTACCATCTTCATCAAGCTTATTTCTAAATACCCATTTTGTACGAAAAGCTTGCTTATCTTCTGGTAGAGTGACTAACTTCCAGACACCATTTCTTTGAAATTGATTCAACTCTTCTTGCATAGCCAGAATCCAACCTTCATCTTCCAAAGCTTGATCAATCGTTTTAGGTTCCATTTCAGAGAGAAGTGCAATATCTGCATGCTCTTTGAAAGAGGATCTTGTTCTAACTCTATCTCCAGGTTCTCCTATGATTTGATCCTTAGGATGATTGGTATTGTATCTCCAACATTTTCTGGCTTCAGCTTCAGCTTGAGTAGAATCCAATGTCTGGTTACCACCGGACGCTGAAGATGCTGGTTCACTGTTTGTTGTACCACCAATATTTAAATCTGAAAATAATTCATCTAGCTCTGACATGACAGTGTCAGGCTTCTTGTCATCAAGCTTGACATGAATGGATTCTTCCACTATCAAAGTTTCTTTATTGTATATTCTAAAAGCTTTAGATCTTTCAGAGTATTCTAAAAAGATACCTTTGTCATCTTTGGAATCAAACTTACCAAGTTGATTCTTAGTATTCAGAACATAATATATGCAACCAAAAGGATGAAAATAAGATATGTTTAGTTTTCTACCTTTCCACAGTTCATATGGAGTCTTCTTCAAAATAGGTCTAATAAGAACTCTATTTTGAATAAAACAAGCTGTGTTTACTGCTTTTGCCCAAAAATGTTTTGCAATATCAGCTTCATTGATCATGGTTCTGGCCATTTCTTGGAGGGACCTATTTTTCCTTTCTACAACACCATTTTGTTGTGGTGTTTTAGGAGAGGAAAAATTGTGGGAGATGCCATTTTCTTCACAAAATTTTTGAAAGCTTTCATTTTCAAATTCTCCCCCATGATCACTTCTAATTGAAGAAATACAAATTCCTTTTTTATTTTGAACTGATATGCAGAAAACAGTAAATACTTTGAATGACTCATCCTTGTGGGCAAGGAATCTAACCCATGTCCACCTAGTAAAATCATCAACAATGGCTAACCCATATTTCTTTCCAGTTAAAAAGCTGTCCTAGTTGGACCAAAAAGATCAAGATGCAAAAGTTCAAGTGGTCTAGAGGTTGAAACAATATTTTTAGAATGAAAAGAAGTTTTAACTTGTTTTTCTCTTTGACATGCCTCACAGAGAGCATCAGATTGGAATTTAAGATTTGGTAAGCCTTTAACAAGACTGTGCTTGTTAGTTTTGAGATTAATCTCAAACTGGCATGACCCAATCTTTTATGCCAAATCCATTGTTCATCTTCAACAGACATGAGACACTTGACATCTTGTTTTGCAAGTTCAGAAAGATCAATTTTATAAATATTTTGTTTCCTCTTTGCTGTAAAGAAAATAGAGTCATCTTTCTTGGTTTTTACTGAACACCCAGTTTCTGTAAAAATGACATCATAAGCATTGTTACATAATTGACTTATGCTCAATAGAATATGCTGTAGTCCTTCAACATAAAGTATATTATCAATAGAAGGAAAAGAGCCTTTACCAATGCGACCAATTTCAACTATTTTACCTTTCTGGTTTCCTCTGAAACCAACAAATCCTTCTTCTCTAGGCCTTAGCTCTTAGAACATATGCTTTTCTCCCGCTATGTTACGCGAGCATCCACTGTCTAAGTACCAAGATAGGTGTGTTGACCTTGTTGCTAAGCATGTCTGCAACATAGACTATTTTATCTTTAGGTACACATATCTTTTTGGGTCCTTTCTTGTTAGTTCTTGAAGGATACTTGTCCTTCTTAGTCTTAAAAGCAGTACATGTACTTTTCAAATGACCAAGTTTGTTGCAGTAAGTACAATGCAAGCATTCACTGTGATCATTGGATTTATCAGAAGCAGGATTTTTATTTTCTAAAGAGGGTTCATCTGATATATAACCAAGACCTTGAGTTGTCGTTTTACTGACACGCCAAATCATTGAAGCTTGCTTGCTTCGAGTTACACTTTCTGCAAGAAACTTTTGAAATGCATATTCATAATCATTTGATTTACACTAAGGATTGCCTTTAGCTTTAGAGCTTTCAGGTTGGGAACTCTCAGCTTCTGGTGGCTGACATGTCACCAGACGCTGACTATCCACCAGATGCTGATTTTCAGTTTTCAGCTTCTGGTTCTCTTCACTGAGCTTTGAGTTTTCATTTTTCAAAACTTGAAATTCTTGTGATAATTTTGAAAATTTCTTTTTCAAAGCTTTATACTCAGTGGAGAGAGTGGCAGAGTCCTTAAGAAGATATCAAATGCAAGTTGAAGTTTAGAATAAGAATCATATATTATTACCTCTTCAACTTCTTCTTCAGAGTCTAAGTCAGTATTTGCCATGAGGGCAAGATTGGCTTCTTCATCATTATCTTCCTCAGAGGATGATGAATCCAGATCTTCCCATGTAGCCATGAGACTCTTCTTCTTTCCCTTGAAGGAACTTCTTGTGGGCTTCTTCTTAAGATTAGGACATTCAGATTTGAAGTGTCCAGGCTTTTTACATTCATAGCAGACAACTTGGCTTTTGTCTTTGCTTTCCTTCTTGTCCTCGACATCTTTCTTGTGAATTTCTTCTTGAAGTTTCTTTTCTTCCGCATCCTTTGGATCTTCCTGGATATGAACGCGAGCTCATCATCCGACCCATCAATGTCTCCTTCTGAAGCTTCATTTTCTGATTTTTCTTGACCAGAAGAATCTTTAAATCTTGGCTTTATGTTTGTTGACTTTCAAAGCAATAGACTTGCTTTTTTTTACAGGTTCTTCCTCATTCAACTCAAGTTCATGAGCTTTTAGAGAACTCATAAGATCTTCAAGTCTTAAGACATTTAAATCTTTTGCTTCTTGAATAGCAGTGACTTTGGGTCTCCATTGCTTGGTCAAACTTCTCAGGATCTTTCTCACATGGTCAGGGTGGTATAACTTTTTCCAAGGGCTTGTAACCCATACACGAGTGTCTGGAACCTTCCAAACATAGACTCAATGTTTTCACCATCTTCCATCTTAAATAATTCATATTGGCGAACTAACATGCTAGCTTTAGTTTCTCCTACTTTGGCAGAGCCCTCATAAGAAAAAACAAGAGAATCCTATATCTCTTTGACAGTATCGAATTTGCCACATTTATCATATTCTTTTTCTGACATAGCACATATAAGAATGAATCTACCTTTTTGATTGATTTGATATCTCTTTTTCTACTCATCATTCCAGTTTTATCTGGCAATAGCAACACCAACAGCATTAGTGGGAATAAGGTAACCACTATCAACAATATCCCACAACTCAAGTTGTTATGTCTCAAAGAAAGCTTTTCTCTTATCTTTCCAATAGTCAAATTTTTCTCCAGTAAATAGAGGAGGGCAGTTCATGTGACCACCTTCTACAGACATGTTCACAGTATATGATCTTTTCTCTTAACACTATTAAGTGTTCAACTAAGAGGCCGAGCTCTAGTACCAACTGAACGTGAACACAAGAAAGGAGGTTGAATTGTGTTGAAAACTTTTCACAAACTTCAAGTTAAAAACACTTTAGAACATTGGATTTTGAATCTGTTTGAAATCGAATGCTGGAGTATGACCAGATGTTGGAAATAAAGTTTATGGAAACTTAATTTTATGCGCAAGATAAACGTAAGTATAAAGCAGTAAAGCAAGAGACACAGAGATTTATACTAGTTCACCACCAACCTGGTAGCTACGTCTAGTCCCTTCATTCCTGAAGGATTTTCCACTATAATCACTGATTACAAATTTCCTTAAGAGTATTCTACTGTCACAAACTTGAAAATACTCTTAACTTCTCAAAACGACTCAGTACGTTTGAGCCTTTGAGGAACAGAGCCTTAACTAGGCAATACAACTTTCACAAAGATAGTTTTGAATACAATCAAAATAACTTTCACAGAGAGGATGAAAAGATTACGCTAAAAAACAAATAGCTTTCTAAAATGAAACTATCAGACGGTGAGGTTCAGTTCTTGTTGTCCAGAAACTTGGCACAAAACTTGATTGCTCACTTGAGTAATAGCTCTTTCAGAATGTAGTTTTTAGCATTTTTTGACAACCTTCTTCAATGAATACCTTAGGGTATTTATAAGAGTCTCTGAGGGGTATTACCGTTGCAGTAAATTTCAGCTTCATATCATTGAGTGAGGTAATTTGAAAAGCTGTCCTTTTCTTCCTTTCCAGAGAATATCGGAATAGTACATATTACCATTTTTGTACTATTTGCTTTTCACAATTGCCTTATACGAATTTTTTCTTATACCAAAGGTGTCACCTTTGATACCTCGTACATCAAATAATGAACGCACAAAATCAAATTCGAATTCTATTCCAAATAGCTGAGGTAGAAGAGCACAAACGTGACCATCACATGATTTATTAAAAGACCGATGCTCGCTCAGAACAGGAGATCGACGCTCGCAGCAATTGAGTAATCCACGTGTCAAAGAATAATACTATTGGACGCTCGCTATACAGAAGATGCTGGAGTGAATCGGATGCTGACACACATGGAATGTATTCAATACTTGTGAGTTTCTTCTTCTTGCTTGAGTGAGATAAAACATAGAGATTTTAAAACCTGCACACTCAAAGACTTATCAGAAGATACTTTGTTATCATCAAAATTAATGAGGGTCTAAACTTCTCAATCGTTTAAGGTCCAACACACCCATTTTTTAGTTAGTATAAGTTAGCAAGCTACACCTTAGGGTGTATTTGATAAGTTTTTATTTATAACTTACTGATTTAAAGTGGATCTCAGAGGTGGCCGGAGTAGGGTCACGAACGGCAGAGCACGGAGGAGACGACGGTTGGGGGGTGTACCTGCACACACTCCGATGCTTAAGTTAGTATCGGAATTAGGTGAGGTAAGAAATTAACAATGCGTACCTTTATTGCTTAGGTCATGGACCTTTTATAGGTGAGGTCATGTTGCTGACGTGTAGATGCTCCCAAATAACCCTAGATCGATTGTCAGCCGTCGGATGCATCCAATGGCCGATGTAGCTTCTAGGGTTGTGTGGTCAGGAGGTCATTTTTAGGTCTAGCGACACAATGCTTGCGTTCTAGGGTTTCGCGTTGTGGCGAGTGGAGTTCCACGATTTATCACCCCGTGGGTGGATCTCCCGGGTTGGGATAGTTGGGCTTATTACGGAATGGGCCTTTAGTCACTCCGGATCAGTTGCTGTGACATCCTTAGAAAATAAAATAGACCAAGAAATACTTAGAAAAGTCCTAAAATGATAAATAGGCAAAAAGGGATCAGAAAAAGACCAAAATACCCCTGAAAACCCTAGAAAATCCTAGGAAACCAAAGAAATGGAGTATTCTAGAATCGCGTCTATCGCGACGCGATGGGCCCTAGGAAGAAGAAGATCGTGACACGATCAAATGCCAGTGGATTAGAAGCGTTAGATCCGTGACACGTGTGGTGCGTTGCGACGCGATGGACTTTGTGTCTATAGACCATCGCGACGCGATGGACCTCAGATGCTTATAAATACCACCCTTCTCCCTCCTCACTTCTCACCTTCTTCCAAAGCCTCTTTGGGAGCACGTGGGGGAGTTCTGGAGGCGTGGCAGGGACGCGAGCAGCGGCAGTCTTCTAGGTAGGTATGGGCAGATCTCGACCCTATACACAAGGGATAATAGGAATAGGATTTGTGTAGAGTAGGGAAGTAGGGTGGCCCAAGCCCTACTAGGGGTTGACGCCCCGACACCCTAGGAGGGGTGTCGAGACTACCACTGCTAAGGATAATAGTTGCTAGCCCATCAACCATAGGAAGATTGTTGTGTGAAAACCCTCTGGTAGATGACTTATAATTGGTAATTATGTGTGCTGATTGATAACATGTTAATAGTTGGTGGCCTGTACGACATTAGGGTTAGTTGTATGTTATTAGCTGTTGTTTGTTTAACCGTTTAATTATTGTTGCTATATGCTGCTTATGTTGATAATGTGGGGAGAAAATAACTAATAAAATTTCTAAATGTTGATTGGAATAATAGACTGATGTGTTAAGAGGAAATGAAGAGTTGTTGGATATCGGATAATCATATGCATGGTTGTAATCCACCGCCGTACGCATAGGCTGTGTTCGAGGTCAGGTGCCAAAGTGCGGGCACGATGCAGTCAGTACAGGACAACGTCGGTCCTTGGGGGTAGTCTGGGTCCGATAAGGTTCCCAGGTGACCAATGGTTTGGCCGCCATTGTGTCGGGACGTCGGGTAGCTTGGTCATCCTGACAGAGTACTGTTGTATCACTGTCCATAGTGTCGATCCCGAGTGCCGCTCCGACACATTTTCTTAACGTCGAAATTGGGGAGCATGGATGCACTCTTAGGGGTATGATGAGTGGGATATGGGGATGTACAACTGACCTAACCTACCCACACGTCGGTGGGAGGTAGTTGTTATTTACAAAGGCTAAAGTGACTAAGGTGGGGCTGCTAATGCCAACTTTGGAAACTGTGTGGCCACATAGAGACTTTGGCTGCATGGGCAGGGTAGCTAGGTGTTGATCCTAAACTATTGATCGAGGATGCATGAACCTATTCTTTCACATATTCTATTCCCCTGCTTTCCCATCTGTTGTGTATAGTGTGTTCTCATTTCTTATGCTTTGTGTTGTTTCTTTTTTTACTATCCAAGATATTTTAGATTCTAAAGATTATGACGAGCTTGAGGATGTCGCACCATTTTCACACGACCATGCTGGAGGAGTCGAGCATCCCGGTATGGGGTGACTTCGAGGTGTATTATCACGACATGGACGAGGAGTGCTGGGAGATTGATTACAACCGCCATGTCATTATCTATACAGGACTAGTTAGTGTCTTTTTCCGTCTGTTAGGTTCTCCTAGGGCTTCCTTTGTTGGAGATTTTAGAATCACGCAACAGTTGCATTTCAACCGTATGTGGCGTGACCCTAGGTTTAGGCAGCATTACCCTACACCCCTTCATCATCAGGATCATATAGTATGGCTTGGGATAGTGTCAGAGATTGGGAGGTGCGACGTAGGTCAGAGTCGGTCATCCCTTCATCTCCTGTTGCTCCGCTGGTAGAGCCTATGAGGGTCTATTAGTCTAGGTTTAGGGGACGTTTTCCATAGGGGACTCCCGACTTCCGCCACATCCACGCATTAGGTTTACTGGACCGGGCCAGAGATAGGAGGTCGCTCGACTAGGTTTTTGATACTTTGACTTTTGACAGTATTCTTTTGTATACCTTGATGGTTCTTGTATTTGATGTATATTATTCTTTTGGAGGTTCTTAGGAGGGAACCCACTGTATGTACCGAACTTTGTTATATTAATGAAAAATATTCCCTTCCGCTGTACTCCGATGTAGTGTTATTTATATTTATATTCGTAATTATGGGTTAATTTTATAATTGGGGCAAGGGTGCCACAATTTAGTGGTATCAGGGCAGTTCAGTCCTAACCGGACTGTAAGTCATAGAGTTTGGCCCATGTTCTAGTTGGAGTTCCCACCGAACACCAACTCTAAGGGGGAGAGTGAGAGAACGCTTAGCAGAAGCTAGAGCCATCACTTGGGAGGTGTTTCGAGAATGCTTCCTAGAGAAGTATTTTCCAAACACTATACGACAGTAGAAAGAACGAGAATTTAGCTCAGTAACTCAAGGAAATGTGATAGTTGGGGAGTATGTCATGAGATTCGAAGCTCTCGTTAAATACTCTGACTACTATCTACTGAACCCTAGCGAAGAATGGATGTGCCGTCGATTTATCGATGGACTAAGGGTGGAACTTCGAAAGTCAATCTTACCTTTGAGATTGACGAATTTCCCTGACATGGTTGAAAGATGTATGGAGCTAGAAAATGTGGAATCTTGCAGGGAACCTAAGAGTGGAGGACTAGTTAGGAATCACGGGTCTGCACAGAAGGGACGATGGGGTCGTGGACTTCCATATACGCGATCCAGAAAGAATCAAACTGAATTTAAAGGATACACAACTCGACACTTGGATGGAAATCCGATTTGTTATCGATGTCGAGGAAACCATGTTATACGAGAATGTCCACAGGCAGAACAAAGGATTTGTTATAGATGTGGGAAGACTGGACACATTGCTAAGGATTGCAGGGTAAACCTTTACCCGACATCAGCAAGAGTAGGGAATGAAAGGGGGTCGAGCTAGAACCAAGAGAGGCAAGTGGCAGACAAAGGATATGAGGGGCAGAACAATAGAGTGGGAGGAACGAGGCTGCCTAGAGGACAATTCGAAAAACCTGCTACGGGAAGAGTGTTTACCGTGAAGGGAGCGGAATCATCTCAATCTCCCGACATGATTCAAGGTATAAGCCTCGTATCTGGACATATCCTGTCTGTACTTTTCGACTCAGGTGCTACTCATTCATTTATTTCCGATGATTGTGTTGAACATCTAAAACTTCCAGTGTCATCCTTAGCACATACTTTAATTGTTTCAACACCTACCAATGACACTATTCGTACCACCACTGTATGCCGTCAATGCCCTATCCAGATTGAAAACCATGATTTCTTAATTGACCTAGTTTGTTTACCTTTGTAACAATTAGGCATAATCTTAGGAATGGATTGGTTATCAGCTAATCATGTAATCCTAGATTGTGCTTAGAAAACCTTAACATTTTCCAAGGACTCTTCCAATGCTGAGACTAGGAAAGAAAAGAAAAACTCTCATATATGCATGATGCTATGTTCCTTAGAAGGGAAAGATTCTCCCAACTTAGAAAATATACCTATAGTAAATGAGTTCCCTGAAGTATTGCCTGATGATATCCCAGGATTACCACCAGAGAGGGAAATAGAGTTTGCCATTGACCTTATTCTAGGAACAGGACCCATCTCTATAGCTCCTTATAGAATGTCACCCTTGGAGTTAGTGGAACTAAAGAAGTAGTTAGACGAGATGTTAGGTGTAACACTCGTAATTTTTACGATGCGTTATTTGGCGTTATTTAGTGTATCTTGTCGTATTTATGCTATAATAAGCAATTTCTTGTTCTCTAAGTAAGTGTATTAATTAAATCAAGATCAAATTATATTTGAGAGTTAATATTTTATTTTAATTCACGGTTTGAATATCGTCAAAAAATTCTAACGAAATTTCGTCGCATTTCGAATCGCCGGGCAGTTTTGCCGCATATAAAATTCTAAACGAACTCCGATTTTGATGAAAATCGAAACGTAACTTGCTGAGACTATTTTTGAGTGTTTGACATGATTTTTATTATTTATAATTAAATATTATCACGCGATGAATTAATTTCTCGTTAAATTAATTTTTGCGAGTTTATCGGTAATGCGAGTTTTTCGACGCCGTGTTTTAACAACCTCTAAGACTCTAGAATTAGTGAGTAATCATGAGAGATGTGAGATTAGATGATGTGATTAGCATCTCATAAAGGTGATAGGTGTCACAAAGTGTGTGATTTCTTTCAAAAAATTACTTTTACTTATTTTAATTATTATTAACTATTGTTTTAATTGATTTTAAGTGAATAAAAGAAAGGGAACCCCCCCCAATAACCCTAAAATCACGATCTCTCCTCTCTCTCAAACCCTCATCTTCTTCTTCATTTCTTCCTTGAGAAGCCAAGGTTCCATGGAAGCTACCTTTCACTCCTTTGAGCTTTTGGACTTGCAATCATCATCAAAGTTGTTCCAAACCTTCACCTTTACCTAGTTCTTCTTCATTCTCATCATCAAAGTAAGAAGAAAATCAGTTTTTCCTCCCCCATTTTACTGTTGAAAATAGCGGCTCCCTTCCCCTTTTCTTGCTATGTGATTTTGCTTCCAATCCTTGTTTTCTTGCTAGTTTTCTCTTCTACTTCATCATCTACATTCCAACCATTTGAATAAGTGGAAAACTTATTTTTCTCCCCCCTTGAAATAGCCCCAAACAACACCACCCCCTCCCCTTTGATTGTCTTGTGATTTTTGATTTCTAGCCTTGTTTTTCTTGCTTGTTTAATGTTGTTTGATGGTTTGGTTTGTTCAAGAGGAGATGAAACACTCTCACCCTTTTCTTTGAGCTCTAAGGTCAAAACCCTAAGAGGTAAAAAGGGGAAAAATGGTGTGATCCTTTTGAATCAACCAATTAGTGGTTTATGTGAGCTTTTGGAAGTTGTATGATGCTAGATAGAGTTATAGTTTTTGATGAGCATGTGAAACTTGTTATTTGTGGGTTTTGCCTATTCTTGAACTATAGGAAAAGTGGGTTTATGGTGTTGAATCATGTATTGAGATGTTTGATTAAATGTTTTATGTGGTTTAATTGCTAGTGAAGTAGTGATGCATGATTTAGTATAGGAATTAGCTTATGTTTTGTGCAAAACTTGAAGCTTGAGGGACTAGATTGGCATGTGAAGCATGATTAGGTTGTTCTTAGATTTTTAGCTTTGCCATGAACATGATTTAAAGTGTTTTGAAAAAGAATTGGAGGGATTCTTTGAAAAACTTACTCTTGAAAGGTTTTGAAAATAGTTTAACACTTAGTTGAAAATTGGTCTTGTATTGTAATTAATTTGGTGAAATGATTTAGGCCAAAGAAGTTGTGGAAAAACTCTTGTTATTGGTATTGTGAAGATGATTTCTTTGATGCTTGATTAAGTTTCAAAATGTGCTTATGTTATGTTTGATGTTGTCTTGATGTTTTGATGCTTGAACTGTATTTGAAAATGACTTGGAATTGTTGTAGTTATGAAAAGGAGTTTTTACCAATTTTTTTTTTAAAGAAAAAGAGGTAGAGGCCTTGAGGCCATAGGTTGTTTTGGATAGGGAATTTTGGTTTGTTAACTTGTATAAATGCTTGTATGAATATGTGTTTAGACCTTGAAATTTATGAAAATGGTTATTTGCATGATCTTGCTTTGAGGTTCAAGAAAGATTTTTAGTTTCAAAAACTTTACTTTTCAAGTAAGTTAAGATTTCTAAATTGTTATGTGATAAGTTAATTTTCAAGAAGTGTTTTGGTTTTAAAACCTTATTTCTTTTCAAGTAGTTAATGATTTAAATGCTTGAGTGGATTGTTGGTTAGAAAAGGGTTAAGCTTGAGAGCTTAAGTTAGTTTAGAATTTATAGAATGTGCTAAGTTGTTCGTGGTGATAGGAATCGTAATACCGGAGACCGAGTGACGCAAACCTGAGGACTTCGGAGCTACGTTAGCGACAGCTTCTGGTAAGGGCACTTCTAGATATTTGTAGGCTTTTATTTTTGTATGTCTTCGTGTAAGGGCAAGTTTTAAATGCGAAGAAGTCTGAGAACTCTCCGGGTTCGAAGGTAGGGTTTCTAAACCCCTTCGTGATTATTGTCGTGCGGTCGCCTATATTCCGAGTCGTTCGTGGGTGAAAAATATTGTGGTTGGTCTCCTGACCCTAACCCCCCACACTTGTTGTACCTCTCTGTCAACTCCATCGAGTTGCAGAGGGATGGATTCCATGATGTGAATGATGATGTTGTTGAGTTATGCATTTATTTAATATGTGATTGAATAACTGCCGTGAATTGCTTATGTATTGAATTGTGTTTCACAATGTGAACTGCTTATGCTGCTTATGTTTATTGAATGGCGTTTCACTGTAATAAGCTTGCTATAAATTATTTGATATGCAGTCGAATAATTATGCGAATTGCTCTTTGAATATTGTATGCGGCGAATTGTTTCATCGAGTCTGAGAGCTTAGTCGAGTCGTCGAGACGTTTTTGAGCTGTGAGCTGGACAACTGAGGGTGCTAGGTCCCCTTCGTTCATGGTGGATTAGCTAGGCGTCGCAGCGTTATGGAACTGGAGCTGAATGTCCTAGGGAGAGCGAAGATCCCAAAGCTACGGTTGGTATTCAGTGGATAGTGTGGCGTCTGCTTTCCGGAAAAATTGTTGAGTCGAGAGAAAATGAGTCGTGAGTTGAGTCTTGAGCGAGAGTTTTGAGTTGAGCCTTATGAACTGTATACAATGTTGTTTGCTTATTGCTTTATGAATTGTTATATCTTGATTGTTGAGAAGTTGACCCTTTCCCGTGGTACCTTCGATTCATGATGGCTACCCAGGTGATGGCAAAGAGCATACTGATTCCAGCTATGCGGACATCGCCGGAGATCATCTTTGATTTCCCCGACATTGAGCAGCCCGCGGCGATGGAGTTTGACCCCATCTCTCGCCGTGTTGTATATACAGGGGATATTGTACAGACTTTCAGAGAGGACGGTGTTGCTGTGAGGCAGGAGGTGTCGCGACGTACAGTGAGTTTCCCTATACGGACTATGCAGGTGGTTGATGCTTGGAGGACTATCCAGTGTGAGGGGGCTATGCCGACCTCTTCTTCGTCTCCAGAGGGACCGTTTGAGATTCCTAGATCTACTGTTTCCAGGATTTTGTCACGAGGACGTGGTCAAGGACCGAGGGTGAGATGGACCGTGTGACACCCTCTACCCCGCATGTTATCGTTACGAAAATAAATTAAGAAAAAATGTAACTGCTGAAAAATACAGTCAAATAAAATTTTCATAAATAAAAGTAGAGTCGTCACACTCTCATAAACTTGCGGAAATAATCAATTGACGGTTACGAATAAAATTCACATGATACAAACACCCTGATGTCACAACGTCTCAGAGCTGACCCTAAACATTTACTTCGAAAATAACAACATCGATAATAACCAAAACATCGAAAATCCTAATCTACGGTGAGCGCGCCCATAGATCACTCCTCAGCCACGTCGTTATCGTCACCTGTAGTCTCATCGTCTAAACATACACAATGGTGTATGAGTAGCCACAGCAAAAAGGGGTTAGACATCATATACAATCATAGCACAAAACGGCAAAGGACATAGCTTAAGCAATGCGCATACAACACGTTAACTTAATCAACACATAACATGAATGCTTGACTCAACGAGTACTTATGCAATCCTATATAACGTCTACTTCACCGAACATGTGGATCCAAACCAACTCAGATGAGCGAGTGAGAAAACATCATCACTCTTGAGTACGAGCGATGTCTAGTCGGTGCTAACCGTATATTTATTAGTCACGCCCCGGTGTGGTAGCTATCCACCGCCTTTATATAAGACGCCCTACCCGATTGACCCCAGTAAGGTACCTTGCCCATCATGGTCGATACTATATCGCATCATCGTTGCTCACTCCCAATAACGTTAACTTAACAATACACATATGATGCATGAACACAAACCAAGCAAGCGTCTAACAACAACAACAACAACAACAACAACTCACCAACCATCTCATCAAGCGGCCGGCTATAACAACGATAACAAGGTACTTGTAACGACCCGTTTCCGGACCGCTACCGAGCTCAATATACCGAGCTCGAGTTACCGAGCTCAACACACCAAGCTCAACAAAACCTATATGAGATGTGTTTTAAAAACGAAACTCTTGTGCCTTTTTAAAATACAATATATATTTTTTTTTATAAAACCAACTCGTGCACATCAGAGTAATTACAGCTTTTCGAAACATGGTGCAACTAAGACACAAGACTTAAATTCAAATAAAACATACATGCATAACATACACATATATATATATCACTCGAAATAATAATGTATACAAAATACAGAGTAGCACATGTGTAAAGAAAATACACCTAAGGTACGACGACTTCAAAAGAGGAATCATACCACTGGGTACTTAATGAGACTCCCACAGGGATCTGCTCCAAAGTAAGACCACCAGTCTACCTGTAGCAACAACACAACATCGCCCAAACTGGTCACGACCTCGAACACAAAGGAAAAACAAGTACGATTGCTCGGAAAAACAAACATCCAACAAATAAATAATCACGACGGATAGAGGTCGTCACTCAGGTCCTCGTCGAGCTCCTCCTCGGCATCGTCTCTTGTCGAGTTACTGCGCCTCGACATCGCCTGGGTAACCGTCATGGATTGAAGGCACCACGGGAAAGGTCAACTTCTCAACAATTCAAGATAAGCTCGACATAAAAATATAAGCAAACAACAAGTATAACATTCACCGACGTGACTCGACCATCTCACTCTAAACTCGACACAACTCACAATTCCATTTTCTCTCGACTCGACAATTTTCCGAATGCACACGCGTCTGGTATGTCGGAAAGTCCAGCCAAACCTTGGGATCCTCGCTCTCCCTAGGACAGTCAACTCAGGTCCCGTAGCGTGGCGACGTCTAGTCAATCTCCCGTAAACAAAAAGGGGACCTAGCACCCTCAGTTATCCGGGTCACGGCTCAAAAACGTCATACGACTCACCTAGTTCGCTCACTCGATGAACAATTCGCCGCATACGATATTCAAGGAGTTAAACACAAGATATTCAACCGCATACCAAATAAAAGAGCAAGCTCGACATGAAGAAACGCAATTCAACATGCAATACACACTTCACGACATATATTCAATCACATATTAAATACATGCAAAACTCAATCATATCACAACATTTCAGCTCGACACAAATCAGGAAATTCATACACAATAACATAACCACGTAGAATATGAAATGCCCTTATTTAAGGACTTATAAAATAAAGCCTTAGAGATATCTAGGAGTTGCCCTTACATACTATAACAAGTATAAATGTGAAGCGCCCTTACCGAACTCCAAGTTAATGCTGCTCGACAACGACCTCGACACAGCTGTCTTCAAAGAGCTCGACAACGACTTCTCTTACTCGATCTCGACACGTACGCTTCTCAGTCGACCTCGACACGTACAATCCTCGATCTGGATTCTGCTGCTTCCGCGTCCTTGGATTCGCTTTCCCGTACACCTCGATTCGGAAATCACTCGATCTCGGGAATCAGACTTCCTAAAACAAACATAACTCAATCGATCTATGGTTCTAATACATCTAGCTCTCTCTTCCCCAAACTCAACCACAACCCAGAAAAATATGAAACTCAAGAACTGAAAGATATTTTTTCCTCTAACACAAAGTTAGGGATTTCGATCACAATTTCATGAAAAAGTTATCTGATGCTTCAACAGATAGATCGACAACAACAATAACCAGAATAACAAATGAAAAACAAGAAAATCGAAATGAACCAAAAATGGAGGTTTCTGGGCATTGCCGATTGCAGAAAAACAGAGGAAGAAATTTTGTTTTACAAGCCCAATTAAACGGTTAAAAAGATAGGTAATATCGTGAATAAGAAAACCCATCAATTTGATATGATTTGGAAGCATAAAACTGGTTAAAAATGGAAGAAGAATTAGCGTTAAGCGATGTACGGATGAAAGAAAATATGTTCTTCATACCTCAGCGTTGATGGTCGATCAGACGAGATATGGGTCGAGAAGTTGATGATGAACAAAATTGATGAAGAAAGCTTGTGCAGAATCTCGCTGGAACTCACGGTTTAAATCGATGAAGATTTTTAAAGAAAACAACGAAACACAGGCGAGAAGGAAGGAAGAAGAAAGAAGAAAAGAAATGAGTGAGCGTGAGGAATCGGTCGTGGTATACAGTGGCGAGAAAGGGGTATAAACGTAACTCCAGCTATAAGATGCCAATCCCATCAATCATCTACCCGTTAACTCGTTCCTCTCATAATTACCTCTACTCAGCCGGTCAACGACAAGCCGACAATGTAATAATTACAAACAATATAATAATAACTTGAGTAACGTTCGAAATAATACGAGGTATCATCTCGACCACGATGTCGACAAGGGTGCTCGTGCAAGCGTACAAGGTTCTAACACGAGTTAAATAGCGCGGTCTCCTCATTTCGACTTGCATCCTCATCATTTCGATGCAGCGACTTCATCAACTCGACACCGACCTCCTCATTTCGGCGGCTAGTGCACGTGGTCTCATCGGCTCGACAAAGATCTCGGCAAGCGATCTAGTCACGGGATCTCGACACAAGGTCTTGGTCGAGGTCTCGATCGTCGTCTAATACGATGTCGATCTCGTCCTCGGGTGTTCTGATTACTACTCGTCGATGGCCCGACAAATTTCCCACAATCTTGGAACAAGTCCAAGTTATCAACCTACCTCACCACACTAAGTCTAGGCTAACTTAACTAAATTTCCAACTCTTAACTCAAGTGTTTCAACTTACTTATTTGACCTGACGTCTTGCACTACTCCCTAAAATTATAGGACACTATCCAAGAGAGTTTGGGTCAATACTTATTATATCCTGAATTTAAAAATTCAATTAGTGAGACTTTGCTAAAATAATTCTAGACTTAGTCATCTTTCTGCATAATTTTTCAGATAACTATTACTCAAAGTTGTCAACTAATTTGAAATACTCATAACACCAAATCTTGCTTCTAAAGCATTTAAACCATCGACACCACAATATGACCATCATATTCTAGTCCTAAGACTTGCTTGTACCATAACTTAAACGCTAAAAATATCATTATACCTTAGTTAACTCCTAACAATTACACCCATCATCCATACTTTATCCTTTCACATAACCATGATATACCGCCTAGAGAATCTAAGTGTAACAAACCACACTCTATGATAATCTGCTCTCACTCAACACAACAAATCCGTAACATCAAATAGCAACAAGCAATCTCATTTAAACACATTTACGTACATTTATCAATAACAAGCCAAGACAACCAAATCATCATATGATCCATACATGACATTTCATCGTAACACATCAATTCAAACAACACCTTATAAGACAATTTCAATTAACATTAACATCATGACATAATCTAATATCAAATTTTCCCATCACAGTGGCAATGGTACTTATTTTGCACAACCGCGTCAAGTGTAGGGACCATGGGACGTCCCTATTGCCTAATTATATCCATGAGCCCACTAATCTTGTATCCATCTACCCCCTTACCTCAATAAAAAGTTTGAAGTATTCCAAGGCGAAGAAAACTGGCTACAACGACAATTTGAGCACCAACTGAGCACAGGATAAAATTTACGGAAGAGCGAAACACGGCTGGAAAAAATAACAATTAGTATAATATATTTTTTTAGAATTTTTAAGGCTGAAACGAAATTAAAAGGAAGCAAAAAGAGTGACCGGAAAACGCCATACCGAGACAAAAGGGTTACAAGGGGTCCGGCGTCAACTTCACCGAATCGAGCAAAGATGTAGTGCTTTCTGAAGATTTTGACGCGAGGAATCCGAAAATGACGTCCGTTTTTCGAACCGAAAACTGTGGTGGCCGAAAAATGGCAAATACAGTCCGCTGGAGAAGGAAATCACGATGAACGGCACAACGATTGATCGAATGGAGGCCGGAAACGAACTCAGGGGTCGATTTCGAGTTGGGTGGTGAAGTTTCGTAACCTGCCGTGGTCTGACGAAGGAGAACGAGAGGAGAGAAGGATGGAGGCGCAAGGGTTTCTATTTTCTTTCTCTCAATCCCGTGCAGGCGTGGAAGATGATGAATAGTATTGTTTTAAGGGGCCAGGGGGTGTATCCATGAAAAAGAGAGGTGCAGCAAGTAAAAAAAGAAAAAAACTTGAAACCAATGCAACGACGTGAATGCTGCGCCCATGCTCGTATATACATTTTTTTTTCTTTTCTTTAAAAAAAACAATTTTCACTTAAAAACAAAACACCATTTCTATACTACTTCTAAAATAAAATATTATTCTAAAATATTTATAATAAATTCAAGACTAATATTTTACAAAATAAGGTAAAATAATATAATTAAAATATACTAATTATTAAGGCAAACACACACAAATTGTCACAAAATTACCATATAAGCACACAATTTATAGATCCTAAGAATTCAAATTTGAGGGTGTTACAATTCTCTGTTAACAATAGTACTAAGAATAATAATAAAATATCATTTCAGTACTCCTTAAATTTAAATAATTATTAACAATATAATATTAATATTTCAAACTAATGTTTTACAAAAGTAAAGATAATAATAAAACAATAAAGCATTACTAAAAGTACTAATTTCCCAAGTAACTTATATAAAAATTATCACAAAAATTATTAATATATTCAGGCATATATACATATGTATTAATACGAAAATTGGGGTGTTACAATTCCACCCCCCTTAAAAAAAAATTCCGTCCTCGGAATTTCTCTAGGTGCTATTAAACGATACGGTTCATGTCTCTAAAACATCATGCAACCTTCTTCACTATTGCTATATATATTCCACACAATTCTTTCTTAAGAGGGTCAACTAAGGTCACTAGCTGGAGAACTTAGTCTTTCTAAAGGTCTAGAATTTTAAAAGTTCTAACTTAAATGTCTGGTGTACTAACCAATCATGCTCAAGTGACTTTCATGGCTCTTTCTAGGATTAACTCCTTAAACTAAGGAATACTAAAAATTACTATCTTAAGGCTTCAAAACTGCAACAACCACAGCGAATCAACAAGGCTAACATCTAAATCCTTAAGAACCACTTCATAATTAAAGCTATAATATATATATATATATATATATATATATATATATACACACATTTAGCAACATATCATAAACAACAATTCAACAATCAATATTCACTTAAACATAATATACAAAAGTTAACGACCAAAGTACGACAGACTAAAGCATCAATTTAGAAAGAAAAAATAACATTTTTTTATAAATATTAATACTAATAGAAAAAATGAAACACAAACAAAACAATTTCCCTTATCAAAGGCATTTGATATTGCAGCCAAGATTAATCACGAGCTAAATACATAAGCTGATCAAAAGGCATCAGACATTTAAACTAGAAATCAATAATTTAGTAATACAACACAGTCATATAATTATCTAACAAAGTTCAGAAACTTACCTCGGTTCAAGCATGTAACATTTTCAAAGCAAACTAAGCAACAGATATAACGTAGCGCTTTCACATTTCAATATAAATATTCAGTATAACCTGAAGTCCCCTTGAAAGAAATAACACGTTTGTATATTGTATTTAATAGAGAGTCAAATGAAGCATAAAATATAGAAAGATCAATTAACCGCATGTCAGTGAATGTAACAAAATAATTTTAATTTTTTTTTTAATATCATATTGAAAATAATTCTGCAATCAAGACTTAGTTAAGCATAATGCACACACAAAAATTATAGGCTAAAGTATGTTAGACTAAAACGTTAAAATAAAATGAATAAAAAAAAATTATTCATCATTTTTAATCTATTTATTCCATAAAAAAAATAGAAACCTATTTATCCTAAAAGAAATAACATGTTTGCATGCAATGTTTCATAGTCATTAAAGTTAAGCACACAATATAGCAAAAGTAGTCTATCGCAAATTAAGGCATGACTAACTACAGTATTTATCGTAAGGTACCCTACGCAAAACCTTTATTATTCCTACTGCTCAACTTACTCTAGGAAAAATATTCTATAGGGTGCTACACAATGATAGACTCGGTTTCTGTTAGAACATCTAAAATCGGTTTTGTGGTCTTATCAGAAGGCAAAACAATATATTTCCCAAAGATTAACTAATGTCCCCCATTACATTCTACTTCTATCCTCACTCTAAGCTTGTCTCTACGCCTAGGAAAAATTACTTTCCACCTTTAGAATCTACGGTTTCAAAGCCTTATGCCTATCCGAAGCCCTTAAGAATTTAACTGCAATGTAGATAATCTATGCCCATAACTAATTCTAGTAGCTAAGGTAATTCAAAAACTAATACTATCCACCAAACTGATTATCATTGCTTTTCTCACCCATTAAGTGATTGGGCTGCAGTCCCTCCTACTCGTTCAGCCAAGTAATCCAAGCAATAATAACCATGTGCAATAATCACCTATTCTTCTATAAGGTTCTTTGATAGGGCTTAAGTGTAAAGATGTTGACGCCACATGATTACCCTGAAGCTCTATTAAAGATCCTTCCTATAGCATAGCCACGATTCCGCTGCGCTACTCTGATAACATATTTCCCAGCTAACAATGCTGTAAATCTAAAATAAGGTCAGCTTATCCTCTCTAGTTAAGCTACTAGCCCATTGTTCTTACTAGAATTCCTTTAAGGTAATGGATAAAAGTCTTGCACCTTAAGTGCAACAACTAAGGGTTAACCTGCATCTCTCAGTTTTGGGTTGATCCTTCTCAATTCACTAAGCGTAATTTTAAACAAGATACTAAGAAATTAACAACTTAGGAAATTGCTAACCCAAGATTCATAGCTAATGGTTCAGGTACCTACTATCTTAGCTCTATCTATCATATACTCCAGTGAACTTAGCCCACTGAGAATTATTCGTGTACTAGAACAAACAAAATTAAACAAGTAATGCATGTAACTCAACTCAGAGTTCATGCACTGAAACACAATAGACCACACACAAAGCCCGGTTAGAACCGAACTGCTCTGATACCACTAATTGTGACACCCTCTACCCCGCATGTTATCGTTACGAAAATAAATTAAGAAAAAATGTAACTGCTGAAAAATACAGTCAAATAAAATTTTCATAAATAAAGGTAGAGTCGTCACACTCTCATAAACTTGCGGAAATAATCAATTGACGGATACGAATAAAATTCACATGATACAAACACCCCGATGTCACAACGTCTCAGAGCTGACCCTAAACATTTACTTCGAAAATAACAACATCGATAATAACCAAAACATCGAAAATCCTAATCTACGGTGACCGCGCCCATAGATCACTCCTCAGCCACGTCGTTATCGTCACCTGTAGTCTTATCGTCTAAACATACACAATGGTGTATGAGTAGCCACAGCAAAAAGGGGTTAGACATCATATACAATCATAGCACAAAACGGCAAAGGACATAGCTTAAGCAATGCGCATACAACACGTTAACTTAATCAACACATAACATGAATGCTTGACTCAACGAGTACTTATGCAATCCTATACAACGTCTACTTCACCGAACATGTGGATCCAAACCAACTCAGATGAGCGAGTGAGAAAACATCATCACTCTTGAGTACGAGCGATTGTCTAGTCAGGGTAACCGGTATATTTATTGGTCACGCCCCAGCTGTGGTAGCTATCCACCGCCTTTATATAAGACGCTCCTACCCGATTGACCCCCAAGGCCGGGTACCTTGCCCATCATGGCCGATACTATATCGCATCATCGTTGCTCACTCCCAATAACGTTAACTTAACAAGACACATATGATGCATGAACACAAACCAAGCAAGCGTCTAACAACAACAACAACAACAACAACAACTCACCAACCATCTCATCAAGCGGCCGGCTATAACAACGATAACAAGGTACTACTCGTCAGTAAACTGACAAATTTCCCACAATCTTGGAACAAGTCCAAGTTATCAACCTACCTCACCACACTAAGTCTAGGCTAACTTAACTAAATTTCCAACTCTTAACTCAAGTGTTTCAACTTACTTATTTGACCGGACGTACCGTACTACTCCCCTAAAATTATAGGACACTATCCAAGAGAGTTTGGGTCAATACTTATTATATCCTGAATTTAAAAATTCAATTAGTGAGACTTTGCTAAAATAATTCTAGACTTAGTCATCTTTCTGCATAATTTTTCTGTATAACTATTACTCTAAGTTGTCAACTAGGCTGAAATACTCATAACACCAAATCTTGCTTCTAAAGCATTTAAACCATCGACACCACAATATGACCATCATATCCTAGTCCTAAGACTTGCTTGTACCATAACTTAAACGCTAAAAATATCATTATACCTTAGTTAACTCCTAACAATTACACCCATCATCCATACTTTATCCTTTCACATAACCATGATATACCGCCTAGAGAATCTAAGTGTAACAAACCACACTCTATGATAATCTGGCTCTCACTCAACACAACAAATCCAGAACATCAAATAGCAACAAGCAATCTCATTTAAACACATTTACGTACATTTATCAATAACAAGCCAAGACAACCAAATCATCATATGATCCATACATGACATTTCATCGTAACACATCAATTCAAACAACACCTTATAAGACAATTTCAATTAACATTAACATCATGACATAATCTAATATCAAATTTTCCCATCACAGTGGCAATGGTACTTATTTTGCACAATCAGCGTCAAGTCTAGGGACCATGGGGCGTCCCTATTGCCTAATTATATCCATGAGCCCACTAATCTTGTATCCATCTACCCCTTACCTCAATAAAAAGTTTGAAGTATTCCAAGGCGAAGAAAATCGCTACAACGACAATTTGAGCGCCAAACGAGCACAGGGTAAAATTTTTGGAAGAGCGAAACACGGCTGGAAAAAATAACAATTAGTATAATATAATTTTTTAGAATTTTTAAGGCTGAAACGAAATTAAAAAGAAGCAAAAAGAGTGACCGAAAAATGCCATACCGAGACAAAAGGGTTACAAGGGGTCCGGCGTCAACTTCACCGAATCGAGCAAAGGAGTAGTGCTTTCTGAAGGTTTTGACGCGAGGAATCCGAAAATGGCGTCCGTTTTTCGAACCGAAAGCGTGGTGGCGAAAAATGGCAGATCCAGTCCGCTGGAGAAGGAAATGATGATGAACGGCACAACGATTGATCGAATGGAGGCCTAAAGCGAACTCGTGGGTCGATTTGAGTTGGGTGGTGAAGTTTAAGTAACTGCCGTGGTGGTCGGCGAAGGAGAACGAGAGGAGAGAAGGATGGAGGCGCAAGGGTTTCTATTTTCTTTCTCTCAATCCCGTGCAGGCGTGGAAGATGATGAATAGTATTGTTTTAAGGGGCCAGGGGGGTGTATCCATGAAAAAGAGAGGTGCAGCAAGTAAAAAAAGAAAAAAAACTTGAAACCAATGCACCGACGTGAATGCTGCGCCTATGATGCTGGTATATACATATTTTTTTTTCTTTTCTTTAAAAAAAACAATTTTCACTTAAAAACAAAACACCATTTCTATACTACTTCTAAAATAAAATATTATTCTAAAATATTTATAATAAATTCAAGACTAATATTTTACAAAATAAGGTAAAATAATATAATTAAAATATACTAATTATTAAGGCAAACACACACAAATTGTCACAAAATTACCATATAAGCACACAATTTATAGATCCTAAGAATTCAAATTTGAGGGTGTTACAATTCTCTGTTAACAATAGTACTAAGAATAATAATAAAATATCATTTCAGTACTCCTTAAATTTAAATAATTATTAACAATATAATATTAATATTTCAAACTAATGTTTTACAAAAGTAAAGATAATAATAAAACAATAAAGCATTACTAAAAGTACTAATTTCCCAAGTAACTTACATAAAAATTATCACAAAAATTATTAATATATTCAGGCATATATACATATGTATTAATACGAAAATTGGGGTGTTACAGACCGCTCGTAAGAGCGTGATTGGTCGAGGATCTGCATGAGCGTTTACCTTGAGGGCAGCTGCTGTTCAGAGTTCTCCAGTAGGACTGGGTTCTCCTTCTGTTGTTAGGATCCCCACCCCACCAGTGGATCCACCTCCTGTTTGCGTGGTGTGCTGAGAGGCGGATTGTCTAGGTGCACGGCCTGATGATGATGCGACTGCAGGAGAGTGCGTCTTAGTGGCGTGCGGAAGGGCGTGCGATTGCGGCACCTTTCATCGATTTGACAGGCGAGGATCCGATGGATGACGAGGAGGAGGAGGATCCATCGGAGGATCTGGGTAGTGATTTGTAGATGCCGTGTTATCTGACTGCGGTTATATTTCTTTTTGGAATGACTGCAGTATATATCTTTTGTGTACAGTTTGTAGGTGACCAGTTGGGCTAGTGGTGTTTTGCAGATGTAGGATAGACTGGTGGTTCTACTTTTGGAGCAGCCCCTTGCGTGGGTGTCTGCCGGAAGTACCCCCAGGGTATGATCACTCCCTTGAGGGTATTCATATCTTAGGTGTATTTTCTCTTACATTACTATTCTGTTCCTTTTGTACGTACTGTGTATGATGGGTATATATATATTATGCATGTATGTATTTCCAGTATGTAACTTGTGTCCTAGATTGCACTATGTTTCAAAACGCTGTAAGTACTCTGTGCGTGCTTACAGATGATGTTGTTTTTTTTTAAAAAAATGTACCGCATTTTCCAAAGGACACAAGAGTACCGTTTTAAAAATCCATCGCATACAGGTTTAGTTTTAGTTTAGTAGCGGTCCGGAAACGGGTCGTTACATTAGGTAAATGATTCATCCGTCCTAGCGTTTCACCATGGGGTGCACCAGTAATATTTGTTAAGAAGAAGGATGGAGCGTCTAGACTATGTGTAGACTACAGACAATTGAATAAGGTCACCATTAAGAATAAATACCCATTACCTAGGATAGATGATCTGATGGAGCAATTAAAGGGAGCCTTTGTCTTTTCTAAAATAGACCTAAGGTCAGGATACCATCAGATTAGGGTTAAGAAAGAAGACATCCCTAAGACTGCCTTTAAGACAAGATATGGACACTATGAATATTTAGTTATGCCATTTGGAGTAACCAATGCCCCATCAATATTTATGGATTATATGAATAGGATATTCTGTCCATACCTAGATAAGTTCATAGTAGTCTTTATAGATGATATCTTGATATACTCCCGAACCCGAAAAGAACATGTAGAACACCTACGGATAGTACTACAGATCCTTAAGGATAGACAACTCTACGCTAAGTTATCTAAGTGTGAGTTTTGGTTAAAGAGGTTCAATTCTTAGGACATATCATAAATAAGGAAGGGATAGCTGTAGACCCAGCAAAAGTAGAAGCTGTATTACAATGGGATAGACCTACCACCGTCAGTGAAGTAAGAAGTTTCTTAGGGTTGGCGGGATACTATCGGAGGTTCATAGAGGGATTCTCTAAGATTGCCTTACCTCTAACCCTGTTGACTAGGAAAAGATCTACTTTTGAATGGTCAGATAAGTGTGAACAAAGTTTTCAGGAGTCAAAGAATCGATTAACCACTTCCCCAGTCTTAGTCTTACTTGAACCTTTAAAGGAATTTGAGGTTTACTGTGACGCTTCCTATCAAGGGCTTGGATGAGTGTTGATGTAAGAAAGAAGGGTAGTAGCCTACGCCTCCAGACAATTAAGGATTCATGAAACGAATTATCCTACCCATGATCTAGAATTAGCTGCTATAGTATTTGCCCTGAAGATATGGAGACATTACTTATATGGGGCAAAGTTCTATGTCTATAGTGATCTTAAGAGTTTGAAATATTTATTTGATCAGAAAGAATTAAACATGAGACAAAGGAGGTGGATGGAGTTTATAAAAGATTATGAGTTTGACCTACACTATCACCAGGGAAAGCTATATAGTAGCAGATGCACTTAATAGGAAATCCTTACATGTGTCTGCCATGATGATCAAAGAATTAGACCTGATAGAACAATTTAGAGACCTAAGTTTAGGAACATAGGTACACAAAGAGAGGTTATAGTTAGGGAAAGTTACCATCACCAATGATTTCTTAGAACTCATAAAAAAGAAACAAGAGATAGATGAGTATCTTAGGAAAATGAAAACTTTAGCTAAGGAAAGAAGAGATACGAACTTTAGTATAGGAAAATATGGAGCATTAAGGTTTTGGGAAAGGATATGTGTCCCAGAGGACTTAGAGATTAGGAAAATGAACTTAGATGAGGGATATAAGAGTAAGTTAAGTATTCACCCCAGACTACCAAAATGATCAGGATCTTAAGAAGTTATTTTGGTGGCCAGGAATGAAAAAGGAAATAGCGAACCTTGTTCTATCTTGCTTAGTGTGTCAAAAGGCTAAGAATGAACACCAAAAGCCTGCAGGAACTCTTCAATCCTTAACAATACCTGAATGGAAGTGGGATAACATTACTATGGATTTTGTAGTAGGATTACCTAGGATTCAGAGAAAGTATGATACCATTTGGGTAATCATAGATAGGCTTACTAAAAGTTCCCATTTCCTACCTATCAATGAGAGTTATTCGTTAGAGAAACTAACCCAACTCTATGTTAGAGAAATCGTTAGATTACACGGTATACCTACTACCATCATATCTGATAGAGATCCTAGATTTGCATCAAGGTTATGGAGGAAAGTACACCAAACCATGGGTATTAAGTTAAGCATGAGCTCTGCATATCAACCTCAAACTGATGGTCAATATGAGAGAACTATCCAATCCCTAGAAGATCTTTTGAGAGCATGTACCCTTGAAAAGATGGGTAGCTGGGATGAATTATTACCCTTAGCAGAATTCACCTACAACAACAATTACCATTCCAGTATCGGGATGGCACCTTTTGAAGACTTATGTGGTCAGAAGTGTCGAAAACCTCTGTGTTGGTTCGAGATAGGAGAGAACTTGATTCTAGGACCAGAGTTAGTCCGACAGACCTCTAGACAAATCAGAATGATTAGGGAAAAGATGAAAGCAGCCCAAGATCGACAAAAGAGTTATCATGACAAGAGAAGCCGACCTCTAGAATTTGAAGCAGGAGATCATGTTTTCTTGAAAGTGTCTCCTAGATCTGGCATTGGCAGAGCAATCAAATCTAAAAAGTTAACTCCTTGATTCATTGGACCCTTCCAAATTCTCCAAATAGTTGGACCTGTTGCTTATCACGTTGCTTTACCCCCAAACTTGTCAAACCTTCATAATGTCTTTCACGTATCCCAACTCTGGAAATACTATCCCGACCAGTCTCATATCCTTGAGCCCGAGTCAGTACAGCTCAGAGATAATCTAGAATACGATGCCTTGCCTTGCAAGATTATCGACCGAAGAATAAAAGAACTTTGAGGCAAACAGATTCCTTCAGTACAGGTTATATGGGATGAAAGGACTGGAGATACAACATTGGAATGGGAAGCTGACATCAAAAGGAAATACCCACATCTTTTCATTGGTATGTAAACGGTAATTTTCGAGGACGAAAATTATTTTAAGGGGGGTAGTTGCTGTGACATTCTGAGAAAATAAAATAGACCAAGAAATACCTAGAAAAGTCCTAAAATGATAAATAGGCAAAAAGGGATCAGAAAAACACCAAAATACCCCTGAAAACCCTAGAAAATCCTAGGAAACCAAAGAAATGGAATATTCTAGAATCGCGTCTATCGCGACGCGATGGGCCCTAGGAAGAAGAAGATCGTGACACGATCAAATGCCAGTGGATTAGAAGCGTTAGATCCGTGACACGTGTGGTGCATCGCGACGCAATGGACTTTGTGTCTATAGACCATCGCGACGCGATGGACCTCAGATGCCTATAAATACCACCCTTCTCCCTCCTCACTTCTCACCTTCTTCCAAAGCCTCTTTGGGAGCACGTGGGGGAGTTCTGGAGGCGTGGCGGGGACGCGAGCAGCAGCAGTCTTCTAGGCAGGTATGGGCAGATCTGGACCCTATACACAAGGGATAGTAGGAATAGGATTTGTGTAGAGTAGGGAAGTAGGGTGGCCCAAGCCCTACTAGGGGTTGACGCCTCGACACCCTAGGAGGGGTGTCGAGACTACCACTGCTAAGGATAGTAGTTGCTAGCCCATCAACCATAGGAAGATTGTTGTGTGAAAACCCTCTGGTAGATGACTTATAATTGGTAATTATGTGTGCTGATTGATAACATGTTAATAGTTGGTGGCCTGTACGACATTAGGGTTAGTTGTATGCTATTAGCCATTGTTTGTTTAACCGTTTAATTATTGTTGTTATATGCTGCTTATGTTGATAATGTGGGGAGAAAATAACTAATAAAATTTCTAAATGTTGATTGGAATAATAGACTGATGTGTTAAGAGGAAATGAAGAGTTGTTGGTTATTGGATAATCATATGCATGGTTGTAATTCACCGCCGTACACGTGAAATTTGTGTTCAGTCCAGTGCCAGTGAGTGCGAGCACGATCTGCGGTTAATCTGAGGACAACGTCGGTCGTTGGGGATAATCTGGGTCCGATAAGGTTCCCAGGTGACCAATGGTTTGGCCGCCATTGTGTGGGGAGGTCGGGTAGCCTGGTCATCCTGACAGCGTACTGTTGTATCACTGTCCATAGTGTCGATCCCGAGTGCCACCCCAACACCTGTTCTTAATGTCGAAATTGGGGAGCATGGATGCACTCTTAGGTGTACGATGAACGGGATATGGGGATGGAAAACTGACCTAACCTACCCACACGTCGGTGGGAGGTAGCTATTATTTACAAAGGCTAAAGTGACTAAGGTGGGGCTGCTAATGCCAACTTTGGAAACTGTGTGGCCACGTAGGCATATAGAGACTTAGGCTGCATGGGTAGGGTAGCTAGGTGTTGATCCTAAACTATTGATTGAGGATGCATGAACCTATTCTTTCACATATTCTATTCCCCTGCTTTCCCATCTGTTGTGTATAATGTGTTCTCATTTCTTATGCTTTGTGTTGTTTCTTTTTTTTACTATCAAAGATATTTTAGATTCTAAAGATTATGATGAGCTTGAGGATGTCGCACCATTTTCACACGACCATGCTGGAGGAGTAGAGCATCCCGGTATGGGGTGACTTCGAGGTGTATTATCACGACATGGACGAGGAGTGCTGGGAGATTGATTAAAACCGCTATGTCATTATCTATACAGGACTAGTTAGTGTCTTTTTCCGTCTCTTAGGTTCTCCTAGGGCCTCCTTTGTTGGAGATTTTAGAATCACGCAACAGTTGCCGTTCAACCGTATGTGGCGTGACCCTAGGTTTAGGCAGCATTACCCTACTGCCCCTTCATCATCAAGATCATATAGTATGGCTTGGGATAGTGTCAGAGATTAGGAAGTGCGACATAGGTCAGAGTCGGACGTCCCTTCATCTCCTGTTGCTCCGCTGGTAAAGCCTATGAGGGTCTATTAGTCTAGGTTTAGGGGACGTCTTCCACAGGGGACTCCCGACTTCCGCCACATCCACACATTAGGTTTACTGGACCGGGCCAGAGATAGGAGGTCCCTCGACTAGGTTTTTGATACTTTTGACTTTTGACAGTATTCTTTTGTATACCTTGATGGTTCTTGTATTTGATGTATATTATTCTTTTGGAGGTTCTTTGGAGGGAACCCACTGTATGTACCAAACTTTGTTATATTAATGAAAAATATTTCCTTCCGCTGTACTCCGATGTAGTGTTATTTATATTTATATTCGTAATTATGGGTTAATTTTATAATTGGGGCAAGGGTGCCACAGTTGCCCCCTAGCCGATGTCATATGTTATTGATGATATAACACCCTAATTTTTATGAAAATTATTTTACAGTTTCCGACTACTTGAAAATAAGTCATAGAAATTGATCACCTTAATGATTTGTTAAAAGTATGAAGAAATGCAAATATTTGTCGTAAATAATTCATAATTTTGATAATTAATTCTGATTAACAGACAGTGTAGACGTATACTGTTTTTTTATGAATTAATCCTGAAAAATGTGAAAAATTGTTGTTTGATTAAAGAAAATTATTTTATAGAAGTAGAAATAGTTTTTAGGACTTAATAAATATTTTTAAGTCACCGTTTGTATTTTCAATGTTCGGAGGATTGTTAAATTGTTTTAAGTCGTATTTAATATGAATTTTATTTTAATAATTTTGTATTGACGATTTTATTATTTGAATAATATCTAGGTTATAAGAGAAATTGGAATTAGTAATCCTCACTAATTTACAGTTTTTATTACGTTGCGAAAATTTTGTTGAATTCTGCTGTTATTAGGCTATTGGGTGAGTTTCTAACTGAAAAATACCCAACGTGATCCAAATTTTGTAAAATTTGAGATCTTAACATTTTTCAATATTTAGGATTTATTGGAATTTCTCTGGAATTTTTGGGCATCAGAAAATATTTAGTGTATTGTCTACGCCCAGAAACTGCCTGACGGTAGCGTTGTAGCTCGTGAATTGAGAAAATGACATTCATAGAAATACTTCTAATGTCTTAAGGGAAATCTTGACTGATTAATAATTTTTGATAGTGGATTAATTTATTATATTTATTTTTGAAGTTTTTGGTACATAAACCTTAATGTACGCGTAACGCAGCACACCCGATTAATCGATAACGTGACCAAATGGAGGCTTGTGATTGGAGGAGCTGGGGGGCTTGAATCCAGAAACTGGGGGAGCTGAACCTTGAGTTTAGAACCTTCCATGACATGTGTTGTATTATAATTGGTTAATTTGTAAATGGTGGGCAGTTAATGTAGTTACATTGTAACTAATTTAGTTAATTCCTAACTAAATGAAGAAATTTCTTCCTTCCATATCCCAACCTGATTTTCGTGGCCTCTCTCCCTCATTAGACACCATCTTCATCATTCTTCCGTTGTTGGAAAGTCTAGGAGAAAGTTTAGTGAGAGAAATTGGTGTTCTTGAAGAAAGCTTAGTGATTTAGCCTTTAATCTTACTCCTTTCTTCTCAATCCTTGATCGATCATCTCTAATCTTCTTGGTAAGCTCCATGATCATCCTCTTATCACTCTTGAGTCCATGAAATGGGTTTATATGATTTTTAGAGTTGTTTTTGTTTAGAAGTGTTAGATCTTGTTAGATTAGTTTGATTAATCTTTAGATCCACTAATTTCTTTCTTGATTAAGCTTGTTTGATCAATTTAAAATTTAAGAAACCCCTAGATCTGAAACTGGCCGAGCCTAGGGGCTGTTGTGGTGGCTTGATCTTGTGTTGTTTTTGTTGATTTGGAGTTAGTTCTTGGAGGGTTTTGAGTGGTATGTTTGAAACTAGTCATATATGCATGTTTTACAAAGTTTTGAGAAATTAAATTGTTTGGTTTTTAGGGGTTGGAACCGTGGCTCATGAGCATGATATTGGGAATGTTTTAATATGTTTTGAAGGGTGTTAAAGTGTGTAAAAAGTATGTTTTTGGTTAAGGCTTTAGATCTATAAAGATTGCTATGTTTAAAGCTTTGAAAATGGTTTAAAATGAAATAAATTTTGGGGGTTGTTTTGTGGTTTTGAAAATAGTGACTTATCAACAAGATTTGGGTGAGTTTTAAATTAGTTTTAATTGTATTAAAGTGGTAAAGAAGTTTGTTTTTGGTAAGAAATTTGGATGTATCAAAGTTTGTGTAATTTAGAAGTAAAATGTTTGAAAAATGGAAGTTGTATTTGAAGCTTTAAAACCGTGGGCCTTATGGTGTTTTAGAACATGATTTTAAATTTGTTTTAGGCCTAAAATATGTTGTAGGAAGTGATTAGTAAGTTGATTTAACAAAGCCTTTCAAAGAAGCTTGATTTTGGGAAAAGATTTGGTTTATGTTTCAAGAATTGTTTTGAACTTATAATAAAATTGTTTCTAAAATTTTGTGACATGTTTTAGTGTTTTAAAAAGTGGTTAAAAGTTGGGAAAACATTATTCAAATGGGTAAAACACTATTCTAATTGGTAAATTTTGGGTTAGGCATTTTTCTAAGTGTGTAATGTTTGAAAAAGTTTCAAAACTTGCACAAATTGGACTTGATTCATGACATATGACTAGGTGTGATTCAAATGAGATTAAGTGAGTAATTCTTAGGTCTTTTAGGACCCTAAAACTGTGGCTGCCCTAGGGGCATTAGACTTGAGCTTTGGTTCTAATTAATTGAACTTGCGTTGTTTCGTGCGAGGTACGACTTGACGGTAACTTTGGATTACCTCCTTGGAATGCGTTCAAGGTAAGGAAAATTCTTATATAATGAGTTTGGGCTTTTCGCCATATGTGTTGTTTGGTTTGATTGTTTGATTAATTGTGTGGCAGTACTTGTAGTATTACTATATGCTGTCTGAAATGCTGTAGCGTGTTCTTGGCCCTGCGTGGCATTAGTGATTTGTATTGTTTGCATTAAATCAAGTTTGATTTAATTGAAACTTGAAGTTGATTTGAATATAGAAAATATTGTTGATGATAATAGATTAATTAATAATGCGTTGATCGACTGTTATTGGTTTGACGATTTACAATGGTAAATCCGATGCGATTTCACAAGCGAGTTATGATTTCATAAGTAAAATGTTTAGGGCATTATTACTTAAAAATAAGCGTGAGGGTTTTAGTACAACTTGCTAAAGCTTATGAAGAATTTTCAATGGAACAATAGTGGGAAAAAGAACTTGAGTAAACAGTGAAATTTGCGAAAACGGTTGGGGTTGAATAATGCGTCTGGGAAAATTCTGGCTAGGAAAGCCTTGGTAATTAAGAGTGTTCACACCGCCTCTCTTTCCTGGGAATTCCCCTCATGTATTATTTAACACAACTTGGGTTTCAACGACCTAGACTTAAAGTGTATTTTCAGATACCGTAGTGTATAGAAGTGACATAAGAACTGAGAAAAAGATTTCAAAGATCCAGATTTCTAAAGAATAAAATGTAGGGAACCTAGTGTTCCTATTGAGTATATGGGCCATGTGTCCTGTACTGGGACTTTACGTCCTACTTGTGTGCGTATTTTCTTGATTAAGGGTTAGACCTAGTGTTTCGTATGGCGTGCCTAGTATCTTAACCTAAAAATTGAGCCTAGTGTTCTGCATCACGTGCCTAGAGTTTTTAATCTAAGATTGGGACTAGCGTTCTACAGTTGAACATCTGGACCCAGTGTCCTATGTTTGAACTCTAAGTGGTATTTCTCATCGTCTCAGTTTACTGTGTGATGAAGAATGCCCGAGCATTACTTGAGTAGTATGGGATGCTCAGTGTAGTGCTTAAACTTTGAGTTCCCTCCACCTTTTCAAAAGTGAAACGTAGTGATTTGATTTATAGGACATGAGAGACTTAAGAAATCATAGTTGATTTTCGATCCGCATTGATTAATTAAAACATATCACAGACGCTCCTTTTGGTGAGCGAGCCATATTAAAGAATTTGTTTGGATGCCTATTGACCATTGAACATCGACACTCGGAGTGTTTGATTGTTTTAAGGACTTCAAAAGGATGAGTTGTCACTACATGACAAATACCCAAGGTCCTTCTGGTGACTAGGGGTTATAAATGGCTCTGCCAAATACCCGAGGTCTTTTTGGTGACTAAAGGTAGGCAATACCCTTGGTAGGGGAATCTTGTTCGGACGTTGGGAAATAAAATTCCTCGTCTACTGCTGACCTTATTCAAGGCTGCAGGTGTATACACAAACTCGTTCATAATGCATTGACATGCATGGCTAACCACATTTATGACATGTGATGAATTGTTGATGAATTTGTTATGTGATGACTTGATCGTTGATCTGTTGTTTGATTTGTCTGCTCACATGCAATACTCGATATACCATGATGATGCATGCGGTCTATTAAGTATGTATTTGTATATAAAAGCATGTTTTTTTGTGTGTGTGTATATATATATATTGTTTGCATGCGACATAGCCTATGAAAACTCGTGGACAAAGAATTTACCCTTGCACTGTTGTTGGATTGGACATTCTTATAGAAGTTACCAGATGGAGTTTCACATTACTGCTGCTGTTTTGTTTTTCCCAGAAGTATTGAAGAATGAGTCAGTAGAAGAAGATTCCTTTGAGTGCTTCGTGTTTTGATCTTACTGAAACGGTTTATCAGTAAGAGTTATAGTTGTTGGCTAGTTTAGCTTAGGGTATTGTTTTTGTTATTTGCGTAATTACCCATTGTTTTGTAAATACTCTTTTGAGAAAAGCTCGCCTCAGTGAAAAATCCTCATGTTATGTTTTATGTTGTGTGAAGTATTAATTGTGATGTGATATACTATGATATTTGCAAAAGACTGATTTCGTATCATTTAGAAATTTGTAGTACTCTTTATATCTCATTTTTGAAAAGGGTTTCAAAAGAAAGAAAAAGAAAAAAAATTACTCCTATTTTCCACTGCGAAACACAAAAGAGTACTTTTTACTGAAAGCATACAAGCATAAAATGTTTTCAGTATTAGATTGGGTTACACAATAGCACTCCGGAAATGGGGTGTTACATTAGTGGTATCAGAGCAGTTCGGTTCTGACCGGACCGCCTTGTTTAAGCTGGCTTAGATTGTCGGGAATTGCCGGGTATAAGTCTATTATGCCTAGGTTATGTGAACTTTGTTTGTGATTATCTGTAATGTTTTCTAGTCGAAACATGTGTGACATTGTGTGAATCAGATGATCGATCTTGTTGTGGGGTTTTGGTTAGTTTACTTTGTAGAAATTCGATGCCTCCGAGACAAACGAATCTTTCCGTTAGAGTTAGGAATTTAGAGATGAATCACGTAATCCGAGTGATAGCTGAATAGCAATTGCTGTTACCCAACAGATCGCCGCAGAGAATCAACACGATTTGCTAAGATAACAAGGGGATGAACGAGCTGTTGGAGGGCCAATTAGGCCAGATTATCGGAGCAAAAGACAAAGAGGAAGACAACAACAAGGAACACCTTATTTCCATCCTCAGGAGAATGACCGTAGTCAGGATCGCCCTGTGGTGCAGGCTATTAGAAATAGCCAGGAAAAGGAATTGCGTTGCTACAACTATGGGAGTAAGGAGCATTTAGCTGACAAATGCCCAAAGGAGAAGGGGTGCTACAATTGCAAGAAGCCGGGGCACTATGCAAAGGTCTGTCTACTGCCAAAGGTAGGATCAACTGCAAATGAAGTGACGATTGCACGCCTAGTTGCTGGAGGATGTGCCTACATGATAAGTGGACGTGGGAATGACAAGCATCGACAGTCGAAGACGCACTACTTCAGTTGTGGATATGAAGGGCGCAAGGTTAACCAGTGTCCAATCAAAGAGATACTGTGTTTTAATTGCAAGAAACTGGGACATCTGTCCAAAGACTGCAAAGTACCACGAGCTGAATTTGCTGTCAACAATGTTGGACTGCAAGATCAACCACTAAGGGACGTGTCCACACACTAAGCGGAGCGGAGAACTCATCATCTGAAGACTTTATCCCAGGAAATGCGAAACAAGGAGTTATGAGTGGACAGAGATTTACAAGAGAGATTATCTGTAGGAGACGCTATAGTTATCGTAGTATATGTATTATGGTGTGTGCGTGGTTCTAAATAGAGACCACATAAGTGTTTTGACTCTGTGACGTATTTTACTATTGTATTAAATTCCAAAATCCAAATTTTTAATATACTTTTGGTATTCCAATAGATGTTATTGCGATTATTTGTATAATTAATTGTGTGATTATTTTGTGAGCATATTGTTATACGCGAATATTTTTAGAGCGAATTGAATTAAATTTCTCTTGATAATTTAATTTACGTGATTTGTCACCAATCAAGCAACCAATTACGTGATTACCTTGACACATCAAATTAGTACGAACGTGGGGCTAAGTCAAGAGAGCATTTTGGAGTAGGTGAGAGTTAGTGGAAGGAATATAGTGCGTGGTGATTATTGGTTAGACATTGTTGCAAAATCCTATACCTTATCTTGTCTTTAAACATATGGATGGCTTAGTAGGAATTTTGCGTGGGGGTCACTTTTCCCTTTCTTTCCCCTTACCGGTTCTTTTAATAATATAGGGGGAGAATAAGTTTCCTTTAGTGTTTTGGTGTTGGTGGAGAGAACTTTAACTTCCTTCCTTTTCTTCCTTTGTGAGCCGTGAGCCATTTACGCTCCAAGACCTCCATTTTTCCTTCATCTTCCTCCTAAATTGTGCCCAACCATGTGGTGGTGAGATGTGTGAGAGATCTAGAGAGTATAAAGAGTTTGAGGAGTGGTATTGCTTGCCTTGAAGCCACGAGATTGTGAGAATATTAGAAATTGATCTTTCTTCCAAGTCCTTCGTGAGAAAACCGTGAGCTTTAGGATGATGTTTAAAGTAGACCCTCTTTCACTTCTGCTTTTGTTGTTGATGATGTGGTTATTGTTGGTGTTGGTGATTTTGAGAACTTTCCTTTTTCTTGCTTTGAAAATATGAGCTCTTGAAGGATTTGTGGGTGAGTATTTTAACTTCCGTAAGTTTAATATTTTATGTTGTTTTAGATGATAATTTTACTGGTTTTGGAAAACCTTTTCTTCCTTTTCATTTTGTTGGAACCGTGAGTCATTTGAGTAAAAGAAAAGAGGATTTCACGATTTTCTAATTGATTTGTTGTGGATTTTGTTATTATTGTGGTTTAGGAGTTGTAGAGAAATTTTTTGTGTTGATCTTTTGATAAAAAACTTTTGGGTGTGAGTAGAATGATTTTGAGAAATGGATTTGAGTGTATGTGTTCAAGCCGTGAGGCTCTTTGAGAAAAATGAAATGATTTCAAGTTTTAATACTTGTTTCTTGGCGATTTTGTTGTTGTTGGTGTTTAAAAGCTTTTAGGGAAAGTGTTAATTTTTAATCCAAGTGTATTTTGATGACTTAGAGTTTAATTTAAGTTTTAGTTTTTGATTCAAGTGTATCTTGATGATTTTGGGACAATGAGAACCTAATCTCCAAAGAACCATAGTGTTCTCGAGAAGGTTAAGTCTTGAAGAAATTAAGTGTGTTTTAAGAAAAGTAATTCTTGCTTTGTGTTATTTTTAGGAATTAGATGTTTTAAAAACAAAAGAAATTTGATTTTGGTTTTGTGATTAAAACGTGGTTGTGTAGGTGTGTTTGTGTTAGTGCGGTTTTATTGGTATTAGCGTGTAGCCGTGGTTCAGTGGTCATCATGACCGTGTTTGTGATCGTGATTTGGTAGAGATCGTAGCTGTGGAATAAAGTGTCAGTTAACGGTGATGCAATGTAGCAGTCTTGTAATCCTTCGTTTCTGAGTCCGTCCAAGATTCCATCTATAAATATACCTGAAAAATCAGAGCGTGATACATTGGGAGTTTTTTCTGGACTTGATTTGTACCATGCCTTACACGATGCTAGCCTCTTTTCCAACTCATTATCAGTTCTTCCACATGAATGCTTATTATTGTGTTTTATGAATATGTGAGTTAATGATGCAGTATTTTGCTTTGGTATTAATGTATGAAAAAAATGTATGCTTGAATATTGACTGTTTTATGTAGAATAAGCATCATGTTGTACTACATTTCAAATTCCAAATTTATGAAATGTTTTTGGTATTAAGTTATGATTTTTTAGAATTTTAATTTTGTTGTGGTTTATAAGGGAATTTTCGGGGACGAATTTTTTTTAAGGAGGGTGGTAACATAACACCCCAATTTTTATGAAAATTATTTTACTGTTTTCGACTACTTGAAAATAAATCATAGAGATTGATCACCTCAATGGTTTGTTAAAAGTACGAAGAACTACAAAGATTTGTCGTAAACAATTCGTAATTTTGATAATTAATTCAGATTAACAGACAGTGTAGATGTATACTGTTTTTAATATGAATTAATCCTGAAAAATGTGAAAAATTATTGTTTGATTAAAGAAAATTATTTTATTGAAGGAGAAATAATTTTTAGGACTTAATAAATATTTTTAAATCACAATTTGAATTTTCAATGTTTGGAGGATTGTTAAATTGTTGTTTTAAGTTGTATTTAATACAAATTTTATTTTAATAATTTTGTATTGACAATTTTATTATTTTAATAATATCTAGGTGATAAGAGAAATTGGAATTAGTGATCCTCACTAATTTACAGTTTTTATTATGTTGAGAAAATTTTGTTGAATTCTGCCATTATTAGGCTATTGAGTGAGTTTCTAACTGAAACATGCCCAAACGTGATCTAAATTTTGTAAAATTTGAGATCTTAGCATTTTCCAATATTTAGAATTTATTGGAATTTGTTTAGAATTTTTGGGCATCAAAAAATATTTAGTGTATTGTATACGCTCAGAAACTGCCTAACGGTAGTGTTTTAGCTCATGATTCGAGAAAACAACATTCATAGAAATACTTCTAATGTCTTATGGGAAATTTTGAGTGATTAATAATTTTTGATAGTGGAATAATTTATTAGGTTTATTTTGGAGTTTTTGGTATAAAAATCCTAATGTAAGCATAATGCCGCACACCCGATTAATCAATAACGCGACCAAATGGAGCCTTGTGATTGGAGGAGCTGGGGGGCATGAATCCAGTACCTAGGGGAGCTGAACCTTGTGTCTTAGAACCTTCCATGACATGTGTTGTATTATAATTGGTTAATTTGAAAATGGTGCGTAGTTAATGTAGTTATATTGTAACTAATTTGGTTAATTCCTAACTAAATGAAGAAATTTCTTCCTTCCATATCCCAACCTGATTTTTGTGGCCTCTCTCCCTCATTAGACACCATCTTCATCATTCTTCCATTGTTGGAAAGTCTAGGAGAAAGATTAGTGAGAGAAAGTCGTGTTCTTGAAGAAAGCTTAGTGATTTAGCCTTTAGTCTTAATCCTTTCTTCTCAATCCTTGATCCATCATCTCTAATATTCTTGGTAAGCTCCATGATCATCCTCTTGTCTCTCTTGAGTTCGTGAAATGGGTTTATATGATTTTTAGAGTTGTTTTTGCTTAGCAGTGATAGATCATGTTAGATTAGTTTGATTAATCTTTAGATCCACTAATTTCTTTCTTGATTAATCTTGTTTAATCAATTTAAAATTTAAGAAGCCCCTAGATCTGAAACTGGCCGAGCCTAGGGGCTGTTGTGGGGGCTTGATCTTGAGTTGTTTTTGTTGATTTAGAGTTAGTTCTTGGAGGGTTTTGAGTGGTATGTTTGAAACTAGTCATATATGCATGTTTTACAAAGTTTTGAGAAATTAAAATTTTTGGTTTTTAGGGGCTGGAACCGTGGCTCATGAGCATGATTTTGGGATGTTTTAATTCGTTTTTAAGGGTGTTAAAGTGTGTAAAAATTTGGTTTTTGGTTAAGGCTTTAGATCTATAAAGATTGCTATGTTTAAAACTTTGAAAATGGTTTAAAATGAAAAAAATTTGGGGGCTGTTTTGTGGTTCTTAAAACAGTGACTTATCAACAAGATTTGGGTTTTAACTTGGTTTTAATTGTATTAAAGTGGTAAAGAAGTTTGTTTTTGGTAAGAAATTTGGATGTATCAAAGTTTGTGTAATTTAGAAGTAAAGTGTTTGAAAAATGGAAGTTGTATTTGAAGCCTTAAAACCATGGGAAGCCTTAAAACCATGGGCCTTATGGTGTTTTAGAACATGATTTTAAATTTGCTTTAGGCCTAAAATATGTTGTAGGAAGTGATTAGTAAGTTGATTTAGCCAAGCCTTTCAAAGAAGCTTGATTTTGGGAAACGATTTGGTGTATGTTTCAAGAATTGTTTTGAACTTGTAATAAAATTGTTTCTAAAATTTTGTGACATGTTTTAGTGTTTTAAAAAGTGGTTCAAAGTTGGGAAAACACTATTCAAAGTGGTAAAACACTATTCCAATTGGTAAATTTTGGGTTAGGCATTTTTCTAAGTGTGTAGTGTTTGAAAAAGTTTCAAAACTTGCACAACTTGGACTTGATTCATGACATATGACTAGGTGTGATCCAAATGGGATTAAGTGAGTAATTCTTAGGTCTTTTAGGACCCTAAAATCGTGGCTGCCCTAGGGGCATTAGGCTTGAGTTTTGGTTCTAATTAATTGAACTTGCGTTGTTTCGTGCGAGGTATACGACTTGACGGCAACTTTGGATTACCTCCTTGGAATGCGTTCGAGGTAATGGAAATTTTTATATAATGAGTTTGGGCTTTTCACCTTGTGTGTTGTTTGGTTTGATTAATTGTGTGGTAGTACTTGTAGTATGTAGCATGTTCTTGGCCCTGCGTGACATTAGTGATTTGTGTTGTTTGCCTTAAATCATGTTTGATTTAATTAGAACTTGAAATTGATGTGAATATAGAAAATATTGTTGATGATAATGGATTAATTAATAATGCGTTAATCGACTGTTATTAGTTTGATGATTTACAACGATAAATCTGATGCGATTCAACAAGCCGAGTTATGATTTCATAAGTAAAATGTTAAGGACATTTTGACTTAAAAATAAGCTTGAGGGTTTTAGTACAACTAGGCAAAGCTTTCAAAGAATTTTCAATGGAACAATAGCAGGAAAAAGAACTTGAGTAAATAGTGAAATTTGTGAAAACGGTTGGGTTGAATGATGCGTCTGGAAAAATTCTGGCTAGGAAAGACTTGAATTAAGAGTGTTCGCACCACCTCTCTTTCCTGGGAATTCTCCTCATGTATTATTTAGCACAACTAGGGTTTCAACGACCTAGACTTAAAGAGTATTTTCAGATACCGTAGTGTATAGAGTGACACAAGAACCGAGAAAAAGACTTCAAAGATCCAAATTTTTAAAGAATAAAATGTAAGGAACCTAGTGTTCCTATTGTGCATATGTGCCATGTGTCCTGTGCTGGGACTTGACGTCCCACTTGCGTGTGTATTTTCTTGATTATGGGTTGGACCTAGTGTTCCGTATGGTGTGCCTAGTATCTTAACCTAAAAATTGAGCCCAGTGTTCTGCATTACGTGGCTAGAGTTTTTAATTTAAGATTGAGACTAGCGTTCCGCAGTTGAACACCTGGACCCAGTGTCCTATGTTTGAGCTCTAAGTGGTATTTCTCATCGTCTCAGTTTACTGTGTGATGAAGAATGCCTGAGCATTACTTGAATAGTTTGGGATGCTCAGTGAAGTGCCTAAACTTTAGTTCCTTCCAACTTTTCAAAAGTGAAACGTAGTGATTTGATTTATAGGACATGAGAGACTTAAGAAGTCATAGTTAATTTTTGATCCGCATTGATTAATTAAAACATATCACGGACGCTCCTTTTGGTGAGCGAGCCATATTAAAGAATTTGTTTGGATGCCTACTAACCTTTGAGCATCGACACTCGGAGCGTTTTATTGTCTTAAGGACTTCAAAAGGACGAGTTGTCACTGCATGCCAAATACCCAAGGTCCTTCTGGCGACCAGGGGTTATAAATGGCTCTGCCAAATTCCCGAGTTCCTTTTGGTGACTAAAGGTAGGCAATACCCTTGGTAGGGGAATCTTGTTCGCACATTGGGAAATAAAATTCCTCGTCTACTGCTAACCTTATTCAAGGCTGTAGGTGTATACACAAACTCGTTCATAATGCATTGACATGCATGGCTAACCAAATTTATAACATGTGATGAATTGTTGATGAATTTGTTATGTGATGACTTGGTCATTGATCTGTTGTTTGATTTGTCTGCTTACATGCAATACTTGATATACCATGATGATGCATGCGGTCTATTAAATATGTATATGTATATAAAAGCATGTTGTTGTGTATATATATATATATATATATTGTTTGCATGCGACATAGCCTATGAAAACTCGTGGACAAAGAATTTACCCTTGCACTGTTGTTGGATTAGACAATCTTATGGATGTTACCAGATGGAGTGTCACATTACTGCTGCTGTTTCGTCTTTCCCAGAAGTATTGAATAATGAGTTAGTGGAGGAAGATTCCTCTAAGTGGTTCGTGTTTTGATCTTACTGAAACTGTTTATCAGTAAGAGTTATAGTTGTTGGTCAGCTTAGCTTAGGGTATTGTTTTTGTTATTTGCATAATTACCCATTGTTTTGTAAATACTCTTTGAGAAAACCTCGCCTCAGTGTAAAATCATCATGTTTTGTTTTATGTTGTTTGAAGTATTAATTGTGATGTGATATACTCTGATATTTGCAAAAGACTGATTTCACATCATTTAGAAAATTGTAGTACTCTTTATGTCTCATTTTTTAAAAGGGTTTCAAAAGAAAGAAAAAGAAAAACAAATTAGATTGGGTTCCACTGCGAAACACAAAAGAATACTTTTTGCTGAAAGCATACAAGCATAAAATGTTTTTAGCATTAGATTGGGTTGCACAGTAGCGCTCTGGAAACGGGGTGTTACAGATGCCTTCGAATATTATTCTTGTCAGGGGTTTGATCTTTGAACTTCGACCTACTTATGAGTCTTCAGTCCGACATGGGTGCTTCTTACTTCGGTTATGCTTGTTGTGCTTCTTCTGAGGGGGACTTTTTAGCTGAGGCGGTTCTTTAAAAAGATGCGCTCGTTTCCCGAAACAGCAGCGACAGAGATTTGATGATGATTCGATGGAGAATCGCCTCGTTTCTTGTGCGCCTCATTATTACTTCTTTTGCATTAATTATATTTCCTTTTCAGAATCTATTAATAAATTCTGAGGGGAGGTTCTTTGCCCTCTTCTTCCTTGTTTTTACTTCTTCTCTTTCGTTTCTTGTTCTTGTTTCTTGCTGTTTCTCTGTGACTCAGCCATTTTAAGCGTTCAAGCTTTCGGAGTTTGCCTCCTCGCTCGTTGCCTTCGTATTCCATACCCAGAGGTATTTCCTTCTCTCTTTCTTGTTTATTGTTCATCACAAGAGATAAAGGGGGAACGATTTAAGTTTTTAAATTCCATGGCATCTTAGAGGTCTTTCCCTGAAGAAGGAGCTTTTCCTGAGTTCTCTCCCCTTTCTGGTTCTTGGTGCTTACCCGGAACGAGTACTTCTGATAGTGGGAGGTTTTAATCGAAAACCCTCTCGTCAATTCCTGCCTTTGAGGCGGTGCCTATAGCGGCGCTGCCACCTTTCCGTGAGGAAGGGGCGGAATAGCATTTGAAACGTGGAGTTGAAATTACTCCTGAATGCTTGGAGCTTTTCCGGGTGGTTTTAGAAAATAAGTTTCAGCGTCCTTGCAACCCTCGTGAAGTGGCTCAGTGGTATAAAGAAGTGTATGACATTGTCTCTTATCCCGAGGTTCCCTTGGACAGGTTTACCATGGGAAAGAAATGAAGTATTGATTTGAACGACCCTTCTACCTTTCCTGCTGAGCCGAAGGACTACAGGTGGGTTTCACTCGGAGTGCTTAGCCTCCGATCTGAGTATACTACCGACAAAGATATGGCCAACTTAGAGAGTCGAGCATATGTGTCCGATGGCGCTGAGTCCGGAGAGGAATGGGCCTTCCTTCCTCCGGTTGGAGATTATAGGATTTGCTCTTTGGAAGGGAGTGATGTGGACCATCTTCCGATATATGAGGTGTTTTTCACCAAACTCCAGGTTGCCTTTTCTTTAAAGCACTTCGAACTCTCGGTTCTTAGGCATCTAGGTGTGGTACCTTCTCAGCTCCACCCCCATAGTTGGGCCTTTTTAAGGGTGTTCGACCTAGTTTTCTTGTATCTTCGAATACTGGCCTCACACTGCATCTTTTTCCATTTGTTCTCGCCTTTAAAGACTTTGGAGAAAGCCGATCAGAGGCAAGGATGGATCTCTTTTAAGCCTAATGGCAAAGTCTTCGAGCTGTGTAGTGAATCACTTAAGGGCTTCAAGACGAAGTATTTTTTCCTTCTTCTGATGAACGACGTCGCCCAGGAGTGCATGTTTAATCTCACCGAAGACGGTTCATAAGTGCCCAAGTTCCCATTCTATTGGCCGAGGTCATTCTTTGATCGTCCTGTTGGGTCTTATTCGTTCAAGTTATCCGCTCTCAGCGAACTCGAGCAGGGTTGGGTGAAGAGCATCAGGGATTAGGTCAGCGGCTTTGAGCCCATCATCTATACCGACCCCAAAACTCAAGAACAAACGTCTATTAAGCGGTTCATTCATACCCGAACTCTCCTACAGTGCCCGACTTGGGAGGACGCTCGAAGTTGCTTAGGTAGGGAGTTGTTTGCTTATGTTAATTTTTGTTTCTTTTTGTGCAGAATCCATGTCGAACATCGCCAAATTTGTTGCAGCTCAAGCTGCCCTGTCCGAGAAGTTGGAAGAAGGCTCAGATAAGGGCAAGCAAGTTCGATCCTCTCCTACTACCGTCGATGTTAGCGGAGCTTCCAATTCTGGCTCGTCGAAGAATGGGGATCGGCTCTCTTAGCTCCTGAAACAACATCGTCAACGTGGAGACGCACAAAAGGCCTGCTCCTTCGGGTGTTCCTCTACCTCTGTAGAAGAAATCAAAGGGATCGAAGAAACATTTGTTGCCCTTTGTGAGCAAATATTCCACCCAAGCTTCAGGGGAGGTCGGTCGGCCCCTTTGGCAGCACATTGGGGAATAAGTGAAGGTTCTGGAAAAGGAGGTCGTGCATTTGCGCAAGGTAAAGAGTCAGGCCAAACGACTCTCAAGAAAGATCGGGAATTGCGAGACCGTCTTCGCAAGTTGGATAATGATAATCAAGATCTCTGCCTCAAGGTGAAGAATGTAGTGTGCCTTCAGACCTAACTCTCGGAGGAATCTCATAAGGCCGATGAGGCCGAGAAGAATTTCCGTGAAATGACCAATACGATCGAAGTCTCCGGAAGGAGAAAGCTGACATCGAATTCCAAAAGGGGGAGGTTGCCAAAGAGAAAGATGTCTATAGGAAGGAAAAGGGTACCCATCGCTCCGAAGTTGCCAACCTGAAAATGGCGCTGGAGGAGAAAGATCGGGAGCTTAAAACTGTTGTGGCCAAAGGGAGGCTAGCGATCAAACCATGGTTGAGATCGAGGCGGAACAATTCGAGAATGGCGTCAGTCAGGTTGTGTTCCTCAATCCTGGTGTGGCAGTTCAGACGGAGGGCGTCACGAATCTTAGAGTGGTTTTAGGGGATCACATAATTCATGTCGAAACTGGTGCCGTCCTCGTTGTTCGCCCTTCTACTCCGGCTGATACTTTGTTTCTTTAACTTGCATTTTTGCTGTTGTCTTTGTAACTTGTCTTTTTGTTTTAGTCATTTTGTATTTGATCCCTCTCTATCGGACCATTTTGTACTCATGACAGTTTGAATGGAAACTTGAATTTTTCGATCTACTTTTGGTACATTAGTGCTCACTGTTTGTGACTTGTTAGTTCGTAATTTGATTTAATTTGTGTAGTCGTCATCTCGAGAAGGGATCCCGGCCAAGAGAACCTTCCCTTAACCCCGAAAGCTTAGACTTGTTGTCCAGCTTCGGGTGCGCGATGTAATGGAAATGTCCACAGACCGATGTGATGGCTAGTCACATCGATTTGGACTCCCAAAGTGACAGGCATGACTATACGGAACCTCGTTATCGGCGGGGTTCCCTCGTCTACCACATATGATAATTGTATTATAACCTTAGTGTGTTTGTGATAATAAAAACATGCAAGTGTCAAAGACTCATTTTATTATGCTTAAAACTTTTTACAAGTGCTGGGTTTCCCTTTCATGAGGGGATTTCATAACATTCAGCTATAATATTTTCTAAGGGTTGGGTTTCCCTTTCATGAGGGGATTTCATAACATTTAGCTAAAACTTTTTGCAGCGTTTCTAAGGTGTAGGCACCAGTGCCGGTCTTTGACAAGATCCGATATGTGCCTTCCCAGTCTGGTGCCAATTTTCCTTGGCTGGCATTCTTGAGGCCAACATTGACCCTCCTTAGGACTAGGTCACCCTTTTCGAACTCACGTGGAATGACTCGTTGATTGTGTCTTGCTGCAATTCTTTGTTTCACATCGGCTTCATTCAGGGAGGCGAGCTCCCGATTTTCTTCAAGGAGGTCCAGTTCCTCACTTAGGCTTTGGTGATTAGAAGAAGTTCGAAGTGGGTGGAACGTTCTCCATCTTAGTTCCCTCACTTTGACTGGGATCACTGCAGATCCGTAGGTGAGCCAAAATGGTGTTTCTCCGGTGGAGGAGTGGGGCATGGTTTGATATGCCCACAGTACTTGTGGGAGTTCTTCTACCCAATTCCCTTTGACTTCATGGAGTCTCTTTCTTAGACCTCTTAAGATTACTCTGTTTGCCGCTTCTGCTTGCCCATTTGTTTGGGGGTGCTCGATCGAGGTGAACCTCTGTTTTACACCAAAGTCGGCCAAGGTTTTTTGGAATCCTTTATCCACGAATCGTGTTCCGTTGTCGATCACGACAACTTCGGGAATGTCGAATCTTGTAAGGATTTGCATTTTGAAGAACTTGATCATGTTTTCAGCTGTGATTTTTGCCATTTGTTCGGCTTCGATCCATTTTGTGAAGTAGTCCACTGCTACGACCAAATATTTAATTTGGCCTGGAGCCATAGGGAATGGTCCTAGGATATCGATTCCCCACCAAGCGAAAGGCCACGGGGAAGATCGGGTAGTCATCTCATTAGGAGGAGCACTATGGAGATCGGTGTGCTTTTGGCACTTCTCGCAGTTTTTCACATAGGTAACGGCGTCTGCATCCATTGTGGATCAGTAGCAGCCGGCTCGCAGTATTTTCTTGGCCAAAGATCATCCTCTGAGGTGGTGTCTACAGACACCCTTGTGGACTTCGGCAACTACGTATGGGGCCTCGGCTGCGTCAAGGCATTTCAGGAGAGGTGTTGAGAAACCTCTTCGATAGAGGCAATCCTCGATGACTGGATATGAACATGCTCTGCGGTGAATTTTTGATGCTTCCTTGTCATCAAGGGGAAGTTCGCCTTGGCAAATGTTTTTGAGAATTGGTGTCACCCATGAGTCACCGGAGTCAGTAATGGTGTACACTGAAGGGGTAATGAGGACATGTTTAAGGTCGTGACCGACCTTCTCCGGAGCATCCTATGTCCCCGTCATGGTCATGATACTTGGATGGGAAAAGGGTCTCTTGAATGTCCGATCTGTTACTCCCCGTTGTTTTTGTGCTTGCCAGTTTAATGAGTACATCAGCCCCTGAGTTCTACTCTCGAGGAACGTGTACAATCTCTATTTTTTAGAAGCTCTTCATTAATTCTTTGACTACGACCAGGAATTTCTGTAGTAGGGGGTCTTTTTGCGTGATATTCCCCATTGACTTGAGAGGCTACAAGTTGGGAGTGAGTGCGAAGACTGACTGTAGAAGCTTCCAGATCACAAGCGAACGTCATCCTGACAATGTAAACGTCGTATTTGGCCTGATTATTCGAAGTGGCGAAGGAGAAGCTCAGAGAGAATTCGATCGTCAGGCCTTCAACATTTTCTAGGATCAGGCCTGCTTCACTTCCCTTCTAATTTGAGGACCCATCGACGTGGATGGTCCAACTGGTGCTCGAGTCTTCCGACATTGTGTTCATCTCTGCTATGAAGTCGGCAAGGCTTTGAGCTTTGATTGCTTGCCAAGATTCAAAGAAAATGCTGAATTCATATACTTCTATGGACCACTTAATCATCCGTCCTGCCAGATCAGGCCGGTGTAAGACCTGTTTAATTGGTTGGTGGTTCGAACTGCTATATGGTGAGATAAGAAGTATTACCGTAGTTGTCTCGCTGTGATGACCAGCGCTAGAGCGACTTTTTCGATTTTCTGATATCTGAGTTCCGGACCTTGGAACATTTTACTGATGAAGTAAACTGGCCTCTGCCCTTTGTTTGTTTTTCTTACCAAGACGACACTTAAGGCCTCTTCAGTGACCGCCAAGTACAGGTATAGGGTTTCACCGGCATAGGGCCTTGTTAGAACTGGCAGAGTTGATAGTGTTTCTTTCAGCTTTGTGAAGGCTTTTTCGCATTCCAAAGTCCATTCAAACTTTACCCCCTTCTTCAGCAATTTGAAGAAAGGAAGCGCTTTCTGGACGGACTTAGAAATGAATCTGGTTAGGGTGGCTATCATCCCTGTTAGTTGTTGGATATCCTTTTTCGACTTAGGTTATCACATCTCAGTGATGGCGCGACACTTATCAGGGTTAGCCTCGATGCCACGTTTTGTTAAATAAAACCCCAGGAACTTAGTCATTTTGACGCCGAAGGTGCATTTCTCTGGGTAAAGTCTTATGGTGTGTCGGCGTGCCTGTTCGAAGATGTTCGAAAGGTCGGGGACATGGTCTAGCTCTTTGGCTAATTTGACGATCATATCATCTATGTAGACTTCGAGCACATTCCCGACCTGGTCCTTAAAGACCTTGTTCATCATGAGTTGGTAAGTTACACCGACGTTTTTGAGACCGAAAGACATTACTTTATAGCAATAGTTGTTGTTGACAGTCATAAACGCGGTCTTTTCCTGGTCAGTAGGATTCATCGGTATCTGGTTGTATCTAGAGTATGCATCCATAAAGGACAGTAATCGAAAACCCGAGGAGTTATCCACGAGTTTGTCGATATTGGGAAGGGGATAGGTGTCCTTTGGACAAGCCTTATTGAGATCGGTGTAATCAATGCACATTCTCCATTTTCCATTAGCTTTCTTAATAAGAACAACATTTGAGAGCCAAGTTGTGTACTTGTCCTCTCTTACAAAACCAGCCTTAATTAAATCACTAATAGCCTTCCTAGCAGCTTCGGCTTTTTCTGGAGATTGCTTCCTCCTCCTCTGCGCGATCTACTTCGCTGATAAATCTAGGGTAAGAAGGTGGCATGCGATGTTGGGCGAGATCCCTGGCATGTCGGCTGCGGTCCATGCGAAGAGGTAGGCATTGGATCTGAGGCACTTGATTAGCTCTTCCTTTACCTTGGGAGGAAGGTCGATGCCGAACTGGACAGTTTTCTTCCAGTCTTCCCTTAGTTGGATTTTCAGAAATTCCCTATCTGGGATGGGTCGGCTTATTTTCTTTTGGAGCTCCTTTATGACAGGTTCAGTCTCTTCTTCGATCTCATCTTCGGGTTCGATTCTGGCATCGAAGTCCGTGAGATTGACATTGGAAGATCCGGTGTTCTTTTTTGGTGGGGCAGGATTGTCTTCTTGCCCCTTGATTGATAGCAGGTAACACCTTCAGGCTACCTCGAGATCGTCTGGGATCGTGATAATCCTTCCTTCGAGCGAGTGAAACCTCATCTTAAGGTGAATAGTGGAAGTTACTGCTCCTACCTCCCCAGGGTAGGTCGGCCTAGGATGTAGTTGTAGACAGAAGGGTAAGGAAGGACGATGAATTGGACTTTGATGGTTTTTGTTTCGAGCTTGTCACCGAATGTTACCATCAGTTCGATATACCCAAGGGGTTTGGTTGTGGAACCATTGAAACCCTAGAGGTCAGAACCATGATAGGGAATCATGTCCTTTTTGCCAGCTTCAACGTCTTGAAGAGGTCGAAATACATTATGTTAGCAGAGCTTTGGTGGTAAACCAAGATTCTCCTTACATCAAAGTTGGCCATATATACGCAATCAACAAGGGAATTTGGTAATTCGGGTGACCATTCAGCAGGTCTTCATCATAAAAAGCTAAGGGTAGTCGGCTTGAACTTGGTCGGTTGGTAGGTGGGTAGACAATATTGATGGACATCGCTTTCACATCTTCCTTTTGGCGGAATTGATGAAGCTCCACCTCGATCGGTCAAGTCCCCAGAAATTACTAAGGCCACGGGTGTGGGACTAGCTTCTTCTTCGTCGGCATGATGAGGTCGACTCTCTATTTGAGCTACCGCTGAGTTTTGGTCGTGCTTAGGTAGGGGGACCCGGATCGGGCCCATCCTTCGCCGCACCTTGGCTTCGTGTACTTCTGTAGTTTTCCTCTCTAAATGAGGGATTCAATAGCGTCCTTCAACTGAACGCACTCGTCGGTGTTATGCCCTGCACTCTTATGGACCGACAATACTTCGATTTGTCGATGCCAGGCTTCTCCTTCAGAGGCCTTGGAAATCGGATTCCTGCGTCTCTAAACTCCGCATTGCACACTCATGCAAGATCCACGATTGAGATGTGTTCAGTGGGGGTGTAATCTTCGTATTTTCCAGGAGGACCTTTGGGGTCCTTTTCTCGACGAGGTCGGTCCTCTTTGTATCTGGAGCTCTTTTCTTGAGAGGTTCTCTTTTTTGACCTTAAGGCCATTTGATTCTCTTCGAAGTTGATGTACTTCTCCGCGCGTCAGAGGAAGTCGTTGAGGTCGGTGGGTTTGTCAACCCCAACGTTGATGTTGAAGAGGCTATCTTCAATCAAGCCCTGTTCCAACAGGTATAGTTTCATCTCGTCAGAGGCTTGTTTGATAAACATTGGTTCCTTATTGAAGCGCTCGATGTATTCTTTGAGCGATTCGTCCTTCCTCTGGTGAATCGCTGTCAAAGTAGCCACTGGTTTAGGTTGGATACGAGAGGCGGTGAAATGAGAACAAAACTGAGCAGTCAGATCGGACCACGAGTCTATAGAGTTTTTTTTCAGTCCCTGGAACCACGTGAGGGCCGCTTTCTTAAGGGTAAGAGGGAAAATCTTGCACTTGACTGGGCCTTTCGCCCAGCGAAATCCCATTATGGTGTCGAAGCATCCGATATGTTCATCGGGATCTCCAGTGTCGTCTTAGGTTTCGAGCGAGAGAGACTTCTGAAGGGGTCGAGGTATCAGAAACCGAGTTACCCTGGTAGTGAAGGGTCCGGAAGTGAAAAGGTCATCGTTGTCTTCGAAATTGGGAGATCGGGAGTACGATAGGGGAACCGGAGCCCCGTCTTGAGGGAGACACTACTGCGTCACGACGGCGAGGAGGGGTCACCCTCTCGCGAGAACGCTTGCTGTGGTGGTGATGGTGTCACAGGGACACATCTGTTGGAACCTAAACGATTGAGAAATTTGGACCCTTATTAATTTTGATGATAATAAAGTACTTGCAAGTGAACAAATTATCTTCTATTAAGTCTTGAAGTGTTCAGGTATTAAAATTGTTTACGCTTTATAAGTCACTTAAGCAAGAAGGAGAAATTCACAAGAAAATGAATACATTCCATGTGTGTCAGCATCCGGTTCACTCCAGCGTCTTGTGTATAGCGAGCGTTCGGTAGTGTTATTCTTTGACAAGTAGATTACTCAATTTCCGCGAGCGTCCGTCCTTGTTCTGAGCGAGCATCTGGTCTTTTAATGAATCACGTGATGGTCACGTTTGTGCTCTTCTACTCAGCTGTTTTGGAACAAAAGTCGAATTTGATTTTGTGCGCTCATTTTGATGTACGAGGTATCAAAGGTGACACCTTTGATATAAGACAAAATTCATACAAGGCAATTGTGAAAAGCAGATAGTACAAAAACGGTAATGTGTACTATTCTAATATTCTCTGGAAAGGAAGAAAAGGACAGATTTCAAAATACCTCACTCAATGATATGGAGCTGAAATTTACTACAACGGTAATACCCCTTAGAGACTCCTATAAATACCCTAAGGTATTCATTGAAGAAGGTTGCCAAAAACTGCTAGAAACTATATTCTGAAAGAGCTATTACTCAAGTGAGCAATCAAGTTTCGTGCCAAGTTTCTGGACACCAAGAACTGAACCTCATCGTCTGATATTCTTTCTTTTAGAAAGTTTATTTGTTTTTGGGCTTAATCTTTTCATCCTCTATGTGAGAGTTATTTGATTGTATTCAAAAGAATATTACTTTGTAAAAGTTGTTCTGTCTAGTTAAGGCTTTGTTCCTCAAAGGCTCGAACGTACTGTGTTGTTTTGAAAAGTTAAGAGTATTGTCAAGTTTGTGACAGTAGAATACTCTTAAGGAAATTTGTAATTTGTTGATTATAGTGAAAAATCCTTCAAAAACGAAGGGACTAGACGTAGCTACCAGGTTGGTGGTGAATAGTATAAATCTCTGTGTCTCTTGCTTTACTGCTTTACATTTACTTTTATCCTGCGCATAAAAATAAGTTTTCATAAACTTTATTTCCATTGTCTGGTCGTATTCCAGCATCTGATTTCAAAAAGATTAAAAATCCAGTGTTCTAAAGTGTTTTTAACTTAAAGTTTGCGAAAAGTTTTTAACACAATTCAATCCCCTTCTTGTGTTCACGTTTAGTTGGTACCAGAGCTCGGCCTCTTGATTGAGCACTTAACAGTGTTAAGAAAAAAAATCCTATACTGTGAAGATATCTGTAGAAGGTGGTCACATGAACCGTCCTCCTCTATTTATTGGAGTAAAGTTTGACTAATGGAAAGATAAGATAAAAGCTTTCTTTGAGACACAACAACTGGAGTTGTGAGATATTGTTGAAAGTGATTACCTTATTCCTACTAATGCTGCTGGTGTTGCTATTGCAAGAGAAAATTGGAATGATGAGTAGAAAAAGAGATATCAAATCAATCAAAAAGCTAGATTCATTCTTATCTGTGCTATGTCAGAAAAAGAATATGATAAATATGGAAAATTCGATACTGCCAAAAAGATATGGGATTATCTTGTTTTGTCTTATGAGGGCTCTGCCCAAATAAGAGAAACTAAAGCTAGCTTGTTGGTTCGCCAATATCAATTGTTTAAAATGGAAGATGGTGAAAACATTGAATCTATGTTTAGAAGGTTCGAAACACTTGTTCATGGGTTATAGGCCCTTGGAAAAAGTTATACCACACCTAACCATGTGAGAAAGATCCTGATAAGTTTGACCAAGCAATGGAGACCCAAAGTCACTGCTATTCAAGAAGCAAAAGATTTAAATGTCTTGAGACTTGAAGATCTTTTGAGTTCTCTGAAAGCTCATGAACTTGAGTTAAATGAGGAAGAACTTGTAAAGAAAAGCAACTCTATTGCTTTGAAAGTCAACAAACATAAAGCCAGTACTTCTAAAGCCCTTCAGGCTGAAGAAGAATCAGACGATGAAGCTTCAGAAGGAGACCTTGATGGGTCGAATGATGATCTCACGTTCATATCCAGGAAGATCCAAAGGATGCGGAAGAAAAGAAACTTCAAGAAGAAATTCCACAAGAAAGATGTCGAGAACAAGAAGGAAAGCAAAGATAAAAGCCAAGTGTCTGCTATGAATGCAAAAAGGGTGGACACTTCAAATTTGAATGTCCTAATCTTAAGAAGAAGCCCACGAGAAGTTCCTTCAAGGGAAAGAAGAAGAGTCTCATGGCTACATGGGAAGATCTGGATTCATCATCCTCTGAGGAAGATAATGATGAAGAAGCCAATCTTGCCCTCATGGCAAATACTGACTTAGACTCTGAAGAAAAAGTTGAAGAGGTAATAATATATGATTCTTATTCTGAACTTCAACTTGCATTTGATGACCTTCTTAAGGACTCTGCCACTCTCTCCACTGAGTACAAAGCTTTGAAAAAGAAATTTTCAAAATTATCACAAGATTTTCAAATTTTGAAAAATGAAAACTCAAAGCTCAGTGAAGAGAACCAAAAGCTGAAAATAGAAAATCAATATCTAGTGGATAGTCAGCATCTGGTGATGTGTTAGCAACCAGAAGCTGAGAGCTCTCAAACTGAAAGCTCTGAAACTAAAGGCAATCCTAAATATAAATCAAATGATTATGAATATGCCTTTCAAAAGTTTCTTGCAGAGAGTGTAACTCGAAGCAAGCAAGCTTCCATGATTTGGGGTGTCAGTAAAACGACAACTCAAGGTCTTGGCTACATATCAGATGAACCCTCTTTAGAAAATAAAAATTCTGCATCTAATAAATCCAATGATCACAGTGAATGCTTGCATTGTACTTACTGCAATAAACCTGGTCATTTGAAAAGTGAATGTACTGCTTTTAAGACTAAGATGGCCAAGTATCCTTCAAGAACTAACCTGAAAGGATCCAAAAAGATATGAGTACCTAAAGATAAATTAATTTATGTTGCAGACATGTTTAGCAACAAAGTCAACACACATATCTTGGTACTTAGACAGTGGATGCTCGCGTCACATGGCGGGAGAAAAGCATATGTTCCAAGAGCTAAGGCCTAGAGAAGAAGGATTTGTTGGTTTCGGAGGAAACCAGAAAAGTAAAATAGTTGGAATTGGTCGCATTGGTAAAGGCTCTCTTCCCTCGATTGATAATGTACTTTATGTTGAAGGAATAAAGCATAATTTATTGAGCATAAGTCAATTATATGACAATGGTTATGATGTCATTTTTACAGAAACTGGATGTTGAGTAAAAAACAAGAAAGATGGCTCTATTTTCTTTATAGCTAAGAGGAAACAAAATATTTACAAAATTGATCTTTCTGAACTTGCAAAACAAGATTTCAAGTGTCTCATGTCTGTTAAAGATGAACAATGGATTTGGCATAAAACATTGGGATGCCATTTTGAGATTAATCTCAAGACTAAACAAGCGCAGTCTTGTTAAGGGCTTACCAAATCTTAAATTCCAATCTGTTGCCCTCTGTGAGGCATGACAAAGAGGAAAACAAGTTAAAACTTCTTTTCATTCAAAAAATGCTATTTCAACCTCTAGACCACTTGAGCTTTTGCATCTTGATCTCTTTGCTCCAACTAGGACAGCCTCTTTAACTGGAAAGAAATATGGGTTAGTCATTGTTGATGATATTACTAGATGGTCATGGGTTAGATTCCTTGCCCACAAGGATGAGTCATTCAAAGTATTTACTGTTTTCTGCAAATCAGTTCAAAATGAAAAAGGAATTTGTATTTCTTCAATTAGAAGTGATCATGGGGGGGAATTTGAAAATGAAAGCTTTCAAAAAAATTTGTGAAGAAAATGGCATCTCCCACAATTTCTCCTCTCCTAAAACACCACAACAAAATGGTGTTGTAGAAAGGAAAAATAGGTCCCTCCAAGAAATGGCCAAGACCATGGTCAATGAAGCTGATATTGCAAAACATTTTTGGGCAGAAGCAGTAAACACAGCTTGCTATATTCAAAATAGAATTCTTATTAGACCTATTTTGAAGAAGACTCCATATGAACTTTAGAAAGCTAGAAAACCAAACATATCTTATTTCGTCCCTTTGGTTGTATATGTTATATTCTGAATACTAAAGATCAACTTAGTAAGTTTGATTCCAAAACTGATAAAGGTATCTTTTTGGGATACTCTGAAAGATCTAAAGCTTTTAGAATATACAATAAAGAAACTTTGATAGGGGAAGAATCCATTCATGTCAAGTTTGATGACAAGAAGCCTGACACTGCCATGTCAGAGCTAGATGAATTATTTTCAGAATTAAATATTGGTGGCACAACAAACAGTGAACTCAAGATCTTCAAAGATCCTGGTGGTGACCAGACACAGGATTCTACTCAAGCGGAAGCTGAAACCAGAAAGTGTTGGAGATACAAAACCAATCATCCTAAGGATCAAATCATAGGAGAACTTGGAGAAAGAGTAAGAACCAGATCCTCTTTCAAAGAGCATGCAGATGTTGCACTTCTCTCTGAAATGGAACCTAAGACGATTGATCAAACATTGGAAGATGAAGGTTAGATTCTGGCTATGCAAGAAGAGTTGAATCAGTTCCAAAGAAATGATGTGTGAAAATTAGTCACTCTACCAGAAGATAAGCAAGCTATTGGTACTAAATGGTATTTAGAAACAAGCTTGATGAAGATGGTAAGGTAGTGAGAAACAAAGCAAGATTAGTTACTCAAGGTTACTCACAAGAAGAAGGTATTGATTTTACAGAAACTTTTGCACCTGTTGCAAGGTTAGAAGCTATTCGCATCTTACTTTCATTTGCTGCACACCATGAGATAATTCTTTATCAAATGGATGTGAAAAGTGCTTTCTTTAATGGTTTTATAACTAAGGAAGTCTATGTGAAACAACATCCTGGTTTTGAAGACATTGAATTTCCAGAACATGTTTTTAAGCTTAAAAAGGCTCTGTATGGTCTTAAGCAAGCTCCTCGAGCTTGTTATGATAGACTAAGTTCCTTTTTAATGGAAAACGGTTTTATCAAAGGTCAAGTAGACACTACTCTATTTAGAAAATCATCAAACAAGCACTTTATACTTGTTCAAATTTATGCAGATGATATTATATTCAGAGCTACTAATGAAAGCCTTTGCAAAGAATTTTCTAAGCTAATGCATGCTGAATTTGAAATGAGCATGATGGGAGAATTAAAGTTTTTCCTTGGAATTCAAATCAAGCAATGCAATGATGATATCTATATACATCAAAGCAAATACATCAAGGAATTGCTAAAGAAATTCAAGATGGTGGATTGCAAGCCAATGAGCACACCTATGCATCCTACGTGTACTCTTAGTAAAGATGAAACTGGTAAGAAGGTAGATCAGAAAACATACAGAGGTATGATTAGATCTCTGCTTTATCTTACTGCTTCAAGACCTGATATTATGTTTCAGTGTCTGCTTGTGTGATAGATTTCAATCTGATCCTAGAGAATCACACTTGAATGCTGTTAAAAGAATATTTAGATATTTACAAGAATCTACTATTCTTGGTTTGCTTTATAGGAAATCAAAAGATTACAAGTTAGTAGGTTTCTGTGATGCTGACTTTAACACCCTGTCTCCGGAGTGCTACTAAGTGAACATTCTGATAAGAGTTGACATGTTTCCGACAGGTGGAATACTCTGCTCGTAGGGTTTTCGAGAAATGTGGTCCTATTTTTTTTTTAAAGGTTCTTTAAAGAAGCAGCCAGAGTATCACAGCGACTTTTAGAAACATGGTAAAAAATAATTTAAGACACCACATAGACCACATTCATTTATTCTGTCAAATCATATATAACAAACGTGTCATGAAACATAACAGAGATTTATTACAACACTGAAATAAATGACAAATATCCTATAGCTGGTCCACAAGCTATACTCTTCACTAGACTACTAGTAAATTCCACAAACATAACGCAAGTAAAAAGCTGGACGACTATCCTCAGCTGCTCCTCTCTGCAGTTCCGAATCCTTCGCTTGCTTCACCATCTGGGTTACATTCATCAATTGAAAGAACCACTGGCAAGGGTCAACTTCTTAAAATAAAAGAGGCAGATACACATATTCGATAACACACTTGGCAATAAAACATGTAGTAGCACAACATATTACGGAAAATAATAAATCATGACAATAGGCAAACAACAGTGTATACAATTCACAAGCGCGACTCAAGACCCAAATCAAGACTTATTCTCTCAACACTTTTGCCACATACCGGAAGTAACGCGGATCCATCCACTGAATACCAGCCGTAGCCTTGGGCTCTCTCCTCACCCTAGGACATTCAGCTCAGGTTCCATTAGCATTACGACGCCTAGCTATTCCCTGTCGAACACCAGCCGTAGCCTTTTAGGGGATTCTCGCACCCTAGGTTAATCGACGCAAGCTCAAAAACGTCCCGGTAAAACTAACGTCTAGCCATTCCCTACCGAACACCAGCCGTAGCCTTTTAGGGGATTCTTGCACCCTAGGTGAATCGGCTCAAGCTAAAAAACGTCTCAACGACTCAACGACTCGACCAACTCTCGCACTCCGATGGACAATTCGCATAATTATAACAATATAATTCAGTTCAACAGCATAAGCAACATAGCAATATAACTCAATTCATCAATGATAAACAACATAAGCATCTCATCTCAAATAATCACACTTAGCAACGATCGTCAATCAATATGGAATCCATCCCTCTGCAATTCGATGGAATTGTGAGAGGAACAAACAAGTGTGGGGGTTAGGGACAAATACCAACCACTTGCAGACAAGCCCACTAAATAATCAGCATATATAACAAAAATAAAGCGAAGGGGTACAAGACCCTCACTTCGAACCCTTAGGTTCTTAGACTTCTTCGCATGAACACTTGAAATTAAATTCGTATCTAAAAATTGCCCTTACACAAGGACATATACAATAAAAGCCTACGATGTCTAGAAGTGCCCTTACGCATAAATACATAACCAATAACTCTAGAATGTGAAGCGCCTTTACCGAAGATTCACAACCCACGCGTTAAACACGTCGTAATCCTAGTCAGCACGAATTCGTATCTCAACTCCTATCATCATAAGCAAACTTAGCACAATCCTAGTCATAAAGTAACTCTAATATCTAGGCTCTCAAAACCCCCAAAAACCTCTTAGACAATCAAACATTTACATTTGAGTGCCCAAATTTGTAATACTTGTTTTTAAAGGGTCACATACACTTGAAATTTGACAAACAATTAAAAGGGTAAGGTTTTAAAGGCTAAGACTTCTTTTCTTTCTAACTTAGAACATAAAACAATCCCATAATAAATTTCATAATATTTATTATTGAAAACACACTTGGAACTAATTCCCAAGGTAAAGAAACAGTATCAAACATTTCAAAACCAAAACACCTTTTCTTTAAAAACTTGAACCATGAAATCATAACTTAAAAATCCAATCCTATTAGTGACAATATTGGATTCAAGGCTCTACTAGGCTTTGGGATTATAGAATCCCTTGTACCCTTAGTGTATCATAGCCTTATATCTCCAAAACAATTAAAATTCAATCCAAAATCCTTCCAACCATTTTCGAAATACTAAGCTCACTTCTTTAAAGTTGAGACAATATCATTTATCAAATTCTTTTTCTCAATATACTTAAGTCAAGGCTCCAATTGGTGTCTAGGACCTCAAAGAGTCATTTTCACCTAAATTGTTTCATAGCCCTTAAAAATAAAAACTCTAATTTCAATCCCATCACTTCCACAATTCTCCAAACTTCTACAACAATCAAATACAACTAATTTAAAACTAGGAACACAAAAACTTTGCCTCTCAAGCCTTAAGGAGCTCGCGGCCTACACACTTTCTTTCCCAAAAAAAAATTTGTATTACTTCCAATCTACTTAAACAACTCCCTTCAATACTTAATTTCCTTCACAAAACAACAATTATTTCCAAAACAAAGACACTATCAAACTTAAAAACCCAAATCAAGGCTCTTTCAAGAATTCAAGAGCTTCACAAAATTCATCATTCCCTTGATCCAAATCAAAATTAACAACTACAACAATAATAACAATTCCTAAGAACCAAGAAACACAATCTAATTGCTTGATTCACTTAAGCAATCACATTTTCCCCTTTTTCCATAGAACCTAGGGTTCATAAATTTTGGGGGAACACTTGATCCTTTTGCTCCATGATCATAATCAATACATAATTGAATAAATAAGCAAGCAAATAGACAACAAAATAAAAGAAAACCCTTACCCAAGGATCCTATAATGGCCACGGCTTGGAGCACCAAGAGAGGAAAAAGGGAAACTTGGCTTAAATCCTCATTCACTTGATCAACATCTAACATAAAAGATTAGTGAGGGAAAATCAGAATTTTAAAGCCTAAAAGGATAGGTACCCACGGCTGAAAATAAATGGGAGAAAGGGAAGAAATCTTGCTCTCCAAAATTACTCACACTTGGTGCTTAAAAATGAAATGAAAATGAAGAGTAAAAATGGATAGATGGAAGGGAGGGTCACGGCTGAAACTTGAGGGAGAAGGGAAATGAGAGGAATGATGGTGTTTATGAGGAGATGGAGCCACAACTTGAAGATCAAGGAGAAGAAAAATCAAGAAATATGATGGGATTTCTTTGGGTATAACTCTCGGCTAAATCACTAGAAAATGGAAGAGAAAAGAATTTTGCTTTCATAATAACAATACTAAGCTTCTCTAGCACAAGAGATGAGTAAGGAAAGTAAGAAATTTGGAGCCCAAATTAAAGGGATGCTGCCGCTGAAAATGAAGAAGAGGAAGGGAAGATATTGTGTTCTCCTAAACACCCACACCTAGACAAACAAGAAGGGATTTACTTGATCTTTCTTTCACCCACACTTGGATAAAAAAAAATAAAATGAGGGGAAAGTGAAGGAGGGCCACCGCCTGATAAAAAGGACGGGAAAGAGAAAAATTTTGGTCAAAATAACATGTGGTCCTAATTAAATACTTGGAGCCAAAGTAACTTGGAGAAGAAATAAAATGAGGTTGCAAATGGGGAAGGGGTCTCGGCCTGAATAGGCAAAAAGGAGGTGAGGAAAAAAAATAATAATAAAAAGAATTTACTTGGTCAAAAATAATTTAGAAAAAGCTAATTCTAATTAGCCACCATAAGCTTGACACCTAGTACTATAAAGTAAGATTCTAATCTAATCACAAGTCTAACATCTAATCCTTCTCTTCTCATGATTATCCCTTAATCCTAGAGTCTCAAGTGTCCTAAAAAAATACGGCATCGAGTAATCACGCTACCGATTAATTCTTTCGCCAATTAAATCGCGAGAATTAATTTACTTACTACTAATTCACCGCATGATAATAATTTATCTATAAATAGTAAAATAATTAAAAACACCCAAACATAGTCACAACAAGTTACGATTCGATTTTCATCGAAATCGGAGTTCGTTTAAAATTTTAATGCGGATAAAAAAATTACCCAGCGATTCAAAATACGACGAAACTTCGTTAGAGTTTTCCGACGATTTTTGAACCATGAATTAATATTTAATATTAATCCTTAAATTTAATTTCTTCTTGATTTAATTCACTCACTTTCTTAGTCAACAAAAATACACGTTACCGCATCAAGCAGAAAACTTAGAATAAGTATAATTGATGAATTCTCTTTAAAAGCAGCATACGTCTACGCTGTCAATTAATTTGAATGGACATCATGAATAATATTTATTGATAATAAATAAATTATTCAAAATAGCTCAAAATAATTTCTCGTACTCTCAGTAAATCATCGAGGTGATCAATCTCTCCGACTTATTTTCGAGTATTCAGGATTTTATTGTTAAAATCACTTTTCTTAAAAAAATTAGGATGTCACACTGACTTTGCTGGAGACCGAATTGAAAGAAAGAGCGCAAATGGAGGCTGCCAATTCCTTGGAGCAAATCTTGCGTCTTGGTCAAGCAAAAGACAAAGCACTATTGCACTCTAAATAGCAGAAGCTGAATACATCTCAGCAGAAAGTTGCAGCTCTCAACTTCTAAGGATGAAATATCAACTTAAAGACTACTTGATAAAAGAGAGTAACATTCCTATCTTTGTGATAATACATCTGCAATTTGTCTTATTAAGAATCCGATATTGCATTTTGGAGCAAAGCACATTGAGATTAAACATTACTTCATAAGAGACTGTGCTCAGAAGGGTATTCTTGAAATAAAATTTGTAGACACTGATCATCAGTGGGCTGACATCTTTACAAAATCCCTTGCTGAGGATAGATTCAATTTTATAAGAAGAAACTTAAATTTTCATCTTATAGAAGAATGATTAATCTCAGCGTCTTATGATATGCATCATTCAGCATCTGGTATGACATAAGCATTCACACATTCACATCACAGATCTCAGCATCCAGTGAATTCGTTTACGTGCGTCCGAGCACACACGTGTCACGTGCATGTGGGACTTGAGCTTCTCATCACACCTAATCTGAGTCATGATTATTTAGGTTTTCGATAAAATCTTTTTCTTAATTTTATCTTCATTTTGACAACTGCATTTAATGAAAAAGGGAATCTTTATTTTATTTTCATTTTGATTTATTTTTTATTCAAAGGAAATGTGAAGAGGTTTTTGAAAAAGTAACTGTACTATTTTATCAAAACTTTCGCACTACTCCACCTCTTTCGCTCCACACTCACTCTGTTTTTGTCTGCGAAAACTGCTTTCTCTCTCTCTCTCTCTATGTGTATGATTTCTCTAAAACCCTAAACCATGACTGATGTTAAGGTCGGAGAATACTCTGCTATCTACGACATCATGACAGAAGCAAAAGTCTTAACTGAGAACAGAATCGACTTGAAAAGTTCAAGCTTTATGGGTTTGATTTAGATGAAGGTTTGACGAATCTGGGCTGGAAAAACTACTTCCTTTGGGAACCTATTGATGTTATGGTTAATACTATCAAGGAAGTCTAGGGAAACTTTCATATGCTTCCGGGTGGAATAGTTGAAGGTCATGTTAGAGGTTTCAAGTTGGTGTTCACCATAAACACCATCGCTGATACCATTAAGTGCCCCTGTGAAGGCATTAGTTACTATGCTGGTTGGGAAGACGCTTTCAGAGGAGTGGAAAACGTCAACGGGGCTTTGTTCGAGAACTATCGCCAGTTGAAGGAAAATGATGTAACTCCTGCTGCCAAGAATCTGAAAAGTCATTACAGAGTTCTACACAAAGTTATTGCTAAGAGCGTTATTCTGAAGACTGGGTCAAGTGACATAGTGAACTATGAGCAGAAGTTTATTATGAGAAATTATATGGCTGGTCACAAAATCAACTTGCCTAGGTTGATTTTCAACAATATTTTCAATGCACTTGTTGGTTCAAGGAAGGGTTCTGCTGACAAGAAGAACATTATCAAGGTTATTCCCTATGGAGTTTTTCTTACTACTATGATGGTCAAGGATGGAATTGCAAGAAGGCTCAGTGCCTTGATAAACAAAGAAGAAAGAGATAAGTATTTTGGAATTGGTGTTATTGTTCGTCCTAAGGTTTTTGGAGTCAATAGCCTGGTGAGAATGAAATTGATCAATGCTGATATGATCAAGAAGGTGAAAAAGGAACAAAGAGAAGGAACAGAAACTTCAGTTGGTGAAGTAGCTGAAACAAAACCCACCAGAAGCTCAGTATCTGATGTGAAGAGAACTGGTGAGTCTCCAGCAAGGGAGACAAGAAGCAAAAAGCATAAGGTGCCTCCTGCACCAGAAGGTAAAACTGTACCAGAAGATGATGAGGACCGAGTCCCCATTAGAAGCATTATGGAGAAGAAGAGAAAGGTAGAAGCTGAAAAGCCTGTTTCAGCGTTTGGCCCTAAGAAGCAAGCTCATCCACCTCCTCCTGCTGCAGCTGCTCCACAAGAAAAAAGGAAGAGATTGGTTAGGCATTCTGAGAAATCCAAAGGTACTAGACTTTACAATTGATGACTCAATTACTACCTTTGACTCTGATGACACTATTCCTGCACCACCACTCTCTGTTTCATCACCACAAACACACTCCACACAACCATCATTCACCAAAACATTAGCCAAGAAAACCAAAACACAAGCCCTTATCCTCACCACTCAACAACCTCCATCCACCGAACCATAAACCTCCTAATTAACCACAAAACCCAAAACACTTACATTTCCCTCACCACAAACCTCTACCTCATCAAACACATCACTCACTACATACATTTCATCACTCCACTCTCTCCCTTTCAACCTACTCTTCAAAATCCCTCCAAACCAAACCAAAACATACAAAGTCAAGGTGACTTCCCCTCTCCCACTTTCTCTCACTCTCAAACCTACCAACTACTATGGTGCCAATAAATCTGTGTCATCTATAAATAAACCACGGTTTGTAAGAGAAGAAGTGTATCATTCCATCTATGATCGCCCTTCTCTGTGGCACTTAAAGACATTCACCTATGGGGTTGCAAGACTGGAGATTGCCCCTCGACAAGGCTCACTGTCTCTGAAGATGGTGAGAAAGTGGAAAGGTCATTTGGTGGAAGATTAAGACCTCTCTCAAACAGAGGAATTATTCCTTTCTCTGTTGATCTTCCTCATGTTCTGCCACAACATGAACCTCTTACTCTGGAGGAATGCGGAAGACGGATCACAGATGATGAGAAATCATTCATGGCTCACTGCCTTGAAATAAAGAAGATGGAATTGGTTTTCCTAAACAAGGATCATGCTTCTGCATCTGTGAAGATTGTGCCTGATAGGCAAAGATGGCTACCCTGGGCTAACCCTGGTAAAAGGAAGGAACCAGCTCCTGGTAAACTTCCAACATTTATTGGTCTCAAGGAGTATGAAGAAGCTCCTAGGAAATACGATGTTAAAGCATTCTCCGAGCTTCCGGTTAAGAAGCTATCTGAAGACCATGCTCGGCGTGTATATCTGAACCTCCTCAAAAGAGATGATTAGAGAACTGGCTCTTCTGGATGCTGTAACGCAGAAAAGGCAACCATCCCTACTGTTGGCTCAATCAGCAGGGTAATAGACACAAACCTAGCTACTATTCATCTGGATGACATGTTTATGTGTTCTGTTATTAGGCCTCTGAGTGTTATGAAAATAGAAGATCAATGGACTGTTGTTTGCAAACACTTCGACATTGGATTTAGTTGGAGTAACATGCCTATATATTGGAAAGATAAAGCCATTCTACCTCGTCTCAGGCCTCTCAATATTGAAGAAGATGATAAGGAGAATTTGCATAGATTGTGCCTAGCTGAAAATGAAGGACTTATCTTCATTTTTTATGGAATAGGAATCTTTATAAAAAGAAATTTTGGAGAAGATGATTTTACAAAATTTGATGCATATGTTGAAGATCTGCTTAAGCACAAGGAAACTATCTTTCTGCGTATGCTTTACCCTGAAGAGATTGTGCAAAGTTGGGAATTGTCTATGGAAATTGAGAAACAGAAGCTAGGAAATATCATCAAATGGAGCTTACCAAATGATGGTGTCTTTTAGAGGATCAAGGAAAGACAGGATTTGAAACTGAGACTGTCACAAGCAGTGCTAGCAGAGCACCAGAAGATGGAATCTAAACGAGTTGCTATTATTGAACCTGTTCCAGAAGCTGAACCTTCTTCTGCTCCTCCTGCTGCAAATGATGATGTTGTCATCTTGCCTAGAGCTGAATTTGAAGCTATCATGGCTACAAATCAAAAGGTGTACCAGCTGGAACACACTGTGAATCTTCTCTTGGAACGCTTCAATCAACTTCTTCCTCCTCCTCCACCAAACCCTTAAAAACATTTCATTTTTTTTTATTTTGAATTACTGTTCACTTGGTACAATTTTTTTTCTTAGTTCATATTTTGAATGATCTAACTTTTTGGTACAATTCAAATTTTTCTAGTATTATTACTTACTGTTTTGACTATGATGTTGATTACACTCTTTTTGTCTGATGACAAAAGGGGGAGTAAAAGAAAAGGTCTGATGAACACGTTAAAAATCTGATGAACACGCTGAAGTATCACACATGTCATGCATAAATCATTTCATAACATATTCATTGCATGTGATTTGTTGTTCTGATACTCATTGATGTTCATTGCTTGTGCTATGATAATCTTTAATCATTTGCTGGCACAATTTTATAATAATTGGTACAATGAATTTCAGCATCTGATCCTCAAAACTTGTTTGAGTATATTCGGTATTGGTACAATGATCTCAGCATCTGTTCTCATTGTTTAACTGAATATATGCTCTGATACTTGTATGTCTTTTGCGATCACAATGCTCTAATTGTTATAATCGCTCTAATACCTGAATTATTTAATTTTATCTGAGTTGTTAAACTTAGGGGGAGACCCTTGAAAATAATTTTTACAATTAAATTGTTCATCAACCTTGGATATTTGTCATCATCAAAAAGGGAGAGATTGTTGAAACCTAAACGATTGAGAAGTCTAAACCCTCATTAATTTTGATGATAACAAAGTACTTGCAAGAGAACAAATCATCTTCTAATAAGTCTTGAAGTGTGCAGGTATTAAAATTGTTTACGCTTTATAAGTCACTCAAGCAAGAAGGAGAAATTCACAAGAAATTGAATACATTCTATGTGTGTCAGCATCCGGTTCACTCCAGCGTCTTGTGTGTAGCGAGTGTCCGATAGTGTTATTCTTTGACATGTGGATTACTCAATTACCACGAGCGTCTGTCCTTATTCTGAGCGAGCATCTGGTCTTTTAATGAATCACGTGATGGTCATGTTTATGCACTTCTATCTCAGCTGTTTTGGAACGGAATTTGAATTTCATTTTGTGCACTCATTTTGATGTACGAGTTTTCAAAGGTGACACCTTTGATATAAGACAAAATTCGTACAAGACAATTGTGAAAAGCAGATAATACAAAAACGGTAATGTATACTATTCTGATATTCTCTGAAAAGGAAGAAAAGGACAACATTTCAAAATACCTCACTCAATGATATAGAGCTGAAATTTACTGCAACGGTAATACCCCTTAGAGACTCCTATAAATACCCCAAGGTATTCATTGAAGAAGGTTGCCAAAAACTGCTAGAAACTATATTCTGAAAGAGTTATTACTCAAGTGAGTAATCAAGTTTCGTGCCAAGTTTCTGGACACCAAGAACTGAACCTCATCGTCTGATATTCTTTCTTTTAGAAAGTTTATTTGTTTTTGTGCTTAATCTTTTCATCCTCTCTGTGAGATTTATTTGATTGTATTCAAAAGAATATTACTTTGTAAAAGTTGTTCTGCCTAGTTAAGTCTTTGTTTCTCAAAGGCTCGAACGTACTGAGTCGTTTTGAGAAGTTAAGAGTATTGTCAAGTTTGTGACAGTAGAATACTCTTAAGGAAGTTTGTAATCAGTTGATTATAGTGGAAAATCCTTCAGGGATGAAGGGACTAGATGTAGCTACCAGGTTGGTGGTGAACTAGTATAAATCTCTGTGTCTCTTGCTTTACTGCTTTAAATTTACTTTTATCCTGCACATAAAAACAAGTTTTCATAAACTTTATTTCCAGCGTCTGGTCATACTCCAGCATCCGATTTCAAACAGATTCAAAATCCAGTGTTCTAAACTATTTTTAACTTAAAGTTTGCGAAAACTTTTCAACACAATTCAACCCCCCTTCTTGTGTTCACGTTCAACATCCCTCGAACATCGAGATTTGTAGTGAAGGGCACGCTCTCGCAATCTCCAGGGGGAGGCGGGGCGGCGAAAAAGTGGGTGCTCGCTTAAGCTCGGGGGAGGAGATCGCTCGTGGGATCTATGGCGGTGTTGAGACCGTGATAAGGACGAATGTCGAGGCGACGAGCATTTCGGGGTGCGATGCCTATGGTGGTGCATGCCTCCCGGGGAACGAAGTCGAGGAAGGGATCAGTCAGCAGAACGATGGCGAGTCTGAGACCTAGTCGGTGAGCGGTGCCTAGGAGGCGATGGCTCGGATGACCTGGCGCTTAGAGAAGAGCGGTCAGCAGACCTAGGGCTAGAAACTTGGTGGTCTCCGGATCCACTTTTCGTTGGGTCTTGTTCTTCGGAAGCCTCCGATCAGGCTGATGGGGTTCGCTGCAGGGCTCGACGGTAAGCGTCGACCCTGCCTGATAAGTAGTTCCGTTGGTCCTCAATGTGGATGAGGTGGAGATTCTGGGCAGCTATGGTCTCCGTTTGATGCCGAACGAGGTTGAAGAGCTCGTTAATGGCAGCAGCGGTCGTAGGAGTCAGTGAAGGCTCAGGAGCCGAAACGAACTCCAGTGCAGGGATGGGAATAGTCTCTACGTGTGGCTCTGACTGAGACTCATCTTTGATGGTGACAGGAACGTCGTCGTCCTGATCGGGAATGTCAGTAGACGTAGGCATGCTGGTTGTGTTCCGTGTGTGAATAGTTCGTTTGGGTCCGGCCATGGTGAATCGGAAGATTCATGTTAAACAGAAGAACTAGAAAAGTTCCCACAGACGGCGCCAATGATCCGAAGTGGATCTCAGAGGTGGCTGGAGTAGGGTCACAAACGGCGGAGCACGACGGAGACGACGGTTGGGGGGTGTACCTGCACACACTCTGATGCTTAAGTAAATACGGAATAAGGTGAGGTAAGAAATGAACAATGTGTGCCTTTATTGCTTAGGTCATGGACCTTTTATAGGTGAGGTGATGTTGCTGACGTGTAGATGCTCCCAAGTAACCCTAGATCGATTGTCAGCCGTTGGATGCATCCAACGACCGATGTAGCTTCTAGGGTTGTGTGGTCAGGAAGTCATTTTTAGGTCTAGCGCCACAATGCTTGCGTTCTAGGGTTTCGTGTCGTGGTGAGTGGAGTTCTAGGATTTATCACCCCGAGGGTGGATCTCCCGGGTCGGGTCGGTTGGGCCCATTACGGAGTGGGCCTTTGGCCACTTCGAATCACTTACTAACTTACACCAACTAAAAAATGGGTGGGTGTAAGCTAGCAAATCCCATATATATATATATATATATATATATATATATATATTTGTGTTATTTAAATTCTTTTTATATTCGTATTGTTTTTATTGCTAAACCATAATTGCTTGCTTGTACACATAACGATTATGGTAGTTATCTCGCATAGCCTTAATCCTTTTTTTTTTTATAAGCAAAAGAATATATTAAAATGGAGTACAAGAGGCATTCCGAATCCATATTTACAAATGTTCAGGGAAGGAAGTGCCTCATTAAAACCTCTCAAGGCCAAAACCCATTGGGAAAAAGACCAAGAGAGGAAAAATAGTACATCAACCAACCCCACACAATGACATTGAAACCAGTGTTTGAAAAACCGGACCGGACCGGACGGTCCGACCGGTCCGACCGGCTGATTCCAAGACACACGGTCGGTTCAATCAGTAGTTAGACCATCTAGTTGGGACCTTGAGCCGGATCGAACGGGGTTGGACCGCGGTCGGACCGGGTTGGACCGGTCAATTGGACCGGGTTGGACCGGTTTAGCTTGTTTTATTATTATTTTTATTTACTTTTTCCTCAAAATTGGTACTTTTTTATTTATTTTATTATTTATTTATCATCCGGTTCGACTGACGGTTCAACCGGCTGAACCAATTGAACCATGACCCAACAGTCTCACCGGTTCAACGACCGGTCCGGTTTTTGAAACATTGATTGAAACACATTGCTAATAGCCTTAATCCTTAATCTTGCACTTTGGCTTCCCAATAATACACGATTATTCTCTTTATTGTCTTTCCTTATTCACGTAAAAGAGATTCTACTAGAAACAAAAGTGAGTTAATAAAATTGAGGTTGATTGCTACTTTTAGAGAAACATCGATGAATCTAGGGTTAATTTTGTATAACATTTATATGATTTAATTAGCATTATAAGGTAAATTTATTTTCTAAATAATAGTAAATATATACTACATCCTATTTAAATTAGTAGTACTTTATTTGCATGAATAAAAATCCTAAATTATACATTTAAAAGTATCATCATTGTGAATATAAAATAATATTTTTTGCCATATATAGCATAGCCACAAGAGAAAACTAAAGGTAACCTCATCCAGGAAATCGAAAGAAAAATAACGATTAAAACTCCCAAACTACATTTACATATTTTATAATATATGTTTATATATCATCATGAGAGAACCATTTATTTATGATTTCATACGCTTCTTTAGGCTTGTGCTCTTGAACTACATGACCCCCTCCCTGTAAACAAAGGTACATGTTAAAAATTAATAAACATAAATAGAATAAAAAGAAAAAAGTGCATAAAGTCATCCTAATTTTTATTTCAATTATAAATAGATACCTTTAATTCTAATTTGGTGAAAGTTACCCCTTGAACTCTTTATGGGCTTGAGCCCCTTTTAAAATCCAAACTATAAAAGGGTATATTGAAGAGAATATGATAACCTCAATCTTGGAAGCATTTCATGATTTGAAACACATTTTCTTGAATTCTCGCATTTTTATAATTGTCTTTATTCATTGTTATTATTTTACTTTTTCATTGTTACAACATTCTCTTCACCAAATTAATTATTTCTATTTAATTAATTTAATTATTATTTAATTGATATAAGCAGTTCCTATGGATTCGATACTTTTATTGGTTGACGAAAATTGTACTCATGCGGATTTGACACATCACGCGACACAGTGGTCGTAGTAGGGGTATGAAACATCTTACATATCCGGAGGTCTTGAACTGCAAGTCTAAGGGGTGTGATTTTGATGGGGATATAAGTTTCATCCTCTCTACTGGTGTTCTAAAAAGCAGTTGCAGCTTCTCATTCTTGGATGACTTTATGCACTTTTTTCTTAAGACCCCATTACTAGTGCGAAATACACCTAAAAAATAAACTTATAATGCTGGTTTTGGCAATAACTGGCGTAAAAAGTGACGCGATGGCATTTTTGAAATTAACGCATTACTTTTTACGTCAGTTATTTCCAAAACCGACGTTATAAGTATGATCTCAGGTAGCATAAAAACAGGTGAATGTTTTCACGCCGGTTGAATATAAAACCGCTGTTAAAAGTCTCAGGTTTTCACGACGGTTTTAAATAAAACTGACGTTATAAGTGTGAGTAAAAACAGCCAAACTTATCACGCTGGGAAAACCGCGGTTAAAATTAGAAGGTTTTCACGCCGGTTTTATTGATAACCGGCTACCTGATCCACCACAACATTCCTCCTCTCTCAAACCCTAGGCTTCTTTGAACCCAATTTTCCATCTCCGAACTCGATTTCGACCACTGTGAACGGTATTTTAGAAATCCAAACCTAACCTATCTTCCTTTCTTCATCATCTATCAAATCCCCTTATCAATTTTCGGTTTGGAAACTGATGAGATCTAGGTTGCTCTTACTCTCCAAATCCAAATCATTTGTAGCAACGAGTGTGCAGAACAAGAGGTCCTAACGACGTAGCTGTAGAAAGCGAAAGCAAGGCGGGGCGCGACGCCACTACGGCTGGAGGCGAAGCCGCCGCCCTACTCTCCTTCTTCTCTTTTTTGTGTATCTTTTGTATTTGTTGTTGCTACTCTTAATTTCTCTATGAACTGTGTTCGTAGATCTGTAAGGGACCACAATATCGATGAGTTGGTTCAAAGCAATAGAGATGATGTATGGTCGCGAAGGTGTGATGTCCCTCACCCCTCACTCGTCCTCCCTCCGTCGCGAGCTTCACCCTCCTTCGCGAGCACCACTCTCCGTCACGGAGCACCTCCCTCACTCGCGAGCACCTCCCTCACTCAACCTTCCTCTAGTCACAACATTTTGTTTCTTGTTGTTTGTTCAAGCTTTTCATTTTCAGTTCATTCTTTGACTGTTTTAGAATAACTAAATGTGGGTGCTTCTCTTTGTTAGGATTTGTCTCTGCCTTCTTGGGTGATCTGTCTTGCAATCTGGGGTTCGAATTCTTGCCTTTGTGAATTCCCGTAGATCTGTTTCCTGATTTGAGTTTTTGGATTTTTGTTTTGTTTATTGATTTTTTTTATTGTTTCTTGTTCTTGATAGAGATGAAGAGGTCAAGAGATGATAATTGGAATGTATTTATGCCTCCTTTTTTTTGTTGGATATGTCTTTGATTATATATTAGCATTTGATTTGCATTTGTCTTGATTACTGATATGAGATTATGTGTTGACAAATTAATATATATGCGGGTTGTGTTCGTCTTGGCTTCATCAATCAGTGGCAAATGGTGGGTGCCAATACTTTGAACCATTTGGTGGTTTGAGCATTTGATTGTTTTTTGTTTCCTGGTTTTTTTTTTTGGGTAGGATCCCTAAAGGGGAAAGATGATAGTGCTACAAAATCAACAAAAGGAAAAAAGGTTCAGTTTTCGAAAGAAGGTTAGTATTATTATTCTATTATCTTTATACTTCTTAGTGGAGTATGCAACTTGCAAGTACTAGAGCTTCTTTGTGATGCAGTTGTTGCTTAAACTAAAAACTTTGAGATACTGATCATGTTCACAACTAGTTGTGCAGTCACCTTACTAAAATTAATGCTTGGTTGTATATTATAGATCCGTTTGAATCAATAAATACTTCAAAGTCTGGTGGAAAAGTTAAGTGTAATTCCCAAAGTTATGATTGTCTTCAACATTTTGGTGACTTGACTTCGCATTGTGGCACATATTCATTAGTCTTTAAATTAATTGCTCATTCTTTTTCTTGCTTTCTAAGTCATGTTTCTTTTTCCTGAACTTCTAATCTTTTCATGGTGATTTTGGCAAAGGAGGAAAAGCAGACAGAACATAGAGTTGATCAAGGTTGGTGCTGGCATTAATTATCTTTTGTGTGTTTTTTCCGTGAATTTATGTAAATCATACATTATTAATTTGTATGTGTATGTTGATGACTCGGGTCGTGATTTAGCCATTTAGGTTGCATTACATGAAACCTGAGTTTATCTCTGATTTATATCAACAACATTAATTCTCTTTGGGTGACATATGCAAAACTTCCAGAAAATACCAAATGTCTGATGGACCGTGAGGCTGCGATTATTTTACAAGGAATTCAAGACCATATGGTTATGCTATCAAGAGATCCAGCTATCAAAATCCCCATGTGAGGGAGATACTAAGATTCTTTCTTGTTGAAAAAGGATGCATGAGTTATCTATGGTTTATTATTGGAGGAGAAGATCTATTTCACTGATCTGAACTTTTTTTCCTTTATTTTCTGCTGTAGATCATTTGACAAGGGACTGCAGTATGCCAAAACCAGTATCTTAAAAAAAAAGGACTTACCACGCTGGTTTTGCGAAAAACCGGTATGGTAAGTCTATTATATTATTTTTTTCCTTTTTTTTAATAACATTTCATATCGGGTATGCAAAAAACTGGCGTAACAAGGGTCTTTTTACGCTGGTTATAAAATCGGCATAAAAGGTCCACACATACTATGCCGGGAGAATACATACCGGATGAAAAACCGACGTTAAAAGTCAATTTTAACCGGCGTGGTGAGGGTATTATGCACTAGTGCATTCTTTGATCGTGAGACCCTATTGAACTATTCTTAAAGTATCTGTAATTAAAATATTATTGTTAACCGGGACGACAATAATACATAGAGAATACTATGTGAGTAGACTAATGATCACATCTCACGAGTCATGGATATGCGATATCAAGTTAGCACAAAGGTATAAATATTAGGATTAATATTTATACTGGATTGACCTACTATGAGGGCGCTTCATAATATTTATGTAAATATCATAGGCGCTTCTTATGGCGACTATAGTGAAGCAGTTCTTCGACTTGAAGTCACTACGATTCCTGCAATATGAGTTGTAGGCTTTAATATTATCAAACGTCATCTATAACAGGATGATCATAAAGGTAGTACTTGGGCCTGCAATGAATCATGTTGAGGAGTGTGAGTGATGCAGATTGGACTCGTCCCTCCTACATCACACGAGTAGTGTCTTGGGCCTCTCGATAAAATAACATGTAAAAATATGCTTAGCCACCCTGAAATGGAAGGAAAACTCCTACTATAGTTTGTTTTGTTCTGATAGAGGCTAGGGTGGAGGTTGTAGCACGTTAACTATTCAACACGGATGAAGCCATCAAACAACTCAAGTATAGTTTGCTCGAGGCCCAAGAACAAATAAAGTGTAATGTTGGTAAGAGCATAAAGTTACAGTTGTTTTTGTTGAAGAATGGGTCTTATTGAAGTTAAGACCGCATAGGAAACAATCTCTTACTAGGTGAATCAACCAAAAGTTAGCATCACACTATTGTGTTCCTATTCAGATTTTGGAAAGGTAGTGTCTAAGCAGTGCATGTCAAAGCACGGATGTGCATCCTTATTTTCACGTGTACGGAGTTTAATGTTTATAATGTTTTAATATAAATAATAATTAATAAAAGGTTTATTATTATTTTTGTTATTAAATATTTTAGATGCTTGGTTTATGGTTATGACCCTAGATGATGATGTTATAATTTATTTGGTAAATACTGTTGGAACATAAAAACGTTTCTGCAATCACACATACACTAATAGGCCACTAGTTGGATCACATTAGGCCCAACACAAAGCCCACACTTTAACTACTAATTAATAAACTCTTAACAAACTCTATTTGCTTGAATTATTTTCAATACTCTCCTGTAATTCAAACACCCTAATTACATCACTTTTATTACACTAAATTACATTTTTATAATGCACACATTATTTACACATACAACACATATATTCCTCCTGGATCCCATTTCAAACCTTCCAAGAATTGGACTTGACCTAATAGGTCAACAAGAAAAATTAAAATTGACCCAATAGATCAATGGGACCAGTGCACCTGAATCTGGGTTGCTACTCTCAACTTGGGCTAGGCCCATTGGACTAAGCCTTTGACCCACCGTGGGTATTCATCTTCGCAACCCTAATTTTTGAAAATTTCCCAAAACACTGTGGGTCTTCATCTTTGCAACTCTTATTCCCAAAACCCTAATTTTCGAAAATTCCAAACCTCTTCTCTTATCTATTCGTGAATTCCATGGACCATTGTTTGGCGCCTTCCATGGTGCTTGCTCCCATGGTGATTCGTTCACCATCTCCTTCTTTGTCCATGGCGACTCAACAAGCAAACACACAGAAGATGATTCCTTCCACCACGACCCAGAGAACGAAGCAGATTCTGGCGATTTAGGAAGAGTTATCGCGAGTGGGCCGGAGTCCGGCGGCTCCGGTGGAGGTCGATCTTTCATCTTCTCTGACACATCAATGGCGGCCAACATGTCGTCACAGTCTGGCGGCTTCGGCAGGGAACGATCTACTGCCACGTTGAAGATCCATATCAAGGTTATTGCTGAAAACCCCTCTCTCTCCATGATTGAGTATGGCGGCTTCGGTGGCGGCTCTTGCAATTTGGCCAGTGGAGGGATCAGATTCTCTTTACCCTCTCCGACTCAACATGGCTCCACCAGCTGGCTTGCAAATCTTTTTCAACCTTTTGCAAGAGAGTCTTCACTTGACCCCTTAACAAGGCTTCACCTGAACTGGGCGTCATCTTCACTCGACTTCCCTTCTGCTTCACTTTACTCGGCAATGGAGTTTCAAGATCGCTGGTGGCGAGCTAATCCTGTTGTTGTGCTTGTCCCTTTCATTGTCTTGATTTTGACAGTTTTGTTTTCGAGTCTTCCATCTTTCTTGAAACTGGAATGTTGTTGCTGGAAGAAACCAAGGTTGTTGTTTGTGATCTTGCGACTCTTCTCGTGGTGGTTGATGGAGTCTCTTTGGAAGGTATAGGCTTTGACTCTGCCTTTGTTTTTGCTTCTATCTTCAACATCAATGCCCATTGATTGCTCACTTTTGTGCCATCCTCTATGAACAATCTTGAATCTGGTGATTCATCACTCTGAAATTTCTATTTGATCTTCTTGCACGATGTGGCTTCCATTTTCTGAAACTGAAGGCTTTTATTCTGCCTGCATCTTGTTGTCTTCTTTGCTCTCAGCCAGTTGTTGAACCCCATTTGAGGACTTGTTTTTCCCAAGAATAGGTTTTGCTTCACTGCCTTTGTTGTTGATATCCTTTCTTGTTTGCTTTCTCTCTTTTTCTCCCTTAGAGGCTCCTTCCTCCTTAAACTTCTTACTCGTTTTAGCAGCACCTTGATGGGTTTGCTGCAGCATATTCCATGCTTCTCTAGCACTCTTGGCAGCACCAATTTTCTCCAGATTTTCAGAGTTCACACACTGATGAATGATGGAGAGAGCCAAGGAATCTTTCTTCTTGGAAGCACTCCCTTCCACATTTAGGATTCCTTTTTCCACATTTTCTAGTACTTCATGGAAATAAAGATCAGACGCATCATCACAACCCAACGATGAAAGTTCTTGCCATTAAGAACTGGTAGAGAAATTGAAAGATCCCCACACATACTCTCCACCTCCATGGACTGTCCCAAGATCATTATAGCTCTAGATACTATTTGTTAGAACAAAAAAAACGTTTCTGCACTCACACACACACACACACTAATAGGTCACTAGTTGGACCACATTAGGCCCAATACAAAGCCCACACTTTAACTATTAATTAACAAACTCTATTTGTTTGAATTACTTCCAACAAATACAGCCCGCATGCTGTGATTTATTAAATGTAAATTTAAATATGGCCTATGAGTCGTGTCATTTATTTATTTATATATTTATTTAAATAAATATATTTTCTTTAAGAGTTAGAGAAAAAGAACACCATATATGAACGCCAATGGGAGAAGCCTGAGCAGCTAGCTCGATAGACAATGGTTAGTGTAGTGGAAAAGTAAATTTATGGAGAATGCTACATGGGAGGATGATTTCCCCCCCCCCCCCCCTCAAAAGCTAGTTTATTCATGTCAGCCTTGAGTACAAGGTTGTTCTTCCAGCGGTGGGAAATGATGGAATAATGAACCTTAGGGCTAGGCCCAAACATAAGGTTGAACCTGCATGATATGGACCAGTTGTTGGATTGGGGTCCAGCCAAACAAAAGGTCGGGAAGGTCAATTCTAGAAGGTAAAAAGAGGAGAGAGTTGGGTGTCATATTTGTCAGGTAGGAAGCTGACATGTCATATTTGTTACAAGAAGGATTATAGGAAGCATAGTGGAGCAAAGTGAAGTATCTTTTGTGAACAAATTAAGTTGTTACGAAGAGGGGTTTAGAGGAGCCATATACTCTAGTTGATGAGAGTGTCCTTGCATTGAGTTTCATTTTGTTCAATAATAATAATAATAATAATAATACACACTTATTTCCTTTGAAAATTTTGTTTTCTATCATAACAAAACATAGAAAAAGAGATGCATTTAATAGAATGATACTAATGAAGATCACAATGTTACCTACCTTAACAATGGTGTATGTCAGGTGATATTCACTTCTTTTGTAATCCTCTGAATAACTGTGCAGGGCCAAAAATGATTACAATAAGATTCAAGGTTGAGAAAATTTATAAACTCAAAATCTCTCAACTGTTATCAAATTGCTCAAATAAATAAATCAATTCCATAAAATTAAGTACAATTTTATTAAACTCACCCTGCCACTTCCCCATCAACGAACCATGGATGCCACCTCTTATCCATCTTCAAATTAAGTGACTTCACAACAGAAAGTGAACTAAGATACGGTATTGCCATGTCCAGGTCACCGCTGTAAAATTTTAATAAAAAATTGCTTAGGAATTAATACGAAAACTCTATAATAATTCTAATGTGAGAGTGATACTTCGAAAGTAATCAGGCAAACAAATTTGAACGAAGCCTTTAACTATAGCTTCAACGGGTTGGTCCATCTAGGACTAGTTTTCAAATTTGATATAAAACTATGGCCAAATATTTAAGAAAGAGTTGTTATAATAGGCTGGATGAATTGATTATTGCAACAGGACAATATTAAAGGCACTCCCTACCTGTTGCACACACCCTTTCATTTTTCGAAAAACCCAAAATACCCCTACCTAAAATAAGAAAATTGGAATCAATTCTGGAAATTTTAATTTCCAGTATGTATTTTGCATACCGGAAATTCTAATTTTCGGAATCTATACCGTAAATTTCCACAATTTTGTTACAATTTCCGGTATTTTTATACCGTAAATTATGAATTTTCGGTACGCATATTTTTTATTTATTACCAGAAATTATGAATTTCCGGTATGGTATGTGTTTTTTATTTATTTTTTAATGAATTTTAATATAATTTATTTAAATAAATAAATTTATTTATCTATGAATCGAAATTTATAAATTTATTTATTTTTGAAATTTCAAAATTACACGTTGGCATTGTCACTAATGTTATTTATATATATGATAATCGAATTAGAAGAAGCGTTAATTAGATATTTCTAAAAGAAATGGACGCATATAGTTACCAACAAAAAAAAAAGAAAAAAGAAATGGACGCACATGCTCCTGAGTTTTTGGATTGGGTGGGTATCAAGGATAATTTGAGCTGCGAGGGAAAGATTCATAGCGGTGAAGAAAGATCTTTCTCATGTTTGAGAAATCACCATGCATGTTGAGGTTTAACGATTCAAATTTGGATTATCATAGATAAATAAATTTATTTTTTTATTTATTAAATAAATTATATTAAAATTCATTAAAAAAAATTAAATAAAAAAACACATATCATACCGGAAATTCATAATTTTTGATAACAAATAAAAAATTTGTTTACCGAAAATACATAATTTTCGGTAACAAATCAAAAATCTGCGTACTAAAAATTAATAATTTACGGTATGAAAATTTTAAAAAATATTCATACTGAAAATTCAATTTCCTGTAATAAAACTGCATACCGGAAATTATGAATTTCCGGTATGGAATCCATACCGTAAATTCCAATTTTCGGTAATTTTTTTTTCCATACCGTAAATTGAATTTACGGGAGATATGTGGGTTTTTGTATTTTTTTAGGAATATTTTGGTCAAATGACATAAATGGGGGGTGTGCGTAATAGGTGGGGGTGCCTTTAATATTAGCCTTGCAGCATGTGTTTTTAAAATAGCCCATGTATATTAAACTACTATGATTTCAAATTTGTTAGTAGCATTGATTTCAACACCCCATTTTTTTCATTTCCAGACCCCTTTCACCTGCACTTTTTCAAAAATATGCCCATCTCCTTCCTCTTCCTTTCCCCTGCGACGCCAACCCCCCTCCCATGCACACCACCCACACCCCTTTCCCCACCCCACCCCCGCCCCAACTTCCCCTCCCCCATACATTACCCCCAGTCCCACTACCCTAGTCCTAGTCCCCTCCCCCTACCACCTGTGTTTTTTTTACTTCAACTTTTTTATTTTAAGAAACTATATTTTCGGTAGGCTACATTTTTCTGTGTCGTCTGGAAATTGAGTTTTGGTCAAACAAGCTACATTTTTTTTTTCTGTTCATGTGGTACTAGCTTAGTAATAGGAGCTTGGCCTTGTAACATCAAGGGATATGGTTCAAATCCCCTCGGGAATAATTGTAACATGGCCATTAGTGCCACTGAAATAATAATATATCACATTCTCCCAAATCCTTTAAAAAAAAGAGTTTTGGTTAGACATATTTTTTCGCCACCTAAAACCCTAATTGTTTCCGCATGGCAAAAACAATTACCTACCGGAAATTGAGTTTTCGGTTGACATAGAAAAATGTGGCCAATCTCCAAAACTAAGCTTTTGAAAAAAATTGAAAAAAAAAACACAGTATAGTGAAGTTGGGGCAGAGTGGGGAAAGTTGGGGCGGGGCCAGGAGGAGGGAAAAGGGGAGTAGGACTTGCGGGTGAGGGAAAGGGATGGAAGGAGAGGGGAGGGAAGGGGTATTTTTTCCAAAAGAAAAATGACTTGGGGGTGCAGGAATGAAAAAATGGGGGTGCAGGAATGAAGCCCCTTTGTTAGTGAATAAATGAAATTTTTGCGGTTCTTTAAATAAGCTTCAGAGATATTGCAATTATTTAAGGGAAGAATTTAGAAACATACCAGTAAATTAGAGATCGAAGGTTTGTGTTGGTGAGATTCTGATGGTATTCAACAACACTAGGAAGGTTCAATGTGTAAGCAGAACTATGATTGCATCTTTGGAAGTGCCCCTTGGTTCCCTGTTTATTTAACATATACATTTTCTTTGTCATGCAAATTTCAATATATTCTCTTTATCTAATTTGAATGCATGTTTACCACTTAACTATTTACCTCTCTAACATGTAGAGCCTTTCGAACTTGGGGATAATTAGCCCACAGTTCACCAACCGCATATTCATCTTCCTGCTAGATCAGTATTTTATAAGATTCATGTGTGTGTTATGTATACACAGTGAACAATGTTTGGAGAAAAAAAAGACGGGTTCACATACCCGACACTTAAATTTTTTTTGACGGAGACTTTTCAAGCCTTCAGAAAGAAATCTTTGATTCTTGTTAATCATACAACTTGGGTCCATGATTTGATATTCGTTTATGTAGCGAACTAACTACAATATAATGAAAGTATTAAATTAAATTTATTTGAAGCATACAAACAAAGTCATAGTAAGCAGTAACAAAATTAATGTAGATGAAGGTAGTTTCTGACCTCAGAGAAGGCTTCATAATCTGACATACAATTTTTGTTGTTAGGATCGCGATTAACATACTCGCCATTACAACTAGATTTTATTGACTGCAAAAGCAAAATGGTACATTGTACAATTATAACAACTCCAAAAATTTTAATATAAACTAATGATAAGATAGAAATTACTAAACTATAATTAATTCAAATACTCCTAAATTAGTTGAAGAATTAACCTGATATAGCTCATCTGGTATAAGTGTACGTTGGTGAGCAAAATCAACTTTTGAGTTATTGTCCATGTGTAAGTCAATACTTGGACTTGCAAGTACAAAGCCCTAGTGTTGTTCAAAGATCGAAACCAAAAGTTGGATCAAAACATATTTTGTACAACCACTTTGGTATCAATGAAATGCTAACAAAGTAACAAGCATATATTTTTGTACTTGGATGTTCAGGATTGGTGAGCGTCCTAATTTATAATCTGCAAGACAGTAAAAATTGATGAAATTTACCAAATAAATTATCGGTATTGCATTACTAGATAAAATTAAATTAGTGAGACAAATAAAAATCGTCTCTAATTTCATTATCACTAAATTCAGCGACGGAGTCAGACAAAAATTTTATATTTTTCTCATCTTTAACTTCTGTTGCTAATTCAATTCTAATAGCTAATGTTGGCAGAATCATATATTGTAAAAATTCGTATATAATATTTACCTTCATATACTTTCTGAACAAGGGGAGCAACAATTATGCCTGAACCTGAACCACCACCAATGTAAAGTGGATTTGATCCGAATTTAGGGTGATCCATTAGCCACTAGAAAAACAGAGAAGGGAGCAACGAGTTCAATAATTCCATCATATGTAAACAAAAACTAACATAAATATCCTTTCTAAAAACATGATTTAAAAAAACTAAGAACGTGATCAAATTCAATAGGAGTTAGGTGTCACAAAAAATAAAAACACTCCATTGATGTGAACCTTCTGTAAAAAATCATTCATATGTTCCACCAATTGCGTGTCACTACTGTAATAGCCTTCTTGTGTTTTTGAGTAAGAATACCCCGTGCCAACTGGTGCATCGACATATAGTATGTTGAGTACCTGAAAGAAAACGTAACATATCACAAAAAAAAAAAAAATATATATATAGTATTTTTTTTTAGGAGAAAAATTATACTATGTTGGCACATCAATTCCTCGCAGGGTCGGCTCCTCTCATGGCAACGGAGTAGCCATGGCTATCCTAAAAATATAAATAAATTAAAGACAAGGTGTGTATGTATACATCGAATGTTGATATATATATATATACCTGCATTATCACATATGTTTCTATTTTTTGAACTAGTGTACTGGTGATATTAGTTTTTGTAAGTGCTGAAACCTGGGACCGAATCCTGTAATAGGATTTTTTTTTCATTTTTTATATGTCTGTTTTAGATCTGTGCGCAAAAATTACCACAAAAATAAAGCTCAGGTAAGATTTAAACTACATGCTTGTGCACAAAACAAACAGAACAATGGTTTAATATTAATAAATATATTCATTAGCAATTCGGCCCCCTCAAAGAATTTAGTGTAGCTCCGTTAGTGATTCCTCGTACATCAAATGATAAGAAATTTAATTCATAATCTTAGATTTGAATTTTGTGAATAAAAATGCTTAAATATGATGTTGCTTCTTATAATATACTCATTTTTCTTTTTAGTCCCTAAAATTTTTTGGCTTAAATATATTTTTGGTCCCTTCAAACATAGGGTTTCTGCTTTTCATCCCTACAAAATTATTATTTTTCTTATTGATCCCTAACACTTTAACAATGTCCCCTTTCCCAATGTCGCATAAGATTATTAATGCCATGTGTTTATAAGGGACTCCAACTCAGCTCCAGAACCACTTCCTTCAATCTCTCCTCTCCTTTAGCCTCTCACTTCCCCTAACGGGCAACCCCTTATTATGGTTTTGGAGAGACATGGAAGAAGGAAATAAGATGGAGGTGTGTTGGTGTATTAATCTTACGTTGCAATAGTGACTTCAATTTCTTTTAGCCACTTTAGTGCCAAATAAAAAAGATTGATGACAGGGACTTAAAAGAGATATTTTGGAAATGTCAAAGATCAATATGGGAAAAATAATTTTGTAGGGAATAAAAGTGGAAATCCCTATATTTGCATTTTGCAAGGACCAAAACTAAAATTTTCATTTTAGTCCTCATTGTTTTATTTTAGTCGCTATGATACAACATTTTTGTTAGTCCTTGTAATATTTGATTCATGCTCAATAGTCCTTGCATGATAGAGACTCAAAACAAAAAAACGTATGTTAAAGGGACTAAAATGAGAAAAAAATATACTATAGGGACTAAAATAAAATGAGGACCAAAATGCAAAAACAATATGTTACAGGGACTATTTCAAACAAAAAAATGATTTAAGGACTAAAAAAAAGCGTATATTATCGGGACCAAAAATATACCGATGAATTTCAATTTCTTCAATCATTTCTGGGAGCCTACTAAATTTGAGGTACATGACATTATTGATGAATTCTACTCTATTTTCCTAGAGGTATTTTTTCTTCTTTCTAAACGCTAATTCCAAAGAAAGCTAATCCTATGAGAAACAATATTCTTTTTAAAGGAGTTGTAGCTGATTGTTGTACTGTTATTGCACAAATTAAAATGGTTTCTTGGGGTGGTTCATAGGAAGGGCGGGTAGGAATACTACTCTTTTTTTTTCTGATTGGTGTTCGTGCCCAATGGGCTGTCTTGAAACTATTTAGAAGCTGCTGATTTTCTGTCTGGTTGTACACTTATATCCCATGGTTGTTGTACTTTTTTTCTTCCCTTTGTTTTTTTCCCAATGAGTTTTGAAGGGAGGTTTTAATGAGGCACTTCCATATTGTTATGGGTTGGAGTTCCTCTCGTACTCCCTTAATAAAAATTCATTTGCTTATCAAAAATAAAAATAAAAATAAAAACCTCAATCCTTAGGTGATTATGGGCCTATCTTCCTAATAGACATCGTATATAAGTTGATCTCCAAGTTATTGGTTTCTAGGCTAAATATTGTTATAAGTCCTCAAATCTCTCGATCTGAGTCAACTTTTTTTTGCTAAAAGACAAATCCTTGATAAGATGTGGCAAAAAGTCAAATTCTAATTGTCTAATTTTTAAAAATTGACCTCGAGAAGACATATGATTCTGTTTGTTCGAGTTTGCTTGATTACATGATGGGAAGGATGGGCTTATGTAATGTATGGAAGAGTTGGATAAAGATGTTATTTTTTCAGGTTCTATTTCTATTCTCATCAATGGTAGCCCAACTTATGAGATTAATTAGGGGCTCAAGCAAGGAAATCTTTTGGCTCCTTTTATATTTCTCATTATGGCGAAGGACCTTAGTGGTTTATTAGTTGATCTTAATTCCATGTACTGATGAATTGTTGCTAGCTAGCTAGCTGATGATGTGGACATCTGTGGCACCTTATATGTGTTGCAAAGCTTTGATTTCTTCCATTGCTTCATTTATGTAAATTGATACCAGTGCTTTGGAACGTACTGTTACTTTTTTCTATTGTCTTCGAACAGCACTCCAACCAAATCATAAATTGAGTGGCGAGTATTCCATTTTGTGTGAGTAATATATGGTCATTCCCATGAAATTCGTACTGAAACACAAGGAATCACACTATCTATATTCATCGAGTATTCTATTTGTGTAAGTTATATATTGGATATGGTCATCCACATGAAATCCGTACTTGAAACACGAGGAGTTACACTATCTATATAGCTATAGTTGAGCATCGAGTATTTAACTTGTGTAAGTTTTTGGATATGGTTATCCCGAAATCGATGCTAAAACACGGGGAGTTATGCGACTGATCACTATATCGACAATTTTAAGTTTCCTAGGAGCAATGATAGTTAGATGATCATCATGCAATGAAATCTTTTTTTTTCTTGTCTGAAAGTATATGTTATTTTACAAATTTGGGTTAGTCTACATTTATTGTTTGTTGCTGACGTCCGCGTTTTCTTTTCTTCCTTATATCTGTGTATGTAAGTAGATGATTTTGAGGGCTGCAACTGCAGTGTGACTAAGATGATAATCGAGGTGAAAGAATATGAGTATTAAGCTTCTCAACCTGAGTGAATGGTTGGGGCGACCAAGCGTGGAAGACTTCGATGTATTATTGGACATATAGGTAAAAAGGTTTGGATTGTGTTTTGGCACTCTATGGTTTGGAGCTTATGACTGTTGTGGAATAGTGTTATCTTTATTAATTGTTCTTTTGATTTTATCTATTCTTGACTTGGTTAAGGTTAGGTGTGGTCTTGGTTTGTTGCTAAATTAGGTACTCAGAATACGTAATAATGATTTAATTTTTATAATTTATAGTTTATTATACTTAAGTTTATCCTTGTGAACTTGTTAGCTCGTTAGCTTATTTAGAGATAAATCGAATGGACAATTCAAACGTCTATGATATGAAACAGACTTTTAAGTAGACTAACAAATCAAAACCGACTTTTAAAAGAGATAGATCAAACCTATAAAAAGTTTACAATAGATAACAACGGAAACTTTCATTGATTTTTCAAAACAAACTAGACATGACATGTAGGCAAGATTTTATTTGTTATTAAAACAAAAATATTATATATATATATATATATATATTCTGTCTTATTAGATAAGACCAAAAAGGTTAGTTAATTTAGTTAGCGACATTCAATTTGTTATGAATTTCTATTATCTATCTTAAATTACCCTTAAAATTATTAGGACTCATTTTCTCATTGTTTTCGCTAATTAATTATCCACCTAATTAATTTGTGTTGGGACTCATCACCCAACCTCTTTACCTAATCCTCACAAGAGAGAGATGATGAGGTTAAGAGTACTATGGTAAAAAAATAATTAATGCCAGAGAGAACTTAGAAGAGAACTTACAAAAGGGACAAAAAAAATTTCTTATAAGGCTCCAATATAAGGGACAGAGAGAGTGTCCATATTCTAATCATTGATGACTGTGATAAATCTTCTAAAAAATAATCCCTCTGTCGCATAATATTAAGTATCGTGTTAGAAAAAAAAGTCCAAAAATATTACTCTATCCAGAATGAATTATAAGCAAATTTTATCTCATGTATTTTGGAATGTAATATAAACAAATGTTAACTATTTCTCTCCCATTTAATCATAGTATCTCCAAAATATCCCTCATTTATTTTAACTTTTTGTACTTCTAATGAACCAATTTATTAGTCATAGAGGGTAATTTAGGCAATAGAGTTAATTTTTTAATTAAGATTATATAGATTAAATGTGATTAACTAATTACCTTAATAACCGCGAATTAGTTAACTTTTGCTTATAATTCATTCCGGAGAGAGTATGTGTTATTTTATCTTTTCAATATAATATTAATTATTTTTTTTCTATTTTTACCCCAAATTAATAATGTGTGCATCACTACTAAATTATTATACTCCATTATATATTTATGACAACGATTAATAGACAATGATTAACAAGAATAATTTTGTAAAATTGTTACATTGTTTCGTCATTTCTATTTTGTTCTTAACATTTGTGAAAAAAAAAACTAAGACACCTAAAAAAAAAAAATAAGACAACACTTGTTATGAGAAGGGTGTATCATTAATACTGTAAACTGTGCTCACCTTTGTCCAAGTGTTTGGATTTAACTGAAGTTCTGGAAAGCTTCCATCAAAATCGTCATAGTTGAACATTAGTGGCCCTATGATATTATTATAAAATCAAAAAATAAAACTCAGAAACGACATGGCAATTAGGAAAGTCAGTAATTCGATGAAACCATCATTTGTCACTGAATGTGAGAACCCAAGTCAGCTCAATAATTAATCCAAGGTCCTGCATTTACGAAAGTTCTTTATATACATACTAACTTAATATTGGTTCATTTTCATTACGATCAATTTTTTATTTCCAAGATACTAAAGCGAAAAAGAGGTATATTAGAGGAATAAAAAACATATTTAAGTTATAATGATAATATTTAATGGCTTAAATACGATTTTTTTTAGTCCCCAAAATATGTTAATATTTGGATTTGATCCTTAATAAATATTTTTGACTAAAATATTTTTATTGTAGTAGATAGATAAGTAGATAAAAATGACTATTTGATATATTATATATAGATTAAGATACATTAATGCTTTTTTTATATGCTAAAATAACAAATAATTTAAAATAAATCAAAATTTTCAAAATGACAAATATTATGAGACAGATGAAATACAATATATAGCTGATAAGCAAATATGATAGTATTGACAAAAATGAATTTGAAATGCTGTACCCCAAAAAATGAAATTTAAAACACTCTACAATATATAGCTTGGGAAATGAATACTCTCCATTTTTCATTTTCTCCGTTTCCTCGTTACTGTAATTTTGCGAATATAAACATGATAATGTGACAATAGGTGGGGTCCAAATATTCTCTGCACACCCTAAAACACCCTAAAACTGTTTATTTTGAAAAAATACTTTCTGTTTTCGTTTTATAAAATCAGTGTTAAGTTTAACTTGTTAATAAGAACATGGAAATGGCGAAACCCTTCGAGTTCTCTGCGAAACCCTACGGCGACGGCGATTCTGGAAAGAAGCCCCCTGACGACGCGGCGAACGACCAACACAACAAGAAATCCTTTAAGGATATGGTCTCTGGCTTAACAGAGAAGGCCGCACCTCGGCCCACGGTGGATTTACTGAAGGAGAAATTAGCGGCGATCGAATACGAAGACGGAAACCCTCTGAAACCGATGGTCATGCTGAAAGACTCGGTTTTTGAGGGCCTCTGCGAACCATGGAAGAAGGCACTAGTGATCAAACTTCTGGGAAAGACTTTGGGCTACTTCACGATGAAGGAGAGGCTCGAGAGACTATGGAAGCTCATGGCGGGGTTCGCTATTTTGGACATCGGGAACGGCTACTTCATGGTGAAGTTTGACGATGACAGGGACAGAATCAAGGTCATGGAAGGTGGCCCATGGATGCTATTTGACCACTATCTCACTGTGCAAGAATGGTCTTCAGACTTTGTTGCCCCGAATGCAAAGATTGATAAAACCTTAGTGTGGGTACGTTTCCCTGGCCTCAATGTGGTTTTCTATGATGAAAGCATCCTCCTGGCTGTTGCGGCTGCTGTGGGAAAACCGATTAAGGTGGATAGGAATACCCTTGATGTCAGAAGGGGTTGTTTTGCTAGGGTTTGTGTCCAAATCGACCTAAACAAGCCTGTAGTGGGGAAAGTCTGGATCAAGAATCACTGCTATAGGGTAGAATATGAGGGTTTACACAGGATCTGTTCTCAATGTGGGTGTTATGGGCATTTGGGCAGAGATTGTAAGAAAGAAGGAGTGACTGAAGCCAAGGCAAATGTAGTAGAAACACCAAAGGACTATGCTACCTTACCACCTCCGGTAGTACCAAAACCCAATCCTTTGAACCACAATGTCAACAACAGGGATAAGGAGAATATTCCACCTTTGAATGCAAATGAGGCCCAACCCTCTAAAGCTAGTGAAGAGGCAGTCCATGGAGACTGGATGGTAGTTCAGAGAAAGAAGAAAAGTCCTAGGGCCAATACCCTCCTTAAAAATACGATACCCCAGAAGAGTGACTCCTTTGCTAAAGGCAAAGGAAAAAAAGAGAGGAACCAAGGCAGCAACAAAGGGCAACATGCTAGGAGACCTCTTATGAATAGGGACATGAATATTGGAGGCCTGAGCTACAACCACAAAGAGAAGGAAGGGGACCCCCTTATGAAAAAAAAGAAGAGACAGAGACAAGATCAGGAAGCCAATACCCTGGCTCTTAGTCTAAAGGTTAACCCAAAGTTCATATACAAGGAGAAACAAGGGATTACAAAGGCCAGTGAAATGTCTGAGCACACCTCATTTCCAAAACCATTAGTTCTTGACCCAGGAGCTGATCACAAAAGCCAAGAAATGGGGGAGGTTGTATCCTTGTTGGAGGTCAATGCCACAAACATTGTAGAAGAGGAAACACAGCAACATATGGAAGATTCTGAGGTGCTTCCTAGTGAGAAAATTCAGGGAGGAGTCAGCCTCGATTGCGTCCCTGAAACTCAACTGGTAACTGATGCTATGGTCACGTAGCTCTCTGGGTTCCTGGTACTCACCCTTTTTTTATGTTTTTTTTTATGGATTTGCTGACTGATATTACAATCCTTTCCTGGAATATTTGTGGTGCCCTTGGCAAAGGGCCCAGGAGTCATATCCGTGACATTGTGAAAAGTCACCACCCTTCTATTATTTTCCTTTTTGAAACTCATGGAACTTTTAGCAAAACTGAGAGTCTGTGGTTGTCTCTACACTACAAGCTGATTTTCCTTCAAGAAGCTAATGGTCATTCAGGGGGAATCTGGGTGCTCTCCTGCAGGGATGATGTTAACTTCAATCTGATTGACAGTTCTAGACAAGCTATCACCTTCAGTGTGACCAAAGGGGTGGGCAAGTGGTTTTGTTCAGCAGTGTATGCCTCTCCTGCATATTCCATCAGAGTTGATCTTTGGGATTATCTTTCTTCCTTAAGAAACTCTCTTGATGGGCCTTGGATCCTTTTAGGCGATTTAATGAGATCAAGAACTGTAAGGAAGTTTCTAAAGGTAAATTCAATCCCTCCAGAGCCAATTTATTATGTGACATGATGCAGAACTGTGATATCATGGACATGGATACTGATGGGGGCCTCTTTACTTGGAGAAGAAACAATAAATTTGGTATCCATGTGAGAAAAAAGTTGGACAGATGCATAACAGATGTGGACTGGAGATTAGCGTACCCCCACGCCCTAGTGGAAATCCTCCCTCAACATGGTTCAGATCACAATCCCCTTCTCTTGAGTTGTGAAAAAAAAAAGAGTATCAAAGCTAACTCTTTTCACTTTCAAGCTGCCTGGGTTGATCACCCAGTCTATGAGAGTGTAGTGGATAATGCTTGGAAGTCTGAGGATGGTTCAGCAGTGACTAAACTTGAGAAGGTTAAGCGTCTAAGCATAACCTTCAATAAGGAGGTCATTGGGAACTTTTTCAGAAACATGAGAAGAGTGGAGGCTAGAATTAGAGGCATTCACAGAATGCTTGATCAATATCAAACCTCAGATCTCATAAAGCAGGAAAAGGAGCTTCAACAAGAATGTAGCTCTATTCTTGCTAGTGAGGAAATGCTTTGGTACCAAAAGTCTAGGGAGAATTGGGTGAAATATGGGAACAAGAACACTAAATTCTTCCATACTCAGACCATCATCAGAAGAAGAAGAAATAGGGTTTCTGGGCTCAACATTGAAGGTATTTGGTGCACTGAGGATGAAGTTCTTAAGAGGGAGGCTCTCACTTTCTTCAGGAACTTGTTTAAGGCCAATGATCAATGTACTCCCCATAGCTTGATGCTACACCATAACCCGCAAATCCCTATGAGTCTTAGGGACACTCTCATTCAGCCAGTAGCCTTAGAAGAGGTCAAGGAGGCTCTCTTTTCCATGGACTCTTATAAGGCTCCCGGACCGGATGGGTTCCAACCGGTATTTTTCAAAACTTACTGGCATATTGTGGGTACTGAAGTGTGAAGGCTTGTGGCCGAGGCCTTTTCTTCTGGCCAAATTGACCCTAGCCTTGCAGAAACTTTGATTGTGCCAATTCCCAAGATTGATGACCCTAAGTGCATGAAAGAATTTCGGCCAATCAGCTTGTGTAATGTCCTCCTCAAGACCATCTCCAAGGTTATGGTCAGGCGCATCAGACCTTATCTTGAAGAGATGATAGGCCCCCTTCAGAGCAGTTTTATCCCAAATAGAGGCACTGCTGACAATGCCATGATTGCTCAAGAAATTGTCCATCACATGCACAAGAAGAAAGGTAAAAAAGGCTATCTCCTCTTTAAGATAGATTTTGAAAAAGCTTATGATAGTATTGATTGGAACTTTCTGGAACTAACTCTCAAAGAATTTGGTTTTCCTGACTTGACTATTAATCTCATCATGAGTTGCATTACTTCTTCTTCTCTTTCTCTCAAGTGGAACAATGAAAGAATAGGCAACTTCTATCCTAAAAGAGGAGTGAGACAAGGAGACCCCATATCTCCTTATCTATTTCTTCTCTGCATGGAGAAATTGGCTCTGCTGATTGAGGAAAAAATTCAAGAGAAAAAGTGGTTGCCGGTTGTCATAGCTAAAAATGGGCCTGCCATTAGCCATTTATTCTTTGCTGATGATTGTTTACTCTTCACTCAAGCCAAGACCTCTCAGGCAAAGGTTGTCAAGGAAGTGTTGGAAGCTTTTTGCAAAGCCTCAGGTATGAAAGTGAACATCCAAAAATCTAAATTTCTGCCCTCTAAGAATGTTAAAGCGGAGAAAGTCAGGAAATTTGAGGCAATCAATCTCTTCAAGCATACCTACAATCTGGGAAAATACTTGGGTTTCCCTATGTTATCGGGCAGAGTTAGAAACAGTGATTTTAACTTCATTGTGGACAAAATTAATAGTAGGCTGGCTAGCTGGAAAGGGAAACTTCTTAGTAGAGCTGGGAGGGTCACCTTGGCCAATTCAGTTGTGAATGCGATACCCATCTACACCATGCAGAATCTTTGGCTTCCAACAGGGATCTGTGACAAACTTGACATGACTGCCAGAGGCTTCATCTGGGGGAGGAGCAGTGGGCACTGGCTCAACTGGAAAACTATGGTCAAACCTAAAGTTTGGGGAGGGCTGGGAATCAGGACAGCTAGAAGATCCAATTTAGCAATGCTTGGCAAGCATGCTTGGGATATGCTCCAAAATCCTAATAAACTTTGGGTAAAACTTTTATCAGCCAAATACCTGAAGGGAAGCCCTTTTTTTAACTCAGTAATGGTGCCTGGCTGCTCTTGCATTTGGAGAGCTCTCTGTATGGCTTTGGAAGAGCTTAAACAGGGCTTCAAAATTTGGATAGGCAGTGGTGATATATCCTTGTGGTATGATAAATGGCTGGAGGAAGACTATTTATGTAATATGATTCCTTTTGTTCACATCAGTGACTCTATGCTTCAACTCAAAGACATCTTCTATGATGGTGTTTGGCATTTTGAACAATTAGCTACCCAACTGTCACCCCAACTCAAATTGAAATTCAGAAACCTCTTCTTAGATAGGGAAACCGAAGACACTTTCATGTGGCTTGGTACTTCTAATGGATCCTACACGACTGGCAGTGGCTACAAGTGGCTCATCAACTCCGAGAACACAACAACAAATGGGGAAAACTGGTCCTAGCTTTGGAAACTTACTTTACCGGAGAACATGAAGCACTTTCTGTGGTTGGTTCTTCATGGCAGTCTTCCCACTAATCACCTGCGGCAACAGAGACATATGACAAATGACGCCTCCTGTCAGATTTGTGGCAGCAACACTGAAACAATTCTTCATACTTTGAGGGATTGTCCGAGGGCTAAGAAGATATGGAACTTCCATGGCATGGTGGATATGCAGGCCAGCAATTCTAATTCTCATTTTACTTGGCTAAAACTGAATTCCTTGGCAAAGAATGGTACTAAGTTTGTCATCACTTGCTGGATCATTTGGAGGGCTAGGAATGAGGAAGTCTTTGAGGACAAGAAATGGCATGACTGGAAAATCCTAAGCATCATTAATTCCAATTATGACCTGATATCCAAAATGTGCAACAAGAACCCGAAGCAGCATCTTCAGAAACAGGTGATCTGGTATGCCCCTCCGGTGGATGTCATCAAGATCAATGTTGACGGTAGTTCTTTGGGTAATCCCGGCAGAGCTGGCTTTGGAGGAGTTCTGAGAAACCATTTAGGTGAGTGGATCTATGGCTTCTCTGGCTTTTGTGGTCATGCCTCCAACATATATTCTGAATTATTGGCTATCAACAATGGCCTAGACAGAGCGTGGCTTTCCGGCTTCAGAGACTTAGTTGTGGAATCTGACTGTAAGACAGCTCTTCAATTGATTAGTGAAGCTATCCCCATCTGCCATCCTCATGCACCAATCATCAACAGTATCAAGAGGATGATAGCAAGAGAATGGAAGGTTTCTTTCAACCACACTCTTCGTGAAGGGAATGAGATAGCGGATTGGCTCGCAAAACAAGGGGCCAAGTCCAACCAGCTAAATAAGACCTGGACCACTTGTCCAGGGGAGTTGTCATCTATTTTGTTAGACAATGTGTTAGGCATCCCAAAGATTCGCCCTGGTCTGTAGTTTTAGCTTTTCCTCCTAATCAAAAAAAGAATATGGAAGACTTTTTGAGTGAACAATTGTCTATATTTCCGGAAACAATGAAAATGTCAAAAAACTATTTTCATTATTTCCGGAAATGCATCCTCCTTATCCCACTTTTCATCTTCTCTCCATCACAATGACTTACTTCAAAAATATTTTACCTTTTTGTTAAAGTTAAATTGAATTCAAGTTTTAGAAAATAAAAACAGAAAATATTTTCACAAATTAAACGCTGTTTAGTAACGAAAAGAAGAAATAAAAAGGAAAAAAAAAAAAAAGAGAGAGGATCCGTATCCGTATAACTCGTAAGCGAGATTCGGCCAACCCTCTTGTTTTAAAGTAAAGTACGACACTTAATTTGCAATGGAAGTAGTACCATTTTCATAGAAGAAAGCAGAATGGGCAGAGCAACCAGTACCACCAACCAACCAGAGTAGAAGCGGGTCATTCATGGGACTCCTTTGAGATTCAACAAAGTAATAAAATAGCTGCACCTCTCCTCTTTCACCAACACCAACGTATCTATATAGTATAACATTAAAATTATATTTGTTGTATGTTACAACATTTTAATTAATAGATATATTTTCAAACTCAATTCCACACGAAAACAAAGCCTAATTAGAGGACACAAATTATTAACTAGTCCAAAAACAAAACAAATACAGAAAGCAGTTAGAGTATGAAGTTAGTTATAACTGACCCGGTACTCAAAGTGAATGGAAGATCCCCAAAACCTGGTAGGTTCTTGACAATGAAATGTGAAGATGTGATGTGCAACAAATGAATTACAGTAACCAAAACACACCAGGACTTCCTAACCTTAACCATTGTTTGTGCTACCGTATGACACCAGGAATGAATAATTGAGCTACTAAATTATATAGGAGGAACTGTGCAGCTAGCTATGAGAAGAACAGATCTCCGTTCAAAAAAAAAAAAAAAAAGATCAGATCCTCAATGGCACCATGACAAAACTTTGAATTTAGTTGTTTTGAGATCTGCGCTGCTCATTAAACCCTTAGGGTGAGATGCACAACATTAATATCATTATTAATTAGGTACTGCAAATGAGTGTCCATACACTTGTTAATAAATTAGTACTCCTTAATTTTGAAAGCAAATACTAGTATTTTAAGGGTCTCAGTAACGAGTATCATAAAGCTATTGTTTTCTATTTCTAAACAAGATATTTATTCATTGAAAAACTAAACATATCTCTTCCCAATCTATTAAGTGCACAATTTTCTATAAAAACTTATATTTTTAGACTTCTTAAATAATGTCATTAAGACACTCATTAGCATTTGTCATATTTAAATTATAATTGGTTTGCCCGTAAAATAAGTCTTGGTTGTACGAATTCTATTATCTCTGGGGATAGTCATATGGAGTATAGAACATTAAAAATACTTTATTAAAAACTACGTTTATCATAAATTAGTAAGATTTAATCACAATGGATAACGAGGATAGAAGTCAAATTTTAAAATGCACGCTTAACTCTAACGGTTTGTTTGAGTAAGCAACTTAATTAAACGCTTATAGGATAAGGGTTTATCATATAAGCGCTTAGATAAGTGTTCTGAAGTTGAACTTGGAGTGGCCGGGGATGGAGCGCTGCGGTGGACTTCGCGGTGGTCAGCGACAGCGTCAGGATGAGGTGTACCTGCAGAGACTCAGATGCCTAAGTTAGTTTAAGATCAGAGAAGAGGTAACAAAATGTGAATGAAAACGCACCTGAGGCAGTTACCGAAATCATTTATATAGTATGTTGAGACGGTTATTCGAGTGTAACCGTTCACAAGAAACCCGAAGAGTCGTTGGATCTTCCAGGCTGTAATGTACTGTCAAGACCTCGGATCACCGTTGGATCTACCAGGTTGTCATGCGCTGGAAAGGGTTCTTGGGTCTTGTTTCTGATATGGGCTCTTAGTGAGCACTGGTTGGATTGGGCCTTAGCCCAGTCCGAAACAGTTGCCCCCAAGTCGGTAGCTCGTATAACGAGGTGTCGACTTGTGGAGCTTCGTGTTGGAGTTCGCTATCTCGGTTCAAGGAAACGAAAATCAGACACTTCAAAATCCTAGGCGCGTGAACATTAATTTCAAAATTTCAAATTATGTCACTTCAGCTGCCTTCAGGATTTGTAGCTTCGTGGTTTTCCGAGGGGGAGTATGATTACCCCCTGCCCCTAAGGTTACTCTAGACGCAACATGTCGCCGTTAGTAAGAGTAGGAGAAAGGAAGGGTCGCGTGTCTTGGTGTGTTTTGCAGAGATTATAAATACATTTCCCCCTTTTCAGTTTTTTTTTTTTTTTGCTTCGTATTACAAAGTTCTGGAGCTTCTTCCTTTCTTCTTATTCTCTGGCGGTTCTATTCTTCGTTCATTCGCTTTATGCCTGCATTCCCTTCTGCCAAGTTTTTCTCTGCGGATTTCATCATCTCTCAGGTATCTTTCCTCTTCCCTTTCTGTTTCTCCTTTCTTTATTCTGAAATGGGTTGTAACATAGGGCTTTTCGAAGATAGTATCAGTTTGACTTCTTCTTCATTTTTTGGGTTTTCCTATTCTTCTTTTTCTGGTAGCCCTCCAGAGGGGTTGAGCACTATTGCCGGTGGCGGTGGTTTGCCACTGAGTGGCAGCTTTGCATCCTCTATGTCTGTGGAAGAGGATTCTTCCTCAGTGGTTTATCCATCTCCAGGGCTTTTTGAAAAAGATTACGAGGGCAAGAGGGTGTCTCTGTGACGTCCTAATTTTTCAACAGTACCTTGGATTCATACTTAGAGAAAACATACAATTTATTTATTAAAGGAAAGTATACAGAGTTTATTACACAAGTATAAAACCAAAACCAACACCCATAAGGGTGATAGACACAACTTCCTCTAGCCGTGTTCCCCCTTTCTAAGTAAAAACCTTCGGACTAATCCTTATAGGTTGCTCCGTTTATCTGTTATTCATTATACAGTACCGAAAAACACAGAAAACATAAGGGTAAGATATCCATCAATCTCTCTCAAACAGGAAAACAACATAGTAGAATATCTGTTATCATGTTCAGCACAGTAAACACCACATCTTGATAATTACTAGACTTAAGCATTTACGATCATAGACCGAACCATAACAATACGCCACACTTGACAAAATCCGACCATTTGATTAGATCACAGACTGACACATCTCACTAGTCCTTCAGCTGATCACCAGCCCTACGGACCCAATGGACATAAAGTACCACAGTTCATAGATCACAAGTTAGTTGTCCTGAAAACAAATTCTGATACGCTATCATCTCCAATCACCAATTATGGTATCCCATACTACCATACTCGATCACTGGAGTGAGCCACCGTCCTGCGCGCAAAGACGGCATTCCCATAACAGGAATGGCCAAGATTGTCTACCCGTCGAACGTGGAGTCCTGGAGACTCATCCGATTGACCGAGCATACCCTTCGAGGTCACCGACTATCTCCAATACTACTCCGTACTTTGGTACCACAGGCATGGGGAGCCTCGTCAGAAAGACCGAGCATACTCCTCAAGGTCTTGGCTTAGCATACTCCTCAAAGCCACCGACTATCTCATCACCATCTCGTCAATACCACAAGTACGCCAACCTCTGGTATTCTAACCTGGCTATCACCACTGTCTCAAGGCTCATATTCACTATGACTCACACTTCAGACTCACAGATATCATATATAACTAACAATATGTTAAGCAGATTATCAACCATTCTTAATTAACACAAGGATCAATCCTAACGTCGCTTAAGCGACCTACTATTAATATGTTATTAACCAACATATCAATTGTCACACAATCAAAAAGTAATCATTCATATCACAATATCCGTAAATAACAATAAATTATACCTATGGTTGATAGGTCTACGGTGACTCCCCTAAGCCACCATACACACGCAACCCCTCTCCTATGGTGTTGCTACTATCAACCCCTAGTAGGGCTAAAGAACCCTACACATGCTAACAAATTACTCTACTACCTATTTTCCCTAGAGATTAAGGTATCTTCCCCTTACTTGGCCTAGAAGGTTGTTGTCGCTCTTGTTTTTCACGTCTTTCCCTCTCATGAACTCTCCACGCCCTTCAAACTCCTCTAGAAGCCCTTGGAGATCCTTGGGCTGAATGGAGGGGGTCGAGGCCTATTTATAAGCTAAAATTGGCCCATCGCGATGTGGGACACGTGTCAGACATCGCACGCGCAAATCCACCGACTTACCCACCGACTTAACCGTCGCGTCGTGACCCAGTTTGTATTGGAATTCGTCGCGTTGCGACCTATGCCGCCTGTCAAAATTCCGTTTATGCCCCTCTACACGTTTTTAGGGTTTTCTACGTCGTTCTAGATTATTCTAAGCCTCATTTAAGCCCAAATTAACATTTTTAGCACTTAATTACAAATTAATCTTTACCAAAAATTATTTAAGACTTATTCAAAAATCAGGATGTCACAGTCTCCTATGAACCCACGAAAAATACAAAGGATTTGATCAGCGCTAGAGTGCTCTTTTGGGCGTGTCTTTAACCAGAGAGAAGTGGGATAGTGGTTGGTGAGTATTGATAGGGCCCGACCTCACTTTCCCGGCAATGATTTGGCCAGGTCAGAGATGGGTAAGAAGATACTTCAATGGGATGACTATCACTTTCCCCCCAGTGCTAACGATCTCGCTTGGGTTGCTAAGGATGCTCTTTGCACACGCTCGCTCTTTTCATCAAAATAAGGGTTTGGGCTACTGTTAAAATCTCTGGATATTGCAGATGGTGTTAAAAACTTCAAGAACTGGAAACCTTGTCGACCTTCTCTAGATGCTCGAGTCTGCACTTATTCAAACGAGGTCATATTTTTCATGTACGAAGTCCTTTTTAAAGAAATGGGGTTTAGGTTGCTTTTCTCTGATTTCGAGATTGAGGTCTTGAACCATTTGGAACTTGCTCCTTCTCAGCTTCACCCCAATGCATGGGCTTTTATCAGAGGGTTTTAGTTGCTATGTTCATACTTGAAACTCCAACCTTTGCTCACGGTGTTTTTTAACCTATTTTCCCCTTTATGGACCTCAGTGAAATCATCAAATCGGCAAGGCTGGGTTTCTTTTAAACAGAACGGTAGGGTTTTTGAATTGTTTTTGGACTCCCACCGTGGTTTCAAGTCTAAATACTTCTTAGTTGAAGCCATTAGTGATGCCTCCAAAGAGAACGTCTGCGACCTCGTCTCAGAGATTAATGAACAGGGAGAAGTGGTCAATGTCTGGCGAGAACGATTTCCTCTATATTGGACCAATAGTCATTTTTCTAAACAGAAAAGTGAATTAACGTTTAAGGTCAGTGGATTAGATGATAATGAGAACTATAGTTTGAAGCGGATCTGAGGTTTTGTATCAAAGTTTGAACCTCAGGTTACCACAAACAAGTCTGGAGAATAAGTCTTAGTAAAGAGATATGGCGACATTCGACATCTTCTGCAATGTAAAGATCAAATTTCAGCCTATGTTTGTTTAGATAAATACCATAAATCTGCTCTTTGGTAGTTTTTGTCCCATTTTTTTCTTACTTTGCTTTATTGGTTGATGCGGCTTCAATGGCGAGCTTATGGCGAGCTTAGCGTTTTCTGACAGATTTGAAGAAGAAGAAGAAGAAGAAGCAAGCTGCAGCTAACAAGACTTCTTCTCCTATGGTCGGAGAGGGTTCTAGCTAGATCCCTACAGTTTCTAGCTCAGGTCTTGAGGCCTCCCTAGCTCCGGTTAACGTCGAGGTAGTCGACGTCCAGGACTAATGTACTCCCTTCACCGAGAGAGCTGGTGTTGTTAAGGAACCTAGCTCTTCTATAAAGCGAGCTCCTAAAAGGAATGTCAAAGAGCCTTCGAGCAAGCGGTCGAAGTCAATGACTCCTTTGCCCAAGGCAATGACTCCTTTTGTGACACTCAAGATTGCCAACAGTGGCAAGGATAAAGAAGTCATCCGCTCTACTGGCGAGGTCCCCGCAGTTTGGTCTTACGGAGATGTCCTGACCTCAGACTAGGTTAGTGTAGTGATCCCTCCGGTAGATGTGACTTATTTGAATAATCTTACTGAAGCTGTTAAAAAAGCTTGTTCCTGGAGGGGTCGACCTGGTTATTACGCCATTTCCAGCTTACAAATTGGGTCTTTGAAAAGAATCGCCACTTGGAAGTTGAGCTCGTCGACCTTCGCGAAGGGAAATCGGTGACAGAAAAAAGGATTAGCTTTTAGAGAGTACTGAGGTTGAACTCCGAGGTAATTGGAATCTGCCAAGAAGTTGCAGAGTGACTTAAACGAAAAGACCCAACGGGCTACTTTAGCTGATGAGAAAGCATCCAAGTTAGCTCAGGATGTCGAATCTCTTTCTTCCGAGAAGAAGAAGTTGGCTGATGAGAAAGAAGTACTCTTGTCGAGGATTAGGGACCTCAAGAAGTCGGAGCAAGATTCAAAAGTGGCAGTCGTCGATCTTCAAAGGAAAGTGGAGGAATTGACTACTGAAGTCGGGCAGCTTTCCAAGGAGAACGAGACTATGAGCGTAGAGAATGAGAACTTGAGCACCCAATTTCTAAATCTCGGGGAGTAGTCTTTTGCCAATGCCATAGCCCAAGTTCGACTTCTGAACCCTAGGGTTGCCCCTAATTTGAATGGGGTAACCTCTGACGGAGTGGTTGAGGGGAACTTGATCATGGATGCTTTGACTCGAGCTGTTCTTCTCACTGTGCCTACCTCATCAGTTGATGTGGCCGCTCCCTAAGACTCTTAGTTTTTTGTTTTTACTTATTTCTTTGTCGTTTACTCTTTTGATTTAAGAGAATGTGATATGATTGCAAAACTCTTTTTGTTTTGAAGACAACATGACTTTGGTTAAAGTCTTACCTTTAGTTTATTTGCTTTTCTCAAGTTATTCATGATGTCGTCAACTCAGGAGGGGTTGCCCAGCCACGGGGTCCTCCTTCTTCCCTTCTGCCAAGGTTTTCCCTTGGTCCGAGGTGGACGAATGGGTGATGTTCTTTGATCTGTTGGTGAGACAGAAAGCGACATCGTGACCTGATGAATTCGACTCTTCACTTCTGTTTTTAGAAATAGTCGAGGTCTTATTAAATGTGGGAGTTCCAACGACTCCTGTATGCATGCAAGCAAATGGACTTGAATGCGTTCTTTATTACATGAAGTTTATAACACTTGTGTTTCTATTACACTTGCGTTCTTAGTACCACTTTCTTCAACTATAGTACTTCTTCAATTTTGCTGCGTTCCAAGTTCTTTGAATTGGTTTCCCTTTTAGCGTTTCGAGGTTGTAGGCACCAGTACCGGTCTTTGTAGTTACTCGGTAAGGGCCTTCCTAGTTGGGTGCAAGCTTTCCTTGTGTGGAATTTTTCAAACCGACGTCTGCTCTTCGGAGGACGAGATTGCCTTGTGCGAACTCCCTGGGCATGACATTTCGATTGTACCTTGCTGCGATCCTTTGTTTCACCGCAACCTCGTTTAGTGCAGTGAGTTCTCTGCATTCTTAGAGGATGTTGAGCTCTTTAGACAAATACTGATAGTTGTTGACGGTTTATGGAGGATACGAGGCCCTCCAACTTAACTCACCGATCTCTACTGGGATGACAGCTTCTGTCCCGTATGTAAGACGAAATGGTGATTCTCTCATTGTCGAGTGCGGAGTTGTGCGATAAGCCCACAATACTCGGGGAAGGTCTTCTGCCCCATTTCCTTTTGCGTTATCTAATCTCCGCTTTAGACCTCGAAGGATGACCCTGTTCGCGGCCTCAGCTTGACCATTGGTTTGTGGGTGTTGTACGAGGTGAAAGGTTGCTTGATGTTGAGAACTTCCAAGGTTTTTCGGAAATTGTGATCTGTGAACTGCATACTGTTGTCGGCAACAACAACTTCAGGTACTCCGAACTTAGTCAATTTGTACCTTTTGAAAAACTTGATCAGATTCTTTGCTGTTATCTTTGCCAATGCCTCTGCATCTACCGATTTAGTGAAATAGTCGACAGCCACGGCTAGATACTTCAACTGTCCAGGACCCATAGGAAATATCCTAGGATGTCGATGCCCTACCAAGCGAAGGGCCAAGGAGCAAAGAGCGACGTCAACTCTGTTGGAGGGGCTAAGTGGAGGTCAACATGCCTTTGGCACTTGTCGCACTTTTTAACATACAACCTCATGTCCTCTTCCATAGTTGGCCAATAATAGCCAGCCCGCAGAATCTTCTTCGCGAGAGATCGACCTCTAAGGTGTTGACCACAAATCACCTCGTGTATCTCAGCTAGTACATACTGGGCTTTGGTACTGTCGAGACATTTAAGCAGAAGCATGGAGAAACTTCTTCGGTACATATTACCCTCGATAATGGAATAGGAGCATGCCTTTCTTCGGATCTTCGCAGCTTCTTTCCTCTCTTCGGGTAATTCGCCAAGTTGAATGAACTTTCGAATGGGTGTCATCCAGTTATCTCCTTGTTTGACCACGTTATTCACACTTGGATAAGGTATTCCAAAATGGAATCTTGGAAGGAAATCTGCAGGAGGAATCACGGTGTCAACTATAGAGATTATGCTGGGTTTAGTCAATGTTTCTTGAATCACCGACCTGTTGTTCCCAGAAGTGCGTGTACTAGAGAGTTTGGATAGGATGTCCACATGAGAATTTTTGTTCTCTTAGGACGTGTGTGATCTCGATCGTTGTGAAGTCGTTCATTTTTTCTTAATGAGTGCAAGGTATTTCTAAAGAAGATGATCCTTGCTTAATCTGAGACACCACTAGCTGAGAATCGGTTTTGAGTTTCACTTCCACAGCTCCGAAGTCTCAAGCTAAGGTCAATCCTACTAGACATGCTTCATACTCTGCCTGATTATTTGAGGTCGAGAATGAAAACCCCAAAGAGAACTCGACAATCAGCCCGTCTTCATTTTCAAGTAATAGACCCGCACTGCTGCCCTTTGCGTTGGATGATCTGTCGACATGTACTGTCCACTTAGAGCAGGGTTCAATCGCCCCAGGGGTAATTTCTGCAATGAATTCCTCCAAGCATTGGGATTTGAGTGCTTGTCGTGACTTATATGAGATCCCGAATTTAGACAACTCCACCGACCATTTAATCATACGTCTTGCGAGGTCAGGCCTATGTAAAATTTGCTTGATCGATTGGTTTGTTCGAATTACAATGGGATGTGCCAGAAAGTATTGTCTCAATCGTCGAGCTGCGACCACCAGCACTAGCTCGACTTTCTCGATCTTCTGATACCTAAACTCGGGGCCTTAGAGTGCTTTACTCATAAAGTAAACTGGCTTTAATAAATACAGCTTCCTAATTAATTCAGCTTTAATAAGATCTTCTACAGCTTTGGCTGTAGCTTCCGCCTTCTCGAGAGCTTCCCTACGTCGCCTCTAGGCAACCCAGCGGGCTGTGAGTTCCAAGGCGAGTTGGTGGCAGGCGATATCGGGAGAGATGCTTAGCATATCATCAGCTGTCCAAGCGAAGAAGTTCGCATTGGACTTCAGGCATTCCGTTAGCAGTTGTCTGACCTGCTCAGGGAGGTCGGCACCGAGCTTTACCACTTTCTTTGGATCGTCACCCAAATGAACTTGAACAAACTCGCCATCAGGAATGGGTCTTTTGATCTTCTGCTGGAGTTCTCGTGCTAGGGGATTGTCCTCTTCTTTGATCTCTTCTTCGCACTCTATTCTGGCATCAAAGTCTGTGAGGTTAAACTCCGAAGTTGCATCAATCTTGCTCTGCTTCTTCACAAATGGGGGTTGTTTCTGCTCCTCAACTCTTTCCATTTTTAGCGATAGGAGATAGCATCTCCTAGCTGCCTCGAGATCTGTCTCCACTGTGACGACCTTGTTGTCATCATTGTGAAAATGCACCTTGAGGTGGACCATCGACGTCACAACTCCGAGTTCGCCCAAAGTGGGTCTTCCAATGATGCAATTATATACTGATTTGCAAATAAGGACGATAAATTGAACTTTGAGGGATTTTGTAGTCAGTTGTTCTCCAAAAGTTACCATCAGTTCAACATAGCCCAAAGACTTTGTTCGAGAACCGTTGAAGCCTTGTAGGCCGGATCCCTTATACAGAATAAGGTCATTCTTTGGCAGATTCAAGGTTTTGAACAGATCGTGGAAGATGATATCTGCCGAGCTTCCTTGATCGACCAGTATGCTACTCAAATCGAAATTAGCCATGTAAGCTCTGACCAGCAAAGGAATATGGTAGTTTGGTTTCCCATGAATTAGGTCCTCATCATAGAAGGCGAGGGGTGGTTTTCTTGATTTATTCTTTTTGGTAGGGGGAAGGATGGTGGAGATCGTCATTGCTTCACATAACTTTATTTTTGCTAAGTTAATATTGGCTCCTCCCTTGTCAAAAAATCCTCCCGAAATGACCAATGCGACGGGAGCAGATCGAGGTCGTTCTTTGCTTTCATCCGAATCATGACCTCATTCGTTGGGTTGAACTATGGCAGCACTTGAGGACTGGCTCTTTTTCTGTCGAGGTGATCGGGACCTCAACCTTTTTTTCCCCAGACCTCATCTTTGAGCTCGTGTACTTCTACAATTTTCCTCTCTGAATCAGCAGTTCTATTGCATCTTTCAACTGCACACAATCCTCAATCTTGTGTCCAACACTTTTGTGGAAGCGACAATACTTGGATTTGTCAGTTCCTGGTGTAACACCCCAAATTTCTAAGCTAAGTTGAGAATAAGTTATGAGGAGAATTGTGTGATTGTATCCAAGCTTAATTTGATTTCAAGGTGAGTGGATATAATTACACAAAGTTTTGATAAGAAAGTTAATGGGTTTGAGTTGAGGAATAAGTGTGGATTTAATCCTAAGATGGTTAAAGGTGTTGATTTGTAGTTATGGAAGTTAATTTGAGAAGAAAGTCTCAAGGTTTGGTGTTAGAACTAAGTTTTCCTGGTTTTTCTGCAGTGTGAATCGATTCATATATCCTGGGAATCGATTCACAGCATTAAAGATCCATTGGCATCAAATTTTAGCAGTGGGAATCGATTCACAGAAGCCAGGAATCGATTCACATAAGACAGGCCACTGGGACTCGCAGGCAGGAATCGATTCATTCATTAAAACTGCAATTCAGGCGCTTTTTACACTGTGGGAATCGATTCACACTATGCTGTGAATCGATTCACAGCTGCAGAGGTGTATAAAAACGCTGTTTCAGCGAGCAGAACGCAGAAATAGAGAAAGAGGGAAGGAAAAGAAGAGAAAGGGAAAGGAGAAAGAGGAGAGGAGAGCTAGGGTTTCACCCTTTGAGAAGGATTGAAGAGATTCATGTTGGATTTCTTCAATCACTTGCCTAAATGGAGAGTTTGAGAGTGGAGATTTGAATATTTGGAAGATTTGGGTTTGAACCCTATAGAGGAGAAGAAGAAGCACGAATTTGGAGAAGAATAAGGGGGAGAAGACCAAGCTCCAGCAAGGATGGTTCAAGTTCTTGGATGGAGAAGGAAGATTGAAGGTTGAAGATCAAGATTTGGGAAGTATTTGGAGGAGCCCCAAGTTGAGCAAAGAGGGAAAAGCTTGAAGAGGAGCAAAGAGTCCAAAGTTCAACCTTCCTAGCTCAATGTCTTGAAGAATAGAGGTGAGTTCTTCAACCCTTAGGTGATGGGCACCCATAAGTCCCACATATAGGAATTTCTCTTCCTTTAGTAATATGTGAACCCTAGGTTCAAGTTAGGTTTTAGATACCTATAAGAGGTTGAGTTATGATTGTCATGATTGTTATGATTGTGTAGTGGGCTTGATTAAAAGAGGTTGGCGACTGCCCCCAACCCCCCACAGTTGAATGTATGCTTGATGTTTTCTCTCTTGAGAACTCCATAGAGTTTCAAGGGATTAGTTAATGTATGTGTTGTCCATTAATTTGGTGAATTGTGAGGCTTGTCAAAGAGCCATAAGCTTAAGTTATAGAGGTCGAAGAAAGGACCCTAGGAAAAGGATGTAATAGAAAGAATGTATGAATTAGTGTTCATGATTTGGAGTCATTAGATAAAAAGGGATGCTATTAATATAAGCTTGATTCATAGAAATAGTTGTAATTTCTTTGAATAGTTATGTAATGAGGATGATGTGATGAATCCTAGTTAGCCAGGTTGCATTTCTATGAACATGCATACAATCATAAGCATAAGCATATGCATAAGCTAAAGTCCATGGCAAGACTCCTCTATTTATAGGAGTAGATCGGTTTGGTTAGCCAAGTGGGACACCCTTGGAGGGTTATGACGTCTAACCACCATTCCGAAAGTGTGTAATTGGGGTCTAGGGACTGAAGCCTAGGACACTACCCAATAACACAAAATGCATTACATTGCATAGCCTCATATTATATATCTCCTTATGAATGGTATAATATGTGAAGTGTGTTAAGTTGATGAATGTTGATGAATTCCTTGTATATATATATATATATATATATATATATATATATATATACATATATGTATTCGGAATTAGCTTAGTTAGTTGTATGGAATCTTGGATAGCACATCCCTAGTCGCTTAATTATTATATAATAATGGTGCCTAGAAGTAGAAAGAGATGTGGTAAGATTGGTTTCTATGATATAGAGAAAAGCAAAGATGTGTTAAGCATAAGTGAGTAAGTAAGAACAATACATTCTTAGTCAATGAAGTTGCAATTTACATTGTAGTAAGGTTAATTGTGCTAAGCATAGGTTAAAGAATGAAGGTTTACAAGATTGATGTGGGTTAGCTACACATTTATGTGTTTAGTTTAATCACAAGTTGATAAGTGGCATATTGGCCCTAGGATTACCCTATTTGATTATATGCTAAGTTTTTAACTCAAGCTAGCGCCTTCTAAAGCGTCTTAGCTTAGGGATATCGAGAAGTTGCAAGTCAAGTCCTTATGGTACATAGGGAGAGTATGTCTAGGTTTGAAATGCCTAAGCTAGTCTTTTCAGCCTAGAATATTCCGAGGAGAGAATGGTGAGGAGTCCGTGAAGGGCTCACTGAGATTTATAATCTCACCCTTTTCCTTTTATTTGTTTTCAGATAAGTAGGTACCGAAGACGATGAGGCGAAGCTCCAAGCTTGGGACTCATAGGCTAGTTTTGTATTGAAGTGGAAAATTATATTCCAAGTTATGTATAATTTGTAATCTATTCATTCGATTTATGAATTAAGTTTGATTTATGACTTGGATTACTGTAATCAAGTCGGTAAGTTATTAGTAACTCCTGTGCTTTAATGTAATTTGTCGTACTTTCAATTATGTTGAGGTGCGGGTGTTACACCTGGCCTCTCTTTTAGTGGCTTTGGGAAGTGTATTCCTGCATCTCAGAATTTCACGTTCGTGCACTCGTTTAGAATGTGCGTTTGGGAAGTATTCAGTAGGGTATATCAGTTGTATTTTCCTAGACGTGATCAGCTCTCCTTTTCCTTGCGCGATTTGTCTTCGCGTTATCCCCCAGCTTTGTCATGTGTTACTTTCTTCTTTACTTTTGTCGCCATGAGTTTCTCTTCATAGTTTATGTATTTTGTCTGCTCGCTTGAGGAAATCGTTCAGATCTTTTGGTTTGTCGACTTCGACATTGATGCTGAAAAGACTATCCTCGATCAAGCCTTGCTCCAACAGATACAATTTCATCTCGTCAGAAACGACCTTCACGAACACCAGCTTTTTGTTGAAGCGCTCGATGTAGTCTCAGAGAGATTCTTCTTTCTTCTACTGAATAGAAGCTAGTGCTGCGACTAACTTCAGTTGAACTCTGGATGCAGTAAAGTGCGACGAAAACTGGTTGGTGAGGTCGGACCACGAGTCTACCGAGTTCTTTTTGAGATTTTTGAACTAAGTCAGGGCTGCTTTCTTCAAGGTAAGAGGAAAGATTTTGCACTTGATTGGTCCCTTAGCACCTCGGTATCCCATGATCGTGTCAAAGCAGCCGATATGCTCGTCTGGATAACCAGTTCCATTGTACGTGTCCAGAGGAGGAGGCTTCTAGAGAGTCTTAGGAATAGGATACTTAGCAATTCTGGCGGTGAACGGTCCAAACGAGCCGCATGCGTCTTCTTCCTCATCGCTTATTCGTAATGAAGTGGATGAAGGAGATCAGACGGGACAATGATGAGAAGTACGTTCAGCAGATCTAGCACGACATCGGGAGAAAGTCGAGGCTCAGCGAGGCAGTGTGTTACTGCTCGCGGTTACATCTCCGTAATGAGGAGAACGACTTGGAGAACATCGACGGTGAGGACAGCGCTCGGGAAAGCGGTGACGGCGTCATGGAGAGTGTCCGCCTACTCGTCTGGAGGAGGAGATATTAGGTGAAGCTCTTTTGCACTGAGTTCTATTCGTCATCCTTTCACCTAGAGGAGAGCGAATCCGAGAACGTTTCCAAGATCTTCGACGGCAAAGAGGAGAATGGTTCAAAGACGTGCTGCAGCGAGGAGCGTGGAGTGGAGACTTGCGTTGAGTTCCGTCGTGTTGGAGGCGGTGAACGGATCAACGAGTTTCAGATCCTCCGGACCGTTGGCGCGATGGAGAGATCTGTCCTTGCTGATTCTCGATCTATGTAGCAACGCGAACTGAGATTTCTTTCTGTTGGTTCTCCATGCATTCCAAATGCTGATTCTGTATCTGCAACGCTTCGATGTGTTTCTACACGAACTCGCGGAGGAGGAAGGCGGTGGCTGCTGGAGTGGTATCGTCCATTTCTGTGGTGATTGGAACGGTGACTATCGCTGCTGCGTCTGCCTGCGGAGTAGGAAGAGTCTTCGGCCTTTCGTACTAGACGATTACCGATGCTCTCTCAGGCTGAGGAGGATTCAGAGGAACGAAGGATTCAGAGATTAAGATCCGTGCGGAGTTGAGAGCTCCGCGTCGCCACAGTACGCTTTCATCTAGTCATGGTTGAAGATAGAAAATGACATTGGAAATGAGGAGAGGAAGAAAATTCCCACAGATGGCGCCAATGTTTTGAAGTCGAAATCGGAGTGGCCGGAGATGAAGCGCTGCGGTGGACTTCACGGTGGTCAGCGACGGCGTCGGGGTGGAGTGTACCTGCAGAGACTTTGATACCTAAGTCAGTTTAGGATTAGAGAAGAGGTAACCAAATGTGAATGAAAACGTACCTGAGGCCGTTACCAAAATCGTTTATATAGTATGTTGACACGATTATTCGAGTGTAACCGTTCGCGGGAAACCCGGAGAGTCGTTGGATCTCCAGGTTGTAATGTACTGTCAAGACCTCGGATCACCGTTGGATCTACCAGGTTGTCATGTGCAGGAAAATGTTCTCGGGTCTTGTTTGTGATATGGGCTCTTAGTGAGCACTGGTTGGATTGGGCCACGTGTCAAAACCACAAACATTATTTTCCCACCTAAATCAATTTTATTCATTATTATTATTATTATTTTAATATTAGTATTATTAATTACAAAATCTCAATTAATAAATGTTATGAAAATCATAAATATCTTCTCTTAATGACTTACTAATTTTTAATTAATGTAATCAATCAGCATTTAATATTATCGTATCATATACTACTTCCGGCCTATATTATAAGAAACAAAATCATAATTCACACATACTTCTAAAGGTTGAGTTTTCTTCCAAAACTATCCCTTCTATGAAATGATATATAATTAATGCATAAGAAGTAGGTACATCTCGTTAATATAAGTCTCGCATTAAATAAGGGATAAAAATGAAAATTAGCAATTAATGCATTATAAAGTTAATGTTTGCTTCTTATAATTTGGACCAAGAAAAAGGACAGATTTATTTCTTATAATATATACCGGAGAGAGTATTCATGAAACAAAATGAATAAATTTGTATCGAAAAAATAAAAAATTTATATCTCTATTATTATTTTTTTTGCTTTAATTTTTTCTTTTTAAAATAGTCAGTTGTTACTCTCTCTTTCTTATATTTTTGTCTTTTTATTCAATTTCTATTGCAAGCAACACAAATTCAATCATTTTTGTGTTTTTTTCTCTTGGGTAAGCTTCTATATATATATTTTTCATTCTCTTTGAATGTTTTTCATATTTTGTCTAATATTTAACAATAAAAGTTTGTTTGCTGACATGAATTTAACTATTTAGTATTTATTATTAAGTCCTATTATGAATTCACCTTAAACTCAAATTACTATTTGTTATTATATTAGAAACTCATCTATTCTTTTTTTTCTTTTTTTCTTTTTTTTACCTTTTTTAAAAATATTTTTGACTACTTTTTTTACGTGATCCGATAACTCTCAAATTTCACCCGTGCATCACCCGGGTTTATACACTAGTTTCTATAATCAAATAGATAATATAGTCAAACTATTTTCATATAAGTTATAAGCTGTTTTCATAAGATATCATGGAAAGTTTATTGAAATAAGCTGAAACAGCTTATGGATATGTCATAAGTTGTTTTCATAAGCTCACTCAAACACTTTCATAAATGCGTAGATAAGCTCAAATAAGTTATTCGTAAGCCAATCCAAACAGGCTCTAAGACATTTTTTTTTTTTTGCAATTTGGTTTGCATCATTATTATATCTTTTATTTTCTTAAATTTATACATCTTGCAAAAGGATGGATATATTACAGCCAACTTTAATGGCACTGTCCTCAACTGACATTTATGTGAGTGGTTTGGGTTTAGATCCTTTCCATCCTCATCTTGCTACATCTCTTGCCATCCTCTCTATCTCTCGAAATTCTTATCCCTTTCTTCGTTATCTCCTTATTTTTTAGTTATCTTCTCTCTCCTCGCACTCTTATGTTTTTTTATGGAGTGGCATGATGGAAGGCCGGTCCAACTCTAAGATTTTGAGTCTCCTGTGCCAACTTAGAAAATGAAGTCCTCATAATTATTTAATTATTGTTCTCCTTTTTTTTTCCTGCAAAATCATTAGTAATTTGGCAGTGGCGCTACACGAATGTTCTTGGCAGTCCAGCACAGTGGTGTGAAAAAGAGAATAGAGAGAGGGATCAGAGACGAGGATATTAGAGGGAAATAGAGGAAGGTCCAAGGTTTTGCACTGTGCAACAAAGTTTGGAGGGAAAGAGACAAATGTGCGGCAGAGAGATTTAGAGAAAGAGGAAGAGTCACAGACATTGTCACGCTGCTGAGAGTGGAAAAGTTTAGAAGACACATTTTTACGTATTGGAGTAAGAGATTAATTGCTTCACAAATTACAACACTCATGCCAGACCCCTATTTCTACATTCAGCAATAATACTCCATGCGGATTCAATTATAAGTAAAAATACATATTTTTACACTTATTAAGAATAGTAGTTAATTACATTTAATTTTCTTGATTTCATGTAAAAAAATGTAATCCATTTACTAAATTACTCTTAATTATAATAATTATCTACTCACGACATTAATGAATTATATTAAGAGTATTTTTGGAATAATGATATTAAATATGGGTAAATTAGTTGATATTTACTTATATTTGAGTCCATAAAATTTAAGCATTTTTTTAATTATAATTGAGTCCCGAGGAAGTATACTACTCCGATTTGTGTGCCTAAATTGGACTGGGCTGATCCGGTTGTCCAAAATTGTGGTTGTCTCGTAGATTGTACACTTATAATAATATTCCATTGTTTTTTTTTTTTTTGTTAATAAGATACACATGGAAAGTCACCGATTGGTTGGCTTGAATCTGAGGGTTTATTCATGCATAAGATTATAGATGTTTGCTTAATTTTTTACGATAAAAGTTTTATATAGTTTTAATTATATAAAATTTTTATTTTAATATTTATATATAATAAGTAAAATTTTGCATACCATCTAATGTCCTCCTAAATATGGGGCCCAGTGCAGTTGTCCACCCTAAACATGTTTAGGACCACTGAAAGGAGAGAATATCCATTTAGAATTGGTTTCATCAAGGAGAAAAAAAAATTAAAAGGTTTTTCTACAAATAGAGGGTCTACGTCCAGCACAAATTATAGATTCAGAAAATATTTGTACTTGACTGAATCTGGGTCTGTAGCATCCCTAATTTTACAGTTTTTTAAAAACATGTTTTCTGTATAATTTTATATACAAGGGTATTTTAGTCATTTTGAAAAATGCGTATTTTAGAAAATAAATTTTATCGTTGAGTTCCAAATATTTTGTTTAGTTGGTGGTTAGAATAGCCCTAATTTTCGTCGCTTGTCTGCTTGCAATTGTGTGCTGTTCGTAATATACGCTACAGGGGTATTTTCGTAAATTTATAAAGTGCGTAATTTTGGGAAACAAACTTTACAGTTGAATTTCAAATGTTTTATGTAGCTAATGGTGATATTTTCAGATTTTAATTCTGACGAAAACTGGTCGTCGTTTTTACTGGCCGGTTAACGTTTTTACCGACAGAAAAGTCTGTTTGGACTCCAACACATTCATATTTTGAAATTTTTAATGTCCGTCAATAGATGACGATCTGAGTTTAATCGCAAAAAGTTTTTAATCGCGCGATGAGTTCTTAAGCGGTATAATTAGGATAATTTCTAATTATTATTTTTGATAATTATGAAAATTATAAATAAATTATATTTGATTATTATTTGAGTTACAAAGGTATATTGCATAATTATTTGAGTTACAAAACCAAGTTTAATGTGTTTTTAGATTACATAATTATATTTAAATCCTATTTCAAATCCAATGTGTATATATGAAATTTTAACATCTTCTCCTCTCTTCTCTCCCACTTTCACGCCACTTCTCCTCTCTCCCTCACTTCATCTTTACTTATTCTTTCTTCCATAAAAATTTAGATAGACAAATCAAAGGTTTTGGTATCAAAACTCATCCAATTTGAATTCTAACTACACCATCTTCTTCACCAAGGTGATTTATGAGCTTGTGGTGATTTTGGCTAGAAGGAATTTTAGTAAGGAAGCGGAACCCTAAAGACCTAAGGTAAGGGAAATTTCTCTTGGAGTTTTGAGAAAGCATAAGCTGTTGTGTGTTTGTGTGTTTGTATGTTTGTTTGTTATGAAATAATATTAGGATGAAAACTCCTTGAGAGTTTCATTACTTGTTATTTTAAAAATGGACATTAAACTTTGATACATAATTATTTTGGGATTGGATTTAGTGTATGTTTAGTTATGTGTGATTTACTTGACATATAATTTTGTATGTGAACTTATTATACCGATTGTTAGTTGGTTTGATGACATAGTTAGACTATAACCTAATGCTTTGATTATGTGTTGGTATTGAATTATGACGAGCTTGACTGGTCGATGAGTACTGATACTCAAATCGTGATGACCGTCGGGTTATGCCTGAAAGGGTATACTTCTCACTATTTTTGGTGAGGAGGGTTTGAGTTATCATAACCTTATATTAGAACATAGCCCCAACTAGAAAGGAATTCCATGGTATGTTGCATAACAGAATGTGGTCAAGCATAGTCAGTCATAATGAAGTGGTAAGCTGACTGAAGGTCTAGCATAGCCTATCATGACGAAGCGATAAGCTGACTGGAGGTCAAGTGTAGCCTTTTGTTGTGAAGTGAGCTAATTGAGTGGTTAAATATAGCATGTCATGACGAAGTGATAAGTTGACTGAATGTCACACATAGCCTATCGTTATGAAGTGGTAAACTGACTAAAGATCATGCAGAGTGTATCGTGACAAAGTGGTAAGACGACTAAGGGTCGAGTATAGCCATTATTACGAAGTAGTAAATTGATCAGAATAGACACTATTACATTTATGACCATCCGCAACGCCTTGTTTTCCATGGTGTGAAAAACTGTTGTTAAAGCATACACTGAGAACGGTTTTTTATATTTGAGCGTCAAGGGTTAAAAAATTATATTTCCCATCTACAATGGTCTGACAACGTTGTCTAAATATATAGAGAACAGGATCCAGATTTGGTGTTGTTGAAGAAGCACGCAAGTATGCACAGTAGGAGAAATCCACACCCTCCAACTCATCCAACGGACCAGATCGCTTCTCCCAATTTTTTTTTTGTTTTTCTGCCCAAAACGATGTCGTTTCTTTTTGGCTGCCTCCCTCCCAAATTATCTCTGTCTCACCGCAAAGCAAATGGCTTGCGAATTCGAACTCCTCCGCCATAACTATTCGATGGCTCGTAGACGAAGGCACAACGAGCATCGGAGAACGGAGTGCACGACGACGGCGAGGCGGCAAAGCGGTGTTGTGTTGTCGCCGTTGTTATTAGGCAACCCGTTGTCGCCGGCGAGATGTGTCGGTGTCGACGAGGAGGAGGACGTCGCCGGAGAGACGCACGATGGTGAAGACTTTGATTTCTCGATGTGGTCATGCCAGACTTCGAGTTCGCCGTCACGCGGTGTGTGCTTCGCATCTGCCCCCATTCCCTCACCCCTCTTCCCTCCATCAACCCCTGCTTCACAAATTGACAGTAAGCTCCTTTTCTTTCAACAATTTTCTCTTTCTCCATGGTTCAACTCTAAATGTATTAAAGTCACATTGGAATTCCCTTTTGTCTGGATATCTTCTTCAGGGGTCATTTGAAATGGTTCCCACTAGTTTTTGGAATATGCATAGTGCAGGCTTCAAGCCAAATTCATACTTAGTAACTAGTGCTCTACAAGTAATTATTGAATTGGGTTTGTTTAAATTAGGGAAAGAAATTCATGGTTACATAATGAGAAGTAAGCTTGACTATGATGTCTATGTTTGTACTTCATTAGTGGATATGTATGTTAAGAATGACTGCTTAGATAAGGCTCAGGAAATATTCCATCATACAAAGAATAAAAGTGTTTGTGCTTGGAATTCATTGATATCAGGATACTCCTACAAGGGCCTGCTTAGTGATGTTGAAAAAATTATTGAACCAGATAGAGGAGGAAGGGATAAAATCTGATTTTGCATGTTTAAAATGTTACCTTGATTCATACGATGCACAACTCACTGAAATTGAGTACCTATGTTTCTGAATATGTCTATAAATTTTGGTGTCACTAATGTAATGCATATTAACATTGATATTTGCACAGGCTATTACCAAGTCATTGAAACAAAGAATACTCCCAAGACTGCTCAGGAGACAAAAAGATTGCCTAAGACCACTCTGCAGATTTTGGAACTATGGCATGAAGACCACTTTTCAGAATTTCAAGCTATTTTAATGTGTTTAGGTTTTTTGGAACTTGTAGCCCTAGCAATTGGAAGAAAGTTTGTAAAGTAGTTTTTGTCCTAGAAGACAAGTAGTGCAGAATTTGTCAATTGGAAGAAATTTTGTAGTTTTTGTCACAAGTTTTCTGTACTCTTAGGGAAATAGTGCAGAATTTGTAAAGCAGTTTTAGTCCTAGAATTTGTAACTCTTTCTCAACTTAATGAATTGTACAGAATTTATAGACAAGTAGTAACTCTTAGGGATTTGTAACTCTTTCTCAACTCTTTCTCAACTTGTAACTCTTAGGGAAATAGTGCACAAGTAGTGCAGAATTTGTAACTCTTTCTCAACTTAATGAATTGAATTTCTTTGTTTCATTACAATGGCTTCTGATTACATAAGAGCTACTCAAAATGACAGTTGCTTTTAATTACATGAGAGTTGCACAAAATAAAAGGTGCTTCTAATTACATAGAAACTGCACAAAATAAAAGTTGCTTTTAATTACATAAGAGTTGCACAAAATAAAAGGTGCTTATAACACAAGAACTGCACAAAGTAACACCTGCTTCTAATCACAAAATACTTGCACCAAGTCAGTATAACTTTCAATTCTTCAAGCAACTCAAAAAAGCCATTCATGCTTGGAAGATCAACATTCTTGACTGATTTCATTCATCATTCAGTGGCTCCTACATTATTGAAGTAAGAAGCACAATATTATTACAAGCAAGAAATAAAGAAACTGAAGAAACTAAAGACACAATATCTTACCATCAATAATCTGGTGAAACTAAATTGATTCCCACTTGTTTGAGAGTACTAATATGTTGAATGTGCTAAACAAGAAGTTTCGCAGTCCATTTGACTTAGAGATTCAATATTCTTCAATGAAAATGACAAATTAGCAAATAATAAATGCAAGCAAAGTAAAAAAAAAATTGTTGCAATAAATTATTTGAAATACCTTAGATCTTTGACTTGGTGAAGGTTTTACAATTGGTGCTCTTCTTTTTTTCTTAGATAGAAGCTCAACCCAACTCTTTAATCGTTTTTGTCTTTTTAACCCAGGTCGTTTCTTAAACCCCTTTGCTTGTGCCCCATGTTCCTTTCTTAGTGTTGGGACATCACCTTCATCATTGACTAACTCTTTTTCTTGTAATCGAACCTGAACGTGAACACAAGAAGGGGGGGTTGAATTGTGTTGAAAACTTTTCGCAAACTATGATTTAAAAATACTTAGAACACAGGTTTTTCAAAACAGTTTGTTAAGCGAATATTGGAAATAAACCTGGATATTTGGAAAAGCGATTTGTGAAAACTTGTTTTTAACAGAGCAAGATAAAGATAAATAGAAAGCGATAAAGCAAGAGACACAGAGATTTATACTAGTTCACTACCAAACTGGAGAAGCTACGCCTAGTCCCGTTCAAGCTTCAACAATTTTCCACTATAATCATCCGATTACAAAACCTTAAGAGTATTCTCATGTCACAACCTTGACAATACTCTCAACTTCTCAAAACGACTTAAGTACATTCGGGCCTTTGAGAACAAATTTTAACTAGACCAAAACAACTTTTACAAGTAAGTTGAATACAAGTATAAATAACTCTCACAGAGAGGATAAAAAATAAGCTCAATATAGAAATGCTTTCTAAAAAAAAAAGTCGGACACTGAGTTCAGTTCTTGTAGGCCAGAGAGTTGGCTGGAGACTTGATTGCTCACGTAGTGCTTTGAGTATTGACTCTTTGTAGTGTATAGCAACAGTGCTTGTTCTCAGTAAATGAAGCAATATCCTCTTGTAGAGTTTCGGCAGTTTCTTCAATGGATATCTTGGGGTATTTATAGGAGTTATAAAGGATATTACCGTTACAGTAAAAATGGCTCCTTTCCATTGAGTGAGGTGATTTCAAAAAGCTTTCTCTTTCTTCCTTTCCAGAGAATATCTCAGTAGTACACATTACCGTTTTCGTACTATCTTGCTTTTCACAATTGCTTGTACGATTTTTGTCTTTTAGCTAAAGGTGTCACCTTTGATAGCTCGTACAACAATTTTAGCGCATAAGATCAAATTCGAAATCCGTTCCAGAAACTTCTGAGAGGAAGAGCAACTACGTGACTAACACGTGATTTATAATGAAGTTCAGATGCTTGCTCAGAACGGAAGATCGGACGCTCATAGCAAATGGATAAGACTAGTGTCACAAGAAGATAATTCCAGACGCTCACGAGGACAGTATACTAGGATGAGTCGGATGCTGACACATGGAGTGTATCCTTCTCTTGAGAGCTTCTTCCTTCTTGTTTAAGTGGCTTAGAAATATATGTAATATTAGTATCTGCACACTTCAAGAATTGTTAGAACATAAATTGTTCTCTTGTGAATATTTTGTTATCATCAAAATTAATGAGGGTCTAAACTTCTCAATCGTTTAGGTTCCAACAATCTCCCCCTTTTTGATGATGACAAATATCTAAGGTTGATGAATAATTTAGTTTCAAAATGACATCAAGGGTCTCCCCCTGAATTTAACAATTTTGATATATAAGATAATTATAGTATTAAGGCGATAGTTGATAAACAAATTCAATTAAGTGATCGCAAAAAAAAAATACGTAGATGTATCAGAGTAAGATCGGATGCTGATCAAAAAGATTGATATAATCAAATTGTACCAAATTTATTGATCATTATAAGAGCACTAGATCAATGAATATTAGCGCATTAATAAATAACCATACAAATGCTATGTATGAAATGCTATGCATGATACTTCAGTTCCAGCGTATCCATCGGAGTGTGAACATCGGACGGTGAGTTAGTCAGATTTTCACGTGTTCATCATACCTTTCTTTTACTCCCCCTTTTGTCATCAGACAAAAACAGTGTAAAAAACACATCATAGTCAAAATAAGACTTAGAAAAATTTGAATATAAGTCAGATGTAGGTATATATTAACAGATAATCATAGCAAAATTAGTGTATATATATATAAGTGTATCAACAAAACAAAGAAATAGTTTATATCACACAAAAATAAATAAATTCAAGGGTTTGGAAGAGGTGGTGGAGGGATGTTGAGACGTTCATATAGTAATTTCAGAGCAGTCTCCAGCTGAATGACTTTCATGTTTGTGGCTTTCATTTCTTCAAACTCTGCTTTGGGAATAGTGACCATCTCAACTGCATGAGTAGAAGTAGAAGGTCCAACTTCTGGTACGGGTGCAGGTTTCATCTTCTGATGCTCTGCTAGCACCCAGTTGGATAACGTCAGTCTCAATTCCTTCTTCCGTTGAGCTCTTAGAAAAAATGCATCATTTGGTATAAACCATTTGATGAAATTTCCAAGTTTTCTGAGCTCAGATTCTGTTTGAATTTCCCATTTATACTTCACATCTTCTGGATACAGCAAATCCATGAAGATGATTTCTCTGTGTAGAACTACATCAGCAGTGAAAGCATAAAACCTATTTCCAGTTTCTTCTCCCCATATACTTCTAATAAAGACACTTAATGCTTCACAAGCGAAAGAGAGTGCTTCATTTTCTGCCAGGTATATTCTTCGCAGATTTTCCCTGTCATCTTCTTCTAGCACTAGGGGGACGAGGCATGGTAACATGGCTTTGTCTTTCCAAGACTCAGACCATTGACTCCAAGTAAATCCAATGTCGAAGTGCTTGGTCACAACAGCCCATTGGACATATATCTTCATGCAGTCAAAAGGCACGACATCGAGCATCCAACATATCATCGCCAGTAGACTGTTCCAAGATTGATGTCGATAGTTCTGCGATTGTGCCAGCTGTTGGAATAGTGGCCTTCTCGGCATTGCGGCGGTTTGAGAGCGATTCTCCATTCATCTTCCTTCGTGAGAATTCAGGTAAAACCTTCGCATGATCCTCGTAGATCTTGGCACCCAAGCTTAGAGAATTCCTTAAGGTTGTACTTTTGGGAGCCTTCTCATACTCCTCGAGCGATCTTCTTTGAATGGCCGCTTGCCGGGCGAGTTCTTTCCTTTTCCCAGGATGTACCAAGGTAGCCACCTTTGTGCATGCAGTACAATCTTTCTTGTCTGAAGAAGGATCCTGTCTTGCCTGATTACTTCAATCTTCTTCATCTCAAGGCGATTGTGCCATGAAGCGACTTCTTCATCGTGATCCACCTTCCGTATTCTTCCAATGTGGCTGGTTCAGTTTGTGGTAGGAGCTAGGAAGATCAACGAGAGAAGGAATTGCTCTGCTACCGGATGCTTTGGTCTTAATCTTCCTTTAAATGTCATCTGAAAGTAGTCTTCTCCATCCTTGAAGGTAGCACTTATCGGAGAGGCAATCTCAATCCTGGCACTCCAGAGGTGAAGGTTTTCAAATGCCATGTGGAGGGGCGATTGTAGATGCTGTGATATATCTCATACTTAACAAACCGTGGTTTGTATGAGACATTCTTCCTTCCACCAAATAAATCTGTAGGTTTATGGGTAATGGCGAGTAAGGTGGGAGTGGTTTTGGTGATTTTGTAGGTTTTAGGTGTGTAGGGTTTGAAGGGATTAATGGGAGCTATTTTGAATAATAGATTAAAGGGATGAGAGTGAAGTTTGGAAATATATGTAGTAAGTGAAGTATTTGAAGAATTTTGTGGTAGGTCAAGGTTGAGTGTAGTGGATGATGGTTGGGTAGGTTTAGAGAGGGTTGAGGTTTGTTGGAGGCTCATTCTGGTTTTCCTGGTTTGTGTTTGTGGTTGTGAAACAGACAAAGGTGGTGCAGCAATAACATCATGACCATCAAACACAGATACTGATTCATCGGCCGGTAAAATCAAGTACGCTTTGGGTTAACCTCGATGACTTGACCAACCTTCTTTTCGACCTCCGTGACAACAACAAGAGGGAGGAGGAGGAGGATTTGCTTCCCTTCGCCAGGATCTTTGAAGCATCCTTTTCAGCTGCTGGTCTAAACTGTTTCTCCAAGACCTTTCTGATGGGAATTCTATCCTCATCTTCTGGTTCTTCAACAGTAGGTGCAGGTGCCACCTTCTTCTTTGTTCTTCTGGTCTCCGTTGAAGGAGACTCAGCAGGTCTTTTCACACCAGTCATTGAGCTTCTGGTGGTTTTCTTTTCAGCTTCTCCTTCTCGTTGCTCTATTTTCACCTTCTTGATCATGGAGCCTGTAATAAGCTGCATCCTGACCAAACTGTTGACTCCAAAAACTTCTGGACGAACAACAACACCAACACCAAAGTATTTTTCCTTTTCCTCTGTGTTGATGGAGCCAGTCAGCTTCCTTACAATGCCGTATTTGATCATCATAATGGAGAGAAGAACTCCATATAGGATTGTCTTGACGATATTCTTCTTATCAGCATTCTTCCTTGAGAAGACAAGAGCATTTATAAGATTGTTGATAATCAACCTTGGCAGATTGATTTTCTTCCCATCCATGTAGTTCCTCATAATGAAATTTTGCTCGTAGTTCACTATGTCGCTTGAGCCAGCCTTCAGAATCACGCTCTTGGTGATGATTTTGTGCAGTACTCGGTAGTGGCTTTTCAAGTCTTTAGCCGTGGGAGTGATGTTCTTCTTCTTCAGTTCACGGTAATTCTCAAACAGAGCTTCATTGACTTTTTCAAGTCCTTTGTAAGCATCAGCCCAGTTTGCATGGTAACTGATTCCTTCACACGGACACTTGATTGTCTGAGCAATAGAGTTGATAGTGAAGCGTAGTTTGAATCCTCTGATGTGACCTTCTATGATTTTCCCCGGAAGTAAGTATGCACTTCCCCTGTAACACCCGGTTTTCGGAGTGCTACTAAGTGAACATTCTGACAAAAGTTGACATGTTTCCGAAAGGTGGAATACTCTGCTCGTAGGGTTTTCGAGAAATGTGGTCCTATTTTTTTTTAAAAGGTTCTTTAAAGAAGCAGTCAGAGTATCACAGTGACTTTTAGAAACATGGCAGGAAATAATTTAAGACACCACATAGACCACATTCATTTATTCTGTCAAATCATATATAATAAACGTGTCATGAAACATAACAGAGATTTATTACAACACTGAAATAAATGACAAATATCCTATAGCTGGTCGACACGTTATACTCCTTACTAGACTACTAGTAAGTTCCATAACATAACGCAGATAGAAGGCCGGATGACTATCCTCAGCTGCTCCTCCCTGCAGTTCCAAATCCTCTGCTTGCTCCACTTTCTGGGTTACTTTCATTAAATTGAAAGAACCACTGGCAAGGGTCAACTTCTTAAAAATAAAGAGCAGATACACATATTCGACAACACACTCGGCAACAAAACATATAATAACACGGCACATTACAGGAATTAGCAATCATGACAATAGGCAACCAACAGTATACACAGTTCTCAAGACGTAACTCAAGACTCTCTCAAGACTCAGCTCACGACTCATTTTCTCTCGACTCGACAATTTTTCCAGAAAGCAGACGCCGATCCATCCACTGAATACCAGCCGTAGCTTTGGGATCTTCGCTCTCCCTAGGACATTCAGCTCCGGTTCCTTAACGTTGCGACGCCTAACTAATCCACCATGAACGAAGGACCGGCACCCTCGGTTGTCCCTCATACCAAAACCGTCTCGACGACTCGACAAAGCTCTCAGACTCGATGAACAATTCGCCGCATACAATATTCAAAGAGTGGTACGCAAAATTATTCGACCCCATATCAAATAATAAGAGCATGCTTAATATGAAGAAACACAATCCAACAACTTAAGCAATAAAAGCAGTTTGCATGGAGAAACGCAATTCAACAAGCAATACGCAATTTGCAGCATGCATTCAATCTCATGGTAAATAATTGCATAACTCAATAATATCAGCAGACATCACATGCTTGACACGCAAATCAAGGAATCCATCCCTCTACAACTCGATGGAGTTGACAGAGAGGTACGACAAATGTGGGGGGTTGGGTTCAGGAGACCAACCGCAAAGTTTTCACCCACGATGACTCGGAAAATGGACGATCGCACGATAATAAAATAAACGAAGGGGTTCGGAAACCCTAACTTCGAACTCAGAGAGTTCTCAGACTTCTTCGTATTTAAATAAGCATTTAAATAACAAAAAGCCTAGAAATATCTAAAGTCGCCCTTACGCATAGATACATAAACAATAACATTTAGAATATGAAGCGCCCTTACCGAACTCCAAGCCACGCGCCCACGTACTCCGCGATTCTACGCCGCACGGTCTCGGATCACTCAAGCCTATTACACAAAGCAAGCTTAGCATAATCTAAAGACTTAGTTCTATATCCTTAGGCTCTTAAAACCTAAGACCCATTCCTACCCAAAACACTCACACTTAGAAACATAATTTAGAATACTAGTCTTTAATAAATTACATACACCTTGAAAATTCATTTTACTACTAAGGAATCAAACTTTAAGGACAAGGAATCTTTCTCTTGAAACTTAGAACATAAAACATCACTATTTTTCTTGAAACTTTGAGCAAGAATCGACTTCAATTGACCACCACTTTTCTCAAATACTAAATCAAGGCTCCACTTGGTTTTCTTGGGTCTCAAGGAGTCCAATTTACCTATTGTGTTTCATAGCTTCAAGGATCCAAAACAACTTCAATTCTCAATCCAATCACTTCCATAATTTTTCAAACTTATACAACAATTATATACTACTAATTTAAATGCTAAGAACACAAATTTTTTTGTCTCTTAAGCCTTGAATTGCTCGCGGCCAACACACTCTTTTTCCCAAAAAAAAATTTATAAACTTCCAAACTAATTTAACAACATCATCCCATATGTAAATCCTTTCACAAAGTAATAAATAGTTTCCAAAACACAAGCCTAAGTCAAGTCCAATACCAATTCATGACTTTTCAAGAACAAGGGTTTTTCACAAAATTGTAATTTGCTTTAATAAAAATCAAAATTTACAACAACAACAACTATAACAATTATGAAGGACTAGTAACCCCTAATCAATTGAATGGTTACATGAGAGATCACTTAATCCCCTTTTCCTTAGACCATATGACCTAGGGTTTGATAAATTTGGGAAAAAATTGTTCATCTCTCCCATGAACACATTCAAGCCATAGATAAAACATATATAAATAAATAAGCAAGTAAATAGACAACAAAATGAGAAGAAACCCTCACCCACAATCCCTAACTTGGCCACGGCTGGAAGGGGAAATAAGGAAAGGATTTTGGTTTTCAAACCCTCACCCACAAGACCATGAAATTGAAGAAGGAAATTAAAAGGATTAGTGGTGCTTTAAAGGAAAAGGGTCACGGCTAAGAGCATAAAAAGAAGGAGGAAATAACTTGGCTTACTCACAAAACCACCCTAGTTTCTCTAGCACTAGAAATTAGTAAGGAAAATTAAGAATTTTGAGGCATAAAAAGAGGGGTACTCTCGGCTGGAAGAAAGGAAAGAAGGGGAGGTGAACTTGCTCTCCAAATTCCCTCACACTTGGTGTTTAAGAAATGAAATAAAAGTAAAGTGGACAAATGGGGGAGATGGGAGGGCCACGACCTGTTCTTCTTGAAGAGGAGGAAACAAAAATAAAAAAGATGAGGTAGTGATGATAAGGGAAGCTTTGGCTGGGACAAGGGAAAAAGAAGGAAGAATTGAAAACTTTGGCTTATTCTCACACTTGGAAATTTTAGAATGAAATGACAATGAGATGGTGATGATGGAGAAGGATGCTCCGGCTGGTTCAAAATGAGAAGGCAAAGGATTGAAAAAAATTTTGTTTAATCAAACTACTAAAAGCTAGTAGATAAGGTTAACCAATATATTTATTTTAGTCCATAAAAAGATGACACCTTACCCAATAAACTTGAAGACCAAGTAAAGAATGAGTGGATGAGAACAAGGAGAGGGGGTCCACGCTGGACATAAGGGAATAGGGGAGGAAAGAAATAATTTTAAAGCAAACATTTTACTTGGATAGGAAAATTTAGGATAAGTATCACATAATTAGCCATGTAAAAAAAAAGAACACCTAGCATCATAAAGTAAGCTAGTTATAATATAATCATTAAATCTAGATATCTAATCTCTCTCTCATGATTACCCTCTAAACTTAGAGTCTAAAGAGTACTAAAAACACGGTGTCGAGTAATCGCATTACCGATTTATTCTTCCGCCGATAATTCACGAAAATTAATTTACCGAGAAATTAATTCACCGCTTGATAATAAATTATCATAAATACTAAAAACAATCTAAAACACTCAAAAATAATCATAACAAGTCACGATTCGATTTTCATCGAAATCGGGGTTCGTTTAAAATTTTATTTGTGAATAAAAACTCTCCGATGATTCAAACGCGACGAAACTTCGTTAGAATATTTTGACAATATTCGAACCATGAATTAATATAAAATATTAATTCTCAATTTTAGTTTCATCTTGATTTAATTCAATCAATTTCTTAGTTAACAAAAATATGCGTTATCGCCAATGTTTTAAAAACCGAACTGGACATCGTACCGGTGAGACTTCCGGGTCATGGTTCAACCGCTTTTAACCGCTCAAACCGGGACGAAACCGCGGTTGAACCGCTAAAATAACCGGACCGTAAACAATGTCGGTTCAAGGTTCAACCGGTTAAACCGTCTGGTTCGGTTCGGTTTTTAAAACACTAGTTATCGCGTCACGCAGAAAACTTATAATAAGTATAATTGATGATTCTCTTTTAAAAACAGCATACGTCTACGCTGTCTATTAATTCGAATTGACATCATGAATAATAATTATTTATAATAAAAAATTATTCAAAATAACTCAAAATGATTTCCCATAATCTCAGTAAATCATTGAGGTGATCAATCTCTATGACTTATTTTCCGAGCATTCAGGATTTATCGCTAAAATCACTTTTCTTAAAAATTGGGATGTTACAATACCACCCCCTTAAAATAGTTTCGTCCTCGAAACTACACGGATAGTAAAATACGGAAAAATTACTTTACTCAAAACCGTAAAATAATTTGCACACATAAGCATTCACAATACTTATTATTGTACGTAGTACTATAATATTTATAGCTACATAGTATAGCATGCAATAATAACAATCATACTCGAAGTCACTAAGCATATATACATATAGCACTCCGGAATGTAAGCGTAGTTAGTGGATGAAGAAATCCTCACGATTGACTGACGCTTCATTCCAGAGCCACGATCTCTGCCCATTTACGGTCACACACCTAAACTCGAGCACGAACACGAACACGATTACGAACTCGACTACGGCTACACGCCATTACTACGAAATAATACTATCCTATTCACATGCAGCCACGATTACACACAATAAGAACATATAAAGGCCACTTAAAACTCCCAGAAAGATTAAAAAATTTCTTGAATCAAACATTTTTTTTTATACAGAAACTATCAATTTCTTAGGAATACACCAACACAAGAAATTAATAAAACAAAATTTCATTTTCTCAAGACTCAACCATTCTCATAGACACTAAGGTTTCTTTGAGATTAGGTTTTCACTGTCTCAAATTTATCAATCATACTTCAGTTCAAAGATTAAAACAAAGTTAATAACTCTCTCTTATCTTTAAAATCCTTTTAAACCAAAGTTTTTTCTAAAAATTTTCACACACCAATAGCTAAGTGTTCAAAACTCAAAATCATTTTTCTCTTCTCAGAGAACCGTATAAAAAAAAATTACACACTCACTCAAAAATTCCATAACTAAACTTTTAACCCTACAACACTAGAAATTCATTTTCCTTTCAAAACCAAAACAATTACTGAACTTCTAGAATTTCTAATTAATAACACTAACAGAAAATCAAGGAAAATTTTAAAATTAATATCAAGACATTAAATACTCCCTCGGTTTCAACAATGAAATAATATCCAAAAATTTTCTTCTTTCAAAGTTTTTGCAATCATAAAAGTCGCAATAAGAATTAAAAATTTTAAGACTCCACCTTGTTTAAGAACCACAGAAATTCCTTTAAACATTTGGTGTTTCATGACCTTAAAATACTAGAATAACACTTTACAAAATACTAATTCAATCAAATTTTTTTTTTTCAAAAACTCCTAACTATGACACTAACTGAACTATGAAAGAAGCAAGTTGGAACTCACAAGCTCACGGCTTCAAGAACAAGATTAAGGGAAACACTTAATTTTCTTTCAACAAAGCTTTAATAACAGTATACCAAAACCACTTATAAGATTCTAAGAAATCAAGCAAGGACCTAAAGGAAATTTAAAGTTTTTCTAAAACTCTTCTCCAAACACCTTTCTCAAAACCCTTCTTACTCACACATAGACTTGTCGTTCAAAAGATTAACACCAAAACTATTATCTCTACAACTTCTAAATTACCACAAATCACAAAATTATTAAGGGTTTGAGTTAGAAAGGTTTGAAATATATCGCACACCCAAATATAGGTGGCCACAAATGGTTACTTCAATTTAACAACAAACTTTTTTTTTAAAAAAAAAATTGTTTTAACAATACACACAATAGAACTTGGTTTCCCAGACAAGACGAGATTAAAACCTTCTTGAACCCAAAATTGACTAGAAAATCATGAAATTATCTTTTACACAAAAGAAAATCGAAAACTTCCCAAACTTTTACTACTGGATTATAATTTAACAAAATTATTTAAAACCTTGAAACCATCTTCAATAAAATCATGAAAAAAAAACAATACAAGAATTGAAAACAAGAATTTAAATACTCACCTAGAGCTCCTCTAAGAACTCAAGTGCTAAGACATTAATGTAAGTAACATCAACACTCTCAATATTATCAACATCAACAATAGTACCCACATCAACAAATAACAAGCAAAGAAGGGGGAATCTTTCTCCAAACTCATTCTAAGGCTCGCGGTTTCTCAAGAAGGGAGTGGAAAGAAATGCAGCTCTCTCACACACCCCACTACTGCACGGTTTGGGTATCACCTAAGGAAGGGACTATATAACAATGGGATCCTTAGAAATAGACCTATTCACGACGTACAAAAGGAAAAAGAGGGAGGGAACTAGGTTCTCTCACCCCACCACTAAGCCAATGATGCAATTAACTATTCCCCCACTAAACCACACTAATATTAATGCAAAATTCTTTTCCCCACCTATTGTCATTGTGAACAAGCAACCGGTCAATTAAGGGAGGAAAGGTGGAAAATGTGTCATCCCACTATACTTGGTTCTTACCTAAAGGGAATCTCCTAAGATATGAAAAATCAGGACAAAGTTTGGAACAAAGATTTTGGGTACTACCCAATGCTAGCTACATAACTTGCCACGTACTAAAACTATTACCCGTGAATCCCACTAAACCTTTAGAGTCCATTCAACGGAGTTAAATGGACCTCGCATGAATTAAATTGTCACAAGACATTTAAATAACGCTTGCTAGAACTAATCGTGTATGATATTTTTGTTGGAAAAATATGAATACGCTCAAAACAAATAAACATTCACGCAATCAATCAAATATAATCACAAAAGTGCAAAAATAGACTACTGTGAAAACACAAATATTAGTGGCAAACATGTCACAAAATCATAAAATATTTTTGATTTTCAAATAAGATATCTATCAAAATACTTCGTACGTCAATCATTTACGTGATCTATATCTAGGATCACTAATACACCAAAGATCATGTTAAACAATAATAATAATAATAATAATAATAACAACAGCGTCACTTGCAACCAATCCCGGAATCTCACCTCTTATTTCCTGAAGGACTTAAGAGTTCCATGGTGACAAAAGGTCAACCAATCCTTTAATCTCTGCAACTTGGTCATCTCCCAGCGGTCTTAGCAGCTCACGTTGATTATCCATAGCAGTTTGTTGAGCAACAACACCTACTATCCTTGCCTCAGCTTGGCTATTCGAAGTCTTTAGTCCATTTCCTGAACTATCTGATTTGGTAGGAAGAATTGCTCGTCTCAAAGGTATTGGATTCCCACAAGGTTTTACAACCTCATTAGAACCCCACAACAATTTCGTGTGTCTCAGGACACATTGCTCCAATTAAGAACAATCCAAACAATTACAAGTAGAGTTAATCCACTTGAGGAACAACCACACAAGCATAGTTCGACTCACAACAAAACACATCTTGACTCCCAATAGGCTAACTTCTATCCTCCCGATACTTGACCAGCTATAGTTTGCCCAACTCACAGTCCGGTTAGAACCGAACCGCTCTGATACCACTATTGTAACACCCTGTTTCCGGAGTGCTACTAAGTGAACATTCTGACAAAAGTTAACATGTTTCCGAAAGGTGGAATACTCTGCTCGTAGGGTTTTCGAGAAATGTGGTCCTACTTTTTTTAAAAGGTTCTTTAAAGAAGCAGTCAGAGCATCACAGCGACTTTTAGAAACATGGCGAGAAATAATTTAAGACACCACATAGACCACATTCATTTATTCTGTCAAATCATATATAATAAACGTGTCATGAAACATAACAGAGATTTATTACAACACTGAAATAAATGACAAATATCCTATAGCTGGTCAACAAGTTATACTCCTTACTAGACTACTAGTAAGTTCCATAACATAACGCAGATAGAAGGCCGGATGACTATCCTCACCGCTTCCTCTCAGCTCCAAATCCTCTGCTTGCTCCGCTTTCTGGGTTACATTCATTAAATTGAAAGAACTACTGGCAAGGGTCAACTTCTTAAAAATAAAGAGCAGATACACATATTCGACAACACACTCGGTAATAAAACATGTAATAACACGGCATATTACAGGAATTAGCAATCATGACAATAGGCAACCAACAGCATACACAGTTCTCAAGACGCAACTCAAGACTCTCTAAAGACTCAGCTCATGACTCATTTTCTCTCGACTCAACAATTTTTCCGGAAAGCAGACGCCGATCCATCCACTGAATACCAGCCGTAGCTTTGGGATCTTCGTTCTCCCTAGGACATTCAGCTCCGGTTCCTTAATGCTGCGACGCCTAGCTAATCCACCATGAACGAAGGGGACCTAGCACCCTCAGTTGTCCGGCTCACAGCTCAAAAACGTCTCGACGACTCGACAAAGCTCTCAGACTCGATGAACAATTCGCCGCAAACGATATTCAAAGAGTGGTACGCAAGATTATTCGACCGCATATCAAATAATAAGAGCATGCTTAATATGAAGAAACGTAATCCAACAACTTAAGCAATAAAAGCAGTTTGCATGGAGTTCTCATATTAAATAATTGCATAACTCAATAATATCAGCAGACATCACATGCTTGACACGTAAATCAAGGAATTCATCCCTCTGCAACTCGATGGAGTTGACAGAGAGGTACGACAAATGTGGGGGGTTGGGTTCAGGAGACCAACTGCAAAGTTTTCACCCACGATGACTCGGAAAATGGACGACCGCACGACAATAAAATAAACGAAGGGGTTCGGAACCCTAACTTCGAACTCAGAGAGTTCTCAGACTTCTTAGTATTTAAATAAGCATTTAAATAACAAAAAGCCTAGAAATATCTAAAGTCGCCCTTACGCATAGATACATAAACAATAACATTTAGAATATGAAGCGCCCTTACCGAACTCTAAGCCATGCGCCCACGTACTCTGCGATTCTACGCCGCACGGTCTCGGATCACTCAAGCCTATTACACAAAGCAAGCTTAGCATAATCTAAAGACTTAGTTCTATATCCTTAGGCTCTTAAAACCTAAGACCCTTTCCTACCCAAAACACTCACACTTAGAAACATAATTTAGAATACTAGTCTTTAATAAATTACATACACCTTGAAAATTCATTTTACTACTAAGGAATCAAACTTTAAGGACAAGGAATCTTTCTCTTGAAACTTAGAACATAAAACATCACTATTTTTCTTGAAACTTTGAGCAAGAATCGACTTCAATTGACCACCACTTTTCTCAAATACTAAATCAAGGCTCCACTAGGTTTTCTTGGGTCTCAAGGAGTCCAATTTACCTATTGTGTTTCATAGCCTCAAGGATCCAAAACAACTTCAATTCTCAATCCAATCACTTCCATAATTTTTCAAACTTATACAACAATTATATACTACTAATTTAAATGCTAAGAACACAAATTTTTTTTTGTCTCTTAAGCCTTGAATTGCTCGCGGCCAACACACCCTTTTTCCCAAATTTTTTTTTGTAAACTTCCAAACTAATTTAACAACATCATCCCATATGTAAATCCTTTCACAAAGCAATAAATAGTTTCCAAAACACAAGCCTAAGTCAAGTCCAACACCAATTCATGACTTTTCAAGAATAAGGGTTTTTCACAAAATTGTAATTTCCTTTAATAAAAATCAAAATTTACAACAACAACAACTATAACAATTATCAAGGACTAGTAACCCCTAATCAATTGAATGGTTACATGAGAGATCACTTAATCCCCTTTTCCTTAGACCATAAGACCTAGGGTTTGATAAATTTGGGAAAAAATTGTTCATCTCTCCCATGAACACATTCAAGCCATAGATAAAACATATATAAATAAATAAGCAAGTAAATAGACAATAAAATGAGAAGAAACCCTCACCCACAATCCCTAACTTGGCCACTGGAAGGGGAAATAAGGAAAGGATTTTGGTTTTCAAACCCTCACCCACAAGACCATGAAATTGAAGAAGGAAATTAAAAGGATTAGTGGTGCTTTAAAGGAAAAGGGTCACGGCTAAGAGCATAAAAAGAAGGAGGAAATAACTTGGCTTACTCACAAAACCACCCTAGTTTCTCTAGCACTAGAAATTAGTAAGGAAAATTAAGAATTTTGAGGCATAAAAAGAGGGGTACTCTCGGCTGGAAGAAAGGAAAGAAGGGGAGGTGAACTTGCTCTCCAAATTCCCTCACACTTAGTGTTTAAGAAATGAAATAAAAGTAAAGTGGACAAATGGGGGAGATGGGAGGGCCACGACCTATTCTTCTTGAAGAGGAGGAAATAAAAATAAAAAAGATGAGGTAGTGATGATAAGGGAAGCTTCGGCTGGGACAAGGGAAAAAGAAGGAAGAATTGAAAACTTTGGCTTATTCTCACACTTGGAAATTTTAGAATGAAATGACAATGAGATGGTGATGATGGAGAAGGATGCTTCGGCTGGTTCAAAATGAGAAGGCAAAGGATTGAAAAAATTTTTGTTTAATCAAACTACTAAAAGCTAGTAGATAAGGTTAACCAATATATTTATTTTAGTCCATAAAAAGATGACACCTTAACCAATAAACTTGAAGACCAAGTAAAGAATGAGTGGATGAGAACAAGGAGAGGGGGTCCACGCTGGACATAAGGGAATAGGGGAGGAAAGAAATAATTTTAAAGCAAACATTTTACTTGGTTAGGAAAATTTAGGATAAGTATCACATAATTAGCCATGTAAAAAAAAAGAACACCTAGCATCATAAAGTAAGCTAGTTCTAATATAATCATTAAATCTAGATATCTAATCTCTCTCATGATTACCCTCTAAACTTAGAGTCTAAAGAGTACTAAAAACACGACGTCGAGTAATCGCATTACCGATTAATTCTTCCGCCGATAATTCACGAAAATTAATTTACCAAGAAATTAATTCACCGCGTGATAATAAATTATCATAAATAATAAACACAATCTAAAACACTCAAAAATAATCACAACAAGTCACGATTCGATTTTCATCGAAATCGGGGTTCGTTTAAAATTTTATTCGTGGATAAAAACTCTCTGGTGATTCAAACGCGACGAAACTTCGTTAGAATATTTTGACGATATTTGAACCATGAATTAATATAAAATATTAATTCTTAATTTTAGTTTCATCTTGATTTAATTCAATCAATTTCTTAGTTAACAAAAATATGCGTTATCGCGTCACGCAGAAAACTTATAATAAGTATAATTGCTGAATTCTCTTTTAAAAACAGCATACGTCTACGCTGTCTATTAATTCGAATTGACATCATGAATAATAATTATTTATAATAAAAAAATTATTCAAAATAACTCAAAATGATTTCCCATAATCTCAGTAAATCATTGAGGTGATCAATCTCTATGACTTATTTTCCGAGCATTCAGGATTTTATCGCTAAAATCACTTTTCTTAAAAATTGGGATGTTACATCCCCAGAACTCCTTAATAGCGTAGCTCAGTACGTCAACTGGTTCCCAGATGAAGTAGTTTTTCCAGCCCAGTTTCTCAAGACCTTCCTCAAAATCAAAACCGTATAGCTTGAAGTTCTCGAAATCAACCCGGTTCTCATTCAGAAGTTTTGCCTCAGAGAAGACATCGAAGGCAAGGCGTATTGTCCAACCTTTACGTCGGCCATTGTAGCAATTGAAGAGAAGGTGATGGAGGTTTTAGGGTTCGAAACACAGAGAGAGAGAGATAGAGAGATAGAGCACGGTTTGCAGAAACGCAGAGTGAAGTGATGGAGCAAAAATGTGGAGTAGTGGGAAAGTTAATAGAGAATGGTACAATCCTTTTTCAAAATATCGTTTAGTATTTCCACATAAAAATTAAATCAAAAAGAAAAGAAAATAAAGATTTGCCTTTTCATTAAATGCAGACGCCAAAGAAAAGTAAAATCAAGAAAAAGACTTTATCGAAAGACATAAACAATTATGATTCGAGAGATATGATGAGACGCTTAAGTCCTTAACACGTGTGACACGTGTGGGTGTGCTTTGACGGACGCATACCGATTCACCAGGCGATGAGTTATGATGCATATGACAAATAAGATGCTTATACACATACATGCTTATGTCATATCGGATCTTTGAGATTTTGTTTATTTTCAGACGCTAAGATTAATCATTCTTCTATAAGATGAAAGTTTAAATTTCTTCTTATAAAATTGAATCTATCTTCAGCAAGGGGTTTTGTAAATATGTCAGCCCACTGATGATCAGTGTCTACAAATTTTATTTCTAGAATACCCTTCTGAACATAGTCTCTTATAAAATGATGCTTAATCTCAATGTGTTTGGCTCGTGAATGCAATATGGGATTTTTAGTAAGACAGATTGCAGAAGTATTGTCACAAAAGATAGGAATGTTACTCTCTTTTATCAGGTAATCTTCAAGTTGATATTTCATCCACAGAAGTTGAGAGCTGCAACTTGTCTTTGAGATGTATTCAGCCTGGCTGTTGAGAGTGCAATAGTGCTTTGTCTTTTGCTTGACCAAGACACAAGATTAGCTCCAAGGAACCGACCTCCACTTGTGCTCTTTCTTTCAATTCGGTCTCCAAAGAAAGTCAAGATCACGTAAACCTACTAATTTGTAATCTTTGATTTCTTATAAAGCAAACTAAGATTAGTAGTTCCTTGCAAATATCTGAATATTCTTTTAACAAAGACTTAGGTGTGATTCTCTAGGATCGATTGAAATCTAGCACACATGCAGATCTTTGAACATAATGTCAGTCTTGAAGCCGTAAGATAAAGTAGAGATCCAATCATACCTCTGTACATTTTCTGATCTACCTTCTTACCAATTTCATCTTTACTAAGAGTGCAGTAGGATGCATAGGTGTACACATAGGCTTGTAATCCAAAGATCTTGAATTTCTTCAATAATTCTTTGATATATTTGCTTTGATGTATATAGATACCATCAACGCATTGCTTGATTTGTATTCAAGGAAAAACTTTAATTCTCCCATCATGCTCATCTCAAATTCAGCACATAAGCTTAGAAAATTCTTTGCAAAGGCTTTCATTAGTGGCTCCAAAATGATATCATCAACATAGATTTGAACAAGTATGAAATGCTTGTTAGAGGATTTTCTGAAAAGAGTAGTGTCAACTAAACCTCTTGTAAATCCATTTTTCATTAAAAAGGAACTTAGTCTATCATACCATGCTCTGGGAGCTTGCTTAAGACCATATAGAGCCTTTTTAAGTTTAAAAACATGTTCTGGAAATTCAATATCTTCAAAACCAGGAGGTTGTTTAACATAAACTTCCTCAGTTATAAAACCATTTAGAAACGCACTTTTCACATCCATTTGATATAGTGTTATCTCATGATGTGCTGCAAATGAAAGTAAAATGCGAATAGCTTCTAGTCTTGCAACAGGTGCAAAAGTTTCAGTGAAATCAATACATTTTTCTTGTGAATAACCTTGAGCAACTAACCTTGCTTTATTTCTCACAACTTTACCATCTTCATCAAGCTTATTTCTAAATATCCATTTAGTACCAATAGCTTGCTTATCTTCTGGTAGAGTGACTAGCTTCCATACATCATTTCTTTAGAACTGATTTAGCTCATCTTGCATTGCTAGAATCCACCCTTCATCTTCCAAAGCTTGATCAATCGTCTTAGGTTCCATTTCAGAAAGAAGTGCAAAATCAACATGCTCCTTGAAAGACGATCTGGTTCGTACTTTATCACCAGGTTCTCCTATGATTTGATCTTTTGGATGATTGGTTTTGTACTTCCAGCTTTTTCTTGCTTGAACACGCTTGAGTAAATTCTTCGTCTTGTCACCACCGGATGATGAAGATGCACGTTCACCGTCTGACTTGTCACCGAGGTTTAATTCGAAAATAACTCATCTAGCTCCGAGATAGCGATTGTCGCTTCTTATCATCAAACTTGACATGAATGGACTCTTCAACTGTCAAAGTTTCTTTGTTGTATATTCTAAAAGCTTTAGATCTTTCATAGTATCCCAAAAAGATTCCTTTGTCAGCCTTGGAATCAAACTTACCAAGCTGATATTTAGTATTCAAAATATAACAACTACAACCAAAAGGATGAAAGTAAGAAATGTTTGGTTTTCTACCTTTCCACAATTCATAAGGAGTCTTATTCAAAATAGGTCTTATAAGAATTCTATTTTGAATATAACAAGTCAGTGGTTTATCGCCGCCCAAAAATGTTTCCCAATATCAGCTTCATTGATCATGGTCCTGGCCATTTCCTGGAGGGACCTATTTTTCCTTTCTACAACACCATTTTGTTGAGGTGTTCTAGGAGAGGAGAAATTGTGGGAGATGCCATTTTCTTCACAAAATTTTTGAAAGCTTTCATTTTCAAATTCTCCCCCATGATCACTTCTAATAGAAGAAATACAGATGCCTTTTTCATTTTGAACCGATTTGCGAAAAAGCAAGAAATACCTTAAAAGACTCATCCTTGTGGGCAAGGAATTTAACCCATGTCCATCTAGTAAAATCATCAACAATGACTAATCCATATTTCTTTCCAGTTAATGAGGTTGTCCTTGTGGGACCAAAAAGATCAAGATGTAAAAGTTCAAGTGGTCTAGAGGTCGAAACAACATTTTTTAAATGAAAGGAAGTTTTAACTTGTTTTCCTCTTTGACTAGCCTCACACAGGGCATCAGATTGGAACTTAAGATTTGGTAAGCCTCTAACAAGATTGTGCTTGTTTAATTTTGAGATTAACCTCAAATTGGCATGACCCAATCTTTTGTGCCAAATCCATTGCTCATCTTCAACAGACATAAGACACTTGACATCTTGTTTTGCAAGTTCAGAAAGATCAACTTTATAAATGTTTTGTTTCCTCTTTCTTTGTAAAGAATATAGATCCATCATTTTGCTTTTTCTTGAACATCCATTTTACGTAAAGACAACATTATAACCATTGTCACATAATTGACTTATGCTCAATAGATTATGTTTCAGTCCTTCAACATATAAAACATTATCAATAGAAGGAAGAGAGCCTTTACCTATGCGACCAATTCCAACTATTTTACCTTTACGATTTCCTCAGAAACCAACGAATCCAACTTCTCTAGGTCTTAGTTCTTGGAATATATGCTTTTCTCCGTCATGTGTGCGAGCATCCATTGTCTAAGTACCAAGATAGGTGTGTTGACTTTGTTGCTAAGCAAGTCCGCAACATAGACTATTTTATCTTTAGGTACCCATATCTTTGGGTCCTTTCTTGTTAGTTCTTGAAGGATACTTGTCCTTCTTAGTTGTAAACACAGTACCCACACTTTTCAACTGACCAGATTTATTGCAGTAAGTATAATGCAAGCATTTACTATGATTATTGGATTTATCAGATGCTGAATCATTTTCTAAAAGAGGTTCATCTGATATATAACCAAGACCATGAGTTGTCGTTTCTTGACACCCCAAATCATAGAAGCTTGCTTGCTTGAGTTACACTCTCTGCAAGAAACTTTTGAAATGCATGTTCATAGTCATTTGATTTGCGGTTAGAATTGCACGTAACTACTGAGCTTTTAACTTGAGAGCTCTCGACCTGGTTTGCTTGTTGGCTTCCAGGCTGGTTATCCACCAGATGCTGATTTTCGGTTTTCTTACGGTTCTCTTCATTAGTCTGAGTTTTCATTGTGTAAAGAATGAAAATCTTGTGATAGTTTTGAAAATTTCTTTTCAAATTCTTATACTCAATAGAGAGAGTGGCGTAATCCTTTAACAGATCATCAAATGCAAGTTGAAGTTCGGAATAAGAGTCATATATTATTACCTCTTCAACTTCTTCTTACGAATCAAGATCGATTATGCGCCGTAGAGGCAATGTGAGCTTCTTCTTCTTTATCTTCCTCAGAGGAGGATAAGTCAAGATCTTCCCATGTCGCCATGAGACCTTTCTTCTTTTTCTTGAAGGAGCTTCTTGTGGACTTTTCCTTAAGATTAGGACACTCGGACTTGAAATGTCCAGGCTTCTTACATTCATAGCAAATGACTTGGGCTTTGTCCTTGTCTTTGCTTTCCTTCTTGTCCTTTGTATCTTTCTTCTGAAACCTCCTTCTGAAGTTTCTCTTCTTCCACATTCTCTGGATCTTCTTAGATATGAAAGCTAGCTCATCATCTAATCCATCATAATCTCCTTCTGAAGCTTCATCATCTGATTCTTCTTCTTCAGCCTGAAAAGCTTTAGAAGTACTAGGTTTATGTTGATTAACTCTTAAAGCAATAGACTTAATTTTCTTGGTAGGTTCTTCTTCATTTAGCTCAAGTTCATGAGCTTTCAAAGAACTCATAAGATCTTCAAGCCGAAGGACATTTAGATCTTTTGCTTCTTGAATAGCAGTGACTTTGGGTCTCCACTGCTTAGTGAAACTTCTCAAGATCTTTCTCACATGGTTAGGTGTAGTATAACTTTTTCCAAGGGCTTGCAACCTATGAACAAGTGTTTGGAACCTTCCAAACATAGTTTCAATGTTTTCTCCATCTTCCATTTTGAATAGCTCATACTGGCGAACCATCATGCTAGCCTTTGTTTCTCTTACTTGGGCAGAACCCTCATAAGACAAAACAAGAGAATCCCAGATTTCTTTGGCAGTATCAAACTTACCACATTTATCATATTCTCTTTCTGTCATAGCACAAATGAGAATAAATCTAGCCTTCTGATTGGTTTGATATCTCTTTTACGATCATCACCCGATTTTCCCTAGGTATCGTAACACCAAGGGCATTAGCGGGAGAAATGTATCCACTTTCAACTATATCCCACAAATCAAGATTTTGTGCCTCAAGGAAGGCTTTCATCTTTTCTTTCCAGTAAGCAAATTTTTCTCCATTGAATAGAGGAGGGCGGTTCATATGACCACCTTCAAAGGCAGACATGTTCACAGTAGGATCTTTACTCTTAACATCGTTAAGTGCTCAACCAAGAGGCTGAGCTCTGGTACCAACCTGAGCGTGAACACAAGAAGGGGTTGAATTGTGTTGAAAACTTTTCGCAAACTATGATTTAAAAACACTTAGAACACAGGTTTTTCAAAGCAGTTTGTTAAGCTGACGCCGGAAATAAACCTGACGCTGAAAAGCGATTTGTAGAAAACTTGTTTTTAACAGAGCAAGATAAAGATAAATAGAAAGCAGTAAAGCAAGAGACACAGAGATTTATACTAGTTCACTACCAAACTGGTAGCTACGTCTAGTCCATTCGTTCCTGAAGGATTTTCCACTATAATCAACTGATTACAAAACCTTAAGAGTATTCTACTGTCACAACCTTGACAATACTCTCAACTTCTCAAAACGACTCAGTAAATTCGAGCCTTTGAGGGAACAGCCTTAACTAGGCCAAAACAACTTTTACAAGTAAGTTGAATACAAGTATAAATAACTCTCACAGAGAGGATAAAAAATTAAGCTCAATATAGAAATGCTTTCTAAAAGAAAGTGTCAGACGCTGAGTTCAGTTCTTGTAGTCCAGAGATTTGGCTCGAAACTTGATTGCTCACAGAAGCAGTGCTTTCAGAGTATTGACTCTTTGTAGTGTATAGCAACAGTGCTTGTTCTCAGTAAATGAAGCAATATTCTCTTATAGAGTTTCGACAGTTTCTTCAAAGGATACCTTAGGGTATTTATAGGAGTTATAAAGGATATTACCGTTACAGTAAAAATGGCTCATTTCCATTGAGTGAGGTGATTTCAAAAAGCTGTCTCTTTCTTCCTTTCCAGAGAATATCTCAGTAGTACACATTACCTTTTTCGTACTACCTTGCTTTTCACAATTGCTTGTACGATTTTTGTCTTTTAGCTAAAGGTGTCACCTTTGATACCTCGTACAACAATTTTAGGGCATAAGATCAAATTCGAAATCCGTTCCAGAAACTTCTGAGAGGAAGAGCAACTACGTGACCAACACGTGATTTATAATGAAGTTGAGGCGGCTTGCTCGAGCGGAAGATCGGATGCTCATAGCAAATGGATAAGACTAGTGTCACAAGAAGATAATTCCAGGCAGCTCACGAGGGCGAGATACTAGGATGGCCGGGATCTTTGACACATGGAGTGTATCCTTCTCTTGAGAGCTTCTTCCTTCTTGTTTAAGTGGCTTAGAAATATATGTAATATTAGTATCTGCACACTTCAAGAATTGTTAGAACATAAATTGTTCTCTTGTGATTATTTTGTTATCATCAAAATTAATGAGGGTCTAAACTTCTCAATCGTTTAGGTTCCAACAGAACCTCCATCACCTGCTTACACAAGTCATGCACACCTTTTTCTACAAGTTGATGTAGATTTTCAGATGTGGACACATCGGCTGCCAATCTAATCATAGTGGAGTAAAGTTGCCTATATCGTTGTGTACTAGCTAGTTTAGGATCTCCCATAACTTCCTTTTTCTCCTAACATCAAGTATAATACCGTTCCGTGCATCTTTTGTCCACCTCTTTAGAATGTATTGATCAGGGACAAGTTTAACATCATTTGCCTTAAATACCTTTAATGCATGGTAACAAAGTATTCCAAAAGTCTCGAACTTTCTACAATTGCATGATATGGTGGATTGTACAGGATCAAATAATACTCTCCACTCTCCTTTCTCACCGACCATGGTGATAACATATTCAAAAGGAATTTGAGATACATTTCTTTCTTGTATGCAAGCAGCTAAAAATAAGCCAAACTCATCATGGAAAAGTTTAAAAATGGTATGTGTGTATACCTGTGCTAGTTGTCTAAGAATTGGTGAATGTTCATATAACAACTTTGGTAGTTTTTGTCGAGAATCAAATTCACACACTAACTCATTATATCGCTTATCCTCAACAACTCTCTCAAAATGTTTGAAGAATTGAATGACATTAACATCTGGTCTCATGCAGGCCTTAAAGTCTAAATTCAAACTCTCACTAAGTTTAGTGCTTCGCATTCCAAGGGTGAATGCCTCCCTCATGTGACATGCTGCCCATTTTTGCTTGATGGCATACATTGATTTCACCCCAATTGTTATCATTAACATTGAATTCTACAACCAACTTGCTCCAAGCTTCTTCAAACTTTACTTCTTCATAGTAACCATACATGCATTTCTTAAAGTCAGTCAAGAAATGACTACCTCTTTTCATTGAGTTTCCAAGGTGTTTGATCCCATTTTGCATCAAGTGCCATGTACATAACCCATGTCGAGTCTCTGGCATCACATCAGTTAATGCTTTAGCCATTGATTTATCTTGGTCAGTAAATAAAGTTTGAGGCTCTTTCTTTCCATGTGCTTCAAGAAATGTTTCAAATAACCATTTGAATGATTCACTGGTTTCATCATACAATAGTGCAACCCCAAAAATGATTGTGCCCCTTTAATGGTTGAAGCCTGAAAATAATGCAAGCGGTCGATTAGCATGATTGGTGCAATATGTTGTATCCAAAGAAATCACATCACCAAAATATCCATAGTCTATTATCATTTTTGCATCAGCCCAAAATATGTTTGTGATTTGTTCATCGCAATCCATTTGATATGCACGGAAAAATGATGGATTCTCTAACAGCTAGTTTTGAAAATACTGCATAAGAGTGCCAACTTCACCATACACCATGCTACGTTGTCTTCTTGCTTGAAGATAGTTCTTCACATCTAACCGTGTATATCCGATATTAGTTCTACCTCCTGCATGTGTGTTCATAAGCTGAAATGAAGCCTTTTGCATAAGTCCGGAGTCCTCTGCCAATTCAATCTCATATGCTTGAACTTAAGATATTTTACGGTGCGATGGTAGCATATGAGTTGTTTCTGGAAGCTGCAAAGGATGACTATGACCCTCGACAAACTCCTGGATCACAAACTTTCCATTCCTTGCACTAAGTGTGTAACGACCCGTTTCCGGACCGCTACGAACTAAAATTAAACCTAAATGTGACTCGTTTTTAAAACGGTACTCTTGTGCCCTCTCAGAAAAATACGGTATATTTTTTTTTAAAAAAAACATTTATACATTCCCGTAAGCGCACTCAGAGTAATTACAGCTTTTCGAAACATGGTGCAACTAGGACATAAATCTTAATACTAAATAACAACACGCATGCATAACTCATACATACTTATATATACCAGATATAAAATAGTGCATACAAAAAAAAGACAGAGTAGTAATGTACAAAGAAATACACCTATGGTATGGCGACCCTCGGAAGAGTGATCATACCCTGGTACTCGTGGCAGACACCCATACAGGGGCTGCTCCAAAGTAAACCGCCAGCCTACCCTGTGCTCAAAATAACACCCTACCAAATCGTCACAACCATCGCCACGAAAGACATACTACAATCATCCCAAGAAAACATCTAGTAGACATAATCAATCATGACAAATAGAGATCGTCGTCAGGATCCTCGGCGAGGTCCTCCTCACCATCACCTGTTTGTCGGGTTCCTGCGTCCTCGCTTATCGCCTGGGTAACCATCATGGATTGAAGGCACCACGGGAAAGGGTCAACTTCTCAACAAATCAAGATAATCAAGGCGTAAAGAAATAAGCAAACAACAATGGATATCATTCACCAAACGTGACTCAACCCTCTCACTCTAGACTCGACTCGACTCGCGATCCATTTTCTCTCGACTCGACCATTATTCCTGGAAGCGACGCCAGATCCATCAATCGACATCCCAGCCGTAGCCTTGGGTTCTTCCGCTTCTCCCTAGATATGCAGATGCGGTTCCTCTGTTTGTGGCGCCTAGTCAATCTCCCGTAAACAAAAGGTGACCTAGCACCCTCGATTATCCGGTCACGGCTCAAACGTCCACGACGACTCGCCTAGCTCTCTCACTCGATGAACGACTCGCCGCTACGATAGTCAAAGAGTGGCGCATAAAATTACTTGACCGCATATCAAATAAAGAGAGCATGCTTAACATGAAGAAAACGCATGAATTCGACATTTTAAGCAATAAAAACACCTGCATGAAGAAACGCAATTCAACAAAGAACACGCAATTCGTGGCATATATTCAATCTCATATCAAATAATGCATAACTCAATCATATCACAACATTACATGCTCGACAAGCAAATCAAGGAATCCATCCTCTGCTGCAACTCACTTTGGAATTAACAGAGAGGAACATACAAGTGTGGGGTTGGGTTCAGAGACCAACCGCAACAGCCTTTCGCCGCCCACGAAGACTCGGATAAATGTTCGACCTCACGACAACAAAACGAAGGGTTCAAGATTCTAACCGAACTCGTAGAGTTCTCAGACTTCTTCGTATTTAAATGAAGCATTTAAATACTAAAAATAAAATCTAAACATATCTAGAAGTTGCCCTTACCGAACTCCAAGCTAGGCGTCACGTCTTTGTCCTCAATCGAGCTCGACAACGACCTCGACACGTCACGGTTCTCAATCGACCTCGACACGCACTCACCCTCAATCTGGATCCCACTTTGCTCCCAAGTCCTCGGGTTCGCTCTCATTACACCTCGATTCCGAGCCGCACGATCTCTGAATCACACTTCCTAATACAAGCACAACTTAGTACTATCTATGGGTTTCTAATAGCACTTAGCTCTCATATCCCAATCTTAACTACAACCCAAGTAAACATTAAAACTCAAGAACTTAAACAAATACAATAAGAATTTAAGCATTACAACTTAATTCCTTTTCTCTAAAATTTTATTAAAAACTTCTTTCATACATATCACCATACAAGGCCATTTTTCCTAAGTACTAATTCAAGCTTAAAATCAAGTAGCATATTAAGCACAAATTAATCAAAATCTAAGTTTATGTTTTCTGAAAAATATTTTCATCGAGGTCCAACAATTTAAAATAAGACCATTAAATAGCAAGTTTCTTAGGACTCAAGAATAGAAAAGACCCAAAACTAACATGTTGCACTTAATTAAATTAAACTAGTCATGCTATTAGCACCTAAATAATTACTATAACACAATAACATATCTCATGCATGATTCAAGCAAGATTAAACATATTTTCCCTCTTACTCAAGGTTAGGTTTTTGATCAAATGCTCATGAAAGAGGTTATATGATGCTACAACAAATAAATCAACAACAAACAACAACAAGAAGCAACATACAACAACATAGAACAAGAAATCAAAACAAGCCAAGTGGTTAGGGTTTTGGGCGCTACCTCTTCAGAGAAAGCAGAGGAAACAATTTGTTTTTCAAGCTCAAATAAATGGTTAGAAAGGTAGGTAATGTCAGGAAGAAGAAAACCTATCGATATGACATGATTTGGAAGCATAGAAACTAGCTAAAATGGAGAGGGAGCAAGTGGCGCTAAACAGTAGCATGAAGGGAGAGAAAATTCTGTTTTTCATACCTCAAATGATGATCGAGATGATGATATAGGTAGAGGAGATGATGAGAAACAAGATTGATGAAGAAGGTTTGTGCAAAAACTCAATGGAACCCAAGGTTTTTCAATGGAAGTTTGGAGAGGAAGAGGAAACTTAGAGAAGAAGAAAGAAGAAAAGAGAAAGTGATGGTTTGAGGGGACTGATCGTGATATTTAGCTGGTGAGGGAAGGGGCATTATGGTCCTTTCTCCCTTAATTAACACTCAACAATAATTAATTAAAAGAAAACCATTTATAAAACCACAAATAAGTGACATATAAATACTATTATGAGATGCTAATCCCATCACTCATTCTACCCATCAAATCTCTCCTCTCTCATGATTACCCTCTAATCTATAGGCTTAAGATCTAAAAACACGGCGACGAAAAACTGCAAAACCGATTAATTTCTCGCCGGAAAATCCCGGAAAATTAATTTATGAAAAATTAATTCTCCGCGTGATAATATCAATTTATAAGTATTAGAAACAATATAATTCACTAAAAATATATATATATATAAAACAGGTTACGACTCGATTTTCATCGAAATCAGGGCTCATTTTTAATTTTATCAGCGGCAGAAACTGCCTGGCGATTTGGAACGCGACGAAATTTCAATAGAATATTTCGACAACATTCAAACCATAAATTAATATTAAAATATTAATTCTCATTTATTTTAGCTCTTGATTTAATTAAATCACTTTCTTAGGGAACAAGTAATTGCTTTATTAAAGCATAATTATGACAAAATATACTAATTAACACTAAATAACGTTCGTAAAAATACGAGTGTTACAGTCTCGGCACGAGGTCGACCAGGGTGCTTGTGCAAGCGCACAAGGCTCTATCACGAGCTCGTGCACGCGGTCTCCTCAGCTCGGCATACGACCTCGGCACGCGACCTCATCAGCTCGTGCACGCGGTCTCGGTAATAGGTCGATCTCTTCATCAGGTGTTACAAACTTACCCCTAAATTTATTGGACCTTACCAGATTCTTCGTCGTATCGGTCCAGTGGCATATCAGATTGCCCTGCCACCCTTCCTGTCAAACATTCATGACGTCTTTCACGTCTCACGATTGCGGAGATATATTTCAGGCCTCTCATGTAATTGAACCAGATGTGATTCAACTGAGGAACGACTTATCCTTCGAAGCATCACCAGCAAGGATCGTTGATCGGAAAGCCAAACAGTTGCGGAACAAAGAGATCCAACTTGTCAAAGTTGTGTGGATCAGAAAACCGGAGATGCGACTTGGGAATTGGAAGAGAAGATGAAAACTCAGTACCCTGAACTTTTCCGCGGTAAGCATCTTATTTGCAATTTCGAGGACGAAATTTTTTTTTAGAGGAACTCCAGTAGTGGGGGTGACTCTAAGAAATACATGCTCTCCTTCTTCGAACTCTAGCGGTCGACGTCCTTGGTCGGCATAACTCTTCTGTCGGCTCTGAGACGTTCGCATCCTATCTCTGATCAAACGGATCTTCTCGATGGTCTATTTGGACCATATCTGGTCCCCCACCAGAACTCTCGCCATCCTGGTACCAACAAAGAGGCGTCTGACATTTACGTCCATACAGTGCTTCAAAAGGTGCCATTCCAATACTCGCATGAAAACTGTTATTGTAGGTGAACTCCACCAATGGTAAGACATCGTCCCAACTTCCTCGGTGATCTAATGTACACGCTCGCAACAAATCTTCAAGCGATTGGATCGTTCTCTCAGTCTGGCCTTCAGTTTGGGGATGAGATGCGGAGCTAAGTCTGAGTTCGATTCCCCTCCCTTCTTGCAATTCCTCCAAAATGAGATGTGAACTTTGATCTCGGTCCGACACGATTGAAGAGGGTATACCATGTAGTCGCACTATCTCCGCGATGTAAATCTCGGTCGGCTTTCCACGTTATGCGTCGACCTCCTTTGGTAAGAAATGAGCGATTTGGTCAATCGGTCGACGATCACCCAAATCGAATCATTCTTCTTCTGCGTCTTCGGCAAACCTACAACGAAATCCATGGAGATCTTGTCCCATTTCCATCTTTGATATGTCAAGCGATTGTAGCATTCCCGCTGGTCGTTGGTGCTCCACCTTCGCTTTCTGACACGTTAAACACGAAGCTACGTACTCAGCCACTTGCTTCTTCATTCCGGACCACCAAAAATGCTTCTTCAAGTCTTGATACATCTTCGTAACTCCTGGATGAATACTAAAATTGCTCTTATGCGCTTCGTCAAGTATTAACTTTCTCAGCTCCGCTACGTTAGGTACACACACTCGGCCATTGCACCTTAAAATGTTGTCGCTCAGACTTTGAATTCGCCGCTTTCCTTGCGCTATCAATCAGTATCTTCTCTTGCGAAGCTTGTCATGAACTCTTTGGTCTCTCGATCTCGCCCAATAATCATTAGAAATGGTAAGCATACCAAATCTCGGCTTCCCGGTGAAACTTCTACATTCAACTTCAAGTCTCGAATTTCTCGAGCATCTCCAACTCCTTGATCATCATTGGTGAAGCTAGAACGCTCTTCCTACTCAACGCATACGCTACTATATTAGCCTTTCCTGGATGATATTCCAACGTAAAGTCGTAGTCCTTGAGAAATTTGTCCATCTTGCCGACGCATGTTGAGCTCTTTACGATCGAGCAGTACTTCAAGCTCTTGTGATCGCTGAAAACAGTGAGAGTGCTCCCATAAAGGTAGTGCCTCCATATCTTCAGCGCAAAAACCACCGATGCCAGCTCCAAATCGTGAGTAGGGTAGTTCTTCTCGTGAATCTTAAGTTGTTTTGAAGCATATGCTACCACTTTTCGGTGTTGCATCAGCACGCACCCCAATCCCTGGTGTGACGCATCGCAATAAACCTCGTAAGGCTCTTCTGGTTGAGGCAAAATCAACACAGGCGCTGTTGTCAAAAGCTCCTTCAGTCTTTGAAAACTGGATTCACACTCCTCAGTCCAGGCAAAAGGTTGATCCTTCCTCGTGAGTCGTGTAAGAGGCGCGACAATCTTCGAAAAACCTTCAATGAATCTTCGATAATAGCCTGCTAAGCCAACAAAACTCCTGATATCAGTGACTGTCTTCGGCTGTTCCCACGCTAGCACAGCTTCAATCTTAGTTGGATCCACAGCTATTCCTTCTTTGGAAATCACATGTCCAAGAAAATTCACCTCTTCAAGCCAAAATTCACACTTCGAAAGGTTGGCATAGAGTTGCTTCTCTCGTAATATCTGCAATACTCGGCGTAAGTGCCCTTCGTGCTCTTCTCTGCTCTTCGAGTAGATCAATATGTCGTCGATGAACACTACTACAAACTGATCCAAAAACGAATGGAAAATCCTGTTCATGTAGTCCATAAACACAGCTGGCGCATTTGTCACTCCAAACGGCATCACCAAATACTCGTAGTGACCATACCTAGTCCTGAAAGCTGTTTTGGGGACATCTTCCTCCTTCACGCGAATCTGATGATAACCAGACTTCAAATCTATCTTGGAAAATATTGCAGCTCCACGTAATTGATCCATCAGATCGTCGATGCAGCGTAATCGGATCACCGTTCTTCACAAGAACCTTGTTGAGTTCGCGGTAGTCCACGCGACCTTGATCGTCCATCCTTCTTCTTAACCAACAACACTCGAGCTCCCCGCGGTGACACGCCTCGGTCGTATGAATTGCTTTGACTCCAAATGCTCAATCTGGGACTTCGCTTCTTTCATCTCGGCGGGGACATCCTGTATGGCGCTTTGGAAATCGGTCTGTTCCTGGAATCAAATCGATGGAGAACTCGACCTCTGACTTTGGTGGTAACCCTGGCACGTCTTCGAAAACGTCCACAAAGTCACACACCACCGTACATTCTTCACTTCGATCTGTGGGAAACTTCAACTAGCCATATACCTATATTCCCTAGTTCCTTCTTGCAAAGAAACTCCAATACGCTCAAATAGAAAGATAATTGGAGACTCCAAGGTGCAGGAAAATTACGCTTTTACGGGCACGATCCAAGAGGACATGGTGGTGTGACAACCAATCCATCCCGAGGATGACATCTAAGCCTTTAAGAGGCAAACAAACCAAATTGACCACAAACCTTCTACTCTGAATAACCACTACATAATTAAGACATGCAGTGTTTGTGACTAAGGTTTTAGCAGCTGGGGTTGTAACTACCAATTTGAATCTGCAGCGATCCACAAATAAGTTCAAATGGTCCACACAATCAGAGGAAATAAAGGAATGGGTTGCGCCCGAATCAAAGAGAACGGATAAGGATTTACCCTCAATCTCACATTCGCCTTGAATAAGATCATCAGCTTGCTCTGCTTCCTCGCCGCTCATGCAGAAGACTCTGCCTTTTGCTGTTTGGCGCTTCCCTTTGGCCTTTGCCGCAAGCATTGCCGGTTTAGCTTTAGGTGTGGGACAATCCTTGGCAAAATGCCCTGGCTTCTTACAGTTGTAGCACACATCCTCCTTCTGAGTACAGTTGTTTGCATAATGTCCTGACTTTCCACAACGGAAACAAATCACTTCTACGCCAGTCTGACCTCCACTTCTCGCTCCCTGGGTCATCGGACGATATTGTCCCCTGTTGTTCCCCTGAGGTCGGTTGTAAGGCTTCCTCTGCAGTTGTTTCCCCTTCTGTGCAAACCTTTGCGCCGCACTCTGGGGTCTCATCGGTCCGCCTACAACAGTTTTCTTCTTGTGGCTTCTTACACCCTCTACCTCGACACAACGATCTATCAACTCCAGAGATTCACGATCCTCGGTGACACCACCGACTTACGAATGTCAAATTTTAATCCTCGTTGGAACCTCTCACTTAACCATCCTTGGTCATTTCGGTCACGAAATGGACTGAAATACCTCGCCAAGGACTCAAACTTGGTCGCATACTCGGACAACTCATACCGCCTTGTTGTAGTTGAAGAAACTCTTGCTCCTTCTCACCGTGCGATCCTGGGAAGTATTTGTCCAAGAACCTTTCACGAAAAAGCTCCCACGTTATTTCGCGACGTTCCGCTTATCGATGCTTGCTTCACTCCCTTCCACCAATACTCTGCGTCTCCTAGCAGCAAGTAGGTGGCGTAGTGTACCTTCACGTTGTGTTGGCAGAGGAGTGCCTCGAAGATCTGCTCGAACATTTGGCTCCAAAGATCGACTTTATCTGGATTTGGCTCACCGTAGAACTTCGGTGGGTCATGCTTCCTAAAGTCTGCTAATCCTCTCGCCTCAGCATTCCGCTCTGCTCTCTGTTGTTGCTGCAAGTTTTGCTGGGTTAACGCTGCCGTCTGTTGAGCCATCGCATTAGACTGTTGAGTTGCAGCAGCTGATTGTTGAGCCATGGCCGCCGCCATCTCGGTCATAGCTTGAATTGCTCGTTCCATGTCGACTTTCTCAGGTACAGCCGTCGTATGCCTACGAGGTGGCATTAGATTCCACAAAGTTCAAAACCTGTCAGAATCTCACAACAAGGATGTGTTAAGACACACTGCTTCAATCAAGAAACAATTCAAACAATTTTTCAAGCAATAAGTGCTTCACTTAATCAAACAAAGAATCAATATAGTACAACTATGTACTGACCACGATGACTAGTCCAAATTTCCTATGTATGCATCCGGTCGAGAACCAAAGCGCTCTCGATACCACCATTGTAACGACCCGTTTCCGGACCGCTACGAACTAAAATTAAACCTAAATGTGACTCGTTTTTAAAACGGTACTCTTGTGCCCTTTCAGAAAGATACAGTATATTTTTTTTAAAAAAAAAAACATTTATACATTCCTGTAAGCACACTCAGAGTAATTACAGCTTTTCGAAACATGGTGCAACTAGGACATAAATCTTAATACTAAATAACAGCACGCATGCATAACTCATACATACTTATATATACCAGATATAAAATAGTGCATACAAAAAAAAGACAGAGTAGTAATGTACAAAGAAATACACCTATGGTATGACGACCCTCAGAAGAGTGATCATACCCCGGGGGTACTCCCGGAAGACACCCACACAGCGGTCGCTCCAAAGTAAACCGCCAATACCCTGTGCTCAAAAATAACACCCTACCAAAGCCGGTCACAACCATCGTACACAAAAGACATACTACAATCATCCCAAGAAAACATCTAGTAGACATAATCAATCACGACAAATAGAGATCGTCGTCCGGATCCTCGACGAGGTCCTCCTCACCATCACTGTTTGTCGGGTTCCTGCGTCCTCGCTATCGCTGGGTAACCATCATGGATTGAAGGCACCACGGAAAGTGGTCAACTTCTCAACAAATCAAGATAATCAAGGCGTAAAGAAATAAGCAAACAACAATGTATATCATTTCACCAAACGTGACTCAACCTCTCACTCTAGACTCGACTCAACTCGCGATCCATTTTCTCTCGACTCGACCATTATTCCTGAAAGCGACGCAGATCCATCAATTGACATACCAAAGTAGCCTTGGGATCTTTCGCTTCTCCCTAGATATGCAAGATCTTGCTCCTACGCCGCGACGCTAGTCAATCTCCCGTAAACAAAAGGGACCTAGCACCCTCGATTATCCGGTCACGGCTCAAAAACGTCCACGACGACTCGCCTAGCTCTCTCATTCGATGAGCGGCTCGCGCTTACGATAGTCAAAGAGTGACGCATAAAATTACTTGACCGCATATCAAATAAAGAGAGCATGCTTAACATGAAGAAAACGCACTGACATTTTAAGCAATAAAAACACCGCATGAAGAAACGCAATTCAACAAAGAACACGCAATTCGTGGCATATATTCAATCTCATATCAAATAATGCATAACTCAATCATATCACAACATTACATGCTCGACAAGCAAATCAAGGAATCCATCCCTCTGCAACTCACTGGAATTAACAGAGAGGAACATACAAGTGTGGGGGGTTGGGTTCAGGAGACCAACCGCAACAGCTTTCGCTTGCCCACGAAGACTCGGATAAATGTTCGACCTCACGACAACAAAACGAAGGGGTTCGAAGACCCTAACTTCGAACTCGTAGAGTTCTCAGACTTCTTCGTATTTAAATGAAGCATTTAAATACTAAAATAAAATCTAAACATATCTAGAAGTTGCCCTTACCGAACTCCAAGCTAGGCGTCTCGTCTTTGTCCTCAATCGAGCTCGACAACGACCTCAACACGTCACGGTTCTCAATCGACCTCGACACGCACCGGCCCTCAATCTGGATCCCACTTTGCTCCACGCCCCTGGGTTAGCTCTCCCGTACACCTCGATTCCGTGCCGCACGATCTCGGGAATCACACTTCCTAATACAAGCACAACTTAGTACTATCTATGGGTTTCTAATAGCACTTAGCTCTCATATCCCAATCTTTACTACAACCCAAGTAAACATTAAAACTCAAGAACTTAAACAAATACAACAAGAATTTAAGCATTACAACTTAATTCCTTTTCTCTAAAATTTTATTAAAAACTTCTTTCATACATATCACCATACAAGGCCATTTTTCCTAAGTACTAATTCAAGCTTAAAATCAAGTAGCATATTAAGCACAAATTAATCAAAATCTAAGTTTATGTTTTCTGAAAAATATTTTCATCAAGGTCCAACAATTTAAAATAAGACCATTAAATAGCAAGTTTCTTAGGACTCAAGAATAGAAAAGACCCAAAACTAACATGTTGCACTTAATTAAATTAAACTAGTCATGCTATTAGCACCTAAATAATTACTATAACACAATAACATATCTCATGCATGATTCAAGCAAGATTAAACATATTTTCCCTCTTACTCAAGGTTAGGTTTTTGATCAAATGCTCATGAAAGAGGTTATATGATGCTACAACAAATAAATCAACAACAAACAACAACAAGAAGCAACATACAACAACATAGAACAAGAAATCAAAACAAGCCAAGTGGTTAGGGTTTTGGGCGGTCCCTCCTGTAGAAAACAGAGGAAACAATTTGTTTTTCAAGCTCAAATAAATGGTTAGAAAGGTAGGTAATGTCATGAAGAAGAAAACCTATCGATATGACATGATTTGGAAGCATAGAAACTAGCTAAAATGGAGGGAGGAAGTGGCGCTAAACAGTAGCATGAAGGGAGAGAAAATTCTGTTTTTCATACCTCAAATGATGATCGAGATGATGATATAGGTAGAGGAGATGATGAGAAACAAGATTGTTGAAGAAGGTTTGTGCAAAAACTCAATGGAACCCAAGGTTTTTCAATGGAAGTTTGGAGAGGAAGAGGAAACTTAGAGAAGAAGAAAGAAGAAAAGAGAAAGTGATGGTTTGAGGGGACTGATCGTGATATTTAGCTGGTGAGGGAAGGGGCATTATGGTCCTTTCTCCCTTAATTAACACTCAACAATAATTAATTAAAAGAAAACCATTTATAAAACCACAAATAAGTGACATATAAATACTATTATGAGATGCTAATCCCATCACTCATTCTACCCATCAAATCTCTCCTCTCTCATGATTACCCTCTAATCTATAGGCTTAAGATCTAAAAACACGACGACGAAAAACTGCAAAACCGATTAATTTCTCGCCGGAAAATCCCGGAAAATTAATTTACGAAAAATTAATTCTCCGCGTGATAATATCAATTTATAAGTATTAGAAACAATATAATTCACTAAAAATATATATATATATATAAAACAGGTTACGACTCGATTTTCATCGAAATCAGGGCTCATTTTAAATTTTATCAATGTAGAAGCGTCAAGGCGATTTGGAAAGCGACGAAATTTCAATAGAATATTTCGACAACATTCAAACCATAAATTAATATTAAAATATTAATTCTCATTTATTTTAGCTCTTGATTTAATTAAATCACTTTCTTAGGGAACAAGTAATTGCTTTATTAAAGCATAATTATGACAAAATATACTAATTAACACTAAATAACGTTCATAAAAATACGAGTGTTACAGTCTCGGCACGAGGTCGACCAGGGTGCTTGTGCAAGCGCACAAGGCTCTATCACGAGCTCGTGCACGCGGTCTCCTCAGCTCGGCACGCGACCTCATCAGCTCGTGCACGCGGTCTCGGTACGAGGTCGATCTCTTCATCAGGTGTTACAATACTCTCCCTCTAAAAAAAAATTTCGTCATCGAAATTGCAAATAAGATGCTTACCGCGGAAAAGTTCAGGGTACTGAGTTTTCATCTTCTCTTCCAATTCCCAAGTCGCATCTCCGGTTTTCTGATCCCACACAACTTTGACAAGTTGGATCTCTTTGTTCGCATAGCTGTTTGGCTTTCCGATCAACGATCCTTGCCGTGATGCTTCAAGGATAAGTCGTTCCTCGCTTGAATCACATCCGTTCGTTGACATGAGAGGGTCGAAATATATCTCCATATCGTGAGGCGTGAAAGAGCGTCATGAATGTTTGGCGGGAAGGGTGGCGGTGGCAACTGATATGCCACCGACCGATCTGACGAAGAATCTGGTAAGGTCCAATAAATTTAGGGTAAGTTTCTTGGACTTGATCGCCGACCAACTCGATGGTAGGGGTGACTCGAAGAAATACATGCTCTCCTTCTTCGAACTCTAGCGGTCGGCGTCCTTGGTCTGCATAACTCTTCTGTCGGCTCTGAGACGTTCGCATCCTATCTCTAATCAAACGGATCTTCTCAGTAGTCTGCTGGATCATATCTGGTCCCACAACAGAACTCTCGCCATCCTGGTACCAACAAAGAGGCGTCTGACATTTACGTCCATACAGTGCTTCAAAAGGTGCCATTCCAATACTCGCATGGAAACTGTTATTGTAGGTGAACTCCACCAATGGTAAGACATCGTCCCAACTTCCTCGGTGATCTAATGTACACGCTCGCAACAAATCTTCAAGCGATTGGATCGTTCTCGATCGACCGTCGGTTTGGGGATGATATGCCGAGCTAAGCTTGAGCTCGGTTCCCATCGCTTCTTGCAATTCCCTCCAAAATGAGATGTGAACTTGGATCTCGGTCCGACACGATTGAAGAGGGTATACCATGTAGTCGCACTATCTTCGCGATGTAAATCTCGGTCGACTTTTCCACGTTGTCGTCGACCTCCCTAAGAAATGAGCGGATTTGGTCAATCGGTCGACGATCACCCAAATCGAATCATTCTTCTTCTGCGTCTTCGCACACCTACAACGAAATCCATGGAGATCTTGTCCCATTTCCATCTGATGCGTCGCGATTGTAGCATTCCATGCCGGTCGTTGGTGCTCCACCTTCGCTTCGACACGTTAAACACGGTTACGTGCTCGACCACTTGCTTCTTCATTCCGGACCACCAAAAATGCTTCTTCAAGTCTTGATACATCTTCGTAACTCCTGGATGAATACTAAAATTGCTCTTATGCACTTCGTCAAGTATTAACTTTCTCAGCTCCGCTACGTTAGGTACACACACTCGGCCATTGCACCTTAAAATGTTGTCCGCTCCGACTTTGAATTCTGTCGCTTTCCCTTGCGCTATCAACTGTATCTTCTCTTGCAGAAGCTTGTCATGAACCTGCTGGTCTCTGATCTCGTCCAATAATCTGTTAGAAATGGTAAGCATACCAAATCTCAGCTTCCCCGGTGAAACTTCCACATTCAACTTCAAGTCTCGGAATTTCTCGAGCATCTCCAACTCCTTGATCATCATTGCTGAAGCTAGAACGCTCTTCCTACTCAACGCATCTGCTACTATATTAGCCTTTCCTGGATGATATTCCAACGTAAAGTCGTAGTCCTTGAGAAATTCTGTCCATCTTCGCTGACGCATGTTGAGCTCTTTCTGATCGAACAGGTACTTCAAGCTCTTGTGATCGCTGAAAACAGTGAGAGTGCTCCCATAAAGGTAGTGCCTCCATATCTTCAGCGCAAAACCCCCCGATGCCAGCTCCAAATCGTGAGTAGGGTAGTTCCTCTCGTGAATCTTAAGCTGTCTTGAAGCATACGCTACCACTTTCCGGTGTTGCATCAGCACGCACCCCAATCCCTGGTGTGACGCATCGCAATAAACCTCGTAAGGCTCTTCAGGTTGAGGTAAAATCAACACAGGCGCTGTTGTCAAAAGCTCCTTCAGTCTTTGAAAACTGGATTCACACTCCTCAGTCCAGGCAAAAGGTTGATCCTTCCTCGTGAGTCGTGTAAGAGGCGCGACAATCTTCGAAAAACCTTCAATGAATCTTCGATAATAGCCTGCTAAGCCAACAAAACTCCTGATATCAGTGACTGTCTTCGGCTATTCCCACGCTAGCACAGCTTCAATCTTAGTTGGATCCACAGCTATTCCTTCTTTGGAAATCACATGTCCAAGAAAATTCACCTCTTCAAGCCAAAATTCACACTTCGAAAGATTGGCATAGAGTTGCTTCTCTCGTAATATCTGCAATACTCGGCGTAAGTGCCCTTCGTGCTCTTCTCTGCTCTTCGAGTAGATCAATATGTCGTCGATGAACACTACTAAAAAACTGATCCAAAAACGAATGGAAAATCCTGTTCATGTAGTCCATAAACACAGCTGGCGCATTTGTCACTCCAAACGGCATCACTAAATACTCGTAGAGACCATACCTAGTCCTGAAAGCTGTTTTGGGGACATCTTCCTCCTTCACGCGAATCTGATGATAACCAGACTTCAAATCTATCTTGGAAAATATTGCAGCTCCACGTAATTGATCCATCAGATCGTCAATACGCGATAGCGGATCTGGGTTCTTCACAGTATCCTTGTTGAGTTCGCGGTAGTCCACGCACAGCCTTGATCGTCCATCCTTCTTCTTAACCAACAACACTCGAGCTCCCCACGGTGACACGCTCGGTCGTATGAATTGCTTTGACTCCAAATGCTCAATCTGGGACTTCAGTTCTTTCATCTCGGCAGGGGACATCCTGTATGGCGCTTTGGAAATCTGGTCTGTTCTGGAATCAAATCGATGGAGAACTCGACCTCTCAGACCGGTGGTAACCACAGCACGTCTTCGGAAAACGTCCATAAAGTCACACACCACCGTACATTCTTCACTTCGATCTGGCTGGGAAACTTGAACTAGCCATATACTGTATTCCCTAGTTCCTTCTTGCAAAGAAACTCCAATACGTTGATGAAAGATAATTGGAGACTCCAAGGTCTGGGAAAATTACAGTTTTACGGGCACAGTCCAAGAGGACATGGTGGTGTGACAACCAATCCATCCCGAGGATGACATCTAAGCCTTTAAGAGGCAAACAAACCAAATTGACCACAAACCTTCTACTCTGAATAACCACTACACAATTAAGACATGCAGTGTTTGTGACTAAGATTTTAGCAGCTGGGGTTGTAACTACCAATTTGAACGGTAAAGCAGTCACAGTCAAGTTCAAATGGTCCACACAATCAGAGGAAATAAAGGAATGGGTTGCGCCCGAATCAAAGAGAACGGATAAGGATTTACCCTCAATCTCACATTCGCCTTGAATAAGATCATCAGCTTGCTCTGCTTCCTCACCGCTCATGCGAAGACTACGCCTTTTCTTTGTTTGGCGCTTCCTTTGGCCTTTACCGCAAGCATTGCGGTTCGACTTTAGGTGTGGGACAATCCTTGGCAAAATGCCACGGCTTCTTATAGTTGTAGCACACATCCTCCTTCCGAGTACGATTATTTGCATAATGTCACGACTTTCCTAGCGAAACAAATCACTTCTACGCCCGGTCGACCTCTACTTCGCTCCTGGGTCATCGAGCGATATTGTCCCCTGTTGTTGTTCCCCGAGGTCGGTTGTAAGGCTTCCTCTGCGGTTGTTTCCCGCCATGCAAACCTCGCCCGCACTCTGAGGTCTCATCGGTCGCCTACAGCAGTTTTCTTCTTGTGGCTTCTTACACCTCTACCTCAACACAACGATCTATCAACTCCTGTAGATTCACGATCCTCGGTGACACCACCGACTTACGAATGTCAAATTTTAATCCTCGTTGGAACCTCTCACTTAACCATCCTTGGTCATTTCGGTCACGAAATGGACTGAAATACCTACTTGATGACTCAAACTTGGTGCATACTCGGACAACTGTCATACCGCCTTGTTGTAGTTGAAGAAACTCTTGCTCCTTCTCGGCTCGTGCGATGTCTGGGAAGTATTTGTCCAAGAACATTCCACGAAAAAGCTCCCACGTTATTTCGCGGCGTTCGCTATCGGTGCTTGCTTCACTCCGCTTCCACCAATACTCTGCGTCTCTAGCGGCAAGTAGGTGGCGTGGTCTACCTTCACGTTGTTTGGGCAATGGAGTGCCTCGAAGATCTTCTCGATCTCTTGCATCCAAAGATCGACTTTATCTGGGTTTGGCTCATAGTAGAACCGATTGGGTCATGCTTCCTAAAGTCTGCTAATCCTCTCGCCTCGGCATTCCGCTCTGCTCTCTGTTGTTCTTTGCAAGTTTCTTTGGGTTAACGCCGCCGTCTGTTGAGCCATCGCGTTAGGCTGTTGAGTTCTGCGGCGGTGATTCTTGAGCCATGGCGCCGCCATCTCGGTCATAGCTTGAATTGCTCGTTCCATGTCGGCGTTCTCAGTGCGGTAAATTCGTATCCCTACGAGGTGGCATTAGATTCCACAAAGTTCAAAACACATCGAATCTCACAACAAGGATGTGTTAAGACACCTTTGCTTCAATCAAGAAACAATTCAAACAATTTTTCAAGCAATAAGTGCTTCACTTAATCAAACAGCAATCAATATAGTACAACTATGTACCCGACATAGTGACCAATCCAAATTTCCTATGTACAGTCCGGTCAGAACCAAACTGCTCTGATACCACCATTGTAACGACCCGTTTCCGGACCGCTACGAACTAAAATTAAACCTAAATGTGACTTGTTTTTAAAACGGTACTCTTGTGCCCTTTCAGAAAAATACGATATATTTTTTTTTTTAAAAAAACATTTATACATTCCCGTAAGCGCACTCGAGTAATTCTGACTTTTGAAACATGGTGCAACTAGGACATAAATCTTAATACTAAATAACAACACGCATGCATAACTCATACATACTTATATATACCGGATATAAAATAGTGCATACAAAAAAAACAGAGTATTAATGTACAAAGAAATACACCTATGGTATGGCGACCCTCGGAAGAGTGATCATACCAGGGGTACTCCCGTGAACACCCACACAGGGGTCGCTCAAAAGTAAACCGCCATCTACCCTGTGCTCAAAAATAACACCCTACCAAACTGGTCACAACCATCAGTACACAAAAGACATACTACAATCATCCCAAGAAAACATCTAGTAGACATAATCAATCACGACAAATAGAGATCGTCGTCAGGATCCTCGGCGAGGTCCTCCTCACCATCACCTGTTTGTCGGGTTCCTGCGTCCTCGCTATCGCTGGGTAACCATCATGGATTGAAGGCACCACGGGAAAGGTCAACTTCTCAACAAATCAAGATAATCAAGGCGTAAAGAAATAAGCAAACAACAATGTATATCATTCACCAAACGTGACTCAACCCTCTCACTCTAGACTCGACTCAACTCGCGATCCATTTTCTCTCGACTCGACCATTATTCCGGAAGCGACGCGAATCCATCAATCGACATACCAGTAGTAGCCTTGGGATCTTTCGCTTCTCCCTAGATATGCGATGCCGGTTCCTCTGACTGCGGCGCCTAGTCAATCTCCGTAAACAAAGGGACCTAGCACCCTCAATTATCCGGTCACGGCTCAAAAGCGTCCACGACTCGCCAGCTCTCTCACTCGATGAGCGGCTCGCTTACGATAGTCAAAGAGTGGCGCATAAAATTACTTGACCGCATATCAAATAAAGAGAGCATGCTTAACATGAAGAAAACGCATTCGACATTTTAAGCAATAAAAACACCACTGCATGAAGAAAGCGCAATTCAACAAAGAACACGCAATTAAGTGGCATATATTCAATCTCATATCAAATAATGCATAACTCAATCATATCACAACATTACATGCTCGACAAGCAAAATCAAGGAATCCATCCCTCTGCAACTCACTGAAATTAACAGAGAGGAACATACAAGTGTGGGGGTTGGGTTCAGAGACCAACCATAGCGACTTTCGCTCGCCCACGAAGACTCGGATAAATGTTCGACCTCACGACAACAAAGCGAAGGGTTCGAAGACCACACCGAACTCGTAGAGTTCTCGAGACTTCTTCGTATTTAAATGAAGCATTTAAATACTAAAAATAAAATCTAAACATATCTAGAAGTTGCCCTTACCGAACTCCAAGCTAGGCGTCTACGTGCTGTCCTCAATCGAGCTCGACAACGACCTCGACACGTACGGTTCTCAATCGACCTCGACACGTACCGTCCTCAATCTGGATCCCACTGCTCTCACGTCCTCGGGTTCGCTCTCCCGTACACCTCGATTCCGTGCCGCACGATCTCGGGAATCACACTTCCTAATACAAGCACAACTTAGTACTATCTATGGGTTTCTAATAGCACTTAGCTCTCATATCCCAATCTTAACTACAACCCAAGTAAACATTAAAACTCAAGAACTTAAACAAATACAACAAGAATTTAAGCATTACAACTTAATTCCTTTTCTCTAAAATTTTATTAAAAACTTCTTTCATACATATCACCATACAAGGCCATTTTTCCTAAGTACTAATTCAAGCTTAAAATCAAGTAGCATATTAAGCACAAATTAATCAAAATCTAAGTTTATGTTTTCTGAAAAATATTTTCATCGAGGTCCAACAATTTAAAATAAGACCATTAAATAGCAAGTTTCTTAGGACTCAAGAATAGAAAAGACCCAAAACTAACATGTTGCACTTAATTAAATTAAACTAGTCATGCTATTAGCACCTAAATAATTACTATAACACAATAACATATCTCATGCATGATTCAAGCAAGATTAAACATATTTTCCCTCTTACTCAAGGTTAGGTTTTTGATCAAATGCTCATGAAAGAGGTTATATGATGCTACAACAAATAAATCAACAACAAACAACAACAAGAAGCAACATACAACAACATAGAACAAGAAATCAAAACAAGCCAAGTGGTTAGGGTTTTGGGTAGCTACCTCTTGTAGAAAACAGAGGAAACAATTTGTTTTTCAAGCTCAAATAAATGGTTAGAAAGGTAGGTAATGTCATGAAGAAGAAAACCTATCGATATGACATGATTTGGAAGCATAGAAACTAGCTAAAATGGAGGGAGGAAGTGGCGCTAAAAAGTAGCATGAAGGGAGAGAAAATTCTGTTTTTCATACCTCAAATGATGATCGAGATGATGATATCGGTAGAGGAGATGATGAGAAACAAGATTGATGAAGAAGGTTTGTGCAAAAACTCAATGGAACCCAAGGTTTTTCAATGGAAGTTTGGAGAGGAAGAGGAAACTTAGAGAAGAAGAAAGAAGAAAAGAGAAAGTGATGGTTTGAGGGGTGATCGTGATATTTAGTGGTGAGGAAGGGGCATTATGGTCCTTTCTCCTTAATTAACACTCAACAATAATTAATTAAAAGAAAACCATTTATAAAACCACAAATAAGTGACATATAAATACTAATATGAGAGGCTAATCCCATCACTCATTCCTCCAATCAAAACTCTCCTCTCTCATGATTACCCTCTAATCTATAGGCTTAAGATCTAAAAACACTGACGAAAAAGCGCAAAACCGATTAATTTCTTGCCGGAAAATCCCGGAAAATTAATTTACGAAAAATTAATTCTCCGCGTGATAATATCAATTTATAAGTATTAGAAACAATATAATTCACTAAAATATATATATATATATATATATGTATATATATATATATAAAACAGGTTACGACTCGATTTTCATCGAAATCAGGGCTCATTTAAATTTTATCGTGTGAAGCGCTGGCGATTTGGAGCATGACGAAATTTCAATAGAATATTTAGACAACATTCAAACCATAAATTAATATTAAAATATTAATTCTCATTTATTTTAGCTCTTGATTTAATTAAATCACTTTCTTAGGGAACAAGTAATTGCTTTATTAAAGCATAATTACGACAAAATATACTAATTAACACTAAATAACGTTCGTAAAAATACGAGTGTTACAGTCTCGGCACGAGGTCGACCAGGGTGCTTGTGCAAGCGCACAAGGCTCTATCACGAGCTCGTGCACGCGGTCTCCTCAGCTCGGCATACGACCTCGGCACGCGACCTCATCAGCTCGTGCACGCGGTCTCGGTACGAGGTCGATCTCTTCATCAGGTATTACAAAGTGCAATCCGTGCGTTGCACTGTGTTCTTGTCTCAGCTCTAGGCTTCTTAACCAAAAAGGATCTTTTGTCTGCCTTTTTACCCTCCTTGCAGTAAACAAATCTGCACGATGTAATCAAACCATCTACCTTTCTTTTGTTCAAGTACTGCTTTCTAACTCCAAATCCAGCTTGTCTACCATAATCTACCCAAAATTGCCATGCTGCATCAACACTATCAAATTCCATACTGACACTTGGTACCGTAAAGTTTGACATTGTTGGCCCAAATCTGTCAACTTCAATATAAATTAAAGTTACAAATAGATTATGCATAAAACCTATGAACATGGTCTAGATAAAAAAAAAATAGAAAGAAAGTAACAAAAAAATATTAAACTGAGAACTTACCTATTGATATCTCAAAAGAGCCAATGTTGTTAACCCAACGAGCACTAACTTGGTGTAAAAAATTTAACTTCAAATCCCTGTAAGTTACAAATAGATTATGCATAAAGCCTATGAACATGGTCCAGATAAAAAAAAATAGAAAGAAAGTAACAACAAAAATATTAAACTGAGAACTTACCTATTGATATCTCAAACGAGCCAATGCTACAGTTAACCCAAGGAGCACTAACTTGGTGTAAAAAATTTAACTTCAAAACCCTGTAGAAGCTAAAGCTTGTAACTTAGGATACCATTTTGATATCATCTGTGTGCCATGAAAGTGTGCTCTTCCAAACATAATAGAGGGCAATGGGGATGAAGAAGACAAATGAGGAGAGGCATCAAGGAACAAACGAAAGAGACGTCCTCTGCAAGCCTCAAATGTCCATTGGCGCCAAAATTACAGAAACAGAGAATGCGTTTGCACTTTGCATTTGTTTTATATTGCCAAAAAGAAACGGCATCGTTTTGGACAGAAAAACAAAAAAACATTGGGAGAAGCGATCTGATCCGTTGGAGGGTGTGGATTTCTTCTACTGTGCATAACTGCGTGCTTCTTCAACGGCACCAAATCCGGATCCATAGAGAATAGAGAAAAGATATTCGGACACCCTTTTGGTGTCCGACACCGTATTTTGATACGGTTTTTGGCCTTTTTTTTTTTTCAACTCGACATGCATGTCGAGAACTGGCGTTACTGGCGTTGTGTCTTGTTGCTCGACGGTGTTTGGTTTTGGGTGTCGAGATTGTGGTGTTCGTTTAACACTGCTCTAGAGAACATAATCTCAAACCGTGCTCTTATATTTTGCTTTTTCAGAGTAGTTAAACCGTTCCTGCAGACCAAATTCCCTTGGCTTTTGATTAATTATTTTTTTTGTTTATTTTAAAAACCAAGGTTTCTATATCGCACAGGGCCTGAAGGTTTTCTTCTCGAGATAGGGTTTAGAAGAAGATGTCGCGCTCAAGTCCGAGAGAGACCGAGAGAGAAAGATGCTGAAGTCTCACCCCCTGTAGTTGTACCGTGGCTGCTACCGGCGCGACGTCCTTCCCTGCCGAAGGATTTATGGCCTCCGTTTCCGCAAATGATGTCATTCCTCCACCGGCTCGAAGCCTCACTGCGTACATGCCACCAAGCCAAAACAACTATGGGTCTTCTTCACATTGCCTTTCTCCCTCTAATCTCTTGCGGCTACTCTTTGAAACCCTCGCTCTCTCTGATTTACCGCCACTATTTGAACCACCGAGGACTGTCTTCAGCCTATACCGGAGATTCAAGCCCAGTTGCGCTGCTGTTACCGTTTTGAGGTAGGTCGCTCTGGTCTCTAGCGTGCAAACCCTCTCTCTATAAAACCATTCCTCTCGCTAACTCTCTCATCTCTCTGTCTCTTTCTGGCCGCAGTTCGAACTGCTGTCGTTGGACATCATCGTCGGAGTTTCCGTCGTTGGAACAACCCCCAACCCCATTTTCATATTTCTGCCGCAAGAGGCGAGTGGCTTCAAAAAATTTCTTATTTTTGATTTAAAGTTAGGGTAATATAAACCTCATCGCTATCTGATTTCGCCATTACCTGTTATGTTAGGGCAATTTAAGCCCCATTGCATATTATAGCTGATCTTTTCACCTCTTGACTTATGTGTAGCAGGAGATAGGATTAAGTTTCCTAAATGGTTGTAGTTTCCATGCTTCTGAAAGGAAGGGGCAAGGGGAATGGAATGGGTGATGAGTCAGAGAGGAGAGGAAGAATACGGTTAACTGTTCAAGGATGTACTGATCGACATTGGAGGTAACTTGTTAGTGTTAGAGTAGTTTTATTATAGGTGTCTTTTTTTCATAAAAGCAATTTTTAAATCATTATAAGGAAGATAATAGAACTTTCATGAATTGTCAAAATTGAGATTGATGTACAGATAATAGTGCATGACTTCATTTCTATGCTTGTGGCGCAAAATTGAGGCATCTAAATATTCATTTCTATGGGGCATCTAATCATGCTTCTATAGGCCTTCCATTGATAGTCACAGCCACTTCCCTCAAAAGAAACAGCCACAAAACATTGTAGGTGCTTCAACCTATAGCTTTTTGTGGGCTAATAACACTCGAGAAGCAAGCTTTGTTGATCATCTGTTAGCAAATTAAGAGGTCCTGAATTGGATACACCAAATCCCCACATTGTGTCTTGAGAAAGATGTGCAAGTTCTAGGGAAGGGCACAAAAGTTGTGGGACAAAGGCTTAAGAAAGGGTCTTCTTTGTCTTTGATCAAAGGATAGTGGACTGATGAAGAAGACAGGTTCATTAATGAAATTAAACAAAACTATATTATGTGTGCGTATGTCTTTTTATTCTTATATATTTGCACTAAACTTTTGTTATTTTTTCATATAAACAAAAGAAACTGTTGAAGTTGGTGAAGAAACATGGTGTAGGAAAATAGTCTTAAATAGATGAGAAGTTGGAAGGAAGGGCTGGCACCATTTGGGTGATAGTGGATGCATTGCGACTAGAGATGGACACACCATTTTCAGGTCTCCTGTTCCACAGCATGACTTCAATTTCACATATCAATTGGAGAGTGGTAATGGAGGTGATCTACCCATCTCTGGCAAGGTAAAGCTCACACATTCAAATAGCAAATAAGACTTATTTTATTGGGCTAGGTTTTTACATTCTGTGGGGACAATATGGAGGGGGCAAGAGCGTGAAAATCAGGAGGTTTTGATTTTTCGTTTGTTAGTACTTGGTAGAGAGAGTGACAAATAATAATAAGGTGCATGCCACTTTGAAGCCTCCCCTCATTTTTCCTATACACCAATCCATTGTAAGATGATTTGCATTTCAAGTTTTTTAGCTCCAATTTCTTTCGAGACTAATGGTTTTTTTCTGTATCAAAAACGCTGCTGGGAGAAACAATTGCATTATGTTGGCTTGAACAGGTGGCTTTCTCCCTTTGGCTCTTGGGATCCTTCCAAAGCTGTAATTTTTATTCCTTCCCATTTCTCCATTTGCCTTATCTCTTTCGTTCTTTCTTCTTTTTTTGGTTTCTTTTTTATTTTATGTTTTTGGTTGTTGCATAAAGCACCAACAAAATAATAGCTTAGCATGTCATATGCATTTCATGACTGGTTTTCGTGTCCCTGACAGCATCCATCACTCATGAGACTCCCAATCCAAAGACAAAACAGAAAAGGAAGATTTTGATAAGAGAGGTTATTCAAATAACACCCCTGTTATTTGGATCCTAATCCAAATGCTTTAATTTTAGTTGGGTCTGGATTGATGATGCCTATAGTTGGAGGGGTATGGGACGGTGTCACTAACTTGTTTTGTTTTTGTTTGTTGTCTTCTTAATATCAGATGGAGAATTGTGTATTTGATTACAACTCTAGAGCTTAGAAGATCTGCTGCATGTGGCTGCAAAGCTCGGGCCCCTGAGGATATGGCCGACAAGTGGTGCTCACTTGCTCTGTGAGTAACGATAACACGCCTATGATCTTGCAGGTGAGATTGCTCGTATTGGTGCAGGGTAAGTTTCTTCTTCCTTCTTTTTTTTTTTGTTGGAGAATGGTCAATATCTTTTCACATGGTATCAAGTCTTGCATTGTGTACCTGCATATTTAATGCAAAGAATAGTTTTTAAAACCGTCTCTCAACTTAATTAGCTTATTCAAGTTTCACTTGAAAACATGTGGTTGTTGTCCAGACTGACAGATTTGAGCATAGTAAATGACAGCAGATTACTTTCTCAATTGATTGTTTAGATTGCTAGACTATTTCACTTCCAATCAAGCACCAACATGTACATGTGCACTTGCCTTTATAAGCATGTTAGATCTTTTGGGTTTGAAATAATCTTATGAGAGAAAAATAACTCCCTTTGAAAAATAGCTCTACCATGTCATGTTCCATCTTGAACGTTGTTATTGTCAAAGGAATTCAAGGAATGCATGAAAGTTGATTTTATAGTTCAGTTATAAATTGATGGCTACAAGTTGTGACATTTTTTTTTCCTTTTGCATAAAAGTTATTAGGTTCACCTAAAGATGCCGGTCTTGGAATTTTTCGAAAGTGACAATGCCGACCAGAAGATATTTTTTAGACAGTTTCAACAATATTGGAAGAAACAATTCTAGTCCAGATTCCCAAACATGTTGCCTGAGGCATTGGATTTCTTGGAAAATATGTTTATCTTTGATCCAATCCAAACGAGCGCACTACAACCTACATGTATGTATTATTGTAGAATTTGAGTTTCAACTTTCAAGGGGAGATTTATAGCTTGCTTATTAAATATAATTTTTCTCATTTACATCATATTTATGTAATATATTCATTTATTCGCAGTTGATGAGGCACTGAATCACTCGTATCTTTCATCACTTCACATAGGAGAAAGTCTGTCCCAAGCCATTCACATTTGATTTTGATCAGCCAACTTGCACTGAAGAAAAGAGCACATCAAGGAGCTCATCTGGAAGGAATCTGTGAAGTTATATCCAGATCCACCCTGTCAGTAATCTGAACAGCAGTGAAATTTTGGAGTATATTGCTAGATTTACAGGCATTCCGGCTTCATTTGCTAGCATTGGAATGAGGCAATACTTGATGGTAGCAATAGAAATGGAGGGTCGATGAAGCAAAGGCTATATTGTGAAAAAATAATAACCTTTGAAAATTACAGTGAGAGCCATGGATAGAGGGAGATGATTAACATTTTTAGGATTAGAGGCTTTTTTATTTTTCTTAGCCTGTGTAAAGGAAGATGATAACAATTTGTATCATTTGATATAAAACAAAATTTATGGCAAGTGCTCTATTATTACTCTGTCAAAAAAAGTGCTCTATTATTATTATTATTATTATTATTATTATTATTATTATTATTATGTGTTTTAGCTATTCATTCTATATTGTTGGTGGCACTCAAAAGGAAAATAAAAAATGGTTGCTGAAGATAAAAAAAAAAAGTCTTTCAAAATCAATTGCCACAATTTTATAAATGATGTTACGGACAACTATCTTAAAAAACGTTGTTGTTGATGGCAATACTGAAAAAAACGTTCTTATAGTGTTACCTAAGAATCGTTGGCGTAGCTCATGTTGAAACTGTTCTCTAAAGCACACCAATGACAACGGTTTTTAACTAGCAACGGTGAAAAGTCGTTGGTGCTTTGAAATTCTAAAACCGTTCTCTAAATCACATCTTAGACTATGGTTTTCAAAAAGCGTTGTCTTTAAGTTGAAATTACCATTGTCTAAAGAATAGACAACGCCTTAACTCACCACAGTTTGAAAACAGTTCTCGTAGCAAAAGACAATGGTTTTTTGGTATAAGATAATGAATTTTTGGCGTTGTTGATAACTTAAAATATTGTAGTGAGAATAGACAACATGCATTTAGAAATTATGAGACTGTGCTGATATGGGACGGTATAGTTGCCGGAAGGATTACCTGTAGTTAAGATTGACGTAAACATATTTGGAGATAATTTTTTTTGAGGAAAGATGCGGTTATTTCATTTCTTCCTGAATCAAAAGCTTAATACAAAGAGGACCATGACAATAATCATGGGGGCTAAGATTTAATAAGGATGCCTTTGCTAAAGCATGAGCAACCCTATTTACTTGCCTCCTTACAAAAGCTAACTTATAGTTTGCATGGGAGGAAAGCAAAGTTTTAATTTGATCTACTAAGGTTCCTAACTTACTTACATGATGAGTGGTACCCAAAACAACATCAACTAGAACCTTGCAATCCGATTCAAAAAAGACCTTTTCAAAACCAAAAGCGATGGCCAACTAAATAGATTGTAATAGGGCAGTAGCTTCCCCTTCAACAACCGTAGCAAAGGACGTAGTCCATGACGTTTGGGCCATAACAAAAGCACCCATGTGGTCACGAAAAGAAATACCATAACCTGCACGAGAGTCACTTGGGAAAGTTGCATAGTCAATATTACACTTTAGAGAACCATCAACCATCCTTTTCCAACATAGGTCAGCCACAGCCACTTCATTATTTTTATCATATAAATTTTGTGCCCACTTCCAACTTGTAAGAGTATCATAGGCCATAGTAGAAACTCTTTTAGGATGCAAAGTGTTTCCTTCCCGCAATTTTTCATTCCTAGACTTCCAAATACTCCAAAGACCCACTGCAAATATTTCACATTTTTCCTTAGGAATCACTGTCAACAACTCAAAAAATAATTCCTGAAAACCCTCGGAATGAAGAAAAAAAGGCTCAATGTCATCCGAAAGCTTTAGCTCTTTCCAGCAGTTGATTGTATGTGAGCAAGAAAATAAAATATGCTAAGAATTTTCATTTAGGAAATCGCACGTAACACTATTTAAGGGACAAGATACACCTTTAGTATGAAGAGCAAATCTTGTTGGTAGACATTTCTGGGCAGCTCGCCAGCAAAAAGAACAAATTTTTTGTGGCACACTAAGATGCTAAATTCTGTTCCAATTATCAGCTTCAAACACCATGGAAGTATTTTATATTTGCATGGCCAAGTAATGGGCAGACTTTACTGTGTATATGCCGCCTGGAGTGCTGGCCCAAAAAATTTGATCATGGCCATTATACCGAAGTGGTATGCGCTAGATTGCTTTTCTGTCATCTTGGTTAAAAACCGATGCAATAATATCAGGATGCCACACATGCAAATCGTGATCAATTAAATGAGCCACTGTCATATTAGCTAAATGTTGTGGCATAATCGTAGTAGGCCTCATGTTCTCATGTGTTCGAATCCAAGGTTGGCTCCACACATTTATATCTTGTCCAGTCCCAATCTTCCATCTATAACCAAGAGATAACAAAGGTATGGAATTCCATATACTCTGCCACGTATAGCTTGGATTATGGCCAATTTTTGCTCCAAGAAACCTGACTTGGGGAAAGTATTTAGCTTTAAGCACTCGTGTAAGTTGGGAGTTAGGATCAGTTGCAAGTTTCCATCCCTGTTTTCCCAACATTGTAAGATTGAAACCTTCAAGTCACGAAAATTTAAGCCTCCTTTGTCTTTCGAAACCGTAAATTTGTCCCACCTCATCCAATTAATACCTTTGTTACCATTTTTTTTTGGAACCCAAATAAAAGGAGTTCAACATTCTTTCAATCATATTTGGAGATGATTGTCGGTTTAACTTGTTTGTTTACATGATATCATAATTATTATGTCCGTGTACAATACTTATTATTATTTTTATTTTACTTATACGAGTATCGCGATAAAACCCGTTAAGTGATATTTTCACCATTGCATTGTTTATTGTTATCCTATTTTTATTTATGGACAGGTTTAAACGGGATATGAGGAGTGGGTTTTCAGTCAAGAGTTCTTAGGTTATGGTTCAGTCCTATTGGATTTTGTTCTTAGTACCACGGTCAGTGGATTTCATTTTGTAATAACTAAAATTGTATTTTCTTCTACATTACTCTGATGAAATAAAATTTTGTGCGTTGCATGTTTTTAAAGTCTTCCGCTGTTTTCAGTTTAAATATTTTTATTTCCACTTGACACCTTTATTTTCGGAGGGTGGGTATCAAAGCAGATTGTTCCAAATCGGACTGTGAGGTATTGAGTAGTAGTCTTGGCCGTGTCTAGTTTGTGTGTCTAACCAAGAGTTAGAGGAGATAAGAACAACAAAGTTGGAATTTGCGGGTTAGTTGAGCGTCTGATTTTTCCATTCATTCTTTTATTCCTAAGTGGGAAACAAAGACGATTGATCCAATTTTTAGTAAAAATTATTTGATTGTGTATAGAATATGGTAGAATATAAGATAGCAGATGTATAACACTTGAGCTAATGGTTGCTTTTGTAGGAACCGATGGCTCGTACTAGGTCCGAGGGGGACGTTGATAACGATGGGAATGATCCAAATGAGGAGATGAGGACAATAAGAGAGCTAGCAACAACTATGCATCACTGATGCGTTCGAAATAGCATATAGGTTAGTGTTAGTTTTGCATCGCATCTTAGTCATTTTAGTCATTTTAATCCATGTTATTTATGCATTTGGCTTGATTTGAATAATGCACTTGGTTTTGGTTCAATTGTGCTTAAAGCAAGGTATTTGTCCTAGGAAAAAGGAGAAAAATCACTTGGAATAAGTTGGGGTAATTTGTGCTACAAGTTGATAATGTAATGTTGTCTCAGCCTGACACCTGTTCAATGTTTTAATCATATCTGGGGTTTTAGGAGTCCAAATGAGATGAAACCGGTTCCATTGGAAAGCTAAGATCCATAGCTTCAACTTTCATGAAGACACTTTGAGCTAATTCGGACGTTAAAGAGGTGAACAATACAAAACAACATGAAGCACGGCCTAGCCGTGTCAGGAAGCACGACCGTGTTGCGACAGCACCTGAACAGCGCGAGAAACAGAATGAAGCACGACCTAGCCGTGCCTCACGCCACGGCCGTGCTACGACAGCACCTTAGATGCAGAATTTTACGTTTTTACATGTTTTGGACTTGTTTTTTTACTCCTTTTCACCCTAGACTATAAATAGACACTTTAGAGACTTGTCTAGGGTATGAACTTTGATTCTTGGAGGCACGGTGGAGGATTGGGATCAATCTCTTCGTCTCTTCTCTCTCGATTTCCTGGTTTGAATGTTTATTTATATGGATTCTATTCTATCCATCATGTTAGAGTAGTTTCCCTTGTTCTAGGATTTGAGGCTATGCCTTTTGAGGTCTTTTGGATGATTATTTTATATTCTCTCTATTACTTTGAATGCAATTCAATTTCGTTCTTATTGTTATTATTATTTCTTATGAATTCGGTGGCCACTTATTCATATGTGATAGATTTCTAGGGATGAACCGAGAGGTGAACCTTTGTTATCGGAACCATAAGAACGGAACTTAGGATTAAAATCACGGGAGTAATTTTTAGTCCTTCGAGGATAAAACAAGCTACATATTTCTTAATGGGTTTAATTCGATTTCAATTACCACGAGAGTAGGAATTGTATCGCTTAAGCACGGTTTCTGTATCCTGGGAGGGAACTTTTACTAAATTATGATAGCTTGCCTTCAATTGAATTCATTTGTTAATAAGAGAGTAGTCAATTAGGATTTCAGAGCATCATTGTGGTACCCCCAATCCTAGAAGCTTTTCCTTATTATTAAAATCATCTATTACATTGTTCTCAATTTATTTTGTTTCTATACAATAACAAATTCTATTCCTCGAATTAGTTTAATTAGCATAAAAGCAGTCTCTGTGGGATCGATATTTTAGTACTTGACGGCAACTCCGTGCACTTGCGGATTTGAGCCATCAAGTTTTTGGCGCCGTTGTCGGGGACTGCGTCTTATTGCTTTTTAAATTAATTCATGTTAATATAAAAAAATATTCTTTAATTGTTACTGTGCTACTTACCTTTTCCTTTAGTGTTTTGCATGCGAGGTAAACAAACAGGTGAGCTGTTGTTTGACCCTGAAATAGAAAAGACCGCAAAGGCTAATAGGAAGAAGGCAAAGGAAGCAAAACAACAACAAAATCAAACCTCTGCTTCTACCTCTCTCGTTACAACTCAAGTAGTAATGGGGGACGCACCACTACCACCACGCACCTTGGGTGATTTTGGGAGAAGGAACAACCATCATAGGACAGTCATTGCTACCAACAGGTGGATGCAAGCAAAACCAATTCGCTGGGGATGAAGTTGAAGACCCAAATCAGCACTTGGTAAATTTCTATGAAATCTGTGGCACCTTGAAGCTGGATGGAGTGACAGAGGGGGCCAAGAAACTAAGGCTTTTTCCTTTCACCCTGCGAGATAGAGCAAGAGATTGGTTGCACACTTTGCCTCAAGGAAGCATCGCTCTCAAGGAAGCATCGCTACTTGAGATGATTTGGAGGATAAATTTATGAACAAATTTTTTCCACCCTCCAAGTTCATCAAAAGAAGAGGTGAAATTCATGGGTTCCAGCAGAACCAGAGCGAAAATCTGTATAAGGCATGGGAGAGATTCAAGCTTCTTCTGAAAAGATGTCCTGGCCATGGGTATGATGAGTTTAATCAGATGCATATTTTTTGCAATGGTTTGAGGCCAAATACAAGAATGATGTTGGATGCCTCAGCTGGAGGTACAATTAACAGCAAAACAACTAAAGAAGCAAGAACTTTAGTGGAGCAAATGGCTTCAAATGAGCAGTTGTGTCAGAATGATAGAGGCACACAGGGTAGAAGAGGAGTCCTTGAACTAGAAACACAAGATGCACTCTTGGCTCAAAATAAATTGGTCTCTCAACAATTGGAAGCTATCACAAAGGAGCTTAAAGCGCTGAAAATGGGAGCCTCTATTCCCGCTCAGGTGAATCAGTTGAACAGGAACTTGAGATGTGATTTTTGTCAAGGGCCTCATGAAAATGGAGGTCATGAAGCTAAGGGAATTTTGAATGAGCAAGCCGACTACATGGGTAATTTTCAAAAGCAAGGAGGGAATCCTTATTCTAACACCTATAATCTTGGGTGGAAGAATCATCACAACTTCTCTTGGAAACAGCAAGATAACCCATCATCAAGCAACCCTCCACAACCTCAAAAGCAAGAGAAGCCAAATGCATTAGAGGAAGCTCTCACCCAATTCATGAAGATGACTTAATCCAATTTTTAGAACATCCACTCCAACTTTCAGACTCACGAGTCTCATTTCAAGAACCAAGAAGCTTCTATCAAAAATCTGGAGAATCAAATTGGGCAACTCTCAAAGCAACTCGCAGAGCAATCCAAAGGTAAGTTTTCTGCTAGCATAGTAGATAATCCCAAGAATGAAAATTATAGCGCTGTTACTTTGAGATGTGGAAAGTTGTTGTCTGAAGTAGAGAGAAAGAAAAGGAGCGGAAAAAGTGAGGTGGATGGAGTTGAAAAAGAGAGAGTGGAAGTAGAAAAAGAAGTAGAAAGAGAAAAAGACGGAGTTGAAAATGAGAGTAGAGAAAATATTGAAAAAGAAGAAAAAGAGAAGGTGAGAAAGACATAGTTGTGACTGACAAGCTGCAGGTACAAGAGAAGCCCAAAGTGACTCCTCCATATATGAAGCTTCCTTATCCTCATCTAAGCAAGAAGAGCCAGAAAGATGAACAGTTTGCTAAATTCATGGATATCTTCAAGCGCCTACAGATCAACATTCCTTTCGTAGAAGCTCTTGAGCAAATGCTCACATATGCCAAGTTCATAAAGGAATTGCTGACCAAGAAGAGAAGATTTAAAGAAGATGAGACAGTAGCTTTGACAAAAGAGTGCAGTGCCATCATTCAAAGAAAGCTTCCTCCAAAGATAAAGGATCCTGGAAGCTTCACAATTCCTTGCACCATTAGGAATTTACACATTGGCAAAGCTCTGTGTGACTTGGGAGCTAGTATCAATTTGATGCCCCTATCTATGTTGAAAAGGTTGGGAGGAGGTGAAGTCAAGCTCACTATAATGTCACTTCAGTTAGCGGACCGATCAGTCAAATACCCATATGGGATATTGGAGGATGTTCTGGTTAGAGTTGGCAAATTCCTTTTCCTAGCTGATTTTGTGATTCTTGATATGGAGGAGGACAAGGAGGTTCCTCTTCTTCTTGGAAGACCTTTCCTAGCTACAGGGAGAACCTTGATTGATGTCCAACAAGGTAAATTAATTTTGAGATTCCAAGATGCAAAGGTGACTTTCAATGTGTTTGAGGCTATGAGGCACCCCGATGACACTGAAAAGTGCTCTAGAATTGATATGATTGGGGAGTCGGTTGGAGAATTGCTTAATCAAGACCGACCTTCCGAGCCCTTAGAGAAGGTAATCCGGAATTTCATGGAGGAGACGGATAAAGAGCAAAAAAAGCCAAGTGCAAAGCTGAGAAGCGTGCTCGTAGGAAGTTACTTCCATCGAGACTCCCTTGGCCTCCTTGTGCTAAAGGAAACATTTCTGATACAAAAGGGAAGGTGAAGGGGCCAAGAATCCTTAAGATCTAGAAGGTGAAGGGGAGTGCCACTCCCAAATTGGAACCGGGCTGAGCACTTACAAGCGTTAAGCTAGTGACTTTAAACAAGCGCTTCTTGGGAGGCAACCCAAGTTTTTAGTGAGTTCTTTTCTTCTCATCCTTGCTTCAACTTAATTCCTTACATTGGGGACAATGTAAGCTTTTAAGCTTGGGGTAAAGGGTTTCACTTTCATTCTTACATTTAGTCTTACACCTCATTTTAATTTTTGCATTTTATGTTAGTTTTAATTTTTGCATGCATCATTTTATCCCCCAATTTCTGTTAATGTGTGCTATATAATCATTGTGGAATATAGAGATTGCTATGATTTGGAACCCAATTATTTTTTTTATTGTCATAGGCTTAAAGGCAGTGTTCTTAATGTACATAGAGATGATCTTTTGAAAAGTTGAGAATTAGCATGTGGCACTCTGATTTGATGTTTTTCATTGATTTTAACTTCTAAATGTGAGACTTGAGCTTATATTGGGGCTTGTTCTTCATCATTTTTTATGCCCCTTCTCCTTGTATGAGTGTGTTCATCTTGATTGTGCTCTCTAGAACTTGACTTGAAACCTTTTCAAAACTTGAAAATTTTTGTCTACACACTTGAAAATGATTAAGGCATTTTAGGCAATTTGTTTCAAGCCTCTGATTTTTGAATGAAAGCTTCATCTAGTTGCCCCTTTTGAGCCTTTATTGAAATAAATTTTCTTGGTACCCATGCTTTTGTCAAATGTCTATGGTACCCTTTAGAGTATGTTTAAGGGAGCAATTGGATGCTTGATCTTATTTGAATATTGATGCTTGATCTTGGGATCTCTTCTGTTGTTTAGTTCCTCCCCAATAATTATTGCAAAATTTCAAATGGGGGAGAATAAAAAATAAAAAAATATAACAGAAAAAAAACAGAAGAGGAGCAAAATAAAAAGGTTTTGAAAGCAAAAAGGGAAAAATGGATTGCTCCACTTATTCTGCTTTAAAAGGGTTGTTTTAATTGATCATTTTGAAATCCCTTGAATTTTCCTTCCTTGTTTTTATCCCACCTTACAAGTAAAATCCCATAGCTACGTTACAACCTTTTGAAAGACCTTTTGATTCTTGTGTATTTTCATTAATTATTTGCTGAGATTTGGTTAATAGTCAAGCCTATGGTAGAGCACTTTCATTGATGGATATGAGCGAATTGTCTTAACTTTTAAAACACTTGGAGAGTGATAAGCAGAGTGCCCTTATCAGTGACAGACATGATTTCAGAGAGCCTAAACTTCTAATTGGACTTGATTTTGATTATCTCTATTGTGTTTGATAGCCCTTTAGCCTATTACTTGATCTTGCTTCTATCTCGGGTTTCTTATCGGTTGCATCTCGTATTTTTCATGTCGTCTTTGGCCACAGTAATTGCTTGAGGACAAGCAAAATTCTAAGCTTGAGGTAATTTGATGCGTTCGAAATAGCATATAGTTTAGTGTTAGTTTAGCATCGTATCTTAGTCATTTTAATCCATGTTATTTATGCATTTGGCTTGATTTGAATAATGCACTTGGTTTTGGTTCAATTGTGCTTATAGAAAGGTATTTGTCCTAGGAAAAAGGAGAAAAATCACTTGGAATAAGTTGGGGTAATTTGTGCTACAAGTTGATAATGTAATGCTGTCTCAGCCTGACACCTGTTCAATGTTTTAATTATATCTGGAGTTTTAGGTGTCCAAATGAGATGAAACTGGTGCCATTGGAAATCTAAGATCCATAGCTTCAACTTTCATGAAGACACCTTGAGCTAATTCGGACGTTAAAGAGGTGAAAAATACAAAACAACATGAAGAACGACCTAGTCGTGTCAGGAAGCACGGCCGTGTTGCGACAACACCTGAACAACGCGAGAAATAGAATGAAGCACGGCTTGCCTCATGCCACGGCCATGCTACGACAGCACCCTGGACGCAGAATTTTACGTTTTTACATGTTTTGGACTTGTTTTTTTTACTCCTTTTCACCCTAGACTATAAATAGACACTTTAGAGACTTGTCTAGGGTATGAACTTTGATTCTTGGAGGCACGGTGGAGGATTGAGATCAATCTCTTCGTCTTTTCTCTCTCGATTTCCTGGTTTGAATGTTTATTTATATGGATTCTATTCTATCCATCATGTTAGAGTAGTTTCCCTTGTTCTAGGATTTGGGGCTATGCTTTTTGATGTCTTTTGGATGATTATTTTATACTCTCTCTATTACTTTGAATGCAATTCAATTTTGTTCTTATTGTTATTATTATTTCTTATGAATTCGGTGGCCACTTATTCATATGTGTTAGATTTCTAGGGATGAACCGAGAGGTAAACCTTTGTTATCGGAACCATTAGAACGGAACTTAGGATTAAAATCACGAGAGTAATTTTTAGTCCTTCGAGGATAAAACAAGCTATCATATTTCTTAATCAGTTTAATTCGATTTCAATTACCACGAGAGCTGGAATTGTATCACTTAAGCACGGTTTCTGTATCCTGGGAGGGAACTTTTACTAAATTAGGATAGCTTGCCTTCAATTGAATTCATTTGTTAATAAGAGAGTAGTCAATTAGGATTTCAGAGCATCATTGTGGTACCCCCAGTCCTAGAAGCTTTTCCTTATTATTAAAATCATCTATTATATTGTTCTCAATTTATTTTATTTCTATACAATAACAAATTCTATTCCTCGAATTAGTTTAATTAGCATAAAAGCAGTCTCTGTGGGATCGATATTTTATTACTTGACGCCAACTCCATGCACTTGCGGATTTGAGCCATCAATCACCAGTCTGAGCAGAATGCGATGCTAATACAACAACAGAGAGAATGGCAATAACAACAGGAGTAGCGACATGCAGTTATTGGGACAGGTGTGGGATTGTCTGAATTCCATAAGAACAAACTTCCACAATTTGATGGAAAGTATGATCCAGACGTTGCTGAAGTATAGGTTAAGGAGTTGGAAAAGATCTTTGGGGCAATGCACTACCCAAATGACAAAAAGGTAACTTATGCTACTTTTATGTTCATGGGAGATGCCGAGTTTTGGTGGAAGGGTATGGAAAAAATGTTGATGGTTGAAGGTGCAACTATAAACTGGAAGATGTTTAAGGAGCTCTTTTTGGAAAAGTACTTTCTAGAAAGTGCAAGATCTGAGAAGGAGAAAGAATTCCTAAATCTTCGACAAGGACAGATGGCTGTTGGGGAGTATGTTGCCAAGTTTGATTCGTTGTTGAAATTTTGTTAGTTCTATCAGGTTCATCCTGATGAGAATTGGCGGTGTCGGCGTTTTGAAGATGGTTTAAGGGTGGAACTAAAAAGGATGATTAAACCTTTAAGGATCACTCGTTTCCCTGAGTTACTGGATAGGTGTGCAACTGTGGAAAACGTTGACAAACGATCTCGGAACCAGCGAAAGGACTTTGGTCCTGTAAGATCTAATCAAAATAGAGATGGGAGACCTCAGCACAATTTCAAGCCTTATGACTGACCATCGCAACAGTAATAACCATTTCAGACTGTAAGGGGTAGCAGCGGATCTCAGAGCGTGGTTAGGTGTTACAAGTGTGGAAAGGCACATTCCACCAATAGCTATCAACTGAGTCATCATGTTTGTTTCAACTGTGGGAAGACAAGACATCTTCTTAAGGACTGCTGGCAGGTGAGTGGACTTCAGCAGGACAAACCCCAAGCTGCAGGGAGAGTGTCTGCTTTAAGGAAGGAGTAATGGTAGGCCTGATGAAGTTGGAGGCGGTCCTAAGGTGGAAAGGGCCGAAGAGTGTGACGGAAGTAAAAAGTTCTATGGGAATGGTTGGATGTTTCATAAGAAGTCTTAGCAACCTAATCTGGAACCAGTAACTGTTTTATAACCATCTTGTGACACTTTGTAATCGACTTTAAGTGGTTTCTGTGTTGTAATGTATTTTCTGGTGTTTTGTGATATAAATGTATGACTGTTATCTAAAATCTCTGTCCATTTGTTATATTTGTTTGTTAAGATTTCTATTTTCTCATGATATTAGCATAAGACTTAGTGTCCCTATGAGACTAGAACCAACTAATTATATAGTTTTATGACGTATCGGATCTTTAATGGAATGATTGACCAAGTTATTGACAGATAGTAATTAGGAATGGTAGAGCAACTACTTGTTCCTTAGTGAGATCTAGAGATGCGTTATAAGATTTAGGAACACAGGGGAAGTATCATGAAGTCTTGGTGGATTTTGAAAAGTTGTGAAAGTGATTGTGTACTTGAACATTCTCACATTCAGAACTTAATCCGAAAGCCACTAAGGAATCAATCAAGTAGACATAAGTTGCTTTGCAAGTGAAACCAATTTAATAATAAGGTGAGTTATCCTATACAATCATTATAGTTTATGACTGCTTGGGTAAGTTGTGGGATTGATCACCCTTATAACTTAACAAGAGCAGAATGTACTACGATGATTGGAATAGGTGGACGATGTTACATTCTTTAGGGTTAATCAAACTTACTTGTTTTGTTTCCTTTTAAGTAAGGGTATCTGTTAGACTGAGTGGTTAGTCAGAAAGATCATTTGACCCTCGGGCGGTGTTGAGGAGTTAGTCATGTTTTTATATGTGAAATTTTAGAGGACGAAATTTATTTAAGGGGCAGAATGTATCATCCCCTATTTTTTTCAATTTTTCAAAAACGTGTTTTCTATATATTTTTATATATAGCGAGGTATTTTGGTCATTTTGAAAAGTGCGTATTTTGGAAAATAGATTTTACCGTTGAGTTCCAAATATTTTGTTTAGTTGGTGGTTATAACAGCCTTAATAGCTTATCTGCTTGCAATTGTGTGCTGTTTGTAATATACGCTACAGGAGTATTTTCGTAAATTTATAAAAGTGCTTAATTTTGGGAAACAGACTTCACAGTTGAATTCCATTTGTTGGGCCACCCGTTATCGGGCCACTCGGGTCACGCTCCAGTTGTCTAGTCCTGGGCATGCAGGGGTGTGGCAACCCTCACCCTATGAGCTAGCTTTTAGAGTTGAGTTAGGCTCAAACCCAAATTTTAACGCCCCGAATTTTCAAGGTATTAACTCGACTATTCTAAGAAAATTGGCCTATTTTTTTAAAAATAAAAATGAAAATTACAGCTAATAACTAATAAAATGTTTGATAATCGCGAAAATGTTTTATTTTCAATTATAAAAATTTAATTAATAGCAAGGATCCTACTTAATCACTAAACTAATTTTAATATAACTAAAAATTTAATTTCATTTTAAATCAGGTGAAACTAATTTAATAAGTACATGTAACTACTCTACAATACAACTAAAATGTAATAAAATCATGAAATTATAAATTATAGGGAAAATAACTAAGGTTGAAGTTATCCCAATTACTTAGCGGGAAAAACACCATGTCTGCAATAAGGAAATACTAAGTTCAATTTGTGCGAAGTAATATTAACGTTCAAAAAGTAGCACAGAGCATCTAACACCCATGTACCCACAATTATTCGTCGACGGCACGATCAACCATAATGCAAATAAATCATGCTTGAGGCTTCTCGAATTCACTTGTACCTAAAAGTATTATAAGGGTCAGTTCATATGACAAGTTGTAATAAGCTAAAGCATGAAAAAATTGCTCAAATACTATTTATAATTTTTTTTCACATTTAAATAAAAATATGTAAGACCAGAATAATCATAACAAACAACCAATAAGAAAATATATTCACATCCAGAAACGAACTTGAAATTAAAAATAATCACCTTTAAGATATAAGAGAATCTAGTCTTTTTTTTCTCTTCTTTATACTAACTCACAAATAAAATAATCACATTTACAACATCACAAAATTCAACATATTCGAGTTAGTATGCATGCCTTATGCAAGACTCTCATGATCGCGATATAGTCATCCCATACCAATAGGGAATTTAATTTAACACCATCACGAAGGCCTTAACCACAAAGGTCGTCCAAAAATAATAGCTACCTCCCATACCAATGGGGAATCAAAGCATATCACCGCCACAAATGCCTTAAATACAAAGGTCCAAAACAATAGCTACCACCCATACCAACGAGAATTAAATCATATCACCGCCACGAAGGCCCTACACATGCCGTTCTACATGATGCATGTCATTTAGTCAAGTCAATTCATGTCATGAGAGGTAATTCACCAGAAAATCCAATACACATCATATCCAAATACCACATATCCAATTTTCTTTTATGAAATAGCCTAATCATATCTCGATCTTAACACAACACAATGCACATCACACATATCAAACTTTCCTTCTTGAACTAACCTCATCATCTCACGGCCATAGCACCACAAATGCACATCCATCACAAATTAATTAAACAGGTTCAACAATCGACAATAAACATATTATTTAAAATCACAATAAATAAATCACATAACCGATTTGCACCAAATCAAGATGACAAAAATTAGCAATTATCCATGTTACTCTATATATATATCAAAATCGTTTTCCACATCAAATGAAATATAAAAAATCATCAAGAGACAAAACATATTTATATGAATCAATCCTTATCAAAATTAAGGAGCCACAAACATATTTCATGGACAATATAGAATAAATCTTTAGCACTAAAAATATAACTCCCACGATTTTCAACAACATATGAGTATAGAATCAATAAAATGCAAGAAAATCATCAACATATTCATTTAGAGGGTTACACGAAAATAAAAATTAAATAGTGAAACATCATAGATTTTTATTTCATAAAGATATGAATTTTTCCTTTCAGCAAGACACCACACGAATTTCTATCCATATTTAAACAACTACCAACGTTCAGCTCTAACTTGTAGGGGAAAAGTCTTTACCTTGGTCGAGAAAAATCGCAGTGTTTAAGAGAGCAAGGAGGATTTGCCTACATCAACCGAATTAGGCACCAAATGAGCACATAGAAAAATAATCGATCACGCAAGGAGTGAAAAACGGCTGGGGAAAAAATGACAATCAATGTCAAATAATATTTGAAAATTTTTAAAACTGAAACGAAGTCAAAAGGAAGCCAAAAGATTGACTGAAAAACGTCTTACCGAGACAAGGGGGTTAGGGGGTCCGACGTCAACTTCACCGAAACGAGAGAACGAGTAGTGTTTCCCGAAGGATTCGACGTGAGGAATCCAAAAATGATGTCCGTTTTTCAAACCGACAACCGTGGTGGCCAAAAAAAGGGAATTACAGTCCACCCAACGAATAAAACGCGACGAACGGGGCTCCGATTGATCGAACAGAGGTTGGAAACATGTTCAGGGGTCAATTTTGAGTTGGGTGGTGAAGTTTCATGCGCCGCTGTGGCCTGAGGAGTGAGAACTCGAAGAGAGAGAAAAGAGGAATAAGGATTTCGTTTGTTTTCTGGTTCTGAGTGTGTCTGCGGTGTGATTTAATTCACTAGGAAGGCAATGAATAGTGCAGGCCTAGGGGGTGTATATGTGAAAGACCAAGGTGCAACAAGTAGAGGAATTTTAAAAAAAAAACAAAGGAATGGACTGCACAGTCCCGATTCCTTTTTTTTTTATTCTATTCTTTTTTTTTTCTTATCACCGATCATTTTCTTTTCCTTTTTTTCCCTATTTTCGTCTCACATAATCATTCCTAATAAATTCAACACTAATAATAATAATAATAATAATAATAATAATAATAATAATAATAATAATATAATAATAATAATAATAATAATATATCATTAAGATATGCAATTTACTAAAACAAGCACATACAAAATTATCACAAGATTGCTAATATATGTACACATATATACTCATATATTAATAATAAAATTGGGGTGTTACATAGATCATCCTTACGTATAAGAATGAAAGACATATGGAGCATAAGCAAGGTATTCGATGAAATCGGAAACAACGGGCGAAAACTAGTTCAGAAGCGCTTCCAGCGCGTTTCCTGCTTTCAGCTCGGTGAGAGTAGCGCTTCCAGTGCTGTCAAGGGCGCTTCCAGCGCTTCCTCTACAGAATTTTGCACAACTTGTTGAATTCCAATCTCCAAGTTATCCAACCTTCATCTTCCCTCATTCCAAACCAATTTTAATCAAATTAGGGTTCAAGAGCAAGGATCACAACATGATACATTGAAGAACAATTCATTTAGCATATGAATCATAAGCAATCACATAATGAAAGTATCACAAAACTCATCAAATTTATGATCTACTCACATAATGCTATTCCCATTCTCATGATTTCCCACAAACCCCAACAATGGAAGTCAAGCAATCATATAAACTAAAAGGGAAAAGGAACCCTAACGTGGGCCCAACACCTCAAGAAAAAGAACTCACCGTAATCTAAGTACTTGGAGTAGAAGGTGGGAAATTTTTCTGGTTTTTCCTTCCTCTTCCTTCACCAATTCCTGCTTCTTCTTGGAACCACCTCTATTTCTTCTTCTAATGTGGAAAAATAGCTCTAAATCTTCTTCAATGAAGAAGCACCACTAGTTTCCCCCTTTTTCTTCCAATCTCTTCCTAATCTTTCTCTTCCTTTTCTTCTTGTTTTCTTCTTTCTGTTTGTTGAAACAAAACGAGAGGGAGGGAGAAAATGAGGGGAGGGCTGGCATGAGAGAGAGGGAAAAGAGAAAAGGGAAAAAGTGTGTCTCACACTTTGGACCATTATGTCCCATTTGAGTTTAGGTAAAATACCCAATTATCCTTCCTTTTATCTAAAACCCTCAAAGTGCCATTCTTTTCACACCCCTAAATTAATTCATAAAACCTAATTTAATTACCCAACATCAATTTAAAACATATTAAAGTTTAAATTAATGAAGCTAAATAATTAAATTAGGCGAGGTGTTACATATAGCCTGTCGTGACAAAGTGGTAAGCCGACTAAGGGTCGAGTGTAGCAATTGTTACAAGTAGTAAACTAATTAGAATAGAATAGACAACCTGCATTTAGAAATCATGAGACTGTGCTGGTATGGGATGGTACATTGCAGGAAGGATTACTACTAGTTAAGATTGACATAAACATATTTGGAGATGATTGTCGGTTTGACTTGTTTGTTTACATGATATTATAATTATTATGTCCGTGTATAATATTTATTATTATTTTTATTTTACTTATGCGAGTATTGCGATAAAACTCGTTAAATGTGATTTTCACCCTTGTATTTTTTTGTTGTTGTCCTGTTTTTATTTATGGACATGTGTAAACGGGATGTGAGGAGTGGGTTCTCAGTCAGAAGTTCTTAGGTTACAGTTTAGTTTTGTTGGATTTTGTTCTTAATACCACGACCAGTGGATTTGATTTTGTAATAACTAAACTTGTATTTTCTTCTACATTACTTTGATGAAACAAAGTTTTGTGCGTTGCATGTTTTTAAAGTCTTTCGCTGTTTTCAGTTTTAATATTTTTATTTCTACGTGACACCTTTATTTTCGGAGGGTGTTATAGGGTCATTATTGTGTCGCACGACCTAGAAAATATTTGCACTAGATTGAAAATATTAACACTTCACTAGAAATATTAGCAATGCCTTTGAATATAAAAAATTAATGTGTATTTTAAAAAAAGATACTTTTTTTTGGTCAGCTAGTAAAAATGGTAAACAACAAATACACACACACGTCCAAATGGCAACACCTGGGTTCGAACCCTGGTCCCGGCGTCCCGATGTCGCTGAAATTGCCAAAACAACCAGCAGTGGGGGACAAAAAAAAGGTACTTTGAAAGGCATTATAGATTAAAAAGACATAAAAATAATTATATAAAAGACTAATTATTGCATTTATAAATGATTCACTAATCTTAACTCTATATATTTTTCTCTCGTAACATGAGATTTTGTTATTGTTTTCACCTCTTCCACAAGTTGTACAAGGTATTGTATCTGATTATACTTAGTTGGATTTTTGTCTCGTAATTTGGTAGATGGGTGAATTTAGTTCCTACTACAAGTGAGCATAACTGAGTTCGGTTTGATGATCAACCCAATTTAGCCCAAGCCATTTGGATTTTGTTTTGACTCTGTCCTACAATAAAAATAGGAAGAGCTCTGATTAACCTTTGGGTTTAGTTTAAATTTTATATTCTCGTTTATTTGAAAACATATTTCCTATGTATAATGCATTTCTTAACCTATACCGAAAGAAATTGTGTATATATGATATATTTACTAATAGATTAAAGATTATGCATTGAGAGTGTAAAACTTTTTTACACAATTACCCAATCAAATTTTACTATTATGCCACTTTGTTAAATAACTTCCTAAAAAATCTCGCCAAACATCAACATGATGAGATCTAATTTGGTGACTATGTAAATTTTTTTACACTGTCGGTGCATGGTTCTTAATGATGTGATTCCTTTTATATCACTCCAATTTTTATAGAGTTCCGGAGCAAGGTCCTTTCAAGAACTCGGATCCGCATGTCACTCCAACTCTTATAGAGTTTTGGGGAGGGGTCATTTCACAAACTCAGATCCGCGTCTCACTCTAACTCTTATAGAGTTTCAAGAAAAAAGGTCTTTCACGAACTTGGATTCGCATCTCACTCCAACTCTATAGAGTTTCGGGGAAGGGTCCTTTCACGAATTCAAATCTGCATCTCAATCCAACTTTTATGGAGTTTCGGGGATGGGTCTTTTCACGAACTCGAGTCTGTTTGTCGTTCCAGTGCAGCTCTTTCCAAAACAACTTTCATTGAATGGAGAGCATACAAAACAACATATCTTGACATAACAAAATCTGACAAATATTAGGTAAGTTACTTTCCTTGGTCATTTGGTTGTGCTCATTCGTGGTTTGCATATTTCGTGTCGCTAAGGCTCCTCGACCCTGCTCTTTTTCTCAGATCACTTATCCTTTTTGATTATAAGGCTTACTACATAGCAACGTTTGGCTATAGCATGTCTCCTCGTATTATGATGACTTAATCCTTCTTGTCCAGCAATTTCACGACCATGTGTATGCTGGAGACTATTGCTGCAAAAGCATTTTGCACCGGTCTTCCTAGTATGGCATTGAAGATGGAAAATGCGTCTACCACTAGAAACTTTGTGAACATTGTGTGGTCATTTTTCTCATCTACAAGCGAGATCCTTTTATTTACACATCCCAATGGGTAACTCTGTCTCCGGTGAATCCAATAAGGTTGCCTACATAAGCAAGCAAGTCCCTTTCCTAAGAATCCCCATTTTTGGTAGGCCTCATAAAAAAGGATGTCAACTGAGCTACCTCTGTCTATAAACACCCTTTGAACACTTGCATTGTCAATGATCGTCATTATCACCATGGGGCTATCATGCCCAGAATGGTTGTTTCGTAGTCAATTTTAGAAAAAGTGATGGCTGGGGGGTGACGTCAGGTAGACTCAATTTTTTGTCGTGTCTCGACTTTGTAAACCGCTCTCGAGTGTTTTTTAGTGCATTGGTGGATGCTTGTCCCCCCAATAAACCCACACACTATCATCTCGACTAGTATTTCGTTTGGTTGTGGTGAATACCCTTGACGTCGGGGCGAGTGTGACTGACTTTTTCCTTTTTGTGGTGATCTTGATCGTTCGTAGGATTAGAGGATACCCTGCATAGATGTAAGAAGATAAATGCGAGGCCCACTTAGGTTAACTCTATATAAAAGGAATCACATCGTCATGCAATTTTATGCTATTATATCCATCCTCTAAGCCGAAGGCAACTACTCATACTGACATGAGCGTTACAGTGTCTTTATAGGTACACACCCCCGCCACTTACAACCAGGCCAGGCGGAAGAAATTCCTTTGTGGATAGTATAAAGGGAGGCCTATTCCAACCTCAAGCCTGTTGGAGAAGCAGGACAAAGCACACCCCATGGGAATCTTTTTGCCACCCCTCCATCGGGAATAAAACTCTGGGAATGTAGAATTTATTTCTTTACTGGAAATCTTTTATACCTGAGATTAAATTTCATAACCTTAAAACAAACGTGAGAATACAAATTGTTTACCCATATATTTTCAAGAATACATTTTGATGACTTGAAACAAACACACATATAACAATTATCAAATGAAATTTCACGTGTAAAATCTTTGCACCGACATGTTACTATTCGTAGTCTTATGAAAAGGGTCTTTTGTCATATCCCATAAAACCTAGAAATAATCCTCAAATTACGGTTAGGACCATAGAATTGAGTTTAAAACTCAAAATTAAGAAAGTCAAATATTGACACTCTCGCGTCATGAGAGACTACATCTCGCCACGCGAGGTTTAGCGGTGCACCACGCGACATGGATTTCTCACAATACGACACACACCTTAGCCACGCATCCAGGATCAATGACACGTAGCTTCTCCATGTCCAAAACTTGTCTTCTCGCATCACGACTAGGACCTTCTTGTAATGCGACGCACCTGGATAACCAAGTATAGATAGGCCCTCCTCTTCTCATTTTTGGGCATCACATGGCCTATAGCCCCTCTCTCTAGAATTAGGACAAAATTATCTTCTTCGGGTGCTCGTTCAACCTTCAGGTAGTCCTAACTAGGCTCTAATGAACTCGAAGGCAAGGTAGGAAGCTAGGAAAAGAGAAAAAAGTTGGAAACTAGGAATCTTATCAGGCGTCACTACCAAGTGTGGAAGAAGAAACCATAATCATTGGGATGGTAGGTTAAATTAATAGTATAAATAGTGTTGAGTAACCCATGCTCTACTAGGGGTTAATAACAACAACTTTCTATGAGGGATACTGCGTGAGACGATCGCTGAGGATAGTGATCGTAGACCTATCAACCACGTAGAAATGATTATAACCCTAGGTAGTGGCGGAGCTTGCCTTATTTCTGTGGGGGATCCAAATAGTTGTTATATATATCTTATATATTCTTGATTGCAAGAATATACTTGTTGGTGCAGTGGTTTAATTTTTACTATAATGCGCAAATGAACGTTCTTCGAATCTGTCTGGATGAATTTTTTGGTTTATTTTTTAGCAAGAAAAATCAAAGGAATTGGAGATGCCAACTCATCCTCCATTGGAATCGATCATTCATACTGCCAGTAAAATAAATATGCTTCGCCGCTGCGCCACTGTCAAGATTTGTGTTATAAATCGCAAGTGCAACGTATATAACCGAAAAGAAATGCTATAAATGTATATATCTTTATTAAGAGAAAAAAAACCTTGGGGGAGCCAAGGCTCCCCTATGTCACTAAGAAGATCTGCCATTGACCCTAGGCTAGACGACTTATTTATTTGCTAGGTCGCCTTAAGTGACATTAGAATTATATGTTGATTTTTAGTCTGTTTTCTTATGACTGCTTGATTATGAACTTTTGATTGATATGCTAGGATATTGATTAGGTAAATCTCTAAGGATTAGTTAAGGTAAAGACTTGGAAAGTATATACATATAATGGTTATGGAATAGAAAGTAACAAGCTTTAATTTGTTGAAAGCGGTGAAAAGGTTATAGTAGAAAGTAAGAAAAACCACTGTCGTGCATATTGGGTCGGCCAGTACGTACGAGGTCTGAAGTACTGGAGTGTGAGTACGGTATGCGCAGTACAGAGGACTTGCGGTTTCCTTGAGGATTGTTTTGGGTCCGACATACCTTTGTTGACGGACGGGTCACTCCCTCCATGTCTTGGTAGTTAGGTAACTCAATCATCTTGGCGGAGTTACTGACATATCAAAGTCCATAGTATGTGCTATCCAGAGGCACCCCGACACCTGCCGCCGGGGTAGTAAGCCACTCTTAGGGGTACAATGAGCTGGATATGCCGAATGGATGACTAGCTCGTTCCTAATCTCGGTTGGCGAGAGAGGAACAACATAGGTAGGCCTGGTGGAGTCGACAAGGAGGATTTGATGTAGATAATGGCCACACGATAAGAATTAGTAGATTTAATTGATTCAACTGAAAAGAGGGAGCATCAGTTTCCAGTACCTATCCTAGAATGTATTTCAACCAAATAAGGGTAAAGTCTCAATGATAGAGACTGGTTACCGAAAGGGGAAATTCCAGAAATAAAAGAGGAGAAGAACACAAACAAAATTAGAGAAGAAAAAGGAGAAGAGAGATACTCGGGGAGAGAGAATCAAAATTGATCACACAATCCATGTTTTCTTCCCTTGCCTTCATTCTGTTATATAACAACTTTGCTACCTCTATAATAACCCTCGTGTCCACGTGTCTTTGCTGACTTGGCTTCCTCTATTGGTATTGTTGCAAACATCTTCTCCATAATCAGTCTACAAGACTACAACTAATAATTAGATTTATATCCAAACCAATACAAGTAAACCTTTATTGAGAAAAATCCGCACACGCCACTATGATTTACCCACACGCGCCCAAGGATCTCTGATACCAATGTTGGGGAATTTTCACACACACACACACATTAGCATGGAGAACTGACTTGGGGAAACTGTTTCAAATTGGATACAGCTCTGACAGGCCTCATATGGATTAAGCTCAACTAACTCATACATCAAAAAGACATGTCACCAATGAAAGAGGCACATCCAACACCCATAGTTGTCATAAATAAATGCATATATTGGACACATGTTGGTCATCCAACTCATGAAGAAGTGGTTTTAGCCCCAACCTTATAAATAGTGAAAATCTTGACCATGTGTAACACTCGTGTTTTCACTGTAATTCTTTTCGTGCTGCTGTGATTTAATTGTGATTATTTGTGTAATTATTTGTGATTGATTTTGAGCGTATTTATTATACGTGAATATTTTCTAGCGTGCGCTGATTAAATTTCTCGTGAAAATTTAATTTACGCGATTTATCGCCGATTGAGCAATCAATAATGCGATTACCCAACGCCACGATTTTTGCAACGCCGAGACCCGTTTAACTAAGTCAAGAGAACATCTAGAGTGGTTGAGGAATGGTTGGTGGAGGTATGGTGTGTGATGAGCTGTCATTACCTTATTTGTTATTTTCTAAAAATCTTACTCCATTCATTTTCGTTTATAAGCAAAAGAGATACATATATTTTTCAATGAATGTAAAAAGTGACTTTTGCTTATAAATAAAAACGGAGGGAGTACCTAATAAGCATGGTTATTTCCTTGTTTTAAGGATGACTTAGTATTTTTTTTTTTGTCGTCTTCCTTCCTTCTTTTGTTTTCTTGGCCGACCACACTCCATTAAAAAGGGGAGAAGAAAATTCTTTTATTTTATGTGAAGTGTTGGTGAGTATGGTGTGAGAAAATCAAATCTTTTTCTTCCTTTTTTCCTATGCTAAAACCGTGAGTTCCCACCCCTAAATCACCTCTATTTTTGTTGATTTCTTCTCCTAATTTGTGTTAAGATCCTTGAGCTTGAGTGTGAGAATGTTGATCAAAAATTTGAGAAAGTTTCTCCTCCATTTATTGAGTGAAAAACATGAGCAATTCCTCCATTTTTAGGCCATTTTATTGCTTGATTTTGAGCCAAAAACATTGTGCTTGAGTTTGTGTGTGAGTTGAAATTGTGAGCTTTGTTATTTTTAGGCCATTTTTAGGCCATTTTCCTCTCCTTTTCCTTAGCTTAAAATTGTGAGCTTTGGGTTGAATTTGGGGGAGGATTCTCTTTTATTTCTTTGTTATTTGTTGTTGATGATGTTGTTGTTGATGATGTTGTTATTGATGATTTTGGAAATTTTTTCCTTTCTTTATGGCCTTAAAACCGGAGCTTCTTTGAGATTTTGGGTGAGTATTTCAACTTCTTTTAACTTCTATTTCTTGTGATTTTGTTGATTATATGTTAGGGTTATTGTTGTTGTTGTTGTTATTGTTGTGAAAACCGTGGGTTTATTTGAGAAAAAGAAAGATGTTTTCAAGTTTTCAAACTTGGTTTTATTAAGATTTTGATGTTGTTGTTGTTTAAGAGATTTGGGAAAAATTTAGAGTTTGATGTTATTATTGTTAAGCCGCAAGTTTTCTTGAGAAAAGAAAAGATGATTACAAATTTTGGGTTAATAGTGCTTTTGGTCCCTGTAATTTCAGCAAAATTTAGTTTTAGTCCCTGTAAAAATATTTTTTTTAAAATGGTCCTGTAATTTAAGATTCTTTCACTTTTAGTCCCTGTAAAATTTTTTGTTTAGATTTTGTAACACCCTGTCTCCGGAGTGCTACTAAGTGAATATTCTGACAACAATTGACATGTTTTTGAAAGGTGGAATACTCTGCTCGTAGGGTTTTCGAGAAATGGGGTCCTATATATTTTTTTTAAGAGGGGTTCTTTAAAAAAGCAGTCAGAGCATCACAACGACTTTTAGAAACATGGCGGAAAATAATTTAAGACACCACATAGACCACATTCATTTATTCTGTCAAATCATATATAACAAACGTGTCATAAAACATAACATATATTTATTACAACACTAAAATAATGACAAATATCCTATAGCTGATCCACAAGCTATACTCTTCACTAGACTGCTAGTAAATTCCACAAACATAGCACAAGTAAAAAGGCTGGACGACTATCCTCGGCTGCTCCTCTCTGCAGTTCCAAATCCTCCGCTTGCTCCGCCATCTGGGTTACATTCATTACATTGAAAGAACCACTGGCAAGGGTCAACTTCTTAAAATACACCAGATAATCCAAAATAGCATGATATATTATAACGCAGCATAATAGAACACACCATTTCGTAAGAATACATCAATGTCTGCAAATGCAACTACACGCCACTATAGAACAAGAGATAACAAGGTACACAAACGCCCCATAATGCAACTCACGACACTCTCCCATCACACTTTACAATTCCAGAAATAACGCCGAACAGGCTGCTGAATACCAGCCGTAGCTTTGGGGACCCTATCACCCAAGCCGTAGTTTTAGGGGACCCTATCACTCTTGGTTATTCAGGTCGAGTTAAAAAAACAACACGACAGTGAACTAAGCAGTCGAACACCCGCCGTAGCTTTGGGGACCCTATCACCCAAGCCATAGCTTTAGGGGACCCTATCACCCTAGGTGGTTCGGTTCCGAACATCGGCCATAGCTTTGGGGACCCTATCACCCAAGTCATACCTTCAGGGGACCCTATCACCCTTGGTTATTCGGGTTGAAGTTCAAAAACGTCACGATGACTCCAACGACTTTGACAACACCTTAACCACCCCAATGAATCAACCAATGCATATGATAATTCAAAAAGTGGTACGCAAGATTATTCGACCGCATATCAAATAATAAGAGCATGCTTAATATGAAGAAACGCAATTCAACACTTAAGCATTAAAAGCAGTTTGCATGGAGAAACGCAATTCAACAAGCAATACGAAGTTCACAGTATGCATTCAATCTCATATTAAATAATTGCACAGCTCAACAATCAATCATAGAATTCATCCCTCTGCAACTCGATGGAGTTCATAGAGAGGAACAAACAAGTGTGGGGGGTTGGGGACAGCTGCCAACCACTTGCAGACAAACCCACTAAATAATCAGCATATCAAAAATAAAGCGAAGGGGTACAAGACCCTCACTTTGAATCCTGAGGTTCTCAGACTTCTTTGCGTATATACTTGAAATTAAATTCCTATCGTATCTAAAAGTTGCCCTTACAAAAGGACATACAACAATAAAAGCCTACAAATGTCTAGAAGTGCCCTTACGCATAAATACATAAACAATAACTCTAGAATGTGAAGCGCCCTTACCGAACTTCAAGCTGCGCGTATCCCCGTATTCCTCGATTTCTATGCCGCACATCCTCGGATCTCTCGAGCCTATTACACCAAAGCAAACCTAGCGAAATTCTAAAAACTAACATAAACCTTAGGCTCTCAAAACCCAACCTACTAACTAACCAAAACACTTATGCTAAAATACACAATTTGAATCACATGTTTTTGAAGAATTACATACCCTTGAAAATCACCAAAAATTAAAGTAATAAAGCTTTGAAACCAAATCTCATTTCTTTTCACACCAAGATATGAACAAAACCACAATTAGAGTTCCATTTCTCAATTACTCAAGTCAAGGCTCCACTTGGTTTCTTGGGTCTCCAAGAGCCTAACTTACCTTATGTGTTTCATAGCCTAACAATCTAAGACATAGAACAATCACTAAATCACATTAAATACAAGCTGGATCATAAAATTCTTCCTTTTAAATTAAACAAGCCATTTCTAATCATTTAACTATACACAAAGGCATTTAGACATCAAGATATATTCAAGTCTTATTTCAAAACACATTTCAAGGCATATGCCAAAACCCATAGCACCTTCCAAAATCATACTTTCAAGAACATGTTTCTCACAAAATCTAACTAATCAAGGTTCCTATTAAACATGTATACATCATAGAACAAGTTTTTGCAAAGAATTCCTCTTTTCTAACCAAAGCATGTTCACTTAAACAATTACTTACTAACTACTTGAAAGAATAACATTTTATGACTAAAATCATTTCTTGAGAAATTAAACATAACACACATTTTTTTTTTAATTTTCTTGAAAACCTTAAGGTGAAACTGTTGGAACCTAAACGATTGAGAAGTTTAGACCCTCATTAATTTTGATGACAACAAAGTATTCACAAGAGAACAATTTATGTTCTAACAATTCTTGAAGTGTGCAGATACTAATATTACATATACTTCTAAGCCACTTAAGCAAGAAGGAAGAAGTTCACAAGAGAAGGATACATTCCATGTGTCAGCATCCGGCTCATCCTAGTATACTGTCTTCGTGAGCATCTAGAATTATCTTTTTGTGACTCAAGGCTTATCCATTTGCTCTGACGTCAGGCGCTTCCTGTTACGAGCGGCCGTCAACTTCATTTTAAAATCACGTGATGGTCACGTAGTTGATCTTCCTCTCAGAAGCTTCTGGAACGAATTTCGAATTTGATCTTATGCGCTCAAATTGTTGTACGAGGTATCAAAGGTGACACCTTTAGCTAAAGACAAAAATCGTACAAGCATTTGTGAAAAGCAAGGTAGTACGAAAACGGTAATGTGTAATACTGAGATATTCTCTGGAAAGGAAGAAAGAGACAGCTTTTTTTTTTAAACCACCTCACTCAATGGAAAGGAGCCATTTTTACTGTAACGGTAATATCCTTTAGAACTCCTATAAATACCCCATGGTATCCATTGAAGAAACTGCCGAAAACTCTACAAGAGAATATTGCTTCACTTACTGAGAACAAGCACTATTGCTATACACTACAAAGAGTCAATACTCTGAAAGCACTGCTTCTGTGAGCAATCAAGTTTCGTGCCAAGTCTCTGGACTACAAGAACTGAACTCAGCGTCCGACACTTTTTTTAGAAAACATTTCTGTATTGAGCTTAATCTTTTATCCTCTCTGTGAGAGTTATTTCTGCTTGTATTCAACTTACTTGTAAAAGTTGTTTTGGCCTTGTTAAGGCTGTACCCTCAAAGGCTCGAACGTACTGAGTCGTTTTGAGAAGTTGAGAGTATTGTCAAGGTTATGACAGTAGAATACTCTTAAGGTTTTGTAATCAGATGATTATAGTGGAAAATCCTTCAGAAACGAAGGGACTAGACGTAGCTATCAGTTTGGTAGTGAACTAGTATAAATATCTGTGTCTCTTGCTTTACTGCTTTCTATTTATCTTTATCTTGTTCTGTTAAAAAAAAGTTTTCACAAACTGCTTTTCCAGCGTCCGGTTTATTTCCAGCGTCCGATACACAAACTGTTTTGAAAAACCTGTGTTCTAAGTGTTTTTAACTTAAAGTTTGCGAAAAGTTTTCAACACAATTCAACCCCCCCTTCTTGTGTTCACGTTCAGTTGGTATCAGAGCCAGGTTTCTTGGTTGAGCACTTAACAGTGTTAAGAGTAAAGATCCTACTGTGAACATGTCTGCTGAAGGTGGTCATATGAACCGTCCTCCTCTATTCAATGGAGAAAAATTTGATTACTGGAAAGATAAGATAAAAGCATTCTTTGAGACACAAAATCTTGATTTGTGGGATATAGTTGAAAGTGGATACATTTCTCCCACTGATGCCCTTGGTGTTGCAATACCTAGGGAAAACTGGACTGATAATCAGAAAAAGAGATATTAAACCAATCTGAAGGCTCGATTTATCCTCATCTGTGCTATGATAGAAAGAGAATATGATAAATGTGGTAAGTTTGATACTGCCAAAGAAATCTGGGATTCTCTTGTTTTGTCTTATGAGGGTTCCGCCCAAGTAAGAGAAACAAAGGCTAGCATGATGGTTCACCAGTATGAGCTATTCAAAATGGAAGATGGAGAAAACATTGAAACTATGTTTGGAAGGTTCCAAACACTTGTTCATGGGTTGCAGGCCCTTGGAAAAAGTTATACTACACCTGACCATGTGAGAAAGATCTTGAGAAGTTTGACTAAGCAGTGGAGACCCAAAGTCACTGCTATTCAAGAAGCAAAAGATCTAAATGTCCTTCGGCTTGAAGATCTTATGAGTTCTTTGAAAGCTCATGAACTTAAGCTAAATGAAGAAGAACCTACCAAGAAGAGTAAGTCTATTGCGTTAAAAGTTAATCAACATAAACCTAGTACTTCTAAAGCTTTTCAGGCTGAAGAAGAAGAATCAGATGATGAAGCTTCAGAAGGAGATTATGATGGATCAGACGATGAGCTAGCGTTCATATCTAAGAAGATCCAGAGAATGTGGAAGAAGAGAAACTTTAGAAGAAGGTTTCAGAAGAAAGATACAAAGGACAAGAAGGAAAGCAAAGACAAGGACAAAGCCCAAGTCATTTGCTATGAATGTAAGAAGCCTGGACATTTCAAGTTCGAGTGTCCTAATCTTAAGGAAAAGTCCACAAGAAGCTCCTTTAAGAAAAAGAAGAAAGGTCTCATGGCAACATGGGAAGATCTTGACTTATCCTCCTCTGAGGAAGATAAAAAAGAAGAAGCTCACATTGCCCTCATGGCAGACACTAATCTTGATTCAGAAGAAGAAGTTGAAGAGGTAATAATATATGATTCTTATTCTGAACTTCAACTTGCATTTGATGATCTGTTAAAGGACTCCGTCACTCTCTCTATTGAGTATAAGAATTTGAAAAAGAAATTTTCAAAACTATCACAAGATTTTCATTCTTTATACAATGAAAACTCTGTACTCAATGAAGAGAACCAGAAGCTGAAAACTGAAAATCAGCGTCTGGTGGATAACCAGCGTCTGGAAGCTAACAAGCAACCAGAAGCTGAGAGCTCTCAAGTTAAAAGCTCTGTAGTTACAGGCAATCCTAACTGCAAATCAAATGACTATGAACATGCATTTCAAAAGTTTCTTGCAGAGAGTGTAACTCGAAGCAAGCAAGCTTCTATGATTTGGGGTGTCAGTAAAACGACAACTCATGGTCTTGGTTATATATTAGATAAACCTCCTTTAGAAAATGATTCAGCATCTGATGACACCAATGATCATAGTGAATGCTTGCATTGTACTTACTGCAATAAATCTGGTCATTTGAAAAATGCGTGTACTGTATTTACAACTAAGAAGGACAAGTATCCTTCAAGAACTAACAAGAAAGGACCCAAAAAGATATGGGTACCTAACGATAAAATAGTCTATGTTGCAGACTTGCTTAGCAACAAAGTCAACACACCTATCTTGGTACTTAGACAGTGGATGCTCGCGTCACATGATGGGAGAAAAGCATATGTTCTAAGAACTAAGACCTAGAGAAGCTGGATTCGTTGGTTTTGGAGGAAACCAGAAAGGTAAAATAGTTAGAATTGGTTGCATAGGTAAAGGCTCTCTTCCTTCTATTGATAATGTTTTATATGTTGAGCATAAGTCAATTATGTGACAATGGTTATAATGTTGTCTTTACAGAAAATGGATGTTCAGTAAAAAGCAAAAAATGATGGATCTATATTCTTTACAGCAAAGAGGAAACAAAACATTTATAAAGTTGATCTTTCTGAACTTGCAAAACAAGATGTCAAGTGTCTTATGTCTGTTGAAGATGAGCAATGGATTTGGCACAAAAGATTGGGTCATGCCAATTTGCGGTTAATCTCAAAATTAAACAAGCACAATCTTGTTAGAGGCTTACCAGATCTTAAGTTCCAATCTGATGCCCTGTGTGAGGCTTGTCAAAGAGGAAAACAAGTTAAAACTTCCTTTCATTTAAAAAATGTTGTTTCAACCTCTAGACCACTTGAACTTTTACATCTTGATCTTTTTGGTCCCACAAGGACAGCCTCTTTAACTGGAAAGAAATATGGATTAGTCATTGTTGATGATTTTACTAGATGGACATGGGTTAAATTCCTTGCCCACAAGGATGAGTCTTTTAAGGTATTTACTGTATTCTGCAAATCAGTTCAAAATGAAAAAGGCATCTGTATTTCTTCTATTAGAAGTGATCATGGGGGAGAATTTGAAAATGAAAACTTTCAAAAATTTTGTGAAGAAAATGGCATCTCTCACAATTTCTCCTCTCCCAGAACACCTCAACAAAATGGTGTTGTACAAAGGAAAAATAGGTCCCTCCAGGAAATGGCCAGGACCATGATCAATGAAGCTGATATTGCGAAACATTTTTGGGCAGAAGCAGTAAACACAGCTTGTTATATTCAAAATAGAATTCTTATAAGACCTATTTTGAATAAGACTCCTTATGAATTGTGGAAAGGTAGAAAATCAAACATTTCTTACTTTCATCCTTTTGGTTGTATTTGTTATATTTTGAATACTAAAGATCAGCTTGGTAAGTTTGATTCCAAGGCTGACAAAGGAATCTTTTTGGGATACTCTAAAAGATCTAAAGCTTTTAGAATATACAACAAAGAAACTTTGACAGTTGAAGAGTCCATTCATGTCAAGTTTGATGATAAGAAGCCTGACATTGCTATGTCAGAGCTAGATGAGTTATTTTCAGAATTAAACGTCGGTGACAAGTCAGACGGTGAACGTGCATCTTCATCATCCGGTGGTGACAAAACGAAGAATTTTACTCAAGCAGAAGCTGAAGCAAGAAAAAGCTGAAAGTACAAAACCAATCATCCAAAAGATCAAATCATAGGAGAACCTGGTGATAAAGTACGAACCAGATCCTCTTTCAAGGAGCATGCTGATTTTGCACTTCTCTCTGAAATAGAACCTAAGACGATTGATCAAGCATTGGAAGATGAAGGGTGGATTCTAGCAATGCAAGATGAGCTAAATCAGTTCCAAAGAAATGATGTATGGAAGCTAGTCACTCTACCAGAAGATAAGCAAACTATTGGTACTAAATGGGTATTTAGAAATAAGCTTGATGAAGATTGTAAAGTTGTGAGAAATAAAGCAAGGTTAGTTGCTCAAGGTTACTCACAAGAAGAAGGTATTGATTTCACTGAAACTTTTACACCTGTTGCAAGACTAGAAGCTATTCGCATTTTACTTTCATTTGCAGCACATCATGAGATAACTCTATATCAAATGGATGTGAAAAGTAGTACTTTTCTAAATGGTTTTATAACTGAGGAAGTTTATGTTAAACAACCTCCTGGTTTTGAAGATATTGAATTTCTAGAACATGTTTTTAAACTTAAAAAGGCTCTATATGGTCTTAAGCAGGCTCCCAGAGCATGGTATGATAGACTAAGTTCCTTTTTAATAGAAAATGGATTTACAAGAGGTTTAGTTGACACTACTCTTTTCAGAAAATCTTCTAACAAGCATTTCATACTTGTTCAAATCTATGTTGATGATATCATTTTTGGAGCCACTAATGAAAGCCTTTGCAAAGAATTTTCTAAGCTTATGCAGGCTGAATTTGAGATGAGCATGATGGGAGAATTAAAGTTTTTCCTTGGAATACAAATCAAGCAATGCAATGATGGTATCTATATACATCAAAGCAAATATATCAAAGAATTATTGAAGAAATTCAAGATGCTGGATTGCAAGCCTATGTGTACACCTATGCATCCTACCGCACTCTTAGTAAAGATGAAATTGGTAGAAGGTATATCGGAAAATGTACAGAGATATGATTGGATCTCTACTTTATCTTACGGCTTCAAGACTGACATTATGTTAGCGTCTGTCGATTGTGCTAGATTTCAATCAGATCCTAGAGAATCACACCTGAGTGCTGTTAAAAGAATATTCAGATATTTGCAAGGAACTACTAATCTTGGTTTGCTTTATAAGAAATCAAAAGATTACAAATTAGTAGGTTTCTGTGATGCTGACTTTGCTGGAGACTGAATTGAAAGAAAGAGCACAAGTGGAGGCTGTCAATTCCTTGGAGCTAATCTTGTGTCTTGGTCAAGCAAAAGACAAAGCACTATTGCACTCTCAGCAATGAGGTTTGAATACATCTCAGCAGCAAGTTGCAGTTCTCAACTTCTGTGGATGAAGTATCAACTTGAAGACTACTTGATAAAAGAGAGTAACATTCCTATCTTTTGTGATAATACATCTGCCATTTGTCTTACTAAAAATCCTATATTGCATTCTAGAGCAAAACACATTGAGATTAAACATCATTTTATAAGAGACTATGTTCAGAAGGGGACACTTGAAATCAAATTTGTAGACACTGATCACCAGTGGGCTGATATTCTTACAAAACCCCTTGCTGAAGATAGATTCAATTTTATAAGAAGAAATTTAAATTTCCATCTTATAAAAGAATGATTAATCTCAGCGTCTTATGATAGATATCATTTGAGCATCTGGTATGACATCATCATCATACGAGTAAGCATTTTTATATGCCAACTGCATCATAACTCAGCATCCGATGAATCAGCTATGAGCATCCGAAACACACACGTGGTAAGCTCGTGTGGAACTTAAGCGTCTCATCACACCTAATCTGAGTCATGATTATTTACGTTTTCAATAAAATCTTCTACTTTATTTTGGCAACTGCATTTAATGAAAAGAGGTATCTTTATTTTAATTTCTTTTTAAATTTATTTTTATTACTCGGATAATGAAGAGGTTTTTGAAAAGTAACTTTACCAATTACAAAACCTTCCTACTACTCCTTTTTCGCTCCACAATCACTCGCTCTGTTTTCAGTCTGAAAAACAGTTTTTTCTCTTCTCTTCGTGACTGTTCTGAAACCCTAAACCTCCATTTCTCTATCTCTCAACTGCAATCATGTCTGGTGTAACAACCTCTGAGTATACTGCTATTTACGACACCATGGCTAAAGGAAAGGTTCTGTTGGAAAATCGAATTGATTTAAAGAACTTCAAACTCTATGGCTTCGATTTCTACAGTGGTTTCAAGGCAATGGGTTGGGAACACTACTTCTTTTGGAAACAGGTTGAGGTTCTAATTACTGCTATCAAGGAATTTTGGGGTAATGCTCGTTTACACCAAGGTGGTATCTTTGAAGGAACTGTGAGAGGTTACAAGTTCATTTTTACCATTACCAACATTTCTGAAGTCACTGGTTGTCCCTGTGAAGGTATCGTTTACTACACAAATTGGGCTGATGCATTTCATGGCCTTGAGAAGGTCAATGAGGATTTGTTTGAGAATTATAAACAACTGAAAGAATCTGGTGAAACCCCTACTGCAAAGCATTTGAAGAGTCATTACAGAGTTCTTCACAAGATAATCACTAAGAGCGTCTAGTTGAAGGCTGGTTCTAGTGACATAGTCAACTATGAACAGAAGTTCATTATGAGGCACTACATGGCTGGTCGCAAGGTAAACCTGCCAAGATTGATCTACAACAACCTGATTAATGCACTGGTTAATTCAAGGAAAGGTGTTGCTGACAAGAAAAACACCTACAAGTGCATTCCTTATGGTGTTCTTCTCACTGAGATGATGGCCAAGAATCTGGTCGTAAACAAGTCGATCGCTTTGCGGATCAAGAAAAGGTGAAGTATTTTGGCACTGAGAGTGTTGTGATTCCTGACACCTTTGAGTTAACAGCTTGGTCAGAATGAAATTGATCACTGGTGAACAGATGAAGAAGGTGAAAAAGGAACAGGGAGTAGAATCTGGTCCCCCTCTTAGCAAGAAGTCTACTCTTGATAAAACCACCGAGCTCGATGAATCATAGAAAAGGACTTGATTCTCCGTAAGATGAGACAAGAAGCAAGAAGCGGAAGGTGGCTCCTGCACCTAAAGAAAGATCAATCGTAAGATGAGGATCGCGTTCCCATCGACCGATTCCCGAGGAAAAAGCAAGCCAGGCGAGAAACAAGTTTGGCGTTGATTGCCTGAGAAGAAGGCAATTCAAGGTCCGCCTCATTCTTTGCCCCTGACGGTGAAGAGATTGGTCGAGCGATCGAGCTTGAACCAAAGGTACTGAATTTTACCGATGATTCTCAGATCTATTTTTGAAAGCGATAATACCATTCTGCTCCACCTATATCTGTTGCACAACCATCAACCATTCAAACCCGTGCACAGAAAGCCAGAAACACAACCACTTCCATAGCCCCCAAACAACCTACTCAAACACAGACCACTACACTCACCATCCCCTCACCTCAAACCTCCACATATACCTCATTCACTTCATACATTTCCAAACTTTATTCTCATCCTTTTAACCTCCTTTTCAAAGTCCCTCCATTTAATCCTTTCAAACCCTACATTCCCCCAAGTACAATATCACAGTAGTGACACCAAAAACTACTGCCCTAATTCCAAAGAAACCTGTCCCTCTTGACATTAGACCAAAATTTGTTAGATATGAGTCATATAACTCTATCTACAATCACCCATCTTTATGGCACTTGAAGACCTTCACCTCCGGAGTTTCAAGACTGGAGATACCCTCCAATGAATCTTTGTCTTCAAGGATGGCAAAGACAATGTTGAGATGTCCTTTAAAGGAAGGTGAGACCCAAACCAAACAGCGGGGCTATTCCCTTTCTCGTTGATGTACCAAGGTTCTGCTCGAGAATGAACCTCTTACATTAGAGGAATGTGGTAGGTGGATCACGTGAAGCTTTGTATGATGGCTCATTGTTATGAGCAGAAAAGGCTTGAAGTCATTGGCGAATATAGAGACCCATCATCTGTCTCTATAAAGATTGTTCCAGATAAGCAAAGGTGGTTACCTTGGTCTATTCCTGGAAAAGAAAGGAAGCTGCACCTGGCAAAATGCCATTCAGTAAGATAGGCCCTAAGGAATATGAGAAAGCTCCCAGAGACTACAAGGTCAAGGAGTTCACCCAGCTTCCGGTAAAGAAAATTTCTGAAGATCATGCCAGAAGGCATTATCTGAGTGCTCTGAAGAAAGATCAATGGAGAACTGGATCTTCCAACTGCTGTAATGCAGAGAAGGCAATAATCCCTACTGTTGGTATCATCGAGAAGGTACCTGAATCCAATCTTGGAACTGCTTATTTTGATGATATGTTCATGTGTTCTGTGATTAGACCGCTCAACTTGGTGAAGCTATATGCTCCATGGGATCTAGTCTGGAAACACTTTTACATTGGATTTGGCTGGATGCAATGGTCTGCGTCTTGGAAAGACAACGCCATTATGCCTTGTTTTGAGCCCTTTACTATTGACAAAGATGACAGAGAAATTTTGAGGAGACTATTTTTTGCTGAAAATGAAGGCCTCAACTTCTCCTTTGATGCCCTAAGTGTCTTCTTAGGCAATGTGTTTGGAGAAGCTGCTGCTGAACAATTTGATGGGTATGCCAGAGACATTCTTCAACACAGAGAAATGATCTTCAATTATCTTCTATTTCCTGATATTGTTGAGCAAAGAAATGAAGCCCTATACGAGTCTGAAAGAAGAAAGCTTGGAACTATTATCAAATGGTTTCCGTTAGGAGATAATTATTTCCAATGGGCAAAGGATAGGAAGAAGATAAAATCTGATTTGTCTCAAACTGTTCTTGAAATCCATAAGAAGATGAATTCAGAAGCTACAGGTGTTGCTAGTGTGCCGTGTTTAATCTGCTCCTCCACATCTTCAGTGGAAATGGTTACAATTCCTAAGGAGGAATTTGAAACCATGAAGGCAACCTGTTTGAAAGTTCCTGAGCTTGAAATGCAGCTGAAACTCATCATGGAACGAATCAACCTGCTACCTCAAAACCCTTAAACTTTGTTTTGTTTTAAATTTTTTGGTACTGAGTGATATTACTTAATTTTTGGTACACTTATATTGTGAATTTATTACTCAAATTTTTCTTCTATTTTGCTTTTTGACTATGATGTGTTTTTACACTCTTTTTGTCTGATGACAAAAGGGGGAGTAAAAGAAAGGCTTGATGAACGCTAAGATAAACACGCTAACGATAGATATACATGCTAATTAATCATTCATAACATCATTTCAGCATCCGATCTCAGCGTCTTTTATTGCTATACTTATCTAAGTTGTTAAACTCAGGGGGAGACCCTTAAAACTCTTATTTGAAACTTAAAATTGTTCATCAACCTTGGATATTTGTCATCATCAAAAAGGGGGAGATTGTTGGAACCTAAACGATTGAGAAGTTTAGACCCTCATTAATTTTGATGATAACAAAGTATTCACAAGAGAACAATTTATGTTCTAACAATTCTTGAAGTGTGCAGATACTAATATTACATATACTTCTAAGCCACTTAAGCAAGAAGGAAGAAGTTCACAAGAGAATGATACACTCCATGTATCAGCATCCGGCTCATCCTAGTATACTATCTTCGTGAGCATCTGGAATTATCTTTTTGTGACACAAGGCTTATCCATTTGCTACGAGCGTCCGACCTTCCTGTTCTGAGCAAGCGTCTGAACTTCATTTTAAATCACGTGATAGTCACGTAGTTGCTCTTCCTCTTAGAAGCTTCTGGAACGGATTTCGAATTTGATCTTATGCGCTCAAATTGTTGTACGAGGTATCAAAGGTGACACCTTTAGCTAAAGACAAAAATCGTACAAGCATTTGTGAAAAGCAAGGTAGTACGAAAACGGTAATGTGTACTACTGAGATATTCTCTGGAAAGGAAGAAAGAGACAACTTTTTTTTTTGAAATCACCTCACTTAATGGAAAGGAGCCATTTTTACTGTAACAGTAATATCCTTTGGAACTCCTATAAATACCCCATGGTATCCATCGAAGAAACTGCCGAAAACTCTACAAGAGAATATTACTTCACTTACTGAGAACAAGCACTATTGTTATACACTGCTAAAGTCAATACTCTAAAGCCTTGCCATAGCAATCAAGTTTAGTGCGAGTCTACGGACTACAAGAACTGAACTCGATCAGGCATTTTCTCTTTTAGAAAGCATTTACGTATTGAGCTTAATCTTTATCCTCTCTGTGAGAGTTATTTACGCTTGTATTCAACTTACTTGTAAAAGTTGTTTTGGCTAGTTAAATTTGTACCCTCAAGCCTCGAGCGTCTTGAGTCGTTTTGAGAAGTTAAGAGTATTGTCAAGGTTGTGACAGTAGAATACTCTTAAGGTTTTTTATGTCGAGTTTGATTATAGTGGAAAATCCTTGAAGCGAAGGACTAGATGTAGCTATCAATTTGGTAGTGAACTAGTATAAATCTACGTGTCTCTTGCTTTCTGCTTTCTATTTATCTTTATCTTGTTACTGTTAAAAACATGTCTTCACAAGCTGCTTTTCAGCGTCAGGTTATTTCAGTCCAGATACCAACTGTTTTGAAAAACCTGTGTTCTAAGTGTTTTTAACTTAAAGTTTGCGAAAAGTTATCAACACAATTCAACCCCCCTTCTTGTGTTCACGTTCAGAAACAACTTCAATTAACCACTCTTCATAATTTCTAAAGCCTAGAACACATTCATTCAAGCATTACATGTAAGTTTCAAAAAAAAATAATTTCCCTTCAACAGTCCTAGGGCCTCTCGGCCACCATCCCCTTTTTCTAAACAAAATTGCAAAACTCTCTTTTTAAATTGCAAACCATTTCCAAATCATTTAAATTAAACTCCAAGACATTAACATATTAAGACACATCTAAGGCATGGTTCTAAGCACATTTCAAACATATTCTAAACATATTGCAAGTCACAATTCAAGACTAACTTCTACAAGATTTCAAAACCCATTTTCGAAACATTTCAAGAGGAATGTTTCCAAAATTTCTTTCCAATTCTTTGATTCAAACCAATTAAACCATGATCATACCAAATCTAACAATTAGATAACAAACCTACTTCAATCCCAACATGCTTTTTAAGTCTCTCCAAAAACAAATTTTCACATGTAACTTGCTAACTCTTCTACTTAAGCATATACACCATACCCAATATTAATTTTATCAACCTAAACATATATTTCAACAACTAATTACATGTTCTAACAATCCAAAACCCCATTTTCCTTTCCTCAAGAATAGAATTCTATCACAAACAATTAGCCAATAACTTTCAATTCCAAAACTATAAACAAATCCAACAACAACAACAACTTCAATTATACTCCATTAAACAATTTAACTCTTGATTTCACTAGGATCACACTTTTTCCTCTTTTTTCCCTTAGGGTTTCACCCTAGGGTTCCAAGGATTTGGGAATTTGATGCTCATATCCATCATAGTTCCAAAATCAAGCATTTAAATGACACAAAATCAAGAACACAAAATATTTAGTCCCCCAAGCATAGAAACTCGCGGCCAACACCTCCCCTTCATCGGAAAAAAACATTTGCAACTTCTAAACTAATTAAGCAACATCACTCCATATTTCAATTCTTCCACAAAACAACAAATAATTTCCAAAACCTAAGCCTAATTCATGAACAATCCTAATTTCAAGTCTCTTCAAGAATCAAGGGCTTTCACAAAATCCTTTCAATCTTTAATTCAAATCAAAATTAATAACTACAACAACCATAACAATTTATAAGAAACAAGAAACACCAATCAATTGAATGATTACATGAGAGATTTCTTAATCCCTTTACCTTAGACCATAAGACCTAGGGTTTGAGAAAATTGGGGAAAATGGTGTTCATCTCTCTCATGATCAAATTCAAACCAATAACAAGCATTTAATAGGAATAAATCAAATAAATCAACTTCCTTTACCTCCTACAAGGCCATGGCTCAAGGGCAAGAAAATGAAAGAATGAAACTTGGATTTTCTTTTTGCTCACAGTGAGAGAGGGCTACGGCCTGATTTATTAAGAAAGGAGGGAGGAAAAATAAAATAAGATAGATGGTATAAATGGGGGAGAACTACGGCTTTTGAGATGGAGAGAAGAAAAGAAAACTTGGCTTGATCTTATACTCTATTCCTTGATCTAGGAACAGGTGCTATTTAGAAGAATGAAATAGAAGCAAATTGTGATGGTGGGATGGGGAAGAAGTCACGCTGGGAAGAACAAGGAAGAAGGAGAATAATGAAACTTGTCTTGAAACCCACTTCACCAACACTTAGTAACTAGGATAGAAAATGAAAAAATGAGAGAGTAAACAAAATGGGGGTAGCTTCGGCCGAGTAAAGTGGAAAAAAAAAAGAGAGTAAACAATAATTTAATCAAATAATAATGCTTGGCTCATATTGATTTAGGAAAGATATTTTCTAATAATCCATCCAAAACTTGACACCTAGGCAACTTAAAGTAAGGTGTTAATCTAATCAACTAGTCTAACATCTAATCTCTCTATTCTCATGATTACCCCCTAATCCTAGAGTCTTCAGAGTACTAAAAATATGAGTAAATCGCGTTAGATTAATTAACTTTGCTTAGATAATTGTGAAAAATTAATTTAAGAAATTAATTCATCGTAGTAATAATATATTATCATAAATAATAAAAACAATTGAAAACACTCAAAAATAATCACAACAAGTTATGATTCAATTTTTTATCGAAATAGAGTTGCTTTAAAATTTTATTCGCGGATAAAAACTACGTGATTGAAATCGTGAAACCGTTAGAGTTTTTCGTGATTTTGAGAATGAATTAATATTAAATATTAATTCTTAAATTTAGTTTCATCTTGATTTAATTCAATCAATTTCTTAGTTAATAAAAATACGCGTTACCGCGTCACGCAGGAAACTTGTAATAAATATAATTGATGAATTCTCTTTAAAAGCAGCATACGTCTACGCTGTCAATTAATTTAAATTGACATCATGAATAATAATTATTTATAATAAATAAATTATTCAAAATAACTCAAAATAATTTCCCGTACTCTCAGTAAATCATTGAGGTGACCAGTCTCTATGACTTATTTTTTTAAGTATTCAGGATTTTATTGCTAAAATCAATTTTCTTAAACATTGGGATGTTACAGATTTAGTCCCTGTAATTTTAAGATTCTTTCACTTTTAGTCCCTATAAAAGTGGAAAAATCTTAACATTGCAGGAACTAAATCTAAACAAAAAATTTTACAGGGACTAAAAGTGGAAGAATCTTAAATTACAGGGACCATTTTAAAAAAAAAATATTTTTATAGGGACTAAAACTGAATTTTTCTAAAATTACAGGGACCAAAAGCACTATTAACCCACAAGTTTTTAATAGTTGGTTCTAGGTGATTTTGTTTGTTATTGGTATTTAAGTGTTTTTAGAGAAAGTTTTAGTTTAAAAGATTTACAAAGAAATGTGATTTTGATGATTTGGAGTTTGATCTAGTTTTAATCTTTTATTTAAATTGTATTTTGGTGTTTTTGAGACAATGAGAAACTAATCTCAATGGAAGCATAGTGTTCTTGAAAAAGTTGAGATCTTGGGGGAAAAGTTGTGTCTTATGCAAATTAGTTCTTGCTTTATGTTATTTTTAGAAGTTAGATGTTTTAAAAGAGAAGAGATTTTGGTGTTGCTGTTTTGTTTAACTTACTAGAGAGTTCAGTAGTGTCGTAGTGTGTTGAACCAGCTATCGGAGAGTTTATATTTCTGTTGTAATTCAGTTGAGTTGTATTCGTATTTTTGAAAACATTGTTCGCTTGTGAGCGACTTTTATATATTTCAGTTGCATGGTTAATTCTGCTGTATTATGTGTTGTTAGTCGAGCATCATGTTTTTAAACGCTATCATACTCTAACTTGCTATTTCGAAAAGAGTTTTATTTTAAAAAAGAAAAGAAATTTTATCCATATATTTTGTGAAAACCATGCAAAAGGAGTATTTTAATCAAATGCATTTCTGCATTTAGAGTTGGGATTAGAGAAGTAGCGTCTCGGGAGGCAGGGTGATACATCATGCAAAGGTTCATGTGTTAATTTGTCACACGCTTACTGAAGTTACAAGCTAAGTTGGGTGTTAGAGTACTTGCAGGTACACCATATTTGTCCTATGTCCTTAACAAAGAATCTGGTGTGCATTCCTTTTCTTCCACTGGATTTCTAGAGAGTTCTAACATCTTCCAGAGTCACGCGTTTCTGTTGGAGTATCTTGAAGTGCATGGACGGATCCACGTTGTGGCTTCTGTGGGCATGTACCCCCACTTTGATTCATGTTTTTGTAATTAATATATGACCTATATAGACCAATACAAAGACATAAACACAACCCATCAGAAATATATGCCCCCACATCAGAAAATAAAGTTCAATGCTCCCATTATGAACACAAAACGCATAAATTAAAGGGCAGTTACACTCCCTCCTGTCCATATTATTAGAGAAAAATGAGTTTAATTTTTTGGTCTAAAATATAAGGAAAAAGCATCAATTTTGTCATAAATTAAATGCTAATTTTCAATGATGCCCTTATTTAAGTTAGTAAAATTTGTGCGGATTAAATGTCATTCATTATCGGCCACCATTTATAAAAGGAGTATATTTGGGAGAAAAAAATACATTTTTAGAATTATGAATTAGATTATTAATTATTATTATAATAAGACATATATTTGGCCCCACTACATAAAAATCCTGGATCCGTCGTCCCTGTTGAAGCGCCTAGCAGTTCTTAAGTATTAAATCTTAAATTTTCAATTAAGATACAAAATTTTTCAATTGAAAATGAGTTAATTTGAGCATGAAACTCTATTAATCATGTAAAGACACTCTCGGAATTAAACTCTATTACTTTGTGATATTATTATTTTTTTTTATAGAAACTTTGTGATAATTTTCTTTAGAAAACTTATATATTCCAATATATTGAGATTTTTCACATATATCGTTTGTGGCAACATTTTTTTAGGTTAAATTATATTTTTAGTCTCTTATGTTTATTTTATGTTATAGTTTAGTTTTTTAAGTATTATTTTTTTTAAATTGGTCTCTTATATATAAAGGTTAAATCAATCAGGACCCTTTTGTTTTTTTTTTGTTTCGAAATGATCCCTTATATTACAAATTTTATACCAATATGGTCCCTTTTTTTTTTGCAAATTAAGGAGCAAAAAATGAACCATAATGGTATATTTTTTTGTAACATCAGGGAGTATTTTGAAGAAAAAAAAAGAGAATCATTTTGGTATAACTTTTATCCCTATGAAGACTAACAACGCTTCTCCTTCAACAACGGCTCAAGAAGATGACCTATTACAACGAAGCAAAAAGAAAGTTAAGATCCGAGAGGATGGAGAAGTTGGAGAATGGAATGAGAATGATGACATGGACATGGAAGCAACTGGTGTAGGAAATTCGGCGTCACCATCGTTCAAGGATATTCTTTTGAACATTGGCGGCAATGAGAGTGCGGACGATGAAGACTGGGGGGGTTGCTTAGATGAAGATCTCCAGAAAAACAAATGGTACAAGGAGACGGAGGAAGATGCGCCAAAGGTGTGTAAACCTTTTGTTTTGGGGCCAGAAATCCTTCTCTGTAATGAGGAATTAAAATCCTGGTCTAAACCGTGGAGGAATACTCTCATTGTCAAGGTGTTAGGAAAAAGAGTAAACTTCAGAGTGTTAGAGAATAAACTTCGCACCAACTGGATGAGGAACGGCACAATGAAGATAATTAATCTTGCGGATGATTTCTATTTGGTGAAACTTTCTTTCATTAAGGACTATAGACACGCCTTATTCGAGGGACCATGGAAGATGGCAGACCATTATCATATTGTGCAACGCCGACGACCTCTTTTCTCAATGGCGACTTCTTTGACCCGGAAAGTGGCGGTGTGGATTAGAATTCCTAAACATGATCCTGAACTGTGCGATGATATTTTCCTGAAGCAGATTGGATCCACTCTGGGTACTTTTCTCAAAGTTTATAGATTAACATCTATTCATGATCGTGGAAAATATGCAAGAATCTGTGTGGAGTTGGATTTAGATAGGCAGCTTTCTTCACATATTGTTATCCGAGATCAAAAACTCTTCCTGGAATATGAAGGATTACACTCAATTTGCTTTAGATGTGGTAGATACGGCCATAAAAAAGATGATTGTTGTAACGACCCGTTTCCGGACCGCTACAGAGCTAAACTAAACCTGTATGCGATGCGTTTTAAAACGGTACTCTTGTGCCCTTTAGAAAAATGCGGTACTTTTTTTTTAAAACATCAGTAATTCCCGCAAGTGCACATCAGAGTAATTACAGCTTTCCGAAACATGGTGCAAATAGGACACAAAGCTCAAATACGAATAAGACATACATGCATAATACATATATATATATATACACAAGTCGTACTAACATTGTACGCAAAATACAGGGTAGTAAATGTACAAAGAAATACACCTATGGTATGACGACCCTTAAGAGAGCAATCATACCCTGGGGGTACTTCCGGCAGACACCCACGCAGGGGGCTGCTCCAAAAGTGAGACCGCCAGTCTACCCTGTAACCAAAATAACACCTGGCCCGACTGGTCACGACACACGGAACATAAAAGTCATAAATACAGTCATCCCAAATATATACAACAGTCTACCGACAAGTCAACTAACACTACAGCTACAGGTAGCTACCCAAATCCTCTGACGGGTCCTCCTCCTCCTCCTCCTCCATCAGGTCCTTGCCTGTCAAGTCAATGAAGGGGGCCGCAGCTGGCACGTCCACAGACACATCACTCGGGGTATACTCACCCGTCAGGCACTCCTCAGTCGATCTCGCTCCAATGCAATCCGCCTCGTGGCACACAGTACAAACGGAGGGGGAAGCCACAGGCGGTGTAGGGGTCCTAGCGACAGTAGGGGAAACCGGTACTACAGGGGATCTCGGAACAGCAGCCGCCCTCAAAGTGGAAGCTCCTGCGGATCCTCGGCGTATCACGCTCTTGCGAGCAATCCATCTCACTCTGGGTCCACGCCCTCTGCCTCGGCCTGCAAATCTGGTAGTAGTGCTCCTAGGAATGTCATGAGGTCCCTCTGGTGAAGAAGAAGAGGCTCTCATGGCCCTCTCGCGCTCGCTGGCACGCCACGCCTCCACCACCTGTCTCATCCGGATCGGGAAACTCACCGTACGTCGTGTCACATCCTGCCTCACAGCTACGCCATCCTCTCGTAGTGTCTGCACCACGTCCCCAGTGTATACCACACGGCGGGAGATGGGGTCGAACTCCATCGCCGCGGGTTGCTCCATATCAGGGAAGTCAAAGAAAATCTCCAGCGACGTTCTCATCGCCGGAATCCAAACGCCCTTCGCCATCGCCTGGGTAACCGTCATGAATTGAAGGCACCACGGGAAAAGGTCAACTTCTCAACAGATCAAGATAATCAATGCATAAAGCAATAAGCAAACAACAATGTATATCATTCACAGAACGTGACTCAACTCTCTCACTCTAGACTCGACTCGACTCGACTCACTACTCATTTTCTCTCGACTCGACAATTATTCCGGAAAGCAGACGCAGATCCATCAACTGACATACTAGCCGTAGCCTTGGGATCTTTCGCTTCTCCCTAGGTAAGCAGCCCCAGTTCCTACGCTGCGACGCCTAGCTAATCTCCCGTAAACGAAGGGGACCTAGCACCCTCAGTTATCCGGGTCACAGCTCAAAAACGTCACGACGACTCGCCTAGCTCTCTCACTCGATGGACAGTTCGCCGCTTACGATAGTCAAAGAGTGATACACAAGATTACTTGACCGCATATTAAATAAAGAGAGCATGCTTAACATGAAGAAACGCAATTCAACAATTTAAGCAATAAAGTAATCTGCATGAAGAAACACAATTCAACAAGCAATACGCAGTTCGCAACATATGTTCAATCTCATATTAAATATTGCATAACTCAATCATATTACAACATCACATGCTTGACACGCAAATCAAGGAATCCATCCCTCTGCAACTCGATGGAATTAACAGAGAGGTACAAACAAGTGGGGGGTTGGGGCCAGAAGACCAACCGCACAATTTTTCACCCACAATGACTCGGAATATGTTCGACCGCACGACTAAATAAACGAAGGGGTTCGAAGACCCTAACTTCGAACTCGTAGAGTTCTCAGACTTCGTATTTAAATAAGCATTTAAATAACAAAACAAGAACTTAAGCATATCTAAAAGTTGCCCTTACACAGGAACATAAAAATAAAATCCTAAAAATGTCTAGAAGTGCCCTTACCGAACTCCAAGCTACGCGTCCACGTGCTTCTCGATTTCCACACCGCACTGTCTCGGGTTACTCGAGCCTAACACATAAAACAACTTAGCGAAATTCTAAAAACTTAGTTCTACAATCTTAGGCACTCAAACTTAACCCTTTCCTAACTAACCCCTTTTACTAGAATTTAATTTAAAATACTAACATATGCCTGAAAGGCTTGTTTCAAAGAATAGTTTACCCATACAACTTAATTCGAAACAATAAATTACAAACTTGAAAAGTAACACATTAAACACAACTTAAGCACTTTCAAGTTCCAAAATCTTAACACCTATTCGTCAAGAATTCAAGCAAGTTAATAACTAAATTTCTTTTCAAAAATATCCCTAGGCCTCACGGCCTCTACCTTTTTCTTTTCCAAAATATTTGCAAAACTTTTCTTTCCATAACAATAGCCATTCCAAATCCACTTCAACATGTTACAAGTATTAAAACAACAACCCATATCTAAGACATACTCATGCTCTTTCAAAGCTTTGTTTCTAAAACAATTACTACAACAATGAAATACCATTTCCATAGCCTTTTCTTTCAAAAACAATTTATTTTCAAGACTAGTTCATAAAGCTTTATAGGCCACTTACTCAAAATTAGTTCCAAGAATAAGAGTTCAATCAATTTGTCCAATTCCAAAAATCCTTTTAGTCATACCATAGGAATGCTAAAAATTAAAGAACACTTAATTCATGCCATCACCATGTCAAGAATTTAAAGAACAAGGGATCATTTCCTTACATGTTATTCTAACCTCCAAAAACCAAATTATGCATAAAACACAAACTAACACTTAAGCTAATTCATGCAAATCTATTCCAACAACTTTAAAATCAACTTTAACATGCTATTCAACACTTATACACAAAATCAAACATCACATCCTCATGTTCTTCATGGTTAAAGAATAGACAAGGTTCTAAAACTTTCATGTTACATATGCTTAATTTAAACTATAACTTAAATCAACATCAAACCACTTCCAATAACACACTTTGGAAATCAATTAGTTGATTCCACAAGGATCACATCATTTCCCCCCTTTCTCACCACTTAGGGTTTCGCCCTAAGGCTTTAAAGAAAGGATGGATGATGTCTCATCTCCTATTAATCATCAACCAACATCAAACAACCACACAAATCATCAATTAATTACAACTAAAACAACAATTCAACAAACACAAGGGGGGCTGTTTGGGGCGCTGTTTTAGGGCTTGAATGGGGTGGAAAAATTATGTTTTCATGCCCAAATAAATGCTAAGAATGATAGCTAACACAAAGAAGAACATAACCTAGCAAGGAATCAAGTATTGGAAGCAAAATCAAGATGGAAAAAGGGGGAGAAAATTGCGACCAAAACAGAAAAATGGGGGAAAGAAAAACTGATTTTCCTTACTTTAGATGATGATGAGGATGAGGAACTAGATAGAGGAGAAGATTTGGAGCAACTTTGATGAAGAAAGTAAGACCAAAATCTCAAGGGTTTGGAAGTTGTTGGCTATGGAAACTTGAAACCCATTCTTTCTCTAGAGGTGGAAGAAGAAGGAGATGAATAGAGAAATGGGGGAGGGAGTCACGAGATTTGGGAGCTGAATGGGGGTCTCCAATTCTTTTATTCACTTAGCAATAAATAAACAATTAATTAGTAGTAATAAAAATAAGTAAAAGTGATAGTTTTTGAATTAAACCACACACTTAGTGACACCTAACTCACTTTATTAGATGCTAATCTCATCACTCACACTACTCATCTAATCTCACCTCTCTCAAGGTTACCCTCTAATCTAGAGTCTTAAAATCTAAAAGCACAGCGACGAGAAACCGAAAAGCCGATTAATTTCTCGCTGGAGAAAACCCGGAAATTAATTCGCGAGAAATTAATTCTCCGAGTGATAATATTATTTCGTAAATAATAAAAATATTATCAAACATACAAAAATAGTCACAACAAGTTACGATTCGGTTTTTCATCGAAATCGGGGCTCATTTTAAATTTTATTTACGGCAGAAACTGCCCGGCGATTTGAAACGCGCCGAAACTTCGTTAGAATTTTTCGACGATCTTCAAACCGTGAATCAATATAAAAATATTAATTCTTAATTATATTAGCTCTTGATTTAATTAAATCACTTACTTAGGGAACAAGCAACTGCTTTATTAAAGCATAATTACGACAAAAATACAATATTACAGCTAATTAACGTATCGTAAAAATACCGTGTTATAATTGTCGAGAGTTGCTAGACGTCGAACCAGTAATGACGGAGTCAAGCGGCGTTCCTCAAGTGACAAATCCGGTGACGGAGGCGGCTGTAGCAACCAGTGTCATCGGGGCAGCAACGAACCCTAGCATGGGAGCTGATACAATTAATGCTGAGATTGCAAATAGCACTGAATCTGCACAAGATTTGGGCCTGGGTCCCTGGAATATTCCAAAGAGTTTTATTAGGAATAAATCTCAGAGATTTAATGGTCCAATCATTAGGGAAAGGGTCAATGATTTGGCAGCTAACCACGTGCATTTTGATGAACAGTAAAAGGGAAAGGATCACATTTTAATATCCTGGGGAGTGAAAAAAAGAGCGAGACTCATTTGGAGGTTGTGGATTCACATGCAGAAGTTTCAAGATTCTAAAAAGCGATGCATCAGGGCCAAAATAGGATCTGTAATCCGATGGCTGGTAGAAACCCACAGAATGGTGGACGCAAGAAAGGCGTTGGGCCTTACGAAACTCGAATTGCCAAAAAAAATAGGTACTGGGCCACGAAGGAGTATTGGGCCATCTGGAACATTGGGTCAGGTTCAAAAATTTGTCCCAATCAAAGGGAAGGGAAACACTAAAGGTGAAGCAGGCCCAAGTCCAGTTTTGGATAGTGTGGATAAAGAGCAATAAAGGGAACAGGAAAACATGATTCTGAATGTGATGTGAAATATGGACAAGGCGAAGCAATCGCTCCTTCTCTCTCGCATATTCGTGGATGAACCTCTTAGGCATGCCTTGGTTCCCATTGACCCGAATGATCTAGCTTTTGTTGAAGCTCAGAGAGGTAATAGAAGCATGGGTAGTCGTCAACCCCCAAATGGCCTGGTTGAACGGAACCCTTCATCATCAGGTATGCCTAAAAATTTGCAATAACAGGCGCAACATGTGCCTATGGAAGTCTCTGGGGTTATAGTACCCCAACCCACTCTTCATTGTCCCAATGAATTTTATTTCCTAGAATTGTAGAGGCACGGCGAACCCAGGATTTGCGAGTCTTGTCAAGGATTTGAGGAGATAATTTGTTGTTTCTCTGGTTATTCTCATGGAGACTCACCCAAGCGATGAAACTGCTAGAAGGATTATTCGTAAAATTGGGCTTGACAGCCACTATGTTAGTGAGGCATCTGGCCAAGCGGGGTATTTGGTGTATCTGGGACTCAGCAATGTGGTCGGTGTCCATTGTGTCAGCCTCCTCTCAGTTTATTCATATGCAGGTTAAATGGCGCGATTCGGAGCCGTGGCATTTGACAGCAGTGTACGGTTGCTCGCATTTTGCACAGCGACAGGTTCTTTGGGATGTAATTCCAGAGCTCCATTGTGGTATCAATGGTCCTTGGGCACTCATTGGAGACTTTAATGCTATTCTTAAAGATTGTGAAAGGGTTGGCCCTCCCCTCTTGAACCCGGTTAGAATAGAAACAGGCTTTCAACAAATTATAGATCAATGTGAGTTGTTGGATGCTGGATTTAAAGTTGACCCTTTCACTTGGGAGAAAGGTGACACTAGAAAGCGACTGGATAGGATGTTGGTGAACCTTGATTGGAGGTTGCGCTTCTGTGAGGCGGATGTGATTCATCTTCCAAAGCTCAAATTGGAACATAAGCCCTTGTTGGTCCAATTTGAGAGCTTGAATAGAGAAACTGTCACCGAAGGCCCTTTCGTTTTGAGGCGGCTTGGCTCTCGCACGATAGTTTTGGTCAAATTTTGAAAGATAATTGGCGAAATGATTGTTCTAATTAGAGGCAGCAAGTGTCGGAGTTGGAGGGAATTCTTAGAGAGTGGAACAAAAATGTTTTTGGTAACATTTTCGCAAAGAAGAGACGGCTTCTTCGCCACCTTCGAGCTCTTGATCGCCGTCTTGCTACTGGGTGGAATAATCATCTCCTGGAGTTTCAGCGAGATGTTTGGAGACAATATGAAAACATTCTTGCCCAGGAAGAGATTTTGTGGTATCAAAAATTGAGAGCCAAATGGTTAGAATTTGGAGATAGAAATACCCGCTTCTTCCATGGAGTTACCGTGGTCAGAAGATGACGCAATCATATCTGAACTCTCCAAAATGACCAAGTAGTTTGGATTGATGACCCTGATGAGTTGGAGGCTTTAGCGACTAACTACTACAGGGACCTATTTACCACTAACGATGTTTACTCTTCTTTTTGTTTGCAAGGTGCTTTTCCCAAGCTGGAGGAGAATACTTTGACTCTGTTAAATATGGAGGTGACCGAGGAGGAAATTTTTAATACAGTGAAGAGTACTGGGGCATTCAAAGCTCCTGGCCCAGATGGATTCCTGACAATTTTCATCCATAGCCAATGGTCTACTATTAAAGATTCTTTTTGTAGGTTGATTAAAGATATCGTTGATGAACCTTGGCAAATAGGAGACATCAATGACACCTTTATCACTCTTATTCCGAAATTGGATGAAGTGGTGAATATGAAATAGTTTAGACCAATTGGGTACGTAACTTATAAAATAGTCACAAAGATCGTTGCAAACCGTCTAAGAGGCAGCTTGGGGAAACTTGTGGGACCCTTTCAGTGCTCCTTTGTGCGAAAGCGTCACAGTCATGATAACATCATCGTCCCTCAAGAGATCTTTCATTCTATGAGGAAGAAAATAGGTCGAAAAGGTTGGATGGCTATCAAAATTGACATGGAAAAAGCATATGTCGGATTGAAGTGGGACTTCGTGAGGGATACTCTAGTGGATATCGGTCTCCCTGATAGTATTGTTCAGCTTCTCTGGTTTTGTATTTCTACGCCTAAAATGCGTGTTCTTTGGAATGGCGAAGCTCTGGAGGAATTTTGTCCGTCTAAAGGTATAAGACAAGGAGACCCTATCTTACCTTATCTCTTTATCTTATGTATTGAAAGACTTTTCCATCTTATTGAGGCTGTAGTGGGTAATAATTTGTGGAAGCCCATCCAGATTGCCAGGTGATGTCCTCGCATTTCCCACCTTGCCTTTGCTGACGACCATATCCTATTCACAAAGGCTAGTAATGATCAGGCTAACATTATTCAAGCTACTCTTCAGGCCTTTTGCTCCAGCTCTAGTCAGAAGGCGAGTCAGGAAAAAATCAGGATTTTCTTTTCCAAGAATGTTGAAGGGGGTTTAAAATCTGAAATTTGTGAAGTGTTGGGTTATCATATGACGGAAGACCTCAGAAAATACTTGAGGGTTCCCATTTTCCATAATAGGGTCAACCGAAGTACCTTTAAGTTTGTTATTGATAAGGTCAATTAGAGATTGTCTTCTTGGAAAGCTAGAACTCTATCATTTGCTAGGAGAGTTACTCTGGCGAAATCAGTCATCCAAGCTATGCCAACCTATGTGATGCAATCTACCTTACTTCCCAAAGGGGTCTGTGATGAGATTGACAAGTTGTGTTGTTCACTCATCTGGGGTGACGATCAAAATCAAAGAAGAGTTCATCAGCTTAGATGGGATAAAGTTTGTATGCCTAAAAAAATGGGGGCCTTGGGGCTCAGACCTTCCAGAGTAGTTAATTCCACCTTTCTAATGCAAGCCTCTTGGTCTTTGTGTACCTCTTCTAAATCTCTGTGGGTCTCTACAATTAGAGGAAAGTATAACTGTGGGTCTACGGGCTTTCCAACAATGGATACGAAGAAGAGAGGGTCAAATTTTTGGACTGGGATTTGCCAAAATTGGTCCTTGTTCCGGAATTCGCTCAGATGGAAGTTGGGTAATGGGGAATCCACAAAATTTTGGATTGATGATTGGTTTCCCATCTGCGGGCTGTTTGTTGCTCAGCTTTCCAATACGATTCCAAATGATCATTTGAACAAGAAAGTTAGCGATTATGTGCTTGATAATAATGCTTGGGACTAGGCGGCTCTGGCCTAACTATTACCCCAACACTGGTCTTCCCAATTAAGATTGATTGACCCCCCTAGAGTTCAAAATTCACCTGATTCTTTTGCTTGGGGTCTAAGTCCAGATGGCTCCTTTTCTCTAAAATCAGCCTACAATCATCTTAATCAAGCCTAAGGCCCATCTATTAACATTTTCTCGTGCGTTTGGAATTGGAACAGGCCGGAGCGAATTAGATACTTCCAGTGGAAGGTAGCTCACAAATCGCTTATGACCAACACACAGTGATTCCATAGACATATGACCAACTCGAGCAGATGTCAGCTCTGCAATGGTCATGATGAAACCCTGTTCCATGCTCTTCGCGACAGTAGAAGGGCTCGCTTGCTCTGGAATTATTGCCACCCACCTGCTCGTGCAAAATTCTTTTCAGAGAATAATTGGGATAGATGGTTGTGTAGCAATCTCAAGGCTCAAACTGTGGATAATGCTCAGCGTCCTTGGTGTACTATCTTTGGTACAACCTTGGATGCGATTTGGAGAGCAAGGGATGAATCGATTTTTGCTCAAAAGTATATGCCCATTCAGTCCACGCACTGGCGGATCCTAAATCAAGTGGACTTGATTCTTTCGCTTAAAGCCCGGATGGTTACTCTCAGACCTCTGGAGACAATGGTTAAGAATAATTTGAACATGAAATAGGAAGTCCCACCTCAAGGTTTTGTGACTCTGAATTGTGATGGCTCGGTTTCGGATGCGGGCAATATAGCGGGTTGTGACAGAGTTGTGTGAGATCCTAAGGGTGAGTTCATCACAGCTTTTTCTCACAAATTAGAATCTCGTTCGGTGTTGGAGGCAGAGCTTTGGGCTATCTACGATGGCCTTAGTATTTTTTAGGGGAAAGGCTTTCGGAATGTCATTGTAGAATCAAACTCTGCTAAGGCCATCTCGTTGATTTCTGGTAGCTGTGATCACTATCATGCGCTTTTCCACCTCATTTCCGGCATTAGGAACTTGATTTCCGGCGAGGCAAACATCAGGTGGCGTTTCATTCCTAGGGAGGCGAACTCAGTCACGAATTTGCTAGCTAAGGAGTGTGGCAACGATGAACCTATTTGTATTATCTATGACTATGCTCCTAATTTTATTTCCACCTTGCTTGTGGCAGATCAGGGTAGGGTAGCGGGCCCTAGTGGGCTCTAGTCTGTTTGTGCTGGGGCTTTAACCCCTTTTTTCTCACCCCCAATGTAATATCCGTATTTTTACGACACGTTATTAACGCTATTGTAGTATAATTTGCCGTATTTATGCTATAGTAAACAGTTCTTATTTGATAAGTAAGTTATTGAATTAAATCAAGATCAAATTGAATTTAAGAATTAATATTTGATATTAATTCATGGTTCGAATATCGTCAAAAAATTCTAACGAAGTTTCGTCGCGTTTCGAATCGCCAGGCAGTTTTGCCGCAGATAAAATTCTAAACGAACTCCGATTTCGATGAAAATCGAAACGTAACTTGTTGAGACTATTTCTGAGTGTTTGACATGATTTTTTATTATTTATAATTAAATATTATCACGCGATGAATTAATTTCTCGTTAAATTAATTTTCGCGAATTTATTGGTAACGCGATTTCTCGACGTCGTGTTTTAGCAACCCTTAGACTCTAGAATTAGAGGGTAATCATGAGAGATGTGAGATTAGATGGATTAGACTAATTGATGTGTTTAGCATCTTTACTTTTTGATAAGTGTCACTTTTTGTGTGATTAGAATTTTATTTACCTTTATGTAAACCATTTTTTTTAACCAAGTGTATTGTGTTATTAAAATTTTAATTAGTCCCTCCCCTATTTTAGAGGTACAACAGCAACCCCCCACCCCACTCTCTACCTCATTTTGTTTCATCTTCTTCATCTTAGTGAGAGAAAGTCCAAGAGTTCTTCCATGGCAACACTTCTTCATCCCATTTCATGAGTTGTTTCACTTCTATTTCTCCAAACTTCTTGCTACCAACTTCTTCTTCTCTTCATCATTATCTAATTCGTTACCAAGCAAGATTAAGAGAAGCATTTTTCCTTCCCCAAACAGCCTCTAGGCCGCGCCCCACTAGGAGGAAGAGGTGGTGGTTCTTTTGCTTTCTTTTCTTGATTTTATGACTTGTTTTGTGTTTAATTTATGCTTGATTGTGATCAAAAGAGGAGATGAGCACTTCAATCCCTTTTCCTTGCAACCCTAGGTGAGACCTTAAGGGAAAGAGGAGGGTTTGTGTGATCCTTGGTGAATCAAGAAATTAATTGATGGTTTTGAGCTTAATTAGTGTTGTAGTTGTTGTATGTGTTCATAGTTTTGGTATTAAAAGTTGTTTGGGTAATTTTTATGATGAACACCTATTCTTGAAGAAGGGGATTAAGGGTATTTATTTTGTAAATCATGTAATTAGTTGATGATCCTTGTTTCTTGGTTAGTATAATTGTGTTGTGATTGTTGAAATGATTGAATCAAGAGAGTTAGTAAAATTTGATTGAAAACCTTTGTTCTTGAGAGACTTGAAAACATTTTTGGAACTGGATTAAACTTTGCTTTGAGCTATAGTTTGTTATGTTGTGAAAGGAATTTCAAATGAATTGGTGTTGTTTGATTGATTTGGGAAGTTTGGAAATTGTCTCCAATTTTGGGTGTGAGGGCCACGAGCCCTATGGAGCATAAGTGTAACGACCCGTTTCCGGACCGCTACCGAGCTCAAGATACCGAGCTCGAGTTACCGAGCTCAACACACCGAGCTCAAGATACCCTGTATGCGATGTGTTTTAAAATGATACTCTTGTGCCCTTTTAGGAAAGTACGGTCTACATATTTATTATTTTTTTTATAAGACCAGCTCGTGCACATCAGAGTAATTACAGCTTTTCAAAACATGGTGCAACTAAGACACAAGACTTAAGTCCTAAATAACAACGCGCAGATAACAAGTACATACTTATATATACAAGATATAAAAAGTGCATACAAAAAGACAGAGTAATAATGTACAAAGAAAATACACCTAAGGTATGACGACTTCAAAAGAGCAATCATACCCTGGGGGTACTTCCGGCAGACACCCACGCAGGGGCTGCTCCAAAAGTAAAACCACCAGTCTACCCTGTGCTCAAAATGACAAAACATCACCCCTCCCAAATCGGGTCACACCATCATACACAAAAGTCATATTACAATACCCCAACAAACATAACATAAACAAAGCCAATCACGACAAATAGAGGTCGTCGCCCTGATCCTCGTCGAGCTCCTCCTCGCCATCATCTGCTGTCGAGTTCCCTGCACCCTCGACATCGCCTGGGTAACCATCATGGATTGAAGGTACCACGGGAAATGGTCAACTTCTCAGCAATTCAAGATAATCCAGGCATAAGGAAATAAGTAAACAACAAAGTATAACATTCACCAAACGTGACTTCGACCATCTCACTCTAGACTCGACTCTTATTCCGGAATATCTCCAGCTGGTCCATCCCCAAACTGACGCAATAGGTAAACGGCTGGTCCAACCCCAAACCGATATCATACATTAATCGTGAGGTCCAACCCCCAATCGATAATGCGACGCTAGTCAATCTCCCGTAAACAAAAGTGGGACCTAGCACCCTTAGTTATCCGGTCACGGCTCAAAAACATCATACGACTCGCCTAGCTCTCTCTCACTCAATGATTAGCTCGCCGCATTCAAGGAGTGACACATAAAATTACTTGATCACATATCAAATAAAGAGCATGCTTAACATGAAGAAAACGCAATTCAATCATTTAAGCAATAAAACAATCCTTACACAATAACATAAAAACAGAGTCCTAGAATGTTTGGAAGTGCCCTTACGCATAAACATATAAAATAAAGCCTTAATAATGTCTAAGAGTTGCCCTTACCAACTCCAAGCTAACGCCGCTCGACAACGACCTCAACACTTTGTCTTCAAACGAGCTCGACTACGACTCCTCTCACTCGATCTCGACACGCACGGCTCTTAGTCGACCTCGGTTTAAGTGATCTCGTACACCCCGATTTCCTTGCCAAACGATCTCTAAAATCACACCGCCTAATCTGAGCACAACTTAGTTCTATCTATGGGTTCTAATAACACTTAGCTCTCATTATCCCAATCTTAACCACAACCCATGTAAGCATTAAAACTTAAGAACTTAAACAAATACAACCAGAATTCAAACATTACAAAATAACTCCTTTTCTCTAAAATTTTGTTAAAAACTTTTTTTCATACATCACCAGACAAAGCCATTTTTCCTAAGTACTAATTAAAGCTTAAAATCAAGTAATACCTTAAGCACAACTTAATCAAAATCTAAGTTTATATTTCTTAAAAATATTTTCGTCATGATCCAAAGAATTAAAATAAGACCATAACCACTTATGTTAAAATTTAAAACTCAAAAAGAAATCAACACAAGCCAAGTAGGGAGGGTTTTGGGCGCTACTTACTTGCAGAAAACAGAGGAAACAATTTGTTTTTCAAGCTCAAATAAATGGTTAGAAAGGTAGGTAATGTCATGAAGAAGAAAACCTATCAATATGATATGAGTTGAAAGCATAAAAACTAGCTAAAATAGAGAGAAGAAGTGGCGTTAACAGTAACATGAAGAGAACTAAAATTCTATTTTTCATACCTCTACAGATGGTCGAGATGGTGATATAGGTCGAGGAGATGATAAGGAACAAGGTTGATGAGGAAGGTCTGTTCAAAAACTCTTTGAAACTCAAGTTTCTTCAATGGAAGTTTGGAGAAGAGGAGGAAACTGGGAGAAGAAGAAAGAAGGAAATAGAAAGTGAGGATTTGAGGCGGCTGATCGTGATATTTATGTACAGCTGGTGGAAACAGTTTGGTCTTATCTCCCTTAAATATCTCTTAAACAATAATTAATTAATTACAAGAAAACCATTTTAAATGAATTTATCTTTCATAAAACCACAAATAGGCGACACCTAGATTTTAAAGTAAGATATTAATCCAAACAACAAGTCTAACCCATCTAATCTGTCCTCTCTCATAATCACAACAAAATATACTAATTAAGACTACATAATATTCGTAAAAATACGAGTGTTATCATCTCGACACGATGTCGACCAGGGTGCTTGTGCAAGCGCACAAGGCTCTAACACGAGTTCGTGCACGCGGCCTCCTCAGTTCGGTACGCGACCTCATCAGCTCGACATATGACCTTGGCACGCGATCTTGGCACGGGATCTCGTCACAAGGTCTCGGTACGAGGTCTCGATACGATGTCCTAATATGAGGTCGATCTCGTCCTCAGGTGTTACAATAAGGAAGGAAAATTTGCTTGCAAACTTGATTTTAATAGTTGTGTTGATGCTTGTTTGAGCTTTGGAAAAATTAGGGAGATGGTTTGCTAATTTAAAATTGAAGTCTTGCTATTTTTTTTAGAAAAAGGGGGTGGTGGCCAAGAGCTAAATGGGAGTATGGAGGGAGAATTATTTTTGCAAACTTGTTTATAATAATTGATTGATATGTCTCTAAGCTTTGAGAATTTAGGAAAATGATTGGAATTGAAAATTGGATTTGTTTGGTTACTTGAGGCAATGAGGCACTTAAGGCAAAATGATTCCTTGTAATCCTAAAAGTCAAGTGGAGTCTTAATTCAAGTTATGATGAGAGGTGTTAAACTTTGTTTTCTAACTTAGTGCATTCTTTTAAAAAGAGCCTTATGCTTAAAAACTTTGTTCTTTTAATTATTGCTAATTTTCAAGTATGTGATGCTTTTAAAAATATATATAAGTATTTCAAAAATTAGTATTCAAGTGTAAGTGATTTGATGAGCTAAGAGGGTTTAGGGAGCCTAAGAAGTTAGAACTAAGTCCCTAGGTTTGTACTAAGTTTGTTCCGTGTGTTAGGATTTGAGTATCCGAGTTCGTGCGGCGTGAGACCGAGGCGTGCCTTGACACGGGAATTGTTTACTTTTGGTAAGGGCAACTCTTAGATATGGATAGGTTTAATATTTATTTTCTGTCGAAATGCGAAGAAGTCTGAGAACCTCAGGGTTCGAAGTGAGGGTCTCGTACCCCTTCGACTTTTGGTTCCTAAAATTTTATTTATACTGATTATTTAGTGGGCTTGTCTGCAAGTGGTTGGCTGCTGTCCCCAACCCCCACACTTATTTGATTACCTCTTTGTTAGCTCCACTGAGTTGCAAAGGGACGACTTGCTGCTTATCTGTGATGATGATGATTGTTATGTGAATTGTTGTGGTTGTGGAATGGTGGCTGAAACTGAATTTGTTGTGAGCTTGAATTTGATGACGTGACGTGTTTGCATGTATGCTTAAATTGTGTTAAGATATATGTTGTGGAGTTGTTATTGGATAATTGAATATTTATTTAATTATGCCATGTCAAAATATCATGTACATTGATATGTCATTGGAGTTAGTGAAGTGCATTGGCATGCACGAGGGTGACTTCGATCTGGATAGTGTCGGAATAGGGTTTCAGTATCGTTATAGCATGTAGTGGGACAATCCCAGACCTGAATAGTGCCGGAATGGGGACTCAGTGTCGTCAGGGTGATCCCAGACCTGAATAGTGCCGAAATGGGGATTCGGTGTCATTCGAGTGTTCCTGGACCTGAATAGTGCCGGAACAGGGATTTAGTGTCGTTAGGATAGCCCTAGATCTAAATAGTGCTGGAATGGAGATTCAGTATTATTGGGGAATTTCGGAAATCATAAACAGTGGCATGTAGTTGCATTTGCAGACATTGGTGCATTCTTACTGAAATGTGTGTTATGTTATGCTGTGTTATATTATATTTGTGTTTTTAAGAAGTTGACCCTTGTCTGTGGTTCCTTTAATTGATGATGGTGACCCAGACGCTGATGGACGTGGTGGAGATTCCGTCGATGACGACATCGTCGAAGGTGACCTTTGACTTTCTGCACATGGAAATTCCCTCGGTCTGGAGTTCAGCCCCACTTCCAGTTGAGATGTATGCACAAGAGGCGTGTCAGAGACTTTTCGCGTAGGTGGACTGAAGAAGACCCGTCAGAAGACTTAGGTAGTGATGCGTAATGGGTGATCGAGGACGTCTGATTATCTTGTATATAGTTTTGGTTGGTGATCAGTCAGTCTAACTTGTTAGTCTTTTGTGATATTTGTTAGATAGGTCTTAAGGTTTACCTTTTGGAGTAGCCCCCTGCGTGGGTAACTGCCGGGAGTACCTCAGAAGTATGACTACACTTGTCAGGGTTTTCATATTTTAGGTGTACTCCTACTTGTGCATATTTGTTTACTGTTTTTGGTATGTAAAACTCTTCAACTGGTTATCTTTTGGGAGTGTGTGTGTATGTCTAATTCTAGTTGTAAGAGTCTTTTACATTTAGATTTCCGTCATGTTTCGAAAATGCTGTGGATACTCTGATTGTGTTTTACGAAAGACTATTGTTTATAAAAAGGAAAAAAAATTTTACCACAATTTCCAAAAGACAAGAAGAGTATCACTTTACAAAACTTCATTGCGTTAGAGTTTGTCCTAATTTAGTAGTGCTCCGGGAACGGGTCGTTACACCAAAAAAAAATACATAAGGGACAAAAAAATATAATTTAATCTATTTTTTATTTGGTGGTGTGAGATCCTACCAACCATCAATTGCAAAATAGTGGCTGTTGGTATGAAATCTCCATCGAAAACCCATATAAAAATAGAAATGTGACGTAGATTTCTTTCAAATCTTTTAAACATGCTCTACTCTTGAAGTAAATACCAGGATGAGATCGAATCCCAGCAATCACAATTAATGTTTCCCTCATAATGCTCCGTTGTCCCTTCATTTCAATCACCCAACACGCTGTTCACACAATATGATTTTTGTCTTTTGGCATTTTTAGTTTTTGTCCCTTATTCTCTCTCGTGTGGTATAAGCTCACGAACATCTCCCATCAGTCCGATCGATATTTTTTGTGACTTATGTAGTTTCATTGTCGATCGCAAGAACCGCTTGAACCAAATATGTAGTTTCAAACCATGATGTAGATAGATAGTGATGACTAAATTAATGTTCATCGTTCCTATCCCGCAAGTGGTAGGGACAAGATGTCAACTAAGTTTTAATAGCAAGGTTGTGTTTGGTACAAATTAGAGGTGAAGTTACTGCTGGATTAAGATTCAAAGGAATAAAAAAATAAATAAATAAGGAAATACTATAAACATCGAATCCTGGAGAAGTCATTTTGGGGAGGCGATCAGCCGCTCTCAAGAATAGTCTCATGCGGATCCAAATAGCTTTGCCGTGAGGATACCCAAAAAGTTCACTTGGTCCAAATGACCAATTAGGGTGGATCTTAGAAACAATAAGGAAATGATATATTTTTTATCACTTGAAAATTAATGTGTCTTTGGTTTAATCATCGATAGTGCTGCTTAATTTTATTTGAGTTTTTTGGTGAATTTTCTTGAATTGGTTTGCACTTTCAATTCAAGCTTATCGCCAATGATAGATTACAGAATAATAGTTCCCTAACTTCAATTTGCACATAAGAGAATAAATAAATGATTATGGATTGAATTGTATAAATTTGTGGTCCCTTCTGCATGTAAAATGACTCTATTTATAGACCAACTCATACCACTTGGTGAAAGGGAACAACCATCCAAGAGTTTGAATGAGGAGATGCGGTCAAATATGATAGTTATATATTAAATAGTAACAATTTACAAATTTCATGTGATAGCCCAGTGGTTAGTGGTTTTTGCTTCACACACAGCCTTTGAGATTCGAACCATGTCACACAGACACCATTCCAGCGCCCAACCACTAGAACAAGGCAACATTTAAAATCAAGGTCTTTTTTCGGCATTGTTAGCGGAGGATTCAGCTTCTCTTTCCCTACCTTTCTCTCTAGAGGAGATTGGGGAAGTGGTTGCTGCATGCGATGGGAATAAAAGCCTTGGACCCGACGGGTTCAACTTTACGTTCATCAAAGCTTTTTGGGAGATTATGCGCTCGGAGATTGGTACCTTATTCCAGGAATTCTACTCAAATGCTCAGCTCCCTAGAAGCTTCTCCTCATATTTCATTACCCTTATCCCGAAGGTTCCTTCTCCTTTTTCCTTGGGTGACTATAGGCCGATCTCTCTGCTTGGGTGCTTGTACAAAATAGTGGCCAAGGTACTGGCATCCAGGCTGAGTAGGGTTATAGATGGCCTTATTTCTACCTCTCAGTCGGCATTCATCAAGGGAAGAAACTTGGTTGATGGCGTGGTGGTGGTCAATGAAGTGGTTGATTTTGCTAGAAAGTGGGGTAAACAGTGTTTGATATTTAAGGTACACTTTGAGAAGGCATATGACTTAGTGAATTAGGGGTTCTTGGACTATCACTACAAGAAAACGCGGGATTACTGACGGCCAAAAGCCGCGGTAAACCCCAAAAGTCATCGGTAATACAAATTTTCCGACGGATTACCTGCGGCCAAAAGTCTGTCGGTAAAATAGGCGTCGCAAATAATTACGGACGACCTTTTCTTACCGTCGGTATTACCGACGGGCCAGACCGTTGGTAAGTTTCCGACAGGCAAGTCCGTCGGTAATTAATGGTGATTATCGACGACCTTTATCGACGGATAAACCCGTCGGTATTGCTATTTTTTTTTTTAAATTATTAATTTAATTTAATTTAATTTAATTTAATTTAATTTAATTAATTGATTTAGCTATTTATTTAATTTTTAAATTAATTAATTTTTTTAATTAGATTAATTGAATTTAATTTTTAATTGATTAATTTTTTTTATATTTATGAATTTATGAAATGCGATAACGTAATAAGCGTAATATCCGAACAAACAAGCATAATATCCGAACAAATAAGCGTAATAAATAAATAAATAATCCAAACAAACATAAAAAATATCCGAACAAATAAGTACAAATAACACTAATAGTCCTGGTAATCCTGATCATGATCGATATGCTCTAAACCATCCGCATCATCGACATGATCAAGAATCAGAGGCGAGACGGAGGATGATGAGGGCCGAGATCGAGGCCGAGGTCAGCGATTTAGCCAGCAACCGTACATCTGCTCCTGTTGCTCCAGCATCTGGGCCAAGATTGCTTTCGTCTAACGGGTCTCCTCCTCGGAAGCGGCCACTCTTTGCATCAGCAAAGCTACTAACTCCTGGTCATTCACGGCAGAGGGACGACTAGCAGCACCACTACTCGATGAGTCTCCGATGTGGAGGCGGTGGGTCCCTTGAAGTGGCATAAAGATTCACAAGAAGGGGGGTTGAATTGTGACCCCTTTTAAAATGTCCAACCTGAAACTTAGAGGACATGCTCTCAAGTTGATACTTGGAGATGAAACCATTAGCATAAAACATTTTTCTGAATATCTTCTTGTTGGCTTAAAACAGTTTTAGAAAACATTCTCAACTTGAGTAGGTTCCACGCAGTGAACTTACTCTAGCTGTGCAAGATGCATGTAAACATGAGTAGGTTCTGTTTTAAGCATAAATCAATGTGAGGTTTAGTGCAATATGTAAAGTATGCAAGAGATAAGGAATGGGTACCACACAGAGGATTTTTATAGTGGTTCACCCAACAACCATGGGCTACATCCACTCCTCACCATTAGTGAGATTTTTCCACTATTTCCCAAATAGTACAAGTGTTCTTTCACCCAGCCTCTTCAAGCTGTTGCCTAGTATTCTTTTGCATAGCCTCTACAGGCTTTCTCCTTCATCTTCTACCCATGTTTTCCTCACCAACACTCACCCATCCTAAGTAGCTTGATAGAAAATATCTTCCCAAGACTTTTCTCATCAACACTCACCTACCCTAGGTAGCTTGGTAGAAATACATGGTAAAGAATGTTACAAAGGGGGTTTGGGATTTATTACAGCTTGGTTACACTTTGATAAGTGGATATAAACAATAAAGCAAGCTAAGCACTCTCTCGTAGATATCCCAAGATGTTAAGCACATATGAACAAGAGTGTGAAAAAGGAGAATAAAGGAGAGCATTGGTTGATGTTGATAAGGCTTGTGTTTAATCTCTCTTCCTCTTTGATTCTGATGCATTTCAGCTACTGGACACTCCTAGAGTGGATGAACTTTGAAGAATAAAGCTGAACATGCTTCTGCAGTAAACTTGCTCACGACTTGAGCAAGTTCGCAGCAGTGAGAGCAAGATGGGGATAATACAGAATCTGCTTAAGCTCAGTGTAAACCCATTCTCACTTGTTTTTTAGCTGCCCTTTCAGATATTTATTGACTCCTTTTGAATAACTAGCTGTTGCAGAGCCGTTGGGAAACTTTGGGAAGGTTTTGTACAGTGTAATGAATGGTACTGTAAAAAGCTGATTTGCTTTCACTACAACAAATTCTAAAAAAGATGGCGCTACTTTAAGCAGCGCTTAAAATAAAAAACGCTATTTTATGTCATACCTAAACAATAAACAGCGCTTACAACATTAAGCGCTACTGTTTAGTTTTCACAATAATCAGCGCTTAGTCCTTTAAGCGCTGTTTTATCTTTAAATAATAAAAAATGAACTGGCACAATAATCAGCGCTTCAAACATGAAGCGCTGTTTTTATCATACGAACAATAAACAGCGCTTTATAGTAGGAAGCGCTGTTTTTGGTGATACAATAAACAGCGCTTTTAGACTTAAGCGCTGTTTTTGTGAAACAATAATCAGCGCTTTTTTATTAAGCGCTGTTTTTGGTCAATTTATTAAATATATTTCCCTCCTCTCTCATTTCGTAGAAGCACTGTTCTCTCTCTGTCTCTCAACTCTCTCTTCGTAAGCTCATCCGCGAGACCTCCGTCGTCGTCCCTCTCGCCTCCATCTCCCAAGTCCCGGTGTGCTTCTTCCTCAACGAGTTCGTGTGCTTCCCCTCACCTGAAATCGGACCTCGTCGTCCTCCAAAAGCTGCTGGCAGCGCTCGGCCTCCGTCCTCCCCCTCGCCTCCATCTCCCAACTCCTGTTTGCGTCCATTTCCAGGTATCGCCACTGTCTCCATTTTGTATCTCGATTCCACATTGGTTTCTGTTGGTGGTTCGTTAGTTTTTGGTCTCTGTTCGATTTTGTTTGATTTTGTTCACTGTTGTCCAGTTTGGAATCAGAAGTGTTTGATTTTGTTTGATTTTGTTCACTGTTGTCCAGAGATAAATTAGAAGTGTTAAAGATGCTTGGAATCAGTTTGTTAAAATGTACAGTTAGTAAATATATATGCATATCAGATGGGAATCAATGGAAAAATGACCAATGAATTTTGTTGTGGAACCTGATTTTGGTTTTTTTGTTTTGAACAATGAATTTTGGAATGTTACAGGTATTGTATATATTTTGGAATGTTCATATTTTAGAGAGACTCGCCAAAATTTTGTTAGAATTTTGATCTAGTCTGTGTTGATTTTAAGAGCGTTGATAGTTTTAGTCTTGCTTTATTTAAATGGGGTTTTTCTGTTGTTTTACCTCTCAATCCATAGGTAAAATATGGATCGAAAGTGGATGTCCGCCAATCGTTTGTCGAAGGAATATAAGGATGGAGTGAAAGATTTTATTGGGTTTGTAGTTGGGCATACAAATGTACCATAGTAGAATCATATGTCCTTATTTAAGTTGTTTTTATACAAACAAAATTAGTGTTCGGGAATTGGAATGGCATTTAGTGAGCAATGGGATTGATCAAACTTATACTGTTGGACAAAGCACGGTGAGACAAGAGGTGAATCTTCTAATACGGGAATAGTGTGAGATATGCGTCAGGGGACACCGCTACAAATACATATGATGGTGACCGTTTTGAAGATATGGCAAATGCAGTTGAAGAAGATCTTTGGGATTCTCCTCAAATGTTTGTGAAGTTGTTGAGTGATGCGGAGAAGCCGTTATATGAGGGTTGTACTAAATTCACAAGATTGTCGGCAATATTAAAGTTGTTTAACTTGAAGTCGGGCAATGGATGGACTGATAAGAGTTTTACAGACTTACTCACACTGTTGAAAGATATGTTGCCTAATGATAATGTGCTTCCTAGTAGGACATATGAGGCTAAACAAATGTTACGCTCTATTGGCATGAGCTATGAGAAGATACATGCTTGTCGTAATGATTGCATTTTATTTCGTAATGAATATGCATCGTTAAAGTCGTGTCCAAAATGTGAAGCCTCACGGTATAAGAAGGAAAATTCGGCTCCAGAGAATGTATTGTGGTATTTTCCCATAATTCCCAGATTCAGGCGTATGTACCGTAGTAGTTCAAGATGCAAAAAACCTGACATGGCATGAGGATGAAAGGATTCAAGATGGCAAGCTACGGCACCCGACAGATTCTCCTCAATGGAAAAAAATTGATATTGATTATCCTGATTTTGGGAATGAACCAAGAAACTTACGACTTGCATTGTCTACTGATGGATTTAACCCACATGGTGTTCAAAGTAGCTCTCACAGTACATGGCCTGTGATTTTGGTGATTGATAACCTACCTCCATGGCTATGCATGAAGCGGAAAGATATGATGGTGTGTTTGTTAATTTCGGGGGCGAGACAGCCAGGAAATGATATCGATGTATATTTGGTTCCTTTAATTGAAGATTTGAAGCAAATGTGGGAGACAGGTGTGGTGGTGTATGATAGGTATAGAGAAGAAAGTTTCACCTTGAGGGCTATGATTTTCGGCACAATTAATGATTTTCCAAAGATATGGTAATCTGTCGGGATATAGTACCAAAGGTCGGTGTGCATGCCCTATATGTGAAGATAGTACAGATTGGATTCGGTTGGAACATGGTAGGAAGAATGTCTTTCTTGGGCATCGCAGATTTTTGCATCCAAATCATCATTATCGGTCATGGAGAAAGGCATTCAATGGGAATACGTAAGAACGGAGAGCTCCTTTGCCTCGACGGTACACAACTGTTAGAAAAAGTAAAAGATTTGAATATTAAATTCGGTAAACCTTTGCAGGAGACCTTGCCACACGAGGGTGGAAGAAAAGGTCGATTTTCTTTGAGTTGCCATATTGGAAATCATTATACGTAAGACATTTCGTTGATGTGATGCATGTTGAAAAAATATTTTTGATAGTCTCGGTGGTACCTTACTTAATGTGCCCGGAAGACTAAAGATGGCATCAATGCAAGGCTGGACTTGGTTAGTATGGGATTGAGGCGAGAGTTGGGGACCGGTAAAGAAAGGGAAACGTCAGACATATCTACCTCCCACGCTCATACTCTATCTAGAAAAGAGAAAAGAGATTTTTGTAAGTTTCTTGATGGAGTTAAGGTTCCAGAGGGGTACTCTTCAAACATTAAGAACCTCGTATCGATGAAAGATCTTAAGTTAAAGGGTCTAAAGTCTCATGATTGTCATGTTCTTATGGAGAATTTGCTACCCATAGCTATACGATCTATTTTACCTGACAAAGTGCGGAATACCTTAAGTAAACTTTGTTTCTTCTTTAAGGCAATTTGTAGTAGAGTGACTGACCCTGGAAAGTTGCCAGCCTTGCAAAAAGAAATTATTCTGACTTTGTGTGAGCTTGAGATGTATTTCCCGCCTTCATTCTTTGACATAATGATTCATCTGACAGTTCATCTGGTTAGGGAGACACAATTGTGTGGGCCAGCTTATATGAGATGGATGTACCCGTTTGAGCGTTACATGAAGATATTAAGAGGGTATGTGAAAAACCGATCACGACCAGAGGGTTGTATTGTTAAACGGTATATAGTCGAAGAAGCTGTTGAATTCTGTACCGAGTATGTATCTGATATTGAACATTCTATAGGGCTGCCGCGGTCTCGTCACACAGGAAGAAGTGCAGGGGAGGATTCTTGGACTTGAAATATTGACTATATCAAGGAAAGAATGGGAACAAGCACACTTATATGTTTTACGTAATGCCGATGAAGTTGAGTCATATGTTGTAAAACACAAGGACATACTCAAGAGCTTGTACCCAAATAAGAGTCAAAATTGGTTAACAACAGAACACAATCGGTGTTTTATAAAATGGTGAAAGAATACATTTCTGCAGAGTTTATTGCAAATCCTAGCTCGGTTTGTAAAGATTGAGATGGTTAGCTAAAGGTCCAGATATACATGTTAGTTCTTACACCTGCTATCCGATGAATGGGTACACTTTTTATACAAAAGAACATGATGATCGGAGGAGAATACAAAATAGTGTAGAGACTCTTGGAGCTGAAGCTATGCATATATCAAGAGCTAAAGATAGAAACCCCATATATGCGAATATGTCATACTTGAGGTCATTGAACGATATGGGAGTTGGATTACAAGATGTTTCGAGTGCCTGTGTTCCAATGCAAGTGGGTTGATAATAACAACGGTGTACAAATGGATGAGTTGGGGTTCATGCGGGTGAATTTTAATAAGTTGGGATATAAGGATGAGCGCTTTATTTTAGCATCGCAAGCTCAACAAGTGTTCTATGTCACCGATCCAATTGATATGAATTGGTCCATTGTTCTATTGAATAACAAAAAAATTGTTAATGAGATTGATAATGAAGCACATGAATATGCTGACATTGAGGATGACCCTTTCTTCGGGACATCACAATCATTGTTTGGGGCAAGTACACCTATAGAGGATGATGTGTATATTAGAAATGATCATAATGAAGGGCTTTGGATCAATCCATTATTTCATAAGGGATGCGCAAATCTGAATAAAATGAGAAAAAGGAAAAGAGTTGCTTAAATGTACATGTATGTAGTGAATGCTATTTAATTTTTATTAATTTATTGATCAATTAAATATGTGTATACATTGATTTCTTTATTAATTTTTATTAATAACTTATGTGTATAATTTTTTTCAGGTAAATGGCATCTGAAGGTGATGATAGTGCTCCCGAGGCCCCCCAAAAGGGGACGGCGTCCCGTGGACCGACTTTTAAGAAGAAACTCATCCGTGAGAGGAGTAAAGGAGTTGCAAAACGTGTGGTAAGATACTTATCGATTAATCTAATTTTTTTTAGTTGAGTATCTAAATTTGTACACTAATACTATTTTTTTTATAGGTTATATGGAATGCTAAGGGTCAACCAATTGGTGAAAATGTTAATGACTTTATTCAATTCATTGGGGCCACAGTGCGGAAGACGGTCCCAATTAGCCGCGATAATTGGAAGGATAAGGATCCATATTTGAAGGAGCTAAAAGATGAGATATGGACTGAGATACAGGTATATAAAAATGGGATTAATTAACATTGGTTAGTTGTATTGTTTTTTAATTTATCTAAACATACTTATAGTCTACCATTTTGTTTATAATGTTCTTGCAGAAGCATTTTGATGTTGATGAGACCCGAAAGGATATTACACTTAGGTTAGCTGGAAGATCACACCAAAATTTCCGAACTGCGTTAGCGAACAAGTGGTTGAGAGACCAACACGGGAACATCAGACATCAGCCTCCAGCAAAATATGCATCGTTCATAGAACAGAATGATTGGAGCGCTTTTGTAAGAAGACACACAGAAGATGAATAATATATAGTATGTACAATAATATTTATAACTTTTATATATGACGTTAAAACATGCATTAATATATTCTTATGTTTTTATGTAGAGAATAAGCAATGAAAATCGGCAAAGAGCGTCAAATCCTCCATACCCTTACAGAGGAGGGGTTAAAGGGTATCTCCGCATTGAGGAAGAAATGGTATGTACAATATCTTTAATTATAACTTGTTTTAACGCATCTCTTGGTATGTACAATTTCTTTCTTACTTTCTCTCAATTTGTTTGTTCATATGTACAGCTGTTGGAGTCAGGAGAAGATGCAACTTCTCAATCTATTGATCGATCTTGTTTGTGGATAGAAGCCCGGCGAAACAAGAAGGGTGACATTGAACATCTACCCACTAGAGAAGTGGCTGACAAAATTGTAAGTATGATAACATTAATTAACGTTTAAATTAATGACAATGATATTATTTAATAATATTTAATAATATTTGTGTCTCGCAGAATGAACTGTCAATGTCTATGTCAGATTTGTCTAGTCAAGACATCCTTTCCCAAGCCATACCCATCAAGGAGTATCCTGGTCGGGTAAGAGGCGTGGGATTTGGCATCTCCCAGGGCGCTATCTTTGGATCACAGAAGCGCGTAAGACGCCATGCTGATGCTAGTGAAACAGAAGAATTGAGGAAAATGGTAACTCAGCTATACCAAAAAGTTCAGGAATTGGAAGATAGCAAGAAGGATAAAGATGAAGTGGAGAGGAACGAGCATCAGTCACCTATCCCTAACCCAAAGAGTGTTAGAGATAGTTGCACTATTGTGAGTCCCGAGGTAATAATCGTTACATTTCTTTTTATACTTTCTCACCTAAGTATTCAAAGATTTAACATATTAATATTTCGTTTATCATTGGTTTAGGGCATTTATGAGTGCAGTCTATATTTGACAAGTCCAATGCAACGAATGGTTGGTAAGGGAATGTTGTATAATGAACCAGGTGTGTCACTACACAACCTACCCTTACCTCCTAATCATGTAAAGGTTAGAGTTGACGTTGCACTTGAGGGAGATGCACTATTGCCTGTACCATTGGAGGCGGCAGATGTGATGACAGTGGAACAGGCAATAGGAACCTATGTGGCATGGCCAAACCACCTCGTAGTTACAAGTGATATGGTACGTATATGTTAAAGTATATGCTTCACTATCATATACTACATATATTTATTAAATTAGGTGATCACTCACTAACTAATCAATATGTTGGAATGCAAAATATGTAGGTATCTCCAACATCCAAAGCCAAGGACAAAGGCAAGGGCAAGCTGCCTATAGCTAGCAAGAGTGTTGGCAAGCAGCCAACAAATGGGTCATTCACATCTCCAGTGAAGAAGGTCAGCTACAGATTTTACAATTTATCTTAGAGTCCATGTGGCAACAAAGATGGAGGCGGCAGATACCATTAAAGTACCAATGGATGAATCAATTTTGGGTTATGAGCACGACCTAAGAGCTGGTGTTGATGGTGCACTTCAAGAAATTCTTAATGACAACCTATGGTTAAGTGAAACTGTTATTAGTGTATATCTCAGGTACTGTATTAAATTTTAAAGTATCCAATGTTTTTTTATTTTTTCAACCAAATATTTATTTTATTGTTAATGCATTAATTTGTATGTATGTTTTAATTTAAGGTACTTGTATCAAGAGATATTGATCCCACAAGAACAAACTCAAAGGTTTGTATTTTTGTGCCCACAACGGACACATATGGGATCATGGAATGCTGACATGTCTGAGTATGTGATTCACCGCTTGACATTAGCAAATCCTGACTTTGAGACTCTGTTTTTGTCACCTTGCAATGTAGTGTAAGTCATTTAATTTAATCAATATTACTTAATTTATTGAAATGTGTTTACTTTCTTATATTTTTTTGTCCAACATTTTTGTAGGGATCATTGGTTATTGTTAGCGATTAACTTGAATCAAAACGTTGTGTACTATCTTGATCCATTGCGTGTACATATCAACATGCGCAAAACAATGAAAGAGAAGTACAATCAGTAAGTGTGTATAAATCATAGATATGTATATATATATATGTGTGTGTGTGTGTGTGTGTGTGTATGCAATTTCTTAAATGTTTAAGTTACTTGTAATATTGAAGTGTTTATTTGTTTATGTTTGGCCTACGTGACATCTTGTGCTGGCTGGTATGATATTTTCTGTTGTTACAGGTGTTTTATAAATTTTGGAATGTCCATATTTTAGGGGAGACTCTGCCAAAATTTTGTTAGAAATTTGATATAGTCTATGTGTTGATGTTAAGAGAAGTGGTTACCAATGTATTGGAATGATATTTTTTGGTAGGTAGAAATTATTATGAGTGTGGTTCTAGATATTGAATGATTTTGTTTGATTTTGCAGTTAGGGCAATCCTACTTTATCGAAGAAACAAGTCTCGATTTTCTAAATTTACTCCACCTAAATGGATACCGATAAAGGTATTTATATCAAATTTTTTATGCAATTATTCAAATTACCAAAAATAAAAACAATTAATTTCATATTTTTGGTTTTATAGTGTCCTCGCCAACCGAACTCTGATGATTGTGGCCGATATGTTTTGAAGTTTCTCAAGGATATTGTCGTTCATAATCAAACAGAAATTCCAACAGAGGTATGTATGTAATAATTTCAAAGTTTATATAATTTTTTTTCTTTTACGCATACCATTTGAATGCTTATGTTCAATTCTAACTTCATTTAATTTTTATTTCGCAGTACTATCCTGATTGTCAATTCGACACATACACTGATCATACCGAACTCAAAGAAGAGTGGTGTCGATATTTTACTACAAATTTTATCATTTATAAGCAGATAGAAGAAGATTAATATTAATGTTTACGTGAGTTTTTGTTAAATTTGGTTTTTTTTAGTTTAGCATACTTGAATTGGAAAGGTTCACATGAATTTAGGAATAAAATTCCTTTTTATGTTGGCTAATAGTTTATATATTTTATAGTGGCTGGCTGGTATGGTATCTTATGTTATTCTGAATTATTTTATATATTTTGGAATGTCCATATTTTAAGGAAAACTATGCCAAAATTTTGTTAGAATTTTGACCTTGTATGCATGTTTAGTTGCAGTGACAGAAGAAAAAGATATTACTATTTAGGTAGTATTTGTAGCATGACATGTGCAATATTTTAGTGATCTATTCTGTATAATTGTGAATTTGACTGAGAAATATATTGTAATTTATTTATGTTAATGTAAGGATATGTAGGAATCTATGAAAAAATTACATTATAATGTTAAATTTTGATATTGATACAATTGGGTGTTGATGACAATTTTGGTTGTATTTTGTGTTATCACAATATTATGCAACAAATATAATGTAAATGTGAGAGAATTAAATTAAAAAAAAGGAGAATAAACAGCGCTTCAATAATGAAGCGCTGCTTATTGTATAAAAAGACAGCGCTTCAAAAAGGAAGCGCTGCTTATTGTTCACAATAAACAGCGCTTCTCATCAAGCATCACATCGTTTATACAATAAACAGCGCTTTATTATTGAGGCGCTGTTTATTGTCCAGACAATAAACAGCGCTTCCTAATTGAAGCGCTGTTTATTGTCCATTTTCAGCAGCGCTTCATAAACGCTATTTTTATGAAATACAATCAGCAGCGGCTTAATTTTCAGCGCCTTTAAGCGCTGTTTTAAGCTAAAAATAAGCGTTGTTTATTGCCAAAACTTGTTGTAGTGTTTTCACCTACTTTTAGTTCTGTCCCCTGTCACATTAGCTTTTGGAGCCTTCTCTTGCTGAACTTCCTCATTTGCAGCAGTAGCAGCAACTTCCTCTTTATTTCAGTAATTATTCTTCAATAAATGACATGGTGTGCAAGTGTTTAATGCATTTAATTTGTTCTTTGCTGCAGAATTTGTTTGTGCAGTAAACGAGAGTAAGTTTGAACTTGCTCACGCTGATGCATTTAATTTGTCCCTTTGCTGCAGAATCTGTTTGTCCAGTAAACGAGAGTAAGTTTGAACTTGCTCACGCTGATGCATTTAATTTGTCCCTTTGCTGTAGAATCTCTTTGTACAGTAAACGAGAGTAAGTTTGAACTTACTCACGCTGATGCATTTAATTTGTCTCTTTGCTGCAGAATCTGTTTGTGCAGTAAACGAGAGTAAGTTTGAACTTACTCACCCTGAATGCATTTAATCTATCTCTTTGCTACAGAATCTGTTTGTGCAGTAAACGAGAGTAAGTTTGAAGTTACTCACCCTGAGTAAGTTTACAAACATTTACTTTAAACATAGCAGCTTGCATTCTTCCAATTTCTTCTATACTTTGTGACATGTAACTAGCCATATTGTTGTCCTTTAATGCCTTCATAATTCATTATGATTCTCATGATTAACCGCCATTGTCTTCTTGCTTGACATGTTCCTTTGTTTCGTTCTTTGCTAAAAGTATATCCTTAAAGCATCTCAACGCAATGTCTTCTTTTCTGACTTGACTCTTCTTGGCTACAATCCACCTTTTATTTATAGGTTCAGTGAACGTTATGTGAGTCTTTTCCATGATCTTGTGAACCCTTTCTTCATGCAGATTATTTTTCCATGAAAATTCTCTTATGAATCTTCTCTTCTTGATGATAACTTCCTCTTCTCACAATGAACCTCCTCTTCTTGTTTTAACTCTTCTCTCTTCTTATTATGACATTTCTCTTCTTGTTTGAACCTTTTATACTTATTCTGAACCTTTAGGCGATGTGATGAACAAAACTCTAGATGATAGTTTTCTCGTCCTTCTCTCATAGTTCTGTAGTAGCCTTCTCATATCTTCATGAAGCTTGTGATGCTACTGTTGTAATCCTCTGATGCTACTCTATTTCTTCAATGGTTGAGTAGATATAACATGCACTTTGTTGATTCGAGTGGCTTCTAGCTTGTCCACTTATGAGATACCTATTCTTTCAACAAAACTCAAGTGCAAATATCAGTGGATCACCATTCAGAAAACTTAACACTTAGTTCAGAAGGTTTGTTGTCATTAAAACATATATAAAACGGGTTTTGATCTCAACATCCCTTTCCTGTAGTTGCTGGCAAGGTCGCCAGCACCGTATAGGCGACTCTTCTTCTTGCCTCCAACAACATCTGCCCAAACCCTCAGCGGTGCAGATGGATTCTCAAGGCTCTGAGACGGGGAACGTGATGAGCTCTGAGATCTAATCTGAGACATTCTCGTCTCAAACTCCTCTTATCAAACAAACAAATAAGTCAAATTTTTTTTGTAACAAAACAATATAAAAATTATTAAAAAAATATTTCATTATATTTTATAATTACCTGGGTCCGCCTCGAACGATCATCCATGAAATCACTAGTACTCCTCCTCATATGAGTTGCAAGATGAAGCTCGTGCAAGTGAACCTCTCTCCCCAACCTCCTAGACTGTGATTGTATTAATAAAAAACCTTAAATAATAATAATAATAATAATAATAATAACAATTATATAACACGTACAAGTCTAACTGCGTGCTACGCCTGACTGACAGAACCTCCGGTGTGCAAGCTCCTACCCTTCTCTGAGGCTCTATTCTTCTTGGCCTTCGCACAGGTCGCCTTGAACTCAAGGGTGTTCTAGTGCGCTACCAGCTGTTGCCAGAGCTCATCCCCTATCCAGTGGGGCTGCTGGTCCCTGAGGCGGGCATCTCTGAGCATATCAGAGAGGCAATGGAAGGCCTTCATATGAAAGTTCTTCTCGATCTACTGCTTATTCGCTTTATTCCAAGTAACCCTCGTCTATATCAATATAAGACATTATTAAACATAATTAAAATTTACAAAATAAAAAAATAATATGCAATAAAATAAAATTTCAACTTACTCCGAAAGATTGGAACATATGGTCCCGCTCCTCCTCCTTCAGCTTCCCCCAGGTGGGCTAATACGCTTGGTAATTCTCGCCAATTATTGCTGTGATAGTCTTCGTAGCTGGCTTTGAGGGAAAGAACCTGAACAATAAAAACATGTTAAACAAAAAACTATATATACATGTAAATTATTAATAACTCGACAAAAAATTGTAAATACTTACCCTTTACCAGCTGGCCTGATAACAACTCGACCATTAGGCAGCATATGAAGATCCTCAACGACCTCCTCCTGCTCAACCTCTTGCTCCTCCACGTCCTGCTCAACATCCGTCTGATCAGGTGTATGGCCCATACTATACTCATTGTCGGACTGATGAGCATTGGGCACCGGATCAGACACAACATGGGAACTCGAAGCGCCATGTGTCTGCTGGATCCCTGGGTTGGGGATCATGTGAATGTGAGGCAAAGGGGGTGTCAGTGTCGAACGTGCCGGAGGCTGTGTAGGTGGTGCAGAAGGTGCAGGAGCCACAGGAGGCTGTGTAGGTGCAGGAGGTGCAGGAGGCTATCTCGGCGTAGATGTACGGGGACGTCGTGTAGATGATAACGTCAAAAACCCAATAGGGTCAAGCCTAATAATATTTGGCCTCTTACGATGGGGGGGTCGATAGCGATGCCCTTCCCCTTCCATTTACCACTAGTAGGTGGTATGGGGGGCGGATCCTGATCCTCCTGATGCCATATATGTCTATAGAGCAATTCAACAATAACAGTCATGAAATATTATATTTAAACATAATAATATTAAAAATGAATTCTATAAAAATAAACAACAAGTTATGAAAATAATTGACAAATTAAAATATATTGTTACACATTAATTTCTCAAATTGTAAAAAGTTAAACAATTTCAATCTGCCCATTCTGCCCACTCTATTTCGGCATCGTCTTCAGATCTTGATGGTTCTGCTACTTCTTCATTTAATTCCTCATCTCCATCTATATCTTCATATGTGATTGGACTGCCACGTAGTCGAGAAATGGGTTCCACTTCATTTACTACATTGACATGAAACATCTCATCCATTTGATAAGCCACTTCTTCCCGTGTATCATCTGCTTCAATGCGACCCCTTGGTTTTGTCTTTATTGCGACACATCAACCTTGTTTGTCCTTTCTAGTTGATGGATAAAGGACATAATACACTTGTCTTACATGTTGTTCCATGATAAACAGATCAAACATTTGGTATCTTCTACTCATGCAAATCTCCACAGTGTTATATTTTCGATCCACTCTTGTGCCTCTATTTGACGGATCAAATCAATTACAATAAAATAGCACTATTCTTTTAGTATAGTCTAAAGTATTGTATGCCAGTTCATATATATGTTGAATCACACCGTAGAAGTCGTCTTCACATCCATCTGTGACACTTTTTACATAAACTCCGCTGTTAATTATTTTTTCCGCTCTGTTTTTGACTGGGTTTTAAATTTTTATCCGTTTACGAAGAATGTGTGCCATTCTTTTACACGTGATTTAGGACTATGAGATAAATTTCTTAAGTGTTGGATTGTAGGGGATTCTGCCTCATTGTACACCTATGTATACACCATGTGCAAACAAATTATGGATCCTTTTTTCAAATAATCTTTAGTATTTTCAAACAATAAATAGTTCAAATAGGACTAAAAATACATACCTGGTTCGTAAACAAAGTTGGGAAATATTCATGAATATAGGCAGAAGAGTCTTATTCGCTTATAAGCTTAGTTAACAAGAATGCCCTGATCAAGTCATTAACAAATGATCAAGAGCAGCTGTGGATAAAAGAAATTGAAAGTGGTCAAAATGATACATACGTAAGATATGGTGATACTTCGGTACAGTTGATCAACACGTGAACGTGGGATGACTTCCACCCTTCTCCTGTTAACCAGTGAGTCAGCTCCTTTCCAGCATGATGACCGGGAAGGCCAAATACTGATAAGGCTAGCGGGAGTCTTTCACTTTCAATTTCTATTTCATTCCTATTATTTGTTGGTGTCAACATGAAGTTCGTAAAATAATAGGAACATGCCATACGAGCATGCCATTTTACCATGAGTACCCCAACCATGCAAAGGTAAAGCCCTTTGTATGCTCTATGCAATACGAGCATGCCATTTTACCATGAGTACCCTAACCAGACAACGTGCCATATGCAGGGAAGTCATTAATGGTCCATACCGGAGTTGCCCTCATTGTAAAATTATTCTTTCGTGCAATATCGTACGTCAAAACACCATCCCACAACCTTTTGAGATCATCAATGAGAGGCTCTGAATTGATGTCAATACCATCTTTTGGATTATTTGGACCCGGTATAATACAAGTCAAGAACATATAAGGCTTAGACATGCACATTTCGGGAGGAAGGTTGTATGGGGTAACAATAACTGGCCAGCAAGAATAAGTTTTCGCCATGGATTGAACATACGGGGTAAAACCATCAAAACATAAGCCAAGTCATACAATACGTGGATCTGCTGCAAAATCGGGAAGCACACGATCAAAGTGCTTCCAATCTTCACCATCAGATGGGTGACGCAACATACCTGAAGTGCTTCTATTCTCATAGTGCCACATTATTTTGCCTGCAGTCTGTGGTGATGCAAACATTCTCTGCAGCCTTGGAATAATTGGCAAATAAAACATTGCCTTCACTGGAACTGGTTTTTGTCAACCCTTCCCATTATCAGTATGTGACATATACATTGTTGGCTCACCACAAAATTTGCATTCAACCAGCGTGCCATCATTTTTACCGAATTCGTTGTCGTAATATAACATGCACTCTTTCACACAATAATCAATCCTTTTAGATTCCAACCCCAACTTGGACACTAAGCTTTTAGCCTCGTAATAACTTTTTGGCAAACCATCTCTGATAGGTGACAAGTCCAACATCATTTTCGTTACGAGATCCAAGCACACATCGGTAGCACCACAATTGGACTTAAGAGCTAAAAGCCTCACACACATTGATAACTTAGAGTCTGCAGACCCTTCAAACAACGACTTATTTGTTTCTAACAATAGATTATAAAATTTTTGTACTGTCTCATTTGGAAGTTCATCTGTGTCATCATATTGTGGCTCCTCAAATGATACGTTAACCCCCAAGACATCACAAACCATATCTTGCATCTATTCAATCTGCTCACCATATCCCGAATCTATGCAACTGCTTGAAGCACCTGCGCAATTATCTCCAACCCCTAAATCAACCCGAGGCAGCTTTTCACCATGTGTAGTCCAAATCCAGTAATTAGGCCTAAATCCAACTGAATAAAGGTGGGGCATGACCTCACTTGGGCTCTTAATACTTCTGTAATGCAATTAAGGCACGGACATCTAATCCTTCCATTAGTTTTGAAATCTTCATGTGCAATTGCGGCTTGGACAAAGTATTCAATCCCAGCGCAAAAATCTGGTTTCAAACCCCCTCTCTCCGGATACAACCTATCGTACATCTAACTACGACTAGAACGAAAAAATTTCGTCTTCTGCATGTTAAAAAAAATGACAATTTCAGCAGCATGACGTTCTTACAACCGCTCTCTTTCTTTAAATGGTATGACCTTATCCCATTCGAGGAAAAACTTTTTCAGAACTCGTATAATAGTCATTCCTTAATTCTCATATCTTATACTTGACAAAATTTTGGCACCATTTCCCATTAGTCTCTGAGTACACTAAATGATCGCAGTCATGAATACCGCGCTCAAGTATGCACCCAGAGAACAAAAAGAAATGAATCGAACCGAAATTTCATCAAATATAAAGATACAAGAACTAAGCAATAACTATATACGAGTAAAAAAAAAAAATTTCCCAAACTATCTGACTTGGACAATTCAAGGTTCAATATACAATGAACACGTGGTACCTTAAACGAGTACATGTACTCAATAATATATTGAACCTCAAACGGGAAGCTAAGACTTTTCTCTGATACTAATAACAATAATCAAACATCCATTTCATCAATAATTAACATAACAAAAAAACCAGAAGTTCGCAATGGGGTAGTTTGTGTCGTATTCATGGCCTAAATAATGCTATACTTGGAGACTTTTAAATTTGTCAAGTTAGAGGAGTTAAACTATTTGAATGATGATAGAAGTAGAAAATTGAATTGGTCATTTAAAAAGGATCAGGTTGGAAGTTGACATCCTCTTAAAGGATAGAATTAGACAAGCAGAAGTGGCAAGGGAAAGAAGTACATAGAGATGTGCAAAGCAAATTAGAGCCAAGGATACAATTAGATCTATTTTTTATTCTATTCTAATCTTAATTCAAGATCACTTCATCAAAAGAGATAGATAGCATCCTTCAAAAGCACGTTAGATAGAAGCAGACGATCATGAATAATAAGATGAGGAGCTCTGATCTCATAGATGCAAAGCTGAAAGAGCATAAGTTGCGTGGATCCAAACAATGCCCTGGCTGTGGACACAACTTTGATGGAAAACCGGTACGAAAAAAAAAATATCAATCTCAGTAATATTCTTGCCTTCAACTATAAGCCTCTTTGACAATTATATATGAAGAAAAAGAATCATACCAGAAAAGCATACCAATATAATAGTGTAATTAATTTAATGGTGTATCTATGAATTTCCCTTTTCTCCATTATCAACCAAGCATTACTAAAGTTTTCTATCATCTTAAAAAAATATTCTCTCTGTCTTTTATATTCTTATCATCTCTCCCTTTTGCTTTCTGTTTTAATTTTAATTTGAATTTGAATGGAACAAATCGATAAGATTGGCTAGGTCTACCAGTAGGAGTGAAGTTTGATCCAACAGATCAAGAACTGATAGAGCATCTTGAAGCCAAAGTAGAGTCAAAGAACATGAAATCACACCCTTTGATAGATGAGTTCATTCTCATTATTGAAGGAGAAGGTAGAATTTGTTATACCCATCCTGAGAAACTTCCAGGATATTTAATTTAAATATTAACAATAAAATTTCTCTCCTTAATTAGATATTTATCATAAGAAATTATATTAAATTAAAATACAACTTGACGAAAAAAGAGGGTTTTGTTTTTTAATTAGTTCACCTAAGTCGACCTAACTTTGATTTTGGTTTTTTATAGGAGTGACAAGAGATGGGTTAAGCAGACACTTCTTCCAAAGACCATCAAAGGCATATACAATAGGGACACAAAAGAGGCAAAAGATTCAAACCAAATTATGTATCTGTTCAAAGAAATATGTCGGTGTGGGGGTCAACAGTCAACCCTTTTCTACCAAAAAAGAACCGACATTTCAAGTATCAAAGCATGATAGAAAAAAATTCAATAATACTATTTAAAGCACGAAATCTCTAACAACAAAATAATCTTATAACATACATCACTTCAAAATTCCCTCAGTGGAGAGAACTACGAAGGAAATCAAATAAAAATGTCGATTTGGGGGTCAACAGACAACTCTTTTCCACCCAATGAGTCAACCGACATTTCGTTAGAGTGCATACCTAACGTGTAGAACAAGAGAATGTCAAGGAGAAGTAGAACGTCCACGTCCTTCGATGCCTGTGGCGATCTCGGAGTAGTGTGGCGGCCTCGCAAAAAAAAATACTGGAAAAACATAGAAAAATAAGAGTTTATTAGTACATGCAAATTCCCTTGGTGAGAGTAATAGGGAGTTGAAGAGGATGGAAGGTGTATTGTCATTTGCTTCAGCTTCAGATGCCCACAAACAAAAATAAATGAGAAAAATAACTACCGAAGCCTCACATCACTTTTTGTATCTCACTGCTCTACATCCTCAAATTACAGTCATTCACAACTAAAAATTTTGCACAACTTATACAAGTCCCAAAGCTAAATCAACACAAGATCAGTATCACTAAAATTTAAGACCAATATCATATTGTATCACTCATTCACATATTTTGCACCTTAGGTTCTAGATTCTAATATAATTTAATTTGCTCTAAATACACTTCTATTATGGAAACCATGTCTCCTACGAGCAGTTAATTTAGTTCTATGGCATTTTACACCTGATGATTCTTCCACATTTATCACAACAGTCCAGAAGCTTCAAATCAAATGAAATATGCGATCAAAAATATGAAAAAGACAGAGATAGCCTTACTGAAAATCACACGCAGAAGCAAAAAAGCAAAACTGTCAACAAAGAAGAGAACATGAACCCAGAAATTCGATATCCAGAAATGCGAGAATAAACCTAGAAATCAAAATGCAAAGCAGAAACCCAATGCAAATCAGAATGCAAAGCAGAAACCCAATGAAAAACAAAAACAGAGAGCCGAACACTTTCAATAACTAATATTTAGATTTTTCTAATGGGAAATTTAACTGAAGATTGAAGTTGACGTTACCTTACGATGGTGTAAAGTAGCACAAGCTTCAACTGTGACTTGGAGGAAGCTTAGGGTTTTAGGAACAAGATACAAATCCAGATAATCTAACTGAAGCTTCTTGAGACTGTCTTTGCAGGCCTCAAGAACATGTCCGTGATCAAAATTCCAAAGCTGAAAGCAAATTCAAATGCCAAGGGTAACTCACAAGACAGTAATTATCAGACTAACCGCTACTACCATTACAATTACCGGTACAAACAAAATCACAAATAAACAAAGAAGATAATCAGCAAGATTTGTTACGAAATTGACCTTGGTGGTAATAAAAAGATCCTCCCTCTTCACAAGGCCACTGTCAAAAGCCTCTTTAAGTGCATCACCAACTTCTGTTTCGTTCTTGTAGTCAGCTGCAACACATTCAAATCTCTCAACACATCACCAAAACAAGTTTTAATGGGGTCGGTCTAATAATAGAAGATTTAGTTAAGAAGATTTGTAAACTGAATTGATTTAGTTAAATCAAGTGAGTTTCTAATACATTGGTTGCTATATATACAGATGAACAACGACGAAGCAGGAACGACGACTGATGAGGCAAAAAGATAGAGATGCAAGACTAACGAAGTGGAGGAGAAGTAAGTGCTTACCGAGACTAACGAAGTGGTTACAGGGTAGGGCTTGGGAAGAATGTGGTGGCGGTGGCGGTAGCGGTGCGGATGACAAATAGGCGGTGCGGATAGCAGAGCGGCGGCAGTGTTGGGAGAGGGAGGACGGAAGAGAGAGAGGAGAGAAGAGAAGTAAAAATGGGAAAGGGGAAGGGGTCACCCTTTAGTTGTATCCGGACATTACCGACGGCCTCATTAACATTACCGATAGCCTAAACCCGTCGGTCAACTGTCTCGGGATTACCGACGGCCATATTCAAATACTGATGGGCAAGGCTGTCGGTATGTGAAAAATCAGCGGGAATCCTAAAACCTAATGCGCGGATACCGACGGCCTATGCCCGTCGCCGAAAATGAATGTTTTTCGACGGCTTTAGTCGTCGGTAATGCGAATCTGGCGTACTCTGAGCCGTCGGTATCAATCAGAGTACGACGGATTGGCATTACCGATGACCAAAGCCGTCAAAAAATGCGCATTTTTTAGCAACGGGCAGAGGCCGTCGATATCCGCGTTTTTTATTGTAGTGTATATGCTACAGAGGTTTGGGTTCAATGACAGGTGGCGGGCTTGGATTCAGGGATGTGTCTTCTCTGGGAATCTATCGGTGTTAGTTAACGGCAGCCCAACGGAGGAGGTCAACATCAAGAGGGGGTTGAAACAGGGGGACCCTCTAGCCCCTTTTCTATTCTTCCTGGTGGTTAAGGGGTTGAGTGGGCTCATGCGTCAGGCGGTGGATCTGAGGCTATTCTCTGGCTTTGCGATCGGGGAGTCGGGGTTGGTGGTGTCACATCTGCAGTATGCTGATGATACTCTATTCATCAGGGAGGCGAGTGTGGAAAATCTTTGGGCTATGAAGGCGGTTCTCAGATGGTTTGAACTTACCTCAGGCCTGAAGGTTAATTTTGTTAAGAGTAATCTTATCGGTGTAAATGTCGACGACTCGTTCCTGATGAAGGGAGCTAGCTACCTTAACTGCAAGACTGGGGTGCTCCCGTTCAAGTACCTCGGTCTTCCAGTTGGGGCCAACCCTCGTCATGCATCTACTTGGGATCCTATGATGGAGGTGCTTTGTGGTAGGCTTCAAAGGTGGCGACATAGGAGTATTAGCTTGGGGGGAGAATTGTCCTACTAAATTCAGTGCTTAGTAGTATCCCTATCTATTACTTATCAGTTATGCGGATGCTGATGAAGGTCTGAAAACAGGTGGTGAAGATTCAGAGGGAGTTCTTATGGGGAGGGACGTCCGGGGTGAGGAAGATACCATGGGTGAAGTGGGCTGATGTGTGTAGACCTAAGTGTAAGGGTGGGTTGGGAGTGAGAGACCTTCGACTGGTAAACCTTAGTCTATTAGGTAAATGGAGATGGAGGCTCCTTGGGGAGGGTGTGGCGCTTTGGTGCAGGGCACTGGTTTCGAGGTATGGGATGGGGATTTCCTCATTATCTTACTTTCGGAACCAGAGACCCATTTCCTCGGCGTCGGTGTGGTGGAAGGACATATGTGTGATAGTGTGCTTGGAGGGGGAGGGCGTCGATTGGTTTTCAGAGAGTGTTAGGAGGAGCTTAGGTGACGGGAGGTCTACCCGCTTCTGGTAGGATATTTGGGTTGGGGAATCACCTTTGTGTCTACGCTTTCCCAGGTTATATTCTATTGTAGCTTATTGTCAGGTGATGGTGTCGAGCTGTGGTTCAACGGGTGGTGGATCTTGGTGCTGGAACATTCAGTGGAGGAGAAGACTCTTTGTTTGGGAGGAAACTTTGGTGGAAGAGCTAACATCTTCATTGAGGGCCTTAACCTTGTCTTCTGAGCCTGATAGATGGATCTGGACTAGGCACTCTTCTGGTATGTTCTTTGTTTCCTCTGCTTATGGTTTTCTCTCTGAATCGCTAGCTCATGTGGCCCGACTTTCGGAGTTAGAGACTGCAGTCCTAGGAAAGATTTGGAAGAGTTTTGCTCCTTCTAAAGTAATTGCTTTCTCTTGGCAATTGCTTTTGGATAGAGTCCCGACTCGGACAAACCTGTTTAGGAGAGCCATTATTACTGACCCTACTGCTGTTTCATGTTCTTTGTGTGGTTCTGGTCCGGAATCGTCCCTACGCTTATTCAGCAGATGCCACTTTTCATCTACGGTTTGGTATGCTGTCGTGAACTGGTTGGGGTTTGACTTTGTGCTCCCCCCAGATCTTGCTTCCTCTTTCGCCCAATTTTGCATCCTTGGTGGATGTAAGTCTTGTCGGCAGGGCCTGGCGCTAATTTGGCACACCGTGCTCCGGGCCATCTGGGACGTCCGGTGGGAAGTCCACTCTGTGTTCGTATTATGAGTGGTTTGTTGGCCCACTTATCTGTATTGAGAGGTCCGAGCCTATAGGCATGTTGTGATCTCTTCTTTGTTGGTGTATTTCTTGTTGGCCTTTTCAGCCCTTGACTTGTTGGTGTATTTGGGTTAGAGTAACCCTTGTACTCTGTGTTGTTAATAATATGTTTGCCATTAAAAAAAGGGTCTATTTCAGTTAACGCTTAAATATATATAACATAAAAATCGTTCACACTCCTTAAATATATCTAGTGGATGAAGTTTATCACTAGGTTGAATGAGGGTCTAAACCTTGATTCCAACACGAGCATAAACATCAAAATTTATCACTATGAATGTGAGGCTAAAATCGATGCCATTATCGCTTTCGTCAACATCAAGAGATCTTGTTCATATTTGCGGTGGAATTCTAAACATTTCAAACCCCAAAATACCACTGTTGTTGTGGTTGGTGCTTGCATCTACAGTTTCTTTTCGCAATTTGTCATTGTGTCGATGAGTTCTAAGGTGTCTTCTACTTTATTGATAGTACTCCTTCATGACTCAATACAGGCAAAAATACTTCTTTTTTTCTTATGTTTTCGGAAGTACTTACATTACATATTACCCACCAACGAGGTTCTCACATTCGCGGTAGGATTTGAACTCACGTTTTAACGAGATATGAGTCAAATTCTTACCAATAGAATAGCCTTTTTTGCTTAGTATGTTCCAAACATTCATTTACTGTATTGTTCTATTATATATTATATTTCCATAACAACTGAAGCTTGTAAAAACTGCACCAACAGGAAAGGAGAAAGAAACTACTTGTATTCCTTTATACATAAAGAAGAATTCATGCAGAGGGAATTGCTCCTTTTATAACAGCTAAGTTTGGTCACAAATTTGTTTTTCTGTTTTGTGATTATAATATATACGAATTGATCATATTCAAATTTGTGAATACAATAACTATTTTACATAAATGAAAATTTCCTTTTAATTATTTGATTCAAAACTATTCTCCCTCTTTTGCCATCTCTACTTCAGCCAATTAAATTCTTTCAATTTACGAGGAAAAAATGTTGTTTTCTTATTTAGAAGTTTGTTAATTAAATATAGTATATGGGTTATGTTTAATTTATTTTATATAAATAATTATTTATCTATCAATCCAGTGAAGATAAAGAAGACAAGAACACGGAACAAATTGAGAGCTCAATTCTTAGAGCATTTCATTTATCAAAAACAGAAAGATGAACGAAATGAAGTGTATAGTAATTAACAACTCCTAATGTATATAAAGTTGACAAATAAGCTTAACCTCCAAACTAACAATTGCCACATCAGCATAACTAGCTGTGACACATCAGCTTGACTAACAAGGATAGTTAATCAATTAATCTAAACGAATGATCTATTTGGATAAACAACTTATTTAAGCGCTGATAACTTAAGAGTTTATCGCATGAGAACTTATGTCACAAAGTGCTTAAAATGAATAAACTATTTATGTTTGGATATATACATTAATTTATAAGTGTTTGTACAAAAATTGAACTGTTTGGATGCATAATTTTATAAATACTTACAAAATATTATAAGTTTTACCAATTTTAAAATCAAACAATAATTAAAAATATATTAAAATTTTATATAAAAATTTCATAATATATCACAAAAGGTTATTAAAAATTAAAAATTCGTCAATCACCATGACACAAAATTATCATTTTAAAAAATTTATGAATCAAACCATGGTTAAAATATTAAAAATAAGTGTCATATATATTACAAAATTATGATTAAAATTTAAAAATTCACCATTGACTGCGAAGAACAATTAATAACCAAAACATGACTAAAAAAACTAAAGTGCTAAATAAAAAATCTACATATCATAAAATTGTTATTAAAAGTTTAAAAAATTATTATTCGCCATTTAAAGTCAAGGCTTGCACGGAAACAAATGTCTGTAAATAAATAACAAACGTAATTGTTTTTATTGATCATCCTAGAATAGTTTTTTTTGGGATTGGGCTGGAGTCCAAAGGCCCATTGCAAGACCCACTTCGGAAGTGTGTGTGACAAGCCAAGCGAAAGAAACAAAGAAAGTCCACGTTAGCACAAAGTGGCATCACGTGGATTACAACACATGGATCGAGATTCGAGATTAGTAATCTTTCATTTATATTCTCCCCTCAACTTAAGTCATAGATTGAGCGACGTCATGCGGATCGCAACCTCCCACGGATCGCAATCAAAGGTGTTCTTTCAATCAACAATCATGCGCACATCACGCCGCAATCAATGTCGCGATGTGTGTCACCTCCTTTATAGCTCAACGAATTCTCCCGACAAAGTTATGAGATTGATCTCCTATATAAAACACTCTCTTGAGTGCCCAGGTACGTTTTTCTTATCACTGCTACTCCTCCCTTTGATCATTTACTGACTTAAGCATCGGAGTCTCTGCAAGTACGCCACCTACTGTCATTGTTGTGACATCCCAAAAATTTTACCTAATTAATAAAAAGCATAATGTGATATCCCAAAATAATTAATAAAAAGAAAATGATTTTTTAAACTAAATTTATAATTTAGAACAAGGACTTGATTGAACAAATAGTAAGAAAATTTAATTACACAAAAATAAGAAGCAAGGATATTTATAAAATATAAAAGAATCAAAGTAAAGAATTATAAATAAGAAATAAGAAATAAATAATTAAAAGGAAATATAAAATTTTAAAGAAAATAAAATAAAATAATAATAATAATAAGGGGGTCTAGAAACCCTTAGAAGGGTCTAGAATCTAAAGAAAAATTTATTTTAAATTAAGGCTTGTCGCGACGCGACGGTACCATAACTAGGTACAGCACCACCGCAAACGCATTAACACGTGTAAAGGAGCGCAGTCCATTGCATTGCGACGATACCCATCGCGACGTGATGGTACTTTTCAACCACTATAAATAGGTGGTTTTACCATCCATTTTTACACACCACACCTTCCATTCTTCCTTCTTTTTCATAGTTCTACTAACTAGGGTCGCGAGTAAGGAAAAAGAGAGATGCGAGGAGCAGGAAGAAGCACGAGGATAGGAGCGGTCCTCTGGTCAGCTAAGGGAGACAGAACCCCATCCACTAAAGAATATAGGGGTAGAATAAGATAGGCGTAAGGTGCCTTTAGCCATACTAGAGGTTGATGATGACAACTCCTCAGAAGAGGGGTTGTGACTTGCGATGACTGATGGAAGTCATCGCTAGTCTATCAAAACCATAGGAATATCGCCTTTTGAGTAATTGTTGGATGGCTTTGTGATTGTATGATCTGTACTAGGTCACCTACGCAACACTAGGATATGTGAAATGATTGATTATTGACTATGATGGTTGATGATGTAATGTGTGCAAGATTGTGACACTACCTTTGCACATTTGTATGCGTGGAAGCAGGGATGGATGCACCTACATGTAAATAACTGACCCCACTGAATTTTTTTTTTAATAACTATAGAGCAATTGAAAATTTTCCCCCAGTACAAAATATGTGTTGACCCCACACCCACAGGCTATTACCTCACGATTAAGTCTGAGTGTCTGACTTTTCACCTTTGAACCCGAGCCCAAGTCCACGATTGAGTTTGAGTCAGACTTTTCACTTTCTTTTATTATTTTTTTAATGCAAGGAACCCTTTTACTTTTAGTTTCAAGTTTCAACATAGATATTTTTTATTCCCTCTCTCTTTCATGTGGGCCTGGCCTTGTTTCCACTTCCACCGCCTTCCAATTTTTTTACTGCAACAATGGACAGTCACAATTCCATAGTTGCCAGCATTCTCAACTTCGTATCATCAAGTATGTACCTTTCTTTCTTTTCTTTTTTTTTTTAAAAAAATGGTTAAAGCAATCAAAAAAAAAACTTTCCTTTTTAAATCTCCTCTTCTCTTGATTGCTTTCCAGTTTTCCCTATTATTCGCTTTCCTTTCTAATCTTTTATTTTTTTCTCTTTAGTTGTTAACTACAAATATAAAATTGATGTTGTTGTTATTATTTGGAGTGTGCAAAAGAAGGGTATGTTGATGTTGATGTTGCTGTTGTTAAACTTATTTGAAGTGTGCAAAATAAAAAAGGTATTTTGTTGTTGTTGTTGTTATTATTTGGAGTGTGCAAAATAAGTTATTAATTAGTATAATATTTTTAATGTGCTAGAAATGGAAAAATATTTCAAAAGAAAATCGACATTGGAGTCTCAACAACTTAATGAAGCAAAAAATACACCAACACCATTAGGGCCATCCTTAAAAAAAGATTCCTAGATGTTGATTTGAAAAATCTTCCTGCTGATCCCAGAGAGAGGAAACAAATATCATGTTATCATCCAAATGTTCGGGATGAAATCCGAAGAGTATATTTGCAAAAGGGTCCTTGTCAACCAAGAGAGCACAATTTCCCGCAACGACAGTTTGGGACTTCTTTTCGTAAGTTTATTCCTGATTGGTTTTTGAATTTGGTAATTGGTTGGAATATAGTGTATCAAAAGATGTCGTGTTTTGTTTATGTTGTTATCTTATATAGATAGGCATAGGATTAGAGGTGCATCTAGATACTCAATCGACTGGAGGAATGGTAAAACATTTGGAATCCATCCTAAAAATCTCTAAACATATTTTAATCCTATACGACATGTCCTAATCTAGCAGGATGAAAATCTGGCCTGTTACAATTCTACCCCCTTAAAAGAATTTCGTCCTTGAAATTCCGACGAGTTCTAGTAAACGAACAAACCTAATCCCCTACCCAAATGTTCTTAAGGTTCCTTAGGGTGACTAATCTGTCTCATGATCAACCCTTCCAGATCAGCAGGTTCTAGCCATTAAGCTCGCAGCCAATGGTCTCTACCAATAATGCTAAGCTAACTATCTCCTATACACTACTAAGTCTAATAGGTCAGGGTGATCTAACGGTTAATGCTACCTGTCTATACTAGTTACTATTGCTTCGTTTACCGGCGATAAGTGATTGAGTGGCCGTCCCTCTTACTCGTTCAGCCAGGTAATTCAAGCAATAATAATCAGCCATATTATCTACTGACCATTCTATAAGAATACTTGATAGGGACTTGAGCGTAAAAATATTAGCGCCACACGATTACCCTCGAGCTCTATTAAAGATCCTTACTATATCACACCTCATGCTTTCGCTGTGCACTCTGATAATCTATTCTGTAACTAGTATTATCACTCATACCCAGCACCCACTATCTGCTATAAGATTTTCCTGAGGCTGACTCTTACAAACTATCATCTGTCATACAATAGGGAATCTAATACTTCCATGTAGCAATTAAGTTCCTAATTATCTCTCGTAATTGGCTATGGGTTAACCTATCATCCTACCTAACACAACACGAAGAACGATCACTAAGAACGTATAGAGTGTATGACGACCTCAAAACTGAAAATCCTCTCAACAAGATGTATACCTTACACGAAGTCCTCAGATTCTGGCTCCTCAAACCTTGCAGCGTATTCCTTAATAGTCATAACTCCTTGTGTCGGGTTCAAAAATTCTACCTCCTTTTCTTAGCATAGGTCTATGGAAACACGCTTCTCCAAGAGTCTGTTCTTGAAAACACTCCAAGTGACAACCGTTTCTTCGGCATCCATATGCTTACAACACTGACTCGATCAATGTTCAGCCTTACCTTCGAGTGCATAAGTGGCATAGGCAACCTATTGTGCATCTACACACCCCATGGCTTGGAAAATTTCTTCAAGTTCACTGATCCAGTGTTGCGCATTGTCAGGGTCATAAACTCCTCCAAAAGACAGCGGGTTGCTTTTCAGAAATCTGGCAAAGCCCCAATACCTGACGACCTCCTCAAGTTGATTTTTGATTCTCCTCCAAGGTGTTGGTCCGTTGTCCAGGAGTGGTGCTCAAGGTGTGGCAATTTCCACTTGCCATAGCCTCTATCGGATCGATATGAGAAGTCATTTAGCAATGAGCATTTCTATAGAAGAAGTCCTAGTACCTCATATCGTCATCTATTTTAACATAGACAATCATATAAGAGTACACAGAGATTACATAATAGACTCATACCAAGGCCTGAGAATCAAGTCGAGCTCTGATACCACAAAATATGACACCCTCTACCCCGTCATGGCATTTTAGCAACGTAAAAAGAAGATAACACGGAATAAAATTTTGGTCCAAATAAAACGGATTTGGCTCCTCTAAAGTAGGTAGAGAGTAAAGTAAGTAATCCAACCGTTTATGAGAAAATCAAAGGTGATTTGTTATGCATGTGTAGTTAATACCAACCCTTGATTTTATCATCAATAGTTGAGATTTCTTACTTTACTCTCTAAAGTGAATTGCTCACTTTAGAGGAGCCGAATCTAAATAAAACCTTTCATTTCAAACAAAATAGAGTCATCACGCTCACAACTTGCAGAAATAGAAAATGAGTATGAAATACAAATAATGAAAGATAACTCAAGTTCCCGATGTCACAATATTCAGAGCTGACCCTTACATAGTACATCGAAAATAAAAACATTTATTCACAACGTAACTATCAAATCCTAACTAAGACAACGGCTCTCAACGATCACACCTCGATCTCATCTTCATCAACACTTGCAGCTTCATCATCTACACATACACGATGGTGCATGCATAGCCATAACAAAGGGGTTAGAAATCATGCACTCAGGTAGCACTTTAAGGTAAAGGAACTAAATGAACAATGCGCTTAAACCGAACAATTCCTAACATTGACATCATAATTACAACAACAACACATAGTAACAACAATCATCTAATCATCATGCATGTCCAACTCATGTATATTTATGCAATCTTAGGGCCATGACGGAATGCATGTGGATCCATTTTCAACGAGGCTGGGATACCATGCCTGTTTCGGAATACCATGTCCGTAATGCCTTAACGACAACGAGGTTGGGACACCATGCCCATTTCGGAATACTGCGTCCATAATGCCCCATAAATAGTAACAACCATATGGACACAATGATGCATGAACATAAGCAATGTGGTGTCTAACAACAGTTCTATCACAATATCTTTGATGGAATAACAACAACAATGAGACACTCATAATGCATGAACAACTAATCGAGTGTCAACAAAACAAGCAACAACGTCTATCACTATATCCAGGATAGATATCATCGACCCCTATTACTCAGCGAGTATTAGGTAATAACAACAACATCAAGGTTAACAAGTCAGTATGTCAATAAGGCCCTTCAACCAACAACACATAAGCAATCAACATACTTGGTCAACAAAGTTTTAAACGCACAACCCTTAAATTAATCTTTAAATTAAATAATTATCCCATCCAAATTTTATCATGTTAACCATCCTTTAGACATCATTAACAAGTCCTAGACATCTAATATAGTCAATGCGACATTGCTCAAAACGCGAGAAGTGGTGAAACGTGAAAGAAACATGCGGCAGCCTATGCCCAGAGGGCGCCTGGCGCCTGACAGAGTGGGGTGCTTGGCGCCCAACCTCTGTCCCAAAAATCAAAGTGCATGGTCCTCACAATTTTGGGGACCATTCGGGGTATCGTTATGCTATATAATTCATGTGTAACACTAATCCAAAGCCCTTAGACCCCATACCTAACTTCCATGGAATTATAAAATTCAAAACTTGAGACTTTTAAAATCAACAATTCCAACACTTAGCATTTTTACAGAAAATTCTGCATAATAGTTTTTATATCTTTAATACTTATCTTTTAATAAAATCTTGGGGCTATAACACCAACTCCAAGTAATCACCAAATTTACCATCCATTCATTTAATTCTTTTAATCGCGATTTTAACCTTTTAATCCATTATCCTTATTCCAATTTTTGTGCATAATTATTAGAGCCACCACAACTACACTAAACAAGCACTTTGCACAATCTTGCATTCTAATCATGGAAAATTTCTCAGTTTCAAGGCATAAAATAATAGTTTCATAGAGCATGTTCTGCACATAAATACCAATCTTACAACATGTTTCAAGCACTAAAAGAAGCATAAAATCATACACCTCAACCACCAAGAATCAATGAGTCAACCATCAATTGCAACCAAACAATCCAATCACATTATTATAACATAAAATCAATGAAGAACGCATCAAAACAATAATTTACTGATTTTATAGTGACTTTCCCGTCACCATGGTGGCGGTACTCTCTCACGTTAACCGTGCGAGGCTTAGGAATCATGGGACACCCCTAATGCTCATTCAGATTCCATAAACCCACTACAAGAGCATCAAACTAATCTCTTACCTCTTAGAATTTAGTGCTCCTAGATAGGGTATTAGAGTTCCAAACTTTACCTCCCCTTTGGTGGCTTTCTTCTCTATTCCAAGAAATCAAGAAGTCTAGCGTCCAACATCCAAACAGCGAGAAAGCGATCCAAACGGCACGTGATTCTGACATTGGGAGAGAAAGATATGTCAGAAACAGTGTTTTTAGTCCCCGAAATCAAAGAATGAAGGTGAAAATAGGGAAACAATGCTTACCACGAAATTATCTTCAAGAATGGTTATTATAAGGTCAAGGATAGTCCTCCAGTCTTGTATGTTCAAGCAAATAAACCTTTATGTCACAAAGCAAAACTAATGCAAGGTTATGTACTTGTAACAAGCATAATTACAGGCATTTACTGTGGAATAATAATAATGCAAGACGTATAATGAAAGGAAATAATATCTTTCACCAGAACAAAGTGTCAAAGGCATGCAAAACATTGCCTACTACAATGAAAACTTAATTTAGGCAAAAAGCTTGTATTGTACTATTATCATGGATTACAACTGAATACTCATGGATTATAGTATTTTAGTATTAACATCTCAGCCAAAAACAGATGCCTTCAAAATACTCATCTAGCCCAAATGTAGATCAATTTGTTTATTACTGAAAACATAAAATGTAGGGAAATATCGCTTACAAACAGATTAAACGCAGCGAAAAAATTAAAATTTCCCTTCCAAGGATCCTTGCGAATGATCATGATTCAGGGATTATACGAGTTACCTCTTGTAGCGCAGACCTTTGCAGACGAGAATTGGAGATGAACACGATTGTTGTACAGCCGACAACGTCTCTACGTAATCCACATGAACAGACTTCGAATGGGAGCGGCCATCGTCTACAGTGCTAGCTGACGAACGGAACCGACAGTTCTGATGCACACACAGTCTCCCTGTACGGCTATGGTATGAAAAATGTGTCTTGCACTTCAGCTTAATTATTCTATTTATAGGATCACTTAAAACTGACCTAGTGCACCATGCCTTACTGTGTGCTGCATTTCTTAACTCCTGGTGCATCATAAGAGCGTACCACTGAATAAAATGAGTCTTACTCATTTATCTTTAATCTCCCATTAATCTGTTCTCACGTGTGTGACCCTGTAGGTTCCCATAACGTTGGCAATAATATTAAATCACTATTTAATATTATAAACAGAGAGCAGTGTCTAGCAACACATCACTGCTACCCCAAGTAACGAGAATGTCAGTGATTTGACGTAACCTTTCCGTGATAATGATCATGTGTATAATTACCCTTTTGCCTATATATCTATATTGAACACAAGACATAGTATGTGTCACCCTTGTATACTTCAACATTATATTCCTTGATACCCAAACAGAATTAGTAACAACAAATAAGATCAATATACCATATTGACTTATTTCAGCATGGCCATGCATTTTACAGTCATACTCTATCAAGGGGCTCACAGATATTACTCCTACTATATAGGAGAGGCAAATCCCATCTAGGTCACTCATGTTCCTCTACATGACTCGTGGAGTGTCCAGTAACCGGCTTTATAATTATCTTGTTACAAACAATGTTTGACGGCAATAAAACACTCAACTCCTCATGTAGGGACCATAGTGGTTTCAGGTCAAAGGGTGGCATACACCACTATCACTATGAGAATAACTTATGGCACTATGTAGCATTCTCATGGCGGGTCAATCCAGTACACAATTACCCTAATGTGTACCTATGCGGTGACTTGATATCTCATATCTATAACATGTGAGAGAAGGTTATCGGTCCACACACATAATAGTCTTGATGTATTATTATTGCCCTTAATAAAAATACTCGACTACGGATGTTTAAGAGTAAAGTTCTATAGTATCTCACAACCGAGGCGTCCACTCGATGTTTTATTAAAATCGAACTTTTACACAAGGGCTTTATTACATTAAAACAAACATAATAACTGAAATGCCTCATATCATAGATAAATAGCATGACACAAATTCTAATTTCAAATGAAAACATTGGCCTCTAGGGCTTACACCAACATAAAAGACATCTGAATTCCAGTCACAACCAAAAAAGGAAAAGAAAGTAGCACAACATTATAGAATAATCAAAAAAATGTAAATAGGAAGCTTCAATCAGGTCCTAAAGGGCAAGTAATAATACTAAACAGTAATTTAAACAAGAAAAAAAAATGACATTACAATTATTGCATGACAGAGTACAAAGACCGGGTTTTTATAACCCTATGATAAGTCATACCGTAACAAAATTAGCTCAACATTATATGAAACTCATTTCTAATTTCTCTACTCTTCTTTTTCTTTAAAATCCAGAGAAAATTTGAACTTCTTATATATACAAACTATCTAGAAAAACTGCAACTGAAAATGAACTGAGAAAGAAACAAAAGGAAGGAACTTGAGAATGTCAGCGGTGTGTACTTAAAACTAAAAAACAAAACTAAAATGACTAACATTCTGTCAAAAATGTGGAAAATGAAATGAAAGCGTTTAGGGGCACTTAACGGATTAGGAAAAAGAAGAAAAAAAGGAACGAATGAAACCTGTTGGAGATAGAGCTGGCGTCGGTCAGCTATGGTACGCGCGGCTGTCAGCGATCGTGCGTGCGGCTGTGAACGACGGTGCGTGCGGCGGAGAGAACAGTGTGTGCGGATTTTGTTTCTTTCTTTCCTTTGTGGAGGATCACCTCAGCTTGGCGGAGAAAGAGACGATGCGTGTATGTCTTGGAAGGTGGTGGCGACGCGACAGACAGCGACGACGCGAGCAATGGTGTCGAACGCGTACGCGAGCAACAACGAGCAAAGGTGGTCTCGCACAGAGGAAATTAGAGACGGCTGAGAAATGCGAGAGAGAGTCAATGGCAGCGAGCTGAGACGCACAGAGGAATAAGACAGTGAAGCTTGAGCTGTGACAATGGCAGTGAGAAATGCGAGAGACAAAGAGAGAGAGAGAAACGTGAGAGAGATAAGACAGTGAGAAGCTTGAGCTGTCGTGCAGGCAATTAAATTTTGGAGTTGAGAATAAATAGCGCTTTATATATGAAGCGCTACTTTCGGTGAAGACCTTAAGTAACGCTTCCTACATGAAGCGCTACTTATTCTTTGCGTCCAACTTTAAATAGCGCTTTGCTCATCAAGCGCTACTTATTCCTCTAACACCTAAAGTCTAAAGTAGCGTTTGGTTTTTTAAGCACTATTTATTTCTTTATCCTTCAGCAGCGTTTCCTTAGTTAAATGCTAGTTAAAGTGCTCTACCTAATTTTAAGTAGTACTTCCATATTTAAACGCTATTTAAAGTGGCACCATCTTTTAAAGAATCTGTTGTAGTGGATGCTCTAATTGATTAGAGGGTCAGGTCTAATCAATTAGAAGCCCCCTGTCTCCTATACCAGATCCAAAAACTATTCTAATCGATTATGACTCCTTGCAAATTGATTAGGAGGCCTCTATTTCCTATTCTGAGGTCTGGAAACCTCTTCTAATCTATTTGAACTTCATGCTAATCGATTAGAATGTCCTAAAAGTGCTAAAAACTTATTTCTAAAGATCTTTAATGCCTCCCAATTCCTTTACTCGATATATATTCTAAGGTACGGATAAGTGAGGTGTTATAATAACTAGCGTAAACAAGCACATCATGTCATGTGAATATGCAAGCCTAACTCATCGCAACTCCATATGCATGAAACTGACTAGGAGGTCATGTTCGGTCTTTTGAAGGAGAGCACCACGAAGGTGATTACTTTGTTACCTCATGCTCTCACTAACCTTGATAATGTAGAGTGACGGTCGGGGTAGCTAAGTCTGCTAAGTATCCCCCGGTTTAAGGAGCAAGACTTAAACCATTGAGTGTTATAGACTCGGGCTGCTTCCCCCTACGGCTAAGGTATTGTTCGGGATGAAATCTGAAGAGTATATTTGCAAAAGGGTCCTTGTCAACCAAGAGAGCACGATTTCTCGCAATGACAGTTTGGGACTTCTTTTCGTAAGTTTATTCCTGATTGGTTTTTGAATTTGGTAATTGGTTGGAATATAGTGTATCAAAAGATGCCGTGTTTTGTTTATGTTGTTATCTTATGAGATCTGATAATGAAGAACAAAAAGGTTGGGATGCATTTTTGACAGAGGGATTTTCAGATTGGAAAAAAAAATATAGGCTTAACATTCATGTTGGAGGCCCTAATAGTACTCACAATCAAGCCTGGAGAAAATGTAATGCGCTAATGAATAAAAAACAACATATTGAAGTTGCTATTAGCAAACAATCAGACTTTGTCAAAAGGGAATATCGGATTCATTTGACTGCTACAGTTGATTGTATTCGATTTTTATTGAGGTTGGGGTTGCCATTCCGTGGTGATGATGAATCGATGCTTTCAAAGAATCAAGGTAATTTTCTTGAGCTTCTACATTTTCTTGCCAATCATAATGAAGAGGTTGATAAGGTTCTGAAAAATTCTCCTGGGAATCTCAAACTAGTGTCACCTAGCATTCAAAAAGATATTGTGAGAGCTACTGCTTGTGAGACCACAAAAGTTATTTATTGATGATCTTAAAGATGATTTCTTTGCCATTTTAATTGATGAATCTCGAGACATATCAGTTAAGGAACAAATGGATGTTGTTTTACGTTATGTAGACAAGACAGGAAATGTTATTGAGAGGTTTCTTGGTATTGTTCATGTTGCAAATACAAGTGCTATATCCTTAAAGTTAGCATTAGAATCATTGTTTGCAAAGTATAGTTTAAGCTTGTCAAGAGTTCGTGGCCAAGGATATGATGGGGCTAGTAATATGCAAGGTGAATTTAATGGCCTCAAGAGTTTGATCTTGAAAGAAAACAAATATGCTTTCTATGTTCATTGCTTTGCTCACCAACTCCAATTGGCACTTGTGGCGGTTGCAAAAAAGCAAGATGATATTACTTGGTTTTTTCTTGTAGTTAACAATTTATCTAATATTGTTGGAGCTTCGTGTAAGCGTAGAGATATTCTTCGAGAAAGTCAAATTCTTAAAGTAAATGAAGCATTAAAAAGTGGAGAAATTTCTAGTGGTCATGGCTTTAATCAAGAAACTACGTTGACAAGAGCTGGAGACACTAGATAGAACTCACATTATGGTACATTACTTAGGTTGATTTCTTTGTTTCCTTCCGTGTGTGATGTGCTTGATATAATTGTGGAAGATAGCACAAGCTCAGAGCAACGAGTTGAAGCTTGTCAATTATTGATTACTTTGTAATCTTTTGAATTTATTTTTAAGTTGCATTTGATGATAAATATATTTGGAATTAATAATGAGTTATCTCAAGCATTGCAAAAAAGTAATCAAGAAATTGTCAATGCTATGACATTAGTTAGGGTGTCAAAGGAAAGATTGCAAAGCATGAGAGAAGATGGTTGGCATAATTTACTCAATGAAGTGTCATTGTTTTGTGAGAAACAAGATATTGTCATTCCAAATATGGATGATGCATTCATGATACAAGGAAAACCAAGGCGTAAGCTTCAAAAAGTTTCGAACTTGCATCACTTTCAGGTTGAGATGTTTTATCAGGTGATTGACAGACAACTTCAAGAGCTTAATAACAGATTTACAGAGGTGAGCAATGAATTGCTTATTTGTGTGGCAAGCTTAAATCCAAGAGATTCATTTTTTGCATTTGACAAGGAGAAGTTGATTTGTTTGGCTCGATTTTATCCATCAGAATTTTCTCCTGTGGAGGTTATCGGGCTTGACAATCAACTTGAAAATTATATCATGGATGTTCGATCTAGTGAACAATTTTCTAATTTAGATGGGATCGGCGATCTTTCAAAAATGTTGGTAGAAACTAGAAAGCATATTGCATATCCAATGGTGTATTTACTTCTGAAGTTAGCTTTGATTTTGCCCGTGGCAACTGCAACGGTTGAAAGGACTTTCTCTGCGATGAGTTTTGTGAAGAATCAATTGCGCAACCGTATGGGAGATGAATTGTTGAATGATTGTTTAGTCACATATATTGAGAGATATTTTTGATAGTGTTGAAAATAAAAAAATCATGCAATAATTTCAAAATATGAAGACACATAGAGAGCAATTATAATTTGTAATGTTTAGGTGTCTTCAATTTTTTGAGTATATGATATTATACATTTTGTAATCTCCAATTTTTTGCTTAATGATAATGAAACTACCATTTTATTGCTTATGCATTTATATTTTTTTATATAAATATTTATTGTATATGATCTTGACCCCACTAGATAAAATTTCTGGATCCATCCCTGTGTGGAAGTGATAGTAGACTTATAGGAGGTAGTTGATATTTGATACCTAAAGGCAAAATTAATAATCAACCTTGCTGGGTACAATCAAGATATGGATTGAGGATTAGATGCTATAGGTTGATGGATCGTATTGAGGTTGAGTTATTAGGTTAAGATCCGGGAATAGAATGTGTGAGAATTCATATGCATAGCTGTAATCTACCGCCGTACGCATAGGCTGGCAAACCTGAGTGCGGGTACGAGTACTGGTGTACGAAATATTAGAGACTTTTTTTTGTTTATATTTCAAACTGAACCAAATACATAGATATTTTAGATACTCTTTTTTGCTTATATTTCAGACCAGAAAAGTATATTAGTGATAATATCAATATTACTACGTGTATCACACGGGTCAAAAATCTAATGCTAATAATAGTTATTGAAAGATTATAACATATAAATTAAAATTAATTTGCATTTAATGCTATACCAACATTGAAGTTTTGAAACAGTGATATAAATAAATAAACTTATTTTTTTAACATGTAATAACAATAATAATTATTACTTAAAAAAAACAATAATAATTATTTTAAATGTAAGCAAAAATGAAAGGTAGAAAAGGACCAACGTGGGAGAACAGGTAGACTACCCGCCACCTCCTTTCTCTCTCATTCGTCCTTCCTGGTCTGTGTTCAATCTCTATCTCCAATTAAATTGCAGCCTTCGCCTAAAATTCATGCAACCACTCAAATTTTTAAATCTATTCAATTCAAATTTTAACAAAGATATTATTAATTCATAAAAAATGGGAATAAAATAATGACCTCAGTCTTGGTGAACCATTCCCTTACCAACCAAACCAAACTACTTAAATAAACAACTCCGTCACGTAACCTTTACCCGCTTTTTCTTCTTCTCCTTCTTGTTCATGATACAGTATCGTCTGGCATTTTCGTAAATATCCCGAAATTCGAATCCCCCAATATCTAGGGTTTCTACCCCGTTGCGTTCCCTCCAATTATTTCTTCGAATTTCGCTTTGTTTCAGGTCTGCCTGCTTCTCCCGATTCCCTATTTTGCTGTAATTTGAAGGGAATTTGTTGAATTGAATTCCAAAATAATATTCTACTGATTGACTATGCTTAATTGCTTTTAATTGTGGGTTTTCCATTCTTTGTTCATTCATTCATTCATTCATTTTATTTACCTGGTTTTTATTTTTTTGTAATTATTTGGGAACTGGGTTTCAAGTCCAAGTGTTCAATATTTATAACTCTTGAGTTTTGCATGTTGTTGTTGGTAACTTGCTTTCTGCTATCTATCACACTTGGGAGACAATTGTGATTAGCTGGATGAGGAATGAAATTGAAGTATTTGTTTGACATATTAAACCAAAGGAGTTAATTACAATTTCAAAGGGGTATCAATTGCAATGTAGTAATCTACCAGTATAATGTAGTTAAATGGCCCCAAGCAGCAATGCATATGTTTTATTGAATGTTTTCTTATTTGTCTCCGAGGTGCAGTGTAAAATTTGGCTCTGTTTTAACTTTTGCATTTGCACATGGTAAATTTTTTTTTTACTGGTGTTAAGAACTCTCTCTTAGCTGAGGTTATGGTTTAAAGGGATTCCTAGGCCACACATTCAGTTGTGTTAGCTGTTTCTGAATTTAAGTGTTTTTTATTTTTTATTTTTATTTTTTTTTTTTGTCTGAGGGTAGAGTAACTTTTAGCTGTTAAACTTAAAATGCTTGATGGCTTAATAAACTTTTTTATAAAAGGTTTTCCTTTTGGTTTTATTGAACAGGGTTTGGATTATGTATAGGTTACCTTTTTTTTATGGAAGAACCTAATTTCAAATATCTTTCAGTGTTTGTGATTCACTTGTAAAGCAAGAAACAGTCATGGGCGAGTCTACAGATTATACCATAAAATATGAAACACTACAATTCACGGGTCTGACAGTGGCACCATTGCATTTGTTGAAACACTACTTTTTGAATCTATGGCCATGGTTGAAAGGGAGATATGTCTTGAACAGCCTCAGGTCTAGGTCTAGTGACTTTAAAAATATGGGTATCAGTTTCATTTGCAAATGCCTTTTGTGACTGAGGCTATCCTTGTTTGAGTAAGTAGAAAATAAGGAGCCAGATATTTTGGAGTGAAAATCACTTCACGTTTGCTTGTTACAACAAAAATATGGGAAACTTAAAGTGGAGTTAACCTCATGACAACTTCTGGTCCCTACTATAGAATGGAAGTGAGTTATAGAATTAAAGTGAGTTGAAAGTGATTTCCATCCTTTAACAAGCTACGAAGGTGGAAAATCACAATCCTTTCTGTTTGATTCCATCTTCACTCCTCTCCTCATTTTCCTCCTACTCAAACAAGCATAGCCTAAGTCAAGTCCAGCTGATTATTTTGCTGTTTCCTTTCTTGATCTATTGAATTTTACTTTACATCACCAGTTATTTCATTATCTATTATATGATATAGCATCATCTGTAGTGAGAAAACAAAAATATGATAAAAGACAACAAATTTTTCTTGCAAATTCAGCCAGTGGCATCTTCTAGATTGGCAAACATCAATACTCCTCAGTATTAGTTGTCATTAGATTTCACTGTATGAAAATGAATAGAATATATGCTTAATATGCTGATGAAATATGTATCTCCTTACAACCTGGCGAAAATGTTAGAAAGAATTTTAAATATATTCCTGATGCGCAATATTTAATCTCAACATCTTATGCCAGTTCCCTTTCACCCATCCACTTCACCATGTCAAGTTTGGAGGAGCCACTTGGCCTTGACAAGTTGCCAAGCATGAGTACAATAGATAGAATTCAGAGGTTCTCATCTAGTGCTTGCCGTCCACGAGTAGATAATTTGGGTATGGGAAACTGCTGGATTGAAGGACGAAGTTGCAGCACATCTAACAGCTGCTAGTGAGTCAAATTTTGCAATTTAGTGGTAGTCAAAACTTATGCATATATTTATTTATCGCTCAACTTCATTTTGTCCTCCTTTACATTCCATTGACTTCTGTCATATATTATTTAACCTATTATCTTCACTCTATATGCATAACATAACATAACTTTAAGCCTATCTTTCGTGCAGTGAAGACAATGAAGAGTACACAGCAGAGACATTCCCCTGGAAAAGGCAAACAAAAGACATGTCCCGAGGTGACTCTTCCAGCCAAAAGACAATGACTATAGGGAGAAACTTGATGAAATTTGGAACGATTGATAATTCATTTTATACCTCAGATTACCAGTATAGTCAAAAGTGCAATAACAAAGACATACAAGATATGGCATATAAGGTAATGCAATGGCTGCAGTACTTTCTGTTCAAGGATTTTTTTTATAGCTACTAAATTAGTTATTTATTTGGTGTCTCTTTTTGTATCTTCATTTTGCGGTAATTGGTTAATTTTATCATATTTCTTTGGCTGGTATGTAACATACTTAAAATTCTTAATTGGGCAATGCAGTTTATGAAAGGTATGCCAAAGTTTGTTAAGATAGTTGAAGTTGGTCCAAGGGATGGATTACAAAATGAGAAGAACATTGTACCGACAGCTGTAAAGATTGAATTGATTCATAGATTAGCATCTTCTGGATTATCTGTCATTGAGGCTACTAGTTTTGTATCTCCCAAATGGGTCCCACAGGTATAATATCTTTGTCATTATTTAACTTGATATTGATATTATGAATGATTTTTGTGGTACACTTTCTTCAAGGTGCATTTACATGATAGTAGTTCCTAATCCCATGGAAATTAAAAGAAAAAGGTCAAAAATCATTTTGTGTTCTATAACTGAGATAATAAAAAAATCTCCAAAATAATTCTCCCCCACTTTCAATTTGTGCTTGATGCCTAGGAATATTATATATTCACCATTTTCCTTCCCTCCCAATTCATTTCTCTCAAAATCACTCAATCCAAGCAGACCTTACGCATTTAGTGCACAGCTTTAGTATATCTGCGATCTGTGCATTTTAAAAGATATGAAGACAACTAGAGTACTAGTTGTTATCCTTTTCATAACCAACTTATATCCAGTGTGATTTGAGATTTACCTGGTTGAAAGTCATTCCATTTCTTTATCTTTCAGTTGGCTGATGCAAAGGATGTAATGCAAGCAGTTCATAACCTGGGAGACATCAGATTGCCAGTTCTGACTCCTAATTTAAAGGTGAAAATATCTAGAACAACTATAAATGGTCAGATTTACATTCGGATGTCTGATCTATATTACATTTATAGGGTTTTGAAGCTGCTATTGCTGCTGGAGCTAGAGAAGTAGCTGTTTTTGCATCAGCTTCTGAATCGTTCTCGAAATCAAACATTAATTGTAGTATTGAAGAGAGCCTTGCCCGGTATCGAGCTGTTACTCGTGCTGCTAAAGATCTCTCAATTCCAGTTCGAGGGTATGCCTTTTACTTCTCCTTCATTATTCTAAGCATCCTTGAAATATCTCCACTTCAATATATTTGTAAGTGGGTATTTATGCTTGGCTGAAAGTTTCCAAAGATTTTGTTTTTCACTTGATATTTTCTAAAGGATTTGCATTACTTGCCCTGCAATATCTTCTTTATTTTTTGTAGCACCTGTATAAATTAATTGAACAGGTTATCTTGCATTGAACAAGTTGTCTTGCATTTGAATTTTAGCAGTTTTTACATTTTGAAATACAGCTGTCGTAAGTTACTTGTATATTCTTGACTACTGTGGACTAGAAGCATGGATGCACATACCCATTTTACCTTGTGCTGAAGTTTTAATAATATCTTTAAGAGTGGGGCTGCAAGGATTGCACACAAACTTAAGCTAAGAGTCAACCTAAAAATGGTTTTAAATCTTTAACAGTTACCATATTTAAGGTCCCTAGTCTTTACCGGTAAAGATAGTATGTATTCCTGCCTCAATTGCATTCCATTACTTTTCAAACTAGTGACAGAATCAATATAGATGTTCAGGCAGAGTTTAAATATAGAAGAATGTAATTATGTAAATTTAACCTAAACATTTCAAATTTATCATTATCAAATATGATAAATTTGTGGACCAAAGTAGTATCAATACTTATAAAGCAAACAATAATGTTTTATTGTAATTTATTTTTTATATGTGCCATAAATTAAATAAGTTTTATAATATACAGAAAGATAATTTATTTATTTAATGATCAGAAGTCAATTAGATTAATAACAAATAGAAAAACAACATATTTTCTCAAATAATGGGAACAAAATATTGTGACTTGTTCTTCCATACAATAATTTACTCAATTATTTTTGTTGTATTTATTTTAAATCTTGTTTCTCGGTCTCTCTTACAATCGAATGAAAAAATAACTAAAATTTTGAGCAATATTAAATAATTTTTGTGTGCATGTTTAAATAACTTTTTGATCAATATTAAATAATTCTTGTTCCTGGTGCTATAATGTTTCCACTATGGCGGAATTTAGGGAAGGGCTGGATCCATTATAAAAAATAAATTTTGGAATAAGAATGTTATTAAAAGATTTTGAAAAATGTCTGTTTTATATACAACGGAAAGGGATATTCACACACACATTGTATGGGGGAGTGAATAAGAGGACTAGAGACGTGGCATGCACACACATCGAAGGAGTGAACAAGAGGACTATGAGATGTTACATAACTGAACTGTTTAAAGGAATTTTTCCCTTCCATACACATTGATTGGCAACGATGTTTCCATTGGAACATCTTTTTACTTCCTAGCCATTATTCCTTATGTTATCCCATAAGATCTTAGATTATGTGAAATATATCTCGAAACCAGTCTTAACTTCTATTTGTGTGTTCGGGTGAGCGGTTGATAAATGTGATTTTCAACGGATATGATTTTGTAAAATTAATTTGATTAAAATTGTGTTTGAAATGAGGTGATTTTTGTTTGTGATTTTATTCTGAAAACAAGTTTCATATAAAACTTAAGTGTAAAATTTTCAACTCAACACGAGCTAATTTTTATCACTCCGAGTCAAAAGTGAGGTTTGGAGGCAAAATCTTGCCTTATAATAACCAAGCATCCGTACATGTTTGTTGGAGACAATCAATTTTGATGGTTTCCACCATGAAGACAAACACACACTGTATTTGTATTGCCTTTTTGATATAATTTCTTGAAATTAATTTTGGTACTAGTGAAGCCGTTCTTGGTCTATTTGAAAGGCTAGCAGGTCAGGCCATCAAGGTCTAACAGCTAGACACGTGAAAGTCCCTTTTTTGTTGGTATTGTAAATTATATGGACAGAGAAATTATGTTTCTGTTCTTCTTATTCCAATCAGTTCTGTGTATTTGAATTTCATAGATATGTGTCGTGCGTTGTTGGATGCCCAGTGGAAGGACAAATCCCTCCGTCAAAAGTGGCTTATGTGGCTAAAGAACTATATAATATGGGTTGCTTTGAAATCTCACTTGGTGACACAATTGGGGTTGGCACACCAGGTAACAATTTGGTTTGAGAAAATAATTGTAGTTGTTTCATGTTTTCATCAATAATTACAAAAATGTAACCTGTTTTTATCATTTCCTGTTTTCAAAGACTTAACAACAAAAATGTTATTTTCACCATTTCTCTATTCAAATAACTGAAAATAGGAAAGAAAGGGAAAACAATGTATTATTTTTGTAATTACTAGTGAAAATTGGAAATGAGTGTCAAATATTTAATTGAATCTCTGAAGAATTGGGGGATGATTGTCAAACTAATTGCTTTTCCTCTTAATCCCGAATATACATATTCTTTCTGAGAATTTGCTATTTCTGTTGTTATCAGGAACTGTAGTTCCTATGCTTTTAGCTGTAATGGCTGTTGTACCAGTAGAGAACCTTGCTGTCCACTTCCATGACACATATGGCCAGTCCCTTCCAAATATTCTTGTCTCCCTCCAAGTAAGTCAACAAACTGTAGCTTGACTTTTTCATCTGCTTGTTTATTGATGTATAGAATTTATTGAGCTTGCCTCTTCTACATATGTAACAAAAGTACTAGTTAATGAACCAACCATCAAACTATTATACTTGATGGAAATTCACTACTCCCTACATTCCTTTTAAAGTGTCTATTTTTCAGAATTTTTTTGTAACTATTTATCTGTCATTTTTAAATTTCAAGATTATATTAACTATTTTTTTGTCAATAATACTCTTAACTATTTATTGCATAGAGAAAAATAGGTGTAATGGAATAATAAAAAGTCAAGAGTATTACAAAAAAAAAAAAAAAAAACTAATAATTTCTTCAAAAACAAAAAAAAAATTATTGATTTTCTTGGTTTGTGTACAAAAATCTTAAACAACACTTAAAAAACACTTGGTAGTAGTTTCCATGAACACTAAACTGGGCCTGCCTTCAATCATTTGGTCGTCACAGTTATTAATGGGGCTTTAATGATTTGTATGTATATAAACAGATGGGAATTAGTGCAGTGGATTCTTCAGTTTCTGGTCTTGGTGGCTGTCCATATGCTAAGGGGGCTTCAGGAAATGTAGCTACTGAAGATGTTGTGTACATGCTGAATGGTCTTGGTGTGAAAACCAACGTTGATCTTGGAAAGCTCATGTCAGCTGGGGATTTCATCAGCAACCATTTGGGGCGCCCATCTGGCTCAAAGACCGCCATTGCCCTTAACCGAGTCACCGCCGATGCTTCCAAGATATAATAATACAAAAATTGTACCATAAAAATATATATGTAGGTGCTTCAAGCAATGACAGATCATTCTATATATTTCATGTTTCATGTTTGTTTCTCTTTTTTTTTTCTTTTTTTTTTTTGCGTAATATAGAAGAGGAATAAAATGCCCACTTACGTGGATGAGTTAGGAAGCAGTAATGCAGATATCTATCTGCAAATAGCAAGTGCAAGCTTCTGAGTTGAGTGAAAGCTTGCAATTTTTATGCAGCCATCATGCATTCATTGTGTATGATGTATAGTTATACGGATGACTCTATTTTCGCTCTGAATAGAACAAAGGAAATATTGTTTAGAAAATAAAAAGTATTTACCTCCATTTTGAGGGTATTGTGTAAAGTGGAGATTGACAAATCTTATAACTTTGCAGGGTTAGCCAAATTAACAAACACCCTTTTTATCTTTCATTTGTTTGGTTTGGATGCAGTGGGTGGTCACTTGTCCTGTTAAAAAGTGATAGTCCAGCTAACTTTCGTCGACTTAAAAGATAAATTTATTGGCTGAGCTGCTATCGTTATTTTTAAATATTTAATGGGGTTTGTTTGTATTTAGTCCCTCCTCCACTCCAACACCTAGCTCTGCGTCACTCTGATAGTGCTCAGAAGAAAAGGACAGCTAGGTTCGAGTCTAGCCACACTCCAGGAAAGAAGAGAAATTTCAGAGAGAGAAATTGGGTTTTTAATTTGCTGAGTTTTATTCATGATTCATAGGCTTATATAAAAGCCTCCAGGTCCTAGAGCAGTGGATCAATTGCCAAGTGTGCAAAGATCTTGCTATTACAATTGACAGCTAGCGGAAATGCATAACAAACTAGAGAATATAATCTGAAAATACAATCACTAGGTAACGGTAAAAGGAATCTAAAGGCTGAGCTGGTTAGTCACGCAATTGTTCTGTTCAAACGAATTCTTCCAGCCATTTGGGTGCCCTTCTCTCTCTTTGGGGCCATCTTGTCACGAGGCCACTTGACTCTTCAAGCCCATTTCCAGCACTTGGCCCAATTGAGCCCACTCCCGTATCACACTCATCCCAATCGTTGCAAATTCGTCGCACAACCTGAACCAACAGACCCCTCATCCCATCAAGAAACAACATAGCCTCACTGTGCAACTCAAACTCAACTGGCACATATCGCAAGTATCTGTGACACACAATCAACTCCATAGCAATCACGACCTGTTGCTCCAAACCTTTGCCATCTTCCGTCATTGGCTTGCCTCTCGCCGAAAAATGATACCACCAAAATTAACGTTGTTTTTGCTAAGACCGAGTCGTAATTAGGACAAAGAGTGGGAAAGGGGTAGGCCGTGGGAAGAAGGATTGGAATCCAGAATGAGCGCGTACCTGAAAATGGCCATAGAATTTCTATATAGGTGCATTTCCCACTTAAAGGCTATAACCAAATCTATTATCGGTGCTTAGGTGGCATAACAACTTCTGTTTAGCTGTTGGAGCTCATAGAGGAGCTTCTAGATGGAGGAGTTTCCTTTGTGACTCATGGGCCAAGGCTAAGAGTGCTTATTGGACCTAGTAGCCAGAGTACAGGTCTAGAATAGTTGTCCCTCAAGTTAGGTTGTCACACAAGCATGGTAGCCGATTTGTACCCATTTGAGTCGTCGTTGCTTTGAGATGATAAGCTCAATTACTCGTTGTGGAGTCCTGAGATATTTCTATCATGCCATGACTAATGCAGACCCATGTTTGTTGGGCCTTTTGGGTTAGCAGGACCAAATAGTGCGATGTGGTTGTCATTAAACCTTTGTCTGTTCAGATTCACACGAATTTAGAGTAGAGAGGTTTTTGAAGGTTCTGTGTCTTTTCAACAGTCCTTTCAATTTAACATTTGAAATGAAGGCATTTGGAGAGTCGCGCATGCTGTCGTTTAAATTCTGCAAGTCTTCATTTGTGCAACCTGCATTTTAGAAATACACCCATTTTCTCTCTTATTCTCTCCAGCTTCATCTGCAACGAAGGAATTTTCTCAACGTCTTCGTCTTTTCTTATGATCATTACATGGACGTTTTTGTTTGCTTTCGTGTTCTTCCTTATTTCTGCATCTTCTTCTTTTTCCTTTCTTTTTAATCATAGGGGATTCTTCTTGGCCCCATTTCCGCCTGTTAGGTTTCAATGTGGTAGTTGTTCTGAAAGTTTTCCCATCGAGTTTCCTAGAATCCTTTGATGCATTGCCCCTTGATAAATTGCATACGAAAGATAGCCTGATGGGTATATATTACTTGATATGATGAATGTAAGATCAGAATACTAGACTCAAAGGTCAGAGTGGAATGCATCCCATATGGATGATTCCATGACATAGCATATGCATAATACTCTCTTTGGAGAGGTCAGGCACCAGGCCCGTGGGGCAGGGAAGCATTATCTAATTTATTTAGGCCTGTGGGGTAAGATAATTAGATTTTGATCACGTCTTGCTTTGGGGGACAACCTACATAGGCCATTGGTGTAAGGTACGTGATCACTATGATATTGATACTAAAGTATTTGTAGCACCCCAACTTTTAAATGGGTTAATGGCCTAGAAAAATAATTTTAATATATTAATTTGACCCAAAGTTAAGGCTAAGGGATAAAATAGTAATTTTTTCTAAGGATTAAGCTAGACTAATATTGTTTAATTTAGTATTAAAGGCGCTAATTTTAGAAGACCCAAATAAATAGACCCAACCTTTATGCACTTGTGTTTGTGCGAACTAATAAGGAAGGGGGTGTATTATTTAGAATGGGGTGTAAGGAGTAAGTAGTGTTAAAAAAAAAGAATTGAGAGGGTTATTGCCCTCGTGAGAAGCAGAAAGAAAATAAAAAGAAAAGAAGAAAGAAGAAACAGAGAAGAAGAGAAAGAAGGAAAAGAAAGAAGAAAGGAAAGGAAAGAAGAGAGTGATTTACGAAGGAAGGAAGGAGAAGAAGAGCGAGCGCTGGCCACTGGAGGCTGACACACAGGAGAGGAATGGAACGAGGCCGAGAGAGAGAGGAAACAGAGAGAGACCGAGCGCGAGAGAGAGATCGAGGAAGAGGAAAAATGAAGGGAGGAAAATCAAGGCTCAAAGATGGAACAGATTGAAGAATGGAAGAATAAGAAGCTTGGAGGAGGAGCTTCCATAGTGGATTTTGGGTACCCAAGCCCTAGAATTTGGAGGTTTTCATTCTAAGCATTTGGAAGCAAAGGTAACATAGGATTCCCCTCTAAAAACCTCTCATTTAGGATGTATTAGGTTTTATTCTCGTCATTTGCTTGATTAGAGTTCTTGTACTTGATGAGTTTATGCGTTAGTGATAATGTAGGCTAAGAGTTTGATTTATGTCCTTTGAGATAAATAAGAAGTTAGAAACCCTTTTTAATTTAGATGTTGTCCTTGGAAATTATAAGATTGTTCATATATGAGGAATATGTACCCTAACTATTTTAATTTATGTTAAGTGGCAACTAAAGTGTTTAATGTATGATAAATTGGTGTAGGTTTTGCTTACGATGCCATGCGATGGTGCTATTAGAATTTGGTAAATTTGCTTACGAAATCTGGAAGTTTATAAGGGCTAACTAGGCCATAATTGTAGGATGTTGTTACATCCAGTGTGATAAATGTTATTTCAACTATTTGGTGCTGCAGGAATAATATTCGTTTCCAAAACAAGCGTATTTCAGCTTTGGCAGTTAGAAACATGATCATTGCTAGTGTGAACTGTCCGGTATTCTTAGCATAGGACATATGCGCTCTTCTATTAATGAATTTTCTATTCTTAAGGCTTTGAGGGTGACTGGTAAGCCCAATAAAGCTCCTCCTATTAAGGAAGTTATTTGGTTTCCTCGTCCTTGCTTTTGGATAAAATGCAACACTGATGGTGCTGCTAATGGAACACCAGGGCCTTCGGGATGTGGTGGTATTTTTAGAGACCATAATGATGCTGTTGTTGGTTGTTTCTTTCATAATACTGGTAACAATTTTGCCCTTCATGCGGAGCTAGTGGGTGTCATGATTGCTATTGAGATAGCTTATCAGTGTGGTTGATGGAATTTCTGGTTAGAGTGTGACTTTCAGTTAGCTATTGATGCTTTAAGATCTATCTCGATTGTTCCTTGGAAGCTGTAAAATAGATGGCGTAATTGTTTATTGTTGATTAAAAATACAAATTTTCATATTTCTCATATTTTTTGAGAAGGGAATAACTGTGCCGATAAGCTGGCTTCCCATGGTTCCGCTATTCAAAATTTTGTTTGGTGGGATAACATTTCTATTTTTATTAGCAAGGACTTCTTCAGGAATAGATGAGGTCTTTCCAACTATAGATTCAAATAAGTCTTTTCTTGGGTTTCGGTTTATGTCCCCCCAAGTTTTTTGTATTACTCTTTTTTTCTTTTTTCTTTTTTTAATAAAGTATAGGGAGAGTACTTTTTTTCCTTCTAGATGTTTTTTCTCCTAAAGAGGGTTTTGCATCAGAAGGTTTTAACGAGGCTCCCTTCCTTCTCCTTTGCTAAAAAAAAAAACTAGACCGCAATTTGCTTTGATTGTGTTTGATCTTTTGGGCATTGGTTGCTTAACAAGTGGCTCGGTGTTTGAATTAGCTAATTATTAGTTACTGTTGTGTATTGGAGGAAGGTTGGATTGCTGTCCCCAACTCCCATAATTATCCGTGTGATTTTGCCCATTGCGAGTTCCATGGAGCTACAATTGGGATGATATTAGATTCACGAGAAACTAGGACTCACATTTAGACTTGAGGAACCTTTGGGAATGGTTTAGCTTGCCTTGAGGGATTATGTGATTAGTGTGATAAGGTTAAGGTTCTCTTTACGGATTCAATTGCAAGGCTCGAGGGCCATAAAGTGAGTCTATGATGGTCACTAAAACCTAGTCTAGGTACTAAAATGAGATGGAGCTATTATTCTCAGTCTAGAAGGTGTATATCCTTATGTATGCATAGAACTAAGGTAATTAGTTAAATCTACACTTAGAAATAATTTTTCCAACGATTTGAATGTTTGCATGTTTTGAGAAAGAATGCTTGAATGATTATATCCTTGCATAGTATACATGTTGTATTGATCTTGATGCTAGTGTCTCTGCTGAGAGGAGTTTTCCATACTTAGCACACCAAGTATGGCTCAAACTATGGTAAAAATGTTTTATTGTTAAATTTTATGTTACTGAGTTTATATAACTCACTACGTTTGGGGGCGTTTTTTTAGGTACTATCAGCTCACAGAGAATTAGAGAGTGCCTTGATGCTTGGTCTTGCCCTTGTGTGAGACTTCCTTTTTATGTCAAAGCCGGATCACGAGTCAAGTGTCGTGTGTACAATGTATTAATTTAGTATAAGTTTAATTGAGACATTTGTTATGAGTCGGTTGTCTTTTATTGAAATAGGTTGTAATTTTCTATACAAGTCTTTTATCAACGAATTTGATTTTAATACCTTCACGTCATAGTGTATGTAAATGTCTTATTTAGCCAGAGTATTGTTTTTTCAAAAAGGATTTATCTTCTATAGTGTAATATGTAAAGCGACAATTTTATTACGTTTAACTTTAAATCCAGTTAATTTTGTAGGTAATACTCTGATTAGAGTCTGAGCGTTACAATATTAGCCAACATGTACTTGAACCTAAGCCTGAAACTCCTCCTCCTGCTTCAACTGCTATGGTTGCTCATGCCTCTGCCTCTGCCTCCTCCGGACCCTCTGAGAATGTTGTTGTTCCAAGGGCTGTCTTGGACAAATTGGTGGAAGACAACAGAGAGTTCAAGGACTTCATGACTATTTCTAAGGAATTCATGGCCACTTTAAGTCAGAAACACGATGCTATTGCTGATATGCTGAAGTCAATTTTGGAACAGCTGAAGAAACCTTAGATAGCCTCTAGGATTTTCACCTTTTTGCTATTTCTAGCTTTGTATTTATTTTTACCCAAACTTTTGTAATTTTGTACTTCTTTTGATTAATGAAATCAATATCTTTTTGGTACATCCTCTGTTTTATACTTTATCTTTCTATTTACTTTGTTTTGACTATGATGTCTTTATATTCTTAACCTTTTTGTCTGATGACAAAAGGGGGAGAAGAAAATAGAGAAGTATAGAGCAATTGATGAACCTAATATAGCAACCAAATGTCATCATGGATTGCATTTTGCATTATTTACATATTGGAATGTATGCTCTGTTGAGGTACAATAAGTATATGCTCTAATACATCTCTTTGTAAGTGAATGCTCTGATACATTATATGAAATGGTCTGATATGATACATTCATCTGATATGACATTACACTTAGAAAATTTTTATATGTACTTAATTCAGGCGGAGCCTCTGAAATTCTTTTAAGTAAATAACTTTCTAATGGAAAATTGTTCATCAATCTATGTATTTGTCATCATCAAAAAGGGGGAGATTGTTGGAATCAAGTGGATTCAGAAACAATGACCCTTAATTATTTTGATGATAACAAATAATGAATAAAACAATTTATCATCTGATGTGTGTGTTAATGTGTAAAACAATTTATCAATCAGAAGACTTTTCCTATGTATGCATTTCTCCCTCCAATCCATTCCTCTGAGTCTAGCATTGATCGTCTGGTAAGAGCTGATGACGTCATCATCTTATAACTTCACTCTAATGATCATGTTCTGGTAGTCAACGCTCTGGTAGTAGTCAGTTGGATCGAGCACTTACCACTAGGCCAAAAGTTATAGCTGTTAGTCAGGGCGCAACCCTTTCTACTTAATCGTAACAGCCCAAGCGCCACGTGTCGACTGTGACTTGACCCCACTTGGGCCTTCGCCACGGGACAATTGATGTCACAACCTGGCAACAATCTCCCCCTCAACAATTGCTCCCGCTGGGAATCGAACACGTGACCTTGGCTCTGATACCAATTATTGGATCGAGCGCTTACCACTAGGTCAAAAGCTATAGCTATTAGTTAGGGCGCAACCCTTTCTACTTAATCGTAACAGACCAAGTGCCACGTGCCGACTGTGACTTGACCCACCTGAGCTCCGCCACGGGACAATTGATGCCACAACCCGACAACAAACGTTCTAGTAATAGTCAACGCTCTGGCATACTATCTTCTGGTAAGACTACACTTTGATGAAACCCTGCGTCTGGTACTTCAAGACTCTGGTATATGAAAAGCCAACAAATATTGCACCGAAGAACTTGCCTATGGTCGAGCTTATTCTGATAAGCAGAGTATCTCAGTAACAAGCATCATCTGGTAGGAAGATGCCTCTAATTGGAAATCAGACTAAACAATACATTAAAGGCTACTTCAAGTATTAAAGAGACCTTATTGATGAGTATTTTAATGTACGAGAAATCAAAGGCCAAAGAGAATATCAATGGATATGATCATTAGATATAACTTGCTCTAGAAGTGTCTCATATTCAAAAATATCATAAAGGATAAGATCCTGCAACTGTCTCCTATGTCAGTGTACAGGAGCAGAGTTGAAAGCGACATGACTAGCTAAAAGCCACTAAAAGCGGATCTGAAGTTTTGTCCATTGGTGAAAAAGCTGTTAGGTCACAACAACACTATTTGCAACCCTAGCTATATATACCTTACTTCATTCACTGAAGTAGGTTAACGATTCTATCACAACAACTGAGACAGTGAGCAGCCAAGAAACTATTCCAAGTCTCTGAGACCAAGTGAACAAGCACTTAATCGTTTTATTCTTTCTGTTAGAAAGCTATTCTTTGTGCTTAAGCATTTCATTATAAATCCTCTTTGTTGAGAGTTATTGTTATTGTTTCAAAGATTTTTGAACCCTTGTATTAAGCCCAGTAGTGGTTGTGTTCCTTAGAGGCTTGACTGCACTAAGTCGTTCTATGAAGTTGTGAGTATAGCCAGTTTAGCAGTAGTATACTCTCAAGTGTAATCAGTTGATTATAGTGGAGAAATCCTTCAAGTGTGTTGAAGGGACTAGACGTAGCTATCAGATGATAGTGAACTAGAATAAATCAATGTGTCCTACTCTTCTTTTCTCTTTACTTGTTTGCATTACTATTTTGTTAAAGAACTGATTTGAAAAGGTTTTCAAAAACTCATAAGTATTTCAAAAAGTTTTATAAAACCCAATTCAAACCCCGCCCTTTTCTTGTGTTTTTATCACCTTCAATAAACCAGAACCTTAGTTGGAGGCAGCTTGCCACATTTCACCATTTTACGATCCAACATAGCAGCAAGTTCTCTTGAAGAGTCAGTGTCAGTTGCAGAAGGGAGGTGAAAACAAGGGCATTGGTTGGATTGCTGCAGAGTTTCAACTGAAAGACATGGAAAATGTCATGAACATCAGCAGAGCAAAGAAGGTACAACTTGTAAGCAGTTGCACTAACTTTGTCTAGGACTTGAAATAGGCCAAAATATTTAGGAGCAAGTTTGTGGTATGCTTGGTTTCGTAGAGAAAATCGCCTATAAGGCTGTAGCTTTAAGTAAACATAGTCACCGATAGAGAAAACTATGTCACTCCTATGTTTATTACCAGGGAGATAGGGCAAGTGGATAGGAGGGGCTTGGCCATAAACAACCTCGTATGGAGTAGATTGGATAGAAGAGTGGAAATGAGTGGTGTACCACCATTCAACAAGAGGAAGCTACTTGGACCAAGTGGATGGTTTCTCAAAGTGTGAGACCTGAGGCTGAGGAGGGCATGGAGTGATTGCCCTTGCTTGAAGCACCTGACAAGCAAAGGGACACGTAAATGAATTGAATTCACACCGGAATAAGAGGGATCCGGAGGCTGTGCAGGTATGGGATTGCACGGTTGAAGGATAACTTAAAAGAATTGATTAGTACTACCTATACCAACAATATGTATCTTCTTTTTGGCAGCCCAGAACATAAGAACTCCATAGTTAAGCGTGCTTGACATGGAGCACTCTTGGGATGGGTGACCTTCTAGGAAGTTTTCTAGAATGCATGTGAGTGAGGACAAACCATGCTGAAAAGACCCATGTTAGCTGTTGGGACAGTCGACAATCCTGAAAGTTGTCCGGGCTATGGTAAATGGTATCAGAGCAAACCTCTCCCAGTACGCTGTGGTTCAGGGAAGAACCAGGCATAAGTTGGTGGGCTTATGAGACCTGAGGCTGAGGAGGGCGGGGAGTGATTGTTAGTGCTTGAAGCACCTGACAAGCAAAGGGACACATAAATGAACCGAATTCACACCGGAATATGAGGGATCCTGAGGCTGTTCAGGTATGGGACTACATGGTTGAAGGATGACGTAAAAGAATTGCTTGGTACTACCTATACCAATAATTTGAAAGCCCAAAACATAAGAACTCTATAGTTAAGCGTGCTTGGCTTAGGGAACTCTTCGGATGGTTGAACTTCTGAGAAGTTTTCTAGAAAGCATGTGAATAAGGACAAAGCTTGCTGAAAAGACCCGTGTTGGTTTGTGGGTACAGTCGGTAATCCTGAAAGTAGTCTGATGGCACATACAACGGAGGTAGTCTCAAGACATTTGTTTACAATTTCAGTTTGACCATCGGTTTGGGGATGGTAAGCTGTGGATTTGTTCAAGGAAACCCCTTGCAGCTAAAAAAGATCACTCCAAACTGAGCTGAGGAAAATTTGTTCCCTATTACTTGTAATTGTACTTGGCATACTATGAAGCTTAAAGATATTATCCAGGAAGGTTTGGGCAACATCAATGGCTGTGTAAGGGTGGGATAAGGGGAGGAAGTGGGCATATTTACTCAATCTATCCACGACTACAAAAATAACCTGCTTATCGTGAGAAGAGGGCAATCCTTCTATGAAATCCATACTTATTTCATCCCAAATCCTTTGAGGGATTGGTAATGGTTGCATCAGCCCTGGGGAGGGGGCAAGATTAGGCTTACATCTTTGGCATACGTCATAATTCCTCACGTAGTTTTGAATTTCTTTGTTTATACCCTTCCAAAAGAAAAAGGGCCTTTACCCAGGCAGCTGTAACCTTCTTACCCGAGTGTCCTCCAACAAAGGATTCATGCAACCACTTAAGTATCAACAATTTCAACTCTGGATCAGAACCAACAACCAGTTTTCCCTTCCTTCTAAGCTCCCTTTTATACCAAGTAAACTTAGGATGCGAACCATCATCAATTTGCAACTCAGAAATCACTTGCTTTAGGGCTGTATCAGCCTACCAAGATTCCTTAATTTTGTCCAGTAGTACAGTTTGAGTATTGTCAAACAGTTTGAGTATTGTCAAGCATAGAGGAAGTAACTCAGCCCCTGACCTCCTAGATAAAGTATCTGGTGCTTTGTTTTCAACCCCTTCCGTATACTGGATCTCAAAATCAAACCCCTTCAACTTGGACATCCACACTTGTTGAAAAAGAGTGTTGAGCCTTTGTTCCAAAAGGTACTTGATACTCTTTTGGTAAGTTTTAATTATGAATAGCTTGTGAGATAAAAAGGCTCCCCATTTCTAAACGGCATAGACAATGGCTAGCAATTCCCTCTCATATATGGACATAGCTTGTTGTTTGGGACCCAAGGCCTTGCTGATATAAGCTCTGGGATGCTTTTCTTGCATCAAAACAGCTCCAATCCCTTTACCAGAAGCATCGGTTTCCACTACAAATGTCTTATTGAAATCGGGCGAAGCAAGTACAATGGAGGAAATTAATGCAGATTTCAATTTTTGGAATGCTAAAGTGGCAGAATCATTCCAAAGAAACCTATATTTCTTTAATAAGTCAGTTAAAAGCTTAGCAATATTGCCAAAGTCTTTCACAGACCTCCTATAATAGCCAGCCGAACCCAAAAAACCTCTCAATTGTTTTATATATGTGGGTGTTGGTCAATCTTTAACATCTTGAATCTTAGAAGGATCCATGGATACTCCCCCTTGAGAAATAAAATGGCCTAAATATTCCACTCTTGTAGTGCTAAAATGACACTTTTCCCTTTTTAGAAACAGCTGATTGGGGCTAACAATATGAAACACTTGTGCTAAGTGTCCAATATGGTCTTGTAAGGAAGGGCTATACACCAAGATATCATCAAAGAAAATAATAACAAAACTTCTTAAATAAGGTTGGAAAATGTGATTCATAAGGGATTGGAATGGGGTTGGATCATTGGTGAGTCTAAAAGGCATGACCAAGTACTCAAAGTGGCCTCTATTGGTCTTAAAAGCATTCCTGTACTCTTCCCCTTTTTCTATCCTCAACTGACTAAAATCAAACCTCAAATCCAGTTTTGAAAACACTGTTGCAACCCCTAATTCATCCATGAGATCTTCAACAAGAGGAATTGGGAACTTATCCTTGGTGGTTTGTTGGTTGAGTCTTCTATAGTCTACACACAATCTCCATGAGCCATCCTTCTTCCTTACCAAGACAGCAGGGGAAGCATCAACTAATTTGTCCACCACATTTTTTTGTATTATGGAGTACCTGTAAGGCCGCAAGTTGAAGGGAATGATACCCTCCTTTAGAGGAATCCCGTGGTCAAATCTGGGCCTGGAAGGGGTAGGCGTGTAGGTTCAATAAATATATCAGCATACTCATTCATAAATTGCTCAAGTTCTTCTGGAATGCATGAGATGCCAACTTCATGCTACAACAAATGACAGGTAGGTATAGCTAACTGAGTAAAATTTTGATCTAAGTACAAAAAGAAGATTTTAGCTCCACCTTGAACACCCTGAGTGAACTTCTTATTGTTTATAAGCTTGACCCTTGTAGTTTTAGCTCCCCTCAATACACACCTCTTGCCATTAATGGTGAACTCCATCTATGGCGTGTTAAAGTCCCACATGTGACACCCCTAATCCCTTTCTGAATAAAACAAAATTATTTATACGTATTTAATGTTCGAATAACTATATTTTTATTAGTACCGTTGCGATAATAGTGTAAAAATTTAAATTATTGAAATAAACGAGGTAAAGTAAAATCCACGTAAGCTTCCTGCGGTTCAAGAGTATCACTTCTTGAGAAAACTCTAACACATTTTTACTGAATAAATAAAAAAAGAGAGATTTAAATAAATAAGTGAACATTGTAAGTATCATCTCAAAGTTTCACCCGAAATTGTTGTGGTGATTATTTTTTAGAAAATAAACCTGGTAAAGAAATAAATTCCCAAATATTTGTCACATCGACATCGTCTCAAAGCTAATACATAACCCAAATTAATAAAACTTTGTAGTTCACTACTGAAATAAACAAATAATGTTTTTAAATAAAATTCAGCAAACAATTAAGTTCTTTTGGTTTAGCCACTAACTCCAGGATTAGAAGCATCTGCAAATAAACATAGAACATACATGGAGACATACATGAATAGAAATACACACACACACACACACTCATAGTTATAACAACCACAAAATCGTAAAAATATACACTACGTTACATACACTTCATAGCAATTCTCACATTTAAAAAACAATAAGCACACATGGCTCAGTTCACCGTTCTCAGAGTCACATAATTATTTCAAGAAAAATGCATATAATAGCAATGCTACTTCATATGCATGTGGTATCATCTACTACTCTGGAAAGTCACCTAGGAGTACATAATTAGTTTATTAGAGAAAGTTACCACAATGGTGATTACTCTGTTAACGTATACTCTCGATTAGGAACGATAAGGTCCGGTGACGGTCGAGGTAGTTGAGTTTGATGAGTGATCCTCAGCCCAAGGCGCGACACTCAAACTATCGAGGACCACAAACTAGAGCTTCTCATCCCCTAGGCCGAGGTATTACCATGCAGGCTCACTCTTGTCGGCCTCTACCTTTCCTCTCAACAATGCTTCCCCCATCCTATCACAAGGTTCGGTATGTCAATCATACAAACAAGGTTGGGTTGTCTCCGAACACTACAATTCTTTTTTTTTTCATCGACAATCCATTATGGCCCCTATGGCTAGCATCTTCTCACAAGGAATGACTCAAGTCCCATCATGGCTATTTGTAGCTAAGTGACTTACACACAAAGTCATTTATCCTTTCAAGGTCATTGAAACAAACATGGACTTTTCACAATCATTGTCACAAAATAATAAGCGGATCAAAGAATAAATTATCGGGAATCTATGCCTTGTCCTAAGGATAATTGATCTTATTAACGTAACTAAAACATTATTATCCCATATTTATTATTCTGAAAAATTCCTCACTGGAATTCTAACTTACTATAAACTAGGTAGTATTATTTTACGTTCTATTAACAGTCCCTATTTACTGTTGTTAATTCATAAATATAGCAAAGACTTAGTTCTACCGTTTTAGAAATTTTTCGAGTTCAATTTGGTCTGTTATCGGCTCAATTAGCAAGCCTAACGCATCTAAACGCATAAAATCTGTACAGCAGAAATTCTGCAGAAAATAGGAAAACAGAAACTGCACAAAACAGCAAGCAGAACTGCACAAAAACAGCAACTGTACAGCAACAGAAACTAAAACAACAATGCTGCGTTTTATATAAAAAATGTTTTCGCGTGTTTTTGCCTATTCTTCTTCGATTCTAAATATTTAGGGACTTCATAATTAAGGAAAAATCTGTATTTTAACTAGGAGTAATTCCGGGTTCTCTAATCCCAAATAGCTACGGCAATTTAGTACTTTGACAACACAACATTCCAAGAATTAAAACAGATTTTTTAACACTCATAACATCCATTAAACAACCATGACAGCCATTAAATCGTTCAAAATAGTAAACATATCATATATATTCAATCGTTATGCATACGTTTCAATCAATTATCAAACAACAGGGCCTAAGGACGACCCCTTCACCTATTCCCTCGAATATCCCCAACCACAATAGCTCCTCCTTACCTCAATGTAGAAAATAGTAGCCCTAAGAGAGGAGTGGATGTCGTTGGTTGCTTCTTGGTTCCACTAAGAAGGAGAAAGGTAGAAGATAGGGTCAAAGGCTTATTAACTCAAGATGAGAGACAAGACATAGAGTTTCTTAGAAATGTTACCAAGTGAGAAAGAAACCTAGAATCCTTCCTTGATTCTTAGAGATAACACCTTGAGTATTACTCTATTTCAACCCTTATTCTTTCAATGGTGCAAGAGATTCTTGAAAAGAAAAGAGTTTGTGGGAGAGAGAGGAGAGAAATCGTGAGAGGGTTGAGAGAGAGAGATGAGGCGCCACTTTTGGTGCATGCAAGAATGAGAATTTTAATCTTACTCCTTAGGCTTCTATAGCTAGTGTTTTAAGGCTAATTGGATCACTTAATATCTCAAATAACCTCTTAATAGCCCAAGACGCATAGACTAAAGCCTAAGAGCATTAATCATTAACAAACTCAAAATCACACAAGGTATCACATAATCACTTATTTAATTGAGGCATCACACACAAGAACTTAAATAATTATAGAAATTAAGGAAAAGTAACTAAACTCATTTCTAGACTCCTCTAAGTATGCACATACATATAACACATAATTAAAATTAATGCTATAAAAACAAGGGTCTTTACACTACATAATCTTCCCAAGAGACTTTAGCCATTGAATTCCCAGTATAAGGTGGCTGCATACTAAGGGCAACACAATCACATCCTCAGTAAAATTGGATTGCTGCAACTGCTAGCTAAATTCCCTATATATATATGGAGCATCAATCTTGTTAGGGGTAATAGATTCAAGTTTGCAGCCTAGCTCCCTTGCCACATCCAAATCAAGGAAATTGTGGGTACTTCCACTATCAATCAGCACCTGTAAGGTTCATTGATTATGCATTCTCATGACTCGCATTGTCTGGTAGTTAGACACACCAGTAAGAGCATTCAAGGATAATTGAGGGCTTTCAAACTGTGTACTATCCGTGGAAGGTTCACTCAACAAATCAGTTACATCACTTTCATCAGGTTCCTCTTCATTTCCATCACTAAAAGGGCTCGTCACAGAACATGCAGAGGCAATTAGCTTGCCTATCTACCATCTCAGAGGCTGAAAAGGTTCTCGAGGTCTTGGTGAATAAAGGTTTGGTGTTTAAGGATGTGTTTTGGAATGGCTTGTGTTTTGGTATGGGTTTGTGTATGGTGGTTTTGGGTTGAGGGACACGATTCTCTGTGTTTGGGGGTGAGTGTTTGGGTTGGTGTTTGTAACCCCCCGATTCTAATGAAGGCATTACTTACTAAATTAACAGGGATTAAAGGTAAGCCTAGAAAATTTTTTGCTTTACATAATAAACATCATAATGTAAATCCTTTTGTAAAATACTATTCTGGCTAAATAAAATATTTGGATACGCTATTAAATAGTGGACTTAAAATAGAATTCGCTAATAAAAGGACTCTTAATTAGGACTATAAAGCATCAATTAAAATTATACTAAACTTATACAACATAAATAACCCAACTATTGACTCGTGATCCGGTGACATAAATCTAGATCTCGCGGGTGGCAAAACCGAACACCTAGGTAATGCTCTACACCTCTCCATATGCTAGTACCTGAAAACAACGCCCCAAAATATAGTGAGTTATAAAAACTCAGTAACATAGACATAACTTAAAACCTTTACCGTTGTTTTCAGTCATACGTGGTGTGCTACGTATGGAAAACTCCTCTCCAAAAGAAACACTAACATCAACATCTAAAATATACACTATACTAAAATATGATAATTAAAACATTCTTTCGTAACGCATACAAGCATCCAAGCCATCAAGATCATTCCTATTAGACTAAGCTTATTTGAGGCATTAAAGCCAAAACATCTTTCACATACAAGACATAAGACCTTTTTATTCGAAAACATAACATGAGTTAGGCACCCTAGGCATGAACCACCATGAATGCACTAACCTGAGTCTAAACTTAGTATATTACCGGGCATGATTATCCACAGTCCAATATACACTTAGATAACTAGTATATTGTCGGGCGTGATTATCCACGGTCCAATATACCATTTGTGACCAAGCCAGACATAAAAAATGTACAGCAATCACACATAACTACATATAATCATTCTTTCATAATGCTTAAAGCACGACTGATCTGCTCCTATATGGTCATCGTTAACTGACCGAGACACTATGTTTCGAGTTGTGTCGTATGCTTAGGTCCATTGATCCCAGTCAACGTAGTCTACGGATAGCAGTCATACGTCTATAACCTACAAGGGCGTCCCACAAGTACATGGCTTTACCGTCCTATCATAACTTACGATATAGCAGTCATACGTCTATAACCTACGAGTGGCATCCCACAATTACATGGTTATACCGTAAGTAACCTCTTATGAGGAATCTGGCATTAAGTCTTTTAATAGGCTTAAGCATACTATCACATATAATTGCATGTTTAGAATCAAATAAATAGGCAAATAGGCCCCTTAAACTTGTGCAACAATTACTCATTCAAACTATCACCAACAAAGTCTACTAAATCAAAAATTTAAGTTTAACAAGCAAATGAACATCATGTTCTTAACATATACATCATTTATCAACTATCCAGCCTAACTCCGATAAAATTTACAACAAAAATCAAGGAGTCTAACTTGACACATAATTGAATACCATATTTTCCAAAACATGCATCTTTAACTAATCTTATGATCAAGACAACACAAACTCATATGATAATCATCCACGATCATAATATGAGCTAGCTCAAACACTAAACCCTTCAACATTAATTCTCACATAGGTGATCAATGTGACCAAACTAAAACTAAACATACCCATTCGAAGCTCTGTGGAACTCGCAATGAGGTAAATATCGCACAGTGCTCGTTGGGGTTGGGGGCAGCCATCCAACCCTTAACCAAACCCACTCAAATATCAAAATTTCAACTTATTAATGATTAAAATCAAGAATGAAATCAATAATCCTAGCACAACCTAAGAGAGGTTTAAATTTGGGGATTCTATGTTACTTTTGTTCCATAAATATTTGGAAAAGAAATCCCCAAATCCTAGGGCTTAGGTACCCAAATCCACCATTGAAGCTCTAACCAAGCTCTTCATCTCCTTCTTCCTCTTCCATTTCCCTTTCCTTCTTCTTCTTTCTCTATCTCAATCTCCCTCTTCTTTTCTCTTTCGCGCTCTGCTCCTCTCTCTCGTTCTTGGTCTGGGTCTCTGTCCTCCCTCTTCTCCTCCGACGCAGTGGCGCGCTACCACCAAGGCCACCGCGGCCCCCTCCTCCTTCTTTCTTCTTCACCGTTGCACCGCCTTCTTCTTTCTTCCCTTCTCTTTCTTTCTCTTTTCCATTTTTCTTCTTGCCTTTCCTTTTTCTATTTCAGGTCGCAATCGGAGGGAGTAAAAGGGTGAGTGAGTGGGTGCCAGGGTGGAAGGAGAGGAATTGTGGTGCATGGTGGGGCATACTCATAGGTTTATTTAAAATCTTGATAGCAAACCCTCATTTAATTCCTTAATTTATCCTTAGATAAATTAATGAATTAAACTACTCATAAATAATTAGTCCCATATTTCCTAAATTCTTGGGAAAAATACTGTAACGACCCGTTTCCGGACCGCTACCGAGCTCAATATACCGAGCTCGAGTTACCGAGCTCAACACACCAAGCTCAACATAAACCTATATGAGATGTGTTTTTAAAAACAAAACTCTTGTGCCTTTTAAAAATACGATATATTTTTTTTTTATAAAACCAACTCTCGTGCACATCGAGTAATAACAATGTTTTCGAAACATGGTGCAACTAAGACACAAGACTTAAATTCTAATAAAACATACATGCATAACATACACATATATATATCACTCGAAATAATAATGTATACAAAATACAGAGTAGCAAATGTGCAAAGAAAATACTCCTAAGGTACGACCACTTCAAAAGAGCAATCATACCTCGGGGTACTTCCTGTGCAGACTCCCACGCAGGGTCGCCCAGTAAGACCACGAAATACCTCAGAGCAACAAAACCACATCGCCCTAAACTGGTCACGACCTCAACACAAAAGAAAACGGGCACGTCCTCGGGAAAAACAAACATCCAACAAATAAACAATCACGACAGATAGAGGTCGCCACTGTCCTCGCCGAGCTCCTCCTCGGCATCGCTTCATCGTCGAAGTTCCTCGCGCTTTCGACATCGCCTGGGTAACTGGCCATGGATTGAAGGCACCACGGAAAGTGGTCAATCTCAACAATTCAAGATAAGCTCGACATAAAAATATAAGCAAACAAAGAAGGTATAACATTCACCGACGTGACTCGACCATCTCACTCTAAACTCGACACAACTCACAAATCCATTTTCTCTCGACTGATAATTTTCCTGAATGCACACGCCGTGCATCAGATGCTTCTGAAAGTCCAGCCGGAGCCTTGGGATCCTCGCCTCCCCCAGGGCGATACGCTAACTCAGGTCCCGTGAAGCGTGGCGACGTCTAGTCAATCTCCCAGAACAAAAAGGGACCTAGCACTCTCGCTTATCCGGGTCACGGCTCAAAACGCCATACGACTTCACCTAGCTCCGCTTCACTCAATGAACAATTCGCGATACGATATTCAAAGAGTTAAACACAAGATATTCAACCGCATGTCAAATAAAAGAGCAAGCTCGACATGAAGAACGCAATTCAACATGCAATACACAATTCACTTACATATATTCAATCACATATTAAATACATGCAAAACTCAATCATATCACAACATTTCACCTGCAAATCAGAAATCCATACACAATAACATAACTAATGAGAATATGAAATGCCCTTACTTAAGGACTTATAAAATAAAGCCTTAGAGATTTCTAAGAGTTGCCCTTACATACTATGAAAATATTAATGTGGAAGCGCCACTCTTACCGAACTCCAAGTTAATCTGCCGACAACGACCTCGACACATTTGTCTTCAAAGAGCTTCGACAACGACTTCTCTTACTCGATCTCGACACTACTGTCTTCAACGAGCTCGACAACGACTTCGACATCGCACGCTTCTCGATGACCTAACACGCATAATCCTCGACCGGGATTCACGCCCGTCCTTGGATTCGCTTCCCGTTACACCTCGATTCGGAAATCACTCGATCTCTGAATCGGACTTCCTAAAACAAACACAATTTAGATCGATACATGGTTCTAATACATCTAACTCTCTCTTAAACTCAACTGACAACCCGTAAAAATATAAAACTCAAGAACTGAAATACATTTTTTCCTCTAACACAAAGTTAGGGATTTCGATCAAAATTTCATGAAAAAGTTATCGATGCTTCAATGCATAGATCGATAACAACAATAACCGTAAACAACTTAATGAAAAACAAGAAATCGAAACGAACTAAAAATGGAGGTTTCGGGCACCACCGATCATAAAAACAGAGGAAGAAATTTGTTTTTAAAGCCCAATTAATCGTTAAAAGATAGGTAATATTGTGAAGAAGAAAACCCATCAATTTGACATGATTTGGAAGCATAAATCGTTAAAAATGGAAGAAGAATTAGCGCTAAACAAAGAGTACAGATGAAAAGAAAAATCTGTTCTTCATACCTCAACTGATGGTCGATCGACGAGATACGGGTCGGTAAGTCGATGATGAACAAAATCGATGAAGAAAGCTTCAGTGCAGATCTCGATGGAACTCACGGTTTGGCCATTGATGGAAGTTTTCAAGAAAACAACGAAACACGAGCGTATGAAGGAAGAAGAAAGAAGAAAAGAGAAAGAATGAGCGTGAGGAATCGGTCGTGGTATACAACTGGCAGAAAGGGGTAAAAACGTAACTCCAGCCATAAGATGCCAATCCCATCAATCATCTACTCGTTAACTCGCTCCTCTCATAATTACCTCTACTGCTGGCCAACGGCAAGCCGACAATGTAATAATTACAAACAATATAATAATAACGCTGAATAACGTTCGAAAGAATACGAGGTGTCATCTCGACACGATGTCGATAAAGAGTGCTCGTGCAAACGCATAAGGTTCTAACACGAGTTCGTGAACGCGGTCTCTCACCGACTTTGCGCCCTCATCATTTCGAGATGCGACTTCATCAACTCGACACGCCGACCTCTCACCAAGAAATAGTGCATCGTGGTCTCATCAGCTCGACAAATGATCTCGGCAAACGATCTAGTCACGGGATCTCGACACAAGGTCTTGGTCGAGGTCTCGATACGTCGTCCTAATACGATGTCGATCTCGTCCTCAGGTGTTACAAATACTATTTTACCCCTTAGGCTTAACTGTGCGTTAAAACACCAGATTAAAGGTTATTAACCTAATTAATCCTTAGGAAATTAAATTCCCTTTTCACTTAGTATATTTAATTACTAAGCTTAAGAAAGTTGGGGTGTTACATTACTCCTCACCTTTTTAAAAATTTTGTCCCCAAAATTCGGCCTACATTCTAACTTTATCCTTATGTAGGATTTGTTCCTTGGCTTCCGCTGCTAGCTCTAATTCTATGCCACTCCAAATTAGTAAGCTTCTTTGATTTTCTTTCCCTTGAAACCTTCTAAGTTTTCTCAAAGTTTCCCTTAAAGGTCTAACGGACAGGGTTCCTTTGACTAGAGGCTACCCACTGTCACGTTTCCCCCAGGGAGTAATACATTGTAACAGAAAGGGTTCATTCAACTACAGGCCTCCCACTCTCATGTTACCCATAGGACTTACTTCCCCTAAAGGTGTAACGTCATTGTAAGATTGTCACTTTGAGCAAACTATGACATACATTGAAAAATTTTCGTTTACAACACTCATTCATGTGTTATAAATGGAAATTTTTTCTCAAGTTCCTTTTCCTTAAACTTATGGAATCGACACTTATCTCTATCACATCATACTTGGTCTAGGCAACTAAAGATTCTAAATTTAATTAACTCCTGCAATGTATCCGTCGGCTAAATTGACCTGATTCACACTAATTGGTTACAAACTATACCTCAACCGAGTGATAAATCTCATTCGGTTGGAAACATAGTTTGTAAATGGCTAGACGAATTCACATCAAATATACAACAACGAATTACTTGCAATCATTAATAACCTTAGGTTTTTCACTGATTAAACCATGCCCATAATCTTACACTCTTACTTGAAATTTCCAACTTACTCTCTTCAACTTGATAAATTAATTCCCCTTTTTCGGTTCATTTGGAATTAAACTGGGAATCCACGCGGCCATGACTGATAGCAACATGAGCCAATGTAACTGTTGCCGGGTCTAATATCCAATGAACCAACAAGCGTCAAGGAAAATAAATTTATTTTCTTGGGAATAATCTATCTTACTTATCTTAAACTACTCTCATTGCTCATTCTAAATTATTGAAAAATTCAAAAAGAATTAATCTCTGCAAAGGAGATAATTGTCCGAAAAATTCATGATTTCATTAACCGATCACAGACTATGTCTCATTCCGAATAAGGTTCCTATTTGGTCAGGAAAAAGTTTGTAATTGGTCAAGCGAAATCACTTCATGTACTGGTCATTTGAATCGAATGCAAACATTAATAACTTTGAGATTCCCACTAATTTAGCTTTGCTTAAAACCCTTACAGTTCAAAGACTATCATCTAATCTTCTTTTTTAGGCTAATTACTCCACTAATGTCACCATACCTAGAAGACTTGGGATTCTTACTGCCTCACTAGGTCTTGATCACCATCGAGGTCCCCTACTGAAACTTAGACATTGGAGAGAGTGTCTGGTGTAACACCTCAATTTTTATGAAAATTTCGACTACTTTGAAATAAATCATAGAGACTGATCACCTCGATGATTTGTGAAAAGTACGAAGAGCTGCAAAGATTTATTGTAAACATTTCATTGTTTTGGTAATTAATTCAGATTAACAGACAATGTAGATGTATACTATTTTTAATATGAATTAATCCTGAAAAATATGTAAAATTGTTGTTTAATTAAAGGAAATTATTTTATTGTAGGAGAAATAATTTCTAGGACTTAATAAGTATTTTTAAGTCACAATGTGAATTTTCAACATTTGAGTTGATCGGTAAATTGTTTGTTTTATGTTGTATTTAATACAAGTTTTATTTTAATAATTTTTGTATTGATGATTTTATTTTTTGAATAATATCTACATGATAAGAGAAATTAGAATTAGTGATCCTCACTAATTTATAGTTTTTACTACGATATCGAATTCTACTATATTGAAGCTATAGGGAAAGTTTCTAACTGAAACCTACCCAAACGTGATCCAAATTTTACAAAGTTTGAGATATTAGCATTTTCCAATATTTATGATTTATTGGAATGTTTTTGGGATTTTTAGGCAACAGAAAATATTTAGTGTATTGTCTATACCAAGAAACTGCCTAACGGTAACGTTTTAGCTCGTAAATCGAGAACGCGATATTCATAGAAATACTTCTAATGTCTCAAGGTAAATTTTGATTGATTAATAATTTTTAGATGTGGATAAGCTTATTAGATTTATTTTTGGAGTTTTTAGTACAAAACCCTAATATATGCGTAACGTCGCGCACCCGGTTTATCGATAACGCGTTGAAGCGAAACTCTTTGATATTTTAAGGGGGTGGCCGACCACTTTAGACCAATGAGAGCCAAAACATGTGCTTGGGACCCACCAATGACTTGTGGAAGCATGTGATTTCTTAGGTGTAATTGGTAGTTAGTTTACTTAGTTAGTTTGTAACTAAATGGTTAAGATCCAACTAAATGAACAATTTTATCCCTTCCTTGTCCCTTGTTGTAACACTCATACTCCAATGATAATTGAAATAAGACAAATCACATTAAAGTATAGGAATTACTAAAGATTAAACTTGAATTACTGAAATGCAAGTCCATCGTTCCACTATGACATGAGTATACGAATAGAGGTTACAATCTCATCCAAGATCGAAGCTTAGGAAAATACAAGAAAATACAATGTCATCCATTGTTCTGAAGTCACAAAAGAGGCAAGTACATGCTCCAACTAACAAAACAAACTAAAATATAGAGACTCCATGAGTCGCCATCGCTTCCCTCGTGTACCGCTTATCTCAAATAAAATAGGAAAGGGTGAGATTATAATAATCTCAAGAGTCCTCCACGGACCCCTAATTAACACTCTCTGCAATCACAATAATATCTTATTCTAAGCATTAAAGCAATTTAAACATTCCTTACGCTTTTGTATAACCAAGGATTACCATCGGGTCTTGACCACTGGCTTGACCTTGAATTATACGACTCTTCTATAACAATAAGGATTAACCGCGGGATATAAAATTGATCACTGGGCTTGACCCCGCACTGAACATCTAATTGCACAACCAAGGATTTACCACTGAGTCTTGACTACGGGGCTTGACCCTGCGTTGTACTTCGGTTTACAGTGACCAAGGATTTACCACTGGGTCTTGACCACGGGGCTTGACCTTGTTTCGCTTACCGACCTTATTAGAACCATTACAAATATAATAGCCCTAACCCTTTTCTCTAAGTATGGAGTCATAACTGTCCTAGTTTTAAATCATGCATTTATAAACCAAGGAAGTCCCCAAGACACAAAAGTGATAGCAAGTCACATTCGAGGGGATTGCAATTTACCTTGCAAAACATTTCGAACACAAACAATTCAATCACAAGGCATTGAACAACAAAGCAATACTACGCATTCACATATGTCCTCACATAGGTTGAAACCCCCTTTTATGTAAGGTACTACATATAGATCATTTATCCACAAAACACCAATGTAATTCTTTATCATAATCATCATAGTCTTAATTCATGCACTCTTACTCAATTAGTTACATAAAAGATACATAAGAGTAACACCTAAGCATACCAACATATTAGCATGTTTAAAGGAGACAAATGACCCAAAAACAAAGCAGTTTCAGCCTAGAAAACAGCTTAAAACACGGCCTGGCCGTGTTGCATAACACGGCCGTGCTAGGCCTTCTGCAGAATTTCGCAGCAGAACATCAACTTTGGGAATTTTATTGACATATCAAACGGAGTCGGAATTGAGCAAACGACCACTCGTTGGAAAGCTTAGGATGTCTAGTTTATGAATATAATTTTTATTTTAGAGAATAACCTACCAATTAGTACAGTTTTCACGAACAAGCCACTGATATCAGAACAACAGGTCAGCACTCATACCTTAACTTATAAATTCTATAACTAATCCATTTCTTAACATTTTCCAGTGATTCTTGTGCCTAAAATGAAGCCCCTCATGTCTAGTTTACCCAGAAACAAGAATCATTTAATTCCAAGGTCTATAAAGAGAGTTATACTCGAAATACCAGAGGCAGTTTTACATGCATGTTCACTAAGTTGTAACTCAAATTTCAACTAAGTTCAACATCAAACCCTTACACGAAAATCTCAATCCTAGACCAGGAAAGCCACATGCAAAGGGAAATAAAAACCCTAATGGGGGTCTTATTGGTTGCCCACCACCTAGAGGAGAAGAACTCACCTCAATCAAAGAAAAGAAGCAAGAACTTGAAACTTCTCCTATTCCTCTTCTTCCCCTTTGTGATTTTCGAATTTCCCCTGTCACCCTAGCCTAGGGCAGCTTCTAACCTTTCTATGGTAGTCAATGGTTGAGTTTACCTTCCTTCCTTGCCAAAGTGTAGTTGCATGTTGAAGATTCCTCTTCCTTCTTTCCCAATCTCCAAGCCCTAGCTTCTCCTTCTTCCCCCTTTTTCCTTCTTTTCTTTCTTCTTCTTTTTTTTCAGATTTTTCGATGGAGAGGGAGAGAATGGGTGCTGATGGCGTGAGTGAGAGGGAATGGAGAGTGAGTGTAATGGTCTTTTACTATATTGCCCTTCCTTGGTTCTAATATTACACACTACCCTTACTTATTACACCACCATCTTATTTATTTGCACCCCTTTATGTTTATCACAATAAGCAATTCAAAACACACAAATCCTAAATTTAAAAGGCTATATAATTAAATTAGGTGGGATGTTACACTTGTGACCTCTATAAATAGGAGATCAGCCTCTTCACATTTATTCATTGATGCTTTGGTGGAGTAAAATTCTAGTGAGAGAAAGTTGGTGTTCTTGAAGAAACTTAGAAATTAAGCTTGTAATCTCCATTCCTTTCTTCTTAATCCTTGATCAATCATCATCAAACTTCTTGATAAGCCTCCTAACCCATCTTATTATCCTCTTGGCTGCCATGGAAGAGTTCTTCAAGGTTTTAGTGTTGTTTTGCTTAGAAATTGCTTAGATCTTGATGTTTAAGCTTAATACCTCCTAGATCTACCATTTCCTTCATGTTTTAATGAGTTTTGTGTATTTAAAAATTGTAGAACCTCTAGATCTTGGTGAGGCCAAACCTAGGGCTGTTCAAGGGTTTATTTTTGACTTGATTTAGTTGTTTTGAAGTGGGATCTTGTAAGATTTTAGCTTAATATGTTTAAATCTAGTCATATACATGTTTAAGCATTGATTTGTGAAATTAAAATTTGTTGTTTTAGGTTCTTTAAAAGCTGTGACTTATGAGCAAGTTTTTAATAATGTTTTAACTTGTATTTAAGTGTATCAAAGTGATAAAGAAGTTGGCTTATGGTAAGGAGTTTTGGATCTAACAAAGTTATCATGATTTAGAAATTAAAGGTTTGAAACTTTGATGTTGTTTTTGAAGCTTTAAAACTGTGACCCTTAGAGTTTTTAGAAAGTGTTGTTAAGTTATTTTATGCCTAAAAAAGTTGTAAAAAGTGGCTAAAGATTTGATTTAACAAAAGCTTTCAAAGAGATTTGATTTTGGTTTTAGTATTTTCTAAGTGTGATAGTTTTGTAAAAACTTCAAAACTTACGTGATTTGAACTTGCTCAATGACATATGACTAGATGTGATCAAATAGGGATTAAGTTGAGTAATCCCTAGGCCTTAGGAGACCCTAAGCCGTGGCTGCCCTTGGGCATTAGACTTGAGTTTTGGTTCTAATTGAATTAAAACTTGCGTTGTTAAGGTTTGTGCGAGGTACGACTTGACGACAACCTGGGAATTACCTCTTTTGGAATGCGTTCGAGGTAAGAAAAATTCTTACATAATGAGTTTGGGCTTTTCGTCTTGTGTGTTATTTGGTTTGATGGTTTGATTAATTGTGTGGTAGTATTTGTAGTATTACTATATACTGTATGAATTGCTGTAGCATGTTATAGCGTACTGAATTATTATGTGCTGTATGAAATGTTGTAGCATGTTCTTGGCCCTGCATGGCAAAAATGATTTGTATTGTGTGCCTGAAATCATGTTTGATTTAATTTGGACTTGGAATTGATTGAAATATATAAAATATTATTGATGATAATGGATTAATTAATAATGCGTTGATCGACTGTTATTGGTTTGACGATTTACATCGGTAAATCTGATGCGAGTTCACAAGCCGAACTAAGGTTGTCTAAAGATGAAAGATTAAAGGCTTTTGATTTAAAATCAAGCGAGAGGGTTTTAGTGAAACTAGACAAAGCTTGTAAAGAGTTTTAGTATGGAATTATGCTAAGTAAATGGCTCAAGATAAATAGTACAATTTGCGAAAACGGTTGAGTTAAATATTGCGTCTGGGCAAATTCTGGAAAGGAAAGACTTGTTAATTAAGAGTGTTCGCACCGCCTCTCTTTCCTAGGAATTATCCTAGCGTATTATTTAGCACAACTAGGGTTCCAACGACCTAAAGCTAAAGTGCATTTTCAGATACAACAGTATAAAGGAATGACACAAGAACGAAGAAAGAGATTTCAAAGATCCAGATTTCTAAAGAATAAAATGTAGGGAACCCAGTGTTCTTATTGAGCATATGGGCCATGTGTCTTATGCTGGGACTTGACGTCCTACTTGCGTGTGCATTTTCTTAATTAAGGATCGGACCTAATGTTTCGTATGGCATGCCTAGTATTTAACCTAAAGATTGAGCCTAGTGTTTCGCATTACGTGCCTAGAGTTTCAATCTAAGATTGAGACTAGCGTTCCGCAATTGAACACCTGGACTTTGTGTTCTGTGTTGGAACTCTAAGTAAATTGAGATTTGAAATTCACTAAATTGAGTGAGTTGAGGTTTCGTCAATCTGCATTAATTAATTAAAAAATATCTCAGACACTTCTTACGGTGACCGAGCCATATTAAAGAATTTGTTTAGATGCATACTGACCATTGAGCATCGACACTCGAACCGTTTGATTGTCTTAAGGACTTCAAAAGGACGAGTTGTCACGTCATGCCCATGTGGCAGCATTGCCTAATACGTGGCTATACCCTTGGTAGGGGAATTTTGTTCGGACGTTGGAAAAAAAGTTCCTCGTCTATTGTTGACCTTGTTTAAGGCTGCAGGTGTATACACAAACTTCTTCATAATACGTTGGCATGCATAATTAACCTCATTGTAACATGTGATGACTGGATTATTGATTTACTGATTGAATTGTTTGTTCACATGCAAATTGCTTGATAAACCATGATGATGTATGCGGTCTGTTAAGTATGTATATGTATATAAAGACATGTTGTTGTATTTTTTTTTAAAAAGAGGGTGGAGGAAGATGATATATTATTATTTCAATGACACTAATGGTCATGTTACAACTGTCCCCGAGGGGATTTGAACCATGCCGCTTGGGATTACAAGGCCAAGCTCCTACCAGCATGTTGTTGTATTATATATATATATGCATGCAACATAGCCTATGATAAACTCGTGGACAAAGAATTTACCCTTGCACTATTGTTGGATTGGACATTCTCATGGATGTTACCAGATGGAGTTCACATTGCTACTGCAGTTTCGTCATTTCCAGGAGCATTGGAGAATGAGCCAGTGGAGGAAGATTCCTCTGAGTGCACCATGTTCGGATCTTGTTGAACGGTTTCTCAGTAAGAGTCATAGTTGTTGGCCAACTTAGCTTAGGGTATTGTCTGTCTCTCGACCTGTTGGCAGAGCATGACTTTATTATTGCGTAAATTCATATTGTCTTGTAATTATGTTTTTCATAAAACCTCGCCTCAATGCGAAGTGATTATGTTATGTTTTATCTTATGTGAAGCATTCATTGTGAGGTGATATACTCTGATCTTTGCAAAAGCCTGATTATGCATCATTTAGAAATTGTAGTACTTTTTATGTCTTATTTTTAAAAAGGGTTTCAAAGTAAAGGAAAGGGAAAAAAAATTACTCTTGTTTTCCATTGTGAATAACAGAAGAGTACTTTTAGTGAAATCATGTCAGCATCAAATGTTTTCAGCATTAAATTTGGTTGCACAGTAGCGCTCTGGAAATGGGGTGTTACATCTGGCCTTCATTCTATTCCTTACTCTTACCACTGAATACACAGGATACTACGGCTCACTTAAGGCTTATCATAGGATTTTAATCAATCTAGGATCCATTTATAATGGGTTAGGCTAACAAATTTGATTGACAAGTGTTGGAAACCTAATCGATTATAAATGTCCATCCTAATTGACCAAAATCACACCGCTAAGAATCCTTACTTATCAACCCAGATTGTCATAGAACGAAGTAATCACCACAAACTAGTCAATAAGGAGCGCTAGACCACAATGGACTCAAACTCAATATATCCAAAGTGACATTCGCATTTCCTGCTTCAGAAGTACTGCACATGATAACATATTCCAGGGTTTAGAACACGAAAACAAACAATCACGGCCTTAAAAGCCCTTAAAAATGTGAGAAGGAAAAAAATACACATTTCTATTTAAACTGGCGCGCTCCGTACGCGCTTCACGAGCGTCAGAACCCTATAGTTCTGTTTCTGCGCGGGCAGGATGCGCTTCACGAACGAGTCAAGCGCTTCATCTATCATTTCGGTTTCTCCGCAATTCGCACTCACCTGGGGCGTGCGTCACGCACATTTCTGCTCCTACCTTCTGCTTCTGCGTGTGCAAGGCGTGCTTCACGCGTGTCCCCTGCAGAATTCTATAGAAAACTTATTTTTCTGCATAGTCCATTTCTAATCCTCAATTCCACTCAATCCAAGCCAAATCCCAATAAAATTAGGGACTCCAAACAAGGATCAAACAAGACAAATTTCAATAACAATTCATCCAACAAAACATCATGTATAAAAACATGCTTTAGGTTTTTCTACAAATTGCATATCAGCAAATGCATTAACTATGAACATATCAATCCTTCTCAAACCAATTTCATGATTTTCAACCATTTAATACTTACAAACCAAGAAAACACACCATGAAAGGGAAAAGGAAAACCCAAAATAGTGGGTCTTATGGTTGCCCAACCATTTAAGTTAGAAGAATTCACTTATGCATATTTGCTAGTTGAGACATACATCACTTCAAAATTCCCTCCGTGGAGAGAACAATGAAGGAAATCTAAAACATATGTCGGTGTGGGGGTCAGCACCAACCCTTTTCCACCCAAAAGGACATGACATTTCAAACAACAAAACATAAAGGTAAGATATTCCAATATGCACTCACGAATCAAATTCATTCTAAACATATTCATCATTAAAACATAAACCTTTATCCAATTAAACAAGGAAAAATCCAAGATAAATTTGAAGAACAACAATTCAACATAACATCATGAACAGAGACATGCTTTAAACATTTCGACATAATAACAAGTCAACTTTGCCCGAACCCATTTCATGCTTTTTCCCCCAAACAACACCTTAGAAGTCCAGAGAATACACACAATAAGGGCAAAGTTTAACATGGCCAACTAAACTCACTGAGGCCAGGTGTACATCCTTGTACTTAGGCAGGCTAGAGTGGCTTCGAATTCATGACCTGAACTACCATCAGACAATTGTTACGGAATTCTGAAACTATATGTATAAATATATACATGTATGAGAAAGTCTCGTAAATTGAGAACAGACTTAAACTATTCTATGGTAGTCCTAATTCCCTTCATTCCTTAGACAAAACCTTGAGGTAGCCTGCCTCAATAATTTGTAAAAAGAACTTAGAGCAATCAGATTCACAGGCACAACAGACACTTTCCTAAACTAGATCACTTCTAGACTCATTAATCACAGTCCTATGTGACCGAACTGCTCTGATACCATAATGTAACGCTTCGATTCTAATGAAGGCATTACTTACTAAATTAACAGGGATTAAAGGTAAGCCTAGAAAATTTTTCGCTTCACATAATAAACCTCATAACGTAAATCATTTTGTAAAATACTATTCTGGCTAAATAAAATATTTGGATATGCTATTACGTAGTGGACTTAAAATAGAATTCGCTATTAAAAGGACTCTTAATTAGGACTATAAAGCATCAATTAAAATTATACTACACTTATACAACATAAATAACCCAACTATTTACTCGTGATCCGGTGACTTAAATCTAGATCTCGCGGGTGGCAAGACTAAGGATCTTGGTAATGCTCTACACCTCTCCATATGCTAGTACCTGAAACATAGTGAGTTATAAAAACTCAGTAACATAGAGATAACTTAAAACTTTTACTTATGTTTTAAGCCATACGTAGTGTAATACGTATGGAAAACTCCTCTCCAAAAGAAACACTGACATTAACATCCATCTAACATATACACTATACTAAAATATGATAACTAAAACATTCTTTCGTAAAGCAGACAAGCGTCCAAGCCATCAAGATCATTCCTATTAGACTAAGCTTATTTGAGGCATTAAAGCCAAAACATCTTTCACATACAAGACATAAGCACTTTTTGTTCGAAAACATAACATGAGTTAGCCACCTTAGGCGTGAACCACCACGAATGCACTAACCTAAGTCTAAACTTAGTATATTGCTGGGCATGATTATCCACAGTCCAATATACACTTAGACAACTAGTATATTGCCGGATGTGATTATCCACGGTCTAATATACCATTTGTGACCAAGCCAGACATAAAAAATGCACAGCAGTCACACATAACTACATGTAATCATTCTTTCATAATGCTTAAATCATGGCTGATCTGATCGCATATGGTCATCGTTAACTTATCGGGACACTACGTTTCGGGTTGTGTTGTATGCTTAGGTCCATAGACCTCGGTCAACATAGTCTACGGTATAGCAATCATACATCTATAACCTACAAGGGCGTCCTACAAGTATATGGCTATACTATCCTATCATAACTTACGATATAGAATCATACGTCTATAACCTACGAGTGGCGTCCCACAAGTACATGGCTATACAGTAAGTATCCTCTTATGACGAATTTGGCATTAAGTCTTTTAATAGGCTTAAGCATACTATCACATAATACCTGCATGTTTAGAATCAAATAAATAGGTAAATAGGCCCCTTAAACTTGTGCAATAATTACTCATTCAAACTATCACCAATGAAGTCTACAAAAATCAAAGATTTAAGTTTAACAAGCAAATGAACATCATGTTCTTAACATATACATCATTTATCAACTATCTATTGGAACCTAAACGATTGAGAAGTTTAGACCCTAATTAATTTTGATGAACAAAGTATGTTCTGATAAGTCATTGAGTGTGCAGGTATTAAAATCTCTTATGTTTTATCTAACTCAAGCAAGAAGAGGAAAATTGTAATACCCCGTTCCCGGAGCGCTACTAAACTAATATTCTGACAAAAGTTGACATGTTTCCGAAATGTGGAATACTTTGCTCGTAGGGTTTTTGAAAAATGTGGTCCTATTATTATTATTATTATTATTTTGAAAACTCCTCTTTCAAAGAGTAGCCAGAGTTCACAGAGACTTTTAGAAACATGGCGGTGAATAATTCAAGACACCAAATAAACCACATTAACCATAATCATCAAGTTATTCCATCATTTCATAAACGATAATACATGTTTGAAAACACAATAGGCATTTTATTACAACACTGAAGTGAACTACAAATATCCTATAGTTGATCGACAAGATATACTCCTCACAAGACTACTAGTAAGTTCCGCAAAATAACACAGGTAGAAGGCTGGACGACTATCCTCAGCTATGCCTCTCTGCAGTCCCAAATTCTCCGCTTGCTCTGCCATCTGGGTTACGTTCATTCATTGAAAGAACCACTGGCAAGAGTCAACTTCTCAATAAATCAGGAAATAACATGTCATAACAATAGGCAAAACAACTATATGCACAGTACTCAAGACTCTCACAAGACTCAACTCAAGACTCATATTCTCACGACACTTGACAATTTTCCGGAATGTAACGCCGATCCATCCACTGAACGTCAATCGTAGCCTTGGACTCCCCGCTCACCCTAGAACATTCAGCTCAGGTTCCTTGACGCTACGACGCCTAGCTAATCTGCCGAAAAACCAGCCGGAGCCATTTAGGGGATCCTAGCACCCTAGGTTAAACGGATCAAAGCTCAAAAACGTCATGACACTCGACGACTCGACTAAACTTTCACACTCCAATGAATAAATCGCCGCATACGATAATTCCGGAAACAATTGAATAATTATTAGACCGCATATCAAATAATATTCACGCCAGGCTCAAAACAGTGCGAACAGTTCAGCAGTATAAGCAATTCATCTCAATAATCATAACTCAGCAAACAACGACAGTCAAACAACTCAGTTCGTCCCTCTGCAACTCAATGGAGTTGGCAGAGAGGCAATCAAACAAGTGTGGGGAGTTGGGGACAGCTGCCAACCACTTGCAGACAAGCCCACTAAATAATCAATATATCAAAAAGCAGTAAAACGAAGGGGTACAAGACCCTCACTTAGAACCCTGAGGTTCTTAGACTTCTTCGCATATATACCGGAAATTAAATTCCTATCAATATCTAAAGTTGCCCTTACGCTAACATACTATACAAGTATGGAATGTGAAGTGCCCTAACCGAAAGATATACTGCTCATGTGTTCAAGCACGTTGCAACTTACTCAGCACGAGTAACGCTCAAATAACCTAAACAACACACCAAACCTTAGTATAACTCTAGTTCACCCAAAAATGATTCCCCAGGCTTAGATTCAATTCTAACCCCTAGACTCTCAATCCCCAAAAATATCTATAATAGAACACCTAAACTTGAAATAACACACCAATTGAAATTAAATGTTTTTAGAGAATTAAAATTTACTTGAAATAATATACAAAGTTGAAAAATAAGGTTTTAAACACTAAATTCTCTCTTTCTTCAAACTTGAAACGTAATTAAATGCTAAATTTAATACTTTTCACCACAACTTGAAATAAGACTCCACTTTGGCCATTGGATCACAAGGAATCCCTTGCCTTAGGTGTTTCATCGTCTTTGAAAATCAAATACTCCTAATTCAATTAAACTACTATCCAAAACTTATACAATAATTCTTAACCATAGCTAATATAAATCAAAGCTACCAAAATCATTTTCTAAGAGGCTTAAATCAAGGCTCCACTTGGTTTCTAGGATTACAAGGAATCCCTTTTTGCCTTAAGTATTTTCATTGCCCATAATATTCCAAACAACTTCCAATCAAAATTATTTCTTGGTCAAAACATTAACAACAAACACAACTAAAATAACAATCAAAACAAGTGATTCCAGTTAAACTTTCCCCAAAAATCTTCTTTATGTCATGGCTCTAAGGAGCTCAAAGGGAAGGGAAAATTAACCTTTGAACACCCTAAACTAGCATCAAGAAACTAGAAGGAAGGAAACAAAAAAGCTATCCAATTCAAATACCCAATCAAGGTTTTTTCCAAAAACTCAAAGGTTTTACAATTTCATTAATTCAAATCAACTAATATGAACTAGAACACAAAATAACTTTTCTTTCCCCATGGCCCCTAAAGCTCGCGGCCATCATCCTTTTTCTCCCAAATAAATTTGCAAGTTTTCAAACTAATTTAACATCATTCTATAATTTAATCTTTTCTCAAAACAACAACACAACATCAAAACATAGACATAATCCAAATCAAATTACTCAAATCATGCTCTTCAAGAATAGGGTTTTTCATGAAATCTACTAACTCCTTTGATTTAAATTAAAATTGACAACAATAACAACAATAGCAAAAATTAAGAACTAAGAAACACAAATCAATTAGATGATTCACTTGAGAAATCACAAAGCCCCTTTCCCTTAGGTAAAGCGCCCTAGGGTCCCCAAAAAAAATGGGGGAAACTTTGTTCCCTTCGCTCATGATCATAATCAACACATAATAAAAACATTAAACAAGAAATTAAGCAAATAAATCCTCTCCTAACTCCCAACAAAGGCCACGGTTCAGTACAAAAAAAAAAACAAAGGGGAAGAACTTTGATTTTCAACCTTACACTCAAGAACTTGGTTCCAATCTTCTTCCCACTCTTCTTCCTCTGATTCGGCTTCCTCTTCTTCTCTGCCTCTCTCTCGCACTGTCTCTCTTCCTCTATTTCTCTCTCGCGATTTCTCTCTCTTTCTCCCGTGCTTTCTGCCTCGCTTTCCCTTCTCTTCTCTCCAGCGCGGTGGCGCGCTGCCAGCTACAGGGTCGTCGTGGCCCCTCCCCCTTTCCCTTCCACCATTGCGCCCCTTCTTTCCTTCTTCCCCTTCTCTTCTGTTTTCCTTCTTCTTTTCTTCTCTTCCCCTGTTTTGCTCTCTTTTTTTCCTGTGTATCCCTCATGCTGGAAGGGAGTAAATTGGGAGATGAGAGGGTGTTAAGGTGGGGTGTGGATAAGTGTGGTGCACGATGGAGCACAGGCCATGATTTATTAAAATAAATCAAATAACTCCTATTGAACTATCATAAATAATAAAACAAGTGAAAACACTCAAAAATAATCACAACAATTTACGATTTAATTTTCATCGAAATCAGAGTCCTTTTAAAATTTTATCTGCGGTAAAACTGCCCGGTGATTCGAAACGCAACGAAACTTCGTTAGAAATTTTTGACGATATTCGAACCATGAATTAATATAAAATATTAACTCTTAAATTTAATTTCATCTTGATTTAATTCAATCAATTTCTTAGTCAACAAAAATACGTGTCAACGCCTCAAACAGAAAACTTATATAATATTTAAATGGATGAATTCACATTAAAGCAACATACGTCTACGCTGCCTATTAATTTGAATTGATATCATGAATAATAATTATTTATAAGAAATAAATTATTCAAAATCAGTCAAAATAATTCCTCGTGCTCAGTAAATCATTGTGGTGATCAATCTCTACGACTTACATTCAAGTATTTAGGATTTTATTGCTTAAACAATTTTTCTTAAAAAATTGGGATGTTACAATACCATCCCCCTTAAAATAGTTTTGTCCTCGAAACTACACGGATAGTAAAATACAGAAAATTACTTTACTCAAATCCATAAAATAATTTGCACACATAAGCATTCACAATACTTATTATTATGCGTAGTACTATAATATTTATAGCTACATAGTATAGCATGCAATAATAACAATCACACTCGATGACACTGAGCATATACATATAGCACACTGAGAAGTAAACGTAGTTAGTGGACGAAGAATTCCTTACGATTGACTGATGCTTCATTCCCGATCACGACATCTGTTCATCCACGATTCACGATCACGCCCACGAACACGAACACAGATATGAACATGAGCTTGACTACAATTACACGTGAGAGATGTGAGATTAGATGGGATAGATTATTTGAGGTGATTAGCATCTTTGCTTTTTGGATAGGTGTCACTTAATGTGTGATTAGTTTGAAATTACCTTTATTTAACCCATTTTTGACCAAGTATTAGTATTAAGTGAAAAATATTAAAATACCCCTCCCTTCTAATAAGCCCCACCCGTGACCCCTCTCTCTCTCAACCCTCATTTTTACTCATCTTCTTCATTTCCTAGTCAGAGAAGCTCTCCAAAACTTCCATGGCTTCCTTCATCATTTTGGAACCATTTCACGTTTAGTTCTTCACCTCTTTTGTCACCTATTTCTTCTACTCTCCACCCTCATCTATTTCATCACCAAGCAAGGTTAAGAGAACACATTTCCTTCCCCCTAAATTAGCCCCTTGGTTGCGAGCTCTAGGAGAAGGAGAGGTGGTGCTCTTTTCTTTTTCTTCTTCATTTTTTATGCTTGTTTTGTGTTGTTTTGTACTTGGTTGTGATCAAGAGGAGATGAGCACTTTCATTCCCATTTCTTGGAACCCTAGGGTGAAACCCTAAGGGGGAAAAAGAGGGAAAGTATGTGATCCTTGGTGAATCAAGCAATTAGATGGTTAATTGAGTTTATTTTGTGTTGTTGTTGTCATTTGGAGTAATAGTTGGAACTAGCTTGTTGATTTAGTCTTTTTTTTATGGTTTGGACCTATTCTTGAAAAGAGGGAAATGGTAGAATTTATTTGATGAAGCATGTAATAAATTGATGGATAGTATGTTTTGGTTGGTATAATTGTTATTGGGTTTGTTGGAAATGTAAAAGTGGGAGAGTTAGTGAGTTACTTATGGAAATTTGTTCTTGAGGGACTTAAAAATCATGTTGGAACTTGATTAGATTTGTTCTTTAGTTATTAGCATTGTTGTTGCCATAGTTGAAATGATTTGGATCAAAAGAATTGGAAAGATTTCCTTGAAAACCTTACTCTTGAGTATTTTGAAAATAGTTTTGGAACTTGGTTGAAATTGGCATTGAATTGTGGCTTGCTAATTTAAAAGGAAGTCTTGCAAATTTTTTAAAAAAGGGGGGGGGATGGCCGAGAGCTCAAGGGAGGAATGGAAGGAAAATTATTTTGTGAATAAATGATTGATTGATATGTTTTTGAGCTTTGGAAAAATTTTAGGAAAGATATGGACTTGAATTGGAATTCTAAGGCTATGAAACACAAAGGTAAAATGGGTTCCTTGAGACCCAAGAAACCAAGTGGAGCCTTAATTGGTATTTGAGAAAAGTAGTTAATTGATTGTGCTTGTGCTTTATGTTTCAAGAAATTGATTCTTTAAATTTTGAACTAAGTTTCTAAGTGAAATTGTTGGTTAGGAAAAGGGTTAAGTTTGAGAACCTAAGGTTATAGAACTAAGTTTTTAGAGTTATGGTAAGTTTACTTTGTGTAATAAGCTTGAGTGATCCGAGACCGTGTCGCGTAGAATCGAGGAGTACGTGGACACGTGGCTTGGAGTTCGGTAAGGGCAACTTTAGATATTGCATAGGATTTAATTTTAAGTCTTTAAGCGAAGAAGTCTGAGAACCTCAGGGTTCGAAGTGAGGGTCCCGTACCCTTCGTTTGTTTTCTAATCTGATATCTATACTGATTATTTAGTGGTCTTGTCTGCAACAGGTTGGCAGCTGTCCCCAACCCCCCCACACTTGTTTGTTTTCCTCTTTGTTAACTCCACTGAGTTTCATAGGGATGAATTGTATTTTGATTGTTTGTGATATGACTTAGTTGCATTGTCTTGCTATGAATTGCTGAACTGCGTTATATCGTGATGAGTTCTGTGTGAATAATTATTTAGTATGAGGTTGAATATTTATTCGAGTTTTCTTCTTTGAATCATCGTATTAGTCGATTTATTCATTGGGGTTGTGATAGTTTTGTCATGACATTTATGGGATGGATCGGTGTTACTTTCCAAAAATTTCAGAGAATGTTTTGGGAGAGAGTCTTGAGTTGCATTATGGGGAATTTGTGCATTTTGTTATCTCTTGTTCTATGTTTTGCTGTTTCTATAATTATTTGAGAAGTTGACCCTTTCCCGTGGTTACTTCAACCGATGATGGCAACCCAGGCGATGACGAAGACACTGGTGATACTGGCGATGATGACATCGCCGGAGATCGTGTTTGATTTCCCAGACATCGACCCCATATCCTGCCATGTTGTATATATAGGGGATGTTGTACAGAGTTTTCGAGTGGATGGACTAGCGGTGAGACAGGAGACGTCTAGACGTACAGTTAGCTTTCTGATCCGGATGATGCAGGTGGTGGATGCTTGGCGCAGCATTCAGAGAGAGCGGGCGATGCCAGCATTATCTTCTTCGCCAGAGGGACCTGTTGAGATTCTGGGGCGTACTGCTTCCCGTTTTGCTTCCCGAGCCAGAGGACCGAGGATTCGGTGGACCGCTCAGAAGAGTGTGATCAGACGTGGGACTGCAGGAGCTTCTACTTCCAGGGCGGCTGCCATTCCGAGTTCTTTGGAAGGATCTGAGCTAGAGGCAGAGCCGGTTTCCCTCGTGTTAGTCAGGACCCCTGCCCCACCGTGACACTTTTCACCCGTCTGTGGAGAGTGCGGTGAGGCAGGGTGCAGCGGCGCAGGATTTCTGGATGAGGCGTTGATAGAGGAGGACGTGCCAGAGGGTGTACCTGCTACAACACCTTTCATTGACTTGACTGGTGAGGATGCGGCGGACCCGATGAACGAGGAGGAGGAGGAGGAGGATGAGGATCTGTCTGAGGATCCAGATAGCTATCTGTAGATGTTGTGATTGTCTGACTGCTTGTTTATATTTTGGATGACTATAGGATTTGTTTATGGTGTACAGTTTGTTTTGGTGACCAGTCAAGCTTGGTGGATGTCTTTTGTGTACTGCAGAGTAGACTGGTGGTATACTTTTGGAGTAGGCCCCTGCGTGGGTGTCTGTCGGGAGCACCCCCGGGGTATGATTATTCTCGCGAGGATTCTCATGCTTTAGGTGTATTCTCTTGTACATATTTGTGCACTGCTTTTCTTTTGTATGCACTACTTATGACTACCTTGTTTATATATGTGTATGTATTTTTAGTGCATTTGTCTTGTGTCTAGATTGCATCATGTTTCTAAACGCTGTGGCTACTCTGAGTGTGCTTGCGGGTATTGTTGTTTTTAAAAATAAAAAAAATGTAATGTACTTTCTAAAGGACACAAGAGTAATATTTTAAAAGTGGTCGCATATAGGTTTGGTTCTAGTTTAGTAGCGGTCCGAAAACTGGTCGTTACAGCACATACCTTGTATCAGATCAGGGGATTAAGAGGACTCAGTTTCCTTCACGGTAAACACTCTTCCAGCGGATTGAGGCCTAGCCCCTAATGTACCTGCACCAGGTCCAACTCCTCTACCATCTCCGGCGCCTTTACCTGTAACACCTCGCATTTTTCGTACATTTTATATTTTTAAAAATGTGTTTATTTCACAATTATTATGATTTGTAGAGTTAGTGATTTTGATCCCCTACGTGTGTTTGAATGATTGAAAAATGTTGATTGGTATTTACTTGTATTTTTAGAAAATATTGTAATATATTGTTTAATTATTTTATTAATTATTTTATTTTTATAAAATATTAGTATTTGAAATATTAGTATTTTTGGGATTTTATTTTGTGTAAGGGAGGTATTAAAATGAGTTTGTGGGGTTCAAAAGGTTTAAAAAATTATATGAATTTGTATTTTTGTGCTTTACTATGCGCAACCCTCCTTCCTTAGGTCTGCGTTTCTTTTTCCCCACGTAGACGAACAGAGAGAAACAAATAAACCAAAGGTGCTGTATTCCCCCTCCTCCCAATTTCTCTCTCTTCGATTCCTCTCTCGCTAGGCCATGAAAAATTCCAAAAGTTACATATCCCTATACAAAATCATCTACTGAATCTGTTTATGACCTTATTTTGGCGATTTGAGACTGAAATCGCGCCGTATTTTTCTCTTGGGCGTACTATATATTGCATTTTATGGCCACCACGGCCACCGGTTAGGAAAATGGACATCATTTTGGGATTCCTCGTGCCGAAACCTTCAAGAAGCACCAGTCCTTTTCTCGTAACGTCAAAGTTGACGTAGTGCCTATTTTGCTCGGAGCCGCCACATCAGGTCTCATTTCTAGCCACTCCGGTGATCGGATTGACGAGCGGAAACTTGCGTTGGAATCATCGAAAAGAATTCTTCCACCCCGTCCTGTCATAATTGCAAACCGAGACGTTTCAAAAATTAGTCCTTGTTCCCTGTGCATATTTTGGGTGAGCAGACTACCTTCAAACCGAGCCCAATTCTATTAAGCTGTGACTTAATTATTTAAATTGGTTTGAAACTGTATTTTGATTTATTTTTAACTTTTTGTATGTTCGATTTTGGTTGCCTGTGATGTTTGAGCGCCGACGAGCTTTCGGTTATGTCTTTCGGCGAGAACGGAGAGTCAGGATGGAGGAACGGGAGTGTGATGCTGTCCCTGGACTGATTTGAAATGTGATCAAAAGACATGAAAGATGGAAATAATTGTAGGATTTATTAATGTGAGTGTTTCCTTTGTTTGGGGTACGCTGTGACTCCAAACGTGTCCTTATGTGTTTTGTGCTGTTACCATTGTATGAGCAATGGTGTAATTGTGATTATATGTTGTTATGTGAGTCTAGGTGCATGTTCATTGTATGTGCAATGAAACAAGCTTAATAGTATGAATGTGTGTATTCTCGATGGTAACTGACTAAATTATGTGTGAATATAATTGTTGACTTTGTGATTGCTAGATGTTCAACTATATATTCCCTATGATATGATGATACTCTGCTTAAACCCTTGGTGGATTGATTGCTTTTGATGGATAATACACATTACATGAATTCTTAATTGAATATGCAGGACTAAGTGTGTTGTGGTGTCTTATTTGATTGATATGTGAGACTGCGATGTAGTGTTGTCTGTCCCGAGAGACCATGAGATGCTTATTGCCTGATTAAATTAATGAAATAAATTATTGGTTGATACTCTTGTGGAATCCTTTGGTGATTGGTTGTGTAAGCATGCCTTGATAATGATAATATACCATATATTCGTTGAAATTGTTGCGTTCATGAATTGTGGACTTTTGGTACCTATGAATTAATGTGATATATGATAGAATTTAACCATAATGGTTTCCAAAGCTTAGCATTTTAATAATAAATTATTTGTTACCTTGTAATTACTTTGTGATAAATCCATTCTTAATGGCAAATGAGTCTGTGACAAGTCCACCGTAAGTGGCAAATGACTCAGTGACAAGTCCACCGTAACTGGCAACTACTCTGTGACAAGTCCACCGTAAGTGGCAACTACTCTGTGATAAGTCCATCGTAAGTTGCAACTACTATGTGACAAGTCCACCGTAAGTAAGTGACAAGTCCACCGTAAGTGGCAAATACTTTGTGACAAGTCCACTCGCGCGTGGCCATGACAAGTCCACTGACGAGTGGCAAATTGCTTTGAAATTGACTCCTGCACAGGACGTTATAAAAAATGAATAGTCATTATAAGATTTTAGTTTCTGATGGTGGTATAATTGCTTTATGTTTAAGTTATGTGTTCCTGAAATGGGTAGACGTCGTACTTGACCTTGTGCTTGCTTACCTTGTACTAGATCTTGTACCTGTATGAATGGAAATTTGTTGCTATTGAATTTAACATGGTTTGTCTTATGTGCTACATGACTCAAGTTGTTTTATTGCTTCATTATGCCTGCTGCATGAGCACTTGCCTCCTTTGCATGCTTTGCCTGTTAATTGTTGGGTGCATGTGTGTCAGGAACACTTGCTGAGATTTTTATCTCATTCCATTCCATTTTATTTTTTTTCAGTTAAATGGCTTGGAGAACTGAAGCTGTCTTTTGAGTTAAATTTAAATACTTAGAAATAATATTTGTAAATAAAGTCCCAAATTTGTAATTTGTCTTTGCATTAAAGAATTCTTTGCATTGAGTAAATATATGTTGGACTAAAGTGTGACATTTTATGGTGATTAGTAAATGTTTAGTTTCAAAGTATTATTTCTTTGGAAAGCTTAGTCTTTGGAAAAGGTTACGTATACGTGTTTTAAACGACAATATTTTATGACCGTATGAGTTATTTCTTCGAAAAGTATGACTTCTTCGGAAAGCTTAGTCTTTGACAAAAATGAATTTCGTATGAGTTATTTCTATTAATGAAATAATTTATGACCATCATTTTTATTGAAGGGAAGATTTTAATTTTTGCTCGCAAAACAATTACTTTTAGAAAAAAAGAAACTCGACTATTTTTACGAAATATTTTGAAAGTCATACTATTTTATAATAGAATAAGCGATAGTTAATGAGGGTGTTACATTAAGTGGTATCAGAGCAGTTCGGTCTTACTGGACTGTGTATGTGTCTATTATGTTTCCCTGTGTGAACTCTGTGCTTGTGTGACTTGTTTTTTTTCCTAATGTGTGTTATGCTAGATACATCACCTACTTCATAAGAATGTATGACCATGTGTTGACCATACTCACAGTATATATGGTTGTGATAAATTTTGCTGAATCCTATCTGTGCACAATATGATTTTTCTTGTATATGGCATATGACATGACGAATTTGAATCATGGCATGTGGTCTATTATGTTTTCCATATGAACTCTACATCTGTGTAATCCTTGAGTTGCGTGATTTTTGGGACTCTATGATTTGTGTCTTGTGATCTGTTTTCTATAGTCTATATAATGTGATTTTGTGACTTCAAAAAGAAAAAAAAGGGGTTTAGAGTAATAAACTAATGAATTAAAGTGTCGATTAGTACAAGTTGGTTTTGGCTGAAATCTTTTAAGATATTAGTATTGTTAAAAGGTTGTATGAGTTCTGGTTTATATGCTGCTTAGCATCTATATTGGGATGGACACCTTTGAATACTAATTTGTTGTAAAAGCTTAAGGCTGAATTGGAAATTATATCCTGTAAAATTTGGGAATCAGAGTTAAAAGGATTTGATTTACCTTCTTTGCAATGATTGAATCTTTGTAGTTTGTTTTCCTGACTTAGAAAATTGATTCAACAGTAACACTTACTGAAACAACTTCTTTCATTTAGGATACAAAGACTATGACTTGTTTAACTCATTTTATATGTTTCGTATGCATTCTATTAGGTGTTGAAGACATTAGATTTTTATAATGTTTTTTACTGTAACACTTTGTCCATTCCCTATCTTATGACTTTAATTGTTAGACCCTTGTATGGTATTTTCCATTATGCATGATCATACCTTGATGTTCTGAATGGATGTACTTCAATTCATGTTGAAGTTGTGATGTTTAAATTTTTAATGACTGTGAATTTTGATTTCACTTGGAAATAAAGCCAATTCGTATCACTGTGATGCTTGGAATTTTGACTTGGATGCATGTCATACTGAGCTTATGAACTTGCATGTGTGATTAAATAAGTGGTGTTTAAAATCTAGAGTCATTGTTTTTTTAGCATGCTTCGTGAAAAGAAGTCCAATAAAGATTATGTCTTCCGCCACTTTTCGAAACCAGTTCTGTTCGAATTTTCTATGGGAAATAGGCTATGATTTTTGTTGAAATAACAACTTGGAATTTGTTCATATGTGTGTTGGGAGATAGCATGGTAAATTTCATGATTTGTAGTGAAGATTTGAGTACTCCAAAGTACCAAAAACTATACATTGCTCATGCTGAATTTGTTGCTGTCACCCTCACGGTTTTTGAATTTTCTGCACTTGCGTGGACTGTTTCATGTATAAAAAGAAGCTCGGATTTTTTGGTATTGTAATAGAGGTGTTCCCCTTGAGAATGGTGAATTTTAGATTCCATTGGTAACTCAGTTATTGTGATTTATGATAAACCACCCTCATGTAATAATACATTTTTAGAAAGTTTTTCCAAACACAAAGCGTTTGTGAAGATAATCAAGAACCTATTCACCCTTTCCGGGTTCATAAGCTATATGAGGCCACTTTGGTAACGAGTTTGTGTGATTTCTATTCATGTATAATCTTTGCACTCATGCAATCTTTGTGTTGATGTAATGTATGTGTCGGTGTAACCTCTGTATTGGTGTAACCCTGTGTGGTCGTCTGATCCCTATAATTACATGATCTCCATACTCTGGAGATACTCCAATTGTACATTTTATTTTGTGTGGTATGTGTAATAATATAGTCTCTACTATTTAGTGCACTTATAGTTGTGCATTTTTGTGTTGAAGTAAGTTGTGTGCTTAACTTGTGAAACGTACTTGTTAGAATAAGATAGTTAGTCTGAGGTCTCATAGATTTTGTGCTTCTTTTGCTTAAAAATTGTTATTGTCCCAGTTTCATCATACTAAGCCACAATTATATATACTCGAGTCTCTAACTCCTTGCACATGGGAGTTTCTTCCTCGTGCCTTAGTATTCGTAATTGCCTTAGAAAATTGAGTTGACCAAATCCTTTATTAAATGGTACCCTGATTGTCCTTCATTTCAAAATTTGTCATGAATATTTGCTTGAGTTGTAGTGATTATGGAAATTCACGTGAAAGAAGAAACTTCGGTAGAGTCCTGTTTGAAAGCATGTGTCAGGCCAACACATCTTTACAATCAGGAATATATTGAAGATTATTTTTTACACGTTGAGTGTTCATTATCTTCTGTCTAGAAATTTTCATTGTATATTCTCATGAAGGTAAACCCTTGTAACTTTCCCTTCTGAAAGAGAAAACTCATTCTTATTCTAAGAATGTGTCCTGATATTCGTTGAGATGACTTGCCCTTGTTAATGTATTCCATCCTTCCCTTACAATTGTTGTTGTCAGTTCTATTCATATAATTGTGAGAGTCCAGTCACCCTTAAATGTTTATGAGCTATTCAGAGTATGGTGAACGAGCATTAGATAAAGGATACCTCTTTTATTATGTCCTTAATGTTTACGCAAATTTTGAGGGCAAATGTTTTTTTTAAGAGGGGTAGAGTGTAACACCTCGCATTTTTTGTATATTTTATATTTTTAAAAATATGTTTATTTCATAATTATTATGATTTGTAGAGTTAGTGATTCTAATCCCTTACGTGTGTTTGAATGATTGAAAAATATTATTGGTATTTACTTGTATTTTTCAAAAATATTGGTAATATATTGTTTAATTAATTTATTAATTATTTTATTTTTATAAAATATTAGTATTTGAAATATTAGTATTTTTGGGATTTTATTTTGTGTAAGGGAGGTATTTAAATGAGTTTGTGGGGTTGAAAAGGTTTAAAAAATTATATGAATTTGTATTTTTGGGCTTTACTATGCGCACCCCTCCTTCCTTATCTCTATAGTCCCTTTTTAATTGCTACTTACACCCGCTTCTACTTATGCACCCCCTGTGTTTTTAATTTAAAGGTTTGCGCTTCTTCTTCCCCACGCTGACGAACAGAGACAAAACAAATAAACCAGAGGCACCGTATTCCCCTTCCTCCCAATTTCTCTCTCTTCGATTCCTTTCTCGTTAGGCCATGAAAAATTCCAAAAATTACATATCCCTGTACAAAATCATCTACTGAATCAGTTTATGACCCTATTTTGGCGATTCGAGAACGAAATCGCGCTGTATTTTTCTCTTGGGCGTACTATATATTGCATTTTTCAGCCACCACGGCCACCGATTGGGAAAACGGACATCGTTTTCAGATTCCTCGCGTTGAAACCTTCAAGAAGCACCAGTCCTTAGCACTAGTCCTTTTTTCGTAACGTCAAAGTTGACGAAGTGCCTATTTTTCCCGGAGTCGCCACTTCAGGTCTCATTTCCGGCCACTCCGGTGATCGGATTGACGAACAAAAACTTGCGTTGGATTCATCGAAAATAAATCTTCCACCCCGTCCAGTCGGAATTGCAAACCGAGATGTTTCAAAAATTAGTCCCTGTTCCCTGTGCGTATTTTGGGTGAGCAGACTATCTTCGAACCGAGCCCAATTCTATTACGCTGTGTGTAACACCCCGTTCCCGGGGCGCTACTAACTTAGAACAAAACTGTAAATGCGACGAAATTTTCAAAATAATACTCTTCTTGCCTTTTGGAAATTGTAGCTATTTTTTTTTAAACAAATGTCCTTCACAAATCACAATCAGAGTATTAACAGGTTTTTAGAAACATGATGGAATTCTACTGTGCAAAAGACAGATGCAACTGAATATATACACAACTTGTTTTGTACAAAATACAAAGTAAGTAAATGTCCACATGAGGAATACACCTAAAGTATGAAGACCCTAGTAAGAGTAGTCATACTTTTGAGGTACTCCCGGTAGTCACCCACGTAGGGGGTTGCTCCAAAAGCTAAACCTCAAAACCTAACCAACGACTATCACAAAAGAACTGATCAGACTGACTGGTCACCACCAAAACTATATACAACACTGACTGACATCACCAACTATACATCATTACCCAGGTCCTCCGACGGGTCCTCCTCATCCTCCTCCATCAAGTCGTCATCATCGTCTCCAGTCAAATCAACAAAAGGTACAGAAGCAGGTACTCCTTCTGGCCTCTCCGTCTCCACCAGTACATCGTCAATCCATCCTACGCCACTGCAGCCAGCCTCACCACACATCCGACAAATAGAAGAAGGATCCACAGGTGGAGTGAGTGTCCTGATACGCAATGGTGGAGTCAGAATAGTCTCCGGCTCGGGCTCGGGATCTGCTACGAAACTAGGAGATCTGTCGCCGCACGCAAAGTAGAGGCTTCCAACTTCCAACGTCTCACACCAATGCTCTTACGAGCGGTCCTCCAAACCTTAGCACCACCAGGAATGGGTGCGTAACGATAGGTCATCCTCCTAGGAATCTCAAAAGACTCGTTAGGTGAAGTAGTAGAAGTAGTCAGTAACACTCGATACTGCTGAGTGCGACACCATCCATCCACAATCTGTCCAACCATGACAGGAAATCTCACGGTATGCCGTGAAATCTTCTGTCGATCTACCAGTCCATCTACGCAAAAAGTCTCAACCACATCCCCGTTATATATAACTCGGCCTGAAGTGGGGTCAAACTCCATAGCCGAGGGAATCTCCATGTCTAGGAAGTCAAAGATCACCTCCGGTGACATCGTCATCGCCAGTATCTCCACCGCATTCGCCATCGTCTGGGTTACCATCATCAATTGAAGGAACCATTCCATTTTGAACAACTCATATTGGCGAACTAACATGCTAGCTTTGGTTTCTCTTACTTGGGCAGATCCTTCGTAAGATAAAACAAGTGAGTCCCAGATTTCTTTGGCAGTATTTGCCACATTTATCATATTCTTTTTCTGTCATAGCACAGATAAGAATGAATCTAGCTTTTTGATTTGTTTGATATCTCTTTTTCTGCTCATCATTTCAATCTTCTCTGGCTATAGCAACACCACGAGGATAAGTGGGAGGAATGTAACCACTTTGAACTATATCCCACAACTCAAGTTGTTGTGTCTCAAAGAAAGTTTTTATCTTATCTTTCCAGTAATCAAATTTTTCTCCATTGAATAGAGGAGGACGGTTCATATGACCATCTTCAGTAGACATGTTCATAATATATGATCTTTTCTCTTAACACTGCTAAGTGCTCAACCAAGAGGCCGAGCTCTGATACCAACTGAACGTGAACACAAGAAGGGGGTTGAATTGTGTCCAAAAACTTTTCGCAAACTTTACGTAAAAAGCACTAAGAACATAGATTTTTCAAAACTGTTTGTTTATCGGACGCTGAGAAACTAACCGGATGATGAGAGACTAACCAGATGCAGGAAATAAAACCATTTATGAAAACTTGTTTTACTGAGCAAGGTAAAGATAAATGTAAAGCAGCAAAGTAAGAGACACAGAGATTTATACTAGTTCACCACCAGTATGATCTCAACTTCTCAAAACGACTCAGTACGATCTTCTGTCACAAACTTGACAATACTCTCAACTTCTCAAAACGACTCAGTACGATCGAGCCTTTGAAGAACAAAGCCTTAACTAAGCTAAATACTGTTTACAAAAGAGAATATACTTTTGAATGCAATCAAAATAACTCTCACAGAGAGGATGAAAAGATTGAGCTCAAAACAGAGTAGCTTTCTAAAAGAAAGTATAAGACGCTGAGTTCAGTTCTTTGTAGACCAGAGACTTGGCACGAAATTTGATTGCTCACTCAGAGTGATGATGCTTCCAAAATAAAGTTTCTTTCTTTCTCAGAATTTGTTCTAGCAATCTCAGTCTTAGTTCTGGTCTTCCCTTAGTTCTTTTTCACCTTCTTCAATGAATACCTTGGGGTATTTATAGGAGACTTCAGGGATATTACCGTTTGCAGTAAAAGAATAGCTCATTTCCATTGAGTGAGGTAATTTGAAATGTAGTCCTTTTCTTCCTTTCCAGAGAATATCATAATAGTACTTATTACCATTTTCGTACTATCTGCTTTTCATAATTGCCTTGTACGATTTTTGTCTTATGCTAAAGGTGTCACCTTTGCTTCCTCGTACATCAAAATGAGCGTACAAAATCAAATTCGAATTCCGTTCCAGAACATTCTGAGGTTAAGAGCAAAAACGTGATCATCACGTGCTTTATTAAAGAGATTCGACGCTTGCTCAAAACAGAGGACGGACGCTCGCAGCAATTAAGTATTCCACGTGTCAAAGAGTAACACTACCGGACGCTCGTTGTTAGCAAAACGCTGGAGTGAATTCGGATGCTGACATCAGTGGAGTGTATTCAATTCTCTTGTAAATTTCTTCTTCTTTCTTGAGTGTTTTGTACAAATATATGAAGCTTTGATACCTGTACACTCAAAGATATGTTAGAAGATAAATTGTTCTCTTGAAAATACTTTGTTATCATCAAAATTAATGAGGGTCTAAACTTCTCAATCGTTTAGGTTCCGACACAAGTGATGTTGTTTAATTGGTTTGAATGTTTGCAAATTTTTTTGGGGGAAAAGGGGGTATGTCTGCGAGCTCCAAGAGCTTGGGAGGGATAATTTTGGTGATCTTAGCTTATACTAAGTGATATTTAGTGTGTTTAGAATTGTTCTAGTATTGAAGGAAAATTTAGGAATGGTTTAATTGAAATAAAAGTTGTTTTGATCTTTGAGGCCATGAAAAACTTAAGGTGAAATGGACTCCTTGAGATCCTAAAAGCCAAGTAGAGCCTTGATTAAGCATTTTGAGGAAATGAATCTGATTGTGATATTGTTTCATGTTTTAAGTTTGAAAGAAAATGAGTTTTAGCCTTTAGAACCTTACTTTTTAATTCTTTGTTATATTTAAGCGCACGTGTTTTGTTATCAAAAAGATTTTTGGGACTTGAGAGCCTAAGGGGTTAGAATTACTCTTTGCCTAGGATTGTACTAAGTTTATATTGTGGTGTTAGGAATTAAGAAATTCGAGTTCGTGCTACGTGAGATCAAGACGTGCTTTGACACGCGACCTGACGGCCTTGGTAAGGGCTACTTCTAGATATGGGCACCCATAAGTCCCATGTTAAGATTCTATATTTTTTTTGCCAATCAAAGAAGTCTGAGAACCTCTGGGTTCAAAGTTAGGGTTTTGTTACCCCTTTAATTTAAAAGCTTTATATATGATTGTTTAGTTGGCCTGGAAAAGAGGTTGGTTTCCTGTCCCCAACCCCCCACACTTGTATGTTTATGTTTACCTCTTTGTTAGTTCCATGAAGCTTCAAAGGGACAAATTATGCTTATTAATGACTGAGTTTAAATAATGTTGATGATACTAATATGCGAATTGCCGTGGCTTGTGAATTGTTGTAAAAACTGAATTGTTGTGATCTTGAATTTGATAACATGATGTGGTTGCATGTATGCTTAAATTGTGCTAAGATATATGTTGTGGAATTGGTGTTGGATTATTGAATGTTTATTTGATTATGCCATAAGTGAAATATCAAATGTGGTGATATGTTCATTGGAGTAGTGGAAGGCATTGTCGTGTCTTGCCGTAACTCCGACCTGTCTATCCTGGGTAGTGGAATTGCCCATGGCCAAAGGAATTCAGGAACGTCGTTAAATTAACCGTCGCATGGAAAAATGTCGGCTCTGGTACTACAGAATGATTTGACCGTAGCGTATGGATTTCGGAATTAAAAATGCATTGGCATATAGTTGCATCAATAATATATTGGGTGCATCCTTATTGATAGTTCTGAAAGCTATTGACATGATTGTTTGTATGTGTTGAAGAATGTGGTTTCATATTATATATTATGTCTGTATAATATGATTGGCTGTTGTATCTGCTATTTTGTGCTATTTGTTTTATTTTAAGAAGTTGACCCTTTCCCGTGGTTCCTTCAATCAATGATGGTGACCCAGACGATGGTAAAGACGGTGGTGATTCCGGGATGATGACATCGCCAGAGATGGTGTTTGATTTTCCTGATTTAGAGACCCCCTCGGCCATGGAGTTTGACCTCATCTCCGGCCGAGTTGTGTATACTGGGGACGTAGTTCAGACTTTCCTGATAGACGGACTGGCACTGCGATGGGAGACCTCGAGATAGACCGTGAGCTTCCCTGTGAGGATGATGCAGATTGTTGACAGATGGCGTAGCACTCAGCAGGATAGAGTGTTACAGGCTTCTTCTACTTCTGCTCTAGAGGAGTCCTTTGAGATTCCTAGACGGATCACTACTCGCTATGCACCTTTGCCTAGAGGTGCCAGGATTAGGAGGATCGCTCGAAAAAGTGTGGGCAGAAGGCGTTGGACAGCAGGAGCTTAGACTTCTCATGCCGTGGTAGACACACCGAGCCCTGTGGCGGAGCTAGAGCCAGAGGAGGTACCGACCCTTATCTTGATTTTTAGGACCCCCACCCCACCTATGGATCCCCCTCCTGTCTGTGCGGAGTGTGGAGAGGCGGGTTGCAGTGGAGCAGGATGGATTGACGATGTTTTGGTTGAGGAGGTTAGACCTGAGGGTGTACCTGCGCCTGCACCTTTTATTGATTTGACCAGCAAGGATGAGGACGATCTGATGGAGGAGGACGAGAAGGACCCATCCGAGGACTTGGGTAGCGATGTATAGTTGACGTTGTCTGTCTGCCTTGTATATAGTTTTGGTTGGTTGTGAGATTTGTCTTTTGTGTATAGATCTGGGTGGTGACCAGACAGTCATTGGACTTGTTAGACTTTTGGTGGTAGTGGTTGTGTAGGTTTGGTGGTTTACTTTTGGAGCAGCCCCTTGTGCGGGTAACTGCCGGAAGTACCCTAGGAGTATGATTTCTCTAGATAAGGTTTTCATACCTTAGGTGTATTCCTCTTGTCTTGTGGATATTTACTTACTTGCATTTTGTACAGACTAGTAGTATGATTTTGGAAAATGTCTATGTATGCATGTATTTCAGTTACGTCTGTCTTGTGTATGGTAGAATCCATCATGTTTCTAAAACGTTGTAGATACTTTGATTGCTTTGCGAAAGACAAGATGTTTTTTTTAAAAAAAAATCATCGCATTTTCCGAAAGACAAAAGAGTATCATTTTGAAAGGATCGTTGCATATAGAGTTAAGTTCTAGTTTAGTAGCGCTCCGGAAACGGGGTGTTACACAATTCAAGGATATGCTATGTATGATTTATGCATGAAATGTGTAATACTTCAGCGTGTTCATCAGACTTTCAACGTGTTCATCAAACCTTTCTTTTACTCCCCTTTTTGTCGTCAGACAAAAAGAGTGTAAAACACATCATAGTCAAAACAATAAGTAATAATACTAGAAAAATTTGAAGATAAATATCAGAGCAATTCAAAATATAATTGTATCAAGTGCAAAAATAGATAATTGTACCAAAAATTAACACACAATACAAAAAAAATTAATAAGAATGTTTTTAAGGGTTTGGTGAATGAGGAGGAAGGAGTTGATTGAAGCGTTCCAAGAGGAGATTCATAGTGCTTTCCAACTGATGCACTTTCTGATTTGTAGCCATGATGGCTTCAAATTCAACTCTTGGCAAGACGATAACGTCATCATTTGCAGCAGGAGGAGCAGAAGAAGATTCAGCTTCTGGAACAGGTTCAACAATAACAACCCTTTGCGACTCCAGCTTCTGATGCTCTGCTAACACTGCCTGTGATAAACTCAATTTCCTTTCCTTTCTATCATGAGCCCTCTGGAAGGAATCATCATTTGGTAAGCTCCATTTGATAATTTTTCCCAGCTTTTGTTTCTCAAGTTCCATAGCCCATTCCCATCTATGCACAATATCTTCAGGATAAAGCATACTCATAAAGATAGTTTCCCTGTGCTTAAACAAATCTTCTACATATGCATCAAATTTTGCAAATGCAGCTTCTCCAAAATTTCATCTTATCAAAGCTCCCATATCTTCAAGAAGAAAGTTGATGCCTTCATTTTCAGCCAGATACAACCTATGTAGATTCTCTTTATCATCTTCTTCAATATTAAGAGGCCTAAAACGAGCTAGAATGGCTTTGTCTTTCCAAGACATAGGCATTTGACTCCAACAGATTCCAATGTCAAAATTTTTGCAAATAACAGCCCATTGATCTTCCATTTTCATAACACTTAGAGGTCTAATAACAAAACACATAAACATGTCATCAAAATGAACAAAAGCGAGGTTTGTGTCTGTTACCCTGCTGATAGAGCCAACAGTAGGGATGGCTTCCTTTTCAGCGTTACAGCAGCTAGAAGAACCAGTTCTCCAAGCATCTCTCTTGAGAAGGTTCAGATACACACGTCAAGCATGATCTTCAGATATCTTCTTAACCGAAAGCTCAGAGAATGCTTTGACATCGTATTTCCTGTGAGCTTCTTCATACTCCTTGAGACCAATAGATTTTGGAAGTTTACCAGGAGCTGGTTCCTTCCTTTTATCGTGATGTAATTACCACGGTAGCCATCTTTGCCAATCAAGCACAATCTTTATAGATACTGAAGAGGGGTCTCTGTATTGACGAATTAGCTTAAGATTTTTCATCTCCAGGCAGTGAGCCATGAATGCCATTTTTTCATCTGTAATCCATCTTCCGCATTCCTCCAGAGTGAGAGGTTCATGTTATTGCAGAACATGAGGAAGATCAACAGAGAAAGGAATAATTCCTCTGTTTGAAAGAGGTCTTAACCTTCCACCAAAAGACATTTCCATTTTTTCATCATCTTCAGAGACAGTGAGGTGTGAACGAGGGGCAATCTCCAGTCTTGCAACCCCAGAGGTGAATGTTTTCAAGTGCCACATAGAAGGGCGATCATAGATGGAATGATACACTTCTTCTCTTACAAATCGTGGTTTGTTTATTGGGGACACATATTTCTTGGCACCATAGTATGAGGTAGGATTGAGAGTGAGAGAGAGTGGGAGAGGGGAAGTCACCTTGACTTTGTAGGTTTTAGGTTTGTTTGGAGGGATTTTGAAGTGTAGGTTGAAAGGGTGATAGTGGAGTGATGAAATGTATGTAGTGAGGGATGTATTTGAGGAGGGTTGTGGTAAGGGAAATGTAAGCGTTTTGGATTTTGTGGTTAATTGGGAGGTTTGTGGTTCGGTTGATGGAGGTTGTTGAGTGATAAGGGCAGTGGTTTGGGATTTGGTTTTTGTGGTTTTCTAGGCTAGTGTTTTGGAGGGTGATGGTTGTGTGGAGTGTGTTTGTGGTGATGAAACGGAGAGTGGTGCTATAGGAATAGTGTCATCAGTACCAAAGGTAGTAGTTGAATCATCAATGGTAAAATCCAGTACCTTTAGGTTAAACTCAGAGTGCCTAACCAATCTCTTTCTTTTTCCTTGTAGGGCAGCAGAAGGAAGAGGAGGTGGAGGAACATGCTTCCTAGGGCGAGACGCTGAAACAGGTTTTTCAGCTTCTGCCTTTCTCTTCTTCTCCATTATTTTTCTGATGGGGACCCGATCCTCATCTGCTTCTGATTCAGTTCTATCTTCTGGTGCAGGAGACACCTTCTGCTTTTTGCTTCTTGTCTCCCATGTTGGAGACTCACTGGTCTTTTCACACCAGTCACTGAGCTTCTGGTGGTTTTCTTTACACCTTCACCAATAGAAGCACCAGTTTCTTCTTCTTGTTCCTTTTTCACCTTCTTGATCATATCAGCATTGATCAATTTCATTCTCACCAAGCTATTTATGCCAAAAACATCAGGGCGATAAACAACACCAACTCCAAAATACTTATCCCTTTCTTCTTTGTTTGTCAAGGCAGCAAGCCTTCTAGCAATTCCATCCTTGACCATCATTGTAGTAAGAAGAACTCCATAAGGAGTAACCTTGATAATGTTCTTCTTGTCAGCAGAACCCTTCCTTGAACCAACAATTGCATTGATAATGTTGTTGTGAATTAACCTAGGCAAGTTGATTTTGTGACCAGCCATATAATTTCTCATAATGAACTTCTGCTCGTAGTTCACAATGTCACTTGACCCAGCCTTCAGAATGATGCTCTTAGCAATAATCTTGCATAGAACTCTGTAATGACTTTTCAAGTCCTTGGCCGTAGGAGTTACATCGTCTTCTTTCAACTGGTGATAGTTTTCGAATAGAGCCTCTTTGACGTTTTTCATTCCTCTGAAATCATCTTCCCAACCAACATAGTAACTAATGCCTCCACAGGGGCACTTAATCGTTTCAGCAATGGTGCTTATGGTGAACACCAACTTGAATCCTCTAATATGACCTTCAACGATTCCACTTGGAAGCACATGAGCGTTTCCCCAAAATTCCTTGATGGCATAAGTCATAACTTCAACTGGTTCCCAAAGGAAGTAGTTTTTCCAACCCATATTGTTCAAACCTTCATCGAAGTTAAAAGCATAGAGCTTGAACTTCTCCAAATCAATCCTGTTCTCATTCATAAGCCTTGCTTCATTCATGATGTCGTAGATAGCAGAGTATTGTCCGACCTTAACATTAGTCATGGTTGCAGTTGAGGAGTAGGTGACAGAGGTTTAGAGTTTCTGGAATCACACAGAGAGAGGAGAGAGAAAATAGTTTTCGCAGATAAAACAAAGTGAGTGTGGAGTGAAAGAGGTGGAGTAGTGGGAAAGTTTTGATAAAATAGTACAGTTACTTTTTCAAAAAACTCTTCATATTTTCTCTAAATAAAAAATAAATCAGAAAGAAAATAAAATAAAGATTCCTCTTTTCATTAAATGCAGTTGCTGCCAAAATAAAGTTAAAATCAAGAAAAAGATTTTATTGAAAACCTAAATAATCATGACTCAGAGTAGGTGTGATGATACGCTTAAGTCCCACACGCGCGTGACACGTGTGTACTCGGATGCACGCAAACGAATTCATCGGATGCTGAGTTATGTGACGTGAATGACATATCATATGTAACACCCTCAAAATTGAATTCTTGGGATCTTATAAGTTGTGCGTTTATATTGGTGATTTTGGTAACAAATTGTGTGTTTGACTTAATGATTATATATTTTAATGATATTATTTTATTTTAATTTTTATTAAATACTAGTCTTGAATTTATTATACATATTTTAGGTTAATTGTTTTATTTTAAATGGTAATATAGAAATGATGTTTTTTTCTTTTTGAAGTGAAAATTGTTTTAAAATATATATTTAGATATGTATTGTATTATATGTATATGTTTTATATTATATGTATAAGAGCCGCGCTAATTCCTTGCGTTTTTTTTCAAAACAATTTATGTATTTATTAAAAGGCTTAGCCTTCACGCTGAGGCCCTTCTTTTTAAAAACCTTTGCTTGTTGCACCCCTACTTTACACGCATACACCCCCAATCACATGACTTTCTCCTTCGTAACTTCCCTGCACCGTGAACAGTTACGAGATGAAATGCAAGAAGTGCAGCGCAGCGAACCATACCCATTTCCCATTTTCTATTTCTTCATTTCTCTCTCACTAAGCCATGAAAAATTACAAAACTTCATATTCTTATACAAAATCATCTTTTGGATTCAATTTTGGCATTATCTCGGTCATCCGAAACAGAAACCGCGCCGTATTTTCCCCTGGGGCGGACAGTAATTTCAATTTTTCGGCCACCACGATTGTCAGTTGGAAAAACGGACGTTATTTTCGGATTCTTCGCGTCAAAACCTTCAGAAATCACTATTCCTTTGCTCGTTTAGGTGAAGTTGACGCCGGATCCTTTGTAACCCCTGTGTCTCGATAAGGTGTTTTTCAGTCACTTTTATGCTTCCTTTTGATTTCATTTCAGCCTGAAAAATTTTGAAAAAATATATTATACTAATTATTATTTTTTCCAGCCGCGTTTTGCTCTTCCGTAAATTTTACCCTATGCTCGGTTGATGCCCAAATTGTCGTTGTAGGCAATTTTCTTCGCCTTGCAATACTTCGAACTTCTTTATTGAGGTAAGGGGGTAGATGGATACAAGATTAGTGGGCTAATGGATATAATTAGGCAATAGGGACATCCCATGGTCTCTAGACTTGGCGCGGTTGTGCAAAATAAGTACCATTGCCATTGTGATGAGAAAGCTTGATTCTAAATTCTGTCATGAGGTTTATGTTAATTGAAATTGTCTTATAAGTTGATGTTTGAGTTGATATGTTATGATAATATGTCATGTATGGATTATATGATGATTTAGTTGTCTTGGCTTGTTGTTGATAAATGTATGTATGAGGTAAATGTGTTGAAATGAGATTATTTGTTGCTATATGATGTTCTGAATTTGTTGTGTTGAGTGAGAGCAAGATTATTATAGGGTGTGTTTTGTTACACTTAGATTCTCTAGGTGCTATATCATGGTTATGTGAAAGGATAAAGTATGGATGATGAGTGTAATTGTTAGGAATTAACTAGGGTATAATGATGTTTTTAGCGTTTAAGTTATGGTACAAGCAAGTCTTAGGACTAGGATATGATGGTGCTATTGTGGTGTTGATGGTTTAAATGCTTTAGAAGTAAGATTTGGTGTTATGAGTATTTTAGCAATAGTTGTGCAGAAAAAGTTGTGCAGAAAAATGACTAAGTCTGGAATTGTTTTAGCTAAGCCTCACTCATTGAATTTTTTAAATTCAAGATATAATAAGTATCGGCCCAAACTCTTTTGGATAGTGTCCTATAAATTTAGGAGAGTAGTATGGTACGTCTGGTCAAATTAAGTAAGTTGAAACACTTGAGTTAAGAGTTAGAAATTAAGTTAAGCTAGCTTAGACTTAGTGTTGTGAGGTAGGTTGATAACTTGGACTTGTTCCAAGACTGGGGGAAACTTGTCAGTTTGCTGACGAGTAGTACCTTGTTAACGTTGTTGTAGCCGGCCGCTTGATGAGATGGTCGGTGAGTTGATAAGTTGTAGTCGACCACTTGATGAGATGGTTGGTGAGTTGTTAAGTTGTTGTTGTTGTTGTTAGACACTTGTTTGGTTTGTGTTCATGCATCATATGTGTCTTGTTAAGTTAACGTTATTGGGGGTGAGCAACGATGATGCGATATAGTATCGGCCATGATGGGCAATGTACCCTACCTTGGGGGTCAATCGGGTAGGAGTGTTTTATATAAAGGCGATGGATAGCTACCACAGCTGGGGTGTGACCAATAAATATACCGGTTACCCTGACTAGACACTGTTCATACTCAAGAGTGATGATGTTTTCACACTCGCTCATCTGAGTTAGTTTGGATCCACATGTTCGGTGAAGTAGACGTTGTCTAGGATTGCATAAGTACTCGTTGAGTCAAGCATTCATATTATGTGTTGATTAAGTTAACGTGTTGTATGCGCATTGCTTAAGCTATGTCCTTTGTCGTTTTGTGCTATGATTGTATATGATGTCTAACCCCTTTTTGTTGTGGCTATTCATACACCATTGTGTATGTTTAGATGACGAGATTACAGATGAGGATGACGACGTGGCTGATGAGTGACCCATGGACGCGGTCACCGTAGTTAGGATTTCCGTTGTTTTTGTTGTTTCGTTGTTGTTATTTCGATGTAAATGCTTAGTGTCAGCTCTGAGATGTTGTGACATCGGGATGCTTTTATTTTTTTGAATTTGAACGTAATTGTTATTTGATTTTTCCGCGAGTTTGTAAGAGCGTGATGACTCTACCTTTGTTTATGAAAAATTTTATTGGACCGTATTTTTCAGTAGTTATATTTTTTTTAATTTATTCCTTTAATAATAACATGAGGGGTAGATGGTGTCACATTTAGTGATATCAGAGCAGTTTGGTTCTAACCAGGCTTTGTGTGTGGTCTATCGTGTTTCAGTGTGTGAACTCTGAGTAGAGTTACATGCATTACTTGTTTAATTTTGGTTGTTCTAGTACACGGACAATTCTGAGTGGGCTAAGTTCACAAGAGTATATGATAGGTTGAGCTTAGATAGTAGGTACCTGAACCATTAGCTGTGAATCTTGGGTTAGCAATTTCTTAAGTTGTTAATTTCGTAGTTCTTGTTTAAAATTACGCTTAGTGAATTGAGAAGGATCAACCCAGAACTGAGAGATGCAGGTTAACCCTTAGTTGTTGCATTTAAGGTGTAAGACTTTTAGCCATTACCTTAGAGGAATTGTAGTAAGTACAATGGGCTAGTAGCTTAACTAGAGAGGATAAGCTGACCTTATTTTAGATTTACAGTATCGTTGGCTAGGAAATATGTTATCAGAGTAGAGCAGCGGAATCGTGGTTATATTATAGGAAGGATCCTTAATAGAGCTTGAGGGTAATCATGTGACGTCGACATCTTTACGCTTAAGCCCTGTCAAAGAAGCTTATAGAAGAAAAGGCAATTGTCGCACATGGTTATTATTGCTTGGATTACTTGGTTGAACGAGTAGGAGGGACTGCAACCCAATCACTTACCGCCGGTGAGAAAAGCAATGGTAATCAGTTAGGGGATAGTATTAGTTGTTTGAATTACCTTAGCTACTAGAATTAGTTATGAGCACTGATTATCTACGTTGCAGTTAAATTCTTAGGGGCCTCGGATAAACATAAGGCTTTGAAACCATAGATTCTAAAGGAGGAAAGTAATTTTCCCTAGGCATAGAAACCAACCATAGAGTGAGGATAGAAGTAGAAATTAGTGAGGGACATTAGTTAATCTTTGGGAAATATATTGTTTTGCCTTCTGATAAGACCACAAAACCGATTTTAGATGTTTTAACAGAAACCGAGTCTATCATTGGGTAGCACCCTATAGAATGTTTTTCCTAGAGTAAGTTGAGCAGTAGAAATAATAAAGGTTTTGCGTGAAGCAAGTGTCTGGTTTAGTGAACTCTAATAGGATACCTTAAGATAAATACTTGTAGTTAGTCATGCCTTAATTTGCGATAAATTACTTTTGCTATATTGTGTGCTTAATTTTAATGACTATGAAATATTGCATGCAAACATGTTATTTCTTTTAGGATAAATAAGTTTCTACTTTTTTTTTTACGGAATAAATGGATTAAAAATGATGAATAATTGTTTATTCATTTTATTTTAACGTTTTAGTCTAACATACTTTAGCCATTAATTTTTGTGTGTGCATTATGCTTAACAAAGTCATGATTGCTGAATTATTTATGATATGATATTAAAAAAAATTATTTTGTTATATTCATTGACATACGGTTAATTGATCTTTCTATATTGTATGCTTCATTTGGTTCTCTATTAAATACAGCATACAAACATATTATTTCTTTCAAGAAAAAAATTATATTAAAGATGTTACATATACGTTTATTTATTTTACTTGACGCTTTAGTGTGTCGTACTTTAGTCGTTAACTTTTGTATATTATGTTTAAGTGAATATTGATTGTTGAATTGTTGTTTATGATATGTTGCTAAATATATATATATATATACCAAGAGGGGGTCGGAAGCAGAGTAAAAGGAGCGGAAAGGAACTAAAGAGAGAAGTAGGACTGAGCAGGACTCAGCATAAACTTAAAATGGGGAACAAACCCCAGAAAAGATAAAGAACTTGAAAATGAAATGGAAAACTGAAAACTTAAATCATGCAAATGTATGCAAACAATTATCCAGCCATATAGGCGGTTATGAACAAGTAACAGAAATTGAAATTGAAATTGAAACTTTGTTGATTGAAGTAACTATCTATGAGTTACATAAATTGAAACAAAGAGGGAGAAGGGAGAGGGACTCACTCAGAGCTCTCAGTGTCTCACTCTAGAATTACTAAAGAAGTGTAAATTGAAGCGTGCCTAACAATGAACCTAAGCACTGCTTATAAAGAAAATTGAAATTAACTATTTGAACAGTTCAGGTGAAGAAACCTAAACTATTTGCCACTATTTTGAAATAGTACCGGTTAAAGTACAAGAGACGAAAATAGTAAAAATACATAATTGAATTCAAAGCTTTTGCTTTTGTCGGTGGACAAACTGAGGGGAATCTTTGAAAATTAAAAGGGATAAAGACTTTGTGAAAAAGGAAATCATGGTTCGATCCTGTTCATCAAATTGTGAAATTCGATGTCTTCAAGGTCTTCATCTGAATCTTCTCCAAAGTATGCCTCATCATAACAAATTTCTTCAAATATTGAAGGGTAAGTATTTGGAAAAGGCATAGTTAATTCTATTGGAAAACATCCTTTAAATGCCCATAATTTGTAGATAGGAGTTTCTCCTATTAACTTGAGATTGGCCCATACAACTGGCGGGAGAAATTCTTTTTTGATTAATTCATTTCTTAGCCAAAATGAATTAATAAAGGTTTTGTCTTGTACTGGCCAGCTGAACCATGGTCTGAAGGTGGCAGTACTGGTCTTAAAATGGTGTTTGGCTTCAATTGCTAAAAGGCCATTTGCGGTGGGAAGAGATGACTTAACATCAAAAGTAACTCTTCCAGCTCTTTTAATTGTTGTAGCCGCAAGCAAGTATAATTTTTCTGGACCATCAACTATATTGGAAGCATCATTAGTCCAAAATTGATCTAGCATTCCCAGATCTAGCCAAGTCCAGATTGTATACTCCTTTCCCAAATAGTAAATTGTAGAATAGAAAGGGAGACTAATTCTGGCTTTTAAGATTCCGGTGAAGGTGCGTTTTACATCTTCTCCATATTCAGGATGAGCAGAAGGAAAACTGAAATATCCCATGGGCTGACAGATCGAGCTCTGGGCGCCAAAGGATACCGGGCGCCAGCGCCCACGGTGATAAGTATCGTCTGCTGCTTCGCGTTTAACTCGTTTTGGGCCGGTTCTGTGACCCAGTGTGACCCATTCTCGACCTGAAAGAGCAACCACGACCCCTAGACTTAACCTAGCCACTAAGCATCAGTTCTAAGACCCTAAACATGATTAGGAGCTGCTCATAGGATCAACCAAATAGCGAAAAGCTCTTCCTTCCCTTCTTCCAATTTTGTGTTGTCAAGGGCTCTAACTCAAGACTACGCTACGGGACTTGACCGGGGAGCATCGTTATTGTAACTCGTACAGCCTCATTGGGAGGAATAGGAGGTGGTAAGTCTTCTAATGATAAGCTTTGTCTTTAAGATCAATGTTAGGGTTCTAAACCATGATTTTTCCATTCCTAAACCCTTGCTCTTGTGTTTTTGCTGAAGAAAGCTTCACTAGGAAAGGAAAAGCTTGGTGTTACCTCATCCCATCCTAGGAGCACGAAATTCACTTGAGGTAAGGGGTACTTGTTCTCTTCTAGTGAGTGTATGGAACTTGCGTGAACAATAGGGGTGTCCCAAGACCCCTATGCCTCATGTGATAACAGCAGACACTATCACCACCGTGATAGGAGACTTTCGAACTCCCAATTATTATTCTTGACTCGTGATATTTTCTGTAACGGGTTGTGATAATTTTATTGGTTGATGAATTTGGTGTGATGATTGAGCTTTGTTTGTTTACATGCTTGTTGTGCGGAAATTGTTTGCTACCAAACGATAATGTAAGGAATTTAAATAGCTAAATGGTAAGCTTTAGACCCGATGAATGTGTAGCCACTAAGTATGGATCAAAGAACTCTAGACCATGTCCAACTAAGTTATGAGGGATGTAATAGTGAGGCATTAGATCCCCGAACGGGTATAAACCCTCTGTTTTCGATTTGGGTGACAGTGGCAGGGCGCCAGGCGCCCAGTGACAGTTGGTACTCTTGTTGTTTCGTCGTGTTCCCTCGGGTTCCCGCATTTAGGTTGATATTGTAAAGCCTAGTTAGGATGGCTGAAGTTCAGTTATGATGTCAAAAGGATATATTAGTGTGATAACTTGAGAGAACTAATATTCCTATCCCAAAGCTTCACTTGGATGTTGTGTGCTTAATCGAAGTTGCTAAGAACATTGAATGGTTATGTTATAGGTTGAATACACTGACTAACTTATGAAATTGTGTTCTGCTGTTGTTGTTGTTGTTGTTGTTGCCCTATCGAAGATATTGCGATAGAGGATATTATGTTAGACAATCGCATTTGGTCCTGCTCATGCATCATGGTGCTCGTAATGTTGTTGTTGTTGTTAGTAGGGCGATCGGGCAAGGTATCCCGTGACGGCGGGTTTCCGGCCCTACAGCTTAAAAAGTGGCGACCCGGGCAAGGTATCCCGTGATCGGCGAGGTTCCCGGCCCCTACTGGCATGGGGCGACCGGGCAAGGTATCCCGTGACGGCGAGGTTCGGCCCCATCATTAATGGGGCGAATCGGGCAAGGTATCCCGTGGACGGCGTGGTATCCCGGTCCTATTGTTATTGGGGCATTACGGACATGGTATTCCGAAACGGGCAAGGTATCCCGGCCTCGTTAGAAGTGGATCCACATGCATATAATTATGTTCTTAGAATCACATCATTTTACATGATAACATGCCTGGTTGTTCAGTTTTTGGCGGTGTATTATAATGTTGTGATTGATGCGGTGGCATGTGATATTTGAATGTTGTGGTAATGTACTTTAATGTTGTCTTTGATTCTGTGGCATGTGGTATTTGACCGTTGTGGTGATATTTTATGCCTTAGTACTAGTGAGTAGACGTTTTCATTTGAATTATTGTATATTGCGCATTGTTCATTAATTTCCTACACTGTTTGCACTATTTGAGGTTATGATGACTAACCCCTTTTGTGGCTATGCATATCCCACTGGGTATGTGTAGATGTTGAGACTGCAGGTGTTGAGGATGTGAATGCCAACGAGTAATCTCGGTAGTTCGTTGGGATGAATAGAAGATTTGCATGTGTTTACTTATTTAAGTCCTTGTATTCTTCCGATGTAATAATTAGGGAAAAGGCTCTGAATTATTGTGACATCGGGAACCTGGGTTTTAATTCCTTTTGATGTTGTTTTCCGCAAATGAGCGTGACGAATCTATTCCACGATGAATGAAGTTATGATTTGACATAATTAAAAAGTATTTTGTTTCTCCGTGTTTTATTTTACATTATCCCGTTGTTATAATGACTTGCTGGGGTAGAGGGTGTCACAGATCCAAACTTGATCTTGGAGCTGATTGAAGAAGAAGAAGTGGAAAGATTTGAAGTTAGGGCTCTTGCATGTGGGTTCCCATGGAAGGAGGAGAAGAATTGATACTCCAATCAAGGTTCAAAGGGAAGACGAAGGAGAATGGGACAGAAATTAGAATCTAAATTGTGGTTCTATGGGAAAGGATTCATGGAGCTCAAATCCCTAACTTGGGATTACTCAGGTAACATAGACTTCCCCTAAAACCTCCCTTAGGGTGTGCTAGGATTTGTTATTTAGATTCTTTAGTGCAATAATTAGTCTATTAATTATTCTGAAATGGTCTTGTATGGGGTTTTGACTGAAATAGGGTTGGATTCTGTCCCCAACCCCCCTAAACCAATGTGTGATGTTTGTACCGTTGAGAGTTCCATCGAGCTCCAATTGGTGTATATATATATATATGTGCTTGGTTTGGTTTGATTGGTCACTTGATCAATATGCATGAATTAATTTGGAAGGATTGGCGTTTGAACTAGCCTAATTTGGAGTGGTTATAATTTCCTGAAATGGGTGAAGGGCTTTATGCCCTTTTAAATAAATTGTGGTTATATTGCTAAGTGTTTGACTTCCCAATTAGACCTATAAATTTCTTAGAATTGTTATTTGATTGGGATGGTGATAATCGTAATGAATTATTATTTGATGTGTTATTGAATCCTAATAATGCATTTGAAACCTTGTTTTGACTCTTGTTTTGATTGAAACTTGGTTGTTTATGTGTTTGGATGTTTGCGTTTGAAAGGCAAACTCGTCATATGTGTACCTCAGTCACTTTCGTTGACGGGGACCCTTTGGTAGGACCACAAATAGGTCCTTGCTCATTTTGATCCTTGGGCTTTGCCAAGTGGGTACATTCATTAGTGTTTACTACGTGTAACTGCATCGAGCTTGTTGTTTCTCATTGATTGAAACTTATATATGTTCGAAATGTGTGCACTTGAACTGCAAACATTATCGAATTATGCTAGTGTCAGATATTGCATTAATAACTAATGATCTCGATTGAATTGTTTGTGTGAAGTCCTGTGAGTGGCATACCCTTTCGTAAGGCCTTGTGGCTCCAATGTGAGTATGGCTTTGGACGTCACAATATAAGGCGCTTGTATTCCTCTGATAGGAATTGTTTGGAATGTTTGCAATTTGCTCTGCAACCCCATCGTAAGTGATTAGCTACCACCTTTGCCGTTGGGGGCCCCTTGACTTTATCCTTCTATATATAGGATTTTACCCATTCTGCGTTTGAGCTGGGCCTTTGGCTTTATCCTTGTATGCAGGATTTTACTCATATTGCAATTGGGCTGGGTCAAGTGGGGACATCATTGTGGTCCTTTGGACATTTGTTTGCAATTGCTTCTCTCTTTAAAGATGTCAACTGCATTACTATGAATTGTGATTTGCTTGTAAGCATTATTGAACACATGTGTGCAATGATTATGAATTGTGGTTGGTGAAAAGTGATCGTGTTATGTTTAGGTTATGTGTTGATGTGTGTTTGGGAGTTGGAAACTTAGTTGCACTATCATGTTTGAGGTTTGATTAAGGATAGTGAACAAATAAATATATATATAATTATGGGGAGGATTTTCCATATGTCGCACACCACGTATGGCTGTAAACAACGGTAAAAATAATTATGATTTCAAGACTATGTTATTGAGTTTTATAAACTCACCTTTGGGGCATTGTTTTTAGGTACAACTGTTGATGAGGATCAGAGCATTGGATTATGCTCGGTTTTGCCTTCCGACGAGACCTGAGTTACCGGATCACGAGTCGAGTCTTGGCTTCTGAGTTGTGTCTTTGTGTAATTAAGAGATTTATCTATAATTTGTAATTATTTTAATTAGCTATTCTTTGAAAAGAAGTTGTAATAACTAAAGTTAGGTTCTGCTGAGAACTCGTTTACGCTACTGCAGTGTATGCGAGAAAAATTTTACGAGACCTATTTCCTTAAATACAGCTTTGTTTAGTAAGTAATTCCCTAATTAGAGTTAGGGTGTTACATTATGGTATCAGAGCAGTTCGACCCTCTCGGACTGTGATTCAAGTGTGTCTAGACGTGATCCGGTTTAGGAAAGAGTCAGTTGTGTCTGTAAGCCTAAGGTTTCTAAGTACTTTCGATAAATTATTGAGGTAGGCCACCTCAAGGATTTATTCTAAGTACGAGGGAATTGAAGACGAGCAGAATATTGTTTTATATGCTCGCTTTGCGAGATATCTTTATATAAGTGTGTGATGTTTGGTGTGACCCTTTGTAAATTCTGCCCATATATGCATTTCTCCACTCTTGACTTGGTTAGTTAGGGGCATAAAAGTAGCATTAAAAATCTTGCACTTTAGCTATATGATTGGATGGTTTGATTATATTGAAATGTATCTCAATTGTGGAGGTTTGAGGAAGAGATGATGCATTTATATCGATTGATCATGATACTTTACTTGGAATTACGAGTGGATGATTAAGTATGTGGTTGGTACTTGGTTGAGTAGATCTTGAACAAGGCTTTAGGAATAAAATTCTGCACTTGTATCCTTGTTGGATTGCTTGAATTGAGGTTTAAATTGCATGTCATTATGAGTTAAAATTATGCACTATCATTGTTTGTTGGAATGCTTTGAATTAGAATAGAATTTGCATGTGAAAAGCTGTTAAAAAAATAAAAAATAAAAATCTGCACATGTGTATATACTTAGCATCTTTGAATTGGAATGGAAATACATGTATGATTGTGTAAAAATCCTGCACTTGAGTAGTTTGTTAGGATACTTGATCTAGAGTTAATATGCATGCCTCATTGAGATAGAAAATCATGCTCTATTAGGGCTTGATGTATACTTGTTTAAGAGTATTATTTTCATGTAAATCAAGAGATAAAATGCTGCTCTATGTATTTGTAGTGAATTGTTGATTTGAGATGGGACTAACATGCTGATAATTCTACACTGTGGATACTTAAATGAATTGCATGATTAGGTTGAATGTGAGTTCTTCTCACATTAGGTGTGGGCAACCAATAAGTCCCACCATAGGGTTATCTTGCCTTGCTTGCATGTTCATATAGTTGAGGTGTTGGGTGAATTCTGGTTATCTAATATTAAAGGAATGAGTTTAGAAGTCTTGAGCATGGCTAAGTGAGGTTTGAGTAGAATTTTGGAATTTGAGAGATGGTTTGGCTTTGCATGTAGTTATAAGTGTGTGCAAAGTGTTTGATTATCATTTGAACTTGCTTGATCACTGATATTGATTTCTATTTGGTTGGATTTGATCTTGAATGGCTTGAATCAAGTTTTGGGAAGTTAGGGACTCTAAAAACCCATTTTTCTGCTAAATTCTGCAGGAGTGCTCTTGAGTTGCTCTTCGGATGCTCTTGAGCGCACTCCCTATCGTTTGGAAAACAGAAGCAGTTGCAGGAGTGCTCTTGAGTTGCTCTTCCGATGCTCTTGAGCGCACTCCCTGTCGTTTGGAAAACAGAAGCAGTTGCAGGAGTGCTCTTGAGTTGCTCTTCAGGTGCTCTTGAGCGCACTTCTTGTCCTTTCTAAAACAGAAGCAGTTGTAGGAGTGCTCTTGAGTTGCTCTTCAGGTGCTCTTGAGCGCACTCCCTATTTATATAAAACAGAAGCAGTTGTAGGAGTGCTCTTGAGTTGCTCTTCAGGTGCTCTTGAGCGCACTCCCTATTTATTTAAAATGTATACTGCAGGAGTTGTTTGAAGTCCGCGCTCTGTGTGCTCTTGAGCACACTCCCTGTCTCTTTTATTTAATTTTTGCCTGTTTCAATAGCTTAGAGGCTAAGAGGGCATGATCTTTAAGACCCTTTTTAATCCTAATATGTTGATGGTTAATTGGACTAGTAACCTTGAGCAATAGGGCTTAATCTTAGGGTTGCATGAAAGCCTAGTTTTCATTGTTGGAATTGTGAGAAGGGTTGATGATAGGAACAGAGGCATGAGGGGGTAACAAGGTGTCGATCGCTTTGGGTGATAAATGCATTATGTGTTTGTGCATGGTTTATATGATTGCTGAATTGATGATCATGAACTTCTTTATTCCAGTCCTTGAACCCTAAATTTAATTGATTTGGTTTAGAATGTTGTAGAATCTTATGAAATAAGTAATTCCTTGATTCTTTGTGGTTATTATGCCTTTCCTTACCTTATTTAGATATTTTGGCTTCTAGCCTTATATTTGTTCGACGGTAGAATGTACAAATTGTTCCTCGTCATATGATGTTTTGATTTTTGCTTTTGATTAAAGATCCGTCAAGGTTTAAGGTATCGACACCTTTTCAAAAATCCAAGTTTAGTGCTTGCGAATTTTATGGTGTGTTTTATGAGTCTTTCTCTTCTTAGAGTATTGGGCACCAATAAGTCCCACATTAGCTTATTTTCCTTCTTATTTCATGATGCATGAAACCTTGTCTTAGATTTGAGGTTTTAGGAAAATATTAAAATGAGTATAAGATGCATGAGCCAATACACAACCTTACTCTGCATGTGTTTGATTTGATTGTAGATGTCCATAAATTTGGAATCCTGAGTGGCTATTGCATGATATTGCGATGATGTGATATTGGATAAATACTCATTGTAATTCATCAAGTTTTTAGGGTCCTAAATCCTAGAGAATCACTTAGGAATATCTTAGAATTTCCTTAGAGATGCTAGTTTGTTTGAAAGGCTCAGAGAAGTAATATTAGAACTACTGAGTTACAATGGATCTGATAAGATAAATTTTACCAATGTTGGTTTTACCTATGTTATGAAACTTAGGTTAGTATTTTTCCATCATTTGATTCCATAGTTGTTCCTCAATAGGTAAGTGATCCTAATGGTGACCTTACTGTTAACAGTGTTAGTAAACATGATCAATTTTCAATTATTAATTTTGAGAAGGTCACTTTGGATATATTGTACCTAGAGGGGTTTAACACTGTGTTAATCCTTTTGTCGTGACCACTTGATTCGACGACAATTAGAATCGGTAAGTAAGAATTCTTAGCGGTGCGGTCTTGATCAATTTAGGATGGGCATTCATAGTCGATTAGGCTCTCAACACTTGTTAACTAGTCAAGCTTGTTTGATCTAACCATTGTGATGGATCCCAAGTTGATTGATAACCACGAAGCCTCTAAAGCACCTAGTGGACCTTGATTAGAAATACTTAGTGTTTTCTAAAATCAGAAAGGGGTAGTGATGAGCTAGACTTCCTAATACCTAAGTTGTAATTAGGGAACCTGAAATGGTATTCAAGCTCTAAGCTTTCTAGGCGTAGTTACTTTGGTGGAATAACTAGCCTGAGGAAGAGTGTGAGACCATAGTCTTGGGACTACAAGGGTCTTGGTATAGCTAAATCAGCGGGAATTCAGAGAAATTAATGTCTACGCTAGATTCAATAGCCGAGGTATGAAGTGACGTTGTTTGACCAATTACAAACTTTGTCTTGACTTAATAAGCATCTTATTGGGAATAAGACTTAGTTTGTAACTGGTTAGCTAAATCACAAATTCTTCGGATAGTTGACCTAGGGTAGCTACTAATTCTTTTGGAGATTCTGACGATTTAGAACGATCAAGAGACGGAACTTACTCATTCGAAGCAGAGAAGGATTAGAGTTCGCAGCGGAAACACCGAGAACAAATCCTATATAAGGGTAAGGTTATAGGGTTAAGGCGAATTTTGGGGACAAAATTCCTAAAAGGTGGGGAGTAATGTAACATCCCAAAATCTCTAAGCCTAATTATTTGGAATCCTAAGTAAAAAAGGGATTTAATCCCTAAGGAATAAAAATAGTTCATAGCCTTAATTTAGTAATTTAAAGTAAATTTGGAACTTAGGGGTAAAATGGTAATTTTACCCTAGAATTAAGGAAGTGTGAGACTACTTATTCGTGAGTAGTATTTAATTAAATAATTTATCTGAGGTTTCTATGAGGACCAAAGAATAAATTATTATAATAAAATAGGGACTTATTGGCTATTTTTAATAAATATAGGTTGTAGCCCCACCATACACCACTATCTCCTAGATTCCACCACATCTCACTCCTCTTCCTCACTTACTCCCTCTCAGTGAATATTAAGCGTAAGAAGGAAGGAAACAAAAACAGAAAGAAAAAAAAAGGAAAGAAAGAAGAGAAGAAGAGAAAGAAGAAGGGAGAGGAGAGGAGATGATGTGCGACGACGAGGAAGGAGGCTACGTCGGCCATGGAGGAGCTCCGACGTGGTGGTGCATAACTGTTCACGTGGCTGAGAGCAAGAGAGAGAAAGAGGGAGAGCTGGGTCGAGAAAGAGAGAGAGGGAAATAGAGAGAGAGATCGAGAGAGATAGAGAGAGACACACTGTAACACCTTACTTTCATTAACTTGAAAATATGATAATTATCATTAGGTACAGTACTCCCAATATAAATTCAACTTAAAGTCCAACATTAAGTCCAATGTCACAAAAGACTAAAACTCAAGTACAGAAGTTTCATGACAGTACAACACCAATACATAATTCTAGAAATTACATCTTCAAGGTGTTACTTAAAGCTACTACAATAAACAAGGTTCCGAGAGTAAGTCACCTCTTCCTTTCGTACCTGTGCATCTCAGAAATAATTAAATAAAGGAGTGGGGTGAGATAATAATCTCGGTGAATCCTCCCTCCGACTCCTCACCATCAACTCATACAATTTACTACCAATAAGACTTAATATCGTACATTTATGCAATGCATATTCTTACTATGAATTTCTAATTCATCTTTGGCTCAGATTCATAGGTAGCGTTGTATGCTTACGCCCATACAACCCCACAAATACGCTTTTCGAGCATGGGTGGTTAGACGTCTTAACCGTCCGAGGGCGTCCCACACGGCTAACCATATCGATCACCCCCTTTTGAGGCATCTTAGTGTCTTTTAGGGAATTTAATTCACCACTATATCCTTAAATGCATGCCTTATTCAAAAGTAGGAATACAATTAGGTGCTACTCTATCTTCACATGCAACTAAACATATTCATGTCAAAGATACATTTCATATTCAAATGGCAACATATATCATGCTTAATCAAGGAAAACACATCAAGACAAGACTCACTTCCATTAGAGCTCCATGGAGCTCCCAATGGTCAAAACATCAATTTCTCAGTCTATAGGGGGTTTTAGGTACAACATTAACCCCCCCTCAATCAGTCCCAATAATACATGCATATCTATTTAACACTAAAACTGTAGAAACAAGAGGGATTTGAAAAATTCCAACCTTGAACCCTTTAGGGTTCAAGGGTTTTCTTCAAGGGGACCCTAATGTGGGACTTATGGGTGCCCATCACCTAGGAGAAGGAAGAACTCACCAACTAAACCAAGATTCAAGCTCAAAGGTTGATGTTCAGCCCCTTCTTCTTCCTCCTTCACGTTCTGCTTCTTCTCCTTCAAGCTTGCCTTCTAGGGATTTCTTCCAACTTTCCAAACCAAGAATAAATACTCCCCAACTTGGATTCAAGCTAAGATTGATGATGAATCTAGCATGAATCCATGTTTTCCCCTTAAAAATATGAACCCTAGTGTTTAATCCCCTCTCCTCCTTTTCTCTATCGCATCCTCTCTCTAACCCTCTCTCAAAATCGTGTTCGCTTCTTTTTCACGAAGTTTTTCTCAAGATATCAGAATCGTGAATCGATTCACAGCCTAGGTGAATCGATTCACTCAGTGTAAAAATGACAGGAATCGCAGCTTTAAGTGAATGAATCGATTCTTGCAGCTCCCAGATTCGATTCACAGGGAACTGACTTTTGTGAATCGATTCACGCTTCGATTCACAGAGAGTCAACTTTCATGAATCGATTCACTCTTCGATTCACTGCAAGCCTAATCGAGTCCCAGCAAACCCGCAGCCCTGAATCGATTCACAGGGCCTGGGAATCGATTCACACTGGGCAAAAATCACCAAATACAATATTCACATATTCAATTTTGACAATCAATGAAGAAAATCACTTAAAGTTCATCATTAAGCCATACTAAGCTTATGCATGCATATCAACCAAGCTTGAGGAAATTGGGGTGTTACACTACTACCCACCTTTAAAAAAAAATTTGTCCTCAAAATTGGATAAACTTACATACCTATTGAAAAAGTTGCGGATATTGGCTTCGTGATCTCATCTTCAAGTTCCCAAGTGGCTTCTTCTGAGTGGATCCTTCCCTGCATCACCTTGACCAAAGGGATAGTCTTATTCCCGAAAGTGCCTTGGAAGCTCTGGTCCACTATTTGGGCCGGTTCTGCTCGGCCGGTACGCAATCGATCTCGCTTGTATAGACTCATGGTCTATAGAGTGGAATGGATCCCGAATGTATTTCTTAAGTCGAGACACATGAAAAACATTGTGGAGATTTGACAAGGAAGGAGGTAAGGCAATTTGGTATGCGACTGACCAACTCGACCGAGGATTTGGAAAGGACCCACATACCGAGGGGTCAACTTTTTGGCCCTAAGGGCTCTACCAATACCTACAAAGGGGAGTGACTTTCAGAATACATGTTCCCCTTCATCAAATTCAAGGGGTTTGAGCCTCACGATCCGCATAACTTTTCTCGCTTACTCGAAAGCAGTCTTTATCTTCTCCCTAATCATACGAATCTTATCAGTGGTTTCCTGAACAAGGTCGGGGCCTAACAATTGTTTCTCCCCCACTTCAAACCAACATAGAGGAGTCCTACACTTGTGACCGTAGAGAGCCTCGTACGGTGCCATTCCAATGCTAGAGTGATAGCTGTTGTTGTATGAAAATTCAATTAATGACAAGTACTTGCTCCAACTACCGCCATCCTCTAAAACACAGGCTCTAAGCATATCCTCTAAAGTTTGAATGGTTCTCTCCGACTGGCCGTCTGTCTGGGGATGGTAGGCTGTGCTAAGACTCAACCTCGTCCCTAAGGCTTGGTGAAGTGCCTTCCAAAACCGAGAGGTAAACTTTGGATCCCTGTCAGAGACAATGTTAGTTGGAACTCCGTGGAGTCTAACAATCTCTCTGATGTAGATCTCACTAACCAAAGCGCTTTGTAAGTGGACTTTATGGGAAGAAAATGAGCAGATTTGGTTAATCTATCCACTATGACCCATATAGAGTCATACCCTAACTGAGTGTAGGGTAATCCTCCCACGAAGTCCATTGCTATACTATCCCACTTCCACTCGGGAATTTCTAAGGGTTGGAGTAAACCTGAAGGCTTTTGGTGTTCTATCTTGGTTTTCTGACAAACCAAGCATTGAGCTACAAATTCTGCCACATCATTCCTCATGCCTGGCCACCAATATCTCTGTCTAAGGTCCTGATACATCTTGGTGGAGCCAGGGTGTACCGAGAATCCACTCTTGTGGGCTTCTCCTAGAACCTGCTGCTTAATGGAATTATCCTTTGGTATGCAGATTCTCTGATGGAACAATAAAGTGCCATTCTCAGCTTCCGAAAAACCGGGGCGGTGTTTGTTAGATTGCAACTCTACATCTAAGTTCTGGGCAAGTCTAATCTGTTCCCTAAAATTACAGAAAATTTCTAGATGGTAAAGCATGAGACTGTTTACTGATGGGAAGATTCCAAGATTAAGGTCCCTAAAAGACTCCAACAACTCCATTTCTTTTATCATCAGTGAAGACACATGCAAGGATTTCCTGCTCAAGGCATCAGCGACCACATTCGCTTGGCCCGGATGGTACTTCAACTCAAAGTCATAATCTTTTAGGAACTCAACCCACCTTCTCTGTCTCATGTTAAGTTCCTTCTGGTCAAAAAGGTATTTCAAGCTCTTATGATCACTAAACACTTCAAACTGAGCACCATACAAATAGTGTCGTCAAATCTTTAGAGCAAAGACAATGGCTGCGAGCTCTAAGTCATGAGTAGGGTAGTTCTCCTCATGGGGCCTTAACTGCCTAGATGCGTAGGCTACAACTTGTCGATTCTGCATGAGAACACATCCTAACCCTTTCTTAGAGGCATCACTATAAACTTCAAATCCCAATGCTGGGTCAGGGATAACCAAGACCGGGGTGGAAGTCAACCTGATCTTAAGCTCTAGGAAACTACTCTCAGCCTCTTAGTCCACACAAACGGCTCCCCTTTCGGGTTAACCTTGTCGTGGGAAGTACCATCTCGCTAAAATCCCTTAATGAACCTTCTGTAGTAACCGCTAATCCTAGAAAGCTCCTAACTTCGTGATTGTGGTTGGTCGCTCCTAACTAAGGACTGCCCCACTTTACTAGGATCAACCGACACTCCCGCTTTAGAAATCACATGACCAAGAAACTTAACTTCACCGAGCCGTAACTCACATTTCTCGTGTTTTGAAGAGGCTCTTTTCCTAAGGGTACTTAGAATAATCCTAAGGTGTTCCTCATGCTCTCGAGGATCCTTAGAATAGACTAGGATATCGCCTATAAAGACCACTACAAACTTGTCAAGGAAGCGGCCTAAAATTCGATTCATATAGTCCATAAATACGATCGAGCATTGGTCGCACCAAAAGGCATAACCAAATATTCATAGTGCCCAGATCTAGTCCTAAATGTCGCCTTTGGAACATCCTCTACCTTAACTCTAACTGGTGATAACCGCATCTTAGATCAATCTTGGAGAAAACCAAGCTCCCTAAGTCGATCTAACAAGTCATCTATTCTCGCAAGGGGTATCTATTCTTCACTGTGATCTTATTGATTTTTCTGAATCAATACATAACCTCATACTCCCATCTTTCTTCTTTACCAAAGGACAAAGCGCCTCTAAGGTGACACACTAGGTCTAATAAATCGCTTAGCAATCAAATCTTCCAACTGTGCTTTTAGTTTCCTCAACTCCAAGGGTGACATCCTATAAGGTGCTATGGAGATTGGTCCCGTTCCGGGAACCAGGTCTATTGAGAACTCCACTTCTCTCTCAGGGGGTAAGGTCGCTACCTCGTTAGGAAACACATCTAAGAATTCGTTCACTATAGGGATAGTGGCCAGATCTAAGCTAACCTCTGCAGTTGAAGAAAGTAAGATCATATATCCTGCAAGACCTTCCACTAGACAATGACTCAATAAAAGATCATTACTTTGGGTAACATAACTTGACTCTTCAATAATAGAATGCACATTTGGAAACTCAATCGTTTTACAGAAACAGTTCAAAACAACTTGATTGGCGGAAAGCCAATCCATACCCAGGATAATGTCCATTCCCTTGAGAGGTAGACACACAAGGCTTACTAAAAACATTCTCCCTTGAATTAGGAGTAGGCAATTCTCACATATCAAGGAAGTAGAAATGCTATCTTCTGTGGGTGTATACACATGCAACGGGATTGTAAAGAGGTAAGACACAACCCTAGCCTTTGAACACATGTACAAGAGATAAAGGAATGTGTTGCTCTAATCAAATAAAACAACTAGAGGTTCATCCCGAAAGAAACAAGTACCTTTCATCGATTTTCCGCCCCTTTGCTTTCTTGGCCAAGAGTAAAGACTCTTCCTTGGTTAGGATCACCAGACTTGGCTCCTTTTCCCTTAGTGTATTGGGGGCACTCCTTAGCCATGTGCCCTGGTTGGTGACAAACAAAACAAACATTCTTGCCCTTCATACACTCTCCCTGATGCACCTTTCCACGCTCGAGCATGCATGATAATCGACTCTGAGGTTTGAACCCGCTTCCTTTGAAAAGATTTCCTTTCGGTCTCATGTGTTGAGCGCTCTTATCCGCATCCTTCTTTTTGTTCTTATCTTGCCACCTAGTTTGCCTATCCTCATACATCCTCTTCAAGCTTGCTTCAGCCACGTAGCTCTGATGGACTACCTTGGCGAACTCAGTGAATTCAGTCTATGAAATGCTGTTCTAGATGTCTGGCCTGAGTCCCCACTTGAACTTCTTAATTTTCCAATTATCTTTCGGAGCAAATTGAGCAACAGATGAGTACCTTACCAACTCCTCAAACTTGTTCATATACTCTGAAACCGTAGATTTTCCTTGCTGAAGTTGGACTAACTCTCTATCCATCATATCTTTCACAGTCTGTGGAAAGTACTTCTCCAAGAAGACCCTCCAAAGTTTACCTGTTAGTGGTGTCCCTTGAGCCACCATATAGGCTCTGCCCCCTTCCACCGCCAAAGATCTTCTATGAGCACATGAGTAGCTAGCTCGACCTTTGCTCCTCAGACAATGAACAACCTTAAAACTCTTCTCCACTCTTCCAACCAAAGGTTGGGATGCCATGGCTTCGCTCTTTCCATCAAGGTTGGTGGCTTCGCCTTCGAGGAACTTAAGGAATTTCCGGCCTAATTCCTCCTCTCATGGGAGGTTGGGCTTGGCATCATGTTGTTGGGCTAATCGAGCCGCAAGATTATTGGTTGCGATACTGATTCAATAGCCCGCAATATCCTCAGAGCCAAGCATTCTCTTCTCCTGGCGATTCTGAGGTACCGCAAAGATTCCTTCGGGTCTCCCGTGCCTTCCGTAACTCAAGCCATAATCTGCATAGAATACACCAAGCATTGAGTTAATCAAGCTCAATATCTCTTAGCATAATAAGTAGAAAACAGCAGCAGACTCAAGAAATTCACGAAACTATCCCTAGTAGCCCCTACAGTCCGATTAGAATCGAATCAGCCTGATACCATAATGTAACACCTTACTTTCATTAACTTGAAAATATGATAATTATCATTAGGTACAAGATCTCCCAATATAAATTCAACTTAAAGTCCAACATTAAGTCCAATGCCACAAAAGACTAAAACTCAAGTACATAAGTTTCATGACAGTACAACACCAATACATAATTCTAGAAATTACATCTTCAAGGTGTTACTTAAAGCTACTACAATAAACAAGGTTCCGAGAGTAAGCCGCGGTCAGCCTTCCTTTGGTACCTGTGCATCTGTAAAATAATTAAATAAAGGAGTGGGGTGAGATAATAATCTCAGTGAATCCTCCCTCCGACTCCTCACCATCAACTCATACAATGTAAAAATGACAGGAATCGCAGCTTTAAGTGAATGAATCGATTCCTGCAGCTCCCAGATTCGATTCACAGGGAACTGACTTTTGTGAATCGATTCACGCTTCGATTCACAGAGAGTCAACTTTCGTGAATCGATTCACTCTTCGATTCACTGCAAGCCTAATCGAGTCCCAGCAAACCCGCAGCCCTGAATCGATTCACAGGGCCTGGGAATCGATTCACACTGGGCAAAAATCACCAAATACAATATTCACATATTCAATTTTGACAATCAATGAAGAAAATCACTTAAAGTTCATCATTAAGCCATACTAAGCTTATGCATGCATATCAACCAAGCTTGAGGAAATTGGGGTGTTACACACACTGAGAGAGAGGTCAAAATGGAAGAGGAGCAAGGATCCAAACTTGATCTTGGAGCTGATTGAAGAAGAATAAGTGGAAAGATTTGAAGTTAGGGCTCTTGCATGTGGGTTCCCATGGAAGGAGGAGAAGAATTGATACTCCAATCAAGGTTTAAAGGGAAGACGAAGGAGAATGGGACAGAAATCAGAATCTAAATTGTGGTTCTATGGGAAAGGATTCATGGAGCTCAAATCCCTAACTTGGGATTACTCAGGTAACATAGACTTCCCCTAAAACCTCCCTTAGGGTGTGCTAGGATTTGTTATTTAGATTCTTTAGTGCAATAATTAGTCTATTAATTATTCTGAAATGGTCTTGTATGTGGTTTTGACTGAAATAGGGTTGGATTCTGTCCCCAACCCCCCTAAACCAATGTGTGATGTTTGTACCGTTGAGAGTTCCATCGAGCTCCAATTGGTGTATATATATATATGTGCTTGGTTTGGTTTGATTGGTCACTTGATCAATATGCATGAATTAATTTGGAAGGATTGGCATTTGAACTAGCCCAATTTGGAGTGGTTATAATTTCCTGAAATGGGTGAAGGGCTTTATGCCCTTTTAAATAAATTGTGGTTATATTGCTAAGTGTTTGACTTCCCAATTAGACCTATAAATTGCTTAGAATTGTTATTTGATTGGAATGGTGATAATCGTAATGAATTATTATTTGATGTGTTATTGAATCCTACTAATGCATTTGAAACCTTGTTTTGACTCTTGTTTTGATTGAAACTTGGTTGTTTATGTGTTTGGATGTTTGCGTTTGAAAGGCAAACTCGTCATATGTGTACCTCAGTCACTTTCGTTGACGGGGACCCTTTGGTAGGACCACAAATAGGTCTTTGCTCATTTTGATCCTTGGGCTTTGCCAAGTGGGTACATTCATTAGTGTTTACTACGTGTAACTGCATCGAGCTTGTTGTTTCTCATTGATTGAAACTTATATATGTTCGAAATGTGTGCGCTTGAACTGCAAACATTATCGAATTATGCTAGTGCTGTGTATTGCTTTATTAATTAATGATCTTGATTGAATTGTTTGTGTGAAGTCCTGTGAGTGGCATACCCTTTCGTAAGGCCTTGTGGCTCCAATGTGAGTATGGCTTTGGACGTCACAATATAAGGCGCTTGTATTCCTCTGATAAGAATTGTTTGGAATGTTTGCAATTTCCTCTGCAACCCCATCGTAAGTGATTAGCTACCACATTTGCCGTTGGGGGCCCCTTGACTTTATCCTTCTATATATAGGATTTTACCCATTCTGCATTTGAGTTGGGCCTTTGGCTTTATCCTTGTATACGGGATTTTACTCATATTGCAATTGGGCTGGGTCAAGTGGGGACATCATTGTGGTCCTTTGGACATTTGTTTGCAATTGCTTCTCTCTTTAAAGATGTCAATTGCATTACTATGAATTGTGATTTGCTTGTAAGCATTATTGAACACGTGTGTGCAATGATTATGAATTGAGGTTGGTGAAAAGTGATCGTGTTATGTTTAGGTTATGTGTTGATGTGTGTTTGGGAGTTGGAAACTTAGTTGCACTATCATGTTTGAGGTTTGATTAAGGATAGTGAACAAATAAATATATATATAATTATGGGGAGGATTTTCCATATGTCGCACACCACGTATGGCTGTAAACAATGGTAAAAATAATTATGATTTCAAGACTATGTTATTGAGTTTTATAAACTCACCTTTGGGGCGTTGTTTTCAGGTACAACTGTTGATGAGGATCAGAGCATTGGATTATGCTCGGTCTTGCCTTCCGACGAGACCCGAGTTACCGGATCACGAGTCGAGTCTTGGCTTCTGAGTTGTGTCTTTGTGTAATTAAGAGATTTATCTATAATTTGTAATTATTTTAATTAGCTATTCTTTGAAAAGAAGTTGTAATAACTAAAGTTAGGTTCTATTTTCGAGAACTCTGGTTTACGTTTACCGTGTATGCGAGAAAAATTTTACGAGACCTATTTCCTTAAATACAGCTTTATTTAGTAAGTAATTCCCTAATTAGAGTTAGGGTGTTACATTCATAGTCTCCAGTTGCAATTAGGGAATCAATCCATCATAAAACAAGAGTCTGATTCAGAAGTCTCTAATTCTATCAACAGAAATGACGATCCTCTTGATCTTGAATTTTTAGGATCCATCAATTTTTGGAAAAATTTTATATTAGTATCAAAATCATTATTAATGATTTTATCATTATTAATGATTTTACCCTTATTACTATCGCTCTTTTTGACATCAGCTTATTCAAACTGTATTTTGGAAGATTTAATTCCTTCAAAGTACTTTGAAAACTTCGTAAAGCCTTAGCATCAAGTAATCTGCCTGTGTTAAAAATCAATTTTAAATTATCTTCTGCTACTATTGAAAACCAGGATTTAAGAATAAATACCTCTTTTTTACTGGTAAAAAATTTGAAAAATAAAGTAATTTTGGGAACTCCTTTTATCAAATTACTTTTTCCTTATCAAACTACTGATGAAGGTATCACTACGCAATACCAAAATCAGTCAATTATTTTCAAATTCTTGAAAATACCCATTTTGCCTAACCTTGATATCAATCCTATTAACCATTCTTACCCATTCAAAAGAAATTCAAAATCTGTTTTGCAGGTGTCAAGTCCGGTAATGGAATTTAACCATATCAGACTTCCAACCTTCTCTGACAGATAATTTAATGGATTATCTAAATCCAACCTTGATCAGACACAACAATGTCTTCTTGATAACCTCTGGCTATCAACAGACACAGAAGGTAAACTCAATTCTGTAAATGCTCTTGCATTTTATTTTTCTAAAATAAACGAGTCTTTCAAAAATTTTGAAAAATCCAATTTGTTTTACCAAATTAATTTTCATAAACTCAAACTCAAAGAGAAGGTCTTTGTTCTTCCCGAGGAAAATATTTCCTCATAATACCGTAGTTTGAGTGATGAGAGTTCGAGAGAATCAAAACACTTGAAGCCATCAATCAAACACCGCCCGCAGAGGTTGAGTGTTTAACTAAAAATTATGAAGTTTTACTTAGAGATTTCAACAAGTTGAAGAGCTTCAAAGACCAATCATCAAGATTTGAAAAGGAAGTTTACTTTACAAACTTCTCAAATTATCGACAATTAACTAACTATGTGGATTTTGAAGTAAACCTTTTAATCCAAAGAAAATAAGAAGATTCAATTTTCCAAGATTTTATCAATGCTCAAACTGCCTGCGGGACATCTCTCAAGGTATAAAACAAGCCCTGGGATTCATATCTGTCACCCTACGGGACATTTCGCTTTTCCTTCTCGCTTCATCCTCAAGATGGAGAAGATGTAAAATGCACCTTCACCAGATCTTAAAAGCCGTAATTAGTCTCCTTTCTATTCTACAATTTACTATTTGGGAAAGGAGTATACAATCTGACTTGGCTAGATCTGGGAATGCTAGATCAATTTTGGACTAATGATGCTTCCAATATAGTTGATGGTCCGTAAAAATTATACTTGCTTATGCGTAATAATTAAAAGAGCTGGAAGAGTTACTTTTGATGTTAAGTCATCTCTTCCCACCTCAAATGGCCTTTTAGCAATTCAAGCCAAACACCATTTTAAGACCAAGATCGCCACCTTCGCACTATGGTTCACCGCCAAGATAAAGACAAAACCTTTATTAATTCATTTTGGCTAAGAAATGAATTAATCAAAAAAGAATTTCTCCCGCCAGTTGGATGGGCCAATCTCAAGTTAATAGGAGAAACTCCTATCTAGAAATTATGGGCATTTAAAGGATGTTTTCCAATAGAATTAACTATGCCTTTTCCAAATACTTATTCTTCAATATTTGAAGAAATTTGTTATGATGAGGTATACTTTGGAGAAGATTCAGATGAAGACCTTGAAGACATCGAATTTCACAATTTGATGAACAGGATCGAACCATGATTTCCTCTTTCACAAAGTCTTTATCCCTTTTAATTTTCAAAGATTCCCCTCAGTTTGTCCACCGACAAAAGCAAAAGCTTTGAATTCAAATATGTATTTTTACTATTTTCGCCTTTTGTACTTTTAACCTGTACTATTTCAAAATAGTGGCAAATAGTTTAGGTTTCTTCACCGAACTGCTCAAATAGTTAATTTCAATTTTCTTTATAAGCAAAGGCTTAGGTTCATTGTTAGGCACGCTTCAATTTTACTTCAATTGTAATTCTAGAGTGAGATCTCGAGAGCTTAGAGTGAGTCCTCTCTCCTTTTCCCTCTTTGTTTCAATTTATGTAACTCATAGATAGTTACTTCAATCAAAGTTTCAATTTTCAATTTCTTTTCTTTGACTTGTTCATGACCGCCTATATGGTCGATAATTGTTTGCATACATTTGCATGATTTAATTTTCAGCTCTTCGCTTTATTTCCAGTTCTTGTTTCTTTTAAGGGTTTGTTCTCTATTTTAAGTTTATACGAGTCCCGCTTCACCCTACTTCTCTCTTTAGTTCCTTTCCGCTCCTTTTACTCTGCTTCTGACCCCCTCTTTGAACTGTTTATTATGCCTCTAACGTACTTTCTATGTTTAATCATTCTAAAGTGCGGTGGGAAGATGTTATTATGTTAGAATACTGGGTTACTCCTCTGGTTTACTTGATATGATTAACTATGAAAGAGTTCATCTCTAAGCCTTTGTGTTACTGTTTGGGTTACTCCATTGTTGAAAACTTTGATACTCATGATATTGATTGTACAGATCTGGTATCTTGACATGCTCGTTTACAAGCTGAAATCACTATTCAAAATTTATGTTTATTTGGGTAATAAAAGCTTTTTAGTTTATTATTTGTTGGAGATTAATATTATATATTATGTCTTTGATAATTATTCGGTTCTACTTGGTTATTCAGCATTTGTTTGAAAACTTGCCCATCAAAGCAAACTTTTCTTTATCTAGTATTATTAAATCAGTTTTGTCCTATTAGTATGATGAAAAGGCGGTGAGAGAAGCACTAAGTCCCGTGGGTTGTGGCAGGAAGTCTTCATGATTACCACTTTGACAAGAGTACTAATATGGTACACCTTTTTATGATTTAATAAAAGACAATCTTTTACAATATGGGTATGTGTTTTAAGACTTTGAAAAGTTGAATAACGTACATAGAACAAGAATACTGGTATTTAAGCCCACAGACTAATATATATTGTTAATATGGCCACAATAAACTAAAAGGATTTTATCTGAAAACCTCAGTCTTGTAAAACTATGAGATGTCTACTGTTTACAGATCTATACTAATCTAGCATGATTGATCTTTTAATTTTCAATGGAACAAAACCTCTTACAGTAGAGTATTAGTGCTTGGATCTGAACATACTATACTTGGTTGATTCATACTTGAGTAAATTAGACTGTAATTATTTATTCTTTCTTAATACCGTAGTCCTAGCATATCATATATGTATGATTAAATATGATTAAGTATCTTAGTGTATAATCTGTTAGTTCTTGTTCAATATCCTAGTCCTAACGAACCAGGTGATGGCGATGGTACTTACGGGTAAGGAAGGCTTGTTTATTTATTGAGCACCGTATTCCATTCCCCCTAGGCTTCAAGTGTTTTGATTCTCTCAGAACTCTCATTACTCAAACTACCAGTATTATGAGGGGCAATATTTTCCTCAGGAAGAACAAACACCTTCTCTTTGAGTTTGAGTTTATGAAAATTAATTTGATAAAGCAAATTGGTTTTTTCAAAATTTTTGAAAGACTCGTTTATTTTAGAAAAATAAACTGCAAGAGCATTTACAGAATTGAGTTTACCTTCTATGTCTGTTGATAGCCAGAGGTTATCAAAACGACATTGTTGTGTCTGATCAAGGTTGGATTTAGATAATCCATTAAATTGTCTGTCAGAGAAGGTTGGAAGTCTGACATGGTTAAATTCCATTATCGGACTGGACACCTGCAAAACAGATTTTGAATTTCTTTTGAATGGGTAAGAATGGTTAATAGGATTGATATCAAGGTTAGGCAAAATGGGTATTTTCAAGAATTTGAAAATAACTGACCGATTTTGGTATTGCGTAGTGATACCTTCATCAGTAGTTTGATAAGGAAAAGGTAATTTGATAAAAGGAGTTCCCAAAATTACTTTATTTTTCAAATTTTTTACCAGTAAAAAAGAGGTATTTATTCTTAAATCCTGGTTTTCAATAGTAGCAGAAGATAATTTGAAATTGATTTTTAACACAGAGCCGTTAGCAGTGCTAAGGCTTTCTGAAGTTTTTTCAAAATACTTTGAAGGAATTAAATCTTCCAAAATACAGTTTGAATCAGCCCCAGTGTCAAAAAAGAGCAGTAGTAATAAGGGTAAAATCATTAATAATGATTTTGATACTAATATAAAATTTTTCCAAAAAATTGATGGATCCTAAAAATTCAAGATCAAGAGGATCGTCATTTCTGTTGATAGAATTAGAGACTTCTGAATCAGACTCTTGTTTTATGATGGATTGATTCCCTAATTGCAACTGGAGACTATGAACATCTTGCTTTAAGTCATAAACTTCAGATTTAAGTAGATTAATATCAACTTGGAGATCTTGAATAGTAACGAGTTTGATGCTACTTTTCTCAAGCCGCTTGAAAGTTTCTTTGAGGCTAAACTTGTTGGTAACCAAAGGGTTTCTGGGAGGTTTGGTTATTAAAGTAGCTTTGAGCCTTTCCAGATATCTTGTTCTTTTTGGGGGATCAGGAATAGCACTAATAGCCTCAAGAAGTAAATCTTGCCCTTTGGAGAGAACATTGATTGATAATTCGGGTAAATCATCATCTTGTATTTGGTTAAGATTATCCGAAGATTGGTTTGAAAGATCATCAGAAGAGTCTTCATCTTGAGAAGATTCTATCAAAAGACTGTTGATCTTATCTTGGATTTCTTTCTCAGAGGTTAAGAGAACTGATTTTCTTATTGATCCTACAATATCTACTAATATGGCCAAGACTTACCACATTTAAAGCGTATAATTTTCTTTTTGTTTTGAGAATCATTCTTCTCAATTTGATATGTCGGATCAGGTTTTGGTTTTGAATGTTTGTTCTTATAATAATGAGGCCGAGGAGGACCAAATTGATGTTTTGGCTTAGGTTTAGAACTGGGCCTTTTTGCACAAGGAAGGCCAAATTGCTCGCAGAAGGTTCCCAAGTCTTTGCGAGTTTGGGCTTTCTCGTTGGCCAACTGCTGTTGAATTTTGTCATCCTGACAAATCTTTAGAGCAACTTTCTGGATAATAGTAATAAGCTGTCCATAGCTTAATTGATCATAACAAATGGGAGAATTGGGATTTTGGTTTCTAAGTTTTTTTCTAACTTTGTCACCAAGAGATTTAGGAAGACCAGCTAAAAACTTCGCTTTCCAGAAAGCTTGCTGGCTATCTTCCCTAGTATAAACACGGGTTTGGAAGGTATCCTTATACCACCTGCAATCACCCAAGGATTTACACCTAAGATTGGCTAATAATTCAGCAGATCTATCTTTGATAATAGAAGGATCTCCGATGAAATGCTGAGCTATAGTAAAAATTAAAGTATTGACAGCATCAGGGATGCTGGCACCATTTTCCAAAATAGGAATACCCTCAAGGTCAGTTTTAATGGCACTAAGGATTGAGAGTCTCTGTTGATCAGAGAGATAATTATCCCACCAACCTTTAAGTTGTCCACAAAAACCTGCAACAATGATTTCAACGATCATAGATTCAGGAAAGTCGTTGGAAGTTTCATAGGCAGTTGCAACCATGGTCATATTTTGGAGAATTTTAGTAATGCCATATTCATTTTCACCATCTATATTCCATTCATAGACGTTATTGGCATTAAAACTTTTGAAATTGGAATTGGAACCCTTTTCTTCTAAGAGAAGATCAAAGGCGAGCTCTAGGGTAGTAGAACTTGGTTGGTTGTTTCCAATTGAAGTCAGCCAGTAATGACCGGATTGATATTGATATCAAATTCTTCTTCTTCAGAGGAACAGGCTGAAGAAGGTTGTCTAAGAACATTTATAGAATTCTTTTTTGGGGGATTTCTGTGAGGAGGAGTTTCAATCTCAGGGGAGTTAGGAATGACTTTACAGAATTCTAATTGCTTGTTAATTTTGGCAAGAAATTCAGTATGAACTTCTTCAACTTCCCTTTTAATCTGAGTTCTGGGCCCAGAAAGACGAAGGGCCTTTTTGCCATTGTTAGAAATCCGGTAAGGATTGAACAAAGGTTTTTCAATTTGAACAGAAGTATAGGATCGTTATCAACCTTTGTGGTTTCAAGGACTTTATCACCCAGATTTTGAAGGTAACGATTGGTATAATTGGATTGTTCCATAAGGATTTTAATATCTTTTGGAGAAATAGGCTCATCTTCAGATTTAGAACCAAAAGGAGCAGCTATGAGATGTTTGGACGAATCTTTATTAGTGAGAGTGATAGTAAAGGGAGTTTTGGGAGGTAATTCAGATTGAATAACCTGACCATCTCCAAGATGCCACTTTTTGATGACTTCTAGGGATTTTTTGTTCAAAGAAGGGTTTTTAAAGGGATAATTAAGATTGTTTTTAATAGCAATGCCATTAAACCAATAGAAAAATGGGAGATTGTAATGAATTTGTCCAAGAAATTCATAAAACTTGTCTTGAATTTGTTTACGTTTTTTGCCACGAAAATTGTTGAAGAACCACTTTCTATGGGAAGACCATTTCTCAGAGAAGAATTCTTCTTGGATTGATTTTCTGTCAGGAATAAAAACAGATGAAATTGTATTAATTTCATAATCAGGATTAAGAGAAGAGTATGTTGAGGATAGGATAGTTTGAGCATCTTCATCTTTCTGATAAGAAGTTTTTACAGGAGTAGTAACTTCAAATCCTTGTAGATGAATTGTAGATCCATCATGGGAAGGTTCCGGTTCAGATCTTGGAAATGATCTGGAAGTTGAAAAGGATCTTCTAGAAAAGGCAGACTGAAAATCATCATTAGATCTAATAGATCTGGATAGAGAAAAAGAGTTTCTTCTATCAAAAATTTGATCAACTTGACCAGTAGGATGTTGCAGAATGCTTTGAAAATTGGGAGTAATTGTGGGAGTAGCAGGAGTAGCTCTTTCCAAAGTCCATTTCTTCGGGAGCGTGACTTCATTCCATTGGATGGTCTTAGGAACAACAACATTAGCTTTAGAATTATCAGTAAGAAACAAGGTTGTTTCTTCGCGTTTTTCGCAATTTGTTTTTTGAAAATTGGAGATTACAGAGTTCATGACTTTGTATTGAATTCTGTAAATAAGAGCAATAGGTATAGATCCTTCTTTCATATCATACCCATGGATTTTGATATTCAAGAATAAAACATCAAGAATATTTTTGTCGTCAAGACAAACAGTTAGATCGGGAAAACAATTGAAAAATATTGGTCCGTGACACAAGCTGGATTCAACGGTTCCTAGCAAGGAAGCTTCAAATTGATTATGCCTTTTGTTTCTTAGGCAAAAAAGAACTGCCGTATTAAGAGATTCTTTTGTAAGAGGTTTCATGCCTATTTGAACACTTCCAATATGAAGATAGCTATAACCTTTGGCCTTGTGGCTCTTGATATTACTATCAGAAAGAAGATAAATTTCTTCATCTTCAGATTGAATTTTGTATTTTTCTTCAATAGTTCTAATGATGAAGTCAGATTGCTTATGCCAAAGATCTTTGAGTTTGAAATATCTTTTGTTTTGATAAAGATCTTCGTCTTTGATTTTGGGGATATCCCAATTGTCTAGATCTTGGCTGAGATCTTCAAAGCGAATTTCGTCTTTGCAGACTCTTTTGGAAAAACTATGTTGATTAGAAAGTGAGGAGGATGAGGAGGATGTAGAAGATTTGTTAGGAGAAAAACGAGAAGAGAGCGAACGAAACATGATAACAGGTAGGGGGAATGGAATACGGTGCTCAATAAATAAACAAGTCTTCCTTACCCGTAAGTACCATCGCCATCACCTGGTTCGTTAGGACTAGGATATTGAACAAGAACTAATAGATTATAGAGTAAGACACTTAATCGTATTTAATCATACATATATGATATGCTAGGACTACGGTATTAAGAAAGAATAAATAATTACAGTCTAATTTACTCAAGTATGAATCAACCAAGTATAGTATGTTCAGATCCAAGCACTAATACTCTACTGTAAGAGGTTTTGTTCCATTGAAAATTAAAAGATCAATCATGCTAGATTAGTATAGATCTGTAAACAGTAGACATCTCATAGTTTTATAAGACTGAGATTTTCAGATAAAATCCTTTTAGTTTATTGTGGCCATATTAACAATACATATTAGTCTGTGGGCTTAAATACCAGTATTCTTGTTCTATGTATGTTATTCAACTTTTCAAAGTCTTAAATCACATACCCATATTGTAAAAGATTGTCTTTTATTAAATCATAAAAAGGTGTACCATATTAGTACTCTTGTCAAAGTGGTAATCATGAAGACTTACTGCCACAACCCACGGGACTTAATGCTTCTCTCACCACCTTTTCATCATACTAATAGGACAAAACTGATTTAATAATACTAGATAAAGAAAAGTTTGCTTTGATGGGTAAGTTTTCAAACAAATGCTGAATAACCAAGTAGAACTAATAATTATCAAAGACATAATATATAATATTAATCTCCAACAAATAATAAACTAAAAAGCTTTTATTACCCAAATAAACATAAATTTTGAATAGTGATTTCAGCTTGTAAACGAGCATGTCAAGATACCAGATATGTACAATCAATATCATGAGTATCAAAGTTTTCAACAATGGAGTAACCCAAACAGTAACACAAAGGCTTAGAGATGAACTCTTTCATAGTTAATCATATCAAGTAAACCAGATGAGTAACCCAGTATTCTAACTTAATAACATGTTCCCACCGCACTTTAGAATGATTAAACATAGAAAGTACGTTAGATGCATAATAAACAGTTCAAGCTCAATAACACGTTCTTACTTCCCCATCAGGTTCTGATACCAAGGGGCTCTGATACGAATAACACGTTTCATTTTCAAGTTCTTTATATTTTCTGGGGTTTGTTCCCCATTTTAAGTTTATGCTGAGTCCCGCCACCCTACTTCTCTTTAGTTCCTTTTCGCTCCTTTTACTCTGCTTCCGACCCCCTCTTGGTATCAAAGCCTGATAGGGAAGTAGGAACGTGTTATTGAGCTTGAACTATTTATTATGCATCTAACGTACTTTCTATGTTTAATCATTCTAAAGTGCGGTGGGAAGATGTTATTAAGTTAGAATACTGGGTTACTCCTCTGGTTTACTTGATATGATTAACTATGAAAGAGTTCATCTCTAAGCCTTTGTGTTATTGTTTGGGTTACTCCATTGTTGAAAACTTTGATACTCATGATATTGATTGTACAGATCTGGTATCTTGACATGCTCGTTTACAAGCTGAAATCACTATTCCAAATTTATGTTTATTTGGGTAATAAAAGCTTTTTAGTTTATTATTTGTTGGAGATTAATATTATATATTATGTCTTTGATAATTATTCGGTTCTACTTGGTTATTCAGCATTTGTTTGAAAACTTACCCATCAAAGCTAACTTTTCTTTATCTAGTATTATTAAATCAGTTTTGTCCTATTAGTATGATGAAAAGGTGGTGAGAGAAGCACTAAGTCCCGTGGGTTGTGGCAGTAAGTCTTCATGATTACCACTTTGACAAGAGTACTAATATGGTACACCTTTTTATGATTTTATAAAAGACAATCTTTTACAATATGGGTATGTGTTTTAAGACTTTGAAAAGTTGAATAACATTACATAGAACAAGAATATCGTATTTAAGCCCACATGCACTAATATATATTGTTAATATGGCCACAATAAACTAAAAGGATTTTATCTGGAAACCTCAGTCTTGTAAAACTATGAGATGTCTACTGTTTACAGATCTATACTAATCTAGCATGATTGATCTTTTAATTTTCAATGGAACAAAACCTCTTACAGTAGAGTATTAGTGCTTGGATCTGAACATACTATACTTGGTTGATTCATACTTGAGTAAATTAGACTGTAATTATTTATTCTTTCTTAATACCGTAGTCCTAGCATATCATATATGTATGATTAAATCTGATTAAGTATCTTAGTGTATAATCTGTTAGTTCTTGTTCAATATCCTAGTCCTAACGAACCAGGTGATGGCAATGGTACTTATGGGTAAGGAAGGCTTGTTAAGATTGATACTTTTTGGATCTTCGTTCTATTCTCGTTATGTCTTCTTATTCTGTTTACTTCTGTAATAATTCTTCTAATTACTCTTATGATTCTAATTTTCCTGCTCAATCTTACCAATCCTTAATCTCCCAGTTTTCCTTATCCAGTATAAGCCAAATATCCAACAATTATGATCCCTTCAATTCTACTCAGGATAATCTTCGGATAGCCAGAACTATCCTCAAGCACAATCTTCAATCTCTTCGCTAGAAGAATAATTCTAGTAACAATCATTCTAAATCTGTTCCTAGATCTCAATCTCCTCAAAGTCCTGTTAAGGATACCAATGTCAATTCCCCTAAGTTTATCATTAACAAAGATTTTTTCTAAAAGGATTTTTATTCTGAAAACTGGACCCCTCACAGGGAATGGTTTCTTAATAATTATTCTATAACCCAAAGGAATATTATTCAAGAAAAATTTTATAAATTTATTAAGAAAATTCATTACAATATGTTATTTTTCCAATGGTTTAATACTTGTGCTATTGAAAGTAAAATTAATTACCCTTTCAATAGTCGGCTTTACATCAGAAGACTTTGAAAATAATTTCTCAAAAGTATTTCTCTAATCTTTTTGAAAAGAAGAAAGAAAATATGTCTTTTCATAAAGGCAATTTTGAAAATACCTTTTCTGACAATTTTCATTCTAATAATAGTAAACAGACAGTTGTTACCGACACTTCTATTATTACTCCTCCTAGTAGTAATGTGATTATGACTTCTGTCCTTCCCACTACTCCTAGTCAATTAGACAATAGTACCATGATTGTTGATTCCAACTCATCTGTTACTACTGAACCTATCAATTTCAACCAACATTTGGAAATTAGTAGAACTGTGGTCCCCAAGACTAATATTCCTACCATTCTTTCTGACAATAACCAAATCAATATGCTTAGAGATTCCTTTAGTACTATTGATAGTCAAAAGCAATTCTCCATTATGACTATTAGGAAAGACAGCTTTCCTAATTCTAAATCCAATTATTATCACAAGCCTCCGAAACCTCAATGGAGAAAAATTAGTAATAACAACCCTCAGGAGCAACTTCCTGATGATAGTTGCCTCTCCAAGAAAAAACCTCGCAAAAAATATATTTGCTTCAATTGTGATCAGCCTGGTCACAAAAAACGTTATTGTAGATTTAAGAGGAAAATCTGCAAAGAAATTGACAATAGAATCAACAATCTTTTGGCTAAACATTTTTGGAATAATTTCTTAGCCAACCATGATAGTATTAATTGTCAATTAAATGTCCTCAACAATTACCCTGACTCTGAGTCTCTTAATAATAGAGTCACTATTGAGAATCTCCGTTTCGAGATTAACAACCTTAAGTCTGAGATAGCAGACTTAAGACAAACTCAAACTACCAATTGTTCTACTCTGCAAATTGCTAGTGGCTCAGCCTCTCAATTTAATGAGTCTTTAAATATAAACAATCTTGTCAATATTCAAAAGTTTTTTATAAACATCAAGATTATTATAAATGATTTTATCCACGAAACACCAAATTTCTTTGACATCGAGTCGATTCAAATTGTATTTTAGAAGGATTAATTCCTACTAAATACTTTGAAAAAACCACTGAACAGCTCAGTACGGCTAGTGGTTTAAAGTTAAAAATCAATTATAAACTATCTTCTGTTTTTATCTGCAATCAAACCCTTAAGTTGGAAACTTCTTTCTTATTGATAAAAAATCTTAGGAACAAAGTTATTTTGGGAACTCCCTTTATAAAATTACTTTTTCCTTACCAAACTACTGAAGAGGGAATTATTGCCCAACATCTGGGTAAACCAATTCTTTTTAAATTTTTGAAAAAACCCATTATCAGAGATCTAAATCCTATCTCTTTCAAACAAAATCAAACTGGTTTTCTTAAAGAAGAAATTTCTTTTAGAAACATTGATTCTCAATTACAACAAACCGGTATTCAAGAAAAGATTAACAATCTTTTGAATCAAATCCAATCCACTATTTGTTCTGATTTACCAAATGCTTTTTGGGCGAGAAAACAACATATTGTTAATCTACCTTATGAAAAGGATTTTTCTGATAGATAGATTCCCACAAAAGCCCGGCCCATTCAAATGAGTCATGAACTCCTTCAATTTTGTCAATCTGAGATCAAAGATTTGCTTAGTAAAGGTCTCATTCGTAAAAGTAAGAGTCCTTGGTCTTGCTCTGCCTTTTACGTCAATAAACAATCTGAGATAGAGAGAGGAGCCCCTCGTCTTGTCATTAATTACAAGCCTCTTAATCAAGCTCTTGGCTGGATTAGGTACCCCATTCCAAACAAGAAAGATCTTCTGAATAGGCTTCACAATGCCAAGATCTTTTCCAAATTTGATATGAAATCGGGATTCTGGCAAATTCAGATTGATGAGAAGGATAGGTATAAAACCTCTTTTACCGTCCCTTTCGGCCAATACGAATGGAATGTTATGCCATTTGGTCTTAAAAATGCTCCTCGTAATTCCAACGTATTATGAATGATATTTTCAACTCTTATTCAAATTTTATTATTGTCTATATTGACGATGTGTTAATCTATTCTCAATCTATTGATCAAGACTCTCAAACACCTTAACACGTTTATCTCTGTTGTTAAGAGGAGTGGTCTGGCTTTATCTAAAATGAAAATCAATCTTTTCCAAACTAAGATTAGATTTCTTGGTCACAATATTCATCTAGGAACTATCGTCCCCATTAATCGTGCCATTGACTTTGCTGATAGATTTCCTAATCAATTGATAGACAAAACTCAATTACAAAGATTTCTAGGATGTCTTAATTATGTCTCTGACTTCTTTCCTCAATTAAGTAATCTTATCAAACCTCTCCATGATCGTCTCAAAAAAGATCCTCCTCCTTGGACTAATGTTCATACCAATGTGGTCAAACAAGTCAAAACTCAAGTCAAAGAACTCCCGTGTCTCTATCTTCCCAATCCTCAATTTTTCAAAATTATTGAAACAGATGCCTCAGACATAGGTTATGGTGGCATTCTTAAGCAAAAAACTTCTTCTGGTAAGGAGCAGGTCATTGCCTTTACTTCCAAACACTGGAACCCAGCACAGCAGAATTACTCCCCTGTCAAAAAAGAAGTTTTAGCTATTGTTTTATCTATTTCCAAATTTCAATCTGATTTACTAAATCAAAAATTCTTGGTTAGAGTTGATTGTAAATCTGCTAAAGACATTTTGCAAAAAGATGTTAAAAACCTTGCATCAAAACAAATTTTTGCCAGATGGCAAGCAATTTTAAGCATCTTTGATTTTGATATTGAATATCTTAAAGGCTCACAAAATTATCTTCCTGATTTTTTAACTCGGGAATATTTGCAGGGAAAAGAAGTTAGCCATATTTGTTCAATATCAGCCATGTCCTCCTTCCCTACGGGGAGAGGAAGAGGTGATAGGGGAAAAGGAAGAGGTAAAGCCATTCTTAACCCTTTTGAAGATATCATGCAGTATAGCTCTGCAATCAAAAAGCAATCTGGGTCTCCAACCCAAAAACAATTGACAATTGGGTCATCTACCCAAAATCAAACTACTAGGCCAAAAACCCGAAGCCAATCAAATCAAACCACCCATGAGTCAAAAGAAGATTATTTCTTCCCTATCCAAAATCTTCAAGCCCTTCAACAGCAGGGTTTAACCCAATTACCAACCAACACTTAGGCTGAGACTGTCCAAGGAAAACCAACCAAAAGTTTAGACCTCATGATCCAATACCAAAAAGGCCAAATTTATGAAGCCAACCCTAGACCTATTGCAACCGTTGTTGCAGGATCTTCCAAATCTCAATATATTCAAAAACCAAACTTTTGGCACATTGCAGGCTTAGAACTGCACTCGGGATTCAAATATTAATAAAATTACCTCCAAAATCCTCCCTAAAGGATTCCATTTTGTCCCAATGGCCTTTAACAAGACTCATCAGTTTTACCAATTAATTCTTATTGATACTGAGTCTGTTAAAATCAAACACCATAAGGATTCCAAAGATCCATCAATTATTACTCATTCGACCCTCCAAATTTTAGATGTCATGACACCTTCAGCTTGGGGTCAAAATCCTAACAATTGTAAAAAATTCTCCGAAAACTTCGATCCAATCGGTTTTTCCTATTGGGATTATATCAAGGCTTGGGATCTTTTGATCCTTCGTCTGCAAAACAAATTTTTTAGACACTCCTGGTTCATCTATTTTAAGACTGGTACCAGGTATCAATTTCCAAACTGGTTCCTCCAATGGTGGGATTCTTTTGGACCAATTCCTGAAATCCTTCCCCGGATGTGCAAGAAGGATTCCAATTTTTCAAAACAAAGTATGATTAGCAGCGGATAGCCTTCCAATTTTGTTAAACTTTTTGTAAATTTTTCTATCATGGGTTTTCTCATGGCAATACAAACTCAATGATACTCCCTTCCCAATATCCATCCTTGGCTCACTCAAAGAAGGTTTTGTTAAATGGTGGTCTGATTTCGATGGGTCAAGAGCTTCTATTGAAGGAGTAAAAATCGGTTCGTAAAGAACCCTAGGCTTCTAAAATATGCGTAACCTAGCACCTGCCTTCTCCAGAACCAAAAATCTCAAATAGCTGCTGCTCTTGCAGGTTCTTCCTCTGAGGAAGATATCATTAACAATCTTCAAAATATAACTCAGCTTCTTCAAAAGCAATTAGCAAACAAAGAACAAAGTAACCTTCTTCAAAAAATAGCAGATAATAAACCTGATGATCAGTCCTCATCTGCTTCCAAACAACAAGAGAAAAAACCATCTTCTAAGGTGACAACCAAAAAGAAGAAACAAGTTCTTCAACCAGCTGCTCTCAAACCGACAGATGAAGAATCCGATACAGAAAACTGCTTCTATAAAAATGAAGATGATTGTTTCGGAATCTTCCCTTCAGGATTTGAACCAGCAAACTCAGATGATGACTTTCTCCTCTCTGAATAATAGTCAACTGACGCATGGTCTGCCATTACAATTATCAAAGAATCTTTTAGTGGAGTCTACAGACAACAACATTAGCTAAAGCTTTGATTTCAATTATGTATTTTTACTATTTTCGTCTTTTGTACTTTAACCGGTACTATAGCAAAATAGTGTTAAATAGTTTAGGTTTCTTCACCTGAACTATTCAAATAGTTAATTTCAATTTTCTTTATAAGTAGTGCTTAGGTTCTGTAACACCCTGTTTCCAGAGTGCTACTAAGTGAACATTCTGACAAAAGTTGGCATGTTTCCGAAAGGTGGAATACTCTGTTCGTAGGGTTTTCGAGAAATGTGGTCCTATTTTTTTTTAAAAGGTTCTTTAAAGAAGTAGCCAGAGTATCACAGCGACTTTTTGAAACATGGCGGAAAATAATTTAAGACATTACATAACCACATTCAATTGTTCCATCAATTCACGTCTAACAATACATATCTTGAAACATGATGTACATTTATTACAATATCAACAACGACAATTATTCTATAGCTGGCTCAAGACGATACGTTCCTTATTAGATCGCTAGTAGACTCTACCTACAGTCAAGCTAGATGACCATCTACACCGCTCCTCCTTGCGGCTCAACCCTCTCGCTTGTTACGCCATCTGGTTACAATCATTAATTGATGTAACCATCGCAGCGGTCAACTTCTCAACAGATCATGATAACCAAAGCATAAAGCAATAAGCAACCACAAATTATACAATTCACAAGCAATAAGCAAACAACAATGCAAACAGTTCACAAGGTTCAATTCAAAATGCTCACTCAAGACTCGACTCACGACTCATCTCACGACTCATCTCACAACTCATTTTCTCTCGACTCGACAATTTTTCCGGAAAGCAGACGCCGATCCATCCACTGAATACCAGCCGTAGCTTTGGGATCCTCGCTCTCCCTAGGTAAGCAGCTCCGGTTCCTTAACGCTGCGACGCCTAGCTAATCCACCATAAACGAAGGGGACCTAGCACCCTCAGTTGTCCGGCTCACAGCTCAAAAACATCTCGACGACTTGACAATGCTCTCAGACTCAATGAACTATTCGCCGCATACGATATTCAAAGAGTTATACGCAAGATTATTCGACCGCATATCAAATAATAAGAGCATGCTTAATATGAAGAAACGCAATTCAACAATTTAAGCAATAAAAGCAGTTTGCATGAAGAAACGCAATTCAACGATACAAACAGCATAAGCAATTCACAGCATTATTCAACCGCATATTAAATAATTGCACAGCCCAACAACAACAGATGGCAATCAACTCATAGAATTCATCCCTCTGCAACTCGATGGAGTTCACAGAGAGGAACAAACAAGTGTAGGGGGGTGGGGGCAGCTACCAACCACTTGCACAAACCCACTAAATAATCAGAATATCAAAAAATAAAGCGAAGGGGTACAAGACCCTCACTTCGAACCCTGAGGTTCTCAGACTTCTTCGCATAAATACTTGAATTTAAATTCGCATCTAAAAATTGCCCTTACACAAGGACATACAGAAATAAGTATAAATGTGAAGCGCCCTTACCGAACTCCAAGCCACCCGTCCACATACTTCGCGATGCTACGCACGGTCTCGGATCACTCAAGCCTACTACACAAATCAAGCTTAGCATAATCTAAAGACTTAGTTCTATATCCTTAGGCTCTCATCCTATTCTTTTTTTCTAACCAAGCATTTTCACTTAGTACTTAATACTAAGTTTAGAAAATAATTTACACTTGAATACACACAAATTAAAATTAACATTTTAAAGAATCACCTACACTTGAAAGAAATAACAAACAATTGGAAGAGTAGGGTTTTAAAGACTAAGACTCATTTCCTTTCTAAAACTTAAGACATAAAACCATAACTAGATTTCAATCTCAATAATAATAATATTTGATTCATGGCTCCACTAGGTCTTAGGATTATGAAATCTCTTTGCACCTTAATGCATCATAGCCTTACATTCCAAATCACTTCAAATTAAATCAAAAATCTTTTCTAAAAACTCTCCAATACTGGAAAATTCCTAAACACACTAAGATTCAATACTTTTTATACCAAACTCAATAAAATCTTTAATTAGGCTCCACTTGGCTTTTAAGATTACAAAGAATCCCATTCACCTAAGTGCTTCATTGCCTTAACCATCCCAAAATCACTTTCACTTCAATCAATCCATTCCCAAATTTTCCCAAACTTATACAACAACTCAAAGCACTTAATTAAAGCAAAGAACACACAAAATAATTTCCTTCTAAGCTCAAAGAGCTCATGGCCACACCCTTTGTTCCTTTTAAAAAATTTGCAAACTTCCAATCAACTAAAACAACCTCATTCAATACTTGATTTCTTTCACAAAACAACAAATTATTTAAAAAACAAAGCATTATCAAAGCCAAAAACCCAATCATGACACTTTTCCAAAATTCAAAGGTTTTCAAAAATCACAACTTCATTGATCCAAAGCCAAAATTGACAACAATAACAACAATAACAATTTTCAAGAACTAAGAATCACAAAGCAATTAGATAATTCACATGCAAATCACACAACCCCTTTCCCTTAGGTCATTCAACCAAGGGTTTGTAGAATTTGGGGAAAATTGTGTTCCTCTTTCTCATGATCATAATCAAGCTATAAAATAAACAAATAGCAAGGAAATAAGCAAGACAATCATCTCCTACATCCTATAATGGAAGCTACGGTGTTTCTAAAAATAAAGGGAAGAGAGTTTGATCTTACACTAACTTCTTAGGCCAAGATAGAGATGATACTTAGAGGAAGGAAATGGAAAAAAAATCTGATGGTGTGAGAAGAAGAAGTCACGCCTAGAGGAAACAAGGAAGGGGGAGGATGAGCTTGTCTTGAACATCCATTTCACCCACACTAAAAGCAAGATGGAAATGAACAAATGAGATATTAAAATGGGGAGTTGAGTTCGGCTGAACAAAGAAAAGGGAAAGAAATGGATACTTGGTTTGTTCTCCTTTCTCACCAAAACATAGATAAGCAAAGGAAAAGTAAAATAACATGAAGAGATGATGAATGGGGGAGGGCTACGGCTCATAAGAAAGAAAAGGAGGAGATGGAGAACAAAATAAAATAAAATTAAGGGAATATGAAGGGAGGGCTGCGGCTGTTTCAAGGAGAAAAGGAAGAGAAGAATTAAAATTTGGTCAAAACAAATGTGTGGTTTTCCATATATTAAGCAATAAGACCATGCTTGTCATAAAAAAAAAATCAATCAAAAGGTGACACCTAAACCAAAGCCCATACTTCCCTTACCCACTCTAGTCCAACCTTTGCCTCATTAGTCAAATGAGTCTCGGCGTCCCAAAAATCACGGTGTCGAGTAATCGCGTTAACGATAGTTCGCCGCCCGTTAAATTCGCGAAAATTAATTTAACGAGAAATTAATTCACCGCGTGATAATGTATTCTCATAAATATTAAAAACAATCTAAAACACTCAAAAATAATCACAGGAAGTTACGTTTCGATTTTCATCGAAATCGGAGTTGGTTTTAAATTTTAATACGGGTAAAATTTACCCGATGTTTCAAAAACACGTCGAAACTTTGTTAGAGTTTTCCGACGAGATTTGAACCATGAATTAATATAAAATATTAATTCTTAAATTTAATTTCATCTTGATTTAATTCAATCATTTTCTTAGTCAACAAAAATACGCGTTACCGCGTCATACCGAAAACTTATATAATGTTTAAATTGATGAATTCACATTAAAGCAGCATACGTCTACGCTGTCTATTAATTTGAATTGATATCATGAATAATAATTATTTATAATAAATAAATTATTTAAAATGAGTCAAAATAATTCCACGTACTCTCAGTAAATCATTGAGGTGATCAATCTTTATGATTTATTTTTCGAGTATTCAGGATTTTATCGCAAAAATCACTTTTCTTAAAAATTGGGATGTTACAATACCACCCCCCTTAAAATAGTTTCGTCCTCGAAACTACACAGATAGTAAAATACGAAAAAATTACTTTACTCAAAACCGTAAAATAATTTGCACACATAAGCATTCACAATACTTGTTATTGTACGTAGTACTATAATATTTATAACTACATAGTATAGCATGCAATAATAACAATCATACTCGAAGTCACTAAGCATATATACATATAGCACACCGAAAAGTAAGCGTAGTTAGTGGACGAAGAAATGCTCACGATTGACTGACGCTTCATTCCAGAGCCACGATCTCTGCCCATTCACGGTCACAAACCTGAACTCGAGCACGAACACGAACACGATTACGAACTCGACTACGGCTACACGCCATTACTACGAAATAATACTATCCTATTCACATACAGCCACAATTACACACAATAAGAACATATAAAGGCCACTTAAAACTCCTAAAAAGATTAAAAATTTTCTCGAATCAAACATTTTTTTTTTAACAGAAACTATCAATTTCTTAGGAATACACCAACACAAAAAACTAATAAAATAAAATTTCATTTTCTCAAGACTCAACCATTCTCATAGACACTAAGGTTCCTTTGAGATTAGGTTCTCACTGTCTCAAATTTATCAATCATACTTCAGTTCAAAGATTAAAACAAAGTTAATAATTCTCTCTTATCTTTAAAATCCTTTTAAACCAAAGCTTTAATAACAATATACCAAAACCACTTATAAGATTCTAAGAAATCAAGCAAGGACCTAAAGGAAATTTAAAGTTTTTCTAAAACTCTTCTCTAAACACCTTTCTCAAAACCATCCTTACTCACACATAGACTTATCGTTCAAAAGATTAACACCAAAACTATTATCTTTACACAAGCGAAAACAAAATCATTTTCTAGATTTCATTACAAAATCAGAATTTTAACAAGAAACATAAAAAAAAAACACTTAACACCATTGTCAGCTAGATCATTAACAATGATTCAAGCATTAAGAACATGGAACTAAGACACTCACCTAGAATCTTCCAGGAACTCGCGGTTTGGGGAGGGATCACCAACCATAAAATTGCCCACAACATCACCCAAGGGTACAGAGGATATAAGGAACAGTCCTCACTTGACATCTCTTAGAGCTTTGGCTTAACTAGAGGAATGGAAGGGAACAATTTTCAAGTTTCTCACACACTCCAAGCACTACACGGTCTGGCACTACTTAAGGGGATGCTCAAATAAAATGGGGCTCTTGGAGCTGAATTTGTCCGCAGTGGACAAGAGAATAAAGAGGAAGGAACTAAGTTCTCTCTCTATCTTCCTTTGCTCACACTAAACCCATGATGCAACCAATTATTCACTCCCACTCCCGGAGCTTAGTGTTTCCTAAGGAAGGAATTGGAAAATGGTGGGGGGTCCTCTTAATAGAATCTGTCCCAAACGTATAAAAGGAAAAGAAGGAAAGAATCGAGGGTGGTCACTTTCTCCCTAAATTTGCAAGTTTCTCTCCTAATTCTCACCACTACACGGCTTGCCTAGAGGAAGAGTCGGACGAGAATGAAAATTCCTAGAGTAAAAAGAGGTGCACGACGCATAAGGGGAAGAAAAGGAAAGAGAACTAGGTTCTCTCGCCCCACCACTAAGGTTAATCATACAACTAGCTATTCTTCATTATAGGTGAGTGGTCAGCCAGGTAAGTACACGAAAGGATAAGGGTATACTATTCCCATTTACTAGGCTTCTACTCTTAAAGGAAATTCTCAGAATCTAAAATTCTGGTAAGGTCCGTAAAAGGATTTTGGATACTACCCAATGCTAGCTAGGCAACTTGTGACATACTAAAACTTCTACCCAAAACTCTAACTAATTTTTCCAGCTCCCATTCAACTAAGTCAAATGGTTTCCACGTAATTTAAGTTGTCACAAGACAATTAATCTGCGTTTGCTGGAATGTAGTCGCGTTTAATATTTCCTTTGGAGAATATTAATACGCTCACACAAATAACAAACACACAATCAATTACATACATTCACAGCAGTACTAAAGTAGACTATTGCGAACACAGATGTTAGTAGCAAACATGTAGCATCCAGAAAATCATGAAACAATTTTCATTTTCAAATTTAGTACGTATCAAAATAATTCAAACGACAAACATTGTGGCTTATACTTAGAACCACTAATACTTCAAGGATCACATATATGCAATAATGCTAATAACGTCTCCTATGAACTATCTCTATTCCAAATCTCCGCCTAAGCATAACGCCTTATTGCTGTGTTTCCTGAGATAAATTCTTCAGCTGCTAAGCTCTCTCCTTTGCTTAATGGAGAGACACGTCCCTACGTCTGGAATCTGGGTCATCCAAATCCTCTGATCCATCTCTGACTTATCTGCTAAAACAGGAACAATCATTCGTTTCGGAGACATTGGATTTCCACGAGGTTTCTCAACCTAATAAAAATCCCACAATAGGTTTGGTGTGTCTCAGCACACGTTGTTTCAATTAAGGAACAATTTCAAACAATTACAAGTAGAGTTACTCTACTTGAGGAACAAGCATACAAGCATGGTTTGACTCATAACAAAGCACATCTTGACTCCCAACAGGCTAACTTCTATCCTCCCAATACTTGACCAGCTATAGTTTGCCCAACTCACAGTCCGGTTAGAACCGAACCGCTCTGATACCACTATTGTAACACCCTGTTTCCAGAGTGCTACTAAGTGAACATTCTGACAAAAGTTGGCATGTTTCCGAAAGGTGGAATACTCTGTTCGTAGGGTTTTCGAGAAATGTGGTCCTATTTTTTTTTAAAAGGTTCTTTAAAGAAGTAGCCAGAGTATCACAGCGACTTTTTGAAACATGGCGGAAAATAATTTAAGACATTACATAACCACATTCAATTGTTCCATCAATTCACGTCTAACAATACATATCTTGAAACATGACAGACATTTATTACAATACTGAACAACGACAATTATTCTATAGCTGGTCGGCACGATACGTTCCTTATTAGACTGCTAGTAGACTCTACCTACAGTCAAGCTAGATGACCATCTACAGCTGCTCCTCCTTGCAGCTCCAACCCTCTGCTTGTTCTGCCATCTGGGTTACAATCATTAATTGACAGAACCACTGCAAAGGGTCAACTTCTCAACAGATCATGATAACCAAAGCATAAAGCAATAAGCAACCACAAATTATACAATTCACAAGCAATAAGCAAACAACAATGCAAACAGTTCACAAGGTTCAATTCAAAATGCTCACTCAAGACTCGACTCACGACTCATCTCACGACTCATCTCACAACTCATTTTCTCTCGACTCGACAATTTTTCCGGAAAGCAGACGCCGATCCATCCACTGAATACCAGCCGTAGCTTTGGGATCCTCGCTCTCCCTAGGTAAGCAGCTCCGGTTCCTTAACGCTGCGACGCCTAGCTAATCCACCATAAACGAAGGGGACCTATGTAACACCTGAGGACGAGATCGACATCGTATTAGGACGACGTATCGAGACCTCGACCAAGACCTTGTGTCGAGATCCCGTGACTAGATCGTTTGCCGAGATCTTTTGTCGAGCTGATGAGACCACGTGCACTAGCTGCTGAGCTGAGGAGGTCGCGTGTCGAGTTGATGAAGTCGCGTACCGAGCTGATGAGGACGCAAGTCGAGCTGAGGAGACCGCGTTCACGAACTCGTGTTAGAACCTTGTACGTTTGCACGAGCACCCTTGTCGACATCGTGTCGAGATGACACCTCGTATTCTTTCGAACGTTATTCAACGTTATTATTATATTGTTTGTAATTATTACATTGTCGGCTTGCCGTTGACCGACAGAGTAGAGGGTAATTATGAGAGGAACGATTAAACGGGTAGATGATTATTGGGATTGGCATCTTATAGCTGGAGTTACGTTTGTACCCCTTTCTCGCCAGCTGTATACCACGACCGATTCCCTCACGCCATTCTTTCTTTTCTTCTTTCTTCTTCCTTCCTTCGCTCTGTGTTTCGTTGTTTTCTTCAAAATCTCCATCGATTTAAACCGTGAGTTCCATCGAGATTCTGCACAAGCTTTCTTCATCAATCTTGTTCATCATCAACTTCTCGACCCATATCTCGTCTGATCGACCATCACCGCTTGAGGTATGAAGAATGTATTTTTCTTTTCATCTGTACTCTTGCTTAGCGCTAATTCTTCTTCCATTTTTAACCGCTTTATGCTTCCAAATCATGTCAAATTGATGGGTTTTCTTATTCACGATATTACCTACCTTTTAACCGATTAATTGGGCTTGTAAAACAAATTTCTTCCTCTGTTTTTCGCAAGGCGTGCTCGTAAACCTCCATTTTTGGTTCGTTTCGATTTCTTGTTTTTCGTTTGTTGCTTCTGGTTATTGTTGTTGTCGATCTATCTGTTGAAGCATCAGATAACTTTTTCATGAAATTTTGATCGAAATCCCTAACTTTGTGTTAGAGGAAAAATATATTTCAGTTCTTGAGTTTTATATTTTTCTGGGTTGTGGTTGAGTTTGGGGAAGAGAGAGCTAGATGTATTAGAACCCATGGATCGATCTAAATTGTGTTTGTTTTAGGAAGTCTGATTCCCGAGATCGAGTGATTTCCGAATCAAGGGTACGGGAAAGCGAATCCAAGGACGCGGAAGCAGCGGAATCCAGATCGAGAACTGTACGTGTCGAGGTCGACTGAGAAGCGTACGTGTCGAAGTCGTTGTCGAGCTCGTTGAAGACAGCCGTGTCGAGATCGAGTAAGAGAAGTCGTTGTCGAGCTCTTTGAAGACAGCTGTGTCGAGGTCGTTGTCAAGCAGCATTAACTTGGAGTTCGGTAAGGGCGCTTCACATTAATATTTTCATAGTATGTAAGGGCAACTCCTAGAAATCTCTAAGGCTTTATTTTATAAGTCCTTAAATAAGGGCATTTCATATTCTACGTGGTTATATTATTGTGTATGGATTTCCTGATTTGTGTCGAGCTGAAATGTTGTGATATGATTGAGTTTTTGCATGTATTTAATATGTGATTGAATATATGTCGTGAATTGTGTATTGCATGTTGAATTGCGTTTCTTCATGTCGAGCTTGCTCTTTTATTTGACATGCGGTTGAATATCTTGTGTTTAACTCTTTGAATATCGTATGCTAATTGTTCATCGAGTGAGCGAGCTAGGTGAGTCGTATGACGTTTTTGAGCCGTGACCGGATAATCGAGGGTGCTAGGTCCCCTTTTGTTTACGGAGATTGACTAGACGCCGCCACGCCACGGGACCTGAGTTGACCGCCCTAGGGAGAGCGAGGATCCCAAGGCTTCGCTGGACTTTCCGACATACGATGCAGCGTGTGCATTCCGGAAAATTGTCGAGTCGAGAGAAAATGGATTTGCGAGTTGTGTCGAGTTTAGAGTGAGATGGTCGAGTCACGTCGGTGAATGTTATACTTTCTGTTTGCTTATATTTTTATGTCGAGCTTGTCTTGAATTGTTGAGAAGTTGACCTTTCCCGTGGTGCCTTCAATCCATGCCGGTTACCCAGGCGATGTCGAGGCGCAGTAACTCGGCGATGAGACGATGCCGAGGAGGAGCTCGACGAGGACCCGAGTGACGACCTCTATCTGTCGTGGATTGTTTGTTTGTTGGATGTTTGTTTTTCGAGGACTGCATTTCGTTTTCTTTTGTGTTCGAGGTCGTGACCAGTTTGGGCGCAGTGTTTTGTTGTTTCAGGGTAGACCGTGGTCTTACTTTTGGGCGACCCATGCGTGGGAGTTCTGGAAGTACCCCCAGGTATGATTACTCTTTGAAGTCGTCGACCTTACGTGTATTTTCTTTACACATTTGCTACTCTGTATTCTGTATACATTAATAGTTCGAGTGATATATATATGGCTATGTTATGCATGGATGGTTTATTAGAATTTAAGTCTTGTGTCTTAGTTGCACCATGTTTCGAAAAGCTGTAATTACTCTGATGTGCACGAGTTGGTTTTATAAAAAAAAACATATCGTATTTTTAAAAAGGCACGAGAGTTTTGTTTTTAAAACACATCTCATATAGGTTTATGTTGAGCTTGGTGTGTTGAGCTCGGTAACTCGAGCTCGGTATATTGAGCTCGGTAGCGGTCCGGAAACGGGTCGTTACAACCTAGCACCCTCAGTTGTCCGGCTCACAGCTCAAAAACATCTCGACGACTTGACAATGCTCTCAGACTCAATGAACTATTCGCCGCATACGATATTCAAAGAGTTATACGCAAGATTATTCGACCGCATATCAAATAATAAGAGCATGCTTAATATGAAGAAACGCAATTCAACAATTTAAGCAATAAAAGCAGTTTGCATGAAGAAACGCAATTCAACGATACAAACAAAGATAAGCAATTCACAAAGATTATTCAACCGCATATTAAATAATTGCACACACCAACAACAAATGTAGATGGCAATCAACTCATAGAATTCATCCCTCTGCAACTCGATGGAGTTCACAGAGAGGAACAAACAAGTGTAGGGTGTCAGACAATACCAACCACTTGCGCACAAACCCACTAAATAATCAGTATATCAAAAAATAAAGCGAAGGGGTACAAGACCCTCACTTCGAACCCTGAGGTTCTCAGACTTCTTCGCATAAATACTTGAATTTAAATTCGCATCTAAAAATTGCCCTTACACAAGGACAAACAGAAATAAGTATAAATGTGAAGCGCCTCACCGAACTCCAAGCCACGCGTCCACATACTTGCGATTCTACGCCGCACTGTCTCGGATCACTCAAGCCTACTACACAAATCAAGCTTAGCATAATCTAAAGACTTAGTTCTATATCCTTAGGCTCTCATCCTATTCTTTTTTTCTAACCAAGCATTTTCACTTAGTACTTAATACTAAGTTTAGAAAATAATTTACACTTGAATACACACAAATTAAAATTAACATTTTAAAGAATCACCTACACTTGAAAGAAATAACAAACAATTGGAAGAGTAGGGTTTTAAAGACTAAGACTCATTTCCTTTCTAAAACTTAAGACATAAAACCATAACTAGATTTCAATCTCAATAATAATAATATTTGATTCATGGCTCCACTAGGTCTTAGGATTATGAAATCTCTTTGCACCTTAATGCATCATAGCCTTACATTCCAAATCACTTCAAATTAAATCAAAAATCTTTTCTAAAAACTCTCCAATGCTGGAAAATTCCTAAACACACTAAGATTCAATACTTTTTATACCAAACTCAATAAAATCTTTAATTAGGCTCCACTTGGCTTTTAAGATTACAAAGAATCCCATTCACCTAAGTGCTTCATTGCCTTAACCATCCCAAAATCACTTTCACTTCAATCAATCCATTCCCAAATTTTCCCAAACTTATACAACAACTCAAAGCACTTAATTAAAGCAAAGAACACACAAAATAATTTCCTTCTAAGCTCAAAGAGCTCATGCCACACCCTTTGTTCCTTTTAAAAATTTGCAAACTTCCAATCAACTAAAACAACCTCATTCAATACTTGATTTCTTTCACAAAACAACAAATTATTTCAAAAACAAAGCATTATCAAAGCCAAATACCCAATCATGACTCTTTTCCGTAATTCAAGGGTTTCCAAAATTCACAATTTCATTGATCCAAAGCCAAAATTGACAACAATAACAACAATAACAATTTTCAAGAACTAAGAATCACAAAGCAATTAGATAATTCACATGCAAATCACACAACCCCTTTCCCTTAGGTCATTCAACCAAGGGTTTGTAGAATTTGGGAAAATTGTGTTCCTCTTTCTCATGATCATAATCAAGCTATAAAATAAACAAATAGCAAGGAAATAAGCAAGACAATCATCTCCTACATCCTATAATGGAAGCTACGGTGTTTCTAAAAATAAAGGGAAGAGAGTTTGATCTTACACTAACTTCCTAGGCCAAGATAGAGATGATACTTAGAGGAAGGAAATGGAAAAAAAATCTGATGGTGTGAGAAGAAGAAGTCACGCCTAGAGGAAACAAGGAAGGGGGAGGATGAGCTTGTCTTGAACATCCATTTCACCCACACTAAAAGCAAGATGGAAATGAACAAATGAGATATTAAAATGGGGAGGTGAGTTCGGCTGAACAAAGAAAAGGGAAAGAAATGGATACTTGGTTTGTTCTCCTTTCTCACCAAAACATAGATAAGCAAAGGAAAAGTAAAATAACATGAAGAGATGATGAATGGGGGAGGGCTACGGCTCATAAGAAAGAAAAGGAGGAGATGGAGAACAAAATAAAATAAAATTAAGGGAATATGAAGGGAGGGCTGCGGCTGTTTCAAGGAGAAAAGGAAGAGAAGAATTAAAATTTGGTCAAAACAAATGTGTGGTTTTCCATATATTAAGCAATAAGACCATGCTTGTCATAAAAAAAAAATCAATCAAAAGGTGACACCTAAACCAAAGCCCATACTTCCCTTACCCACTCTAGTCCAACCTTTGCCTCATTAGTCAAATGAGTCTCGGCGTCCCAAAAATCACGGTGTCGAGTAATCGCGTTAACGATAGTTCGCCGCCCGTTAAATTCGCGAAAATTAATTTAACGAGAAATTAATTCACCGCGTGATAATGTATTCTCATAAATATTAAAAACAATCTAAAACACTCAAAAATAATCACAGGAAGTTACGTTTTGATTTTCATCGAAATCGGAGTTGGTTTTAAATTTTAATACGGGTAAAATTTACCCGATGTTTCAAAAACACGCTAAACTTTGTTAGAGTTTTCAGACGAGATTTGAACCATGAATTAATATAAAATATTAATTCTTAAATTTAATTTCATCTTGATTTAATTCAATCATTTTCTTAGTCAACAAAAATACGCGTTACCGCGTCATACCGAAAACTTATATAATGTTTAAATTGATGAATTCACATTAAAGCAGCATACGTCTACGCTGTCTATTAATTTGAATTGATATCATGAATAATAATTATTTATAATAAATAAATTATTTAAAATGAGTCAAAATAATTCCACGTACTCTCAGTAAATCATTGAGGTGATCAATCTTTATGATTTATTTTTCGAGTATTCAGGATTTTATCGCAAAAATCACTTTTCTTAAAAATTGGGATGTTACAATACCACCCTCTTAAAATAGTTTCGTCCCTAAACTACACAGATAGTAAAATACTAAAAATTACTTTACTCAAAACCGTAAAATAATTTGCACACATAAGCATTCACAATACTTGTTATTGCACGTAGTACTATAATATTTATAACTACATAGTATAGCATGCAATAATAACAATCATACTCAAGTCACTAAGCATATATACATATAGCACAATCGAAAAGTAAGCGTAGTTAGTGGATCTAAGAAATGCTCACGATTGATCGACGCTTCATTCCAGAGCCACGATCTCGCCCCATTCAGGGTCACAAACCTGAACTCGAGCACGAACCCGAAAACGATTACGAACTCGACTACGGCTACACGCCATTACTACGAAATAATACTATCCTATTCACATACAGCCACAATTACACACAATAAGAACATATAAAGGCCACTTAAAACTCCTAAAAAAAATAAAAAATTTCTCGAATCAAACATTTTTTTAACGAAACTATCAATTTCTTAGGAATACACCAACACAAAAAACTAATAAAATAAAATTTCATTTTCTCAAGACTCAACCATTCTCATAGACACTAAGGTTCCTTTGAGATTAGGTTCTCACTGTCTCAAATTTATCGATCATACTTCAGTTCAAAGATTAAAACAAAGTTAATAATTCTCTCTTATCTTTAAAATCCTTTTAAACCAAAGCTTTAATAACAATATACCAAAACCACTTATAAGATTCTAAGAAATCAAGCAAGGACCTAAAGGAAATTTAAAGTTTTTCTCAAACACTTCTCTAAACACCTTTCTCAAAACCATCCTTACTCACACATAGACTTATCGTTCAAAAGATTAACACCAACACTATTATCTTTACACGTTTAAAACAAAATCATTTTCTAGATTTCATTACAAAATCAGAATTTTAACAAGAAACATAAAAAAAAACACTTAACACCATTGTCAGCTAGATCATTAACAATGATTCAAGCATTAAGAACATGGAACTAAGACACTCACCTAGAATCTTCCAGGAACTCGCGGTTTGGGGAGGGATCACCAACCATAAAATTGCCCACAACATCACCCAAGGGTACAGAGGATATAAGGAACAGTCCTCACTTGACATCTCTTAGAGCTTTGGCTTAACTAGAGGAATGGAAGGGAACAATTTCCAAGTTTCTCACACACTCCAAGCACTACACGGTCTAGCACTACTTAAGGGGATGCTCGAATAAAATGGGGCTCTTGGAGCTGAATTTGTCCGCAGTGGACAAGAGAATAAAGAGGAAGGAACTAAGTTCTCTCTCTATCTTCCTTTTCTCACACTAAACCCATGATGCAACCAATTATTCACTCCCACTCCCGGAGCTTAGTGTTTCCTAAGGAAGGAATTGGAAAATGGTGGGGGGTCCTCTTAATAGAATCATTCCAAACGTATAAAAGGAAAAGAAGGAAAGAATCGAGGGTGGTCACTTTCTCCCTAAATTTGCAAGTTTCTCTCCTAATTCTCACCACTACACGGCTTGCCTAGAGGAAGAGTCGGACGAGAATGAAAATTCCTAGAGTAAAAAGAGGTGCACGACGCATAAGGGGAAGAAAAGGAAAGAGAACTAGGTTCTCTCGCCCCACCACTAAGGTTAATCATACAACTAGCTATTCTTCATTATAGGTGAGTGGTCAGCCAGGTAAGTACATGAAAGGATAAGGGTATACTATTCCCATTTACTAGGCTTCTACTCTTAAAGGAAATTCTGTAATCTAAAATTCAGGGTAAGGTCTGGTAAAAGGATTTTGGATACTACCCAATGCTAGCTAGGCAACTTGTGACGTACTAAAACTTCTACCCAAAACTCTAACTAATTTTTCCAGCTCCCATTCAACTAAGTCAAATGGTTTCCACGTAATTTAAGTTGTCACAAGACAATTAATCTGCGTTTGCTGGAATGTAGTCGCGTTTAATATTTCCTTTGGAGAATATTAATACGCTCACACAAATAACAAACACACAATCAATTACATACATTCACAGCAGTACTAAAGTAGACTATTGCGAACACAGATGTTAGTAGCAAACATGTAGCATCCAGAAAATCATGAAACAATTTTCATTTTCAAATTTAGTACGTATCAAAATAATTCAAACGACAAACATTGTGGCTTATACTTAGAACCACTAATACTTCAAGGATCACATATATGCAATAATGCTAATAACGTCTCCTATGAACTATCTCTATTCCAAATCTCCGCCTAAGCATAACGCCTTATTCTTTGTGTTTCACGAGATAAATTCTTCACCGCTAAGCTCTCTCCTTTGCTTAATGGAGAGACACGCCCTACGCCTGGAATCTGGGTCATCCAAATCCTCCGATCCATCTCTCGACTTATCTCGCTAAAACAGGAACAATCATTCGTTTCGGAGACATTGGATTTCCACGAGGTTTCTCAACCTAATAAAAATCCCACAATAGGTTTGGTGTGTCTCAGCACACGTTGTTTCAATTAAGGAACAATTTCAAACAATTACAAGTAGAGTTACTCTACTTGAGGAACAAGCATACAAGCATGGTTTGACTCATAACAAAGAACATCTTGACTCCCAACAGGCTAACTTCTATCCTCCCAATACTTGACCAGCTATAGCTTGCCCAACTCACAGTCCGGTTAGAACCGAACCGCTCTGATACCACTATTGTAACACCCTGTTTCCAGAGTGCTACTAAGTGAACATTCTGACAAAAGTTGGCATGTTTCCGAAAGGTGGAATACTGCTCAGAGGGTTTTCGAGAAATGTGGTCCTATTTTTTTTTAAAAGGTTCTTTAAAGAAGTAGCCAGAGTATCACAGCGACTTTTTGAAACATGGCGGAAAATAATTTAAGACATTACATAACCACATTCAATTGTTCCATCAATTCACGTCTAACAATACATATCTTGAAACATGACAGACATTTATTACAATATCGAACAACGACAATTATTCTATAGCCGGCTCAAGACGATACGTTCCTTATTAGACTACTAGTAGACTCTACCTACAAATAAGCTAGATGACCATCTACACCGCTCCTCCTTGCGGCTCCAACCCTCGCTTGTTACGCCATCCGGGTTACAATCATTAATTGACGTAATCCACCGCAGCGGTCAACTTCTCAACAGATCATGATAACCAAAGCATAAAGCAATAAGCAACCACAAATTATACAATTCACAAGCAATAAGCAAACAACAATGCAAACAGTTCACAAGGTTCAATTCAAAATGCTCACTCAAGACTCGACTCACGACTCATCTCACGACTCATCTCACAACTCATTTTCTCTCGACTCGACAATTTTTCCGGAAAGCAGACGCCGATCCATCCACTGAATACCAGCCGTAGCTTTGGGATCCTCGCTCTCCCTAGGTAAGCAGCTCCGGTTCCTTAACGCTGCGACGCCTAGCTAATCCACCATAAACGAAGGGGACCTAGCACCCTCAGTTGTCCGGCTCACAGCTCAAAAACATCTCGACGACTTGACAATGCTCTCAGACTCAATGAACTATTCGGTCAGATAATGATATTCAAAGAGTTATACGCAAGATTATTCGACCGCATATCAAATAATAAGAGCATGCTTAATATGAAGAAACGCAATTCAACAATTTAAGCAATAAAAGCAGTTTGCATGAAGAAACGCAATTCAACGATACAAACAGCATAAGCAATTCACAGCATTATTCAACCGCATATTAAATAATTGCACAGCCCAACAACAACAGATGGCAATCAACTCATAGAATTCATCCCTCTGCAACTCGATGGAGTTCACAGAGAGGAACAAACAAGTGTAGGGGGTTGGGGACAGCTACCAACCACTTTCAGACAAACCCACTAAATAATCAGTATATCAAAAAATAAAGCGAAGGGGTACAAGACCCTCACTTCGAACCCTGAGGTTCTCAGACTTCTTCGCATAAATACTTGAATTTAAATTCGCATCTAAAAATTGCCCTTACACAAGGACATACAGAAATAAGTATAAATGTGAAGCGCCCTTACCGAACTCCAAGCCACGCGTCCACATACTTCGCGATTCTACGCCGCACGGTCTCGGATCACTCAAGCCTACTACACAAATCAAGCTTAGCATAATCTAAAGACTTAGTTCTATATCCTTAGGCTCTCATCCTATTCTTTTTTTCTAACCAAGCATTTTCACTTAGTACTTAATACTAAGTTTAGAAAATAATTTACACTTGAATACACACAAATTAAAATTAACATTTTAAAGTATCACCTACACTTGAAAGAAATAACAAACAATTGGAAGAGTAGGGTTTTAAAGACTAAGACTCATTTCCTTTCTAAAACTTAAGACATAAAACCATAACTAGATTTCAATCTCAATAATAATAATATTTGATTCATGGCTCCACTAGGTCTTAGGATTATGAAATCTCTTTGCACCTTAATGCATCATAGCCTTACATTCCAAATCACTTCAAATTAAATCAAAAATCTTTTCTAAAAACTCTCCAATACTAGAAAATTCCTAAACACACTAAGATTCAATACTTTTTATACCAAACTCAATAAAATCTTTACTTCGGCCTCTCTTGGCTTTTAAGATTACAAAGAATCCCATTCACCTAAGTCCTTCATTGCCTTAACCATCCCAAAATCACTTTCACTTCAATCAATCCATTCCCAAATTTTCCCAAACTTATACAACAACTCAAAGCACTTAATTAAAGCAAAGAACACACAAAATAATTTCCTTCTAAGCTCAAAGAGCTCATGGCCACACCCTTTGTTCCTTTTAAAAATTTGCAAACTTCCAATCAACTAAAACAACCTCATTCAATACTTGATTTCTTTCACAAAACAACAAATTATTTCAAAAACAAAGCATTATCAAAGCCAAATACCCAATCATGACTCTTTTCCGTAATTCAAGGGTTTTCAAAATTCACAATTTCATTGATCCAAAGCCAAAATTGACAACAATAACAACAATAACAATTTTCAAGAACTAAGAATCACAAAGCAATTAGATAATTCACATGCAAATCACACAACCCCTTTCCCTTAGGTCATTCAACCAAGGGTTTGTAGAATTTGGGGAAAATTGTGTTCCTCTTTCTCATGATCATAATCAAGCTATAAAATAAACAAATAGCAAGGAAATAAGCAAGACAATCATCTCCTACATCCTATAATGGAAGCTACGGTGTTTCTAAAAATAAAGGGAAGAGAGTTTGATCTTACACTAACTTCCTAGGCCAAGATAGAGATGATACTTAGAGGAAGGAAATGGAAAAAATCTGATGGTGTGAGAAGAAGAAGTCACGCCTAGAGGAAACAAGGAAGGGGGAGGATGAGCTTGTCTTGAACATCCATTTCACCCACACTAAAAGCAAGATGGAAATGAACAAATGAGATATTAAAATGGGGAGGTGAGTTCGGCTGAACAAAGAAAAGGGAAAGAAATGGATACTTGGTTTGTTCTCCTTTCTCACCAAAACATAGATAAGCAAAGAAAAAATAAAATAACATGAAGAGATGGAGAATGGGGAGGGCTACGGCTCATAAGAAAGAAAAGGAGGAGATGGAGAACAAAATAAAATAAAATTAAGGGAATATGAAGGGAGGGCTGCGGCTGTTTCAAGGAGAAAAGGAAGAGAAGAATTAAAATTTGGTCAAAACAAATGTGTGGTTTTCCATATATTAAGCAATAAGACCATGCTTGTCATAAAAAAAAAATCAATCAAAAGGTGACACCTAAACCAAAGCCCATACTTCCCTTACCCACTCTAGTCCAACCTTTGCCTCATTAGTCAAATGAGTCTCGGCGTCCCAAAAATCACGGTGTCGAGTAATCGCGTTAACGATAGTTCGCCGCCCGTTAAATTCGCGAAAATTAATTTAACGAGAAATTAATTCACCGCGTGATAATGTATTCTCATAAATATTAAAAACAATCTAAAACACTCAAAAATAATCACAGGAAGTTACGTTTTGATTTTCATCGAAATCGAAGTTGGTTTTAAATTTTAATACGGGTAAAATTTACCCGATGTTTCAAAAACGCGTCGAAACTTTGTTAGAGTTTTTCGACGAGATTTGAACAATGAATTAATATAAAATATTAATTCTTAAATTTAATTTCATCTTGATTTAATTCAATCATTTTCTTAGTCAACAAAAATACGCGTTACCGCATCACACCGAAAACTTATATAATGTTTAAATTGATGAATTCACATTAAAGCAGCATATGTCTACGCTGTCTATTAATTTGAATTGACATCATGAATAATAATTATTTATAATAAATAAATTATTTAAAATGAGTCAAAATAATTCCACGCATTTCTCTCAAGAAATCATTGAGGTGATCAATTTCTATGATTTATTTTTCGAGTATTCAGGATTTTATCGCAAAAATCACTTTTCTTAAAAATTGGGATGTTACAGGTTCATTGTTAGGCACGCTTCAATTTCCACTTCTTTAGTAATTCTTGAGTGAGACACTTAGAACTCTGAGTGAGTCCTCTCCCTTCTCCCTCTTTGTTTCAATTTATGTAACTCATAGATAGTTACTTCAATCAACAAAGTTTCAATTTCAATTTCAATTTCTGTTACTTGTTCATAACCGCCTATATGGCTCGATAATTGTTTGCATACATTTGCATGATTTAAGTTTTCAGTTTTCGATTTCATTTTCAAGTTCTTTATCTTTTCTGGGGTTTGTTCCCCATTTTAAGTTTATGCTGAGTCCTGCTCAGTCCAACTTCTCTCTTTAGTTCCTTTCCGCTCCTTTTACTCTGCTTCCGTCCCCCTCTTGGTATCAGAGCCTGATGGGGAAGTAGGAACGTGTTATTGAGCTTGAACTGTTTATTATGTGTAACACCTGAGGACGAGATCGACATCGTATTAGGACGACGTATCGAGACCTCGACCAAGACCTTGTGTCGAGATCCCGTGACTAGATCGTTTGCCGAGATCTTTTGTCGAGCTGATGAGACCACGTGCACTAGCTGCTGAACTGAGGAGTTCGCGTGTCGAGTTGATGAAGTCGCATACCGAGCTGATGAGGACGCAAGTCGAGCTGAGGAGACCGCGTTCACGAACTCGTGTTAGAACCTTGTACGCTTGCACGAGCACCCTTGTCGACATCGTGTCGAGATGATACCTCGTATTATTTCGAACGTTACTCAGCGTTATTATTATATTGTTTGTAATTATTACATTGTCGGCTTGTCGTTGACCGACAGAGTAGAGGGTAATTATGAGAGGAACGAGTTAACGGATAGATGATTGATGGGATTGGCATCTTATAGCTGGAGTTACGTTTTTACCCCTTTCTCGCCAGCTGTATACCACGACCGATTCCCTCACACTCATTCCTCTTTTCTTCTTTCTTCTTCCTTCCTTCTCGCTCGTGTTTCGTTGTTTTCTTTAAAAACCTTCATCGATTTAAACCGTGAGTTCCATCGAGATTCTGCGCAAGCTTTCTTCATCAATTTTGTTCATCATCAACTTCGACCCATATCTCGTCTGATCGACCATCACCGCTGAGGTATGAAGAACAGATTTTCTTTCATCCGTACATCTTGCTTAGCGCTAATTCTTCTTCCATTTTTAACCAGTTTTATGCTTCCAAATCATATCAAATTGATGGGTTTTCTTATTCACGATATTACCTATCTTTTTAACCGTTTAATTGGGCTTGTAAAACAAATTTCTTTCTCTGATTTTTGCAATCGGCAGTGTCCAGAAAACCCCATTTTTGGTTCATTTCGATTCCTTGTTTTTCATTTGTTGTTCTGGTTATTGTTATTGTCGATCTATCTGTTGAAGCATCAGATAACTTTTTCATGAAATTTTGATCGAAATCCCTAACTTTGTGTTAGAGGAAAAATATCTTTCAGTTCTTGAGTATTATATTTTCTGGGTTGTGGTTGAGTTTGGGGAAGAGAGAGCTAGATGTATTAGAACCATAGATCGATCTGAATTGTGTTTGTTTTAGGAAGTCTGATTCCCGAGATCGAGTGATTCCGAATCGAGGTGTACGGAAAGCGAATCCAAGGACGCGAAGCGTGAATCCAGATCGAGGATCAGACGCGTGTCGAGGTCGACCGAGAAGCGTCGCGTGTCGAAGTCGTTGTCGAGTTCGTTGAAGACAGCCGTGTCGAGATCGAGTAAGAGAAGTCGTTGTCGAAGCTCTTTGAAGACAAAGCGTGTCGAGGTCGTTGTCGAGCAAAGATTAACTTGGAGTTCTAAGTACGCTTCACATTAATATTTTCGTAGTATGCTAGCGTAAGGGCATTTCATATTCTACGTGGTTATGTTATTGTGTATGGATTTTCCCGATTTGTGTCGAAATGAAATGATTGTGATATGATTGAGTTTTTGCATGTATTTAATATGTGATTGAATATATGTCGTGAATTGTGTATTGCATGTTGAATTGCGTTTCTTCATGTCGAGCTTGCTCTTTTATTTGACATGCGGTTGAATATCTTGTGTTTAACTCTTTGAATATCGTATGCGGCGAATTGTTCATCGAGGAGGAGCTAGGTGAGGCGTATGACGCTTTGAGCCGTGACCCGGATAATCGAGGGTGCTAGGTCCCTTTTTGTTTACTGGAGATTGACTAGACGCCGCCACGCCACGGACCTGAGTTGATCGGCCCTAGGGAGAGCGAGGATCCCAAGGCTTCGGCTGGACTTTCCGACATACGGTACGGCGTGTGCATTCCGGAAAATTGTCGAGTCGAGAGAAAATGGATTTGCGAGATGTGTCGAGTTTAGAGTGAGATGGTCGAGTCACGTCGGTGAATGTTATACTTTGCTGTTTGCTTATATTTTTATGTCGAGCTTATCTTGAATTGTTGAGAAGTTGACCCTTTCCCGTGGTGCCTTCAATCCATGACGGTTACCCAGGCGATGTCGAGGGCGCAGGAAACTCGACAGTAGACGATGCCGAGGAGGATCTCGACGAGGACCCGAGTGACGACCTCTATCTGTCGTGATTGTTTATTTGTTGGATGTTTGTTTTTCTGAGGACTGTTCTTGTATTTCTTTTGTGTTCGAGGTCGTGACCAGTTTGGGCAGTGTTGTTTTATTGCTACAGGGTAGACTGGTGGTCTTACTTTTGGAGCAAACCCTGTGGGAGTTCATTTAAGTACCCAGGTATGATGGCTATTTTGAAGTTGTCGCACCTTAGGTTTATTTTTTTTGTACATTTGCTACCCAGTATTTTGTATACATTATTATTTCGAGTGATATATATATGTATGTTATGCATGTATGTTTTATTTGAATTTAAGTCTTGTGTCTTAGTTGCACCATGTTTCGAAAAGCTGTAATTACTCTGATGTGCACGAGTTGGTTTTATAAAAAAAAATATATATCGTATTTTTAAAAGGCACAAGAGTTTTGTTTTTAAAACACATCTCATATAGGTTTCATTTGAGCTTGGTGTGTTGAGCTCGGTAACTCGAGCTCGGTATATTGAGCTCGGTAGCGGTCCGGAAACGGGTCGTTACACTGTTGGTATCAGAGCAGTTCGGTTCTGACCGAGCTGTGCATAGGAATTTGGACTGGTCACTATGTCGGGTTATGTGTGTTGGGTACCTAGTTGTATTATGTTGATTGCTGTTTGATTAAGTGAAGCACTTATTGCTTGAGAAATTGTTTGAATCAAGTTTCTTGATTGAAGCAAAGGTGTGTTTAACACATCCTTGTGAGATTCGACAGGTTTTGAACTTTGTGGAATCTAATGCCACCTCGTAGGAATACGACATCCGCAACCGAGAACGCCGACATGGAACGAGCTATTCAAGCTATGACCAGAGATGGCGGCAGCCATGGCTCAACAATCACCGGCCGTGAACTCAACAGGTTAACGCGATGGCTCAACAGACGGCAGCGTTAACTCAACAGAACTTACAAAGAACAAAGAACGAGCGTAATCTAAATGTCAAGCGAGAGGATTGGCCGACTTCAGGAAGCATGATCCACCGAGTTCTACGGTGAGCCAAATCCGGATAAAGCTGATCTTTGGATGCAAGAGATCGAGAAGATCTTCGAGGCACTTCACGTCTCTGACAACGTGAAGGTCGACTATGCCACCTACTTACCGCTAGGAGACGCAGAGTATTGGTGGAGAGGAGTGAAGCAAGCGTTTATAGCGTAACATCGCGAGATGACCTGGGAGCTTTTTCGTGAAAGATTTTTGGACAAGTACTTCCTGACATCGCACGAGTCGAGAAGGAGCAGGAATTTCTTCAATCGCTAAAGGCAACTCGACGGTGTCCGAGTATGCGCCAAGTTCGAATCGTTGGCGAGGTATTTCACCCATTTCGTGACCGAGTTGACCAGAGATGGTTGAGTGAGAGATTCCAATGGGGATTGAGATTCGACATTCAAGTCGATGGTGTCGTTGAGGATCGTAAATCTCCAAGAGCCGATTGATCGATGTGTCGAGGTAGAAGGAGTGAGGAGCCACAAGAAGAAGATCGTGGGCGGACCGGTGAGACCCAGTGCGGGGCGTAGATTTGCACGTAAGGAAACCACCGCAGAAGAGGCCTTACGACCGACCTCGGGGGAACAACAACGAGGGACAGATGTCGTCCGATGACCCAATCTGCGAGGAGTGGAGGTCGGACCCGGTGTCGAGGTGATTTGCTACCGATGTGGAAAGTCGGGACATTACGCGAGTAATCAGACTCGAGAGGGAGGAGGTGTGTTTCAATTGCAAGAAGCCAGGGCATTTTGCTAAGGATTGTCCTACACCTAAAGTCGAACCGACTATGCTTGCGGCAAAGGCTAAAGGGAAGCGTCAGTGGCTAAAGGCGAGTTTTCTGCATGAGTGGCGAGGAAGTCGAACGAGCCGATGATCTTATCCAAGGTGAATGTGAGATCGAGGGTAAATCCTTATCCGTTCTTTTTGATTCGTGCAACCCATTCCTTTATTTCTTCTCGATTGTGTGAACCTTTGAGCTTGACCGGATCGCTTTACCGCTTAAATTAGTAGTTACAACCCCAGCTGCTAAAACCTTAGTCACAAACACTGCATGTCTTAATTGTGTAGTGGTTATTCAGAGTAGAAAGTTTGTGGTCAATTTGGTTTGTTTGCCTCTTAAGGGCTTAGATGTCATCCTCGGGATGGATTGGTTGTCACACCACCATGTCCTTTTGGACTGTGCCCGTAAAACTGTAATTTTTCCAGACCTTGGAGTCTCCAATTATCTTTCTGCCGAACGTATTGGAGTTTCTTTGAAAGAAGGAACTAGGGAATACATGTATCTAGCTAGTTCGGAAGTTTTCCAGCAGATCGACGTGAAGAATGTTCCAGTGGTGTGTGATTTTGAGGACGTTTTTCCCGAAGACGTGCCAGGATTACCACCAGTACGAGAGGTCGAGTTCTCCATCGACCTGATTCCAGGAACAGGACCGATTTCCAAAGCGCCGTACAGGATGTCTCCTGCCGAGATGAAAGAGCTGAAGTCCCAGATCGAACACTTGGAGTCGAAGCAATTCATACGACCGAGCGTGTCACCGTGGGGAGCTCCAGTGTTATTGGTTAAGAAGAAGGATGGACGATCAAGGCTGTGCGTGGACTATCGCGAGCTCAACAAGGTTACCGTGAAGAACCGTTATCCGTTACCACGTATTGACGACTTGATGGACCAACTTCGTGGAGCGGCGATCTTTTCCAAGATAGACTTGAAGTCGGGCTACCATCAGATTCGCGTGAAAGAGGAAGATGCTGCCAAAACAGCTTTCGGGCCTAGATACGGTCACTACGAGTATTTGGTGATGCCGTTTGGAGTGACGAACGCGCCAGCTGTGTTTATGGACTACATGAACAGGATTTTCCATTCGCTTTTGGATCGATTCGTTGTAGTGTTCATCGACGACATATTGATTTACTCGAGGAACCGAGAAGAGCACGCAGAACACCTATGTCGAGTACTACGGATATTACGAGATAAGCAACTCTATGCCAATCATCAAGTGTGAATTTTGGCTTGAAGAGGTGAATTTTCTTGGTCACGTGATTTCCAGGAGAAGGGATACCGTGGATCCAACTAAGATTGAGGCGGTGATAAGCGTGGGAACAAACAAGACGGTTACCGAGATCGGGAGTTTTGTCGGCTTAGCGTGCTATTACCGAAGATTCATTGAAGGTTTCTCAAGATTGTCGCGCCTCTACACGATCGACGAGGAAGAATCAACCTTTGCTTGACCGAGGAGTGTGAAGCCGCTTTCAACGATCAAGGAGCTTTTGACGGCGCCTGTCTGATTTTGCCTCAACCCAAGAGCCTTTCGAGGTGTATTGTGATGCGTCACACCAGGGATCGGGATGCGTCTTGATGCAACATCGGAAGGTGGTCGATATGCTTCAAGACAAATTAAGATTCACGAGAGGAACTATCCTACTCACGACTTGGAGCTAGCAGCAGAGTTTTTGCGTCAAGATATGGAGGCACTACCTTTACTGAGCACTTCATCAAGCTTTCAACGATCACAAGAGCTTGAAGTACTGTTCGACCGTAGGAGCTCAACATGCGTCAACGTAGATGGACGTAATTTCTCAAGGACTACGACTTTACGTTGGAATACCATCCCGTAAGGCTAACGTAGTAGCAGATGCGTTGAGCAGAAGAGCGCTTAACCCTGGTAATGATGATCAAGGAGTTGGAGATGCTCGAAGTTCCGAGATTTGAAGTCGAGTGTCGAAGTTTCACCGGGAAGCCGAGATTTGGTATGCTTACCATCTCTAACAGATTGTTGGACGAGATCCGAGACCAACAAGTTCATGACGAGCTTCTGCAAGAGAAGATTCAGTTGATAGCGCAAGGAAGGCGACGAATTTCGTGCCTGAGCGGACGACATCTTGAGGTGCAATGGCCGAGCGCGCACTCTAACGTATTCGAGCCGAGGAAGTTGATTCTCGACGGCGCATAAGAGCAACTTTAGTATTCATCCCTGAGTTACGAAGATGTATCAAGACTTGAAGAAGCATTTTTGGTGGTCCTAATGAAGAAGCAAGTGGCCGAGCACGTAGCTTCATGTTTGGCGTGTCGAAGCCGAAGGTGGAGCACCAACGACCATGCGGGAATGCTACAATCGCTGACGCATCAAAGTATGGAAATGGGACAAGATTTCCATGGACTTCGTTGTAGGTTTGCCAAGACGCAGAAGAAGAATGATTCGATTTGGGTGATCGTCGACCGATTGACCAAATCGCTCATTTCTTACCAAATGAGGTCGACATACAACGTGGAAAAGCCGACCGAGATCTACATCGCGAGAATGAAATGCGACTTCATGGAATACCTCTTCGATCGTGTCGGACCGAGATCCAAGTTCACGCCTCATTTTTGGAGGGAATTGCAAGGAGCGATGGGAACCGAGCTCAGGCTTAGCTCGGCATATCATCCACGCATCGACGGCCGACCGAGAGAACGATCCAATCGCTTGAAGATTTGTTGCGAGCTTATGCGTTAGATCACCGAGGAAGTTGGGACGACGCCTTACCATTGGTGGAGTTCACGCATACAACAGCTTCCATGCGAGTATTGGGATGGCACCTTTGAAGCGCTGTATGGACGGAAATGTCAGACGCCTCTTTGTTGGTACCAGGATCGGCGAGCGAATCGTCAGAGACCAGATATGATCCAGCGGATCACCGAGAAGATCCGTTTGATCGAGAGATCGGATGCGAACATCTCAAAGTCGATGTAAGAGTTATGCACCAACGACGCCGACCACTCGAGTTCGAGGAAGGAGAACATGTATTTCTTAGAGTCACTCCCACCATCGAGTTGGTCGATCGATCAAATCCAAGAAACTTACCCCTAAATTCATTGGACCTTACCGCATTCTTCGTCGTATTGGTCCGGGCATATCGATTGCCTTACCCCATTCTTGTCGAACATCCACGACGTCTTTCACGTCTCACAATTGCGGAAGTATGTTTCCGACCCTTCTCATGTCATCGAACCGGATGTGATTCAATCAAGGACGACCTATCTTTCAAGCGTCACCAGCAAGGATCGTTGATCGAAAAGCCAAGCGATTCGCGGAACAAAGAGATCCAACTTGTCAAGGTTGTGTGGGATCAAAAGACGGGAGATGCGACTTGGGAGCCGGAGGAGAAGATGAAGACTCGATTACTGAACTTTTCCGAGGTAAGAATCTTATTTGCAATTTCGAGGACGAAATTTTTTAGAGGAGAGATTGTAACACCTGAGACGAGATCGACATCGTATTAGGACGACGATCGAGACCTCGACCAAGACCTTGTGTCGAGATCCCGTGACTAGATCGTTCACGAGATCTTTTGTCGAGCTGATGAGACCACGTGCACTAGCTGCTGAGCTGAGGAGGTCGCGTGTCGAGTTGATGAAGTCGCGTACCGAGCTGATGAGGACGCAAGTCGAGCTGAGGAGACCGCGTTCACGAACTCGTGTTAGAACCTTGTACGCTTGCACGAGCACCCTTGTCGACATCGTGTCGAGATGATACCTCGTATTATTTCGAACGTTACTCAGCGTTATTATTATATTGTTTGTAATTATTACATTGTCGGCTTGTCGTTGACCGACAGAGTAGAGGGTAATTATGAGAGGAACGAGTTAACGGATAGATGATTGATGGGATTGGCATCTTATAGCTGGAGTTACGTTTTTACCCCTTTCTCGCCAGCTGTATACCACGACCGATTCCCTCACACTCATTTCTCTTTTCTTCTTTCTTCTTCCTTCCTTCTGCTCTGTGTTTCGTTGTTTTCTTTAAAAATCTTCATCGATTTAAACCGTGAGTTCCATCGAGATTCTGCACAAGCTTTCTTCATCAATTTTGTTCATCATCAACTTCTCGACCCATATCTCGTCTGATCGACCATCACCGTTGAGGTATGAAGAACAGATTTTCTTTCATCTGTGCTACTGTTTAGCGCTAATTCTTCTTCCATTTTTAACCAGTTTTATGCTTCCAAATCATATCAAATTGATGGGTTTTCTTATTCACGATATTACCTATCTTTTTAACCGTTTAATTGGGCTTGTAAAACAAATTTCTTTCTCTGATTTTTGCAATCGGCAGTGTCCAGAAAACCCCATTTTTGGTTCATTTCGATTCCTTGTTTTTCATTTGTTGTTCTGGTTATTGTTATTGTCGATCTATCTGTTGAAGCATCAGATAACTTTTTCATGAAATTTTGATCGAAATCCCTAACTTTGTGTTAGAGGAAAAATATCTTTCGATTCTTGAGTATTATATTTTCCGGGTTGTGGTTGAGTTTGGGAAGAGAGAGCTAGATGTATTAGAACCATAGATCGATCTGAATTGTGTTTGTTTTAGGAAGTCCGATTCGAGATCGGGTGATTTCCGAGATCGAGGTGTACGGAAAGCGAATCCAAGGACGCGAAGCGCAGAATCCAGATCGAGGATCGTGCGTGTCGAGGTCGACCGAGAAGCGTCGTGTCGAAGTCGTTGTCGAAGTTCGTTGAAGACACCGTGTCGAGATCGAAAAGAGAAGTCGTTGTCGAAGCTCTTTGAAGACAATGTGTCGAGGTCGTTGTCGGCAAAGATTAACTTGGAGTTCGTAGAGGCGCTTCACATTAATATTTTCGTAGTATGCTAGCGTAAGGGCATTTCATATTCTACGTGGTTATGTTATTGTGTATGGATTTTCCTGATTTGTGTCGAAATGAAATGTTGTGATATGATTGAGTTTTTGCATGTATTTAATATGTGATTGAATATATGTCGTGAAGTGTGTATTGCATGTTGAATTGCGTTTCTTCATGTCGAGCTTGCTCTTTTATTTGACATGCGGTTGAATATCTTGTGTTTAACTCTTTGAATATCGTGATCACGGCGGTTAATTGTTCATCGAGGAGCGAGCTAGGTGAGTCGTATGACGCTTTTGAGCCGTGACCCGGATAATCGAGGGTGCTAGGTCCCCTTTTTGTTTACGAGATTGACTAGACGCCGCCACGCCACGGACCTGAGTTGATCGGCCCTAGGGAGGCGAGGATCCCAAGGCTTTACCGACTTTCCGACATACGATGCAGCGTGTGCATTCCGGAAAATTGTCGAGTCGAGAGAAAATGGATTTGCGAGATGTGTCGAGTTTAGAGTGAGATGGTCGAGTCACGTCGGTGAATGTTATACTTTGCCGCTTGCTTATATTTTTATGTCGAGCTTATCTTGAATTGTTGAGAAGTTGACCTTTCCCGTGGTGCCTTCAATCCATGACGGTTACCCAGGCGATGTCGAGGGCGCAGGAACTCGGCGATGAGACGATGCCGAGGAGGATCTCGACGAGGACCCGAGTGACGACCTCTATCCGTCGTGATTGTTTATTTGTTGGATGTTTGTTTTTCTCGAGGACTGCTTCTTGTATTTCTTTTGTGTTCGAGGTCGTGACCAGTTTGGGGCGATGTTGTTTTATTGCTCTGTGGTAGACTGGTGGTCTTACTTTTGGAGCAAACCCCTGCGTGGGAGTCTGGAAGTACCCCAGGGTATGATGGCTATTTTGAAGTTGTCGTACCTTAGGTGTATTTTCTTTGCACATTTGCTACTCTGTATTTTGTATACATTATTATTTCGAGTGATATATATATGTATGTTATGCATGTATGTTTTATTTGAATTTAAGTCTTGTGTCTTAGTTGCACCATGTTTCGAAAAGCTGTAATTACTCTGATGTGCACGAGTTGATTTTATAAAAAATATATATATATCGTATTTTTAAAAGGCACAAGAGTTTTATTTTTAAAACACATCTCATATAGGTTTATTTGAGCTTGGTGTGTTGAGCTCGGTAACTCGAGCTCGGTATATTGAGCTCGGTAGCGGTCCGGAAACGGGTCGTTACATTATGCATCTAACGTACTTTCTATGTTTAATCATTCTAAAGTGCGGTGGGAAGATGTTATTAAGTTAGAATACTGGGTTACTCCTCTGGTTTACTTGATATGATTAACTATGAAAGAGTTCATCTCTAAGCCTTTGTGTTACTGTTTCGGTTACTCCATTGTTGAAAACTTTGATACTCATGATATTGATTGTACAGATCTGGTATCTTGACATGCTCGTTTACAAGCTGAAATCACTATTCAAAATTTATGTTTATTTGGGTAATAAAAGCTTTTTAGTTTATTATTTGTTGGAGATTAATATTATATATTATGTCTTTGATAATTATTCGGTTCTACTTGGTTATTCAGCATTTGTTTGAAAACTTACCCATCAAAGCAAACTTTTCTTTATCTAGTATTATTAAATCAGTTTTGTCCTATTAGTATGATGAAAAGGTGGTGAGAGAAGCACTAAGTCCCGTGGGTTGTGGCAGTAAGTCTTCATGATTACCACTTTGACAAGAGTACTAATATGGTACACCTTTTATGATTTAATAAAAGACAATCTTTTACAATATGGGTATGTGTTTTAAGACTTTGAAAAGTTGAATAACGTACATAGAACAAGAATACTGGTATTTAAGCCCACAGACTAATATATATTGTTAATATGGCCATAATAAACTAAAAGGAATTTATCTGAAAACCTCAGTCTTGTAAAACTATGAGATGTCTACTGTTTACAGATCTATACTAATCTAGCATGATTGATCTTTTAATTTTCAATGGAACAAAACCTCTTACAGTAGAGTATTAGTGCTTGGATCTGAACATACTATACTTGGTTGATTCATACTTGAGTAAATTAGACTGTAATTATTTATTCTTTCTTAATACTGTAGTCCTAGCATATCATATATGTATGATTAAATCTGATTAAGTATCTTAGTGTATAATCTGTTAGTTCTTGTTCAATATCCTAGTCCTAACGAACCAGGTGATGGCGATGGTACTTACGGGTAAGGAAGGCTTGTTTATTTATTGAGCACCGTATTCCATTCCCCCTACCTGTTATCATGTTTCGTCGCTCTCTTCTCGTTTTTCTCCTAACAAGTCTTCTACATCCTCCTCATCCTCCTCACTTTCTAATCAACATAGTTTTTCCAAAAGAGTCTTCAAAGACGAAATTCGCTTCGAAGATCTCAACCAAGATCTAGACAATTGGGATATCCCCAAAATCAAAGACGAAGATCTTTATCAAAACAAAAGAGATTTCAAAATCAAAGATCTTTGGCATAAGCAATCTAACTTCATCATTTGAATCTGAAGAAAAATACAAAATTCAATCTGATGATGAAGAATTTTCTCTTCATTCTGATAGTATTATCAAGATCCACAAGGCCAAAGGTTATAGCTATCTTCATATTGGAAGTGTTCAAATAGGCATGAAACCTCTTACAAAAGAATCTCTTAATACGACAGTTCTTTTTTGCCTAAGAAACAAAAGGCATAATCAATTTGAAGCATCCTTTCTACGAACCGTTGAATCCAAACAGTGTCACTGACCAATATTTTTCTATTGTTTTCCCGATCTAACTGTTTGTCTTGACGACAAAAATATTCTTGATGTTTTATTCTTGAATATCAAAATCCATGGGTATGATATGAAAGAAGGATCTATACCTATTGCTCTTATTTACAAAATTCAATACAAAGTCATGAACTCTGTAATCTCCAATTTTCTAAAAACAAATTGCGAAAAACGCGGAGAAACAACCTTATTTCTTACTGATAATTCTAAAGCTAATGTTCCTGTTCCTAAGACCATCCAATGGAATGAAGTCACGCTCCCGGAGAAATGGACTTTGGAAAGAGCTACTCCTGCTACTCCCACAATTACTCCCAATTTTCAAAGCATTCTTCAACATCCTACTGGTCAAGTTGATCTAATTTTTGATAGAAGAAACTCTTTTTCTCTATCCAGATCTATTAGATCTAATGATGATTTTCAGTCTGCCTTTTCTAGAAGATCCTTTTCAACTTCTAGATCAATTCCATGATCTGAACCGGAACCTTCCCATGATGGATCTACAATTCATCTACAAGGATTTGAAGTTACTACTCCTGTAAAAACTTCTTATCAGAAAGATGAAGATGCTCAAACTATCCTATCCCAACATACTCTTCTCTTAATCCTGATTATGAAATTAATACAATTTCATCTGTTTTTATTCCTGACAGAAAATCAATCCAAGAAGAATTCTTCTCTGAGAAATGGTCTTCCCATAGAAAGTGGTTCTTCAACAATTTTCGTGGCAAAAAACGTAAACAAATGCAAGACAAGTTTTATGAATTTCTTGGACAAATTCATTACAATCTCCCATTTTTCTATTGGTTTAATGGCATTGCTATTAAAAACAATCTTAATTATCCCTTTAAAAACCCTTCTTTGAACAAAAAATCCCTAGAAGTCATCAAAAAATGGCATCTTGGAGATGGTCAGGTTATTCAATCTGAATTACCACCCAAAACTCCCTTTACTATCACTCACTAATAAAGATTCGCCCAAAATCTCATAGCTGCTCCTTTTGGTTCTAAATCTGAAGATGAGCCTATTTCTCCAAAAGATATTAAAATCCATACGGAACAATTCAATTATACCAATCGTTACCTTCAAAATCTGGGAGATAAAGTCCTTGAAACCACAAAGGTTGATAACGATCCTCATACTTCTGTTCAAATTGAAAAACCTTTGTTCAATCCTTACCGGATTTCTAACAATGGCAAAAAGGCCCTTCATCTTTCTGGGCCCAGAACTCAGATTAAAAGGGAAGTTGAAGAAGTTCATACTGAATTTCTTGCCAAAATTAACAAGCAATTAGAATTCTGTAAAGTCATTCCTAACTCCCCTGAGATTGGAGCTCCTCCTCACAGAAATCCCTCGAAAAAGAATTGTATAAATGGTTTTAGACAACCTTCTTCACTGCTCCTCAAGAAGAAGAATTTGATATCAATATCAATCCCGTCATTACTGGCCCCAACTTCAATTGGAAACAACCAACCAAGTTCTACTACCCTAGAGCTACTACCCCTGATCTTCTCTTAGAAGAAAAGGGTTCCAATTCCAATTTCAAAAGTTTTAATGCCAATAACGTCTATGAATGGAATATAGATGGTGAAAATGAATATGGCATTACTAAAATTCTCCAAAATATGACCATGGTTGCAACTGCCTATGAAACTTCCAACGACTTTCCTGAATCTATGATCGTTGAAATCATTGTTGCAGGTTTTTGTGGACAACTTAAAGGTTGGTGGGATAATTATCTCTCTGATCAACAGAGACTCTCAATCCTTAGTGCCATTAAAACTGACCTTGAGGGTATTCCTATTTTGGAAAATGGTGCCAAAGATCCCCGATGTCGCTAATACTTTAATTTTTACTATAGCTCAGCATTTCATCGGAGATCCTTCTATTATCAAAGATAGATCTGTTGAATTATTAGCCAATCTTAGGTGTAAATCCTTGGGTGATTTCAGGTGGTATAAGGATACCTTCCTAACCCGTGTTTATACTAGGGAAGATAGCCAGCAAGCTTTCTGGAAAGAGAAGTTTTTAGCTGGTCTTCCTAAATCTCTTGGTGACAAAGTTAGAGAAAAACTTAGAAACCAAAATCTCAATTCTCCCATTTGTTATGATCAATTAAGCTATGGATGACTTATTGCTATTATCCGTAAAGTTGCTCTAAAGATTTGTCAGATGACAAAATTCAACAAAGAGCCCAAAGAGAAAGCCCAAACTCGCAAAGACTTAGGAACCTTCTGCGAGCAATTTGGCCTTCCTTGTGCAAAAAGGCCCAGTTCTAAACCTAAGCCAAAACATCAATTTGGTCCTCGTCGGCCTCATTATTATAAGAACAAACATTCAAAACCAAAACCTGATCCGACATATCAAATTGAGAAGAATGATTCTCAAAACAAAAAGAAAATTATCTGCTTTAAATGTGGTAAGCCCGGCCATATTAGTAGATATTGTAGGATCAATAAGAAAATCAGTTCTCTTAACCTACAGAAAGAAATCCAAGATAAGATCAACAGTCTTTTGATAGAATCTTCTCAAGATGAAGACTCTTCTGATGATCTTTCAAACCAATCTTCGGATAATCTTAACCAAATACAAGATGATGATTTACCCGAATCATCAATCAATGTTCTCTCCAAAGAGCAAGATTTGCTTCTTGAGGCTATTAGTGCTATTCCTGATCCCCCAGAAAGAACAAGATATCTGGAAAGGCTCAAAGCTACCTTAATAACCAAACCTCCCAGAAACCCTTTGGTTACCAACAAGTTTAGCCTCAAAGAAACTTTCAAGCGGCTTGAGAAAAGTAGCATCAAACTCATTACTATTCAAGATCTCCAAGTTGATATTAATCTGCTTAAATCTGAAGTTTATGACTTAAAGCAAGATGCTCATAGTCTCTAGTTGCAATTAGAGAATCAATCCATCATAGAACAAGAGTCTGATTCAGAAGTCTCTAATTCTATCAACAGAAATGACGATCCTCTTGATCTTGAATTTTTAGGATCCATCAATTTTTTGGAAAAATTTTATATTAGTATCAAAATCATTATTAATGATTTTACCATTATTAATGATTTTACCCTTATTACTACTGCTCTTTTTGACACTCAAATGATTCAAATCAGTATTTTGGAAGATTTAATTCCTTCAAAGTATTTTGAAAAAACTTCAGAAAGCCTTAGCACTGTTAATGTAACACCCCATTTCCGGAGCGCTGCTAAACTACATATTAATCTCGACAGTCCAAAGTACTTCCGAAAATGGAATACACTGTTGCATGGTTCCTAAAAATGTGGGTCTATTTTTTTTTTCCTGTTCAAACTCCCTTAAGTAATTCGCAACCAGAGTATTACAACATTTTCGAAGGCGGTGGAAAGTACATTATCATGTCTAACTCTCCAAACCATGCAAAGGAATTTAATTAAGACGCATACATAAAATAATTCAAGTCTTGAAACATAAAGCATCTATTACAACATTGTGATTATAGCATTTGACACCCTATAGCCGGCCTGAGCACTACTACACTTACTAGGCCCTCGTAAATTCACCATGTGACTACGCAAGGCAAATAGCCATGTAGGACTATCCTCGCCACGCCGGCAGTAGTCTCGAACAATCCACGCCTCCATCATCCGGGTTACATTCATTGATTGAAAGAACCACTGCAAGTGGTCATCTTCTTAACAAAACATATAACGCTAACAACATGTATACTAATCACATCATACCAATGAATTATACATGAACACAAAGATAGCATAGCATAAGAAACATAACACTTCAACATGTAGTTCAACAACATCATAAATGCATCTAGTCAGTATGCGGATGTAGTCAGCGTGAATTATTACGGCTTAATTCCTATACCAATAGGATAAAAGGCAACCTGCCACAACAACTTTTGTATACCCATACCAATGGGATATGTGACACCGGGCCGACCAACACCTCCCAGTATACACTGCCCTCTACAACAGACCTTAAGTTCGTAGTCGTCCTTTAGGCCAGGGCCAACGCGCGAATACCCTGACACTAGGAAACAACCATCTGGTGACACTAGGAAACAACCATCTAGTTTAGGGTAAACGATATCTTATGATCGTATGCTTACACAAAGTCCTACTATCCTTGGATGCACTTGCAAGAAGTGTCCGTGACTTAATGCCACGATTTATATGATCGTAATTGATGTATTGAAAACCACTTCCTCCGCGTGATTACTTGAAACACCCCCTTTCTTTTTCTTTTTACTAGAAACCACCCTTGCTAAGAATCTAGTGTCATCTTTTTATTTTGTTGATTTTGTTGTAACTTAGCTATTCATTCATTTAGTTATTTATTTTGAAAACCCCTTTTTTTATTCTTTAGAAGAGTTTGAAGTCCCTTTTTCTTTCTTGAAAATTCTTGAGCCGAAACATAATTCCTTTTTAATCGCAAATCCCATCCTCGCTACTAGGCTCGCTGGAGAGCCCTTTTTTTTTTTTAATTATCGCATTCAAAACCTACATTCTCTAGTTTCGCAAATCGTATTCGCTTTCAAGAAAATGCATCGAGTAGCGTGTCATCTGCACATCAATTACATCGCTCAAATTGTGCATCATCACTACATGCATACATACAACTTAATCACAATAATACAATTAGCCAAATCCATCCAATACAACAACATATAACTCAAAGATGCTTACACTCATTGGAGGGAATTTCCTTACTAAGGGTTATACAAATCATAAACACAAATCACATGTACTAATCAAACAAGATATGAAGAAGAAACACTTTCAAAAGCATACAAAGGGCAATTATACATCACCTAAACAATATCTAGAAGATGCCCTTACCTAAAGGCTTTCCTTCCACGTCGAAATCGCATACTCGAACTCTACCGTGAATCCGATCACGATCTCACATCCACGATCCTAACCAAACAATTTACTTAGGGCTTAGTAAACAAACTAAAACCATAAACCCCTAGAAACAGCCACGGTTTCTACCATCCTACCCCAATTCAAAACATTTCAAGTCCTAACTTATTACCCCCACACTCAACATGGTAGAACACGGTTTGAAGGTATTAAGCACTTTTTAGAAAACTTTCAATACCTAAACACCAAATGTTTTTAAAGAAACTTCATCTATCTTTCTAAGCATTCAAACCATAGACTTGTTCCTTATCATTAAGATCCAAATAAAACAATTTGATCAAAAACCTTAGCATAAACTCAATACATGCAAACGCCAAATCTGTCCCCTAACTTCGCCGATTTTATTAATATAGCAAACAGCCGGATTTGAGCAAATGACCACTCCTGAAAGCTTGGAGTGTCTAGTTTTTGGAAATGAATTTTAATTTAACATTTCATTATCCATTTGATACAGTTTAATAAAAAGATTTTCGGTGTATTTAAAAGGACACCTTCTGCTTTGCCAAATTGTAACGTATTTTAAATTATCAATACTCAACCAAATTCAGTAAGGTGTGTGTGCAAAATGTAGAGAAATGAGTCTAGTTTCCAGAACATCAAGAATCAACGAAAAAGGATATGTGTGGAAAACGTAATGACCAAAACACTAAACATATGTCAGTGCAGTTTTTGTTTTTCAACAAGATTAAAATCAACACCCTTTCCTTGACTCAATCTTTTCTTGGAAACACTTAGGTTTTCTCAAGTTGAAGATTCTCATTGTCAAGGGGTTTTAAACAACATTTTCTAGGGAAAAATCTTCTTCCAATCATGGCATAAATCAAGCTCATGGAGGAGAAATCATGACATGCAAATTAGTAAAACTTAAAATAACAACAAAATACCCTCATGCAAGATAAGATTCACTTGGAAAACAATCCATTCCTTTTCCCTCCTTAGGTCATGGCCTAGAGCTCTTTAAGGAAGGGGAAAATTTGTCATTTTGTCTCCTTGATCATCATCAAGAATGTAACGCCCTAACTCTAATTAGGGAATTACTTGCTAATTTAAGATTGAAAACTACACCTGGAAAATTTTCTCAAATATAACAACATTAAGACATAAATAAACCTTGTTCAAAAGACCTGTTTGACTTGGAAAGAAATATTTCAAAGTCCCAAACATGACACATATATCTATCAGAGTTTCAAAAGCGAAATAACTTTATCATTTACATCACTTTTTATAAAATGACCACAAGATAAAACAAATATAATCTATACATTATTTTCTAATTGCAAAGGACTCATCCTAGAGATAAGGACCCTGACTCGTGATCCGGTGACTCAATGTCTTGCCGAGGGCGAGACCGAACATGCTTCGTGCTCTAAACCTCCTCCAACATGTATACCCGAAACAACGCCTAACGGTGAGTTTATAAAACTCAAGAATATAAACTTAGAAGAAAATGCCTTTACTGTTTCCACCATACGCTGCAGTGCTACGTATGGAAAATCCTCCCGACAACATATACTTAACATATACTAATACTATGGCGTAACTTAACATCATCTTCATTCATTCAACAACTCAAACATAACTTGCTTCAAGAACATTCATTTGCAAGGTAACATAATTCATACACATAACATACAATCACAGTAATTCAAATCAAACATAATGGGCCTCCTTGTAAGTCTTTATCGCAACACCGGTTACTGGACTTTATTGTTCAGCCCAAAGGGCTTACTCCCACTGGTGAGCCCGCAATGCCACATCACATAATTCGTAATACAAGACATTAAACTTTATTCGTCATACATCATAGCATAGGCATCCTCAATCTTTTAAGAAAACTCACTAGGTAGTTAAGTGAGCAACTTAACCACACCAGCTTTAAAAATTTTGATACTACAATGAGTTCTGACTACTGCTAGACGCCTCTTTAAACCGCTAATACCGTGATCCTAGCCTTTCAAATAGAAAGAACTTACTAAAACAGCTGGGTCTCACCCACATATATGTGGCTCCATGATAGCTAGCCTTTAATCTGAAACATGGTATTTCTCCAGACATAGACTATCCTAAGATTTGGATGCTATGTTATAATGTAAGCGATTCTTTCATCCTTCACAAATGGATAGGAGAATCAAATCATAATTTCAAGACCATAGAAAAATCAAAATCAAGCCAAGGAATAGACAAGCACATCATAACTAAGCACACTCATAAGTACTCAAAAGATAATATAACAATAAGTTGTACTTTGCCATTATCTAGCACAACAAGTAGTACTTATGTTATCTTTAGTAAAAACTTGTTATATCGTGTTTTGCTTCACATATCATTCAACGTTAGCAATATAGTACTTACTATACGTTAAAGTTAATTAACCTACTGGTTCTAGAAACAGAAGCTATGTACACACTACATTACTTAATTATAACACCGTTGTTTAATATGCACACATGAGTATACGACAGCATACAGATACGCACATATCACAGACAATGTATCAAATCACTATTGAATTGTCACGTGTGTTGCATGCGTTGTTTATTAGTACAACAGAATTGACTACACACGCATGTGATCGCTGTCAATTCACAGAGGATGCAATATTATATATTACATTAGTTACATATTTATGCAGACAACCTACAACATTCACGCATGTTCATACAAAAACAACAACATAGTAAGTGAATATATAGTTTCTCTAGATTACATACTTAAATTTCCAAAATAAATATTCTTATTATTAAACTGTATTATAACAACAACAACATCAACAATAATCCTTACACCTAGGACAACACACACAAGATTAAATTCATCATATGACATTCATTGTACCTAAAATAAGTGTCTTGGAGCCCAAACTCATACAAATGGGCGAGCTCGAAAAGCCGAGCCATTTCGTAATCAAGTCATACATTTCAAAGAAACATAGCAATACATAAATAATCCGAGTGAGGCTCGATGGAGCTCACAAATGTAACAAACATCAAACATTGGTTTAGGGGGTCAGCAGCCGCCCAACCCTATTTCACCAAACCCCATACAAGCACCATTCAAGATGACTAATAAGCTAATTATTGAACTAATAAAATTAATAATAAAACCTAGCACACTCTAAGGAGGTTTTGGGAAGTCTATGTTACCTGAGCAATCCCAAGTTAGGGATTTCAATTCCAAAAATCCCCATTCCTCCATGGAAATGAGCTCTGAAGCTTCAATCTTCATCTTCTTCACCAGAATGGCACATGCAACATCTTCTTCTTTGATTTTCGAGCTCATTTCCTCCAAACCTGTCTCGATCTCTCTGTTTCTTTCTCTCCCAAGCACTGTCCATCTTCCTCTCGGCCTCCTCTCGTTCTTTCTCTCCCTCGGCCCAACTCTCCTTCTTGCTCAGGCGCGCCACCACGTGCGCCGCCGTGGGCTGGCCAGCGTGGCCATCGCTGCCACCTCCTCCTTCTCTTTCACGATCGCAACCCTCTTCTTCTTTCCCTCTCGATCGCATAGCCTCTTCTTCTCTCTCTCGGTGGTTCTGCTTCTTCTTCCCTCTCTCGGCGGTTCTGCTTCTTCTTCCCTCGTGGCCGGCGCAGTGGTGCGCCGCTGCGAGCCCCAAGGCGTGCGGCCTCCTTCCTCTCACCGTCGCACAACATCTCCTCTCCCCTTCCTTCTTCTTCCTTTCTTTTCTCTTTCCCTTTTTCTGATTTTCAATTCCTTCTGTTTCTTTGCTGGAGTTTCACGCAGGAGGGAGAGTAAATGGGTGATGGGAGGGGAACTAAGGTGGAGTTAAGTGAAATGTGGTGCACGGTGGGGCATAGGTTTAATTAAAATCTTATAAATGAACCCTATTAGCTTCCTTAATTTAACCTTTGGTTTCTAATAACATCTTGAGTAATTTTAATCAATTAAAACTGCTCCTAATTAATTGGTACCAAACTTCCTAAATCATTGGGTAAAATTACCATTTTACCCCTTAGTTCCTAATTGGTTTTAAATTACTAAATTAAGGCTATGAACTATTTTTAATCATCGGGATTAAACCCCTTTTTCACTTAGGATTCCTAATAATTAGGCTTATGGAATTTGGGATGTTACAAAGAACATGCATGAAGAAATAAGCAAGAAAATCAAAAGTTCAACATCAAAAACCCACATGCAAGACCACATTTTCTTTTCTTTTCAACAAAATCACTTAGAGCTTGGCTTGTGATCTTTTCATCAAGTAGATCCACACCAACAAACAAGGCTCACATATTGTTCATAGCCTAAAATATATTTTTAAAGGAAAAGAAGAAATCTTTATGTTTCATAGAAAGAAAGGATATCACTTTTTTTTTTAAACAACTATAACACTTAGGTGACAAAATAGATCCTTACTTTTTGTGGTTCTTGAGTCCATCACCTCTTCAACAAGGAAGAATGAAGTATGGAGGTTTTTCCCCCACCTTTTGGATGGCTCAAAACATTTACCAAAAAGGAAGATGAAGAGGAAGAACTATAGGAAGACAAGTTAAGAAAACATAGAAGATTTAACTTGTTTCAAAGGAAAACCATGTAACATGCATAACCATGACAAGAACTAAGAAGAGATAAGCGACACCTCACCATGGGGCTGTTCAGTGGCGAGATTAGCAAGGGGAAAGGAAAGTGCAAAGCCTTGTTCTTTAGTTTGCAAGATGTGCTAGTTTTCTCACTACTTCTCTATTTTTCTCTCAACTTTCTCTAGTTTTCTCTCCACTACTCCACACCACACACAATGAAAGAATGAGCTGAATGAGACACTTCCTCCCTTAGGAATTTCGACCAGCCCATGCATTAAAGGAAAGGAAAAGAAGCTTGCACAACCATTGGCCACACAAACCCCAAAAAGCCCTAAACTTAGCTACTAATCTTGACCATCACTTAACCCATTCTTGCACACAATTTTTTTGAATTAAGCAAGCCATTCCATTGGTTGAATGGGGCTGCCAAGGTCAGGTTATGGAAAGGGAGAAGATCTCACATGGGTCCTATGACTATAGCCTAGCAAAAGACTACACATTTTAGCCAAAAATGCATCCAAAATCTAATCATTATAGAACTAAATCCTTCCCACCTCATTTATGCCCAATAGAATAAATCACCCCCTGACCACATCAGATTTCATCTCACGAATCAATGGGGTATTCGCTCCTCGCTTCGTCGCTGCTCGTTTTACGCTGCCTCGCCTTAACCGAGTAGAAAATACGGTATTATAAAATTTCGTCCAAAATTACCAAACCACTCTCAATAAATCTAAAATAATATAAAACACTCAAATTCCAAATATAAAATATTTGGGTCAAATTAAAGTCTTCGTCATAAAATCTTACCCGGTAGTCCAAAACTCAATCGAAAAACGGTGGAATTTAAACTGAAAATTTTATCGTGACTTAATAAAATATATTGAGTCCCAAATATAATTTTATCTTGATTTAATTCAATCACTTTCTTAGTCAACAAAATTACGCTGTCACACAAACTGAAAACTTATATAAGTTTAAATTGATGAATTCACATTAACGCAAAGATAACGCCTACGCTGGCCCATTAATTTGAATTTACATCATGAATAATAATTATTTATAATAAATATATTATTTCAAAATAACTCAAATAATTTCCGCATTTCAAGAAATCATCGAGGTGATCAATCTCTCTGACTTATTTTCAAGTAATCGGGATTTTAACGCTAAAATCTCTTTCCATAAAAATTGGGGTGTTACATTACCACCCTTCTTAAAATTGTATCGTCCTCAAACTACGCGGATATTAAAATACGGAGAAATTACTTTACTCAAATCCATAAAACAATTTGCACAGATAAGTATTCATAATACATAACATTATACGTAGTACTATAATATTTATAGCTACATAATATAGCATGCAATAATAGCAGTTACACCTGATTTACACTAAACATATACATATAGCACACCGAAAGTGAGCGGAGATAGTGGACTAAGGATTCCTCACGATTGATCGGGTGCCTTATCCTGCAGTCACACGCCCCACTTATTCACGAACACGAACACGAGCACGAACACGAACACGAATACGAGCACGAACACGGATATGAACACGAACACGAACTCGACTACTGCTTCGCGCCATTACGAAGGAAATACTACTAACCTATTCACGAGCAACCACGGTTACCCCATCAAGAATACAAAATAAGCTAAATTTCAAAAAGGTTAAAGCTCCTTTCTCAAAAAAAGGTTTCCATATCTCTAGAGAAATCACTAAAATAGAGAACTAACGAAACAAAATTTTACTTAAGACTCAACCATTCTCATAGACAGCAATGTTCCTTTGAGATTTGGTTCTCATTGTCTCAAAAACGTTAAACGCACTTTAGTTGAAGGGTTAAAACAAAATTAATATCTCTTTCTTAAAAACTTTTTAAATCAAAGCCTTTCCCAAAAATTTTCCACACACCAACAACTAAGCACTCAAAACTCGAATCATTCTCTTTCAAACTTAGCACAAATATTAAGCTTCTAAAATAACGAATTATCAAGCATTAACATATTAATTGAGTAAAACAAAGATTAACAATTAAATTTACTATGCACCCTCATGTTTAGAGAATGTAATTATACAATAATAAGTTTCCCACCCAATTTTTCAAATCTTTTCTAGTAGCAAAACTCACACCAAAGTTAAAAGGTTTTCAACATTAAAATCCTTTTCAAGGCTCCACCTTGTTTAAGGACCACAAGGATTCCTTTAACATTAGGTGTTTCATGGCCTCAAAATACTAAACAAAACTTAGCAATAAATTATGCTAAAGCCTTTTCTTGCAAGTGTAAATAAATCACCCAAAATGTAAAATCAAGATTATTTCCTTATCATAACTCGCTCAAGTTCGAGGATTTCAAAACCCGTTCTTATTATTCAAACACAAAATCTAATACTAAATCAAATACTTAATAATTCAACTAGTCAAGACTCCACTGGTTTAGGAATACAAGGATTCCTTCAACCTCTGTGGTTTCATCGTCCCAAGGTGCTAAAACAACATTTTACAAAATTCTAGCTAAATCAATTTTTTTTAAATACTCATAAACTATAACACTATCTAAACTATGGAAGAAAGAAGTTGATATCACATAAATTTCTTCTTTTCTCTCTTGAAGCTCACGGCTTCAACAACAAAAATTAGGGTAGAAAAAAATGTTTAATTTTCTTTCAACAAAACTTTAATAACAATCTACTAAAACTCTAAGGATCGAATAAAAGTTTCAAATAAAATTGTTTCTAAAAACTACTCTCCAAATCAGAGCTTGAATTAGCTCAAGGAGAACGAAACTAAATACGTTTCACTACAACAAAAATAGGCAATAAACAGCGCTTATTTTTGCCTTAAACAGCGCTTAAAAGGCGCTGCTTATTTAGCCGCTGCTGATTGTTATTAAAAAAACAGCGTTTTTGAAGCGCTGCTGAAAATTGACAATAACAACTCTTAAGGAAGCTGCTTATTGTCATTTTTCAAAGATCACAAGCCGCTGCTAAAGGAAGCTACTGCTTATTGTCAATTTTTAGCATCAATAGCGCCGCTCCATTAAGGAAGCACTGCTTTTCATCCCTTTTTAGTAACAATTCACGTAGATGTTTTTTTGAGACGGTACTTAAACATAAAAATGAATAAAACACATCCAAAGACAAGATTTTTCTTTCAATATAGATGAATATAGATCCAAGATTTTTCTTTCAATAAAGATCCAAGATGAATAAAACACAAAACAAGACTGCATTTTTCCTTCAATACAGATCCAAGAAAAATAAAAATTGAATACAGATCCAACAAAAACCTAAGCTACGATCTTTCTCTCGCTCTTCTCTCGCTCGCCCTTCTTCAATCATTTCAAACGCTCGCCTCTTCTTCAATTGTTGTTCTCTCGCTTTGCCCCTTCTTCAAATACATGATCCAATGGAAGCTATTAACAGAGCTTGGGGTTAGGGTTTGGAGAAAATTGGGAAATCAATGTAACATGAAAAACGAGCCAAACCAAATCCACGTAAACATGAAAATTGGGAACTCACCATGTGAAAGAACAAGCCAAACCAGATCTACAACAATACCGCACCTCCTCTTCTTCTTGTTGTCGCCGCCGAACGGACTGGTGAGAAACGCGAGAGATGTGTCGCGACGAGAAATGCTAGTTGTGTTTGCGATGGAGAAGAAGATCGCTGGGTTTACAATGGAGAAGAGGATCGCTGGGTTTGCGATGATGACCGAGGCAAAAGCGCTGGGGGTAAGTTTCATGGCGATGATGACGGCGTTCTAGAAGCAGGGTTTCGCTTTGCAATGATGACGAAGGTTCTAGAAGCAAAGGAACAAAACAAAATGTAATCTAACCCCACACAACAGGGTCAGTTTGCGATGAGATCGGGAACGTGAAGTGGGAAGAGAAGGCGTTGGCGATGAAGTGAGATCGAGCGTGAAGTGAATAATTAATAGGAATTAAATGACCAAAATCAGCGCTAAAAGCTTTAAGCTACTGCTTAATGTTTTAATCAAAATCAGCGCTTCATATTGGAAGCGCTGTTTATTGTTTAGCACGGACCAAAATCAGCATTTCATAAAGGAAGCGTTGTTTATTGTGTAGGACCAAAATCAGCGCTTCATATTGGAAGCGCTGTTTATTGTGTAGGACCAAATTTTTAGGACCAAAATTAGCGCTTCATATAGGAAGCGATGTTTATTGTTTAGGACCAAAATCAGCACTTCATACAAGAAGCGCTGTTTATTAGCTAAAGTAGCGTTTTTTTAATAAAGCGCTGCTTAAAGTGACGCTATCTTTTACACATTCTGTTGTAGTGTTTCTTGATCAAGACAAAAACCACTACTAATTACACATAAGTTTTTAACGAAAGGACTAACGACAAAACTTTTCTCTACCATTCCTATATTACAAGTAAACACAAAACCACCAAGAATTTAGTTAGAAGAGTCTGAAATCATACCTCACACACAATAAATGTGGTCACGTTCCTCGCTTCTAATTTAATAACGCAACTTTACAAAAATTTGTTCAAACACCACACTAAACTTGGTTTTCCAAAGAAAGACAAGGTTAAAAAAATAAAACTCTCGAACCCATGTTGACTAGAAAATCATGAAATTATCTTTTTCAACAAAAGGAAACAAAACCATTTTCAAACTTTTACTACTATGTCAATCATGTGAAAACATAAAAATATCGTCAATGAAACTACTAACAATTAATACAGAAATCGGAAACAAAAGAATTAAACTATTCATCGAGGGCTCCTCCAAGAACCCACGGTGTTAATACATCAAAAGAAAAGAAAGATCTGCACAATCACAACCACACAATCACAAATAACATCACTCACTAACTTTCCAAAGATCCATTCAACTGAGTCAAATGGTTTCCGCGTGAATTAAAGTGTCACAAGACATTTAATTGGCGCTTGCTAGAAAATAATCGCGTTTACCATCTTTGTTGGAAGATAAGAATACGCTCACACCAATATCAATCACACACATTTACAGCAGCGTAAGCATAAGCTACTGCGAAAACACAAATGTTAGTGGCAACCATGTCACATTCAGGAAATCACGAAATATCTTTGGTTTTCAAATCTAGTACGTATCAAAATAATTTCAACATCAAACATTGTGGTTTATATCTAAAGCCACTAATATCTCAAAGATCACACTAAGGAATAATATTAATAACGATAATAGCGTCTCCTACAAACGGTCCCTATTCCGAATCTCTGTCCATGCATAACTCCTTATGTCGTGTTTCCCGAGATGAATTCTTCAGCCGTTGAGCTTTCTCGTCTGCTTAACGGATAGACATGCCCCTCTTTGGTTGAAGGTGTACCCTCCCCAGTGTTATAGTTGCTTCCACCTTTGACGCTTGACAATCTCTGGCATCATGACTAGGTTTGCTGCAGTTGGAAACACACTCCGTCCAGTGTAGAACAATTGCTGACAATATGCCCCAATTTTTCCACAATGATTGCAACTTGTTCTCCTCTGTTCTGATTTCCTTTGCCTACACTATGGGTCATCCAAGTCCTCTGCCCCATCAGCGACTTATCCGTCCTAACAGAACAAACCACTCGTTTCTGAGATATTGGATTCCCACAAGGTCTCACGACCTAGTAGAAACCCACAACAATTTTGTGTCTCAAGACACATTGTTCCAATTAAGAAACAATTTCACACAATTACAAGTGGAGTCACTCTACTTGAGGAGCAAACAAAATACATAAGCACAATTTGACTCCTCACAATCTATATTCTACACAACCCGACACTTGACCAGCTATAGTTTCCCAACTCACAGTCCGGTTAGAACCGAACCGCTCTGATACCACTAATGTAACACCCCATTTCCGGAGCGCTACTAAACTACATATTAATCTCGACAGTCCAAAGTACTTCCGAAAATGGAATACGCTGTTGCATGGTTCCTAAAAATGTGGGTCTATTTTTTTTTTCCTGTTCAAACTCCCTTAAGTAATTCGCAACCAGAGTATTACAGCATTTTCGAAGGCGGTGGAAAGTACATTATCATGTCTAACTCTCCAAACCATGCAAAGGAATTTAATTAAGACGTACACATAAAATAATTCAAGTCTTGAAACATAAAGCATCTATTACAACATTGTGATTATAGCATTTGACACCCTATAGCTGCGAGGTACACTACTACACTCACTAGGCCTCTTGGTAAATTCACCATGCGACTACGCAAGGCAAATAGCCATGTAGGACTATCCTCGCCACGCCGGCAGAGTCTCAACAATCCGCAGCTCCATCATCCGGGTTACATTCATTGATTGAAAGAACCACGGCAAGGGTCATCTTCTTAACAAAACATATAACGCTAACAACATGTATACTAATCACATCATACCAATGAATTATACATGAACACAAAGATAGCATAGCATAAGAAACATAACACTTCAACATGTAGTTCAACAACATCATAAATGCATCTAGTCAAGACGCTGATGTAGTCAGTGAATTATTACGCTTAATTCCTATACCAATAGATAAAAGGCAACCGCCACAACAACTTTTGTATACCCATACCAATGGGATATGTGACACCGGGCCGACCAACGCCTCCTAGTATACACTGCCCTCTACAACAGACCTTAAGTTCGTAGTCGTCCTTTAGGACAGGGCCAGCGCGTGAATACCCTGGCACTAGGAAACAACCATCTAGTGACACTAGGAAACAACCATCTAGTTTAGGTAAACGATATCTTATGATCGTATGCTTACACAAAGTCCTACTATCCTCGGATGCACTTGCAAGAAGTGTCCGTGACTTAATGCCACGATTTATATGATCATAATTAATGTATTGACAACCACTTCCTCCCTAATCTCATTTTCTTTAAAACTCTTCGCGTGATTACTTGAAACACCCCCCTTTCTTTTTCTTTTTACTAGAAACCACCCTTGCTAAGAATCTAGTGTCATCTTTTTATTTTATTAATTTTGTTGGAACTTAGCTATTCATTCATTTAGTTATTTATTTTGAAAACCCCTTTTTTTATTCTTTAGAAGAGTTTGAAGTCCCTTTTTCTTTCTTGAAAATTCTTTGAGCTGAAAACATAATTCCTTTTTAACTGCAAATCCCATCCTTGCTACTAGGTTCGCTGGAGAGCCGCTTTAATTATCGATTCAAAACCTACATTCTCTAGTTTCGTAAATCGTATTCGTGTTCAAGAAAATGCATCAGAGTAGAGTGTCATCGCGAGATCAAGTACATAGGAGAAATTGTGCATCATCACTACATGCATACATACAACTTAATCACAACAATACAATTAGCCAAATCCATCCAATACAACAACATATAACTCAAAGATGCTTACACTCATTGGAGGGAATTTCCTTACTAAGGGTTATACAAATCATAAACACAAATCACATGTACTAATCAAACAAGATATCAAGAAGAAGCACTTTCATAAGCATACAGTGGCAATTATACATCACCTAAACAATATCTAGAAGATGCCCTTACCTAAAGGCTTTCCTTCCACGTCGAAATCGCATACTCGAACTCTACCGTGAATCCGATCACGATCTCACATCCACGATCCTAACCAAACAATTTACTTAGGGCTTAGTAAACAAACTAAAACCATAAACCCCTAGAAACAGCCACGGTTTCTACCATCCTACCCCAATTCAAAACATTTCAAGTCCTAACTTATTACCCCCACACTCAACATGGTAGAACACGGTTTGAAGGTATTAAGCACTTTTTAGAAAACTTTCAATACCTAAACACCAAATGTTTTTAAAGAAACTTCATCTATCTTTCTAAGGATTCAAGCCATAGACTTGTTCCTTATCATTAAGATCCAAATAAAACAATTTGATCAAAAACCTTAGCATAAACTCGAATACATGCAAATGCCAAATCTGTCCCCTAACTTCGTCGATTTTATTAATATAGCAAACAGCGTCGGATTTGAGCAAATGACCACTCCCTGGAAAGCTTGGAGTGTCTAGTTTTTTGAAATGAATTTTAATTTAACATTCCATTATCCATTTGATACAGTTTAATAAAAAGATTTTCGGGTGTATAGAAAAGGACAGCTTATGTTTGCCAAATTGTAACGTATTTTAAATTATCAATACTCAACCAAATTCAGTAAGGTGTGTGTGCAAAATGTAGAGAAATGAGTCTAGTTTCCAGAACATCAAGAATCAACGAAAAAGGATATGTGTGAAAGCGTTATGACCAAAACACTACACATGTGTCAGTCCAGTTTTTGTTTTTCAACAAGATTAAAATCAACACCCTTTCCTTGACTCAATCTTTTCTTGGAAACACTTAGGTTTTCTCAAGTTGAAGATTCTCATTGTCAAGGGGTTTTAAACAACATTTTCTAGGGAAAAATCTTCTTCCAATCATGGCATAAATCAAGCTCATGGAGGAGAAATCATGACATGCAAATTAGTAAAACTTAAAATAACAACAAAATACCCTCAGGCCAGATAAGATTCACTTGGAAAACAATCCATTCTTTTTCCCTCCTTAGGTCATGGCCTAGAGCTCTTTAAGGAAGGGGAAAATTTGTCATTTTTTCTCCTTGATCATCATCAAGAACATGCATGAAGAAATAAGCAAGAAAATCAAAAGTTCAACATCAAAAACCCACATGCAAGACCACATTTTCTTTTCTTTTCAACAAAATCACTTAGAGCTTGGCTTGTGATCTTTTCATCAAGTAGATCCACACCAACAAACAAGGCTCACATATTGTTCATAGCCTAAAATATATTTTTAAAGGAAAAGAAGAAATCTTTATGTTTCATAGAAAGAAAGAATATCACTTTTTTTTGAAACAACTATAACACTTAGGTGACAAAATAGATCCTTACTTTTTGTGGTTCTTGAGTCCATCACCTCTTCAACAAGGAAGAATGAAGTATGGAGGTTTTTCCCCACCTTTTGGATGGCTCAAAACACTTACCAAAAAAGGAAGATGAAGAGGAAGAACTATAGGAAGACAAGTTAAGAAAACATAGAAGATTTAACTTGTTTCAAAGGAAAAACCATGTAACATGCATAACCATGACAAGAACTAAGAAGAGATAAGCATATTACCCTCACCATGGGGCTGTTCAGTGGCGAGATTAGCAAGGGGAAAGGAAAGTGCAAAGCCTTGTTCTTTAGTTTGCAAGATGTGCTAGTTTTCTCACTACTTCTCTCTCTATTTTTCTCTCAACTTCTCTCTAGTTTTCTCTCCACTACTCCACACCACACACAATGAAAGAATGAGCTGAATGAGACACTTCCTCCCCTTAGGAATTTCGACCAGCCCATGCATTAAAGGAAAGGAAAAGAAGCTTGCGCAACCATTGGCCACACAAACCCCAAAAAGCCCTAAACTTAGCTACTAATCTTGACCATCACTTAACCTATTCTTGCACACAATTTTTCAGAATTAAGCTAGCCATTCCATTGGTTGAATGGGGCTGCCAAGGTCAGGTTATGGAAAGGGAGAAGATCTCACATGGGTCCTATGACTATAGCCTAGCAAAAGACTACACATTTTAGCCAAAAATGCATCCAAAATCTAATCATTATGGAACTAAATCCTTCCCACCTCATTTATGCCCAATAGAATAAATCACACCCTGACCACATCAGATTTCATCTCACGTATCAATGGGGTATTCGTTCCCGTTTCGTCACGCGTTCGGTTTTACGCGTCTCGCGTCTTAACCGAGTAGAAAATACGGTATTATAAAATTTCGTCCGAAAATTACCAAACCACTCTCAATAAATCTAAAATAATATAAAACACTCAAATTCCAAATATAAAATATTTGGGTCGAATTAAAGTCTTATGTCGGGTAAAATCTTACCCGGGTAGTCCAAAACTCGACCGAAAAACGGTGGAATTTTAAACTGAAAATTTTACTGTGACTTAATAAAATATATTGAGTCCCAAATATAATTTTATCTTGATTTAATTCAATCACTTTCTACGCTGTCCATTAATTTGAATTTACATCATGAATAATAATTATTTATAATAAATAAACTATTTCAAAATAACTAAAATAATTTCCCGTACTCTCAGTAAATCATCGAGGTGATCAATCTCTCTGACTTATTTTCAAGTAATCGGGATTTTAACGCTAAAATCTCTTTCCATAAAAATTGGGGTGTTACAGTTAACGACTCTGTGTTAAAAATCAATTTCAAATTATCTTATGCTACTATTGAAAACCAGGATTTAAGAATAAATACCTCTTTTTTACTGGTAAAAAATTTGAAAAATAAAGTAATTTTGGGAACTCCTTTTATCAAATTACTTTTTCCTTATCAAACTACTGATGAAGGTATCACTACGCAATACCAAAATCAGTCAATTATTTTCAAATTCTTGAAAATACCCATTTTGCCTAACCTTGATATCAATCCTATTAACCATTCTTACCCATTCAAAAGAATTTCAAAATCTGTTTTGCAAGTGTCCAGTCCGTTAATGGAATTTAACCATATCAGACTTCCAACCTTCTCTGACAGACAATTTAATGGATTATCTAAATCCAACCTTGATCGTATTAATAACAATGTCTTCTTGATAACCTCTGGCTATCAACACACATTGAAGGTAAACTCAATTCTGTAAATGCTCTTGCAGTTTATTTTTCTAAAATAAACGAGTCTTTCAAAAATTTTGAAAAAACCAATTTGCTTTATCAAATTAATTTTCATAAACTCAAACTCAAAGAGAAGGTCTTTGACCTTCCTGAGGAAAATATTGCCTCTCATAATACTGGTAGTTTGAGTGATGAGAGTTTTGAGAGAATCAAAACACTTGAAGCCATCAATCAAACACTGTCCAGAGAGGTTGAGTGTTTAACTAAAAATTATGCAGTTTTACTTAGAGATTTCAACAAGTTGAAGAGCTTCAGCACCAATAATCAAGATTTGAAAAGGAAGTTTACTTTACAAACTTCTCAAATTATCAGACAATTAACTAATTATGTGGATTTTGAAGTAAACCTTTTAATCCAGAAAAAATTAGAAGATTCAATTTTCCAAGATTTTATCAATGCTCAAAACTGTCTATGGGACATCTCTCAAGGTATAAAACAAACCCCTGGGATTCATATCTGTCAGCCCATGAGATATTTCAGTTTTCCTTCTGCTCATCCTGAATATGGAGAAGATGTAAAACGCACCTTCACCGGAATCTTAAAAGCCAGAATTAGTCTCCCTTTCTATTCTACAATTTACTATTTGGGAAAGGAGTATACAATCTGGACTTGGCTAGATCTGGGAATGCTAGATCAATTTTGGACTAATGATGCTTCCAATATAGTTTATGGTCCAGAAAAATTATACTTGCTTGCGGCTGCAACAATTAAAAGAGCTGGAAGAGTTACTTTTGATGTTAAGTCATCTCTTCCCACCGCAAATGGCCTTTTAGCAATTGAAGCCAAACACCATTTTAAGACCAGTACTGCCACCTTCAGACCATGGTTCAGCTGGCCAGTACAAGACAAAACCTTTATTAATTCATTTTGGCTAAGAAATGAATTAATCAAAAAAGAATTTCTCCCGCCAGTTGGATGGGCTAATCTCAAGTTAATAGGAGAAACTCCTATCTACAAATTATGGGCATTTAAAGGATGTTTTCCAATAGAATTAACTATGCCTTTTCCAAATACTTACTCTTCAATATTTGAAGAAATTTGTTATGATGAGGCATACTTTCGAGAAGATTCAGATGAAGACCTTGAAGACATCGAATTTCACAATTTGATGAACAGGATCGAACCATGATTTCCTCTTTCACAAAGTCTTTATCCCTTTTAATTTTCAAAGATTCCCCTCAATTTGTTCAATCGACAAAGCAAAAAGCTTTGAATTCAAATATGTATTTTTACTATTTTCGTCTTTTTGTACTTTTACCCAGTACTATTTCAAAATAGTGGTAAATAGTTTAGGTTTCTTCACCTGAACTGTTCAAATAGTTAATTTCAATTTTCTTTATAAGCAGTGCTTAGGTTCATTGTTAGGCACGCTTCAATTTTACTTCAATTGTAATTCTAGAGTGAGATACTGAGAGCTCAGAGTGAGTCCCTCTCCCTTTTCCCTCTTTGTTTCAATTTATGTAACTCATAGATAGTTACTTCAATCAAAGTTTCAATTTTCAATTTCTTTTCTTTGACTTGTTCATGACCGCTATATGGTCGATAATTGTTTGCATACATTTGCATGATTTAATTTTCAGTTCTTCGCTTTATTTCCAGTTCTTGTTTCTTTTCTCAGGGTTTGTTCCCATTTTAAGTTTATGCTGAGTCCTCGCTCACCCTACTTCTCTCTTTAGTTCCTTTCCGCTCCTTTTACTCGCTTGACCCCTCTTTGAACTGTTTATTATGCCTCTAACGTACTTTCTATGTTTAATCATTCTAAAGTGCGGTGGGAAGATGTTATTATGTTAGAATACTGGGTTACTCCTCTGGTTTACTTGATATGATTAACTATGAAAGAGTTCATCTCTAAGCCTTTGTGTTACTGTTTGGGTTACTCCATTGTTGAAAACTTTGATAGTCATGATATTGATTGTACAGATCTGGTATCTTGACATGCTCGTTTACAAGCTGAAATCACTATTCAAAATTTATGTTTATTTGGGTAATAAAAGCTTTTTAGTTTATTATTTGTTGGAGATTAATATTATATATTATGTCTTTGATAATTATTCGGTTCTACTTGGTTATTCAGCATTTGTTTGAAAACTTACCCATCAAAGCAAACTTTTCTTTATCTAGTATTATTAAATCAGTTTTGTCCTATTAGTATGATGAAAAGGTGGTGAGAGAAGCACTAAGTCCCGTGGGTTGTGGCAGTAAGTCTTCATGATTACCACTTTGACAAGAGTACTAATATGGTACACCTTTTTATGATTTAATAAAAGACAATCTTTTACAATATGGGTATGTGTTTTAAGACTTTGAAAAGTTGAATAACGTACATAGAACAAGAATACTGGTATTTAAGCCCACAGACTAATATATATTGTTAATATGGCCACAATAAACTAAAAGGATTTTATCTGAAAACCTGAGTCTTGTAAAACTATGAGATGTCTACTGTTTACAGATCTATACTAATCTAGCATGATTGATCTTTTAATTTTCAATGGAACAAAACCTCTTACAGTAGAGTATTAGTGCTTGGATCTGAACATACTATACTTGGTTGATTCATACTTGAGTAAATTAGACTGTAATTATTTATTCTTTCTTAATACCGTAGTCCTAGCATATCATATATGTATGATTAAATATGATTAAGTATCTTAGTGTATAATCTGTTAGTTCTTGTTCAATATCCTAGTCCTAACGAACCAGGTGATGGCGATGGTACTTACGGGTAAGGAAGGCTTGTTTATTTATTGAGCACCGTATTCCATTCCCCCTAGGCTTCAAGTGTTTTGATTCTCTCTAACTCTCATCACTCAAACTACCAAGATATGAGGGCAATATTTTCCTCAGAAGATCAAAGACCTTCTCTTTGAGTTTGAGTTTATGAAAATTAATTTGATAAAGCAAATTGGTTTTTTCAAAATTTTTGAAAGACTTCGCTTATTTTAGAAAAATAAACTGCAAGAGCATTTACAAAATTGAAGTTTACCTTCTATGTCCGCTGATAGCCAGAGGTTATCAAGAAGACATTGTTGTGTCTCGATCAAGGTTGGATTTAGATAATCCATTAAATTGTCTGTCGAGAAGGTTGGAAGTCCTGATATGGTTAAATTCCATTAACGGACCGACACCGCAAAAATGTATTTTGAATTTCTTTTGAATGGGTAAGAATGGTTAATAGGATTGATATCAAGGTTAGGTAAAATGGGTATTTTCAAGAATTTGAAAATAACTGACCGATTTTGGTATTGCGTAGTGATACCTTCATCAAGAGTTTGATAAGGAAAAGGTAATTTGATAAAAGGAGTTCCCAAAATTACTTTATTTTTCAAATTTTTACCAAGAAAAGAGGTATTTATTCTTAAATCCTGGTTTTCAATAGTAGCAAGATAATTTGAAATTGATTTTTAACACAGAGTAGATTAGCGATTGCTAAGGCTTTACAAGTTTTTTCAAAATACTTTGAAGGAATTAAATCTTCCAAAATACAGCTTTGAATCAGCCCAAAGGTCAAAAAAGAGCAAGAGTAATAAGGGTAAAATCATTAATAATGATTTTGATACTAATATAAAATTTTTCCAAAAAATTGATGGATCCTAAAAATTCAAGATCAAGAGGATCGTCATTTCTGTTGATAGAATTAGAGACTTCTGAATCAGACTCTTGTTTTATGATGGATTGATTCCCTAATTGCAACTGGAGACTATGAACATCTTGCTTTAAGTCATAAACTTTAGATTTAAGTAGATTAATATCAACTTGGAGATCTTGAATAGTAACGAGTTTGATGCTACTTTTCTCATGCCGCTTGAAAGTTTCTTTGAGGCTAAACTTGTTGGTAACCAAAGGGTTTCTGGGAGGTTTGGTTATTAAGGTAGCTTTGAGCCTTTCCAGATATCTTGTTCTTTCTGGGGGATCAGGAATAGCACTAATAGCCTCAAGAAGTAAATCTTGCTCTTTGGAGAGAACATTGATTGATGATTCGGGTAAATCATCATCTTGTATTTGGTTAAGATTATCCGAAGATTGGTTTGAAAGATCATCAGAAGAGTCTTCATCTTGAGAAGATTCTATCAAAAGACTGTTGATCTTATCTTGGATTTCTTTCTGTAGGTTAAGAGAACTGATTTTCTTATTGATCCTACAATATCTACTAATATGGCCGGGCTTACCACATTTAAAGCAGATAATTTTCTTTTTGTTTTGAGAATCATTCTTCTCAATTTGATATGTCGGATCAGGTTTTGGTTTTGAATGTTTGTTCTTATAATAATGAGGCCGAGGAGGACCAAATTGATGTTTTGGCTTAGGTTTAGAACTGGGCCTTTTTGCACAAGGAAGGCCAAATTGCTCGCAGAAGGTTCCCAAGTCTTTGCGAGTTTGGGCTTTCTCTTTGGCCAACTGCTGTTGAATTTTGTCATCCTGACAAATCTTTAGAGCAACTTTCTGGATAATAGCAATAAGCTGTCCATAGCTTAATTGATCATAACAAATGGGAGAATTGGGATTTTGGTTTCTAAGTTTTTCTCTAACTTTGTCACCAAGAGATTTAGGAAGACCAGCTAAAAACTTCTCTTTCCAGAAAGCTTGCTGGCTATCTTCCCTAGTATAAACACGGGTTTGGAAGGTATCCTTATACCACCTGCAATCACCCAAGGATTTACACCTAAGATTGGCTAATAATTTAGCAGATCTATCTTTGATAATAGAAGGATCTCCGATGAAATGCTGAGCTATAGTAAAAATTAAAGTATTGATAGCATCAGGGATGCTGGCACCATTTTCCAAAATAGGAATACCCTCAAGGTCAGTTTTAATGGCACTAAGGATTGAGAGTCTCTGTTGATCAGAGAGATAATTATCCCACCAACCTTTAAGTTGTCCACAAAAACCTGCAACAATGATTTCAACGATCATAGATTCAGGAAAGTCGTTGGAAGTTTCATAGGCAGTTGCAACCATGGTCATATTTTGGAGAATTTTAGTAATGCCATATTCATTTTCACCATCTATATTCCATTCATAGACGTTATTGCCATTAAAACTTTTGAAATTAGAATTGGAACCCTTTTCTTCTAAGAGAAGATCAGGGGCAGTAGCTCTAGGGTAGTAGAACTTGGTTGGTTGTTTCCAATTGAAGTTGGCGCCAGTAATGACCGGATTGATATTGATATCAAATTCTTCTTCTTTAGAGGAACAGGCTGAAGAAGGTTGTCTAAGAACATTTGTAGAATTCTTTTTTGGGGGATTTCTGTGAGGAGGAGTTTCAATCTCAGGGGAGTTAGGAATGACTTTACAGAATTCTAATTGCTTGTTAATTTTGGCAAGAAATTCAGTATGAACTTCTTCAACTTCCCTTTTAATCTGAAGTTCAGCCCGTGAAAGACGAAGGGCCTTTTTGACATTGTTAGAAATCCGGTAAGGATTGAACAAAGGTTTTTCAATTTGAACAGAAGTATAGGATCGTTATCAACCTTTGTGGTTTCAAGGACTTTATCACCCAGATGTTGAAGGTAACGATTGGTATAATTGGATTGTTCCATAAGGATTTTAATATCTTTTGGAGAAATAGGCTCATCTTCAGATTTAGAACCAAAAGGAGCAGCTATGAGATTTTTGGACGAATCTTTATTAGTGAGAGTGATAGTAAAGGGAGTTTTGGGAGGTAATTCAGATTGAATAACCTGACCATCTCCAAGATTCCACTTTTTGATGACTTCTAGGGATTTTTTGTTCAAAGAAGGGTTTTTAAAGGGATATTTAAGATTGTTTTTAATAGCAATGCCATTAAACCAATAGAAAAATGGGAGATTGTAATGAATTTGTCCAAGAAATTCATAAAACTTGTCTTGCATTTGTTTACGTTTTTTGCCACGAAAATTGTTGAAGAACCACTTTCTATGGGAAGACCATTTCTCAGAGAAGAATTCTTCTTGGATTGATTTTCTGTCAGGAATAAAAACAGATGAAATTGTATTAGGATAGTTTGAGCATCTTCATCTTTCTGATAAGAAGTTTTTACAGGAGTAGTAACTTCAAATCCTTGTAGATGAATTGTAGATCCATCATGGGAAGGTTCCGGTTCAGATCTTGGAAATGATCTAGAAGTTGAAAAGGATCTTCTAGAAAAGGCAGACTGAAAATCATCATTAGATCTAATAGATCTGGATAGAGAAAAAGAGTTTCTTCTATCAAAAATTTGATCAACTTGACCAGTAGGATGTTGCAGAATGCTTTGAAAATTGGGAGTAATTGTGGGAGTAGCAGGAGTAGCTCTTTCCAAAGTCCATTTCTTCGGGAGTCTGACTTCATTCCATTGGATGGTCTTAGGAACAGCAACATTAGCATTAGAATTATCAGTAAGAAACAAGAGCAATAGGTATAGATCCTTCTTTCATATCATACCCATGGATTTTGATATTCAAGAATAAAACATCAAGAATATTTTTGTCGTCAAGACAAACAGTTAGATCGGGAAAACAATTGAAAAATATTGGTCCGTGACACAAGCTGGATTCAACGGTTCCTAGCAAGGAAGCTTCAAATTGATTATGCCTTTTGTTTCTTAGGCAAAAAAGAACTGCCGTATTAAGAGATTCTTTTGTAAGAGGTTTCATGCCTATTTGAACACTTCCAATATGAAGATAGCTATAACCTTTGGCCTTGTGGCTCTTGATATTACTATCCGAAAGAAGATAAATTTCTTCATCTTCAGATTGCATTTTGTATTTTTCTTCAACAGTTCTAATGATGAAGTCAGATTGCTTATGCCAAAGATCTTTGAGTTTGAAATATCTTTTGTTTTGATAAAGATCTTCGTCTTTGATTTTGGGGATATCCCAATTGTCTAGATCTTGGTTGAGATCTTCGAAGCGAATTTCGTCTTTGCAGACTCTTTTGGAAAAACTATGTTGATTAGAAAGTGAGGATGATGAGGAGGATGTAGAAGATTTGTTAGGAGAAAAACGAGAAGAGAGCGAACGAAACATGATAACAGGTAGGGGGAATGGAATACGGTGCTCAATAAATAAACAAGCCTTCCTTACCCGTAAGTACCATTGCCATCACATGGTTCGTTAGGACTAGGATATTGAACAAGAACTAATAGATTATACACTAAGATACTTAATCAGATTTAATCATACATATATGATATGCTAGGACTACGGTATTAAGAAAGAATAAATAATTATAGTCTAATTTACTCAAGTATGAATCAACCAAGTATAGTATGTTCAGATCCAAGCACTAATACTCTACTGTAAGAGGTTTTGTTCCATTGAAAATTAAAAGATCAATCATGCTAGATTAGTATAGATCTGTAAACAGTAGACATCTCATAGTTTTATAAGACTGAGATTTTCAGATAAAATCCTTTTAGTTTATTGTGGCCATATTAACAATATATATTAGTCTGTGGGCTTAAATACCAGTATTCTTGTTCTATGTATGTTATTCAACATTTCAAAGTCTTAAATCACATACCCATATTGTAAAAGATTGTCTTTTATTAAATCATAAAAAGGTGTACCATATTAGTACTCTTGTCAAAGTGATAATCATGAAGACTTACTGCCACAACCCACGGGACTTAGTGCTTCTCTCACCACCTTTTCATCATACTAATAGGACAAAACTGATTTAATAATACTAGATAAAGAAAAGTTTGCTTTGATGGGTAAGTTTTCAAACAAATGCTGAATAACCAAGTAGAACCGAATAATTATCAAAAACATAATATATAATATTAATCTCCAACAAATAATAAACTAAAAAGCTTTTATTACCCAAATAAACATAAATTTTGAATAGTGATTTCAGCTTGTAAACGAGCATCTCAAGATACCAGATATGTACAATCAATATCATGAGTATCAAAGTTTTCAACAATGGAGTAACCCAAACAGTAACACAAAGGCTTAGAGATGAACTCTTTCATAGTTAATCATATCAAGTAAACCAGATGAGTAACCCAGTATTCTAACTTAATAACATCTTCCCACCGCACTTTAGAATGATTAAACATAGAAAGTACGTTAGATGCATAATAAACAGTTCAAGCTCAATAACACGTTCTTACTTCCCCATCAGGCTCTGATACCAAGGGGCTCTGATACGAATAACACGTTTCATTTTCAAGTTCTTTATCTTTTCTGGGGTTTGTTCCCCATTTTAAGTTTATGCTGAGTCCTGCTCAGTCCTACTTCTCTCTTTAGTTCCTTTCCGCTCCTTTTACTCTGCTTCCGACCCCCTCTTGGTATCAGAGCCTGATAGGGAAGTAGGAACGTGTTATTGAGCTTGAACTGTTTATTATGCATCTAACGTACTTTCTATGTTTAATCATTCTAAAGTGCGGTGGGAAGATGTTATTAAGTTAGAATACTGGGTTACTCCTCTGGTTTACTTGATATGATTAACTATGAAAGAGTTCATCTCTAAGCCTTTGTGTTATTGTTTGGGTTACTCCATTGTTGAAAACTTTGATACTCATGATATTGATTGTACAGATCTGGTATCTTGACATGCTCAAGCAAGCTGAAATCACTATTCCAAATTTATGTTTATTTGGGTAATAAAAGCTTTTAGTTTATTATTTGTTGGAGATTAATATTATATATTATGTCTTTGATAATTATTCTGCTCTACTTGGTTATTCGGCATTTGTTTGAAAACTTACCCATCAAAGCTAACTTTTCTTTATCTAGTATTATTAAATCAGCTTTGTCCTATTAGTATGATGAAAAGGTGGTGAGAGAAGCACTAAGTCCCGTGGGTTGTGGCAGAAGTCTTCATGATTACCACTTTGACAAGAGTACTAATATGGTACACCTTTTATGATTTTATAAAAGACAATCTTTACAATATCGGTATTTGTTTTAAGACTTTGAAAAGTTGAATAACGCATATAGAACAAGAATACTGTATTTAAGCCCACGCACTAATATATATTGTTAATATGGCCACAATAAACTAAAAGGATTTTATCTGGAAACCTCAGTCTTGTAAAACTATGAGATGTCTACTGTTTACAGATCTATACTAATCTAGCATGATTGATCTTTTAATTTTCAATGGAACAAAACCTCTTACAGTAGAGTATTAGTGCTTGGATCTGAACATACTATACTTGGTTGATTCATACTTGAGTAAATTAGACTGTAATTATTTAGTCTTTCTTAATACCGTAGTCCTAGCATATCATATATGTATGATTAAATCTGATTAAGTATCTTAGTGTATAATCTGTTAGTTCTTGTTAAATATCCTAGTCCTAACGAACCAGGTGATGGCAATGGTACTTATGGGTAAGGAAGTCTTGTTAAGATTGATACTTTTTGGATATTCGTTCTATTCTCGTTATGTCTTCTTATTCTGTTTACTTCTGTAATAATTCTTCTAATTACTCTTATGATTCTAATTTTCCTGCTCAATCTTACCAATCCTTAATCTCCCAATTTTCCTTATCCAAAGATAAGCCAAATATCCAACAATTATGATCCCTTCAATTCTACTCAGATAATCTTCTGATAGTCGTAACTATCCTCAAGCACAATCTTCAATCTCTTCAAGAAGAAGAATAATTCTAGTAACAATCATTCTAAATCACTCCTAGATCTCAATCTCCTCAAAGTCCTCATATGATACCAATGTCAATTCCCCTAAGTTTATCATTAACAAAGATTTTTTCAAAAAGGATTTTTATTCTGAAAACTGGACCCCTCACAGGGAATGGTTTCTTAATAATTATTCTATAACCCAAAGGAATATTATTCAAGAAAAATTTTATAAATTTATTAAGAAAATTCATTACAATATGTTATTTTTCCAATGGTTTAATACTTGTGCTATTGAAAGTAAAATTAATTACCCTTTCAATAGTCAGTCTTTACATCAGAAGACTTTGAAAATAATTTCTCAAAAGTATTTCTCTAATCTTTTTGAAAAGCAGAAAGAAAATATGTCTTTTCATAAAGGCAATTTTGAAAATACCTTTTCTGACAATTTTCATTCTAATAATAGTAAACAGACAGTTGTTACCGACACTTCTATTATTACTCCTCCTAGTAGTAATGTGATTATGACTTCTGTCCTTCCCACTACTCCTAGTCAATTAGACAATAGTACCACGATTGTTGATTCCAACTCATCTGTTACTACTGAACCTATCAAGTTCAACCAACATTTGGAAATTAGTAGAACTGTGGTCCCCAAGACTAATATTCCTACCATTCTTTCTGACAATAACCAAATCAATATGCTTAGAGATTCCTTTAGTACTATTGATAGTCAAAAGCAATTCTCCATTATGACTATTAGGAAAGACAGCTTTCCTAATTCTAAATCCAATTATTATCACAAGCCTCCGAAACCTCAATGGAGAAAAATTAGTAATAACAACCCTCAGGAGCAACTTCCTGATGATAGTTGCCTCTCCAAGAAAAAACCTCGCAAAAAATATATTTGCTTCAATTGTGATCAGCCTGGTCACAAAAAACGTTATTGTAGATTTAAGAGGAAAATCTGCAAAGAAATTGACAATAGAATCAACAATCTTTTGGCTGAACATTTTTGGAATAATTTCTTAGCCAACAATGATAGTATTAATTGTCAATTAAATGTCCTCAACAATTACCCTGACTCTGAGTCTCTTAATAATAGAGTCACTATTGAGAATCTCCGTTTCGAGATTAACAACCTTAAGTCTGAGATAGCAGACTTAAGACAAACTCAAACTACCAATAGTTCTACTCTGCAAATTGCTAGTGGCTCAGCCTCTCAATTTAATGAGTCTTTAAATATAAACAATCTTGTCAATATTCAAAAGTTTTTTATAAACATCAAGATTATTATAAATGATTTTATCCACGAAACACCAGCCCTCTTTGACACTGGAGCTGATTCAAATTGTATTTTAGAAGGATCAATTCCTACTAAATACTTTGAAAAAACTACTGAACAGCTCAGTACGGCTAGTGGTTCAAAGTTAAAAATCAATTATAAACTATCTTCTGTTTTTATCTGCAATCAAACCCTTAAGTTGGAAACTTCTTTCTTATTGATAAAAAATCTTAGGAACAAAGTTATTTTGGGAACTCCCTTTATAAAATTACTTTTTCCTTACCAAACTACTGAAGAGGGAATTATTGCCCAACATCTGGGTAAACCAATTCTTTTTAAATTTTTGAAAAAACCCATTATCAGAGATCTAAATCCTATCTCTTTCAAACAAAATCAAATTGGTTTTCTTAAAGAAGAAATTTCTTTTAGAAACATTGATTCTCAATTACAACAACCCGGTATTCAAGAAAAGATTAACAATCTTTTGAACCAAATCCAATCCACTATTTGTTCTGATTTACCAAATGCTTTTTGGGCGAGAAAACAACATATTGTTAATCTACCTTATGAAAAGGATTTTTCTGATAGATAGATTCCCACAAAAGCCCGGCCCATTCAAATGAGTCATGAACTCCTTCAATTTTGTCAATCTGAGATCAAAGATTTGCTTAGTAAAGGTCTCATTCGTAAAAGTAAGAGTCCTTGGTCTTGCTCTGCCTTTTACGTCAATAAACAATCTGAGATAGAGAGAGGAGCCCCTCGTCTTGTCATTAATTACAAGCCTCTTAATCAAGCTCTTGGCTGGATTAGGTACCCCATTCCAAACAAGAAAGATCTTCTGAATAGGCTTCACAATGCCAAGATCTTTTCCAAATTTGATATGAAATCGGGATTCTGGCAAATTCAGATTGATGAGAAGGATAGGTATAAAACCTCTTTTACCGTCCCTTTCGGCCAATACGAATGGAATGTTATGCCATTTGGTCTTAAAAATGCTCCCTCAAAATTCCAACGTATTATGAATGATATTTTCAACTCTTATTCAAATTTTATTATTGTCTATATTGACGATGTGTTAATCTATTCTCAATCTATTGATCAGCACCTTAAACACCTTAACACGTTTATCTCTGTTGTTAAGAGGAGTGGTCTGGCTTTATCTAAAATGAAAATCAATCTTTTCCAAACTAAGATTAGATTTCTTGGTCACAATATTCATCTAGGAACTATCGTCCCCATTAATCGTGCCATTGACTTAGCTGATAGATTTCCTAATCAATTGATAGACAAAACTCAATTACAAAGATTTCTATGATGTCTTAATTATGTCTCTGACTTCTTTCCTCAATTAAGTAATCTTATCAAACCTCTCCATCATCGTCTCAAAAAAGATCCTCCTCCTTGGACTAATGTTTATACCAATGTGGTCAAACAAGTCAAAACTCAAGTCAAAGAACTCCCGTGTCTCTATCTTTCCAATCCTCAATTTTTCAAAATTATTGAAACAGATGCCTCAGACATAGGTTATGGTGGCATTCTTAAGCAAAAAACTTCTTCTGGTAAGGAGCAGGTCATTGCCTTTACTTCCAAACACTGGAACCCAGTGTTGGTGTAAGCCCTAGTGGCCAATCTAGTTTAGTAGATTATCATTTGTGTCATGACTTTGATTATATATATTTGATATATATATGAGGCATTTCATTTATTGTGTTATTTATTTTATAGCATAATAAAGTCCTTAGAATAGACTGTTCGTTTAATGGAACATCAAGTGTGACTTGATCGTGAGACCCTATTGAACATATAGAACGTTATTTTTAAAGCATCCGTAGTCGAGTATTATTGTTAATTAGGACGACAATATTGCATAGAGACTATTGTGTGAGTAGACTGATGACCACATCTCATGGGTCATAGATATGCGATATCAAGTCGGCACACAGATATAAATATTAGGAGTAATATTTATATTGGAATGACCCACTATGAGGACGCTTCATAATAGTTATGTAAGTGTCATAGGCGCTCCTCATGGCGACCATAGTGAAGTAGTCCTTTGACTTGAAGTCACTGCGATTTCTACATGTGGAGGTGTAGGCTTTAATGCTATCAAACGCCATCCGTGAATGTGATGATCATAAAGATAGTAATTAGGCCTTCAATGAATCATGTTGAGGGGTGCGAGTGATGTAGACAGGATTCGTCCCTCCTACATAACAGGAGTAATGTCTTGGGCCTCTCGATAGAGTGAGACGTGAAATATGCGTGGCCACGCAGAAGTGGGTCAATATATGATATTGGGCCCGCTTGTGATTACACGTCCATTCTGGTATCGAGGAACATATGATTGGACTTAACGAGGATGACGCATTTATGCCTCTCGTGGTTCAATTAGGACACATGGACGAAGGGACATCGACTTCACAAAGAATCTTGGTCGCAGAAGGTTAAAATCGAATCACCGCTTTTTCCTCGTTAATTGGGTAGCAATGATGCATTGCTAGATGTCAGCCATTGTTTATAATATTTAATATTATTTTAATATTTAATATTATTGCCAACTTAATGGGAACCTATAGGGTCACACGATAGAACGGTTTAATCGGAATCAGATTATTTAATTAAATAATGATTTAATTAAATAAGAAGGAAATGGGCTCATATTGTATGAGGCCCATTAGGGCAACATAATGAAAGGAAGGGAGTATATAAGCTTAATGCTCCAACCCTAGTCTAAGTTTCTTAGACCTTTTTGTGCCTCCTTCCTGTTGCCGTCAACTAGCAAGACGCATTCCGAGGCTACCGTCAGGTGGATCGAGTAGAGACACTACAAGATCGTGGTGTTGGTGATCGATCTCTTCTACGCTTCAAGAGGTAAACACAACATCCCTGTGATTCTCGTAGTTCTAAGCGATCTTGGCATGGGAATCTTTCCGCTCTTGAGATTGATTTTAAAAGAATTTTTTAAAATTCTATCTCTTGATTTCCCAACAAAGGGTATCGTAGACTTGGTCTTAGTTACCTTGAATCCTATGTGATTGTTTGCCTTATTTGATAACATGTTTTATTGCTTTTGAATTTGATTCAATTTTTAGCATGTTATCTTATTGAGATGATTGTCCTCTGTGAATGCCTTTTTATATATGTAATACATATGTTTAACGAATTCAATTTGATGAGCAGTACGACTGTGAATCTTCATGCTTTCATAGGATTTATATTTTCCGTCTGGTTTGTTAATCACGTGATAAAAATCATGTCTTTCAAACCAAAAGGCAAAATACATCAGGATTTCTTGAAAACTTTTTGGAAACACGTACTGGAGATATCACAGATATGAAAGTCAACTCGAGATCTGTGATTCAATTTTTAATCAGTTATTTTATTTTATTAAAAAAAAATTGATCGGTAAATCATTTGTGTTAGACGCATATATTGAATGGCTTTATTATCCTGGTGCGTTCGTATGGGATATGAAACGCAAAACCTTTTCCATAGTACTTGAAAAATCAATTCACGGAAGTTTTGGAACGGTAAAATATCGGATTTAATTTTAATTAATGATCCTTGAATTGGCTTTGAATTTATTAAGGGAAATTGTTTCTAATTAATTTTATACTAATGCCGAATTGTACGTTAACCGATCTTTTTGAATCAACATGGATATTGACCATTAATTGTTTTGGAAACATGTTTCCAAGTTGATTGGGCTTTTGAATCATAGTTTTAAATTCAATTGCTTTATACTGATTAAAAAAAAAGGGGGGGGGGGGTCCAGTTGTTGCGCATACTTTGATCAAATGCGCATTGGATTTATACGTGCATGATAAATATTTTTAAATATGTGGTATTTGGTTATGGCCTTAGTATTTTGGTAAATGCGACCTGCGTGTCGTGATTTATTTAATTTTTAAATACGACCTACGTGTCGTGCCATTTTATTTATTTAATTGTACTTTTATTTAAATAAATGTAATTCTTTTTCAAAGAGTTGAAGATGAGATAATGCCAAATGAGGATGCCGGTGGGAGAAGCTTACGAAGCATGTTCGTTGGTCAAAGGATTGTAATAAAATAGTTTATTTAATTCATAAGCGTTAGGAGGCCATAACTGCACTCACCACGCCTTGCATGATTGATGTGTATGTGTTGTATGTTTAACATGTTTTGAATGTATGAGATACATGCATGTATGCTTTATATGATTGGATGTATGAGATGCATGTTTTATATGAAATGTATGCATGTATGCTTATATGTTGTCCATGTTTGAGGGACGCGTTTGTATGTGATGGAAAAACCGTGAGATCACTTAAAATAAAAATTCCTCAATCTAAATATTAAGTCTAAATGCCTTCCGATGCGTGGCACTCGCCAAGGCCTTGATCGAATGAGTGTGGGTCATGCCAAAGCTGAGCACCTCGTTTTATCTCGGTTAGGCACGATAGGTGAAATATCCAACTGCCAACCATCGGATTTGACTTAACTGGGCCGAATTCAATAAGAAGGAAATGGGCCTAGAGGCAAGAGTTGGGCTTTAATTCATAAGATGAATTAGAATAAAGGGTTATTCACCCAATGATCCAAGAGTTGCATATAGATGCAATTGGAAATAGTTTCCTACCTAAATAGCCGAAGTTTCGCGATCACCAAAGTCAATCAGACGTGGTGAAATATGGATCTTGGCCCACTAGAAAATCTTCCAACGGATTTTCCACCAATGAGGAGGGTCATTGGTTCGAGTAAAATAGTGGGAGCGTATTTAATAAAAGTCCTTATTAAATATGTTATTGTCATGATACTTATCTCTCGCATGTTTATTTTGTTTTAGATTACCATGTCCGCAACACCGCTAATACCATGTCATTGCGATCCGTCCCTCGAGAAGGACAAGTCGCCTGGAAGCAACTTTCTCGATCGGCAATAAACTTGAGAATTGTTCTCAAACAAGAGAGGAAGTTGTATGCACTTGATGAGCCAGTGCCTGATGCACCCGCTGCTACTGCCCCTAAGGCTGAGAGGGATGCTTACTAGAAGCACCTCAACGACGCCATAGATGTTGGATGTCTCATGCTAGCTACCATGACTTCGGAGTTGCAAAGGCAACACGAGAACATGGAGGCGTTCGATATGATCGAACACCTCAAGATGCTTTTTCAAGGGCAAGCTAGGCAGGAGAGATTTGACACCTCCAGGGCCCTTTTCCATTGCAGGCTGGCTGAAGGAAACCCAGTAGGGCCTTATGTACTTAAGATGAATGGGTACACTGAGAGTCTCGAGAGGTTGGGATTTCCTTTGGGCCTAGAGTCGGCAATCTGACCTTATCCTACAATCGCGTTTGATAACTTTAGCCATTTCGCCATGCAAGATAACATGAACGATTTTGCTAAACCGCTGCTGAGCTTGCAGGTATGTTGAGAACTCACGAGCAAAATATTAACAAGGGAAAGTGGAAAGGCCATTATGATGGTCAACTCGAAAGCGGAAGGGCAAGAGGCCCGCTTCGCTACGGCGACAAGGGCAAGAAACAGCTTCAAGCAAAGTTCTTCTAGCCGTAAGCCGCCAGTGGTTTCTAAGGATGCTTCTCGCCTATCATTGTGGAAAACCTGGATATTGAGGAGGAACCGCCCAAAATACCTAGAAGAGTGCAAGAAGAAGAAAGGAAGTGAGACTTCCACTTCGTATTTATGTTATTGAGGTTAATTTATCTACTTCAAAGATCATGGGTATTAGATACCGGATGTGGTTCTCACATTTGTACTAATGTGCAGGGACTAAGAAGGAGTAGGACTTTGACCAAGATAAGTGGACCTACGAGTTGGAAATGGAGCAAAGGTCACGACATTAGCCGTAGGGTCTTATGTTTTGACTTTGCCCTCTGGGCTTATTTTGGAATTGGATAATTGTTATTTTGTTCCAAAGAATTAGCGTAAACATTATCTCTATTTCTTGTTTGGACAAGAAAGGTTTTAATATTATTATTAAGGACAAATGTTGTTCGCTTTATTTGGATGATGTTTTCACGCTAGTGCACCTATGAGTAATGGGCTTTATGTCCTTGATCTTGATATGCCTATTTTTAACATAAATGCTAAAAAGGTCAAAACCAAATGATTTGAACCCGACATACCTTTCGCAATCGCTGCTTAGGCCATATAGGTGAGAAGCGATTTCAAACTCCATAAAGATGGACTCTTGGACTCATTTGATTATGAATCATTTGAGGTATGCGAATCTTGCTTATCGGGAAAGATGACCAAGGTCCCGCTCATCGGACAAGGTGAAAGTGGCTAGTGATCTTTTGGGCTTAATACATAGCGATGTATGTGGTCCACTAAGCAAATCGCTAGAGGTGGTTTTCCTACTGCTACATTTATCGATGATTTCAGAGATACGGGTTTGTGTATCTAATGAAACACAAGTCCAAACCTTTGAAAAGTTCAAAGAATTCAAGCACGGCGGAGAACCAACTTGGTAAGAGTATTAAGGACATACGATCGATCGTGGTGGTGAGTACTTAAGCCAGGAGTTTGATGACTATCTCAAGGAGTGTGATAGTATCCCAACTCACACCACCTGGAACACCACAATGGAACGGTGTGTCCGAAAGGAGGAATCGCACTGTTAGACATGGTTCGATTTATGATGAGTCAATCGCACTCCATGACTCTTTCTCGGGATATGCTTTACTTACACCGCTTTCACCCTTAACCGTGTTCCATCTAAGGCGCTGAAAAGACACCATATGAGATATGGACGGTCAAGACCTAGTATGTCCTTTCTAAAGATTTGGGGCTGCCATGTTTATGTGAAACCTATGATTTCAGATAAACTTGGACCTAAATCAGATAAATGTATATTTGTGGGGTCCCCTAAGGAAACTAAGGGATACTATTTCTACAACACCTCCGAGGACAAAGTGTTTGTTGCAAGGATCGAGTGTTCCTCGAGAAGGAATACATCTCTAAAGGAGCCAAAGGGGAGGAATGTAGAACTTGGAGAAATCCATGACTCACAAAATACCGAACCACCGTAATGGAACAAGAACCAGCCCACAAAGTGTCGTGGCTCAACCAATGGTTCAAGTAGCACAAGATCCGCTGAGGTTCAGCGTGCCACGCCGCCAACCCGAGAGATATGGACTTCTCCTAACTCAAGAAGGTGATGTGTCGCTCATGGATCAAGATGAGCCTGGTGACTTACCAGGAGCCGAATTGGCCCAGACTTGAGAAGTGGCTATAGGCCATCGGATCTGAGATGGAGTCCATGTACACCAACCAAGTATGGACCTTGGTCGAGCCACCCAAAGCGGGTAAAACCCATAGTGGTGCGCGGGTCTTCAAGAAGAAGACTGACATGGATGGTAAGGTGAATACCTTCAAGGCACGATTGGTGGCGAAAGGGTTCAAGCAAATTCATGGAATAGACTATGATGAAACCTTCTCCCCAGTCGCAATGCTTAAATCCGTCCGGATCCTACTTGCCATTGCTGCATACCATGACTATGAGATCTGGCAGATGGATGTCAAGACTGCATTCTTTAATGGGAATCTTCTCGAGGATGTGTACATGACACAACTCGAGGGTTTTGTCGATCCAAAAAAAAATGCTGAAAAGGTATGCAAGTTGCAAAGGTCCATTTGTGGATTAAAGCAAGCTTCTAGAAGTTGGAATCTTCGTTTTGATGAAACTGTAAGACAGTTTGGATTCATCAAGAACGAAGATGAGCCTTGTGTCTACAAGAAGGTTAGTGGGAGTATAATTGTTTTTCTGGTATTGTATGTGGATGACATACTACTCATCGGAAATGATATCCCTACACTGCAAAATGTGAAAACATGGTTAGGGAAATGTTTCTCGATGAAAGACTTAGGCGAGGTATCCTACGTATAGGAATCGTGGATCTATAGAGATAGATCACTGAGGCTACTCGCCTTAGTAATATGCAAGATTCCAAGAAAGCGTCTCTTGCCTATGTCACATGGCGGTATTTGTCCAAGCGGACAATGCCCTACCTCATCGATGAAAGTGGAACGCATGAGTAAAGTTCTATATGCTTCGGCAATTGGTTCTATCATGTACGCTGTGATGTGTACTAGACCAGATATCTCGTATGCTTTATGGCAGTGAGGAAGAGCTTGTTGTAAAGGGTTACACTATTGCTAGCTTCCAAACCGACAGGGATGATTCCCGATCGCAATCAGGGTTTGTGTTTTGCCTAAATGGCGAGTCATAGTCGGAAGAGTTCAAAGCAAGAGACAATACGATTCTACTACAGAGGTCGAGTATATAGTCGCTTCTAATGCACCAAAGAGGCCGCTTGGATCAGAAGTTCATTAGTGAACTTGGCGTTGTTCCTAGCATTTCAGACCGATTGACCTCTTTTGTGATAACAATGGAGCAATCGCGCAAGAAGCCAAGGAACCTAGATCTCACCAAATGATCCAAACATATACTTAGGCGTTTCCATCTCATTCGAGAGATCATCGATAGAGAGATGTAAAGATATGCAGAGTACCTACACCGATAATGTTGCGCACTCCACCGACGAAGCCTCTTGCTCGCCAGGCTAACGATGCTCACACTAGATCGATGGGTATTAAATTGATGCCCGATTGGCTTTAGTGCTAGTGGGAGATTGTTGGTGTATGCCCTAGTGGCCAATCTAGTTTAGTAGATTATCATTTGTGTCATGACTTTGATTATATATATTTGATATATATATGAGGCATTTCATTTATTGTGTTATTTATTTTATAGCATAATAAAGTCCTTAGAATAGACTATTCGTTTAATGAAACATCAAGTGTGACTTGATCGTGAGACCCTATTGAACATATAGAACGTTATTCTTAAAGCGTCCGTAGTCGAGTATTATTGTTAATTAGGACGACAATATTGCGTAGAGACTATTGTGTGAGTAGACTGATGACCACATCTCATGGGTCATAGATATGCGATATCAAGTCGGCACACAGATATAAATATTAGGAGTAATATTTATATTGGACTAACCCACTATGAGGACGCTTCATAATAGTTATGTAAGTGTCATAGGCGCTCCTCATGGCGACCATAGTGAAGTAGTCCTTTGACTTGAAGTCACTGCGATTCCTACATGTGGAGATGTAGGCTTTAATGCTATCAAACGTCATCCGTAACAGGATGATCATAAAGATAGTAATTAGGCCTTCAATGAATCATGTTGAGGGGTGCGAGTGATGTAGACAGGATTCGTCCCTCCTACATAACAGGAGTAATGTCTTGGGCCTCTCGATAGAGTGAGACGTGAAATATGCGTGGCCACGCAGAAGTGGGTCAATATATGATATTGGGCCCGCCACAGATTACACGCCCATTCTGGTATCGAGGAACATATGATTGGACTTAACGAGGATGACACATTTATGCCTCGTGGTTCAATTAGGACACATGGACGAAGGGACATCGACTTCACAGAATCTTGGTCGCAGAAGGTTAAAATCGAATCACCAGTTTTTCCCCGTTAATTGGGTAGCAATGATGCATTGCTAGATGCCGCTCATTGTTTATAATATTTAATATTATTTTAATATTAATATTATTGCCAACTTAATGGGAACCTATAGGGTCACACGATAGAACGGTTTAATCGGAATCAAATTATTTAATTAAATAATGATTTAATTAAATAAGAAGGAAATGGGCTCATTTGTATGAGGCCCATTAGGGCAACATAATGAAAGGAAGGGAGTATATAAGCTTAACGCGCCAACCCTAGTCTAAGCTTCTTAGACCTTTCTGTGCCTCCTTCCTGTTGCCGTCAACTAGCAAGACGCATTCCGAGGCTACCGTTCGTGGATCGAGTAGAGACACTACAAGATCGTGGTGTTGGTGATCGATCTCCTCTACGCTCAAGAGGTAAACACAACATCTCTCGTGATTCTCGTAGTTGTAAGCGATCTTGGCAAGGGCATCTTTCCGCTCTTGAGATTGATTTTAAAAGAATTTTTTAAAATTCTATCTCTTGATTTCCCAACACCCAGCACAGCAGAATTACTCTACTGTCAAAAAAAAAGTTTTAGCTATTGTTTTATCTATTTCCAAATTTCAATCTGATTTACTAAATCAAAAATTCTTGGTTAGAGTTGATTGTAAATCTGCTAAAGACATTTTGCAAAAAGATGTTAAAAACTTTGCATCAAAACAAATTTTTGCCAGATGGCAAGCAATTTTAAGCATCTTTGATTTTGATATTGAATATCTTAAAGGCTCACAAAATTATCTTCCTGATTTTTTAACTCGGGAATATTTGTTGGGAAAAGAAGTTGGCCATATTTGTTCAATATTAGCCATGTCCTCCTTCCCTACGGGGAGAGGAAGAGGTGATAGGGGAAAAGGAAGAGGTAAAGCCATTCTTAACCCTTTTGAAGATATCATGCAGTATAGCTCGCAATCAAAGCAACTGGGCCTCCAACCCAAAAACAATTGACAATTGGGTCATCTACCCAAAATCAACCTACTCGGCCAAAAACCCAAAGCCAATCAAATCAAACCACCCATGAGTCAAAAGAAGATTATTTCTTCCCTATCCAAACTCTTCAAGCCCTTCAACAGCAGGGTTTAACCCAATTACCAACCAACACTTGGGCTGAGACTGTCCAAGGAAAACCAACCAAAAGTTTAGACCTCATGATCCAAAACCAAAAAGGCCAAATTTATGAAGCCAACCCTAGACCTATTGCAACCGTTGTTGCAGGATCTTCCAAATCTCAATATATTCAAAAACCAAACTTTTGGCCTGTTGTAGGCTTAGAACTGCACTCGGGATTCAAATATTAATAAAATTACCTCCAAAATCCTCCCTAAAGGATTCCATTTTGTCCCAATGGCCTTTAACAAGACTCATCAGTTTTACCAATTAATTCTTATTGATACTGAGTCTGTTAAAATCAAACACCATAAGGATTCCAAAGATCCATCAATTATTACTCATTCGACCCTCCAAATTTTAGATGTCATGACACCTTCAGCTTGGGGTCAAAATCCTAGCAATTGTAAAAAATTCTCCGGAAACTTCGATCCAATCGGTTTTTCCTATTAGGATTATATCAAGGCTTGGGATATTTTGATCCTTGGTCTGCAAAACAAATTTTTTAGACACTCCTGGTTCATCTATTTTAAGACTGGTACCAGGTATCAATTTCCAAACTGGTTCCTCCAATGGTGGGATTCTTTTGGACCAATTCCTGAAATCCTTCCCCCAGATGTGCAAGAAGGATTCCAATTTTTCAAAACAAAGTATGATTAGCAGGCGGATAGCCTTCCAATTTTGTTAAACTTTTTTGTAAATTTTTCTCTATCATGGGTTTTCTCATGGCAATACAAACTCAATGATACTCCCCTTCCCAATATCCATCCTTGGCTCACTCAGCAAGGTTTTGTTAAATGGTGGTCTGATTTCGATGGGTCAAGAGCTTTTATTGAAGGAGTAAAACTGGTTCGTAAAGAACCCTAGGCTTCTAAAATATGCGTAACCTAGCACCACCTTCTCCGTAACCAAAATCTCAAATAGTCAGCCGCTTCTTGTGTTCTTCCTCTGAGGAAGATATCATTAACAATCTTCAAAATATAACTCAGCTTCTTCAAAAGCAATTAGCAAACAAAGAACAAAGTAACCTTCTTCAAAAAATAGCAGATAATAAACCTGATGATCAGTCCTCATCTGCTTCCAAACAACAAGAGAAAAAACCATCTTCTAAGGTGACAACCAAAAAAGAAGAAACAAGTTCTTCAACCAGCTGCTTTCAAACCGACAGATGAAAAATCCGATACAGAAAACTCCTTCTATAAAAATGAAGATGATTGTTTCGGAATCTTCCCTTCAGGATTTGAACCAGCAAACTCAAATGATGACTTTCTCCTCTCTGAAGAATAGTACGCATGGTCTGCCATTACAATTATCAAAGAATCTTTTAGTGGAGTCTACAGACAACACCATTAGCTAAAGCTTTGATTTCAATTATGTATTTTTACTATTTTCGTCTTTTGTACTTTAACCGGTACTATAGCAAAATATTGTTAAATAGTTTAGGTTTCTTCACCTGAACTATTCAAATAGTTAATTTCAATTTTCTTTATAAGTAGTGCTTAGGTTCTGTAACACCCTGTTTCCAGAGTGCTACTAAGTGAACATTCTGACAAAAGTTGGCATGATTCCGACAGGTGGAATATTCTGTTCGTAGGATTTTCGAGAAATGTGGTCCTATTTTTTTTTTAAAAGGTTCTTTAAAGAAGTAGCCAGAGTATCACAGCGACTTTTTGAAACATGGCGGAAAATAATTTAAGACATTACATAACCACATTCAATTGTTCCATCAATTCACGTCTAACAATACATATCTTGAAACATGATGTACATTTATTACAATAATCGAACAACGATAATTATTCTATAGCTGGCTCAAGACGATACGCCTTTATTAGACTGCTAGTAGACTCTACCTACAGTCAAGCTAGATGACCATCTACAGCTGCTCCTCCTTGCAGCTCCAATCCTCTGCTTGTTCTGCCATCTGGGTTACAATCATTAATTGACAGAACCACTGGCAAGGGTCAACTTCTCAACAGATCATGATAACCAAAGCATAAAGCAATAAGCAACCACAATTTATACAATTCACAAGCAATAAGCAAACAACAATGCAAACCGTTCACAAGGTTCAATTCAAAATGCTCACTCAAGACTCGACTCACGACTCATCTCACGACTCATTTTCTCTCGACTCGACAATTTTTCCGGAAAGCAGACGCCGATCCATCCGCTGAATACCAGCCGTAGCTTTGGGATCCTCGCTCTCCCTAGGTAAGCCCTGCCTCTTAACGATGCGATGCCTAGCTAATCCACCATAAACGAAGCGGGACCTAGCACCTCGCTTGTCCGGCCACATACCAAAAACATCTCGACGACTTGACAATGCTCTCGCACTAATGAACTATTCGCCGTGATAATGATATTCAAAGAGTTATACGTAAGATTATTCGATCGATATCAAATAATAAGAGCATGCTTAATATGAAGAAACGCAATTCAACGATACAAACAAAGATATGCAATTCACAAAGATTATTCAACCGCATATTAAATAATTGCACAAATTTCAACAACAACAGATGGCAATCAACTCATAGAATTCATCCCTCTCGCAACTCGATGGAGTTCACAGAGAGAACAAACAAGTGTGGGGGTCAGACAATACCAACCACTTGCAGACAAACCCACTAAATAATCAAGATATCAAAAATAAAGCGAAGGGGTACAAGACCTCACTTCAAACCCCGAGGTTCTCGACTTCTTCGCATAAATACTTGAATTTAAATTGCATCTAAAAATTGCCCTTACACAAGGACATACAGAATAAGTATAAATGTGAAGCGCCTTACCGAACTCCAAGCCACGCTGGCCCACATACTTCAGATTCTACGCCGCACGGTCTCTGATCACTCAAGCCTACTACACAAATCAAGCTTAGCATAATCTAAAGACTTAGTTCTATATCCTTAGGCTCTCATCCTATTCTTTTTTCTAACCAAGCATTTTCTACTTAGAACTTAATACTAAGTTTAGAAAATAATTTACACTTGAATACACACAAATTAAAAATTAACATTTTAAAGAATCACCTACACTTGAAAGAAATAACAAACAATTGGAAGAGTAGGGTTTTAAAGACTAAGACTCATTTCCTTTCTAAAACTTAAGACATAAAACCATAACTAGATTTCAATATCAATAATAATAATATTTGATTCAAGGCTCCACTAGGTCTTAGGATTATGAAATCTCTTTACACCTTAATGCATCATAGCCTTACATTCCAAATCACTTCAAATTAAATCAAAAATCTTTTCTAAAAACTCTCCAATACTAGAAAATTCCTAAACACATTAAGATTCAATACTTTTTATACCAAACTCAATAAAATCTTTAATTAGGCTCCACTTGGCTTTTAAGATTACAAAGAATCCCATTCACCTAAGTGCTTCATTGCCTTAACCATCCCAAAATCAGTTTCACTTCAATCAATCCATTCCCAATTTTTTCCAAACTTATACAACAACTCAAAGCACTTAATTAAAGCAAAGATCACACAAAATAATTTCATTCTAAGCTCAAAGAGCTCATGCCACACCCTTTGTTCCTTTTAAAAATTTGCAAACTTCCAATCAACTAAAACAACCTCATTCAATACTTGATTTCTTTCACAAAACAACAAATTATTTCAAAACAAAGCATTATCAAAGCCAAATACCCAATCATGACTCTTTTCCAGAATTCAAGGGTTTCCAAAATTCACAATTTCATTGATCCAAAGCCAAAATTGACAACAATAACAACAATAACAATTTTCAAGAACTAAGAATCACAAAGCAATTAGATAATTCACATGCAAATCACACAACCCCTTTCCCTTAGGTCATTCAACCAAGGGTTTGTAGAATTTGGGGAAAATTGTGTTCCTCTTTCTCATGATCATAATCAAGCTATAAAATAAACAAATAGCAAGGAAATAAGCAAGACAATCATCTCCTACATCCTATAATGGAAGCTACGGTGTTTTTAAAAATAAAGGGAAGAGAGTTTGATCTTACACTAACTTCCTAGGCCAAGATAGAGATGATACTTAGAGGAAGGAAATGGAAAAAAAATCTGATGGTGTGAGAAGAAGAAGTCACGCCTAGAGGAAACAAGGAAGGGGAGGATGAGCTTGAAACTTGAACATCCATTTCACCCACACTAAAAGCAAGATGGAAATGAACAAATGAGATATTAAATGGGGAGGTGAGTTCGGCTGAACAAAGAAAAGGGAAAGAAATGGATACTTGGTTTGTTCTCCTTTCTCACCAAAACATAGATAAGCAAAGGAAAAGTAAAATAACATGAAGAGATGATGAATGGGGGAGGGCTACGGCTCATAAGAAAGAAAAGGAGGAGATGGAGAACAAAATAAAATAAAATTAAGGGAATATGAAGGGAGGGCTGCGGCTGTTTCAAGGAGAAAAGGAAGAGAAGAATTAAAATTTGGTCAAAACAAATGTGTTGTTTTCCATATATTAAGCAATAAGACCATGCTTGTCATAAAAAAAAAATCAATCAAAAGGTGACACCTAAACCAAAGCCCATACTTCCCTTACCCACTCTAGTCCAACCTTTGCCTCATTAGTCAAATGAGTCTCGGCGTCCCAAAAATCACGGCGTCGAGTAATCGCGTTAACGATAGTTCGCCGGCCGTTAAATTCGCAAAAATTAATTTAACGAGAAATTAATTCACCGCGTGATAATGTATTCTCATAAATATTAAAAACAATCTAAAACACTCAAAAATAATCACAGGAAGTTACGTTTCGATTTTTATCGAAATCGGAGTTGGTTTTAAATTTTAATACGGGTAAAATTTACCCGATGTTTCAAAAACGCGTCGAAACTTTGTTAGAGTTTTTCAACGAGATTTGAACCATGAATTAATATAAAATATTAATTCTTAAATTTAATTTCATCTTGATTTAATTCAATCATTTTCTTAGTTAACAAAAATACGCCAAGTATCAAGGCCACAATCGAAACTTATATAATGTTTAAATTGACGAATTCACATTAAAGCAAAGATAATGCCTATGTCAGTTTATTAATTTGAATTGACATCATGAATAATAATTATTTATAATAAATAAATTATTTAAAAATGAGTCAAAATAATTCCACGTACTCTCAAGAAATCATTGAGGTGATCAATTTCTATGATTTATTTTTCGAGTATTCAGATTTTATCGCAAAAATCAATTTTCTTAAAATTGGGATGTTACAGTTCATTGTTAGGCACGCTTCAATTTACACTTCTTTAGTAATTCTAGAGTGAGACATCGAGAGCCTGAGTGAGTCCCTCTCCTTCTCTCCCTCTTTGTTTCAATTTATGTAACTCATAGATAGTTACTTCAATCAACAAAGTTTCAATTTCAATTTCAATTTCATATTTGTTCATAACCGCCTATATGGTCGATAATTGTTTGCATACATTTGCATGATTTAAGTTTTCAGTTTTCCGTTTCATTTTCAAGTTCTTTATCTTTTCTGGGGTTTGTTCCCCATTTTAAGTTTATGCTGAGTCCTGCTCAAGCCAACTTCTCTCTTTAGTTCCTTTCCGCTCCTTTTACTCGCCCGCCCCTCTTGGTATTAGAGCCTGATGGGGAAGTAGGAACGTGTTATTAAGCTTGAATCGCTTATTATGCATCTAACGACTTTCTATGTTTAATTATTCTAAAGTGCGGTGGGAAGATGTTATTAAGTTAGAATACTGGGTTACTGCTCTGGTTTACTTGATATGATTAACTATGAAAGAGTTCATCTCTAAGCCTTTGTGTTACTGTTTGGGTTACTCCATTGTTAAAACTTTGATACTCATGATATTGATTGTACAGATCCGTATCTTGACATGCTCGTTTACAAGCTGAAATCACTATTCAAAATTTATGTTTATTTGGGTAATAAAAGCTTTTTAGTTTATTATTTGTTGGAGATTAATATTATATATTATGTCTTTGATAATTATTCGGTTCTACTTGGTTATTCAGCATTTGTTTGAAAACTTACCCATCAAAGCAAACTTTTCTTTATCTAGTATTATTAAATCAGTTTTGTCCTATTAGTATGATGAAAAGGTGGTGAGAGAAGCATTAAGTCCCGTGGGTTGTGGCAGTAAGTCTTCATGATTACCACTTTGACAAGAGTACTAATATGGTACACCTTTTTATGATTTAATAAAAGACAATCTTTTACAATATGGGTATGTGATTTAAGACTTTGAAAAGTTGAATAACGTACATAGAACAAGAATACTGGTATTTAAGCCCACAGACTAATATATATTGTTAATATGGCCACAATAAACTAAAAGGAATTTATCTGAAAACCTCAGTCTGTAAAAACTATGAGATGTCTATTGTTTACAGATCTATACTAATCTACCATGATTGATCTTTTAATTTTCAATGGAACAAAACCTCTTACAGTAGAGTATTAGTGCTTGGATCTGAACATACTATACTTGGTTGATTCATACTTGAGTAAATTAGACTGTAATTATTTATTCTTTCTTAATATCAGAGTCCTAGCATATCATATATGTATGATTAAATCTGATCAAGTATCTTAGTGTATAACTGCTAGTTCTTGTTCAATATCCTAGTCCTAACGAACCAGGTGATGGCGATGGTACTTACTGCAAGGAAGGCTTGTTTATTTATTGAGCAATCGTATTCCATTCTCCCTACCTCGCTATCATGTTTCGCTCGCTTCTCTTCTCGCTTTTCTCCTAACAAGTCTTCTACATCCTCCTCATCCTCCTCACTTTCTAATCAACATAGTTTTTCCAAAAGAGTCTTCAAAGACGAATTCGCTTCAAGATCTCAACCAAGATCTAGACAATCGATATCCCCAAAATCAAAGACGAAGATCTTTATCAAAACAAAAGAGATTTCAAACTCAAAGATCTTTGGCATAAGCAACTGACTTCATCATTAGAATCAAGTGAAGAAAAATACAAAATTCAATCTGATGATGAAGAAATTTATCTTCTTTCTGATAGTAATATCAAGAGCCACAAGGCCAAAGGTTATAGCTATCTTCGTATTGGAAGTGTTCAAATAGGCATGAAACCTCTTACAAAAGAATCTCTTAATACGGCAGTTCTTTTTTGCCTAAGAAACAAAAGGCATAATCAATTTGAAGCTTCCTTGCTAGGAACCGTTGAATCCAAATTTGTGTCACTGACCAATATTTTTCTATTTTTTTCCTGATTTACCTGTTTGTCTTGACGATAAAAATATTCTTGATGTTTTATTCTTGAATATCAAAATCCATGGGTATGATATGAAAGAAGGATCTATACCTATTGCTCTTATTTACGTAATTCAATACAAAGTCATGAACTCAGAATCTCCAATTTTCTAAAAACAAATTAAGTAAAAACGCTGAGAAACAACCTTATTTCTTATCGATAATTCTAAAGCTAATGTTCCTGCTCCTAAGACCATCCAATGGAATGAAGTCACGCCCCTGAGAAATGGACTTTGGAAAGAGCTACTCCCGCTACTCCCACAATTACTCCCAATTTTCAAAGCATTCTTCAACATCCTACTCGGTCAAGTTGATCTAATTTTGATAGAAGAAACTCTTTTTCTCTATCTAGATCTATTAGATCTAATGATGATTTTCATCCGCTTTTCTAGAAGATCCTTTTCAACTTCTAGATCAATTCCAAGATCTGAACCGAAACCTTCCCATGATGGATCTACAATTCATCTACAAGGATTTGAAGTTACTACTCCTGTAAAAACTTCTTATCAGAAAGATGAAGATGCTCAAACTATCCTATCCCCAACATACTCTTCTCTTAATCCTGATTATGAAATTAATACAATTTCATCTGTTTTTATTCCTGACAGAAAATCAATCCGAGAAGAATTCTTCTCTGAGAAATGGTCTTCCCATAGAAAGTGGTTCTTCAACAATTTTCGTGGCAAAAAACGTAAACAAATGCAAGACAAGTTTTATGAATTTCTTGGACAAATTCATTACAATCTCCCATTTTTCTATTGGTTTAATGGCATTGCTATTAAAAACAATCTTAATTATCCCTTTAAAAACCCTTCTTTGAACAAAAATCCCTGAAGTCATCAAAAATGGCATCTTGGAGATGGTCAGTTATTCAATCAATTACCACCCAAAACTCCCTTTACTATCACTCTCACTAATAAAGATTCGTCCAAAAATCTCATAGCTGCTCCTTTTGGTTCTAAATCTGAAGATGAGCCTATTTCTCCAAAAGATATTAAAATCCTTATGGAACAATTCAATTATACCAATCGCTACCTTCAAAATCTGGGAGATAAAGTCCTTGAAACCACAAAGGTTGATAACGATCCTCATACTGCTCAAATTGAAAACCTTTGTTCAATCCTTACCGATTTCTAACAATGGCAAAAGGCCCTTCGCCTTTCTCAGCCCGTAACTCGATTAAAAGGGAAGTTGAAGAAGTTCATACTGAATTTCTTGCCAAAATTAACAAGCAATTAGAATTCAGAAAGTCATTCCTAACTCCCCGAGATTGAAACTCCTCCTCACGTAAATCCCCAAAAGAATTCTATAAATGTTCTAGACAACCTTCTTCACTGCTCCTCTCAAGAAGAAGAATTTGATATCAATATCAATCCCGCCACATCGCCCCAACTTCAATTGGAAACAACCAACAAAGTTCTACTACTCCTAGAGCTACTACCCCCGATCTTCTCTTAGAAGAAAAGGGTTCCAATTCCAATTTCAAAAGTTTTAATGCCAATAACGCCTATGAATGGAATATAGATGGTGAAAATGAATATGGCATTACTAAAATTCTCCAAAATATGACCATGGTCAGAATCGCCATGAAACTTCCAACGACTTTCCCGAATCTATGATCGCTGAAATCATTGTTGCAGGTTTTGTGGACAACTTAAAGGTTGGTGGATAATTATCTCTCGATCAACAGAGACTCTCAATCCTTAGTGCCATTAAACCGACCTTGAGGGTATTCCTATTTTGAAAATGGTGCCAAAGATCCCCGATGTCACAATACTTTAATTTTTACTATAGCTCAAAGATTTCATCGGAGATCCTTCTATTATCAAAGATAGATCTGTTGAATTATTAGCCAATCTTAGGTGTAAATCCTTGGGTGATTTCAGGTGGTATAAGGATACCTTCCTAACCCGTGTTTATACTAGGGAAGATAGCCAGCAAGCTTTCTGGAAAGAGAAGTTTTTAGCTGGTCTTCCTAAATCTCTTGGTGACAAAGTTAGAGAAAAACTTAGAAACCAAAATCTCAATTCTCCCATTTGTTATGATCAATTAAGCTATGGACAGCTTATTGCTATTATCTAGAAAGTTGCTCTAAAGATTTGTCAGGATGACAAAATTCAACAGCTGTTGGCCAAAGAGAAAGCCTAAACTCGCAAAGACTTAGGAACCTTCTGCGAGCAATTTGGCCTTCCTTGTGCAAAAAGGCCCAGTTCTAAACCTAAGCCAAAACATCAATTTGGTCCTCCTACTTTATTATTATAAGAACAAACATTCAAAACCAAAACCTCGATCCGACATATCAAATTGAGAAGAATGATTCTCAAAACAAAAAGAAAATTATCTCGCTTTAAATGTGGTAAGTCTGACCATATTAGTAGATATTGTAGGATCAATAAGAAAATCAGTTCTCTTAACCTACAGAAAGAAATCCAAGATAAGATCAATACTTTGATAGAATCTTCTCAAGATGAAGACTCTTCGATGATCTTTCAAACCAATCTTCTGATAATCTTAACTAAATACAAGATGATGATTTACCCGAATCATCAATCAATGTTCTCTCCAAAGAGCAAGATTTGCTTCGAGGCTATTAGTGCTATTCCCGATCCCCGTAAAGAACAAGATATCCGGAAAGGCTCAAAGCTACCTTAATAACCAAACCACCCGTAAAACCCTTTGGTTACCAACAAGTTTAGCCTCAAAGAAACTTTCAAGCGGCTTGAGAAAAGTAGCATCAAACTCAAGCTATTATTCAAGATCTCCAAGTTGATATTAATCGCTTAAATCAAGTTTATGACTTAAAGCAAGATGTTCATAGTCTCCAGTTGCAATTAGAGAATCAATCCATCATAGAACAAGAGTCTGATTCAGAAGTCTCTAATTCTATCAACAGAAATGACGATCCTCTTGATCTTGAATTTTTAGGATCCATCAATTTTTTGGAAAAATTTTATGTTAGTATCAAAATCATTATTAATGATTTTACCCTTATTACTACTGCTCTTTTTGACACTGGGGCTGATTCAAACTTTTGGAAGATTTAATTCCTTCAAAGTATTTTGAAAAAACTTCAGAAAGCCTTAGCACTGTTAATGTAACACCCCATTTCCGGAGCGCTGCTAAACTATATATTAATCTCGACAGTCCAAAGTACTTCCGAAAATGGAATACACTGTTGCATGGTTCCTAAAAATGTGGGTCTATTTTTTTTTCCTGTTCAAACTCCCTTAAGTAATTCGCAACCAGAGTATTACAGCATTTTCGAAGGCGGTGGAAAGTACATTATCATGTCTAACTCTCCAAAACATGCAAAGGAATTTAATTAAGATGTACACATAAAATAATTCAAGTCTTGAAACATAAAGCATCTATTACAACATTGTGATTAAAGCATTTAACACCCTATAGCTGGTCGGAGCACTACTACACTTACTAGGCCCCTTGGTAAATTCACCATGCGACTACGCAAGGCAAATAGCCATGTAGGACTATCTCGCCACGCCGCAAAGAGTCTCTCAACAATCCGCAGCTCCATCATCTGGGTTACATTCATTGATTGAAAGAACCACTGCAAGGGTCATCTTCTTAACAAAACCTATAACGCTAACAACATGTATACTAATCACATCATACAAAATGAATTATACATGAACACAAAGATAGCATAGCATAAGAAACATAACACTTCAACATGTAGTTCAACAACATCATAAATGCATCTAGTCAAGATGGATGTAGTCATGGAATTATTACGCTAATTCCTATACCAATAGGATAAAAGGCAACCTCGCCACAACAACTTTTGTATACCCATACCAATGGGATATGTGACACCGGCCGACTAACGCCTCCCAAGATACACGCCTCTACAACAGACCTTAAGTTCGTAGTCGCCCTTAGGCCAGGCCAACGCTACAATACCCCGACACTAGAAACAACCATCTAGTGACACTAGGAAACAACCATCTAGTTTAGTGGTAAACGATATCTTATGATCGATGCTTACACAAAGTCCTACTATCCTCGGGATGCACTTGCAAGAAGTGTCCGTGACTTAATGCCACGATTTATATGATCGTGAATTGATGTATTGACAACCACTTCCTCCGTGATTACTTGAAACACCCCCTTTCTTTTTCTTTTTACTAGAAACCACCCTTGCTAAGAATCTAGTGTCATCTTTTTATTTTGTTGATTTTGTTGGAACTTAGCTATTCATTCATTTAGTTATTTATTTTGAAAACCCCTTTTTATTCTTTAGAAGAGTTTGAAGTCCCTTTTTCTTTCTTGAAAATTCTTTGAGCTGAAAAACATAATTCTTTTTAACCGCAAATCCCATCCTTGTTACTAGGTTCTGCTGGAGAGCCCTTTTTTCTTTTTAATTATCGTGATTCAAAACCTACATTCTCTAGTTTCGCAAATCGTATTCGCTTTCAAGAAAATGCATCGGAGTAGCGTGTCATCTCAGACATCAATTACATCGTTCAAATTGTGCATCATCACTACATGCATACATACAACTTAATCACAACAATACAATTAGCCAAATCCATCCAATACAACAACATATAACTCAAAGATGCTTACACTCATTGGAGGGAATTTCCTTACTAAGGGTTATACAAATCATAAACACAAATCACATGTACTAATCAAACAAGATATCAAGAAGAAGCACTTTCATAAGCATACAGTGGCAATTATACATCACCTAAACAATATCTAGAAGATGCCCTTACCTAAAGGCTTTCCTTCCACGTCGAAATCGCATACTCAAACTCTACCGTGAATCCGATCACGATCTCACATCCACGATCCTAACCAAACAATTTACTTAGGGCTTAGTAAACAAACTAAAACCTTAAACCCCTAGAAACAGCCACGGTTTCTACCATCCTACCCCAATTCAAAACATTTCAAGTCCTAACTTATTACCCCCACACTCAACATGGTAGAACACGGTTTGAAGGTATTAAGCATTTTTTAGAAAACTTTCAATACTTAAACACCAAATGTTTTTAAAGAAACTTCATCTATCTTTCTAAGGATTCAAGCCATAGACTTGTTCCTTATCATTAAGATCCAAATAAAACAATTTGATCAAAAACCTTAGCATAAACTCGAATACATGCAAACGCCAAATCTGTCCCCTAACTTCGTCGATTTTATTAATATAGCAAACAGCGTCGGATTTGAGCAAATGACCACTCCCTGGAAAGCTTGGAGTGTCTAGTTTTTGGAAATGAATTTTAATTTAACATTTCATTATCCATTTGATACAGTTTAATAAAAAGATTTTCGGGTGTACAGAAAAGGACACCTTCTGTTTGCCAAATTGTAACGTATTTTAAATTATCAATACTCAACCAAATTCAGTAAGGTGTGTGTGCAAAATGTAGAGAAATGAGTCTAGTTTCCAGAACATCAAGAATCAACGAAAAAGGATATGTGTGGAAAACGTTATGACCAAAACACTAAACATATGTCAGTGCAGTTTTTGTTTTTCAACAAGATTAAAATCAACACCCTTTCCTTGACTCAATCTTTTCTTGGAAACACTTAGGTTTTCTCAAGTTGAAGATTCTCATTGTCAAGGGGTTTTAAACAACATTTTCTAGGGAAAAATCTTCTTCCAATCATGGCATAAATCAAGCTCATGGAGGAGAAATCATGACATGCAAATTAGTAAAACTTAAAATAACAACAAAATACCCTCATGCAAGATAAGATTCACTTGGAAAACAATCCATTCTTTTTCCCTCCTTAGGTCATGGCCTAGAGCTCTTTAAGGAAGGGGAAAATTTGTCATTTTGTCTCCTTGATCATCATCAAGAATATGCATGAAGAAATAAGCAAGAAAATCAAAAGTTCAACATCAAAACCCATATGCAAGACCACATTTTCTTTTCTTTTCAACAAAATCACTTAGAGCTTGGCTTGTGATCTTTTCATCAAGTAGATCCACACCAACAAACAAGGCTCACATATTGTTCATAGCCTAAAATATATTTTTAAAGGAAAAGAAGAAATCTTTATGTTTCATAGAAAGAAAGAATATCACTTTTTTTTTTTTGAAACAACTATAACACTTAGGTGACAAAATAGATCCTTACTTTTTGTGATTCTTGAGTCCATCACCTCTTCAACAAGGAAGAATGAAGTATGGAGGTTTTCCCCCACCTTTGGATGGCTCAAAACACTTACCAAAAAGGAAGATGAATAGGAAGAACTATAGGAAGACAAATTAAGAAAACATAGAAGATTTAACTTGTTTCAAAGGAAAACCATGTAACATGCATAACCATGACAAGAACTAAGAAGAGATAAGCATATTACCCTCACCATGGGGCTGTTCAGTGGCTAGATTAGCAAGGGGAAAGGAAAGTGCAAAGCCTTGTTCTTTAGTTTGCAAGATGTGCTAGTTTTCTCACTACTTCTCTCTATTTTTCTCTCTACTTTCTAGTTTTCTCTCCACTACTCCACACCACACACAATGAAAGAATGAGCTGAATGAGACACTTCCTCCCCTTAGGAATTTCGACCAGCCCATGCATTAAAGGAAAGGAAAAGAAGCTTGCACAACCATTGGCCACACAAACCCCAAAAAGCCCTAAACTTAGCTACTAATCTTGACCATCACTTTACCCATTCTTGCACAAAATTTTTTTGAATTAAGCTAGCCATTCCATTGGTTGAATGGGGCTGCCAAGGTCAGGTTATGGAAAGGGAGAAGATCTCACATGGGTCCTATGACTATAGCCTAGCAAAAGACTACACATTTTAGCCAAAAATGCATCCAAAATCTAATCATTATGGAACTAAATCCTTCCCACCTCATTTATGCCCAATAGAATAAATCACCCCCTGACCACATCAGATTTCATCTCACGAATCAATGGGGTATTCGCTCCTGCTTTCGTCATGGCGATCGGTTTTATGCGCTCCTCTGCCTTAACCAAGTAGAAAATACGGTATTATAAAATTTCGTCCAAAATTACCAAACCACTCTCAATAAATCTAAAATAATATAAACACTCAAATTCCAAATATAAAATATTTGGGTCAAATTAAAGTCTTCTCGTCGGTAAAATCTTACCCGGTAGTCCAAAACTCAATCGAAAAACGGTGGAATTTTAAACTGAAAATTTTATCGTGACTTAATAAAATATATTGAGTCCCAAATATAATTTTATCTTGATTTAATTCAATCACTTTCTTAGTCAACAAAATTACGCCGTCGTGTCACAACCGAAAAACTTATATAAGTTTAAATTGATGAATTCACATTAACGCAAAGATAACGCCTACGCTGGGCCCATTAATTTGAATTTACATCATGAATAATAATTATTTATAATAAATAAATTATTTCAAAATAACTCAAATAATTTCCTCGTGACTCAAGAAATCATCGAGGTGATCAATCTCTCGACTTATTTTCAAGTAATCGGGATTTTAACGCTAAAATCTCTTTCCATAAAAATTGGGGTGTTACATTACCACCCTCCTTAAAATTGTTTCGCCCTCTAAACTACGCTGATATTAAAATACTGAGAAATTACTTTACTCAAATCCATAAAACAATTTGTACAGATAAGTATTCATAATACATAACATTATACGTAGTACTATAATATTTATAGCTACATAATATAGCATGCAATAATAGCGCTTACACCTGATTTACACTAAACATATACATATAGCACAATCGAAAGTGAGCGGAGATAGTGGACGAAGGATTCTCACGATTGACCGGTGCCTTATCCTGCAGTCACACGCCCCACTTAATCACGAACACTAACACGAGCACGTAACACTAACACGAACACTAACACTAACACTGACGGATATGAACACTAACACGAACTCGACTATCGCTTCAAGCGCCATTACGAAGGAAATACTACTAACCTATTCACGAGCAACTACCACGGTTACTCCCATCAAGAATACAAAATAAGCTAAATTTCAAAAAGGTTAAAGCTCCTTTCTCAAAAAAAAGGTTTCCATATCTCTGGAGAAATCACTAAAATAGAGAACTAACGAAACAAAATTTTACTTAAGACTTAACCATTCTCATAGACAAAGAATGTTCCTTTGAGATTTGGTTCTCATTGTCTCAAAACGTTAAACGACTTTAGTTGAAGGGTTAAAACAAAATTAATATCTCTTTCTTAAAAACTTTTTAAATCAAAACCTTTCCCAAAAATTTTCCACACACCAACAACTAAGCACTCAAAACTCAATCATTCTCTTCAAACTTAGCATAAATATTAACCTCCTAAAATAACAACTTATCAAGCATTAACATATTAACTGAGTAAAACAAAGATTAACAATTAAATTTACTATGCACCCTCAAGTGTTTAGAGAATGTAATTATACAATATTAAGTTTCCCACCCAATTTTTCAAATCTTTTCTAGTAGCAAACTCACACCAAAGTTAAAAGGTTTTCAACATTAAAATCCTTTTCAAGGCTCCACCTTGTTTAAGGACCACAAGGATTCCTTTAACATTAGGTGTTTCATGGCCTCAAAATACTAAACAAAACTTAGCAATAAATTATGCTAAAGCCTTTTCTTGCAAGTGTAAATAAATCACCCAAAATGTAAAATCAAGATTATTTCCTTTATCATAACTCGGTTCAAGTTCGAGGATTTCAAAACCCGTTCTTATTATTCAAATACAAAATCTAATACTAAATCAAATACTTAATAATTCAACTAGTCAAGACTCCACTCGTTTAGGAATACAAGGATTCCTTCAACCTCTCGTGGTTTCATCGTCCCAAGGTGCTAAAACAACATTTTACAAAATTCTAGCTAAATCAATTTTTTAAATACTCATAAACTATAACACTATCTAAACTATGGAAGAAACAAGTTGATATCACATAAATTTCTTCTTTTCTCTCTTAAAGCTCACTACTTCAACAACAAAAATTAGGGTAGAAAAAATGTTTAATTTTCTTTCAACAAAACTTTAATAACAACCCACTAAAACTACTACTAAAACTCTAAGGATCGAATAAAAGTTTCAAATAAAATTGTTTCAAAAACTACTCTCCAAATCGTAGCTTGAATTAGCTCAAGGAGAACGAAACTAAATACATTTCACTACAACAAAAATAGGCAATAAACAGCGCTTAAACGGCGCTGCTTATTTCGCCGCTGCTGATTGTTATTAAAAAAACAGCTTGAAGTTGCTGAAAAATTGACAATAAACAGCCGCTTCCTTAAGGAAGCGCTTATTGTCATTTTTCAAAGATCAATAAGCTTTAAAGGAAGCGCTGTTTATTGTCAATTTTTAGCATCATTAAGGGCTTCCATTAAGGAAGCTACTGCTTTTCATCCCTTTTTTTAGTAACAATTCACGAGATGTTTTTTTTTTTGAGACTATGCATTTAAACATAAAAATGAATAAAACACATCCAGTACAAGATTTTTCTTTCAATATAGATGAATATAGATCCAAGATTTTTCTGTCAATATAGATCCAAGATGAATAAAACACAAAAAACAGTACCGGATTTTTCCTTCAATACAGATCCAAGAAAATAAAAATTGAATACAGATCCAACAAAAACCTAAGCTACGATCTTTCTCTCGTTTCTTCTCGCTCGCCTCTTCTTCAATCGCTTTCAAACGCTCGCCTCTTCTTCAATTGTTGCTCTCGCTTTGCCCCTTCTTCAAATACATGCATCCAATGGAAGTTTATTAATGCAGAGCCTTGTTAGGTTTGGAGAAAATTGGGAAATCAAACGTAACATGAAAACGAGCCAAACCAAATCCACGTAAACATGAAAATTGGGAACTCACCATGTGAAAGAACAAGCCAAACTAGATCTACAACAATACCGGCACCTCCTCTTCTTCTTGTTGTCGCCGCCGAACGGGATTCGGTGAGAAACGCGAGAGATGTGTCGCGACGAGAAATGCTAGTTGTGTTTATGATGGAGTAAGAAGATCTGGGTTTACAATGGAGAAGAGGATCGCTGGGGTTTCAAGCGATGATGACTGAGGCAAAAGCGCTGGGGGTAGGCTTCATGGCGATGACGACGGCGTTCTGTAAGTAAAGGAACAAAAACAAAATGCAGATCGAACCCCATACAACAGTACGGGTTTATGGCGAGATTGGGAACGTGAAGTGGGAAGAGAAGGCGCCACATGGCGAAGTGGGAGATCGAGCGTGGAAGTGAATAATTAATAGGAATTAAATGACCAAAATCAGCGCTAAAAGCTTTAAGCGCTTTTAATGTTTTTATCAAAATCGCTCATATTGGAAGTCGCTTATTGTTTAGCACGGACCAAAATCAAAGCACTTCATAAAGGAAGCTACTGCTTATTGTGTAGACCAAAATCAGCTTCATATTGGAAGCTGCTTATTGTGTAGGACCAAATTTTTAGGACCAAAATCGCCTTCATATAGGAAGCGCTGCTTATTGTTTAGGACCAAAATCAAGACTTCATACAAGAAGCTACTGCTTATTAGCTAAAGTAGTGTTTTTTTTAATAAAGCGCCGCTTAAAGTGACGCTTATCTTTAACACATTCATTTGTAGTGTTTCTTGATCAAGACAAAAACCACTACTAATTACACATAAGTTTTTAACGAAAGGACTAACACCAAAACTTTTCTCTACCATTCCTATATTACAAGTAAACACAAAAACCACCAAGAATTTAGTTAGAAGAGTCCTGAATCATACCTACACACAATAAATATGGTCACTGGTTCCTCGCTTCTAATTTAATAACGCAACTTTACAAAAATTTGTTCAAACACCACACTAAACTTGGTTTTCCAAAGAAAGACAAGGTTAAAAATAACACTCTCAACCCATGTTGACTAGAAAATCATGAAATTATCTTTTTCAACAAAAGGAAACAAAACCATTTTCAAACTTTTTACTACTAAGTCAATCATGTGAAAACATAAAAATATCGCCAATGAAACTACTAACAATTAATACGTAAATCGGAAACAAAAAGAATTAAACTATTCATCGAGGGCTCCTCCAAGAACTCCACGGTGTTAATACATCAAAAGAAAAGAAAGATCCGCACAATCACGACTCACACAATCACAAATAACATCACTCACTAACTTTCCAAAGATCCATTCAACTGAAGTCAAATGGTTTCCGCGGAATTAAAGTGTCACAAGACATTTAATTGGCGCTTGTTAGAAAATAATCGCTTACCATCTTTGTTGGAAGATAAGAATACGCTCACACCAATATCAATCACACACATTTACAAAGAAACAGAAGCATAAGCTCAATGCGAAACACAAATGTAAAGTGGGCAACCATGTCACATTCAGAAATCACGAAATATCTTTGGTTTTCAAATCTAGTAATGATCAAAATAATTTCAACATCAAACATTGTGGTTTATATCTAAAGCCACTAATATCTCAAAGATCACACTAAGGAATAATATTAATAACGATAATAGCGTCTCCTACAAACGGTCCCTATTCAATCTCTGTCCATGCATAACTCCTTATGTCGTGGTTTCCCGAGATGAATTTCTTCACCGCTGAGCTTTCGCTCCTGGCTTAATCTGAGATAGACATGCCCCTCTTTGGTTGAATGAAGGTGTACCCTCCCCGATTACAGCTGCTTCCACCTTTCGATGCTTGACAATCTCTCCGGCATCATGACTAGGTTCAAGGTGTTGCGCTTGGAAACACACTCCGCCCAAAGGTAGAACAATTGTGATAATATGCCCCAATTTTTCCACAATGATTGCAACTTGTTATCCTCTCGTTTCGATTTCCTTTGCCTACACTGGGTCATCCGAGTCCTTCGCCCCATCAAAGAACTTATCCGTCCTAACAGAATCTAACCACTCGTTTCCAGATATTGGATTCCCACAAGGTCTCACGACTCTAGTAAACTCCACAACAATTTTGTGTCTCAAGACACATTGTTCCAATTAAGAAACAATTTCACACAATTACAAGTGGAGTCACTCTACTGAGGAGCAAACAAAATACATAAGCACAATTTGACCCCTCACAATCTATATTCTACACAACCCGACACTTGACCAAATTATAGTCTCCCAACTCACAAATCCGGCAGTAGAACCGAACCGCCTGATACTTCACTAATGTAACACCCCATTTCCTGAGCGCTTACTAAACTACATATTAATCTCGATACCCAAAGTACTTCCGAAATGGAATACGCTGCTGCATGGTTCCTAAAAATGTGGGTCTATTTTTTTTCCTGTTCAAACTCCCTTAAGTAATTCTCGCAAACTGCAGTATTACAACATTTTCGGCGGTGGAAAGTACATTATCATGTCTAACTCTCCAAAACCATGCAAAGGAATTTAATTAAGACGCACACATAAAATAATTCAAGTCTTGAAACATAAAGCATCTATTACAACATTATGATTAAAGCATTTGACACCCTATAGCTGGCCTGAGCACTACTACACTTACTAGGCCCTTGGTAAATTCACCATGCGACTACGCAAGGCAATAGCCATGTAGGACTATCCTCGCCACGCCGGCAGTAGTCTCGAACAATCCGCAGTCTCCATCATCTGGGTTACATTCATTGATTGAAAGAACCACGGGCAAGGGTCATCTTCTTAACAAAACATATAACGCTAACAACATGTATACTAATCACATCATACCAATGAACTATACATGAACACAATATAACATAGCATAAGAAACATAACACTTCAACATGTAGTTCAACAACATCATAAATGCATCTAGTCAGTATGCGGATGTAGTCAGTGAATTATTACGGCTTAATTCCTATACCAATAGGATAAAAGGCAACCTGCCACAACAACTTTTGTATACCCATACCAATGGGATATGTGACACCGGGCCGACCAACGCCTCCTAGTATACACTGCCCTCTACAACAGACCTTAAGTTCGTAGTCGTCCTTTAGGACAGGGCCAACGCGTGAATACCCTGACACTAGGAAACAACCATCTAGTGACACTAGGAAACAACCATCTAGTTTAGGGTAAACGATATCTTATGATCGTATGCTTACACAAAGTCCTACTATCCTCGGATGCACTTGCAAGAAGTGTCCGTGACTTAATGCCACGATTTATATGATCATAATTAATGTATTGACAACCACTCGCTCCCTAATCTCATTTTCTTTAAAACTCTCCGTGATTACTTGGAAACACCCCCTTTCTTTTCTTTTTACTAGAAACCACCTTTGCTAAGAATTTTGTGTCATCTTTTTATTTTGTTGATTTTGTTGCAACTTAGTTATTCAATCATTTAGTTATTTATTTTGAAAACCCCTTTTTTTATTCTTTAGAAGAGTTTGAAGTCCCTTTTTCTTTCTTGAAAATTCTTTGAGCTGAAAACATAATTCCTTTTTAACTGCAAATCCCATCCTTGCTACTAGGCTCTTTGAGAGCCCTTTTTTTTTTTTTTTTAATTATCGCATTCAAAACCTACATTCTCTAGTTTCGCAAATCGTATTCGCTTTCAAGAAAATGCATCGAGTAGCGTGTCATCTGTACATCAATTACATCGCTCAAATTGTGCATCATCACTACATGCATACATACAACTTAATCACAACAATACAATTAGCCAAATCCATCCAATACAACAACATATAACTCAAAGATGCTTACACTCATTGAGGGAATTTCTTACTAAGGGTTATACAAATCATAAACACAAATCACATGTACTAATCAAACAAGATATCAAGAAGAAGCACTTTCATAAGCATACAGTGGCAAATTATACATCACCTAAACAATATCTAGAAGATGCCCTTACCTAAAGGCTTTCCTTCCACGTCAAATCGCATACTGAACTCTACCGCGAATCCGATCAATGATCTCACATCCACGATCCTAACCAAACAATTTACTTAGGGCTTAGTAAACAAACTAAAACCTTAAACCCCTAGAAACAGCCACGCTTTCTACCATCCTACTCCTAATTCAAAACATTTCAAGTCCTAACTTATTACCCCACACTCAATAAGGTAGAACAAGTTTTGAAGGTATTAAGCACTTATTAGAAAACTTTCTAATACTTAAACACCAAATGTTTTTGAAGAAAATTCATCTATCTTTCTAAGGATTCTGCCATAGACTTGTTCCTTATCATTAAGATCCAAATAAAACAATTTGATCAAAAACCTTAGCATAAACTCAATACATGCAAACGCCAAATCTGTCCCCTAACTTCGCCGATTTTATTAATATAGCAAACAGCTTAATTTGAGGAAATGACCACTCCCTAGAAAGCTTGGAGTGTCTAGTTTTTGGAAATGAATTTTAATTTAACATTCCATTATCCATTTGATACAGTTTAATAAAAAGATTTTCGGGTGTATAGAAAAGGACAGCTTATTGTTGCCAAATTGTAACGTATTTTAAATTATCAATACTCAACCAAATTCAGTAAGGTCTGTGCGCAAAATGTAGAGAAATGAGTCTAGTTTCCAGAACATCAAGAATCAACAAAAAAGGATATGTTTGGAAAACGTTATGACCAAAACACTAAACATATGTCAGTGCAGTTTTTGTTTTTCAACAAGATTAAAATCAACACCCTTTCCTTGACTCAATCTTTTCTTGGAAACACTTAGGTTTTCTCAAGTTGAAGATTCTCATTGTCAAGGGGTTTTAAACAACATTTTCTAGGGAAAAATCTTCTTCCAATCATGGCATAAATCAAGCTCATGGAGGAGAAATCATGACATGCAAATTAGTAAAACTTAAAATAACAACAAAATACCCTCATGCAAGATAAGATTCACTTGAAAACAATCCATTCTTTTTCCCTCCTTAGGTCATGGCCTAGAGCTCTTAAGAAAGGGGAAAATTTGTCATTTTGTCTCCTTGATCATCATCAAGAACATGCATGAAGAAATAAGCAAGAAAATCAAAAGTTCAACATCAAAACCCACATGCAAGACCACATTTTCTTTTCTTTTCAACAAAATCACTTAGAGCTTGGCTTGTGATCTTTCATCAAGTAGATCCACACCAACAAACAAGGCTCACATATTGTTCATAGCCTAAAATATATTTTTAAAGGAAAAAAAGAAATCTTTATGTTTCATAGAAAGAAAGAATATCACTTTTTTTTTTTTTTTGAAACAACTATAACACTTAGGTGACAAAATAGATCCTTACTTTTTGTGGTTCTTGGGTCCATCACCTCTTCAACAAGGAAGAATGAAGTATGGAGGTTTTTCCCCACCTTTTGGATGGCTCAAAACACTTACCAAAAGGAAGATGAAGAGGAAGAACTATAGGAAGACAAGTTAAGAAAACATAGAAGATTTAACTTGTTTCGAAGGAAGACCGTGTAACATGCATAACCATGTCAAGAACTAAGAAGAGATAAGCATATTTCCCCCACCATGTGGGCTGTTCAGTGGCTAGATTAGCAAGGGGAAAGGAAAGTGCAAAGCCTTGTTCTTTAGTTTGCAAGATGTGCTAGTTTTCTCACTACTTCTCTCTCTATTTTTCTCTCAACTTCTCTCTAGTTTTCTCTCCACTACTCCACACCACACACAATGAAAGAATGAGCTGAATGAGACACTTCCTCCCCTTAGGAATTTCGACCAGCCCATGCATTAAAGGAAAGGAAAAGAAGCTTGCACAACCATTGGCCACACAAACCCCAAAAAGCCCTAAACTTAGCTACTAATCTTGACCATCACTTAACCCATTCTTGCACACAATTTTTCTGAATTAAGCTAGCCATTCCATTGGTTGAATGGGGCTGCCAAGGTCAGGTTATGGAAAGGGAGAAGATCTCACATGGGTCCTATGACTATAGCCTAGCAAAAGACTACACATTTTAGCCAAAAATGCATCCAAAATCTAATCATTATGGAACTAAATCCTTCCCACCTCATTTATGCCCAATAGAATAAATCACCCTGACCACATCAGATTTCATCTCACGAATCAATAGGGTATTTGTTCCGCTTCGTCGCGTTCGTTTTACGTCAAAGGCGTCTCGCCTTAACCGAGTAGAAAATACGGTATTATAAAATTTCGTCCGAAAATTACTTCAAACCAACTCTCAATAAATCTAAAATAATATAAAACATTCTCAAATTCCAAATACATAAAATATTTGGGTGGAATTAAAGTTCTTCGTCGGGTCAAAATCTTACCCGGTAGTCCCAAAACCTCGACCGAATAAAGCGGTGGAATTTTAAACTGAAAATTTTATCATGGACTCGTGAATCAAAATATATTGGAGTCCCAAATATAATTTTATCTTGATTTAATTCAATCACTTTCTACATCATCCATTAATTTGAATTTACATCATGAATA